>JAQQTO010000053.1:26007500-28870000 GCA_029884595.1 Ormosia semicastrata | reverse complement strand
TGACAGAAGATCTTTAATCTCCTGCTGACAGTATTGAACGAGTTCTTGACTCATTTGAATTGGTCTGGCTTTCGTCGGAATGTGTCTTTCATTGAAATCTTTTTCATAAGGAAGATCCACCATATGTTTCTTCCTTTCCCAGAAAGCATTTGGGAGATCGGAACAAATTGATCTTTGAATTTCTTGAAGAAGAGATTGAATCTTATGCTGGATATGGGGTTGACTTAGATTGGAATCAATGTTTTTAAAACAGATTTCTTCTTTCAGATAATTAATCTGATTCTGTTTGTATTGGATTAGATTAAGGTTCCTAAGGATGGGTTTCTTAAGAAACTTGAATGTGATCGATCGACCGAGGTGTTGGGTAGTAATCCCTTCATCAGTGATTTGCAAAGGGAAAAGTGACCTAATGAACGGTGTTCCTAAGATCACTTCGTTTTTGAGATTTTTGACTAACAGGAAAGAGGTTTCCACTTGGAATCCTTGGTTGTCAATGACAGCTGAGGAGAGTTTGAATTTGATTTTTAGTTTTGAACCGTTAGCAGTACTAAGTTGTTCCGAAGTTTTTTCAAAATATTTTGTCGGGATAAGTCCCTCCAAAATACAATTTGAATCTGCCCCTGTGTCGAACAATGCGACAGTATTAAGGACAAAATCATTAATTCTGATATTTATATTGATAAAGAATTTTTGGATTTTCATTTGATTGATTATTTGTGCAAAGAATTCTTCTTCTTCTTGGTTTTTAGTTTTTTGACTTTTTGGACTCTTATCGTCGGGAATTAATTCCTTGTCGGAGTCAGTTTGAATATCCTGAAGTTGGGATATTATTATTTGGTGTAAACTTTGCTGCTCTTTGAGTTGCTTAACTTCGATTTTCAGATTATTAATCTCATATTGGAGATCTTGGATTGTTATTGTTTTCTTTGAAGTTTTCTTCTCAAGTTTTTTAAGAGTTTCAGTCAGATTATACTTGTTTTGTATGATTGGTTCCTTAAAATTTTTAGAAGAGCTTGCTTCCATTAAGGATTTCATTTTTTCTAAATAAACTTTCCTATCTTGAGGATCGTCGATTGAGTTGAGAACATCGAACAGGAGATCTTGCTCCTTAGTTAAGACATTGATTTCTGGAGAGTCTGATTCTCCATCTGATGAAATATCATCATTTTGGATTTGGTTTAAGTCTTCAGATGATTCTTTGTCGGATTCCTCGTCGGATGATTCTACTAACAAATTATTAATTTGTTCTTCGACCGTTGGTTCAAGATTTAAAGATTTTATCTTTCCTTTTAACCTACAATATTTACTAATATGGCCAGGTTTGCCACAGTTATAGCAAATTATAGGTTTCTTTGGTATTTTGATATTGTCGATTGGTGGTTTGGACTTAAATTCTTGTTTAAGTCTTCTAGGTTTAGTGCTAGCCTTATGTCGAAAATATTTAGTTTTTTCGACATGTTTAGACTTTGGTTTCGACCTTTTCCTGGTACATGGAAGACCAAATTGTTCGCAGAACGTTCCTAAGTCCCGCTTGGTTTGGGCCTTTTCTCTGGCGAGCTGGGTTTGGATTTTGTCATCTTGGCAGATTTTTAAGGCTACCTTTTGAATGAAAGCAATGAGTTGACCATAACTCAACTGCTCGTAAGGAATTTCTCCATTTGGGGATTGGCTTCTGATCTTATCACGAACCTTGTCGCCTAAGGATTTAGGAAGACCAGCAAGAAATTTTTCTTTCCAGAAAGGTTGTTGACTATCTTCTCTGGTGTAAACCCTAGTTAAGAAGGTGTCTCTATACCACCTAAAATCAGCTAGAGTTTTGCATTTCGTTTGACAGAAGCTCAAGAGACCTATCTTTCCATAAGGACGGGTCTCCTATGAAGTGTTGAGCGATTGTGAAGATTAGATTGTTGACAGCGTCGGGAATGGGTTTTCCCTCGCTGAGGATTATATTGCCATCGGCGTCAGTCTTGACTGCATCGCCAATTTCTATTTTTTGTTCGGCGGAGATATAGTTATCCCACCAACCTTTGAGTTGTCCTGAGAATCCTGAGACTAGGATTCCGACAATAACTTCTTCAGGACAGTCATAGGAAGTTTGATAAGCAGTAGACACCATGGTCATATGCTGAAGAGTGTTGATGATGGAATATTCAGTCATCCCATCAATATTCCACTCATAGATATTGTTTGCACTAAAGCTTCTAAAGTTCGGATTTCTTTCTTCAAGCAATGTGATCGAGAGTGTCGCTTCTTTGGTAATAGAGTTTGGACGGATTTTTCCAATTAAGAGTTTGGTCGACATGATTTACCTTAATGACAAACTTGTACATTGCTTTCAGATCGAGGTATCCGACCCTTGTTGTGAACTAGTTTGTCGAATTGTATTGACAATTAGATTTTTATCTTTCGATTTACTAGTCTTTGATTCTTGAGTTTGTGGTGTATCAGGAGCAACTAAATTTAGTCGATCCATGAATTCATTAATAAGATTTTGATTTGTTAACTTGGGATTGTTTAAGAGTTTAATACTCTCTTTGAGTTGTCGACTAACTTTGAATGGTTTGAAAAGGGGTTTTTCGACAGACCTTTTGTTCTCGTCGGTTTTGGTCTTGTCGACTTTGGTTCCCGAGGTTGAAGGTTTATCTGTGGACTGTTTGACTAGTTTTTCACCTAAAACTTGAAGGTATTTGTTTGTATAATTATTTTGTTCCATAAGACTTTTAATGTCTTTCGGATTAACTGGTTCGTCTTCTACCTTGGTTTTGAAAGGAGAAGCTAAGACAGGATTGTTATCTTTGTCTTTTACGTTTGGGATGAGATACTGACTAGAATGGGGTAATTCAGATTTGATTAACTCACCATCTTTGCGATGCCAGACAGTAAGAACATTAGCTGATTTATCTTCGATTAGACCAATACTCCAAGGATATTCAATTTCATTCCTAATCATGTAGGCATGAAACCAGTTGAAGAAAGGGATAATTTGTTTGACTTTTTTGAGAAATTCGTAGAATTTCTCTTGGATTTCCGTTCTGTTTGATCCCTTAAAATTTTCGAAAAACCACTTCCTTTGCGGAGTCCATTCCGCGGAATAGAAGTCTTTCCTAAGGGTTTCCTTATTAATAATGAAATCAGATAACATGGACATCATCATTAAGAGAGGAATAGGTTGGAGACTGAATAGATCTGTGATCATCTTCATCATCTTTTTGGTATGTCGGTCGAGGGATACTTGTTGAAGTATCGAGCCCATGAAGATTGATAGTCGAAGGGGTAGATTGGATTGTCGAAAAGGATTTTCTGGAGACAGCAGATTTGAAGTCTTCGGATCTGGAAGATGAAGATCTAAAAGATCTAGAAGAGCTAAATGAATTTCTCCTAGCAAAGGCTAGTTCAACTCTTCCTGATTGATGTTGGGTGATTTCCTGAATTTCGGGTGTTTCTCTGGGCAAGGCTGGGGTTGCTTTGTCCATGATCCATTTTTCAGGGAGGATTACATCTTCCCATCAGATTTGTTTAGGGACGACTACGTTGGCCTTTGTTATGTCAGTTAAGAATAACATTGTTACTCCTTTGTCTTTTGGTTTTAAGACTTTTGAATAAAAAGAATTCATTACTTTGTATTGAATCCTATAGATTAAGGCTAAAGGAATTGATCCGGGCTTCATGTCTAAGCCACAGACTTTGATGTTCAAGAATAACGTGTCTTGAATGTTTTTGTCTTTTAGACTGACAGTCCTATTGGGATAGCAATTAAAATAGATTGGACCATGACCAAGACTAGTTTCAACGGTTCCTAGAAGAGAATCATGGAATTGATTATGTCTTATGTCTCTTAGACAAAGTAGAACAGATGCGTTTAACCCTTCTCTAATTAGAGGTTTGACTGCTACCTGCACACATCCGATATGCAGATAGTTATATTTGTTTGCTTGTCCTTTTAAGGTATCTTGACAGAAAAGATGAAATTCTTCATCATCTCCTTCGATTATAATTTGTTTTTCTACAGTCCTGATAATATAATCAGAACTTCTGAAGAATCTTCCTTCAGATTTGTAGAGTTCATTGTTTGGGATTCTGGGGATCTCCCAGTCATCCATATCTTGATTTATGTTTTCAAAACAAATTTCTTCATTAAAGATGTTTGTTGTGGATGGATTAATTTGTTGCTCAGTGAGAGAGGAAGATGAAGATTGAGAAGATTTGAAAGAAAGCTTAGAAGACAAAGAGCGCAACATGGCAGAAATAAATGGATTAATAGCAGAGACAAAGACAGTAATAGAAATTAAAGACAGTAAAAGAAAGAAAAAAATAGAGATATAGAGATAAATAGAGATAAGAGATATGAAAGACAACAGATATATTTTATCCTCTGATATCTTTACCCTCATTTGGTTTCATAGATGCGTAAATGAAAGTTTAAATTAATTATTACCCCTTGAACTAGATCTTAAGATTATCATGCTTCATACTTGATCTAAGTCTGGTTTAATTATTTTCTTCTGAACAACAATTTTTTAGATCATACCCGGATCGTTAGCCACCGTGTTCGTTTACCAGTTCTTAACTATGGTCACCACCGTGCCTCATCCTTTACTACTTGCGAAACATCGTCGAATTAGTCTTACTGCCTCATCCAGGTCTTACTGCTACAGCTCCACAAAATAGTTCCAACACCAGGCATTATGTACCGTCCAGTTAAGAAAAGGTAACATAAAGTACGTACTATCCAGATCCAGATATGAACATTTTCTTATGTTAGTTCAGTAAAGAAAATAAGATAAAGCAGAAAAAAATCAAAGCAGAATAACGATAGATCGATGTAATAACATTAATATCTAGTCCAATAAAGCAATAAATAACTTAAATCCACCATTTACATTCCTACTTCCCCATCAGGCTCTGATACCAGAGTGCAGGGTGGAAGATCACGGGAAAGGCGGAAGAGACAGGATGGAAGGAAAGTAGAAGAGAAGACGGACTTCTTTTACATGGTGAATGTATGCAATGAAATAATTAATTTTAAAACATTAAAGCATTAGAACCAGAGACGGAGCTCGGTATAGAACAGATATAAGTTAACAAAACATAAAGAAAGAAAGAAAGAAAGGAAAACTGATTTATTATTAAAACATTGAAAAGATTACAAGATTGGAAGAGGGAGAGTTATAGTTCCCATCACATGCATATATATATTAT
Source organism: Ormosia semicastrata (assembly GCA_029884595.1). Classification (NCBI taxonomy): domain Eukaryota; kingdom Viridiplantae; phylum Streptophyta; class Magnoliopsida; order Fabales; family Fabaceae; genus Ormosia; species Ormosia semicastrata. Next base: position 28,864,801 of record JAQQTO010000053.1, on the reverse strand, counting down.
TGTTATTATTTTAAAAAAAGTTATGACTCTCAACCACCACTTAAGTCTTTCTCATTTTTCTTTTATTATATTTAAGGTGAAGTTATAGTTCCCATCACATGCACAATTTCTTTTATTTTAATTTTTTATTTTGGCATTTTGCCATAAGAACCGCACTCCTTGTCTTTTTTTTTTTAACAAGTATTGTCCTCTTAGGAGTATAACCTTTATATATGGTCATATTGTTATCATCATACTGTTAATTTTAGACCATTTACATATTAATGAGGTTAAATTTACTTTTCTATTTTTATTCTTTTTGAGCAATAATCTTAATTAATATTTAAAAATTAACAACTACATATATTTTTCAGTTTATATGAGACACCACATGATTTCTGGTGTGACATATGATGTCCATATAAGCTAATAAATATATGTTATCGTTAATTTTCAATTATCAACTAATATTATTGTTCAAAGAAGATAGAAATAAAAAACTATATTTAACCTAATCAATATGTAAACGATTTAAAATTAATCGTATATTAACAACATGATCAGATATAAAAGTTGTACTCTTAAGATAACAATACCTATTTAAAAAATAAAAACTTACATTTCTTATGTCAAAATGTGAAAAAAAATTAAAGAAATCATATTTCACAAGCACGACTTCACTTCACTTAAAAAAATGTAAATCATGTACAAGAACTACGATTTTATCCTAAATATAATAAAAAAATAAAATAAAAAGATAAATCATGGTTAAATAATAATAAAAGAAAATCTATATATAAATTATAATTAAGAAATACAACTTATCATAAAATACTATTTATTTTATACTATATCAAAAATTAATTTTTAACTCACACCTAATAAATAATTTTAACTTCAAGTTAAAGTTAAGAGATAAAAAAGTCTACATATCCCGTGTACCCATCAAATCGAACTATCAAAAAAGAAAGAAATAGAAGCCCTGTCCCCACCACAACAAAGCAACAAAGCCCTAAGTCAGCTACTATCGTCGCAGTCGGTCGTCGAGGGCATATCGCTAACCATCCGCTACCCAACCGCCCACCATCCACTACCCAGTCGTGCAGTTGCTATCCATCAGGTGCGAGTTATGTTCCTTTTCTTTTTTTTCCCCTCAACTGTTCTCCTTCTCTTATGATCTTTTGATTTTTAGTTTTATGTGAAGGTGAGGTGTTGATTCTATTTTGGAATTTTAGTGATAGGGGGCTAGGGGCTATTCACGTGGCTGGGGATTTTGGTTTACTAGGTTTAGTTCTTCAATAGTTCAATGGGATTGATGTGGGTGATGTACAGTTGATGTCATGTGAGTCTAATTACTTTGTTTTGGGTTGCTGGATTGTGAAGTATGATGATTTGCAAATGTTGTATGGTGGTTGAAAAAGAAGCAAATGACTAGGCCATTGATGACAATAATGGTCCCTCCAACTTAAGCGTGGCAGTGTGACATATTCTTTTACTTTCCTTGTTTTTACGTAGATTGCAGGGATAAAACCATAGAGGCAGGTTAGCCTTCAAAGGCAATTGAAGAAATAAGGAAAGTGGGAGACCCTGCTTGGGATTAAGTTTGTATGATTAAGTTGTCATGCGAGTGGATTCTAATGTATCATTAGGGACATCATTATCACTGTGTGTTTGGAAAGAATAAAAATGGAAATAATTTGATTTAATTTAAAAATTAAATTTTGTATTTTGAACTTTTAAAAAAATAGGATTTGAATTAACTTAGAAATTAAATTTTGTATTTGAAATTTATTAAAATAAGAATTGATTTGATTTGATTTTATTATTTTACATTTTAATCTTTATAAATCATTAAGAATAATATTATAAAAAATCAAAAACTCTCTTTCCTCTCTCTCCCCTCTCTCCCCTCTCTCTCTCTCTCAAAAAATTAAAAGCTCTCTCTCCTTCCCTCCCACTCTCTCCCATGAAAATATGCATAATTACACAATCCTCTATGCTATATATTTAAGATTGGCGAACATCATATTTTTCCTGCATAATCAGTCCAACTATCCACATAGAGGAGACACTAAATTGACTGAAACTATTTTTTTCCAACTTCAAAGCAATAACAATTACTTTGTTAATTTAAATAACTATTTAAACAACTCAAATACAATGTAGTCAATGATTAATACAAAATTGGATGTCCATTAAGTCTAAATATATCTCAAATACAGTAAGTAAAATCATGAATATTAACTCAAAATCATGGCTACATCTTACTCATTTTCCTAAGAAGCCAATTAATGCGTAGATGTTCATCAAGGGTAATAAATGATCTTGCCAAAACTAGATCAACCACAGGAAAATCCAAAGTATCACAAAGATAATCTCTATCCAATCTCGCCTCTTTCATAATCTTCACCACTTGTTCTTTAATGTTGACAACTGGTTTTGGATTAATGCTACTACGTAAGACATCTGCAATGTCCATCATTGCTACTTTAATGTCTTGAACTCCTTCATTGATGATGTCACCAAAAGAAGCCTTTCTCTTGATTCCTCTCTTCTTATTTGCAGATTGCTTTGGAAGATAACTTGTTGAAGATGATGGGGCTGGGAATTCTTCACAGCAGCTCTCATTCCCATCAGTTGGGTTGAATTCCTCAAGATTAATGGTGTCGTAAGTGTTGATGTCTTCCATCATTATTGACCCTTCCTTTTATCACATTTTAACCTTTTCTTTCGCACTCTTAGCTCTTGAATTAGTAGCTCAATCTTTTTCATAGATGTCATGCATCAAATCCAAATTGAAAAATTGCTTTCTACGAACTAACTTCCTTGCTTCTTTTTCCTAGCCAAGCAAAGATAAAAGCAAATGTAACTATATATATATATAGGGAGCGTATATGGTGAGAGGAGTAAATCTTGACCATATAATGATATATGGATGGTCAAGATTAAAAGTTACTTAAAAGTCATGTGACCACTTTCAAAAGTCACATGCATTTATGTTTTAATCTTGACCATCCATATATGGTTGTATGGTCAAGATTTACTCCTCTCACCCTCTCACAATAAAATTCTTCTCATTAGATATGCCCCTATATATATATATATATATATATATATATATTGAAAAGAAAGCTAGTTAAATATATTTTACCTTTATAACTTCATGCCAAACTCCTAGCTTAGCTTCTATGGTCTTCGTGATTTCATTCCATGAGAATCCACTTAGTTTCAAAACATCTATGGTTCTAACCATTTGTGATTTGAGAGTTTTAAGTCGATTTTGAATATTCTCTTTCTTTATATTCTTCCCAAATTCTGTGTTGATTGCTATTACTACAGCTCGACATGCTTTATGTGAAAAGTTCTTGTCTTATTTTTGTCCTTCCAATTTCTGCTCTTTCAAAACTTTAAGGAGAAATAAATTCATTTGTGTAGTCCATCTCCTATAGTTTGACAACTTTTTTGATCGACAAATTCCACCTCTCCACCTGTTGGAATCTGTTGATTAAACACGTAGATTTGAGTACAAATTCCAAGATCACTGTTGGCGAGGTGGAATCTATTGATCAAACAAAGTTGTCAAACTATAGGAGATGGACTACTTAAATGGATTCATTTCTCCTTGAAGTTTTGAAAGAGTAGAAATTGAAAGGACAAAAACAAGACAAAAGCATTTCAGATGAACCATATCAAGCTGTAGTAACCATAATCAACAGAGAATTTGAAAAGAATATAAAGAAAGAGAATATTCAAAATCAACTTAAAACTCTCAAATCATAAATGGTCACTGCCATAGATGTTTTGAAACTAAGTGAATTATCATGGAATGACATTAGGAAGACCATAGAAGCTGAGGCAGGAGTTTGGGATGAAGCTATAAAGGTAAAATATATTAAACTACTTTCCTTTTCAATATATATATAATTTTTAGTTACATTTGCTTTTTATCTTTGCTTGGCTAGGGAAAAGAAGACAGGAAGTTAGTTCGTGGGAAGCTATTTTTCAATTTGGATTTGATGTGTGACATCTATGAAAAAGATAGAGCTATTAGTTCAAGAGTTGAGAGTGCAAAAGAAAAGGTTAAAAGGTGGCAAAAGGAAGGACCAATAGTGATTGAAGACATCGACACTGATGTTGTTAAGGATGCTCAAACACTTTGCAATCTGTTTGCTGAGTTAGTTGAGCTTGTTAGACCAAGTAATGTTGTGCACTTGGTTAATGATAATGCTGCCAATTACAAAGTTACATTAAAATTGTTAAATGAAAGGTTTCCACCCATTTTTCGGTCTCCTTGTGTAGCACATTGCTTAAACTTGATTTTAGGAGACATTGGAAAAATGGAGCTTGTGAGTAGCCTGGCTAAAAATGCATTTGAAGTAACAAAGTTTGTTTACAACCATGGGTTTTCACTAGCTTGGTTAAGAAAGAGACCAGGGTGAAAATAAATGATACGTCCTAATCCAGCTCATTTTGGAACAAGCTTCATTGCACTAAAAAGCATTCAAGAGCACAAACATGATTTACAAACCTTGGTAACTAGTAGGGATTTTGTAGATTCTAGATACTACAGGGATAAGAAAGCCAAGAATTTTATGGAGAATGTGATGGATAGTAAGTTTTGGAATTATTGTGGTGTTGTTGTCCAAATTGTGGCTCCACTTGTTCACTTGTTGAGAATTGTTGATGCTAATGATAGGCCTTCCCTTGGTTATGTGTATGATGGAATGTATATATGGCAAGAAAAATTATTAAGAAGATATTCATGAACAAAACGTTTTCGTATAAGCCTTATACAAGGAATATCAAGCAAAGGTGGGATAGGCAGCTTTGCCAAAAGATTCATTGTGCTATGTACTTTTTGAATCCTGCATTTTATTATGACAAAGAGACCTTTTCTATCAAACCAGAAGTTCAACAAGGATGGCTTGATGTTTTGGAAGCAAAAATTAAGACTGACAAGACTAATTTTTTGACGCAAAGTTAGCTTTATCATGATAGGTTAGGAAGTTTTAGCAACTCACTAGGTATTGAAATTGCCAAAGGAATGTGACCTGGTAAGATTTTAAATTTTGTTTATTAGACATATTTTGTAATTTTTTATGATAAGTGTTGATAATTTTTTTAATCTGTTTTATGCTAGATCAATGGTAGGCACAATTTGGATTTAGTGCTCCATTGGTGGCACAGTTGGCTATTTAACTTTTGAGTCAAACTGCATATTCTTCTAGTTGTGGAAGAAATTGAAGTGTGTTTGAAAGAATGCACACAAAGAAAGGGAATAAGAGGAGCACAAAAGGTCGAAAGATCTTGTATATGTGCACTACAACTTGGATTTGAAAAATAGATTTGTTTTATTTAGATTTCTTATAATTTCTTTTTTTAAGGTTTAATTGGTTGATTGCGTATGTATATTGTTGTGTTCTTATAACTTATAGGGCCGTTAATAAAAGAAGAGCATTAGACCCTATTGACTATGAGAGTATGGAGAAAATTGAGTTTTGGATTACAGAAGAAGATGATACTCCATTGCTCGATTATGATGAGATAGAGAAGATGCTTTATAATGAGTAGAAAATCCAATACTTGATTTAACTGAGGATAAAAGATTGTTGTAAATGTTTTTAAATTATGAGAATATGATTAGTGTGGTTGGTTACTTACTATGAACTAATTTTACCTTTTTGTTTTTATTTTAAGGTGTTTCTCAACAAATGGATGCTAGTGGGGAGTTTAATTTGGATTCCTTTGGTCAAGAAGATGGGGGTGGTCATACTCTGACTTTAAGTGGCCATAGCAATATAATGGCTAGTGATGAATAACATCCTAATACTTAAGTTAATGTCATATTCAGAATTATGCATTAGTAATTGTATTAGAGAAGGTTACTTAAATTAATACCAAATATTTATAAGAGGTTCTAAATATTATACGCAAAATATTAGCCTAAAACGGACATATGTAATACATATCAATATACAAGTAATACATTAAAGTACATCAACTGTCACTAAGGCACAAAAGAAAAGCATAAAGTCTAGTATAAGGCATCATATCAAAATCATAAAGCTATAGCACAGTCTAATCCTTCTTTCCTCACCGCAAGTTGCACGGGTTTCCTAAAATCGTTATAGAATCAAGAAAATGGGGTGAGGATTTAAAAATTCCCAGTAATGTAAAAAATTTCATAATATCATAACCATTCCAACTATTTAGGGAAAGAAATCCATTTATTATTTTGAAATAGTCAGTTCATTTTATGTTTATAAAAATAATTTAAATCATCAGTAAATAGATTGTAAATGTATTAAAGCAATTCTCATCCTACTTCAAATATATTGAAAGTTCATTTATCAAATCAAGAATAATCTCATCATATCATTAGAACATATGTATGTCTCAAGACATCAATAGTATGGTCATACAAAACGAATCATTTGGTAGTAGCCTACTTTCAGGTCAGTGCACATTAACCCATTTATAGGCTATGCTACACAAGACTACTCTGAGCAACCCAAGTCAAGTCTACAACCAATGAAAGAATTATCTGTCCTTATACAGGGTTGTGAGTAGAGAAGGAATTGTCTGTCCTTAACTACTTTGATAGAGAGAGTATCATCCGTCCTCACATTATCTCTAATCTAGGAATGCTTTAAGTGTAGAAAGGAGAATATCCATCCTTAGCCACACATTGTCTATGGAGGGCTCAATTAAAGAAGGAGGGGATTACCCATTCTCAACCTTAATACTTAGGTGGTAAAGAAATATCCTTTCTCAACCACCATTTCCAAGCCATCCCTTAAGATTAAGGATATCCTAGTTTATGGGTCACTTTTATTTTTAATCTCAAATTAATCATCAAGGTCTCAACAATTATCTTGAATGATCAATCATCAATATCTCAATCATCATACAATGATATATCAATTTATCAATCAATCTAATAACATATTTCAATATATTAATCTCTCATTAATCATGTATTAAGTAATCCTTTGAATAATCCACACAGAAAAATCAATTTGGAAAAAAATTTTAAAGGTTCCGCAGCTCCTAGTTCTTTGGTGTCACGGCCTCCCACTTTTAGGAAGCAAATCCTATGAGGCCAAGTCATAGAGGCCGCGGCTCTCAAAATTTGGTGTCGCGGCACTCTGGCAATTTCCTGGTTTTTCTTGATGCAAACCGTAGCCAACCCCCAACACATCAAGAGTTGATCTTTAAACTAAATGCTACTCCTTCAACCCCAAAACCATCATTTATTAAGTCATCAACAACACATTCAGAATAGCCAAGCGTTCCAACATCAGAAAATAAGCATCAAAACAGATTCAAGATTTCAACCACAAGATTCAACAAGGATCAAGAACAAAGTCTTAAAACTTTAACTCATACACAACCACCCAAACACACATCTTTCATTACCCATTCAAGATTTCCATTCAAAATAGATAAAGATGAATAAGGTTTAGAAAAAGAAAACCCCTACCAAACTTGTTACTTTCCTCCTATAAAGCACGGGTACTTCATAATGTCTGCCGTACCCGTGTCGGATACGTACCCGTATCCGTACCAGATACTCGGATACTTGATAAATATTAGGTTAATTTGTTAACAAAAGTCGTATCCCCGTACCATACCCGTGTCGTATCCGATACCTGTACCCGTATCCCACTACAAGAATTTTATGAATTAGCTACCAAATTTAGCTACGAAAAATTTTCGTAGCTAATCCGTAGCTAATTAGCTACGGATTAGTTACGGATTTAATTATTGTAGCTAAATTTGGATTACAGAAGTCAACAATTTTATCAACCAAATAGCTACAGATTAGCTACTATTTAGCTACGGAATTTAGCTACTAAACACTTTGATAGCTAATCCGTAGCTAATTAGCTAGGGATTAGCTACCATATAAAATTCTATAGCGAAAATTTGAATCACAAAGAAAAAGAAAATTATTAAACAATTTAGCTACAAAATTGCTACAATTTAGCTACGGAAGGTAAGTAAGAAAATTTATGTCGTAGCTAATCTGTAGCTAATTCGTAGTTAATTAGCTAAGGATTAGCTACCAATTTTTTCCGTAGCTATTGCCCAAAAATTTTAATCAGCGCCTAAACCAAAATTTCCTAAATCTCAAATCCCTCCTCCCACCCTCCCAAATCCCTTACGTCTGTCACACTCAAATCCCTCCCTCCTCACCCTCCCAAATCTTTTACCTCTGCCACTCTCAAATCCCTCCATCCCACCCTCCCAAATCTCTCTTACGTCTATTATTCTCAAATCCCTCCTTCCTCACCCCCTAAATCTTTTACGTCTGCTAGTCTCAAACCTCTCCCTCCCTCCCTCCCAAATCTCTAACGTCTGTCACTCTCAAATCCCTCCCTCCTCACCCTCCCAAATCCGTGTTGCTCGATTCACTCTCATTCTGCAATCCCACGCACACCTCTTCGCCCCCATCTCTCTCTTCGCCTCACGCGCAATAGCTACGGAAAGGAGTTTTAGACTTTTGGCTCCACGTTTTTGCTCACGCACGCCCAGTGTTTTGCTGCAAGGGTTAGTTCTCGTTTTAACTAGCTACTTTTATTTATTTATTTATACATTTGAGTTTGAGAGAAGCATAGTCTAATTTTTCTATTTTTATCATTATTTACATTTGATTTTCTTGAGGTCTACCCTGTGTTCGATATAATGCACGAACCACCACATTTCTTTGAACTTTCAAGTGAGTATACACTCACCTTTTATCAGTTTGAAGCAACATAGGAAATAAACCAAGAAGCAAATTACCCTAAAACCCAGACTGCAAATAGTTTGAATTTTTTATTGGCTTGTGTGATATGTTAGGAGTTGCAGCTTCTGTACATTGTAGCAATATTATGAATGTATTTGATTTAGTAATTGTCAAGTTTTCTTAGGTCTCAGTGCATGAGTAATATAGAAGGGTTACAATTTGTTTCTACTAATTTTGGTTAAAATTCTCCCCTAGATACTAGTTTTAGTAGGATTTGAACACATTTGCTTCTGGAATCATAAGGCCTTGGAATGTTAAATATTAGATACATTGTTCTCCAAATTTATAATTGTTGAGTTTAAATTTGTCTCAGATTACCATAAGTATGGTTAACTACTAAGAGATAAGTATAAATAATAATATTATCCATATTCGTTAGAAAAGATATTCTATTCAAATACTTAACCTTAGCAAGAAAATAACAACTTCAAAAATTGCTTTTGAAAGCCTGTTTGGTAAACCTCCTTTCAAGAGGTAATTTGATCTTGTTAGAGAGAAATTTTAGTAAGACTTATTTCACCACATTATTTTTTTTTAAATACTTAAATTATTATTTAATATGAATAAAAACATTTTTAAAAATTAATTTAATTTTATCATGACTGCATAATTTTATAGATGTCAAAAATAGCGATTTGAGTATAAAAGGCAGTAACTAACCAAGAATTACTCATTGTGTCCTTGACCGAAAGCTCTGATGGCACCAATCAGCCAGGCCGTTCTTCTCCTCACTAATAAGAATCTCTCTAGTGATAGACCTCATTTGAAACTCGAAATTAAATGTCAATACTAATTTTCGTTCAGCTTCAAGTTCCCTCATTTGTCCCCTGTTTCACCTACTAAAACATACAGTGACACTACTACACTAAGCCAATGTTGGCTATAGTTTCAAGTCCTCCATCATTCATTCATCGCTACCTCCTCTTTATCACCTTATTTAAGACCTAATGATATTAAAAATATATACTCTACTCTTGTCCCATATCCTGTCACTAGATTGATGCTGCTACGCTTTTGAACTGCTTGTCACCACTTTATACAGCATCACATCATATCACAGGACTATTGAAATATTTTGGGTACACAAGCAAGAGATTTAGTCCAGTTCATAACCCCTAAACCTCATAGATATGCCTTTATGTTCTCCAGAATAAATCTATTATTATATATATCATCGTCCTTTGTAGTATTTTCAGTTTGAAAGCAGAAAAAGATCTTGAGTATATATGTGCAACTCTAATGAAATAAAAGATGACAGAAAGGATTCGGTGGGTGCCAGCAAGAAGGATTGACTTTATATAGGTTGATTATGATCTGGGGATGATTATGTTTGGAAGGTGAAAAAGTTTCATTTCATATGGATATAAGGATTGCCTTATAATTGTTAAATAGTAGTCAACGATTAGTGTTACTGTGAACAAGCATTATAGACAGTGATATATATATATATATAGCTAGAAAGTGAGAATTACAAAATGCAAGCATTATATGCAACTAAGCTAATTACATAAAGAGATCGATATATATATATATATATATATATATATAGCTAGAAAGTGAGAATTACAAAATGCAAGCATTATATGCAACTAAGCTAATTACAAAAAGAGATCGAGGACTTTAAAGCCAGCATATCTTGATATATATATATATAGCTAGAAAGTGAGAATTACAAAATGCAAGCATTATATGCAGCTAAGCTAATTACAAAAAGAGATAGAGGACTTTAAAGCCAACATATATTCCTATATTCCTATAGTCCCTTGAGCAAGCCTGGTGGTCTCTTCCACACAAAGGCGGATGATCCTGCCTCAGATGCATCTCCAAATGAGAAAAGAAATCAACATCATCCCGTGATGTAAAAGCATACAATGTCTCAACACTTCCCATAACTGTTCCGTATACGATGCACTCTCCACCACCTAGTATAAGAGATGCCTTTTGCAAACATGTGACCACATCACCAACATGAAATTGTACAATTTCTTCCACCTTATTTGGAGCTCCATTCAGTTTTCCCTGCTCCCACTTGATCCTCCCACCTGTAGGATCTTCTTCTATCTCATCTGAAACATCCTGAGACAATTGTGTTGGGGAATAGCTTATTCTCGCATTTTCTTAACAATCGTCTTTTCCCCAAATCATAAAGCCTGAGCACGGGTCCTATTCCCGCAAGTAATCTTCCTTGAAACTAACATAAAGCAAGAGGAATACCTTCAACCTGAGTTTTGTGAAGAAGTTCAAGAGATCTTCCATCCTCTATAAACCTATATATATGAATAAATCCAGCAGTTAAACTCCTTTTGGGCAAAAATTGCAGTCCCTTTGCTGTCCAACAGCTAAAAGGGTTCCATATTCCTTATCATGGAAATTTACTATGCATATGCTGAATGCAGCCTCATTCTCCTGAAGCTCCAAAAGACAAGTTGTATTTCTTATCCTTGGATCAAGAACTCGATGCAGGAAACCCATTTATCCGATTCACTTTTGGATAACCATAATGTTCATCAGAGAGTGGATCATTATCCTCATCCTCGCCACCATTCTCCATTTGGTCTGCACTTCCAGTCCCATTTTCCCCTGCCTGAGCAGCCTCAAAACACTCTTTCCTTGCAGCTTCACGCTCTTCTGCAGTTAATGCTCCTTGATCATTCTCAATTATCACCAAAAGTTTCCTTTTGGGTTGCAGCACAAACTTCCTTGGCATGTATCTTAATGGAATTACAGTCTCATTAAATGTTTCTCCTAATCTTTCAATGGTAAAAATCCTCAATGCCTCACCAGCAACAGCAACTACACCTTCCACACATTGGTCCAATGAAAATGAGGCACCATATTCAAGGGTTTCATATGAAAGGGTGATGCGTGAAATCCGCAAGTGTACGGTTTTATCGTCAAGTAATAAAAAGATCGAATCCACAGGGGCTGTGTCTATGAATACCAATTAATTAATTAATTCAATTAAGTTAAACAAAAGGGAATATGATTGTTGATAAAGAAGAATGTAGTAACAAAACAATTAAATAAAATCAAGAAAACAGAATTCAGAACAAAAATAGCAAGTAAACAAGGATGGTATTCAGATTCAAGAAAGCTTCCAAGATTGGGATACCACAATGATACAAGATAAATCCTAATTGACAACCATTTTTATTAAATCTAAAATTCAATTGAAGGTGAATTACCCTAAATTAGTTAATGTTCTTTCTCAAGATACAAGATCCGTGCCCAATTAAACTAATTCCTACTCTCGTGGTAATTGAATTTAAATAGAACCCATTACGCTTTGTGGTAATTCATTGAATCCTCGAAAGGCTAAAACTACTCTCGTGATTTAGACCTTAAGTTCAATTCTCATGGTTCCAACACCTAGATTCACCTCTCAGTACGTCCCTAAATGCCTATGAGATGTAAATAAGTGGCCAGCAAATTCACATGAATAAAAGTAATAAGGATTGAATCAATGAACAATCAAGATTAATAAAAGGGGAAACAACGTCAATTAATCATTATCAATGTATCAAAGGGCATTGCCCAATCCTAGAAATAAAGGAAACTACTCAGACATAGAGAAGAGGAGACAAGAAATCAAACTTAAAAACATCCCAAACCCGTAACAATTGAAGGAGAAGGGAGAAAGATGAAGATCAAAAGCCAAAGCCTCCAATGTGCCTCCACCAAAACCAAATTAGAACCCCCTAATTCTATTCAGAACATCTATTTATAACTTAGGATTTTAATTGGCTAAAAAGCCCTCAAAAAAACAAAAGAAAAATATAAAAACTGCTGCAAGACTGCGATCCACGGCCAGTGGATCATTCCACGGCCAGGCCATGGATGTCTCTGTAAACAGGCTAATTTCTGGTCCTTTGAGTTCCACGGTCGTGGATGGTTCCACAGCCAGGCCGTGGAACTCTCTGGAATTCTCTTTTTCCTTCTTTAAGTTACCCCTCAATCCATGGCCATGGTTTGATCCACGGGCAGACCGTAGATCCCTCTGGAATGACCTTTTTGCACCTTTATTGCTATCCATTAAGCTCCAGCTTCAAACATGCAAGCTTTCCATCCATTCCAAGGCCAATTTAGCACCAATCCTGCACAGGAACACCAAAAATACCGCAGTTATCCGAACTAAGGAAAAAACTAACTAAAAAGGGAAATTAAAATGCCTAAAATGCTCAAGAATACATGTAAAACAAGAACAAAACATGATGTTGTTTCACACACATCAAATCCCCCAAGCTTAAGACTTTGCTTGTCCTCATGCAATAATTAATGTCAAACCAAGATGTGGAATCAGGAGACAATAATGAATAAGGAACCCGAGAAAACAATATCCAAGCAATAGGCTAAGGAAAACCAAGTATCTGAGAGGTAATCAAAATCAAGTCCAATTAGAGGCTAAGTTCTTAGAAATCATGCATCCTCACTGACTGAATTAAGTTCACTCCACTAACCACACTCAAAGTGTTTAAGGGTGAAAACCATACGCTCAAAATCCATCAAAGAAAATGCACTTCCATTTGTTTGATAAGAAACCAAATTTCCACTAATAATTAACATGCATGCAAAAATCAAAAGGTCTTTCAAGGGTTGTAATGGGGCCATGGGAATGATGATAGGTAAGGTAGAGAAAGGAAGGTATGACAAGGGCTAACCAAATTTTCAATAAGTACCAGAAATACAATAGAACATAAATGGAGCAAAGGTAATTCATTTTTGTTTTCATTCAAAAACATAACTCCACAATTCCAAACATTTTTTTTCTTTACTTTTCTTTCCTTTCTTTCTCTTAATCCTTTTCAACCTTTTATCTCATGATTTTCTCTTCTTTTTTTTTCACTTGAGAAAGGGAAAGGTCAAAAACATATGATTCCCAACACAACTTCACAACTTTCAAACCCAATTCGCTCCATTTAATATTCTAAATGATTACCAATAATGTTTCAGAATAAGTATCAAGAAAACAAGTATGCAATAGGCTCAAAATGGGCAACTAGTGGATGAAAGTGTAACAATTTCAGAAGGCCAGAAAAATATCTAAGATGCCTTAATCATATTCAAGCATGCAACCAAAATTTTTGCCTTAAAATGGTTTCAAATCAAGTTCTAGAGCACAAGATCAATGAGAAATATCACTCAACACAAAGAATGGGAACAAAAATCATACAGTGCATAAGTCCCAAATAGGCTCAAAACTCACATTTAGAGGTTTAAAAATTCAATAAGAAGCACAAATTCAGAGAACATTATGCTAATTATCAACTATCAAAAGATCACATCTACTATCAATTAAAATAATGCCTGTAGCCAATCACAAGAATCAACAAATTGGGTTCCAAATCAATATCATCTCAAAATTCCCAAAAATTCAAGAGATATGATGGTGTGACAATACAATCATGAAAATGCAATGCAAAATAAGACATGAAAATGCATGAATCATCTAAATGAAAATACCAATGAAAATGAAAATATGAAAATATCCCCCCAAGCTTAGAACCTACATTGTCCCCAATGTAAAAATCATAAACTAGGGAAGGGATAAAAGAAAAGAAATAAACTCACTGCGGTGGTAGAAAATGGTGTTGACTCAAATGCCAACCATGAATGGCCCGGATCATGCTCTCCATACTCTGAACTGTCCCCTCCAACGCCTACAAGCGGCCATCAGTAGCCTGACCCTGCTGACGAAGCTCTTCTAATATGTGGCATTGCTGCGCCTGCACAACATGAAGCGCCTCTAGAGAAGTATAAATCCATGTGAGACCATCCTTGGAAAGACCTGCAAAAGAAGAAGAAGAAGGACGAGAGGTGCCTGCCCTTGGTGGGGGGCGAAGAGAGCGCTGAACATCAATTGGATCATCTACCACACTCCCAAAAGTGCACCAATTTGCACGGTTGCGCACAGTGATAGCAGGAGGGTTAGGAAGGGGTAGGGGTTCAGCTCTATCATTCAAGCGGAGGCAGTAAATTCTGTCCTCTTTAATAATCATCTTAATAGCTAAACAGGACTCGATATCAATCCTAGAATTACCTCTAACTGCCTCCAGACCATCTAAATCATATTCAAAGAAATTGGCAATCGCTGTGATTAAACCATCAATAACAATTGTCCCAGATTGGGCTCTACCCGCCCTAAGCAGATGCCTTACAAGAAAAGATCCAGTATCCATTTTAACATCATTAAGAATGGCCCACATAAAAGCAAGTTCATCAGCACGGACATTGCCATCACTATCCCCATGTCCAAATAAAGTATGAGCCATGATACGGTGGAGATAGCGAAGGCAAGGATTTGGCAGAAAAGATGCCTTATAGTTTGAAGAATCATATGTACCCATCCCAGAAGAAACATCAGCCCAAAAAGAAATTGCGAAAAAATCACTTGGGTGCCTCCTTTCCCCCCCAGCAGGCAATCCAAAAATCTCATTAAACTCTTCCAAATTTAAGTAATGTTCATTATTGAATAGCTGGAAAGTGATCCGGCCTTTAGAGCAACCTTCCCCCTGAAGGATATGAGCCTCAACAGAACTAAGAAACTCCAAGGTAAGCTCAGTATAAGTGGGACACTTTAAATTCAAAAAATAAGTCCATCCAGCCCTATCAAGCATCCAATCAAAGTCATCACGCAAGCCTAAGGTATCAAGAACAATATCATCCATGTACCTAGTACTAACTATCCTCCTATTCACTGACACATTGTAACGATCTCTCTGCTCATTATCCCTAAAATTAAAACCATGGGGATTAGAGGGATTACCTCTTGGAGCAACATTGCTTCTTCCCCGTGTCCTTGAACTTGAACCAGCTTCTCCCCTCTGACGCTTGTTCGTCATCCTTCTAACCCACACCAACTCACAGCAAGCACAAAGTAAAAATTGCTCCCTCCCTTTTTTTTTTCTGAAAGACTGAAATCCACGGCCATGGATCTCTCTGACTTAGACCTTCTCCTGTGGTTTGCATTCCATGGCCATGGAATTTTCCATAGGCGGGATGTGGAACCTTCTGACCTCTCTCTTCTTCTAAATATGTCTTCAAAAAGGGGGTCAAACCTAAACAAAAATCCAAAAGACAAATATCAAAATAACAATCTATAACTCTTAATTAAAAGAAAAAGATGAAATAAAATAGAAAAACAAGAAAACATGGGTTGCCTCCCAAGAAGCGCTTGTTTAAAGTCATAAGCTCGACTCCTATGCTCTCATCACTTTGCATTTGGGTCACGGAGGGCAATGTTCATCCTCCTCTCAAGTTGCTCCTCAGCTAGATAGTGCTTCAACCGCTGACCATTAACTTTGAAAGTCCCTCGCTCTTCATTCCAAACTTCCACAGCACCATAGGGAAACATTTTCTTCACCAAAAATGGCCCCGACCATCTTGACTTAAGTTTTCCTGGAAAGAGTTTCAATCTAGAATTGAAAAGAAGCACCAGTTCTCCTTCACGAAACTCTCGATGAAGAATATGCTTGTCATGCCACCTCTTGGTTCTTTCCTTGTATGACTTGGCAGTCTCATAAGCATCTAATCTCAACTCATCAAGCTCATGAAGTTGAAGCTTTCTCCTGCCGCTTTTAAGTCAAAATTTAGAAGCTTAATAGCCCAAAAGGTTTTATGTTCAAGCTCAACGGGTAGATGGCAGGGCTTCCTATAAATCAGTCGAAAGGGTATCATCCCAATGGGAGTCTTGTAAGCAATACGGTAAGCCCAAAGAGCGTCATCAAGCTTCAAAGACCAATCCTTTCTTGAGCTAGACACAGTCTTTTCCAGAATACTCTTGATTTCTCGATTAGATATCTCCACTTGGCTAGAAGTCTGAGGATGGTAAAGTGTAGCAACTTTATGAGTAACTCCATACTTCTTCAAAAGGTTCTCAAATTGTCTCTCAATGAAATGTGAACCTCCATCACTTATCACAGCCCTAGGAACTCCAAACCTTGGGAAAATGATCTTCTTGAATAGCTTGATCATGGACTTTGCATCATTTGTTGGAGACGGAATGGCCTCCACCCACTTAGATACGTAATCAACAGCTACCAGAATGAACTTATTATTGCAGGAGGATGGAAAAGGGCCCATGTAGTCAACTCCCCAAACATCAAATATTTCTACCTCAAGAATAGTATTCATTGGCATCTCATGCCTCTTGGAGATACTTCCAGCTCTCTGACATGGATCACATGATAACACGTAATTCCGAGCATCTATGAAAATATGAGGCCAAAAGAAACCAGACTGAAGAACTTTGGCTGCCGTCTTGGAAGCACTAGCATGTCCTCCATAGAATGCAGAGTGACAACAACTCAATATACTCAGAGCCTCTTCCTCGGAGACACATCTCCTATAAATACCATCAACACACCTCCTCAGGTATATGTATGGGTCATCCCACACAAAATTTTTCAGATCGGAGAAGAACTTCTTCCTCTGCTGATAGTTAAGCTCAGGAGGTAAAACCTTGCTAACCAAATAATTCACATAGTCAGCATACCAAGGAGCACTCTCCGCAAAAACTGCAAACAATTGCTCATCCGGGAAAGAATCATCAATAGGCAATTCGCTCTCCCCAACCGGTTGCTCAAGCCTTGATAAATGATCTGCCACTTGATTTTCCGTCCCTTTTCTATCCAAAATCTCCAAATCAAATTCTTGGAGAAGTAGAATCTAACGGATTAGTAGAGGCTTTGCTTCCTTCTTGCTCATGAGATACCTAAGTGCCGAATGATCAGTGTATACGGTCACCTTTGAACCCACTAAATAGGACCTGAACTTCTCAAAAGCGAAAACTACCGCTAGCAACTCTTTCTCTGTAGTGGCATAGTTTGCTTGAGCTCCATCAAGTGTCTTGCTAGCATAGTAAATTGCATGCATTTTCTTGTCCTTTCTTTGCCCCAACACAACTCCTACGGCATAGTCACTGGCATCACACATGACCTCGAAAGGTAAATTCCAATCCGATGTTTGTAAAACGGGAGCAGTGATCAAGGCCGCTTTCAACCTGCAAAAGGCATTCAAACAGTCACTATCAAAATTAAATGGAACATCCTTCACTAAGAGATTATACAAAGGTTTAGCAATTTTAGAAAAATCTCTAATGAATCTCCGGTAAAAATCGACATGTCCCAAGAAACTTCGCACTCCCTTCACATTCACCGGTAGAGGCAACTTCTCAGTCACTTCAATTTTTGCCTTATCCACCTCAATTCCTTTCCCAGAGACCAGATGTCCAAGCACTATCCCCTCTTGTACCATAAAATAGCACTTCTCCCAATTCAAGATAAGATTAACCTCCTCGCATCTCTGCAAAATCTTTGACAAATTAAACAAACAATCATCAAAGTTAGTACTATATACTGAAAAATCATCCATAAAAACTTCCATGATGTTTTCAATAAATTCAGAAAATATTGTAATCATGCATCTCTGAAAAGTAGCAGGGGCATTACATAAACCAAATGGCATTCTCCTATAGGCAAAAGTGCCATAAGGGCAAGTAAATGTGGTCTTCTCCTGGTCACTAGGATGAATAGGGATTTGGTGGAATCCTGAATAACCATCTAAGTAACAAAAGTGTGTATGCCTAGCTAGCCTCTCAAGCAAAATCAATGAAGGGAAGAGGGAAATGATCTTTCCTAGTTGCACTATTTAACTTTCTATAATCAATGCACATCCTCCAACCTGTGACTGTCCTAGTAGGAATCAATTGATTTTTCTCATTTTCAATTACAGTCATCCCCCCTTTCTTAGGAACCACATGCACAAGACTAACCCATTCACTATCAGAAATTGGGTAAATTACCCCAGCATCAAGCAACTTAAGTACCTCTTTTTTAACAATCTCTTTCATATTAGGATTCAACCTACGTTGATTCTCTACAGAGGGTTTATGCTCAGGTTCCATCAAAATTCTATGCATGCAAAAGGAAGGATTTATGCCTGTAATATCATCAAGAGTATAACCTATGACCTTTCTATGCATCCTAAGAGCCCTTAGCAATTTTTCAGTCTCTAACTCATTCAAGCTAGCACTAACAATGATAGGATAAGAAGAGTTGGGACTAAGAAACTCATACCTGAGAGTGGAAGGAAGAGTTTTAAGTTCTACCTTAGGAGCCTTTTCCTCTTCCCAATCTTCAGATTTAGGCTTTGGTTCAAGCCTTTCCACCTTGGCTTTGCTAGGAGGAATTTTTGAGGTTGCCTCTAACAAGCGGGCATACTCAGCTACCTCTCCTCCAGAATCAAGAGAACCGCCACCAACCAAGCATCTTTCCAATGGATCTTCCAAATGAATTATGGTGGACTCTTCCTCCACCACCTGGTGCAATAAATCAACCCTATAACAAGAGTCCTCAAAAGAAGGTTGTTTAATAGATTTAGAAATATCAAACTCAACCTTATTATCACCAACAGTTAAAGACAATTTGCCATTCTTAACATCAATTATAGCACCAGCAGTAGCTAAGAAAGGCCTACCAAGAATAATGGGGATTTGGGAATCCTCCTCCATTTTAAGCACAACAAAATCAGCAGGTATGAAAAACTTACCAACATGAATAGGAACATCCTCCAATATGCCTACAGGATACTTGACGGACCGATCCGCCAATTGAAGTGAGATAGTTGTGGGTTTTAGCTCACCCACCTCCAACTTCTTACACACAGAAAGGGGTATAAGACTAACACTAGCCCCCAAATCACACAGAGCTTTATCAAAGTTAGTATTGCCAATCAAATAGGGAATAGAGAAGCTACCTGAATCCTTTAATTAGGAGGCAATTTATTTTGAATTAAGGTACTACACTCCTCAGTTAAAGCTACTGTCTCATAGTCTTCTAGCTTCCTCTTATTAGACAGGATGTCCTTAAGAAACTTAGCATAGGTAGGCATTTGTTTTAATGCCTCAGTGAAGGGTACATTTATGTACAATTTCTTAAGAACCTCTAAGAACTTCTCAAACTGCTTATCTAACTTTGCCTTAGCCAATCTTTGAGGGAAGGGAACTGGGGGTTGGTAAGGTTCAGGGGGTACATACTTAGACACCTTATCAGTGATTTCCTCCTCTTATAAGGGTTGTGCCTTAGTCTCTTTTTCCTCATTACCCACATCTTTGTTACTCTCCCCATTACCCATAGGATCCTCTAACCTCTTTCCACTCCTCAAACTCACAGCCTTACGATGTTCATTGCCTAGGTTGACTTCAGGTTGACCAGGAAACTTACCTTGCTGCCTAAGAGAAGTGCTTACTTGTTGGGCAATCTGGGTTTCCAACATCTTATTATGAATGGCTAAATTGTCAACCTTAGCTGACAACTCTTTGATTGCCTCAGTCACAACTTGCCCATGGTGCCTAAACTCCTCATTCTGCTTAGACTGGCTCTCAACGAAATTCTCTAGAAAGGACTCAAGTCTAGATTTCTGTACCTGTGGGACTCCAGAAGAGGGTTTAGCATTACCTTGCCCAGCTTGGTACTGACTATTCCAGTAAGAGAAATTAGGATGTGACCTCCAACCGGGGTTGTAAGTTTAGGAATACAGATCATTCCTCCCCTTTTGGTTGAAGTCGTGGAAATTGTGGCATGATTCCACTTGATCTATCGGTGCACCATGTGAGGGTCCCATTCCAACTTGGCATTCAGCACCAATATGTCCCTGTGCTCCACAAATCTCACAAAAATTGTTAGAGGCACCTATGACATTAACATGAGCTTTCTCAAGCATGTCAAAATGTTTATTCAAAGAATCAAACTTTAACATAATTAAATCAACACCATCTACCTCAAACTTACCTCCCGAGAGCTTTCACGGGTTGTGCTCTCTTTCATTGGCCCATTGGTGATGATTTGAAGCTACGCTCTCAATTATCTCATAAGCCTCTGTGAGCCTTCTATTCATCAGAGCTCTACCAGCTGCGGAGTCAAGAGGCACCTTCGAAGAATATTCTAAACCATTGTAGAAGGTGTGGACGATCAACCACTTTTCTAACCCGTGGTGTGGGCAGGCTTCTAGCAAAGCCTTATATCTATCCCAAGCTTCTGATAATGACTCGCCATCTTTCTGAACAAAGCTTGTGATTTGGGTCCTTAGGTGAGTAGTCTTGGAAGATGAAAAGAATTTATCCAAAAAGGCTTGCTCCAATTGGTCCCAAGTAGTTATCATCTCAGCAGGAACAGACTTCAGCCAAGCTCTAGCTCTATCTCTCAATGATAGAGGAAACAAGCGGAGACGAATAGCATCAACAGACGCGCCTTCGATCTTGAGGGTCTCATAGAACTCCAAGAACATGTCCACATGATCATTAGGATCCTCTGACGGCAATCCTCCAAACTGGTTCTGCCTTATCATAGAAAGTAGGGCAGGAGGTATAGTGAAGTGCCTGGCTTCAATGTCTGGCCGAGCAATTCCAGATCGCAAACCCCGAGCATTAGGGACTGTATACTCCTTTAAAGGTTTATTATCCTCAGCTGCTGCCATGACAAGTGGTGGTTCAGATATTTCTCTTACTTTTGCCTTTGTTATTTCTCTCTTCTACGTAAAGTCCTTTCAATTTCAGGATCTGCTTCAATGAGAATCCCAGAACATCTAGTACTTTACATAAACAAGAGAAATTACCTGCAGAGAGTCAAAGAGAAATCAAGAACGTAAGAACCAAATAAAAGAAAAAGGTTTAAAATAATTAAATTAAAAATTAAATTAATATTCAAGAAAAACACAAATCCCAAGAATGGCGCTAAAAACTTGATGCGTGAAATCTGCAAGTGTACGGTTTCATCATCAAGTAATAAAAAGATCAAATCCACAAGAACTGTGTCTATGAATACCAATTAATTAATTAATTCAATTAAGTTAAACAAAAGGGAATATGATTGTTGATAAAGAAGAATGTAGTAACAAAACAATTAAATAAAATCAAGAAAACAGAATTCAGAACAAAAATAGCAAGTAAACAATGATGGTATTCAGATTCAAGAAAGCTTCCAAGATTGGGATACCACAATGATACAAGATAAATCCTAATTGATAACCATTTTTATTAAATCTAAAATTCAATTGAAGGTGAATTACCCTAAATTAGTTAATGTTCTTTCTCAAGATACAAGATCCATACCCAATTAAACCAATTCCTACTCTCGTGGTAATTGAATTTAAATTGAACCCATTACGCTTTGTGGTAATTCATTGAATCCTCGAAAGGCTAAAACTACTCTCGTGATTTAGACCTTAAGTTCAATTCTCATGGTTCCAACACCTAGGTTCACCTCTCAGTATGTCCCTAAATGCCTATGAGATGTAAATAAGTGGCCAGCAAATTCATATGAATGAAAGTAATAAAGATTGAATCAATGAACAATCAAGATTAATAAAAGGGAAAACAACGTCAATTAATCATTATCAATGTATCAAAGGGCATTGCCCAATCCTAGAAACAAAGGAAACTACTTAAACATAGAGAAGAGGAGACAAGAAATCAAACTTAAAAGCATCCTAAACTCGTAACAATGGAAGAAGAAGGGAGAAATATAAAGATCAAAAGCCAAAGCCTCCAATGTGCCTCCACCAAAACCAAATTAGAACCCCCTAATTCTATTCAGAACATCTATTTATAACTTAGGGTTTTAATTGGCTAAAAAGCCCTCAAAAGAAACAAAAAGAAAAACATAAAAACTGCTGCGCACTACGATCCACAGCCATGGATCATTCCATGGCCAGGCCGTGGATGTCTCTGTCAACAAGCTAATTTCTGGTCCTTTGAGTTCCACGGTCGTGGATGGTTCCACGGCTAGGCCGTGGAACTCTCTGGAATTCTCTTTTTCCTTCTTTAAGTTACCCCTCGATCCATGGCCGTGGTTTGATCCACGGGCAGGCCGTGGATCCCTCTGGAATGACTTTTTTGCACCTTTATTGCTATCCATTAAGCTCCAACTTCAAACATACAAGCTTTCCATCCATTCCAAGGCCAATTTAGCACTAATCCTGCACAGGAACACCAAAAACATCGCAGTTATCCGAACTAAGGGAAAAACTAACTAAAAAGGGAAACTAAAATGCCTAAAATGCTCAAGAATGCATGTAAAACAAGAACAAAACATGATGTTGTTTCACACACATCAAAGGGGTGTCAAAAGGAAATGTCCCTGGTGAATATAACTAAGCCAAGGTCGACTTGACAAGCAAAGCATAGCACGCTTGCCCCTTACAATAATGGGAAACAGCTTTGGGGCTCTCAATCCTAAGAATTGGGAATGAGAATCAGAAAGCTGACCTATAACCATATCCACCACAGTTCTAAACAAGACACCATTCTCGTAAACCAGCGTTTAAGAAAAGGCTAGCAAGATGATCTGCACCATCTTCACCGCCAACAGATGCTTGAACTTCAAGAAAAAGAAGAGATTTTGGGGCTGAAGAAACACTCTCACACTTAGAGCCTGCATATAGTCATCAGGATCCAGTGATAAGATACGGATGGTCTAGTCATATGAGCCAACTGTAAGAAAACGAGATCTTTGTCGACCTTTGGGTACTGGAGCAATGTCCAAACAAGCAACATCTCCAGACATTTCATGTTTCTCCACCTCCATCAACTGACCAGTTACATCCACCTCAAAATATATAAGCTTCCCTCCACTCAGTGCAATAACCACTTGAAGTCTATTTGATCCAACTTTGGCAATTGTCCTCTTCCCAGAAGTTCTCCACTCATTAATACGCCCATCTTCCCTAATATGTCTAATACCATTAGGGTGAACCTGCATGAAAGAATCATCACCTATCAAAGAAACGGCAAGGGAGGGGGTAGTGTCAAGAAACCCACTGTCACTAACT
Organism: Ormosia semicastrata; assembly: GCA_029884595.1. NCBI lineage: Eukaryota > Viridiplantae > Streptophyta > Magnoliopsida > Fabales > Fabaceae > Ormosia > Ormosia semicastrata. The sequence continues at coordinate 28,841,208 of JAQQTO010000053.1, read as the reverse complement.
TCTTCAACTGTCTCACCAATGGAACCACCTAAAATAAAGTGGTTGAGTGAAATGTGAACTTAAATAGGAAGAGGAAATAAAGGCCAAGGATAAGTCAAGGCTGTGAATCTATGAAGATCTATTTCTTGGCAAACCATGAGCTCTTTGTATAGTTTATATACTGATGCTCAATGCTAACCTTAAAATTTTAACTATGTTAAAAATGAAAGAGTAATATGCACCCATGCAGGATTGAACTATAGGCCTTCAGTTTACAAGACTGATGCTCTACCACTGAGCTATAGGGGCCTCTTGTTAAGAGTGGTTGATATTATTTTACTGAAATTATGCTTAGTACTGAAATTACAAAGCTTCTAATATTTATCTTTTTTTGGTCTTGGTTTCTGGTTTCCTTTATCTGATTTTGCTGCAAGTGAAACATGAACGGTGCTAAGTAAGATTTTTTTTTTCTTTCATCTGCTGCTGATTCTCGTTTTTACATCAAAATCTTGGCAAATAGACAATCTACTCAAAGATCAAGAGTGAGGAAGTTGCAATACATATCAGAGCTTGAGCGAAGTGTAACTTCATTACAGGTTTGTTGAGCCCATCTCTATTATACTAATTTTTCATTTTAGTTTTTTATATTTCTCATAGAATATTATGCTAATATTTTTTTCTACCATAATACTTAGCCCAGAAGGGAGAGGAGCTTCGAATAGTTCATAATATTTTGTATAATGCAGATTTTCAAGTTTAGTAAGTATAATAATGCAAATAGAGGGAAGGGAAAAGAGACAGAAACATAATTCCAAAGCATGTCCTGTAAAATCAAGTAATGAAGCACAAATGAAAAAACCATTGTAAAATGTCCTTCAAAACTTCTTTCATCACAGGTGCAACAAATAATCCTAAAAAATAATATTACAAATTGAATGATAATCCATCCACTTCTATAAAAAGGAAACTAACCATAGATTACATGTTGAAGTAGCTATTAAAAATAATGTTAGTGTGCAGATGTGACAACCTCAGAGTAAATGATATTTCAATGCTGATGCAAGATGCAGTTGGCTACTTTAATATCTCCATGAACCCAACCAATCAGATGCTTAGCCTTGAATAAAGCAAAATAAGGCAAACTTATCATAATCTTACTATCTGCAATAAGTTTTATTTTGACACTCAGGAAGTATATGATTATGGACAACTTGGTACTACATATATTGTGTGCATATTTACGTGTAATTTCAAATGAATGAAGCCATCACAAAAGACATACCCTATAAACTAATAAGCATATTAACATAATTATCTTATATAGAGATTACAACACTCTATGGAGTGTAACACAGATACTATACACTTGAATAAAACCCATACAAGTTGTATAACAAATTAACTATCCAAGTCAGTTCCACGTGGCAGCCAACTACTGCTGTTACATATAGACTTGAAACATCAGAATCTATAACCATGTGTGATTCCGATGGCAATGCCAGAACAACCAATAATGTTTACTAAACATAATTATTCAAATGACAAAAAAAGGTATATGCATCGGAAACCGAATAATGCATAGAATACATATATAAATATAGATTTGAACAACGAAGTAGAAAAGTAAATAGCTTATGGGAAACCGAATAATGCATAGAAGATAGCTAGAAATGTAGACAAAGAGGTGATTATTGAGACATTATCGAGAAAGGAATGCAGCATATTGTTGTTTTTTGGTTCGGTACTCCTAAATACTTGTCTTAAGGTCTTCAACTCTGGAACTTTAGTCACCTTATTGTATACTGTTGAGAATTTAGTTTTTTTTTTGTAGCATTCTTTATCATATATAATCGTTTTGGTGAGCGAAGCCTTAGTTTTCCGTTTGAGATTCAATATTACTGAGCACATGTACTTTTTGAAGGTACTGCTCATTGTATTGAATCTTGAATTGTCCAAGTTGGACAGTTTGGGAAGAAACTTTTCCTTCACTTGATTATAGTTACTCCTTAAATCTCATATCATATACTTGATGAAATTTTATTGTGTAACATTTCCTTTTGTTCTCTGGGTGCATACTTGGTTGTGGTAGATGTCACCACTTTTTAGTCAAGCACTTGGAGACCAATGGGAAATGCTGCCAAAATTTTGTCAAGTATACGATGTGTGATTTTTGTGAGTACTATTCATCAAGTGCTGAAAAAGTGTCTTCTCGAATGGGATAGGGTCACACCATGTTAAGAGAGATGAGGATTTTGGAAATAACAGTACTAATGTGTTAAATCAACTTTAACAATCATGAAACCTGATCAAAGTTGGATGTTACGAAGAAAGGATCAGACTGGCCTTGTAAGTGAAGAATTCAAGAATGGAGTTGATGATTTCATTAAGGTTGCCAAAGGACACCCGATGGTTTTTGATGCATTAAGTCGTATTCCTTGTCCATGTGCAAAATGTAAGAACCATGTTTGGATGGAATCATTTTCAGTAGAGAACCATTTGTATAAGTATGGAATAAACCCCAAGGGTAAATATTACTATCTCTTTGATGGCTATGCCCACTTGTCCACTGGCCTTACTTGTGGCCTTGCATGCTAGAATGGCTATAGGAATTATTGGTGATGTTGGAGTGAGGTATGTTTTCCTTTTCTCTTTTTTTTATCAAATCTTTTACTTGCTACTCTGTTTCATTTCCTTTTACTTACTTGCACATTACATGTACAGTTAGCAGCAGCTGATTGGTCTCCTTTAATATGCTCTTTGATTGAATTGCCTTTCTTGTCCAGCTTCTTTAAATTATTGTCCTCATTCAGATTTTGCAGTCATAGACTTAGATAATCTACACTTTTCCACTATTTTTTCCTACATCTTTATAATTGCCTTTGACTACCTAGTACTGACTCTTTTGGGATTCAATATTTATTCATATTTGCTTATGTCATATGCTTCAAAAACGTATAGAAAAATGTTAGTATCGTTTCTCTCATCAATGCAGCATATTTTGATACTAGAGCCAAAAGTGCTTAAGTAAAATCATATAGAATCACGAGAAGAGCATCAATGGAGATACTATTGTTTGCAGGAGAGGCCAATGGTCAATGGCCACCAAAGTGATATAATGATAGAAGCAATAAATCGTGAGATAAAATTTAAACTGTCTCCTTACTAATCTATTACCGTCCATAGTTGCAGAAACTGGTGAAGTTCATTTAACATCAAATTAGGATTAGTTATCACTGAATTTTTGCAGGAGAATTCTTAATCATCTTTAGCTCAAGATTGTAAATTTTGTAATGCTTGCCTGAATTATTATTATTTCTTTTTGGCAAATTATTCAGTCACATACAATATGAGCATTAAATTTGTTGATTGTCTGCCTCAATATTATATTTATCCCCTTGTGTGTCAAAAGAATTTATGTGATGAACTTTTATGCAAGTTAATGATTTTGTCTGCCTCTCATGATTGATGAAAAGATAATGGTCATGGAGAAAATCATACTAGGCAAGCTAAAGTAGACTTTGACTCTGCCCACACCTTATGTTATCCTTGTTGCTTTCCTTAAGGCTACAATTCTAGATTTGGAGTTGCTGCATTGCTTCCCCTACCTAAATTGCCTGCTTGCAGGTTGTGCTGCTAGAGTTTGACAAGTTATTTAATTGAAAGGGGAAAGAGGAGCAGGGGCAGAGTTTAATGGGAGGGAATGTGCAACAAGTAACAACCAATAATTATTGTTCTATTATTATAATTCTAAGTTACCTCCTTGCTGATGTGTGTAAATTTTATTCATTGACTTTCTTTTGCTTGTTTTTCCTTATCCATGTACCCAAAAGGAAAAAGCCACATTCACTTTCCAACACGAAGAGTCTGAAGCACACCAGGCAAAACCATCAACATCCACTTTAAACCATATATCAAAACCTAGTTTAGATATAAGCCTGTTTGTACACCCACCACTATACGAGTTTCTAGCAGAGCCATAAAAGAAACTTTATATTGTTTAGTAAGATCCCTCACAAGTGAAATATATTTTACAAAAACTTGGATCATAATAACACTAGTGCTTTTGAATAATTCTTCTGTTCAAAATTATAATTAAATAAAAGTTACAAACTTGACTGAGAATCTATTATGCTATTGATGAGCGAGATCATACCAAAATTCATATGTTATCTATCTGAATGCTTGTTATTTGATGGTTAGGTTCTGCACTGATATTAGATATTCTCTTTTAATAAGCATGATTGTTAAGTTTAAATCCATAGTTGCTCAGGTTAACATCTCTTAATAATGGGGTTCCTTTCATTGAAAAAAATAATGTGGTTCCAAGTTTTATATGTTCAACTGAGAGACCCGATCTGGTAGTCATTATTGTTATATATTTCTGAGATTCAGGTTGATGCTCGAACTTCACTCTTTTTTTTTTGTTTATTGGGAAGCCCATGGTGTTGCTGTGTGTGGTATTGAAGATTAATTTAACAATAGTGGTTATTGGTTTTTGAAATATTGATGTATGTTCAATCTACATATAATTTTGTTTAGAATTTCCTTAACTGGGCATAGCTTTTGTTCTAACTGTCGCTTTTACCTTGTATTAGTCCTCTTTTTACCAAAGTGGATGGAAACTCATGCATGTTTGTAACTCATATTTAGTAATTAGTACTGTGACCTTGCCATTTATTAGTCTGAAACAATCAAGAATGTTGTTCCTGCGTTTGTGATTATGTTTGATGAGCATTTGTATGCCCCAACAAGTTTTCCTCAAGTGCACTTTGGCTTCACATAGTAGCACTATAATTATACAATAATATAACTCACTTATACTATAATAATACTATAATTATAATAAAGATTTTAGAATTTTATATTCTATTATATGTTGATTACAGGAGGCAGAGTTGAATCGTCCAGTCCCTTTCAGAGATTTGTATGAAAGTGTTCATAAGAGGAAAAATGGAGAATATGTCACTAACCGCTCAAAAAACTACATTGTAGGTGTTTTTAAAATGAAAACTAATCATATTTGTTAAGTTGTTGATTATTTTGATAAAGTTTTTTATATTTTTCATTTCAGGACTCTTATGACACCACGATGTTAGAGAAATATGGAGAAGATTCTTCAATGCATCCGATGGTTGATCAGGATGTGTGGCTGGAGGTGACGGGTCCCAATAAGAAGGGACGAGTTCATGGCATGAGTCACAGCTTAAATATGCCTATTCATGGATCTAGCTTTGCTTCATCCTCACATGTTGCTGGTTCCTCCAATGCTGCTTCGACACAGGAAGCGATAAAGGAAGCTGTTAATGAAGCGATGACTTCATTTGTCCAGACGCAGCTTGATGTCTATTGTCCAGATGCAACTAACGTCTGTGTTAGAGCTATCTTAAGGATTGTTAGCTCCCAAGCAGGAAGTGCTATGCCGCAAGCACCATCACAAGGCGATGCAGTTAGGGAGGATCATGAAGTTGATGATGATGGAGCTAATTAGGATTGATTAGTTATGTTTATTGATGATGGGATTAATGTTTTGAACTATTTGTATTAAATAACTTGGACTAGTTATGCATTCTTTGTAGAACATGTTAAATCTATTAATACAATTATTATATTTTGTTGTTTTACACAATTATTTGTTAGATTTTTTTATTTGGATTGAAATATGCAGGTATGATTTTAAAAAATACACAAATTATCATTATAAAATTTAATTCGAATTAGCTTCAGAACAGCTAGGGAATGGCTGCAGAAATTAGCTAGGGAACAACTACGGAATTGCTACAGAATTTAGCTAGGGAATAGCTATGGAATTGCTATAAAATTTAGCTAGGGAATAGCTACGGAATTGCTACAGAATTTAGCTAGGGAATAGCTATGGAATTGTTACAGATTTTAGCTAGCAAATAGCTACGGAATTGCTACGAATTTAGAAATAAAAATAGTTACGGATTTGTTACAAAATTGTTACGGACATTAGCTACGAACTCACTACGGAATATTTCGTAGCTAATTAGCTGCAGACAAGAAGGAAAGTATGAAAAAAAATTAGCTATGGATTAGCTATGGCTTAGCAACGGAAATTAAAAATATAGCTACGGATTAGCTACGAAACTTTTTTGGTAGCTAATTAGCTACCAAAATTTGACTACGGAAAAATCCGTAGTTTACGGATCAGCTATGGATTTTTTCGTAGCTAATCGGTCTAATTCTTATAGTGTCCGTGCATTATAGCTTTCCTCTTCTCCTTTCTTATCTCTTTCCTTGATTATTTCTTCCTTCACTTTCAATGGCTTCTTTTTTGTGGTCCCTTGTCGCTTTGTCTAAGTAGCAACCGAGAGAGAGAAAATATGAAGAAAGGAAATGTGAGAGTGAGAAATGTGAGAAAGAGAGAGTAGCGTGAAAAAAAAGAAAAATGATGATATAAAAGTCAAAGTAATTTGCTTTTTAGGTGAAAATGTAGCAGATTGCTACAGTAGCAACACGTGAAGTAAATTTTAAAATTTAAAATTTAATTATATGTATTATATATGCTAACAACACTTTAGTTTCTAAAAAATGAATTTTTTGAACTTTTATAAATATCATATGAAATTATAGAATTTCATTGTATTTTCTTTGTTACCAACTTATCATTTATCATATAGTGTAATATTTGTACCTAAGATTAAAAACAACTCTTTCTCATCTACAATTTTATAAATTTATGTTCAATTTAATCTAAATTAATTATAAGATTAATAAATATAGATTAATAAATACCTTGTAATAATATGATTGAGTTTTCATAGCTTGATTAAATTTATTGAGTTAGTGATAATGTTACAATGACAATGATGCTGGGTTGAATGAGGATCGACCAAATATATGACTTTGGAACTTATTTATTAGTATTATGTTTTAAATTGTGATTGTGAACTTGTATTTGGTACTTGTCTACTTGCTTTGAAACTTAATTATTAGCTAGTATTATGGTTTATGGTGTGAGTTGTGATTGTAAGACCTTGACCTTGTGTATGTCGTTGTGTATGCTTTTGTTAGGAATGGATGTTAAGATCATTGTGTATGCTTTTATTAGTAATGGATGTCAAGATATATATAATATACATATATATATATATATATATATATATATATACATAATTATGATTTCATCTAGTTTAACCATCTGATCTAACCGATTGAACATTTGTTGTTCAGGCTGGCTTTAACAACGAGAGAAATAATAATTTATTTTTAAGACTAATAAAAACTACACATGTAGATGAACTTTGATGCAATTGACTAGTATCGAACAGTTTCTTTTTTTTTTTTACCCAGCCAAAAAACAAGTTTTTTTTTCTATTACTAGTCTATTACTAGTAATAAAGGAGGTTGTTAGTTTTATTGTTTATTTTTACACTTTAAAAAATGATCATTCAGTTTTACCTTTTCTCAAAATTTTATATAAGGATAAAAGTATATACATGTAACTTTAATCTTTCACATTAGAGGTAGTTGCAACTATTACAAATTTCATAATAACTTTCAAAAGCCAAATACCTTAGATTAACTCCTTATTTAAATAATTAAATAATAATAATATAAAAAAAAGCGAATGATTAAAATAAAAAATGATAATCGACCGTCATCCGCTAGTTGGGATAAAGAGTTACGTAGTCAACAATTCACTTCAAAAGTATGTAAACAGGAACAGTTTATATGCCATTAAGTTTTTTAAAGTGGTTAGGGTGGAATAATAAAATTATTATTCAATAATAAGCCAATAAGAAATGTTAAATTAGGAGAAACAACAGTTTATTGCAACAAGTTAATTAAGTTAATAAATAATAATTGACTGTTAATTTTATTGACTGACTTAATTAATCACTTATAATTTCATATAAGCTTTTCGAATGAGAATTACTTATTTTTATTTTTTGTCTCTTTCTCTGTCATATCACTTAAATTTTGATAAGTGTTTTAAATTTAATTAAATATCTCATTCTTTTTTTTTCATTTTAATTTTACACTTGACAGAATTTAAATAAAGAGATAATGAAAAGAACAAAAAATAAATGTGAGTGATTTTCATCCAAACTTTTCAAACTGCTCCTAATCAACTTATACACATCTATCATATCTCCTTTTCCTTTTTTTTTTTCTTTTTACATATAAGTTTAATTAGGAGATAGGAGATTATTTCAAGATCAAGGACATTGTCACATGTTTTAGCAAAAGTTTATACTATACTTAATATATGTTTGTATTAAAATTGATAAATTTAAGTTTAGTATAAAGTATATTTATAAACTTAAATTTAATTTAAAGTAAATTTATAATAACATGATTTATGTTTAAGAACTTTTATTACAAAAATTGATTTTGATCAAACTTTTATCAAAAAATTCAACACAAAAATAAATTTTTTTTGCTTTTATATAAATGTATGTTGGAGCTCAAAATTATATTGCAACAAACTTAAAATAAAATTGTTAAACAAAAGATACATCTTTCGAGGCAACACTGAATGTATAATTGAAAGGTGAAACAGCAATCTAAACATACCCTTACATATCTTCTAACAACGACAAATAGTTTGCGGTGAAAAATGAAAAATAACTTTGTTTAATATTGAAAAGTTAAAAAACAATTAAGTGAATAAATTTATAATTTTTTACGAAACATAATATACCAATCATGTGAGATGAAAAAACAAAATGGTAATTAGACTATTAGAGGGAATTAAACACAGTTTCGGAGTACACAATAATAAGAAAAAAAACTATTTAGCCCGAACGAAATAAGTTCGGATTGTACAATTAGTATAATTTCAAACCACAGAATTTGAGATAACTACTCATTAGGTGGACCCCACCCACAAATTTAAACTACCCACGTTTTTAGTAAGTCAGGCTGTCTGATCACGTAATTATCCGGGCTGTGTAGTGCTTCTTCAATAATAATATGCCAAGACTGATCTGATTTGTGTATTATTTCGTGTAAAGTTTTCCTATAACATTTAGCTTTTTTATTAAAGAATTTTTTAAATGTTTTGTTTAGAGATGTTTATAATTTAGTTTAGATCAATTTTGAGTTGAAGTTAACTAATTTAAATAATCTTATTCACATAAATTTAAATTGAATTAAATTAATTATATTTTAAAAATTGATATAATCTAAACCAATCCTAATTAATTCATTTTTTATCAAAATCATTTTAAATTTATAATGCTGTGAGTTAAAAGTAATTTAATTTATTAAAAATAAAATAAAAAATAAAAAATTAAAAAAATATTTTATATATTTAAAATAATATTTAATTACATAAAATAAGAGAAATATATTTAAAATTAAAATTATTATAAATAAAAATATAAGTTAAATAAAAAATAAATATATTATATAATATTAATTGATTTAAATTAGATTAAATCCATTTTAAAAATTAAAATAAAAAATTGATCTAATTTAATCAAATTAAAAAAAAAATTATTTTTTTATTTTGATTGAATTTTCAATTTGGATTGGATTTAAATATTCTTAATTTTATTTATTTTGGGTCGATTTTGATGGAGTTAAATCTTAAAACCCGCATATCAATCCAATTTACGATGGGATGAAGATTTGTTTACCTAATTCCGATCGGTTGAACCAAACTTATATAATTGATTATTAATTGATCAATCAAGTTGACAACCGGAGGCAACAACTTGGAACATCTGTCCAGAGGAAGGTTACTTCGATACCAAGACGCTTTTATTATGGATCCAAAAAGTTCGAGTTTATTGATGGTTATTTTTTTTAATTTAATAGTATTTATATATAAATTTAGGTGTATAAAAAAATTATTAGTTAAAATTTATAAATTTATTATATGTATAATTATATATAAAAAAGAGTAATTTAATTAAATTTTTGTATAAATTTAAATATTATTAATTAAAATTTATAAAAATTTAATTTTTTAATTTTAATTATTAATTTATTTTAATAATAAATTAATGACCGAAAAGACTTTATCATCCTGAACAACCTTTTGGATATGTTAGACTTTTCCTCAATACCAACCTACAAGTTGTACTATTTAAGGGAACCAAGAATAAAAAAAATATACTCTCATACTTCCATTTCGCCTATAAAATTATTTCCTCCGTTAGTCTTGGCTACTCGAGAAACACAGACACATGGCGAGAGAGAGAGAGTTTTAGCAAAAATCTTCACCCATAGAAACTTCACCAAAGTTTCATCAAAAAACACTCAACTGAAATTCGATTTTCGCATCATGGCAATGTCAACAACTTCTCTTCCGCCACCATACACCCCTGCTGCACCATCCCTACCTACCACTCCTTCGCCTCCAACTCCAACGGTGCCCCTGCCTGGGTCAACATGGACACCACCTTTTCCGACATGGCCTTCCCCTACGTCAGATTGGTTATCATCTGATTCATCATCTGATTCTTCTTCATCTTCATCAACATTTGGAATCATCATTGGAGTCGCGGTTGGGGTCCTGGCGATTATTATACTGTTCGGCATTTGGTACAAGTATCTTAGGAAGAAGGAATGTTCAAAGTAAATCCTCTAGTATCTTCTAGTGTTGAGTATTATTTCAATTCAATAACATAAGTTTCGTTATGTATAGACGTGAGAATCTTCACGTTCTGGTACAATGAAAGCAGCACAAAATACAAACATATTGGGGGAATAAGGCTTGATCTATTAATCCGTGAACGAATTGTGTTTTTATAAATTTGACTTTTCAAACCTTCGATGTTTGTGTTAGTGGTGATTTTATATATGATCAACGCAGCATATTCTTTTTAGTTTGGATGCATTTGTGAACCTTTAAATTTTCTGCAACCACTCTAGCTATTAATATGTAAAGGGAAATGCTCATTGTCAACAAATTGTTTTTAACCAAGTGTTACTCGAATGAGTTGGCTTTTCTTTGATTAGTTATAAACTAACTTTCCATAAATTAAAGAGTATGCTTTTAACTGCTTTTATTTCATTAAAAAATACTGAACAGTCTGAATTTTCTTTGCCATAATGAGTTGTCATTGTTATACTCTTAAAAATGAATGGTCCTCACCAATATGAGTTATTCAACAATCATCCTTTAATCTGTAAATTCTAACTGAATTTTGACAACGTTTTTCAAACTGTGTACATTACTCTATTCATTTCCTCTCTTGTAAAGCTTTGGTATTCCAATCTGTGGTAAAGGATTCTTGTGATATAGCAGCTTGTATGTGTATTGAAATTCTATTATGAAGTACTGGTGCGGATATTACCGATTCAGTAAATATCTTCAAACTAATGAGATAATAGTTGACAATTCACTTGACGTGTCTTGATATTATGAATTCATTATTGCGTCACCATTGAATCAAGCATGTGCCACTAGTTTACTTTAACTTGACACGCCCTCCACCAACTCCGGTAGATTGAAAGTTCTCATGAATTAAATTTAAGGACAAAACCTAAGAAGTTCCCTCTAATTATAGGTTATACGTTATGTGCATAAAATCTCATTATACTTTAAAATTTATCAATACAATTCTTTAAATTATTCAAATAGTGCATATAAGTGTGTATTGAGACTCTCGTATATTTACAGAAAATCTCTTTATAAATAGTTAATATGTACAATTTAATAAATTCAAGAAGTTATGTTAAAAAGTTTTAAAGCATAGGAGGGTTTGCGACACATGACTCATAGGAGAAAATTTCTTACATTTTACCCTAAATTTAACTCATAAAATTTCATGAAATTTAAAAATTAGTAGGTACATATAGTTGAATTACTTTTATTTTAATGCAAAATATTTTAAAAAAGATTAAATAAAAATTTTGATCCTCACTATTTTTATTCATTTTTAATTTAATCTTTCTAATTTTTTTTCTTTTCAAATTAGGCTTTATATTTATAAACATTTTCAAAATAGTCCATATCGTCAATTTCTGACTATAATGTCATCATAACACTGTCAAATGACTAATCTAATAAGTATTTTTTTTGTCTAGTATGTACTCCTTTATATGCTCATTTTTTTTATAAAAAATTCAATAAGTGTTTTTACATTCTAATAAGTGTTCCTGTAAATACTCATTTATTAAGTAGATGCTTCTTTAAATATTATTTTTATCTCAGGTAAAATATTTAATAATAACTAAATTAATTGTATTATAATGAAAATTGATAATAGAGACTATTTTGAAAAATTTATAAATATAAGGATTGATTTGAAAAAAAAAAAAACTTTAAGGAAAAAAAATAAAAACTATAGAGCTTAAAGTATTAATTTAACTTTTAAAATATAAGCAAAATATCAATTATTAAATCATATATTTATGAATATTTAATTTATCTTAAACTTAAAATATAAGATGATCATGATCAGAAAAGAATTGCTAAATTTTATATATATTTATATATGTGATCTAACAAATTATCGTAAAAAGACTATTTTCTTTGTGTGCTGAGTTCGAGTGCGTATTTTATTTTATTTTTTCTCCTGGGTCCTCCACGAGCATCCGTAAGCGTGGTGATGATGACCTTTGAAAAATTGATGATATGTCAATATCATATGCATCAAACCATACATAAGAGCTAGGAAAGATGGTGACTTGGCATCAGAACGGGATGACAATTATTTATAAGGATGACTTGACTTTATAATTAAAGAATAGTTGATGACAATAAATCATTGATAATTAAATTAGAAAAAGACCTTGCTGTACTCTGTTGATTGATAATGTGGTGTGAATAATTTGTAGAAGGTTCTATAATAAATAAATAAAAACCCCTTTTGTCATTTGAAAGATAAAGTTAATATATATTTTGTTTCTTCTTTATACTATCCTCAAAATTTTTATCATATTAGTTATGATATTTGATTAAAATATGAGCTATAGACATTGACTTGGAAATTTTCACGTCAATATAGGACCACTTAGTTTGGCCTAGATTCTCCTTACGTCCACATCACCGAGTGTCTTTAATTAATAATTTGTGTAAATAATATTATTCAAAAACTTGTCTGTAATGTTCTCACAAAGTCACTGGCCCTGTCTTTGTTCATGCTGAGGCTTCCAATCTCTTGCGACTCGCTTGGGTAGTATTGGAGGTTTAGAGAGGGGGACAATTAGAGAGTCTAACATCGTGTAGAGAGAAATGACTTCTATTAGCAACCTAAAATTAAATTAGAATAGATGAGATTCTAATTCAAAGCGAACTGGAAAAATATAAGGGTGTCCCTGCTTAAAAAAGTCAACTACATGCTACATCTCATCAATTATTTTATTTAGGGTAAATTAAACATAATCAATTTATATTTTTGCCTTTTTTTTTTTAAAACTAATCCCCTTACAATTTTTTTTAATCACTTAACTTCTGTCAACTTTAGCTTAAATTAAAAATATTATATTTTTAGTTAACTTTAACAGCAACAATATTTATTTTACATAGTACCTCCTTGTGGTTTAAAACTTTTTCAACTAACTCTCCTAAAGTTTTTTTTATAACGAAACCCCTTCGTATATAGTTGTGGGCACTCAACACTTATATAGCAACTATGATGTATGTAAATAATAAAGAAATAAAGTTTGTTATCACTGACTTTGAAACAAAGTGTAATATAGTGAAGGTAGAAGTGTCGACATACAACACCTGTGTAGTAGCTGTAATAGATATAAATGACCAAGTGACATGATCTATTATCACTGATTCACATAGAATTTACTATCATTGACTCGCAGATAAAGTAAAGTATAATGAATGTAGAAGTGTGACACACAACACTTGTGCAGTAGGTATAATGCATGTTAATGATGAAGATATATGATGATTTGCTATCACCCTTTACGACCACCATTTTAACATTAACCAAATTAGAAAGGGTATGGTGACAAAGAAAAACAAACTTTAAGGAATAGGTTGATAAAGTGTTAAACGACTGTTAAAATTAACTGAAAATTTAAGCTTTAACTTAAATCAAATTTGAAGGGGGTTAATTAAGTGATGCAAAAAAATTGAGGAGTTACTTAAAAATGGGTGAAAGATAAAGTTAATATATATTTTGTTTCTTCTTTATACTATCCTCCAAATTTTTATCATGTAAGTTATGATATTTGATTAAAATATGAGCTATATACATTGACTAGGAAATTTTCACGTCAATATGGGACCACTTAGTTTGGCCTAGATTCTCCTTACGTCCACATCACTGAGTGTCTTTAATTAATAATTTGTGTAAATAATATTATTCAAAAACTTGTCTGTAATGTTCTCACAAAGTCACTGGCCCTGTCTTTGTTCATGTTTAGGCTTCCAATCTCTTACGACTCGCTTGGGTAGTATTGGAGGTTTAGAGAGGGGGACAATTAGAGATTCTAACATCGTGTAGAGAGAAATGACTTCTATTAGCAACCTAAAATTAAATTAGAATAGATGAGATTCTAATTCAAAGCGAGCTGGAAAAATATAAGGGTGTCCCTGCTTAAAAAAGTCAACTACATACTTGTTTATCAAAATATTTTGACTATAGCTAATTAGGTTATGGTAAATCTTTTATTTATAGATAAAATTTGATTTTCGATCTCAATTTAGAGAAGGAAATCACTTCCTCTTGAAATTCTTGTTTAAGACTAATTTCTTAAAAGAATGTAAATGATGATTTCAAATGCAAGACAAATTTATGTAAATCCAAAATTGATTTGTTTTCGAGAAATAGAAGATTTAGTGCAAATGAAAACAAGTGAAATGTAAATGACAAAAAATGAAAATGCAATCGAAGTAAATATGATAAGTAATATAAAATGCTTAAAATAAAGAGCATAAAGTAAAGCAATTCAAAGTAAATGCAATAAAAAGTAAATGTGCAAATATGTAAATTGCAAGAAAATAAGTTTGAAGGAAAGTAATGAAAATAAGTAAATGAAAGCAATAAAAAGAACTCAAATGATCTTTTGAGAAAATCACTTAATCAGGAGTAAAAAAGAGTTCTGCAGTAAAGTAAAATGACTGAATGTAAATGGAATGAAATTAAACTTGTATTGAATTTGTAAAGTATACAGGAATAAAAGTGGATGAAAATATACTGAACTAGGCTTGCACTGTTTTTCTCGAGAAGTTAAGGATGTGAGAGCGTTAAGTAACAAGTATTTGTAAGTACTGAATTTCTAACTCCTAAATGTTTCCACTCTCTTGATATTTATAGACTTATTAAGTAATTACTATTTTTACAAGATCTTGACATGTGTATAAAATAAAGATAACTATTAAATGATTGGTAATCTTTGTTTAGTAACCATCAAATCTTAGTCAGCGATCCTTATACTACAAGTAACTGTTTAATCTTTGTCAGCAATCCTTGTGTTGTCTTGATCTAACATCTGCAACTGTTGCTAACTTCTATTTCAAATTCAAAATCTTTCTTTTTGAATTCAAACTTGAATCTTCTATCATTTGCTGGATTTTGGTCGAGATCTTCTACTCTTCATTCTCCAAGAATTTGCTAAGTGTAGTTACTCTTCAAATCTTGATTTTGACATAGAATCAAAATCACAATACCTGTTATTAAGCCTAAATGACCTCACTTGATTTCATATTCAGACTATCATCTTATCAATTTCGAGCTCTTAATATCATTTCAACTCCAATAATCACTGAAGTCCTAAATTTGAAAGATTCACTCGAGGCCCCTATTGATAGTTATGAAATTGAAAGTATCATCTCAAGCACGAAATTGAAACTAACATCTTAGTTTCACAATTTTTCATTTCGATTAGAACTACCACTTTTCGATGACAAATCGAAACCACCACTTTGGCAATTTCCAAATCGAACAATGTCATCTTGATGACTTCATTGCCTCTGATTCTAATTAGAATAATGTAGAGTCACAAAATAACTTTTCAACATGTAATCGAAATCCCTTAAATCGAAAAGGTGTTATTTTTATACCAACATATGCCCCCCAATATTTATTCTCAAAGTATTAAGAGATAAATATTTTATTATTTTTTAGCATTCTCTTTTTTATTGTAACTGACTTTGAGCTTTTATCCACTTTGTCAGTTTTGAATATTGTAAGCAAATGAAAGGTCAAATGACACAATATGTAATTTTGACTCAAAGCTCCACTAACCTGTTTAATCACTACATGGCCATTCCCCCATTAACTAATTGCCTCCACTATTTGGGGAATTACAAAGCCAATGATGGCTTTTAATGGATAAAATGGCTTCAGCCGTATCCCCATCATGTCAGCATTAATGGAGTGTACGCACGTTCTCCTTTTTTCTCCCTCTTCTGTTTTTGAAAATCCTTATTTAAATAGTGAAAAAGGTCTCCTCCATTTTACTTCCTTTTTTTGCATTTTGTTTGAATCTTCTCTGCACAGCCTTCTGCCATTACTGATATCTAAAGCTTCCTTGTGAGCTTTCTACCTTCTTTTTTTTCCTAAAAACTCCATACTCCTTGAAGTTTTCACACAACAACGACCTCTTCTTCTTCCAAAACAACCTCTGCTCAAGTTTTTTTCTCAAACTCTGAGACAGAAGAGATAATGGAGTTGCCTAATGCTGCCATAGTAACCACTCCATTGAAGAAGCATAGAATCTCTTATGCTCCATATCCTTCAACTGATAACTCTGAGCTCTAGAAGACTTAGGTAATGATTCCCTTCAGTATAGGCCAAAAAAGACTACCATTCCTAGGACCTACCCTTCCTTTAGAAGACCTATCCTTCTTCCTTGTATCGAAGGAGAGTCAATCTTAGCTTTTCATTCTTCCTTAAAACTGATTTCTTCAACTATTTCCCAAAGCTCTTTCAAAGTTCACCACTTACTAGTTCCCACACCAGATCTTTGTATCTTAGGTGGTTAAATCGAGTCGAAGGTGCCAAACAAGCTGCCTGGGAAGCAGCTGGTATTTTTTATTTCATCCAGCTGAGTAGGGAGCATTTGGAATATAATGGTCCTATGCTGACTAATTCCTTATTTTTTTGGAACAGGTCTACCAACTCCTTCTAAGTCCTTTATGGGATGCTGACCCTTACCCTTTTTGACATAACTAGCATTATTGGCCTTAAGCCTCTTGGTAGGGTAATTACCAACACCATGAGTCCTACAAGAACAATCGAGCCCAACTTTTCGAAGTTAACCTATATTGCTTTCATCGAAAACAACTATCTCGAGACTGACAAAATCTCTCATGAAGAGCATGTGGCCTTTCTGCTATTTTCTCTTAGTGCTTTTGTTTTCTACACTAGGTCTCTCCAAATTCCCAAATCTCTCATTCCTTTAGTTCACCTTTCTTTATGAGGGCTCTCTTCATTGTTTGGGCAAATTGATTCTTGCCTAACTATATGCTTTGATGGCAGAAGTAATTAACCTACTTCGATAAAAAACCAAACCCCTTACCAATCTTAGAGGTCCTTTATGGTTATTGCAGCTGTAGCTCAACGCCATCCTCAAACCTTATCTTCAGAGTTCGGCTACTTCAACCATTATTAGTACAATTGAAGGTCCTCGATTGTCCCAACTTTACTATGCCTTGAAACTAGGAAGGGAAGTTGAGGATTTCAAATTCTTCTTTTCATTGTTCTTGAGCATGAAGCGTCACTCGGATAACTTCAATTTTTCTCCTTTTGCTTTTCATAACTGTGGCCCTACATGGTTTTGACAATGATATCTGCTTAACTCTTGGAGCACAGGTTGAAAACCACAATATTTTGAGCAACATCTTTACCGCTTCAATCTTTTCTCCTGGTTATCCAAAGTCGAAAGACAACATCCTCCAAATCTACTTACCTTCTTATGTCTCTAGACAACTTGGGTTTTCTTAGTGCATTCCTTCTCCCATCTCACGTAAAGACAAGTATCAAATTTACGAGTCAAAAGCTAAAGATTTTGAACAATACAAACACTTTATGAAGAAGAATACTGCCATGAGAGAGTGGTTTAACCCTTTCGAGTGTGAACCATTATTCTTCTTGACTTTAGGATTCAAAAATTAGTGGGAAAAATTTTACTCCCCACAAAAGTGTTCATTCACATATTGCCTTTAACGATTTACTAATGCAGGCTCCTCTGTGCAGACTGTAGCAGTTTCCAAGAAAACAAAAGACATGCACCTTAAAGAAATCTCTAAATTTGAGAAATTCTTTAAAGTCAAATACGATCCTCGAAACTTAAGACTGGTGGTTCGAGAGGTTGAGTAAGTCCTGAAACAAAAGAAAGCAAAGCATCACCAATTGTGTTACGCTCATTTCGTTGGTGCGTTAGTTTCGAATCCTTTGGCTTCCTTCAAACTATTCGAAACCCCACTAAAGCTTCCTTCACTTCCCAATGCTCTTTTTGGTATTGCCAACTATAACATCCTGAGACTGCCTGTAGGATCAATGAGTGTCCCCACAAACTAACACGGGTCTTTTCAGTGTGCTTTGTCCTCACTCACAAGCATCCTAAAAACCTTCCCAGGTGCTCACCCATCCCACAAGTGCTCCAAGTCAAGCACGCTTAACTATGGAGTACTTATGTTCTTAGTTCCCGAAAAGAAGATGCATCTTGATGATATAGGCGGTGCTAATCAATTCCTTTAAGTCATCCTTAACTATGCAATCCCATACCTGTATAGTCTCTAGACCCCTCTCATTCCGGTGTGTATTTAGTTCATTCATATGTCCTTCCGCCTAGAAGCCTACCAGGAGCCGCTCTTTGTCTGTGCTTCATCTTTTGCACTGGCTACCACACCTCACCCTCGTCGGCCCCGGGTGTCATATACCCACCAGCTTCTGCATGGTTCGTCCCCGAACCACACCGTACTGGGAGAGGTCCTGCTCTGATACCATTTGTAACATCTTGAGACTACCTATAGGATCAATGAGTGTCCCCATAAACCAACACGGGTCTTTTTAGCGTGCTTTGTCCTCACTCACACGCATCCTAGGAAACTTCCCAGGAGGTCACCCATCCCACAAGTGCTTCAAGTCAAGCATGCTTAACTATGGAGTACTTATGTTCTTGGCCGGTATGTGTGACCGAAAAGATAAGTTAATCGCATGAACGATTCAAAGGTGTATGGGAAACTCTCGAAAAGAAGATACATCTTGATGATACGGGTGATGTTAATCAATTCCTTTAAGTCATCCTCAACTATGAAGTCCTATACCTGCATAGTCTCTGGATTCCTCTCATACTGGTGTGTATTCAATTCATTCATGTGTCCCTCTACCTAGAAGCCAGCCAGGAGTCGCTCCTTGTCCGTGCTTCATCTTTTACACAGGCAACCACTCCCCGCCCTCGTCAGCCCTGGGTTTCACATGAACTAATGTAATGCCCCCTTTTTCTGGAGGAGGACGTCACATCAAACATACAGAACTCAAACGAAACTATTAAGACCCGGTTCATTTTATCTATAGGTATTAACTTGTTCATTAATAAAGTATCCCGACTTAGGCATTTTCTCTTTTATTTTTGTAAGCGAAAAACATAAACTTAGAAGAACTCAACATGAAGATCAAACCATACATTCATACAAAAGATACTTAATATATATATTTAGATACATAATATAAGTCATTAAATACATCAATAGTTTGCAAAAGAAAGTAGAAGCTTTACATGCCCAAAATGATATATATACAGACAGCCACCAAGACAACAAAAAGTATCATGCCCCCTAACAACTACTGAGAAGAAGCCTCAGAGGGGTCCTCCTCAGGTTTCTCCATAGGATCCTCCTCAGAAAAGAAAATCCTCACAGGAGCAATAGACTCACGAGCAGGTGCTCGTGTAGTGGATAAGAACAAATCCTCATGTGGAGTATACTCGTGATCACCCCACACCTCACATATCAGCATGTAGAACTCCAGACATACAGCAACATCAAGAGAGAAAACAGGCAGATCATAACGACCCCAAGCCAAATATATAGTCACATCTCCCACATAGACGAAACGCTCAGCGACCAAGTCGACGTGCCAACAGTCAATGCCTCCGTGGAACCTCATTCTGGCATACCCTAGAAAACCTCACTGGGATGCCATCGCTAAGCAGAGAACTAACTCGCCCTAAAACCAGGAAACTCAGGCTCTTCCTTGCCTCAGTCTTTTAAGAAGCATAAATGTAAACAGAATAGCGAAATATAGAAAAGAGGTGAGATATCCAACATTAATACTAGTTATGGCAGTAAAGAACTAGAAACGGTGCAGGACGCCATACAACATGGTAAACATAATAAACAACATCAAGATTCAGTTGATAGGCAATTTGATAATATAGACAGGCATAACATCACTAAAAGAAACAATTTCATAATCACATATATTTATGCCAGATAAATATGTTGACAGACTGTGCACATGCACAAGGTACTAAAATCCTACTCTATGGAGCTAGACATAACATCAGAGAGAATGATCAAGGAGACATGCTTGTATCTCATCAGCCTCGAGTCAAGTGCTTTCAATATCAACAAATTGTGCAACATGCCTTATACAAGGCATTCTTCACAAGATCGTGATATAAGACAGTGTCTCAGTCCGGATCGTTGGTATATTTGCATCAGTTTGTCCCACGACATAGAGGAGCTACTAACTATCTATTGTGAGATACCCGTACCCCGACGTCTCCAAGGTCAACAAGTGACCTACACTAGTCTACTCGCACCCGCACATAGGTGTGATTCATCTCATAGGCATATAGCCTTACAAACAGAGTCCAACGGACTTTCATAATGCATGGTGACTCGATGCACACATATATACAAATATTCAATAATAGTATGACTTACCCATGATTGCATGCCACATTAGGCCCAATCAATTATCAACAATCCTTGGTCCCACTTATGGATCCACAACAAGTCATTGTCCAAATCTCAAGGGTGAAAACATACTTTTTAAAGTTTAATACGAAAGTTGCACCTCAATTTCATTATATCTTTCTAATAACCTCTCTAGGGAAGTTCTATAGTATTTCTCATTCAACCTTTATTACTCTTACTTAGATAAGTGCTCTCCTTTGTTTTAGATCAAATTTACTTAAGTTAATTATTTTAAGCTCCTCACAACCTCACCCACACTCATGTTCTTTCTTTGTCCAAAAATCACTCTAGGCTATAAGATAAGGGTTTGTTCTTTATTCTTTCCATATTATGAATTCCTAATTAATTATCTAATCACCTAATTACCTAAGTTTTAATTAATACAAATTTTTTGTCCATGGGTGCGCTACATGGTCGTGACCTTCCAAGGGCTAAGGATCCAAAATTTTCATCACATTATTAATTACTCATTACTTGATTGCTTAAGTCTTAAAATAGCACAAAAATTCCATCTTGGACCCATTAAAGGCCTCCTGGCCATGAGCCTCCAAACAAAAGGGGTAAGAATCCCTTGCTTTCCATATACACATCCAAGCATCCAATGCATTCCAAATCCATCAAGTTACACAATAGCAAGTATTAAAGACATACAACACAACCAATCACAACATTACCAAAAATCACACAACAAAGTAAGCAACCCACACATGGATTCCTCACCATCAACACAAAAACGTGTACCTTACTACCAAGATAGGTTGAAGAGGATGATCTCCCTCTTACCTTAAGAGACAATAAAAGAAAGCAAGCTTCTTGATGCCTCCTTGCAATTTTCATCCACCACCACCAAGAAAACCCTAGGATAGTCAAACTAACCCAATCAACTACCAAAGCTTGGAAAAAGGAGTCATTGATCACAAAGGTGACCAATGATCACGAAAATGAGAAGAGAAAAGATGAAAGTCAAGAACTTTACCTTAAAGCTTCAAGTTTTTTTGGGCTTGGTAGAAAATGATGAAGATGGAGGAATCAAGAGATGCTCACCAAATAGAAAAGCTTCTATGTGATAAGGAGATTCAAGAATCAAGGTTGGTTGAAGGGAACAAGGATGGATGGCCAAAAATGGTGTAGTGGCCGTGAGGATGAAGAGAAAATTAAGGAGAGAAAATATGAAAGAGAAAAGAGAAAAGTGAGAAAAAAGTGAAATCTTGTTTGAAATGAAAAAGTGATGTGTGGTAAAGAGAAAATATAACAATTTTGGTCATCTTTTCCCCTCCTGGCCTTGGGGTTACAAAGGAAGAGAGAGAAAAGGTGAAGCTCCTTGAGAAGCTTGATACAAAGCTTCATTGAGAAGCTTCACACACTTTTTGAAGAAGTCAAGGGTGATGTCATGGTAATGATGTCATTAATGTGCTCTTTAGAAAAGATGACTAACACTCTACTAAAGCTATTATCTAGTTGACAAAGGTTACAGTTAGCAAAAATAGTATTTATTGTCCAACAGATGATAAAACGTACCGCAATTTTATTTACCTGATAAAATCTTGAAAAATAAAATTTTCGTAAACTATGCCCGACCTCGGGTTTAGTAAGATCCCCCGTCGATGTTTTTACAGTCCAAAGTTTTTCAGCCTCAGGAGAAATATTTTATTTTCCTGGCCTCGCTCTGTAACACCCCGAAAATTAATTGTTTCATCATAAATAATCGTTTTATAATATTTATGATTTTTGGAAATTTTTTTGAATTTTTTCAAAAACTTTGAATATTTTAATATATTTTTCATTTTACGTGCACACTGAGCAGAGTCAGTGTAACACCCCAGAAATTGTTTGTTTTGTAATGAATAGTCATTTTTTAATATTTGTAATTTTTGAGAATTTTTGTGAATTTTTTTAGAAATATTAAATATTTTAATATATTTCTCGTTTTACGTACGCACTGAGCGGAGCCAGGAAAACGAAATATTTTTTCTGAAACTGGTAAACTTTGAACTGTGAAAACATCGACGGGGGATCTTACTAAACCCAAGGCTGGGCACAACTTACGAGATTTATATTTTTTGAGATTTTATCTGATAAATAAAATCGCTATACCATAAAATTATCCGACGGACAATAAATACTATTTTCATTAACTGTAACTTTTGTTCACTGGATAATAGCTCTAGTAGAGTGTTAATCATTTGTTCTAGAATGTTCACTTTGTGTAACAACATCACTTTTCACTTTATCGAGAAGCGTGCGAAGTTTCTCAAGGAAGCCATAAGGAAGCTTCAAGGAAACTTCCTCCCAAGCTTTTTAAGGAAGCTACACATTCTCTCTCTTCTCCCCTCACCACACGGCTGCATGGCTCTTCATGGAGCCCAAAATTTTGTTTTCACTTAATTAAGTTAACTATTCTAATTTCAAAAATCAAAAGTCATCATCTTTTTTCTACTATCAACTTCTCTCTCTACCCTTTTTCTTCTCTCAAGTTCTCCTCCTTCTCTCTACCACCACACCACACGGCTAACCCCTCTCCATGCCCTCCACCATCACAAAAATTTCAAGCAACCATATTTTCTTAATATCCACTACATTCTAAGCACCTTTCTAGTTGAAGATTTCTTGAAAAGCTTCCATCTTCATCATCTTCTTCAAGCTTCAAGTTTGAAGCTTTAGAGTAAGATTCTTGGTTCCTCACTTCTCTTCTCAATTTTTGTTTTCAAGGTCATCCTTATGACCATTTATCTTCTCTTTTTCAAGCATTGATGTTAATTTGTTGGAGTTGAAATTCCTAAAGTTTTGGAGGAGTGAAACTGAAATTCACTAGGAGCTTCAAGGGAGTTCATTGCTTGTTTTCTCCCTTAGGTAAGAGGAAGATTATTCACTTCAACCTCTAGTGGTAGTAGGAGACTTGTATTGTGTGTTGGTTGTGAGAAACCCTTGTTAGGGTTACTCTTTGTGATGTGTAATTTTAATGACTAAGTATTGATTTTATCATGTATGATTTATTTGATTGAATGTATATATATTGATGATCTTGGATTAGTTTTGATTGATTGGAAACATGAATTGGGGGCAAGAATTCCTTGCTTTCCCCATTGAGGCTCACGGCCACAACCCCTCCATAGGGTGTGTATGATTTAAAATTTTGTAACAAGTGAAGAGATGAGTAACCAAGTGAATAACAATTAATGAATCAAAGAAAAATTTAGGTTCTCACCCTTTAGAGAGGCTCATGGCCTCTAGACCCATTTTGAGTCCAATTGCGTAATTTTTGGGTAATCTTGGATAATTAGTAATTAAGAGTTAAGTAATTAACATTGTGATTAGAAAGAAAAATTAAATTGATAACCTAGAGTGATTTTTAGAATTTAAGGGAAGAATAAGAGTGTGTGAGACTTAGAAAACCTTGGAATAATTTTCTAAGTGAGTATGGATAAACTTAAAACAAGGAACCTAATAATCAAGAGAATTCCTTTAGAAAAGAATTTCATAAGAAATACTAAATTTAAGTGAAACCTAATTGAATAATTAGGAATTAAATTAGGGATTCATAAAATGAAAAAAAATCAAGAATGAGATCTTATCCTAAAACTTAGAATAATTCTAAATTAAAGGAAAGACATGAGTGAAAGTAAGATGTAAAGTAACTCAAATTAATTTATCTTAAGAGAAACTTAATGAGAAGAATGTAGAAGATTAAGGCTTAATTCCATAATGAACCCTAATTGTGTAATGTCTCATTTGAAGACTTAATGATGCTTATCTTGGCCAAATTGTGGCATGTTGTGGAAAAGTATATTATTGTTAAATATACATGAGTATGCATTGAGTTACCATGCATTGTGGAAGTCCGAACGGACTATTGTTAAGGTCATGTTACCTAGGAGATTGAATCACACCTTTGTGCAGGTGCGAGTAGACTAGTGTAGGTCATACTATTGACCTTGGGGGCATCGGGATGCGGGTGTCTCACAATGGTCTGTTGGTAGCTCTTCTAGACCGTGGAATAGATTGATGTAAACACACCGACGATCCGGACCGAGACACTATCCTATATCGCGATCTAGTGTAGAATGCTTTTATAATGCCATGATGTGCACATTGAAAAATTAAGAATTTTAGCACTTGTTGGCCTCGGCAGCCGAGTTACAGACATGTCTCCTAATTATTCTCTCCGATGTTTGTGTCTAGCTCTGTGGAGTAGGATATTGATATCATGTGTACATGCATAGTGGGTCTATGTGTTATTTTGGCATTTAATTATATGATGATTGGAACTATTGCTTTATTAATATCATGACTGCTTGGAACTGCTTAGTTGTTTACTGTTACTATTTAATGCTGATTACTATTCTATTTGTAATGCTTTGTGGGCGCTTCGCGCCGTTCTGTTTCTTTACTGCTATAATTGGTAACAATGGTAGGATGTCTTACCTCTTTTTTGTATTTTTACTATCTTTGTATATATATTTATGTGTCTTCGAAGACGATGACGAAGAAGGTGAAGTTCACGAGTTCCCCGATTTTTAGCCTGACTTTGACTAGTACTACTTTTGATCATGATGGCACGTCCACGAGGATTTTTGGGTTATGTACAGTTGGCTTTCCTCGGAGGTCCAGACTGCTGGCACATTAACTTTAGCTCAGATCGCTGTGTTTACTTGGGAGACGTGACGATGTCGTTAGCTTGGGGGCATTATGATCCGCCCATCTTTACCTGCAGTGTTTGGTTGCATTTAGAATTTTATATGCCCATTAGGGATATGTGGGGTGAACGTTATTATACCCCATAGGAGGATTCACTCCTCTCCACTGCCCGAGCCCCGGCCCATAACTCGATGGCTCCAATAAGAGTTTCCTCTGATGAGGAAGACCATGAGGAGGATCCTGACACGGTTCCTTCTCTTTCTCAGTAGTGGCTGATACTGTCGATAGTCACTGATGGCTATCCATCTTTTTGGGGCCTGATGATTTACCTTTTGGCGGGCTATACATTTATGATCTTTTTGGGGCATACATAGTTTTGCTTTTTATACATCAGGTGTTGTAACTAAACAAGTTTGATATAATTATATATATATGTATATGTATGTTGTTTGAATGTATGCTTTACTTTTATCTTACTCTTTATTGCAATTATGTCTCGTCACTATATTATATTAATTATAAAAAAAATTCACTAATTTAATCACCCGATTACAACCAAGTAAATTTATATTTATATAATAAACCGAGTCTTAATTTATACTTTAATTTTCTGCATCGTAATTAATGATGTGACGTTCCCTCCCAAAAAGGGACGTTACATTAAGTTGGTATCAGATCCTCGGTTTATGTTTTCTTTGGGTCCTTGTGGTTAGGTCTGACTTGTTTGTATTGTGTGATTCTCTATGATTGGTACTCCAAAAGGATGCATCTAATCTTTTCTTGTGTTTTTCAGTTAGTCTTACTTGAAAGAACGATATGGCACGAGGCGGAGATATGACTGCAGCGATAGAGGCAATGCAACGAATGATTGAAGTTATCGCACAACAAACTGAAAGGGCTGCTCAATAGCTAGAAGTTACAGCTGACACACAAAATTTGGCGGAGTTCCGTCGCCACAGCCCTCTTCAATTTAAAGGAGAATTTGATCCAGAGAAAGCTAGTTTGTGGATCAAGGAACTGGAGAAAATCTTCAGAGGCATGAATTGTGCCAACAACAAGAAGGTCAGTTATGCCACTTTTATGCTGATTGGGGATGCTGAAGACTAGTGGAACGGGGCACAGAGAGTGTTAAAAGTTGAAGGTTGCGCAATCAATTGGGAGGTATTCAAGAATAAGTTCTTGGAAAAATATTTTCCCGCAAGCGCCAGACATGCAAAAGAAATGGAGTTCCTCAGCTTGAGGCAAAGAAGCTTGTCTGTCAGTGAATATGCCACGAAGTTTAAAAGCTTGTCCAAGTTTTTGACATATTTCCAGCACCAGCCAGATGAGGTGTGGAAATGTAAAAAAATTGAGGAAGGACTGAGGCACGAAGTGATAAGAGCAGTTATCACCTTAAAGATTAACCAAATTTAGGAGTTGTTAGATATGTGTTGCCAGGTGGAAGCTCTAGATCAAGCTAGAGACTCAAGAAATCGAAACTTTGGACCTACCAGGTTCCAAAGAGGAGGCAGCAATAACGCAAATCCTTTCCAAAAGAAGTCTTATTCCCGACCACTGGGAAATCAATAGCAGGCATCTGGTGGAGGTTCTAGTGGAGGTTCTGGTAGGAATCGAAGCAGACAAAATGTGACATTTTCTTCGAAATGCTTGAAGTGCGGGAAGGATCACGCAACCCGAGACTACACCATCAAAGGGATCATCTATTTCTAATGCGGGAAGCCTGGACATGTCTCTAGAGATTGTAACCAAGCTAAGGCTGAGCCTTCAGTCAATGCCGCACGAGCTACAAAGTCACAAACAGGGGGCCGAGTCTATACCATGAGTGGAGCTGAAGCCTCAAACTCTAAAGATCTGATACAGGGAGAAGGTGCCATAGGAGGCAATCTTTTAATTATACTGTACGACTTTGGGGCAACCCACTCTTTCATTTCCTATGATTGTGTGCGACGACTTGGTTTACCTGTGTCTTCCTTACCTTTTGACATGACTATTTCTACTCGCACTGATAAACCTGTTGTTACTACCAAAGTCTGTTTGAATTGTCCATTGATTGTTGAGGGTCGAATCTTTTTTGTTGATTTGATCTGTTTACCCCTTTCTCAGTTAGATGTGATTTTAGGAATGGATTGGTTATCTTCTAACCATATCCTGTTGGATTTCTCTAGTAAAATCATAGTTTTTCCCATGAATGAGGATTCTAGATTTTTGACGGCCAACCAAGTTCGAGCTTTCTTGAAAAAAGGAGCTCAGGGATACATGCTATTATCTTCCTTAAAGGTCGAGAGTGAGGCAGATGTGAATACAATTCCAGTGGCTAATGAGTTCCCCAAAGTCTTTCTTGATGATGTACCTAGTTTACTGCCAAAGCGAGAAATAGAGTTTGGTATTGACCTTGTATCTGGATCTGGTCCTGTATCTATAGTTCCTTATAGAATGTCACCATTAGAGTTAGCAGATCTTAAGAAGCAATTGGAAGAACTCTTGGAAAAATAGTTCGTTAGACCTAGTGTGTCACCTTGGGGAGCACCAGTGTTGCTAGTCCAGAAGAAGGATGGTACCTCGCAATTGTGTGTGGATTATTGCCAACTAAATAAGGTCACGATCAAGAATAAGTATTCACCCCCGAGGATAGACGACCTAATGGATCAACTGAAGGGAGCAACAATATTCTCTAAGATTGATATGCGATCGGGCTACCACTAGATTCGAGTAAGGCGGAGGATATTCCCAAGAAGGCTTTTCGTACCCGATACAGTCATTACGAGTACCTTATGATGCCGCTTAGTGTAACGAATGCACCTGCCATCTTCATGGACTACATGAATAGGATCTTTCATCCTTACTTGGACAGATTCATTGTTATCTTCATTGACGACATTCTGATCTACTCTCAAAATCAGGAGGATCATGTTGAACATCTCAGTATAGTTCTCCAGATTCTGAAGGAGAAGAAATTGTATGCCAAATTGTCGAAGTGTGAATTTTTGGCTAGACGAAGTCAAGTTTTTGGGCCATGTAATCTTAAAGAAAGGGATTGCAGTGGATCCGTCGAAGGTGGAAGCAGTCCTACAATGGGAACGGCCGAAGACAGTGATAGAAATCCGAATCTTTGTGGGTTTGGCTGGATACTATCAGAGGTTCATTGAAGGATTCTCTAAAATTGCAGGACCTCTCACTCAACTCACAAGAAAGAACCAAGCCTTTGAATGGACTGATGCTTGTGAAAAAGGTTTCCAAGAATTGAAGAGATGACTAACTACTTCACCAGTGTTAGTTCTACCCGATCCGAATAAACTCTTCGAAGTGTATTGCGATGCTTCATATCAAGGATTAGGAGCTGTGCTTATGCAAAATGGAAAAGTGGTGGCTTATGCTTAGAGATAGTTGCAAGTGCATGAGAAGAACTATCCAACACATGACTTAGAGTTAGCAGCTGTAGTTTTTGCCTTGAAGATATGGAGACACTTCCTGTATGGGGCGACGTTCAACGTCTTTAGTGATCACAAGAGCTTGAAGTACTTATATGATTAAAAGGAGTTGAATATGAGATAGCGCAAGTGGTTGGAATTTCTGAAGAATTATGATTTCTGACTTCTATATCACCCTAGAAAGGCAAACGTCGTGACAGACGCATTGAGTAGGAAGATGCTCAATATATCAGCCATGCTGATCAAGGAAAAAGATCTAATAGAGCAATTCAGGGATGTATGGTCTTTCGTGTAACTAGCACCGAGAAAAATCTGCATGAACATGGTTTCTATCTCAAGCGAATTAATGGAAGACATCTGAGAAAAGTAAAAAATTGATAAGTTTTTACAAGAAGAAAGAGAGCTGATGAGGTAGGGCAATGCGACGACATTCGAGAAAGGAACAAATGGGATTCTAAGGTTCCGAGGTAGGGTTTGTATACCCAGGGATTAGGAGCTTAGAAAGTATATTCTCGAACACGCTCACACGAGCAAGTTGAGTATGCTCCCAGGGATAACTAAAATGTATTAAGACCTGAAGAAGTTATTTTGGTGGCATGGAATGAAGAATGATATTACCAGATGAGTGTTATCTTATCTGGTTTGTCAAAAAGCAAAGATTAAGCATCAAAGACTATCAGGATTGTTGCAACCCCTATCTACTCCCAAATGGAAGTGGGATAGTATAGCGATGGATTTTGTGGTTGGATTGCCAAAGACCAAAAATGGTTATGACTCAATATGGGTAATCGTTGATCGACTCACGAAGTCAGCACACTTCCTACCGATCAACCTAAGATACAACATGGAGAAACTGACCCAGCTGTACATCGGTGAGATTGTTAGGCTACATAGTGTGCCTACTAGTATTATTTCGGATAGGGATCCAAGGGTCACCTCAAAGTTTTGGCAAAGTTTGCAAGAAGCATTGGGAACGAAGCTACGATTGAGTTTTGTTTACCATCTATAAACTGATGGGCAATCAGAAAGGACGATCCAATCGTTGGAGGATTTACTCAGGCCTTGCGCTTTAGAACAGACTGGAAGTTGGGATAACGTTTTACCGTTAGTAGAGTTCACCTACAAAAATAGTTTTTATTCAAGCATAGGGATGGCACCCTATGAAGCTTTGTATAGATAACGGTGCCGAACACCCTTGTGTTGGTACCAAGATCGAGAACGCCTTACGGTTGGACCTGACATCATACAACAGACAATTGAGAAGGTTAAGATGATTCAGGAAAAGATGAGGACGACTCAAAGTCGGCAGAAGAGCTATGCGGACAGGAGAAGAAAGCCTCTTAAGTTTGAGGAAGGCGGGCATGTGTTTTTGAAAGTCACACCAACGACTGGGGTCGGCCAAGTTCTGAAATCTAGAAAAGTCACTCTTAAATTTCTTGGACCTTACCAAATTCTTCGCCGGATAGATCCAGTAGTTTACCAAATAGCTTTACCACCTTTTCTTTCAAACCTTCACAATGTCTTTCATATGTCACAACTACGGAAATATATCCCTGACCCAAACCATGTCATAGCACCAGACACAGTACAACTGAAAGAAAACTTGACCTATGGGGCACTTCCTGTAAAGATTGAAGATAGGAGAGTAAAACAACTCATAGGAAAGGAAATCTCATTGGTGAAAGTGATCTGGAACGAAAAGACCGGAGATGCAACATGAAAATTAGAAGACAAGATGAAAGAGTAACACCCACAACTGTTCTAAGGTATAAAAATTTCGAGGACAAAATTTTATTTTAGAAAAGGAGAGTTGTAACACCCCAAAAATTAATTGTTTCATCATAAATAATCGTTTTATAATATTTATGATTTTTGAGAATTTTTCTGGATTTTTCCAGAAATGTTGAATATTTTAATATATTTTTCATTTTACGTGCACACTGAGCAGAATTAGTGTAACATCACAGAAATTATTTGTTTCGTGATGAATAGTCATTTTTTAATATTTGTGATTTTTTAAAATTTTTGTGAATTTTTCTGGAAACGTCGAATATTTTAATATATTTTTCATTTTGTGTACACGCTGAGCAGAGCCAGGAAAACGAAATGTTTTCTTTGAGGTTGGTAAACTTTGAACTATGGAAACGTCCACGGGGGATCTTACTAAACCCGAGGCAGGGCATAGTTTACGAGGTTTACGTTTTTCAGGATTTTATCTGATAAATAAAATTGGTGTACCATAAAATTATCCGACGGATAATAAATACTATTTTCATTAACTGTAACTTTTGTTCACTAGATAATAGCTCTAGCAGAGTGTTAATCATCTATTCTAGAATGTTCATTTTGTGTAACCACATCATTTTTCACTTTATCGAGAAGCATGCGAAGCTTCTCAAGGAAGTTTCAAGGAAACTTCCTCTCAAGCTTCTCAAGGAAGCTACACATTCTCTCTCTTCTCCCCTCACCACACGGCTGCATGGCTCTTCTTGGAGCCCAAAATTTTGCTTTCACTTAATTAAGTTAACTATTTTAATTTCGAAAATCAAAAGTCATCATCTTTTTTCTACTATCAACTTCTCTCTCTACCCTTTTTCTTCTCTCAAGTTCTCCTCCTTCTCTCTACCACCACACCACACAGCCAACCCCTCTCTATGCCCTTCACCATCACAAAAATTTCAAGAAACCACATTTTCTTAATCTCCACTACATTCTAAGCACCTTTCTAGTTGAAGATTTCTTGAAAAGCTTCCATCTTCATCATCTTCTTTAAGCTTCAAGTTTGAAGCTTTAAGGTAAGATTCTTGGTTCCTCACCCTCTCTTCTCTATTTTCATTTTTAAGGTCATCCTTATGACCATTATCTTCTTTTTTTCAAGCATTGGTGTTGATTTGTTGGAGTTGAAATTCCTAGGGTTTTGAAGGAGTGAAACTGAAATTCACTAGGAGCTTCAAGGGATTTCATTGCTTGTTTTCTCCCTTAGGTAAGAGGAAGATTATCCACTTCAACCTTTAGTGGTAGTAGGAGACTTTTATTGTGTGTTGGTTATGAGAAACCCTTGTTAGGGTTACTCTTTGTGATGTGTAATTTTAATGACTAAGTATTAATTTTATCATGTATGATTTATTTGATTGAATGTATATATTGATGATCTTGGATTGGTTTTGATTGATTGGAAACATGAATTGGGGGCAAGAATTCCTTGCTTTCCCCATTAAGGCTCACAGCCACAACCCCTCCATAGGGTGTGTATGATTTAAAATTTTGCAACAAGTGAAGAGATGAGTAACCAAGTGAATAACAATTAATGAATCAAAGAAAAATTTGGGTTCTCACTGATAACACTATATTTTATATATTTTATAAATCTCTCACTACGTTTCTTAAGGTTTAATTAAGCTTAATTTAGTTAGTTTTGACACATTTTATGATATTGGACCTTATTGGATCATTGAAAGAATTATTGCATGAATTAGCCTTAATTTATCTTTTTGGCAGTGTTCAGTAAAATGGTAATAACTTGAGCTGTAAATATCTGATTGATGTAATTTTGGTCTTGTAAAAAATCTAAGACAATTTCCTACAACTTTCATGAAGATCTCAAAGGCCAAATCACATGTTTGGATAACTCAAATTGGAGTTGAAACAAGAACTAGGGTACTGATTTTGACTACTTGACCTATGTGTACTATTTATACCATATTTTGGGTTAGAGATTTTCAAATGGGCTAAAATTTTGATGCAGAATAGTTGAGACCTATATCTACAACTTTTATGTTGAACACTTTTCACTAAACATAGGTCTAGTAGGTGATATTGGGCTTGAAAGTTAGAACAGAGGTGCTGGAATTGGGCTTGAATACTCTGCAGTAATTGGCTCATATCTTGGGCTATATTTAGCCAAATGAGGTGATTTTGGTGTCCATTTTGAAGCCAAAATCAAACCCTACAACTTTGATGAAGATCACATTTGCTCATTCTAACGCATGCAATGACTTCAGAGTTAAATGATTTCAGAGACAAGGAATCTCCATAATTTTCTACTCACCAAAATTCATTTGGCATTTTCCACTCATTTTTCACTCATCCACTCACTAATGACTCAGCCCCCTTGTCATTTTGTATCTCTAATCCTCTATAAAAGGGGGCATTGACATATCATTGAGGGTGTTAGGTGTTAGGTACCAAAATGATGTTAATATATTACTAGATTTTCTTGTAGTAATTTTCCTTTGTTCTAAATTGAAGTCATGTTCTTTTTCTTTTTCTTCTCTCTTTCTTTCTTCTTGTCTATAAGTAACTAAGTTTCATTTTTCTTGGGTGAAAGAGTGAAGCTCTTGGTAATGAAATAAGGTTAGATTAATTTCTCTCTTGTGCTTAAATGATATATTTTCAAGTGGTCATTATACGTATTGTATTTTGTTTCTAATCAATTTAGAAACCCTCCTTGTAAAGTGGAGTTCTTGATTTGTTATAGACAAGAGATTGGCACAATGAATGCTTTAACCCATTTACAAGTGGTGGTGTTAAAAACTCTCTTTATAAAGTGGAGATCTTGATTTGTTGTAGACAAGATTTTGGCACAATGAATGCTTGATCCCATTTATGAGTGGTGGTATTAATAGATGATTAAAGGAATCACAATATAATTACGTATATAATTTTTAATGAACTTTAAAAGTTGTATTTTTTGATTGGAACCTCTATTATGTGTGGATTCTAATTGAGTTATAAAAGAATTAATCTTATCCTTAATTTAGTTACCAAGAGTGGATCTCCTAACCCAAACAATTCCTTTTTATTTGTGACCAAGTTTTATCACCTTTATTGTTGTAACAAAATATTTATTTTACCTTAATTAATTTTTCTTCATCAAGTCTCTGTGGTTTGACCTCGGACTCACCGAGAATTTATTACTTGAGATAACCTGCACTTGGGTTTAAAATGCAACTTTTAATCCCGCATCAAGTTTTTGATACCATTACCGGGAACTTAATTTGAAGAACAAATTTATGGTGTAAATATTTTGTATATATATATTCTACTCTTTTAATTTTTTTTCTTTTGTACTTACTAACGTACAAACTTAGTAGGGGAAACTCTCTCTAATCTCTCTGTAATCTTTAATCATTAATGAAATAATCTTTCTTCTTATCTTCTCTCTCGCTAAAGCAAAAAATTGGCTCTGCCGATTCTCTGGTTTTCATATTTTAAATTTACTTTATTTTCTCGTACTTTAATTTCTGTACTTTACTTTTTGTATTTTATTTCTAACTTTCTAACTTACTAACCTACTAACCTTTTTAATTTTCTTGCTTACTAACTTACTAACTATCTAACTTTTTACTTTATCTGCTTCTAACATTTTAATTTATTTGCATACTAACATTTTAATTTTTTTGCTTATTAACTTTTTTTTTGGTGGTCAAGGTTTATACCACACCCTTGTTAATATATATTTGGTGGCTGGTTTATATCACATCTTTGTTAATATTTAATGGACGGTTTATACTACTAGCTTGTACATTTTATTTTATATTTTAAGTTACTTGTTTATGCTTAATTGGTATCGTGATTTAAATTGTGGTCGTTTGATTAAAGTTAATCCTAGTACTTTATATATTGATTTGTCTGAATCACAATCACACACATCAAACACAATGGCTGAAAATGAAAGTGTGCATGGTGAACATGAAAATCAACCGTTGCGAACCATGCATGAGTATTCGCAACTATCTCGAAATTGTAGTCCATTATGTTTTATCTTTCCACTTAATGCTAACAATTTTAGATTCAAGCCAGGTATGATTTCTTTACTTCCTAATTTACATGGTTTAGAATCTGAAAGCCCATATTTACATCTTAAAAAATTTGAGGAAGTATGTACCGCTTTTCATGATCAAACTTGCACTGAAGAGGTTGTTAAGCTTAAATTATTTTCTTTTTCTTTGAAAGATAAAGCAAAAACTTGGCTTAATACTTTGAAACCAAGATCAATTAGTACATGGCAAGAAATGCAAGGTGAGTTTTTAAAGAAATTTTTTCCAACACATAAAACCAATGTTTTGAAAAGACAAATCCAAATTTTTTCCCAAAATTCAAATGAAGCATATTTTCAAAGTTGGGATCGTTTTAAAGATTTGTTGAATTCTTGCCCACATCATGGTTTTGAAAAATGGTGCACTATAAGCCTCTTTTATGAAGGGTTAACACCCGAAACTAAATAATTTGTGAAAACAATGTGCAATGGTGAGTTTCTTGATAAAGAACCTGAAGAAGCTTTAGACTATTTAGACCATTTGGCTGAAAATTCTCAATCTTGGCATAGTACTAATCCTTCTAAAAATTCAATTAGATATAACCTTGCAAATGCTAGTAAAGGAAAATATCACCTTAGTCAAGAAGAAGATCTAAATGCAAGGTTTTCCAATTTGGCTAGAAAGATTGAAGCTATGGAATCAGGGAAAGTAAAAGAAATTAAATCTGTGCAAAATGAAGAAATTTGTAGCATTTGTGATGAATTGAGACACTTAACAAATGAATGTCTAAAAATTCCTGTTTTTAAAGAAGTTATGCATGAGCAAGTAAATGCAATGAATAATTTTAAAAAGTCATTCACTTCTTCTTTTTTAGATACATATAATTCGGGATGGATAAATCACCTGAACTTCAGTTGGAGGACCAACAATCAGGCACAATTCATTCAACCACCACCTCCTCAGGCACAGCAGGATTCACAAAATTCTCAAGGATATTCACCCAATGTCCCACCATACAGGAATAACCTTGAAGAAATATTGCATGCATTCATGGAAAAGCAAGATATCATTATTAATCAAAGCACTCAAGCCATGATTAGCATAAAAGACACTTTTGCTAAACTTTCTTCTGCACTCACCATTTACGAGAAAGAAAAATTTCCTTCTTAACCTCAACTAAATCCCAAAGATCAGTACAGTCTAAATGAGGGTAGTCCAGAAAACCAACAAATAGATCAAGTCAAGTCAGTGATAACCCTTAGGAATGGAAAGGTTATTGAAGAAAGCAAGGAGATAAAGAACCAAATGTCTAAAGTGATGAACTCCTTGAGTGTGAATGAGCTAGAAGATGCGGAAAAGAATCAAGATAGTAGTAATGCTAAGCTACCCAAGGAACCTGAGGTGACAAAAAGTCTTGTTAAGCTAGAAAATGATGACGAGGGTCACCAGACATACATGATTGACTCAATCATAGATAGGGGAGTTTCTACAACCCATGATTTTGATCCCATTGGGAATTTTCTTGTCAATTTTGAGTTTGATTCTATCAGTAATCCCTTTGATGTAGTTGATATTTCTACTATTTTTTATAAAACTCAGGATTATGACACTCAGGCATGGCAACCAAAGTTTAAGGAGTTTCCTAAGAAAGGTTGGAACATTGCTGATAAAAAGGGTGTTCGTCCCTTGGTCTGTTCTTATAAAATTAATTTAGAAGAAGGTAAATGGTCAGCGGTTGAGGCCATAACTTGAGTTAAAGGATCCAGATGTAGCAGAGACTTTGGTAGACGATCTTGTCTACCAAAGCTGAGGTAAGTTTTTAGTATTTCGTGTTTTTATTGAATCGGCTTAAGTGCTTCCTAAATTTCAGAGCCTTTGTATAGGGATGTAAATAGTGTCGGCCAAAAAAATATATATAAAAAACAAAAGAACCCAAAAAAATAAAAAAAAAGTTTGTTTGCATGCTTGTTTATTTCATTTTACTTTATTTTATTTTTTTTTTGTCATTACTAACTATTGTCAAGATATAGTTATTCTCTTCTCGTTTAAGCATTTCAGGTATGTGACTTCTCCCCATTACTTTGTTTAATTTTGTCTCAATAATTTCTTTGATGTATATTGATGATTATTTCTTCAGTCTGGATTTAATTTTTAACATTGAGGACAATGTTATGATCTGGTTGGGGGGAAGAATAGTTGTGCGAATAATTGTGTAAAAAAATCCCAAAAAAAATAGGAAGTATGTTTATATGTTTGTCAGCAATTTATTAACAGCTAAATCAATTAAGGATGGCAGAGTAAGGAGTAAATTTTGCTCTAGAAGTAATTTTACTCTTGAGACGCATCTAGATTGGAGTAGTAACTATTTTGTGTAGAAGTAGCAAATGGATTCAGAGAAATTTGCATGATTAAGTAAATTGTCTTCCTTCTTAAAAATCACATACTTAGTTATGGATGTTGAATTGATAGATTGAGAATGATAGATATATACCTTGTGAGATTTTGAGCCTATCGATGAATGGATTGAACATCTGTACCATTTTCTTCTTTCTTGTGTGATTTTCACTCATAAAATTGTTACTCTAGAACTTGCTTTGATTCTTTTTTAAACTACATTTTCACATGCATATATAAACATGATTAAGGTATTTTTTTTAAATAGCTACTTTAGTCAAATAGCCAACCTTGTATATTTTTCCTTACTTAACCCCTTTGAGCTTGTTTGACCATTCTTTGTTTCAAACTCATTTTGTGCCTTAAATGAAAAAAACCATGTTCGTACTTGGCCTTAGGGAATAAGAGAACATTAGATTTGTCATTGGATGAGTTCTTGAATAAGTGTGGGAGTATGTGTGCAGAATGGTTAAAAAAATGTATATATGATGTTCTTTTTATAAAAATAAAATAAAATAAAAATCAAAAATCAAAAATCAAAAAAATGTAAAAAGAAAAAGAGGGTCAACAAGAAATAAACAAAAGGAAAAGAATATGTAAAAGAAATTTGTATTAGGTAGAATTAGGATGAACTTTCATGCTTGTTAATTGAACTCAGCTTTCATGCTCTTTTTTTCTCTTTGGTATTTAACTTGTCATATCTATATTACCTTCTCCTTTACCTTGGCCCCATTATAACCTTGATTAAAGTCCTCATGATTTGTGTGTGCATGTGTTCTGAGTAGTGGAGAAGTGGAAGATAAGTAAACTTATGGTAATGCAATTTTCATGGGTTGAATTGAGTGAAATACCTACATTTTAAACACTTGAGGGATTGAGAGCAAATCTTGTGAAGATCTATCATTCTTAATTCATTTTTTTCAACTAAAGTTTCCTTGCTTGTTAGTTTAATATGCGAAGAAATGTTACCTCATGAATGTTTTGATCACTTGAATGTCTAGTTGCTGTTCTTGATTCATTTAATCCTTTAAAGTTTTTAGTTTTTGAGTCTGTGTCATTTTTCTTTATTCCCTAGTTTTTGTTTCTTGTGTTTTGCCCAAGAGTGCAAAAGTTAAGTGTGGGAGAATTTGATAATACTGTATTTTATACATTTTATAAATCTCTCACTAGGTTTCTTAAGGATAAATTAAGCTTAATTTAGTTGGTTTTGACACATTTTATGATATTGGACCTTATTGGATCATTGAAAGAATTATTGCATGAATTAGCCTTAATTTATCTTTTTGGAAGTGTTCAGTAAAATGGTAACAACTTAAGTTATAAATATCTGATTGATGTGATTTTGGTCTTTTAGGAAAGCTAAGACAATTGCCTACAACTTTAATGAAGATCTCAAAGGCCAAATCATACATTTGGATAACTCAAATTGGAGTTGAAGCAAGAACTAGGGTGCTGATCCTGACAGCTTGACCTATGTGTACTGTTCATGCCATATTTCGGGATAGAGGTTGTCAATGGGCTAAAATTTTGATTCTGAATAGTTTAGACCTATATCTACAACTTTCATGTTGAACAGTTTTCAAGAATCGGAGGTCTAGTAGGTGATATTGGGCTTGAAAGTTAGAATAGAGGTGCTGGAACTGGGCTTGAACACTCTATAGTAATTG
Organism: Ormosia semicastrata; assembly: GCA_029884595.1. Taxonomy (NCBI): domain Eukaryota; kingdom Viridiplantae; phylum Streptophyta; class Magnoliopsida; order Fabales; family Fabaceae; genus Ormosia; species Ormosia semicastrata. The sequence goes on along the minus strand of JAQQTO010000053.1, from coordinate 28,802,534 downwards.
GCCTATATCTTATGCTATATTTAGCCAAATAAGGTGATTTTGGTATCCATTTTGAAGCCAAGATCAAGCCCTACAACTTTGATGAAGATCATATTTGCTCATTCTGATGCATTCAATGACTTCAAAGCTAAATGATTTCGGAGACAAGGAATCTCCATAATTTTTCACTCACCAAAAGTCATTTGACATTTTTCACTCATCCACTCACTAATGACTCAGCCCCCTTGTCATTTTGTATCTCTAATCCTCTATAAAAGGGGACCTCGACAGATCATTGAGGGTGTTAGGTGTTAGGTATCAAAATGATGTTAGTTTGTTACTAGGTTTTCTTGTAATAATTTTCCTTTGTTCTAAATTGAAGTCATGTTCTTCTTCTTTTTCTTCTCTCTTTCTTTTTTCTTGTCTATGAATAACTAAGTTTCATTTTGCTTGGGTGAAAGAGTGAAGCTCTTGGTAATGAAATAAGGTTAGATTAATTTCTCTCTTGTGCTTAAATGATATATTTTCAAGTGGTCATTATACATATTGTATTTTGTTTCCAATTAATTTAGAAACCCTCCTTGTAAAGTGGAGTTCTTGATTTGTTGTAGACAAGAGATTAGCACAATGAATGCTTTAACCCATTTACAAGTGATGGTGTTAAAAACTCTCCTTATAAAGTGGAGATCTTGATTTGTTGTAGACAAGATTTTGACACAATGAATGCTTGATCCTATTTATGAGTGGTGGTATTAATAGATGATGAAAGGAATTATAATATAATTACGTATATAATTTTTAATGAACTTTGAACGTTGTATTTTCCGATTGGAACCTCCATTATGGGTGGATTCTAATTGAGTTATAAAAGAATTAATTTTATCCTTAATTTATTTACTAAGAGTGGATCTCATAACCCAAGCAATTCCTTTTTATTTGTGACCAAGTTTTATCACCTTTATTGTTGTAATAAAATATTTACTTTACCTTAATTAATTTTTCTTCATCAAGTCTCTGTGGTTCGACCTTAGACTCATCGAGAATTTATTACTTGAGATAACCTGCACTTGGGTTTGCAACGCAACTTTTAATCCCACATCACTCACCCTTTAGAGAGGCTCATGGCCTCTAGACCCATTTTGGGTCCAATTGTGTAATTTTTGGGCAACCTTGGATAATTAGTAATTAAGAGTTAAGCAATTAACATTGTGATTGGAAAGAATAATTAAATTGATAACCTAGAGCGATTTTTGGAATTTAAGAGAAGAATAAGAGTGTGTGAGACTTAGAAAACCTTAGAATAATTTTTTAAGTAAGTATGGATAAACTTGAAACAAGGAACCTAACAATCAAGAGAATTCCTTTAGAAAAGAATTTCATAAGAAATACTAAATTTAAGTGAAACCTAATTGAATAATTAGGAATTAAATTAGGGATTCATAAAATGAAAAAAAATCAAGAATGAGATCTTATCATAAAACTTAGAATAATTCTAAATTAAAGGAAAGACATAAGTGAAAGTAAGATGTAAAGTAACTCAAATTAATTTATCTTAAGAGAAACTTAATGAGAAGAATGTAGAAGATTAAGGCTTAATTCCATAATGAACCCTAATTGTGTAATGTCTCATTTGAAGACTTGATGATACTTATCTTGGCCAAATTGTGGCATGTTATCGAAAAATATATTATTGTTAAATATATATGAGTATGCATTGAGTTATCATGCATTGTGGAAGTCCGAACGAACTATTGTTATGGCTATGTTGCCTAGGAGATTAAATCACACCTTTGTGCAGGTGCGAGTAGACTAGTGTAAGTCATACTGTTAACCTTGGGGGCGTCGGGGTGCGGGTGTCTCACAATGGTCTGTTGGTAGCTCTTCTAGACCGTGGGATAGACCGATACAAATGCACCGACGATCCGGACTGAGACACTGTCTTATATCGCAATCTAGTGTAGAATGTCTTGTACAATGCCATGATGTGCACATTGAAAAATTGAGAATTTTAGCACTTGTTGGCCTCGGCAGCCGAGTTACAGACATGTCTCCTAATCATTCTCTTCGATATTTATGTCTAGCTCCATAGAGTAGGATGTTGATATCATGTGTACATGCATAGTGGGTCTACGTGTTATTTTGGCATTTAATTATATGATGATTGGAACTGTTGCTTTATTAATATCATGACTACCTAGAACTGCTTAGTTGTTTACTATTACTATTTAATGCTGATTACTATTGTATTTGTAATGCTATGTGGGCGCTTCGCACCGTTCTGTTTCTTTACTGCCATAATTGGTAATAATGGTAGGATGTCTTACCTCTTTTCTGTATTTCTACTATCTCTGTATATATATTTATGTGTCTTCGAAGACGTCGGCAAAGAAGGTGAAGTTCACGAGTTCCCCAATTTTTGGCATGACTTTGACTAGTACTACTTTTGATCATGACGGCACGTCTACGAGGATTTTTGGGTTATGTGCAGTTGGCTTTCCTCGGAGGTCCAGATTGCTGGCACATTAACTTTAGCTCGAATCGCTGTGTCTACTTGGGAGACGTGACGATGTCGTTAGCTTGGGGGTGTTATGACCCGCCCATCTTTACCTGCAGTATTCGATTGCATTTAGAATTTTATGTGCCCATTAGGGATATGTGGGGTGAACGTTATTACACCCCACAGGAGGATTCACTCCTCTCCACTGCCCGAGCCCCGACCCGTAACTCGGTGGCTCCAATGAGGGTTTCCTCCGACGAGGAAGACCCTGAGGAGGATCCTGACACGGTTCCTTCTCTTTCTCAGTAGGGGCTGATGCTGTCGATAGTCACTGATGGTTATCCGTCTTTTTGGGGCCTGATGATTTACCTTTTGATGGGTTGTACATTTATGATCTTTTGGGGGCATACATAGTTTTACTTTTTGTACATCAGGTGTTATAACTAAACAAGTTTGATATAATTATATATATATGTATATGCATGTTGTTCGAATGTATGCTTTACTTTTATCTTACTTTTTATTGCAATTATGTCTCGTCACTATATTATATTAATTATAACAAAAAAAAATATTCACAAATTTAATCACACGATTACAACCAAGTAAATTTATATTTATATAATGAACCGGATCTTAATTTATACTTTTGTTTTCCGCACTGTAATTAATGATGTGACGTTCTCTCCCAAAAAAGGAGTGTTACATGCTCAGCGCGCATGCAAATGTGGAATATATTAAAATAATTAAACAATTGAAATAATTCTAGAAAAATTCACAAAAATTATAAATATTATAAAATGAACATATATCATAAAATAAGAAATTTTCAAGGTGTTACACCAACTGGTATCTAGACCCCAAAAGTGGAGCGTTGGGCGTTGGCAAGGATTCGAAGAAACGAGAAGTAACCTTTGCTAATTATTATCTGGATAACTGCAAGGTTCCAATTTTTGGATACACTTGAGTAATAAAATACCCACCCTATGGTAAAGTCTTTAATCTTTATTTCTATGTTTTTTGATTCGACTACTAACTATACACTTATTATTGTAGTCTCGAAAAGAACTAAAGTGATGGAGGATCTGTGTGAAGATGAAGACTGGGAGGATGAACCTCCGAGGCCAAGCAAAATCTAGAAAACCAAATTGAAAGCCTCTATGAAGACAAACTCTTCATCTCAACCTCTAAAGAATCCTACCCCAGCACCTTCATAAACAAAAAATACTGAGAAAAAGAAAAAGGTGATCGAAGAGGCCACACCTACTGCCTCTCCACAGTCCAAGGTAAAAGGTCATTTGAAACTTAAATTTATTAATCAACTCTTTTATATTTTTTATTTTGATTCCTTTTTATTTTAGTGAAAAGTTATTGAAGAAAGCCCAATGAAAACTAGGCGAGTAAAGCACACAATGTCAAAACAGACACATATTTTAACCTCTAATAGCTCTGATGACCCCTCTCAAGAGGATGAAAAGCCAATTTCTTTGAGGAATGTTGAGTTAGCTTCAACCACCCAAAAAGCTAAACCCATACTAGTAATTTTTTCCTAACTCCTTATATTCTAAATCTTTTCAACATATAGCTCACTACTTTGATTTCGAACAAGAATCCTCCCCCTTAGCACATAGGGAAACTACTCCTGCATCCTCAGGAGGATTTAGGATTCCATCACCAACCCCTTCTCCTCCAAGGGATTTGAATCTCTTCCTAGGTGTATTTACACCTAGGCAAGAAGTAACCTCAGCCTTAAGTTCTTGCTTCAATGAACTGTTTGATGCTGAGGCCTAACCTGAAAAAGAAATTAGCACTGGGGCTCAAGACATCCCCATTGAAGCTAATGTTCAGGTCTGATATCTTTATAGGTTTATTCAACTTTGCTTGTCTCAAATGATTCTAACTATGTTTCTTACTTCTTTTCAAGAAACTGTAGTCCCTGAAGATGGACCCACATCAGAGGTCCCCATCATCGAGACTGATGTTCAGGTTTAATATCTCTCTTTTAAATCATTAAATAAGAATGACTATAAAATTTTCATAAGAGAGTCATAACCCTTGTCTCTTTTAATGATATAGGCAAACATCAATCCTCCACATTAAACAAGCATCCCTGCTGAAGTCGAAGTCCCTATCTCGATTAAGACCATTCAGACTTCTAACACTACCCCTTCAACTTTTGCTAAAGTCAAGTCAGTGCAAACTGAAACTACTTTTGAAGAAGAGGCAGAAGCTATATGTATTGATGATGATGATGATGAGAATGAGATTATGAAGTGTCTCGAAGACATTCTTTCTAAACGATCTCTGTCTTCGAAATCTCATCATTCCACAACTCACTCAGAGGTTGAGGTTCAAAGCATATTTGTCCTCCAACTACTGAAAGAACTAGTTGATCTTTTAAGCCTTGAAGTAGATCAAGTCATGGCTGTTGAGGATAGGAAGCAAAAACTGTTGGGCTTCTTGACTAACTGAATCAAAACATACATCTTCTGAACTCGAATACCCAATCAGTTGTTCAAGAGTTAATAGGCCTAACAAAGGACTTACCAAACAAGCTCCCCAACATTGATCAAGTTATCATCAATAACCAACAATTGCTCAAGAAAAAAAGAGCCAACTGATGGTAAATGTTATAAAGGCCAAAAAGACACATTCGAAGCTTACTACTGTTCTTTCGATGACTTATCAAAACATCAATCAAAATGAAGAAAGAATTGCTGAGCTCAAAAAAGAACTTCAAGTACTTGATGAACAACAAAGTGAACTTTGAGCCCTTGTTGGGGATTGTGCACATCAAGAACAAACTCTTAATGAAGACTGCCAGCAGTGAACTGTCGAAGGCAACCATGTGAAGCAAGCTATTCAGGATTTAACTCTATCCTTTGAAGTAGCTTCCGTGGAAAAGAAAAGAATTGTAGATGCTTAGGGATCTTTATATTCCAGACTTTAATAAATACTTTTGATTGTTTATTTTGTAATGATATTTTAAATTTCGATTACTTTTGAATCAAAATTATGACATTTATAATGAAATTTTAATTTCATGAATTATTGGTCTATATAACTTTAAGTACTTATCATTTATTGAAGCAATTCGCTAGTTGGAAATAGTATTTATAATCAAATAAGCAGTACTTGAGAAAATGTTTTCGTTTTGATATGACCTCTCCTAATTTGGGGACCATTTTCTAAATAACTTTGACTTTTTCTCCATAGGTAAAATAACCTTCCAAAATAAATCACCTAAGTTAAACTTTTTTTTCTTGATTTGAAGATCATAGAATTTTGAAATTCTTTCTTTTTGTCGAATCAAATTTTCAAGAGCAATTAATCTTTTTTCACCCAACTGGCTTAATTCATCAAACATCAAATCCTAATAATCCTGAGTAGGAATTTCATTTTGTCGTTGTAATCTAATCGATTGAAGATTAATTTCGATTGGTAACACATCATCATGACCATAAACCAGATGGTATTACGTAGTACCAATAGCTTCCTTAGGAGAATTTCGATAAGCCCATAGAACTTGCCTCAAAGTTTCATGCCAACTTCTTGATTTTTGACCAATATGTTTCTTAATTAAACTAATTAAAATCTTATTGGCTGCTTCAACTTGCCTATTAACTTGAGCATAATATGAAGTCGAAGTAAGTAACTTGATATTCCTTGACTTAGCAAATTTAGTAATGTAACGACTAGTAAATGCAGTACCTTGGCCAGTAGTTAAAGTTTGAGGAATACCAAATCTATGTATGATATTTTCTTCAACAAAATTCGTAATGTCTTATTGAGTAACATCCTTCAAACGGATTGCCTTGACCCATTCTGTAAAATAATGATGGCAACTAATATATACTTGTACCCCTTAGAAGATGGTGGGTGAATCTGACTTATAGATCAAGAGCTTATCCTCGAAATGGCCAAGGCTTTATAATCAAATACAAATCACTAGCAGGAACATGCTGAATGTTTCCATGCTTATTTTGTGCTGCCACTACTAGGTTTTTCCCCATTGACAATGTGGCAAATGACTCCTATAGTTGGAGCTCCTATATATACGGCCCCAACAGCTCCCTGGCAGCTGGGGAGCTTCTTTGGGTGCACCGTAAAATCAAGCACTGAAAGGTCAATATAATTATTTTACTTAAGCAATGCTAAGGCCAACTGCACAACCATTGTAATACGGTCAGGTTCATATAGCCCAAAGACTAATAACAAATCCTGGTAATACTAATGGTACCATATTATGGCCCCACACCTATGCAGGGTTATGGATCAAGACAAACACCATATTATGCTCTAGCCGTTGAATTACAACCAGGCTTATGAAGCTAGGCCTTTTTTTTTAACATTAACCTAAATCAGATAGTTGATGTCCTGAAATGACATTTTGGGGTCATTTTAAAACTAAATGCAAGATTGGTGTATAAAAAGCTATATCCTAAGTGGATTAACTGTGCGACACCTCTGCCAAAAGGCTATAAGTACCTTGAATTTTCTACATTTTTTAGGGAAAATGGTCAGACCACTTTAGAACATATCAATTGATTCACTGCCTATTATGGGGGAGCTCAGCCAAAATGACTTTTATCAGTTATAGTTATTTCCACTTTCATTAATCAAATCAGCTCATAGGTGGTATACTAATTTGCCACCTGCTTTAGTTCAAAGCTGGAATGAGATGGAACAACTATTTCATGATTAATTTTATAAAACACAAACCAAAGTTTTCAATAGCCAATCTAACTATGATTAAGCAGAAGTTGAATGTGTCAATAGCGGAGCACATAGAAAGCTTCAAGGAAGCTAAAGCTCTTTGTCATTCCCTATTACCTGAAGGTGAATATGCAAAATTAGCTATAAAAGGTATGCTAGATTTTTTAAAAGAAAAACTAAATTTGACCGATTTTGTAGATTTTCCTCAACTAGTTTCCAAGGCCATCCACTATGAGACATAGATTAAGGACAAAGAAAGTACGAGGTCCTCAAAAGCTAATAGAGGCCCACATGCTATTTCACTTGATGGATATTTTGGGTATCCTATTGATGAGGAATATATGCAGGATACAGAGGGTGAGATCAACACAATAGAGATCGTTAAAGGGTCAGCTTGCACCTATCCAACATTAAAAGCCTCATAAGCTAAGCAAAAAGAATGAGCGGAAGCTAAAGAGGAGTATCTATTTGATATTTCTAAAGTTGACCAAATTTTTGATTTCTTGCTAAAAGATAAACAGATCAGACTTCCTGATGGCCATCATATCACAAAATCAAAGGATATAAGTGGCAAAAAAATATTGTAAGTGACATAACTCATATAGTCATTCCACTAACAATTGTGTTGCTTTCCGAACTATGATATAAAAAGCTATCAAGGATGAGAAATTTAAGCTCATAGATAAAGGAGCTTCAGAGATGGCCGTTGACACTTATACTTTGCCGAAGCACCATGGTATCAACATGGTAACACTTCAAAACTTGGGAGCCAATGTACTAGCAGTCTAAGTTAGTGCCAAAGTAAGGCTTACCTGGGTGCCCGAAGGCTCGGGGGTAGCTAATAGACTTGCTATTGCTGCTTTGCGCAGAAAGGATGAATTCTTAAGCAGCAGGATCAGAAGGGTATGTTTTCAACTCGGTGTAGATGTTATTATTGATGATGTGATTTTTGTTAAAAGGTAGGTGCATGAGTTACCCCTTGCCAATGGAAAAACAAGCTTACGTATTTCTTTAATAAAAAGGCGATCGACTAGAATGGTGAAGCCAGAAGTTGATGTTAAAGTTAGGGAGTGGGTCCTCACATAGCACCCAAAAGCTGCTTAGAGAATTGATATCAACAAGCCACTGCAGGGGTTCACCAAATCCTAGAGAAGAAAGTGGCAATGGAATAAAGCAGTAGAGAAGAGAAAGAAGTTACTCCAGATGTTAGATGAAGCTAAAGACTAACTATGGTGGGCTCACAAGGAGGTTTCTATCAGTGATGCAGAATCCAACAACTGAAAATAAGTTGTAGAGCAAACACTGAAGCATTTCATTATAGAGAAGCAAAATCAAAATAAAGCTGTCGTGGAAGGAAATAAACCTAAAAAGATAGAAGGAGAGTTACAACTCTAGTTAGTTCTCCAGCCACCGAAGCTACAAATTGGAGAGGAGCTATTAAATTTAGAGTTGTAGAATCTTCTAGAAATTGAGGTCGTGCCCCTTGATATTTCAAATGATTTAGACTTACAAGAATTATTGGAGGAGATTATGGTAGTTAGCATGATTGGCATGCTTCCTATTGATTTCTCACCCAAAAGAGAGCCAACTAACTGCCTAGAAGAGGATGTGCTAGCCTCAGAAGCTGAATGGGCCACCTTTTTCCATTAACAAATACCCTCGGCAAGTGGCTAAAGTTGTGTTTGAAAAGCCTAGAGAAGCTGTGGCTAAATATATGAAGCCCTTTTATATCAAGGCGCATGTGAATGACAGGCCTATTGCAAGAGTTTTTATTGATAATTGAACTACCTTGGACATAATGCTAATGATAACTTTAAGAAAGCTAGGGAAAACAAAAGCCGATTTGTTCTCTACCACCATGCTAATGACAAACTTCACTGGTAGAGCCATAATGGCTAAAGGTATAATCTATGTGGAGTTCACTATCAAAACCAGGACAACTACCATTACTTTCTTTGTGATTGATACTAAAAGTACTTATACTTTGATCTTGGGGCATGATTGGATCTATGCCAACCAGTGTATTCCCTCTTCCCTACATCAAATTCTCATATACTGGAATGGTTATGAGGAGAAAATCGTGAAGGCTGATGAAAAACCTTTTGCAACTGAGATAGGCATAGCTGAAGCTCAGTTTTATTCCCCATATGTTATAACTTTGTTTGACTTAACACAGGAGCCTTTTGGGGTAAACAACTCTATTGAATAGACTAATGAAGGATTCCAGGTGAATATATGGTCGATACCTTGACCACCAAAACTATTTAGATGGACGTTATTATAGATATGTAAAACGAACATTTACAATGTAGAAAGTAAGGTGACATCGGCTGCACCTAAAGAAGTTGAAGTTAGTGAAGCAATTTTCACTGAATCTCCTTTGTGGGAGGATGTGAAGATTATGGAGACTCGGGATCATTGATGGAGATCAATTTATGCATGATAGATAAACCCATGATAACTTTTGTTAGCATCTTGTTAAAAGATGACTTCAGAGAGAAGTTAGTTCAACTACTTCATCGGGATTGTTCTTAAAATAAGAAGATAACTTAGAACATTCTTCAAATTGATCTATATACTGGTCTATAGTCATGTCCCCTTGTTGAAGCTTTAGAAATTTTAATTCTATTGCTTTATGTAAGTCATGAGGATAATATTTATCTAAGAAAGTAGTTTTGAACATTTCCCAAGTAATTTAGGCTCCTACTATTTCTAATAGTCTTCTAGTATCAATCCACCATCTTTCTGCTTCTCTAACTAGCATATACGAAGCGAAAGATATCTTTTGTTCATCATAACAGACCATATAAACAAAAATCCTTTCCATATCCATAATCCATCTACTGGTCATAATTAGGCTATGTTCTCCTTTGAAGAATAAGGGAGTACCTTTGTTAAATTCAGAAAGATCTTGATGGAGATTATCTTTCATTTTTCCTAGTAGTCTATTAATGACGGAAGTTTGTTCCCTTATTGCAGCAACCATTTTGTTCTGGACTGTGATCTGGGATCCTGTCCTATGGGATCAACCCGATATGCACACAGCCGGACTCCTTAAAAGCTGGCATGACGGAAGGCTCATAAGGCAATCCAGACCTCGGAAGACAGCAAGCTAAGCGGTGTTGGGTCATGATATCATGGTTAATGGATTCATGCAGAGGATAAATCGCTAAATATCCATAACTGCCAATCATCAACTTACGATATTATAGAAATCAGTTATCTTTGATGGCTAGATACTTTCCATATCTTAGTCCCAGATTTATAAGGATATATCCTATAATAATGAAAAGATGATCTTCATCAGGATACTAATCCTAAATTACCTGCATTCAGTAAAGATCCCATTAGGATTCTGTATACACTCTATAAATACACGGTTAAGTTATCTTACGAAGGTAACCTTTAACCCAATCTCATAAGCCTACTTGTGCACTGCTTGACTTGAGCGTTGGAATCCCTTTGCAGGTACCCACCCCCAGTGCGATACACTCAGCTACTGCTCAAAGAGGAAACCACCGTAACGTGCCTACTTTAGGTACTCTCCGAATCCATTTCAAAACATTGATGCCAACTGTGGGGATCCTTAAAATTCTAATCCCACCTAATCATAGTGAATACGAGGCAAAACTTGAGAAGAGACGCTGCACAAACCTCTCAAACCGCAGGCGGGGGTACCCCCTAACATGCAACGTCCACCGTGATCGAGGTATCGAATCCTATGGATTACCCACTACCACATCGCCTCCACTTGCGGCTTAAACCTCCACTGTGAGAAATCAGGCACCCGGATCAGGAAGCCGATGTGATGGGCACTCCACCGCCTTTTCAAAAGAGCCCCCTAACCCATCGCACAGGATTTCTATTAGGGAAAGACTTGAATTCCCAGTCCAGAGAGGTGACCAGAGCCTTCAAGAGCACAGGATCTCGGTACACTAGCGTCTGGGAATCCCGAACAACGAGTTCGATGATCGTGCATCCTGCTTTGAACGCACACATCAATCTCGGGGTTCCCAATGTCAGTTTCAAGATATGTTGCAACAACATATGGATTTGGTCAACGACCAATTCAGGAGGCTAGAAGACATGCAGCGTGCCATGCATGAAAACCAACCAAGGCCGCGCCACCGTGACAAACGGACCGACGTGGAAAATAATCAAAGGAGGGCTCACGACGATAATGGAATTCCCAATACTAGGAATAATAACCAGAATCATGGAACCATGGAACAACCTTTCTTCGATTAACTCATGGAGTTTCGGGTTTCAAGGAATTTCAAGTTTCCTCCGAACCTAGAAATTTACGACAGAACCACGGATCCCCAAGAGCACATAAATGCCTACGAGCAGTCCCTATGTTTCTATGGCCGATCCATGGAATTATTGTGCCGAGCCTTCCCCCTTTCCCTCAAAAAGGGAGCCCTCAAGTGGTTTACCAGCCAACACAGGGGACCGTCGTAGATTGGTTGGACCTTAAATAGCATTTTCTGCTACAATACACCACAAGTAAGGAACAACCTAAATCCATCGAATCTCTGGCTAAGATCTGCCAGGGAAAGGACGAGAGCCTCCGGGATTACGTTAGGCATTTCATGGCTGCCTACACCAATGTAGAAAGTTTTGAAGATAGAATAGCCTTGCATTATGCCAGAAGCGGTCTCTGGGTAGGCTCCGAGTTCTTCAAGTCCTTGCCAAAAACGAAACTAGTAGTCGGATTGCAATATTATGTTCTCCTTTGGAAGAATAAGTGGATCCAGACCGACTTCCAAAATGGTTCGAGAAGTATGTCTACTTAGAGGAGGCAACAGAAGACCATAGGAGGTGGGACAAAGGCGTGCCTTCTCACCAGAAGCCCAACCAGAATTCCTCAAGGTCGCGACCCCCAAAGGGTAGCCCGCCCCAGAGGAATTACTCTGACTACACTCCTTTGAACACGTCTCGGGAAATAATCTTGAGGGAAGTGATGCACACAGAGTTTTAGAACGTCCGGAGACTGCCTCCTATCAAGAAACACAAGCAAAAGGATCATTCCAAACATTGCACATAGTATAAGGCCTATGGCCACGATATAGAAGATTGCTATAAGTTACGCGATGCCATCGAATTCTTAATCAAGGCTGGATGCTTGCAGCAGTATATCCTTCGTGTACAAAATAACGAGGGGGATAATAGACGCAAAGACAGTAAACGCACCCCGTGTCGGAGTCCGTCCCCTCAGTGCAGAAGAAGGATAAGAAGTCCTAGGAGAAGATCTCGGACTCCACCTCGCCGAGATAATAGCGATCGGCAGGATAAGATTAGGGACACTCCCCCCGTTGATAACGAAAACCATTGCTCCGAGCCCAATAGAACGATCCATACCATTGCCGATGGCTTTGCTGGAGGAGGATCTTCTAATGGAGCTCGAAAGAAAGCCCTTAGAATGGCAGTTTTTAGCGTGGTCCACTCAGAACCAAGGACACAAGTAGAGGGCAGAAAAGTGCCTCTTATCACCTTCTTGGATAAAGACTATGGCAAAATAATCTCGGATCACAACGATCCACTCGTCATCTCCAGGGTAATTTCCAATGCTGAGGTCCACTGAATTTTCGTTGACCAAGGGAGTTCAGCTGACATTATGTTCCTAGATTTCTATCAGAAGCTAGAGCTCCCGCAATCCGACTTGACTCCCCACGTAGGAGAATTGACAGGTTTCACCAATGAGAAAATCACCTCAGTCGGATATTACGAAACCCACCTGACCCTCGGATCATCTAAACTCTTCAGGACTGTCAAGGTAAAGTTCCTGGTTGTGGACTGCCCTTCGGCTTATAACATTATCCTGGGCCGTCTTTCTCTCAATGCCATTGGAGCAGTGGTATCCACCACCCACCTTGTGATGAAGTTCCTTAATAAGAACAATGACGTCGTCACTATAAAAGGCAACCAAGTTGCTACCAGAAAATGCTACAATGAGAGCCTAAAGATTTGTAAAGTACCCGGAAGGGAGAGACCCACCGTCTCCACCCTGGCCATCGACCAGGTTAACATTTTAATGACCGAGTTGGATGTCAGGGAAGAGATCTGGGTACTCGGCCGTAACCCAAAGATGAACTGTAATCTCTTCAGCTCAGGACTAACCTAGAACAGGTTACCAAGATTGGAGATCGTCTGGGTGAAAAAGAAAAACAACAACTGTCAGAACTCTTGTTAAGAAATAAGGACCTTTTCGCATGGACTTCCTCTGACATGTCCGGACTCGACCCTGCCTTTATCTGCCATCATTTGTCAATAAAAGAAGGCACCAGGCCGGTTGCACAAAAGAAGAAGAAGGTCAGACACGAAGGCAGCAAGTCGTTGAAGACCAAGTTAAAGAGCTATTAAATGGCAACTTCATCAGAGAAATCTCCTATACCACGTGGCTTTCCAACATGGTTCTGGTAAAGAAGTCCAACAAAAAATAGAGAATGTGCGTAGACTATACTGACCTGAATAAAGCCTGTCCCAAGGATCCATACCCACTCCCCAATGTGGACAAATTAGTGGATGGCTCCTCGGGGTTTTGATGGCTCTCGTTCATGGATGCATATTCCAGGTACAACCAGATTCCCATGTACGCTGGGGATGAGGATAAAATCGCTTTCATTACCGATAGAGTGAGCTACTGCTACAAGGTCATGCCTTTCGGCCTAAAGAATGCAGGAGCCACCTACTAGAGGATGATGAACAAGGTTTTCGAAAACCAAGTGGGAAAGATGCTAGAAGTCTATATAGATGACATGATAGTAAAGACCCTACACAGCGGATCACACACGGCAGACATTGAGGAAGTATTCGCACAACTCTGAAAGTACAACATGGGGTTGAACCCAGAGAAGTGCTTTTTCGGGGTCTAGGCCGGTAAATTTTTAGGGTTCATGCCAACTCATCGAGGAATCGAAGCCAATCCGGACAAGTGTCAGGCCGTCCTCAATATGAGAAGTCCCCAAAACATCAAAGAAGTACAACAGCTTACGGGGCGCATAGCGGCCCTCACAAGATTCTTAGCCAAGGCCGCTCACAAGCCTTTCCCCTTATTCAAATTACTTAAAAAGGGGAAAAGTTTTGAATGGACCCCAGAGTGTGAGAACGCCTTCATATCCCTAAAAAATCTCCTGTCCTCCCCTTCTATTTTGACGAGGCCAGATACCGGGGAAAGACTCTACTTATACTTATCTGTCCATGACGAGGCTATAAGCTTAGTTTTAATCTGGGAAATCGACGAAGGACAAAAACCTGTCTACTTTGTAAGCAAGGTCCTCTAGGGCCATGAGTTTTGGTACCAAAAGGTAGAGAAAGTTGCTTTTGTGCTCATTATCACCACAAGAAGACTTCGGTAATACTTTCAATGCCACCCAGTGGTCGTAAGAATGGACTAACCCATCCGGCAGGTGCTACATAAACCAGATCTAGCCGGGCGAATGATTGCATGGTCGATCGAGCTCTTAAAATTTAGGATTACATATGAACCACGACTTGTAATAAAAGCCCAAGCATTGTCCGATTTCCTAGTAAAACTTATATCAGACAACGGCGACCCTAAAAAAGTCTTTTGGACCATTTTTGCTGGCGGGTCATCGAACCCTAAGGGAAGCGGGGCCAGAGTGATATTAGAGAATTTAGAGGGATTGACCTTGGAGCACTCCCTGAAGTTTGAATTCCTGACCTCAAACAATCAGGCCGAGTATAAGGCCTGTATTGCTGGTTTGCTAATGGTAAAGGATATTGAGGCAACGCGGTTCACACTCTGCAGTGATTCCTAGCTAGTAACCTCCCAAATCTGAGGTGACTATCAAGCTAAAGAACCTCTCCTGCAGAAATACTTGAGTAAGGTCCAGGAACTCTTGAGAGGTTTTGAGGTCAAGATAGAGCACATCCCAAGAGAATAGAACTTCAGAGCTGACTTCTGTCTAAACTGTCCAGCACGAAGAGCCCTGGCAACAACCAGTCTGTAATCCAAGAAACTCTCTCCCAACCCTCCATCACGAATTATAACATATCCCAAGTGGAGGATCATCAGTCATCTTGGATTACCCCTATACTGGGCTATTTGCAGTATGGAAACTTACCATCGGACTTGAAAAAAGCTTCCAAATTGGTAAAGACCGCGGTCAGGTACACTATTTACAATGGCCGCCTATACCGACGTGGTTTCTCGTCCCCCCTTCTAACATGCTTAACCCCGAAGGAAGCAGAATACGCCCTAGCTGAAGTTCATGAAGGAAGTTGCGGTCACCACTTAGGAGGCAAAGCCCTAGCCTAAAAAGTATTAAGGGCGGGATTCTATTGGTTGACAATGGAAGCTGACTCTCAAACACACGTTCAAATTTGTGACAAGTGTCAACGCCATGTAGATCATTTTCAAGCTCCTTCTGAAGAACTATTCACGACGTCAGTTCCGTGGCCTTTTTAAAGGTGGGGTATGGACATCTTGGGTCCGTTCTCCTAGGCCCCAGGACAGTTTAAATACTTAGTGGTAGCAGTAGATTATTTTACTAAATGGATCGAGGCCGAACCTCTAATTACCATCACCTCGGTGCGAATTCAGAAGTTTACTTGGCGCCATATTATCACCAAGTTTAGCATACCGAAATCTATCGTCACTGATAATGGTACCCAGTTCAAAGATAAAACTTTTGAAGAGCTACTGGCCGGGTTAAAATAAAGCACCATTGCAGCTTTGTTAAGAACCCTAGGACAAACAGACAAGCCGAGGCAGCAAACAGAATTATCGTGCGAGGCTTAAAAAGGAGGTTAAATAAAGCCAAAGGGAACTGGGTCGAGCAACTTGATCATGTTCTCTGGGCATACTGGACCACTCCCCATTCCACCACGGGAGAATCTCCATTCAAATTGACCTATAGCTGCGAAGCCATGATCTCGGTGGAGATTGGGGAGCCCAGCTGGAGTTACCAACAATTCTCATCTGACAACAACCCCGGTCTAATCAGAGAGGACCTGGACTTACTCGAAGAAAGAAGAAACGTGGCTCACATACAGGATGCTGCTCTTAAACAAAAGACAGCGACCAAGTACAACAAGAAAGTGGTCCCAAAAAAATTCCAACGGGCATCCTAGTGCTCAGGAGAGCCGACATAGGAGGGAAAAATGCCTCCCAAGGGAAATTAGCCCCTAACTGGGAAGGCCTCTACCGTGTCGTCACTAGTACGGGCAAGGGAGCTTACACCCTGGAAACATTGTCTAGCACCCCGGTCAAGAATTATTGGAATGTGGATAAACTAAGAAAATACTATAGCTAAATGCCCGTAGTGGCTTAGCCCTTTAGTAGAATTATGTTTGATCCGTCCTTGTTTTAAATAAATACGCTCTGTATGGACTTTTGTCCTCCCAATATCATCAATAAAATAGAGTTATTCAGATATCAAATTTAGTTCAACGCGTGGCATTGACTGTTAAAATGTCAAATAGACAGAAGGCAGTACGGATCATATGTGCACACTCATTCTTTATACCTAAACCGAGAAAGGGTCCCAAAATCTATATGGTTATTAGGGTACCCCGGGTAAGGTTAAATAATGTTCATGCCTAAGGAGGTAAAAGGGTCTTCACATAATATACCCTGAACTAAGGCGTTATTTTTTCCTATGTCTGCAATTCCAAATGCTTCCTATAATAAGCACCGGAATCTGGATTAAGGTTTCATTGTGCCTAAGTCTAAAATTTCATGACGTTGGATTGCTATAAACGTTAGATTATAGACTAAGGCACTATTTCTACCTAAGTCAAGTGGAATGCCATTCACTCAACAGTATGAGCGTGGGATCCTAGACCATGGTTTTATATCACAAAAAGCTTTTTCTAAGTCCATTAAAACGACTATAAAGATGGGCATTGGACCCAAGTCGAACCATGAAAAGCAAGCGAATAAATGGCCAAACAAAGTAATTAATTATAAAACCCCAAACATAGGGCAATTATCTTTACAAAAAATATATAATAAAACCCCACGCAGGGGGCAAAAAGTAAGATGAAGGAAAAGAGCGAGATAAAGCTCAAACCCCAGCCTCTTCTCCCTCCGGAATCTGAATAACTTCTGGTTTGGTACCAGGAGCACTCGTGACTAGTTCCACTGCGAAGACAAGTTGGCCATTATGGAAGATTTTATCCGGGGTGACACCTTCCAAGACAAAGGAAACCCCGGGATTAAAGTATTGGATCTGCGCCATATTCTGGAATTGCTCGCCGGATATCGCGTCCACGACACTTCCTTTTCGAGGTTACCTCGACCTCCGGTGCGCTAATACGTCGGCCTTGAGCTTCTTTTCTGGTTTTCCCGCCAAAGCCTTCTCGAGTTTACCAAAGCCTTCTCCTCATTTTCCTTCTTCAAAGTCTTTAGCTCGGTAACCCTTCTTGAGTATCCTCGTTTAATTTCAGGGACGCGCTCAGCCTCTAGCTAACTTCCTCATTTTCCTTCTTCAAAGTCTTCAGCTCTTCCGATGCCCTCTTGGAGTGCCCCGTGATGTCGACAAAAATCCTCAATAGTCTCTTTGATAACACAGTCTCGGTCCGCCACTTTATCCCCTGAAGGTTGTTGGTAGGGGAACTCGGCTGATCACTCTCTCCGATAATAACCCATGCCTTTGAAGTGCAGCTAAGGTTTGGGCCAGACCTTGCTTAGTAATATGTTGTTTGACCTAGAAACACCGGTTAGCACACTACAAAATATCGCAAAGTTAAACACCTAGTGATACTACCGTCCTAAATCCTATGTAATAAAGCATAAAGAAGATCATCACCGTAATCTCTAATATTGATGTTCCCATAGAGGGGAACCGGGCTTGGAGTGCCCCGTGATAATTGGCAAAAAATCCTCAATTCATAATAAACCCTAGGTTTGAGGAAAAATGGTTGACATCCCTCCTTGGCTTTTACCTTGAAGAATGCGGTCTTAAACCATCTTTATCACCACCCCCTTGTTTGCTTCTGGTCCTCCGAGTGTTCATGATCAAGAGGACTCAACTGGCTTCTCGAACAGCCCCCAACAATTAGCCTCTTTCTCCCAACTTGAAGGCGGCTCATACAGAAGAAGAGGAACACACTCGCAGATCTTTCTTCTTTCTTCACGGGTTCTTGCAAATAAGGATTCTCGGACTACGGTTTCGCTTGAAAACTTGGATTGATGATTCCATACGTCGTCCACTACCCATAGTATACCAGCCCAGGACCTCGCGACGATACGGAAGCGTGGAGTGGGGGCTGGACTCTCACCTTTTTTCCTTTGGCCATGGAAATCCTGAGAACATCTAAAGAAGTCGGTAAGCAACTGTCAGAATCAATAATTTCATAGATTCAAACATAGGGAGAGTAAAGTAATCCAAACCTCCTCTACCGACCTCCTGTCCTACTAGAAATAAAGCCTTCAGGGGAACTCCTCCGCCGCATATGGTGCGACGAAGATGGTGTTTCAGGGAGGTGACAAAATCTACGTAAATCACTAAAGTCTACTTGAAGGAAAGCAAAACCAGAAATGCACTACTACTCTACTCTTCAAAAGCTATTAACATTCCAAAAATGTAGATAACGAGAGGGTTAAAAGAAAGCTACTTACTATGTAGAGGCAGAGTGCTTAAACAATGGAGAAGCAGTGCTAGAACAATAGAGAAGTTGCGAATGGCTGGAAAATACCTAAAAGAGCCAAAGTTTCTGTCGCGTGATTTTCTCAGTGAAGGTAATAAGAAATTGTAAGACAAACCCTTGACTCTAGGTTATAAAGGTTGAACGGTTAGGGGATATTTTTGTCCTTTCCATCGCAAGTTCAAAAGGTGCTCATCATGGCGCGCAAAGCTCTAGGCACATCTCTTCGATGAAATCGCACCATGTGGCCCACACAACTGTAATAGTAGTTGAAAGGACGGTTACGCAGTAACCCAGAGCGTCGTACGAATGTTAAAAGAGAAACCTAGATTTGTTCCATGAATCCTAGCTTCAAATCACTGTTGACAACACGGACTACAAACTAACGCCAAGATGCAATTACTATGGCGTTATGCTAGGTTAGCATTGGACCTACCCCGGCAATGTCTTTATGGAGTTATACCGGGATAAGCATTGGACTCATCCCGGCAGCGTTACCTTGGTGGAAAAACAAGAAAATATAGAACAAATATAGAATGTAAAGTCTATCAAATCATCTTCATTCTATACATCGTCATACATCCGAAAAGGAGGAAAAAGAAAATATTGAGATATGGAATGTATAAAGGTAGCCCGGGAAAGGGGGCAAACATCTCCAGCTGCCTGAATTATACCCCGTCCACATCTCCAAACCTTAGTCTCTTGAAAAAGTGGATTGACTTTGAAGAACATTGGCAAACCAGGATCATAATGCCAGAGAAGATACCAAAGTTCTTTGCACTGTTTCCTCCACGATGTAACTAAATACTGAAATCTTCTCTCACTTGTTGGACGGGGTACGACCTCTCTAGCTGAAGAATCCTCCACCGGCCTTAATCATTCCAAGTTGCCTCAAGTTACGGAGAAGCTCCAGTAGCCTTCCCACCCCGGAACAGACTGAAGCCACTCCAAAACAGAATCGCTCTACCAATTGTTTCCCCCTTTACCTTCTTAGCCGAAGATGGTAGAGAAGGATACTCGCTGCTTCCTTGAAAGCAAGTCAAAGAAAGCAGACCACCTCAAGATGTCCCTTTGGCTTTTTCCTTCCGAGAAGGATGACTTTTCACTATATCATCTCGATCAAGCACTGGGAATCCCTTGGAGAAGGGAAATGGGTTGGTCAGAGCATTCTGCAAGTTCATTATGCATAAGGTCATGGGTGCACCGCTCCACGCTGGTGAGTGGGGTTAGACACTCCCGCCTCCCTAAATGCATAGCAACCCAGTTTTACGCCAAGAAAGGAAGGCCCCTATCGAAAGAAAAGAACGTTCAGGGAAAAAATAAACATCTTCAAGAACTTTGGAAAAAATAAGAGTATAATCTCTGCAAACGATGAAGCTCTCTTCATAAGTGTGGGAAATGAAAAAAGAGCTGCACTCATTCTCTCGAAAGAAATCATTTCTACATAAGAATGTAAAAGAAGGGAATGCTAGCTCACGAAGAAGTATTCTCTACTTATAACATGCGTGAGGGATCCTGATTGGTCCCGCAAAAGGTGAGCTGATTCCATGAAGTCAGCTGAAATAAATGTTTCTAATCTCTGATTGGTCACAAAGATAGGACGTAGTTGAGAAAATCTGTATGAAATTGACATTCTCTTTAAAGGATCACTAATCCTCAATAAAGTCCAAGTATCAGTTTCCTGAAGAATCTCAGATTGTTACCACCAGCCAATTTAGAGATCACGTTCAGAATTTACGTTGAAAATATCTCCAGGAATCCCTAGTACTCTTATTTGGGGGCAGTGATCTTTACTCATAACGGAATAGGTCATGGACACCGGTAATAACCCGAGATCTAACACCTATCCATCGAATTACCATGTCAGCCGTATGACGGTTAATCCGTTCTAAACTTGACTCTCGTCTGCCCCATCCAAGAGCCAAGCTGGGGGTAACTATTCTGGACCGTGATCCAAGATCCTGTCCTATGGGATCAACCCGGCATGCACACAGCTGGACTCCTCGAAAGCTGGCATAACGGAAGGCTCATAAGGCAATCTGGACCTCGGAAGACGACAAGCTAAGCGGTGTTGGGTCATGATATCATGGTTGATGGATTCATGCAGAGGATAAATCGATAAATATCTGTAACTGCCAATTATCAACCTACGATATTATAGGACTCAGTTATCTTTGATTGCTAGATAATTTCCATATCTTAGTCCCAGATTTACAGGGATATATCCTATAATAATGGAAAGATGATCTTCATTAGGATACTAATCCTAAATTACCTGTATTCAGTAAAGATCCTATTAGGATTCTATATACGCTCTATAAATACACGGTTAAGTCATCTTAAGAAGGTAACCTTTAACCCAATCTCATAAGCCTACTTGTGCACTGCTTGACTTGAGCGTTGGAGTCCCTTTGTAGGTACCCACCCCCCAGTGCGATACGCTCAGCTGCTGCTTAAGGAGGAAACCACCATAACATACCTACTTCAGGTACTCTCTGAATCCATTTCAGAACACATTTCTTTGAGAACATTAGTCATTTAAGCTATAACTTCATTTACTGGTCCTCTAATATCACGGGTATGCTCAGTAGATGCCATAGTCCCCTGTATGCACAGAACATTACATATTGAGGAAATCAATCTCAATATTATGTAACAATGCAATAGTAACCATTAAAATTCATACTCAAGGTTGTTATACAACTCTATCTATATATATCTCATCATCAAGAGAAGAAAATGCATAACATTTATGCTAAAAGCATAGTTAGTCTATACCTTAACTCAATAAGATGAACTGCTCTGATACCAAAATGGAACATCCTAATACTGGTACTAATGACATATCCGGAATTAGACATTAGTAATTAGAATTGGTACGTTACTTTTATACTATTGACAATATTTGTAAAAAATATTCTTGATATAATTATAAAATTATGAGCCTGAAAAGAAGGTTATATTATACATATATGAAGTTCTCCATATACATAATTGTACATTAAATTCAGATTGGCCTATATAGCACAATTTCTACAAACTATATATAATTCTTATATGTTTTACAAAATAGGGATCAATCTACTCAGCAATCATGTTCTTCATTGTTCTTGGCTGAAGATTCATTTCCTAGAATTATCATGGAAATTCAAACAAATGGGGTGAGAATTATATAATTCTCAATAGTTTATATAAAATCGTGTCATCATAATGTTGGTCCGTAAATCTGCAAGCGCACGGGTCGACAAGTAATATAAAGGAGAGTTAGAGTATCGTGTCCCAAGGGATTGAATAATTAGAAGAATGTTAAACTTAACCAAAATTCACAAATTTTTATCCAAGCAAACGAAGGAGAATGGGTTGCAATTAAAATAACAATTTAGAGAAACAAAATAAGAAAACACCAAACACTAATTCCACAAGAGAATATGAGAATGATTAAAGCCTAGGGGTCCTTATTCACTTGCTACTTCAATGAATAATTGCAATCAACAAGCACCAATCAATGAAATGATATTTGTTAGCTGATAACCTTCAATAGATAAGAGCCTATGTCTAAGACAATTACCCATGCAAAACCTAGCTAATCCACTATGTGTCCATGTGAGTTAACATAAGAATCACTCATTGAGACCAATTATCAAACGCTTGCCATGCATGACTAATGGGTATGTGTCCATCCCATTAGCTAATCAACACACTCATACCAATAGAATGTAATTGAACATATATCAACCATATCATATCCATATTCACAACACCCTATTTCTAGTTCAATTGGAATATTAAAAACATGCAATTGATGGCCAATCAATAACAAGCACGAAGCATAGATATGGATGAACAAAACCAATTTCATTGAAAGGATACCCAACTAATTACAAATTAATCAAATCCATAGAAAGATCCTAGAGAGCCCCTAGATTAGGGTTTAGTTACACATCATGAAAGAGAAGAAAACAAATGAAATAAAATGATCCATCAAGTTACAAATCAAGAGGTAAAGGGAAGGAATAGACAAAAAATGGAGAGATTCCAAGCTTGATCTTCTTCCTTGATCTTGATTCTCCCTTGAGTCACCTTCAATCCCAATGGGTTCCTCCTCTTCTCCCTTGCTCTCTGGACTTCGTGGCTTTTGTTCCCAAAAACAGAATCCCCCCCCCCCTTTTTTTTCCAAAAATCAGAATATAAGGGTAAAAGTTGCGTGCCAGGATTTTCCCACGCCTAGGTGTGGCTATGAATGACGTGCCTTTCTTCTGCTTGTCACGCCTAGGCGTGACTTTACCACGCCTAGGCGTGGTGGTCTCTGCCTGGGATTCCTGAGAAACTGCGAGGGACACGCCTAGGCGTGGATTAGGCACGCCTAGGCATGGATTAGCAGTACTTTCCTTTGATATTTTCTTCACAATTTGAGCCATTCTTCACATTCCTCATCCCTTCCAAGGTCTTTCTCATCTTGAATACCTACATCAAAACAATAATAATGTCCATCAAACCACAATCCACCCAACTTCCATGAACAAAATCTTCAAAGATTCAATTCTAAATCATTTGAATCAATAAGTTTAATTCACCAAAGTCATGCAATAATTGAACTTGTGACCTTGAAAACCTAGGGATAGCATGCTCAAATACAGTCACATTCAAGTGACATAACTTCATTTTCTGAAGTTATCACACCCCTAAACCTAAAGTTTTGCTAGTCCTCGAGTAAACTAAACCAAGCAGGAAAAGGAATCACAATCCAATCCAAAGGTCAAGAAAAATGAGGCAAATTGAACTAGGGCAAATCCAGCTTCCAATTATCATTCATACCCTCAGAAATCACTTTTCAATCCTCACAACAAGGTCCACACATGCAAGAAATTCTCAACTGTCATGCTCACCCTTTAATGCCATTTTTGTGCATGAAAGATTTCCCAAGCTCATGAATTTAAGACCCTTTCCTAATCATGAAGAGCAAGATGGATGAATTTATAAAATGCACATGCACTCTCAAAAGAATGTCCTTCATCCTTTTCTCCACTAATGTAGGCAACACATGATCAAGAATCATGAGGGTCTTTTAAGCTTGTAATGTGAAGCTAAGGGTAATAGCTAAGGAGGGAAGGGAAGGATTTAAAATCAAATGTCGAACACACAATCACACATTTCCATTGAATCAAGCCAATCATGAAATATGTACAAAAAGATCCAACATGAAAAAAAAAAAACAACTCTCTTTATTTTTTTTGGATAAAAGAGGCTGCCTTTTATACAGCACACACAAATTTTTTTTTTTACTTACATTTTTTTCTTTTTCTTTTTCTTTTTCTTTTTTTAACAAGATTTTGTTCCAAAAAGATCCTGATTTTCTATTACCATACAAAAATTGAATTGGCTCAACTCAACAAAAATGTCAGATCATGCATTCAACAAGGGACATGTAATCAAGGGTAAAATGATTTTTCACATGCAGGGGTAACAGGGTGGAAAAATAAGGTTTAAAGAAGGAAAAATTAGGCAGCACACACACACACTAGGCTTCAACGGGGGTACTAGGGAACTCATTCAGTCAAGGTTGGCTTGAAAGGCCCAATCAGTTCAAAGAACTGCCCTAGTCATTTCCTTGAAAACACATCACCTAGGATTTCGCCTTGAGAGGGAATCAGACAAGCTTCTAAGATGCAAAATGACTATACATATGCCTTTTATAAATTTTCTCCAATCACACATTTCATTTATATTCCAAGATTTACCATACATGCAATAGGGAAATACACTCATACACTAATATAGCAAAAAGTGTAAGCACAAAATTTAAAATTTTTACATGTGATTTCCCAAGCAATGAGGCATATCTGCGATCCACACAATCATTGGATAGTCAAATCAAAATTCCAGCATGCATAAGTTCAACTTGCCTCTCAACATACTCATTAATTAAGAGCATAATTCAAGCAGCCCACTAATCCTAATCAAGTACTCTCAGATCCACAAATTTGGAAAAACAAAACAAGACCAAACTAAAATTATTAACAACTAAGATTTAAAGCTTTAACAAAAAGAACTATTCTAACTTCAATGCAAAAGCAAAGGAATGAGAGAGAAATCCATATATATCAACAAAAACTGATTCAGCAATTAATAGAAAAAATAATAATTCTCCCCCAAACCTAAGTCAGGCAGTGTCCCACTGCATACAAAATATGGAAAGTATCCAATAAGTACAGATAGTGCACTGAAAGTAAAGACAGAAAAACAAAGCAGAAAAGAGCATGAAAGCAATAGGCCTTGGTGCCTCAAATCAAGTCATCATCATCCAACAGGTCATCGCCTTCTGCGCCCATCTCCGGATCATCAGCAGGTGGAGGAGGTGCAGGAGAAGGTGAAGCTGCAACTAGTAGAGCTGCGAAAGGCGGAAAAGCTAGAAAATCATCCATTGGGCGCCCCTGACCCAATGCCATCCAATGAATGCCTTGGTAAAGCGAAGCCAGCATCTCCTGCTGTGTAGTCAGTATCTCCTGCTGCCGATCCAAGTGCTGCTCAATGGAGTTTGCCTAGGCGGCATCAAAGACTAGAGCAGGCTGTGGAGTAGGTGCAGGCGCAGGCTCGGGATCTGGAATAGGGGGCTGGACCGGGGCTCGCCGGCGCTTCTCCTGAGCAATCATAATGGTCTGCACTGCTCGTTCTGTCATGGGAGTCTTCAGCTTCACACGAACTTCAGTGTCCTTTCAAGGCACCTTCGCATGTGCACACAGTTGACATATGAGGAATGGAAAGAACAAGGATTTGAGCTTTTCAGTGATGCACAGCCGGATTTGATCATGAAGTATCTGAGCGGTGTCCACCTGAAGAAGATTATAAATTGCATAAAGCATGTAGGCACACAGTAGGGAGCAAACAGGAACACACAAAGTGGTTCTATGGGCGCAGCTCATGGCGCAAACTCTCCTGCTTGGTAAAGCGGATTGAATTATCAGTGTTCCTCTGGACTTGAACCGGAAAAGTAGAGTCACAAATACTATCCATCACAGTGCTAAAGGGGGTGCCCCCTTGTTCCTCAGGTAATTACAACTCTCTGTACGAACAGACTAGTGGAGGGGGGCCAAGGTCCATGACTTGTCGGATACGCTCAACTGAGTAATCAACTGTCCGTCTTCTAACTCTAGCAGTTGTAAAAGACCTTTGCTCAGCATGGGCGTTGGCATAGAACTCTTTCACCACCGCAGCCACTGGTTCTTCAATGAGATGTTCAGCAAAAGTTGCCCAATGAAAAGCAGCTGTGGCGCGTGAGATAGCTGGATAACGCACCACATTTAACTTATGGAACCCTCTTTCTGGTATGATATTGATCTTTCTTAAGTGCTTCCAAAAGTGGTCAAAGGCCTGCTGAGAAATGAAAAAGGCAAGGTCATATACTGGAATCGCTTCACTGTCATCAGTGTTACTTGGCCCAGCTTCAACAGATTTTCTTTGACGCTTTGACATGGTGATTGATTACCTGAAAAGAAGGGGTGCTCATGAGTACCAGTGCACAATATAATGAAGGTACACTGTAATCAATCAATCATGGCAGCTAAACAAATTCCGATGGTAACGCATTAAACAGCACAAGCAAAAGGGTCAACTACCTAAACCAAGGTTATCCCCAAATCAAATTAATCAGAAATAGGCAAACAGGTCCAACCAGCTATGTACAAACCAATAAAAAATAAGCAAGGTACAATGCAAACTAGTCTCAGCGCAGCCAGTGCACAACTTAGAATCAAACCAAGTCAATCACCAAAAAATGACAACAGATACTAAGAACAACCACAGGGTGACTCAAACTTAAGGAACACCTCACGTATGTCAACAGGTAGAGGATTAACACAAATAGACATTAACATTGTCATTGTTCAGCAGAAATGACCAAGCCATAAGCCCAATGGAAATCAAAAATATTTACAAACCAGAGGTAAATAATAACTAGCAATCAATTAGGAACAACTTGACCAGAGAGCAAACAATGAGCAATCAACAAATATAATATGTACAAACTACAAAATGCACAGGTAGAACACATGATAACCAAAAGAAAATAGAAAGAGCAGGAATGGAGAAGCAATCTAACCTTGAAGGAGTAGGAAAAGAACAAGGCACCCGAAACTAGCAAGAAACCCAAAATAAACACACAAATGAAAAGCAGGACGGTGTATTGGCTGTATGGTGGGTACGGTGGGTATGGTGGCTTTTGGGTGGGGAAAATGTGGGGAAGAGAATAAGTTGGAGATGCCTTGGTGGAGAGGGGGGAAATGTGGGAAAGAAGAATACGGTGGAGATGCCTTGGTGGAGAAGGGAAAGTATGGGAAAGAATAAGAAGAAATGGTGGGGAAGAGATGGAATGAAGGTGTTTGGGTGGAAAGGTTTACGATGGAGATGGGAAGGAAAAAAAAAAGAGGAAGAGGGAATGGTGGGGAGGAGATGGGAGGGGTTACGGTGGTGTGGAGCACGTGGAGAAGAAAATGTGGATGAGGGGGTTAGAGAAGAAGATTGTGGGGAAGAAGGAGGAGAGGAAGGCTAAGGTGGGGAGGTGAGGGGTTACGGTGGAGTGGGTGGGAGAAGAAGAGGAAAATAGGAATTAGGGATTAGGGATTTGAGAGGGTTGCTGCGTTTTGTGCAGTAGCAGGCACATCACGCCTAGGCGTGACATTACCACACCTAGGCGTGGGATTTAAATTATTATTTTTTTTAAAATTTTTTTTTTGGACAAAACAGGATAATGCGCCTAGGCGTGTAAAAATCACGCCTAGGTGTGATGCTTGCAGGCCAAAAATACTGAAAGCACAGAGAGGACCACGCCTAGGCGTGAATAACCTACGCCTAGGCGTGGAGCTCTCTGGAAAAAATTCTTACAGCAGCTGAGACAACCACGCTTAGGCGTGCAAAAGTCACGCCTAGGCGTGGGACCCTGGATCAAAATTCTGAACAGCAACACCAGAATACCCCACATCTATGCATCAAACATACCCTCCTTATTCTCAAATGTTACCAAGTGGCTTCCAGTACTCAAGAGAGGGGGTGAATTGAGTATAAAACTTTTTCGCAAAACCTCTTTTTTTAATTAAGACAAATAATAAAATCTTAATAAATAAATGCACAGAAGGAAAGAGAAGAAGAAAAGAAACAATAAAGAGCAGTAAAAAATAAATGTGTAGTAAATTAAATTACATAAAATAAAGAGATTAGGAAAAAGAGAAGCAGGCACAGTATTTATCCTGGTTCGACCATTAACCCACTTGTGGTCTACGTCCAGTCCTCGAAAGCCGAGATTTTTCACTAAATATACAAGTTTCAATAGGTGCTTGCTACCGTTACACAAAAGAGCACTTTTCACACACAGGAAAACTCAACCCTTGTGCTAAAGTCTCAGCCTGCAGGGATACCTCACCCTTATACAAACCTTGAGGGATACCTCACCCTCGATATAGAATATCAGAAAATAGATGAAGAGAAACTCTCACTCAGAGTAAGTAATACAAATTGAAGTGCTAATGGAGCTCTCACAGAAATATCTCAAAGTTTTTAATCAAGAAGAGCGTAGAGAATAGTTTTCACAAATCAGAGTAATCAGAAAATATATCAGAGTTATGGGCAAAGAAAAATGTGACCCAAGCTTGCTATTTATAGGGAAAAACGCAGAGATAGCCGTTTAGGTATAATTAATATCATTTAACACAAATTTGAAAACCTGTCTGTTTCCATATACGTAAACAAAAGCTCCATGTTTATTCGAATAGAATGGAAGTTTATTCGAATAACACTGTTTCTGAAATCAACGTAAAAAGACATCTGAAATGGGTTATTCGAATAAACAATATGTTATTCGAATAACTCTGTTAAAATCAGAGTTTTAAAATTGAAGAAGTTATTCGAATAATCACAACCATTCGAATAACGTTGCTAACAGAAGTTCAGACATAAAAGATTTATTCGAATAACGTTTGAGTTATTCGAATAACTCACTTAAAACACAGTTCTGAAAAACTTCATTTATTCGAATAAATGATGGTTATTCGAATAGCCACTTAAAAAATAGAGTTTTGGAAAACCTTAGTTATTCGAATAGCACCTTTTAGAAAACAAACCTCGTGAAGGTGTTTATTCGAATAGGCTAAGCTCTATTCGAATAACTCAGTTCAAAACCGTTTTGACAAAGATGTTTTCAAAGATACTAAGTTTAAAAACAAGTTTTATCTTTTCTTTCAAAAACAAAGAGATATCAAAGTGAGCTCCGTACAATAGATCCTAAGTCCTAATGCTAATCAAATATGAACTTGGACTTGGTCTAATTATCATCTTCATTTATTCTTCTTCACGTTTGTTATTATCAAAACAAGTCTTCAAAAGTATGCATCCAAACACATCAAACATCTAAGAAACAGCATAGGAATGACAGGAACAATCAAAGCCTCAAATTAAAAAACAAACACTATAAAACAAAGAAATAAAATCAAATAAAAATACAAAATAAAAGAAAAATCATGCATAAAATTGTCCTAAATGAAGAGATAGAGTTAAGAAATTGGGTTGCCTCCCAACAAGCGCCTTATTTATAGTCCTGGCTGGACTTTGCAAATTGTCAAGATAGAGGAACCAAGGTGAGTGAGGTTTTGTGCCTCCCACCTCACCACCTAAGTAGAGCTTGAGCCGCTGGCCGTTGACCTTAAACGTTGACTTTGAAACTAGATCCTCTAAGGTTACAGCACCATGGGGAAACACTTCCACCACTAAAAATAGACCTGACCATCTGGATTTGAGCTTGCCAGGAAACAGTTTCAACCTTGAGTTGAATAAGAGGACCTTCTGGCCTGACTCAAAGCTTCTTGGGATAATGTGCTTGTCATGCCACCGCTTCACCTTCTCCTTATATAATTTAGCATTCTCATATGCTTGTAAGTAGAATTCCTCTAATGCATTCAGTTGCAACAATCTCTTCTACCCACAAGCGTTAGAATCCCAATTCAATTGTTTGATGGCCCAGTAAGCGTGGTGCTCAAGTTCAACAGGAAGATGGCAAGCCTTACCATAGACCATTTGATATGGAGACATGCCAAGAGGGGTTTTGTAGGCAGTGCGATAAGCCCATAAAGCGTCATCCAACTTTTTAGACTAATCCTTCCTAGAAGGACTCACAGTTTTTTCAAGGATCCGCTTCAACTTTCTATTAGAAACCTCAGCTTAGCCACTGGATTGTGGATGGTAGGCTGTGGCTACCCTATGTCTCACACTATATTTAGCAAGTAGAGTAGCAAAATGCTTGTTGCAGAAGTGTGATCCTCCATCACTGATAATGGCTCTAGGAGTCCCAAACCTTGTGAAAATGTTCTTTTTGAGGAAAACAAGAACCACCTTAGAATCACTAGTTAGAAAGGCACAAGCTTCTACCCACTTTGACACATAATCCACCGCCACAAAGATGTAGCGGTTACCAAAAGATGATACAAAGGGCCCCATAAAGTCAATGCCCCACACATCAAAGAGCTCCACTTCCAGAATGGAATTCAAGGGCATATCATTCTTCCTGGAGATATTTCCAGTCCTCTGACATCTATCACACTTTGCTGCAAATGAGTGGGCATCACGAAACAGAATTGGCTAATAAAAACCAGATTGCAATACCTTAGGCTAATGGCATTCGTTCACCCCATAGTGACCTCCATAAGGTGAAGCATGACAATGCTCAAGTACAGCACTAGTCTCTTCCATAGGAATGCACCTTCGAAGCACCTGATCTGCACCTTGTTTAAAGAGATATGGTTCATCCCAAACATAGTATCTGACATTACGGAGGAATTTCTTCTTCTGCTGATAAGGCAATTCAGTTGGTACCAATCCACTCACAATGTAATTAGCAAAATCAAAGATACCATGGATCTGAACTAGCAAACACAGCAAATAGTTGTTCATCCGGGAATGTCTCACAAATCAAAGTTGGGTCCTGTTGATATTTCTCATTTTCCAACCTGGAAAGATAGTCAGCCACCTGATTTTCAGCACCCTTTTGATCTCTAATCTCAAGGTCAAACTCTTGCAATAATAACACCCAATGAATCAATCTTGGCTTAGCATCCTTTTTGCTCACTAGATACTTGATGGCCGAGTGATCTGTGAAGACAATGACTTTAGTACCAACCAAATAAGCCCAGAATTTGTCAAATGCAAAAACAACTATAAGGAGCTCTTTCTCAGTGGTGGTGTAGTTCAACTGAGCATCAGTGAGTATCCTACTTGCATAATAGATGGAATGAAAGATTTTGTTTTTCCTTTGGCCCAATACTGCTCCAATAGCATAATCACTAGCGTCACACATGAGCTCAAATGGTAAGGACCAATCAGGAGTGGTAATAATGGGCGCTGAGACAAGTCTCTTCTTTAACTCCACAAAGGCTTCCATACATGACTCATCAAACTTGAAGAGCACATCTTTTTCTAACAAATTACATAGTGGCTTGGCAAGCTTGGAAAAGTCTTTGATAAACCGTCAATAAAATCCAGTATGCCTTAGGAAACTCTAAACTTCTTTCGCTGAAATTGGTGATGGTAATTTCTCAATCACCTCAATCTTAGCTCTATCCACCTCCATTCCCTTATGTGACACTCTATGGCCAAGTACTATGCCCTCTTGGACCATAAAATGACATTTCTCCCAATTAAGCACTAACTTGTCTCCTCACACCTTTGAAGTACAAGGGCCAAGTTATGGAGACACTCATCAAAGGAGTCACCAAATACAGAGAAGTCATCCATAAATATCTCCAAACAGTTCTCCACCATGTCAGTGAAGATAGCCATCATACATCTTTGAAAAGTAGCTGGGGCATTGCATAACCCAAAGGGCATTCTTCTGAAGGCATAAGTGCCATATAGACATGTGAAGGTTGTCTTCTCTTGATCATCCGGGGAAATGGCAATCTGGTTGTACCCCGAATACCCATCCAAGAAACAGTAGAAAGCACGTCCTGCCAACCTATCCAGCATCTGATTAATAAATGGTAATGGAAAATGATCATTCTGGGTTGCAGTGTTAAGCTTCCTATAGTCCATGCAAATGCGCCATCCTGTGACAGTCCTGGTGGGAATCAAATCATTATTCTCATTGGCGACCACAGTCATCCTACCCTTCTTAGGCACGCACTGAACTGGGCTCACCCATTTACTGTCAGAGATAGGGTATATGATACCCGCATCCAGCCACTTAATGATCTCCTTCTTGACCACCTCCTTCATGATAGGATTAAGGCGCCTTTGATGTTCAATTATTGGCTTATGATATGCTTCCAGCAATATTTTGTGCATGCATATAGTAGGGCTAATGCCTCTGATATCTGCAATAGACCACCCCAAAGCCCTTTTGTATTCTCTGAGCACTCTGAGCAACTTGGATTCTTGCTCCTCTGACAAATATGAAGAGATAATGACTGGCAATGTGGATGAATCCCCTAAGTATGAATACCTCAAATAATCAGGCAATGACTTGAGCTCTAACTTGGGAGGAGTGATTATAGAATGCTGGAGAATGGGCTTATCAGAAGGTATGTTCAACGGTTCAAAGCCTGGTTTCCTGAAACACTTAGCAGACGAATCAAGCAATTTAATACATTCCAAAACATCTTCCCTATCTACATGCTTATATATGGATGTCAATGATAAAGCAAGGGAATCATCAGTGAAATTAGCATGGAATGCATTATTAACTACTTGATCAATCATACCTATGTAAGAACACTCTTCATGATTATTTGGAAATTTCATGGCTTTGTAAATATTAAAAGTTACTTTCTCATCATTGACTTGCATAGTGAGCTCACCTTTTTGAACATCAATCATAGTCTTACCCAAGGCTAGGAAAGGCCTTCCAAGAATCGAAGGTACATTGCGGTCTTCCTCCATGTCTAGGATGATGAAGTCCGCTGGAAAGATGAACTTGTCAACCTTGACCAAGACATCTTCAATGACCCCCTTAGGATAAGTGAGAGATCGGTCGGCTAGTTGCAAGGTAACCGAAGTTTGCTTCACCTCCCCCAAACTTAACCGTTGGAAGATGGATAGAGGTATCAAGTTTATGCTTGCCCCTAGGTCACACAAAGCTTTTCCAAAGAATTAGTTGCCAATGGTGCATGGAATGGTGAAGCTCCCTGGATCCTTCAACTTAGGAGGTAGCTTATTTTGTTAAATGGCACTGCATTCTTCAGTGAGTGCAACAGTTTCATAATCCCCAAACCTTCTCTTCTTAGACAAGATGTCCTTCATAAACTTTACATAACTAGGCATTTGTTCCAAAGCCTCAGCAAACGGTATGTTTATGTGAAGTTTCTTGAAAATATCAAAAAACTTTTGGAATTGAGCATCCAATTTTTGTTTAGCTAGCCGGTTGGGGAAATGTGGAGGTAGTGTATAAGGCTTGTCCTCCTTCTTCTTGTCTTCAACCTTCCTTTCTGCTAGCTCTTCATTCTTGTCAACCTCATTGTTCACAACCAATTCATCTTTTGAAACTTCAACTTCTTTTTCAAGTAGCTTGGTCTTCACATTTCTTTCAATTTCTTTCCCACTCCTCAGTGTTATAGCCTTGTAATGCTCCTTGGGAGAACCTCCTGGATTGTTGATGGTGTCACTTGGAAAACTCCCTTGAGGCCTGCTACTTAAGGCTTGGGCAAGTTGGCCAACTTGAGTCTCAAGATTTCTCAAGGAGGCCGCTTGACCTTGCATCAAAGCATCATGGGAAGCAAGCCTTGAGTCGGTCTTAGTCATGTACTCTTGCTGGCTAGTCATGAACTGAGCAAACATCTTCTCCAAATTACAAGTTGAAGTTGATGTTGAAGTTTGGGCTTGAAGGGGGCTCTGCTGTTAAAAACCTGGAGAAGCACGGGGAGCTTCCCTAGTTTGATAAGAAAAAGAAGAAGGACCTTGAACTTGACCACCCTATAAGAGATTAGGATGGTTTTTCCGACTAGGATTATAAGAATTACCCAAAACATTGTTGTGAATTGGCTGACGGAATTGATTTGCATATTGCACACTTTCCAGGCTAGCTATGCAATTAGCAGTTGAATGAAGGTCCCCACAATGATCACAAATTTCAGCTGAGTTACTAACTCCACTTGCTACAGAATTGACTCCCATGGTGTCTAGCTTATTAGAAAGAGCTGCCACTTGAGCTGTAAGAGATGTAAAAGCATCAACTTCATGAATACCTGCTGCTAATCTCTTGGGAGTAACTTTCTCAGCTGGTCACTGATAATTGTTATTAGCCATTTCCTCTAAAAGGTTGTAGGCTGCATCCACGGTCTTGCTCATGAGAGCCCCTCCAACTGCTGCATCAATTATGGATCGAATGGAGGTTGTCAAGCTATTGTAAAAAGTATGAACCAACATCCATTTTGCTATACCATGATGGGGGCACTTCCTTAGCAACTCCTTGAATCGCTCCCATGCCTCATACAAGGTTTCTCCTTCGAATTGTCTGAAGGACAAGATGTCATTCCTATACTTCATTGCTTTCATGGGAGGAAAGAATCGATCCAAGAACTTCTGAGCCAGCTCTTCCCAAGTAGTGATGGAATGTTCAGGTAATGATTGAAGCCATGCCTTGGCCCTATCTCTTAAGGAAAAAGAGAAAAGCCTCAAGCGAGCCACATCATCAGTCATCCCTTGATGCTTGAAAGTATCACAAATCTCCAGGAAGTTGGCTAAATGAGCATTAGGATCTTCATGGGGAAGATCCGCAAATTACAAATTATTCTGCACCATCTGGATAATAGCAGGCTTGATCTCAAAAGTTTGTGCTTGTACAGCTGGCCTTCTAATGCTAGATCGAATGTCTCTAGCATTTGGAGTGACATACTCTCTCAAGAGTCTCTCAACATTCGCTTCTTCTGCCATCTCTGAGTCATTATCCAATTCAAGTGCCTTTCCTTGTACTAGTTGTTCTCTTAGCAATATACAAAAAGTACTCTCGATCTCAGGATTGTAAGGAAATCGAGATACACTTTGAGTCTTTCGCATACAAGAGCTAAGTACCTGAAAAACAAAACAAAACAACAAAGAAAACTTGAAATAAGAATTATGAATAATTGTAAGAAATAACACAAAATCTAAAATTAATCCCCGGCAACGGCGCCAAAAACTTGTTGGTCCGTAAATCTGCAAGCGCACGGGTCGACAAGTAATATAAAGGAGAGTTAGAGTATCGTGTCCCAAGGGATTGAATAATTAGAAGAATGTTAAACTTAACCAAAATTTATAAATTTTTATCCAAGCAAACGAAGGAGAATGGGTTGTAATTAAAATAACAATTTAGAGAAACAAAATAAGAAAACACCAAACACTAATTCCACAAGAGAAGATGAGAATGATTAAAACCTAGGGGTGCTTATTCACTTGCTACTTCAATGAATAATTGCAATCAACAAGCACCAATCAATGAAATGATATTTGTTAGCTGATAACCTTCAATAGATAAGAGCCTATGTCTAGGACAATTACCTATGCAAAACCTAGCTAATCCACTATGTGTCCATGTGAGTTAACATAAGAATCACTCATTGAGACCAATTATCAAACACTTGCCACGCATGACTAATGGGTATGTGTCCATCCCATTAGCTAATCAACACACTTATACCAATAGAATGTAATTGAACATACATCAATCATATCATATCCATATTCACAACACCCTATTTCTAGTTCAATTGGAATATTAAAAACATGCAATTGATGGCCAATCAATAACAAGCACTAAGTATAGATATGGATGAACAAAACCAATTTCATTGAAAGGATACCTAACTAATTACACATTAATCAAATCCATAGCAAGATCCTAGAGAGCCCCTAGATTAGGGTTTAGTTACACATCATGAAAGAGAAGAAAACAAATGAAATAAAATGATCCATCAAGTTACAAATCAAGAGGTAAAGGGAAAGAATAGACAAAAAATGGAGAGATTCCAAGCTTGATCCTCTTCCTTGATCTTGATTCTCTCTTGAGTCACCTTCAATTCAAATGGGTTTCTCCTCTTTTCCCTTGCTCTCTAGACTTCGTGGCTTTTGTTCCCAAAAATAGAATCCCCCTTCTTTTTTCCAAAAATCAGAATATAAGGGTAAAAGTTGCGTGCCAGGATTTTCCCACGCCTAGGCGTGGCTATGAATGACGTGCCTTTCTTCTGCTTGTCACGCCTAGGCGTGACTTTACTATGCCTAGGTGTGGTGGTCTCTGCCTAGGATTCTTGAGAAACTGCAAGGGACACGCCTAGGCGTGGATTAGGCATGCCTAGGCGTGGATTAGGCACGCCTAGGCGTGGATTAGCAGCACTTTCCTTTGATATTTTCTTCACAATTTGAGCCATTCTTCACATTCCTCATCCCTTCCAAGGTCTTTCTCATCTCGAATACCTACATCAAAACAATAATAATGTCCATCAAACCACAATCCACCCAACTTCCATGAACAAAATCTTCAAAGATTCAATTCTAAATCATTTGAATCAATAAGCTTAATTCACCAAAGTCATGCAATAATTGAACTTATGACCTTGAAAACCTAGGGATAACATGCTCAAATACAATCACATTCAAGTGACATAACTTCATTTTCTGAAGTTGTCACATAACAATTCCAGCTGTTTCAAGGAAAATCAAGTAAATCTCAAATAATAATTTTTATAGAAAGGTGGCTAATGCCAAAATAATTTCCTTTCTCTTTCTGAAACAGAGATTCAATTATATCATTTATCAAAATCATTTGTATAATCAAATAATTTATATCATTCATCTTATATCATCTTTCATCATATGTCAACATTCATCAAATATCATCATTCATCATATATCATTATTCATAAAATATCATCATTCATCAAATATAACCATTCATTATATATCATCATTCCTTATATATCATCATTCATCATTTGTTCAAAAGGTATGGAGGGTATGTCCTTCCTCACAATACCATACACTTGGTAGTATTCTGCTTTCAGGTTGATGGACTTCAACCTATTTGTAATAGTCTTATCTTGTTACGCAGAACTACTCAGAGTAACCTAGGTAATATCTAGTGAGGGAGTGTTCATCCTGAATCTAGAGTTGTGGGTAGAAAGGGAGTGTTCATCATCATCTACTTTGATAGAGAGGGTATCATCCTTCCCGATACTATCATTGGATCTAGGATCACCTCGAGTAGATAGGGAGTGTCTATCATCAACTACTTTCATTTAAGGAAAACTCAGGTAAAGAGGGAGGAGTGTCCATCCTCAACCTCAATTACTCTAATAGTGAGAGAATGTCTATCCTTAACCACCATTATTTAAGTCTTACACTAGGTACGAGGATAATTTCCCAGATAATGGGTTACCCTTCAAAGTCAATTCGTATCTCTTTACTTTGAACATCAAGTTTATCATACATGCAACAAAATGCACAAGTGATCATTTCTATCATAGGTAATATAATTCCTCATTCATTCATTCTCAATTGATTCAAATGTATTTTGAAATCATAATCAAGCTTATTCATATCATAAAAGACTATTTATAATGAATAAATCCATGGTTTGGGTATACATTCGGCTCCTATAGGTTAAAGAACCCTATTTTCTCAAATCAGGGGCGTGGTAATCGATTACCAAGCCTTAGTAATCAATTTCCAGCTTAATTTTGGTAAGTCAAAAGCTTGGCAATCGATTACCACCTGATGGTAATCGATTACCATCTTCAACTTTGCCACCAGGAACCATTTTGCAAGCTGGTAATCGATTACCAACCTATGGAAATCAATTACCACCAAGGTTTCAGCACAAAAACTAGATTTTAAATATATTTTACCCATAACAAGCCATTATAATCCATCCATAATTCTTATATCCCATACATATGCATTCAAATCAAGCTCAAGGTGACATTTCAAAAATGGGTAAGCACCAAAACCCATTTCTCTAATCATCTATTCATCAAAATTCAAGACTAAATCTGAGTGTATGACACATAAACATACACAAATACTCTATTCAACATACCAATAACCATTTCAAAACCAAATCCATGAACTTAAGTTCTTAGAAATAGGAAAAATAAGTAGAGAAACAAGGAAGCATTACACCCCTGCCTCAACTCCTTTTGTAAAGTTATCAAATCTTTATTCTTCCTTCTTTTCTTCTTCTTTCTTTGTTCTTTCCTACTTGCCTTTCTTATTTCCTCTCTGTTTTTTGTTTTCTGCTTCACTCTCCCTTGCTATCCTTCATTTTCCTTTCTTATCTTATCTTTCTTATCTTTTATTACTTTTGACTGAGAAAAGCAAAGATAAGGTGGTGGAAACTGAGTTGGAATGATAAGGATGAAATTCTGTTGAAACTCTTGTATCTCTTAAGAATATTTTAATCCCCCATAACCCAGTTTTCTAACTTCTATATTTCTAACTTCCATACGTATCATAGAAAAATTTTAGAATTTCATTTAATCAGAAAACTCATCCTTTGACAATTACTCATATACACTATTAACAATTACTGAGTTTTATTACCCATCCTTAAGTTAAATTGAATCTAAGGAGATAAACTAATAGGATTATAGGTATCCAATTTAACCTGTAACCATTTATGAAATAACTTCCATTCTCTTCTTGACATCTTCCCAAAATCTCATTATCTTTTAAGTTACTTTCCTTTTTAATTTATACTTTTAAACACATATCTTGTGTTATTAAAAATACCAAACTTACTTAAATATTTTTTCAAAATTCACCATGACTTATTCTAATTAGTTGTGGTCCATAAATAAATTTTTCTCATTTATTTCATTATCTAAGCAATTTATACTAATTTCTAAGCTAATATGAGTTATTTCCACATCCTAGGTTGTACCTAAACTAGATCAGAAAATTACCAAAAGTTAATAGATAATTAATGAAAATAAATAAGAAAAATTTATTTCTAGACCATAAATAATTAGAATAAGTTGTGGTGAATTTTGGAGAATTAACTAAGCTAGTTTGACATTTTTGATAGCACAAGATAAGTGTTTAGAGGCCAAAATTAAATAAAAAATAAGCTCAGAAAATTATAAAATTTTGTGGAGATGTCAAATAAATGATGGTGATTATTTTGAAAATGGTTACAGGTTAAGACAGATACTTGTAAACCTATTAGTAACTCATTAGGTTTAACTTGAGGATAAGTAATAAGGCTTAGTAACTGATAATAGTGTATAAGAATAATTATTGAATGATAAATATGAAAATTGAATGAAGTCTTAGAATTTCTATGACATTTATGGAAGTTAGAAAATTCATTAGTAGAAGATCAAAGTATCCTTAAGAGATAAATTTCTTATACCAAATACTTTGTCCTTATCCTTATCTCATTTTCCTTAGCAGAAGATAAGAATAGAGAAACAAAAGAAAGAAAGAAAAAATAAAAGAAAAGAATAGAGAGAGAGAGAGAGAGAGAGAGAGAGAGAGAGAAAGAAAGAAAGAAAGAAAGAAAGAAAGAAAGAGAGGAAGCAGAACAAGAAATAGAGAGGAGGAAAGAAGAAAAGGAAGAAGAAGAAGGAAGAACAAGGAAGAAAGAACAACCAAGGGAGTCAAGGTAAGGGGTTGTTTGTATTATTTTTTTTTAAAATTATTTTTCACCTTTTCTCTATCTTAGTTAAGAGACTATGGTATAATCTATGGTATCTTGTTCATATTCTTTCTTTTGGATTGAGATAGAATTTGTAGTTAACGAATTTATATGGGTTTTGTTACTTGATTAAGTAGCAAGAGATAAATAGTATGTTGATGAACTTGAGATTGAATATATGGGTTTTAATGGGTTAAATCATTATTGATGAACCTTGTTGATGTTTAATTTTGTTACCAAGTGGCTTCAAACTCAAGAGGGGGGTGAATTGAGGTTATAAAATATTTTCGCAATCTTTTCACAAAACACTTGTATATCAATTTTCGTTGAAGCTATTAATTGAAGTGAATAAATAGATAAGATCGATCACTTCACTCACAAATAAGCAAGCCAAGATGAAGAGTATTCAAGCAAGCATATAAAAGTAATGAACTAAAGTAAATGACATAGAGTTGAGAAGAACAAACACAAGATTTATCCTAGTTCAGCCACCCCTTGTGACCTATGTCCAATCCTTAAGTGAATCACCCAAAATTTTTCACTAAACCTTCAAGCTTGAATAGGTGCTTGAAAACCTTTACAACCAAGAGCACTCAACACACCTCTGGGATGCCTCACCCTTTGTGCTTGAGCCTCAAAACAGGGATACCTCACCCTTTTTACAACTTTTGAGGGATACCTCATCCTCTTTACAATCAAAGGATATCTCACCCTCTTTACAGGAAATTAAAGAAAGATAGAACGATAAACTCTTAAAAGAGTGAATATTACAAATTGAAGCTCAATGAGTATCAAGCAATCACACACTAAAGCTCAAAATAGGAGTTTATGAGAAAAGAGAGTTAGAACTCGTATTCAATGCTTAAGAATATATGGAAATAAGTTTGCCCCAAATGGTTTTATATATTAAGTTTTGATGATGACAAAAAGAATACTTTGCTTATGTTCTCTGTCGCATCTTATGTAGAGCATATCCATTAATAATTGATAAATATCTTATTTGGATATGTATATGAAAGTTTTATATACATGTTAAACTAACTAGAGTTATACATTTATGAATCATGCATATAAAAATATTGAATTATGAATTTGGACGAATTATGCTTGTTTAAGTGAGTAATACTTTGTAGGATAGTCCAAGCACCAAGAGTGAGCATTACAACAAGAAAGTGATGTGTGTGAAATAACATCATGTTTTGTTCTTATTTTGTATGCATTTTGTAGGCATTTTAAGCATTTTAGTTTTCCTTTTAGTTTGTTTTTCCCTTAGTTCGGACAACTGCGGTGTTTTTGGTGTTCTTGTGTAGGATTGATGTTGAATAGGCCTTGGATTGAATAGAATGCTCGCATGTTTGAAGTTGGAGCTTAATGGATAGCAATAAAGGTGCAAAAAGGCCATTCCAGAGGGATCCACGGCTTGTCCGTGGATCAAACCATGGCCATGGATCAAGGGGCAACTTAAAGAAGGAAGAAGGGATTCCAGAGAGTTCCACGGCCTGGCCGTGGAACTCAAATGATCAGAAACTTGGCCTGTGGCAGAGACATCCACGGCCTGGCCGTGGAACCATCCACGGCCGTGGATCGCAGTGCGTAGTAGAATTTTGGTTTTTATTTTTTTTTCTTTTGGGGGCTTTTTAGCCAATTAAAACCCTAGGCTATAAATAGATGTTCTGAATACATTGAAGGGGTTCTAGTTTGGTTTTGGGAGGAGGCACATAGGAGGCTTTGGCTTTTGATCTTCATCTTTCTCCTTTCTTTTTCCATTGTTACGGGTTTGAGACATTTTTAAGTTTGATTTCTTGTCTCTTCTTCTCTATGTCTGAGTAGTTTCCTTTGTTTCTAGGATTGGGCAATGCCTCTTGATACTTTGATAATGATTAATTGACTTTGTTTCCCCTTTTATTAATCTTGATTGTTCATTGATTCAATTCTTATTGCTTTTATTCATTTGAATTTGTTGGCCACTTATTTGCATCTCATAGGCATTTAGGGACGTACTGAGAGGTGAACCTAAGTGTTGGAACCATAAGAATTGAACTTAAGGTCTAAATCACGAGAGTAGTTTTAGCCTTTCGAGGATTCAATGAATTACCACAAAGCGTAATGGGTTCAATTTAAATTCAATTACCACGAGAGTAGGAATTGGTTTAATTGGGCACGGATCTTGTATCTTGAGAAAGAACATTAACTAATTTAGGGTAATTCACCTTCAATTGAATTTCAGATTTAATAAAAAGGGTTGTC
This sequence comes from Ormosia semicastrata, assembly GCA_029884595.1. Taxonomy (NCBI): domain Eukaryota; kingdom Viridiplantae; phylum Streptophyta; class Magnoliopsida; order Fabales; family Fabaceae; genus Ormosia; species Ormosia semicastrata. Next base: position 28,760,844 of record JAQQTO010000053.1, on the reverse strand, counting down.
AATTAGGATTTATCTTGTATCATTGTGGTATCCCAATCTTGGAAGCTTTCTTGAATCTGAATACCTTTCTTGATAACTTACTATTTTTGTTCTAAATTATGCACTTTGATTTTTATTTAATTACTTTGTTACTACGTTCTTCTTAATCAACAATCATATTTTCTTTTGTTTAATTTAATTGAATTAATTAATTAATTGGTATTCATAGACACAGTCCCTGTGGATTCGATCTTTTTATTACTTGACGATGAAACCATACACTTGCGGATTTCACGCATCAAGTTTTTGGCGCCGTTACCGGGGACTGTGTTTTTCTTGAATATTAATTTAATTTTTAATTTAATTATTTTAAACCTTTTTCTTTATATTTGGTTCTTACGTTCTTGATTTCTCTTTGACTCTCTGCAAGTAATTTCTCTTGTTTATGCAAAGTACTAGACGTTCTGGGATTCTCATTGAAGCAGATCCTGAAATTGAAAGGACTTTACATAGAAGGAGAAGACAACAAAGGCACAGAGTAAGAGAAATATTTGAACCAACACTTGTCATGGCAGCAGCTGAAGATAATAAACCGTTCAAAGAGTATGCAGCCCCTAATGCTCGGGGTTTGCGATCTGGGATTGCTCGGCCAGACATTGAAGCTAGGCACTTCACCATACCTCCTGCCTTACTGTCTATGATAATGCAGAACCAGTTTGGAGGATTGCAGTCAGAGGATCCTAATGATTATGTGGATATGTTCTTGGAGTTCTGTGAGACCCTCAAGATCAAAGGCGCCTCTGTTGATGCTATTCGTCTCTGCTTGTTTCTCTATCGTTGAGAGATTGAGCTAGAGCTTGGTTGAAGTCCGTTCCGGCTGAGACGATAACTACTTGGGACCAATTGGAGCAAGCCTTTTTGGACAAATTCTTTCCACCTTCCAAGACTGCTCACCTAAGGACCCAAATCACAAGCTTTGTTCAGAAAGATGGCGAGTCATTGTCAGAAGCTTGGGATAGATATAAGGCTTTGCTGGAAGCCTGCCCACACCATGGGTTAGAGAAATGGTTGATAGTCCATACTTTCTATAATGGTTTAGAATATTCTTCGAAGGTGTCTCTTGACTCCACAGCTGGTGGAGCTCTGATGAATAGAAGGCTCACAGAGGCTTATGAGATAATTGAGAGTGTAGTTTCAAATCATCACCAATGGGCCAATGAAAGAGGGCATAACCCGAGAAAGCTCTCGGGAGGTAAGTTTGAGGTAGATGGTGTTGATTTAATTATGTCAAAGTTTGATTCTTTGAATAAACATTTTGACATACTTGAGAAAGCTCATGTTAATGCCATAGGTGCCTTTAACAATTTTTGTGAGATTTGTGGAGCACAGGGACATATTGGTGCTGAATACCAAGTTGGAATGGGTTCCTCACATGGTGCACCGGTGGAGCAAGTGGAATCATGCCACAATTTCTATGACTTCAACCAAAAGGGGAGGAATGATCCGTATTCCCAAACTTACAACCCCGGTTGGAGGTCACATCCTAACTTCTCTTACCAGAATAATCAGTACCAAGCTGGGCAAGGTAATGCTAAACCATCTTCTGGAGTTCCACAGGTACAAAAATCTAGACTTGAGTCTCTTCTAGAGAATTTTGTTGAGAGCCAGTCTAAGCAGAATGAGGAGTTTAGGCACCATTGGCAAGTTGTGACTAAGGCAATTAAAGAGTTATCAGCTAAGATTGACAATTTAGCTATTCATAATAAGATGTTGGAAACCCAGATTGCCCAACAAGCAAGCACTTCTCTTAGGCAGCAAGGTAAGTTTCCTGATTAACCTGAAGTCAACCCAGGCAATGAACATTGTAAGGCTGTGAGTTTGAGGAGTGGAAAAAGGTTAGAGGATCCTAGGGGTAATGGGGAGAGTAACAAAGATGTGGGGAGTGAGGAAAAAGAGACTAAGGCACAACCCTTAGAAGAGGAGGAAATCACTGAGAAGGTGTCTAAGTATATACCCCCTGAACCTTACCAACCCCCAGTTCCCTTCCATCAAAGATTGGCTAAGGCGAAGTTAGATAAGCAGTTTGGGAAGTTCTTAGAGGTTCTTAAGAAATTGTACATAAATGTACCCTTCACTGAGGCGTTAAAACAAATGCCTATCTTTGCTAAGTTTCTTAAGGACATCTTGTCTAATAAGAGGAAGCTAGAAGACTATGAGACAGTAGCTTTAACTGAGGAGTGTATTGACTTAATTCAAAATAAATTGCCTCCTAAGTTAAAGGATCCAGGTAGCTTCTCTATTCCCTGTTTGATTGGCAACACTAACTTTGATAAAGCTCTGTGTGATTTGGGGGCTAGTGTTAGTCTTATGCCCCTTTCTGTGTGTAAGAAGTTGGAGGTGAGTGAGCTAAAGCCCACAACTATCTCACTACAATTGGTGGATCGGTCCGTCAAATATCCTGTAGGCATCTTGGAGGATGTTCCTATCCGTGTTGGTAAGTTTTTCATACCTGCTGATTTTGTTGTGCTTGAAATGGAGGAGGATTCCCAAATCCCCATTATTCTTGGTAGGCCTTTCTTAGCTACTGCTGGTGCTATAATTGATGTTAAGAATGACAAATTATCTTTAATTGTTGGTGATAATAAGGTTGAGTTTGATATTTCTAAATCTATTAAACAACCTTTTTTTGAGGACTCTTGTTACAGGATTGATTTATTGCACCAGGTGGTGGAGGAAGAGTCCACCATAATTCATTTGGAAGATCCATTGGAAAGATGCTTGGTTGGTGGTGGCTCTATTGATTCTGGAGGAGAAGTAGCTGAGTATGCCCGCTTGTTGGAGGCAACCTCAAAAATTCCTCCTAGCAAAGCCAAGGTGGAAAGGCTTGAGCCAAAGCCTAAGTCTGAAGATTGGGAAGAGGAAAAGGCTCCTAAGGTAGAACTTAAAACTCTTCCTTCCACTCTCAGGTATGAGTTTCTTGGTCCCAACTCTTCTTATCCTGTCATTGTTAGTGCTAGCTTGAATGAGTTAGAGACTGAGAAATTGCTAAGGGCTCTTAGGATGCATAGAAAGGTCATAGGATATACTCTTAATGATATTAAAGGCATAAATCCTTCCTTTTGCATGCATAGAATTTTGATGGAACCTGATCATAAACCCTCTATTGAGCATCAACGTAGGTTGAATCCTAATATGAAAGAGGTTGTTAAAAAAGAGGTACTTAAGTTGCTTGATGCTGGGGTAATTTACCCAATTTCTAATAGTGAATAGGTTAGTCCAGTGCATGTGGTTCCTAAGAAAGGGGGGATGATTGTAATTGAAAATGAGAAAAATCAATTGATTCCCACTAGGACAGTCACAGGTTGGAGGATGTGCATTGATTATAGAAAGTTGAATAATGCAACTAGGAAAGATCACTTCCCTCTTCCCTTCATTGATCAGATGCTTGAGAGGCTAGTTAGGCTTTCACACTTTTGTTACTTAGATGGTTATTCAGGATTCCACCAAATCCCTATTCATCCTAGTGACCAGGAGAAAACCACATTTACTTGCCCTTATGGCACTTTTGCCTATAGGAGAATGTCATTTGGTTTATGTAATGCCCCTGCTACTTTCCAGAGATGCATGACTGCAATATTTTCTGAATTTATTGAAAACATTATGGAAGTTTTTATGGATGATTTTTCAGTATATGGTACTAACTTTGATGATTATTTGTTTAATTTGTCTAAGATTTTACAGAGATGCAAGGAGGTTAATCTTGTCTTGAATTGGGAGAAGTGCCATTTTATGGTACAAGAGGGGATAATGCTTGGACATTTGGTCTCTAGAAAAGGAATTAAGGTGGATAAAGCGAAAATTGAAGTGATTGAGAAATTGCCTCCATCGGTGAATGTGAAAGGAGTGCAAAGTTTCTTGGGACATGTCGATTTTTACCGGCAATTCATTAGAGATTTTTCTAAAATTTCTAAACCTTTGTCTAATCTCTTAGTGAAAGATGTTCCATTTAAGTTTGATAGTGACTGTTTGAATGCCTTTTGCAGGTTGAAAGAAGCTTTGATCACTGCTCCCATTTTGCAAACACCGGATTGGAATTTACCTTTCGAGGTCATGTGTGATGCCAGTGACTATGCCGTAGGAGCTGTGTTGGGGCAACAAAAGGACAAGAAAGTGCATGCAATTTACTATGCTAGCAAGACACTTGATGGAGCTCAAGCAAACTATGCCACTACAGAGAAAGAGTTGCTAGCAGTAGTTTTTGTTTTTGAGAAGTTCAGGTCCTATCTGGTGGGGTCAAAGGTGACCATATACACTGATCATTCGACACTTAGATACCTCATGAGCAAGAAGGAAGTAAAGTCTCGACTAATCCGTTGGATTCTTCTTCTCCAAGAGTTTGATTTGGAAATTCTAGATAGAAAAGGGACGGAGAATCAAGTGGCAGATCATTTATCAAGGCTTGAGCAACCGGTAATTGGGGAGAGCGAATTGCCTATTGATGATTCTTTCCCTGATGAGCAATTGTTTGCAGTTTTTGCTGAGAGTGCTCCTTGGTATACTGACTATGCGAATTATTTGGTTAGCAAGGTTCTACCTCCTGAGCTTAACTATCAGTAGAGGAAGAAGTTCTTCTCCGATCTGAAAAATTTTGTGTGGGATGACCCATACATATACCGGAGGTGTACTGATGGTATTTATAGGAGATGTGTCTCCGAGGAAGAGGCTCCGAGTATATTGAGTTGTTGTCACTCTGCATCCTATGGAGGACATGCTAGTGCTTCCAAGACGGCAGCCAAAGTTCTTTAGTCTGGTTTTTTTTGGCCTCATATTTTCAGAGATGCTCGGAATTACTTGTTATCATGTGATCCATGTCAGAGAGTTGGAAGTATCTCCAAGAGGCATAAGATGCCAATGAATACTATTCTTGAGGTAGAAATATTTGATGTTTGGGGAGTTGACTACATGGGCCCTTTTCTATCCTCCTACAATAATAAATTCATTCTTGTAGCTGTTGATTACGTATCTAAGTGGGTGGAGGCCATTCCATCTCTAACAAGTGATGCAAAGACCGTGATCAAGCTATTCAAGAAGATCATTTTCCCAAGGTTTGGAGTTCCTAGGGCTGTGATAAGTGATAGAGGTTCACATTTCATTAAGAAATAATTTGAGAACCTTTTGAAGAAGTATGGAGTCACTTATAAGGTTGCTACACTTTACCATCCTCAGACTTCTGGCCAAGTAGAGGTATCTAATCGAGAAATCAAGAGTATTCTGGAAAAGACTGTGTCTAGCTTAAGAAAATATTAGTCTTTGAAGCTTGATGACGCTCTTTGAGCTTACTGTACTGCTTACAAGACTCCCATTGGGATGACACCCTTTCGACTGATTTATGGGAAGCCCTGCCATCTACCCGTTGAGCTTGAACATAAAACCTTTTGGGCTATTAAGCTTCTGAATTTTGACTTAAAAGCGGCAGGAGAAAAGAGAAAGCTTCAACTTCATGAGCTTGATGAGCTGAGATTAGATGCTTATGAGACTGCCAAGTCATACAAGGAAAAAACCAAGAGGTGGCATGACAAGCATATTCTTCGTAGAGAGTTTCGTGAGGGAGAACTAGTGCTTCTTTTCAATTCTAGATTGAAACTCTTTCTGGGAAAACTTAAGTCAAGATGGTCGGGGCCATTTTTGGTAAAGAAAGTGTTTCCCTATGGTGCTGTAGAAGTTTGGAATTAAGAGCGAGGGACTTTCAAAGTTAATGGTCAGTGGTTGAAGCACTATCTAGCGGAGGAGCAACTTGAGAGGAGGATGCACATTGCCCTTCGTGACCCAACTGCAAAGTGATGAGAGCATAGGAGTCGAGCTTATGACTTTAAACAAGCGCTTCTTGGGAGGCAATCCTTGTTTTCTTATTTTTCTGTTTTATTTCATCTTTTTCTTTTAATTTTGTGTGTTAGATTTTTGTTTTGATGTTTGTCTTTTGGATTTTGTTTAGGTTTGACCCTTTTTTGAAGACAAATTTAGAAGAAGAGAGAAGTCAGAAGGTTCCAAACCCTGCTCATGGGAAAATTCCATGGCCATGGAATGCAAACCAGAGGAGAAGGTATAAGTCAGAGAGTTCCACGGCCAGGCCGTGGATCAATCCATGGCCGTGGATCTCAGTTCTTAAAAGGGGAGAAAAGTCAGAGGATTCCACCGGAAGGCCATGGAACTATCCACGGCCGTGGATCATGATTCAAAAAAAAAAAAAAAAAAGAGGGCGAAGTCGGCGGTTTCCACGGCCGGCCGTGGATCGTCACGCCCGCTTCAAAAACCATGGTCCCTTCTCCCTCTCCTTCATTTCACCATTTCCTCTTTTCTTCTTCTCTCCCTCAACCTCCGTACCCATCCTCCCAAACCTCCAATATACTTTCTTTCCCTCATAACCACACGTTCACCTTCTTCTTTCCCCCTTTCAAAGACAACCCTTCACCCCTATTCTCCTTCCTTCTCCTTCTTTTTCTCCACCATAACCACCATAACCAAACCTTCAAAACCATAACTTTTCTTCACAAACTCCCTTTCTCTTCCATTTTTCTACTCTTGCTCACCTCCCTACTCTCTCCCTAACCGATCTCTCCTTCTGATTTAGAAATCCCCAAATTTTGCAAAACCCCATACGTGACTTGATAAAAAAAAAGGAGAGAGAATTTTTGCTTTGTGCTTGACTGTGAGTTGGTGTGGGTTGGAAGGATGACAAACAAGCGTCAGAGGGGAGAAGCTGGTTCAAGTTCAAGGACACGGGGAAGAAGCAATGTTGCTTCAAGAGGTAATCCCTCTAATCCCCATGGTTTTAATTTTAGGGATAATGAGCAGAGAGATCATTACAATGTGTTAGTGAATAGGAGGATAGTTAGCACTAGGTATATGGATGATGTTGTTCTTGATACCTTGGGCTTGCGTGATGACTTTGATTGGATGCTTGATAGGGCTGGATGGACCTATTTTTTGAATTTAAAGTATCCCACTTACACTGAGCTTACCTTGGAGTTTCTTAGTTCTGTTGAGGCTCATATCCTTCAGGGGGAAGGTTGCTCTGAAGGCCGGATCACTTTCCGGTTGTTCAATAAGAAACATTGCTTAAATTTGGAAGAGTTTAATGAGATTTTTGGATTGCCTGCTGGAGGGGAAAGGAGGCACCCAAGTGGTTTTTTCGTAATTTCTTTTTGGGCTGATGTTTCTTCTGGGATGGGTACATATGATTCTTCAAACTGTAAGGCATCTTTTCTGCCAAATCCTTGCCTTCGCTATCTCCACCGTATCATGGCTCATACTCTATTTGGACGTGGGGATAATGATGGTAATGTTCGTGCTGATGAACTTGCTTTTATGTGGGCCATTCTTAATGATGTTAAAATGGATACTGGATCTTTTCTTGTAAGGCATCTGCTTAGGGTGGGTAGAGCCCGATCTGGGACAATCGTTATTGGTGGGTTAATCACAGCGATTACCAATTTCTTTGAATATGATTTAGATAGTCTGGAGGAAGTTAGAGGTAATTCTAGGATTGATATTGAGTCCTGTTTAGCTATTAAGATGATTGTCAAAGAGGACAAAATTTACTACCTCCGCTTGAATGATAGAGCTCAACCCCTATCCCTTCCTAACCCACCTGCTATCACTGTGCATAACCGTGCAAATTGGTGCACTCCTGGGAGTGTGATAAATGATCCAATTGATGTTCAGCACCCTTTTCGCCCTCGACCAAGGGCAGGCCCCTCTCGTCCTTCTTCTTCTTCTTTTGCAAGTCCTTCCGAGGATTGTCTCACACGGATTTATTCTTCTCTAGAGGCTCTTCATGCTGAGCAGGCGCAGTAGTGCCACATGCTAGAAGAGCTTCGTCAGCAAGGTTAGGCTATTGATGGCCGCCTATAGACCTTGGAGGGGACAGTTCAGAGTATGGAGAGCATGATGCGGGCCATTCATGATTGGCATTTAAGTCAAAACCGTTTTCCACCACCGCAGTGAGTTTATTTCTTTTCTCCCTTCTCTAGTTTCAGATTTTTACATTGGGGACAATGTAGGTTCTAAGCTTAGGGGGTATTTTCATTTTTATTGGTGTTTTCATTTAGAGTCTCATGCATTCTCATGTTTTGTTTTGCGTTGCATCTTCATTTTGTATTGTCACACTATTATATCTCTTGGGTTTTTGGTTGCTCTTGTGCCCCTCTCTTTTGGGAATTTTGAGATGATATTGACTTGGAACCCAATTTGTTAATTCTTGTGATTGGCTACAGGCATTGTTTTAATTGATAGTAGAAGTGATCTTTTGATATAATTAGCATATGTTCTCTGAATTTGTGCTTCTCATTGAATTTTTGAACCTCTAAATGTGAGTTTTGAGCCTGTATGGGATTTATGCACTGTTTGATTTCTGCTCCCATTCTTTGTGTTGAGTGATATTCCTCATTGATCTTGTGCTCTAGAACTTGATTTGAAATCATTTTGAGGCGAAATTTTTGGTTGCATGCTTGAATATGATTAAGGCATCTTAGGTATTTTTCTGGCCTTCTGAATTTGTTACACTTTCATCCACTAGTTGCCCATTTTGAGCTTATTGCATAATTAATTTTCTTGATGCCTGTGATGATATATTATTGGTAATCATTTAGAATATTAAATGGAGCAAAGTGAGTTTGAAAGTTGTGAAAAGTGTGTTGGGAATCATATGTGAATGGCATTTCTCTTTCTCAGAAAAAAAAAGTGCAAATAAAAGAAAATCATAAGAAGCTTGAAAAAAAAAAAGAGGAGAAAGAGAAGAAGGAAAAGTAAGGAAGAAAATTCTTTAAAATGTGGAGTTATGTTTTAGATTGAAATATTGCCTTTGCTCCATTTATGTTCTATTGGATTTCTTGTACTTATTGAAAATTTTGATGAGCTCTTTGTGCATATCTTCCTTTCTCTACCTTACCTAACATCATTCCCATGGCCTCATTACAACCCTTGAAAGACCTTTTGATTCTTGCATGCATACTGATTATTAGTGGAAATTTGGTTTCTTATCAAGCATATGGAAGTACATTTTCTTTGAAGAATTTTGAGTGTATTGTTTTCACCCTTAAACACTTTGAGTGTGGTTAGTGGAGTGAACTTGATTCAATCAGTGAGGATGCATGATTTCTGAGAACTTAGCCTCTAATTGGACTTGATTTTAATTACCTCTCAGATTCTTTGTTTGCCTTAGCCTATTGCTTGGATATTGTTTTCTAGAGTTCCTTATTCATTATTGTCTCTTGATCCCACTTCTTAGTTTGGCATTAGTTATTGCTTGGGGACAAGCAAAGTCTTAAGCTTGGGGGGATTTGATATGTGTGAAACAACATCATGTTTTGTTCTTGTTTTGTAGGCATTTTGCAGGCATTTTAAGCATTTTAGTTTTCCTTTTAGTTTGTTTTTCCCTTAGTTCAGATAACTGTGGTGTTTTTGGTGTTCTTGTGCAGGATTGATGTTGAATAGGCCTTGAATTGAATGGAATGCTCGCATGTTTGAAGTTGGAGCTTAATGAATAGCAATAAATGTGCAAAAAGGCCATTCCAGAGGGATCTACGGCCTGCCCGTAGATCAAACCACGGCCATGGATCGAGGGGCAACTTAAAGAAGGAAGAAGGGATTCCAGAGAGTTCCACGGCTGTGGAACTCAAATGATCAGAAACTTGGCCTGTGGCAGAGACATCCACGGCCTGGCCGTGGAACCATCCACGGCCGTGGATCGTAGTGCGCAGCAGAATTTTGGTTTTTATTTTTATTTCTTTTAGGGGCTTTTTAGCCAATTAAAACCCTAGGCTATAAATAGATGTTTTGAATACATTGAAGGGATTCTAATTTGGTTTTGGGAGAAGGCACATAAGAGGCTTTGGCTTTTGATCTTCATCTTTCTCCTTTCTTCTTCCATTGTTACGGGTTTGAGATGTTTTTAAGTTTGATTTCTTGTCTCTTCTTCTCTATGTCTGAGTAGTTTCCTTTGTTTCTAGGATTGGGCAATGCCCTTTAATACTTTGATAATGATTAATTGACTTTGTTTCCCCTTTTATTAATCTTGATTGTTCATTGATTCAATTCTTATTACTTTTATTCATGTGAATTTGCTGGCCACTTATTTGCATCTCATAGGCATTTAGGGACGTACTGAGAGGTGAACCTAAGTGTTGGAATAATAAGAATTGAACTTAAGGTCTAAATCACGAGAGTAGTTTTAGCTTTTCGAGGATTCAATGAATTACCACAAAGCGTAATGGGTTCAATTTAAATTCAATTGCCACGAGAGTAGGAATTGGTTTAATTAGGCACGGATCTTGTATCTTGAGAAAGAACATTAACTAATTTAGGGTAATTCACCTTTAATTGAATTTCAGATTTAATAAAAAGGGTTGTCAATTAGGATTTATCTTGTATCATTGTGGTATCCCAATCTTGGAAGCTTTCTTGAATCTGAATACCTTTCTTGATAACTTGCTATTTTTGTTCTAAATTTTGCACTTTGATTTTTATTTAATTACTTTGTTACTACGTTCTTCTTAATCAACAATCATATTCCCTTTTGTTTAATTTAATTGAATTAATTAATTAATTGGTATTCATAGACACAGTCCCTGTGGATTTGATCTTTTTATTACTTGACGACGAAACCGTACACTTGCGGATTTCATGCATCAGAAAGCAAAAGATCTCAATTAAGCTCAACACAAGGAGAAGGTGATTAAACATATGTCTTTGAAGAATGTTTTTAATGATAACAAACATGAAGACAAAATGAAGATGATGGGAAGACCAAGTCCAAGATCTTTTAAGGATAACTTTTGGACGTAGAGTCTCTTTGTTCGAGGATCTCTTTGGATATCTCCTAGTGCATTAAGATAAAACAAAAATGCTTTCTTAAACTTATACCAAAATTGTTTTGATCTTGAAAATAACTTAAAAATATTTTGGTGTTTTTGATAAACTTTTTGGGATGGTTTTCAAGCTTTTATAACTGTTTTATAAATTGAGTTATTCGAATAACTCATTGGTTATTCGAATAAAGTTTTAAAATTGGCTACTGCGTGCCTCTGCTTTTTAAAGTGTTATTCGAATAAGAGTTTTTAGAATGACTTATTTCATATTAGCTATAACTCATCAAGTTATTCGAATAGAGTTGTTTCCCAGAAATGTGTTTTTGACAGTGTTATTTGACTAGATCCTTTGTTATTCGAATAACCAATGTTTAAAGCTGTTTAAACGAAATTCTTTGTGGCAGCGTTATTCGAATAACATGAAGGTTATTCGAATAACTAGTTTCAGAAATGTTTTTAAAAGATCGTGTTATTCGAATAGCAGAAGGCTTATTCGAATAAACACGGTAAACACAGATCCGGATATAGTATGTAACTGACACTTTTTTCATAATAATTATGGAATTAATTTCTACAACGGCTATTTTCTATCCGACTCTATAAATAGAGATCGTGGGTCTCATCTGTTAGTAGCCCAGCTATTTGTTTAATTTACATTTGCTCTGAAAAATGTGATTTATAATTTACGCCTATTTTCTGTACTTTTTTTGCTGAAACTTTGAGATATCCTTAGAGAGCTTCATAGCACTTCAATTTGTATTATTTGCTCTGAGTGAGAGTTTCTCTTCATCTATATTTCTATTCTTCTATATTGAGGGTGAGGTATCCTTCAAGGTTTGTATAAGGGTAAGGTATCCTTTCAAGGTTTGTATAAGGGTGAGGTATCCCTGCAGGCTGAGACTTTAGCACAAGGGTAGAGTTTCCCTGTGTGTGAAAAGTGCTATTTTATGTAATGGTTGCAAGCACCTATTGAAGCTTGTATACATAGTGAAAAATTTTGGATTGTTTTCGAGGACTGGACGTAGACCACAAGTGGGTTAGTGGTCGAACTAGGATAAATATCGTGCCTGCTTCTCTTTTCTCAATCTATTTATTTTATGCAATTTTATATTATTACATATTTATTTATTTACTGTTCTTAAAGCTTTTATTCTTCTTCTCGTAATTTCTTTTCTTTTATTTAATAGCTTAAATGTTTGTGTTTATTTTAAGAGCATTTGTAAAAAAGGTTTTATACTCAATTCACTCCCCTCTTGGGTAATGGTTGCCATGACTAACAGAATTATTTTCAAATGTTTTTCCCACTTCATTTAATCTCTAAAGCTTTGTATTTAAAGCCCATGAGAAAATAGAACTGTTGGAGGTGGTTAGGAGCATTAAATGCTACTAACTAACTGTTATTTTTCATTTTCAAACTCCAAAATGATAGATTATTAGTTTTGCATAATAGATTATTGCATGCGAATAACAGATTACATAATAGATTATTTGTGCTTTTAGAAAACATTATTGCACACAAATAACAAATTAATGTGAAGTCATAATCGGTTAGGTAGTTTAGAAAATAGAAGATGCACTATTGACTTGTCAAATAACCTATTATGGATACTCTATAATCGGTTATTCCTTTTAAAACAACAAAAGGGGCGCTAATGACTTATCAAATAACCTATTATTGTTTCCAGATAATCTATTATTGGTTCTAAAAAATTGATTGGATAATCTGTTATTGGCTATCAAGAAAAGATGATTTTTAAAATCCTTTGCAACCAAAGTTTCCCAAAACCTTTCCAACATTTCAAAAATCATTTTGCTCAAACTTGATAAATATTTTGACAAGTATTAAACTTGATTTTTCATAGAGATTTAAGTTGAACAAAAATGGGATATGAGCTTAGTGTGATTCATTTTTACCTTCACACAAGATCTAAGTCCTATAAGCTAAACTTGAATATCCTTGGGACTTGATCTTTGCACAACCATTTCTTTCTTATTTGTTATCATCAAAACCATTGCCATTGCCAATGCTAATTACATTCTCCCTTTTTTTTTATGATGATAAACAACAATTCAGAAAAAAATTAGATCAAATAAATTAGAACTCACAAAAAAGTGTTGGAGACTTACTCCCCCTCTATTTTTTAAGAGATGATTTAATTCAGAGATGTGTAGCTCCTCTTTACTTTTGGAATCCCAAAATTAGTTTTAGTTTTATCCTATCTTTCTCAATAAAGAATTCAAGCTTTTTCTCCCCCTTTTGTCATGATAAAAAAGATGGGACAACATGTAGACTTTGAGAAAGAAGGAAACAACACAAAACCACTGTCAAAAACAAATATTCAATAAGCGCTTCATCAACAAGCTATTCATTTCAGTATTATATCCAAAGACAGAGTATCCAAAAATAACAACATATGCAATATTTACTAAAACCAGTCATGCGAGTCAAAAGTAACATAAGCTAAGATAATTAACATAATTTCCAAAAGATAAACCTGTTACCAAGTGGCCTCAATACTTAAGAGGGGAGGTGAATTGAGTTTATAAAATAAGTTTCTAAATCTTTCGCAAAATACTTAAAATCTTATTTTCGTTGAGGCTATTATTTGTTAGAGATGAATAGATAGAAGAAATGTAAACTTTTCACTCTTAAATAAATTAACCAAGGGAGATAGAATTTAGATAAATCAATAAAACAATGCTCAAAGTAAAGAGTAGAGTTTATAGAAAACAAACACCAAGCTTTATCCTAGTTCAGCCATCAATCCACTTGTGGCTTATGTCCAGTCCTCAAGCAATCACTCAAGATTTTACACTAAATTCCAAGCTTGAATCAAGTGCTTGTAACTTTTACAAATTGGAGCACTCAACACCACCTTGGGATACCTCACCCTTTGTAGCTTGAGCCTCTTCAAACAAGGGATGCCTCACCCTCTACTTTACAATAAACAAGATTGATAGAATGAAACTCTCACAAGAGTAGTTGATACAAATTGAAGTTGTAGAATGCTTTTTTAAAGATATCTCAAAGATTGGTACAAAAACAGAGCAAGAAAGATTTCAAGGATTGATTTTCATATAAAGTGTTAGAAAGATATTTCAAGGTTCAAGATTAACTATTAATGATGCCCAAACAAAAGTATATAAACTGTTTTTCATTAAAAGAGCCGTTAGGGGCTTTAATGCCCAGCATTTAATGCACCTAATATAGTCGTTGGGTATTGTCAGGCCAGTGGTAATCGATTACACCATAGTGGTAATCAATTACATGGCTGTTTGAATGTGTTCTTGGCTTTCTATGCAGGATACAATCAATTACCAGCCTTGTGTAATCAATTACATGGCCTCTTCCAGACTTGTAATCAATTACCAGCCTTGTGTAATCGATTACAAGGCTTCTGCCGTGCTTGTAATCAATTACATGCTCAATGTAATCGATTACATGGCCTCTGTTTAGCTTGTAATTGATTACAACACATGTGTAATCAATTATCAAGTCCTTTGTACACATTTTTTAACTCCAATTAAGAGCATTGATCTATCCTTACATATAGAGCTTGGATTTGAACAAGATTTACATTTAAGTTATGAAATCCAAGATTGAAATCAACATATCTTTAAAAGATGAACTTTGAATTATTAGTTATTTCAAAAGGATCTTTGAAAAACCATTTGAAGATCATTGAGATACTTTGAGAGCATTTTACATTAAAATCCTAGGACCTATATCTATATACCTCTTGGTTTCATTCTTTTGATCTTGGTCTTTTCTTTTGATCTTAATCTTCTCTTTTGATCTTGTTATCATCAAAGACTCATTTGATATACTTCAAGACACAAGCATTCACATTCTCCCCCTTTTTGATGATGACAAACTAAACATTGAAAGGAAAGAGAAATATTTACATTTATTTGATTATCAGAGATTTAAGCGCAACTCTCCCCCGTAATGTATGCATGATATGTGATATGCGAGAATATGTGAAAGCGTGAAAACTCCCCTGTACACATGCAATATATTTCATTTCACTAATCTCTCCCCCATTGGCATTATAAAAAAGAAGACATAAGCATTCAGCCATAAAGATCAAACCAAAAACATTCCAGCCCAACCAATATGCAATCATAGTAAGTATACCAATCATAATAATTTCAGATGCATGTGAAAAGAAATATATCAAGTTTTGATTAATAAGCATCCAAAGTCATATACAAGAAGAAAAAAAATACACATCAAAAGAAGATAATGACTGGACAATATAGTTATATAGTTGCCTCATTGTCACTATCCTCTTCGTCTACCATATCATCCATGTCATCGTCATCAATGTCAAGATCATCCGTAGAACCTAGAATCTCCTCGTCATTATCAGGAGGAGCACCTGAAGGTCCAGCAAAGGAGAGAGGAGCAGGAGGGGCAAGAGGTGCAGGTGGAGTAGAAGGAGCAGGAGGAGTAGAAGATGCAGGAGGAGTAGGAGAAGTAGGAGGAGCAAGAGCTACTTGCCTTGGGACATATCCTGGTCCTTCCAATAAGGATCAGATAGAAGCTAACTCTTGATCAGAGTAATCCATCCTCAGCTCTAAGTGATCCACCTTTTGTTCAATACGATCCATCCCCATTTTTAAGCTACGAATTTCTTGTAGCAGAACCTCCATGGTGGCTATAAGAGGAGGAGGCTGCTATCCTTTATCTTCATCATCTTTCTAAGGGTCATGAGGGATATGTTCATAGCTCCCGTGGGTAATGTAATGTCATCTATTATCTACCTTGTATAGCTTAAGCTTGTGCAATGTATGCAAGCCATTAGATTGTGGTCCTTTGGAGCTTGTGTCCTTTGATTCTTCAGATAATGAGATATAACAGTGCTCCAATATGGCAGTGACTAGCATAGCATATA
This sequence comes from Ormosia semicastrata, assembly GCA_029884595.1. Classification (NCBI taxonomy): domain Eukaryota; kingdom Viridiplantae; phylum Streptophyta; class Magnoliopsida; order Fabales; family Fabaceae; genus Ormosia; species Ormosia semicastrata. The sequence continues at coordinate 28,745,102 of JAQQTO010000053.1, read as the reverse complement.
GAATAACAGAGTTCTTTCTCTTCCTAACGTCCAACATGTGCTGAATAATGTAATAGGCCCAATTGATTGGCCTTCTTGTAGTCATAGCCCACAAAACCACTATATCATCTCTTAGTACTTGGGAGTAATTTCTTTACCCTGGAATTAATCCTCTAGCCACAAGATAGTGAAGCACTCTATTTTTCATAGTCAAGCCAGTGGTCATTACCCTCTTCCTATCTCTAGGAATGTCATATCTAGACTTTATCAGGGAGGTTAATGCAGTCTTATACTCAAAATCATCTCCCCACACATCCTCATTCCCATAGAATTTTGTGCCATGATACTCAAGCCTAGTTAGCTTACACCATGCTTCCCTAGTGACCTTAATTTGCTTCTTCTTAATTTCAGATATCAGAAATCCATTCTCATAACTTAAGTTTGCATAAAATACCCTAATTAGGTTTAGGTAAATGTCTTTTTGGATGCTAAAGAAGCCTAGCAGACCTAACCTTTCTATTAATCTGAAGCACTCTAAAGGTTCACTTGTACAAAAGGATTGAGGGAGATACCTTGGAGATATGTGCTTCCTCAATTGGAAGTTCTTTTTGAATAACTCTGCCTTTTCGGTGGTGGAGAAGTGACGTGTGAGGTCCAGCCTAGAGATATTCTGTGTAAGAGCACTAGAGGATTCTCCAACGGAGGCCCCTGTTCTTAGGCGTTTTGTACATTGAGAAGATTCTACCATTGATGGAACCAACATAGTGTTTGAAGGTGGAGAAGTCTGGAAGGTTGATGAGGAAAAGTGAAAAAAGTGAGTTAGGGCTCAGAGGAAGAGAGAGAGAGCGTTAAGAGAGATGTGGATGAAGATTGAGGAGATTTTTAGTGAAATTGATTGGGGGTAATGAAGAGGAGAAGAGATTCGAGTAATATGGAGGTGAAATAAGATGATTTGGCTAAGAAATAAGAAAGAAAATGAAGAATGGGGGTGAGGAGAGGAAGAGAGATCGTGGAGCAGAGGAGAGAAATGAAAGGGTTTAAGTGAAAATGGTCGTTCCTGCGCTGAAAAACCTTTTAAACTTATTGTGTAATTGATTACCATGGGTGTGTAATCGATTACTAGCCCTCTGGAATTCATGTAATCGATTACATGTTTAGTGTAATCGATTACCAACTTTCTGGGAGCCTTGTAATCAATTACAGGGTTGATGTAATCGATTACCATCCTTGACAGACCCTTTGTAATCGATTACAAAGGTCTTGTAATCAATTACTAGTTTACTAAAACTCAATTTTTGTATTTTAAATAGTAAAGGGATAATCTTAAAGCATTCAAATTAGTTCCAAAATGACTCAAATCAGTTTCAAACAACATGAAAGGATACAAACTGATTAGTTCTTAATCCAAAACACATGTTTACGCACAATTAGCACTTTTGCCAAGAATTTAAGCTATTTTGTTAAAATGAGCTTCTTGGTGGACTTTGTCATGATGGAGTACCTGCAAAATAACTTTAGGGAAACTCTGACTCTTAAGTTAGTATTGGAATTAGGAAAGATTAAAAACAAGAAAATTTACCACCAAAACATCATCATTATGCAACAAAAACACATGTTATGCAGTAAAATTTTCAAATTGTGTAGCAGCTACATACATTATGCAGCAAGATGAATTTGTGCAGATTTTCAGCTTATGCATGATTGATCCAATATGCTAAGTTCATTTCTTATATAGAAGAATACTTCTTTTGCTAAGGGCTTAGTGAAAATGTTAGCTAGTTGCTTAGTGGTTTCTACAAATTCAAGAATGCAATCACCTTTTTGTACATGATCCCTAATAAAATGATGTCTTATTTCAATATGTTTTGTTTTAGAGTGCAGAATGAGATTTTTGGATAAATTAACTGCACTTGTGTTATCACACCTTATAGGGATGTGATACAGCTCAAGACCATAGTCTAGAAGTTGTTGCTTCATCCAAAGGATTTGAGCACAACAACTTCTAGCTGCAACATATTCAGTTTTAGCTGTAGATAATGCCACACTATTTTGTTTCTTGTTATGCCAAGAAACTAGTGAGTTTCCAAGCAAGTGGCATGTCCCACTAGTGCTCTTCCTATTCATTTTGCATCCAGCAAAATCAGAATCAGAATAACTAATTAGACTACAAGAGGCACCTTTAGGGTACTATAATCCCATTTGTGAAGTGCCTATTAGATATTTCATAATTCTTTTAACAGCACTTTGGTGTGATTCTTTAGGATTTGCTTGAAATCTAGTACACATGCACACACTAAACACAACATCTGGCCTACTTGCTGTAAGATAAAGAAGTGAGTCTATCATATCTCTATATTTTGTAATTTCTACAAATTTACCTTCTTTATCCTTGTCCAAGTAGCAAGAAGTGCCCATTGGTGTAGCCATCTGTTTGGCACCTTCCATTCCAAACTTCTTGAGAAGTTCCTTGCAATATTTGGATTGACTTATGAAAGTTTCATCCCTTGTTTACTTGATTTGGAAATCAAGGAAGAAGTTGAGCTCACCCATCATGGGCATCTCAAACTCATTTTGCATAATATTAGCAAATTCTTTACAGAGAGAGTCATTAGTAGCACCAAATATAATATCATCAACATATATTTGAATAAGAAGAATGTCATACTTTTTATGCTTGATGGAAAGAGTAGTGTCAAGCTTTCCTCTAGAAAAGTCATTTTCCAAAAGAAACTTACTCAACCTTTCTTACCAAGCTCTAGGAGCTTGTTTTAAGTCATATAAGTCCTTTTTCAATTTAAAAACATGGTTGGGCAGTTCAAGATTTTCAAAACTAGGAGGTTGTTCCACATATACTTCCTCTTGTATAAGACCATTTAAAAAGGCACTTTTGACATCTATTTGAAACAATTTAAAATCCATGATGCATGCATATGCAAGTAGCATTCTAATGGCTTCCAATCTAACTACGGGAGCATATGTTTCTTCATAGTCTATGTTTTCTTCTTGATTATAACTCTTAGCTATAAGCCTAGCTTTGTTTCTTATTATTAAGCCTGTTTCATCAAATTTTTCCAAAAGACCCATTTGGTGCTAATAATTGGATGTTTATTGGGCCTTGAAACTAATTGATGATCACATATTTGATACATTAATAAGCTTTCATTCTTAGTCATTTACACTCTCTATGTACTTAATTGATTAAGTTTTATTATGTTTTGTAAGTTTGGACTCAAATTGGACTTAATTGAATATTTCAGCATGATTCATATCTTATACTATTTCTGTATTTGGGCAATATCTTGGGCTGTAAGTGTTCTTTAGAGGTGATTCTAGTGGAATTTGAAAGATAAGAGAAAGTTATACAACTTTCAAGAATACCTCAAAGGTCCAATCACAGGAGTAGATAACTCAAATTGAGGTTGAAGCAAGAACTAGAGTGCTGTTCTTGACAGCTTGACCTATGTGTACTGTTCATTCCATATTTCAGAATAGAAGTTGTCAAATGAATTGAAATTTTGATGCTGAATACTTGAGACCTATATCTACAACTTTCATGTTGAATACTTCTTAAGAATTAGAGGTTTAGTAGGTGATATTGGGCTTGAAAGTCAGAACAAAGATGCTGAAACTGGGCTTGAACACTTTGCAGTAATTAGCCCATATCTTAGGCTATAGGTGTCCAAATGAGGTGATTCTAGTGTCCATTTTGAAGCCACGATCAAGCCCTACAACTTTGATGAAGATCACATTTGCTCATTCTGACGCATTCAATGACTTCAGAGCTAAATGATTTCAGAGACAAGGAATCTCCATAATTTTCCACTCACCAAAAGTCATTTGGCATTTTTCACTCATCCACTCACTAATGACTCAGCCCCCTTGTCATTTTGTATTTCTAATACTCTATAAAAGGGGGCCTTAGCCGATCATTAAGGGTGTTAGGTGTTAGTTACCAAAATGATGTCATTTTGTTACTAGGTTTTCTTGTAATAATTTTCCTTTATTCTAAATTAAAGTCATGTTCTTCTTCTTTTTCTTCTCTCTTTCTTTCTTCTTATCTATGAGTAACTAAGTTTCATTTTACTTGGGTAAAAGGGTGAAGCTCTTGGTAATAAAATAAGGTTAGATTTATTCTTCTCTTATGCTTAAATGATTGATATTTTCTATTAACCATTATACGTATTATAATTTGTTTCTTATAATTTAGAAACCATCTTTGTAAAGAGGAGTTCTTAATTTGTTGTAGACAAAATATTGACACAATGAATACTTTAACCCATTTATAAGTGGTGGTAATATTTTTAGGAAACATAATATAATTAAGTATATTATTTTAAATGGACTTTTAATGTTGTATTTTCCGATTGGAACCTCCATGTTGCGAGGATTCTAATTGAGTTATAAAAGGAATTAATCTTACATTTACTTTATTTACCAAGAGTGAATCTTTTTACCTAAGTAAATAATTTTAATCGTAGTAACAAAATATTTACTTCACCTTAATCTTCAACAATTCCCTGTGGATCGACCTCGGACTCACCGAGAAATTTATTACTTGAGACAACCTGCACTTGGGTTTGCAATGGGACAATTAGTCGGGGACTTAATTTGAAGACTGAATTTCTGGTGTAAAAATTTTGTATATATACTAACATACTAACTAGTGGGGGAACCTCTCCCTTTTTAATTTCTGTGCATACTAACTTGTGGGGGAAACTCTCCCTAATTTCTCTATAATCTTTAATCATTAATGAAATAATCTTTCTTCTTCTCTCCTCTCTCGCTGGAGCAAAAAATCGGCTTGTCGATTCTCCGATTTTCATATTTTAAATTTACTTTTTGTACTTTATTTTCTGTATTTATTTTCTATCATTTTTTTTTGTTATTTACTTTCTGTCATTTATTTTTTTATTTACTAACTTACTAACTCTCTTACTAACTATCTAACTTTTTACTTTATCACTATCTAACTTTTTACTTTTTCTTTCTAACATTTTAATTTATCTCGTATACTAACTTTTTAATTTTTATACTTATTAACTTATTTGGTGGTTGGTTTATACCACACCTTTGTTAATATTTATTTACTAAGTGTTAATATATATTTGGTGGTTGGTTTATACCACACCTTTGTTAATATTTAATGGATGATTTATATTGCTAGCTTGTACATTTTATTTTATCTTTGTAAGTTACTTGTTTATGCTTAATTGGTATCGTGATTTAAATTCTCGGTCGTTTGGTTAGAGTTAATCCAAGTACTTTACATATTGATTTGTTTGAATCACAATCACACACATTAAACACAATGACTGAAAACGAAAGTGTGCATGATGAACATGAAAATCAACCGTTGCGAACTATGCCTGAGTATTTGCAACCATCTCGAAATTCTAGTCCATCATGTTTTATCTTTCCACTCAATGCCAACAATATTAGATTCAAGCCAGGTATGATTTCTTTACTTCCTAATTTTCATGGTTTAGAATCTGAAAGCTCATATTTACATCTAAAAGAATTTGAGGAAGTATGTACCGCTTTTCATGATCAAACTTGCACTGAAGAGGTTATTAAGCTTAAATTATTTCCTTTTTCTTTGAAAGATAAAGCAAAAACTTAGCTTAACACTGTGAAACCAAGATCAATTGGCACATGGCAAGAAATGCAATGTGAGTTTTTGAAGAAATTTTTTCCAACACATAAAACCAATGCTTTCAAAAGACAAATCCAAAATTTTTCCCAAAATTCAAATGAGGCATATTTTCAAAGTTGGGAACGTTTTAAAGATTTATTGAATTCTTGCCCACATCATGGTTTTGAAAAATGGCGCACTATAAGCTTCTTTTATGAAGGGTTAACACCCGAAACCAAACAATTTGTGAAAACAATGTGCAATGGTGAATTTCTTGATAAAGAACCTGAAGAAGCTTTAGACTATTTAGACCATTTGGCTGAAAATTCTCAATCTTGGCATGGTACTAATCCTTCTGAAAATTCAATTAGATTTAACCTTACAAATGCTAGTAAAGGAAAATATCATCTTAGTCAAGAAGAAGATCTAAATGCAAGGTTTGCTAGTCTGGCTAGAAAGGTTGAAGCTATGGAATCCGGGAAAGTAAAAGAAATTAAATCTGTGCAAAATGAAGAAATTTGTGGCATTTGTGATGAATTAGGACACTCAACAAATGAATGTCCAAAACTTCCTGTTTTTAAAGAAGTTGTGCATGAGCAAGTAAATGCAATGAACAATTTTAAAAAGCCATTCATTTCTTCTTTTTCAGATACATACAATCCGGGATGGAGAAATCACCCGAACTTCAGTTGGAGGAATAGCAACCAGCCACAATTCATGCAACCACCACCTCCTCAGGCACAGCAAGATTCTCAAAATCCTCAAGGATATGCACCCTATGTCCCACCATATAGGAAAAACCTTGAAGGAACATTGCATGCATTCATGGAAAACTAAGAGACCATCAATAACCAAAACACTCAAGCCATGATTGACATAAAAAACACTCTTGCTAAACTTTCTTCTACACTTGCCATTCACGAGAAAGGAAAATTTTCCTCTCAACTTCAACCAAATCCCAAGGGTCAGTTTAGCCTAAATGAGGGTAGTTCAGAAAGTCAAAAAATAGATCAAGTCAACTTAATGATAACTCTTAGGAGTGGAAAGGTTATTGAAAAATAAATTCCTGAACTTTTTGAGAAAGATGATGAGTCAATTCCCAAAGATGAGGAAGGAGTTGATAAGCCACCTAGCCAAAAGGATATCAAACCCTCGTCTTCACCCCCATTTCCTCAAGCATTAAATAATTCAAGTAAAGTGAATCATAATAGTGACATTTTTGAAATTTTTAAACAAGTGAAGGTCAATATTCCTCTGTTAGATGCTATCAAGCAGATTTCTTGTTATGCCAAATTTTTGAAAGACTTGTGCACTGTTAAAAGGAAACATAATGTGAAAAAGAATGCCTTTTTGACTAAATAGGCAAGCTCCATTATTCAAAACAATAATGAGTTAAAATATAAAGACCCTGGTTGTCCTACTGTTTCATGCATTATTGGTGAACATAAAATTGAACGAGCTTTACTTAATCATGGTGCTAGTGTTAATTTGCTTCCATATTCAGTTTATCAACAACTCAACCTTGGTGAGTTAAAACTAACTTCTGTAACTCTTTTACTTGCTGATAGATCAATTAAAATTCCAAAAAGAATAGTAGAAGGTGTGTTAGTACAAGTTGATAAATTCATATATCCTATGAATTTTATTATCTTGGAAACTAAACCTATGGTTGATAGTTCTAAGTCAGTTCCTGTTATTTTGGGTCACCCATTTTTAGCAACATCTAATGCTTTGATAAATTGTAGAAATGGAGTGGTGAAGCTAACTTTTGGAAATATGACACTGGAGCTTAATGTTTTCAACATGTGCAAGCAACCACATGAAATTTATGATGAAAAGGAAGAGATTGAAGGGATTGAGGCCATTATAGATGATCATCTTCAAATCAGGAGTTCTTCTAACCCATTAGAAATCTGTTTAATTAATTCATTTGATTTAGCTATATAATTAGATGATGATATTTTTGAAATATGCTCTTTGCTTGACTGTACATAGGAAATGGAATACAAAGGAAGAAAGCCAAGATTCGAAGAGCTAAAATTCATGAATGATGATACCCATGAAGAAGTACCCACACTGGAACTAAAGCCATTACCTGATGGGTTGAAGTAAACATTTTTGGGAGAAGAACAAAGCTCTCTAGTGGTAATTTCCTCATCCCTGACCAAAAAACAAGAAGGTAGGTTTATAGAAGTACTTAAAAGGCATAAAAATGTAATTGAATGGACATTAAAGGATATAAAAGGCATTAATCCATTAATTTGTACACATAGAATACATTTAGAGAATAATGCTAAAACATCACAACAACCTCAAAGAAGATTAAATCCACACATGAAAGAGGTAGTTAGAGCTGAAGTTCTTAAATTACTTGATGTTGGAATTATCTATCCTATCTCTGATAGCCAGTGGGTAAGCCCTACACAAGTTGTGCCTAAAAAATCTGGAATAACGGTGGTTGAAAATGAAAAAGGAGAATTAATACCTACTCGAGTCTCATCTAGCTGGCGTATGTGTATTGATTTTAGAAAATTGAATGCAGCCACTAGGAAAAATCATTTTCCATTGCCATTTCTTGATCAGATTCTGGAAAGAGTAGCAGGACATCCCTACTATTGTTTTCTTTATGGTTATTCAGGGTATAATCAAATACCAATTGCATTGGAGGATCAAGAAAAACCATTTTTACTTGTCCCTTTGGCACTTTTACATATAGAAGAATGTCTTTTGGTCTTTGTAATGCTCCGGCAACTTTTCAAAGATGCATGCTAAGTATTTTCAGTGACATGATTGAGCATTATTTAGAGGTTTTCATAGATGATCTGATAGTTTTTGGAAATTCTTTTAAAAATTGTCTTGATAATTTGGAAAAAGTTCTTAAAAGATGCGAAGAAAAAGGATTTGTGTTAAATTGAGAAAAATGTCATTACATGGTTACCTCAGGAATAGTGTTAGGTCATGTGATATCTTCTAAAGGAATTGAAGTTGATAAGGTCAAAGTTGAATTAATTGCTCATTTGCCTTTCCTAAAAACAGTCAGAGAAGTTCATTCATTTTTAGGACATGCAGGATTTTATAGAAGATTTGTAAAGGACTTTAGTGTCATATCTAGACCTTTATGTAATCTTCTAACAAAAGATACACCATTTGATTGGACTCAAGATTGTCAGAAATCTTTTGAAAAATTAATTGGTCTTTTGACTTCTACTCCTATCATGCAATCTTTTGACTGGTCTTTGCCTTTTGAGTTGATGTGTGATGCTAGTGATTTTGCTGTTGGCGCTGTTTTAGGCCAAAGAAAGGAAGGTAAGCCTCATGTAATTTATTACGTAAGTCGAACTTTGAATAGTGCACAAATGAATTACACCACCACTGAAAAAGAACTACTTGCTGTAATTTTTGCATTGGACAAATTTTAAGCTTATTTAATTGGTTCGTCCACTATTATTTTCACTGATCATGCTGCTGTTAGATATTTAATGTCTAAACAGGATGCCAAACCTAGGTTGATACGGTGGATCTTGTTGCTTCAAGAATTCAACATCACAATAAAAGACAAGAAAGGAGCCGAAAATGTTGTTGCGATCATTTGTCAAGGTGACAACAAAGCTTATCTTTTGATAGCACACCTATCAATGATTCTTTTCCCGATGAATTTTTATTTTCTGTCAATTCCATGCCTTGGTTTGCTAACATTGTCAATTTTCTTGTAACAGGTAAGATGCCGCCTCAGTGGACACACCAAGACAGAAAAAAGTTTTTGATTGAAGTGAAAATTTTCTTTTGGGATGACCCATATTTGTTCAAATATTATCCTAATCAAATCTTTCGAAGATGTGTACCCGACAATGAGGTAAGTAGTCTCATTAAATTTTGTCATTCAGAAGCATGTGGAGGTCATTTTTCTTTAAAGAAAATAGCTGTAAAAATCTTGCAGTGTGTATTTTATTGGCCCACTTTATTCAAGGACAGTTATACTTTTTGTAAAAGTTGTGAAAGTTGTTAAAAATTGGGGTCCATTTCTAAAAGAAATATCATGCCTTTGAACCCTATCCTTATCATTGAAATTTTTGATTATTGAGGAATTGATTTCATGGGTCCATTTCCATCATCTTTTGGATTTGTGTACATTTTGGTTGCAGTTGATTATGTCTCAAAATGGATTGAGGCGATTCCATGTCGGCACAATGATCATAAAACTGTTCTAAAATTTTTAAAAGAAAATGTTTTGAGTCGATTTGGAATTTCTCGAGCTATCATCAGTGATGGGGGAACACATTTTTACAATAAACCATTTGAATCTTTAATGAAGAAATATTGCATTACCCACAAAATTGTAACCCCTTATCATCCTCAGACAAGTGGACAAGTTGAATAAGCAAATAGGGATATTAAACAAATTTTGGAAAAAAACGGTTAACCCAAATCGTAAAGATTGGTCTTTAAGATTAAACGATGCACTTTGGGCTTACCGTACTGCTTTTAAAACATCTTTAGGCATGTCTCCCTACCGGTTAGTTTATGGAAAACCTTGTCATTTGCTTGTAGAATTGGAGCATAAAGCATTTTGGGCCATTAAAGCTTTTAACTTAAGTCTTGATGATGCTTCCAAGTTACGCAAATTGCAATTGAATGAACTTGAGGAATTAAGAAATGATGCATATGAAAACTCAAAGATTTATAAAGCTAGAACAAAAGCTTTTCATGACAAATCAATTTTGAGAAAAACTTTTGAAATTGGTCAAAAAGTTCTGCTTTATAATTCTCGTCTTCACCTATTCCCTGAAAAATTGAGATCTAGGTGGATTGGTCATTATATTGTCAAACATGTGTATTCTTATGGGGTCATAGACATTGAGAATCCTAGGAATGGTATTGTATTTAAGGTCAATGGACAAAGACTCAAACCATTTCTGGAACATCAAGTTGTTGAGGTAGAATCCATTTCTCTTTCTAATCTTTGTTATGAGTAGAATTTATTCTAATGTTTTTTCTTTCTTTTTGCAGTTCTTTGTGTTCCCGGTTAAATGGTGGATAACGGTACTCTATGACTCTTAAGTCGATTTATTTTTCAGTTTCCTATAATAACTGATTTCTTCTCCTTTCAAAATGGATGTCATTCTCTCAAATCTAAGAAAACATTTTCCTTCTCTCCCTCTAAATGCTCTAACAAAAGTCTATGAAGCTAGATGTGAAAGACTGAGACTGTTAATGTATAAGGGCATCCCAAAAGATATACGCTGGATAATCGAAGCAAATGTTCGTTTAGCTAGTGAATCTTTAAATTCATTTGTCCCATACATGCCAGGTCTCGATAAAAGTTCATTTTCAAAAATGAGAAGAGTAAAAAGAATCAAAGTTTGTTACAAGTGTGCACGATGGAATTGCAACATGCGATTTCACTCTTTGAGGATGGTTTCTGTAAACAGAGAAGATAAAATATTCTTCATTAAGAATGGACTGAGTAAGGAGTCATTAGATAATATCTTATTGACTCTTGAGACGTATTCTTGTGGAGTTGTGCAGCGTGAACTTTTTAGTTTGTGGAATCTCTTCAGAGATGAGCAAAAGCGTTATAGTCTTGGGAATTTGACTCAAAAAGACCCTATTTGTCAATTTATAAGAAAATTGGATGGGAAGCTTATCCTCGACTCATAGAAGGCGTTTAAGCCATTTCTGGACGTGAAACCAGAGGAAGATGTGAGCCACAATCACAATAACATGTATATATTATCTTGTACATCTTTAAAAAAAGCAAAAAAAGAGATAAAAAAGAGAAAAAAGAAGAAGAAATAAATGAAATAAAATAAAAAGAGGGCGAAACTTCGGTTGTACTTGGTTTTTTATTAGATTAGGAGCCCCTGCCAGTGGCAGACCCATCATTGACTCCGGTGGACCTTCGCACGCCGGTTGGTAAATAAGGTTCATGTGCCATACTCTGTAGAGAGCCGCGCAAGCATTCCCAGGTTTTAACTAAAGGCTCTGCTTGCTGATGGACAGAAAGAAGCGTCTCGTGTTTGCATTCTCGCGTGACAATGCCTCTGAGCTGGATCCTGTGATTTAATGCCATGGGCTCTTCAGCCGACCTCTCACCGGGTAGTGGTCGTTGGTGGTAGTCACGTCGATTTACGCACTTTAATTAGTGACGTCGTAGCTCAATCCAAAATATCCCACAAGCGGGAGAGAGAAGAATGCCCAGATTGGCTGAGCCGTCTTGGTATTACTACACTCATGACACGCAGTATAAAGATTTGCCATGAAACCTGTACATAAAGGTATGTAATCATTTGTTATTATTATTTTATCTTTGTATGATTTTGTTAAATTTTGGTTTTGGACAGACGATCCTTTGGATGGGATCCTTCGGGGGTTTCTAGACTTCTTTACCCTGATGGTTTTCTTGAAGTAAAATAAAAAATAAAAAAAACAAAATTATTATTATTATTTTTTTTAAAATTTCAAACTTTTCTGACATCAGCCAACCTACTTGTATAGGAGCTATTATTGCTTTTTCTATTCTCTTCCCTATTTAACCACTCCATTTTCTTCACTTTCCTGCAACTCATAATCATTCAAAGAGAGTGTGAGTGTAGAAATGGAGAGAGCTTCTTCTTTTGTTCGTAGATTTGTCAGTATCTGTGTATTTTGGGGACAAGTTATGGGAAGAGTTTAGAGTTTGTAAACGCAGCAAGCACTGTTGGTAGAACACTTGCTACGAGGAATATTCGTGTAGTATATGGGGGAGGTTGCCTTGGGTTAATGGGGGCTGTATCACTTTCTGCATTTGTAAGAGGTGGTCAAGTTTTAGGTGTCATTCCTGAATCTTTAACTCGAAGGAACATCGTTAGAAAGACAATTGGACTGGAAATTCAAGTATCTTCTATGCATGGACGAATAAAGGTAATGCTTAAAAACTCTGATGCATTCATTGCCTTACCTGGTGGTTTTGGTACTTTGGAAGAAGTCTTTCAAATTATTTCTTTGGGCCAATTGAACATCCACCATAAACCTATAGGTTTGTTGAATGTTAATAATTTCTTTGATAATTTGTTATCTTTTGTTGACCATGCTGTGGAACAGAAATTTGTCACACCTTCAACAAGACGACTCATTATCTCTACTTCCACTATTGATGAGTTGATTGATAAATTAGAAACTTTTGTTTATGAACCTGATCCAGTAACAGCTCAGATAGATTAGTCCGAAGGCAGTGGTAAGGGAAGCAAAATGAAAAGAAAGCCAGCCAAGACACTCCAACTATTTAAATGATTACAAGCTTTAGTTTTATTTATTGTACTTTGTTTCTGTTTAAATTTGTGTGAGGTTTTTCTTTTCAGTAATTGCAGCAACAGGTAATATATTCTATCCTTTACCTATCTATGTTTTGACGTTGAGGACAATGTTGTGATCTGGTTGGGGAAGGATGGTTGTAAAAAAAAAAACCAAAAAAAAATTAGGAAGTATGTTTGTTAATATGTTTATTGTGTTTATATTAGAAAAAAAACTAAAAAAAAATTCAAAAGTGTGTTTGTTAATATGTTTGTTGTGTTTATCATCAATTTATTAATAACAAAAGTAATTAGGGATGACAGAGTAAAGAGTAAATTATTTACTCTTGAGACGCATCAAAAATTGGTGGCAGAGTAAGGAGTAATTGGGGTAATAACTAGTTTGTGTGGAAGTAGCAATTCAAATTCTGGGAAATTTGCATGATTGAGTAAATTGTCTTCTTTCTTAAAATTCACATGCTTGGTTATGGATGTTGAATTGGTGGACTGAGAATGATAGAATTATGCCTTGTGAGATTTTGAGCCTATTGATGAATGGATTGAACATTTGTACCATTCTCTTCTTTCTTGTGTGAATTTCACTCATGGAATTGTTACTCTAGAACTTGCTTTGATTCTTTTTAAGACTATATTTTCATATGCATACATAAATATGATTGAGACATTTTTCTTGAAATAGCTACTTTAATCAAATAGCCAGCCTTGTTTAGCATCATATTGTCTCAATATGATATCAAGCACTCTTATGACTTCTTAGAAATTCTCTGATTCCTGCCAACGTAAAGCATTGGAAATGACCTATTTCCCTTTGCTTAACCCCTTTGAGCTTATTTGACCATTCTTTGTTTCAAACTCATTATGTGCCTTAAATGAAAAATCATGTTCTTACTCAACCTTAGGGAATAAGAGAACATTAGCTTTGTCATTCAATGAGTTCTTGAACAAATGTGGGGGTGTGTGTGCAGAATGGTTAAAAAAATGTATATATGATGTTCTTTTTGTAAAAAAATTAAAAAATTAAAAAAAATCAAAAAAAATGTAAAAAGAAAAAGAGGGTCAACAAGGCAATAAAGGAAAAGAAAGGAAAAGAATATGTAAAGGAAATTTGTATTAGGTGGAGTTGGGATGAACTTTCATGCTTGTTAATTGAACTCAGCTCTCATGCTCTTTTATTCTCTAGTATTTAACTTGTCATATCCATATTACCTCCTCCTTTACCTTTACCCCATTACAACCTTAAATAAAGTCCTCATGATTTGTGTGTGCATGTGTTCTGAGTAGTGGAGAAGTAGAAGATAAGCAAGCTTATGGTAGTGCAATTTTCATGGGTTGAATTGAGTGAAATACCTACCTTTTAAACACTTGAGGGATTGAGAGTGAATCTTGTGAAAATCTATCATTCTTGACTCATGCTTTTCAATTGAAATATCCTTACTTGTTGATTTGAGATGTGAAGATATGTTACCTCATGAATGTTTTGATTACTTGAATGATTGATTGCTCTTCATTTTTAAATATTATTAGAAATTGAGTCTTTTAGAGTGTTTAGCTTTTGAGTCTGTTTCGTTTTTTTTTTGTGAGTGGTCTTATGTGTTTTGCTCAGGAGTGCAAAAAGCTAAGTATGGGAGAATTTGATGATCACATATTTGATACATTAATAAGCTTTCATTCTTAGTCATTTGCACTCTCTATGTAATAATTTGATTGAGTTTTATTATATTTTGTAAGTTTGGACTTAAATTGGACTTAATTGAATTTTTCAGCATGATTCATATCTTACACTATTTCTGTATTTGGGCCATATCTTGGGCTGTAAGTGTTCTTTAGAGGTGATTCTAGTGGCATTTGAAAGATAAGAGAAATTTCTACAACTTTGAAGAATACCTCAAAGGCCCAATCACACGAGTAGATAACTCAAATTGGGGTTGAAGCAAGAACTATTCCTGAAAGTTTGATGCTTAATACTTGAGACTTATATCTACAACTTTCATGTTGAACACTTTTCAAGAATCGGAGGTCTAGTGGGTGATATTGGGCTTGAAAGTTAGAACAGAGGTGCTGGAACTGGGCTTGAACACTCTGCCGTAATTAGCCCATATCTTGAGCTATAGGTGGCCAAATGAGGTGATTCTAGGGTCCATTTTGAAGCCAAGATCAAGGCCTACAACTTTTAAGAAGATCATATTTGCTTATTCTGAAGCATTCAATGACTTCAGACCTAAATGATTTCAGAGACAAGGAATCTCCATAATTTTTCACTCACCAAAAGTCATTTGGAATTTTCTACTCATTTTCCACTCATCCACTCACTAATGACTCACCCCCTTGTCATTTTGTATTTCTAATCCTCTATAAAAGGGGGCCTTAGCAGATCATTGAGGGTGTTAGGTGTTAGTTACCAAAATGATGTCATTTTGTTACTAGGTTTTCTTGTAGTAATTTTCCTTTGTTCTAAATTAAAGTCATGTTCTTCTTCTTCTTCTTCTCTCTTTCTTTCTTCTTATCTATGAGTAACTAAGTTTCATTTTACTTGGGTGAAAGGGTGAAGCTCTTGGTAATAAAATAAGGTTAGATTTATTCTTCTCTTATGCTTAAATGATTGATATTTTCTAATAACCATTATACGTATTATAATTTGTTTCTTATAATTTAGAAACCATCTTTGTAAAGAGGAGTTCTTGATTTATTGTAGACAAAATATTGGCACAATGAATGCTTTAACCTATTTATAAGTGGTGGTAATATTTTTAGGAAACATAATATAATTACGTATATTATTTTAAATGGACTTTGAATGTTGTATTTTTCTATTGGAACCTCCATGTTGCGAGGATTCCTTTAATTGAGTTATAAAATGAATTAATCTTACCTTTACTTTATTTACTAAGAGTGAATCTTTTTACCCAAGTAAATAATTTTAATCATAGTAACAAAATATTTACTTCACCTTAATCTTCAACAATTCCTTGTGGATCGACTTCAGACTCACCGAGAAATTTATTACTTGAGACAACCTGCACTTGAGTTTGCAATGAGACAATTAAAAATTGTGCATCACTAATTCCCAAACTTGATTTCTTTCAAATTAGTTTAGTTCAATTTGCATGGCCAAGATCCAATGATTATCATTTATGGCCTTAATTATGTCTTTAGGTTCAACTTGAGAAACAAAAATGATATGGTTACATACATCTCTAAGTGAGTTTCGAGTAATTATCCTTTTTGATACATCACCTATCACTTTATCAAGAGGATGATACTTTGATGTCCTCCATTCTTTGGATGGATTCATGATTTCTGAATCCTCTTGTCTTGAGTGATCACGGGTTCTCTCTTCTTGCTTCTCAGGCTCTTTCTCTTGAATCTCCAAGTGTGTTCTTGCCATGATTTCTGCAACATTATCAACAAGCTCCTTTCTTGGCTCATTTTGGTTATTTTTATCACAAGCAACATGTATGGACTCTTCTATGGTCATTGTTCATTTATTATAAACTCTAAAGGCCTTACTATGTATGGAATAGCCAAGAAAATTTCCCTCATCAGATTTTGCACCAAACTTCCCCAAGTTATCATTTCCATTATTCAAAACAAAGCATTTACATCCAAAGAAATGAAAATGTGAAACATTTGGCGTCCTTCCTTTAGACAATTCATACGGAGTTTTCTTTAAAATTGGCCTTATTAGGGCTCTATTCATAACATAATAAGCGATGTTAACTGCATCCGCCCAAAAATACTTAGGAAGGTTGCCCTTATTGAGCATAGTTCTTGTCATTTCTTCTAAAGATTGATTTTTCCTTTCTACAACTCCATTTTGTTGTGGTATTCTAGGGGCAGAAAAATTATACTCAATGCCATGTTTATCACAAAAGGTTTCAAATTCATGGTTTTCAAATTCACCGCCATAGTAATTTCTTATGGATATAATACAAAAACTTTTTTCGTTTTGGATAACTTTGGCAAGCTTTTTGAATGATTGAAAAACATCATTTTTGTGAGACAATAATAATGTCCATGTAAACCTAGAAAAAAATTCATAATCACTAGTGCATAGTAATTTCCACCAAAGCTCATAGTTCTAGAGGGACCAAAAAGATCCATGTGCAAAAGTTATAAAGGTCTAGAAGTTGAAACCAAATTTTTAGCTTTAAAAGATACCTTTACTTTTTTTTCCCTTTTGACATGCATCACAAAGTTTTTCTTTTTCAAATTTGAGCTTTGGAAGACCAATTACTAGTTATTTAGAAACTAATTTCTTTAAGTGATACATGTGAATGTAAGCAATTCTTCTATGTCATAACCATGAATCATTTTTTTTACTCATAAAACATTTAGCATAATTCAAAGGAATGTCATCAAGGCTAATCATATATATATTATTGACCTTATGACCAATAAACTTAACATGCTTATCATCTTTACCCTCAATTATGCAACAATTAGAATCAAATATTACTCTTTCCCTTATCACATAGTTGACTAATGCTAAGTAAGTTATGTTTGAGTCCTTCAACAAGCAAAACATTATCAATGGATGAGGAAAGGTTCTTACCAACTTTACTAACTCCAAGGATCTTCCCTTTCTTGTTGTCACCATATGTCACATGACCACTTTTCTTGGGGACAAGGATGGAAAACTTGGAGCCATCACTGGTCATGTGCTTGGAGCAACCACTATCAAGATACCAACTTGAGCTTTTGGTCTTCAAGCACAACTACAACACACATTCAAATTTTAACCTTTGGTACCTAAATTATATTGGGTCCTTATGTGTTAGAGTTAAGCAAGGTGTTATTTGGAACCCAAACCCTTTTAGTTCCAATCTTGGTATTTATGTTCTTTCTAACATTACATGTGGATGCACTATACCCTTTCCTCCCACAATAAAAGCATTTGATAAAGGGACTACTTAAAGCATTTGTGGAAACAAAGAAATATTTGTTAGATTTTTGTTAGTTATTGGGATTATACCCTAAATTAGCTTTTTAGAAAATACATTTTTATTTCCCTAACAACACATTCAAGTTGTCTCTTTCAAAGATAAATTTTGCAAGAGCGTTGTTTACATCTTCAATTTCTTTTTCAAATGCTTTGCATGATGAGCACAGTAAGGGTATGGATGTGTTTTCATGTGAGGAGCAAGTTATGCACAATGAGTTAGCATTAATAAGTCATAAGGTCTCATTTTCAATCTTAAGCTCATTAATCTCCTTATTTAAAATAGAAATTTTGTTTACCAATAAGGAAATTATTTTGTTGGAAGATAAAACCATTTTTGTGAGCCTCATAGATTCATCATGCAATTCTTGAAAAGCATCTTGTAATTCATTATAAGAAGGTAAAGAATCAAGATTAGATGAAATTACCTCTGTTTCACTTTCTTTTTGTTCTTCATTTGCCATGAGGCAAAGGTGTGCTTCCTCATTTTCTGAATCATCGGTGGAATACATATCGTTGTCTTCCCAAGCAATGTATGCTCTCCATCCTTTTCTTTCCTTAGAAGATCTCTTTTCAAATTTCTCCATCTTCTTTTGATAAACTGGACACTCCATCTTCATGTGCCCAATCTTTCCACATTCATAGCAAGTTGGAGTAGATGAAGCTTTTTCTCCCTTTTGATATGTCTTCTTAGAAGGAAAAATGGTATTCTTTGACTTCCTTTCTTCTTGAGAAATCTTCTAAACTTCTTTATAAGGAGACTGAAATGTTCTTCATTCATTTTAAGACTTCCAATGCCATCTTCATCATCTTTATCTTCATCTTTAATTATGGAGGAGGTGGCTTTGAGAGCGATCCCCTTCTTCTTCTTATCATGTTCTTCACTTTGATTGAGTCTATTTAGCTCCAATTCATGCTCTTGGAGCTTCCCGAATAAGGTGGCCAAGGTCATTGTTGATAAGTATCTTGATTCTGCAATAGCCGTCACCTTGGGTTGTTAATTCCTACTTAAACACCTCAAGACTTTGTTAATAAGATCCTCATTATGAAAAGTTTTTCCTAATGAAGCAAGATGATTTATAATATGTGTAAATCTTTTTTGCATCTCTTGAATGCTTTCTCCTTGATTCATTCTAAACAATTCATATTCATGAGTGAGAGTGTTTATTCTTGATCTTTTCACTTTACTTGTGTCCTCATGAGTTACTTGTAAGGTATCCCACATTTATTGGGCAGTCTTACAATTTGACACCTTAAAGAATTCATCATATCCAAAGGATGTGGTAATGATATTCTTGGCTCTCAAGTTGTATTGAACCTTCTTTTTGTCTTCATCTGTCCATTCACTTCTAGGTGTGTTAATTTTCACACCATCTACTATGCATGTGGGAACAAAGGTGCCATTTTCAATGGCATCCCACACATCAATATCAATAGCTTCAATAAAAATTTTCATTCTTTCTCTAATAGGCATAACTATCATCATTGAAATAGGGAGGTTGATTAATGGAAGAACCTTCGTTAGAAAAATCATTTGAAGCAATCACTTCTCTTGAAGCTACTAAGCTCTTTACACAAGAATCTAGCTCTGATACCACTTGTTACTAAGTGGCCTCAATACTCAAGAGGGGGGTGAATTGAGTTTATAAAATAAGTTCTCAAATCTTTCTCAAAATACTTGAATTCTTATTTTCATTGAAGCTATTATTTGTTAGAGATGAATGAATAGAAGATATGTAAACTTTTAACTCTTAAATGAATTAACCAAGGGAGATAGAATTTACATAAATTAATAAAATAATGCTCAAAGTAAAGAGTAGAGTATAGAGAAAATAAACACCAAGCTTTATCCTGGTTCACCCACCAATCTACTTGTGGCTTACGTTCAGTCCTCAAACAATCACTCGAGATTTTACACTAAATTCCAAGCTTGAATCAAGTGCTTGTAACCTTTACAAATTGGAGCACTCAACACCACCTTGGGATACCTCACCCTTTGTAGCTTGAGCCTATTCAAACAAGGGATGCCTCACCCTTTATAATTTGGAGGGATACCTCACCCTCTACTTTACAATAAACAAGATTGATAGAATAAAACTCTCACAAGAGTAGTTAATACAAATTAAAGCTCTAGAATGCTTTTTTAAAGATATCTCAAAGATTGGTACAAAAACAGAGCAAGAAAGATTTCAAGGATTGATTTTCGTATAAAGTGTTAGAAAGATGTTTCAAGGCTCAAGATTAACCATTAATGATGCCCCAACACAAGTATATAAACTATTTTTCATTAAAAGAGCCATTGGGGACTTTAATGCCCAGCATGTAATGCATCTAATATAGCCATTAGGTATTGTAAGACTAGTGGTAATTGATTACACCATAATGGTAATCGATTACATGGCTGTTTGAATGTGTTCTTGGCTTTCTGGGCAGGATGTAATCGATTATCAGCCTTGTGTAATTAATTACATGGCCTCTGCCAGACTTGTAATCGATTACTAGCCTTGTGTAATCTATTACAAGCTTCTGCCATGCTTGTGATCTACTATATACTCAATGTAATCGATTACAGGGCCTCTGTTTAGCTTGTAATCGATTACAACACATGTGTAATCGATTACCATGTCCTTTGAACACATTTTTTAACTCCAGTTAAGTGCATTGATCAATCCTTGCATATAGAGCTTAGATTTGAGCAAGATTTATATTTAAGTTATGAAATCCAAGATTGAAATCAACATATCTTTAAAAAATGAACTTTGAATTATTAGTTGATTCAAAAGGATCTTTGAAAAATCATTTGAAGATTGTTGTGATACTTTGAGAGCATTTTACATTGAAATCCTAGGACCTATATTTATATACCTCTTGGTTTCCTTCTTTTAATCTTAATTTTTTCTTTTGATCTTGTTATCATCAAAAACTCATTTGATATGCTTCAAGACATAAGCATTCACAAAACCCACTATGGTTAGGTGAGCATTAAAGGATCATAACCACTAAGTAGCAAACATAGTTCAAGATAACCTAAAACATAATAATATAGCTAAAGTGGAGTTACATTATCTAAAAGATATGATCCATGCCTAAGCCCCATCATCCTCCGGTGGCGGAAGGTAGTGCTCAATCCCATCCAAGCGATCATAGATAGTTCCAAAGCTATGCTCCACATAGACCTAAAAATCCGTAAGCTGGGCTTGAAGACATGCAAGAATCTGGTCTTCATTCACAATAGAGGCCTCTTCTATGTGTTATCAAGTGGCTTCCAATACTCAAGAGAGGGGTGAATTGAGTATAAAACTTTTAGCAAAACCTCTTATCAAAGTAAAATACAAATACTAAAACTTAATAAATAAATGTACAAAAGGAATGAGAAGAAGAAAAGAAACAATAATAACAGTAAAAAATAAATGTGCAATAAATTAAAATTGCATAAAATCAAGAGATTAAGAAGAGAAAAGCAGGCATAGTATCTATCCTGATTCGACCACTAACCCATTTGTGCTCTACGTCCAGTCCTCAAAACAAAAGCCGAGATTTTTCACTATGTAAACAAGCTTCAATAAGTGCTTGCAACCGTTACATAAAAGAGTACTTTTCACACACAGGGAAACTCTACCCTTGTGCTAAAGTCTCAGCCTGCAGGGATACCTCACCCTTATACAAACCTTGAGGGATACCTCACCCTTGATACAGAATAACAGAAAATAAATGAAGAGAAACCCTCACTCAGAGTAAATTATACAAATTAAAGCACTATAGAGCTCTCTAAGAATATCTTAGAATTTTGCCAAAAGAACACAGAGAAAAAGAGAGATTTTTTGTAAACAGCATTTTAGCATGACTAAAATGATTTCAGAAATTCGGTGTTTTTTGACGTGAGCCAAGGTCTCTATTTATAGAGCTTTTGAGCAGAAATGGCCATTGGAGGAAATTAATATGATAATAAATGCAAACACGTTTATGTATGAATTTAAAATATGAAATAGAGTCTCGTGGGTTATTTGAATACCATTATGGGGTATTCGAATACCACTGTTTTCATTTCTCATTAAAAACAGTTCAGAAGCAGGTTATTCGAATACCACAATGGTGTATTTGAATACCACTGTTTGAAACACATTTTAAAAGCACTTTAGAGAGATTGTATTCGAATACCTTCAAGGTTATTCGAATACCTCTGTTTCAAGCCATTAAAAACACTTTTAGAAACCAGATCAGGTGATTTCTGAATTTCCACAAATTCTTTGATTTTCAAAGCCATATTTAAACTTTAATTTAGTTTATAAGAAAACATGTTTTTAGATCTTTTAAGCCAAACACTGAGATATCCTATAAAAGCTCTGTACAAGAGTCCTAAGTCCTAAAGCTAATCTTGAAGATCTTGGACTCGGTCTTCTCATCATCTTTATGTTTGTTATCATCAAAAATCATCTTCAATGTCGCATGGTAATCACATTCTCCCCCTTTTTGATGATGACAAACTATCATTGAGAAAAGCATTAGTTCATATAAATTGGAATTTCAAAAAGATAGGAGACTTACTCTCAGAGGTAATATAAGCATATTCTCCCCCTTTCTTTTGGAGTCCAAGAGCCAGTATTAATCCAGTTTAAATTGTCTTTTTCTCAAATAAGATTGATTATTTTTCTCCTCCTTTTGGCATAATAAAAAAGGATGCACACAGATAATAAATAATAACTAATAAACAATCATAATTAGCAACAGATTAAATAAAATACTCATTACATTAAATATGATTGGCCAAGTATATATATAATTTTTATCAAAAACAGCCAAGATAATAAACAGAAAAACATCCAAAAACTAGAACGTAAACAACAGATCCTAAGGCCAAGCGAGGCCTAGTAGTAGGCATCCGGTGGTGGAGGAGGAGAGGCAGGTGCAATGCCAGACAGTAGAGCTTGAAGTGCAGCCTGTTCACGCTCAACACCAGCTATTCTGTCAAATAGAATAGTGAAGGTGTTCTCCATATAAGTTCTGTTATCCAATAGAGAAGCCAGGTTTTGCTCATTTGTGACAGGAGCAGGAGCAAGAATATCAGCAGTAGCAGCAGCAGGATCACCTTGAGGGTCGTCCTCATCATCATCAACTTCAACTGGGAACACCCAACCTTCACCAGTCTTGATCATCTTCATTTTGTTGAGGGTAAAGGACCCAAACACGTGATGATGGGTTAGCGAAATTGCTCGCTCGATTTCCAGAATATCAGGATACTTGCCTAGGAAGGCAGTGATGATCATTCCGTAGGGTAGCTCAGAGCCGTTCTTTACCTTTGGCCCTCATCATATGCTTCATGATGAAGATGGGCCAGTTAATCTGGTGTACTTGTTTTAGGATCCACAGTATGAACACATCATCTTCGCTCAGGTAGGCATAGTTCCCACTTCTAGGAGCTAAGATGTGGGCATAAGCATAATTTAGAAGCCTGTCCTGGCTTTTTATCATGCCTCCTTTGACTCCCTTTTGAGTCGAAGGTAATGCCAACTTGGGTCTTAGAACATCTTCAATTGCTCTGTTCTTGTTGAATAATTGGAGAAGCGATTCTTCTTCAGTGTAGCGGCCAGTTGACTGCAAGCCAAACATCTGAACCCAATCGTTGGATGTGATCACAATGGTTTGGTCGCTGACACTGGAGTGTAGCTCTTGACCTTCAATCTTCAGGTTGCAATAGAACATTTTGACCAGGTCGGGATATAGAGCAGCTGAGTAAGAGCAGAAGTGAAGAACGCCTTGGTGATTTAGCTGGTTCAGAAAGTCAAAATCACCTTCTCTTTCGAAGAACCCTAAGTCGAGGTTCTTCGGTTGCACCAGGTTGCGCTCCCGAAAATGTGTAATGAAGCGCCCAAGCTCTTGCTCGTTGGAGGAGAGTCTTCGAAGGTCTAGCGGGTTGTTGCATGGAGTTGTCTTCGTGTGAGGATACTTTGGGCGAGAAGATGAAGCCATTGATGGAGGAAAGAGATGAGAAGAAGAAAGAGAAAGAAGGTGGGAAGCAAGAAAAAGAGGAAAAGGGGTTTATGGAGAGAAGAGGGAAACTGGAGGGTTTTTAAAAAATGAAGAGAAAACGAGAGAGGCCTATTTGGATACGTAGGGGTATTTAAAGAATACCCAAAATCTATTTAAATACCATGAGGTGTATTCGAATAGATCAGTTGGGAAAAACCAAAGAACGCACCCTTCAGATAGAGGGTATTCGAATACCTTCCCAGGTATTCGAATAGATAGGCCAAATTGGCTTGCCTGCCAGTTTATGGTATTCGAATGCTTTTTACAGTATTCGAATACCCACACAAAAAAAAAATACAAAACAAGGGCAAGTATTCGAATAGCTTCCAAGGTATTCGAATACTTCAGAGGCATGTGAGAAACACTGATATTGATAAGCCTCAGGTTATTCGAATAACTACTCAGTTATTCGAATACACCAGCTTATAGGAATATTGTACTGATGTATGGTATTCGAATAGCCATAGGTCTATTCGAATAGCCCTATTAGAAAAACACAAGTTTGCACATATAAAAGCAATGGTATTCGAATACCATAGGGAGGTATTCGAATAACTTAAACAAGAAAACATATAAATTATGTCTAGGAATTGCATTTTGAGAAACGAAAGATTATCTTTTGATGGAGTACCTGCAAAAAAGATTTCGGGATAACTCCGACGCTCAAGTCAGTAATAATTTAAGAAAAATTGAAATCATAATTAAGCAAATAATAAGAAATTATATGTTGGATTGATCAATTATGCCCAATTCTCCTCTAATATAAAAGAATGCTTCTTTTGCTAGGGGTTTAGTAAAAATATCTGCAAGTTGCTTAGATGTTTCAACAAACTTAAGGATGCAATCCCTTTTTTGTACATGATCTCTGATAAAGTGATGTCTTATCTCTATATGCTTTGTTCTGGAATGTAGAATGAGATTCTTAGAGATATTTATTGCACTAGTGTTATCACATCTTATCGGGATGTGATCGAGCTGAAGACCATAGTCTAAGAGTTGTTGCTTCATCCATAGGATTTGAGCACAACAACTCCCAGCTGTAACATATTCAGCCTCAGCGGTAGACAAAGCCACACTATTTTGTTTCTTGTTATGCCAAGAAACTAAAGAACTACCAAGCAAGTGGCATGTCCCACTAGTACTTTTTCTATCTAATTTGTACCCAGTAAAATCAGAGTCGGAATAGCCTATTAGGTTATATGAGGTACCCTTAAGGTACCACAAGCCCATTTGTGAAGTACCTACTAGGTATTTCATTATTCGTTTAACAGCACTTAAATGAGATTCCTTAGGGTTTGCCTGATATCTAGCACACATGCATGCACTAAACATAATATCTGGCCTACTAGCAGTAAGATAAAGGGGAGATTCAATCATACCTCTGTATTTCATTATTTCTACTGATTTACCTCATTCATCTTTGTCCAAATAGCAAGAAGTGCCCATTGGAGTGGCCATGTGTTTAGCGCTTTCCATTTGGAATCTTTTGAGCAATTCCTTGCAATATTTGGTTTGACTTATGAATGTCCCTTCGTTCGTTTGTTTGATTTGAAGTCCGGAAGAAATTCAGCTCTCCCATCATCGACATTTCAAATTCATTCTACATTGTCTTAGCAAATTCTTTGCATAGGGATTCATTAGTAGCACCAAAAATAATATCATCCATAAATACTTGCACAAGAAGAATATCATGCTTTTTATTTTTAATGAAAAGGGTGGTATCTACTTTTCCTCTTGAAAAATCATTTTCTAAAAGAAATTTACTTAACCTTTCATATCAAGCTCTAGGAGCTTGCTTTAAGCCATATAAAGCCTTTTTAAATTTAAAAACATGGTTGGGTAGTTCATGATTTTCAAAACTAGGAGGTTGTTCGATGAATACCTTCTCTTGGATAAAGCCATTGAGAAAAGCACTTTTAACATCTATTTGATATAATTTGAAATCTATGATAAAAGCATAAGCAAGTAACATTCTAATAGCTTCTAATCTAGCTACAGGTGCATAGGTTTCTTCATAATTTATTCCTTCTTCTTGATTATAACCTTTAGCGACCAGTCTATCTTTGTTTCTAGTTATTAAGTCATTTTCATCAAGTTTGTTTCTAAAAACCCATTTAGTACCAATTATAGGGTGATTATTAGGCCTAGCAACTAATTCCCAAACTTGATTTCTTTCAAATTGATTTAATTCCTCATGCATAGCTAAGATCCAATGTTCATCATCAAAAGCTTCAATTAAATCCTTAGGTTCAATTTGAGAAACAAAAGCTAAGTGATTACAAGCATTTCTAAGAGAATTACGAGTACTTACACCTTTAGATACATCACCGATTATTTGATCAAGTGAATGATATTTTGAAGTTCGCCATTCTTTGGGAAGTTTTAAGGCTTGTGAATTTTCTTGTCTTTATTTATCTTCTTGCTCCTTGATTTCTTTTTCCTTGCTATCCAAGTGTGTTTTTGTAACGACCCGGGACTGCCTGCAGGATTGATGAGTGTCTCCACAAACCAACACGAGTCTTTTCAGCGTGCTTTGTCCTCACTCACACGCATCCTAGGAAACTTCCCAGGAGGTCACCCATCCCATAATTGCTCTAGGTCAAGCACGCTTAACCATGGAGTTCTTATGTTCTAGGCTCCCGAAAAGAAGTTGCAACTTGTTGATATGGTTACACCAAATCAATTCCTTTAAGCCATCCTCAACTATGCAGTCCCATACCTGCACAGTCTCTGAATCCCTCTCATTCCGGTGCGTATTCAGTTCATTCATGCTTACCCTCTGCCTAGAAGCCTGCCAGGAGCCGCTCCTTGTCCGTGCTTCATTGCACCGGCGATCACTCCCCGCCCTCGTCGGCCCTTGGGATGTCACAGTTTTCGCCAAGACTTCTGCAACATCATCAATAACAAGATTCTTTCTCGATTCATTTGGGTCAGTTTCATCAAATGCAACATGTATAGATTGTTCAATAGTCATAGTTCTTTTATTATATATATGAAAAGCTTTACTATGATTTGAATAACCAAGAAATATACCTTCATCAGACTTAGCATCAAACTTGCCTAAGTTATCTTTTTCATTATTTAAAACAAAACATTTGCATCCAAAAACATGAAAATGTAAGACATTTGGCTTTCTTCCCTTGTACAACTCATATGGGATTTTCTTTAAAATAGGCCTTATAAGGGCCCTGTTCATTACATAACAAGCTGTACTTACAGCATCTGCCCAAAAGTACTTAGGAAGAGCAGCCTCATTAAGCATAGTTCTCGCTATTTCTTCTAAAGAATGATTCTTTCTTTCTACAACTCCATTTTGTTGTGGAGTTTTAGGGGCAGAGAAATTATGATTAATGTCATGCTCATCACAATAATTTTCAAAAACATTATTTTCAAATTCACCACTATGATCACTTCTTATAGAAGAGATTTGAAAACCTTTTTCGTTTTGAATAACTTTGGCAAGTCTTTTAAAAGCCAGAAATGCATCATTTTTATTTGCAAGAAATAAAGTCCATGTAAACCTAGAAAAATCATCCACAATCACTAAAGCATAGTAATTCCCACCAAAACTCATAGTTCTAGAAGGTCCAAATAGATCCATTTGTAAAAGTTGTAAAGGTCTAGTAGTTAAAACTATATTTTTAGCTTTAAAAAAGACTTTTATTTATTTACCCTTTTGACATGCATCATATAATTTATCTTTTACAAAATTAAGCTTGGGTAATCCAATTACTAGCTCTTTAGAGACCAACTTCTTTAAGTGATCCATGTGGATGTGTGCAATTCTCCTATGCCATAACTATGAATCATCATTCTTACTTAAAAGACATTTCGCATCATTTGAAGATATATCATCAAGACTAATCACATAGATGTTGTTTACTCTATAACTAATGAATTTAACATGCTTATCATTTTTATCTTCAATTATGCAACAATTTGAATCAAATATTATCCTATTTCCTTTATCATATAATTGCCTAATACTAAGCAAGTTATGTTTCAAGCCTTCAACAAGCAACACATTTTCAATAGAGGAGTTAGGGTTCTTACTGACTTTGCCGATTCCAAGAATTTTTCCTTTGTTGTTATCACCATAAGTAACGTGTCCATGATTCTTGGGAATAAGCATGGTGAATTTCGAGTCGTCCCCAGTCATGTGTTTGGAGCAGCCACTATCGAGATACCAATTTGAACTCCTGGCTTTCAAGCACACCTACAACACATGTTTAGTTTTTAACCTTTGGTACCCAGACTTTTTTGGGTCATTGTGTGTCAGTTTTGGGTATAGTACCCTTGGGAACCCAAACCATTTTTATTCCAATTTTTGTATTAATGTTTTTTCTTACATTACATGTTGATGCACTATGTTCTTTCTTTCCACAGTAAAAATATTTAATAAAAGGACTACTTAAAACACTAGAATGCACAAAGAAAGAGTGTTCTTTAAGTCTTCAATTTCTTTTTCAAGCATATGACATGAAGAGCAAGATGAAGATGTAGAAGCATGTGAAGAATGATTTGTGCATGCATCAATGATTCCCAAAGTTTCATTTTCAACTTTCAATTCTTCTATTTCTTTATTTAAATCAAGAATTTGATTTTCTAGAGAAGAGATTGTTTTCTTAGAAGAAGAAATTATTTTTGTGAGTTTTAAAGACTCTTCATGTAATTCTTCAAAGGAATCTTGTAACTCATCGTAAGAAGGCAATAACGTAGTATTAGAACTTACCTCATTTTCGCTTTCTTCTTCTTCTCCTTTGGCCATGAGACATAGTTGAGCTTCCTCGCTATCTGAGCTGTCAGTTGAATCCATGTTTTTTTCATCTCATGCTATATAGGCTTTTCTTCCTTTTCCTTTCTTTGAATGGCTTCTTTTCAAATTTCTCCTTCTTCCTTTGGTAAACTGGGCGCTCCATTTTCATGTGACCAGGTTTGCCACATTCATAACAAGTTGGAGTTGATGAAACTCCTTCGCCTTTTTAATGAATCTTCTTCGGAGGGAAGGGAGGTATTCTTTGTGTTCCCTTTTTCCTGAGAAAATTACTAAATTTTTTAACTAACAGACTAAGATTTTCTTCGTTTACCTCGATGTTTTTTGAGCTTTCTTCATTTTCTTCATCATCATTGTCGATTGATGAGGAAGTGGCTTTGAGCGCTATCCTTTTTTTTCTTTTTATCGTTTTCTTCGCTTTGACTTAATCTGCTCAGTTCCAGTTCGTGCTCATGAAGTTTTCCAAAGAGGGTAGCTAGAGTCATTGTCGACAAATCCCTCGATTCTGATATAGCTGTTACCTTAGGTTGCCAAATCCTACTAAGATATCTTAATACTTTATTAATCAAATCTTCGTTAGAAAAGCCCTTACCTAAACATGCAAGATGATTAACTATGCGGGTGAACCTCTTTTGCATTTCTTGAATGCTTTCTCCTTGGTTCATTCTAAATAATTCATATTCACGAGTTAGAGAATTGATTCTCGACCTCTTTACTTCGCTAATACCCTCATGGGTAACTTGCAAAGTGTCCCACATTTCTTTAACAGTTTTACAATTTAAAATTCTAAAAAACTCATCATATCCTAAAGCAGTAGTAATAATATTTTTTGCTTTCAAATTATGTTGAACTTTTCTTTTGTCTTCATCAGATCATTTATTTCTTGGTGTTTCGGTCCTTACGCCATCGACCTCATGTGTAGGTATAAAAGCGTTATTTTCGACAGCGTCCCACACCTCTAGATCAATAACTTCGATGAAGATTTTCATTCTTTCCTTCCAATATGCATAACCATCCCCATTGAAAAAGGGTGGTCGGTTTATGGAAGATCCTTCTGAAAAATCATTTAAAGAAGTCATGTTCTCTTGAAGTTGCTAAGCTCTTTATACAAGAGTCTAGCTCTGATACCACTTGTTACCAAGTGGCTTCCAGTACTCAAGAGGGGGTGAATTGAGTATAAAACTTTTAGCAAAACCTCTTCTTAAAGTAAAATACAAATACTAAAACTTAATAAATAAATGCACAGAAGGAATGAGAAGAAGAAAAGAAACAATAATAACAGCGAAAAATAAATGTGCGATAAATAAAAATTACATAAAATAAAGAGATTAAGAAGAGAGAAGCAGACACAGTATTTATCCTGGTTCGACCACTAACCCACTTGTGCTCTACGTCCAGTCCTCAAAACAAAAGCTGAGATTTTTCACTATGTAAACAAGCTTCAATAGGTGCTTGCAATCGTTATATAAAAGAGCACTTTTCACACACAGGGAAACTCTACCCTTGTGCTAAAGTCTCAGCCTACAGGGATACCTCACCCTTATACAAACCTTGAGGGATACCTCACCCTCGATACAGAATAGCAGAAAGTAGATGAAGAGAAACTCTCACTCAGAGCAAATTATACAAATTGAAGCACTATAGAGCTCTCTAAGAATATCTCAAAATTTTGCCAAAAGAACACAGAGAAAAAGAGAGAATTTTTGTAAACAGCATTTTAGCACGAGTAAAATGATTTCATAAATTTAGTGTTTTTTGACATGAGCCAAGGTCTCTATTTATAGAGCCTTTGAGCAGAAATAGCCATTGGAGGAAATTAATACGATAATAAATGCAAACACCTTTACATATGAATTCAAAATATGAAACAGAGTCTCGTGGGTTATTCGAATACTATTATGGGGTATTCGAATACCACTGTTTCCACTTCTCATTAAAAATAGTTCAGAAGCAGGTTATTCGAATACCACAATGGTGTATTCAAATACCACTGGTTTCATTTATCATAAAAGACAATTCAGAAGGAGGTTATTCAAATACCACATTGGTGTATTCAAATACCACTGTTTGAAACACGTTTTAAAAGCACTTTAGAGAGATTGTATTCGAATACCTTCAAGGTTATTCGAATACCTCTGTTTCAAGCCATTAAAAACACTTTTAGAAACTAGATCAGGTGATTTCTAAATTTCCACAAATTCTTTGATTTTCAAAGCCATATTAAAACTTTAATTTAGTTTGTAAGAAAACATGTTTTTAGATCTTTCAAGCCAAACACTGAGATATCCTATAAAAGCTCTATACAAGAGAGAACCTAAGTCCTAAAGCTAATCTTGAAGATTTTGGACTCAGTCTTCTCATCATCTCCATATTTGTTATCATCAAAACTCATCTTCAATGTCGTATGGTAATCATACCATGACCACATCGACAGGGGCAGAAAGCACTCCTCTTTCTAATGCCGTTGCATCATGCCCAACACCATAAACCCAAACATCATATTCTTTCTTCATTTTCATACAGTTGAGAGTGGACTTCATGAACTTATTGTCAGTGAGACATATAACTTCTTTATCACTCAGGCTTAGCTTGTATTGATTGAGAATCTTGGCAACGATCATGGCATAAGGGAGGTCCATCATGAGCCTTCTTTTTGCCATCATCATGTAGTGCATGATATAAAAAGGCAAGTTGATGTGCATCCTCTGTTTCACAGCATATAATAAGAAGAAGTCCTCTTTCTCAAGCAAGTCATAGTCATTTGCTCTAGGAACAAGGATGTGTGCCAAGACATATTGAAGAAGGCGATCCTCATGATTCAAAATCCCAGCAGTGAAGGACCTGTTTGGAATTTCAATATTGGCTTAACCATACTCCGGACAACTGTTGCTCTATCATATCCTTCCTAACTCTTGTGACTTTCTTCCATCAAAGCTTGCCTAGCATAAGTTAGACTAAAAAAATGAGTCCAATCACTAGGGATTCTGTGCCTCTTGATCTCAGTGACCAAACTCTCCATTTATTGCTAGATTGTAGGAAAAAACTTTAGTAGGGTCAAGATAATACTCACAATGGGTGGTGTTGAAGGTTCTCAACCCATGGTGCTCCACCAGCTCAGTGAGAAAAGTACAAAGAAATCAAAGTCTATGTATTTAGGTTGAATTAGGTTGCGAGCTTGAAACTCAAGGAGATACATTTTCATTTGAGCCATATGGGAGAAGTATCTTCTGTGGTCCAAGCTCAGTGGAAGCTCTGGGTCAAAGGTTGGGATAAAAGCTTGCTTAGCAACTGAGGGATTCTTGGTTCATGACTTCTTTAGGTGAGAGCTACTGGCTATAGTGAAAAATGGGGTTTAGGAGAGAGAAAAAGTGAAAATAGTGGAATTTTGGAAGAATTTCTAGGTTTTAATTAGTGGGAAGTGATGTGTTTAAGTGAAAAATATGTTTGAATAGTGGAATTTGGTTAGATTTAAGGTGGGTGGGTGTTTGAGGGAGTGAGTGTGAATGGGTGGTTGAGAGGAAGAAGAAGAAAATGAAAGAGGGAGCACACGTATGGAAAGAAGTGCCCTGTTTTCTGTTTTAAAGAGACCTATAATCGATTGTGGTGAAAAAGAATGCAGTCATGTTTTGCTAGAACACTTGAATAACTGATTATACCATATCAGTAATTAATTATTTGCATTTGATTTGGAGCAGTTGGTTTAGTTTTTGGCTTCAATAATCGATTATCCCCCTTTAGTAATCATTTATTTTTTGTTTTGAAAGAAAAAGACACCATTCTGACTTGATGGAATAACTAATTATGTACTTCTTTTAATCGATTATTTGTGAGTTAAAAGAAACAAGAACCATTCTGACTTGATTGAATAACTGATTATGTACTTCTTTTAATCAGTTATTTGTGAGTTGAAAGAAACAGGCACCATTTTGATTTGATTGAATAACATATTATACATTTCTTTTAACAGATTATTGGACTTTCTCAAAATAATTGCTTGCCATAACATATTATTCCAGCATCAAAAATAATTTTTTCTCAGGAATTTTGCCTTTTAAACAAGATCTTATACATTCTAGAATATCATTTTAGCTTGGAATAGATTATTTGAGCCCAATAATGGATTATTCTTCTTCAAAAACACCAAAATACAGTTTTCATTAGCAGGAAGTTGAGATTTGAGATTGGGGGACTTAAACATGGATTAAGTACCTACAAAACAAAATTGGGGGAATCTCTGACGCTCAAGTCAGTAATGGATTTATGAACGTAAATACTAAGATAAAATGTATCTAACACAAACATTCATTCAAATGCATGATTGGTCAATAATTCCTAATTCTCCTCTTATATAGGCATTTTAGGTCAAACAATGATCATGTTAGATATGGATAAAAAAAAATAAAACACATTCACTCTAGGATATGATTGATCAATAACTCAAGCACAAAAATATTATCATTAAACATGAGTGTATTTATCTAACATATTAGCACATGTAGAGATACTTTCAAGATATAAAGCTAGAAAAGTACTACTTGAGGCAAGTTAAAGCATAAAATAAGTTTCCATTTATCCAAAGGTCGCAAGCCTAAGCTTCTTGAAGACAAGGAAAAGAGCTTGGATTTATTTCTGGTCTTGTGCTTGGAGCAGCCATTTCTAAGATATCAAAGTTAGCTTTTGGCCTTCGAGCACACCTACAACACACTTCAATTTTTGACTTTTGGTACCTAATTTTTCTTAAGTCCTTATGTGTTAGTCTTTGGCAAAGTGCCCTTGGGGACCTAAACCATTTTTGTCCCTATTTTGTTATTGATGTTCTTCCTTACATTACAAGTTGAGGCAGTATGTCCTTTTCTTCCACAATGAAAGTGTGTAATAAAAGGACTACTTGACATACTTGGAGAAACAAATAAATTCTTATAAAATTGTTGTTGTTTCTTAGGATTGTAACCCAATCCAGCTTTATCAAACGCACATATTTGTTTTCCAAGTATGATATTCAAGTTATCTCTTCCAAAAGTAAATTTAGCAAGAGTGTTTTTCAAATCTTCAACTTCTTTTTCTAAAAATGAGCAAGAATGACATAAAGAAGATGAAGAGGGCGCATCCTTTTGTGAAGAGCAAGTAGATCATGAGGAATTTGCATCAATTAACCCAAGAGTTTTATTTTTTCTAATTTCAATTCCTCAATTTCTTTATTTAAAGTAGAAATTTGACTCTCAAGAGAAGAAATTATTTTCTTTGTCAATGAAACCATTTTTGCAAGCCTCATGGATTCTTCATGCAATTCCTCAAATGCATTTTGCAATTCATCATAGGAAGGGGAAGAGTTAAAGTTTGAGGATGTTACCTCTGTGTCATCTTCATCTTCTTTTTTTCCTCTAGCCACGAGACATAGATGGGCTTTCTCATCATTTGAGCTGTTTGTTGAGTCTGTGTCATTTTCATCACATACTATGTAAGCTCTTCTTTCTTTCTTATCCTTTGAAGACCTCTTCTCATACTTTTCAACTTTCCTTTGATAGATTGGGCACTCCAACTTTATATGTC
This sequence comes from Ormosia semicastrata, assembly GCA_029884595.1. NCBI lineage: Eukaryota > Viridiplantae > Streptophyta > Magnoliopsida > Fabales > Fabaceae > Ormosia > Ormosia semicastrata. The sequence goes on along the minus strand of JAQQTO010000053.1, from coordinate 28,710,912 downwards.
CCGGTTCTCCACATTCATAGAATTTAGGAGTGGATGAATTTCCTTCTCCTTTGTGATAGATGTTCTTTTGGGGGGGCAAGGGAAGTCTTCTTTGAGTTCCATTCTTCTTGAAGAATCTTCCAAAATTCTTTACTAGAAGGGTAAGGTTCTCTTTATTAATTTCAAGATTCTTCAAGTCATCTCCATAATCTTCATCATCATCATCATTAATCATGGAGGAGGTGGCCTTAAGAGAAATTCCCTTTTTTTCTTGTCAAGCTCCTCATTTTGGTTGAGCCTATTTAACTCCAATTCATGTTCTTGGAGCTTGCCAAAAAAGTGTGGCTAGGGTCATAGTTGAGAGATTTCTTGACTCCGCAATAGCCATCACTTTGTCAATGCCTGCTCAAACATCTCAAAAATTTGTTAATAAGATCTTTATTAGGAAAAAGTCTTTCCCTATGAAGCAAGATGATTTACAATATGTGTGAATCATTTTTGCATTTCTTGAATGCTTTCACCTTGGTTCATTCAAAAAAGCTCATACTCATGAGTAAGAGTATTTATTCTTGATCTTTTCACTTCACTAGTACCCTCATGGGTTACTTGTAAAGTGTTCCACATTTCTTGGGCGATTTTGTAATTTGAGATCCTAAAGAACTCATCATTACCCCAAGGTTGTGGTAATGATGTTTTTGACTCTCAAATTGTATTGGACCTTTTTCTTATCTTCATTAGTCCATTCACTTCTTGATGTATTGATTCTTACACCGTTAACAACATGTGTAAGAACAAAGGACCATTTTCTATTGCATCCCACACATCTATATCAATAGTTTCAATGAAAATTTTCATTCGTTCTTTCTAATAAGTATAACTATCCCCATTGAAAAATGGAGGTTTATAGAGAGAAGAACCCTCTGATGAAAAACTATTTGAAGAAGTTATCACTCATCTTGAAGCTGTTAAGCTTTTTATATAAAAGTTTAGCTCTAGTTCCACTTGTTACTAAGTGGCTTCAAACTCAAAAAGGGTGGCGAGTGTAAAATATACTCATCTTTTGAGTTTATTTATTAAGATTTTTAATTATTTTTTTTAATTTTTAAATAATTATCTCTTTACATAATCATATTTGAATTTTCAAAATAAATCATCAGATTTTGTACAAAAATAAGAAATTCCTGAAGATAAATATTTGAAAATTCTTATCCTATTCTTATATGCTAATTAGAGTTCTAATAGGATGTAAAATCGTAAATAAGGATTAGATTGAAGATTTGATAAGGATTCTCAAAGAGATTTGATTTGGAGCAAAATTCGGATTCTTCCACTATCCTAACCATTTCTCATTAATTGAATCATATCTTGGGCTACAGATATCAAATTGATGCACCGTTTGCGACATTGAAAAGTCAACAGAAAATCCTACAACTTTTCTGTTGTGATTGAGGGCAAATTCGGCCATCTAGAGGGTGAGATATACAAAAAGATGTTAACTTTTCTATAAAAGGGGAAAATGAGTTTAGTAAAAGAACACACTTGGACAGAATGTAGCAGTAATCAAGAAGCACAAATCCTAAAGTGGTGTGGGCACAATTAGGCTTAAAAATTAAGAATTTTCTTTAACTTTTTCACTTTTCTATAATGGAGTTTGTCATATTCTTTCATTTATGTTCTTTTTTCATGTGTAACTAAACCTTTTTCGTTAGAGTGATGATGGATTTTATTCTTGGATAATGTAAATTTTTTTATGGGTTTAATCTATATTTCTATTTCAAGATTTATATATTTATCTCTTTTCTTAATGTTTTTTCTAAATTTGGTTAATTTGGGAATAATTTTTGGGTTGATGTATGATTTAGGAAAATTTGCATGAATCTAGAACTTGTAATAAACATCATAACTTCTGTAGTCGCTAGAAATAGACATTGTGGGTTGTGCGGTCTTTCTCTTAATTCCATCGTTCTTGATAACGCCTTTTTATTTGGGGTTAGATTGAGGGATTAATTAATTTTAAATAGTGTAAGAGGATTAATATACCAAATAATTAGATATTGATTAATTTTAGAAATTGACCATGAATCATTGAAATAAAACTTGATTAAACTAATATTTGATTTTGCATTTAAAGAGTTCAAGTGAAATATGACCCCTAACACTTTCATATAATTGTCTTCCATCTTAACTTAATTAATTAAATTTTGTTTTTGTTATTTTTGTTTAATCTTTCTTATTATTGTTTTTACCAACTCTCTTTTCGATAGCTTGAATAATGTTAATTTGGCGAATTTAGTAATTAATAACATAATCCTTGTGGGAACGATACTCTTATTCACTCTTTGTTACTTTTGTGATTCAGTGCACTTGCTGATTTCACAGCAACTGTTGTCAGAGATTATTATTTTTAATATTAAATAGTAGTTGAAAAGACATTAATTTAGACACTTATTTTTTTTTATTTAATTTTATTTTTTTATTCAATTTTCTTTTTAATTTGTTTCTTTTTATTCACTTTTGTTTTTCTCTATTTATTTCTATTAGTCATTTATTTTTATTTTTATTTTTTATTTTTAATTTCTTTTCTTTACTTCACTCTGATTTGCTTGTTTATTTGTTTATACAAGGTATTGTGGATTCAAAAAAATTACTTTTTGATCCAAAGATAACAAGAACAGAAAGAGCAAATAGGAAAGCAACCAGAGAAAGATGGAGCCTTGAAGAAAAGATGGCTGAGACCACTACTACATAGGGAAGACGCACTTTAGTTGATTATACTACTCCATCTTCTGAAAATATCTCAACCAATATTGTGTGACCCACTATCCAAGCAAATAATTTTGAGATTAAACCATCTCTTCTACAGTTAGTGTAATAGAATCAATTTGGAGGAAGTCAGGCAGAAGATCCAAACTTACACATTGCTAATTTCTTGCAGCTCTGTGATACTATCAAATATAATGGAGCTAGTGATGATGCCATATGACTAAGACTTTTTCCATTTTCTTTGAGAGACAAAGTCAAGAGCTGGCTACAATCCTAGCCTTGAGGAAGCATCTCCACTTGTGATGATCTGGTTAGTAAGTTTCTCACTCGGTATTTTCCTCCATCAATGTTTGTGAAGATAAGGAGTGAGATTGCTTGCTTTACTCAAAATCAAGGAGAGTCTATCTATGAAGCATGGGGAAAATTTAAGGAGCTGCTAAGAAAATATCCTTATCATACTTTTGAAGTTTTGCAACAGGTGTAGATATTTTATAATGGTTTGAATCATTCCACAAGACTTATGGTGGATGCATCTGCCAGTGGATCTTTGAATACTAAGACTCCTAAAGAGGCGCAAGAGTTATTTGAGACTATGGCTACTAACAAATATCAGTTGCTTAGTGGAAGGGCAGTAGTCAAACAGGGAGTTATGGAGCTTAGTACTCTTAATGCCTTACTTGCTCAAAATAAAAGTATTTTGCAGCAGTTAGCCAACCTCACCAAGTAATTTGGGAATATGCAAGTGAATTCAGTGAACCACCAAATCTTAATTTGTGACTTCTGTGGAGGTAATCATGTAATGGTGGATGTGAGGCAAGAAAGTCAGGTGTTATTTTTCCAGAACAAGTCAATTATATGGGAAATCCTTATTTTAATACATATAGTCCAGGTTGGAGGAATCATCCTAATTTCTCTTGGAAGAATCAAGTGATACCATTGAATACTCAACTTGAGCAGAAGTCTTCTCTTGAGAGTACACTTGAAAAGTTTATGCAGTAGACTTCTTCTTTTATGAAACAGACCTCCACTTTTATAGAGGAAACAAAGGCTACTTTTCAGAATCAAGGAGCAGCTATTTGGAGTTTAGATAATCAAGTTGGTCAAATAGAAAATAGCTCTCCAAGAGACCTTTAGGCACTTTACCGAGTGACACATGGTCAATTCAAAGGAGTAGTGTCTGGAAATTTCTTTAAGAAGTGGAAGAGTCGTTAGCCCTCAGCTAAAAGAAAATGTTACCGAGGAAGGAATTGATATTCTAAGATAAATCCAAGAGCAAGATGGCAATGGAGAACAAGAGGTTGAGAAGGACACATAGAAAGAGGAACAACCGAGATAAAGAAGAAAGAAGAAGAATTCAGTTTTGGGTAAACCATTAGACCCCTCACTATACGCTAGGCTTCCATTCTCTCAAAGATTGAAGAAGGAAAATTAAGAGAAGCAAAAGAGGTAGTTCTCAAAGTTCTTGGATGTTTTTAAGCAGTTACAGATAAACATTCCTTTTACTGAGGCACTTAAATAGATGCCCTCCTATGCCAAATTTATGAAGAACTTGTTATCTAAGAAGAGGAAATTGGAAGAAGATGAGATTGTAGCACTTATTGAAGAGTGCAGCGCCATAATTCAACGGAAGCTACCACCGAAGTTAAGGGATCCAGGAAATTTTAGCATCCCTTGCACCATTGGAAAGTTGAATGTTGATAAGGCTTTATGTGACTTAGGCACGAGTATTAATTTGATGTCATTGTCCATCTTTCGCTAGCTGAGAATTGAGAAGGTTAAGCCTACTATGATCTCCCTTCAATTAGCAGATTGATCAATCAAAGGTTTGTATGGTATTGTGGAAGATTTTCTAGTGAAGGTTGACAAATTTATTTTTCTAGTTGACTTTGTGGTCTTAGATATAGATGATGATGCTGATATCCCATTAATTCTTGGAAGATCATTCCTAGAGATGAGTTTATTTTGAGGGTGAATGGAGATCAAGTGACTATAAATGTTTTTGATAAGCCTGTCCCAACATCAGATCTTCATGCCCCTATTAATTGCATTCAAGGTAAAGTTCAAAAAGAGTCGATTAGCAAGAACTTTGCACTATCGATTAATGTTGATTCTTGTACCTCCAAGATGGTTGAAATGGAAAAAGGTCTTCCCAATTCTTAGAATTTATTGCAAGCTGATCTAAAATTTTTTGATAAGTTGAAACCTGGTGCTTTACCTGTTGATAAATTAAAAATCCCATGGCCTAGTGGAGTTACAAATGCTAAGGTGTCTTCTGGACAAATAAGTACAACTCTAGGTCATAATGTTTTTGGAGAGGATTCCAAGGCCAATGACCGAGTATGGAGGAAAAAATCTGCAAAAAGAAGGGTGTCATCCTATTTCTCCTATTTCAAGCCACCAAGATTAATTGAGAAAAGGCAATGTTGAGTTAATGACATTAAACAAGCACTTTTTGGGAGGCAACCCAAATTTTCTTTCCTTTTCTTTACTCTTTTATCCTTTTAGTTTCTGTTCGTTATTTGTTTTGTTATTATTTTATTATTGACTGAAAATTTTTCTATTTTTGTTTTGAAGGTAATGTTGAGTCGACTTAGGTATCTCCTCGAGTTCGGAGCCTTTGTAGGGGGATGTATATAGCTGTCAGCCACCAAAAAGAGTTTTCTTTTCTTTTCTTTAATATTTTATTTTTGTTTTCATCATCACCTTTTTGTGTTTTGAGTCATTCTGTGCATGCCGGTTTGTTGAATTGAATATTCAATGATTGATTTATTTTCTTGGGATAACACATGAGAATCTATGAGTTATATTTATCTCTCTTGTTTCAATTGTGTTTTCTTCCCGTCTTTATGTTTGATAGACCTTGGAATTTAATTGCATGTCAAGCTTAGAAAAAGTTTATAAGATTGCATTTGTGTGGATGATTTGCATCTAGAAGTTGTTAGATTCTCTCTTGAAGCGAAATCATAGTAGTGCATGATTAAGAAAATGATAAGGGTCTTTTTTAGACTATTTGAGCCTTTCAAGCTAACCTGTGAACACAGTGTATCATTAGGTCCCTTTTGCAACCTTGTTATTATTTGACCTTGATTTCTTTTCTTTACCTACAATTACCTTTCCTATACCCATAATAATAATAAAAATTTCCTCTTACACACCCTTTGTTGAGTGCATATCTTGTATTATTTTTTATTCAAGTCTTAGTTAATCTTTGTGCATGAAATATTTCAGGAGCTGAAAAAAAAAAGAAAAAATTTTAAAAAGAGAAAGTTCACACAATGTATTGCAAAGAAATAAGTTTGGGGGTGGTTATTAAAAAAATAAAAAAAAGAATAAATTGTTGATTCTTATACTCCGTTTTGCACTTGTTCTACATTCTATGGCTTGAATTCTAAAATTTGCATGATTTTATATATCAACTTTTATTTTTATTATCCTACCCTTTCTTTCTTAACTCGTACCCTTGGCCTTACATTACAAGCTTTGTAAAGTCTCTTTTGATCGTTGATTATGTGTTGTTTACAGTAGTGGTGAGAGAGATGAAGAATAACCCTATGGATGCGGGTCTAATGTGCATTTGTAATTTTATAAACTTATCCGGGTTTGTACTTTATGAGTAGATTTGGTCTTTCATTCATATTTTTGGGAAGTCATTTTTGCATGTGAGTTGCATGTGAGAGACGATGTAGCACTTAGATTGTACATGTATGACACTTTAAAAATTAATTGTGAAGCAGTTTCTGAGAATATGCATGATATTCACTACCCGGTATTGCCATGTTTAAGTTTGAATGTTTTTAGTTTGTAGTTGTTGTTTTTATTTTTATTTTTTTATTTTTATTTTTGCTTGAGGACAAATAATATTTAAGTTTGGGAGTATTTGATGAGTGTAAAATATACTTATCTTTTGGGTTTATTTATTAAGACTTTTAATTGATTTTTATTTAGTTTTTGTTTATTTTTATTTTTTTTATTTTTAAGTAATTATCTCTTCACATAATCATATTTGATTTTTTAGGATAAATCATCTGATTTTGTGCAAAAATAATAAATTCTTGAAGATAAATATTTGAAGGATTCAGATCCTATTCTTAGATGCTAATTAGAGTTCTAATTGGATATAAAATCTTAAATAAGGATTAAATTGAAGATTTGATAAGGATTCTCAAAGAGATTTGATTTAGAGAAAAATTCAGATTCCACACTATTCTGACCATTCCTCATTAATTGAGCCGCATCTCAGGCTACAGAGATTAGATCTATGAAAAGCTAACCGAAAATCCAATAACTTCTCTGTTGTGATTGACGGCAAATTCGGCCATCTAGAAGGTGAGAAAAATCATGCAAGTTAGATACGAAAAGCTGTCAGCTTTTCTATAAAAGGGATTAAGTTTAGCAAAAGAACACACTTGGACAGAATGCAGCAGTCGTCAAGAGACACAAACCCTAAAGTGGTGTGGGCATAATTAGGCTTGAAGATTAAGAATTTTCTTCAACGTTTCCAATTTTCTACAATGGAGTTTATCATATTCTTCCCTTTGTGTTCTTCTTTTTTCATGTTTAACTAAACTTTTTTTCGTTAGGGTGATGATGAATATTGTTCTTGGATGATATAAATTCTTTTATGAGTTTAATCTATGTTTCTCTTTCATAATTTATGTGTTTATCTCTTTTCTTAATGTTTTTCTAAATCTAACTAATTTGTGAATGATTTTTGGGTTGATGTATGATTTGAGAAAATTTGCATGAACCTAGAACTTGTGATAAACACCATAACTTCTGCAATTGCTAGGAACAGACATTGTGGATTGTATTGTCTTTCCCTTAATTCCCTCGTTCTTGATAATGCCTTTCTATTTGAGGTTAGACTAAGAAATTAGTTAATTCTAAATAGTGTAAGAGGATTAATATACCAAGAAATTGTATATTGATTAATTTTGGGAATTGACCTTGAATCATTGGAATAAAACTTGATTAAACCAATATTTGATTTTGCATTGAAAGAGTTCAAGTGACATATGACCCTTAACACTTTCATATCATTGTCTTCCATCTTAACCTAATTAATTAAATTTTGCTTTTGTTATTTTTGTTTAATCTTTCTTATTATTATTTTTACTAACTATCTTTTTGATAGCTTGAATAGTATCGGTTTGGCGAATTTAGTAATTAGTAACATAATCCTCGTAGGAACGATACTCTTATTCACTCTTTATTACTTTTGCAATTCGTTGCACTTGCCGATTTCACAACAAGGAGGTGAACTGAGTTTATAAAATATTTTTACAATCTTTTCACAAAACACTTGTTTATCAATTTTCATGGAAGCTTTTAATTGATTGAAGTGAATAAATAGATGAGATTGATTACTTCACTCACAAATAAGCAAGCCAAGATGAAGTGTATTCAAGCAAGCATATAAAAGTAATGCACCAAAGTAAATGAGATAGAGTTAAGAAGAGCAAACACAAAATTTGTCTTGGTTCAACCACCCTTTGTGACCTACGTCCAATCCTCAAATGAACTACCTGAAATTTTTTACTAGACCTTCAAGCTTGAATAAATGCTTAAAACCTTTATAACCAAGAGCACTCAACACACCTCTGAGATGCCTTACCATTTCTGCTTCAGCCTCAAGATAGGGATACCTCACCCTCTTTGCAACTTTTGAGGGATACCTCACCCACTTTACAATCGAGGAATACCTCACCTTTTCACTAGAGGGATACCTCATCCTCTTTACAAGAAATCAAAGAAAGATAGAATGATAAACTCTTAAAAGAATGGATATTACAAATTGAAGCTCAATGGGTGTTAAGGAATCATACACTAAAGCTCAAAACAGGGGTTTGTGAGAAAAAGAGAGTTAGAACTTGTATTCAATGCTCAAGAATGATTTTCAGATGTTTTTCCCACTTCATTTAAGTCTCTAGAGATTTGTATTTAAATCCCATGAAGAAATAGAATTGTTAGAGGTGGTTGGGAGCATTAAATGCTGGTAACTAGCCGTTATTTTTCGTTTTCAAACTCTTAAATAACATATTATTAGTTTTGCATAACAGATTATAGTATGCCAATAACAGATTACATAACAAATTTTTTGTGTTTTTAGAAAATATTGTTGCACGCAACAACAGATTATTGTGAAGCCAAAATCGGTTAGGTATTTTAAAAAATAGAAGGCACGCTACTGACTTGTCAAATAACCTATTATAAACACTCCATAATCAATTATTCCTTTTAAAACAACAAAAGGTATGCTACTGACTTGTCAAATAACTTGTTATGATTTCCAGATAATATGTTATTGTTTCCAGATAATCTATTAGATATTTTGTTATTGGCTATCAAGAAAAAATGATTTTTAAAAGCCTTTACAAGCAAAGATTCCCAAAACCTTTCCAACCTTTTTGAAATCATTTTGCTCAAACTTGATAAATATTTGCATAAGTATTAAACATGATTTTTCACAGAGATTTAAGTTGAATAAAAATGAGATATGAGCTTAGTGTGATTCCTCTTTACCTTTACACAAGATCTAAGTCCTATAAGCTAAACTTGAAGAAGCTTGAGACTTGATCTTTGCACAACCATTTCTTTCTTGTTTGTTATCATCAAAACTATTGTCATTGCTCATGCTAATTATAGATTTAAGAATATATATGGAATATTGATGTTATGGTGATTTGAGAGTGGATTATCATCGGTGTAGTATGTTTAAGAATTGGTTTTGTTACTGAAACCCAAGTGGTAATCGATTACCATGGTCTGGTAATTGAATACCAGCCTTCAAAAATGATTGCTGGAAATGTGGTAATGATTACCATAAGTGGTAATCGATTATCATCAGTGGTAATCAATTACCAAGCTACTATATGCGAATTTTGCAGGTGGTAATCGATTACCATCAGTGGTAATTGATTACCAAGTTTCTGACTTGTTAAAATCAAGCCGATAAGCGATTACCAAGAGTGGGTAATTGAGTACCAAGCCTCTGTTTGAGATATTAGCATGTGATAATTGATTACCACATATGGTAATCAATTACTAGTCCCTTATTTTGAGGAAATAGAGTTCTTTACTCCATGGGGACCAAATGAAGGCTTATATTATGATCCAATTCACTAATTGAAGTATCATGTGATATGAATATGCATATAGTAAACCCTATAAATGATGCTAAGGTGCACCTAGAATAATTATAAATTGATATAATTATGCACTTAGTTTGTTTATGAAATGATTTTCTAAGGCACTTAATTTATTGTGAATGGATGCATGATAATCACATATTCTATACATTAATAAACCTTCATGTTTAGCCATTTATACCTTCCTTGTTCTTAATTGTTTGAGCTTGGTAATGTTTTATAAGTTTAGACTCAAATTGTGCTTATTTGATAATTCCTAGCATTGTTGAGGTTTTACACTATTTCTGTATTTTGACCATATCTTGAGTTTTAAAAATTTGATAATTATGCATTTTATCTTGTAGGAAATCTGAGAGGAAGTTCTACAACTTTGATGAAGAGCTCAAAGTCTCAATCAGATGTCTAGGGGACCGAATTGGTCCTGGAAGTCAGAATATGAGTTTAGTGACCCTTTGATATTGTTTTGATCATAACTTGAGTTGTAGAACTCCAAATTGCTTGGAGTTTGGGCCCAATTGCTCATAATGGACCCAAATTTGTATCTAAGTGGATTCTAATCATGTGAGGCCAAAATATGAGGTATTTTTAGGAGTTTTAGGCAGAAATCCGAGGCTAGGAGGAGATATACCTCTCATTATACACTTTTCTCTTCTTCTCTCTAGAACTATTTCCTCCTCATTCTCTCTAGAATTTTATTTTCTCTTCTTTTATTTTTCTGAGTTCTTCTCTTCTCATGGAGGGGTAGGGCCTTTAGATCAATCCAAGAGATTGAACAACTTGATGCTTAATCTTGAGATTCTGCTTTAATTGTTATATTCATCTATTAATCAAGTTTCTCTTCTTCTTCTTCTCTTTGTTAATTCTAGTTGTTTGATTAGAATTTCCATATGTTAATTGCTTAATTATCATGTGCAAAGAGATGAACTCAGAGATTAAACAAAGCATTTAAGGTGTTTGATGAAATGTTTAACTTGGTTGGATCTTGGCTTTTAAGTTAAATTCGATTTGGATGAGTGCTTAATTTGTCTAACCTCAAATAATTGAATCTTGGAAGCGTTTCTAGTAGAAGATCCATGGATCATTGAGAGACGTCTTGAAGTGATCTAAGACCAAGGGCTTGACTGATAATTGAATGGACCTATAATAATCAAGGGTGGATTAAAATCAAGTTTGATTAATTCTATTAGATTGGTTGCTTTATTAATTCTATTTTATCCATTTTTGTTTGAATTCTGTTATTTACATTTTTTGTATGCTCAACCCCCTTTCCTAATTTTGACTTAATCTAATCCAATTGCAATTACAATCCTTAAGAGATGATCCGGTATTAACTCCTATGCTATAAGTCATAGGTATAACTCGGTTACAATTTTGATTGAGTTCGACGCTCGTCAATGCACACTTTGTATGACTTGAAAGGTACACTTGTTGTAATTATATGGTGTACTAGAATTGTATTACTCCCTAAAATCATTAAGGTTGAGCTATTATTTGAATCAAAAAGTTTAAGTGCTCATGCAATGAGACATAAAGGATGTAACCTTGAGTATGAAAGTATCTTAAATGAATAAAGGATATAACCTCAAGTATGAGAGAGTCTTAAATGAATAAAGGATATAACCTCGAGTGAGAGTATCCTAAATAGATAATGGATATAACTTCAAGTATGAGAGTATCCTAAATGAATAAAGAATATAACCTCAAGTATGAGAGTATCCTAAATAGATAATAGATATAACCTTGAGTATGATATTATCTTAAATGAATAAAGGATATAACCTTGAATACGAGAGTATCCTAAATAGATAATGAATGTAACCTCGAGTATGAGAGTATCCTAAAAGAATAAAGGATATAACCTCAAGTATGAGAGTATCCTAAAATAGATAATGGATATAACCTCGAGTATAAGAGTATCTTGATATTTTATCTTAAGAATGTCTTGAATAGATGTATCCTTGTATTATTAGATAGATATTAGAATGTAATCTAAGGATATAATAATGAGCTAATTTTATGATAAATGATTATGAATTATTAGTAATCATTCTAGGAAGGACTTATTATGAATTTAATCTATTTTATGATAAATGATTTGAATTATTAGTAATCCACTTATTTTTGGCTCTCTATGTTATATTTTAAATATTGAAATGATTTCTCAAAGCAGCTGAAATTATTGTAATAATGTTATATATGTTAGAACTATTGAGAATTTTAGAATTCTCATGCCGTGTATTGTATTTTCCATGATAATTCTAGGAAAAGGATCTTCAGCCAAGTGAGACAAAGATTATGAATGTGGAGTAGTTTAATCTCTACTTCTGTACAAGAATTATATATAGTTTTGTAAAATTTATGCCTTAAAGGCATAGTTTGAATATATTGTATAATGGTGTACAATGTTGTATAATGAGAACTTCAGTTAAGTATATTATAATTCCCTCTTTAGGCTCATATTTTTATATATAAATCATAAATCTTTTACTAAGAATGACATTAGTTTAGAAGTGACGTGCCTAATTCTAATTATTATTGTGCAAATCCGAATATACTATTAGTATTAGATTTAGTACATTACAAAAAATACTTGTAAGCTATGTATATGGAGTTGGACAAAATGCATGGAGATCAACTGTTGTCCATAAAAAAGTAAGGCCATGCAAATTTAGTGAGGGTGACTTAGTTTAGAAAGTTAAGTTGCCTCTTAGAGCAAAAGAACATGGATTTGGAAAATGGTCAGCAAATTGGGAAGGTCCTTTTCGAGTTAGTAAAATGTTAGTTATGGGTGTTTACGGATTAATGAACATAAACAGTGAAGAACATACTAAGAGTATCAATGACAAATACTTGAAATATTATTAACCTTCCATGTGGGAGGAAGGGAATGGGTACTAAACAAGCTAAAAAAAAATGGGCAGCTAAAGGTGAATAGCAAAAGCAACAACCACTTACATAAAAGCTAATTCAAATCCTAATTACTTGCGGCCACAGGCCGGCCACATAACCAAAATGTAAAATTGTAAAGTTGCTCCAAGATAAAAAAAAAAGGAAGGGAAAGCTAAGATTTTGGAAGCTCTTCAAGTTTAGGTCCAGCACTGGCTCTGGTCATGATTCCTACATATTCAACAAGGTCCTTGGCAGGCTCAAGGGTACTCGTCCTGTCCTCTTCCATTGGAGGTACAGTTTCAGCAATGGTGTTTGCTAGGCCAACTTCCAGTGATGGTGGTTCTTCTTCCTTCTTAACCACCTTCAACTCGAGGAACTCAATCTTAAACTCCCCCAGTTCTTTTTCCTGATCATAAAATATTTTGTTGCTCTAGAATGGAAGCAGATAATTTTTTATTACTTGATTCTCAAAGAAAAGTTGATGCACTTCATCTTGGAGTCGATTGTGATTGAATTGCAGAGTGTTAAGATGTGGCACCAATAATTTTACCTTGTCCTGTAGCTATTCAATTTGAATTTGTTTTTCAGCAAGATCTTGATTGGCCTTGGTAATCTAGCTCAGGTAAGCTTGATCAGAGGCTTTAATCTTTGAGTACCTCTTCACAATAGCCTTAGAGTAGGCAGAAACCTTATACAATTCTTTTTTGCCCACTTCTTATTGTGGATTTTTTGCAAGCACACGGATCGTGCAAGTAGTAAAATAAAGATCATTCCCACGATGATCGATTGATTACCAACTCTTACGACAACTTTGATTATTTAAGTGATAAAAATAATAGTGAAACTCAATCAAAATCAAAATGGAAATCAAAGCAACAAAGTAAACAAATAAATCTAGCAAAGTTAGGATTCAACCAATATTTAAAGACATAGAACTAGGAATTCACTACACCACCCCTTATGATAAATTATAATCCTATCTTTGCTAATGTTCAATTATGTTCTTGAATGTGATTTGTTCTGAATTATTTAAAGCCCAATTTCTTGGCACTAAAAAATGTGCTAAAACTCCGTTAATCCTATTCTCATGACAAGTAACCCAAGTTCCAACCCATTAAGTTTTATGACATTCGTTTGCTCCTCAAAGGATTTAAGTCAATGTCTAGGTCTCAATTCCTAAGTTTAATTCTTGAATTATCTAGAAATTAGTTTCCATCTTTTGATACTTCACTTAAAGCCTAAGATCATGTAAATATGGCCAACAACATACCACAAGCATTAAGCATACCAAAAATGAATCAAGAACAATAATTTTTCATTAACAAAGAATCAAATTAACAATTCAACATAGAAAAGTAGAGAGTTGCATCTTAATCCTAAAAAAAGGAATTTAGCCACTCATGGTGGTCAATGTAAAATAAACAAGAATAAAAGTTAACGAAATAACTATGATTCTATCTCAAGAAAATAGTAAAAGAAAATAGAAAGAGAAAATGGAGAAGATGAAGAAGGAGAAGATGTCTTCAATGGTTGAACTTCAATTGCTCTTGCACTTGTCTTCAAAACCATAGTGCCTCAGGATTAGGGAGTCACTTCTATTTATAACGTTTGAAGTGAAAAACTACTATTTTTAATCACATAATACTTTACACGGATGTGTCTAAGCTCGACATGACCATGTGAGCTTGAATTACATAACTCACACCATAAGTGAGACACGGCCGTGTGACCAAGAGACATGACCGTGTGAGCTTTACAGAAATGAGTCCCAAGTTAGACAAGACCTTGTCTAACTCTTCAATCGGTTATAGGGCCCTATCTAACTAAAATGGTCCTTTTTACTCTGAAATCGCATCATCTTCACTTGTTTTCACTCCAAATGTGTTAAATCTCTCTAAATCTGCAAAAACAAAGACAATAATAAGGATCCATCTAAAATTCACCAATAAATATAAGCAAATCACCATAATTTATCTAGTATAAGACTATAAAATATAGGCTTATCACTTCCAGCTAGTTAAAGGCTAACTTTCTCTTTAGCTAGAGATGGTTGACGTTAGTAGAAAGCTTCGAAAGTATCTCCTAGACTTCCTCACTCAGGCATGATGGCTATTGATATAACACTCTCAATAACATGTTAGACTTGTATAGAATTACAGAGGTAGCCTAATACTTGCTTGACATGCTTATGAAGTTTTGTGACAAACTGAGTTAGTTTAAGTACTTTACCGTAATACTGAAGGTGGAAAGTGGCTGAAAATGACTCAGATTATAGTTTTAAAGGTTAAGTTAAGGAAAATAAATATGAATAATTTATTTTCAGGTCACAAATGAGTTTAGTAAGATGTAGTTAAATTTTAAAGATGAACAGAGTCGGTTCAATTTTTTGTTAAGGACACTGAGTGAGTGTTTAAATACCAGATTGACGAGTCATAGATATGAAAAATTCAGGAAATGGTGAAATAAAGATTAATATGAATCTTAGGATTTATTTTAATGTTTTTGGAGGTTAGGAAACTTGATTTAGTAAAATCAAAGTGTTCTTAATAGATACGAAGTTTCAATAAAATGACCAAACTACCCTTAGTGCTTATCTTTAAAGTGAGATTTCGTCTCACTTTTCTCTCCTCTCTCACACATTCTGGTTATAGAAACAGAAATGAAAAATAGAGAAAGAAAAGAGTAAGAGAAGAAGGGAGAAAAAGAAGAGGTGGGAAGGAAATCAAGAGGCAAAAATCCAAGCTTGAGGTAGGGGACCTTCACTCCTCATCTTTATCTTTTATTTCTCTTCTTTGCTGTCTTCATTTAGGCATGGAGAGAAAATAGGTATGGAAGGTAGTTTATGATTTCTATACTTGTTTCTTACTATTAAGATGGAAATTAGTTAGTTAATGACTTATTTGATGTATGAAGATTGATCTTTATCCCTTAAGTTCCCTTATGCTTATTTGAGTTGTGAGATGTGAAAAATGGTTTTGAGTGTTGATTTGAAATTCTTGTGCTTGATTCTTGATTTTGAGAGTGAATTTGGGTTGTTCTTGGCTAGCATGATGTATGGTTGATGGTTTTATTCAAAGTAATGTCCATGAAATCTTTTGTGTGAATGTTTGAAAAATAGGTGTTATAGTTTTAAGGTTTGATTATCAATTCATGTTTCAATGATTCAAAAGTATGTTTGAGGATTACAATTTGATTATGGTATTGGAGAACATCTAGGAACTGATTTTAAGGGTTAGAACTTAATTAAAATCCAAGTTATGTAGAAAACTAGGTTAAAAAAGAAGTTATGTAGAAAAATTTCAATACTGATAGCTCGTAGTATTTGTAGCTTAACTTGAGTTGTAGTCATCGAAATGACCTGCTTCTTATTGAATTTGAAATCTAAAATATAAGGCTTCATGTAGTAAAAATTTCATATTTTTAGACCAAACCAAGTACCACCAGTTTCAGATTAAATCTGAGATAGATTCTGTAGAAATAAGCAATCTGACACTTAAGTAAACCAGATTGCATAACTTCCTACTCCAAGGTTGTAATTACTTAAGACCAATGGCATTTTGAAGCTAATATGTAAGGCTATAAGAGGTAAAGATTTTAGAATTTTTTCATTCTTCATTTGTTGTTTAAAGTAACTTTAAAACTACCTCTACATTTTGTTCTGTAACTTTAGCTAACGAAGTTAAATGAAGTGAGGTTTATTTCATTTGAAAGATATGAGATAATATTTTTTTCCTATAAAATTTCAGATTTTTTTTAGTTAGAATGTACATTTGGTGCATTCTTGAAAATCAGCCTTTTTAGGCAAAGTTAAGGTATTTTGTGATGGTTTGAGCCCTAGAAACACTAGTAGCTCCTTTAACAATTAAAGTTGAGTTATGGAAGTATAGTAAGAGTGTGTTTACTCTTTTATGGATAGGATCCCTTGTTTATGCCTTTTTAAGAGTCTTGAGACACTAGTAGGAGAATTTCTTAGAAAGAAAGATCATTTTGCATTCAAGGAAAATTAAGGAGATTATGTGCATCCATTAGATATGGATTGCCTTAGGTAAGTGTCTAGTCCCTTAAGCAACATAGTTTTGCATTAGATATCACTTGAGAAGTGATGAAGAGGTGGGAAACTAGATACAAGTATGCAAGTTTGTTTAGCAATAGTAGAGTTCTATAGTGCATGAAGTGCTCTCATAGAGTTGAGGTAGAGCTAGTAATGCAAGGATAGAAAGTATACTAAGTTTGTTTAGCAATAGTAGAGTGCCATAGTACATGAAGTACTCTCATAGAGTTGAGGTAGAGCTAGTAATGCAAGGACAAACTTGGTATAGAGTTTATGTGGTGGTTATGTAAGAGTTAAACATAGCACCATATTTTTCACGCACACCACATTTTTCACACACACCACATTTTTCACACGTTTGCTATTCCCAAGTATTTGTAACCTTATGTCATGTGCACAATCACTTGACTAGAGAACACAGACTAGTCTTAGATTCTCATAGCGGGGACTATAAGGTCAGGGTTACCAGTGTGGTGTTGTGGACAGATTCTATCCACTACAAGGTAGGTTAAGGAAGTAATATATTCCCTCCTTACCTGGTAGGTTAAGGAGGTAACAGATTCCCTCCCTACCCAGTAAAATACAAGGAATCGGGTTCTTAGGAATAGTCAAGTTTCATGATATTGCATCTACACTATCACAAGGCATTGCATAAGTATAACCATACATCATAACATAAAGCATTGCATTTTTTAGACAATTGTATGGACGATTGTCTTATCTTACAAATGAGTTAGTTCAGAATAATATTTGCTTGGGAACATTACATAGAGAGAGAATGTGATTGTTCCTTGAGTAGTGAGTAGTAGTTTGATTGCTAGTTATTGATTTGTTTATTATTACCAAGTGGCCTCAATACTCAAGAGGGGGGGTGAATTGAGTAGTTAAAAATAAGTTCACAAATCTTTCGCAAATCGTTTGACAATCAATTTTCGTTGAAGCTATTGAATGATCAGAGATAATTGAATAGATGAGTTAAGCACTTTTACTAATGAACGTAATAGCCAAGGAGACAATATTCAAATAAAACAATGAAACAGGCATAAAGATAAGCGAGATGAGGGTTTAGAGAAACAAACACGGTCGTTTATCCTGGTTCAATCACTACTCCACTTGTGATCTACGTCCAAATCCCAAGCAACACCTTGAGATTTTCCACTATATCTTCAAGCTTCAATGGGTGCTTGAAAAACCACTACAACCTTGAGCACTCAACAAGTATGGGATACCTCACCCAAAAGCTTGAGCCTCTATTTTCCAAGGGATACCTCACCCTTACAATCCTTGAGGGATACCTCACCCTCACTAATCAGAATGTATAAGATTGAAATAGAAGAAGCTCTCTCTAGAGCAAGTGTTTACAAATTGAAGCTCTGTTATGCTCTCAAAGATTTTTTCACGTTTTTAGTTAGAAAACAGAGCAAGAAATGATTTTAAGGATTGATTCACGTTTTGAAGTATGATGATCAGTTTTTGGTTCAAGGTCAACCGTAAATGAGAACCCAACTTTGGTATTTATAAGTTTCTCAATTAATAGAGCCGTTGGAGGTAGTTGGGCATGCATTTAATGCATTTAATATAGCCGTTGGACGTTGTCAGGATGCGTGTAATCGATTACATATCTCAGGTAATCGATTACATTATTGTTCCAACGTTTTCTGAACTATCTGGGCTCTGTGTAATCGATTACATTCTTGAGATAATCGATTACATGGCTTCTGACTTTGCTTGTAATCGATTACAATGCTTATGTAATCGATTACATGACTTCGACTTCTTTGTGTAATCGATTACAATATTCATGTAATCGATTACATGGCTCGTCGAACGTGTTCTTTGAGTTTCGGGTTTTGTGTAATCGATTACATATATTGTGTAATCGATTACATGGCTTCTGACTTTGTTTGTAATCGATTACAACATCAATGTAATCGATTACATTTCTCGTCGAACGTGTTCTTTGCCTTTCTGGGCTTTGTATAATCGATTACATATATTGTGTAATCGATTACATGGCCTCTAACTTGGTTGTAATCGATTACATTCACAATGTAATCGATTACATGACCTTCTGTTTGATGTGTAATCGATTACAAACATTATGTAATCGATTACATTGGCCTTTGAACACATTTTTCTAGTCCAATAACGCTTGTAAGTTATTTCCAACACCTCAAGATACTTGTTTAAACATAAATCCTTTTAAGAGTGTTAGATTTAAAGTTGAAACTCAAGTTTTATTGAAAGCCATGTTTAACTTTGAAATTTCCCATTTATTTTGAAATCATATATTGAAAAATCATTTGAGAAATCTTGAGAGCATTTGACATTAATATCCTAAGTCTTATAACTAAATAAACCTTCTGTCTTCTTTCTTTGATCTTGATTTTTCCTTTTGTACTTGATCTTCTCTTTTGCTTTTGTTATCATCAAAAACCTTTTGACATGCCTTAGAGACATAAGCATTCACATTTATGATGTTTATGGGTTGTTTATTCTTGTGAATATTACAATTACTGGTATTAGTACACTTATACTGAGAATTATGAATTTTCACCCATGTGTTGCCATGTAAATCCAGGTGGAAGCTCTTCCAAAGGCAAGTAGAATAAGAATGAAGACTAATATAGTTATTTTTATGTTTAGTAGACAGAGTTTATATATTCATGTATATTTTCTTAAAGTTTGAAAAAGAAAAGGTTATGTATTATATTATGTTACTTGAGACAATGTTTTATGTGTATAAAAGTATGTATGTTTTTGCAAGGCTCACCATATTCATTTATTTATATAAATGTTATGGGTTAGATTAATGTTTAAGTTAGAAATAGCATAGCTAATACTGCTTATCCAGGTATATGTTAGATATAAAAGGATTTTGGTATTAGGATGTTACAGTCCAAGGCTGATTAATGATTTGAGGGTCAAGTGGAAAGAATCGTGTTCAGAAGACTGTGATGGAAAATGGGAGCTGAGGATTTCTGATTCGAGTGTCGAGCTCAACCAAATAACAAAATTTCAGTTCTATCGATAACTTGTATCATAAGGTGACAAACTAAGTCGTCTCTTGAGGATTAAGGTACCAATCAAACCAAATCAAGGTCAAACAGTGAGGGATTGTGTATATAGAATGTAAACATAATAATTAAATATAAGAAAAATCAAATTGTAAAGTAACTAATCTAAGAAATAGCCAGAAACCTAGTTGGCTTGTCATCGATCACTAAACATGCATATGGATTAAATTAATTAGTTAATCTATGAATGACTAAAATTTTTACATTAAACACATGGAATTCAACACTAGATAATCACCTCGAATTTAACTAACAAATGATTCATAAACCTCTAAAAATAAGTTTATCCCAATGATTTAATATGTTAAGTTTTGATGATGACAAATACAAGACAAAAAAAATGATGCTTATGCTTCATAGATGTGCTTAATAGATGACAAATGCATTATAAACGAATATTGATCATGTTACATAGATGTGCTTAATGAGATATATTGTGTCATGCATGATTATATACTTTATCTAGTTATATTTCACTTAATAATCACGCAATGAGATATGTGTAACATTCTTTATATAATATATCCAATAATGCTTTATATGAGTTATAATGAATTAATATTGGAATTGGCTCTATTTAAATGATAATGTGCAAAGTGTTCTTTATTGCATCATATATAGAGATATCCTTTAGTAATTGATAAATATCTTCTTTGGATGTATCTATGAAAGTCTTATATGCATGTTAAACTAAACTAGAGTTATATATTTATGAATCATATATATAAAGATATTGAATTATGAATTTGGACTAACTATGTTTGTTTAAGTGAGCAATACTTTGTAGGATAGTCTAAGTACCAAGAGTGAGCATTGCAACTAGAAAGCAAAAGATCACAACTATGCTCAACTCAAGAAGAATTAGAATGATAAGATGTTCCAAGTATTTGCAAGATTTGAAGAGAAGAAAATTTTGGAAGCTTGGATTACATCAAGAATTGATGATGACAAAAGATCAAGTCCCAAGGTTCTTTAATAATAGCTTATAGGACTTAGATATTATGTAAAGGTAAATGAAAATCACACTAAGCTCAAATAAGTTTTAACATCTTTAAAAAGTGTTTCTTATATTCTAAAATGCCCAACAAACTGTTTTTGAAAATTTAGTCTTGATGGTAGTTCAAACCTTTGAAAATAGTCAAGTTTGTGTTTTTCAAAACTGACCTTTAGTTATTCTTTTGATCATAACTTTCAAAATACTTTGAGTTTTGTTTGAAACTTGTTTCATATGAAAATAAACTCAAAGATCTTTCCAATGAATAGTCATTTGCTTTAAACAGATAAGAAATGAAGAAGTTATGATCATTTAAAGTCAGTTTTCAAAATCAAAGTGGTTTATTCAAATAAGGGATGTGTTATTCGAATAACACACCCCAGAAAATGTTCCAGAACGTGTTTTTAAAAGATTTATTCAAATAACAAATGTGTTATTCGAATAATACAACCCAAAAAAAGTTTTAGAACATGTTTTTGAAAATTTATTCGAATAACAACGATTTATTCGAATAACAAATGTATTATTTGAATAACACAACCAGAAAACATTCCAGAACATGTGTTTGAAGATTTATTCGAATAACAATGTTGTTATTTGAATAAAACAATCCAAAAAACTCACAACGACTAGTCTCTTGGCATTTAATGCTACTAATTATTAACCACTAACGGCTCTAAAAAGCTTTGGGTTATAAATGAAAGTGTTTGGGCATCAAAGAAATGTTGAAGAACAATCTAAAAATTACTTTTGAGCATTAAATTCATGTTTCACTATTTTTATTTCTCCAATCCTTAGTTTTTGAGCTATAAGTGTGTGAATCTTTGATACTCATAGAGCTTCAATTTGTATTATCTACTCTTGAGAGAGTTTGTTATCATCCATACTTTGTTCTTCAAGTTGTATATCTACTTTTGTGAGAGTTTCTAATTTTTCTCTTTATCTTGAAATCATTGTAAGAGGGTGAGGTATTCCTTATTTGTAAAGAGAGTGAGGTATTCCTTGAATGTGAGGCTCAAGCACAAAGGGTGAGGCATCCCAAGGTGTGTTGAGTGCCCCACTTTGTAAAGGTTTTCAAGAACCCTTTCAACCTTAAAGGTTTAGTGGAAAATCTCAGGTGGTTCACTTGAGGACTGGACATAGGCCACAAGTGGTTGGTGGCTGAACTAGGATAAATCTTTGTGTTTGCTCTTCTCAACTCTATCTCCTTTACATCTGTGCTTTAATTATATATGCTTGAGTTGAATTTGATATCTAGTTTATTTACTTAATTTATCCTATAGCCCAACTGGTATTTATGAAATCTCTAATAGTTGCACCTTTGTTAAACTCATTCCACTGTATTTATTAATTGAGATATTCAAAATGCTTAATTTTTCAAAGGTGTTTTAAAATTTGTAATCACCCAATTCACCCCCTTCTTGGGTGATGGTTGCCATGTCTAACAAAACCTGCCATTGCTAGATTCATGCAACCTATGCTAGTTTAACAACCAGAATTCAATTAACCTAGATTAAGAAATTTGTTACCAAGTGACCTCAATACTCAAGAGGGGGGTGAATTAAGTTTATAAAATATTTTTGCAAATCTTTCGCAAAATACTTGATTATCAATTTTTGTTAAAGCTATTGATTGATGGAGATAAATGGATAGAAAAGATTGAATACTTTCACTCACAAATGAATAAACCAAACAGAGAGTGTTTAAGAAAGCATGTAAAATAAATACACAAATGTAAAGAAGATGAGTTTAAAAGATCAAACCAAAGGTTTATCCTAGTTCAGCCACCAATCCACTTGTGACCTATGTCCAGTCCTTAAGAAATCACTTGAGATTTTTCAGTATATCTTCGAGCTTCAATAAGTGCTTGCAACCTTTACAAACTAGAGCACTCACCACACCTTGGGATACCTCACCCTTTGTGCTTGAGCCTTAACTTCAAGGGATACCTCACCTTTTACAACTTTGAGGGATGTCTCACCCTCTTTTACAGATTATCAAAGTGTAGATAAAATGAAACTCTCTCAAGAGTGGATAATACAAATTGAAATTCTATGGGTATCAAGGATTCACACACTTAAAGCTCAAAACAAGGGTTTTAGAGAAATGATAGTAAAACATAAATTTAATGCTCAAGAATGATTATTAGATTGTTGACCAACTTGTCTTTAATGCCCAAATACTTTCATTTATAGCCCAAAGCATTGAAGATCTGTTGGTGATTGTTGAGGGCATTAATTACTCCAATAGAGTCGCTGGAAAGTGTTTTCTGCTATCTCAGATAACTGATTATTGATTTATGATAATCACATATTTTATATATTAATAAACCCTTATTTTTAGTCATTTACACTCTCCATATACTTAATTTACTGGTCTTGGTCATGTTTTGTAAGTTTAGGCTCAAATTGGGCTTAATTGATTTTTTCCAGCATCATTGAGGTTTGACACAGTTTCTATATTTCGACCATATCTTAAGCTCTAGATGTCTAAAAATTATGTATTTTACATTGTAGGAAAGATGAGAGAGAGCCCTACAACTTTCATAGGAGATCTAGGATAGAATCGGACATTTAGTGGAGCTAATTGGGTCTGAAAGTCAGAACACGAGTTTAGAGACCCTTTGAGAATGTTTTATCCATAACTTGAGTTGTAGATCTCCAAATGACAGGGGGTTTGGGCCCAATTACTTTTAATGGACCTAACTTTGTAATTAATGGGATTCTAATGATGTGAGACTAAAATAGGAGTTAGTTTATAGCTGTAGAAGTAGAAATTCGAGATCAATTTTTCATTCCACATTTTTCTCACCTTCTCTCTCTAGATCTAGATATTTTTTCTTCTTCTTTTTTCTTCCTCAAGCTCTTTCGTGGTGATGACTATGGAGAGCTAAATTTATGTAGTCAATGTTGGTGTATGCCCTATAGGCCAATACATTTTCTGTATTTACACACATTCTATTATGCTAATTTTATATATAAGGCATTTCATTTATTGTGTTCTTTTTGATAAATATAATAAAGTCCTTAGAATAGTAAGTTTGATGCCATAGGACATCAAGTGGATGACTTGATCGTGAGATCCTTTTGGTTACAACACTATTCTTAAATGTCCCTAGTCAAGTATTATTGTTAATTAGGACAACAATAATACATTGAGACTAGTATGTGCATAGGGATCGATGACCACATCTCACGGGTCATGGATATGAGATATCAAGTCTTCACATGGGTACATATTAGAGTAATGATGTACTGGACTGACCCACCATGAGAACGCTACATAGATCGTTACGTGAGTATCATAAGCGATTCTCATAGTGACAATGGTGTTTGTGGTCCTTTGACCTGAAATCACTACGATTCCTACATGAGGAGTTATGTATTTTAATGCCATCAAACATCATCTGCAACAAGGTGATTATAAAGTTAGTTATTGGACATATCGCGAATCATGCAGAGGGATGTGAGTGACCTAAATGGGATTTGTCACTCCTACATAACATGAGCGATATCTTCGGGCCCCCTAATTGAGTGAGATTGTGAAATGCATGGCCATGCTCACATGAGTCAATATGAGATATTGATCTTATTTGTTGTTACAAAGTCTACTCGAATATCAGGAAACAAATGATTGGACTATACAAGGGTAACACATTCCATGCCTTGTGTTCAATCTAGATATCTTGACAAAGGGACTAAACGACACGGAAACATTGGTCACGGAAAAGTTATGTTAAATCACTGATATTCTTATTACTTGGGTAGCAGCGATGTGCTGCTAGATACCGCTCACTGCTTGTAATATTATAATAGGATTTTAATATTACTACCAACGTAATAAGAATCTGCAAGGTCGCACACATAGAGTAGACTAAAATTGGAGCAATGGATCCAAGTTGGACTCAAATTCAAATATGGGCCAGACTCATAACAGATGGGTCTAGGGTTGCACAGCTTACCTTACTGCTGCTCACACTCACTTAAGGGAGTCATTATTCTAAATAGTACTGCTAAGGGGGCTGCTAATATATACAATTCAGAACCCTAGCCGCACCAGAAAAGTAAGTGAGAGAGCGACAGGTTTATTCTCTTCTCTACGCAGCTAGCACTGTGTGAGAGACGTGAGACTTCTCTTTGCGGATGTTGGACGTTCGTGAGTCTGTTCATGTGGATACCGCAGAGACATCGTTTCTATTACGGTGTTGGTGATTCACGCTTCAAGAGGTAAATCATTTAAAAACTCAAATTATGGCTTTTTGGCATGGATCCTCAGAGGAAATCCCTGTTTTTCGCTGCGTGTTGTATCTGCAAAAATTCCCAACAGTGGTATTAGAGCATTTTGCGAAACCATGATTCGGTTTTCTATTTTCGTTTACATGAGATAACATATTTTCTGTTCTTATTTTTGACAAAATATATGATCTTTAATATGTTATTACTGAAAACCGTATGAAACCCTTTGCGAAAACATATTCTGTTTCTTATGTTGTATGCAAAACCGTGATGTTGTCTTCAAAACTTCATGAAGATATTCATATGTTCTGTGAAAACCGTTTTGTATTAAGATGTATGTTTTTGCGAAGCTTTCTGGTATGTATGTGATACGAATAGCGTTATGGAATCCTTATTCTCACTGCGCGGCGTAAGGGTTTAGGAAACCTTGTTCTTGGCTTGTGGTAGCAGAGGTTATGGAATCCTTGTTTCTGCACAAGAGGCGCAGCGCAAGGGGTTTTGGAAACCCTATTCTTGTTTTGCGGCAGCAGCATCAAGTGTTGATGTCAAGTCGCCAACGAGGCACCTGAGGTTCAAGTGTTGAACGACGGCACTCCCGCCCACTGACTGGGCAGCGGGACCCCCGTGCTACCTTTGCGTAGGGTGTTTTTTGAAAATACGATATTTTATATCCAATTTTATGACTCGTGAAAATAATAATGTATTATTGTTATGAGTTTATATGTTTTTGTGATGCATGGTGCATGGTTATGGCCTTAGTCCTCTTTTTATGCCTTTTGGTTTTAATAAATACGACTTGCGTGTCGTGCCTTTCTCTCTACATTCTGATTGTATATTCTCTTCTCACCTAACTACCCTTGAATGTAAAAGAGGTTTCTATATAATGTAATTATGATGTGGAGGCAAGAAGACGGCATCAAATGAGAACGTTGATGGGAGATGCTTGGTGAAGCTGGCTTAGTTAATGCTACTTTCTTAGGGGCCATAACCATGTCACTTTTATTATATGCTTTTTATGTATGAGATGCATGGATAATGTTTATGGTATAATAAACAGTTTAATAAATAGTGAGATCTAATAATAATAATAATAAATTCCCTCAAAGCAAATATTAAGTCATTATGTGATGCCTTCCAATGTGTGGCACTCGTCAAGACTAGTATCGATCAAGTGCAGGTCTGCCAAAGCAGGATGCCTTTATCTATATTAGTAAGACGCGATGGGATAAAGGTAATATCCAACTGTCAACCATTGGGTCTGACTTAACTAGGCCATTTTAATAGGATTGAAGGCTTAGAGGCATGAAGTTAGGCTTTGGTCCATTAGATGGACTTGAATAAGTGTTATTCACCCAACTATCCAAGAGTTACATATGATGTAATTGGAAAGTGTTTCCTACCTAAATAACTAAATTTTGGGTGATCAGCTAAAGTTGACTCAAAACTAAGTGAAATATGGATCTTGGCCCACTAGGAAATCTTACGATGGGATTTTTCGAGTGAATGCTGAGGGTCATTGACTTGAATAAAATAGTGAGAGGCATATTTAATTAAAAAACCTCATTAAATATGTTTATGGCATGATACTTATATTTTGTATATTTCTGTTGATAGATTACCATAGCAATAAACACATCAGGTACTTTATCATTGTAATCCATCCTTGAGAAGGACAAGTTGTCTGGAACGAATTTTCTAGACTAGTATAGGAATTTGAGGATTGTCCTCAAGCAAGAGAAAAAGCTGTATATTTTGGAACAGCCTATTCTTGAGCCACCTGCTGCTAATGCCCCTAGAACTGAAAGAGATGCTTATAAAAAGCATCAAGATGATGCCTTGGACATTGGATGTCTAATGCTGGCCACCATGAACTCTGAGCTCCAAAAGCAACATGAGAACATGGATGCATACGATATGATCGTACACCATAAGAAGCTCTATCAAGAGCGAGTGCCGGGCATGAGAGATTCGAGGTCTCTAAAGCACTATTTCAGTGCAAGCTGGTAGAAGGAAGCCCTGTTGGTGCTCATATACTCAAGATGATTGGGTACATTGAAAACCTAGAGAGACTCGATTTTCCTTTGGGCCAAGAGTTGGCCACTGACTTAGTCCTGCAATCTTTGTCGAAAAGTTTTAGTCAATTTGTCATGAACTACAATATGAATGAGATTGACAAATCACTACCAGGGCTGCTAGGCATGTTGAGAATTACTAAGCAAAACATTAATAAAGGCAAAGGGAAGGCCATAATGATGGTCCAAAAGAATAAGGGCAAGAAACAGCAGAAAAAACCCAAGGACAATTGGAAGGGCAAGGGCAAGGATAAGTCCAAGCCCAGCACTTCTGGCTTGAAACCAGTGGATGGAGTGGCTAAGGAAGGTATATGCTTCCATTATGGTTAGACCAGACATTGGAAGAGGAACTGTGCCAAGTTCCTGGAGGAGCTCAAAAAGAAGAAGGGAAGTGAGACTTCCACTTCAAGTATTTTTGTTATTGAAGTCAATTTATCTACTTCTGCATCATGGGTATTAGATACTAGATGTGAATCTTACATTTATGTAAATGTGCAGGATCTAAAGAGCAGTAGACCATTGACGAAGGGCAAAGTTGACCTATGAGTGGGAAATAGAGCAAAGGTTGTTGCATTAGCTGTAGGGACTTATTTATTATCTTTGCCTACTAGGCTTGTAATAGAGTTAGAGAACTGCTATTTTGTGCTTGCTATTAGTAGGAATATCATTTCTGTTTCTTGTTTGGACAAGAAAGGTTTTTCTTTTATTATAAAGGACAAGTGTTGTTCTATTTATATGAATGATATTTTTTATGGTAGTGCACAATTAAGTAATGGACTTTATGTACTTGATCTCGAAACGCCTGTCTATAACATAAATGCAAAGAGGTTTAAATCAAACGATGTGAACCCAACTTTTCTCTAGCATTGTCGTTTGGGCCACATAAATGAGAAACGCATCTCCAAACTCCATAAAGATGGATTCTTAGACTCGTTTGATTTCGAATCATATGAGATATGTGAATCTTGTTTATTGGGGAAGATGACAAAGGCCCCATTCACTAGACAAGGTGAAAGGGCTAGTGATCTTTTAGGCCTTATACATAATGATGTATATGGGCCACTAAACACAGTCACTAGAGGCGATTTTCAATACTTTATTACATTTACTGATGATTTCAGTAGATATGGATTTGTATATCTTATGAAGCACAAATCAGAATCCTTTGAAAAGTTCAAAGAGTTCAAGAATGAAGTACAAAACTAACTTGGCAAGAGTATTAAAATCCTTCAATCAGATCGAGGAGGAGAATACTTAAGCCAACTGTTTGATAATCATCTGAAAGAGTGGGATAATATCTCAACTCACTCCACCAAGAACACCAAAATGGAATGGTGTCTCTGAAAGGAGGAATCGGACCTTGTTGGACGTGGTCTGATCCATGATGAGTCATGCACACCTTCCAGGCTCCTTCTGGGGACATGCTCTATTAACAGCAGCTTTCACACTTAATCGTATTCCATCTAAGACGGTTCAAAAGACACCATATGAGATATGGACCGGGAAACGGCCCAGTATATCTTTCTTGAAGATTTGGGGTTGTGAAGCTTATGTGAAACATCAAGTTTCTAATAAGCTTGGACCTAAATCAGATAAATACTTCTTTGTGGGGTATCCAAAGGAAACCAAGGGATAATTTTTCTATAATCTTACCGAGGGCAAAGTGTTTGTCGCACGGATAGCTGTGTTTCTAGAAAGGGAGTTTATCTCCAAAGGAACTAGTGGGAGAAAAGTAGAACTTGAAGAAGTTCAAGTTTCACAAAGCAGCAATGAACCAATGGCAGAAATAGAGCAGCCTCCACAAAATGTTGTGGAACAGCAACCTGCTTTAGTAGCACAAGACCTGCGTAGGTCTAACAGGATACGTCATCAACCAGAGAGATATAGATTTCTCATGACCCAACAAGGTGACGTATTGCTCATGGATCAAGATGAGCCTGTGACTTACCAAGAAGCCATTATTGGCCCAGAATCTGAAAAATGGCTTGAGGCCATGAGATCTGAAATGAATTCCATGTATGCCAACCAGGTATGGACCTTGATTGACCCACCTGAAGGGGTAAAACCCATTGGGTGCAAGTGGGTTTTCAAGAAGAAAATCGACATGGATGGTAATATGCATACCTTTAAGGCGCGATTGGTGGACAAAGGTTTCAAACAAATTCATGGTGTAGACTATGATGAGACTTTTTCCCCAGTTGTGATGCTTAAATCCGTTCGGATCTTGCTTGCATTGTCATAAATACCATGATTATGAAATCTAGAAAATGGATGTCAAAACTGCTTTCCTTAATGGAAATCTTCTCGAAGATGTGTACATGACACAACCTGAGGGTTTTGCCACTCCAGAGGATGCTAGAAAAGTATACAAGTTGCAACGATCTATTTATGGATTGAAGCAAGCTTCCAGAAGCTAGAATCTTCGTTTTGATGATACAATAAAACAGTTTGGTTTTATAAAAAATGAAGAAGAATCTTGTGTTTACAAGAAGGTTAGTGGAAGCACTATTGTCTTTTTGGTATTGTATGTAGATGATATACTACTTATTGGAAATGACATCCCTACCCTACAGTCCGTAAATACTTGGTTAAGGAACTGCTTCTCTATGAAGGACTTAGGCAAAGCCACCTATGTATTAGCTATCAGGATCTATAGAGATAGATCACTGAGACTGCTTGACCTAAGTCAGAGTACATACATAGACAAAATGTTAGAATGATTTAACATGCATGAATCCAAGAAAGGACTCTTGCCTATGTCACATGGTGTAAGCCTATCTAAAGCTCATTCCCCTTCCACCCAGGATGAGAGGGATCGCATGAGCAAGATTCCATATGCATCTGCAATTGGATCTATCATGTATGCCATGTTATGTACTCGACCAGACATCTCGTATGCTTTGAGCATGACGAGTAGGTACCAGTCTGATCCCGGTGAGAGTCACTGGACTGCTATCAAGAACATCCTTAAGTACTTAAGAAAGACTAAGGATTTGTTCTTGGTATATGGAGGCGAGGAAGAGCTAGTTGTAAAAGGTTACACTGATACTACCTTCCAAACAGATAAGGACGACTCCAGATCGCAATCGAGTTATGTTTTTTGCCTAAATGGTGGGGCTGTGAGCTGGAATAGTTCAAAGCAGGAGACAGTCACCGATTCTACCACAGAGGATGAGTATATTGTTGCCTCCAATGCAGCAAAGGACGCTGTTTGGATCAGGAAGTTCATTACTGAACTTGGTGCTATTCCTAGCATTGTGAACCCAGTAGACCTCTATTGTGATAATAATGGAGCCATTGCACAAGCTAAGGAGCCTAGATCTCACCAACGATCCAAACATATACTTAGACGCTTCCATCTCATTTGAGAGATCATCGATAGAGGAGATGTGAAGATATGCATAGTACCAACAGATGATAACATTGCTGATCCACTAACAAAGCCTCTTACACAGTAGAAGCATGAGGGTCACACTAGGTCTTTAGGCATTAGATATATGCCTGATTAGCTCTAGTGCAAGTGGTAGATTGTTAGTGTATGTCCTAGAGGCCAATACATTTTCTGTATTTACATATATTATATTATGCTAATTTTATATATGAGGCATTTTATTTATAGTGTTCTTTTTGATAAATATAATAAAGTCCTTAGAATAGTAAGTTTGATGCCATAGGACATCAAGTGGATGACTTGATCGTGAGATCCTTTTGGTTACAATACTATTCTTAAATATCCCTAGTCAAGTATTATTGTTAATTAGGACAACAATAATACATTGAGACTAGTATGTGCATGGACCGATGACCACATCTCACGGGTCATGGATATGAGATATCAAGTCTTCACATGGGTACATATTAGAGTAATGATGTATCTTTGGTGACCCACCATGAGAACGCTATATGGATCATTACGTGAGTGTCATAAGCGATTCTCATAGTGATAATGGTGTTTGTGGTCTTTTGACCTGAAATCACTACGATTCCTACATGAGGAGTTGTGTGTTTTAATGCCATCAAACGTCATCTGTAACACAAGGTGATTATAAAGTTGGTTATTGGACATACCGCGAATCATGCAGAGGGATGTGAGTGACCTAGATAGGATTTGTCACTCCTACATAACAAGAGCAATATCTTCAGGCCTCCTGATTGAGTGAGACTGCGAAATGCATGGCCATACTCAAATGAGTCAATATGAGATATTGATCTTATTTGTTGTTACAAAGTCTACTCGAATATCAGGAAACAAATGATTGGACTATACAAGGGTGACGCATTCCATGCCTTATGTTCAATCTAGATATCTTGACAAAGGGACTAAACGACACGGAAACATTGGTCACAGAAAGGTTATGTCAAATCACTAACATTCTTATTACTTGGGTAGCAGCGATGTGTTGCTAGATACACATCGCTTGTAATATTAAAATGGGATTTTAATATTACTGCCAACGTAATAAGAACCTGCAAGGTCACACACATAGAGCAGACTAAAATTGGAGCAATGGATCCAAGTTGGACTCGGATTCAAATATAGGCCAAACTCATAACAGATGGGTCTAGGGTTGCACAGCTTACCTTACTGCTGCTCACACTCACTTAAGGGAGTCACTATATAAATAGTACTGCTAAGGGGGCTGCTAATATATACAATTCAGAACCCTAGCCACACCTACAGAAAAGCGAGTGAGAGAGCGACAGGTTTATTCTCTTCTCTACGCAGCTAGCACTGTGTGAGAGACGTGAGGCTTTTCTTTGCTGATATTGGACGTTCGTGAGTTTGTTTGTGTGGATACCGCAGAGATATCGTTTCTATTACGGTGTTGGTGATTCACGCTTCAAGAGGTAAATCATTTAAAAACTCAGATTTTGGCTTTTTCGCATGGATTCTCGGAGGGAATCCCTATTTTCCGCTGTGTGTTGTATCCACAAAAATTCCCAACAATCAATTCAGAAATTCTTGAAGAAATTATGGTTTGAATTCTTAAGATCTTGGTTTTATTTTTGTATTTGAATTGCAATTGGATTCTTCTTCTTCTTGATCTTGAATATAAGAATGGTGATTCTGTTTATGTTTGATCTGATTAAATCTTGATTTAAGATTGAGAATTATGATGAATTTAGGATTGATTGATCTAAATTAATCACGGAATTAAAGAAGTTAGGTTACTGATTTGTGCCTAGGTTAATTGAATTCGGAGATCAAATTAACATAGATCTTAACATGAATTGTGCGATTGTGAATTTGTGTGTCAATTGTTAATTGAATTCTAGATAATTATCTAGTATGAATTCTAGATTTGATGCAGAGATTTTGGTTGAGTCTAAATTAACCATTCAAATGCACTTCAAATGTTTGTTGAATAGTCTATGATAGAATCAACCCAATTTTGGATAGGTTTCTGAATTGATTGTACTTTTGATTAAATTTCTCTCACTTTAATTTTGTTATTTACATATTCTGAATTCTCAAATATTCTCCCCTAATTTCAGATTGATTTGATTAAATTGCATTTACAATCCTTGAGAGACGATCCTAGTGTTGTTTCTTATGCTACAAGTCATAGGCATAACTTAGTTAAAATTTTGACTAACCAGGTTAGTTTCATCAAATGCAACATGAATAGATTCCTCTATTGTCATAGTTCTTTTATTGTAAACTCTAAAAGTTTTACTATACATGGAATACCCAAGAAATATTCTTTCATCAGACTTAGCATCAAACTTCCCCAAGTTATCATTTCTATTATTTAAAACAAAACATTTGTATCCAAAAACATGAAAGTGTGAAACAATTGGCTTTCTTCCTTTGTACAACTCATAGGGAATTTTCTTTAAAATTAGCTTTATTAGGGCTCTATGCATAACATAACAAGTGGTATTTACCGTATCCACCCAAAAGTATTTAAGAAGATTAACCTCATTGAGCATAGTTTTTATCATTTCTTCTAAAGATCAATTTTTCCTTTCTACAACCGTATTTTGTTGTGGAGTTCTAGGGGCAGAAAAATTATGCTCAATGTCATGTTCATCACAAAAAGTTTCAAAATCATGATTTTCAAACTCACTACCATGATTAATTTTTATAGATGCAATGCGAAAACCTTTTTCATTTTGGATAACTTTGGCAAGTCTTTGAATGATTGAAAAGCATTATTTTTGTGAGCTAGGAATAATGTCCATGTAAACCTAGAAAAATCATCCACAATCAATAATGCATAGTAATTTCCACCAAAGTTCATAGTTCTAGAGGGACCAAAAAGATCCATGTGCAAAAGTTGTAAAGGTCTAGTAGTTGAAATAACATTTTTAACTTTAAAAGAGGCATTTACTTGCTTTCCCTTTTGACATGCATCACAAAGTTTATCTTTTTCAAATTTGAGCTTTGGAAGTCCAATTACTAGCTCTTTTGAGACTAACTTATTTAAGTGATCCATGTGAATGTGAGCAATCCTTCTATGTCATAACCATGAATCATCTTCTTTACTCATAAACAATTTAGTATCATTTGAGGATATATCATCAAGGTTAATCATGTATATGTTGTTGAACCTATGGCCAACAAACTTAACTTGCTTATCATATTTCCCTTCAATTATACAAGAATTAGAATAAAAAAATAACTTTATTTCCTTTATCACATAATTGACTAATGCTAAGCAAATTATGTTTGAGCCCTTCAATAAGTAAAACATTATCAATAGAGAAGGAAGGGATTTTACCAACTTTGCCAACTCCAAAGATCTTCCCTTTGTTGTTATTACCATATGTTACATGTCCATTCTTCTTGGGGACAAGGAAGGAAAACTTTGAGTCATCACCGATCATGTGCTTGGAGCAACCACTATCAAGATGCCAACTTGAGCTCTTGGCCTTCAAATACACCTACAACACACATTCAGATTTTAACCTTTAGTACCTAAATTTTCTTGGGTCCTTGTGCGTTAAATTTAAGCAAGGTGCCCTTAGGGACCCACACCACTTTAGTCCCAACCTTGATATTTAAGTTCTTCCTAACATTGCAAGTTGAGACACTTTGTCCTTTTCTCCCACAATAAAAGCATTTGATAATGGGGCTACATGATGTACTTGAGGAAATAAAGACTTTTGTTGGTTATTGGGATTATACCCCAAACCAGCTCTTTAGAAAACACATCTTTGCTTCCCTAGCAACACATTTAAGTTGTTTCTTCCAAAAGTAAACATTGAAAGAGTATTTTTTAAATCTTCAATTTCATTTTCAAATGTTTTACATGATGAGCAAGATGAGAGTGTGGGTGCATTATCATGTGAAGAACAAATCATGCATGATGAGTTAGCATCAATAAATCCTAGAGTTTCATTCTCAATTTTGAGTTCATTTATCTCCTTGTTTAAAATAGAAACTTTGTTTACTAATAAGGAGATTTTTTTGTTGGAAGATAAAACTATTTTTGTGAGCCTCATGGATTCATCATACAATTCTTCAAAAGCATCTTGTAGTTCACTATAGGAAGATGAAGAGTCTAGGTTAGAAGAAGTTACCTCGGTGTCACTTTCTTCTTCTTCTTCTCTTTTAGCTATGAAACATAGATGAGCTTCTTCATTTTCTGAACTATCGGTGGAATCCATATCATTGTCCTCCCATGCTATGTAGGCTCTCATTCCTTTTTTGGTTCTCATTCCTTTCTTTTCTTTAGAATGTCTTTTCTCAATCTTCTCTGTCTTCTTTAGATACACGAGACATTCCATCTTTATGTGTCCTGGATTTTCGCATTCATAACATGTTAGAGTAGATGAGGTTTCTTCCTCTTTATGATAGGTCTTCTTAGGAAGGAAAAATGGCCTTCTTTGAATTCCTTTCTTATTTAGGAATCTTCCAAACTTTCTTACAGGAAGATTAAAATTCTCCTCATTTAGCTTAAGGTTCTCTATTCCATCTCCATTATCTTCATCATCATCTTCAATTGTGGAGGAGGTGACTTTAAGTGTAATCTATTTTTTTCTTTTTGTCATGCTTCTCATTTTGATTGAGCTTATTTAACTCCAATTCATGCTCTTGACGCTTCCCAAATAGAGTGGCTAGTGTCATTGTTGATAGGTTCCTTGACTTCGTAATAATTGCCACTTTGGGTTGCCAATTCTTATTCAAACACCTCAAAACTTTGTTAACAAGATCTTCATTAGGAAAAGTTTTTCCCAATGAAGCAAGATGATTTACTTTATGTGAACCTCATTTGCATGTCTTGAATGTTTTCTCCTTGGTTCATTCTAAATAACTCATACTCAAGAGTGAGAGTATTTATTCTTGATCTTTTTATTTCACTTGTACCGTCATGGGCTACTTGTAAAGTATCTCACATTTCTTGGGCGATCTTACAATTTGACACCTGAAAGAGTTCATCATACCCCAAGGATGTGGTGATCATGTTCTTGACTCTCAAATGACATTGAACTTTCTTTTTGTCCTCATTGGTCCATTCACTTCTTAGTGTATTGGTTCTTATACCATCAACTATACATGTGGGAACAAATGAGCTATTTTCAATGGTATCCCACACATCTAAATCAATAGCTTCAATAAAAATTTTCATCATTTCTTTTCAATAGACATAACCATCCCTATTGAAATAAGGGGATCTATTTATAGAAGAACTTTTAGAGGAAAAACCATTTGAAGTCATCACTTCTCTTGAAGCTGCTAAGCTCTTTATATAAGAGTCTACCTTTGATACCACTTATTACTAAATGGCCTCAATAATTAAGAGGGGGTGAATTGAGTTTATAAAATATTTTCGCAAATCTTTCGCAAAACACTTGATTATCAATTTTTGTTAAAGTTATTGATTGATAGAGATGAATGGATAGAGAAGATTGAATACTTTCACTCACAAATGAATAAACCAAATAGCAAGTGTTCAAGTAAGCATGTAAAATAAATACACAAATGTAAAGGAGATGAGTTTAGGAGATCAAACACAAGGTTTATCCTGGTTCAGCCACTAATCCACTTATGGCCTACGTCCAGTCCTCAAGCAATTACTCGAGATTTTCCACCATATCTTCAAGATTCAACAGGTGCTTACAACCTTTACAAACTAGAGCACTCATCACACCTTAGGATACCTCACCCTTTGTGCTTGAGCCTCAACTTCAAGGGACACATCACCATTTACAACTTTGAGGGATACCTCACCCTCTTTTACAGATTAATCAAAGTGTACATGAAATGAAACTCTCTCAAAAGTGGATAATACAAATTGAAGTTTTATGGGTATTAAGGATTCACACACTTAAAGCTCAAAACAGGGGTTTTGGAGAAATGATAGTAAAACACGAATTTAATGCTCAAGAATGATTTTTAGATTGTTCTCCAATTTGTCTTTAATGCCCAAACACTTTCATTTATAGCCCAAGGCATTTAAGAGTCGTTAGTGGTTGTTGAGGGCATTACTTGCTCCAATAGAGCCGCTAGAAAGTGTTTTCTGCTATCCCAGATAACCGGTTATTGAAAATCCATAACAAGTTATGAGCCTTTAAAAAAAGAAGGGTGTACCTCTGACTTAGTGAATAATCGATTATGGGAATCCCATAATCAGTTATTCCCTTTTAAAAACATTTTGGCGCGTTTCTGACCTTGGCAAAATAACTAATTATTGAATAGTTATAATCAATTATTGGGTTTTAGATAATCAATTATGGAACAGTGATAACTAATTATTGAACAGTGATAACCAGTTTTTCATTTGTCAAGAAAACAAGATTTCTAAAGGAATTTGTAACCAAAGATTCTCAAAACTTTTTCAACCTTTCTAAAAACATTTTGCTCAAACTAAAACAAAATTTTGATAAGTATAAAACATGATTTTGCAAAGCCATTTAAGTTAAGTAAAAACCAAGAAACGAGCTTAATGTGATTCCTAATTACCTTTACACAAGATGTAAGTCCTATATGCTAAACTTGAAGATTCTTAGGACTTGATCTTTGCACAACCATTTCTTTTTTGTTTGTTATCATGAAAACCATTGCTTTAACCAATGCCAATTACAAAATCTGCTAACCTATCGATCTTCAATTCATGTGATTAAATCATGATTAATCAATCACAATTTAATCACAAATCTCAATTAGGATTAAGGATTTAATCGGATCACATCACATAACAAAAATCTCTAATCATGCAATTCGAAATCCAAATCAAGAAAAGAAGAAGATAATTAATTCAATTCAAAATTAAAATTAGGTACAGAATCTCAAAGCCAAATAATAATTTCCTTTAGATCCTTGGATTGATATCAAATGTTTAGCTCTCCATGGCTGTCGCACACGGTTTGCAAAAGAAAGGAGAAAATTCTAGGTAGAAGAATCAAGTAGTACGAATTAAGGTTTCTATCTATCTCGGATCCCCTATTTATACAAAAATAATTTAGCCCTAGGTTAAAGTTAATCCTCTGCATCTTAGCTTTCCTTGGCCACCAAAATCACTTAATTTGGGCTTAAGATGAGAGAGTTATGCCTAAATCACTCTCAATGGGTCTCTGATCTCATTAGCCGACTTTACATGGGTAGAACACCATCAAAACATTATAGTTTTAATTAATAGTCTTCATAAGAGTTTGATTATCGTGTGTAAGATTTCCAATGGCACTAGTTTTAGCTCTAAAAGACTCATATAGCCCAAGTTATGGACCAATTAGTACATGCTGCTCGGGTTCTAGCGACAGCACCCATGTTTTGACTTCCAATCCCAATTCAGTGCACTAGATATCTGATTTAGCTCTGGGGATCTTCATAAAAGTTGTAGAGATCTTTCTTATCTTTCTTAAAAGGTAAGATACATAATTTTTAGATACTTAAAATTTAAGATATGGCCGAAATAAAGAAACAGTATAAAATCCTAATAATGTTGAAAAGATCAATTAAACCCAATTTGAACCCAAACTTACAAAACATAGCCAAGCTTAATCAATTAAATACATGGAGAGTGTAAAAGACAAAAAATAGGGGTTTATTAATGTACGAAATATGTGATTATCAAATTCTCTCACACTTAGCTTTTACACATCTCAAGCAAATTAAAAATTCAAACTAAGGGACAAGGAATGCAAAAACTAAAAAACCAAAACTCAAAGAGATTTACTTTCCAATGACCTTCAAGAATGTAAAAGTTTACAAGTAAGTATAGCAACCGAGAAGTTTAAGGGATCAAAACATTCATGAAGTGACATTTCTTTACATATCAAATCAATAAGCAAGGTAAATTCAATTGAAAGCATAAACCAAGAATGATAGATTCACATAAATATACTCCCACTCCCTTAAGTGTTTAGTGTTAAAAATGTCTAGAAGGTAAGTGTTTCACTCAACTCAACTCAACTCATGAAAATTTACACTACCATAAGCATTTTTATCTTCTACTTCTCCACTATTCTATACACATGCATACACAAATCAAGAGGACTTTATTCAAGGTTGTAATAAGGTCAAGGTAAGGGATGAGAATGATAAGGATATGACAAGCTAAAACCCAAAGAGAATAAAAGAAAATTTGAGATGAATTCTAAGAACAAGCATGGAAGTTTAATGTGATTTCATATGATACAAATTATTCTCTTCATATATATTCCCTTTTCATCTTTTTTTAGAAGTATTACAACTTTTTTTTTTTGCATAACAATTTAGCACAACATTTTCACACACCCCCACACTTAAACCATTCCTGTCCTTAAGCAAGACCAAACAACAATAACAATGTAAGATTCCTTCATACTTATTCATGAGCTCATCCAAGGATAATGCCAATGCTTTCCTATTCTTCAAGGTAAAAGGACAACATGTTTTTTTTTTTACTAAGGGTATGCAATGAGTTAAGAATAACAAAGAATAGGAAAATAAGCTCAAAGGGGTTAATCAAAGGAAAATATGTAAGGTTGGCTATTTAGCTAAAGTAGCTAATGCAAGAAAAGAATGTCTCAATCATGTTCATGCATTCATGTGAAAATGTAGCCTAAAAAAGAATAAAGCAAGTTCTAGAGTGATCAAAATCTATGAGTGAAAATCATACAAGAAGAAAGAGAATGACACAATTACTTAATCTATTCATCAATAAGCTCAAATTCTCACAAGGTATATGTAACGCCCTGATTTTTGTTTGTTTTTGGTTTATCTGTGATATTCGTGATGTTGTGAATTTTTGGTGATTTTTGTGAATTTCTATGAATTATTTGACTTATCTTGATTATTTTAATATTATTTTTAAAAAAAATTGGACTGATGGATCGGGGCCGGGGGATCTTATTAAACCCGAAACTAGAGACAATTTTTGAAGTTTTCATTGTCTGAAATTTTATCTGATGGATAAAATTTAGGTAGGCTCTATTATTCATTGGACAATAAATACCGGCTTCATTAACTACAACTTTTGTCCATTAGATAATAGCTTATAGAAAAGATCTAGTAGATTGTTTCTATCAAGTCACATTTGTGACATCATCCATGTGACATCACCCACATGACATCACATTTTGACTTTTTGGACTAATAGAAAACAAGCTAGTTGAAGAAGCTTTGGGAAGCTTGTTGGAGAAGCCTTGCCTTTTTCCCTTTTTGCCCTTGGGGCCCACGGCTAAGAAGCTTCTTCGAGAAGCTTGATGACAAAAAAAATTATTCTCCTCTCTCCTAAGCTTTTCTTGTCTTGTTTTTGAGCAACCAAAATCAAAACTCTCTCTTCTCTCTCTTCTTGAGGCTCACGGCCAACCCTCCCAAATACCATCCAATTTTTCTTTCATCCAAACCAAATACACATCTTGAATCTAAATATCATTCTAAGGCACTTTTGTGTGATGATCAATCTTTAGTTCATCCATCTTCAAGTATTTCTCTAAGTTTTTCTTCAAATCTCAAGTTCAAGAGTTTTAAGATAAAGTTCTTGAATCTTCTTTCTTGCTTTGCTTTTGAGAAACCTTCTACCAAAACTTTCTCTTTTTCTCTCCTGTATGGTTCATAACGACCACCTTTTCTCCACCCTTCAATCTTGATCAATTCCAACTAACCTCATTTCTTGAATCTAAACACATTTTTGAGACATTTTGTTGTTATAAGTTTCTCCAAAATCCTCCGTCTTTAACCACTTTCTCAAGACTTCACGTTTGGAGGCTCTAGGTAAAGTTTCTCATCTCTATTTCTAAGTTTTCTTCTCAAGTTCTTGACCATAATCTTGATTCATGGTCATCTTGTTTCAAGCCCTAGATGTTGATGCTTGTGTGTTGTTTTGTTTTAAGGATCTTCTTGGAAGGAGAAGCTTTTTCAAGAGGACAACAAGGAGCTTTGATCATCATCTAAAGTAAGAGGGAGATTAACCTCATCAACCAAGTTATGGTGGTGAGGAACGAAATATTTGTGTTTGTGAGTGAAAAATTCATGTGAGGATTTATTCACTCGACTGTGTGATTATTGGTGTATGCTTGTTTGATTATAATTATATGATGTTGATTGTATGCATAAAATTGCTATGGTTGCTCATTGATTTTGTGTGATTTTTATTTCTTTGACAATATGCAAGAACTTGATATAGTAGATTTATGATTACTAGAGTATGTTGTATGCTATAAATTGTGCTAGAAAGGAATGATTTTTGGTTCCAACGATCTCTTGAGGCTCACGGCCTTTTGGGCCTAGGAGGAGGTATCTATGAAAAAAATATTTTATTAGTTAAGAACTTAGATGATTAGGAAGCAAGAATATGATTTATGAGTTTACAAGTTAAAAAATCGAAGAAACAAAGTTTTTATCGTTGAAAAGAATTAATTTTTGGCCATGGTATTTGATAATGGAATGTAAAGGTAATTTAGAGACTTAAAGTATTTAAGATGATTTTGGTAAGTTAAGTGAAAATGATTTTAATTAGAATTAGAATAATGAAAGTTTTGGAATGAATGTCAGGAAATATTACTTAGATGATTTAGGGACTAAATCAGGATTAAAGGAATTGATTTTGGCTTCAATTGTAGAAGTAAGATAGAAAGATGATCTAAAATTTGAAGTATTTTATTTAGTAGAGTTTTAGTTGAAATCTTGTTGTTGAAGATGAAAATTTGGAGATCCAAAGACTTTAGGCTCATGGCCAAGTGGTTTTAAAAAGGGTATCTAAGACAAACTTTGGTGTTAATTTGGGACTTAGGTGCTTAGGTGAAAAGGGAATTGGATTAAGTATTTATAATAATGAAGGAGTGATACAACAAGTTGTGGTCATTTGATAAGAAAGGGATTTCGGCCTTAAGTGAGAAAATAAGCTTGAGAGAAAGATAGTGAAAACTTAAGGTATTGTTAGGATTTAGGGAAATGAAAAGGATGGCTATTGAATTTGTGAAATTGAGATACCTAGTGAAATAATATAATAGCATTGTGCTATCGGGCCGACGTACTGGACCTGGTAATGTCAGCGTTTGACTTAGGCCTGTTGTGGCTCCTTTGGTGGAACTAATGTTGTTTCATGATTATTGCTTTATCCATATCTTGTGATCATGCATTGTGAAAATTAGAATGACTTGTTGTTAAGGCTGTATGCCTAGGAGATGAATTACACCTTAGTGCGGGTGCGATAGGCATAGTGTAGGTTATGTGTTGACTTTGGGGGCGTCGGGGTACGGGTTTTTCACAATGGCCAGCTGGTAGCTCTCCTGTGCCGTGGATCAGACTAATGTAAATGCACCGACGTTCCGGACCGAGACACTATCCCTAATCATGATCTGGTGTAGACTATCTTGTATAAAGCCGTGTTGCGCAAATTGAGAAATTAAGAAATTATTGCACTTGACTTGAGGCTGACGATATACAGACAGGTCTTCTAGATCATTCTCTCTGAAATTGTGCTTAGCTCCATGGAGTAGGAAATGAGTGCATTGTGCATATGCATAGTCAGTGTACATCATGTCGTGGCATAGTCAGTATGCATATTGGGGTAGTATAGCCAGTATACTTATTGTTGTGGTATGGTCAGTATTCACGTATTTTGAGGTACATTGCTAAATTATCTATCAGTTGATAACATGATTATACCTGTTATTCTGTGATATTCCTGTATTAACATGATTATATTTGTTGTTCTTTGATATCATTGTATATGAATGGCATTCTTGTCATTACTGTTTCTTGCTGCCATGCTGGTATTGATATAGGGGATTTCACCTCTTAAATGTCTTGTGCTGTTTGTTTTGCTATACGTTATGTTTTTAAGATGACTATGATGGCAGCAAGGCAAGATCTACGAGGTTTCGTTAGTGTGCAGTTTCATGGGGGCGTCGAAGCGTGGTACGTCCATTGGGACATAGGGCGCATTCAGTACGTCGGAGATATTACCTTATTTTGGAGTAGGACCCAACATGGGGTTGCTACATTTATTGTGGATATAGCTGTTTACTTGGAGTTTTATGTGCCTTTTGGGGAGTTATGGAATAATCGTAGAACTACCCCTAAGAAGGACTCTATAGAGTCAACTGCTTAGACTTTCATCCGTGGTGACATGCCCCGACTGGGGAATTTGTCCGTTATGGATCCCAAAAAGGGCCTGGAGGAAGATCAGGTGCAAGACCCTACTCTTCAAGTGTTTGGACTTCGGCTACGCTCAGTTTTTATATGGTAGTCATTCATGTCTTTTGGGGGTACGTAAGTTTTATGTAATTAAGTTGTTACTAATCTATATTATATACATGAGATGCATATTATTCAGCTCTTATATCTTGTGTTTCTCTATTTCGGTAAGTTTATGTTACCTACGAAAAAGAAATTTTGAAACTTGTATTTCATAATATGAATAATTATATACTTTGGGAAAAATCTTAAAAGAAGTCGATCTGAAATGTAATGCCTTTCGGAGGGGGTGTTGCATTAGGTGGTATCAAAGTAGTTCATATTGTTGAGCCGAGCTATGGATTGACTATGCTTAGGCGTGTAGAAATTTCTATGTGTGTGTTGTACATTTCCTTATCTCTTGTTTGAGATGTTAAAAAAGGATTGCATAAGTTGTTTTAGGTTGAATATTAGTAGTTACTATACATGATATTGAGGATTGGCCCACTCAATATGTAATGTTCTGTATAGACAAGAAACTATGACTTCAACTAGGCGAACTAAGAGAATTGGAGTTCTTCTAGTAAAGGTCCAGTTGAATGACTGAGCTTGTGTAGAATTGTTTATACCTACACCCTTTAGAGTGGTACCTCTAGCGTGAGTAGAGCCCAAGTTTGAGTCTTTTGGGTTTGTGGATAGGTTTGTCTTGTTTGTGCTGTGTGTTTCTCTGAAACCGAACACAGAGATGTATTGTTTAGTTTTTGGAAGCAGACAATATTGCTTGACTTAGTTATATTTAATTTTTATTATATTTTGCTTTGTCTAAACATTAAAGAAAAGCAATGGTTCATGGTAGACATATGCATGTGGCTCGTGGTAAACAAACGAAGGTAGATGCAAGACGTGATAATGAAAGTATGGCTGCAACTGTGATAGCAATACAAGGAATGACTGATGTAGTAGTACAGCATAATCAAATGACTACTCAACAGCAGGAAGCAACAGTCGAGACTCAGAATCCATTAGAGTTAAATCAATCTCAGAATGCGAGACTCCGTAACTTTGGACCACCTAGGTTCTAAAGAGAAAGAAAATGTAAGGTCAATCGATCCCATCTGAAATCGTACTTACGACCATCGGGGAATCATCAACAGCAACAACAAACAAATTGAGGAAGTACTAGTGGCAGTAATGTTAGGCATACCATGAAGTTTTTACCATATTGTAAGAAATATGGGAACACCCACTTGATGAAGGATTATAAGAGCAAGAAAATAATTTGTTTTAAGTGCGGGAAGCCCAGACACTTTTCTAGAGACTGTGCTCAATCGAAGGTGGAACCTACTGTTAGTCATGAACGTGCGACAAGATCTCAAGAAGGAGGAAGAGTCTACATGATTAGTAAAGCTGAAGTCTCTCAGTTCAAAGGTCTAAACAAGGGAGATTATACCATAGAAAGTAAACCTTAAATTGCACTATTTGACTTGGGGGTGACCCATTCTTTTGTTATCTATGACTGTGTGAACCATTTGGGTTTATCTATGTTATCATTTCCGTTTCGAATCAAATATTATTATTCCTATTGCTAGGCCTGTTGTTACTATACAAACCTGTTTAAATTGCCCTATT
Organism: Ormosia semicastrata; assembly: GCA_029884595.1. Lineage (NCBI taxonomy): Eukaryota > Viridiplantae > Streptophyta > Magnoliopsida > Fabales > Fabaceae > Ormosia > Ormosia semicastrata. The sequence goes on along the minus strand of JAQQTO010000053.1, from coordinate 28,666,525 downwards.
ACTATTGGAAATCAGAACATTTCTGCCAATTTGATTTGGTTATCTCTTTCACAAAAAGCCATGATCTCAGGAATGGATTGGTTATCTTTTAACTATATCTTGTTATTTTATTCCAATAAAACTTTATTGTTCCTTGAGATTAAGATTTCTAGATTTGAATCTAGAAAGCTTACTCCTGAATTCATCTGGCCATATCAAAATTTTCGTTTGATAAATCTGATAGCCTATTAAAGCTTTTCTTTCTAACCTTCATAGTATCTTTCATGTATCTCAATTTAGAAAATATGTTCCTGATTAACGTACCAAATACAGTACAATTGAAAGAGAACTTGACCTATGAGACATTTCCTGTTAAGATTAAAGATAGACAAGCAAAATGACTCAGAAGAAAAGGAATTGTGTTAGTAAAAGTGGACTAGAATGACGTGACTGAGGATGCAACGTGGGAGTTAGAGGACAAGATGAAAGGGCAATATCTGCTATTGTTCTAAGGTATGATGAATTTAGAGGATGAAATTCTTTTTGGAAGGGGAGAGTTGTAATGCCCTAATTTTCATTTCTCTTTAGTTTATTTGTGATTTTCGTGATGTTGTGAATTTTTGGTGATTTTTGTGAATTTCTATGAATTATTTGACTTATCTTGATTATTTTAATATTATTTTTAGAAAATTTTAGACTGCTATACCGAGGCCAGGGGATCTTACTAAACCCGAAATCGAAGACAGTTTTTGAAGTCTTCATTGTCTGAAAATTTATTTGACGAATAAAATTTGCGTACGCTTTATTATTCATTGGACAATAGATACTGACTTTATTAACTGCGACTTTTGTCCATTAGATAATAGCTTATAGAAAAGATCTAGTAGATTGTTTCTATCTAGTCACGTTTGTGACATCATCCATGTGATATCACCCATATGACATCACCTTTTGACTTTTTGGACCAATAGAAAACAAGCTTGTTGGAGAAGCCTTGCCTTTTTTCCTTTTTGCCCTTGGGGCCCACGGTTAAGAAGTTTCTTGGAGAAGCTTGATGACAAAAAAAAAATTGTTCTCCTCTCTCCTAAGCTTTTCTTGTCTTGTTTTTTAGCAACCAAAAGCAAAACTTTCTCTTCTCTCTCTTCTTGAGGCTCACAGCCAACCCTCCCAAATACCATCCAATTTTTGTTTCATCCAAACCAAATACACTTCTTGAATCTAAGCATCATTCTAAGGCACTTTTGTGTGAAGATCAATCTTTAGTTCATCCATCTTCAAGTATTTCTCCAAGTTTTTCTTCAGATTTCAAGTTCAAGGGTTTTAAGGTAAAGTTCTTGAATATTCTTTCTTGCTTTGCTTTTGAGAAACCTTCTTCCAAAATCCTCTCTTTTTCTCTCCTTTATGCTCACAACCACCACCTCTTCTCAACCCTTCAATCTTGATCAATTCCAACTAACCTTACTTCTTGAATCTAAACACCTTTTTGAGACATTTTGTTGTTATAAGTTTATCCAAAATCCTCTTTCTTTAACCTCTTTCTCAAAACTTCACGTTTGGAGGCTCTAGGTGAAGTTTCTCATCTCTATTTCTAAGTTTTCTTCTCAAGTTTTTGACCATAATCTTGATTCATGGTCATCTTGCTCAAGCCCTAGATGTTGATGCTTGTGTGTTGTTTTGTTTTAAGGATCTTCTTGGAAGGAGAAGCTTTTTCAAGGGGACAACAAGGAGCTTTGATCATCGTCTAAGGTAAGAGGGAGATTAATCTCATTAACCAAGTTATGGTAGTGAGGAACGAAATATTTGTGTTTGTGAGTAGAAAATCCATGTGAGGATTTATTCACTCGATTGTGTGATTATTGGTGTATGCTTGTTTGATTATGTATAATTATATGATGCTTATTGTATGCATGAAATTGCTATGGTTGCTCGTTGATTTTGTGTGATTTTCATTACTTTGACATTTTGCAAGAACTTGATATAGTAGATTTATGATTACTAGAGTATGTTGTATGCTATAAATTGTGCTAAAAAGGAATGATTTTTGGTTCTAACGATCTTTTAAGGCTCACGGCCTTTTGGGCCTAGGAGGAGGTATCCATGAGAAAAATATTTTATTGGTTAACAACTTGGATGATTAGGAAGCAAGAATATGATTTATGAGTTTACAAGTTAAAAAATGGAAAAAACAAAGTTTTTACCGCTGAAAAGAATTAGTTTTTGGCCATGGTATTTGATAATGGAATGGAAAGGCAATTTGGAGACTTAAAGTATTTAAGATGATTTTGATAAGTTGAGTAGAAATGATTTTAATTAGAATTAGAATAATGAAAGTTTTGGAATGAATGTTAGGAAATATTATTTAGATGATTTGGGGACTAAATTAGAATTAAAGGAATTAATTTTGGCTTCAATTGTAGAAGTAAGATAGAAAGATGATCTGAAATTTGAAGTATTTTATTTAGTGGAGTTTTAGTTGAAATCTTCTTGTTGAAGATGAAAATTTTGAGATCTAAAGACTTTAGGCTCACAGCCAAGTAGTTTTAAAAAGGGTATCTAAGACAAACTTTGGTGTTGATTTGGGACTTAGGTGCTTAGGTGAAAAGGGAATTGGATTAAAGATTTATAATAATGAAGGAGTGATACAACAAGTTGTGGTCATTTAATAAGAAAGGGATTTCGGCCTTGTGTGGGAAAATAAGCTTGAGAGAAAGATAGTGAAAACTTAAGGTATTGTTAGGATTTAGGGAAAGGGAAAGGAAAAAGATGGTTCTTGAATTTGTGAAATTGAGATACCTTGTGAATAAATATAATAGCATTATGTTATCGAGCCAATGTACTGGACCCGGGAATGTCAGCGTTTGACTTAGGCCTGTTGTGACTCCTTTGGTGGAACTAATGCTATTTCATGATTATTACTTTATCTATATCATGTGGTTGTTTAACATCATTAGCTCGACATTGTCTTTTCTCAATTAATCATGGTGGCTTGAAACAAAAGAAACATGACGAAACCTTTCTTTTGTCAGATCTTTGCCTCCATACTCGATCACTGCCTTCGAAATCTTCTTCAAAAATATTCTGAACTCCAGTTAGAACTGGTTGTTTCAAGTGTGCCTTGGCATCATAAACTCCACTAGGCCATAGGATTTTCAATTTATCAATAGGTAAAGTGTCAGGTTTCATCTTGTTAGAAGAATTTAGATCAGCTTGCACTAAACTCTGAGAACTGGAAGAATCTTTTTCTTTTTCAGCAATCTTGGAGACAGTAGGACCTTTCTCTTTCTCATCAACAATCTTAGAAGTACAAGAATAAATAATAATGGATGAAGAAGAGTTCTTACCATCTAACCTCTTTTGAAATTTACCTTGAATACAATTAGCAAGGGCATGAAGATCTGACATTGAGGCAAATTTATTAAAAACGTTTATAGTCACTTGATCTCCATCCACCCTCAAAATAAGCTCTCCTCTAAGAACATCAATTAATGCTTCTAAAGTTGCTAGGAATGGTCTTCCAAGCATTAATGGGATATCAGCATCCTCGTTTATATCTAAGACCACAAAGCCAACTGGAAAAATAAATTTGTCTACCTTCACTAGCAAATCTTCCACAATACCATATGGACGTTTGATTGATCGATCTGCTAATTGAAGGGAAACCATGTAGGCTTAACTTTCTCAATTCCCAGCTTGCGCAAGATAGACAATGGCATTAAATTAATACTAGTGCCTATGTCACATAAGGCCTTATCAATGCTCAACTTCCTAATGGTACAAGAGATATTAAAACTTTCTAGATCCCTTAACTTTAGTGGTAGCTTCTTTTGGATGATAGCACTGCACTCCTCAGTAAGTGCCACAATCTCTCATCTTTTTCCAACTTCCTCTTCTTAGACAATAAGTCCTTTATGAATTTGGCATAAGAAGGCATTTGTTTAAGGGCCTCAGCAAAAGGAATATTTATCTGTAACTTCTTAAAAACATCTGAGAACTTTGAAATTATCTTTCCTACTTATCTTGGGTGTCTTTCTTCAAACACTAAGGGAATGGAAGTCTAGCATACAATGAAGGGTCAAATGGTTTATTCAACACCGAATCTTTCTTCTTTCTTCACACTCTCAGCTGTTCCTCTTTAGGTTTATCCTTCTCAATCTCTTCTTCTAGGGCTTTATTTTCTTAATCAGGAATTGGAAGATCAATTCCTTCCTTGGCAACATCTTCCTTCAGCTGAAAACTAACAACTCTTCCACTTCTTAAGGAAATGGCTAGACATTGGTCCTTTGAATTGACAACTGTATCACTTGGTAAAGTTTCTGGAAGTCTCTCAAAGAGTTATTTTTCTATTTGACCCACTTGATTCTCTAAACTCCGAATAGCTGCTCATTGATTCTGAAAAGTAGCCCTTGTTTCTTCCATAAAAATAGAGGTCTGTTGCATAAAAGAAGAAGTCTACTGCGTAAAAGAAGAAGTCTGCTGCATAAGAAGAAGTCAGCAAAAGGAATATTTATCTATAACTTCTTGAAAACATCTGAGAACTTTGAGAATTGTCTTTCCTACTTCTCTTGGGTGTCTTTCTTCAAACACTGAGGGAATGAAAGTCTGGCATATAATGAAAGGTCAAATGATTTATTCAACACCGAATCTTTCTTCTTTCTTCACACCCTCGGCTATTCCTCTTTAGCTTTATCCTTCTCAATCTCTTCTTCTAGGGCTTCATTTTCTTGATCAAGAATTGGAAAATCAATTCCTTCCTTGGTAACATCTTCCTTCAGTTAAGAACTAACAACTCTTCCACTTCTTAAGGAAATGGCTAGACATTGGTCCGTTGAATTAACAACTATATCACTTGGTAAGGTGTCTGGAAGTCTCTTAGAGAGTTATTTTGCTATTTGACCCACTTAATTCTCTAAACTCCGAATAGTTGCTCCTTGATTCTGAAAAGTAGCCCTTGTTTCCTCTATAAATGTGGAGGTCTGTTGCATAAAAGAAGAAGTCTACTACATAAAAGAAGAAGTCTGCTGCATAAAATTTTCAAGTGTGCTCTCAAGAGAAGACTTCTGCTCTGGTTGAGCATTCAATCGTGCCATTTAATTCTTCCAAGAGAAATTAGGATGATTCCTCTAACCTGGATTATATGTATTAGAATAAGGATTACCTTAGGATCTTGAAGGATTTCCTATATAATTGACCTTTTCTGAAGAAATGAAACCACAGTTACTCATCTCACATCCACCATTAGCATGATTGCCTCCACAGAAATTGCAAATCAACACTTAGTGGTTCACTGAATTCACCTGCATATTCTCAACTCGTTTGTGAGGTTGGCTAACTGTTGAGAAATACTTTTATTCTAAGCAAGTAAAGCATCGAGAGTACTAAGCTCCATAACTCCCTATTTGACTACTACTCTTCCACTAGGCAACTGATATTCATTATTAGCCATAGTCTCAAACAATTCTTGGGCTTCTTCAGGAGTTTTAGTATTCAAAGATCCACCCATAATTCTTGTGGAATGATTCAAACCATTGTAAAAGATCTACACCTATTGCCAAACTTCAAATGCATGATGAGGACATTTTCTAAATAGCTCTTTAAATCTTTCTTATGCTTCATAGAGAGATTCTACTTGATTTTAAGTAAAGCAAGCAATCTCACTCATTATCTTCACAAACATTGAAGGAGGAAAATACTGAGTGAGGAACTTACTAACTAAATCATCCCAAGTGGAGATGCTTACTTAAGGTCGGGCTTGTAGCCAGCTTTTGGCTTTATCTCTCAAAAAAATGGAAAAAGTCTTAATATGATGGCATCATCACTGACTCTATTATATTTGATAGTATCACAAAGCTGCAAGAAATTAGCAATATGCAAATTTGGATCTTCTGCCTGACCTCCCCCAAACGGATTCTACTGCACCAACTGTAGAAGAGCTGGTTTAATCTCAAAATTATTAGCCTGAATAGCAGGACACACAATACTAGTTGAGACATTATCAGAAGATGGAGTAGCATAATCAGCTAAAGTGCGTCTTCTCTGTGCATTAGTATTGTCAGTCATCTTTTCTTTTTCAATTCTTTTTCCTTCTCTGATTACTTTTTTGATTGCTTTTTTCTATTTTTGTTATCTCTGGATCAAAAAGTAATTTTTCTGACTCCAAAGAACCTTGTATAAATAAACAAGCAAGCAAACCAGAGTGAAGTAAAGAAAAGGAATTAAAAATAAAAATAAAAAAATGAATGACTAATAAAAATAAACAAAGAAAATGAAAATAAAAAGAAACAAATTAAAAGAAAATTAAATGAAGAAAAATAAAATTAAATAAGAAAAATAATTATCTATAAATAAAAGAAAATTAAAATAAAATTAAAAGAAAATTAAAAAATAAATTAAAAAGAAACAAATTAAAAATAAAATTAAATAAAGAAAAAGAAATGTTTAAATTAGTATCTTTTCAACTACTATTTAATATTAATAACAATAATCTCCGACAACAGCGCCAGAAATTTGTGAAAATTGGCAAGTGTACTAAATCGCAAAATTGATAAAAAGTGAGTAAGAGTATCGTCCCACGAGAATTAAGTTATTAATTACTAAATTTACCAAAAGTGACACTATTTAAGCTAAGAAAGAAAGAGAGTTATTGCAAATTTAATTAAAAAGAAATACAAGTAAACAAAACAATAAATCAAAGGGGTGAAAAATAATGGTACTAAAGCGTTAGAGTTCAGACTTCACTTGAACTCTTTAAACGCACATTCAAATATTGGTTTAACTATGTTCTATTTCAAAGATTTATGGTCAATTCTCAAAATTAATTAATATCTAATCTCTTGGTATATTAATCATCTTACATTGTTTGGAATTAACTAATCCCTTAGTCTAACCCCAAATAGAAAGGCATTATCAAGAACGATGGAATTAAAAGAAAGACCATATAACCCATAATATCTATTCCTAGCGATTGCAAAAATTATAGTGTTTGTCATATGTTCTAGGTTCATGTAAATTTTGTCAAATCATACATCAACTCAAAAAGTCATTCCCAAATTGATTAGGTTTAGAAAAGCATTAAGAATAAAGATAAACATGTAAATCATGAAATAAAATATAAATTAAATCCATAAAAGAAGTTACATCATCAAAGTTCACGATCCATCATCCCCCTAATAAGGAAAAATTAGTTACACATGGATAAAGAATGAAAAAGAGAAGAAAATCATTAATCTTCATGCCTAATTGCGCACACACCACTTTAGGGTTTGTGTCGTCTCTTCTCTCTTTTATGGCTGCTCCTATCTCCCCAACTCTAGCGTAACTTTCTTATTTATAAAAAAATTGATGCTACTATTTCGCATTCAGCACTCAAGCACTCACTGTCCAGCGCTTAGGCGTTACCTCACTTATACAGAAATTCTCCAAATGCACGCATTGACTGCTATCAAATCGTTGCGATAGATACCTAGTGCACTGGGCACTTTGGCCCCGATAGCTTTTCTTCTATTTTTCTTGTGCGCTTAAGCATCTAATATTTTCCATGCACAAATACCTATAAAAACACTTAAAAAACACGTAATAATAACACAATTAAAAAACTAAATACATAATAAGATTTGAGAACAAAACTTAATTAAAAAGATTAAAAGAGAATGAAAACCCTAGATTTTGAGCCTTAAAAATATGAATTTTTGTAAGTTCATCACTCACTTTTTAACTTATCAATCTGTGCCCTAGTGAAATATGTAAGCAGTACACTAGTAACCAAGTAATTAACTAACTCAACAAACTAAGGAGACATAGTCTTAGCTTGAAGCTGTAAAAGTTACTCATCTGGGAAGGGGTCATGGATGGCCAGAGGCTCTGAAGCTTTCTAAATTGTGCTCATATGATCAGCCACTAAGTTTTTTGCTCCACTCTTTTCCCAAATTTCAAGATGAAACTCCTATAGTAGCAACATCCACCTAATTAGTTGTGGTTTTGCTTCGAGTTTCTTTAGAAGAAACTTCAACACTGTATGATCAGAAAACACAACTACTTTAGAACCAAGGAGATATGATCTAAATTTGTCTAAAGCAAATACAATGGCTAAGAGTTCTTTTTCTATAGTGGTGTAGTTGGCTTGAGCAGCATCCAAAGTTCTGGAGGCATTGTAGATCATATAAGGATCCTTCCCTACTGTTTGTGTCAGGATAGCTCCTACTGCATAATTAGAGGCATTGCATATAAGCTCAAATGGAAGTGTCCAGTCAGGAGGTTGGATGATAGGAGTGTTGGTCAACGCCTTCATCAAATGATTAAAGGCTTCCTAGAATTTCTAATCAAAGATGAACTTCACATCCTTTTGCATCAAATTAGATAGTGGAAAGGCGATCTTGCTAAAATCCCGGATGAAGCGCCTGTTAAAACCTGCATGTCCCAAAAAAGAAACGCACCTCCTGCACGCATATGGGATAAGATAAATAGGTAATGACATCTATTTTAGCAGGATCTACTTCAATGAACATACTAGAGACTACATGACCTAAAACTATACCTTGTGCTACCATGAAATGACATTTTTCAAAATTTAAAACAATGATAGTTTTAATGCATTTATGCAATACCTTAGTCAGACTATCTAAACAAGAATCAAAAGAAAAGTCATAAACAGTAAAATCATCCATGAATACCTCTATGCACTCTTCTAAGAAGTCTAAAAAGATGCTCACCATACACTGTTGGAAGGTGCTAGGGGAATTGCAGAGGCCGAAAGGCATCCGTCTGTAAGCGAAGGTGCCGAAGGGACAGGTAAATGTGGTATTCTCTTAGCTTTCAAGTGCAATGTGGATCTGGAAGTATCCAGTATAACTGTCCAAGAAGCAATAGTGTGACTTGCCAGCCAACCGCTCTAGCTTCTAGTCAATGAATAGAAGAGGATAATGGTCCTTCCAAGTAGCCTAATTGAACCTTCTGTAATCAATGCAGACTTTCCACCTATTCTGTACTCTGGTAGGAATCAGCTCATTCTTCTGATTGGCCACAACAGCCACTTCAGATTTCTTGGGGATAACTTGTATCAGGCTTACCTATTGACTGTTAGAGATAGGATATAAAATGCTAGCCTACAACAACTTGGTCACATCTTTCTTCACCACCTCCAAAATTAGAGGATTCAGTCTCCTCTAGGGCTGCCTCACTTGTTTAGCTTCATCCTTAAGTAAAATTTTGTATATGCATGTGGAAAGGCTAATGTCAGGAATATCTTCCAGTGTCTATCCGATGGCCTTCTTACTCTCTCTCAAAACTTATAGCGATCACACCTCTTGTTTAGCAGGAAGGTTTCTGGTTACAATCACCGGAAGCTATTCATTATCTCACAAGTATGCATACTTCAGGTGCTTAGGTAATGACTTCAACTCCAATTTTAATGGCTGCACCACATAAGGTAATAATCTAATGGGTTGCTGTTGCTCTGCTTTTGTTGCCTGAACCTCTGCATATATATCACCTATTGTACAATTTTGCTAATACAAGAACAAATTCATCTTATCCCAAAAATACAGAAATGTCAGAACACACAGAACACAATTTATCACCGTCACAAGTAGCACATAAATCACCACACATAGAGTCACCAAAATTAGCAATCTCAGGAAACTCCTCACACAAGTCAGCACACGAATTATCAACCAAAGTATCAATTCAATCAATATGAAAGACAAAATGTTCTTCCATGGGATATTTCATAGCATCAAGAATATTAAACCTCACAATGGAACCTCCAAACTCTATAGATAGAAATCCTTCATGCATATTAATCTTTGTCCATGCTGTTTTGAGGAAAGGTCTCCCTAGAATAAAGGGAGTCTTATTGGATGATGACTCTTCCTCCATCTCCAAAATGTAGAAGTCAGTTGGGAATATTAGCTCGTTCACCCAGACCAGCATATCTACCATTAAACCAGTTGGATAAGTATTACTCCTATTAGCAAACAAGATCACCACACTTGTAGCCTACAAAGGACCAAGTTCAAAGGAATTAAAAATAGACATAGGCATTACATTAATGGAAGCACCTAAGTCTAGCATGGCATTCTCAAATCTACAATTTTCTATTATGAAAGTAATTATAAAAGTCCCCAGATCCTTGCACTTCTGTGGCATAGGCTAGATAAGGGCTGAAACATTATGCCACATGTTGATTCTTTCATTGCCCTTCAGCCTCCTTTTGTGTGTACACAGTTCCTTCAAGAACTTGGCATACTTCAGTATCTACTTGATTGCATCCAGTAGTGGGATGTTTACTTCCACTTTCCTAAAAGTCTCAAGCAGCTCTTTATCTTTCTCAACCTCTTCTATTTTTCTGGATTATGTGGCTCTTTATGAAAAAGGAAGAGCTATGACAGGTTGAGGTTTCTATTTGGCTCCAGCGGTTACTTTCTCATCATTATTACTATATTTTTAGGCTAGTGCACCAGAATCAGGTGTATGATAATCATATATTTTATACATTAATAAACCCTCATTTTTAGTCATTTACACTCTCTATTTACTTAATTGATTGAGTTTGGTCATGTTTTGTAAGTTTGGCCCAAATTGGGCTTAATTGATTTTTTCCTGCATTATTGAGGTTTGACACTATTTCTGTATTTTAGTCATATCTTGAGTTCTAGATGTCTAAGAATTATGTGTCCTACCTTGTAGGAAAGATGAGAGAGAACTCTACAACTTTCATGAGAGCTCCAAGGCAGAATCAGACATTTAGTGGAGCTAATTGGGCCTAGAAGTCAGAACACGAGTTTTGTTACTGGAACCCAAGCAGTGTGCACTAATCAAGGCATAACTTGGGTTGTAGATGTGATATGGGCCTAAACCAGTGGCATTTGAATGCTAAGACATATCTTCGATTCATATGAGGACCACTTTTCCAAAATACGTTGTTTTGGGTGTGAAATTACAACTAGAAAATAGAGACGAGTTGCTGACGAGTTTGTGTCACTTAAATTAGCATAACTTGAGTTGTAGGCCTCTAATTGACATGACACTTAGGCTCAATGATTCCTAATTGACCCAGCTTTTTAAGTAATAGGTTTCTGATCATGTAAGGCAAAATTAGGGGGAAGTTATAGGGGTTAGAGGCAAAAATCCGAGATACATCTTTTCATTCTTGACTTTTTATCCTCTCTTTAGATCTAGATCTAGATCTTTCTCTCTTCTCTTCTTTCTCTCTAGTTTTTCTCTTATTTTTCTAAGTTCTTCCCTCGCATTCATGGAGGGGTAGGGTCTTTAATCAATCTAAGGGATTAAACATTCTTGATGTTTAATCTTGAGATTCTGTTTTAATTGTTTACATTCAATTGTTAATCTAGTTTCTCTTCTTCTTCTCTTTTTCTAATTCTGATTAGGTGCTTAATTTGATTAGGATTTGTATTTGATAATTGCGTAATTACCATATGCTAAGAGAGGAATTCAGGGACTAAACAAGGCATTGAAGGTGTTTGATGAAATGTGTAGCTTGGTTGGATCTTGGTTTTTAAGTTAATTTGAGTTTTGGATGAATGTTTAATTTGTCTAACCTTAATTAATTGGATTCTGGAAGTATTTTTAGTAGAAGATCTATGGATCATTGAGAGACGTCTTGATGTGATCTAAGACCAAGGATTCAATTGATAATTGAATGGACCTTTAGTGATTAAGGATGGATTAAGATCAAGATTAGTTAATTCTCTCGGATTGGTTATTTTCCAAATTCTGTTTACTATTTTTAATTTTTTTGTTGTTGTTTAATCTTACAAACCCTTTTCCCCCATATTTATCAACCTCTTAATCTGATTGTTTAATTAGAGTGATCTGCGGGTTCGACCCGATGTTGCCATATACTACAAATAGTTTTGGTAATTCGGTTGTAAATTGATTTAAATTTAGTAGTCTCTGTAGTTATCAAATTTTTAGCGCCATTGCTGGGGATCACTCTAATTTTGATCAATCTTATTGAGAGCATATTTGACTACTAATCCCTCACTAACCCCTATGTTGCTGTATTTTGGTAGTTTTCAAGCGAAAATGGGTGATTACGGGTCACTTTACAGAATTTTGTACTGACATCGAACATGCCCAGAATGAGCTGAAAATTAGTCAATTAAAAGAAAACGGCCTAATAAACAAGGCTCATATATGAGGTTACCTCTATTTTACCCAAATTTCATCATTTAGACTAATTTTTTAATTTTTAAATATTTTTATTACATTTTTTAGTTTCATTTTTGTGTAGTTTTTGTGCTGTAGTGATTCCATAATTCTCAAAAATCATTAGATAGGTCAATTAGATTTATTTTGGTAGATTTTTAGTGTTGTCTAGTGTATTTTGCTTGTTTACTAATTTTGTGCATTTTGAGCTTTGGATTATGCATGACTAGATCTTCTTCTAGCTAATTGCTTGATATTGATCCTGAGATTGATAGGACTTTGCATGCATTGATTAGAGCTAGTAGACTAAGTGTAAGAATTGCTTCTAAACTTGATTTTGATCTTGAATTTGAAAGTGAACCTGAGATCTTAAGTAATTTTTCAACTATGGGTGATAATATGCAGAATAGGACTCCTAAAGAACTTGCTGCTCCTGATGTAACTTACCAGTCTTTGTGTATTCAATACCCTGATCTTAATGTTGACTTTGAATTAAAATCTAGATTGATACACTTGTTGCCTAAGTTTCATGGTCTTGCAAGTGAAGACCCTCATAAGCATCTTAAGGAATTTCATGTGGTCTGTTCAACCATAAAACCACAAGGGATCCCTGAGGAGCACATTAAGCTGAGGGCATTTCCTTTCTCCCTTGCTGATGTAGCCAAGGATTGACTGTTCTATCTTTCACCATGTTCTGTCATAAGTTGGGATAATATGAAGAGGTTATTCTTGGAGAGGTTCTTCCCTACATCTAGAGTTGTTGCCATTAGAAAAGACATCTGTGGCATAAAACAAATGATAGGTGACAACTTACATGAATATTGGGAGAAATTCAAGAAGTTGTGCTTGAGCTATCTCCACCACCAAATCAGTGATCAGCTCTTGATTCAATATTTCTATGAGGGCTTGCTGCCAATGGACAGAAGTATGGTGGATGCTACCTCTAGAGGTGCCTTGGTGGATAAAACCCCTGTTGCAGCAAGAGATTTGATAGCAAATATGACAGCTAATGCTCAACAATTTGGCACAACATTCTTACCTCAATCAGAGGAGTCAATGAGGTTCAATTGTCTCATATAGACTAATAGAGAATGGAACACAGACTTGATGAATTGACTTCTTTGGTGAGGCAATTAGCAGTAGGATAACATGTATACAAGAGCTTGTAAGGGTGTGTGAAATTTGCTCTTATCCATCTTATCCTACAGATGCCTGTCCAACACTTCAGGAAAATAATTCTGCCATTCAAGCCTATCTTGTTGCTGTAGCAGAAATTTTTCCTGGTAGACCCCAATATTAGCAGTCACAATAATAGCTCAGATATGATCCATTTTCTAGTACTTATAACATTGGCTAGAGGGACCATCCTAACCTAAGATATAGGAATTCTAGTCAGTGACAACAGCCCTAGCAGTAACAATTCAGATACCAAGCTGCAGGTCCTAGTAACAAATACTAACCACCTGTATTCAAACAGCAACAACCTGTGCAGCAGTCTATCCAAACAACTCCAGCCGAGCCATCATTGGAAGGTTTGATGAAACAGATGGCCACAAACAACATTCAGTTCTAGAAGAATGTTAATGCCACCATTCAGAATCTACAGACTTAGATTGGGTAGTTGGCAACCACTGTGAGTGAGCTAAAAAGTCAAGGGTCGAGCAATTGCCTTTACAAATAATCAATAACCCAAGAGACAATGTGAGTGCTATTACCTTGAGAAGTGGCAGAGAAGTTGATAGCCCTAGTTTACCACAACCAGAAATACTAGTGCAGCAACCAGATATTGACCAAAAATAGCAAAATTTGCAGAAAATAAATAGCTTAGTCCTGAAATCTATGACACAAAAGAAATGTACAGAGAATTCAGATCTGGCCATTCCACTACCTTTCCCAAATAGGGCCACACAGTCCACCTAGACAGCGCAAGCAAAAATGGAAAGAGAAGTCATTGAGACATTCAGGAAGGTAGAAATCAATATCCCCCTCCTAGAAGCAATCAAGCAGATTCTCAAGTATGCCAAATTCCTCAATGAGTTGTGTACTCACAAGAGAAAATGTAAGGGTACTGAGAAGATTCGTATGGGCAGAAATGTTTCTGTAATGATTCAACTAAGCATGCCACAGAAATGCAAAGATCTTGAAACTTTCACAATCCCTTACATGATAGGAAATTCTAGATTTGAACATGCAACGCTAGATTTGGGTGCTTCAATTAGTGTCATGCCTATGTCAGTTGATGAGTCTTTGAACATTGGTACTTTACAACCCACTGGTATAATGATTCAGTTAGTAAATAGGTCCACTGCTCATCCTGCAGGAGTACTAGAAGATATGTTAGTTTGAGTGAATGAGCTGATTTTCCTGGTGGACTTCTATATTCTGGACATGGAAGATAAGTCTTCAACAAACTATGCTCTATTGATTCTAGGAAGACCATTCCTCAAGACAGCCAAGACCAAGATTAATACGCATGATAGTACCCTTTCTATGGAATTTGGCGAAGATGTTGTACAGTTTAACATTTTTGATGCCATGAGACATCCCCTAGAGGAGCATTCAATTTTCTATGTTAATGTGATTGAGATGCTGGTTGATGATGCTTATGCTGATATGTATGTTGAATTCCCTGATATTGCTGACTTTCTAGATTCTATTACCTATGATACATGTGCTGGCTGTGATATTGAACCATGTGTTGTATGTGCTAAGATTTATGCACTTATGAGTGATGATACAGTTGCTAACTTGAATGATGCAGCATGTGAAAATGAAAGTCAGAATTATGCTGAATTCAATGTTGTTGAGTTAGTTGTTTCAAATAGCCTGCTACCTTCCATTGTGCAGCCCCCATCCTTAGAGTTGAAGACTTTTCCAGACCACCTTAAATATGAATATTTAGGAGGTGGTGAGAAATTACCAGTGATTGTCACTAAGAATTTGCAACCTGAACAAGAAGAAAAATTACTATAGGTTTTGAGATAAAATAAGCAAGCCATCGAATGGACACTTGTGGACATTCTTAATATTAGTCCCTCCACATGTATGCAGAGGATTTTATTGGAGGAAAGTACTAAACTAATTAGGCAACCCCAAAGGAGACTAAACCCCCTGATTCTGGATGTGGTGAAGAAGGAAATAACCAAGCTGCTACAAGCTAGCATTATTTATCCTATATTTGACAGTAAATGGGAGAGCCCCGTGCAGGTTGTTCCAAAGAAATTTGGGGTCACAATAGTTACAAATCAGAACAATGAGCTTCTAGCCACAAGAATTCAGAACAGTTAGCGAGTCTGCATTGATTATAGGCGGCTTAACCAGGCCACTAGGAAAGATCATTTCCCCTTGCCTTTCATTGATCAAATGTTGGAGAGGCTGGCTGGCAAGTCGTACTATTGTTTCTTGGATGGATATTCGGGCTATTTTTATATTCATATATCCCTAAAAGATCAAGAGAAGACCACTTTTACCTGCCCATTTGGCACATTTGCATACAGGAGGATGTCGTTCAGTCTGTGCAACGCTCTAGGTACCTTTTAATGGTGTATGGTAAGTATCTTTTCTGAATTTTTTGAGAGTTGCATGAATGTGTTTATGGATGATTTTATTGTCTATGGCTCTTCCTTTGATGCATGTCTGAATAGTTTGGCTCAGGTTTTGCATAGATACATTGAGACTAACCTTGTTGTGAATTTTGAGAAATGTCATTTCATGGTAGAGCAAGGTATAGTTTTAGGGCATGTAGTATCTAGCAAGGGTATTGAGGTAGATCTTGCAAAAATAGATCTCATTTCATGCCTATCTTACCCCACATGCGTGCGGAAGGTTCGTTCTTTCCTTGGTCATATAGGTTTCTATTGGCAGTTCATGAAGGATTTCAGCAAAATTGTCCTTCCATTATCCAATTTGCTATAAAAAGATGTGGAGTTCCACTTTGACCAGAGGTGCAAGGATGCCTTTAATCACCTGATGCGAGCATTGACTAGTACACCTATCCTCTAGCCACTGGATTGGACACTCCCATTTGAGCTCATGTGTGATGCCTCTAATTATGCATTGGGAGTTGTCCTTGCACAGAGAGTCGGCAAAGTACCTCATGTCATCTCATATGCTTCGAGGACTTTAGATATTGCACAAGCTAACTACATTACAACTGAAAAGGAACTTTGAGCAATTATTTTTGTTTTAGATAAATTTTGATCATATCTACTTGGTTCTAGAGTGGTTGTGTTTTCAGATCATGCAGCTTTAAAGTTTCTCCTGAAGAAGCCTGATGCAAAACCCTAGTTGATTAGGTGGATGTTGCTCCTTCAAGAGTTTGATATTGAGATTCGTAATAAAAGTGGAGCAGAGAACCAAGTGGCTAATCACCAGAGTTGGATTATGCGAGAGGCCGATTCTTTCCCATCCATGATGTCTTCCCTGATGAGCAGCTTTTCAAACTACAAGGTAACATCCATTGGTTTACAGATTTGGTTAATTTTTTAGTTGCTAGAGCACTACCTACACATTTCACTAAGGCACATATTGATAAACTAAAAAGTGAGTTAAAATATTATATATGGGATGACCCTTATTTGTGAAGATTTTGTAGTGACTAAGTCATTAGGAGATGTGCACCTGATAACGAGTTCTATTCTATTCTTACATTTTCTCATACACTTACATGTGGTAGCCATTTTAGACCCCAACGGACTGCTAGGAAAGTTTTGGACTCTGGATTTTATTGGCCCACTCTATTTCATGATGTATATATGTTTCGTAAATTTTGTGAACAATGCCAGAGAATAAGGAATATTTCTCATAGGAATGAGATGCTCCAACAAACCTTATTGTTCTGTGAGATATTCAATGTGTGGAGTATTGATTTTATGGGTCCTTTTTTGGTATCATTTGGTTTTGTTTACATTCTGCTTGCTATGGATTATGTATCTAAATGGGTGGAGGCTAAGGCCACTCGGACTGACGATTCTTGAGTTGTTGTGGATTTTGTTAGGTCCCACATCCTATGCAGGTTTTGCATTCTGAGGGTTATTATCAGTGATCAGGGTTTGTATTTTTGCAATCGAAGCATAGAAGCTTTGATGAAAAAGTATGGAGTCATGCACAAAGTTTCTACACCCTACCACCCCCAAACTAATTGGCAGGCCGAGATTTCTAACAAAGAGATCAAGCAAATACTTCAAAAGACAGTTCTACCTAACAGAAAAAACTAGAGCAAGAGGCTTGATGATGTTTTATAGCCTTATCGGACTGCCACCGATTGGTATGTCTCTCTATAGGATAGTCTTCGGCAAGGCATGTCACCTTCTAGTGGAAATTGAACATAAGGCCTATTAGGCGGTAAAAAAGTGTAACCTTGACCTGAATCAAGCCGGAACCCAAAGGAAGCTCTAACTTCAAGAACTTGAAGAGCTTCGGTTGGAGGCTTATGAGAACTCCCTGATTTACAAGGAAAAGACCAAGCTTCTTCATGATAAGTTGTTGACAAGGAAGGAGTTCTCCATTGGCCAAAATGTTCTCCTCTATAACTCCCACCTCAAGCTCATGCCTAGGAAGCTTCGATCTAGGTAGCTTGATCCATTTGTTGTTACTAAGATTTTCCCTTATGGTGCTCTGCAGGTTACAAGTGAGAATACTAATAAACTTTTCACAGTCAATGGACATTGCCTCAAATTATTTTATGAAGGAGGTCCAGCTCAATAGGACATTTTGGAGGAGGTTCACTTGTAAGAAGCCATATACCTCACTTGATAAAGATGTTTCTTTTCTTTCCCTCTCTTTTATTTTACTTGTCCTTCATTAATTGATGATTTTCATGGATGTTATTTTTCTTTTGAGCTTTACATTGAGGATAATGTACAATTTAAGTGTAGGGGAGGAATTTTAGCATTCTGTTTTCATTCTTTTTACTCTTTTCTTTTTAAAAAAAAAATATTGATTATGTGTTTTTAATTGTTTTCCAATTATGTTTTGAAATTTGTGAAGTTTATGAGTTTGAAGCAATTAAAATTCAAGGTTCATAGTATGATTGAATAGATTTCTTCCTTTTTAATTTTGATATGCTTGGTTTTGGATCTTTGATTAGTGGATTGAGTTTGATATATGTACACCTTGTGATACTTTGAGCCTTTTGATGGATGAATCTAGCATTTATGTCATTCTCCTCTTTCTTGTGTGATTTTCACTCATGTCAATTAATCATTCTAGAACTTGCTTTGATTATTTTTTAGGCTACATTTTCACTTGCATCCATAAATATGATTGAGGCATTCTTTCTTGAATTACCTGCTTTTGCCAAATAGCTAACCTTGCATCATTTCCTTTTGATTAACCCCCTTAAACCTATTTGCCTATTCTTGTCTTAGCTCATTATATGCCTTATGTGAAAAACCATGTTTTTACCTTATCTTAGAGAATGGGAGAACATTGGTTCATTTTCATTGGAGCAGCTCTTTTGGTTGTGGGTAATTAATAGTTCAAGTGTGGAGGTTGTGTAATTTGATGTGCAATATGCAAAGTGTTTGGTAAAAAAAAAAACATACAAAAAAGTTGTGAAAAAAATAAATAAAAAAATAAGAGAAGGAATATGTAAAGAGAATATACATTATATGGATTTGGGGGGATAAAATTTCAAGTTTGTCTATTGAGTTCCTTCCTAATGCTATTTTATTCTCTTAGGTATTTAACTTATCATATTTATATTGTTTCCTTCCCTTACCTTGGCCCCATTACAACCTTGAATAAAGTCCTTTTGATTTGTGTGAGCATGTCCTTGAGTAGTGGAGAAGTAGAAGATAAACAAGCTTATGGTAGTGTAATTTTCATGGGTTGAATTGAGTGAAATACTTACCTTCTAAACACTTGAGGGATTAAGAGTGTATTTTGTGAGGATCTATCATTATTGATTCATGCCTTTCAAATTGCAGATACCTTGCTTGCTTGTTTAAGATGTAAAGAAATTGTACCTCATGAATGCTTTGTTCCCTTAAATCTTTGGTTGCTCTTATTGCTTGTAAACTTTTGTATTCTTGAATATCTTAGAATTTGAGTCTTTTAGAGTTTTTAGCTTTTGAGTTTGTGTTGTTTTCCTTGTTCTCTAGTTTTGGTCTTATATGATTTGCTCAGGAGTGTAAAAAGCTAAGTGTGGAAAAATTTGATAATCACATATTTTATATATTAATAAACCCTCATTTTTAGTCATTTATATTCTCTATGTACTTAATTGATTGATTTTAGTCATATTCTGTAAGTTTGGGCCCAAAATTAGGCTTAATTGATCTTTTCCAGCATTATAGAGGTTTGACACTATTTCTATGTTTTAGTCATATCTTGAGTTTTAGATGTCTAAAAATTGTGTATCTTACTTGTAAAAAAGATGAGAGAGAACTCTACAACTTTCATGAAGAGCTCCAGGACAGAATCAGACATTTAGTGGAGCTAATTGGGCTTGGAAGTCAGAACACAAGTTTTGTTACTAAAACCCAAGCAGTGTGCACTAATCAAAGCATAACTTGAGTTGCAGATGTGATATGGGCCTGAAACTAGTGGTATTTGAAAGTTAAGACATATATCTTCAATTCATGTGAAGACCACTTTTCCAAAATACATTGTTTTGGACATAAAATTATAGCTGGAATACAAAGACAAGTTGTTGACAAGTTTATGTCACTTAAATAGGCATAACTTGAGTTGGAGGCCTCTAATTGACATGGGACTTAGGCCCAATGATTCCTAATTGACCAAGCTTTGTAACTAATAGGTTTCTGATCATATAAGGCAAAATTAGGGGGAAGTTATAAGGGTTAGAGGCAGAAATCCAAGACACATCTTTTCATTCTTGACTTTTCATCCTCTCTTTAGATCTAGATCTTTCTCTCTTCTCTTCCTTCTCTCTAGTTTTCCTCTTATTTTTTTGAGTTCTTCCTTCCCATTCATGGAGAGGTAGGGCCTTTAATCAATCTAAGGGATTGAATATTCTTGATGCTTAATCTTGAGATTCTATTTTAATTGTTTTCATTGAATTGTTAATCTAGTTTCTCTTTTTCTAATTTTGATTGAGTGCTTAATTTGATTAGGATTTGCATTTGATAATTGCGTAATTACCATGTGCTAAGAGAGGAATTCAAAGACTAAACAAGGTATTGAAGGTGTTTGATGAAATGTTTAGTTTGATTGGATCTTGGTTTTTAAGTTAATTTGAGTTTTGGATGGATGCTTAATTTGTCTAACCTTAATTAATTGAATTCTGGAAGCGTTTCTAGTAGAAAATCCATGGATCATTGAGGGGCGTCTTGATGTGATCTGAGACCAAGAATTCGATTGATAATTGAATGGACCTTTAATGATTAAGGATTGATTAAGATCAAGACTGTTAATTCTCTTGGATTGGTAGTTTTCCAAATTCTATTTACTCTTTTTAATTATTTTTTGTTGTTTAATGTTACAAACCCTTTCCCCCTATTTATCAACCTCTTAATCTGATTATGTAAATAAAGTGATCTACAAGCTCAACCCGGTGTTGCCATATACTGTAGATAATTTTGGTAATTCGATTATAAATTAATTTAAATTTGGTAGCCTCGACAGTTATCAGTGTGACTACTGCTGATGGCTTGTGCAGTTGTTTGTTCACTGCTGATTGGGAATCCACCTCCACTATTTTTCCATACCTCAACATAATGAAACTTATATTCCCCTTTGGATTGGGAATTGTTTGGGAAGGGAGTTGGCCAAATCCTTGATTTTGTAAATTGATTCAGAGTAGAAGCTAACTGTCCAATTTGAGTTTCCAAGTTTTGAATTAAAGCTTCTGTCCTCTATTGAAACTGTATGTTGTTGGTGGTCATCTGTTTCATTAGATCATCCAAAGTAGGCTCATATTTTGTGGCTGTAGGACCTTGTGGTTGTTGCTAGAAGGGTTATCTGCTTGGTCCAGCCTGTTGTTGAAATTATTGCTATCTTATTGGTTGTTGGAAGGGCTGCTTGTACTGTTGTTGTGGTGCTGCATTTCCATATCTCAAGTTAGGACGATCTCTCTTACCAGGATTACATGTGTTAAAGAATGGATTATATCTTTGTTGCTGCTACTGGAATTATGATTTACAAGAAAAGACACCTGCTGCAAGAACAAATTGGTCTTGGAATGCAGAACTGTCATCTTAGAGTGTAGGGAATGCATCTGTGGGGTGTAAAGGACAAGAACATATATTGTATACTCGAGCAGGTCCTTACACAGATGGTTGGTGCCTCTCTACTACCAATTGTCTCATCAAAGAGGTCAGCTCATTAAGCATATATTCTAGTCTTTGTTGATCAGCATTAGAAATCTGGATTTCATTGACTCCTTTGGT
Source organism: Ormosia semicastrata (assembly GCA_029884595.1). Lineage (NCBI taxonomy): Eukaryota > Viridiplantae > Streptophyta > Magnoliopsida > Fabales > Fabaceae > Ormosia > Ormosia semicastrata. Next base: position 28,645,031 of record JAQQTO010000053.1, on the reverse strand, counting down.
TGGAGTTATCATTTTGGTACCAAATTGTTGTGAATTGGCAGCCATGTTTATAATCAAGTTACTGGTAATAGCTGGGGTTTTATCAACTAAGGCACCTCCACTCGCAGCATCCACCATGCTTCTGTCCATTGGCAGCAAGCCTTCATAAAAGTACTGGATCAATACCTTATCACTAATTTGGTGGTGTGGGCAGCTTGCACATAATTTCTTGAATCTCTTCCAGTATTCATACAAGGTCTTGCCACTCATCTTCTCATCCTCTCCTGCAAGGCCATGAAACTTAGGCAGCAAGTGAATTAAACCAGATTTAAGTTCAAAATCAGCATCCAAATCAAGATATTGAATGCACAATGGCTGATAGTTCACATCAGGTGCAACTAGTTCCTTTAAGGTTCTATTTTGATTGTTATCAACTATATGTGTAGTGTTATCTATATGCTCACCTTTAGTTTCAAATTCAATGTTAGTCTTAACCTCAGATGTTACTCCTTCACTAATCCTACGAGTCCTACTCAATACATATAAGGTTCTTTCAATTTCAAGATCAATGTCAAGTATATGATTATCAAAAGACCTAGTCATGCATCAGATAGCACTATAGGGACTCAAAACTGACTCAAAATCACACAAAAACTCAACAAAACCTATATCTACATATTTTTAAAAATTATGGGATCACCACAACATGAAAACTACACAAAAATGAAACTTAAAAATGCAATAAAAAAATCTTAAAAATTGAAAAAGTGATCTAAACGATGGATTTTGGCCAAAATCTGAGTCTTGCTTAAAACCACATTTTCCTTCAATCCACTAATTTTCAACCTATTCTGAGCACCAAGTTTCAAACAATAATTACCAAAATTGTCATTCATAAAAACTACTTGAAACAAGCAAAACAGAAGCAAAACAAAGGCTAGTGAAAGGTTAGTAAAATTTTTGATATGATTAATTAGCACTTATTGATCCTCGACAACGGTGCCAAATTTGGTTTGAGTGCCGAGCTCAACCAAATAACAAAAATTCAGTTCTACCAATACCTTGTAGCATAAGGTAGCGAACTAAGTCATTTCTTGAGGATCAAGCTACTAGTCAAACCAAATCAAGGTCAATGAGAGAATTGTGTATGCAGAATGTAAACGTAATAATTAAATGTAAGAAAAATCAAATTGCAAAGTAATCAATCCAAGAAACCGTCAGAAACCTAGTTGGCTTGTCATTGATCACTAAACATGCATCTGGATTGAATTTATTCATTAATATATGATTGACTAAAATCTCTTTATCAAATATATAGAATTCAACACTAGATAATCACCTAGAATTTAACTAACAAATGATTCATAAACCTGCAATCGCTAGATTCATGCAACCTATGCTAGTTTAACAACCAGAATTCAATTAACCTAGAATAACATATCTGTCAACCTAATTGTCTTCAATTCATGTGATTAAATCAAAATTAATCAATCACAATTTAATCACAAATCTCAATTAGGATTAATGATCCAAATGGATCACATCACACAACAGAAATCTCTAATCATGCAATTCGAATCCAAATCAAGAGAAGAAGATAAATAATTCAATTCAAAATCAAAATTAGGTATAAAATCTCAAAGTCAAACTAGAATTTGCTCAAGATTTTTGGATTGATCTCAAATGTTTAGCTCTCCATGGCTGCAGCACACAGCTTGCAAAAGAAAGGAGAAAATTCTAGGTGGAAGAATCAAGTAGTACGAATTAAGGCTACTATCTATCTCGGGTCCCTTATTTATACAAAAATAACTTACTTAAAAATTAAGAATCCTAATTTGCCCCTAAGTTAAAGTTAATTCTCTGCCTCATAGCTTTCCTTGGCCACTGAAATCACTTGATTTGGGTTTAAAATGAGAGAGTTATGCTCAAATCACTCTCAATGGGTCTCTAGACTTGTCAGCCAACTTCACAAGAGTAGAACATCATCAAAACGTTATATTTTCAATTAGTGATCTTCATAAAAGTTTGAGCCTTGTGTGTAAGCTTTCCAATGGCATTAGTTTCAGCTCTAAAAGACCTCCACAAACCAAAGTATGGATCAATTATAATTAGTGCATGCTGCTCGAGTTCCAACAACAGCACCCTTGTTTTGACTTCCAAGCCCAATTCGGTCCACTAGATATCTGATTTAGCTCTGGGGCTCTTCATGTAGAGCTCTCTCTTATCTTTACTACAAGGTAAGATACATAATTTTTAAATATCTAGACTCGAGATATGGTCAAAATACAGAAATAGTGTAAAATCCTAATAATGCTGGAAAGAACAATTAAGCCCAATTTGAGCCCAAACTTATAAAACATGGCCAAGTTCAATCAATTAAGTACATGGACAGTGTAAAAAACTAAAAATGGGAGCTTATTAATGTATGAAATCTATGATTATCAACGAGCCAGATTTAAAGATTAGGTTTGGTTTGTTCAGTACGTTTATAGCTTGAATATTTTGTTTCTTTTATCAAATATCTTTTTAAAATATTTAAGTTTATTAATTTAGTAGTTAGTAATTATTTTTATGCTAGATGGTAGATTTAAAAACTAAAAATAGAAATAAAAGCTTTTTTTAATTCATAGTCCATTACATAAAAATTCTTAATTTTCGTATAGAATCTTTTAGTTATTAATAACAAGAAATAAATTATTATTATGATCTATTCTTTTCATTATCTTAAATTACAATTTTTTGTGATTGAATTTTTATTATCTATGTATAATGAATAAGTAATACACACACACATGAGCTTTTAATGTCAACCCTATAAAGCTTGAGTTTGGCTATTTATATAATCAAGCTTAAGTTTAAGCTTGAGCTTATTTGTTTAATTAAACAAACGAGTTTGATCAAGTATTTAACGAGTCAAACATGAATAGGTCAACTCATTCACACCCATATGTGTGTGTATTATTAAGTGGTAAGTGAATAGATGCATTTTTCTAGCATTATTTAAGAAAGATTGCATTAAATACCAAATTTATGACTACGTATATATCCTAGAGGACACTTCATGTTTTGGACTGGAATTTTGGGATATCAGTACAAGAACAACTCGGCCCCACCAGAATAATACTCATATATTATTATGCTCTATCTTGATAAGTATATCTGCCTATTTATTAGGTATAAATCTCTCAAGTATCCTTAATGGATATGAAAGTTAATTATATTCCACATAAACAGGGAAATTAGTTAAAAGGGATCACAATTCCTAATGGATTCTAATCCTAAATAACTGCATTTAATATAGATTGCACTCATCCTAAATGCTCTTACAGATACCATGCCAGGTCTCAAAGGTATACATCTCCTCTAATATATAGATTGTCCTCATTGTGCACGGTCTAACTTGAGCGTCGGAGTGCCTTTTGCAGGTACCCACCCCCTCGCACGACTGTTGTCGCTACTGTGCTATAGAGGAGTCCATCGTAACATGCTTATTTCAAGTACCCCTCTGAATTTACTTTAGAATACTTCATAAAAGATAGAAAGCAAGTGGGCATATAGGCGAAGGTAGGGGAAATTACCAATGGAACAGAATTGTGTATCATTGCTACTCAAAAATTAATGACTCTGAATAATTTAGGGTTAAATACAGACTACCCTATTGTAGTTTCGTCCATTTTGACCTTTCATACACAAATTTTATTTTAACATAAAGCATACAATTATTACAAGGGCTTTGGAGCTAACAATCTTGGGGTTAGTTCACATTGGTTGCATAAAGACAATTTTGATGTTATCGAAGAAAGTTCCAAGAAGAGACTTAGAAGAATTATGGTACATTCTAAGTCATTGATAATGGCGAGAGTGAACTCCTAACAAGCTCGTGATTATGTTCTAAAAGAAAGACAATTACTTAATCATGTGCTAAGTGTGCGACAAAGTCCTGATCAATTGGTAATTATCTCCCACAAACTAAAGAACCCAATGCGTATGTGCTACAAAATAGGAGCACTAACAAAGATGTATTGAACGTGTGTATTGGGGAGTAGAATCAAGGGAGCAACAAGTAATCGTTGAAGACAGATGGGAGAATCACAAAGGAAGTAGCATATATGTGTCACAATCAAGTACTACAAGCAGTTATAACATTTCTCTATAAATAGGAGGTCTCAATGTGTTTACGGTGAAATTTAGTTAAGACAAATTCTAATAAATAAATATTTATTTTCAGTAGAATGTGGGTTCAGAGTTATATGGTAATCTCGTTCAAAAAACAAAAATCTTTGAAAACAAACTAAAGGCAAAGAAATTTTTAAAACTTAATGCAATAAGTAAGAAAATGCAAAAAGTGTAAAGTGCAAAAAATCAAAGGAAAGCAATAAAACAAAGCATGTAAAGAATGCAACGAAATATAAAGAAATTTAAAGAATAAGACTTAGCAAAAAATTAAAGGAAAGTAATAAAATAAAGCATGTAAAGAATGCAATGAAATATAAAGAAATTGAAAGAACAAGACTTAAAATAAAAGATTTTTAAAAGAACATTGCATTGAAGTAAAAGACTTAAAATGAAAATGAAAAGCATACTTGGATCAAATCCGTTTATCTGCTTGAGTGAGATATTAGGATTGTATATCAGCAAATAACCTTCACTTGTACATCATGAACACTAGTATTTATAGGCAAACTATGAAAATAAATGACTCCCAAAAATTAGACACGTATACGGCAGTTATGCCACATATTCGACTCTAATATTTTATTCAACCATGAGAGCAGTTATGAATCCTTTAAAAAAAATCAACGCCTAACCATTAACATTTACGTCGATTCAACACTTAGAAGATTTCTTCAATATCATCATCTAGCTGTCGAATTAGAACTTCTAATTTCACCTCCAACAGATGTCCCCCAAAATTTCTCTTTCGACATTGCTAGAAGAAAGATAAATTTTAATCTTTCGTCTTCTAGTTCCAATCTTGAAGCCAACACCTTGTCAAAATCCTCCCAAAGGCATTTATATATATATATAATTTTTTTAACCCAGTAAAATCTTTCGTAAAATTCTCGAAGGTCACAACTGAACTCATCACTTCAGACATTAAATCGTTGTTTCTCAATAAATAGAGATTATAGATCATAATTAACCCTATGTGAAAAATAGCTTTTTAAATTCGCAAAACCATACATCTTTCACTCCCTTCTCTACTGTTCATCATCTTTAACCTCATTCTCACGTATCTCCTCTGCAAATCTTCGCTTTCCACAATGGCTTCTAACTCTCAATCTCCTAACGAACCACCAGTGGATTTAGGCAACCATGTTGTTGTACAAGAGCTAATTCTAAAGAAGTCTGAACTATGGAACCTCTCGAAGGTAATTCTTCCTATCAAAGACTCTTTGCTCTCTTTAGATCCTTCAGCTGCTTTCTTGGGCCCAGTTTTGCCCAAAGAATCCATTACTGATGAAATACACAGCTTTTTTTCTTGTAAAAATCCCCAAGAAGCTATCTTGGTTTCTCTTCCTTCCATTCCTATCAGTTATTTTAGCAAAATCTGAGAGGCTTTTCAGAATCCCTCCTACTCACATCAATAGGTATCTTGAGTGGCTTGATAGAGTTCAAGCCTTTAAAGAAGTTTTGTGGAGGAACATAGGTATCTTTGACTGTATTCAATTCTCCCGTTATTCCATAAAAATGAATTCTTGCATGTTGGGTGCATCATTTTTCTTTTGGAATAATATTACTAATTCTTTTCAGTTCCCTTATGGCATAATAGGTCCTACGCTTTTTAACGTGGATGCCATAATTAGTCACCAGACGAGGAAATCATAACTCCTATCCTCTAACCTTTGAATACCATTGATGTTTACATGAATGTTGCAACTTCTTTTTCAAACTTCATTAGTTTCCACTTTCCAGAAACAGGCCCTGTATCTGACGAAGAACATGTGGCTTTTCTTCTTCTCTGGTTATTGGCCTATGCTCTGGGTACTAGGTCAGTTCAAGTATCCAAGTCTTATCTTCAACTTGCTAATCTTTTTCATGAAGGTCAAAAATTAGCTCTCAACTAATTCCTCCTTGTTAACCTTTACCTTAGCATTGGTGAAATTGTTCAAAGCATTCAGTCTCAAATAAAGAAAACTAACTCTGGTGGCCCAATATAGCTACTTTAGCTTTGGCTAAATGCCATCTTAGAAGATTATCTGATTGACACTTTGCCTCAGAAAATTTCTTTTGCTACCTATGGCATAAATCTTTGTCATATCAAACATGAAAAAATCCATAAACAAAACTTGGAGAATTTCATGCATATCTTCAGCATTTTTCATTCCATCTCTTTTAACACTAAAGACATCTATTTTACGCCATTCACTAACAGTTCTCTTGGTCCCGAGTGGTTTACTCGACCACTAATTTCTAGTGATCCTTCCACTCAAGCCGACAATATTTCTATCTCGTCTAATTTTCTCTGTTGGCAAATTCTGGTTGCTGGTCTTCCTAGCTCAATAGATAAATCCTTAGAGTTGTGTCTACTAAACATGGTAGCTCAACAACTAGGACTCTGCCAAACCATTCCAGCACCATTCTCTCCAAAAGCTAAAGAACACCTCATCCATGGTCACTTACTGAACATGTCAGACCCTGTATGTGTGGCTATGAAGAATGAGAGGCACGAGCAACATTTCCTGATTTCTGCATTCACTCCTTATAGGGGGTTTCCAAAGATTTTATCGAGTGGTGGATGTGAACACCCAATTTTGACCGGGCTAAAAAAAAAAACAAAAAAAAAACAAAGACAAAAAAAAGTAAAAAAAAAAAAAAAAAAGAAAAGAAACAAAAAAAAACCAAAAAAAAATAGTAAAATAAAAAATAATAATATTAAAAAAAACAAAATAAAATAAAAATATAAAAAATAGTCACATGAGGGGGTGGAGGGCTCAATATATAAATATATAAAAAAAAGGGGGAGGAGTGATTGACGCAAAAGAAAAAAAAGAAAGAAAGGGTCAACAGAAAAAATAAAAAAGAGGGAATTTTGATACAAAAAGGAGGATTTTAGGGAGATTTGTTGGAAGAAGATGAAAATTTGAAGGAAAATGCCAACCTCCCATACGGTGAGCAATCATCACATCCATTATCAACAACAACTCTTTCCTCCAAAATGTGAAGGATCCCTCCATAAATGCCTCTGCCATCATTTTCTTCCGGCATCCTTGATAACCCAATTCCTTCCAAATCCTTCTCCAACCAAATAAACCCAGCAACCACCCTCCCTTCATAAAAACCTCCACGTGAAGCTCCATCAAAAAGAGGGCAGCACCACTTATCCTCCCAACCCTCCATTATCTTCTTCTCCTTCATCTTCCACGTGAGCTTACTCACCACCTTCATCTCCATAATCTTCTTCCATTCCCAACACCCTTCAAACCCCTCATTCTCACCTCCCAACCGTAACCATCTTCTCTAAACCAAAACCTTTCTCCAATCACTCCTTCTCACATCCCATCTCCATCTTCTAACATAAAGCCACCCTCCCATCCAACACCACTTTGAGTCAACTCGGTGAGCCATATCCTCTTCCCCACATCCAAACCTCACCACCCTTCACCCACATCACCTTCCATCCCACCTTCTAAAAAAAAACCTCCATTTGTCATCATTCCCCATTTACCTTCATCACCTCTAAACCACAATCACCCCCTTAACTCTCACCACCACTCACGACCACCTTCTTTTATCTTCCCCAAATCATCCTATCTTCACAAAGGAAAGAAGATTGATGATGTTGGGTTGATCCTGGTGGTAGGCGGGAAAAAGAGAAAAAAGCAAGAAGACTGGGAGGTGCTGCTGGGAACGAAAGGGATTTTTGATTCTTTTGAGTTGAGTGTGTTATTGGTAGCACAGAAGAGGTAAGCCCTTTCTCATCACTATCCTTGCACTGTTGTGAGTAAAAATGTAATGTTCAAGTGCATGCTTGGATACTGGTTGGTTAGTTATGTTGTCCATCTTCTTTTCTTTTTTTCTTTTTAACCATGAGTACCATATGCACACTGGAACTCCACCCCTTCTGCATCACATTTTTTTTAAACCACCAAAGAATTCAAAAACCTCCGTAAAAAAATCAACCACCACCTTCAATAACACCATCATATCCTCACCTCCCAACCGACCGTCGAAATGCCACAAACCATATCACCTATCTCCCAAACCTCCAAACCTTCCTCCTCACGACCGTCGAACCCCAAATCCATCATATCCGAGACGTCGAACCATCCAATCCCCCCTAAATCGACCGTTGAATCTCACCAACGCCGGTTACCATCCTCTCACGACACCCTCTTCGACCGTCGAAACCCCGAGGTCGGATCCTTCCCTTCAACCAACCGACCGTCGGACTCCCGAATCCTCTATGCCCGACCGTCGAACTAACAACCACTAATGAATCCCTCATGCCCGATGTCGAACTAACAACCACTCCGAATCCTCTATGCCCGAGTCGAACTAACAACCATCATACCCCCCACCGAACATTCGAACCTATCCAAACCTTCATCATCCTCTCTCACTATTATTGTGAACCCACCAAACTCCTTCACCATCCTTTTCACGGCGACCGACGAACCTCAAATCGGATCACTTGCCCTCTCACCTCCAATACACCCACCATTTTCAAAGTCTCCATAATCCCCATCACCCAAGCAATTTCCATAACCTCTCCAAACACTATCAAACCCAACCTTCGAACCGAATTCCTTCAAACCAAATCCTCTTCTCACTCGACCGTCGAACCATACCATTGCGACCTTCACCGACCACTTCACAAACCACCATATCCTCCAATCGACCGTCGAACCCCAAAAATCAGATCATCCCACCATATTCTCCAATCGACCGTCGAACCCCAAAACAGAACCACCCCATCTCCTCAAACCGACCGTCAAACCGAATTCGTCGAACTCCTGCATTGGCCTTCAACCAACTTCACAAACACTACCATATCCTCACCACCGACCATCGGATCGCACCAAAACTCCATCACCATCTCTTTCGACCAACCGCCATCCAACCGGAAACCATCATACCTTCTCCACCGACCGTCAAATTCCCCCCTAAATCATAAACCAAACTTCATCAGATTCTTCCACCGACCGTCGAGTCCCCATATATCAGCCTTCACCATCCCCCTAAACTATGAACCCAACCACCATAAGCTCTCCATCATCACGCTGTAACCACCACCTTCAATATCCACATGAAATCACCTCTCAAACCCAACCTATACCCGAATCCGTCGAACCCCAACCGTGACCCAAATTCCATCACGCCCTTTTCCGACCGTGTCGATTCTTCCTCCTCTCGACCGTCGAACTCCCTCACCAACATCTCATCCTTACTCCCAACCGACTGTCGAATTTCAAAGTAGAATCACTCAATCTCCCCAAACGTCCTCTGTATGTGCTCTGTTATTGGTGCTCAAGTTTTTAATTTTTTTTTATTTGAATTGTTGACTGTCTTTTGGGATTTAAGTTTAATCTCGTGGGCTGCTGCCCATTTCATATTAAGGCAGTAATGATACATTTTTTGGCAAAAAATAAAATAAAAAAAATGGATTCACTTTCAATTAAAATCTGTTTTTAAATAAAATCAACCAACCCGCACTTATTTTATAAAGAACTACGTAACTTTGAGTTCCCCATTGCACCAGGGGATACGTAGGAGCAGAATTTCATTTATGTCAAGCCAAATTTAAATTTTCACAATTTTGTGGTTTCGCTTTTTAGTTACAATGTTTGCAAAAAAGGGGTAAAATAAATATTTTCAAGGATTGTTAATAATTTGCATAATTAATCTAAGGTACCGTCTTAGGACGGAATGCGTTAGGGTGCAAACATGGGATTAAGTTTCCACCTTCCCTAAGCATAACCGACTCCGAATCCAATCACGGTTCTAAAGACCATTTTCAAAGAAAGGTTTTCCAATTTTTCCAAATTCAAATAAAATTGGTGGTGACTCCATTTTTTCATTATCATAATTTAAAATCATTCGAGTTGCTATTTCCCCATTCATGGACTTATGGTTTCAAAGCTGACAAATGGACTAAATATTATAGTCCATACCATGTCGATATTGAGGATTGTCGAAGTTGTATTACTGAAACTCTGGTTCCTGTGTAGGGTCAAGAGCCTTCAACAAAAACCAAAGGTAAGCATATTCAAGATATTAGGGCTTTTGAAAAGTATTACAAGATCAAATGGGACTTTAGGTATCTTAGCTTAATTATTCGACACTACGAAGAAGTCGTGGCCAAACCAAAACAAGTGCACAAGGAAAAATGCTCTGCTAATTTCCCTGCAATTTCTATAAAAAATCCTTTGGCACGGTTTGAACTTTTTCAAATCCCTTTTTCTAAAACTAGTGCTTCTTCCTTGTGCTCGTTTCGGTTTGGCTGACGAATTCTCAGGTAAACTTACCAAAGTTGTAACTTTCCTATTTCTGATAGGATCTATTTTATGAGTAACATCTTTCTTACAAGAACTCTAGAAGTCAAGTTTACCCGTCAGTTTGCCTTGTCACACGAATAATTTGCCAAAGATACTTGAATCATCACTAAGATACCTGAAGGTATTTCTTTTCATATTCTGTCATTTTAATTCTTGTCCTATCTACTGATTATTTTTTTTCCTCACAACAATCCCATTAAAGAGACCTTTGGAGTACAAACAGCCACAAGAATGGGAAGAAGAAGAAGATGAAGAAGAAACTATCCCCTTAAAAAAGAAAAAGAACAAGAAAACTCAGAATCCTCCTATCCCCAAAACTCCAAAGGCCAAGTAAACTAAAACAACTTCGGAAAAAAGTCCTTCTAAACATAAGGCTGCTGCTAAACCCTCAAAAGCAAAAACTCTCAAGGTATTTTATTTTTTGTTGTTTTCTGACCAAAATTTAGAACTTAGTCTTTAAACTTGTTCAAACTAAATCTTGTGTCAAATATAGATTGGTGACTCCACTTCCGTCTTTTCTATTAAACTTATTGAGTCTTCAAGCCCATCTTCTGAGAACCCTTTAAAGGTATGTTTTTTGTTACTTCCTCTTTTATGTTTCTTGGTAAAATCTCACCTCATTTTACCTTTGCAGAAGAAAAAAGAAAAAGACTCAATCTTTAAGTTCCAGCTTGAAACCCACCGTTGAACTTGAGACAGAAACCATCTCAATCTTATCCAAGGTAAATTTTAATCGAAAAGATTCATTTCCTCAAGTACTCGAGACTTGGATTTCATTTAAGATCTGATTTTTTTTCTTTCATTTCAGGACCAAGAGGCTGAACAAACTACTGAAAATCCTCTAGAGTCCAACATCGAACTAAGAACTAAAAAACAAATTCGACAGTCTCCTAAGGTAAAATACTTCAAAGTTCAACTAATTTTCATAATTTCATTTGTTCTAATATTTCCTTTATTTGCCTAAAAAAATCAAGTCTTGTTGTACCTGACAGTCCTATCAGGTAGGGTAATGAGAATTCTTTGTCAGAGGTTCAAACTCCTCCAATTCTTACAATGCCTATTGTCTCTCTGCCTCTTCTGATAGAATTTCAAATTATCACGAATTCAGAAGAAACTCAAATTCCTTTAAGCACTGTGAGTCCTTCTCAGGCAGATAAAGACAACCTCGTCTAAACCCTCACAGATGAATTTGACATAGACTCCCTTATGGCTGAGTTTGCCTCTATCAATCCACCTCTACTTTCTCTAATAAATTTAATTGCTGCAGGACCAGAAAATATTAAAGATATGAAAGTAGATTTGGATGAACTAATGACCATGTTATCGAGTAGTCATAGAAGCTCTCCACAGTCAGCTCGCTCTTCTACATAGCATGGATAAGATTCTAGTGACTCTTATGTCACTGGACTTTTGGCTGAGCTAAAGAATGCCTTCACTTATTCTTTTGACCACTTAAATTCTGACCAACCTCTTCGAGAAAGGATGATGGCCATTGTGACTGAGTTGGAACCCCTTTCTCAACAACTGCCAATAGCCAGTCAAGCTCTTCCTATAACTGTCAAAGATTATCTCCAAAATATATCGTCAAAGATGCCTTCTATCTGTCGAGTCATTCCTACTTATACTAAAGAAGTTTAAGAAAATTCCAAGATCTTAAAGCAATTGACTGACGTGAAGAATGAGAATGCTAAATTAAAAGATTATCTCGTCAAAGGAAAAAATAAGGAGGCAGAATTAGACAAAGAGATTGAAGACTCAGAGAAAAAAAACTTGAAGAAACTCGACATCATAAGCAAAAGCTTAACATTACATTACAACAAGGGACTGCTAGGCAGCAAAGCATTGCTACCACCACCAAACAATGGGTTGTTGAAGCCAAGGCAGTATTAGCGAAGATAAATTCCCTTGAAGCAGAATATCACACAACTTACGCCGACAAACAATCCTTGGAAGATTATTGGGGGATTTTACAAAAAATTTAAATGTATCTCTTCCCTTCCCCTTTTTTTGTTAATTGTCAATTTTTCTTTGTAAGGTTCTAACAACTTAATCAAGTTGTGATGTTTCAAGTATTTTCATCGCTTGACAATGTAACTTTGTAATTGCCAAGTATATGAATGAATCATTTTTTAATCATTCTTTGTCAATCTTTACTTCGCACATTGTCAGCCTATATGTCTTCAAATATTTGCCATTAATAGACTTAATTCTCAAGCCTGAATTAACTCTGACAAGTGCATAAGTATTTCCAAAAAACACTTGAGTGACTTTAAATGATCTTTCCCATTTTGGAGACCATTTCCCGTATTCTCGACAACTCCTATCCATGGGCAAAATCACCTTCCAAACCAAGTCGTTAACCTTAAAAGACTTGTACTTAATTCGACTATCATAAAACTTAGCAATTCTTTCTTGTTATCGAATCAGGTTTTCTATAGCAATTAATCTTTCATCACTTAATTCGTTTAACTCATCAAACATCAAGTCCTAATAATGTTCAACTGGTAACTTATCTTATTTTTGAATACGAATTGATTGAAGATTAATCTCGACTAGTAACACCGCATTATGACCATAGACTAACTTGTATGGTGAAGTGCCCGTCGATTCTCTTGGTGAATTTCTATATGCCCATAGAATTTGGTTAAGGGTGTTATGTCAATTCTTAGGCTATCGACCAATATGCTTCTTAATCAGACTTATGATTATTTTGTTCATGGCCTCTACTTGGCCATTTGCCTTAGCATAATATGGAGTCGACGTAAGCATTTTAATCTTTCTCGAATTGGCATATTCGACAACTTTCCTTCTAATGAACATCGACCCTTGGTCAGTTGTCAAAGTTTGTGGTATTCCAAATCGACAAACTATATTGTTTTCTATAAAGTCAATTATGTCCTATTGGGTTACATCTTTTAAGGCTATAGCCTCAATCCACTTGGTAAAGTAATCAACTCCTACTAAAATATACTTATGTCCCTTCGACGATATAGGATGAAGTTGGCCTATTAAATCCAAAGTCCATCCTCTAAAAGGCCAAGGTTTAAGTATAGAATGTAATTCACTAGCAGGAACATTTTGTATATGGCCATGCCTTTGACACTATTCATAAGAGTTAGCAAATATTATACGATCCCTGACTAGTGTCGGCCAATAATACTTTTGTTGTCGAAGAACCCATTTCATCTTATCACCTGCCTGATGAGCATCACAAATTCCTTCATGGACTTCTACTAAGACAATATAAGCCTCTACTTCACTCAGACAAACCTGTAAGTTTCCATCAACGAATTTTCTATACAAGGCCCCTCCTAATACTACAAATTTCGACACTTTGTACTTAAACTTTCTATCCACGTTTTGACTTAGATTTTACAAATAGCTTAATATTGGTTGTCTCTAGTCATTAATTGTCGAAATATCATTTTGTAGTACATCTCTTTCCTCTAATGGATATAAAAGTTTCCTAATTTCCATTAGATTTATTAGAACCTTGGACGAAATTTTATGCCCATAGGCTATCTGTGCCAATTCATTAGCCTTTTCATTTTAATTTCTACATCACTTCGCTGGTCAGATTATAACTGACACATTTGTATTCTTGAGTGAGCTGTTTGATAACTAGCTATGAATCCTCAAAGATATGCACATTACATGCTATCATTTCTATTAGTATTTCTAACTTTACAATTAAGGCTTCATACTTAGCCTCGTTGTTGGAGCATGTATATTTAAGTTCAAACATGAATTTAGTTGGAGCACCTTGAGGAGAAACAATTAGAACTCCCACTCCAACTCCATTTTGATGTCTTGAGCCATCAAAATATAAACACCAAGGTTTTAACTTGGCGAAATTTATACTAGCAACACCCAAACATGGATGGTCAGCCAAGAAATCAACAATTGCTTGGCCTTTAACAGCTTTCATTAGAACATATTGTAAAAAGAATTCTGACAAAGCAATGGTCCACTTACTAATACGTCCATTTAGCACTAGCTTTGATAACATATATTTTATTACATCAGTCTTTGACATAACCAATACATTACAAGGCATCATATAATACTTAAGTTTAGTACATGAAAAATATAATGCTAAACAAAGTTTCCCTATTACACTATATCTCATTCCTGCATCATTCAAAAGTTGACTAAGATAATATACGGCTCTTTTGATGCCATTTTCATCTTCTTGAGCCAGCATACTCCCTATGGTTTCATCCGACGCTGATATATACAACTTCAACGGTCTACGAGGCACTGGAGGCATCATGACCAGTGTGTTTGTCAAATATTGTTTTATCTGGTTGAAGGCTTCTTGGTGGTAAGGCTCCCACATGAAGTCTTGTTCAGCCTTCAACTTGACCAATGGGGCAAAAATTTTGGTTCTTCCCGATAAATTGGATATGACTCTTCTCAAGAAGTTCAATTTTCCTAAGAAAGATTATAGTTCCTTCTTGTTTGTCAATGGTGCAGCTTCCAGAACTACCTTGGCTTTATTCTTGTCCACTTCAATACCTTTCTTATGAACTAAGAAACCCAAGAATTTGGCAGCCGACACTCCAAAACCACATTTCTCTAGATTCATCTTGAGGCTGTGCTTTCTCATCCTATCAAATGCCTGCCTCAAGTTTGTCAAATGACTTTCCTTTGTCTCTAACTTGACAATTACATCGTCAATGTATACATCCATGAACTTTCCAATGACATCATGTAAATAGTGTCCATTACTCTTTGATAGGTGGCCCTTGTATTCTTTAAACCGAAAGGCATGACTACCTATTCATATGTCCCAATGGCTCCTAGACATCTTAAAGTAGTTTTCGACACATCCTCCTCGGTTATAAAGATTTGATTTTAACTTGGTCATTTTAATGAACTTGGCTCTGAGCTATCTTTCAATCTCTTCCTTTATCTTTAATACCACCTCAGGCGCAAATCTCCTGTTGGCTTGCTTGACAGGTCTATATCCTTTTTTCAATGGTAGTCTATGTTCGACAAGGTCTCTGCTCAACCCAGGCATCTCATCATAATCTCATGCAAAGCAATCTTTGTATTTTTCAATTAAATTGACAAGTTGTTCCTTAAACCCCTTTGGCAGAAATGAACTCACAAATATAAGTCTTTTATCTATTTCAGTGCTCAAGTTCATTCCTCCAAAGGATCTTCGACCTCTACACTTTGTTTTAATTTCATCAAGTCCTTTCTCGAATCCTAAAGGACCATCATCCATTATACAATTTGACAATACACCTTCAATGGTGTATACTGCTCTATCGGCCAAATAAGTCGGCAGTTTATCTAACTGATCATTAACACTCATGGCTAGTGCTTGGCCGATCCTTTTTGGCCTTATTCACTAGTTGAATGCCAAATTGATCCATTAAGCATACTTCAAGTGCCTCTTTGTCAATGACTCCATTATTTGCTGTGATAGGCTTGACATTTGCAGCATAAATTTTAAAATCAACGTGAAGTTGCTGCAAATAGTAAGGGCTATCGTCTGCCTCTACTATTTCCATCTGATCATTTGCATTCTAGAGGATGAGTTTCTGATGAACTGTCAATGGTATTTCTCTGATGACATGTATCCAATCTCTTCCCAACATAAGATTGTAACTAGATTTTGCTGGAATTGCAACAAACAATGTCGACCTCTCAATGGATCCGACTTGCACATTCAGTATTACTACTCCATCTGGCGGGGAAGTCTTTCCACTAAAGTTAGTGATAATCATGTTAATTGGCATCAGATCAGACTCATTCTTCCCAAGCTTTTTAAACATTGCCCTTGGGATCAAATTGATAACTGCCCCCTGTCTATCAGGACTCTATTTGTCGGCTTGCCTTCTAACAAAGCCTTGATGTGTAACAGGCAGAGATGAGCCTTCTGCTCTTTTGTTGGCTTCTCAAATTGTGTTGTATTATTGAACATTGTTATCATGTTATCCTGAAAGAAAAGCCAATGATCATTGAGGTCATCCAGGTCTTCTTTATTTTCTCCAATATACTTAATTTCATGATACCCTTCAAACTCAGCAGGCAAAATCAAAATCAAATTCAAGCTCATTGACTTTAAAAACTTTTCTTCATCAGTCAACTTTTCATCACTTCTTTACCCTTCAATCCTGAAGTAACCTTCCGACGGCAAATTGTTATCCATGGCCATTATAATATCATCCAGATCCTTGTCCAAATTAAAATCCATATCGAATTGATCATTATCATCAAAGCCTAAAAAATCATCTAGATCATTCAAGGCCTCAATAACGTCATCAGGTGTCAAACCCATGTCTATGGCTTGAAAGTTAGGCTTCGCCAGCTTTTTCTTTCCATTAATCATGCCAAGCATTTTCTTTCTCCACTCGGCATCTTGGTCAAGATATTTCAGGACTTTCATGACTTCTTCCTTTAACCAATCTTCAACATCTTCACCACTTTCAATTTTAAGGTCCTTGATCTCGACCATTCTCATTATCATCTTTTCAGCTTTCAATCTAGCTATTTCCTTGTTTTCCTCGACTACTAGATTGTTTTTCTTTGCTTCCTTCTCTGCTGTTACTAGCCCAATTGGTTATTTTCTTCTAGTTTTACTTGGAATAGGTCCTTGAATCTCTTTTCCTTTCTTTATCTCTACAAGGTTTTCTTGTCGAAGACTATCATTCCTGTCCAGTCGTCTAACTACAGTTGTTGTTGGCTCAACTTGGATTGACCTACTCGTAACTGTAGATTCTTTTCTGACAATACTCTTCAATTTCTTGTCATATTCATTTTCGTTTGGTACTGGCTTCGTTTCAACTACCAAACATCCTGTTTCTGTGGGTTGTTCCTTGATAACTAAACCTTCAGCCATATTCCTTCTTTTTTGTGCTTGTCTCAACCTCTGTAGCATCCTATTTCGACTCTTTGACAATGGTAAAGACTTTGATGGCCCTGCTACATTCTGGCCAATCAAAGCTTCAGCTTGGTTGATCCTATCATATCTGTAATCTTCATTCCAGAATGGTCGATCTCTCTGAAATTTATTCTTCCTGGCACCACATTCCGCCAAAATTGTGTGTGACTCGCCATTGTAGAATTTTTAACCCACTTGTCCAGAGTAACATTGACAGGTGGCACTCTAGTTCTAGCTGGTCCGACAAAACCTCTAGGAAATGAATTGCTTCTCACAGACTTACCAAATAGCTCAACCAGCTAACCATTCATGTTAGGCCTGAGCGTATAAACTAGCCTTAGTCTTGGAGTATAGAAAGGCTGTTGTGGTTTCCTAGCTTTCTTGCCAAAAAACTTCTTTTTACCTTGTGAGTCACTCTATTGTTCCTTAGCAGCTTTCTTTGCAGCAAATTCATCATACACTGCATTGCATCTTGGACATAACCTCACCTTGCCTTTCTCTTTCTTTCTCTCAAGGAATGTTTCAAGAGATTCTCCCGGCTTTGGATAGATATCCATTGCATCTTCTATATCAATGTCCAATTCCTACAAATTCCTTATGTTGATCATTCTAATATTCAGAGGAACCTGCTGGTCGACATAGGAAACTCCAGCCTAAAATGGATCTGTATCAATCTTCATATCCGTCTTAGGCTTGTCAACAAACTTCAATCTCCCATCCATTAATGATTTCTGAGTTAAATCTCTTAAATGAATACATTCATTAGTAAGGTGACCGAAATTGTTATGAAACTTACAATATTTCCAGTCTTTTATTTCATCAAGCTTTAGTATCCTATGATCTTTTGACAGTTTAATCTGTTTATCCTTTAACAATAAATCAAAGATTTTGTCTGTTTTTGTTACGTTAAATGTATATGTTTTTCTATTGACATAATTTGTTTTCTCCTTATTTCTTGTAGGCTGTAGAGCCTGACACATATAAGGAGGACCATTTTGAAGTTCAGCAATGTTAACCTAAAATTCATCATTACTATCTTCAGTTTCATTGTCAGTTTCTCCTAATCTGACAAATGTACTTTCTCTCTTTTAAGGAATCTCTTTTGTTTTTGAGCCCTTTCAGCTTTCAGTTATTCTACTTGCCTAACTTTCTCACCTAGTTGGGCAAGATCAACCAAATGTTAGTTCACTAACTTTTTCCTTATGTAATAATTTAAACCTCCTGTAGCAATCTTCATTATTTCTACCTCATGTATGGGAGTAAAACATCTACTCCTCATTTGTCAAAACCTAGCGAGATAATCATCCACAGTTTCATTGTACATTCTCTTTATATTGAAGAGATCTATAAGTCCTACTTTCAAATCTCCCTTAAAGAACTGGTCATGAAAACTTCTTTCTAATTAAGCCTAAGAATGGACCGAATTTGATCTTAATGTCGAAAACTAAGAGAATGCATTTTTAGTAAGGGAACTTGGGAAGAATCTCATTTTCAAGCCTTTAATAGTGGTCATCTCCCGTATTTCTATAGTATATCGTGCAATATGTTCGACGGTCGATTCCTCACTTTCTCCAGAAAACTTAGAAAGTTTAGGAATTTTAATTCCTCTGGGCAATTCTACTTGTTGTACCCACTCGGGAAACGCTGAAACAAAGTAGGGTTGATTGACATATCTAACATTGAACCCAAACCTATTCAGAACTTGTTCCACCACTTGATTTACATTTTGCTCAACCACTTAATGCCCCCTAAGATTTCGTCGAAGCAATCTCATGACTGCATCATTCCTAGCCATTTGATCCTCATCACCTCGACGGAGTACATGGACATTACCATATTCTAGGAGCGGTTGATCATTTTGCCCAGGTTGGTCGAGATTTTGTTGGCTTTGTCCCATGTTTACTTAGGGTGTAGTTACTCCTGCATTTACCCTAGACTGTGCTCTTTGAGCGTTATCATTGACCAATTCTTCTATTCCCAAGGCTTAGTTTAGCCTTGCCATTTGCTGAGTCAATGTATTACAAGCATTATTAGTAGTTTCCATGATTGGCATAATTACAACACTCATTTGTTGAGTGAACATATGCATCATTTCATGGTTGCTTTCATCCATTTGTTGTCGAAAACTAGCCAAAGAATTCATGGTTGGCTCTGTTACATTTTAAGGAGTGTCCCTTGACATATTTGGGAATACTGGTCCCAAATTCAATCTCTCCTATCGAAAAGGAATTGGATTACTTGCACTTGCAACCCCTGCTCCTTGGCCATTGAAACTCACTAAGGCTGAACTTATTTGTAGTTGGTCTTGTGAAGCCACTGTTTGGCCAACAGTATTGGCCAAAGTGCAACCAAGTCCCATTTGTGCTAACACAATAGGAACATAGTTGGGTGGCAAACCATATAGTGGTATAAACCTTGAATTTGAATTCATTATACTTTGGTTACTTGGTTGACTTAGTGATGGTTGAGTCACTCTAGGCACCACTTGTTCTAACACTGGATTACCCCAGAGAGTACTAGTTACTATTGCATCATCCACAAGACCCGTACTAACAACGGTTAAGGGTGATGCAGTAATGGCTATCGAAGGTGCATCCAATATCTAGTTACTTGCGTTACTCATGATTTGCATATTTTGAGAAGGGGAAGAAAAGACAAATTTTCCACTTCTTAAACGCATAAAATCATTTCTTATTAAAAAGAGATTCGCAACACTACGAGTTACTCTGAACTCGTCCCACCAGGCGTGCCAATTTGTTTATAGTGAAATTTAGTTAAGACAAATTTCAATAAACAAATATTTATTTTCAATCGAATGTGAGTTCAAAATTATATGGTAATCTCGTTCGAAAAAGAAAAACCTTTGAAAACAAACTAAAGGCAAAGAAATTTGTAAAACTTAATGCAATAAGTAAGAAAATGCAAAAAATATGAAGTGTAGAAAATCAAAGAAAAGCAATAAAACAAAGCATGTAAAGAATGCAACGGAATATAAAGAAATTTAAAGAGCAAGACTTAGTAGAAAATTAAAGGAAAGTAATAAAACAAAGCATGTAAAGCATGCAACGAAATATAAAGAAATTGAAAGAACAAGTCTTAAAACAAAGGATTTTTTAAAAGAACATTGCATTAAAGTAAAAGACTTGAAATGAAAATAGAAGGCATACTTGGATCAAATCCATTAACCTGCTTGAGTGAGATATTAAGATTGTATATCAACAAATAACCTCCACTTATACATCGTAAACACTAGTATTTATAGGCAAATTATGAAAATAACTGACTCCTAAAAATTAGATACATATACAGCAATTATATTATATATTCAACACTAATATTTTATTCAACCATGAAAGTAGCTATGAATCCTTTCAAAAAAATTTAACGTCACCATAAATAATTATTTTATAATACTTATGGTTTTTAACATTTTTGAAGATTTTTTCAATATAATCATTTAATCATCGAATTAGACCTTGTAATTTTACCCATTCAAAAATAGTCCTAAACATTTCACACTCTTCATGTGAAAGCAAGAAAATGAGTCACCAAAGACCATTATCTTAGTTTTCTAACATTTTTTAGCCTGGTTCGTAGAATTTTAGACTCAGCCAGTAGATTGTAGCATTGGCTCAAGCTTGTACTTCGTATCAATTCATCCAAGTTCTTATTAAATTTTTGTTCTTTATTTCCAATATCACTTACACTTATTGTGCCATTTGATAAATCTTTACAATCTAAAGTCAAAAATCACACGAGTGTTCTATCAAATATCATTTAGTTGACAATACGGAAGTTGTTGCACGAACACCAATGCAGTATTAAGATAAGTTATCGAACCAATCATGAAAAAAGAGAGCAATTCTCATCATCATCCTAGTCAAGGGACCAATATCCGAAAGTTGATTGGCTACGTGTCACATAGGTTGGCCATATGTCCTTAAAAAACCAATCTACTTTTTACCATAGAAAGAATGTAAAGGAACTAGTGTAGAAGCCCGTGCTACGCACAGCACAACAAATACTTTGAAAGATTTCTGACTTACTCTAAAAAATATCAAAACTAACTATACTACTTTTAAAGAAGGCCCTATTCTAAAGTGATATCAAGGCTTAAGACTAAAGAGGCATATATAAATTATATTTTGCAGGTAAAAGCTACAATGGCTTTTTGAGTAAGTTTTTTACTTTAAATTCCTATATCAAATAAAACTCTTCACTTGAAAATGAAAGGCATGCATTAGTAGCAACAGTTTATGAATATGAAAACTTGAAGTTTAATGTGGAAGGCTATCCCACAAGCTTTCCATTCTTGTATACCACTCACCAATTTCACATGTTACATAACCACAGAAGGACCACATTTCTATCTGATTCATAATTTTTTACAAAAAATATGCACACGAATGACTCAAAGGGATGCAAAGAATTCTTATTCAACCTTTTTCTTATGCACACAATCCACCTCACAAATGCTTCCTCTGTTTGAATTTGATTTCAAATTATCATGGTTTTCTAACATTGGTAAGTACATGTTGGACTTTATTGTATATTTATTTTCTTTATTGGATTGGATTTTCTTTCTTTATTGGAAGATTTATTCTTTTATTCTCATTATTACGGATGGCCGATTTGATTTTGTATTATCCATATTTGTTTAGGAATTTTTGGTGAGCATTTGTAAGTGATTATCTTCATAAACCTATATAATTAAATCATACCTGACCATATTATCAAAAACAATATTCAAAATCCTGTCGAGTTTAGTTCTTTCAACCATCGAGATCCCAATGTCAAAATCCGGGAGTCTAGACTTGACCATATTCGTCGATGATCTTCGACTAAATCCGTCGAGTTTAGACTTCGAACACATCCGTTGAATTGGATTTTCGACCAAATTTTTTTTTAGCTTCGACCATTCCGCCTCGAATTAGATCTTCGACCAAATGCGTCGAGTTAGACTTAAATGTGAGTGATGAAGTTCCATCTTCTCTTACACAATGTAAACAATGTGCTTCATGTTCCTAAGCTTTCCAATAATTTGATTTCCATTCATAAACTTATTAAATTGACAATAATTGGATGAACTTCCTTTTTTCATTCTCATTGAGTTAGGATTCATGTCCATTTAGGACGATTTCGGAGTTGCTAAAACCCTTGGAGGATTTCTCCTTAATATGCCAACTAATGGTGGTCACTCATCAAATTGCTTCTTTCCTGTCATAAGTCTTCTAGTGGATTCGACAAATTTGGCTACAACACAAGCGTTTGGGACATCCTTCATTTTCTTTGCTTAAGTCATGTTTCCGTCAAACAATGTTTTTAAAAACATTCATTGAGTCTTTTCATTTTCCATCGAAATGTTTGTGAGTTATACCAGAACATTTCATCGTCGAATCCTTTATCACCTAGTTCTAATAAAAGTGTTTAAGCTTTTTGCAACAGGATCCAAGAATGTTTGGGAAATTAAATTATACTTTGATCTCATAATATTTTAAAGAACACTAAATGGTTTTTTCTTAAGACTTTGATGATTTTAATTAGGGTAACTTGGCTTTTTCTAATGAAAGATAAGATCTTAGAATAACCTTCAATTGTTATGTCCATTTTACCACAGATTCAATACCCAATTTGAAAAATCCATTAGCGACAAGCTTTGATAATGAAAAGCTAAATCAAGTAAAATTTATAATACATTTATTAAAATGTATTAATCATTTAATGAACTTATATTATGTTGATACTCCTCATATGGTGTTGCCAAAGGAAAAATGATTTGTTGAAATCACTTCCTTACTATTTCAAATGTATGGCATATTGTGGAAGTGTATGTAAAAATGATCATACATGTTTATGCATATTTAATCAATCTGTTACCATCTCATGTCTTGGGAATGTAAGTCCGTTGGACTAATGACCTCTCACTTTCCATCCGCCTCCTATTATGCGAGAATTTACGCCTCGTGTCTTTGGTTGTGTGGCTTTTGTTCATGTACATACGCCAACATCGCAACAAACTTGATCCTCGTGCTTTACCTCAAATGTGTTTTTCTGGTTATGCTCCTAACAAAAAGTGGGTACAAATGTTCTCACCCTTCAAGTCGTCATTTTTTTGTCTCCATGGATGTCACTTTTCATGAAACAGATCCTTCTTTACTCGTCCTCGTCTTGTAGAACACTGCCAGTGATGTGCACGATGATTCTTGAGAATTATTCCTTCCTTTACCATCGACTCTACACAGAATTAGCATCTTCTTCTCTCCGCACCCCACTTGTCTAGCTCCATGGAAGAGGATTTTGACGTCCGAACCAACAGTAAGTACTAAAGATACAAGTTTTCCTATCTCTCGAACTTCCTATTTTTGAACCTAACCCGATAATACTATTCCCGAACCTGTTAACATGTCTTTGAATAATTGTGAACTACTAGATGACTTACCCATTGCATTAAGGAAAGGAAAAAGGTATTGTCCCAATCCAAAGTACCTTATTTCTCAATTTGTCTCTTCTAAACATCTTTCAATGCAAGCACCAGAGTTTCATTTCACCATAGATTCTATTAAAATCCCAACATCAGTACATGAAGCATTGAAGGATAAGAACTCCATTCAAGCCATGAATGAGGAGATGAGTGCATTGGAAAGGAATGAAACATGGGAGATTGTTGAAAGGCCGAAGTGACAAAAGGCCACGGGTGTCGATGGATATATACTTTGAAATATCGTCGATGGTACACTAGACCGCCGAGTGCTAAGCAAGGTTGGTGGCAAAGGGATACACTTTGGGGGATGTTATAGAATTGACTATGAGGAGACATTTGCGCCATGAGCCAAGATGAATACCGTAAGGATCTTACTCTCTTCTATACGCTCACTTTGGGTGGAAATTACACCCCTTCGATGTTAAAAATGTTTTTCTTCATGGAGACTTAGAGGAGGAAGTTTATATGGAAATTCCCCCGATGGATATGATTCCACTAATGGAAGGAACAAGGTGTGCGAGGTTAAACAGGCGTTATACTCATTAAAGCAGATCTCCCGTGCTTGGTTTGGAAGATTCACCAAAACAATAGTGTCCCTGGGTTACAAACAAAGTCAAGGTGATCATACTCTATTTTTTAAACATTCACAAGAAGGTAAACTCACGCTTTGCTTGTGTAGTTGATGACATCATTATATCGGTGATGACTTAGTTGAGAAGCAACTCTAAAAGAGAAATTAGTATAGTTCAAAATGAAAGATCTTGGAAGACTAAAGTACTTCCTTGGAATTGAAGTTGCTTTAAGCAATGTATTTTCATTTCACAAAGAAAATATGTCTTAGATCTTCTCAAAGAAACTAGAAAAAAATATGTAAGCCAATTTAATTGTACGAATATAATCAATCACAAAATGAGAGATGATGAAGAGAGTCCCAAGGTAGATAAATCTCAATATCGCATTGTAATTGACAATGTGATATACCTTTCACAAAAGGGCGTCTAGCATATGTTGTCGGTATTGTTAGTCAATTCATGCATGATCCGAGGAGAGACACATGCTGTCCATGGATCGAATTCTACAATATCTTAAAACCACGCAAAGAGGTATTGTTTGGTATTTAAAAAGGAAACCTATCCATGGAAGTGTATACGGAATCCGACTATGCAAGTTGGCGCGTTCTTGGAAGACATGGGGCGGTCGAATCGGGTTATTGTATGTTTCTAGGTGGAAATCTAGTAACATGGAGAAGTAAGAAACAAAACGTGGTGGCACGGTCGAGTGCGAGGTCGAGGTTTGAGCTATGGCACAAGAGAGTTTGGAGTTGCTATGGATGAAAATCATACTAGATGACTTGAGAATAAAGTATGAAGCCCTATGAAAGGCTTTTTGTGATAACAAATCAGAGTTAGAAAAATCTTTCAAATGACAGGACAAAGCATCAGGGTGAAATAGGCCGACACTTTATCAAGGAAAAATTGGATAAATGGGCTCATAGCCACAAAGAACGTTCGTTCCTTCGGAACATCAAACCGAGAGATTACTTAGGAGTTTAAGGAAAAGTTACCTGGATAAGCACTTTCAAGATCTTATCGCAAGTGCATACGAATGATAGATATCCATTCACCACTACGAGGAGGGAATATGGACTTTATTGTACAGATTTATTTTCTTTATTGTCGTATTTATTTTCTTTATTGTCACAAATTTATTCTTTTATTCTCATTATTAGGAAAGATTTGATTCTTGTAGGTATGACATATTTGTTTCCCTAAAATTTATGATTTTAGGTAAGTCATTATTGTCATAAACCTATATAATGTAAATCATACCTGTACAATATTATCAAGAAATAATATTCAGAAATATTCTGTCTCTTTCAAGTTCTTTCAAGTGTACATATAGAATTTTTTTATTTATTTTCAATACACAATTGTGAATCTAACTGTATGTAATCCAGGTTTCAAAAGGGTGTTATTTGCAAAATTGATACCAACCAAAACCAAAGTGGCATTGATTTTTCCTGTTTGGAGCCCAAAGTAAAGAGCATTTGTGCCTTTCACCATTTTGATATTCAACCCAAAGTTTGGATTGAAATTATACCAATGAAGTGTGAACAAATTCAACAGGAATGCATTGATATATAAGAATCAATAAGAACATGGAATGGAAATATAGATATAGTTGCAAAATACAAACTAATAGATTTAAAAAGACCATCAACACAAAAGGGAAAAAAATGATAAAGGTTTTAGAACATATCAATAATTCGAGCACAATGTGTAATTTTTTCAAATTAAAAAATGAAAAATCAATCTAAACTCATGCTTTGTAGTTCTGTAAAATTTAGAATTGGGTGCAACATTAAAATAAGCAAATTGATATACACCACCCTCTTCTTCACAGTTGCTTGAATCTTGCTTTATTATAGAAGGCAAAAATGCAACATTAAAATAAGCAAATTGATACGCACCACCCTCTTCTTCACAGTTGCTTGAATCTTGCAACCTTATAGAAGGCAAAAACAAAATGGCTTAGCTACCACCATAAAGAAATATCAAATTCACCAATAAAAAAACAACCTCAGAAAATAAACCACATACTCATATTACAATCAGGTAATAAAGAAATAAAATGACATAGGGCAGTGTAGAATAGAAGAAAAGGAGTAGCGCACCAAACAACTAACTGCAACTGATATTTATAGAACAAATTAAAAATATTAAGTTTAACATTCAAAAAATGTCAAACCCAGCAGCAGAATGCATAATTCAAAAAATGGGCCAGAAAAAAAACACCCCACGATTTTTTCAAAGCACTTGTTATTGTACATGAAACTCTTCAAGGCAGACTAAATATCATCTTTACAAACTCAAACAATATTGTGAGATATATCTTCTTACCTCAATGCTTTTCAGAGCTCCTAAATCGTCATTGATAGGATTGTTTTTTAATCTTTGCAAGTGCTTCCTGCTCACGCTGGTGAATTATAAGCAACAGGCCATAATGGAGCTTCCTCTAAGAATCATTGGCAGACTAAGGCCTATTCTCGAATAGAGCTCCAGTCACACTTGCCCCTGTTATAGTAGTACCAATCAGGTAATGGTTTAGAGGAATAAAAAAATATATTTTGCTATAAAAAATAGAAAATTTCAACACAAATTAAGATCAAGTAATTAGACGCACATATATAGATTTCTTCCAACTTCAAAATCACTGGACTAACAAAAACAATGTAACACCTTGTGCAATGTTTGAAATGATGAAATTCCCAACCATGAAAATATAGGCTTAATGACAGGACATTGTGAAAATGGAGGTTGTGGCTATGTAGACAGGAATTTGACCATTCTTTCACATTAGATTTTGATAAGGGTGTTAAGAAATCAATTTCAATTTAAAGAATCATATGCATTCTTCCTTACATTTACAACAGTAGGATAGAAGGGTACTAATAATGTAAATCAGCAATCAATGAAATGTATCCAGCCTTAGAAAAAGCGAATTGAAGATTTTTGTTGCTTGATATTGTCATTTTTGGTGTGTCATCATTTTTTCAATTGCAAACTTCATCATCTTAGAGTGCAATGCATGAAGAGTTTGTCATTTAGTAAAATTTAGTAAATTACTCTGTCCTCTCATGTATTTTTAGATTACTACACATACTATGTCCCCTTGATTTATAATGTGTTACAATTAACTTAAAATTATTGTCATCCCAACAGGTTCGTTATTAATTATAGCCAGCAGATGTGATAAGTAATTAGAGATATGCATATGTTAGCTCATAATTATGCGAGATAACCAAACCATTCTATGTATATTACTTAAATCAGTAAGCTACAAAAAGCTGACACATATTATATATGTGTGTGTGTGTGTGTGTGTGTGTGTGTGTGTGTGTGTGTGTGTGTGTGTGTGTGTACATATTATTGTGTCCTTGTTTCCCTTACTGTCAATGAATTTAGAAATTCAACCATTCACAAAAAAATTAGAAATTCTCAAAAAATTGTTACCTTCCGATAAATGATAAGCCATCAATCTTTGGTCTAATTGTGCTTTGCCACTTTCTCATATGTGTGAAGTTTTGGACCTGAAGCCATTTATTTCACTACCTCAGGCAACAAAATCAAAAAACCACCTAGGAAGTTAACTAAACAAAAGACTCCACAAAGTTTATTTGACTCATGAGCACTTATGTTTTATAATAAAAAAGGTATAAATTTTTTTATGCAGATGACTCGATCATTATTTAAGGAACCCTTTTATGTTAAATTAAGATTTTATTCACCACTTGTATATTTGATGAATATCATGTGATATAGCCAATATGATTTCATTGAGTGATGAATAATGTTGTTGAGCTAGTCAGTAATGAAGCCAAAATTTTCAACTTCCCATTTTCTTTTATACCATTTACTGGCTATTGTATTTTAATATAAAATTATTATGAAGCAATTTTGCAATGATCATTAACTCAATATTTGTCTTGAAGCAGTGTTCCTACAACAGAGTCCACCTCTAGTTTCGTAGCTTTTTCTATTTTATTTTGGTTTGCATTTGTGCAGAAAAATAACTTTATGTTAATGCCCATCACTGATGTAGCTACCCTAGTAATAAGTTACCACTAATATAAGCAAGTCAGTATCATAGAGAATGAACCATTTAATTACTTTTCATATAATGGTGGGCAAGTAGCTTTCCAAGTTCCAATTAATTGAAAAGTAAAAGGGAAAAGTAAAGAGAAATAAAAGACAATTACCACTGTGTAAAGTTCTTGAGATATGTTGTAAGACCACTAACCTCAGGCCAGTGAATATCACCCATTACAATCAAAATTATAATTAAAAGATTAGACACTTTTTAATTGGCAGCGTAGAGATGAAAATTGAAGACTTACATGCAAATGTTCTTTCTTGGAGATATACAATAAACACATCCTCAATCTTTTGGACCCATCATCTAACAATATGCAGAGTCAATAAGAGGCTACAGTGGAAAAAACCCTTCAATATTTGTATAGTTTATCACTGTTGGCTTCCTCAACATGCATCTTGTTCAACACATCGACCTGCAATTGAAGATAAGAACAACGTAGCTGTCAAAATCCATCTCTCTACTTACCTCACCTAATAATCTATTTAACCTAAATTCTCAAATTTACAACCTAGGGAGAAAGATATAGCGATTACAGCTAGAAAGGAATATTCACTTTTAAGCCTTCTCTTTAAGAAGCAATTCTCTTATCTTTTCTATTGTTATCTTCCCTCTATGTAAATGTGTCATAATAACGTCATCAATGAAAAACATCTTATGCAAACTTCTAATTCAAATAGTACAAACTTAGACCAATAGAATATGAATGCTTATGTCCCTAAAAGCATGTCAGATAGTTTTTGATGATAACAAAGGCCAAAGTGAAGATCAAATGCAAAAGTGAAGATTAAGCACAAAAGGAAAAATCAAGATCAAAGAAAGAAGTCAAGATGTTTATTTAGTTATAAGACTTAGAACATTAATGTTAAATGCTCTCAAGATTTCTCAAATGATTTTTCAATATATCATTTCAAAATAAGTGAGAAATTTCAAAGTTAAACATGTTTTTTCAAGAAACTTGAGTTTCTATCTTAAATCTAACACTCTTAAAAGGATTTATGTTTAATCAATTGTCTTGAGGTGTTAGAAATGGCTTACAAGCTTTATTGGACTTGAAAAATGTGTTCAAAGGCCAAGTGAATCGATTACATGATGTTTGTAATCGATTACGTGTGCAAAGAACAGAGCCTTGTAATCGATTACATGAGCAATGTAATCGATTATAAGCAAGTCGAAAACCATGTAATCAATTACACTTTTAATGTAATCGATTACAATAAGCCCGAAAGGCAAGAACACATTCAAAGAGTCATGTAATCGATTACATGGATATTGTAATCGATTACAAAGAAATCGGAAGTCATGTAATCGATATATGGATATTGTAATCGATTACAAGCAAGTCATTTGAGAAAATGTAATCGATTACACCAATAATGTAATCGATTACACAAAGCCTAGAAAGCCAAGAACACGTTGGAACAACAATGTAATCGATTACATTTGTTGTGTAATCGATTACACGAACCCTGACAACGTCCAACGACTATATTAAATGCATGGCTAAAACCCTCCAACGGCTTCATTTATTGAGAAACTTATAAATACCAATGTTGGGTCTTCATTTGAGGTTGACCTTGAACCAAAAACTGATTACCAATACTTCCAAACGTGAATCAATCCTCAAATCCATTTCTTGCTCTATTTTTTTGTAAAAACGTAGGAAAATCTTTGAGAGCATATTAGAGTTTCAATTTGTAATCATCTACTCTAGTGAGAGCTTCATTCAATCAATCTATATTGCTTTTTAAAGAGGGTGAGGCATCCCTCCAAAAGTGTAAAGGATGAGGTATCCCTTAGTTAAAGAGACTCAAGCTCCAAAGGTGAGGTATCCCAAAGTGTTGAGTGCTCAAGGTTGTAAAGGTTATCAAGCACCTATTAAAGTTTGAAGAAATAGTGAAAAATCTCTAGCGGTTGCTTGAGGACTGGACGTAGATCACAAGTGGATTGGTGATCGAACTAGGATAAATCATTGTGTTTGTTTTTTCTAAACCATTCTCTTTACATTGAGTATTGTTTTATTGAATTACTTGAATATTAGTACCTTTGACTATTGCATTTATAAGTGAAAGTGTTTATCTCTTATATCCAATCATCTCTAATCATCAATTAGCTTCAACGAAAATTATTTATCAAATAATTTGCGAAAGATTTGCGAACTTAGTTTTCATACTCAATTCACCCCCCCTCTTGAGTATTGAGGCCACTTGGTAACATAGAAGTACAACACTTGCCAACCTTCTTTGTTGCCTTTGCAGTAGCCCTATGTCCGACACCATTAACTTCTTGGCTAGGTTGAATTCTCTTTGCTACATGGCTAGAATAGGCGTGATCAAGGGACAACAGAGTAAAACTAAGAAATACTGATAGGAAAAAAGGGTAAAGAAAATAGAACAGAATAAGAGGAACCAATCCATCTTCAACGTCATATATCTGGAAACGAATCTTTGCTTTTTTAGGGTGTTTTTAGAAGTAACAGATTTAGTAACCTAAACTACTTGCTTCAAAGGCATTCCCTAAGGAATATAAATGAAGGATCTGAACCAAGTGATTGTAAAAATAATGGTATATATATGTTCAATAAATAGATAAAATGGAAAGTAGTAATCATAACCTGAGTAATATACCCCTGAAATTAGTATATTAATAAGATACATACATTACCAAGCTTCTTTTTTAGGTTCCAATAAAACCATTGATTTAGTTTAATGTCTTACAGCAAAAATATTAAGTTCTCTTTGGTTCTATAACATGGAAAAGCTTTCCTGGTTAATGATAAATAGTTAAATTAATAGCAAACATTCCTTACGCTGCCTCCAGTTGCAGTCTCAATAGCTCTATCCCATTTTTCATGCTGACGGCGTGTTGGTGCCAATCTCCATCTTGGTTATAACCTGACACTGTTGTTGTAAAATCAATAGACAAACATGCAGGCATGTATAAAAACATCCAATTTACACATTCTTTACAACCTCACTCCCGTATCTTGAAAACTCAAAGATAGTAGATAGTGCACACTATATGAAGGTGTTGTAACATAAGAGTTATTATACCATTTTTTGCAAAAAAACCGCAAATAAATCACTCAGACCAACCATATACACTTGCAAATCCACTTCAAACATTAATCTGGTTTGGAGTTGGCAGATTAAAGTTGAACTATAACTTCAAGAGGGTGAGAACTAAATTCTCTCTTCTTTTTCTTTTAACCATTCAGTAAAATAGTCAAGGATCTCTATCATGAGTAACAAAGGAAAGAGTGGCCTTGAAGGCTACTTTTACGGTAGGAAAAGAACTATAGGCCCAGAGCCAAATCATCCAAGTCTATTAAAGCAAAAATGCAGCCAAGGAACTAAAAAACTAAAATAAGGAATGCAACCAAGAAATGCAAGTATGTACTGAAATAATCCATCTTGTAAACAACTCCCTCACGCAGAAACTTGTACACTAAAGTTGTCCTGACTAATGCTTGAATCTTGCCACCCTTAAAAGACAATCACAAATGAAAAAATAGAAACAATATTTGAACATATAATGGAATAGAGCTTATTTGAAATTTGAAGAGATAAGAAATTCAGAGAATCGGAAAAATATAAATGAAGCAGTTATAATTTCATAAATGAAGGAACTGATAACATCAAAGGCATGGGTAGGATTTAGCAGAGAAGATGGGGATTCCAGAAAAGTTTAAACTTTCTTACAAACTCATCCATCAGCACCATTTCAATAGAGCTTGGCAATATGAAGTTATTGAAAGTAGGCACAGTCTAGAGGTGTATGATGTGGACTTTCAGGCTGCATACCTCCCTCTCATGATAAATTTTGCTTAAAGGATCACAAGGTGGAGCCATGGCAACAAAACACAATAACAACAATACAGACAGTATCAGGTTAAGAAAGGGATGAATCATAACACAATATCATTAGGCAAGGGCAACCCATACATATAGATGCCAAAAACTAATATATACTTCTAGTAGCAAGTTCAGAAAATTACTTGATATCTAAGCTTGTCTACATTGGACTATTAATGAAAAATTGGTTTGCAAGATTAGATGTTTCACTCTTAAAAGAAAATACATATAATAGCAATAGCCATAACATTGTTCTCATCCCAGGTGTTATTTTCATGGCTTTCTAATATAGGAAGAATGAAAACATAAATTCATTTCAATTCTTCAACACCCTTGTAATTCACCTTTCAACTATTTATGTTACCATATATACATCTAAATTTAAATACTCAACATAATAGCTTGATTATTCTCAACAACTTGAACCAAGCTTCTTAAACAGATATGTCCTGAATTTTATTAAAGATTCTAAAACTCACCAAGGATTAAACTATCTAGTTTCCAAGTAGAGCTTGAAATCTCAAAGACAGAGGTGTTAAGTTTCCTAATGCAAGTTGGAGTGAGAGTAGATTTTTTCAGCAGCAAAGCTAAAACTTAAAAGCCAAAGGTGTTAATTTTATATTAAAAAATTTAGCATAACCATAATCTTAGCAAGTTGATCGTTTATACTATCCCTTCCCTAACATGAAAATATAAAATCCATAAGAATTCAGAACCTTACTTGAGGAAAATACATGTTATTGTGTCCAGTCTCTTTGAACTTCAGCTTAAAATACTCCTGCACACCCCATCACATAAACCGGTCATCACCTTCAACAAAATCTTAATTTTCCCAAATTAAAAACAAGAAAAAAAATAAAATGTCCCCAAAATAAAAAACAATCAATAATATGAATGAAAAAAACATCCCAAAAGGGTTCATAACCATTGGTGTTGTGAATTGGTTTGGAAGAACAAAACTAAATGGATTCCCGAATAGTGTAACTATGTGGACGAATCACCATTGTGCCATGGACCGAGTAGTAATCGGCTAGGTTGGCGTTGGCTAGGAAAGTTCTTAATTTTTAACAAATAATTGATTAGAGGTTATTTGACCTATAAATTTCAACAAAAAATCTATGAATTATAAAGTATAATGGAGGATGACTCTTACCTAAAGCAGCTCCATCACCGAACTCAACCAACAAACTCAATCACCATCAGCAGATACAGATAACACTGTACCAAAGGAGGAAAGAAATAAAAATCCAACACCTAGCCAAAGTCCATCTGAAAACGAAAGAAAAAAGGAACAAAAGTTGGTTGAAGCAATTTTTAATTTCTAGAAAGAAGATGAATGGTCAACAAACGAAATAAGGTGAAGAAGAATGAAGGAAATATATCCCACTGGAAGTGGAGGGGCATAGTTTACTTACCTGAAACTCAACGTTGTTGAGGAGGAAGAACAATTTTATTGCTAAGATTGTCCCAATTAAGAGAGAAATAAGAGTTTCGTCACCCAACTAAAACACCTATTGCTTCCACAGTACGCATCAGACTCCTCCAATTTCAAAAGCCACCAAAGCAATGAACAAAGAACATGTCAAATTTGATGATAACAACCTATAACCTACCAGTCAGACTCTTCCTTTTATTTCTTCTTTTTAGTTGCTTTGTAGGGCACTGAACACTCTTAGGACAGAAATCCCAACATAAAATAAAGCAAACAAACTGTGGTGAAGAAAACAACAAAAAAAAGTTGTTCAAACTTGCAACGCAGAATAAAAATATATCAGACGACAAAGAAAAGTAACACAGTTATAAGAAAAAAAGGTTGAGATTTTTTCTCAAGTATTTTATTTAAAGGAATTTATTTATTTGAGATCTTGAAGAGAGCGTGAAAATAAATTTTATGTATTTTTGAACAAAACCTGAAGCATTTAACAGGAAAAGAGTATGGTTTCGTATTGAACAAAAACTGAAGCATTTAACAGGAAAAGTGAGTTTTTTTCTTGTTAGTACAGCCTTTGAAAGAAAAAGAGTCAACACGGTTTCGTGTTGAAGACAACTTTCTGCAGTTGCATAATTAAAAAAAATAGTGTTTTACTTTCTTGTTAGTATTTCACATGGAGTAAGTTTTCAAAATGTCCCACTTTAACAAAGTGGAGAGGCAGCTTCCGAAATTGATAAGAGGAAGGAGACGACGCGTGGATGTCAACAGTAGTGCGCACAGTTAATGTAACCCCCCGTAAGTGTATCGTTTATTGATTAAGTCTGCTATTAAAATTAATTAATTTGAGTTACAACTCATTAGTGAACAATTCTTTTTTATCTATTTAAAATATGTAGAATTCATTTTCTGATACTTCTTTCTTATTTTTAGGTTTATCATCAAATCTATTAATATCTTTTAAAATTATCTATGATATATAATAAATAAATAATATTAAAATATTAAGTTAAAGTTATATAATCAAAAGTGTTAGAAAATAATTAAAAAAACACGAAGAATAAAAGAAAGACAAAGACAAAGATATCCTTGGAATTTATGAAGGCTTATACTAAGATAATATAAAAGGCACAAATTTTAAATATTAAGAATTTGAGTGATCTTGAATATCAGTGTCCTCACCTGCTCAAGGAAGTAGCACAGGGAGTCTCAGTCAATCTAAAATCGTGAGGTGAAATTTTTTTCCTGTAAAAATCGTGAGGTGAATTTTGTTATAAAGGGTTTTATTAATATAGTCAATTAAATTTATCTATCAATGTACTTTCAGATCGTTCTTTGATCAGATTTCTTGCACCACATTCAAAAAAGTATAATTGTACAAATCGAACTAGTCTGACCAATTCGCTCATAAAACTTGTGAACTGGGTCCTGAGTCGGTCCGATTAGGCTTCCAAATCATTTTTCTGCTTCAAAACCATTCAAACTTTGAAAAACCTGGATGACTTGTGACCCGGTTTTATTATTAAACAAACCCTTTAAAAAAAAATACCCTT
The DNA here is from genome assembly GCA_029884595.1 of Ormosia semicastrata. Lineage (NCBI taxonomy): Eukaryota > Viridiplantae > Streptophyta > Magnoliopsida > Fabales > Fabaceae > Ormosia > Ormosia semicastrata. The sequence continues at coordinate 28,609,688 of JAQQTO010000053.1, read as the reverse complement.
TCTGTGTCGAAGTTAAGACATGATCTGGGTGACAACTTTGAGACATGAAGTCACAAACAAAACCTGTGAAAGCTTGAGGGCTAAGGCTATGCCGCTGCTGTGCACAACAGATTCCGATGGAAGCATTGAAGGCTCCGTCATTTGATCATCTTGTCTGGTGCATCGACGGTGGAGGCATTGAAGAGAGAAAGAAAGTAATGAAGATTGATGCAAGTAATAATGGAGTAATAACTCATGAAACTTGAAAGTTGAAATATTGAAAAAAGATGATCTTAGGATTCTTTTAAAAGTGTAAGTATTGTACACATCTTTTTTAAAAATATATAATTAATAAAAAATAAAAAAATAAATATAATAAATAATATTAAATAAAATATAAAAAAATATGTATATATTATTTTTGATAAAAATATTAAAATTATAAAATATTTCTTTCCGATTGCACCTAGCTTTGCCCTGGCCACCACCTTGCCTTTTGAGAAAATTCTAATATACTCTTACAATATTTCTCCAACAAGTTTATAACTGTTCAATTGATTTAAAAAATATTTAAATATTAATTTAATGACTTATATGGTTATAAAGGGCCCATGTTACGATCCTACTGTAGTAGTATAATTCTCTAAGAGCATCTAAGATTTTTCTACAGCCTTTGACATTACTTTTTCAAAAGAAATTTATTGTCACTCTTTTATGTTTATTGTTATTCTTATTTCATTAACATTTTATTAAATGACCTTTTAATTTATCTTAATCTAATAATTTGAATTAATCCATTTAATAAAAAGTAAGTGGATTAGAAGTGACAGTAGACATAAAAGAATAGCAAGAGAGACTCCGCACTTTTCCCCCTGAAAAAATTTTCTTCCCTGCAACTTCTTTTATGAACCGATTAAGATGCAATGTGAAAAAGAATTTTTTTTTAATATATTTTACAAAGAATGAAACGTGGCTCTTCACAACTTTTTCAAACCATTTTCTATCAATTCAATAACAGATGACTTCTTTTAATTTTGTTTCCTTTCTATTTTTTATAAAGAATGGAAAGAATAAATAATAAATAATATTAGATAATTGTAGGTAACATTTTCCAACAAAAATAAATAATACTAGATAAACATTTTCTTTTATTTAATGGAATCTTTTAAAAGTTTTCATTTGCAATTATGTTATTTTATTGTGTTGAGTTGTAATGTTATATTATGTAAAATATGTGTTTAGATTAACTTATTTTATTTTTAAAATAATTTATAATTAAAAAATTAAGAAATTTTTTTTTAAAAATACAAACAATTATTTCTTCTAAAATAATCAAAATCAAATTAAGTTACATTTTTATTAAAAATATAAAGTATTTTATATATATTATTATTTTAATTTTTTCTTTACTTTGTTGTCAATTCAATTACTTGACCTAAATCAGACTATTAGTCCAAAGTGACCCAATCCTTTGACCAGGTGGAGTTACTGTCCGAATTATATAAATATTTAAAAAATTACTCAATTCTGACCAAGGTCAAACACTTGTAAATACTTTATGAATCAGGGGCATTTCAGTCATTTGATCAAAACCGTCTAACAACCCTTCAGCAACGAAATTCCAACTTCCTCCCTCACCATCCAACCAAACAATTCCACGTGTCAAACCTTTCCCGCCAAAAAAGAAAAACCCATCCCCTTCCCAATTTACCATACTTGCCGCTCCCCCATCATAACACTCATACAACTTCACTGCAAAACCTCAACTCTCAAACTTCATCAATGGCTTCCAACACATTCCTCACTCTCTCTCTCCTCATCCTCTATCTCTCCTCCCTCTCCTCTTCCCTTCCCTCCTCCACCATCCTCGACGCCGCCGAGATCCTCTCTAGCTCCGGCTTCGAAACAATGGCCCTCAACCTCGAGCTCGCGTCGCAAACCCTCGCACCATCGCGAACTCGCTCCCTCACTATCTTCGCCCCCACCGACTTCGCCTTTAAGCAGATCCCCCACCTCCCTCTCTCTCTCCTCCGCTACCACCTCCTGCCACACGCTTTCTCCCTCCACAGCCTCAGCTCCCTCCCCTTCGGCGCCAACATCCCCACCCTCCTCCCCGCCCACTCCCTCACCGTCACAACCACCTCCCATTCCCACAACCACCGCGTCTCCATCAACAACGTCACCGTCAATCCCACGCCGATCTTCGACGACGACTCCCTCGTCATCTTCGGTACCGAGACCTTCTTCGATCCCTATTTCCAGCTTCCCGCCAAAACCAAAACCAAAACCAAAACCGCCGCCGCCGCCGCCGCCACGTGTTTTAAGGCTAGAAAGAACGACAGGAACTGGTTCTTCTCCGACGAGGCGTTTTCTTTTAAAGAAGCGAGCGGCGTTCTGAGATCGAGAGGGTGCTCTGTTATGGCTTCGTTTCTCGATATGCAGTTTCTCGGGCTCAGGGATCGGGATCGCCCTCAGCTGACGCTGTTCGCGCCGATCGACGAGGTGGTGGTGAGTCACGTGGGGAACCTGAGCGGTTACTCGTCGATCCTTCGCCACCACCTCGTGCCATGCAAGATCTCGTGGAACGATCTGGTGACGTTGGAAGATGGAACGTTGATTTGGACTTACGAGAGAGGGTTCACGCTCAATGTCACCAGGTCTGGTAGTACTGACATGTTGTTGCTCAATGGAGTGCAGGTGATTTTTCCAGAGTTGTACTACAGTGACTGGCTAGTGGTTCATGGCCTCCGAGAACTTCTCTCGGTCACCAAGGGGAGAGAGCATGGAGCAGAAGATTCGGTTCAGATTTCGGTGGCAGCAGAAGAAGATACTAAAGAATCTCCGTTTGGGTTTAATCACTATGGTAAGGAGAACCCTGCAGAACATTACCACTTCTCTGTTTTTCATTAGGTGATGATAAACGATGTTGTTGACATTTTAGATTCTCAGTATTGAGAATTAGGATCAATTTTACGTTCTTGATTATCTTACTTGATACTTGGATTCTGCTGTTTGGGTATTCTTTGTAGTGTTTTCTTGCAAAAACAATATTGAGCTATAATGCTGTAAACTAGAAAAATACTAGTGCGTTTGATTTCATGAAACGGAGCTTATACTTGAATTGAATTTTCATCTATTACCACTGAAAGGACTTGCATTGTAGATATTGAAACTTTATCAACACAGAATAGTAGTAAATTCATTTATATGTTATTATAAGGTTTCGGTAGTAGGTTAGACGCATGGTTTGTTCTAGAGCGTAAAATTTTTGTTAGTATAAATAGCGCACTGTGGTTAAAATAATTAGGAAGTTCCATCTGCATCAGAGGCAACTTTCTTGTTAATAATTACGATTAGTTGCCAAGAAGTTTCAGTGTAGTTTAGTTCAAGAATGATCATAAAGTGAGATTACTTAAACTGATCAAGTGTTATGAAGATTTTTTAATACGAATAGATTTGGAAACTAACTTAGTGGCAGAATAAACAAAGGTAGAAACTTGGTGGAACAGCCACAAGCTAAAGGTCTTGGTTAAGCCATTCAGAATCCAGACCTGAACTTAATTTCCATGCCTCTAACTGCTTAGACGGAAAATGAAAGTTTGTATCGTAATTGTTATAGACTCTAGATTCAATTGATGAAGATAGAAAAATAACATTGATTAAATTTCTTTTTTCTACGGCTAGTGAATTTTGAGACTGAAGAAGAATAAGATTGTAAAATATCTCAGATGAAAAATTAAGACAGATAAAATTATAGTAGCTATTGTGGAATCAAGAAAACCGGGAAAGTGTGTTTTTATCCATAAGACCAAAAGCGTTTGCTACTGGGAGGTTTGACTACTGGAGAGGAATGTTCAGCAAAAGGCAGCAGCCACCTTTGATCAGACAGCGGCAGTTACTTTTATAATGCCTTGTAGTTGGAAGATGTCAAAACTTGTCACTATTACAGTTTTTCCTCTCTTTTTCCTCCCATCAACTCCAACATTTTTCCATATAGAAGCGCACCATCTACTTCCTCTTCCTAGATTCCACGGTTAACCCTGGCAGCATATAAACATTTTAGTTGCCAGGCTTATAAGTTAGGTCCCTTCACCATAGTAATCAAGCCCTGCTAATTCAAAATCGACTGCAAACAAGCGCACCATGACAATGATAGGAGTTAGATGGCTGCAGCTGATTGCTCTGTTGACCTTAGGTATCCCTGAAGAATTACCCTTGGTATATATTCCTTTGTCTCAAACAATTGATGGAGTTTTCCTCAGTTTATCAATTTTCAAAGCCAAATAACTGGCAGCATTCTCCCTCCCCTAATCAAATTATAACTTGCTTCAAGTTACTAAACATTTAGGGAGGAGGTTGAGTATGCCCACATACAACATTTCTTGAAAGTATACAAGTATCATCTAACTTATTTTTAAGGCACAAGGCACTGATTAACGTGGAGAACATATGCATTCGGAAGGATTCTCTTGGCCTTTATCTGATCACAAACTCTCTTTGCCATATCCACTCGCTTTTCATTACAAAACATCCCCACAATTATCTCATACATGCTTACAGTTGGGTCACAACCTGACTCACTACTCATTCTCTGGAAAACTGAGTAAGCTTCTTTGGTTCTTAAGTCTTTATCAAGTGATGAAGTATTATGTCATATCATATGTTCGAGAGTTTAGTTCACATTTTTTAATCTCATTTATAGATCACCAGTAAGTCCCTACTTCAGCATTATAAGTGGGTGCTTCTGCTAACCTTGGATTTTTCAAAGACTTCAAGAGCTTCATCCAATTCCAATCTCTTCCCGGAACCCAGTTAATTAACTAACCAAAGTAAAATATATGTGGGGAAGGAGAGGGTAGTTTTGGCAAAACTGCCTCTGTAGGATTATCAAACTCTCTTACTGCTAATCTTTTATAGCATAAAGCCATAAACAAACATCAAACTCTTCTGCTATATATAGAACATGGAATCTTATTTCTTCTGCTATACAGAACTCTTTCTATTCCACGATTAGGGGATTCTCAACCCCACAGTGCATGCCATACACATAAATTTATTAGTTCATTATAAGAAAACTAAATATTCAAAACAACTTAGGAAGGGCACAAGAATGAAGATCCAGAAACTATAACGATGAACTCTCAGTAGCATCTTGGTGCTCATTATTCAATCTAAACTGTGCAAAAGTTAAGAGCTCTGCTTAAGTGTGTTCCCAATATCAATGACAAATCGATATTTCACATCTCCTTTGCCAAGGCACTCCATTGCCGTGTTCACATAATCAATAGGAATAACCTCAATTTCACGTTTGACAGTGTTTAGCTGCAAAATCAATCATTTCTTGTGTCTCCTTAATCCCTCCAGCTGCACTGCCAGCTACTAGCTTTCTCCCTGCCAATATTGTGCAATAGTTTCAATTTTAGTCTATACCTATATATATAGGATGATGATGCAGTGCATTCAATTTTCATTCCACAAATTATTATACCAAAAATGATGGCTGGTTATAATATGAATGGATTCCTTTCCATCAATTGTAAGTAATGTCAATTCTCTGAGTTGCATGAGGCACTCTTTTTGAAACAGATCCTTTGGTAAAACTCAATAAGCTTAGCTTACCTATTAGTAAAGGAATGATTGGCTGGTTATAATATTGTTCTGGACCAGGATTTTGGGTTATCAGTCAGGAGCAACCCGGCCCTACTAGAATAATACCAAGATATTACTACGTGCTATCTTGATGAGTATATCAGCCTATTTATTTGGCATAAATATCTCAAGTATCCTTGATGGATATAGAAGCTAATTATATCCCACATAAATAAGGAAGTTAGTTAAAAGGGATCACAATCCCAAACGGATTCTAATCCTAAATAATTGCATTGCACTCATCCTAAACGTTCTTATAAATACCATGTCAGGTCTCAAAGGCATGCATCTCCTCTGATATACAGACTGTCTTCATTGTGCACGGTCTAATTTGAGCGTCGGAGTGCCTTTTGCAGGTACCCAACCCCTCGCATCACCGCTCCGCTGCTGTGCTACGGAGGAGTCCACCGTAACGTGCCTATCTCAGGTACCTCTGAATCTACTTCAGAACATTGGCTCCGTCTGTGAAAAACAATAAACTTCGATTCCCATCACTACCATCGTGATCACTATCCAGACAACACTACCAGTTTCCTATGACAAACGCTACGGCTCTTGATTTGGTTCACTTGAGGATCCAAAAAAAAAAAAGCTCAAATCTTCAGACAAATCACAGCTCTACCACATTCTTTGACTGTGGGTCCCCTATCTTTCCCAACACCCTCGACTCCAAACGACTTGGGAATTAACATTCAAAGGGCATGAGACCTTGTTTTTTAGTCACAGCCACAACAGGTCACTCAACCGGTGAAGTTATGGCACAGTTGGCACCATGGGCGCACACACGACGACAAAACTCAATGGGCAACGACTGCGCTCTCATCTAACTCGAGCCGCAGCCGCCCACCCCCAAGAAGCATGCCTCCAACGCGTCGCACCCCCTCTCTTACACCCTCTACTCCTCCATCGCTCCTCCGATGCGATGCAGTAAGCCAGCGGTGAAGCCAGGTGGTGCGACTCAAACAGAGAAGACAATAGTGGTCGACGACGACCCAAGATAAGCTAAAACCGCCATTAATAGCGGACTGAGATGCTAGGGTCCCTTTGCGCACAGTCGCGACTTAGCAGGTCAAGCTTGGCAATCCCTTGGTCCCATGTTGGGCTCATGCTAACGAGATGGAACCACAGTGCACCGCCAGACGCTACCCAGTCGGCCGCCGCTCACCACCATCCGACCACAGGTTCACTCTACCACCCGCGTTGGTAGACGACAACATTGTGTGCATGCACACCCAACTCGATCTCAAATGTCATCATCGAGCCTTGAAACCAGCGACCCAAGTGAATACCACGAGATCCGAGTTCAAGACCACCGCACCCATCCACGAGCCATCATCTTCCACCCACGAGTTGAGTTGATGAGGTGGGGTTTGATGGAGTTAGCAGAGCATGGTGGCCGCGGATCGTGAAAGTGGCTGACCGGTAGACCCACTGGGTTGTGGTCACGACTCCTATCTCGTGGGTCATGGCTCTTTGCTCGTGGGTCACGGCTATCATGGGCGTGCTCATCCATTACGAGTCGCGGCCATTTGAGAGAAGGCGTATGGATGTACAGAAACTCACCATCATGCCTCCACTGGTTTGGCTCGTCCCACTGCTATTTGCCTGCTACGTTTTACTGCCATCTCGTCCGAGTTGACTGCGACTAGAACTAGCGGCTCAGGAAGCCCATTCAAGTTCGTGGTCACCACGAGATCCGAGTCCACGACCACCGCGACTAGGCTCGACGGCCACCCATTTCACGAGATCCGGCATTGCTCCTATGGTCACGCTCATGCTAAGTTGACCCACTGCGTTCTAGGTCGAAGAGGAGGTCTGAGTCAGTGGGAGTGAGCCACCGCGTCCCACCACCTGCGCTCACCCTTGTCGTCACCTTCGAAGAACAGCAACTGTGATAACGAGATGACTCCACCACGTCTCTGTCAACACCATAGACCCGAAGGGGTATGTTGCAACCATGCTGAAAACCACCATTGACAGCGTCATCAAAGCCTTCAACATGAACGATAGGCTCAACATGAAGCATGTTAATAACAGTAGCAGCAACAACAACCCTAGGATCAAGATGGATCTTGAGGACTGCAAGGACTTGTTGGAGTCTGCAACCCACGAACTCGAGGCCTCAAGTGTTTTGGTTCGTAATAGTAGCACTCAAGATGTTAACGAACGTGCCATGGAGCTCAAGAATTGGTTAGGGGCTGTCATTGCCTACCAAAATCATGCCTTGATGGGTTTGAACTGATGATAAGAAGAAGAAGAATATTCTCTTGTGCGGTAATGGCCCTACAAAGACCATTATCACCGGTCACAAGAACTTCCATGAAGGCTTCAAGACTATGAAAACTGCCACCTTCGCCACAGAAGCTGAGGATTTTATTGCCGAGTCAATTGCATTTGAGAACACCGCTGGTCCTGAAGGCCACCAAGTAATGGCACTTAGCGTGCAAGGTGATTGTCCTGCATTCTTTGATTGCCAAGTTCAGAACCCGGTTGACTCGGTAGATGAGCACATCACGGTACGGCTCATGCCCAGACTCCTCTCTAAGTTCATATCACCCGTTCTGAACTAATATACCTTCACCCGATTATCTCGTCATTAGCCATTGTGCATTAGACTGCTCACACCCAAACCCCGTGCTCGGTTAACACGATTGACTCGGTTTTTGAATTTGCCAAGTTCAGCGTTGTCGTCGGGTATGACCCAGCAAGGAGTCTTCTCCTATGGCTACTGGGTTGCCATCATAGCCACCACCATTCTCTTCAGACAGCAACAGAAAGGTTCTCTGCGGTACATAAGCTGGAATTTGTGAGAGTGGACCAACTGACAACGGGAACAGGCGTACTGGGGCATGTTGTAGTTTCTCGATGGATAAGCACATCACGGTGGTGCCAGAAGGAGGGCCACACAATGGAATGACAAGGATGACGATTTCATCTCCGAGTTGACTCACCATGTAACACCCTTGTGGGGATGTCACATTTATGATGCAATAAAATAAAATAAAATAAAATTCTTACCCAAGTTATAAAACATTTGATACGTAAATAATATTAGTGGTAAATTTTTTTTCCTTTTATACTTATAACATTAAATAAAATAACACGGAACACAAAATAAAACAAACATAAAAACATCATAATATACATATGAGTTTGTCTTAATTATACAAGTAATTTACATCTATAAATATTTAACAAAGCAGTAAAAAGACAACATAGTACTAAGACATAACATTGCCTAAGTGCACCTCAAAAGATTTCTAACCCTCCGATGGATCATCTTCAGAAAGATCATCGAAAGACAGAACTCCTGAAGGTCCTACAGCTCTACGGACACGAGTCCGGGCTGTTGACTCACTACTGAACTCGCTAGGCGCATGAAAGATTCCTTCCCAATAACGCCTAAGAGTCAGAGGCAACTCTAGATGTAGATATAAAGTAGTAGTAAATATAACATCTCCATCAAACTCTCTACATAGGGACACAGTCAAACGTTCCACGTAGACTACAGATCCTTTATCCTCTCGCATACGCCAGGCCTTCGAACCTCCGTGAAACTCAAGTCTCACAAACCCGAAGAATCCCGGCAATGCCATAATCTCAAGATCAGTCTTAATGGTGAGAATGATCTATCGGCTCGTCTTCCTCGTACGGTTCACTCGGTTGTCGATCGTCTGGATACTGTATCTCAAGAGGCTGTTCCTCCTCCTCTTCCCCAAACTCTTTACGAAAATATAATAATAATATAGAGAAAAGCATATAGAGAGGTGAGACGATCTACATCATTACCAGCATGGTAATAAAGAAAATGACAATATAACAGATATCACAATAACACATACCATCATATCACATACAGTATAGCAAAACAATACATCATACATTTTATCATAGATTATAATAAACATTAAAATGCAGATAATGAATGATACACACACTGACTCGTTCCTACTCCATGGAGCTAAATACGGATATCTGAGAGAATGATCCGAAAAGAACTAATAGTACCTCAGTACTGACCAAACTATTACATCAAATGTTGTGTCTATAGCCCACACCAAAACATCATGTAGCATACACAGTCAAAACATCGTGCACTACAAGCATTGTACATAATAGTCTTCTCAAGACCTCGATTAAGAACAGTGCTTGTCAAGATCATTAGTGTGTTGCCCGTTATTACGGCCCAGAGGAGCAACCCACTGTCCCCATGTGGAATTCTCCGCATACTAATGCCTCCAAGTTCATATAATGAACCACACTACGCCTGTCACACCACAACACGGTGTAATTCGTCTCATCAATCAATCGTCAATTATCAACCAAATTGATACAACACTCTAAGCATGATCTAAAATTACAAAAATACCCTTAATATCCATATTTTATCATATTTACGAAAATACCCTCAATCTCAATATACCAAACTATAGCATGTCTCCACCTTTGATGGGTCTACCGCAATACCTTCCTTTGAAATTACGTGACCTAGAAATTGAACTTCTTCCAACCAAAACTCGCATTTTGCAAATTTCGCATACAACTTCTTCTCTTTCAAAATCTGGAGAACTATATTGAGATGTTCAGCATGCTCTTCTTAACTTTGAGAGTAGATCAGAATGTCATCGATAAAGACAACGACAAATCTGTCTAAGTACGGACGAAAAATCCTATTCATATAATCCATGAATATTGCAGGAGCATTTGTCACTCCGAACGGCATCACTTGATACTCATAATGCCCATAACAAGTTCGGAAAACTATCTTAGGTACATCATCAACCTTGACACGAATCTGATGATAACCTGATCGCAGATCTATCTTAAAGAATACAGCGGCTCCCTTCAACTGGTCCATCAAATCATCAATTCTTGGTAGTGGATACTTATTCTTTATAGTAACCTTGTTCAGCTGATGATAATCAACACAAAGTCGAGAAGTTCCATCCTTCTTTTTGACTAGTAGTACTGGTGCTCCCCATGGCGAAACACTAGGTCACACAAACTGTTTCTCCAACAGTTCCTCCAATTGCTTCTTCAACTCTGCCAACTCTACAGGCGACATTCGGTATGGTGCAATCAAAATAGGACTTGCTCCTGGCACCAAATCGATAGAGAACTCGATCTCCTTTTCCGGTGGCAAACCAGGTACATCATCAGGAAAAATCTCTGGAAACTCATTGACGATAGGAATAGCGCTCACATCCTTCTCACTCTTGACTTCTAAAGAAGATAGCAACATAAATCCCTGAGCTCCATCCTTCAACAATGACTTGACTTTAACAGCAATCAAGAATCCAAAACCTTCTTCCTTAGGAAAAACTATGGTTTTGCTTGCACAATCTATCAGGATATGGTTAGAAGATAACCAATCCATTCCTAGTCTTATGTCTATCTCAACAAGAGGTAAACAAATTAAATTGACCGAAAACACACGATCCTTTATAACAATAGGATAGTTCATACATATCTTAGATGTAACAACAGGTTTGGCAGTTGGTATCAGAGCCCAAGTTAGAGTCTTTTGGGGTTGTGGTTAGGTCTGTTTTTGTTTGTGTTGTGTGATTCTCTGTGATTTGTTTCCGAAAGGTTACATCTGACATTGTTTTGCCTTGTTGAAGAAAGAGGATGTCTGGAAGAAGAAGAACGCGTGCGAATGTGGAACGTGATGTGGATCCAATGATTGCAGCTGCTGAATCTATGCGGCGAATGGTGGAAGTGATTACCCAGCAAAATCAATGAGCAGCTCAACAGCAAGATGCAACTGCTGATGCTCTGAATTTGTCTGAGTTTAGGCACAACAACCCACTGCAGTTTAGAGGCGAGTTTGACCCTGAGAAGGCGAGTCTTTGGATTCAAGACTTGGAAAGAGTATTCGAAGGTATGGGGTGCGCAGAAAATAGAAAGGTAACACATGCTACATTTATGTTGAGATGAGATGCTGAGAATTGGTGGAGAGGAACCCGCCAATTATTGTTAGCTGAAGGGACTGAGATTACTTGGGAAGTGTTTAGTGAAGTATTTTTGGAGAAGTACTTTCCTGGTAGTGCTCGACATGCCAAGGAGATGGAATTTCTTGGTCTACGTCAGGGGAATATGACTGTTGGAGAATATGTTGCTAAATTTGAGAGCTTGTCACAGTTCTCAAGGTATTTTCAAATCCAGCCTGATGAGGTATGGAAATGTCGTAAGTTTGAAGATGGACTGAGGATAGAACTGAGGTGAGCAGTGCTACCCATGAGAATGAGGGAGTTTCCTGTTTTGATGGATACTTGTCGACGACTCGAGGAGTTGGAGCCGTCTCGAGATCCCAGAAATTGTAACTTTGGACCGACTAGGTTCCAAAGGGGAGGTAATAGCAGTAATACCCGATTTTTTAAGCCTTATGCGAGACCATCAGGAAGTCAGCCTCAACGTCCGTCTGTTGGGGGAAGTTCTAGCGGAAACCGAGCTAGTCAGAATGTGGCGTTTATGCCAAGGTGTTTTAAATGTGGCAAGAGTGGCCATATCTCTACAGATTGTTCAATCAGAGGAACGATTTGCTTTAACTGCAGAAAACCTAGATATATTTCTAGGGATTGTACTCAGCCGAAGAGGAAGCCTGCTGTAAGTAATGTTCGTGCTACTCAACCGCGATTTGGAGGGCGAGTGTATACAATGACTGGAACTGAAGCTTCTCAATCTGAAGATCTTATTCAAGGAAAAGGTGTCATTGAAGGTAATCGCCTGACTTTGCTATATGATTCGGGTGCAACACACTCATTTATTGCATATGATTGTGTGGAGCGATTGAAATTGCCTGTGTCTTCTTTGAGTTTTCAATTGATTGTTTCTACACCAACTGCTAAGCCTGTTGTTACATCTAAGATATGTATGAACTGTCCTATTATTATAAAGGATCGTGTATTTTCGGTCAATTTAATTTGTTTACCTCTTGTTGAGATAAACATAATACTAGGAGTGGATTGGTTATCTTCTAACCATATCCTGATAGATTGTGCAAGTAAAACCATAGTTTTTCCTAAGGAAGAAGGTTTTCGATTCTTGACTGTTGTTAAAGTCAAGTCATTGTTGAGGGATGGAGCTCAGGGATTTATGTTGCTATCTTCTTCAGAAGTCAAGAGTGAGAAGGATGTGAGCGCTATTCCTATCGTCAATAAGTTTCCAGATATTTTTCCTGATGATGTACCCAGTTTACCACCGAAAAGGGAGATTAAGTTCTCTATCGATTTGGTGTCGGAAGCAGGTCCTATTTCGATTGCACCATATCGAATGTCACCTGCAGAGTGTGACTGGCATGTATCCGATGAAGAATATGTTTTGATGATAACAAACTCAAAGATGTTGCAAGATCAAGTCCAAGATTATCAAGACCATCAAGTATAGCTTTTAGGATTCTAATCTTTGTGTAAAGGTATATAAAGATTCACAAATAAGGTTAATCTTGCATTTTGTAATAGCACACAAGTTTTCAAGGCTTCAATATGATTTTTAACTTCCAAAGAATTAATCACATCGTGTCCATAAATTTACAAGATCATATGGAATCAAGAGGAACATTTTAAAAAGCTCAAAACATGTTTTCAAATGTATTATTCGAATAAGGAGTCCCTTATTCGAATAACACAAGTCAATGATTCCAATTTAATCTCTCGGAAAGGGCTTATTCGAATAAAGCCATGCATTATTCGAATAAGAGTTTCAAATATATTTTGGCACGAATGAGGTTATTCGAATAACAAAAGTGTTATTCGAATAACACATCTCGAGAAGTCTGTTCATGAATGGTTATTCGAATAACGAGTTGTTATTCGAATAACAAGGCTTTCAAATAAAACCATGCTAAATTGGTTATTCGAATAACGATGTTGTTATTCGAATAACGAGAAAAGCTCATTTCTTGAATGAGTTATTCGAATAACATTCATGTTATTTGAATAACGTGTTTTCCAGAAAGCAAATATTTATCTGATTATTCGAATAACCAGGATGTTATTCGAATAACATACTACAGAGGAAAACACGGTGAAAGCTATTTCAAGCGTTATTCGAATAAGAAACATGTTATTCGAATAATGAAGATTTCCAGAAATAAAAATTAACGGATAGTAGCATAACATTTAATGCTCCAACCACCTCCAACGGCTCTAATCTTCAATGACTTATAAATAGAAGTTGTTGGGCATTTATGGGAGTTAGACAATCAATCTGAAAAACCTTGGTTGAGCATTAAAAACGAGCTTTCATCTATTTCTCCATTAATACTCTGTTTCTGAGCGTAAATCGTATAATATATACCAGTTGAGTTTCCAGTTGTAATATCTGCTCTTTCAAGAGAGTTTCTATCCATTCAAACTTTGTAACTTCTGTAGAGAGGGTGAGGCATCCCTCCAAATCAGTAAAGGGTGAGGTATCCCTTGGAAAATAGAGGCTCAAGCATTAGGGTGAGGTATCCCATTGTGTTGAGTGCTCAAGGTTGTAGTGGTTTTCAAGCACCCATTGAAGCTTGGAGATACATAGTGGAAAATCTCAAGTTGTTGCTTGAGAACTGGACGTAGATCACAAGTGGATTGGTGATTGAACCAGGATAAACGATCTTGTCTGGTTTTCTCTAAACCCTCCTCTGTTTATTTTGTGCACTGTTTCATTAATTTTCTTGGATATTGTCTCCGTAGGCTATCATATTTATAAGTAAGTGATTTCATCTCTTTCATCCAATCATCTCTAATTATTCAATAGCTTCAACAAAAATTAGTTATCAATCAATTTGTGAAAGATTTGCCAACTTGTTTTACTTACTCAATTCACCCCCCTCTTGAGTATTGAGGCCACTTGGTAACAAGTGGTATCAGAGTTAGACTCTTGTACAAAGAGCTTAGCAGCTTCAAGAGAAGTGATGGCTTCAAATGGTTTTTCAAATGAAGGTTCTTCTATAAATAGACCTCCTTATTTCAATGGGGATGGTTATGCCAATTGGAAAGAAAGGATGAAAATTTTTATTAAAGCTATTGACTTAGATGTGTGGGACGCCGTTGAAAATGGTGCTTTTGTCCCAACACAAACTAAGGATGGTGTGACAATTAATACACCTAGAAGTGATTGGACCGATGATGATAAAAAGAAGGTTCAATATAATTTGAGAGCCAAGAACATCATCACCATATCCTTGGGGTATGATGAATTCTTTAGGGTGTCAAATTGTAAGACCGCAAAAGAAATGTGGGATACCCTACAAGTAACTCATGAAGGTACTAGTGAGGTAAAACGATCTCGAATAAACACTCTTACTCATGAATATGAATTGTTTAGAATGAACCAATGTGAGAGTATTCAAGATATGCAAAAGAGATTTACTCACATTGTTAATCATCTCATCTCATTGGGAAAGACATTTCCTAATGAGGATCTTATTAACAAAGTCTTGAGATGTCTAAGCAGGAATTGGCAACCCAAAGTAATGGCTATTGCGGAATCAAGAGATTTATCGACAATGTCTCTAGCCACCCTATTCGGGAAGCTTCAAGAACATGAGCTGGAACTAAATAGGCTCAACCAAAGTGAAGAGCATGATAAAAAGAAGAAGGGAATTGCGCTCAAAGCCACCTCTTCCTTACTTGAAGATGATGATGAAGATGGTGAAGAAGATACTGAAAATATTGAATTAAGTGAGGAGAATCTTAGTCTTCTTGTGAGAAAGTTTGGAAGATTCTTGAAGAAAAGGGGATTTCAAAGAAGACCACCCTTTCCTCAAAAGAAAGCATATCACAAAGGAGAAGGATCCTCTACTCCTCCAAAATGCTATAAATGCGGAAAACCGGGGCACATGAAAATGGAGTGTCCTATATATCTCAAGAAGACGGAGAAATTTGAGAAAATGCCCTCCAAGGAAAAGAAAGGAAGAAGAGCATACATAGCTTGGGAGGACAATGATTTAAGCTCTTTCGACGATTCGGAAATGAAGAAGCTCATCTTTGCCTCATGGCTCAAGGAGAAGAAAGTGGAGAAAGCGACACCGAGGTAACCTCTTCTAACCTAGAACCTCCACCTTCTTATGATGAATTGCAAGATGCCTTTCAAGAATTGCATGATGAATCTTTGAGGCTCACAAAAATGATTTTGTCTTCTAATAAAACAATCTCCCTATTGACAAAGAAAGTTTCCACTTTAACTAAGGAGATAAATGAACTTAAGATCGAAAATGAGACCTTAGGACTTATAGATGCTAATTCATTATGCATGACTTGTTCATCACATGATAATACATCCATATCATTACCTTGTTTATCATGTAAAGCTTTTGAAAAAGAAATTGAAGACTTGAACAACACTCTTGCAAAATTCACTTTTGGTAGAGACAACTTGAATGTGTTGTTAGGGAGACAAAAATGTATTTTTCAAAAAGCCGGTTTGGGATTTAATCCAAACAACCATCAAAAGTCTTATAAGAACTTCTTTGTTTCCTCAAAAACTTCAAGTAGCCCCTTTGTTAAATGTTTTCATTATGGTAGGAAAGGGCATAGTGCATCCACTTGCAATGTTAGAAAGAACATAAACACCAAGGTTGGAATCAAAAGGGTTTGGGTCCCTAAAGGCACCATACCTAATTCTAACACACAAGGACCCAAAACAATTTGGATACCAAAAGTTAAATCTTAAATGTGTGTTGTAGGTGTGCTTAAAGACCAAGAGCTCAAGTTGGTATCTTGATAGTGGTTGCTCCAAGCACATGACCGGTGATGGCTCCAAGTTCTCCTCCCTTACACACAAGAAACATGGTCATGTCACATATGGTGACAACAACAAAGGGAAGATTCTTGGAATTGGCAAAGTTGGTAAGATCCCTTCATCATCTATTGATAATGTTTTACTTGTTGAAGGACTTAAACATAATTTGCTTAGTATTAGTCAATTGTGTGATAAAGGAAATAGAGTTATATTTGATTCCTCTTGTTGCATAATTGAGGGAAAGGATGATAAGCAAGTTAAGTTTATTGGTCATAGGGTCAATAACATATATATGATTAGTCTTGATGATATTTCCTCAAATGATGCTAAATGCTTTATGGGTAGAGAAAATGATTCATGGTTATGGCATAGAAGAATTGCTCACATTCACATGGATCACTTAAACAAATTAGTTTCTAAAGAACTAGTAATTGGTCTTCCAAAGCTCAAATTTGAAAAAGACAAACTTTGTGATGCATGTCAAAAGGAAAAACAAGTAAAGGTCTCTTTCAAAGCTAAAAACATAGTTTCAACTTCTAGACCTTTACAACTTTTGCACATGGATCTTTTTGGACCCTCTAGAACTATGAGCTTTGGTGGGAATTACTATGCATTAGTGATTGTGGATGATTTTTCTAGATTTACATGGACATTATTCTTAGCCCATAAAAATGATGCTTTTCAATCATTTAGAAAACTTGCCAAAGTTATCCAAAACGAAAAAGGTTTTTGTATTGCATCCATAAGAAGTGATCATGGTGATAAATTTGAAAATCATGAATTTGAAACTTTTTGTGATGAACATGGCATTGAGCATAATTTTTCTGCCCCTAGAACACCACAACAAAATGGTGTTGTAGAAAGGAAAAATTGATCTTTAGAGGAAATGGCAAGAACTATGCTCAATAAGGCCAACCTTCCTAAGTATTTTTGGGCGGATGCGGTTAACACCGCTTGTTATATTATGAATAGAGTCCTAATAAGGCCAATTTTAAAGAAAACCCCATATGAATTGTACAAAGGAAGGAAACCAAATATTTCACATTTCCATGTCTTTAGATGTAAATGCTTTGTTTTGAATAATGGAAAAGATAACTTGGGGAAGTTTGATGCAAAATCTGATGAGGGAATATTCATTAGTTATTCTATTCATAGTAAGGCCTTTAGAGTCTATAATAAACGAACTATGACCATAGAAGAGTCCATACATGTTGCATTTAATGAAACTAACCCAAATGAGCCGAGAAAGGAGTTTGTTGATGATGTTGCAGAAATCTTGGCAAGGACGCACTTGGAGAATCAAGAGAAAGAGTCCAAGAAGAAAGAAGAGAGACACCTTGATCATACATGGCAAAAAGATTCAGAAATCTTGGATCTACCCAAGGAATGGAGGACTTCAAGATATCATCCTCTTGACAAGGTGATAGGTGATGTATCAAAAGGGGTAATCACTCGAAACTCACTTAGAGATGCATGTAATCACCTAGCCTTTGTTTCTCAAATTGAACCTAAAGACATAAGTGAGGCCATTAATGATGAACATTGGATCTTGGCCATGCAAGAAGAACTAAACCAATTTGAGAGAAATCAAGTTTGGGAATTAGTTCCAAGGCCTAATGATCATCTAATAATTGGCACCAAGTGGGTCTTTAGAAACAAACTTGATGAAACGGGGTTAATAATAAGAAATAAAGCTAGGCTTGTAGCTAAGGGTTATAATCAAGAAGAAGGCATAGACTATGAAGAAACTTATGCTCCCGTAGCTAGATTAGAGGCCATTAGAATGTTACTTGCATATGCTTGCATCATGGATTTCAAACTCTATCAAATGAATGTTAAAAGTGCCTTTTTAAATGGTTTTATACAAGAAGAGGTGTATGTGGAACAACCTCCTAGTTTTGAAGATTTTGAATTGCCCAACCATGTTTTTAAACTGAAAAAGGCCTTGTATGGCTTGAAACAAGCTCCTAGAGCTTGGTATGAAAGGTTGAGTAAATTTCTTTTAGAAAAAGGTTTCTCTAGAGGCAAGGTTGACACTACCCTGTTCATAAAACACAAAATGCATGATATACTTCTAGTTCAAATCTATGTTGATGACATTATATTTGGAGCTACTAACAACTCTCTTTGTAAAGATTTTTCAAATATTATGCAAAGTAAATTTGAGATGTCTATGATGGGGGAGCTCAATTTCTTCCTTGGTCTCCAAATCAAGCAAACAAGGGAAGGAACGTTCATAAGTCAATCCAAGTATTGCAAGGAGCTGCTCAAGAAGTTTAGAATGAACAATGCCAAGCATATGGCTACTCCTATGGGCACCTCTTACTATTTGGACAAAGATGAAGGAGGTAAATCGGTAGAAATTACAAAATATAGAGGTATGATTGGCTCACTCCTTTATCTCACTGCAAGTAGGCCTGATATAATGTTTAGTGTATGCATGTGTGCTAGATATCAAGCTAATCCTAAAGAATCACACCTAAGTCTTTGTTAAAAGAATAATGAAATATCTAATGGGCACATCACAAATGGGTTTATGGTACCCTAAAGGTGCCTCATGTAGTCTTATTGGATATTCGATTCTGATTTTCTTTGGATGCAAAA
The DNA here is from genome assembly GCA_029884595.1 of Ormosia semicastrata. NCBI lineage: Eukaryota > Viridiplantae > Streptophyta > Magnoliopsida > Fabales > Fabaceae > Ormosia > Ormosia semicastrata. The sequence continues at coordinate 28,590,731 of JAQQTO010000053.1, read as the reverse complement.
TGGATCGAAAAAGCACTAGTGGGACATGCCACTTGCTTGGAAGCTCACTAGTTTCTTGTACGAAGAAACAAAATAGTGTGGCATTGTCCACGACTAAAAATTTGAATATGTTGCGACTAGGAGTTCTTTGTGCTCAAGTCCTTTGGATGAAACAGCAACTCTTGGACTATGGTCTTGAGCTTGATCACATTCCCATAAAGTGTGATAATACTAGTGCAATCAACTTGTCAAAAAAATCTCATTTTGTATTCTAGAACTAAACATATTGAAATAAGACATCATTTCATTAGAGATCATGTTCAAAAGGGTGATTGCACACTTGAATTTGTTGAAACAACCAAGCAACTAGCTGACATTTTCACTAAACCCCTAGCAAAAGAAGCATTTTTCTATATTAGAAATGAACTTGGCATTTTGGAACAATCATGCATATATTGACATTTTGATGCATCACATCTTATTGCTTTCTGCATAATAATGCCATCTTCTTTGCATAATTTCGAGCTATTAATCATATTTAAATCCAAAATCCCGACTTGAGCGTCGGAGATTTCCCTAAGTTGTTTTGCAGGTGCTCCTCATGATTCAAGTTTCCCAAACAACTCAACAATCTCAAATTTGAGATCCTTGGTAAAAATAGCACTCTTGCAAAATTGAGTAATGTGAAACATAATATCTTGAGGTTATATATGCTCGTATGATAATTTTGAATTGATTTTGTATGTTCGGAACTGATTTGAATTGATTTTGTATGTTACGGAACTGATTTGAATTGATTTTGCATGTTAAATTGATTTGAATGATTTGAAGTTGATTCTATGTTATTTGGAATTAAACGGCATGTCTATTGTCCTATAATTTCTTTGCATGTCACTAACTTTTTTTTTCGCATGCCTTATTCGAATAAGAAGCCTCTTATTCGAATAAGAAGTCTATTATTCGAATAAAACATGACAAAGAAAACCCGATTATTGTTCAAACACGGTCACATTATTCGAATAAGGATTCCTTTATTCGAATAACACTTCACAGTATGTCCCATCATACTGTCGTTTTTAACTGGTTATTCGAATAACCAATTGGTTATTTGAATAAAGCATATCGATGGGCGCAAATAGTTTTCATGTTATTCGAATAACACTTTTGTTATTCGAATAACAAAAAACAGAAGAATTCACCAAAATCTGCGCTACTACTGCATTTATTCGAATAACAGCATTGTTATTTGAATAACGCTTGGCAGTAAGCCAAGACGTTTCAGGTACCACTCCATTATTCGAATAACACCACTGTTATTCGAATAACACGCGGTTTATAAAAGAGGTCCCGAGGTTACTCTGCCATTTCATACGTTCTCTCTTTTCCCACCTTTCTCTGTTCTCTCCTCCTCATAACTGTCCATCTCCTCCTTCTTTTCATCACCCACCAAAATTCAACCATGGCTTCATCCTCAAAACGACCACACAGCAAGACCGCTCCCACCAACAACCTAATTGACCTTCGTCGACTCTCGTCAAACACTGATGATCTCAAGCGCTTCAGGGAGGAGTTCTGGACCGAGACATCATCCCACCCAAATACATGGACCATCAATTCTTCGAGGACGATGGTGGATTTAACTTCCTCGATGATCTCTCCCATCGGGCGTACGGCACTTTGCAACTACAAGGACTCCATTTTCCCGTTTTGGTGAAAATGTTTCTACCGCAACCTGGTGGATGGTCCAAATCTCATCTCTCGAGGTCAAGGACCAAGAAATTGTCATCACTCCCGCCGATTGGATGACTCTCTTCAATTTGGACGCCACCGGTGCTTTGCAAGTAGAGCCAGACAGCAGGCCCTACGTGAAAGCGTATAGAAGAGAGGAAGCTGTGTCCCTACTGGTGAAACCTGGCAAAGCCTGGTCCAAAGTTGGTCTGAAGTGTGAAATGTTGAAAAGCCAAGAGAGGCTGCTTCACTACTCATACGCCCATATTCTCGCTCCTCGTGGAGGCAACTACGCCTATCTCACTAAGGATGACATCTTCCTTCGCTGGGTGCTGAAGAAGAATTGGAAGATCAACTGGCCAAATTTCATTAGCAAATATATGATGAAGATCAAGACGACCAAAAATTGTGACCTGCCATACGCTCTAATTATCTCAGCTTTTTTCAAGAAATACTCCTTGCTCCGCCAGACTGAAAGGACAGTGCCTCTGAACCACTTCAACATCTTTGGTGAATTTACTCTGAAGAAGATGAAGATGGTTCCAGATGATGTTGGAGGACGGGTATACCCTGATGAGCTGGAAGAAGCTGCGCACAGAGACGAAGACATTCTTTGATGACCTGCTCTTGCCGAGCAACTGACTGCTTTCAATAGCCCCCTATCTGCTCCAATGTAACTTTGGAAAGCATCATGACAACTTTGCTCGACAACCGCGCTTACATGGAACACACCTTTTCTATTCTAAAGACAGAATAGAAGGTGTTGAACGCGAGCTTGCTGCATTGCGAACTGGACCTCCTGCCCCTGCACCAGACTCCCTTCCTCCTCCACCAGACACTTACTTTTGTTATAGGACTTTAGTTTTGCCTTCTTTATGTTTTTGATGTATCTCTGGCATAATTTATATCTGAAGTTGTACATCTTGACTATAATTGCCAACATTGAATAAAGAATAAATTATTTTTCCTACTGACTTTGCAATCTCTGAGCCTGAACTTGCCTTCCAATATGATTGTTTACATTCTTGGTTCAAAAGTATACAGGCATTTTATGGGTTTATGCATGTCTTGTTATGCATGTCTTGCCCCATCTTTTTTATCATGACAAAAGGGGGAGAAGAACAAAATAAGCTAAAAGTTAAGTTTACTCTGTTCATTTGCACTTAAAGATAAACATAATCACTTCTGACATTTTTGGTTTTGGAGATTGTGTTGAGAAACGACAGATCAGAAAGACTCTTTTAAAAAGGATCAAGAGACTCCAAAAGAAAAGGGGAGCTGTGCTTATCTCTGATAAATAATGCTCCTCTTACAAACCAGAGGGGGAGTAAGTCTCCATGATTAATACTGTGATTTCCCATAAACTAACTTTTTCTCAATGGTTGTTTGTCATCATCAAAAAGGGGGAGAATGTGACTGGCATGTATCCAATGAAGAATATGTTTTGATGATAACAAACTCAAAGATGTTGCAAGATCAAGTCCAAGATTATCAAGACCATCAAGTATAGCTTTTAGGATTCTAATCTTTGTGTAAAGGTATATAAAGATTCACAAATAAGGTTAATCTTGCAATTTGTAATAACACACAAGTTTTTAAGGCTTCAATATGGTTTTTAACTTCCAAAGAATTAATCACATCGTGTCCATAAATTTACAAGATCATATGGAATCAAGAGGAACATTTTAAAAAGCTCAAAACATGTTTTCAAATGTATTATTCGAATAAGGAGTCCCTTATTCGAATAACACAAGTCAGTGATTCCAATTTAATCTCTCAGGAAAGGGCTTATTCGAATAAAGCCATGCATTATTCGAATAAGAGTTTCAAATATATTTTGGCACGAACAGGTTATTCGAATAACAAAAGTGTTATTCGAATAACACATCTCGAAGTCTGTTCATGAATCTGGTTATTCGAATAACGAGTTGTTATTCGAATAACAAGGCTTTCAAATAAAACCATGCTAAATTGGTTATTCGAATAACGATGTTGTTATTCGAATAACAGGAACTGAAGCTCATTTCTTCGAATGAGTTATTCGAATAACATTCATGTTATTCGAATAACGTGTTTTCCAGAAAGCAAATATTTATCTGGTTATTCGAATAACCAGGATGTTATTCGAATAACATACTACAGAGGAAAACACGGTGAAAGCTATTTCAAGCGTTATTCGAATAAGAAACATGTTATTCGAATAATGAAGATTTCCAGAAACAGAAATTAACGGATAATAGCATAATATTTAATGCTCCAACCACCTCCAACGGCTCTAATCTTCAATGACTTATAAATAGAAGTTGTTGGGCATTTATGGGGGTTAGACAATCAATCTGAAAAACCTTGGTTGAGCATTAAAAACGAGCTTTCATCTATTTCTCCATTAATACTCTGTTTCTGAGCGTAAATCGTATAATATATATCAGTTGAGTTTCCAGTTGTAATATCTGCTCTTTCAAGAGAGTTTCTATCCATTCAAACTTTGTAATTTCTGTAGAGAGGGTGAGGCATCCCTCCAAACTGTAAAGGGTGAGGTATCCCTTGGAAAATAGAGGCTCAAGCATTAGGGTGAGGTATCCCATTGTGTTGAGTGCTCAAGGTTGTAGCGGTTTTCAAGCACCCATTGAAGCTTGGAGATACATAGTAGAAAATCTCAAGTTGTTGCTTGAGGACTAGACGTAAATCACAAGTGGATTGGTGATTGAACCAGGATAAACGATCGTGTCTGGTTTTCTCTAAACCCTCCTCTGTTTATTTTGTGCACTGTTTCATTAATTTTCTTGGATATTGTCTCCGTAGGCTATCATATTTATAAGTAAGTGATTTCATCTCTTTCATCCAATCATCTCTAATTATTCAATAGCTTCAACGAAAATTAGTTATCAATCAATTTGCGAAAGATTTGCCAACTTATTTTACTTACTCAATTCACCCCCCCTCTTGAGTATTGAGGCCACTTGGTAACACAGAGTTGGCAGAGTTGAAGAAGCAATTAGAGGAACTGTTGGAGAAATAGTTTGTGCGACCTAGTGTTTCGCCATGGGGAGCACCAGTACTACTAGTCAAAAAGAAGGATGGAACTTCTCGACTTTGTGTTGATTATCGTCAGCTGAACAAGGTTACTATAAAGAATAAGTATCAACTACCAAGAATTGATGATTTGATGGATCAGTTGAAGGGAGCCGCTGTATTCTCTAAGATAGATCTGCGATTAGGTTATCATCAGATTCGTGTCAAGGCTGATGATGTACCTAAGACAACTTTCCGAACTCGTTATGGGCATTATGAGTATCAAGTGATGCCGTTCGGAGTGACGAATGCTCCTGCAATATTCATGGATTATATGAATAGGATTTTTCGTCCGTACTTAGACAGATTTGTCGTTGTCTTTATCGATGATATTCTGATCTACTCTCAAAGTCAAGAAGAGCATGCTGAACATCTCAATATAGTTCTCCAGATTTTGAAAGAGAAGAAGCTGTATGCGAAATTGGCAAAATGCGAGTTTTGGTTAGAAGAAGTTCAATTTCTATGTCACGTAATTTCAAAGGAAGGTATTGCGGTAGACCCATCAAAGGTGGAGACATGCTATATTTTGGTATATTGAGATTGAGGGTATTTTTGTAAATATGGTAAAATATGGATATTAAGGGTATTTTTATAATTTTAGATCATGCATAGAGTGTTGTGTCAATTTGGTTGATAATTGGCGATTGATTGGTGAGACAAATTACACCGTGTTGTGGTGTGATAGGCGTAATGTGGTTCATTATATGAACTTGGAGGCATTAGTGTGCGGAGAATTCCACATGGGGACAGTGGGTTGCTCCTCTAGGGCGTGGTAACGGGCAACATACTAATGATCTTGACAAGCACTGTTCTTAATCGAGGTCTTGAGAAGACTATTATGTACAATGCCTGTAGTGCACGATGTTTTGGACTGTGTACTGCTACATGATGTTTTGGACTGTGGGCTATAGACACAACATTTGACAGTGTAATAGTTTAGTTGGGCAGCCTGAGGTACTATTAGTTCTTTTCGGATCATTCTCTCAGATATCCGTGTTTAGCTCCATGGAGTAGGAACGAGTCAGTGTGTGTATCATTCATTATCTGCATTTTAATGTTTATTATAATCTGTGATAAAATGTATGATGTATTGTTTTGCTATACTGTATGTGATATGATGATATATGTTGTTGTGATATCTGTTGTATTGTCGTTTTCTTTATTGCCATGCTGGTAATGATGTAGAGTTGCCTCTGACTCTTAGGCGTTACTGGGAAAGAATCTTCTATGCGCCTAGCGAGCTCAGTAGTGAGTCAACAGCCCGGACTTGTGTCCATAGAGCTGTAGGACCTCTCCCAGTACGGTGTGGTTCGGGGACGAACCAAGCGGAAGTTGGTAGGCATGTGGCGTCCCGGGGCCGACGAGGGCGGGGAGTGATCGCCGGTGCAATGAAGCACGGACAAGGAGCGGGAATGAACTGAATACGCACCGGAATGAAAGGGATTCAGAGACTGTGCAGGTATGGGACTGCATAGTTAAGGATGGCTTAAAGGAATTGATTTGGCGTAACCATATCAACAATTTACAAATTCTTTTCGGGAGCCTAGAACATAAGAACTCCATGGTTAAGCGTGCTTGACCTGGAGCAATTATGGATGAGTGACCTCCTGGGAAGTTTCCTAGGATGCGTGTGAGTGAGGACAAAGCACGCTAAAAAGATCCGTGTTGGTTTGTGGAGACACTCGTCAATCTTGCAGGTAGTCTCGGGACGTGACACACCACATGAATCGCTTCATGCTTCAAGTTCCTGTAACCCGAGGCCAAAGAACAGGTTCAACAATATTAGAAGAAAGGAGAATGGGGTGGTATTAATGGACATAGGACTCGTCTGCTGCGCTACGCTCCTCTACGAGTCGCGAGAATAGGGCAGATCGAGTTGCTGGGTCTCTTTACGAGTTGCACTGCCATTCCTGTAGAGCTTGATTAGCACCATCAAGCCTGTGAGCCGCAACTGTGGCAAACGCGACTGCTCATCTCACCGACGTTTGCCCGTCGCTCGGCTTTGTGCTTTTCATGCAGGGTACATAACCCACTGCCATTATAAACTGAGCCCGGTATTTTAGAGAGGTCCAAGCGGTGTAGTTAACAGAAACCACACGACTAAGCACCTCTACTATGGAACGATCCTCACCCACCGTCGGCTGCCTCTTTACTATTACCGCTTCCTCCGTCGTGGTTTCATTTTCCTTAAGACACTAAGGTGCTGGGAGTGGGCACGAAGCCAAGGGCCAACAAGTAAACGACGACGAGGTAGAGAAGAAAACAATGACGTCGGTGAAAAGAGCAGAGCTGAGGGTGGTAAATATAGCTACTATTTTGAACAAGGAGCATTAGCACATGCCATCATGTTTTTGATATCTGACTTGGAAGTTGACTTTGCCTCACCTCATATTGATTACTTCATTGTTCCTAAGTTTATTGGACAAAGATTACTTTGCGCACTCTACCTCATCTCAGGGTACTTCATGCTGATAAGAAATTTCAGATAGCCAAACTTGCTCTTTACTTAGTGGGTCACTTCCATCAACCTTGGCATGACATCATCAAAAAGCTAATACCTCGGTCGCGACCTCGAGTCAACAAGTACTTTGGCCTGACATAACCAGACCGTGGCAAGGTTCGAAGAATACATCTCGCAAGGTTACCACACCTTGGAGAGGTTTAAGGAATACAAGATTCGAAAAGGATCAGCTATGTCGGCATTAATACAAGATAGCCAAACAGGGGAATCCACTTGACCACCCTCTGGGGGCAAGTAGCGCATTCAAGGGTTTTCACCCGTACCCTTATGCCATTACGGTACCTGCCGCGAGTTATCTTATGTTAAACAGGTTGTGCAGTAGAAAATTCTAAGTTTAAGGAAAATTCATGCACTAAACCATAAGCATTAAAAGACCCCAGCTAAGGACCACTTAAATTATACCAAAGTCCGAGGGATCCTAAACGCCCAAATAGCTGGTGACGGACCCCGGACACGGTTTCTTTTATACCAAAGTCTGAGGGATTCTAAACACCCAAATAGTTGGTGACGGACCCCGGACACAGTTTCTTTTATGCCTAAGCCCTAAGAGGGATCCTGAACGCCCAAATAGTTGGTGACGAACCCCAGACAAGGTTTCTACTCTATACCTAAGCCAGGTGAGATCCCAAAAGTCTAATATGACTAATGAAGGACCTCGGGTAAGGTTTATTTTTGCCTAAGTTTGGAATGTCATATGTTCGATAAGATGAGCATAGGACTCCGGACTAAGGTTGTAAATTATACCTAAGCCAAAAGGGATTCTAAATGCCCCGGGCAAGGTTTAATAATGATTATACCTAAGGCAGAAGGGATCTTATATGCCCTGAGCTAAGGTGTTATTTTTTGCCTAAATCTGAAGATTCCAAATGCTCGATATTATGAGCTTTAGATTATGGATTAAGGTATTATATTTACCCAAATCTAAAGATTCTGAACGCTCGATATTATGAGCCTTGGATTATGGATTAAGGTGTTAGTTATGCTTACATCTTAAATTTCAAAACGCTTGATTATGATAGGCATTGGACCATGAACTAAGGCGTCATTTTTACCTAAGTCAAGTGGAATGCCATGCACTAGATATTATGGGTGTGGGATCCCAGACCATGGTTTTTTCCATAAGGAAACAATTTCCTAAGCCCTTAAAATGGTTGTGAAAAACAACACAATGGACGTTGGACCCAGTACGGACCATGGAAAAAGAAGTAAACACGGCAACAATTTTGGTTCATTCTACGGACTCCAGCTACACCCCAGAATGTCCACTTATGGCCAATTGACACATGGACCATGTCCGGACTACGATGCGTCCATAAGTGTCGTGATTAAACGCCTCTAGATTAGAGCTCATAACCCAACGGAAAAGCGCGGACCACGGCTTCAAGTAAAAGCACGGAGTCCATCATTCAGGGGCATTGAGACTTGCTACTTTACTATACTGGCCAAGCGCCAAGGCGGGGATAACAGTTTTGGACCGTAATCCGGGATCCTGTCCCTTTGGTCAACCTGGCACGCATCCGACTTGAGTTCGTCGTTGACACCCCGGCAGGAATTCACTCATGACATACAACCGAGATCCCCTGAACTACACATAGGGGCAACGTATGGCTTACCTCAGGAGGCGGAATGACAACGTAAACAGAGCGATCCGACTTGGACCCCGACCTTACACGTCAACCCTGGAAGAATACTATGACATATCACGGATATCGGCCCTTTCGAAACATCGTGAGATCTAGCGTTAACTCTGACTTGGATCTCTTTGTTCACTGCGTGCCATGTGCTCCTGCTAAACATGGGTACCTTGACACTTAGCTGTCCCATCTAAGCGCCAAGTTGGGGGCAACTGTTCTGGACCAGGATTTTGGGTTATCAGTCAGGAGCAACCCGGCCCCACCAGAATAATACTCAGATATTACTATGCGCTATCTTGATGAGTATATCAGCTTATTTATTAGGCATAAATCTCTCAAGTATCCTTGATGGATATGGAAGCTAATTATATCCCACATAAATAGGGAAGTTAGTTAAAAGGGATCACAATCCCAAACGGATTCTAATCCCAAATAACTGCATTGCACTCATCCTAAATGCTCTTATAAATACCATGTCAAGTCTCAAAGGTATGCATCTCTCTGATATACAAACTGTCTTCATTGTGGATGGTCTAACTTGAGCGTCAGAGTGTCTTTTGCAGGTACCTACCCCCTCGCATCACCGCTCCGCTGCTGTGCTACGGAGGAGTCCACCGTAACGTGTCTATCTCAGGTACTCTCTGAATCTACTTCAGAACAAATATGAATGCATTCCTTTCCATCAATTGTAAGTAATGTCAATTCTCTGAGTTGCATGAGGCACTCTTTTTGAAACAGATCCTTTGGTAAAACTCAATAAGCTTAGCTTACCTATTAGTAAAGGAATGATTGGCAGCTCTAGAGGCTTGTCTGTTGCACTAAGCATTACAAGTTTCCCATGAGACTTCAACAGATCAATCATGAGCAAAGAGAGAATGGACTGCAGAAGCGTGTCAAGGATGCCATCCAAGGTGCCAATTGCAGCCTACATGGAGAAAAACTTCAATCAGAAGCTGATTCACCTACTTGTTTACGTGTGAAATAAATTTATCAACCGAATAAGACTTCAGCCGATGAACACGTATGGATTTTGATAAGAAACAGACGATTTGAACTAAAGGCAAAATCCAACCTTTAGCAAAGGGTTCCCAAACTCACTAAAGAAAGCGTTTGGTATTAAGGTGAACTTAAGAAGCCTAAGAATTTGAGGTTAAAGCGTACGGCTAGGAAATAAATTTGCGGAAGATAAATTGCACAAAGTAAAGACAGTATAATAAAAGGCTGAAAACTTAAGCAAAAATTAAGCAAAGTTTAAAAATTGTATTGATTGGGATCTGTTGTGTGTGTATATGAATTGGTACAAATGATATTTATAGCTAAATTCTATCCCCTACCAAAACCAACTTCTCTGGCTAGATCTCCTAAAAACAAGCAACTAAACCACGTCTAGCCTACCCATGATTCTTTAACCGTTCTGACCCCAACGGCTACCCCTCAACAGCTCAACTCCTATTTCCTCGGCATGTTTTGTGGCATCCGTTGATAACAGCTTCAGTCTTTGGCCTTCCATCAACTTTCAATCCAATATGCTTCAGCTTCTTTATTGTTTCAGTCCTGGCCCACTAATAACAAGGCCCATCTCACCCTTAGCCAGGCATCAGCTACATCCTCTTTCGGCTAATAACCTTTAGCTACGGCTAATCACCCTTATCCAGCCGTTATCAATTTGCTTTTTTTTTTAACTTTGTTTTTTGGGTGATAACAACTGCCCCCTTACATTTTTCAGCTGATTTTAAGAAGCTAAATAAATGTAGCTAGGTTTTTCGAACACCGTGCTCAATTTAATGCCCACCTTATTTTTTAATGCTTCGGCCGAAAAATCAAACGGTCAAAAAATATTACCATTTCTTCACGGAATAATTATAAATTCAACCAAAACTTTCTTTAGCCGACTTACTTTTACCTTCTTCTTCTTCAAAGCTCCTAGCAAACTTCTTTACTTACTTCTTCGATCATGTCTGACATCTCTGATTCCCAAAACAAAACCTACTCTTATGGGGATGAAGATTCTTCATCATTCTCATCGATTCGGCCTTTAGTACTCAACAACCATTAAACCAAGGAAGATAGCCGAAACAGAGCCTAAACTGGCAATTCTTACTCAGAAACTAACTTCTAGCACCAATTTCAAAATGCAACTATATCATCAGTCTTCTGCTTTGGATGCCAAGATAATTCCTTTGCTACAGCAAAAGGACGCTTTTGAAGAAGACCTAACTACTGCGGATCGTGGACTTTGCCTTACCAAGGGAGTTTGGGCAAGTTTGAAAGAACTCCTGGCCAAGACAAAGAGGACATCGACACCATCTTCGGCTGATACAATAATTAATCAGCTAGAAGTGGAAGCCATTCCTGCCCCTGAATCTGCAACTGATCAAGTCACTTCTTTTGCTACTAGTCTTATTGAACCATCTTCAGTAGCTATGAAAATTTGATTATACCCAGCATACCCATCCATTAACGTTAAAATGCCGTTTCTGGCTACAGAATCGACAAGCATATCAGCTATGGGCATGACATACTCATCTTTTGGAGTGGCAAGATTTAAATTTCTATAATCAGTACAAATCCTAACCTTCCCACTTTTCTTGATTACAGGGACTATATTCGACAGCCATTCTACATATCTAGCCGTACGAATGAAACCTGCTTTAAGTAGCCGTTCCATTTCTTCCTTAATTTTAGGTATTAGCTCTGGATTGAATCTTCTGGCAGCCTACTTGTGGGGTTTAAATCCTTCTTTGATTGGTAACCGATGCTCCACCAATTCAGGAGAAAGGCCTGGCATCTCATGGTAGTCCCATGCAAAGTAATCCTTATACGTCTTTATTAAATTAATCATTTGATTTCGTTCTTCCTTGCTCAACAAGCTGCTTATTCTTGTTATTCTTGGTTCCTGTTTAGTCCCTAAGTTGACATCCAATAAAGGATGTTCAGCTGAAAAGGTAGGAATCTTCCTGCTGATTGGGGACTCCCACCTCTCTTCAGATTCATGCCCCCTAGGCGTATCCGCTGAACATTCTTCTTCCACCATTACCTCTGACTCCATAGACACAACCGTCTACCGATCCTATGTTCAGTTTCCAAGGATGTCAGCCTGTGTCTCATGCTTTCAATTACTTGGGTCTTGTTATTCATTTAAACATAACCATAAAGGCCGTAAATCGGCCTGGACGTCAACAGCAAAGTCATCGGTAGTTAGGTTACAAGATGCCCAAGATCCTTCTTCATATCCTTCAGGGATAGTGATTGGCTCCAGTTGGGGCGAATAAAATATTACCCCAGCCATCTTTACGTCAGCTGTAAATGGATTCTCGTCGGCTGGCACTGACTCTACCGTATCCCCATCCCAAAACATTAACATCTGGTGCAAAGTGGAAGGCACGCACTGAGTGGAATGAATCCAATCCCTTCCTAGCAATATGGAGTAAGTGGACTTAGAGTCTACCACAAAGAAGGCAGAGCTCAAAGTTTTGCTTCCCACAGTGATGTCGGCCACCAAAATTCCTAAAGCAGCCGTGGCATCCCCTGTAAAGTTGGTCATTTTCATATTCGTGGGAATCAAATCCTGCTTACATCTACCCAGCTTCTTCATTGTAGCTGAAGGCATTATATTTAACACTGCTCCTCCATCCACCAAGACTCGACTAATAGTTTTACCGTTAACCCGAGCCTTGATGTATAAAGGCTTCAAATGCTTGGTCATTTCCTTTACTGGTTTAGGGAATTCCATTTTGGGTTCTTCTGAAATAGGAGCTAACACAGCCCACTCAACTTCCTCAGCAAACACGTCTCCTTCCAAATTCTCGGGCTGCTCCTGCCGAGCCAAGAACTCACTAGGAATCAATCCCACCACATTAGTTTCAGCTGAGGGGTGATCTTCGTCTTCTCCTAGTATAGAATTCAACACAGAATCTTCAAATAGAAGGTCTGACGCAAGTTCTTCTTCCATTTCCTCGACTGTTAAAGGTACCTGTTCTTATATTGTTATGACCGGTACCTCTTCAAAGTCGGTATTTCCAATTCATTAATCATCCCCGAAAATCTTGTTCTTCCTCTCCAAGACAATCTTGATTTCCTAACTCCAGCACTGCCCTGTCTTTCTTCCTTTGGTAGTCCAAAGGCAACCTCTAGAATCTCAGCCACTTGAAGTCTTAATCTCAAGACGGTCGATTCTCTTTGCCTCGACTAACATAGCCAAAGTTTGTTTCATTCAACTGTCTTGATTTATTCCTCTGGGCCCTTCTTTTACGAGTTCTAGTCATCACTCCCCAGGTTCTTTCACCACAGGGTCTTTTCCTTTTGCATATCTTAATAAACCAATGTCCTTGCTCCACACCGCCGATGGTTTAACCATTCGTTGGGGCCTAATGACGTCTTCATTTTTTACAGTAATCTTCAATGTAGTCATGCCCTTTTCCACGTCAAAACGAGCTACTCTTTTACCTTTGTTTGGTATAGGAGACTCGTCCATCATGGGTAACCTTGTATTAGCCAAAGCATCATTATACTCACCAGCTGTGTTTTTTCCCGGAACCTTCTTGGTTGCTTCTCCAATTTTGGTTGTAGGCTTTCTTGTTTCCTCAAAATTCTTTCTCACACCTGAAAAATCCAATCTGCCAAAGACCCTGGGCTTAAACCCATCTATTCTGTCCCTAGGGACTAAAATGGTCTTCCTATTCGGGCCTCTGTATACATCACAGTCTGCCGAATATTGTTTGACTTCAGCCTGTCTTTTCCGCTGATTTCTCTCCATCTTGCCAGATACTATAGGCCTGTTGTATTCGGCCGGTGTATTTATCTTGACATATTCATTATTTACCTGGGGTCGCTTTAATCTATCGAACACAGACAATCTCTGATCTATCATTTTAGATTGATCAGACACAGTTAAAGCTCTTCCACCCCATATGGCTCATCAAACACACCCTTTTGTCTCCACTGGTAACGTATCTAATTTGTTTCCATCGTTTAAGCGGTGAGCAGACATCTTGTCTCCCAGAGAATGAAACCATATTAACCCCAACTGAGGGAAACGGATCGGTAATGACGGTCATCTCGTTTTCGGCTAGCTTAAACCTTCCTTCTTTCATGGCCTTTTGTATAGCTTTTCTGAACACTATACAATTAGTAGTAGCATGAGTGTAAGAGTTATGCCACTTACAATATTTTTCCCTTTCAACTCCTCTGCTGGGGGAATTTGGTGCCCTTCGTTCGATCTAATTTGTTTATCCTTTAGAAGATAATAAAAAATTTGGTCTGCCTTAGAAATATCAAATGAATAATCAATCTTACTTTCAAGATTTTGGACCTCCTTTCCTTTGGGGGGCCTAAAAGCTGGGCATGAATATGGTTTTCCCTTCACTATTTCTGCAGCCATGACATCTGCCGATTGCTCGGCTGACTCATCTGACAGATAATCTGGATCTTCAACATTAATTACACTAATTAGATGAGGTCCTCTGTTCTTGCTAGACCTCCTTCTTTCTTTTTCTAGGATGTACTGTTCTATCCTGGAGGCCCTGGAGGCCAACTGACTCAGGTCAACGCAATCTTGCCCTATCAACTTCTCCCTAAGCTGAGGGTGCATGTTACTAACAGCCATGGAAGAATATTCAACCTCAGGCAGTTGCACGATACACTTGCTTCTTAATTTCCTGAACCTTTCCAAGAAATCAGCTACTGGTTCATCTACCATTTGCCTTAGATTCATCATGTCAGCCACAGTAACATCTGGCTGAGGCATATAAAATCTATCATGAAAGCAACGCTCCATGTCAGTCCAATTTTGTATGGAGTTAGGGGCCAAGGAAGAATACCAAGTAAAAGCTGCCCCAGTCAGAGATAAGGGGAACAATTGGAGCTTATAAAACTCATTCTGATTTGCTTCCCCACATTGGGCAGTGAACCTGCCAATGTGTTCCATAGTGGATTTACCATCTTCCCCTGAGAAAGTAGTAAAGTCCGGAGTTTTAAATCCTCTAGGCAAAGACATCATCCTATCCACCCACTCAGGATAGGGCTTCTTATACACAGGCCTGTCCAGCAACCTTAACTGGATTCCAAAATGTCTCCTCATGGTCTCGACTATCATTTCTGGGTCTATCAGCTGAGGGACTCTGTCACCGGGATAATTTGACACTGGTGGCTGAACCGACCTCACTGGCCTAATAGGAGCACTCCCTAGCTGATGGGGCACCTGATATTGCTGATCCTGAGTGGGAATTGCCCCCTGGTTATAGCCTGGATGTGGAGGATTATTTGCCCATGGCTGAACAATCGGCTGAACTGGGGCCACATAAGGCACATTAACCCATGGCTGATCGGTTCTAACAGGAACAGATTGCCCATAAGGAAGCCTCTCAGGGGTACTTATTGGGGTAGGAGGGATGTTGGACCAGGGCAACTCCCCTGCATAATCATAAATATACCTGGGAGGCCCCGGAGCAGCCGAAAAAATGGGGCCACCAGTTGCGGCCACCTGTGTACTAGCACCTATCACAGAATTGCTAGGCGCCAGATACGGCAAGCCAATTGTTCCTGTTACCTGGGGGGGTCTCTTGGGTATTTGTACTTGCCCATATTGTAAGGTGGATTGGATTCCACTATCAGGATGAGGAGGTTGGAATATGGGGACTATCTGCGGCATGCCCGTAGTTCGGTTTGGACCGAAGATCGTGGTCCCGCTGAGTCTGTCCGACCAGAAGATCCGTAATAGCTGAGTGAGCCGAGACCTCACCTGCATTTGATTGTTTTCGCTCAGCTTCTCTAACAAAATGCATCTCATTATGCACCATGGGCTTCACAATTTCTGAAAGTTGCCTTGACATATGATACATTAAGTCATTCATCCCTTGATCAATTTGGTCCCGAATAAATGAAGTGGACATTACTATCGGCTGTGGTTGATCAGAGAGCTCTCTTCGCCAAGTAGCAGTTGTAGTAGAGGTGTAGGAGTACCCACTGGCTGGGGTGAAGCGGCATTCCTAGAGTAGGTGAACGCTTCCTCAAGTCTTTCGCCTCCGTTCTTCTTGCTAGGTTGGCTAGTATCCATACTGCTAAGATTTTTGCTTGGATCTTAGGTGCATACGCCAATAGTGATCTGAACCGGGAGATGGAAACTTCTCAATCTGCTCACCTTAAAGGGTCCCACCGGGCGTGCCAAATTTGTTTACGTGTGAAATAAATTTATCAGCCGAATAAGACTTCAGCCAATGAACACGTATGGATTTTGATAAGAAACAGACGATTTGAACTAAAGGCAAAATCCAACCTTTAGCAAAGGGTTCCCAAACTCACTAAAGAAAGCGTTTGGTATTAAGGTGAACTTAAGAAGCCTAAGAATTTGAGGTTAAAACTGTAAACGGCTAGGAAATAAATTTGCGGAAGATAAATTGCACAAAGTAAAGACAGTATAATAAAAGGCTGAAAAACTTAAGCAAAAGTTAAGCAAAGTTTAAAAATTGTATTGATTGGGATCTGTTGTGTGTGTATATGAATTGGTACAAATGATATTTATAGCTAAATTCTATCCCCTACCAAAACCAACTTCTCTGGCTAGATCTCCTAAAAACAAGCAACTAAACCACGTCTAGCCTACCCATGATTCTTTAACCGTTCTGACCCCAACGCTACCCTCAACAAACTCAACTCCTATTTCCTCGGCATGTTTTGTGGCATCCGTTGATAATAGCTTCAGTTTTTGGCCTTCCATCAACTTTCAATCCAATATGCTTCAGCTTCTTTATTGTTTCAGTCCTGGCCCACTAATAACAAGGCTCATCTCACCCTTAGCCAGGCATCAGCTACATCCTCTTTCGGCTAATAACCTTTAGCTACGGCTAATCACCCTTATCCAGCCGTTATCAATTTACTTTTTTTTGAACTTTGTTTTTTGGGTGATAACACTACTATTTCTCAGAAGTGTGTATTCACATTAATGTTTAATGAGACACTTTTGTTGCAGTTACCTGCATCTGATCTTGGTCAGTGCTGTTTACTAACAAGTCAGCTCCTAGATGTTCAATGGCTTCCTTCATTTTGTTAGGAGATTTACTGATTACTGTCACCTTAGCCCCAAAAGCTTTTGCAAATTTCACAGCCATGTGGCCTAGGCCACCAAGACCAACCACACCCAGATGCAGACCAGGCTTGTCAAGTCCATAATATTTCAAAGGGCTATACACTGTGATCCCAGCACAACGGAGAGGAGCAGCAGCATCAAGAAGTAAGCCATCAGGAATGCTTAACACATAGTGCTCGTGGCAAACCATAAAGCCAAGAGAAGCCTCCATGTGGTGGTACCATCAACATACTTGGCATCGAGACCATGTGTAGAGATCATTTTTGGGCAGTAAATCTCAAGATTGTTGACACAGTTGTGGCATGACTGGCAGGAACCAACTATGCATTCAACACCCACCTTTTCTCCTACTTTGAACTTCTGAACCATGCTTCCCACCTCTGTCACTACACCAACAATTTCATGCCTGCAGAAGAACATTGTCCAGAGTCACACACATGCAGTAGGACTCCAACATATGAATAAACATAGTTAAAGAAGCATAAGAAAACACACCCAGGGACTATAGGATAGGTGGATTTGCCCCAATCGTTCTTCACCTGGTGGAGGTCAGAGTGGCATATTCCACAGTACAACACTTTGAATGTCACATCTTTCTCTCCCGTTTCCCTGCAAAAACGGATCATTTTAACAATCCCCAGTTAAATTAATCAGCAATCAATAGCATCATCATTATAACGTGTCATAATATATTAACAACAATATATTGTTCTCTGTTATGCAAAAAGCAAATATCCCTAATCATCATATGAACACATACACACACAAACTCTCATCAAACATGGATTTAGTGGAGAATGAGTGGACCTTCTAGAGAACTTGAAAGGGGAGAGAACCCCAGATGGATCCCTAGCTGCCCATCCAAAGGCCTTTCTGGGATGCTCAAACTCTGGTTGTATTTGAACCTCCATATGTGAAACTGTTAGCAGAGAAATGTCAAACACTAAGGAAGAGAAGGAAGTTATGTTATTGTTGTGTATCACGTACAGAGAAGAAGTGATATAACTCTGAGGATGGAGTAATCAGAGAAAGCAGAAGCTACAGAAAGCTAGTGTTTGGTATTATGGTTTATGTGGCACATGACATATGTACATTGATGAAGGAAACAACTGTAGCTGTAAGCTACAGGGAGGACCGTGTGGACGTATTTGATGAGCTATCAATTACGTTGTCCATGACGTCGTCATCTAACTTTTGGAAAATATTTTTTGTATATCTCTTTATTTTCATATATTGAATATATGATTTTGGGAAATGTACCGTATTTATATGTTAGTGAAATACTAAAGAAATGCTGTATTTCAGTTGTTCAAAAAATACAACTATAATTTCCACCGATTAAATCTACACCTATATACCTTTTGAAATAAAATAATAAACTTTATTTTTTAATATTTTTAATTTATTAAAAAAATACAAAAGTTACATTACATGGGGAGGATAGATTTGCACTTGAAAATAGGAGAATGCTACATGAATGTGAAAGTAATACGGAAATAAAAACCTATTTTAGATTAAAAAAAGCTAGATATACATGTATTTCCCATTTGTCTATATAACATAATTAAAATTGAGATGTATAGAAAATAAGGTGATTAGATGTGCTTAGATAATAAAAATGATGTAAATATAAAATAATATAAATAAAGTATATGTGATTAGAATTATACTTTTTAGATTGAGTTGTTTGTGTGTAAAGTTAATAAATATGTATATATATATATATTTATTATTGATGTAATCTAAAATATATTAAAATCTTAATTTATCAATAATTTAAAAATAAATATATTATTACTTATTCACTTTATATACAAATTCATTTTAAAAGAATCTTAGCCAGAGTAAAAGTGTCTGATTGTTTGTTATAATTTCGAGTATTTATTGTCATTACTTTATGTCATGTTTATTATTACTCATATTTTATTAATTGTTTTAGTAAATGAACTATTTTAAATTATTAATCAAAACAAAATTAAAAGTTATTAATAGGAAGTTAATAAAATAAATCAAAGGAAATTGAATAAACTATTTTAAGTCATTAATCACAATAAAATCTAAAGTCACCAATAAAAAGTTAATAAAATAAAAATAACAATAAATAAATACAAAGAAGTCATAATAAACAATTTCAGTACTTTCTTGACAAAAAAAGATATATAGCTGCTGCAATTTCTAGAGCCACCAATTCAGCTATGGAAAGCGAATTTTGACTCACAAAGGACCTCACGCCGTTAGAATAATTCAACTCCAAACTTTGAAATGAGCTAGCCTTGTAAATGTCATCCTCGGTGCTCATTCTCCTTAATTTCTCTCTCTTCTCTCTCGTTTTCTTTAATAAAATTTTTTAAATAGGAACAAATTTATCCCAAGTACACTCAAATGGTGTGAGTCTGAGATAGGTCCCACCTCAATATGGTAACCATCAAGTAGTCTCCGATACGTACTTTTAGATTTGCAGGGAAAGTTTGGAGTTGCAATACGATTTTTGGTGCACTCCAAATTTTCGATGGGAAACATATTAAAACTATAAAATTTAAAAATTGAGTTAATATATAAAACTTTTTAATTGATTTAATTTTAAAAATGAAATTCTTTGTTTGAAAAAATTATAATGAATTAATTACATTTTAAAATCCTTTTATTTTTATTTTGTACATATAAAAGTTTGCTCAAATTTAATTAAGTTTGGAAGAATTTAATTTCTAAATTAGATCAATTTAAATTAGATTAAATTAGTGATCAGCTCTTTGAATTGTAATGAAATTAGCAACATTTTTGTTATATAAGTTTTATTTATTTATTCATTTTTTACTAAAGATAGAGAAATCTATTAATGAAAATAAAAAGAAAAACAAGTTCTAAGGTCTAAGAATATAGGTTCATACACAAAATAATTCCAACAAGCTTGAAAAAATGGCACAGATGCGCCTCTTGCACACGACAAGCAAAGAACTAGGTAATGTTAGTACAAAGCTTTTTGCCATCATAATTGTCTTCGTTACCTAGGCTTTTCTTCTTGTGATTCCCTCCTTATTTGGGTCAGCATTCATTAGAGGGGGACTCCGATACGTATGTCGTCCTTTTCAATTCAATCTTTTTAAAGTGTCTTTTGGTCTTGTTAGGTATTGAATTCCTTGGCTTTTCAACAAGGAATTTTATGATAGAAGGTGGTGGACATGCCTTTCTATAGAGGCCTTAACTTGCCCCACCACATGACCTTGAGATTCAACAATGCTTGGGGGTTGTGGACAAGGTCTGTTTCTCCAGCTTGGAAGTGGATATCTTGGTTACTTTGGGTGTTAGCAGTGATAATAGTATCATTAGCGTTCAGTTTTTGGAGGGACGATTTTAGATGAGGCCCTCCAACTTGTTTGGAAGTGTAGGCAAGCATAAAGTTTGGCTTTGACATCTTCAACGGTAGGCATGCTGGGGATTAGGTTGATACCATCTCCTCCTTCTTTTTCAGTCGCGGATAGGGGGATAGGTGTGTAGAAATTTGATCTACCAATGCTTTCTTTCCCCTATTTCCTTGTGGTATGGGCACTTGACCACTTGGGTTACATCTTTGTCCTTGTGTTATGGCTTCAATTCTACGCCCAACTTGGTCTGCTTTCAATTTAAGACCATATTTCTTCTATTTTCTAGGTATTATGTAGCTCGTCTTCAATCAACGATGAGAAATTGCGCTCTGCATGACCAATTCTGCCACAATAATGACAAAAAGAAGGAAACTTTACCTTTATTGTTAGTTCCTGTATAGACCCCTCTCTTAAAGGATTGGAGCACGTCCACCGTGATCGGTTCTTTAGGGATGAAACTGTGCCCATCTTTGACTGAAAAGTGGCTTGAATCAGTCACAAGCCCCACCTTCTGACATAGCTTCTATCTGATTTATGCATTGCGACACTTACTTGGAAGGCCGCAATATTGGATCCAAAACTGAACTAAATGAAACCCATATGAATTGGCCTCATAATCTTGTTCCTATTATTTTAGAACCGACAATTAATATTTGTAAGTTCATGGTTGATTGCGAAGGATTCGATGTGTCTTGATCTTGTCATCAAAGTGGTAGTGGTAGAGCTTTGGACTGATTTCCTCACATCTAAACCTCTTGGGGTTATTCCAGATCCTAGAAAAGATAGCAATCATTGTCGCATTGATTTGGTTGTGATCAGAAAATAACCTACCAATCAAGCATCACTACAAGGTCGTCGATTGTGACTACAGATCCTCATCGTCAAGAAGGATGATATCTTCCTCCTCCTCATGGATCACAGTCATGCTAGCAAATACCATAGCAACAGATGGAGATTACTAGAGACTGTGGTGAGTCTTAATGCAGCGTTGGCGGCAACATTGCGATGAAGCCTACAACATGGAGGAACGCACACCCTTAGAGTCGTAAGAAGAGAGTGGCTAAGGTTTCAATTGTAATCTCTTAGTCCTATTGCTTAACATACTAGCATATTGTTTGATGATATAAACATTGTTTACACATTACATTAGGACCTTCAATTATAATGAAAAATATTATTTTGGCAGTTATATATGAACTGGGTTAAGTGGATAGGTTAGTTTAAACACAGTTTGATCCATCAACTTTAATATAAAATTTTGATTTCATTTTTCAGTTCAAAGAACTTCAACCCAGCTTTAATATATATCAACCCAGCTCCCTATATGGGGGCATATCTAGCGAGAATAGTTTTTATTGTGAGAGGGTGAGAGGAGTAAATTTTGACCATACAACCATATATAAATGGCCAAGATTAAAAGTTACTTTGAAGTCATGTAACCACTTAAAAAAGTTACATGCATTTATGTTCTAATTTTGACCATTCATGTAAGATCTAATGGTCAAGATTTAATCCTCTCACCTCTTACAATAAAAATTTCTTTCACCAGATACGCTCTCTATATATATGTTCAGTAGTAGATACTGACGTGTACTTGAATAGGCACGAACTGGTGTTTTCTTCCTTGCGCAGCAGTAGAGCATGTTGAAACAGAGGTGGTTGGTACTTGCAAAAGACTCCAATACTCAAGTAAGGTTATGCACAATTAGGGTTTAAGTTAAAGAGCAATAGTTACCTGTTGAAGGTGAGTGGTCCTGATATTTATAGTGGTTGGTTAGGGAAACTTGTTCCCTTAATTGTTGCAGAAGATCCCTATAAAATTAGAATGTTGATATTGTAATTATGAACAATTAAATGTGGTTATGGGTGTAATTATTACACAAGATTGTAATTGGCAGTTACAGATAATCATGAGATTTATCCACTGCGTAGATCTCGTGATAATGTTGTTGCTATCCAATATCGTGGTTCGACATTCGTTATGTTGGGATCTCAATATCCTCCTGGGGTATCAAAAACGGACTCGGGCTGGAAGCGTGCAAGGTTGACTCATGGGACTAGTGTGTTGGATCACGATCAAGAATGGTAATTGCTCCTAGCTTGGCGCGTAGATGGGACATCTAAGTATCAAGGTATCTGAGTTTGAAAAGAGCACATGGCACACAATGGACAAAGGGATCTTAGTCAATGTTAACGTCGGATCTCGCAATGTCTTTCCCAAAGGGCTGAGGTCCATGATGCATTATTGTATATTCCTCGAGGTCAATGGTTAATGTCGAGATCCGAGTTGGATCGCTCTGTTTACATCATCATTACGCTATCTGGGGTATATAGTAGGTTGCCCTCATGTGTAGTTTATAGGGTCTTTGATGTCCTTTTTTGCAGCCTTTACTCTGTGATTTGTATCAGTCTGTGCTTGTTTGAGAACCGTTGCTTTGAATTTATTGAAAATTAAAAATCGCTTTTAAAAGGATAGCAGTTTCATGCTGTTTCCCAACTGTCCACTGCTCTTGTGGCCAATCATAAAGAGAGAGCATTAAAATGTGGCCTCAAACGTGCAGCCAAATCGCCTTTTTAGGAGCCAATCAGAATGTGTTATTCCTTCTATAAATAAGGGATGCTTGCGGTGGGGTTGTCATTTATTGAGAGCCATGTCTCTTTCTAAAATCTTCTTTCATTTCTTCCCTAAATTCTTAAAGGTATTCCCTTTATCCCTGCATGCTTTTCTGGTGAAGGCCTTTCTCTCCAAGCATAATGGCATTGTGAGGGCCAAGTAACTGCTTTGTGTGGCTTGGTCAACACGTCTCTGAACTGCAGAAGCTTTTCCTTCCAGACGTATATAGCAACAAAATGAAATCTTGCTCACTAGTAGGTTCGTGGCTTCTACCTTAGTTTTTGAGGCATAGAGGGGTTTCACTGCTCTCCCTCATCCTCTCTCCTGATTGTAATCAAAGTGCCTTGGTTTCACCCCGGTGTATAGTTAGATGGGTGGGATTGTGAAGCCTTCTGCTTATGTTGGCCAATAGGGAAAAGATGAGTGCTGGTTTCTAGAAGAACTATGGATGTGGTTGTGGTTAGTGCTCGATCATCATCATCATCACTATCTTATCAGGCTTCCTTTTCCAGCTTTCTCCAGTATGCATACTTGTCTTAGGGTAGTTTATAGGTCCTTTTTGTAAAGTTGATGATATATGGAATGTGAATAAAGTTTTCTTTTTTGAATATTCTACTTTTCCCTATCTATTCCCTTCACCGGGGTGAGTCCAACGCTCATCATGTAAAAATATGCTTAACCTCATCATGTTGCCTCCCGCTTGGTGCTTAGCTAACATAACTAAGTATCAAGGTAAATCTTAATGCCTCTAGGTTACGAGATCTGTGCTTTACATGAAGCCAAAGTCTGCCATGCTCTTAAGGGATCAAGAGTTCTAGTCTGGAGGCGTTAACACAACTAAGTCACTTGAAATTCGTGGGCATACCATAGTTCGGCCACAGTCCACGCTTCATGTGATCATAGGTGGACATTCTAGTGTGTAATCGGGGTCCGTAGAAAAAATTCGTACTCAAAACAGCGAGGCTTGCGTGAAACTTGGCTTTATGAGAAAACTGTCGCTTCATCTGGTGTGACAGCTGTGATTGTCCACATGGCGCTGTTTGACTAGGAGTCATCGTTAGGGTTTTGTATGCCATAATGATGGGTTTTGAAATCTGAAGTGCTTAGACAGAATTGCCCCCCACCCTTGTCTCTAAAAATAAGGGCTGAGGGCTCGTCCTTTACACTTTTGCTATTTGTTTCCAATCTCCAGCGACCTAAGGTGATTTTTTATGACCATTCACAGTGAAAAAGTGGTTTTTTTAGCGGTTTCTAATGATTTTCAACGGTTGAACACCTTTTATTCGCTTACTCCATTCATTTCTTCAAGGTACATATCCTTTTACCCCTTGTTTTCACTATTTTTAGCTTCATCTTAAGGCAGAGGGTTTCTGTCCTCTTTGTTTTGGGAAATTCTCCCTCTTTTTCATGCAAAATGAGTAGGGATATTAGCAATTCTGGGTCTAACTTAATGGTGTTACTCTCCGGAGCACTTTCTCTGTCGCGCTGTGATCGGCAGAGGCACCCAACACAGGCTTATAGGCCTTTAAAGGTGTGGAGACCAGTGTCCGTAAAGGGCGTTGACAACTGGAGACGGGGGGCAGAGGTGGATGTAGATGGTCTTTAACAAGCTTTCCCTATGTGGTCCACCCTCCTCCATGACTGGATCGATAGGTAATTAGATATTATTTTGATTCTGATCATACCTTATCGACCTTTGTCGGTGTTTCCAGGGATTCTATGGCAAGGAGAAGAGTGGTAGGACTTTAGAGACCAGATGCAAGGAGGCCCATGATTTTTGCCCCTAGGAGGAGCATGTACCCCTGGGTTGGGGATGACATTTGGGGTAACATGTCCGAACATTGAACTACGGAGGATGCCGAAAAACTTAGTAGCCATTTGGAGTTAACAATAGACAGCATACAGGACCATGAGTACCAGGTCCTGGATCCAAAAGAGGACGTGAGAATGTGTTCATCCCGAACAAAGGGCGAACACTTCATGTTTCTATATGACGACCTCTTCCTCTGATTTGGGCTCTGACTTCCTTTCATTAACTTCTAAATCGCAGTCCTCAATACTTTAAATGTGGCTCTATCCTAGCTTTATCCCAACAGTTAGGGTTTCATCCTTGGTTTCAAAAGGTTTTGCCTAGTGGTTGGACTAAGGTACTCAGAAAAGACATTTTTTTACCTATTCATTTGATGGTCCCTCTAGGGAGAAAGGGCAGTAAAGAAAAACTGTCTTACACTCTGGTCAAGAAGAGGATGGAAGGTCTTCGAAGTCTTCGAAGATAGTTTCAAGAACTATATTACAAAATTCTTTAAGTTGATGGTGGCACCCGAAGTCAGTCTATTCTTTGAGGAGAATAACGGGACCCCGATGTTTGACTTGTACTGGACTACTCAGGCATGGGACACTTCTATCAAGATGATTGAGGTGGAGTGGTCTGAGCTCAATTTGGAGGATGTCGAGTGCCTCAAATTTATCAATATGTGGGCAGAGGAGTCTGGATTATTTCTTGTAAGGATGTTCTAGATGCCACTGACGATGAAACCCTTGAGGCCATGATAGGTAGAATGTTGGCCATAGTCTATCCTTACTTTTTACTTTTAGTATGTTCTTTCCTGTTATTTCTAATTTGTGTTATGTTTTGCAGAAAGTGGCATCCAGACAAGCTCTTATCGCCCTCCGAACCATGAAAACGAGGAAAGAGGGTGACGGACCCTCGAATGCTCCTATACTCGTTGCTCCGACTTCTGTTGTCTAGGAGTCGATTACTGAGGTGATTCTAGCTTAATGAGAGCCTCCTACTTAGCCTACTCAAAAGCAGAAGAGGAAGGCTGGTGAAGGCAGTAGGGCGGGAGACCGTGAAAAGAGGTCGGTTGTGGAACCGATTGAGATATAAGGTCTGATTTCCTTTACAAGAAGGATGTGTCGCCCAGATCATTTGTGGACTTCTAGCTTTTGGATAATGATGTTGTTGCCTATAATTCTAAGAAAAGCATGTCAGAGATCTTGATAAGGTTCTAGATCAGTAGAATCCACCTTGCTACTGAAGCTTGTTTCTTTGAAAGGTGCTTGGACTAATTTGAAGAAAAAATGACTGAGAAGATGAGGATGGCCAAGGAAGAAGGGGCTCGGAAGCTCGACTTGGCCCTCAAAGCTAAAGATGAGGTCAGGAAGGCCTTGAAAGACTCCGAACCGAAGATTGAAAAGCTGAAAAAGGAACTGGAGAACTCTAAGGATGATCTTCGAAAAAAGAAGGCTTACTCCGAAAAGACCAAGAATGAGGTCACCATCTTCCGTACTAAAAAATAAAGATCTCTGGACTGGAGTGGCACTATTAGAAAAAGATGCTAGGCAGCTGGGTGAGCAATTCTAGAATGCAGTTGCCCAAGTTTAGATCTTCAATCCCGAGGTCACCCTGGCGTTGGATGAATTGGACTCCGAGAAAGTGATACTAAAGGTCATCTTGTGCTAGCGAAGGAAGCTCAAGTGGTCAACCAAGCTTCTATTAGGGTCCCTTCTGCCGTTATCCAAGATATGGCCTTCATCGAAGAAGATGGTAGAGCATCAAGTACAGGCCGCCAAAATTTAGAAGGGGATGCTGCTAGAACTTAACTTGTTTTTTTATTTTCCTTTTCTTTTGATTGTTTTTCTTTGCCCCCTAGGTGGGTCATTTTATTTTTGTAAAGACCATTTTTCTGTTTGTCAGGCCACACTTAAATGTATTTACTTCATCCTTATAACTTGTGTATGCTTATTTCTTTTTCCAGGATCTGTATTGGCTTCAATGCCCATCATTAATGTGCATATAGTAGTTATTTAAGAACTTAGGAGAATTATAATTTTGTGAAAACTTGGTCCGGGTCCAACACCCAAATTTTTTAGCATTCGGAATTCCTTTGAGGACTCAAGCAAAATAAAAAGTGATCCATAATCGAGGTTTTTAATGTTAATGATTTAGTTCAAAAAACTACCTAACACTTAGGAATTTTCAAGTTTAGAACCAATTTAACACAAGGTATCCACGGTAGGTACCTAATGGCAGACCACAGAGGACGTAACCCGTGTTGCCAATTAACTACTCATAATCACAAAATGATTATGGCCAAGTGTCGAGAGTTTAGGTAAGGACCCAGAACTCATAACAAAATCACCAGAAGTTAGTTTCGTGGGATATTCCTCTTAACCTGGATTCTAAGAGACCTTGGATCCCATAAGGAACGGACTCTGTAGACATTCTCAAGGCATTTTTCGACTTGAGGGTCTTAAAACTTTAAAAAGAAATCCTGGATTCCATAAGGAACGGGCTCTGTAGATATTTTCAAGGAGTGGTCCGACTTAAGGGTCTTAAAACTTTAAAAAGAAAGTATTACGCATATGTACAAAAACTTCATTATTTTACTGATTGAGTAAAGGACTAGAGTCTATACCATGTATGCTATCACAAATTAGGGCAAACCAAACATAAATGAAAACTAAGACTAAGCCTTAAAAAATACTTAGCTATAGTACTTTCTCAGTTTGTCTGCATTCCAATAGTTTTTTATTGGCTTGCCAGTTAATGTCTCTAGGGTGTAGACTCCCTTGCTAGTGCTGATCATGATCCGGTAGGGACCTTCCCAATTTGGGGCTAATTTCCCTTGGGAGACATTCCCACCTCCAATGTTCGCTCTCTGCAGTACTAAATCACCTGGCTCAAACTTCCTTAGGACAACTTTTGAGTTATATTGAGTCGTCATCTTCTGTGTGAGGGCGACATCGCATATGTGAGTAATGCATCTTCTTTCTTCTAGAAGATCTAAGTCATCTCTAATTAGTCTGGAGTTGTTATTAGGCCAGAATTGTTGGTGATGCTAGGTGGGTTCCCCTATCTCCACCGAGATCATAGTCGTGAACCCATAAGTGAGTTTAAAGGAGGTTTCCCCTGTTATAGAGTGACGTGTAGTCCGATAGGTCCAAAGGACGTGGTCTAGTTGTTCAACCTAGTTTCACTTAGCTTCGTCCAACCTTTTTTTAATTCCTCGAACAATAACCCGGTTAACAGCTTCTACTTGTCCATTGGTTTTGGGATTCTCAACAGAACTGCAATGGTGCTTGATTTTGAGCTTGACAAGTAGCTCTTCAAAGCCTTTATCCTTGAATTCGGTTCTGTTATTTGTCACGATGGACTCCGGGAACCCAAACCTGGTAATAATGTGGCGCCAAGTGAATTTCTAGATCCGAGCTAAGGTAATCGTGACTAGAGGCTTTGCTTTGATCCATTTAGTAAAATAATCTACTGCCACCACTAAGTACTTTAGTTGTCCATATGCTTGAGGAAATAGACCCAGAATATTCATAGTTCATCTGTAGAATAGTCAGGGTACGGACATCATGGATAGTTCTTTAGGGAGAGCTTGATAATGGTTCGAGTGCAACTGACATTTATCACAACTTGGACATGCATAAGGGAGTCAGATTCCATTGTTGGCCAATAGTATCCAGCCCAAAGTGCCTTCAAAGCTAAGGCTTTACCCCCCAAGTGGTGTCCACAACTCTCTTCATGGACCTCATCTAAAACATATTCTACTTCCTTTGGTGTGAGGCGTTTGAGGATAGGTAAAGAGAACCTATGGCGGTACAGTTGTCCATTTGTAGATAGTGTACTGGACCACGGTTCTGACCAGCTTGGAGGCTTCCTTTAGATCATTGGGCTGGGTTTTAGACTATAAGTACTCCATTATTGGGGTAAGCCAAGTACGCTCCTCTCCTTCTACCTGAAAAATGGTTGTATCTAAGATGGAAGGCTAAGAGAGGGTTTCTTAGATCACAGAGCGGTTGTTACCCGGGCTTCTAGTGCTGGCTAGTTTAGACAAGAGGTCTGCCCTAGAGTTCTGTTTCCTGGGTATGTGCTCAATCTTGGCAGCCTGAAATTTTTTTAGGAGCTCTTGGACTTTGGCCAAGTATTTCTAGAGGAGAGGCTCTTTGGCTTAATAATCACCTCTGATCTGGGAAGTCACAAGTTGGAAGTCGCTGCAAAGTGTGATCTTAGCCGCTCCCATATCCTTGGCCATTACTAGTCTGGTGATGTATGCTTCGTACTCTACCTGATTGTTTGAAGTTAGAAACTTAAATTTCAGGGAGTTTTCTACTGTTACTCCTTTAGAATTTTCTAAAATCACCCCGGCACCACTTCCCTTAGTGTTCGAGGATCCATCGATGAATATGGTCCAAGAAATTCCCTCAAGGTTGCTAGGGTCCGATTTGAGCTCTTCCAGGAAGTCCAAGAGTGCTTAAGCCTTTATTGCTTTCCAAGGCTCATACATGATTCTGAACTCAAAAAGCTCGATGGATCAGGCGATCATTCTTCTTGCTAGGTCTAGCCTATGCAGTATATATCTGATAGGTTAGTTCGTCCTCACCACCACGGGATGACATTGAAAGTATTGTCTGAGTCTTCTGGCCATGGTGATGAGCACAAAGGCAACCTTCTCTATTTTCTAGTAGCAGAGCTTGAGGCCTTGCAGCACCTTGCTCACAAAGTAGACTGGCTTTTGCCCCTTCGTCATCTCTCAGATCAGTACTAAACTTATAGCCTCTTCATGAACTGAGAGGTATAAATGCAGTGTCTCACTGGCTTCCAGTCTTGTCAGTATGGGGGGGGAAGGACAAAAGATTCTTCAAAGATTTAAAAGCATCCTCACACTTTTAGGTTCACTCAAAATATTTCCCTTTTTGAGCAAATTTGAAGAGGGAAGAGATTTATGAGCAGCTTTGGCGAGGAAACGTGTGGGGGCCCAATCTGGCCTGTCAACTGCTACACTTCCTTGATGTCCTGTGGACTACACATGTTGAGTACCGCTTGGCATTTGTTAGGGTTTGCCTCAATTCCACGGTGTGTCAGCATAAAACCTAAGAATTTGTTTGCTTGGACCCCGAAGGCGCACTTCTTCAGATTGAACCTCATGTTATGTTTCTGGAGTTGGGCAAATACTTCCTCGAGGTCCGAGATATGTGATCCAGCCTGTGGGGTCTTCATTATTATGTCATCAATATAGACCTCCAACATTTTTCTCACTTGGCCCTCAAAGACCTTATTCATTATTCTCTGATAAGTGGCTCTTGCATTCTTTAGTCCAAAGGGTATAATCCTATAACAGTAGCTCACCCTGTCAGTGATGAAAGTGGTATTATCTTCATTTTCAGAGTATATTAGGATCTATTTATACCCGGAGTATACATCCATAAAAAATAGCAAATGAAAGTCAAAAGAGCTATAAACTAATTTATCCACATTGGGAAGTGGGTACGAATCTTTGGGGCAGGCTATGTTCAAGTTTGTGTAGTCCACTCACATTTTCTACTTCCTATTTGATTTCTTCACCAGGACTATGTTAGATAGCCATGTGGTGTAGGCTATTTCCCTGATGAAGTCGGTTTCTTCAATGACAAGTTATCTTTCTGGCCTAACATTTCTCTTCTTTTAGGATACCGGCCTCACATCTTTCTTTATAGATAGGCAATGACAGATGAAAGTGGAGTCAAGCCCAGGTATGTCGGACAACGTCCAGGCGAAAAGGTCTTTATTTTTCTCTAAGAGCTCAATCAACTAGCGCCTTTCTTCTTCCTCCAAGTTTTCTCCAATCTTGGTGACTTAGTCTGACTTGACACCAAGTTGGAGTGACTGTAGTTCTACCTCCGGCTGGGGTCTGGTGCCTCGGATCTCTTCTCGCACATCTAACTTAATCATGAGGATGTTGACTTAGTTTAGAACTAGGCTAGATGTGTCAACTTCTGCTCTCTTTAGGGTCCTGCTGATCTTAAGGCTCTTGTTGTAATATTTGTGCGCCAAGATATGGTCCCCCTTGACCGTTACAACTTCATTATTTTTTCTAAGGAATTTCATAGCCAAGTGGGTGGTAGACACCACGGCGCCAAGTATGTTCAATGCAAGATAGCCCAAGATTATGTTATATGCTGAGGAACAATTCACGATTAGAAACTTGACCTTGACAGTCCTGAAGAACTTGCTGCTCCCCAGGGTTGGGTAAGTCTCAATATACCTTGCCGGAGTGATTTTTTCACTAGAGAAACCAATGAGCTTACCATTATAGGGGATCAGCTCTGAGGCTGGAAATTCTAACTTCTTATATAGCTCCATGAACATGATATCAGTCAAACTCCCTTGGTCTACAAAAATGTGCTAGACCTCAGCATTAGATATTATCTAGGAAACCACTAGTGGATCATCATGATCTAGGATGATTTCGTCATAGTCTTCATCTGAAAAGGAGATGGAGGCGCCTTCTGATCTCTGGCCTGTGATTTGGGTGAAGAGTAGGAGACGCTCAACATTGTCACCCTGAGCGCTTTCTTCTAAGCACCGTTGGATAACCCACTACCTGCAAAACCACTAGCGATAGTGTTGATTATTCGGTTGACCTAGGCATGGCAGTCATCATTGTCATATGACAGGGTTTCCTAGTTCTAATTCTGCCAGTTGTCAGTATTACAACGAGGAGGACTCTAGGACCTCCTCCTTTGGTGTAGAAATGTGCTTCGCCTGGGGCTTCGTTTTCTTTTATTCTGTCCTTCACGACATCCATTGTTTTGGACATGACTGATATATTGATCTAGTCATCCTGCCCTAATTTGGGACTCAATGATGTCACGAAGCTGGAAGTAATCTTCAGTGTCGTGGCCATAGCCCTTGTGCCACAAACAATTCTTTGTACAATCCTTTTGTGCATATTTCTTTAAAGGAGGCAAGCTCTTAATATCTCGGAACTCGGTCTATAACACTTCTTTCAGAATCGTTACGTGTGGAGTGTTCAGAAGAGTGTAGGTTGAGTATTTGGTCTGGGGTAGATCGTCCTTAGAGGAGATTCGTGACTGAGAGGAATTCTGGTTGCCTTTCTGTTGAAAGGGCTCACCCTTCTCCAAGCTCCTCTTAGCCTTAGTAACCTCTTCCAAGTTTATTTACTTGTGGGACCGTTGCCAAAATTCTTCCAACCTCTTAATATTTCAAAACTTGGTTTGTAACACTTCTTTCATAATCGTTGCATGTGGAGTGTTTAGAGGAGTGTAGGTTGAGTATTTGGTCTGGGGTGGATCGTCTTTAGAGGAGTTTCGTGGCTAAGAGGAATTCTAGTTGCCTTTCTGGTGAAAGTGCTCACTTTTCTCCAAGCTCCTCTTAGCCTTAGAAACC
Organism: Ormosia semicastrata; assembly: GCA_029884595.1. Taxonomy (NCBI): domain Eukaryota; kingdom Viridiplantae; phylum Streptophyta; class Magnoliopsida; order Fabales; family Fabaceae; genus Ormosia; species Ormosia semicastrata. The sequence continues at coordinate 28,558,563 of JAQQTO010000053.1, read as the reverse complement.
TCTTCCAAGTTTATGTACTTGTGGGACCATTGTCGAAATTCTTCCATATTCTTTGTCTTTTTCTTTGCCAAAGATTGAAAAAATTGAGAGTCGGTCCGGAGGTCGCTTCTGACATAGTGGAGAGTGATGCAAATTAAAAGTTGCAAACTCAAGTGCAGATTATTTCAAGTAATAAATTTTCGGGAGTCCGAGGTCGATCCATAGGAAATTGATGAAGAAAAAATTTATGACATAAGGAAAATATTTTGTCACAACAATAAAGGTGATAAAACTTGGTCACAAATAAAAAAAAAGATTTACTTGGGTTAGGAGATCCACTCGTGGAAAGTAAATTAAGGACGAGATTAATTCTTTTTATAACTCAATTAAAATCCATGCATAATGGAGGTTCCAATCGAAAAATACAACATTCAAAGTTCATTTAAAATATATATGTAGTTATATTATGGTTCCTTTAATTTTTTATTAACACTACCACTTATAAATGGGCTCAAACATTTATTGTGCCAACCTCTTGTTTACAATGAATCAAGATCTCCAATTTACAAGGAGGGTTTCTAAATTGATTAGAAATAAAATACAACACATATAATGACCACTTAATAATATATCATTTAAGCACAAGAAAGAAATTAATCTAACCTTAATTTATTACAAAAAGCTTCACCCTTTCACCCAAGTAAAATGAAAATTAGTTACCCATAGACAAGAAGAAAGAAAGAGAGAAGAAGAAGAAGAAGAATATAACTTCAATTTAGAACACAAGAAAATTATAACAAGAGAAACAAATAACACAATAGCATGATCTTAATCTCTAAAATCAAGATTCTCAAATGATCATCCAAGGCTCCATTTTATAGATGATTAAGGATACAAAATGACAATGGGCTGATTAATGAGTGAGTGGATGAGTGGGTGAATGAGTAGAAAATGCCAAATGACTTTTGATGAGTAGGAAATTATTGAGATTCTTTGTCTCCAAAATCATTCAGTGCTAAATTCATTGTAGTCGTCAGATTCTCACCAAGTGGTCTTCATGAAAGTTGTAGGCATGAATCTTAGCTTTCAAATGCCGTTAGTTTTAGCCCAAAAGCATTCCTACATCTCGAGATATGGCCCAATCACTGCACACTGCTCAGGCTCAACTACAGCTCCTCTGTTGTAACTTACAAGCCCAATATGACCTCTAAGAAATCTGATTTGGGTCTTGTGTTCTTCATAAAAGTTGTAGATATGAGTCTTAAATTACAGATGCCAAAATTTTCGCCTGTGGGAGTTCCTACAGCCCGAGTTATGCTCTGATTTCTACACATTATTTAGGTTCTAATAACAAAACCTGTGTTCTGATTTCCAAGCCCAATCAGCTCCACTGGATGTCTAATTTTTCCCTAGAGCTTGAAAGTTGTAGAGCTATCTCTTATCTTTCCTGTAAGGTAAAATACATAATATTTTAGACATCTAGAACTGAAGATATGACAAAAATACAGAAATAGTTTAAGGCGAAAATCATGCTAAAAAAATAAATTAAGTCCAATTTGAGTCCAAACTTAACCAAGCTCAATCAGTTAAGCACATGAAGAGTATAAATGACTAAAAATGAGGGTTTATTAATGTATAAAATATGTGATTATCAAATTCTCCCACACTTAACTTTTTACACTCTTGGGCAAAACACATAAGACCAAAACTAGGGAACAAGGAAAAACAACACAAACTCAAAAGTTAAAAATTCTAAAAGACTCAATTTCTAATAATATTTAAGAATGAAGAGCAACCAAACATTCAAGGGATCAAAATATTTATGAGGTAACGTTTCTTCACATCTCAAACCAACAAGTAAGGAAATTTCAATTGAAAAGCATGAGTTAAGAATGATAGATCCTCACAAAATTCACTCTCAATCCCTTAAGTGTTTAAAAGATAAGTATTTCACTCAATTCAACCCATAAAAATTACACTACCAAAAGCTTGCTTATCTTTTACTTCTCCACTACTCAAAACACATGCACACACAAATCATGAGGACTTTATTCAAGGTTGTAATGAGGTCAAGGTAAAGGAGGAGGTAATATGGATATGACAAGTTAAATACCAAAGAGAATAAAAAAGCGTGAGAGCTGAGTTCAATTAACAAGCATAAAAGTTCATCCCAACTCTACTTAATACAAATTCCCTTCACATATTTTTTTTCTTTTCCTTTATTGCCTTGTTGGCCTTTCTTTACACATTTGTCTTTCTTTCTCCTTTTTTTTAATCTTTTTTTTTTAGATTTTTTTTTACAAGATGAACATAATATATACATTTTTTAATTAAACATTTTTTTAACCATTCTGCACACATACACCCACACTTGTTCAAGAATTCATCCAATGACAAAGCTAATGTTCTTTTATTCCCTAAGGCCGAGTAAGAACATGATTTTTCATTTAAGGTACATAATGAGCTCAAAATAAAGAATGGTCAAATAAGCTCAAAGGGGTTAAGTAAGGGGAAATAGGCCATTTCCAATGCCTTATGTTGGCAGGAATTAGAGAATTTTCAAGAAGTCATAAGAGTGCTTGATATCATAGTGGGACAATATGCTGCTAAGCAAGGCTGGCTATTTGGTTAAAGTAGCTATTTCAAGAAAAATGTATCAATCATGTCTATGTATGCATATGAAAATGTAGTCTCAAAACGAATCAAAACAAGTTCTAGAATAACAATTCTATGAGTGAAAATCATAGAAGAAAGAAGAGAACGGTACAAATGTTCAATCCATTCATCAATAGGCTCAAAATCTCACAATGCATAATTCTATCATTCTCAGTCCACCAATTCAACATTCATAACCAAGCATGTGATTTTTAAGAAAGAAGACAATTTACTCAATCATGCAAATTCCCTGAATTTGACTTGCTACTTCCACACAACATAGTTATCTATCTAATTACTCCTTACTCTGCCACCAATTTTAATGGGTCTCAAGAGTAAATAATTTACTTCTTACTCTATCATCTTTAATTAGTTTTGTTGTTAGTAAAAAAAAAAACACTTCCTAATTTTTTTTATTGAATTTTTTTTTTCAACTATCCTTTCCCCCAACCAAATCACAACATTGTCCTCAATGTCAAAACATAGATAGGTAAAGGATAGAAGATATTACCTGATGTGACAATTATAAAAAAGAAACCTTACACAAATTTACATAGAAACAAAGTATAATGAATAAAACCAAAGGTAAAGGAAAGTTAAAGATGAAGTGTTAGATCATACCCACGTTCTTTGCTACCTCCCTTATTGCTTCCTTCTAACCAATCTATCTGAGCTATAACTGGTTCAGGTTCATAAACAAAAGTTTGTAATTTATCAATTAATTCATTAATAGTTGAAGCAGATATAAGGAGTTGTCTTGTCGAATGTGTGATAAACTTCTGTTCCAAAGCACGGTCAACAAAAGATAACAAATTATCAAAGAAATTATTAACATTCAACAAACTTATGGGTTTATGGTAGATGTTCAGTTGGGCCCAAGAGATAATTTGAAAAACTTCTTCCAAAGTACCAAAACCACTCAGTAAGGCAATGAATGCATCAGAGTTTTCAAGCATTATCCTCATTCGTCCATGCATAGATGATACTTGAATTTTCAGCCCAATTATCTTTCCAATGATGTTCCTTCGAGTTAAAGGTTTAGGAATGATACCTAAAACTTAACCATCTCCTATATGTGCAGAAAGTGATACAACCTTCATTAACCCAATGCTACCTCCCCCATATACTACACGAATGTTCCTCGTAGCAAGCGTTCTACCAACAGTGCTTGTTGTGTTTACAAACTCTAAACTCTTCCTATAACTTATCCCACAAAATACACAGATACTGGTAAATCTACGAACCGAAGAAGAAGCTCCCTCTATTTCTACACTCACACTCTCTTTGAATGATTATGAGTTACAGGAAAGTAAAGAAAATAAAGTGCTTAAATAAGGAAGAAAATAGAAAAAGTAATAATAACTCCTATATAGGTAGGTTGGCTGTTGTCAGAAAAGTTTGAATTTAAGAAACTTTTTTTATTTTTTTATTTTTTTTATTTTTTTTAAATTTTTTTAGACTTCAAGAAAACCATCAGGGTAAAGAAGTCTAAAAACTCCTGAAGGACCCCGCCCAAAGGATCGTCTGTCCAAAACCAAAATACAACAAAATCATATAAAGATAAAATAATAATAACAAATGATGACATAACTTTATGTATAGGTTTCATGATGTATCTTTATACTGTGTGTCATGAGTGCAGTAGCCTTCACAATCTTACCGCCCCTTGAAAAAGACATCGAATTCCCTTAAAGAATTTTAGACTTAATGCACTCTTCCCGCTTGTGGGATATCCTAGCCTATGCATCGCCCCTCTAGTTAAAGAAAGAAAATCTGAATACGACGACCAGTGACCACAGTCAGTGGAGCTACGCTCAGGAACCCAATAAATCAATACCAGGAATTGAGCTTAGAGGCATTGTCACGCGAGAATGCAAACACAGGATGCTTCTATCTGTCCATCAGCAAACAGAGTCTACGGTTAAAACTTCGGAATGCTTTTGCAGCTCTCTACAGAGCATGGCATACGAACCTTATTTACGGACCAGCGTGCGAAGGTCCACCCGAGTCAATGACGGGTCTGCCACTGGCAGGGGCTCCACACGTAATTAAGAGCATGATACTATTTCGATTGCCCTCTTTTTTTTAGGAGATGTACAAGATAATATATACATGTTGTTGTGATTGTGGCTCATATTTTTCTCTGGTTTTATGTCCAGTAACAGCTTAAATACCTTCTATGAGTTAAGGATAAGCTTCCCATCCAATTTTCTTATAAATTGGCAAACAGGGTCTTTTTGAGTCAGATTCCCAAGACTGTAACGCTCTTGCTCATCCCTAAAAAGATTTCATAAATTAAGAAGTTCACGCTGCACATATCCATAAGAATGTGTCTTAAGAGTTAAAAAGATATTATCTAATGACTTCTTACTCAATTCATTCTTAATGAAGAATATTTTATCTTCTCTGTTTGCAAAAACCATTCCCAAAGAATGATATCGCGTGTTACAATTTCATCGCGCACATTTGTAACAAACTTGCATTCTTTTGGCTCTTCTCCTTTTTGAATATGAACTTTTACTGAGACCGGGCATATATGGGACAAATGAATCTGAAGATTCACCAGCTAAACGAACCTTTGCTTCGATTATCCGTCGTATATCTTCTGGGATGCCCATGTGCATTAACAGTCTCAATCTTTCACATCTAGTTTTGTAGATTTTTGTTAGAGCATTTTGAGGAAAAGAAGGGAAATGATTTATTAGATTTGAGAGAATGACATCCATTTTAAAGGAGAAGGAATCAGTTATTATGGGAAACTGAAAAGTAAACTGACTTGAGAGTCACAGAATATCGTTATCCGCCACTTAATCGGGGACACAAAGAACTGCAAAAAGAAAGTAACAAAATTAAAATAAATTCTACTCATAACATGGATTAGAAAGAGAGATGAATTCTACCTCAACAACTTAGTTTTCCAGAAATAGTTTAAGTCTTTGTCCATTGACCTTAAATACATTACCATTCCTAGGGTTTTCAATGTCTATAGCCCCATAAGGATACACATGTTTGACAATAAAAGGATCAGTCCACCTAAATCTCAATTTTTCAGGGAATAGGTGAAGACGAGAATTATAAAGCAGAATTTTTTAGCTAATTTCAAAAGATTTTCTCAAAATTGATTTGTCATGAAAAGCTTTTGTTCAAACTTAATAAATTTTTGAGTTTTCATATACATTATTTCTCAATTCTTCAAGTTGATTCAATTGCAATTTGCGTAACTTGCAAGCATCATCAAGATTTAAATTGAAAGCTTCAATGACCCAAAATGCTTTATGCTCCAATTCTACAAGCAAATGACAAGGTTTTTCATAGACTAGCTGATAGGATGACATGCCAAAAGATGTTTTGAAAGCAGTACGATAAGCCCAAAGTGTATCGTTTAATCTTAAAGACCAATTTTTACGATTTAGGTTAACTATTTTTTTCAAAATTTGTTTAATCTCCCTATTTGCTAATTCTACTTGTCCACTTGTCTTAGGATGATAAGGGATGACAATTTTATGGGTAATACCATATTTTTTCATTAAGGATTCAAATAGTTTATTGCAAAAATGTGTTCCCCCATCACTGATGATAGCTCGAGGGATTCCAAATCAACTCAAAACATTCTCTTTTAAAAATTTAATAACAGTTTTGTGATCATTGTGTTGACATGGAATCGCCTCAATCCATTTTGAGACATAATCAACTGCAACCAAAATATACACAAATCTAAATGATGATGGAAATGGATCCATAAAATCAATTTCTCAACAATAAAAAATTTCAATGATAATGATAGGGTTCAAAGGCATCATGTCTCGTTTAGAAATGGACCCCAATTTCTGATAATTTTTACAACTTTTACAAAAAGTATAGCTGTCCTTAAATAAAGTGGGCCAATAAAATCCACACTGCAAGATTTTCGCAGCTGTTTTCTTTGAAGAAAAATAACCTCTACATGCTTCTGAATAAAAAAATTTAATGACACTACTTACCTCACTTTTGGGTACACATCTCTGAAAGATTTGATTAAGACAATATTTGAACAAATATGGGTCATCCTAATAGAAAATTTTCACCTCAATCAAATTTTGTTTTCAGTCTTGGTGCGTCCATTGAGGCGGCATCTTACCTGTTACAAGAAAATTGACAATGTTAGCAAACCAAGGCATGGAATTGACAGAAAATAAAAATTCATCAGGAAAAGAATCATTGATAGGTGTGTTATCAAAAGATGAGCCTGTTATCAGTTTGGACAAATGATCTGCAACAACATTTTCGGCTCCTTTCTTATCTTTTATTGTGATGTTGAATTCTTGAAGCAACAAGATCCACTGTATCAACCTAGGTTTAGCATCTTGCTTAGATATTAAATATTTAACAGCAGCATGATCAGTGGAAACAATAGTAGAAAAACCAATTAAATAAGCTCAAAATTTGTCCAATGCAAAAATTATAGCAAGTAGTTCTTTTTCAATGGTGGTGTAATTCATTTGTGCACTATTCAAAGTACGACTTGCGTAATAAATTACATGAGGCTTACTTTCCTTTCTCTGGCCTAAAATAGTACCAACAACAAAATCACTAGCATCACACATTAACTCAAAAGGCAAAGATCAGTCAGGGGATTGCATAATAGGAGCAGATGTCAGAAGATTGATTAATTTTTCAAAAGATTTCTGATAATCTTGAGTCCAATCAAATGGTGTATCTTTTGTTAGAAGATTACATAATGGTCTAAATATGGCACTAAAGTCCTTAACGAATCTTCTATAAAATCCTGCATGTCCTAAAAAGGAACGAACTTCTCTGACTATTTTTGGGAAAGGAAAATGAGCAATTAATATAACTTTAGCCTTATGAACTTCAATTCCCTTAGAAGATATCACATGACCCAATACTATTCCTGAGGTAACCATGTAATGACATTTTTTTCAATTTAACACAAATCTTTTTTCTTCACATCTTTTAAGAACTTTTTCCAAATTATCAAGACAATTTTCAAAAAAAATTTCAAAAATTGTCAAGTCATCTATGAAAACCTCTAAATAATGCTCAATCATGTCACTGAAAATACTTAACATGCATATTTAGAAAGTTACTGGAGTATTACAAAGACTAAAAGGTATTCTTGTATATGCAAAAGTGTCAAAGGGGCACGTAAAAGTGGTATTTTCTTGATCCTCTAATGCAATTGGTATTTGATTATACCCTTAATAACCATCAAGAAAATAATAGTACGGATGTCTTGCTACTCTTTCTAACATTTGATCAAGAAATGGCAAGGGGAAATGATCTTTCCTAGTGGCTGCATTCAATTTTCTAAAATCAATACACATACGCCAACTGGATAAGACTCAAGTAGGTATTAATTCATCTTTTTTATTTTCAACTACTGTTATTTCAGATTTCTTAGGCACAACTTGTGTAGGACTTACCCACTGGCTATCAGAGATATGGTAGATAATTCTAACATCAAGTAATTTGAGAACTTCAGCTCTAACTACCTCTTTCATGTGTGGATTTAATCTTCTTTGAGGTTGTTGAGATGTTTTAGCATTATCCATTAATGGATTAATGCCTTTTATATCCTTTAATATCCATCCAATTGCACTTTTATGCATTTTAAGTACTTCTATCAATATACCTTCTTGTTCTTTGGTAATGGATGAGGAAATTACCACTGAAAAACTTTGTTCTTCTCCCAAAAATGTGTACTTCAACCTATCAGGTAATGGCTTTAGTTCCAGTGTGGGTACTTCTTCATGGATATCATCATTCATAGGTTTTTGCTCTTCAAATCTTGGCTTCCATCCTTTGTATTCCATTACCTGTGTACAGTCAAGCAAAGAGCATACTTTAGAAATATCATCATCTAATTGTATACCTGGATCAAATAAATTAATTAAACAAATTTCTAATGAGTCAGAAGAACTCTTGGTTTGAAGATGATCATCTATAATGACCTTAATCCCTTCAATTTCTTCCTTTTCATCATAGACTTCTTGTGGTTGCTTGCACATGTTGAAAACATTAAGCTCCAATGTCATATTTCCAAATGTTTGCTTCACCACTCCATTTCTGTAAATTATCAAAGCATTAGATGTTGCTAAAAATGGGCAACCTAAAATAACAGGAATTGACTTGCTGCTATTATCCATAGGTTCAATTTCCAAGACAATAAAATTCACAGGATATATGAATTTATCAACTTGTAGCAACACATCTTCCACTATTCCTTTTAAAATTTTAATTGATCTATTAGCAAGTAGAAGAGTTACAGAAGTAGGTTTTAACTCACCCAGGTTAAGTTACTGATAAACTGAATATGGAAGCAAATTAACACTAGCACCAATATCAATTAAAGCTCATTCAATTTTATGTTCTCCAATAATGCATGAAACTGTAGGACAACCAGAGTCTTTATATTTCAATGCATTTTTTTTACATTATGTTTCCTTTTAACAGTGCACAAGTCCTTCAAAAATTTAGCATAACAGAAAATCTGTTTGATAACATCTAATAGAGGAATATTGATCTTATCTTGTTTAAAGATTTCAAAAATTTCACTGTTATAGTTCACTTTACTTGAATTGTTTAATGCTTGAGGATATGAGGGTGAAGGCGAGAGTTTGGTCTCCTTTTGTCTAGGTGACTTATCAACTCCTTCCTCATCTTTGAGACTTGATTCATCATCTTTCTCACAAGGTTCAGGAATTTATTTTTTAATAACATTTCCATTCCTAAGAGTTATCACTGACTTAACTTGATCTATTTGTTGGCTTTAAGAAGTACCCTCATTTAGGTTGTACTAACCCTTAGGATTCAACTGAGGTTGAGAGGGAAACTTTCCTTTCTCGTGAATGGCGATTGTAAAAGAAAGTTTAGTAAGAGTGTCTTTTATGGCAACCATGGCTTGAGTGTTTTGGTTATTAATGACCTCTTACTTTTCCATGAATGCATGCAATGTTCCTTCAAGGTTTTCCTATATGGTGGGACATAGGGTGCATATCCTTAAGAATTTTGAGAGTCCTGCTGTGCTTGAGGAGCTAATGGTTGCATAAATTGTGCCTGATTGTTAGTCCTCCAACTGAAATTCGGGTGATTTCTCCATCCCGGATTGTATAAATCTGAAAAAGAAGAAGTGAATGACTTTTTAAAACTTTTCATTGCATTTACTTGCTCATGCACAACTTCTTTAGAAAAAGGAATTTTTGGACATTCATTTGTTAAGTGTCCTAATTCATCACAAATGTTACAAATTTCTTCATTTTGCACAGATTTGATTTCTTTTACCTTTCCTGATTCCATGGTTTCGACCTTTCTAACCAAACTAGCAAACCTAGCATTTAGATCTTCTTCTTAACTAAGATGATATTTTCCTTTACTAGCATTTATAAAGTTATATCTAATTGAATTTTCAGAAGGATTAGTATCATGCCAAGATTTTGAGAATTTTTAGCCAAATGGTCTAAATAGTCTAAAGTTTCTTCAGGTTCTTTATCAAGAACCTCACCATTGCATATTGTTTTCACAAATTGTTTAGTTTCAGGTGTTAATCCTTCATAAAAAAAGCTTATAGTGCGCTATTTTTCAAAACCATGATGTGGAACAGAATTTAACAAATCTTTAAAATGTTCCTAACTTTGAAAATATGCTTCATTTGAATTTTGGGAAAAATTTTGGATTTGTCTTTTCAAAGCATTAGTTTTATGTGTTGGAAAAAATTTCTTTAAAAACTCACCTTACATTTCTTCCATGTGCCAATTGATCTTGATTTCAAAGCGTTAAGCTAAGTTTTTGCTTTATCTTTCAAAGAAAAAGGAAATAACTTAAGCTTAATAATCTCTTCAATGCAAGTTTGGTCATTAAAAATGGTACATACTTCCTCAAATTCTTTTAGATGTAAATATGGGCTTTCAGATTCTAAACCATGGAAATTAGGAAGTAAAGAAATCATACCCGGTTTAAATCTAAAATTGTTAGCATTGAGTGGAAAGATAAAATATAATGGACTAGAATTTCGAGATGGTTGCAAATACTCACGCATGGTTCGCAATGGTTGATTTTCATATTCATCATGCACACTTTCATTTTCAGCCATTGTGTTTAATGGGTGTGATTGTGATTCAAACAAATGAATATATAAAGTACCAGGATTAACTTTAACCAAACAACCAGAATTTAAATCACGATACCAATTAAGCATAAATAAGTAACTTAAAATAGAAAAAAAAATGTACAAGTTAGCAGTATAAACCAGCCATTAAATATTAACAAGGGTGTGGTATAAACCAGCCACCAAATATATATTAACACATGGTAAATAAATATTAACAATGGTGTGGTATAAACTAACCACCAAATAAGTTAATAAGTTGATAAATTAAAAAGTTAATAAGTAGATAAATTAAAATGTTAGAAGCGAGATAAATTTAAAAGTAAAAAGCAAGTAAATTAAAATGTTAGAAGCAAGTAAATTAAAATGTTAGAAAGTTAGTAAGTTAGAGAGTTAGATTTAAAGTACAAAAAATAAAGTGCGGAAAGTAAATTACAGAAAATAAAGTGCAGAAAGTAAATTTAAAACATGAAAACTAGAGAATCGACAAGCCGATTTTTTACTCCGGCGAGAGAGAAGAGAAGAAGAAAGATTATTTCATTAATGATTATAGATTATAGAGGGAGAAATGAGAGTTTTTCTTATCAAATTAGTGCGTTCGTATGTACAAAGAAAGAAAGAAAAATTAAAGAGTAGAAAACATATATATATACACACACACACACACACAAGATCCACAAGGATAGAAAATGTACACAAAATAATTTTTTTTCTTCAAATCAAGTCCCCGGCAATAGCGCCAAAAACTTGATGCGAATTAAAAGTTATAAACCCAAGTGCAAGTTGTTTCAAGTAATAAATTCTCAGGAGTCTGAAGTCGATCCACAGGGAATTGATGAAGAAAAAATTTATTGACGTAAGGAAAATATTTTGAAATAACAATAAAGGTGATAAAACTTGGTCACAAAATAAAAAAAAAGATTTACTTGGGTTAGAAGATCCACTTTTGGTAAGTAAATTAAGGACAAGATTAATTCTTTTTATAACTCAATTAGAATCCACGCATAATGGAGGTTCAAATCAGAAAATACAACATTCAAAGTTCATTTAAAATTATATATGTAGTTATATTATGGTTCCTTTAATTTTTTATTAACACCACCACTTATAAATGGACTCAAGCATTCATTGTGCCAACCTCTTATCTACAATGAATCAAGATCTCCACTTTACAATGAGGGTTTCTAAATGATTGGAAACAAAATACAACACATATAATGACCACTTGATAATATATCATTTAAGAACAAGAAAAAAATTAATCAAACATTAATTTATTACTAAAAGCTTCACCATTTCACCTAAGTAAAATGAAAATTAGTTACTCATAGACAAAAAGAAAGAAAGAGAGAAGAAGAAGAAGAATATAACTTCAATTTAGAACACAAGAAAATTACAATAAGAGAAACAAATAACACAATAGCATGATCTTGATCTCTAAAACCAAGATTCTCAAATGATCAGCCAAGGCTCCCTTTTATAGATGATTAGGGATACAAAATGACAATGGGCTGATTAATAAGTGAGTGGATGAGTGAGTGGATGAGTAGAAAATGCCAAATGACTTTTGATGAGTGGGAAATTATTGAGATTCTTTGTCTCCAAAATCATTCAGTGCTAAATTCATTGTAGTCGTCAGATTCTCACCAAGTGGTCTTCATGAAAGTTGTAGGCATGAATCTTAGCTTTCAAATGCCGTTAGTTTCAGCCCAAAAGCATTCCTACAGCTCAAGATATGGCCAAAATACAGAAATAGTGTAAGACAAAAATCATGCTAGAAAAAATCAATTAAGTCCAATTTGAGTCCAAACTTACAAAACATAGCCAAGCTCAATTAGTTAAGCACATGGAGAGTGTAAATGACTAAAAATGAGGGTTTATTAATGTATAAAATATGTAATTATCATAGAGCAATCCTCTCATCGAGGTTTTCCACATTAATACAAGCTGTATTGAACATCATGAGGTACTTGTGAAGGGGCTCGTTGTGCCCTTGGCGAATCTCAGAAAGAGATTTAATAGATCTGGGTTGCTCTTTGCTGGTGGTATAATGCAGTAAGAATCATTGTCTGAGGTCTTACCAGCTAGTGACAGATTCCGATGGCAGGGTTATGAACATCTGAGGGCCTTATTATTCAAGGAAAGGGGGAAGGCACAACATAGCAATTGTGAGGATCTCCTATGGAAATGCATAGATTAGATATAGATATCTATGTGTTGCTAAGGGTCCATAATCTCATCATAGAGTTCCACATTGACTGGAAACTTGAAGTTTGTTAGAACTCTATACTCCATTCGCTGGGTAGAGAAGGGCTGCTCTTGATCATGGAGATCCAGGTTATTATTAACAACATTGGACATTTCAACATCAGCGTGCGGTATTCTTCTCTAGCTGTTGGCCGTGTTCCACTTTCTGTCATCATGTGGTCCGGCCTGGCCTTCATGCACAGATCACTCCAGATTTTCTAATCTGCGACATTGCACTTCCAGCACTGCCGCTTGTTATCGCACTAAGTCTAGTAAGTGGTTTCTGGACACGTCAGATTGAATCATATCCTCTGGATGGGACACGCGATCATCAACTTCTTCATTCCTGGGTCCCAAGAGCTAGTGCACTAGGATTCTAGGCCCATGACCATCAAAATTGGCTCCATGCACACGGGTACTGAGTTGATCCCTCACAGAGGCCCTGCGCGATGGAAGTGGGCTTTCATCAGAAAATGAAGTTTTTTCCCCATCACGTGGGAGACTAGTGTTAGGATCCTAGTTCCTCACAGCAAAGGTCTCAGCAACTGGTGGTGCGATAAGTTGAGGGTGATGATGCGCCACTAAAGCTCGCCTTTGACCTACGACGGCGTGTGCAACATATCTCCTTGAGTTCTGTCTTGTAGTCACCATAGTTGGATAGGAATAGCATTTAAGGTTTCCCACAAATGGCGTCAATGTTCAGTAGTGATACTGACGTGTACCTGAATAGGCACGAATTAGTGTTTTCCTCCTTGCACAGTAGCGGAGCATGTTGAAACGGGGATATTGGTACCAGCAAAGGCACTCTAACGCTCAATTCATGATGTGCACAATTAGAGTTTAAGCTAAAGAGCAATAGTTATCTGTTGAAGGTGATTGAGCCTGATATTTATAGAGGTTGGTTAGGAAACTTGTTCCCTTAATTATTACAGAAAATCCCTATAAAATCAGAATGTTGATACTGTAATTATGAGCAGTCAAAGGCAGTTATGAATGCTATTATTATGCAAGATTGTAATTGGCAGTTATGGATAATCATGTGATTTATCCATTACATAAATCTCACGATAATGTTGTTGCTACCCAATGCTCTAGTTCGACATCCGTTGTGCTAGGATCTTAATAGTGTGCCACAAGTAAATTCCCGCAAGGGCATCAAAGACAAACTCCGGTTGAATACGTACCGGGTTGACCCATGAGACTAGTATTTTGGACATATCTAATGATATGAGTTTCTATTGTGAGATAGTGAGAGGAGTAAATATTGACCATATAACCATATATGGATGATCAAAATTAAAAGTTACTTAAAGGTCATGTGACAACTTAAAAAAGTCACATGCATTTATATTCTAATCTTGACCATTCATGTAAGATCTAATGATCAAAATTCACTCCTCTCACTTCTCACAATAAACACTCCTCTCACCAGATACGCTCCACATGTCATGTTGGATTTAATGCCTTATATGACATCGTTTGTTTGTTTGTTTTTTAAATTTGATGCCAACCTAACCTTAATCAGGTTGGGTTAATTTGGATTGAGAGAATATTTTCTTTCCACCAAACTAACTTTCATTGTGTTGGATTTTATTTTATATATTTTCAAAATCAAACCAATCTTACCGGAATATAGTCTTAATTGTTGTAGCTCCACTAATTATTGGTTATTACTGTGATAAATAATATTAAATTTTTACCTAAATCCCTTTTTCTTGTAGAGTCATAAGTCATAACTAATACAAGTTTTTACTCGATTCTAAAATTGAGGTGAAAAGCTAAATGACCCGGAGATTTCTATCTTGGCTATAACCAGATAGGAAGAAATTAAATAATAATACAGGCCCCATTTTGGTGGACCCAAGTAACGCTTTATTTAATACATTTGTCCGGGACTACTCTCTACATCCACTCGAGCATTAGTGGTACTCAAAATTGAAATACATTCCAATATATTTTCCACTATGAATTTTGTAATCCAAGTTTTCTTTCCTTTTAAAAAAAATAGAAAAAGAACAAAAGCACTATCAATGGCGGGTCAATTAGCAATGATAAATTGCACGACACACTTAATTGGCAACAACTGATTCCCATTTACTAGACTTGAGTATTTTCATGTGAGTTATTTGCAGAAGACAAAATTTGCAAGGCCTTACACATGGATGTAAAATCCCAAGTGTAGAATCTGTGTCTTCACATGACATAAAATTTTCATGAGAATCCAAATCCCTGCTTATAGAAGTTTTATGTTTTTCATAATAGCCTAGGACCAACAAGCATCCAGGATAAAAGATGCAAAGAAAAATAGTAAGAGCATGGAAAATGACAATCATATCTTAAAAAGAATGGACTTTCTGCTCTAATAGTCGAGAATCCCCTATAGGGATGAAGAATCATACAGAACATACAACATGTTAAAAATGGAAGCAAGGGTGATACCCTTAAATTGATTGAAGGTATTAGAGGATCCACCACAAATTTTAAGCCTCCAATACAGCCCAAAAACTCAAATAAGAAGAATAAGATTGTAAAATATCTCAGATGAAAAATTAAGACATAAAATTATAGTAGCTATTGTGGAATCAAGAAAATTGAGGAAGTGTGTTTTTATGCATGAGACCAAAAGCTTTTGCTACTAAGAGGTTTGACTGCTAGAGAGGAATGTTCAGCAAAAGGCAGCAGCCACCTTTGATCAGACAGCAACAGTTAATTTTGTAGCGCCTTGTAGTTGGAAGATGTCAAAACTTGTCACTATTACAGTTTTTCCTCATTTTTTCTCCCATCAACTCCAACATTTTTCCATATAGAAGCGCACCATCTACTTCCTCTTCCTAGATTCCATGGTTAACCCTGGCAGCATTTAAACATTTTAGTTTCCAGGCGTATAATTAGTTGTCAGGCTTATAAGTTAGGCCCCTTCACTATAGTAATCAAGCCCTTCTAATTCAAAATCGACTGCAAACAAGCGCACCATGACAATGATAGGAGTTAGATGGTTGCAGCAGATTGCTCTATTGACCTTAGGTTCCCTAAAGAATTACCCTTGGTATATATTCCTTTGTCAAGAAAAATTAAGAAGTTATAGTAGCTATTGTGGAATCAAGAAAATTGAGGAAGTGTGTTTTTATGCATGAGACCAAAAGCTTTTGCTACTAAGAGGTTTGACTGCTAGAGAGGAATGTTCAGCAAAAGGCAACAGCCACCTTTGATCAGACAGCAACAGTTAATTTTGTAGTGCCTTGTAGTTGGAAGATGTCAAAACTTGTCACTATTACAGTTTTTCCTCATTTTTCTCCCATCAACTCCAACATTTTTCCATATAGAAGTGCACCATCTACTTCCTCTTCCTAGATTCCATGGTTAACCCTGGCAGCATTTAAACATTTTAGTTGCCAGGCGTATAATTAGTTGTCAGGCTTATAAGTTAGGCCCCTTCACCATGGTAATCAAGCCTTTCTAATTCAAAATCGACTGCAAACAAGCGCACCATGACAATGATAAGAGTTAGATGGCTGCAGCAGATTGCTCTGTTGACCTTAGGTTCCCTAAAGAATAACCCTTGGTATATATTCCTTTGTCTCAAACAATTGATGTAGTTTTCCTCAGTTTATCAATTTTCATAGCCAAATAACTGGCAGTATTCTTCCTCCCCTAATCAATTATAACTTGCTTCAAGTTACTAAACATTTAGGGAAAAGGTTGAGTATACCCATATACAACATTTCTTGAAAGTAGACAAGCATCATCTAACTTATTTTTAAGGCACAAGGCATTGATTAACATGGAGAACATATGCATTAGGAAGGATTCTCTTGGCCTTTATCTGATCACAAACTCTATTTGCCATATCCACTCACTTTTCATTACAAAACATCCCCATAATTATGTCATAAATGCTTACAGTTGGCTTAACTACTCATTCTCTGGAAAACTAAGTAAGCTTCTTTGGTTCTTTAAGTCTTTATCAAGTGATAAAGTATTATGTCATATCATATGTTCGAGAGTTTAGTTCACATTTTTCTAATCTCATTTATAGATCAACTTTGATTTTTTTACTTATTTTTCTCTCACATCACTTTTTACACTTCTCCGGATACCATTCATCATGCATAATTTTTCCTATAACTTTCTCTCACTAAATTACACATCCTTAAAAATGGTATAAACAGTGCATACACTCTTAAAAGAGAGGTATGATTAAATTTTTCTTTTATAGATCACTAGTAAGCCCCTACTTCAACATTATAAGTGGATGTGTAACATCCCTAAAAATATTATCTATACTTAAATAATTACAAAGTATGATATAGCATAAGAAATAAAATTATTCAAATAAAAGTCCCTTTATTCGAATAAAATTTCTTTTTTGAAAATAAATAGGAGAGAATGTGTCATTTTATTCGAATAAGCATATTGTTATTCAGATAAACAACTGAGAAATATAAAATATGAGAAACATGTTGCGTTGTAGCAGAATGGAAATACTGATTTTCATCTAGTTTTCTTCTCCCATGGTTGTTCAATTCAATTAGTTCCAATAGAACCAACTTGAAGAAATGAGATTGGTGAGGTAAGCTTGGTGTGGTCATTAAGAGCCAAGTGTCATGAAGGAAAGACTATTGTAATCTTGACCAAGGAAACAATGATTACCAAAGGAATAGGTGTCACAAAGATGGACGTTGCATGATGAAAATTCTAGAATTTCAAAAGGAAAGAAAGGTGAAGCACGACTAAGAATAAGAACAAGTGTCTATGAATTTATTAAAGATGAGATAAGTTTATGATGTCAACAGAACAAGTGTTAAGGAATGAATATAAAATTGATAAGGCTTAATGCATAAGTCACTCCACGTCCAATGATTCAGGGAAATTTGAAATGATTACAGAAGAGTGAAGATTAATCTTTTAATGACACCTAGCACCCTTCATATGTAAGGCAGCCCAATCATGGCCCTATAAATACCCCATCACCCTCCCATTCTCATCATAACACACTCACTCAAACTCATAAAAACCATTTGCTTCTCTGCAACTTACCATTCCTCATTTTCAACCACTTTCTCATATATTTCAATTCTGTAAAATAGGTAGGAAACAGTGAAAACACCACTCTTTCTTCTTTATTTCTTCCAATTATACCTCCTAGTTCATCCATTTGCATTGATTCTCATTGCTCTGTTTTTAGCTTGATGTAATAATGGCTTTACTGAAGTCTGTAAAGTGATTTTTGACTATTTTATTTGAATAACATAAGTATTATTCGAATAAAGCTTATTAAAAATTATTTTTTTCAGAAACTTTATTCTGATAAATTTTTCTTATTCGAATAAGGTTTGACAGAAAATTTTTAAAACAGAGTTTTTAACGAGTTTATTTGAAAAGGCTTTTTATCTATTTGAATAAAATTCTTTCTAAATGACAAAAACTGATATTTCAATCATGATTCAATTTCTTTATCATTTTTCTTTTCACTATTTTTTATGATTGTTGATTTAGTTGGATTATTTCATTGTTTTATTAAAACTCTTTATTAATACTTTCATTTTTGCATTGTTTATACTCTACTGATATCTAGTATTGATACAAATTTCTGTTAAATGTTTTTATGAAGAGTGTTTAAGAAATGTTATCAAATGGGTAAAAATGAATCAATGTACAGAAAGATATCGTGATCATGATTAGATATTATTGGAGGACACCCTAATAAGAGATTATTATGGCCATGATCAGAGGACATTGAGGGACGCCTCTTTGTCAAGAGATTATTGAGGATTCCTCAAAAGAGATTATTATGACCATGATTAGAGATTATTGGGGGACGCCCTAATTAGAGATTATTATAGTCATAATCAGAGGATTTTGAGGGATGCCTCATTGTCATAGAGAGAAATGCACATTTGGTTGAGAGTATTGAAATGTGATGATAATAAAGAGACAATGATGATGACGATAAAGAAATGATGAAAAGATGATAATGAGATGATGAAAAGAGAATTTTTGAAAAGAGAATTGCTTGATTTTTACATGAAGTTATTTATTATGAATTACTTTTTCATTTTTAAGAAGTTACTTATACTGTTTTTATGAGTAATTTACTCCTTTTATTACTGATAATTTTTGCCATGAATTTTTATGTTGAACTCTTAGTTATGGTTTAAGAAAAAAAGAGCTGTAAAGAGTGGTAAATTATTTTCTATACTAATGACGGTTAGAATATTATTAGTTCAAACTTATTATTGTTTTTGCTCTTTCCTATTGAAATTTTATATCACTTATTTTGGCGTGATATTTCTGATAAAGCTAGCAATTAGAGTTCTGATAGATTTTTGTGTTCAGCAAGTTTATAGGTCGGAGCTTGGAAATTATGTTTTTACAGTTACTTTTGGAGATCTTTTTATGATAATTCTACTCTATAATGAGTAGTTGAGAAAGCAAAATAACCTTTGTAATTATGTAAATAGTGGCACCTTGAGAAGGCTTTTGCATGCCTCATTTTTGTTTAATAGGTGCGTAACTTAAATAGTATTATGTGTGTATATAGTTAACTCTAAAATGATGTATGTTCAAAAGCCATGTAAAATATTATGAACTAATGAAATATCAAAAGTTGTTATCTAGCAGGCTATTTTAATAGGATATTAATATATATATATATATATATATATATATATATATATATATATATATATATATATATATATATATATATACATAATATACATATAAAATAAGAAAATAATTAAAATTAGAATAAGACATTATATTATGGTATAAGAAAAATAGTTTCCTAACTTAGAAAAGTTTGTATGTATCAACTAACTCTAGAAGGGTGTGACCCTCAAAACTATGTAAATTATTATGTTTACGAGCTATTGATAATGTTAAAAGATGTTTGTAGCATCTTAGTCTAATTAGAGTTAAAATATTATATTACTATAATAAGAAAAATAATTAGAATTAGAATAAGACGTTACATTATGGTATCAGAGCAAGAGTTGTTGTAGACCCTTGCAAAGTGGAAGCAATTATGCATTGGGGACAACCAAAGACAATAAATGAAATAAAAAGTTTCTTGGACTTAGTGGGATACTACCGTAGGTTTATAAAAGGATTTTCACAAATAGCTTTGTCATTAACTAGATTGACTAGAAAGGGAACTCCTTTTGTATGGACGAAAGATTGTGAAGAAAGTTTTCAGGAATTAAACAGGAAATTCACTATTGCCCCTATTTTAGTAATCCCTGATCCTTTAGGACAATTTGTGATTTATAGTGATGCTTCTAAAAAGGGATTAGGATGTGTGTTAATGCAAGAGGGGAAGGTAGTAGCATATGCCTCTAGGCAACTTAGACTTCATGAGGAAAATTACCTAACTCATGATCATGATCTAGAATTAGAAGCAGTAGTTTTTACTCTGAAAATTTGGAGACATTATTTATATGGCATAAAATTTGAGGCATATACCGATCATAAGAGTTTAAAATATCTTTTTGATCAAAAAGAATTGAATATGAAGCAAAGAAAGTGGATAGAATTTCTTAAGGATTACGATATGGAAATTAAGTATCACCCAGGAAAAGCAAATGTTATAGTTGATGCTTGAAGTAGGAAATCCCTCCTTTTGTCACATATGATGGTTCAAGAAATGAATTTGATAGAAAAGTTTAGGAATTTAAATCTTTCAGTAACCTTTGAATCAGATAGGATTTGTTTAAGTTCCTTACAGGTTAATTGTGATCTGAGAACAAAAATCAAAGAGGCACAAAAAGAAGATCAGTTTTTCCAAGCCCTTAAGGAGGGGATATTTGCAGGAAAACATCCATATTTTAATTTAGTAGCTAATGATGTGGCTATGTATAGAAATAGGTTATGTGTACCTAATAATATAGATTTAAAAAGAGAGATTTTAGAAGAAGCTCATAGGAGTAAATACACAATTCATCAAATACTTAGTAAGATGCATCAGGATCTTAAACGTAAATTTTAGCAGGCTGGATGAGGTCTGAAATAGCTAGGTATGTAATTTAAAATAGAATATCAGAAACCTTTAGGTTTGTTGCAACCCTTAAAAATTCCAGAATGGAAATAGGATAGTATTTCTATGAATTTTGTAAAAATCAATCTAGGTCATGATGCTATATGGGTGATTATAGATATATTAACTAAGTTAGCTCATTTTCTATCCATTAAGATTATTTCAAATAGAGACCCAAGGTTTATCTATAGGCTTTGGGAATTCTTACAAACAACTAAGAAATAAAAATATCCATATGGTTTAAGTTTTGTGGCAAGGACAATATGTGCAAGACGCTATGTCGGAAGCAAGAAGAAGAAGAAGAAATATAAATAAAAGAATCTAGAACTCTTTTAGTAAGTATTAAATAGAAATTTTGAGGACAATTTTTATAAGACAGAGGGAAGAATGTAACATCCCTAAAAATATTATCTATACTTAAATAATTACAAAGTATGATGTAACATAAGAAATATAATTATTCAAATAAAAGTCCCTTTATTTGAATAACCATATAGTTATTCAAATAAAGTTTCTATTTTGAAAATAAATAGGAGAGAATGTTTCATTTTATTCGAATAAGCATATTGTTATTCGAATAAATAGATGAAAAATATCAAAAATGAGAAATATGTTACATTGCAGCAAAATGGAAATATTGGTTTTCATCTGGTTTCCTTCTCCCATGGTTGCTCAATTCAATTAGTTCCAATAGAACTAACTTGAAGAAATCAGATTGGTGAGGTAAGCTTGGTATGGTCATCAAGAACCAAGTCTCATGAAGGAAAGACTCTTGAAATCTTAACCAAGGAAACAATGATTACCAAAGGAATAGGTGTCACAAAGATGGACATTGGATGAGGAAAATTCTGGAATTTCAAAAGGAAAGAAAGGTGAAGCACGACCAAGAATAAGAACAAGTGTCCATGAATTTATTAAATATGAGATAAGCTTATGATGTCAGCTGAACAAGTGTTAAGGAATGAATAGAAAATTGATAATGTTTAATGCATAAGCCACTCCACATCCAATGATTCAGGGAAAAGTGAAATGATTACAGAGAAAGACTTTGTGAAGACTTAATCTTCTAATGACACATAGCACCCTTCATACGTAAGGTAGCCCAATTGTGGCCCTGTAAATACCTCATCACCCCCCATTCTCATCACAGCACACTCACTTAGACTCACAAAAACTAGTTTTGCTTCTCTGCAACTTACCACTTCCTCATTTTCAACCACTTTCTCACCTATTCCAATTCTGTAAAATAGGTAAGAAATAACGAAAATACCACTCTTTCTTCTTTATTTCTTCCAACCATACCTCCTAGTCCTTCCATTTGCGTTCATTCTCGTTGCTCTATTTTTAGCTTGATGTAATAGTGACTTTACTGAAGTTTGTAAAGTGATTTTCGACTATTTTATTCGAGTGTTATTCAAATAAAGCTTACTAAAAAAAATTTTTTTTTTTAAAAACTTTATTCTGATAAAATTTTGCTTATTCAAATAAAAAGATTTATTTTGATAAATTTTTTCTTATTCAAATAAGATTTGATAGAAAGTTTTTAAAATAGAGTTTTTAATGAGTTTATTCAAAAAGACTTTCTGTCTATTCGAAAAAATTCTTTCTAAATGACAAAAACTGATATTTTAATCATGATTTAATTTCTTTATCATTTTTTATACATTATTCTTTCAAATTCTTTTCACCATTTTTTATGATTGATGATTTAGTTGGATTATTTCATTATTTTGTTAAAGCTCTATATTAATACTTTTTATTTTTGCATTGTTTATACTCTAATGATATCTAGCATTGATACAAATTTCTGTTAAATTTTTTTATGAAGAGAGTATTTAAGAAATGTCATTCTTTGGATAAAAATGAATCAATGTGTAGAGAGATATTGTGGTCATGATTGGTGATTATTGGGGGACGTCATAATTAGAGATTATTGTGGTCATGATCAAAGGACATTGATGGGCCTCTTTTTGTCAAGAAATTATTGAGGATTCCTCAAAATAGATTATTATAACCATGTTTAGAGATTATTAGGGGATACCCTTATTAGAGATTATTATGATCTTAATTAGAGGACTTTGGGGGATGCCTCATTATCATAGACAAAAAAACACATTTGGTTGATAGTTTTGAAATGGGATGATGATAAAAATACAATGTTGATGACAATAAAGAAATGATGAAAAGATGATAATGAGATGATGAAAAGAGAATTTTTGAAAAGAGAATTACTTGATTTTTACATGAAGTTATTTATTATGAATTATTCTTTCATTTTTATGAATTTAATTATATTGTTTTTATGAGTTATTTATTTCTTTTATTGTTGCCTTTTATTACTAATAATTTTTGCCATGAATTTTTATGTTAGATTCTTAGTTTTGGTTTAAGAAAGAAAGAACTGTAAAGAGTGGTAAATTATTTTTTATACTAGTGACGGCTAGAATATCATTAATTCAAATTTGTTATTTTGTTTGCTCTTTTCTATTAGAATTTTAATTTCACTTATTTTTACGTGATATTTCAGATAAAACCGACAGTTAAAGTTCTAATAGATTTTTGTGTTCAGCAAGTTTATATGTTAGAGCTTGGAGATTATGTTTTTACAGTTACTTTTGGAGATCTTTTTCTAATAATTCTATTCTATGATGAGTAGTTGAAAAAGAAAAATAACTTTTATAATTATGTAAATAGTAACTGCTTGAAAAAGCTTTTGCAAGCTTCACTTTTTGAAAAATATGTGTCTAACTTAAAAAAAATTTGTATATATCAACTAACTCTAGAAGAATATGACCTTCAAAATTATGTAAATTACGTTCACAAACTAATGATAATGTTAGAAGATATTTGTATTGTGTTATTTTAATTAGAGTTGAAATACTATATTATTATAATAAGAAAAATAATTAAAATTAGAATAATACGTTCCTGGGTGCTTTTGCTAACCTTGGATTTTTCAAAGAGTTCAAGACCTTCATCCAATTCCAATCTCTTCCTGCAACCCAGTTAATTAACTAATCAAAGTAAAATAAATAATGATCATCTTACTTCAAATAATACTCACACCTCTTTTAACATCACAGAGGGTAGTTAATGAAGTAAAATTATGTAGGATTATCAAACTCTCTTACTGCTAATCTTTTACTGTAAAGCCATAAACAAACATCAATCTCTTCTTAACTATATATGGAACATGGAATCTTATTCTTCTTCTATACTAGAATTTTTATATCCATTAACTAATTTATATAAGTTATTCTCAACCCACAGTGCATGCCATTAACATATATTTATTAGTTCATTAAAAAAACTAAATATTCAAAACTGCTTGTAGGATTATCAAAGAATCTTAAGCTAATCTTTTATAGCACAAAGCCATAAACAAACATCAAACTCTTCTGCTATATATAGAACATGGAATATTATCTCTTCTGCTATACAGAACACTTTCTATTCACGATTAGGGGATTCTCAACCCCACGGTGCATGCCATCCACATAAATTTATTAGTTCATTATAAGAAACCTAAATATTCAAAACAACTTAGGAAGGGCACAAGAATGAAATTCACAAACTATAACAGTGAACTCTCTCAGTAGCATCTTGGTGCTCATTATTCAATCTGAACTGTGCAAAAGTTAAGAGCTCTGCTTCAGTGTGTTCCCAATATCAATGACAAATCGATATTTCACATCTCCTTTGACAAGGCGCTCCATTGCCCCAATTGTGTTACCCCCTACCTCCATAATCTCCCCCTCATGATTCTTTCGGATCCTCCCCTTCTCTCTCTCTCCCCCCCCTCCACGTGTCCTTTCTGTTATTTCCCCCTCCCTCCTCTCTTTTCTATTCCACTTTCTGTTACCTGCCTCTTCTTTCCCTCATCCACCCGAAAGCCTTGCTGCATAGGCCCAGTCCCCTTTCCCTTCTTCCTATTCTCTCTGCTGTACACCTTCGTAATGGGCCTGTCATTCATAGTGGGCCTACCACTTTGACAAGGCGCTCCATTGCTGCAAAATCAATCATTTCTTTGACTCAGTGTTTAGTCTCAATCTTAATCCCTCCAGCTGCACTGCCAGCCACTAGCTTTCTCCCTGCCAATATTGTGCAATAGTTTCAATTTTAGTCTATACCTATATATATAGGATGATGATGTAGTGCATTCAATTTTCATTCCACAAATTATTATACCAAAAATGATGGCTGGTTATAATATGAATGGATTCCTTTCCATCAATTGTAAGTAATGTCAATTCTCTGAGTTGCATGAGGCACTCTTTTTGAAACGGATCCTTTGGTAAAACTCAATAAGCTTAGCTTACCTATTAGTAAAGGAATGATTGGCAGCTCTAGAGGCTTGTCTGTTGCACCAAGCATTACAAGTTTCCCATGAGACTTCAACAGATCAATCAGAGGCAAGAGAGAATGGACTGCACACTGCAGAAACTGTGTCAAGGATGCCATCCAAGGTGCCAATTGCAGCCTACATGGAGAAAAACTTCAATCAGAAGCTGGTTCACCTACTATTTCTCAGGAGTGTGTATTCACATTAATGTTTAATGAGACACTTTTGTTGCAGTTACCTGCATCTGATCTTGGTCACTGCTGTTTACAAACAAGTCAGCTCCTAGATGTTCAATGGCTTCCTTCATTTTGTTAGGAGATTTACTGATTACTGTCACCTTAGCCCCAAAAGCTGTTGCAAATTTCACAGCCATGTGGCCTAGGCCACCAAGACCAACCACACCCAGATGCAGACCAGGCTTGTCAAGTCCATAATATTTCAAAGGGCTATACACTGTGATCCCAGCACAAAGGAGAGGAGGAGCAGCATCAAGAGGTAAACCATCAGGAATGCTTAACACATAGTGCTCGTGGCAAA
The DNA here is from genome assembly GCA_029884595.1 of Ormosia semicastrata. Classification (NCBI taxonomy): domain Eukaryota; kingdom Viridiplantae; phylum Streptophyta; class Magnoliopsida; order Fabales; family Fabaceae; genus Ormosia; species Ormosia semicastrata. The sequence continues at coordinate 28,532,664 of JAQQTO010000053.1, read as the reverse complement.
CCATAAAGTCAGAGAAGCCTCCATATGTGGTGGTACCATCAACATACTTGGCATCGAGACCATGTGTGGGGATCATTTTTGGGCAGTAAACCTCAAGATTGTTGACACAGTTGTGGCATGACTGGCAGGAACCAACTAAGCATCCAACACCCACCTTTTCTCCAACTTTGAACTTCTGAACCATGCTTCCCACCTCTGTCACTACACCAACAATTTCATGCCTGCAAAAGAACGTCGTCCAGAGTCACACACATGCAGTAGGACTCCAACATATGAATAAACATAGTTAAAGAAGCATAAGAAAAGACACCCAGGTACTATAGGATAGGTGGATTTGCCCCAATCGTTCTTCACCTGGTGGAGGTCAGAGTGGCATATTCCACAGTACAACACTTTGAATGTCACATCTTTCTCTCCCGTTTCCCTGCAAAAACGGATCATTTTAACAATCCCCAGTTAAATTAATCAGCGATCAACAGCATCATCATTATAAGGTGTCATAATATATTAACAACAATATATTGTTATCTGTTATATAAAAAGCAAATATCCCTAATCATCATATGAACACATACACACAAACTCATATCAAACATGGATTTAGTGGAGAATGAGTGGACCTTCTAGAGAACTTGAAAGGGGAGAGAACCCCAGATGGATCCCTAGCTGCCCATCCAAAGGCCTTTCTGGGATGCTCAAACTCTGGTTGTATTTGAACCTCCATATGTGAAACTGTTAGCAAAGAAATGTCAAAGACTATGGAAGAGAAGGAAGTTATGTTATTGTTGGGTATCACGTACAGAGAAGAAGTGATCTAACTCTGAGGATGGAGTAATCAGAGAAAGCAGAAGCCACAGAAAGTTAGTGTTTGGTATAGGGTGCGTTTGAACAGGGTAAGAGCGGATAGTATTAAGTATAATAGATAATAATATAAGATTTAAAAATATAAAATTTAATATATAATGATTAAAAGTATTAGAGTGTTTAAAATTATAATAAATTTTTTTATAATAATTTATATATTAAAATTTAATTAAATTTAATTTTATTAAAATTTGATTAAATTATTTATTATTTAATATATAAAAAAATTTAATAAATAAATTTATATAATATAATATTTATATTAAAAATTAATAAAGTTTATGTGGCACATGACATGTGTACATTGATGAAGGAAACAACTGTAGCTGTAAGAGCTATAGTGAGGACCGTGTGGACGTATTTGATGAGCTATCAATTACGTTGTCCATGACGTTGTCATCTAACTTTTGAGAAATAATTTTTGTATATCTCTTTTTTTTCATATATTGAATATATGGTTTTGGGATATCTACCGTATTTATATGTTAGTGAAATACTAAAGAAATGCTGTATTTCAGTTGTTCAAAAAATGCAACTATAATTTCCACCGATTATATCTACACCTATATACCTTTTGAAATAAAATAATAAACTTTATTTTTAATATTTTCAATTTGTTAAAAAAATAAAAAAGTAATGTTATACGGAGAATAGATTTACACTTGAAAATAGGAGAATGTGACATGAATGTAAAAGTAATACGAAATTAAAAACCTATTTTAGATTAAAAAAAGGCTGGATATACATGTATTTTCCATTTGTCTATATAACATAATTAAAATAGAGATGTATAAAAAATGAGATGAGATTAAATGTACTTAGATAATAAAAATTATGTAAATATAAAATAATATAAATAAAAATATATGTATTAGAATTATTTTTTTAGACTCAGTTGTTTGTGTGTAAAGTTAATAAATAAATATATTTATTATTAATTTAATTTAAAATATATTAAAATCTTAATTTATCAATAATTTCAAGATAAATATATAATTACTTACTTATTTTATACACTAACTTACTTTAAAATTATCTTAACCAAAAATAAAAGTATCTGATTGTTTGTTATAATTTCGAGAGTGTTTATTGTCATTATTTTATATCATTTATTATATTTATTGTTATTCATATATTATTATTATTTTTATTAAATAAACTATTTGAATTATTAATCAAAACAAAATTAAAATTTATTAATAGGAAGTTAATAAAATAAATCAAAGGAAATTAATTTTTTATTAAATAAACTAATTAAGTCATTAATCACAATAAAATCTAACGTCAAAAGAATAAAATAAAAATAACATAAATAAATACAAAGAAGTCATAATAAACAATTTCAGTACTTTCTTGACAAAAAAAGGTATATAGCTGCTGCAATTTCTAGGGCTACCAATTCAGCTATGGAAAGCGAATTTTGACTGACAAAGGACCTCTGCCGTTAGAATAATTCAACTACAAACTTTGAAATGAGCTAGCCTTGTAAATGGCATCCTCAGTGCTCATTCTCCTTAATTTCTCTCTCTTCTCTCTCGTGTTGCTTCAGAACAATTTTTAAATAGGCACAAATTTATCACAAGTACACTCAAGTGAGGTGAATGCCACTATAAGATAGGTCCCACCTCGATATAAGTGTGTCTATCCTAAGTTTGTATCTATCTAAAAATGGCTCCTTCCTTAATGCAATGAATATGGTAACCATCAAATAGTCTTCGATACGCACTTTTAGATTCTGCAGCGAAAGTTTGGAGTTGCAGTACGATTTTTGGTGCATTCCAAATTTTCGATGAAACATATTAAAACTTTAAAATTTAAAAATTGAGTTAATTTATAAAACTTTTTTAATTGATTTAATTTTAAAAATGAAATTCTTTGTTTGAAAATTTTATAAAGTATGAATTAATTACATTTTAAAATATTTTTATTTTTATTTTGTACATATAAAAGTTTGCTCAAATTTAATTGAGTTTGGAAGAATTTAATTTTTAAATTAGATCAATTTAAATTAGATTAAATTAGCGGTCAGCTCTTTCAATTGTAATGAAAATAGCAACATCCTGGTTATATAAGTTTTAATTATTTATTTATCAAAGATAGAGAAATCTATTAATGAAAATAAAAAGAAAAACAAGTTCTAAGGTCTAAGAATTCAAGCTTATACACAAAATAATTCCAACAAGCCTGAAAAGATGGCACAAATGCGCCTTTTGCACAGGATAAGCTAAGAACTAGGTAATGTTAGTACAAAGCCTTTTGCCCTCACCATTGTCTTCGTTACCTAGGGTTTTCTTCTTGTGATTCCCTCCTTATTTGGGTTAGCATTCACTAGAGGGGACTCTGATACGTATGTCGCCCTTTTCATTTCAATCTTTTTAAAGTATCTTTTGGTCTTGTTAGGTACTAAATTCCTTGGCTTTTCAACAAGGAGTTTTATGATAGAAGGTGGTGGACATGTCTTTCTATAGAGGCCTTAACTTGCCCCACCACATGACCCTGAGATTCAACAATGCTTGGGGGTTGTGGACAAGGTCCATTTCTCCAGCTTTGAAGTGGATATCTTGGTTACTTTGGGTGTTAGTAGTGATAATAGTATCCTTAGTGTTCAGTTTTTGGAGGGATGATTTTAGATGAGGCCATCCAACTTGGTTAGAAGTGTAGGCAGGCACAAAGTTCGACTTTGGCATCTTCAACGGTAGGCAAGTTAAGGGTTAGGTTGATACCATCTCCCCCTTTTTTAGTCACGGATAGGGGGATAGGTGTGCAGAAATTTGATCTACCAAGGCTTTCTCTCCCCTATTTCCTCATGGTATGGGCATTTGACCACTTGGGTTACATCTTTGTCCTTGTGTTAGGGCTTCCAACTTAGTCTGCTTTTAGCTTAGGACCATATTTCTTCTCTTTTCTAGGTATTGTGTAGCTTGTCTTCAATCAACGATGAGAAATTGCGCTTTACATGACCAATTCTGCCACAATAATGACAAAAAAAGGCAACTTTACCTTCATTGTCAGAGCCTGTATAGACACCTCTCTTAAAGGATTGGAGCACATCCACTGTGACCGGTGCTTTAGGGATGAAATCGTGCCCATCTTTGATTAAAAAATGGCTTGAATCAGTCACAGACCCCACCTTTTGACATAGCTTACATCTGATTTATGCACTGTGGCACTTACTTAGAAGGCCCCAATATTGGATCCAAAACTGAACTAAATGAAACCCATATGAATTGGCCTCATCATCTTCTTCCTATTACTCTAGAACCAACAATTTATATTTGTAAGTTCATGGTTGGTTGTGAAGGATTTGATGTGTCTTGATCTTGTCATCAAAGTAGTAGTGGTAGAGCTTTGGATTGATTTGCTCACGTCTAAACCTCTTGGGGTTGTTCTAGATCCCAGACAAGATAGCAATCATTGTCGTAGTGAATTGGTTGTGATCGAAAAACAACCTACCAACCAAGCATCACTACAAGGATGCCGATTGCGATTATAGATCCTCATTGTCAAGAAGGATGATCTCTTCCTCGTCCTCATGGGTCGCGGTCAAGCTAGTAAATACCATAGCAACAGATGGAGATAACTAGAGACTATGGTGAGTCCTAATGCAGTGTTGGCGGCAACATTGCGATGAAGCCTACAACGTGGAGGAATGCACACCCTTAGAATCGCAGGAAGAGAGTGGTTAGGGTTTCAATTGTAATCTCTTGGTCCTATTGCTTAACATACTAGCATATTATTTGATGATATAAATGTTGTTTACACATTACATTAGGACCTTCAATTACAATGAAAAATACTATTTTGGTAGTTAGATATGAACTAGGTTAAGTGGACAAATTAGTTTAAACACAGTTTGATCCATCAGCTTTAATATGGAATTTTGATTTCATTTTTCAGTTCAAAGAATTTCAACCTAGCTTTAATATATATCAACCCAACTCCCTATATGGGGGTATATCTAGTGAGAGGAGTTTTTATTGTGAGAGGGTGAAAGAAGTAAATTTTGACCATACAACCATATATGGATGATCAAGATTAAAAGTTACTTTAAGGTCATATGACCACTTAAAAAAGTCACATACATTTATGCTCTAATCTTGACCATTCATGTAAAATCCAATGGTCATGATTTACTCCTCTCACCTCTTACAATAAACATTCATTTCACCAGATACGCTCCCTATATATATGTTCAGTAGTGGATACTGACGTGTACTTGAATAAGCACGAACTGGTGTTTCCTTTCTTGCGCAGCAGTGGAGCATGTTGAGACAGGGATGGTTGGTACCTGCAAAAGACTCTAACGCTCAAGTAAGGCTGTGCACAATTAGGGTTTAAGCTAAAGAGCAATAGTTACCTATTGAAGGTGAGTGAACCTGATATTTATAATGGTTGGTTAAGGAAACTTGTTCCCTTAATTGTTGCAGAAGATCCCTATAAAATTACAATGTTGATACTGCAATTAAGAGCAATCAAAGGTGGTTATGAGCACTATTATTACACAAGATTATGATTGGAAGTTATAGATAATCATGAGATTTATCCACTGCGTAGATCTCGTGATAATGTTGTTGTTACCCAATATCGTGGTCCGACATCCGTTGTGTTGGGATCTCAATAGTGTGCCACAAGTGAATTCCTACTGGGGCGCCAAAGACGAACTCCAGCTAGATGCGTGCAGGGTTAACTCATTGGACTATTGTGCCGAATCACGATCACGAATAGTAATTGCCCCCAACTTAGCGCTTAGATGGGACATGGCACGCAATGAACAAAGGGATCCTAGTCAGTGTTAACATCGGATCTCGCGATGTCTTTCCCAAAGGGTTGAGGTCCATGATGTGTCATTGTATATTCCTCGAGGTCAATGGGTAATGTCAGGATCCGAGTTGGATCGTTTTGTTTACATCATCATTACGCTATCCGGGGTATGTAGTAGGTTGCCCTCATATGTAGTTTATGGGGTCTTTGATGACCTTTTTTGTAGCCTTTACTCTACGGTTTGTATCAACATGTGCTTGCTTGGGAACCGTTGTCTTGAATTTATTGGAAATTAAAAATCACTTTAAATAGGATAACAGTTTTATGCTATTTCCCAATTGCCCGCTGCTTTTGTGGCTAATCATAAAGAGAGAGCATTAAAACGTGGTCTCAAATGTGCAGCTAAATTGACTTTCTAGGGGCCAATCGGAATGCATTATTCCTTCTATAAATAAGGGATGCTTATGGTGGGATTGTCATTTATTGAGAGTCATGTCTCTTTCTAAAATCTTCTTTCATGTATTCCCCTAATTCTTAAAGGTGTTCCCTTTATCCCTGCATGCTTTTCTAGTGAAAACCTTTCTCTCCAGGAATAATGGCGTGGTGAGGACCAAGTAACTGCTTTGTGTGGCTTGGTCAACACATCTCTAAACTACAAAAGCCTTTCCTTCAAGGCATATGCTGCAACTGAATAAAATCTTGCTCACAAGTAGGCTCATGGCTTCTGCCTTAGTTCTTGAGGCATGGAGGGGTTTCACTGCTTTCCCTTATCCACTTTCCTGATTGCAATCGAAGTGCCTTGGTTTCATCCTAGTGTACAATTGGATGTGTGGGACTGTGAAACCTTCTGCTTATGTTGGCCAAAAAGGAAGAGATGAGTGTTGGTTTTTGGAAGAACTACGGAGGTGGCTATGGTTAGTGCTTGATCGTCATCTTCATCATTGTTTTATCAGGCTTCTTTCTAGCTTTCTCCTGTAGTTATCTTAGAGTACTTTATAGGTCCTTTTTGTAAAGTTGATGATATATGGAATGTGAATTAAAAGTTTTCTTTTTTGAATGTTCTATTTTTCCCTGTCTGTTCCCTTCACCGGGGTGAGTCCAATGCTCATCATGTAAAAATATGCTTAAGCTCGTCATGTTGCCCCCTGCTTAGTGCTTAGCTAACATAGCTAAGTATCAAGGTAAGTCTTAATGCCTCATGGTTACGGGATTCGTGCTTTACATGAAGCTGAAGTCCACCATGCTCTTAAGGGATCAAGAGTTTTAGTCTGGAGGCATTAACACAACTAAGTCACTTGACATTCATGGGCGTACCGTAGTCTGGCCATAATCCACATGTCATGTGATCATAAGTGGACATTCTAGTGTGTAATTGGGGTCCGTAGAAAAAATTCGTACTCAAAACAGCGAGGCTTATGTGACACTTGGCTTTATGAGAAATCTGTCACTTCATCTGGTGTGGCAGTTGTGATTGTCCATGTGGCGCTGTCTGATTTGGAGTCATCGTTAGGGTTCTGCATGCCATAATGATGGGTTTTGAAATTCGAAGCACTTGGATGAAATTGCCCCCACCCTTATCTCTAAAAATAAGGGTCGAGGGCGCCTCCTTCATATTTTTATTGTTTCTTTCCAATCTCCAGTGACCTAAGGTGATTTTTGACGACCGCTCATAGTGGAAAAATGGTTTTTTTTTGAGCGATTTCCAATTATTTTCAACGGTTGAACACCTTTTAGTTGCTTACTCTGTTCATTTCTTCAAGGTACATGTCCTTCTACCCCTTGTTTTCACTGTTTTTAGCATCATCCTGAGACAGAGGATTTCTATCCTCTTTATTTTAGGCAATTCCCCCTCTTTTTCATGCAAAATGAGTAGGGATACTAGTGATTCTGAGTCTAACTTAATGGTGTTACTCTTTGGAGCACCTTCTCTGCCATGCTGTGAGCGGCGGAGGTGCCTAACACAGGCTTATAGGCCTTTAAGGGTGTGGAGACCAATGTCCATAAAGAGTGTAGACAACTGGAGATGGAGGGCAATGGTGGATGTAGATGGTCTTTAACAACCTTTCCCTACGTGGTCCACCCTCCTCCATGTCCAGATTGGTAGGTAATTAGATATTCTTCTGATTCTGATAACATATTACTAGCCTCTATGGGTGTTTCAAAGGATTCTATAGCAAGAAGAAGAGTGGCAAGACCTTAGAGATCGGCTGTGAGGAGGCCCATGATTTTTGCCTTTAGGAGGAACATGTACCCCTAGGTTGGGGACGACGTTCGGGGCAACATGTTTGAACATCGAACTACGGAGGATGCCGAAAAACTTGGTAACTATTTGGAGTTAACAATAGGTGGCACACAAGACCATGAGTATTGGGTCCTGGCTCCAAGAGAGAACGAGAAAATGTGTTCAACATGGACAGAGGGTGAACACTTCATGTTTTTGTATGACGACCTCTTCCTTTGATTGGGACTCTGACTTCTTTTCACTAACTTCCAAATCGCAGTCCTCAATACTCTAAATATGGCTTTGTCCTAGCTTCATCCCAACAGTTGGGGTTTCATCCTAGCTTTCAAAAAGTTTTTCCAAGTGGTCAGACTAAGGTACTCAAAGAAGGCATTTTTCTAGCTCTTTACTTGATGGTCCCTCAAGGGAGAAAAGCCAGTAAGGAAAAACTATCTCACACTCTAGTCAAGAAGTGGATGGAAGGTCTTCGAAGTCTTCCAAGATAGTTTTAAGAACTATAATACAAAATTCTTTAAGTTGATGGTAGCACCCGGAGTCAATCCGTTCTTTGAGGAGAATAACGGGACCCTAGTGTTTGACTTATACTGGTCCACTCAGGCATGGGACACTTCTATCAAGATGATTGAGGTGGAGTGGTCCCAGCTCAATTGGGAGGATGTCGAGTGCCTCAAATTTATCAATATGTGGGCAGAGGAAGTCTGGCTTATTTCTTGTAAGGATGTTTTAGATGTCACTGACGATGAAACCCTTAAGGCCATGACAAGTAGAATGTTGGTCATAGTCCATCCTTACATTTTGCTTTTAGTATGTTCTTTCCTGCTATTTCTAATTTGTGTTGTGTTTTACAAAAAGCATAGCATCCAGACAAGCTCTCATCACCCTCTGGGCCATAAAGGCGAAGAAAGGGGTGGCGGACCCGCTAATGCTCCTACACTCGTTGCTTTGACTTCTATTGTCTAGGAGCTAGTTACTGAGGTTATTCCAGCTTAACGACAACCTCCTACTTAGCTTACTTAAAAGTGAAAGAGGAAGGCTGGTGAAGGCAATAGGGCAGGAGACCACGAAAAGAGGTCGGTCATGGAACTGGTTAAGGTCTATGGTCCGATTTCCTTCTATAAGAAGGATGCATCATCCAAATCATTTGTGGACTTCCAGCTCTTGGATGATGATGTCATTGCCCATAATTCCAAGAAAAACAAGTCGGAGATCCTGACAAGGTTCCAGATCAGTAGACTCCACCTTGTTACTGAAGCTCGTTTCCTTGAAAGGTGCTTGGACCAATTCGAAGAGGAAATGACTGAGAAGAAGAGGATGACCGAGGAGGAGGGGGCCTGGTAGCTCGACTTGGCCCTCAAAGCTAAAGAGGAGGTCAAGAAGGCAATGGAGGACTCTAAAGCGAAGATTGAAGAGCTAAAAAAGGAACTGGAGGACTCCAAGGATGATCTTCGAAAAAAGAGAAGGCTTACTTCGAAGAGGCCAAGAAGGAGGTCACCATCCTCCGTACTGAAAAATCAAGATCTCCGGACTGGAGTGGCACGACTAGAAAAAAGATGCTAAGTAGCTGATGAATATCTGCATAAACATCAGTAGCAAGCAATTCCAGATTGCAGCTGCCCAAGTCTTGTTCTACAATCCCGAGGTCGCCTTGGCGTTGGATGGATTGGACTCTGAGAAAATAATACTAAACGGTTGTCTTGTGCTAGCGAAAGAAGCTCTAGGGGTCAGCCAAGCTTCTGTTGGGGTCCATTCTATCGCTATCCAGGATATGACCTTCATCGAAGAAGATGGCAAAGCATCAAGTATCGGCTACCAAAATTCAAAAAGGGATGCTGTTAAAGCATAACTTGCTTTTTTTTTCCTTTTCTTTTGACTGTTTTTCTTTGCCCCCTGCGTGGGTCATTTTATTCTTATAAAGACCATTTTTCTGGTTGTCGGGCCACACTTAAATACATTTGCTTTCATCCTTATAACTTGTGTATTAATAACAATATATTTTATTCATTTAATAATCTCCTTACTAGGCTTCTTAAGATTCAATTGGGCTTGATTAAGTTGATTTTATCATATTTTATGATATTGGGCCTAATTAGATCATTGAAGAAATTATTGCATGAATTGACCTTAATTTGTCTGTTTGGTAGCGTTCAGTAAATTGACTATAATATGAGTTACAAATATTTGATTGATGTGATTTTAGTATTTTAGGAAAGATAAGACAATTTTCTACAAGTTTTGTGAAGACCTCAGGAGATGAATCATACGTTTGGATAATTTAAATTGAAGTAGAAGTAAGAGCCAGAATGCTGATCTTGACTGGTTGATCTGTACGCACTCATCAACCCATTTCTTGAGCTATATCAGTTCAATTGACACCAAATAAGCCCAAATGAAAGCTAGGACCCAAATCTACAACTTTCATGAAGAACACAAGAGCTGAATCGGATGTCTAGTAGGTCATATTGGGCCTAGAAGTCAGAATAGAGGTGTTGTTGCTAGAACGCAAATACTGTGCAAAGATTTGGTCATATCTTGGGCTATAGGAGTCAAATTGTGATGAAACCGTGGCATTGGAAATATGAGACAAGATATTGATACAATGAGTGCTTGAACTCATTTACAAGTGTTGGCGTTATTAACCCTCCTTACAAAGTGGAGATCTTGATTTGTTGTAGATAAGAGATTGACACAATAAATGCTTGAACTTATTTATAAGTGTTGGCGTTAGTGGATAATTAAAGGAACCATAATATAAATATATATATAATTTTAAATAAACTTTGAATGTTGTATTTTCCTATTGGAACCTTCATTATGTGTGGATTCCAATTGAATTATAAAAAGAAATAATATTGTCTTTAACTTATTTACCAAAAGTGGATCCCCTATCCCAAGCAAACCCTTTTTTCATTTGTGAACAATTTTTATCACTTTTATTTTTGTGACAAATCTTTTCCTTACCCCAAATAATTTTTTTCATCAATTCCTTATGGATCGACCTCGAACTTCCCAGACTTTATTACTTGAGACAATCTGCACTTGAGTTTGTAACAACACAATTCGTATCAAGTTTTTGGCGCCATTGCCGGGGACTTGATTTAAAGAACAAGTTTACTGAGGTTTTCTTTCTTTATGTAAACTTTACCATCTGGTATATTCTTTCCCTACTCTTTTAATTTTTTAGTTGTATCATATTTAATGGCAGGTTTACCGCCTACTTGTTAATTTTTTTTATGGAAGGTTGAGCTCTGTATATATTTTTATTTTTTTCTTATTTTAAGTCACTTATTTATGCTTAATTCGTATTATGATTTAAATTTTGATCGTTTGGTTAAAACTAATCCTGGTACTTTATATATTGATCTATTTGAATCATAATCACTCACATTAAACACAATGACTTAAAATAAAAGTGTTGATAAACATGAAAATCAACCGTTGAGAACCATGCACGAATATTTGCAACCATCTCGAAATTCTAGTCCATCATGTTTTATCTTTTCATTCAATGCTAACAATTTTAGATTTAAGCCGGGTATGATTTCATTACTTCCTAATTTCTTTGGTTTAGAATATAAAAGGCTATATTTACATATAAAAGAATTTGAGGAAGTATGTATTACTTTCATTGATCAAAATTGCACTGAAGATATTATTAAAATTAAATTATTTCCTTTTTCTTTAAAAGATAAAGCAAAAATTTTACTTAATGCTTTGAAACCAAGATAAATTAATACATGACAAAAAATGCAAAGTGAGTTTTTAAAGAAATTTTTTCAACACATAAAACCAATGCTTTGAAAAGACAAATCTAATTTTTTTTCCAAATTTCAAATGAAATATATTTTCAAAGTTGGGAACGTTTTAAAGATTTGTTAAATTCTTACCCATATCATAGTTTTAAAAAATGACGCACTATAAGTTTTTTTTTATGTAGGTTAACACTTGAAACTAAACAATTCATGGAAATAATGTGCAATGAAAAGTTTCTTGATAAAAAACCTGAAAAAGCTTTAGAATATTTAGATTATTTGGATGAAAATTCTCAATCTTGACATGGTACTAATCTTTCTAAAAATTTAATTAGATCTAACCTTACAAGTGCTAGTAAAGAAAAATATCACCTTAGTCAAGAAGAAGATCTAAATGTGAGGTTCACTAATTTGACTAAAAAGATTGAAGTCATGGAATCAGGAAAAATAAAAGAAATTAAATCTGTGGAAAATGAAGAAATTTGTGGCATTTGTGATCACTTAGGACACTCAACAAATGAATGTCCAAATATTCTTGTTTTTAAAGAAGTTGTACATGAGCAAGTAAATGCAATGAATAATTTTAAAAAGCTACTTACCTCTTCTTTTTCAGATTAATACAATTAGGAATGGAGAAATCACCTAAACTTCAGTTGGAGGAATAATAATAATGCACAAATTATGCAACCACCACCTCCTCAAGAGCAACTAGACTCTTAAAATTCTCAAGGATATGCACTTTATGTTCCACCTTTGATGTGTGTGAAACAACATCATGTTTTGTTCTTATTTTGCATGCATTCTTGAGCATTTTAGGCGTTTTAATTTCCCTTTTGGTTTATTTTTCCCTTAGTTAGGATAACTGCCGTGTTTTTGGTGTTCTTGTGCAGGATTAATGTTGAATTGACCTTGGATTGAATGGAATGCTTGCATGTTTAAAGTTGGAGCTTAATGGATAGCAATAAAGGTGCAAAAAAAGGCCATTCCAGAGGGCACCATGGCCTGCCCGTGGTCTCAACCACGGCCATGGTTCGTAAACCAAATTGAAGAAATTTGAAGCGGACTCAACCACGGCCTGGCCGTGGTCTACACAAGAAAGAGCCAGAATCTCGAAACCAACCACGGCCTGGCCGTGGTAGCCACTAACCTTCTACGCGACAAAGTTTTTCTGTTTTTATTTCTTTTGGGGATTTTGGCCCATGAAAACCCTAGGTTATTATGTTCTGAATGCATTAAGCTTTGATTCAAACCTAGTTCTAAAGGAGGCACAAAGGAGGCTTGGTTTCATTCCTTCTTCTTCTCTCCATTGTTACGGGTTTGGGATGTTTTTAAGTTTAATTTCTGTTTCCTTCTTCTCTATGTCTAGAGTAGTTGCTTTTGTTTCTAGGAAATGCCCTTTGATACAATAATGATGAATTGACGTTGTTTTCCTTTTTATTAATCTCGATTGTTCATTGATTCAATTCTTATTGCTTTTATTCATGTGAATTTGGTGGCCAAATCTCATCATTTAGGACGTCTTGAGAGGTGAACCTAAGTTTGGAACTATAAAATTGAACAAGGTCTAAATCACGAGAGTAGTTTTAGCCTTTCGAGGAGAATTACCACAAAGCGTAATGGGTTCGATTTAAATTCAATTACCACGAGATAAATTAGTTTAATTGGGCACGGAATCTTGAAAGAGAACATTAACTAATTTTGGGTAATTCAAATTGAATTTGAGTTTTAATAAAAGGGTTGTCGATTAGGATTTGTCTTGTATCATTGTGGTATCCCAATCTTGGAAGAAACCAAAACCCACTTCTTGATAACTGCTATTTTTATTCTAAATTCTATCTTCTTGATTTTTATTTAATTATTTTGTTACTACAATTCTTAATAAACAATCACACTCAATTTAATTGAGTTAATTAATTAATTGGTATTCATAGACTCAGTCCCAGTGGATTCGATCTTTTATTACTTGACGACGAAACCGTACACTTGCGGATTTCACGCATCAACCATACAGGAAAAAACTTGAAGGAACATTGCATGCATTCATGGAAAAGTAAGAGGCTATTAATAACCAAAACACTCAAGCTATGATTGACATAAAAGAAACTCTTGTTAAATTTGCTTCTGCACTCATCATTCAAGAGGAAAGAAAATTTCCTTCTCAACCTCAACCAAATCCCAAGGTTCAGTACAGTCTAAATGAAGGTAGTTCAGAAAGTCAACAAATAGATCAAGTTAAGTCAATGATAACTCTTAGGAATGGAAAGATTGTTGAAAAACAAATTCCTGAACCTTGTGAGAAAGATGATGAATCAATTCCCCAAGATAAGGAAGGGGTCGATAAGCCACCTGTTCAAAAGGAGACCAAACTCTTACCTTCACCCCCATTTCCTCAAGCATTAAAAAACTCAAGGAAATTGAATCACAACACTGAAATTTTTGAAAATTTTAAATAAGTGAATGTTAATATTCCTCTGTTAGATGCTATCGAACAAGTTCTCTCTTATGCCAAATTTTTGAAGTACTTGTGCACTATAAAAAGGAAATTAAATGTGAAAAAGAAAGTCTTTTTGGTTGAACAGGTAAGTTCCATTCTTCAGAATAATAATGCCTTGAAATATAAAGACCCTAGTTGTCCTACAGTTTCATGCATTATTAGATAACATAAAATTGAATAAGCTTTACTTGATCTTGGTGCAAGTGTTAATTTGCTTCTATATTCAGTTTATCAACAACTCAACCTGAGTGGATTAAAACAACTTATGTAACTCTTCTACTTGTCGATAGATTAGTTAAAATTCTAAGAGAAATAGTGGAAGATGTGTTGGTACAAGTTAATAAATTCATATGTCCTATGGATTTTATTGTCTTGGAAACTGAACATGTGGTTAATAGTTGCAAGACAATTCTTGTTATCCTAGGTTAGCCATCTTTAGCAATATCTAATGCTTTGATAAATTACAAAAATGGGGTGATGAAGTTAACATTTGGAAATATGACACTGGGATTTAATGTTTGCAACATGTGCAAGCAACCACAGGAAGTCTATGACGAAAAGGAGGAAGTTGAAGGGATTGAGACCATTATAGATGATCATTTTCAAACCAGGATTTCTTCTGACCTATTAGAAATTTGGTTAATCAATTTATTTGACTTAGGTATGCAATCAAATGATGATATTTCTGATATATGCTCTTTACTTGATTGTACACAGGTAATGAAATACAAAGGATGGAAGCCGAAATTCGAAGAGCTAAAAATAATGAATGATAATACCCATGAAGAATTACCCACACTGGAACTAAAGTCATTATCTGCCGGGTTGAAGTATACATTTTTGGGAGAAGAACAAAGCTTTCTAGTGGTAATTTCTTCAAATTTTACCAGAGAACAAGAATGTATGTTAATAAAAGTACTTGAAAGGCATAAAAGTGCAATTGGATGGACATTAAAGGATATAAAAGGCATTAATACATTAATTTGTACACATAAAATACATTTAGAGGATAATGTTAAAACATCTCAATAACCTCAAAGAAGATTAAATCCACACATAAAAGAGGTAGTTAGAGTTGAAGTTCTCAAATTACTTGATGTTAGAATTATTTACCCTAACTCTGATAGCTAGTGGGTAAGCCCTACACAAGTTGTGCCTAAGAAATCTGGAATAACAGTGGTTGAAAATGAAAAAGGTGAATTATTACCTACGCGAGTCTTTTCCAATTGGCGTATGTGTATTGATTTTAGAAAATTCAATGTTGTCACTAGGAAATATCATTTCTCCTTGTCATTTCTTGATCAGATTCTGGAAAGGGTAGCAAGATATTCATAGTACTGTTTTCTTGATGGTTATTCAAGCTATTATCAAATGCTCATTGCATTAGAGGATTAAGAAAAGATCACTTTTACATGTCCCTTTGGTACTTTTGCATACAAAAGAATGTCTTTTAGTCTTTGTAATGCTCTAGTAACATTTTAAATATGCATGCTAAGTATTTTTAGTGACATGGTTGAACATTATTTAGAGTTTTTCATGGATGATCTGACAATTTATGAAAATTCATTTGAAATTTGTCATGATAATTTGGAAAAAGTTCTTAAAAGATGCGAAGACAAAGAACTTGTGTTAAACTATAAAAAATGTCATTACATGGTTAATTCAGGAATAGTGTTATATCATGTGATATCTTCTAAATGAACTGAAGTTGATAAGGCCAAAATTGAATTAATTGCCCATTTGTCTTCACCAAAAATAGTCAAGGAAGTTCGTTCATTTTTAGGACATGTAGGATTTTACAGAAGATTCATTAAGGATTTTAGTGTCATATCTATACCATTATGTAATCTTCTAATACAAGATGCATCATTTGATTAGACTCAAGAATATAAAAAATCTTTTAAAAAATTAATTGGTCTTCTAACATCTGCTTCTATCATGCAAACCCCTGACTGGTCTTTACCTTTTGAGTTGATATGTGATGCTAGTGATTTTGCTATTGGCACTATTTTAGGCCAAAGAAAGGAAGGTAAACCTCATGTAATTTATTATGCAAGTTGAACTTTAAATAGTGCACAAATGAATTACACTATTATTGAGAAAGAACTATTTGCTGTAATTTTTGCATTGGACAAATTTTGAGCTTATTTAATTGGTTCTTCTACTGTTGTTTTCACTGATCATGTTGCTGTTAGATATTTAATGTCTAAGCGGGATTCCAAGCCTAGGTTGATACGGTGGATCTTGTTGTTTCAATAATTCAACATCATAATAAAAAGATAAGAAATGAGCTGAAAATCTTGTTGCAGATCATTTGTCCAGACTTACAACAGACTCACATTTTGATATCACACTTATCAATGATTCTTTTCTCAATGAATTTTTATTTGTTGTCAATTTTATGCCTTGGTTTGCTAACATAGTCAATTTTCTTGTAATAGAAAAGATGTTGCCTCAATGGACACACCAAGACAGAAGGAAATTTTTGACTGAGGTGAAAAAATTTTATTGGGATGAACCATATTTGTTTAAATATTATCTTGATCAAATCATTTGGAGATGTGTGCCCGACAATGAGGCAGGTAATGTCATTAAATTTTGTCACTCATAAGCATGTGGAGGTCACTTTTCTTCAAAAAAAATAGTAGTGAAAATCTTGCAGTATAGATTTAATTAGCCCATTTTATTTAAACATTTTGTAAAAGTTGTGAAAACTGTCAAAAATTGGGTTCTATTTTTAAATGAAACATGATGCCTCTGAACCCTATCCTTATTATTGAAATTTTTTATTGTTAGAGAATTGATTTCATAGGTCCATTTCCATTATCATTTGAATTTGTGTATATTTTAGTTGCAGTCGATTATGTCTCAAAATGGATTAAGGCGATTCCATGTCGACACAATGATCATAAAATAGTTCTTAAATTTTTAAAAGAAAATGTCTTGAGTCGATTTGAAATTCCTCGAGCTATCATCAGTGATGAGGGAACACATTTTTACAATAAATCATTTGAATCCTTAATGAAGAAATATGATATTACACACAAAATTACCACCCCTTATCACCCTCAAACAAGTGGACAGGTAGAATTAGCAAATAGGGAGATTAAACAAATTTTGGAAAAAATAATTAACCTAAATCATAAAGATTGGTCTTTAAGACTCAACGATGCACTTTGAACTTACCATACTGCTTTTAAAACATCTTTAGGCATGTAACCTTATCGGTTAATCTATGAAAAACCTTATCACTTGCATGTAGAACTTGAGCATAAAGCATTTTGGGTCATTAAAGCTTTCAACCTAGATCATGATGATGCTTGCAAAGTACACAAATTGCAATTGAATGAACTTGATGAATTGAGAAATGATGCATATGAAAACTCAAAGATTTATAAAGTTAGAGCAAAAGCTTTTCAAGATAAATCAATTTTAAGGAAATCTTTTGAAATTAATCAAAATATTCTACTTTATAATTCTCGTCTTCACTTATTCCCTGGAAAATTGAGATCTAGTTGGAGTGGCCATTTTGTTGTCAAACATGTGTATTCACATAGGGCCATAGACATTGAGAACCCTAGGAATGATAATGTGTTTAAGGTCAATGAACAAAGACTCAAACCATTTCTGGAAACCCAAGTTGTTGAGATAGAATCCATATCCCTTTCTAATCCTTGTTATGAGAAGAATTTATTGTAATTTTGTTGCTTTCTTTTTGCAGTTCTTTGTGACACCAGTTAAGTGACGAATAACAGTACTCTGTGGCTCTCATGTCAATTTATTTTTTAGTTTCCTATAATAACTAATTTCTTCTCCTTTAAAATGGATGTCATTCTCTCGAATTTAAGAAAATATTTTCCTTCTCTTCCTCAAAATGCTTTAAAAAAAATCTACGAAGCTATATGTGAAAGATTGAGAATGTTAATGCACAAGGACATCCCAGAAGATATACGTTGGATATCGAAGTAAAGGCCCATTTAGGAGGTGAATGGATTAAGTAAGGAGTCATTAGGTGATATCTTATTGACTTTTGAGACGCATTCTTATGGAGTTGTGCATTATGAATTTCTTAATTTATCGAATCTCTTCTAGGACGAATATAAACGTTATAATCTTGGGAATCTGACTCTAGAAGACCTTGTTTGCCAATTTATAAGAAAATTAGATGGGAAGCTTATCCTTGACTCATAGAATGCGTTTAAGCAGTTATTGGACGTAAAACCAGTGGAAGATGTAAGCCACAATCACAACAACATGTATATTATTATTTTGTTAATCTAAACAAAAAAAGGGTAAAACTTCAGTTGTACCTAGTCTTTAATTAGATCACGAGCCCCGAGCAGATGCCCGTCCTATTATAGACTCAGGAGGAGATCGCACACTCGTCTGTAAATAAGGTTCCTGTGCCATACTCTTAGAGAACCACGTGCTACATTCCTAGTTCTTGGAACCTAGACTCTGTAGTGCTGTTGGACCAAAAGAGGAGTCCCATCTTTACTGTAAACATAAACAACTATTGAGCATTATTTTGTACTTAATTGTATGAGCTCTGATGCGCCAGGTCATGCCGAGGATGTCAAGCACTCACGAATGCCAAATTATGTGCTCTAACAAGTACACGGCTTCCTAGGGTGTAATTCTAGCCTAGGCAAAGATTTAAAGTCATGCCTTGTGAGAATGTACTGCACTCATGACAACTGTACCGGTGACACACAATATAAAGATACGTCATAACAACTATACTGGTGACACACAGTATAAAGATACGCCATCATTAGTGAATAAATGAGCATAAGGGCCCAACCACCAGTTTTGGACTGGTTCTAACTCTCATTTTATCTTTTCAAAAAAAAAAAAAAAATCAGTGTTTCGTAATTTCAAATTTTTCTGACAACAACCAACCTACCCATATAGGTGCTATCATTACATTTTCCATTCTTTTCCCTATTTAAGCGCTCCATTTTTTTTTTCATTTTCATCTAACTCATAATCATTCAAAGGGAGTGTAAGTATAGAAATTGAGGGTGCTTTTGTTCGTCAATTTACAAATATCTGTGTATTTTGTGGGTTAAGTTTTAGAAAGGGTACAGAGTTTGTAGAAGTAGCAGGCACTCTTGGTCGAGTGCTTGCTGCGAGAAAAATTCATGTAGTATATGGGAGAGATAGCATTGTGTTAATGGGGTTGTATCAATCACTGCACATCTAGGAGGCAGTCAAGTTTTAGGTATCATTCCTAAAATTTTAACTCAAAGGAACACCACTAGAAAGACAATTGGGGAGGAACTACAAGTATCAACTATGCATAGATGAATGGTTAAAATGCTTGACAATTCTGATGCATTCATTGCCTTCCAGGTGGCTATGGTACGTTGACAAAAGTTTTTCAAATTGTCTCTTGGGCCTAACTAAACATCTATCATAAACCCACAGGTTTGTTGAATGTTAATAATTTCTTTAATGATTTGTTATCTTTTCTTGACCATGCTGTGGAACAGAACTTTATCACACATTCAGCCAGACAGATCCTTGTCTCTGCTTCCACTATCGATGAGTTAATTAATAAATTACAAGCTTTTGTTTATGAATTTGATCCAGTAATAGCTTAAATAGATTGGTTAGAGGAAAGAAGCAAGAAACGTGGATTTGATTTGACACTCCATCTATAACTTACCTTTACCTTTGGTTTTATTTATCATATTTTGTTTCTGTTTAAATTTGTGTTAGGTTTCTCTTTTCCATAATAGCCACAACAGGTAATATCTTATATCTTTTACTCATCTATATTTTAACATTGAGGACAATGTTGTAATCTAGCTAGGGGGAAGGATAGTTGACATAAAATGAAAAAAAAATTTGGGGAAGTATGTTTATTAGTATGATTGTCAGTAATTTACTAATAGCAAAACCAATTAAGTATGACAGAGTAAGGAGCAAATTTTACTCTTAAGACGCATCTAAATTAGGAAATTAACTATTTTGTGTTGATTTGTGGAAGTGACAAAGTTTTATCGTTTGATTTCCTTTGAAAGATTCAAGTGAATGCACTCTCACATCCTTTGAAGCAATTGAAATTCAGGGATCATAGCATGATTGAATAAATTGTCTTTTTTCTTAAATTTCACATGTTTGGTTATGGATGTTGAATTGGTAGATTAAGAATGATAGATGTATACCTTATGAGATTTTGAACCTATTGATGAATGGATTAAACATTTGTACCATTCTCTTCTTTCTTGTATGATTTTTCACTCATGAAATTGTTATTCTAGAACTTGCTTTAATTCTTTTTTAGGCTACATTTTCATATTCATACATAAATATGATTGAGGCATTTTTCTTGAAATAACTACTTTAACCAAATAGCTAACCTTCTATATTTTCTTTTGCTTAACCCCTTTAAGCTAATTTGACCATTTCTTATTTCTAGCTCATTACGTGCCTTAAATGAAAAATCATGTTCTTACCTAACCTTAGGGAGTAAGAGAGCATTGACTTTGTTATTGGATAAGTTCTTGAACAAATGTGGGGGTGTGTGCAAAATGGTTGGTGAAAAAGGAAAGTGTGACCAATTGAAAAAAAACAAACAAAAAATAATGAATATAATAAAAAAATGTGTAAAGAAAGGGCAACAAGGTAAAAAGGGAAGAGAAAAGAATATGTAAAGAAAATTTGCATTATGTTGGGATGAATTTTTCAGGTTTGTTATTTGAACTCAACCATAATGCTCTTTTATTCTCTTTTGTATTTAACCTATCATCTCCATATTACCCCCTCCATTACCTTGATCCCATTACAACCTTGAATAAAATTCTCTTAATTTTTGTGTGCGTGTATTTTGAGTAGCGGAGAAGTAGAAGATAAGTAAGCTTATGATAGTGTAATTTTTCATGGGTTTAATTGAGTGAAATACCTACCTTTCAAACACATGAGGGATTGAGAGCGAATCTTGTGAGATATATCATTCTTGACTCATGCTTTTCAATTGAAGTTTCCTTGCATATTGATTTGAGATGTGAAGAAACGTTACCTCATAAATGTTTTGATCGCTTGAATCTTTGGTTGCTCTTCTTACTAATAAACATTTGCATTCTTGAATATTATTGAAAATTGAGTTTTTTAGAATTTTTAACTTTTGAATTTGTGTTGTTTTTTCTTGTTCCCTAACTTTGGTCTTACGTGTTTTACCCGAGAGTGCAAAAGTTAAGTGTAAGAGAATTTGATAGCAATATACTTTATTCATTTAATAATCCTCTCACTAGGCTTCTTAAGGTTCAATTAGGTTTAATTAAGTTGGTTTTGTCACATTTTATGATATTGGGTCTAATTGGATCATTGAAAAAATTATTACATGAATTAGCCTTAATTTGCTAATTTAACAGTGTTTAGTAAATTCGCTATAATCTGAGTTACAAATATTTAATTGATGTGATTCTAGTCTTGTAGGAAATTTAAGACAAATCTCTACAAGTTTTGTGAAGACCTCAAGAGATTAATCACACGTTTGGATAATTTAAATTGAAGTGGAAGCAAGAGTCAGAATGCTGATCTTGACAGTTTGATCTCTGCATACTCATCAGTCCATTTCTTGAGCTATAAGAGTTCAATTGACCCTAAAATAAGCCCAAATGAAAGCTAAGACTCAAATCTACAACTTTCATAAGAACACAAGAGTTTAATCGGATGTCTAGTAGGACATATTGGGCCTAGAAGTCAGAACAGAAGTGTTGTTGCTGGAACCCAAATACTATGCAAATATTAGGCCATATCTTGGGCTGTAAGAGTCAGATTGGGCTGAAACAATGGCATTGTAAAATTTAGACAAAACCCTTCAACTTTTATAAGGACCACTTACACAATAGGTGACGTTATGATAGAGTTATAGTGTGAAAATAAGTTTGTCTCAAATGGTTTAATATGTTAAGTTTTAATGATGACAAATATAAGACAAAAAGAATGATGCTTATGCTTGATAGATATGCTTTATAGATGACAAATGCATCACAAAAGAATATTGATCATGTTACATAGATATGCTTAATGAGATATATTGTATCATGCATGATTGTGTACTTTATCTAGTTATATTTCACTTAATAATCATGCAATGAGATATATATAACATTATTCATATAATATATCCAATAATGTTTTATATGAGTTATAATGAATTAATATTGGATTTGGTTCTATTTAAATGAAAATATGCAAAGTGTACTTTGTTGCATCCTATATTGTGCATATTCATTAGTAATTGATAAATATCTTATTTGGATGTGTATATGAAAGTCTTATATGCATGTTAGACTAACTAGAGTTATACATTTATGAATTATGCATACGAAGATATTGAATCATGAATTTAGACTAACTATATTTGTTTAAGTGAGCAATAATTTGTAGGATAGTCCAAGTACTAAGAGTGAGCATTGCAACAAGAAAGCAAAAGATCACAACTATGCTCAACTCAAGAATAATGAGAATGAAAAGATATTCCAATCATTTACAAGATTTGAAGACAAGAATTTTTTGAAAGCTTGGATTACATCAAGAATTGATGATGACAAAAGATCAAGTCCCAAGGTTCTTTAAGAATAGCTTATAGGACTTAGATCTTGTGTAAAGGTAAATGAGAATCACACTAAACTCAAATAAGTTTTAAATATCTTTAAAAGTATTTCTAAAATGTTTAAATGCCCAACAAAATATTTTTGGAAAGCTAGTCATGGTGGTAGTTCATTTCTATGAAAAATAGTCAAGTTTGTGTTTTGTAAAACTGACCTTTGATCATTCTTTTGATCATATCTTTTAAAATACTTTGAGTTTTGCTTTGAAACTTATCTCATTTGAAAATAGACTCAAAGATTTTTCCAATGACTGGTTGCTTTCTTAAAACAGATAAGAAAGGAAGAAGTTATGATCGTTTAAAGTTAGTTTTCAAAACCAGAGTGTCCTAACCGATTAGGGACTTTCCCTAACCGATTATTCACCCTACCAGAAGCCATATTCGCGTTTCTGAAATATCCTAACCGATTAGGAACTTGTCCTAACCGACTAGGATGATAAAAAGAAGCCTTTTTCATGTTTTAAATGGCCTCCTAACCGATTAGGAAGGTTTCCTAACTGGTTAGAACATGTTTTTTAACGAAATGTATTTTGGCCATCAACAGGAGCCTAACCGATTAGGCTAAATGCCTAACCGATTATTGTGAAAGTCAGAAAACAAATTCTGGACCTCCTAACCGATTAACACAATGTCCTAACCGGTTATGTGCAAGCCAAAAACGCTCCTAACGGTAACAAATAGCTATATTTCATAAATAAATCTTTTCCAAAAATTTACCCAATGGCTCTAAATTTATTTAGGCTATAAATATAAGTGTTTGGGCATCAAAGAAATGTTGGAGAATAATTTAAAAATTACTCTTGAGTATTAAATTTATTTTTCACTATCTATTTCTTTAAAACTCTGTTTTGAGCTTAAAAGTGTGAAACCTTGATACTCATAGTGCTTCAATTTGTATTATCTACTCTTTGAGAGAGTTTCTATCATCTACATCTTTGTATACTCTGAAAAGAGAGGGTGAGGTATCCCTCTAGTGTAAAGGATGAGGTATCCCTTAGAGAGTGAGGTATCTCTCAAAAATTGTAAAGGGTGAGATATCCTTATTTGAGGCTCAAGCATAAGGGTGAGGTATCCCAAGGTGTGTTGAGTACTCCTCTTTGTAAAGGTTTTCAAGCACCCGTTCAAGCTTGAAGATTTAATGAAAAATCTCGGGTGGTTCACTTAAGGACTGGACGTAGGCCACAAGTGGTTGGTGGCTGAACTAGAATAAATCTTAGTGTTTGCTTTTCTCAACTGTATCTCCTTTACATTTGTGCTTTAATTATATATAATTGAGTTGAATTTAATATCTAGCTTATTTGCTTGATTTATCCTATAAGCCTAAATGGTATTTGTGAAATCTCTAATAATTACACATTTGTTAGACTTATTCCGCTGCATGTGTTGATTGAAAATATCAAAATTCATAATTTGACAAAGTTGCATTAAAATTTATAATTACTCAATTCACCCCCCTCTTGGGTAATGGTTGCCATGGCTAACATATAGTCATGTAAAGATAGCTGAATAGGTTGAGTGGGGAGACAAGCATGATAATAATTTTTCACTCATTTACCCACTCATTCAACAACTTTATTGTCATTTTTCACTCATCTACCTACTCATTAAACATCTCCCTTGTCATTTTGTACTCTTCATGCTCGATAAAACGCACCATTGGTTGCTCATTAAAATCATCTTGGTTTAGAGATCAATATCTTATTCTTGTATTATTTATTTTTCTTGTTGTAGTTTTCTTTTATTCTAAATAGTAATTATGTTCATCTTCTTCTTCTTTTTCTCTCTTTTTTTCTTCTTGTTTATGAGTAACTAATTTTTATTTTGCTTAGGTGAAAAGGTAAAGTTGTTGGTAATGAAATAAGGTTAGAAGAATCTTTTTCTTGTGCTTGAATGTTATATCATCAAGTGGTCATTATATGTGTTGTATTTTGTTTTCAATCTATTTAGAAACCCTCCTTGTAAAATGGAGATCTTGATTTGTTGTAGACAAGATATTGGCACCATGAATGCTTGAACCCATTTATAAGTGTTGGCATTATTAACCATCCTTGTAAAGTGGAGATATTGATTTGTTGTAGACAAGATATTAGTACAATGAATGCTTGAACTTATTTAGAAGTGTTGGCATTATTAACCCTCCTTGTAAAGTGGAGATCTTGATTTGTTGTAGACAAGAGATTGACACAATAAATTCTTGAACCCATTTATAAGTGTTAGCGTTAGTGGATAATTAAAGGAATCATAATATAACTACACATATAATCTTAAATGAACTTTGAATATTATATTTTCCGATTGGAACCTCCGTTATGCGTGGATTCCAATTAAGTTATAAAAAGAAATAATCTTGTCTTTAACTTATTTACCAAAAATGGATCCCCTAGCCCAAATAAACCCTTTTCATTTGTGAACAATTTTCATTACCTTTATTTTTGTGACAAATCTTTTCATTACCTCAAATAATTTTCTTCATCAATTCCCTGAGGATCGGCATCAGACTTCTAAGACTTTATTACTTGAGACAACCTGCACTTTGGTTCGCCACAACACAATTCGTATCATGTATGCTTGTTTCTTTCTCCACGATCCGTATTGGGTCCAACGCCCATCATTAATGTGCATTTAGTAGTCATTTAAGGACTTAGGAGAATTAAAATTTCGTGAAAACTTGGTCCAGGGTCCAACGCCCAAACTTTTGAGCACTCGAAATTCCTTTGAGGACTCAAGCAAAATAAAAAGTGATCTATAATCGAGGTTTGGAATGTTAACGTTTTAGTTCAGAAAATTACCTAACACTTAGGAATTTTCAAGTTTAAAACCAATTTAACACAAGACATCCACGGTAGGTACCTAATGGCAGACCATAGAGGACGTAACCCGTGTTGCCAATTAACTACTCATAATCACAAAATGATTATGGCCAAGTGTCGAGAGTTTGGGTAAGGACCTAGAACTCATAACAAAACCTCCAAAAGTCAATTTCGTGGGTCATTCCTCTTAACATGAATTCCAAAGAGACCCCAGATCCCATAAGGAATGGGCTTTGTAGATATTCCCAAGGCGTTTTCTGGCTTGAGGGTCTTAAAACTTTAAAAAGAAACCCCAAATTCTTTAAGGAACGGGTTCTGTAGATATTCTCAATGAGTGGTCTGGCTTAAGGGTCTTAAAACTTTAAAAAGTATACACATATGTATAAAAACTTTGCTATTTTACTGATTGAGTAAGGGATCGGAGTTCGTACAATGTATGCTCTCACAAATTAGGGCAAACCAAACATAAAAGAAAACTAAGACTAAGCCTTAAAAAACACTTAGCTATAGTACTTTCTCAATTTATCAGCATTCCAATAGTTTTTGATTGGCTTTCTAGTTAATGCCTCCAGGGTGTAGGCTTCTTTGCTAGTGCTGATCACAATCCGGTAGGAGCCTTCCCAATTTGGGGCTAACTTCCCATGGGAGGCATTCCCACCTCCAATGTTCGCTCTCTACAGTACTAGATCACCTGGCTCAAACTTCCTTGGGATAACATTTGAGTTATATCAAGTTGTCATCTTTTATTTGAGGGCAACGTCGCATATGTGAGCAACGCGCCTTCTTTCTTCTAGAAGATCTAAGTTCTCTCTAATCAGTTCAGAGTTGTTATCAAGCCAGAATTGTTGGTGATGCTAGGTGGGTTCCCCTATCTCCACCGAGACCGTAGTCATGAACCCATAAGTGAGTTTAAAGGAAGTTTTCCCTTTTGTGGAGTGAGGCGTAGTCCAGTAGGCCCAAAGGATGTGGTCTAGTTGTTCAACCTAGTTTCATTTAGCTTCGTCCAGCATCCTTTTAATTCCTCGAACAATAACTTGGTTGGCGGCTTCTGCTTGTCCATTAGTTTTGGGATTCTTAATGAAACTGTAATGGTACTTGATTTTGAGCTTGACAAGTAGCTCTTCAAAGCCTTTATCCTTGAATTCAGTTTCATTATTCATCACGATGGACTCCGAGACCCTAAACCTGGTGATAATGTGGCGCTAAGTGAATTTCTAGATCTGAGCTAAGGTGATCGTGACTAGATGCTTTGCTTCGATCCATATAGTAAAATAATCCACTGCCACCACCAAGTACTTTAATTGTCCAAGTGCTTGAGGAAACAGACCCAGAATATTCATACCCCATCTGTAGGGTTTTTTTACCAAACTGTCATTGGTGGAAAAACTATTTATCAAAATGTCACTTTTTTAAACTATTTACCAAAATGTAACTTTTTCTAAATTATATACCAAACTGCTACCCTTTTGTCCAATGTGACATTTTTTAATAATTTTGGTCCAATGTTGCATATCCAAACATGTTGGCGTATTAAAAAATGCCACGTTAAATAAAAAAATTACCAAACGCTGGATTTCTCCCACTAGTGCATCTATTGGGAATGTGGTAAGCTCTTTACCAATTCATCAATTACTATACATATTTTGTATTGATTATAATGACATATTTTATATCTATTTTTTAAGCAGACCTTCAGAGTATTAGTTCAGTTTGACTATTGACGCTGCCGCTCAAAAATCTGCTGCGCAGATCCTATATTCATTGCAAGAGCAATTCGAACAACATGAGAAATGTCCGCCTCTTCAGGATGTCGAAGTCATGTTTGAGTACTTACTAACTTTATCCTCCTTCTATGTCGCGTCCCCTGTTCATTGGACTCCTCAAGTGACCCTGAAATGTCATCTGTTACTGGAGTTGGATGAAGTTATTCCATTATAATGCAAACTGCTCCTAAAATGAATGTAGGATCTGTGCAACAGATTTTTGAGCAGTCGCATCATCAGTAGTCGAACTGAACCAATGATCTACAATGTCCGCCTAAAAATAGATATAAAATATGTCATTATAATCAATACAAAATATGCATAGTAAGAGTTTATCGCATTCCTAATAGATGTATTGGTGGGAGAAATCTAACGTTTAGTAATTCTTTTGTCTAATGTGACATTTTTTAATAATTTTTTATCCACGTAGGATGTGCCAACACATTTAGCGTATCCATATTAATTAAGCCAACACATTTAGCATATTCAAGTTGATTACACCAACACGTTTGGTGTAATCAACGTGGATATGCCAAATATGTTGGCGTAACCACATAGATTACGCCAAATGTGTTGGCGTAATCAACTTGGATATGCCAACACATTTGGCGTATCCTAAAAATTATTAAAAAATGTCACGTTAAACAAAAGGATGGCAGTTTGGTATATAGTTTCAAAAGAGTGGCATTTTGATTAATAGTTTTAAAAAAAGTGGCATTTTGATAAATAAATTTTCCACCAATGGCAGTTTGGTAAAAAAGCCCTATCTGTAGAATGGTCAAGGTACGAACATCGTGGATATTTCTTTAGGGGGAGCTTGATAATGGTCCGAGTGCAACTGACATTTATCACAACTTGGACATGCACGAAGGAGTTAACTTCCATCGTTGACCAATAGTATCTAGCCCTAAGTACCTTCAAAGCTAAGGCTTTGCCCCCCAAGTGGTATCCATAACTCCCTTCATGGACCTCAGCTAAAACATATTCTACTTCCTTTGGGGTGAGGTATATGAGGATAGGTAAAGAGAACCCATGGCGGTACAGTTGTCCATTTGTAGATAGTGTACTGGATTACGATTCTGACTAACTTGGAGGCTTCTTTTGGATCATCAAGCCAGGTTCCAGACTACAAGTACTCCATTATTGGGGTGAGCCAAGTAAGCTTCTCTCCTTCCACCTAAAAAATAGTTGTATCCAAGATGGAAGGCTAAGAGAGAGTTTCTTGGATCATAGAGCGGTTGTTGCTCGGGCTCTTGGTGTTAGCTAGTTTAGGCAGGAGGTCCACCCTAGAGTTCTATTTCCTGAGTATATGCTCAATCTTAGCGGCCTAAAAATTATTTAGGAGCTCTTGGACTTTGACCAAGTATTTCTGGAGGTGGGGCTCCTTGGCTTGATAATCACCTCTAATCTGGGAGCTCACAAGTTGGGAGTCGCTGCAAAGTGTGATCTTAGCCACTCCCATATCCTTGGCCATTACCAGTCTGGCGATGTATGCTTCGTACTTTTCCTAATTATTTGAAGTTAGAAACTTAAACTTCATGGGGTTTTCTATTGTTACTCCTTTCGAATTTTCCAAAATCACCTCGACACCACTTCCCTTGGGGTTCAAGGATCCATCGACGAATATGGTCCAATAAATTCCCTCAGGGTTGCTAAGGTCCAATGTGAGCTCTGCTAGGAAGTCTAAGAGCGCTTGAGCCTTTATTACTTTCTAGGGCTCATACATGATTCTGAACTCAAAAAGCTCAATAGACCAGGCAATCATTCTTCCTGCTAGGTCTAGCTAGTGTAGTATCTATCGGATGGGTTGGTCCGTCCTCACCACCATGAGATGACATTGAAAGTACTGTTTGAGTCTTCTGGGGTGATGAGCGCAAAGGAAACCTTCTCTATTTTATGGTAGCGGAGCTTGAGGCCTTGTAGCACCTTGCTCACAAAGTAGACCAGCTTCTGCCCCTCTGCCATCTCCCAGATTAGTACCAAACTTACAACTTTTTTGTGAACTGAGAGGTATAAGTATAGTGTCTTGCCGAGTTTCGATCTTGTCAGTATAGGAGAAAAAGACAAAAGATTCTTCAAAAATTTAAAGGCATCCTCACACTCTTGGATTCACTCAAAAGTTTTCCCCTTTTTGAGCAATTTGAGGAAGGGAAGAGATCTGTGAGTAACTTTGGCGAGGAAATGTGTGAGGGCCACAATCTAGCCTGTCAACTACTACATTATCTTGATGTTCTGTGGACTACACGTGTTGAGCACCGCTTGGCATATGTCAAGGTTTGCCTCGATTCCACAGTGTGTCAGCATGAAACCTAAGAATTTGTCTGCTTGGACCCTGAAGGTGCACTTATCTGTATTGAGCCTCATGTTATGTTTTTGGATTTAGGCGAATACTTCCTCGAGGTCCGAGATATGTGATCTAGCCTGTGGGGTCTTCACTATCATGTCATCAATATAGACCTCCAGCATTTTCCCACTTGGCCCTCAAAGACCTTATTCATTATTCTCTAATAAGTGGCTCCTGCATTCTTTAGTCTAAAGGGTATAACCCTATATTAGTAGCTCACCCTGTCAATGACAAAAGTGGTATTGTCTTCATCTTCAGAGTACATTAGGATATAATTGTACCCGGAGTATGCATCCATAAAAATAGTAAACGGAAGCTGAAAGAGCTGTCAACCAATTTATCCACATTGGGAAGTGGGTACGGATCTTTAGGGTAGGCTTTGTTCAAGTCTGTGTAGTCCACGCACATTCTCCACTTCCTATTTGATTTCTTCACCAGGACTATGTTGGATAGCCATGTGGTGTAGGTTATTTCCCTGACGAAGTTAGTTTCTTCAATGACAAGTTATTTTTCCGAGCTAACCTTTCTCTTCTTTTAGGATACTAGCCTCGCATCTTTCTTTATAGATAAGTAAAGATAGATGAAAGTGGGGTCAAGCCTAAGCATGTCGGAGGACGTCCAGGTGAAGAGGTCTTTATTTTTCTCCAAGAGCTCAATCAACTAGCACCTCTCTTCTTCCTCCAAGTTTGCCTTAATCTTGGTGACTTGGTCTAGCTTGACACCAAGTTAGAGTGGTTGTAGTTCTACCTCCGGCTAGGGTCTGGTGCCCCAGATCTCTTCTTATACATCTAACTCAGTCATAAGGATGTTGACTTAGTTTAGAACTACGCAAGATTTGCTAACTTCCGCTCTCTTCGGGGACCTGCTAATCTTGAGGCTCTCATTGTAACATTTGCGCACCAAGATCTGGTCCCCCTTAACCGTGATATCCTTATTGTTTTTGCTAAGGAATTTCATGGCCAAGTGGGTGGTAGACATCACTGCACTAAGTGTGTTCAACGCAAGACGGTCTAAGATAACGTTATATGCTGAGGGACAATTCACAACCAAAAACTTGACCTTAACAGTCCTAAAGAACTTGTTTCTACCCAGGGTTAGGTAAGTCTCAATATACCTTGCCGGAGTGATTTTTTTCACTAGTGAAACCAATGAGCTTGCCATTATAGAGGGATCAACTCTGAGTCTGGAAATTCTAGCTTTTCATATAGCTCCATGAATATGATATCAGTCGAACTCTCTTGGTCTACTAAAATTTGTCAGACCTCAGCATTAAATATTATCTCAAAAACCACCAGTGGATTGTCATGATCTAGGATGATTTCATTGTAGTCTTCGTCTAAAAAGGAGATGGGGCGCCTTCTGATCTCCGGCCCGTGATTTGGGTGAGGAGTAGGAGATGCTCAACACCATCATCCTAAGCACTTTCTTCTGGGCATTGTTGGATAACCCACTGCCCGCTAAACCACTAACAATAGTGTTGATTGTTTAGTTGACCTAAGCATAACGATCATCATTATCATCTAACAAGGTGTCCTGGTTCTGATCATACCGGTTATCAATATTACAATGAGGTGGACTCTAGGACCTCCTCCTTTGGTGCAGAGACGTGCTCCGCCTGGGGATTCATTTTCGTTCATTCCATCCCTCACGACATCCATTGTTTTGGACATGGTTGATATATTGATCTAGTCGTCCTGCCCTAATCAGGGACTTAATGGTGTCACGAAGTTGGAACCAATCTTCAATGTCGTGGTCATAGCCCTTGTGCCACGAACAATGCTTTGTACGATCCTTTTGTGCACATTTCTTCAAAGGAGGTGACCTCTTAATATCCCAAAACTTGGTCTGTAACACTTCTTTCAGAATCTTTGCGTGTGGAGTGTTCGGAGGAGTATAGGTTGAGTATTTGGTCTGGGGTGGATCGTTCTTAGAGGAGTTCTGTGGCTGAGAGGAATTCTAGTTGCCTTTCAGGTGAAAAGGCTCACCCTTCTCCAAGCTCCTCTTAGCCTTAGTAACTTCTTTCAGGTTTATGTACTTGTGGGACTGTTGCCAAAATTATTCCATATTCTCTGGATTTTTCTTTGCTAAAGATTGAAAAAATTAAGAGTAAGTTCGGAGGTTGCTTCTGACATAGTGGAAAGCAATCCTCTCATCAAGGTTCTCCACATTAATACAAGTTGTATTGAACCTCTTGAGGTACTCACGAAGGGGCTCGTCACGCCCTTGGCAAATCTCAGAAAGAGATTCAATAGATCTAGGTTGCTCATTGCTGGTGGTGTAATGCAGCAAGAATCATTGTCTGAGGTCCTGCTAGCTAGTGACATATTCCAATGGCAAGGTTACGAACATTTGAGGGCCTCCTTCTTCAAGGAAACGGGAAAGGCATGACATAGCAATTGTGAAGATCTCCTATGGAAATGCATAGATTGGACATAGACATCTATGTGTTCCTGAGGGTCTATACTCCTATTATAGAGCTCCACATTGGCTGGAAACTTAAAGTTTCTTGGAACTCTATACTTCATTCGTTGGGCAGAGAAGGGCTGCTCCTGATCATTGAGGTCCGGATTGTTATTAACAACATTGGATATTTCAACATCAATTTGCAGTATTCTTCTCTGGCTATTGGTCGCGTTCTATCTTCTGTCGTCATAAGGTCCGTCCTGGCCTTCATGCACAGATCGCTCCAGATTTTCTAATCTACGACGTTGTTCTTCCAGCACCGCCATTTATTGTCACACTAAGTCTAGTAATTGGTTTATGGACATGTCAGATTGAATTGTATCCTCTGGATGGGACACGCGATCATCAACTTCTTCATTCTTGGGTCCCAAGAGTAAGTGGACTAGGAATCAAGGCCCATGACCATCAGAATTGACTCCATTCACACGGGTACCAAGTTAATCCCTCACAAAGGCCCTGTGTAATCGGAGTGGCTTTCATCAAAAAGTGAAGTTTTTATCCCATCTTGCGGGAGACTAATGTGGGGATCCTAGTTCCTCACGATGAAGGTCTCAGCAACTAGTGGTGCAGTAGGTTAAGGGTGATGATGCACTGTTAAAGCTCGCCTTTGACCTATGGTGGCATGCACAACATCTCTCCTTGAGTTTTGTCTTGTGCTCACCATGGTTGGATGAGAATAAGAATTTAAGGTTTCCCACAAATAGCATCAATGTTTAGCAGTAGATACTAACGTGTACTTGAATAGGCACAAACTAGTGTTTTCCTCCTTCGCATTAGCAGAGCGTGTTGAAATGGGGATATTGGTACCTACAAAGGCACTCCAACACTCAAGTTAGGATGTGCACAATTAGCATTTAAGCAAAAGAGCAATAGTTACCTGTTGAAGGTGACTGAGCCTTATATTTATAGAGGTTGGTTAGGGAAACTTGTTCCCTTAATTGTTGCAGAAGATCCCTATAAAACCAGAATGTTGATAATATAATTACGAGCAGTCAAAGGCGGTTATAGACGCTATTATTATGCAAGATTGTGATTTTCAATTATGGATAATCATGTGATTTATCCCTTGCGTAAATCTCGCGATAATGTTGTTGCACCCCAATGTCGTGATCTGACATCCGTTGTGTTAGGATCTCAATAGTGCGCCATAAATGGATTCCCGCTAGGGCATGAAAGACGAATTCTGATTGGATGTGTACCGGGTTGACCCATGGGATTAGTGTTGATGCGGAATTGATATTTGTTACAAACCCAAGTACAGGTTGTCTCAAGTAATAAATTCTCGAAAATTCGAGGTCGATCCATAGGAAATTGTTGAAGAAAAATTCTTTGAGGTAATGGAAGAATTTGTCACAACAATGAATATGATAAAACTTGTTCATAATTAAAAAGGATTTGCTTGGGTTAGGAGATCCACTCTTGGTAAGTAAATTAAGGACAAACTTAATTTTTTTTATAACTCAATTAGAATCCACGCATAACGGAGGTTCTAATCGAAAAATACAACATTCAAAGTTCATTTAAGATTATATATGTAATTATATTATGGTTCTTTTAATTATCTACTAACGCCAACACTTATAAATAGCTTTAAATTGTGCCAAACTCTTATCTATAATGAATTAAGATCTCCACTTTACAAGGAGGGTTTCTAACGCCAACACTTGTAAATATGTTCAAGCATTCATTATGCCAAACTCTTGTCTACAATAAATCAAAATCTTCACTTTACAATGAGGGTTTCTAAATTGATTGGAAACAAAATACAACACATATAATGACCACTTGATAATATAACATTCAAGCACAAGAAATAGATTAATCTAACATTATTTCATTACCAAAAGCTTTACCTTTTCACCCAAGCAAAATGAAAATTAGTTACTTATAAAGAAGAAGAAGAAGAAGAAGAAGAAGAAGAAGAAGAAGAAGAAGAAGAAGAAGAAGAAGAAGAAGAAGAACATAACTTCTATTTAGAACAAAAGAAAACTATAACAAGAAAAATAAATTATACAAGAACATGATCTTGATCTCTAAATTAAGATTATTCTAATAAGCAACCTATGGTGTCTTTTATAGAGCATGAAAGGTATAAAATGACAAAGGAGTGGGTGGATGAGTGGAACATGACAATAGAGTTGTTAATGAGTGGGTGGATGAGTGGGTAAATTATATCCATGCTTGTCTCCCTGCTCAACTAATTCAGTTGTCTTCATATGACTATAACTTTATTATAACGTCACCTATTACATAAGTGATCTTCATGAAAATTAAAAAGTTTTGTCTTAGATTTTCAATGCCACTAGTTTCATCACAATCTGACCTCTATAACCCAAGATATGGCCTAATATTTGCATAGTATTTGCGTTCCAATAATAACACTTCTGTTCTGACTTCTAGTTCTAATATAACCTACTAGACATTTGAATATGCTCTTATGTTCTTCATGAAATTGTAAATTTGGGTCTTAGCTTTCATTTGAAGTTAGTTTGGTGTCAATTGAACTCCTATAGCTCAAGAAATGGGCTGATGAGTGTGCAAAAGTCAAGCTGTCAGGATCATAATTCTAACTCTTGTTTTCACTTCAATTTAAATTATCCAAACGTGTGATTCCTCTCTTGAGATCTTCATGAAACTTGTAGAGAATTGTCTTAGCTAGACCATAATCACATCAATCAAATATTTGTAACTCAGATTATAGTCAATTTACTGAACGCTGTCAAATAGAAAAATTAAGGCTAATTCATGCAATAATTCCTTCAATGATCCAATTAGTTCTAATATCATAAAATATGGAAAAACTAACTTAATTAAGCCTAATTGAACCTTAAGAAGCCCAGTGAGAGGATTATTAAATGAATAAAATATATTACTATCAAATTTCCCCACGCTTATCTTTTGCACTCTCGGGCAAAACACATAAGACCGAAGCTTGGGAACAAAGACAAACAACACAAACTCAAAAGTTAAAAACTCTAAAAGACTCAATTTTCAATGATATTCAAAAATGCAAAATTTATAAGCATGAAGAGCAACTAAAGATTCAAGGAATCAAAACATTTTTGAGGGAACATTTCTTTATATCTCAAACAAACACGCAAGGAAACTTCAATTAAAAAGCAGAGTCAAGAATGATAGATCCTCATATGATTCACTCTCAATCCCTTAAGTGTTTAAAAGGTAGGTATTTCACTCAATTCAACCCATGAAAAATTGTACTGCCATAAGCTTACTTATCTTCTACTTCTCCACTGCTCATAACACACACATACACAAATCAAGAGGACTTTATTCAATGTTGTAATGGGATCAAGGTAAAGGAGGGGTAATATGGATATCACAGGTTAAATACTAAAGAGAATAAAATAGCATTAGGGTTGAGTTCAAATAACAGGTATAAAAGTTTATCCCAACTCTACCTAATACATATTCCCTTTACATATTCTTTTTACTTCCCTTTTTTACCTTGTTGGCCTTTCTTTACACTTTATTTTTTTTTAAGAAGAAGACTACTTTTTTCTTTTCCTTCAACCGTTTTGCACACACACCCCCACACTTGTTCAAGAACTCATTCAATGTCAATGCTCTCTTATTCCCTAAGGTTGGGTAAGAACATATTTTTCATTTTTAAGGCATGTAATGAGCTAAAAATAAGGAATGGTCAAATAAGCTCAAAAGGGTTAAGCAAGGAAAAATATACAAGGTTGACTATTTGGTTAAAGTAACTATTTCAAGAAAAATACTTCAATTATGTTTATGTATGCATATGAAAATGTAGCCTCAAATAAAGTCAAAGCAAGTTCTATAGTAACAATTCAATGAGTGAAAATCACACAAGAAAGAAAAAAATGGTACAAATGTTTAATCCATTCATCAATAGGCTCAAAATCTAACAAGGCATACATCTATCATTCTTAATCTACCAATTCAACATTCATAACCAAGCATGTGAAATTTAAGAAAGAAGACAATTTATTCAATCATGCTATGATCCTTGAATTTCAATTGCTTCAAAGGATGTGAGAGTGCATTTACTTGAATCTTTCAAAGGAAATCAAACAATAAAACTTCGTTACTTCCACAAATCAACACAAAATAGTTACTTCCCTAATTCAGATGCGTTTTAAAAGTAAATTTACCTCAAGGGCATAATTTACTCCTTACGCTGCCATCCTTTATTGGTTTTGTTGTTAGTAAGTTGCTGACAACTATACTAATAAACATACTACCCCAATTTTTTTTTCATTTTATGTCAACTATCCTTCCCCCAATCAGATCATAACATTGTCCTCAATGTTAAAATATAGATGAGTAAAGAATATAAGATATTACCTGTTGTGGCTATTATGGAAAAGAGAAACTGACACAAATTTAAACAGAAACAAAGTATGACAAATAAAACCAAAAGTAAAAGTAAGTTATAGATGGAGTTTCAAATCAAATCCACATTCATTGTTGCTTCCTTCTAACCAATCTATCTGAGCTATTATTGGATCAGGTTCATAAACAAAAGCTTATAACTTATTAATTAACTCATCGACAGTGGAAGTAGAGACAAGGGTTTGCCTGGCTGAATGTGTGATAAAGTTTTGTTCCACATCATGGTCAAGAAAATATAACAAACCATCAAAGAAATTATTAACATTCAACAAACCTATGAATTTATGGTGAATGTTCAACTGGGCCCAATAGACAATTTAAAAAATTTCTTTCAAAGTATCATAGCCACTTGGTAAGGCAATGAGCACATCAGAATTTTCAAGTATTTTCCTCATTCATCTATGCATAGTTGATACTTGTAATTCCTCCCCAATTGTCTTTCCAATGATGTTCTTTTGAGTTAAAGCTCTAGGAATGATACCTAAAACTTGACCGCATCTTAGATGTGTAGAGATTGATACAACCCCTATTAACTCAATGCTACCTTCTCCATATACTACATGAATGTTCCTCGCAGCAAGTGTTCGACCAAGAGTGCTTGCTGTGTTTACAAACTCTGTACTCTTCCTAATATTTGACCCACAAAATACACAGATATTTATAAATTGACGAACAGAAGCTCCCTCCATTTCTATACTCACCCTCCTTTTAAATAATTATGAGTTGGATGAAAATGAAGAAAATGAAATGTTTAAATAGAAAAAGGAATGGAAAATATAATGGTAGCACCTATATGGGTAGGTTGACTGTTTTCAAAAAAGTTTGAAATTAAGAAATACATATTTTTTCTTCTTTTTTTATTTATTTTTTTTTATTTTATTTTTATTTTTTATTTCTTTGAAAGAAAACGAGAGCTGGAACCAGTCTAAAACTGGAGGGTAGGCTCTCACACCTGTTTATTCAACAAAGATGACATATCTTTATACTATGTGTCACCAGTACAGTTGTCATGGCGTATCTTTATACTGCGCGTCATGAGTGCAGTCCATCCTCACAAGGCATGGCTTTAAAACTCTACCTAGGCTAGAATTACACCCTAGGAAGTCATGTACTCGTTAGAGCACATAATCTGACATTCATGAGTGCTCGACACCCTCGGCATGACCTGGCGCATCAGAGCTCATACAGTTAAGTAGAAGATAATGCTTAGTAGTTATTTACATTCACAGCAAAAACGAGACTCCTCTTTCGGTCCAACAACGCTACAGAACCTAAGTTCTAAAAATTGGGAATGTAGCACATGACTCTTTACAGAGCATAGCACACGAACTTTATTTATTGACCGACATGCGAAGGTCTCCTCCTAAGTCTATGATAGGACGGGCATCTGCTCGAGGCTCCTGATCTAATTAAAGACCAAGTACAACCAAAGTTTCACCCTCCCTTTTTCTTTTTCTTTTTTTTTTAGATGAACAAGATAATAACATAAATGTTGTTATGATTGTGGCTCATATCTTCCTCTGGTTTTACGTTTAGTGACAGCTTAAACGCCTTCTATGAGTTGAGGATAAGCTTCCTATCCAATTTTCTTATAAATTGGCAAACAAGGTCATTTAGAGTCAGATTCCCAAGACTATAACATTTATGTTCGTCCCTGAAGAGATTCCACAAATTAAGAAGTTCACGATGCACAACTCCACAAGAATGCGTCTCAAGAGTCAATAAGATGTCATCTAATAACTCTTTACTCAGTCCATTCTTAATAAAGTATATTTTATCTTCTCAGTTTATGGAAACTATCCCCAAAGAATGACATCGCTTGGTACAATTATATCGCACACATTTATGACAAACTTGTATTCTTTTCGCTCTTCTCCTTTTAGAATACAAATTTTTACCGAGACCTGATATGTATGAGACAAATGAATTTGAGGATTCACCTGCTAAACGGACCTTTGCTTTGATTATCTAACATATATCTTCCAGGATGCCCTTATGCATTAACATTCTCAATCTTTCACACCTAACTTTATAGATTTTTGTTAGAGCATTTTGAGGAAGAGAAGGAAAATATTTTCTTAAATTTGAGAGAATGACATCCATTTTAAAAGAGAAGAAATCAGTTATTATAGGAAACTGAAAAACAAACTGACTTGAGAGCCACAGAGTACCATTATCCGCTACTTAACTGGTGTTACAAAGAACTGAAAAAAGAAAGTAACAAAATTAAAATAAATTCTTCTCATAACAAGGATTAGAAAGGAAGATGGATTCTATCTCAACAACTTAGGTTTTCAGAAATGGTTTGAGTCTTTGTCCATTGACTTTAAACACATTACCATTCCTAGGGAGTTCTCAATGTCTATGGCCCCATGTAGATACACATGTTTGACAACAAAAGGGTCACTCCACCAAGATCTCAATTTTTCAGGGAATATGTGAAGATGAGAATTATAAAGTAAAACTTTTTGACTAATTTCAAAAAAATTTCTCAAAATTGATTTGTTATGAAAAGCTTTTGTTCTAATTTTATAAATATTTGAGTTTTTATATGCAGCATTTCTCAATTCTTCAAGTTTATTTAATTACAATTTGTGTATCTTGCAAGCATCATCAAGGTTTAGGTTGAAACCTTTAATGGCCCAAAATGCTTTATGCTCTAGTTTTACAGGCAAGTGAAAAGGTTTTTCATAAACTAACCAATAGAGTAACATGTCTAAAAATGTTTTGAAAGTAGTACGGTAAGCCCAAAGTGAATCGTTTAATATTAAAGATTAATCTTTATGATTTTGGTTAACCATTTTTTCCAAAATTTGTTTAATCTCTCTATTTGTTAATTCTATGTGTCCACTTGTTTGAAGGTGATAAGGGGTGACAATTTTGTATATAATGCCATATTTCTTCATTAAAGATTCAAATGATTTATTGTAAATATGTGTTCCTCCATCACTGATGATAGCTTGAGAGATTCCAAATCGACTCAATACATTTTCTTTTAAAATTTTAAGAACAATTTTATGATCATTGTGTTAGCATAGAATCGTCTCAATACATTTTGAGACATAATTAACTGCAGTCAAAATATACACAAATCCAAATGATGATGGAAATAGACCTATGAAATCAATTTCCCAACAATAAAAAATTTCAATGATAAAGATAAGGTTTAAAGGCATCATGTTGCGCTTAGAAATGGAACCCTATTTTTGACAGTTTTCACAACTTTTGCAAAATGTATAATTATCTTTAAATAAAATGGACCAATAAAATCCACACTATAAGATTTTTGCAGTTGTTTTCTTTGAAGAAAGTGACATCCACATG
Organism: Ormosia semicastrata; assembly: GCA_029884595.1. Taxonomy (NCBI): domain Eukaryota; kingdom Viridiplantae; phylum Streptophyta; class Magnoliopsida; order Fabales; family Fabaceae; genus Ormosia; species Ormosia semicastrata. Next base: position 28,492,847 of record JAQQTO010000053.1, on the reverse strand, counting down.
CTTTTGAGTGACAAAATTTAATAATACTACCTACCTCATTGTCAAGCACACATCTCCGAATAATTTGTTCAGGACAATATTTGAATAAATATGGATCGTCCCAATAAAATTTTTTTACCTCAGTCAAAAACTTTCTTCTGTCTTGGTGCGTCCATTAAGGCAACATCTTTCTTTCTACAAGAAAATTGACTATGTTAGCAAACCAAGGCATTGAATTTATAGAAAATAAAAATTCATTGAGAAAAGAATCATTGATATGTGTGATTTCAAAAAGTGAACCTGTTGTAAGTCTGGACAAATGATTTACAGCAACATTTTCGACTTCTTTCTTATCTTTTATTGTGATGTTGAATTCTTGAAGTAACAAAATCCATCGTATCAACCTATGTTTGGCAAAAAGTTGTGAAAATCGACAAATGTACCGAATTGCAAAAGTAATAAAGTAGTTAAAAGAGTATCATCCCACGAGAATTATAATGCCAATTACTAATTTCGTTAATTAAACACTATCTAAGCGACCGAAAGATGAGAGTTTGACAAAAGTAATAATAAAAACTAAATAATAACAAGAAATTAATTATAATAAAATAAAGTAAACCAAAGCAATTAAACAAAAGTTGAAAACTATGATGAGAAAGTATTAGGGTTCAAACTTCACTTGAACTTTTCTAATGCAAATTAAAATAGTAATTTAATTAAGTTCTATTTTATGATTTAAGATCAATTCTCAATTTTAATTAATATTCAATTCCTTAGTATATCAATCATCTTCATACTATTTAGAATTAATTAATCCCTTAACATAACCTCAAATAAAGAATGCTTTATAAAAATGAGGAAATTAAAAGAAGAATCACACAACCCACAACGCCTATTCCTAGCGATTGCAGAAATTGTGGTGTTTATCACGTGTTCTAAGTTCATGCAAACTTTTCCAAATCATACATAAACCCAAGAAATCATTCTCAAATTGATCAAGTTTAGGAAAATGATGCACACTTTTCTTGACCAAGTCTATAAACTTGATGCGGGATTAATTGTTGTATTGCGAACCCAAGTGCAGGTTGTCTCAAGTAATAAATTTCTCGAGAGTCCAAGGTCGATCTACAGGGAATTGATGAAGATTAATTAAGGTAAGGTAAATATTTTGTTACTATAGTAAAAATTATTTACTTGGGTTAAAAAGACCCACTCTTGGTAAATAAAGTAAAAGTAAGATTAATTCATTTTATAACTCAATTAGAATCCTCACATAATGGATGTTCCAATCGGAAAATACATCGTCAAAAGTCCATTACGTAATTATATTATATTTCCTTTAATTATTACCACCACTTGTAAATGAGTTAAAGCATTCACTATGCCAATATTTTGTTTACAATATATCAAGAATTCCTCTTTACAAGGGTAGTTTCTAAATTATCAGAAACAAAATATAACACATATAATAGCTACTAGAAAGATAAATCATTAAAGCACAAGAGAGGAATAAATCTAATCTTATTTTATTACCAAGAGCTTCACACTTTGACCCAAGTAGACTGAAACTTATTTACACAGAGACTAAAAGAGAGAAAAGGAAAAAAAAGAGAGAGAAAGGAAATTGAAGGGAGGAGGAAATTCCTCAGAATTCCCCTTCCCCCAAATGTACCCTTCTCAATTGCCTCTAACGCCTATTTATAGGCAAATTGAAGGTTACAGTGCATTTCAATTTGGATGAACAGTAACTTCAATTTGGATGAACAGTGAAACTTAATTGTTAAGTTTTCCTACGTAATCAATGACGTTTTATTATTATTTTTTTTTTTTTTAAATAATAATTGAGCAAATGCACAGCCGTGCGTCCAATCAGTTTTTCATTTTTGAGAGAAGTGGTCTTCATGAAAGTTGTAGGCCTAGATATTTGCTTTAAAATGGCTTTAGTTTCAGTCCAAAATCATGCCTAGAACTCAAGACATGATCCAATTACTGCACACTATTTAGGCCCGATTTTAGCTCCTCTGTTCTGACTTCAAAGCCTAATATCACCTATTAGACCTCAGAATTTGGAAAAATGTTTAACATGAAAGTTGTAGAGAATTGTCTTAGCTTTCATACAAGACTAAAATCACATCAATCAGATATTTGCAACTCAAGTTATAGTCAGTTTACTAAACACTGCCAAAGAGATAACTAAGGCTAATTAATGTAATAATTTGTTTAATGATCTAATAAGGTCCAAAATCATAAAATATGTCAAAACTAACTTAATTAAACCTAATTGAATCTTAAGAAGCCTAGTGAGAGGATTATAAAATGTATAAAATACAGTGTTATCAAATTCCCCCACACTTAACTTTTGCACTCCTGGGCAAAACACATAAAACAAAAACCAGGGAACAAAGAAAAACGACACAGACTCATAAACTAAAAACTCTAAAAGATTCAATTTCCAATAATAATAATGAAGAGCAATCAAAGATTAAAGAGATCAAAACATTCATGAGATAACATTTCTTCACATCTCAAACCAACAAGCAATGAAACTTCAGTTGAAAAGAATGAATCAAGAATGATAAATCCTCACAGAATTCACTCTCAATCTCTCTAGTGTTTAAAAAGGCAAGTATTTCACTCAATTCAACTCATGAATAATTGCACTACCATAAGCTTGCTTATCTTCTACTTCTCCGCTACTCAAAAATAACATATATACACAAATCATGATGACTTTATTCAAGGTTGTAATGGGGTTAAGGTAAATGAGGAAGTAATATAGATAAGACAAGTTAAAAACCAAAGAGAATAGAAGAGCATTATGATACAGTTAGAGTGGAGAAGATGTTTGAGAACATTCAGTCTAAATTTCCCAAGAATTTCTTAGTTCATTTCTCATAAAGGACAATGACCAATATCTGACTAATGTTTTGTTAAAGATCAATGCCAAATTGAATTCCTTATTAGGCTTAAACATTCTCCTTCTATTCCTATTATTTCCAATCATCCACTCTCATTCTAGGTATGAATATGTCACATGGTGCATTCTTTGATTGCAGCAGTGGTCAGCTCTCTCTTTTTTTATTCACTTTTTTTCTTTTTTCTTTTTTTTATTACCAATCTACACACGCACCCCCACACTTGTTCAAGAACTCATCCAATAACAAAGCCAATGCTCTCTTATTCCTTAAGGCTGGGTTAGAACATGGTTTTTCATTTAAGGCACGTAATGAGTTAGAAACAAAGAATGGTCAAATAAGCTCAAAGGGGTTAAGCAAACGAAAATATGCAAGGTTGGCTATTTGGTCAAAGTAGTTAATTCAAGAAAAAATATGCCTCAATCATGTTTATGTATGCATGTGAAAATGTAGCTTTAAAAAGAATCAAAGCAAGTTCTAGAGTAACAATTCCATGAGAGAAAAATCACACAAGAAAAAAGATAATGGTACAGATGTTCAATTCATTTATCGATAGGCTCAAAATCTCACAAGGCATATATCCATCATTCTCAATCCACAAAAATTTCAACATCCATAACTAAGCATGTGATGTTTAAGAAAGAAGACAATTTACTCAATCATGCAAATTTTCCCGAATCCATTTGTTACTTCCACACAACAAAGTTATCTACCCAATCTAGATGCATCTCAAGAGTAAAATTACTCCAACAGTAAAATTTACTCCTTACTCTACCATCCTTAACTGATTTTGCTGTGGGTTTCTAAAAATCATATCAATAAACATACTTCCCAATTTAGATGCATCTCAAGAGTAAAATTACTCCTTATTCTGTCATCCTTCCTTGGTTTAGTAAGTTGCTGACAATCATATCATACTTCCCCACAAATTTTTTTAAGTTTTTTTTCACACATTTTTTAACACACTTTTCACACATCTATTCACACAACTATCCTTTCCCCCAACCAGATTACAACATTATCCTCAATGTTAAAATATAGAAAGGTAAAGGATAAAAGATAGTACCTATTGTTACAATTACTGAAAAGAGAAATCTCACACAAATTTAAACATAAACAAAGTACGACGAATAAAACCAAAGCTTGTAATTATTTAAAAAGTTAAAGTGTCTTGGCTGGCTTTTTTTTCATTCTGCATCCACCTCCACTTCCTTCGGACCAATCAATCTGAGCTGTTACTGGATCAGGTTCATAAACAAAAGCTTCTAATTTATCAATCAACTCATCAACAGTGGAAGCAAAAACAAGGAGTCGTCTTGCCGAAGGTGTGATGAATTTCTGTTCCACAACATGGTCAAGAAAATATAACAAAAGATCAAATAAATTATTAACATTTAACAAACCTATGGGTTTATGGTGGATGTTCAGTTGGGCCCAAGAGACAATTTAAAAAATTTCTTCCAAAGTACCAAAACCACCTAGTAAGGCAATGAATGCATCAGAGTTTTCAAGCATTTTCCTCATTCGTTCCTCCATATATGATACTTGAAACTCCTCCCCAATTATTTTTTCAGTGATATTCTGTCGAGCTAAAGGTCTAGGAATGATACCTAAAACCTGACTACCTCTTAAATGTGCAGCAAGTGATACAGTCTTCATTAACCCAATGCTACCTCCTCCATATACTAAATGAATTTTCCTCGCAGCAAGTGTTTAACCAAGAATGATTGCTGCGTCTACATACTCTAAAGCCTACCCATAAGTTGACCTACAAAATACACAGATATTGGTAAGTCTACAAACAGAAGAAGAAGAAGCTCCCTCCATTTCTACACTCAGACTCTCTTTGATTGATTTTGAGTTGAAGGAAAGTGAAGGAAATGTAGTGTTTAAATAGGGAAGACAATAGAAAAAGTAATGATAGCACCTATATGGGTAGGTTGGCTAGTGTCAGAAGATTAAGAAACATATTTTTATTTTTTTAAGAAAAAGATATACAAGAAAATATATACATATAGTTGTGATTGTGGCTCACATCTTCCTCTGGTTTTACGTCCAGTAACGGCTTAAATGCCTTCCATGAGTCGATGATAAGCTTCTCATCCAATTTTCTTATAAATTGACAAACAGGGTCTTTTTGAGTCAGATTCCCAAGACTGTAACGCGCTTACTTGCCCTTGAAAAGATTTCACAAATTAAAAAATTCACACTGCACAAATTCACAAGAATGCGTATCAAGAGTCAATAAGATATCACCTAATGATTCCTTACTCAGTCCATTCTTAATGAAGAATATTCTATCTTTTCTGTTTGCGAAAACCATCCCCAAAGAAAAATTTCGCTTGTTACAAGAAAATTGACAATATTAACAAATCAAACCATAAAATTGAAAATTAAAAATTCATCGGGAAAAAGATCATTGATAGGTGTGATTTCAAAAGGTGAGCCTATTATAAGTATGGACAAATAATCAACAACAAAATTTTAGGCTCATTTTGAATTCTTGAAGCAACAAATCTACCGTATCAATCTAGATTTGCAAAAATTTGTTGAGAAAATCGACAAGTGCACAAAATTGTTAAAGTGATTAAGAGGAAAAAGAAAAACAAACATAAAGACACACAAAATTAAAAAGAAAAAGAGAAAACAAAACACAAAAAATTAAAACACTAAGGATCTGATTTCACTTGATTCAATAATCTATCATAGACAATAGAGTAGCTTTGTGACCTTCTTTCTAATCAATTTCTAATCATTCAATTGATGGGGAGAATCTAGTAATTAATTAAAACTTAATTCCTTTATCTAAATCTTAACTTTTAAAGGCATGACTTTTACCCTATGGATTCTCATGGGAAATACCACAATTCTCCCACACAACCTATAACCTCAATTCCTAGACAATTATAAATCATGACACTTATTATTTATGGTCTAGGTCGTATGCAAACCTTCCGATTCTACATACATCTTACTAGATCTATTTATGAGTGGTCAATTCATAAAAGCATTAAGAATCATAATAAGCACTCAAATTGAATAGAAAAGAAACTGATTAAAATTTCAATCTTAATACACGTTGATTGAATCAAGTTACGTTTTCACCCTAAAAACACACAAATTAATTACACATAACAAAATAGAAGAAGAAATAGAAAAATAAAAAATATATACAAAGGTGTGGTATAAACCAACCACCAAATAAATATTTACAAATGCGTAGTAATAAACCAACCACCAAATATATATATTAATACGTAATAAATAAATATTAACAAGGTGTGGTAATAACCAACCACCAAATATATATATTAACAAAGGTGTGGTAATAAACCAGCCACCAAATATATATTAACACTTAGTAAATAAATATTAACAAAGGTGTGGTATAAACCAACCATCAAATAAGTTAATAAGCAGAAAATTTAAAAAGTTAGAAGTAAGAAAATTAAAAGGTTAGTAAGTTAATAAGTTAGAAAGTTAGAAATAAAACACAGAAAGTAAAGTATAGAAATTAAAGTGCAGAAAATAAATTTAAAATATGAAAATCAGAGAATCGACAAGCCGATTTTTTGCTTCAGCGACAGAGAAGAGAAGAAGAAAGATTATTTCATTAATGATTTCAGATTATAGAGAGATTAGGGAGAGTTTTTCCCCACTAAGTTAGTACGTTAGTAATAAAAGGAAGAATTTCTCTCACTGTTAATATGTATAAAAAAATAAAAGGGAGAATTACCTCTACTATACAGAAATTAAAAGGGATAATTACCCCCACTGTACAAAAAATAAAAGGGAAAGAATTCCCCCACTATTAGTATATATAAAAAAAAGCTTAACTTTTTTATATTATTATTATTATTTTAGCTTTTTTATTTTATTTTATTTTTTTATTTTTTTTTTTTTTTTTTCATTTTTTTTTTTTTTTTTACTTTTTTTTTTTTTTTTTGGGTGATCACACCGTGACCACCTTTTCTTGTTTTTCTTTCACGGGGGACAGCCTTGTCCCCCAATTAATTTTTCTTTAACTATTCATTTCATTTTTTAACTTTTATTTAAATTACTTTTTTATTCTATAAGGTATTCACGAATGACTACCTTCCCCCTCCCTTTTTATTTTTTCAACTTGCAGGGGACAGCGTTGTCCCCTACTTATAATTTTTTAAAATAAAAATGCTATTCACACTATTCACTCAAAAAAAATTTTATTCACACTATTCATGCACTATTTACACACTATTCACACATTTTTTTAACCACACTAGTTAGTGCATTAGTATGTACAAAAATATTTACACCAAAAATTTGTTATTCAAATCAAGTCTCCGGCAACGACGCCAAAAACTTGATGAACACTTTTCTTGACCAAGTCTACAAACTTGATGCGGGATTAATTGTTGCATTGCGAACCCAAGTGCAGGTTGTCTCAAGTAATAAATTTCTCAAGAGTTTGAGGTCGATCCACAGGGAATTGATGAAGATTAATTAAGGTAAGGTAAATATTTTGTTACTATGATAAAAATTATTTACTTGGGTTAAAAAGATTCACTCTTGGTAAATAAAGTAATAGTAAGATTAATTCCTTTTATAACACAATTAGAATCCTCACATAATGGAGGTTCCAATAGGAAAATACATCGTTAAAAGTCCATTACGTAATTATATTATGTTTCCTTTAATTATTACCACTTCTTGTAAATCGGTTAAAGCATTCACTGTGCTAATATTTTATCTACAATAAATCAAGAACTCCTCTTTACAAGGGTAATTTCTAAATTATCATAAACAAAATATAACACGTATAATAACTACTAAAAAGATAAATCATTAAAGCACAAGAGAGGAATAAATCTAACCTTATTTTATTACCAAGAGCTTCACACTTTGACCTAATTAGACTGAAACTTATTTACACATAGACTAAAAGAGAGAAAAAGAAAAAAAAAAGAGAAAGGAAATTGGAGGGAGGAGGAAATTCCTCAGAATTCCCCTTCCCCCGAATGTACCCCTTCTCAAGTGCCTCTGACTCCTATTTATAGGCAAATGGAAGGTTACTGTGCATTTCAATTTGGATGAACAATGAAACTTAATTGTTAAGTTTTCCTACGTAATCAATGACGTTTTATTTTTTTTTAAATAATAATTGAGTAAATGCATAGCCGTGCGTCCAATCATTTTTTTATTTTTGAGAGAAGTGGTCTTCATGAAAGTTGTAGGCCTGGATATTTGCTTTTAAATGGCTTTGGTTTGAGTCCAAAATCATGCCTAGAACTCAAGACATGATCCAATTACTGCACACTATTTAGGCCCGATTTCAGCTCCTCTATTCTGACTTCAAAGCCCAATATCACCTATTAGACCTCAGAATTTGGAAAAACGTTTAACATGAAAGTTGTAGAGAATTGTCTTAGCTTTCCTACAAGACTAAAATCACATCAATCAGATATTTGAAACTCAAGTTATAGTCAGTTTACTAAACACTGCCAAAAAGATAATTAAGGCTAATTAATGCAATAATTTGTTTAATGATCCAATAAGGTCCAAAATCATAAAATGTGTCAAAACTAACTTAATTAAACCTAATTGAATCTTAAGAAGCCTAGTGAGAGGATTATAAAATGTAGAAAATACAGTGTTATCAGAAAATATTAAGAATAGAGATAAACACATAAATTATAAAATAGAAACTTAAATTAAACACATAAATTAATTTACATCGTCAAAGAACAAGATCCATCGTCCCCCTAACGAGGGAAACTTAGTTACACATAGGAAAAGAAGAAAACAAAGGGAAGAATACAACAAACTCTATTGTAGGTAGGTGGAAAGGTTGAAGAGAATTTCTAATCTTCAAGCCTAGTTGCACCCACACTACTTTAGGGTTTGTGCCTCTTTGAGGGCTACTGCAAAGTTGTGTCTTGTCAAGTGTGTGATTGTGATTCAAACATATCAATATATAAAGTACCAAGATTTTTCTTTAACCAAACGACCAGAATTTGAATCATGATACTAATTAAGCATAAATAAGTGTCTTAAAATAGAAAAGAAAATGTACAAGTAGGCGGTAGAAATCTGCTATTAAATATTAACAAGTATGCAGTATAAACCTGTCATTAAATATGATACAACTAGAAAATTAAAAGATTAGGGAAAGAATATACCAGATGCTGAAGTTTACTTAAAGAAAGAAAACATCAATAAATTTGTTCTTCAAATCAAGTCCCCGACAATGGTGCAAAAACTTGTTGTGAATTGATATTTGTTGCAAACCTAAGTATAGGTTGTCTCAAGTAATAAATTATCGAGAGTCCGAGGTCGATCCACAGGGAATTGATTAAGAAAATTTCTTTGAAGTAAGGGAAGAATTTGTCACAACAATAAAGGTGATAAGACTTGTTCACAATTAAAAAGGATTTGCTTGGGTTAGGAGATCCACTCTTGGTAAGTAAATTAAGGACAAGATTAATTCTTTTTATAACTCATTTAGAATACATGCATAACGGAGGTTCTAATCGGAAAATACAAGATTCAAAGTTTATTTAAGATTATATATGTAATTATATTATGGTTCCTTTAATTATCTACAAATGCCAACACTTGTAAATGACTTCAAGCACTCATTGTAACACCCTTGTGGGGATGTCACCTTTATGAATGCAATGAAATAAAATAAAATAAATCTCTTACCCAAGTTGTAAAACATTTGATACTTATATAATAATTATGGTATTTTTTTTCCTTTTTAACATTTATAACTGTAAATAAAATAACACGAAACACAAAATATAACAAACATAAACTCACCATAATATACATATGATTCTCTTTTAGTACACACATAATTTACAGCTACATGTATTTAATAAAGCAGTAAAGAGTTGACACAAAGCTATAACATAATACTGCCCAAGTGCATCTCGATAGATATCAAGCCCTCCAATGGATCATCGTCCAGAACCTCCAGAATAACCATTGAAAAGTTCACATCTAAGAGATCTCACAGCACGACGGACACGAGTCCGAGCTGTCGACTCGCTGCTGAGCTCACTAGGCGCATAGAAAATTCCCTGCCAATAACGCCAAATGGTCAGAGGTAACTCTAAATGTAAATAAAGCATAGTAGTGAATATGACCTATCCGTCATACTCTCTACATAGGGACACGGTCAAACGTCCCACATAAGCTACTGTCCCTTGGTCCGCATGCATGCGCCACGCCTCGGAACCCCCATGAAACTCCAGTCTCACGAATCCGAAGAATCCTGGCATTGCCATGATCTCAAATCAATCTTGACGATCAGTGTGATCTACTGGCTCCTCCTCGAAATATTTGCCCGACTGTTGCTCGTCAGGGTACTGTACCTCAAGAGGCTGATCCTCTTCCTCCTCAAACTCTTTACGAAAATAATATAGTAATATCGAGAAAACATATAGAGAGGTGAGACAATCTACATCACTACCCGCATGGCAATTAAGAAAACGACAGTACAAAACAGTTACCACATCAGGACATACTAATACATCATGCATAATATATCAAGCGATATATATAATACAGACTATAATGTCATGCATAATATATTAAAGCAATAAATCATACAATCTATCACAGATTATAATAAACAGTAAAATGCAGATAATGCATGAACATAATAAACATTTAAAATGCAGATGATGAATGATACACATACTGACTCGTTCCTAATCCATGGAGCTAAACACGGATATCTGAGGGAATGATCCGATTAGAAACTAATAATACTTTATGGCTGCCCAACCAAACTACTGGACCTTGTCAATCTTTATGTTTATAGCCCACAGTCAAAACATCGTGTAGCGATTTACGAGATCTAAACATCGTGTACCACAAGCATAGTACTTAATAATCCCCTCAAGATCTCGACTAAGAATAGTGCTTGTCAAGATCATTAGTGTGTTGTTGCGTTACCACGGCCCAGAGAGCAACCCACTGTCCGCATGTGGAATTCTACGCACACTAACGCCTCCAAGTTCATAAATGAACCACACTACGCTTATCACACCAAAACACGGTGTAATTCGCCTCGTCAATCAATTACCAATTATAACCCAAATTGGCACAACACTCTAAACATGATCTAAAATTACAAAAATACCCTTGTTATCTAAATTTTACCATAATTATAAAAAATTACCAAAATACCCTTAGTCACAAAATAGCAAAGTATAGTACGTCCCACTTGACAGTACTACACTACAATATGTCTGGGTCCACCACTTTGGCCCGACAGCAAAACTTACCGTATCTTTCAATCGCATAGGAATTTTATCGCATTTTTACAATCTCATCGTTTTCACAAACATTTTTAAATCTCGTAAAGATATTTTGACATTTTTAAATATCGCAAAAGGTTTTTAAATTATTTTCTCAATCGCGTAAGATTTTTAATTCATTTTCTTAACCGAATAACTTAAAATCATCATTTCTGCTATATGTAAAACTATATCTAGTACTTTTAAAATACGTAGAGTATTATTCTTGTATTCTACATATAGTATGGAATCTTTTCATTTTAAGCGTCAAATTTTAATAAATTTTGGCAGCATTTTGCCTATAAAATCAGTATAAGGTATTTTGAATGTTTTCCTCTAAATATAGTTTATTTTACTTTTACCCAATAATTACACTTTGAAAAAAATTACTAATGCGCTTCAAAATTTATAAAATGAGCTTTACATTAGTATTTTTCAAGCGTCTGTCTAATTCTTACTTAAACTAATTTCTGCTAAGTTAAAATTCTAGAACTGAATTTATTCCTCTTTAATTTCTCAATGATTCATTGGAATCCAATTATAGGTAAATCCATTACCTAACCTATCTTAGAAAATAAAAAATGGCATGTTGGCCAAATCAAAATAAAATGACATTTGGTTATACACTAAATGGCATATTGGCCACAATTAACTTAAATCATGTTTTAAATCCATTATTTTACCTAGGTTAATTAAATCCTTGATTTAGAAAATTGTTGAGAACATTTTGGTTCTTTATTTTTATGAGAAGGCCGTGAGCCTCAAATGTGTTCTTTGGAACACTCAGACAAATCGTACATGTTATTCACATCCTACTTTAATAATTATATAGTTATAAATACATACAATTATTTAATCACATATAATATACATACAATATATTTAAAGCCATAAACATGCATAGCAAAAATAATGAAAGCTATAATCATGCATAGCAAAAATAATCACAAATAGGAAAGCATTTAAAACAATAAAAAACAATTAACACCACAAATAAACCATTCAAACCGAATCCTTATGGATTCTACACACAAACACAAATCCATTTTCTCATCACCACTTAGGGTTGATGAGATTAAATCTCCCTCTTACCTCTTGTAGACTATTTAATTGGTTAGTTCTCCTCCTTTCCTCTAAATTTCGTACAAGCTCCAAAACAATTCCTAAAATTCTTAAACAATTAGTAAAAACACATACAAGGTACAAAATAGAAAAACCATGGAATAATCATGGTTAGAAAAATTAAAAATCAAATATTGAACCATAGAAACCAAACTTACCCTAAAGTAAGTAAGCAAGAAGTGGGATTTTGGACAAGATAGAGTAGGAATTTGGGAAAACTTTGTGAATGAAAGATGCTTAGAATGGGATTTAGGTTTAAGAAATGTGATGGGATAAAATTATGAAGGTTTGGGTGTGGGTGTATGGGTGTTGGCCGAACCTTAGGGAGAGAAAATGAGAGAGAAATGTGCTTGAGTTTCTTGGTGTTTTTAGAAAGAGAAATGGATAGCTAAATGTGATAAGTGAAAAGTAAATATTGAATGTGTGATTTGAGGGGCTGCAGCCGTGAGGTTGAATGTGTAGGGAGCTTGAGTGCTTGATTTTGCATGTAAATATCCTAAAGTGTTCACACTAGTTAGGCACATGGCTTAGGTCATTGGATCCTTCAAGAACCATGTAGAACCAAGCCACCTTGCCTCCTTATTTACAGCCCAAAACCGTGCAACTCTTCCTCTTGTTAGTGTCTTAATTAATCTCCAATTACACCTAAGTACATGTTAGTTAATTAGGTAATTAGTTAGGTTAATTATCCTAACCAATCTAAATTAACATACTAATAATATAACCAATTAATTTAGTATATATTAACATATATTATAACCTTTAATTAATATTAGGATATCTAATTAGTATTTAGATTATAATTAATTCATAACTAAGCTAGTCACTTAGTATGCTAATTTAGTAATTAGATTAGTTAAATTAAGCTTAATTAGGTTACTAACCAAATTCAAGCCTACAATTGTTGACTTAATACTAACCCTTGATTCATCTTTAATTCTTAGCCCTAGATTAGATCTAAGGTTGATATCACTTAGTCATAAATCTATCATTCTAAGCTCACCATTGATTAGATCAACAGCTTAGGTTAAAGGCTTCCTAACTAAGTCTTCATCCAACGGTCCAAATGAAAGTCTATGCTTCCTTAGTTGTCCAATTCCTATTGGTTTAGAAAGTCAAGCCTACTTTTGTTGACTTGCTCTCATTGATTAGAAATTGCCTAGTCAAAGCATAGTTGACTATTTTTTTTTTAAACGTGGGTCCCACAACACTTTTAAAGATCTCGTGGTCAAATCGAAGCGATTTTTACTTGTTTTTGAGACATGAGGTCTTGTAATATAAAATAATATTATAAAAATATAAAATTATTTTATGGCACGCTTAAATCCAAAAATTATGAGATTAATATATATATCAATCGAATTGGGTTTAGTAAGATCCCACTCCAATTAATTAAAATAAGATTTATCCTAGAGCCAAAAAATTATTATTTCCCCAAGTCAGAGCAAATCACATACAACAGTCAAGTACACTCACGAAATAGTCAAATTAAATTTACTGCTCACAGAATTTACAAAAAAGCACATTTCGGGACTATATTATAATTATCCCAAAAGTTGAGGTGTTACAACTCTCCCCTACTAATAAGAATTTCATCCTCGAAATTCATTATACATCAAACAATTGAGGGTATTATTCCCTCATCCTGTCCTCTAGTTCCCATATAGCATCTCCCGTTACATTGTTCCACACTACCTTCACCAGTTCTATCATCTTCCCTCAAAGTTGTTTCACTCTCCTGTCCTCGATTCTAATAGGAAGTGTTTCATACGTCAAATTATCCTTCAGCTATACTTCATCAGGTTGTATCACATGGGTTGGATCGAGAATGTATTTCCTCAACTGGGACACATGAAATACATTATGAAGATTGGATAGAAAAGTCGGTAAAGCTATTTGGTAAGCTACAGGACCAATCCGACGAATAATCTGATAAGGCCCTATAAATTTAGGTGTAAGCTTCCGTGATTTAAGAACTCTTCCGACACCCGTCGTAGGCGTAACTCGCAAAAACACATGATCGCCTTCTTCAAATTCTAGAGGTCGTCTTCGTTTATCGAAGATAACTTTTCTGACGGCTCTGAGTCGTTCGCATCTTTTCTTGTATCATCTTCACTTTTTCGTAGATGCATGTACAAGATCGGGACCAATAGTCATACTCTCTCCATCCTGATACCAACACAAAGGTGTTCGGCATCGTCGTCCATAAAGTGCTTCATAGGGCGCCATTCCTATGCTCGAGTGAAAACTATTGTTGTAAGTGAATTCTATCAAAGACAGAAATTCATCCCAACTCCCTTGCTATTCTAACACGCAAGCACGTAACAGATCTTCCAACGACTGAATCGTTCTCTCTGTCTGACCATCAGTCTACGGATGATATGCAGAACTCAATCGCAATTTAGTCCCCATAGCTTATTGCAAACTTTGCCAGAGTCTTGACGTAAACCTCGGATCTCTATCAGAAACTATACTTACAGGCACACCATGTAGTCTAACAATTTCATCGATATATATCTGGGTTAAGCGTTCCAACGAATACTTAATATTGATTGGCAAGAAATGCGCTGATTTCATAAGCCTATCAACTATAACCCATATCGAATCATGCCCCTTCCTTGTCCTCGGAAATCTAGTAACGAAATCCATCGAGATACTATCCCACTTCCACTCTGGAATAGTCAAAGGTTGTAACATACCAGCAGGCCTTTGATGTTCCACCTTTGCCTTCTGACAGACAAGACAAGACGTCACACGTTCAGCTACATCTCTCTTCATTCTTGGCCACCAAAACAGTTGTTTCAAGTCTTGATACATCTTCGTCATCCTCGGATGCATACTCAAATTACTTGTATGAGCTTCATCCAAAATCGCTCTCTTGAGTTCAAAATCATCGGGTATACAAACTCTTCCTTCAAACCTTAGGACTCCATCAGATCCTTCCTCCACCGTCGCTTTATGACCTTGCTTCAACAATTCCTTCTCATTCTGTAAAAACGCATCTTCATCTTGTTTCTCCTTTATTATCTCCAACAAGTCATTCAAAACCACAACTCTACTTAGACGAATCTTTCCAGGTACTAATTCTATTGATAACCATAGATCTCTGAATTGCCTCATCAACTCCTCCTCTTTAATCATCATAGTAGAAACACTAACTACCTTTTTGCTTAAGGCATCAGCCACCACATTCGCTTTTCCTGGATGGTATTGAAGCTGAAAATCATAGTCCTTCAAAAATTCCAACCATCGCCCCTGTCTCATATTCAATTCTCTTTGATCAAACAAGTATTTTAAGCTCTTATAATTGCTAAAGACATTGAATATAGCCCCATACAGAAAATGCCTCCACACTTTCAATGCAAAAACTACTGCAGCTAGCTCCAAATCGTGCGTTGGGTAATTCCTCTCATGGACCTTCAACTGTCTTGAAGCATAAGCTACTATGTTCCGATTCTGCATCAACACACATCCTAACCCTTGGTAAGATGCATCACAACACACCTCAAATAATTTGTTAGGATCCGGTAGAATTAACACTGGTGCAGTTGTTAACCTCTTTTTCAGCTCTTGAAAACTCGCTTCACGTTCCTCTGTCCAATCGAAAGCTTGACTCTTCCTCGTGAGTTGTGTAAGTGGTCCAGGTATCTTGGAAAAACCTTCAATAAATCTTCTGTAATATCCGGCTAATCCAACAAAGCTTCGAACCTCAGTCACAGTCTTAGGCCTTTCCCACTGTAAAATAGTCTCCACCTTCGATGGGTCTACCGCAATACCTTCCTTAGAAATTACGTGACCTAGAAATTGAACTTCGTCCAACCAAAACTCGCACTTTGCCAACTTCGCATACAACTTCTTCTCCTTCAAAATCTGGAGAACTATATTGAGATGTTCAGCATGCTCTTCTTGACTTTGAGAATATATCAGAATGTCATCGATAAAGACAATGACAAATCTGTCTAAGTATGGATGAAAAATCCGATTCATATAGTCCATGAATATCGCAGGAGCATTCGTCACTCCAAACGGCATCACTTGATACTCATAATGTCCATAACGAGTTCGAAAAGCTGTTTTGGGCACATCGTCGACCTTGACACGAATCTGATGATAACCTGATCGCAGATCTATCTTAGAGAATACAGCGGCTCCCTTCAATTGATCCATCAAGTCATCAATCCTCGGTAGCGGATATTTATTCTTTATAGTCACCTTATTCAGCTGTCGATAATCAACACAAAGACGCGAAGTTCCATCCTTCTTTTTAACTAGTAGCACTGGTGCTCCCCATGGCGAAACACTAGGTCGCACAAACTGCTTCTCCAACAATTCCTCCAATTGCTTCTTCAACTCTGCCAACTCTACAGTGACATTCAATACGGTGCAATCGAAATAGGACTGCTCCTCGGTACTAAGTCGATAGAGAATTCGATCTCCCTTCCTAAGGTGGCAAACCAGTACATCGTCGGAAAAATCTCTGAAACTCATTGACGACAGGAATAGTGCTCACATTCCTCTCACACTTGACTTCCAAAGAAGACAGCAACATAAACCCTTGAGCTCCATCCCTCAACAATGACTTGACCTTAACAGCAATCAAGAATCCAGAACTTTCTTCCTTAAGAAAAACTATGGCCTTACTCACACAGTCTATAAGGATATGGTTAGAAGATAACCAATCCATTCCTAATATTATGTCAATCTCAACAAGAGGTAAACAAATCAAGTTGACCAAAAACTTATGATCCTTTATAACAATAGGACAGTTCATACATATCTTGGATGTAACAACAGGCTTGGCAGTCGGTGTAGAAACAATCAATTGAAAACTCAGAGAAGACACAGGCAGTTTCAAACGTTCCACACAATCATATGCAATAAATGAGTGTGTTGCACCCGAATCATATAGCAAAGTCAGGTGATTACCTTCAATGACACCTTCCCCTTGAATAAGATCCTCAGATTGAGAAGCTTCAGTTCCGGTCATTGTATACACTCTCCCTCCAGACCTCGGCTGAGTTGCACGGACATTCCTCACAGCAGGTTTCCTCTCCGGCTGAGTACAATCCCTAGAAACATGTCCAGGCTTTTTGCATTTGAAGCAGATCGTTCCTTTGATCAGGCAATCTGTGGATATATGGCCACTCTTGCCATATTTAAAATAGGTCGGCGTAAACGCCACATTCTGACCAGCTCGATTTCCACTGAAACTTCCCCCAACAGATGGACGTTGCGGCTGATTTCCTAGCGGTCTCGCATAAGGCTTTCTCTGAAACCTACCACCACTGCTACTACCTACTCTTTGGAACCTAGTCGGCCCAAAATTATGATTCCTTTGATCTCGAGACGGCTCGAATGCCTCGAGTCTTCGACAAGTGTCTATCAACGCAGGAAACTCCCTCATTCTCATCGGTAGCACTGCACGTCTCAACTCCATTCTTAACCCATCTTCAAACTTCTGGCACTTCCATACCTCGTCTAGTCGGTTTTGGAAATACCTTGAGAATTGTGACAAACTCTCAAATTTTGTAGCATATTCTCCTACAGTCATATTCCCTTAACGCAGACCAAGAAATTCCATTTCCTTGGCATGTCGAAAGATGCTAAAAGTACTTCTCCGAAAATACTTCACAAAACACCTCCCGGTGATCTCGATTCCTTACTTGCAATAATTGGCGGGTGTTCCTCCACCAATTCTCAGCATCTCCTCTCAATATGTACACCGCATATGTTACCTTCTTATTTTTCGCGCACCCCGTTCCTTCGAATACTCGCTCCAAGTCTTGAATCCAAAGACTTGCCTTCTCAGGGTCACACTCTCCTCTAAACTGTGGCGGATTGTTGCGCCTAAACTCCGACAAATTCAAAGCATTAGCAGTCGTATCATGCTATTGAGCTACTCTTTGATTCTCAAATCAATCACTTTTAAAATTTGCTTTGAATAGCCTCAAGAAGGATTCTCATTGGATCTACATTATGTGCCACATTTGCACGCCTTCCTCTTCCTCCAGACATCTCTTCTCTTCAACAAGATAAAACAATGTCAGATGTAACCTTTCGGAAACAAATCACAGAGATTCACACAACACAAGCAAAAACAAACCTAACCACAACCCCAAAAGACTCTAACTTGGGCTCTGATACCAACTAATGTAACACCCTTGTGGGGATGTCACCTTTATGAATGCAATGAAATAAAATAAAACAAATCTCTTACCCAAGTTGTAAAACATTTGATACTTATATAATAATTATGGTATATTTTTTTTCCTTTTTAACATTTATAACTGTAAATAAAATAACACGAAACACAAAATATAACAAACATAAACTCACCATAATATACATATGATTCTCTTTTAGTACACACATAATTTACAACTACATGTATTTAATAAAGCGAGAAAGAGTTGACACAAAGCTATAACATATATATATTAAGTGCATCTCGATAGATATTAAGCCCTCCGATGGATCATCGTCCGAACCTCCAGAATAACCATCGAAAAGTTCACATCTATGAGATCTCACAAAGACGACGGACACGAGTCAAATAAGTCGACTAAACATTTAAAAAGAGCTCACTAGGCGCATGGAAAATTCCCGACCAATAACGCCTAATGGTCGAGGTAACTCTAAATGTAAATAAAGCATAGTAGTGAATATGACCTATCCGTCATACTTAAAAGGGACATGGTCAAACGTCCCATATAAGCTACGTCCCTCGGCCTCGCATGCATGCGCCACGCCTCGGAACCCCATGAAACTCCGGTCTCACGAATCCAAGAATCCTCGGCAATGCCATGATCTCAAGATCGATCTTGACGATCGAAGTGATCTCCATCGGCTCCTCCTCCTCGTAATATTCGCCCGACTGTTGCTCGTCAGGGTACTATACCTCAAGAGGCTGATCCTCTTCCTCCTCAAACTCTTTACGAAAATAATATAGTAATATCGAGAAAACATATAGAGAGGTGAGACAATCTACATCACTACCCGCATGACAATTAAGAAAATGACAATACAAAACAGTTACCACATCAGGACATACTAATACATCATGCATAATATATCAAGCGATATATATAATACAGACCATAATGTCATGCGTAATATATTAAAGCAATAAATCATACAATCTATCACAGATTATAATAAACAAAAATGCAAATAATGCATGAACATAATAAATATTTAAAATGCAGATGATGAATGATACACATACTTGACTCGTTCTACTCCATGGAGCTAAACACGGATATCGAGGGAATGATCCGATTAGAAACTAATAATATACTTTATGGTCAGCCTAACCAAACTATTGCACTTTGTCCAATCTTTGTGTCTATAGCCCACATTCAAAAACATCGTGTAGCAAGACACAGTTCAAACATCGTGTACCACGGGCATAGTACTTAATAATCCCCTCAAGATCTCGACTAAGAATAGTGCTTGTCAAGATCATTAGTGTGTTGCTTTAACCACGGCCCAAAGGAGCAACCCACCGTCCGCACTGGAATTCTCTTAACGCCTCCAAGTTCATAAATGAACCACACTACGCTTATCACACCAAAACACGGTGTAATTCGCCTCGTCAATCAATCACCAATTATAACCCAAATTGGCACAACACTCTAAACATGATCTAAAATTACAAAAATACCATTGTTATCCAAATTTTACCATAATTACAAAAAATTACCAAAATACCCTTAGCCACAAAATAACAAAGTATAGTACGTCCCACTTGACAGTACTACACTACAATATGTCTGGGTCCACCACTTTGGCCCGACAACAAAACTTACCGTATCTTTCAATCGCGTAGGAATTTTATCACATTTTTACAATCTCATCGTTTTCACAAACGTTTTTAAATCACGTAAAGATATTTTAACATTTTTAAATATCGCAAAAGGTTTTTAAATTATTTTCTCAATCGCGTAAGATTTTTAATTCATTTTCTTAACCGAATAGCTTAAAATCATCATTTCTGCTATATGTAAAACTATATCTAGTACTTTTAAAATACGTAGAGTATTATTCTTGTATTCTACATATAGTATGGAATCTTTTCATTTTAAGCATCTAATTTTAATAAATTTTGGCAGCATTTTGCCTATAAAATCAGTATAAGGTATTTTTAATGTTTTCCTCTAAATATAGTTTATTTTACTTTTACCTAATAATTACACTTTGAAAAAAATTACTAATGCGCTTCAAAATTTATAAAATGAGCTTTACATTAGTATTTTTCAAGCGTCTGTCTAATTCTTGCTTAAACTAATTTCTGCTAAGTTAAAATTCTAGAATTGAATTTATTCCTCTTTAATTTCTCAATGATTCATTGGAATCCAATTATAGGTAAATCCATTACCTAACCTATCTTAGAAAATAAAAAATGGCATGTTGGTCAAATCAAAATAAAATGACATTTGGTTATACACTAAATGGCATATTGGCCACAATTAACTTAAATCATGTTTTAAATCCATTATTTTACCTAGGTTCATTAAATCCTTGATTTAGAAAATTGTTGAGAACATTTTGGTTCTCTATTTTTATGAGAAGGTCGTGAGCCTCAAATGTGTTCTTTGGAACACTCATAAATCGTACATGTTATTCACATCCTACTTTAATAATTATATAGTTATAAATACATACAATTATTTAATCACATATAATATACATACAATATATTTAAAGCCATAAACATGCATAGCAAAAATAATGAAAGCTATAATCATGCATAGCAAAAATAATCACAAATAGGAAAGCATTAAAACAATAAAAAACAATTAACACCACAAATAAACCATTCAAACCGAATCCTTATGGATTCTACACTTCAAACACAAATCCATTTTCTCATCACCACTTAGGGTTGATGAGATTAAATCTCCTCTTACCTCTTGTAGACTATTTAATCGGTTGTTCTCCTCCTTTCCTCTAAATTTCGTACAAGCTCCAAAACAATTCCTAAAATTCTTAAACAATTAGTAAAAACACATACAAGGTACAAAATAGAAAAATCATGGAACAATCATGGTTAGAAAAATTAAAAATCAAATATTGAACCATAGAAATCAAACTTACCCTAAAGTAAGTAAGCAAGAAGTGGGATTTTGGACAAGATAGAGTAGGAATTTGGGGAAACTTTGTGAATGAAAGATGCTTAGAATGGGATTTAGGTTTAAGAAATGTGATGGGATAAAATTATGAAGGTTTGGGTGTGGGTGTATGGGTGTTGGCCGAACCTTAGGGAGAGAAAATGAGAGAATGTATAAAATACTAGGTGTTATCGAGCTATGTGCTTGAGTTTCTTGGTGTTTTTAGAGAGAGAAATGGATAGCTAAATGTGATAAGTGAAAAGTAAATATTGAATGTGTGATTTGAGGGGCTGCAGCCGTGAGGTTGAATGTGTAGGGAGCTTGAGTGCTTGATTTTGCATGTAAATATCCTAAAGTGTTCACACTAGTTAGGCACATGGCTTAGGTCATTGGATCGTTCAAGAACCATGTAGAACCAAGCCACCTTGCCTCCTTATTTACAGCCCAAAACCGTGCAGCTCTTCCTCTTGTTAGTGTCTTAATTAATCTCCAATTACACCTAATTACATGTTAGTTAATTAGGTAATTAGTTAGGTTAATTATCCTAACCAATCTAAATTAACATACTAATAATATAACCAATTAATTTAGTATATATTAACATATATTATAACCTTTAATTAATATTAGGATATCTAATTAGTATTTAGATTATAATTAATTCATAACTAAGCTAGTTCACTTAGTATGCTAATTTAGTAATTAGATTAGTTAAATTAAGCTTAATTAGGTTACTAACCAAATTCAAGCCTACAATTGTTGACTTAATACTAACCCTTGATTCATCTTTAATTCTTAGCCCTAAATTAGATCTAAGGTTGATATCACTTAGTCATAAATCTATCATTTTAATCTCACCATTGATTAGATCAACGGCTTAGGTTAAAGGCTTCCTAACTAAGTCTTCATCCAACGGTCCAAATGAAAGTCTATGCTTCCTTAGTTGTCCAATTCCTATTGGTTTAGAAAGTCAAGCCTACTTTTGTTGACTTGCTCTCATTGGTTAGAAATTGTCTAGTCAACACAGTTGACTATTTTTCCTAAACGCGAGTCTCACAGCACTTTTAAAGATCTGTGGTCAAATCAAATTTTTACCGCTTTTGAGACAAAGAGAAGTCTTGTGATATAAAATAATATTATAAAAATATAAAATTATTTTATTGCACAATTAAATCCAAAAATTACGAGATTAATATGTATATCAATCGAATTGGGTTTAGTAAGATCCCCCAGCTCCAATTAATTAAAATAAGATTTATCTGGCCAGAAAATTATTATTTTCCCAGGTCGGAGCAAATCACATACAACAGTCAAGTACACTCACGAAATAGTCAAATTAAATTTACTGCTCACAGAATTCACAAAAAGGTACATTTCGGGACTATATTGTAATTATCCCAAAAGTTGGGGTGTTACATTCATTATGCCAAACTCTTGTCTACAACGAATCAAGATCTCCACTTTACAAGGAGGGTTTCTAAGGCCAACACTTGTAAATAGGTTCAAGCATTCATTGTACCAAACTCTTGTCTACAGCAAATCAAGATCTCCACTTTACAAGGAGGGTTTCTAAATTGATTAGAAACAAAATACAACACATATAATGACCACTTGATAATATAACATTCAAGCACAAGAAATAGATTAATCTAACCTTATTTCATTACCAAAAGCTTCACCCTTTCACCTAAGCAAAATAAAAATTAGTTACTCATAAACAAGAAGAAAGAAAGAAAGAAGAAGAAGAAGATGAACATAACTTCTATTTAGAACAAAAGAAAACTACAACAAGATAAACAAATTATACAAGAACATGATCTTAATCTCTAAACCAAGATAATTCTAATGAGCAACCCATGGTGCCTTCTATAGAGCATGAAGGGTACAAAATGACAAAGGAGTTATTTAATGAGTGGGTGGATGAGTGGAACATGACAATAGAGTTGTTAATGAGTGGGTAGATGAGTGGGTAAATTATATTCATGTTGTCTTCTCGCTTAACCAATTCAGTTGTTTTCACACGACTATAACTCTATCATAATGTCACCTATTGCATAAGTGGTCTTCATGAAAGTTGAAGGGTTTTGTCTCATATTTCCAATGCCACGTTTTCATCACAATATGATCCCCACAGCCCAAGATATGGTCCAATCTTTGCACAGCAACTGCATCTCTGTTCTGATTTCTAGGCCAATATGACTTACTAGACATCCGAATATGCTCTTGTGTTCTTTATGAAAGTTGTAGATTTGGATCTTAATTTGGGCTTAATTTGGTGTCAATTGAACTCCTATATCTCAAGAAATGGGCTGATGAGTACACAGAGGTCAAGCTATCAGGATTAGAATTCTGATTCTTGCTTTCACTTCAATTTAAATTATCCAAACGTGTGATTCCTCTCTTGAGATCTCATGAAACTTGTAGAGAATTGTCTTAACTTTCCTACAAGACTATAATCACATCAATCAAATATTTGTAACTCAGATTATAGCTAATTTACTGAACACTGTCAAATAGACAAATTAAGGTCAATTCATGCAATAATTCTTTCAATGATCTAATTAGGCTCAATATCATAAAATGTGACACAACCAACTTAATTAAACCTAATTGAATCTTAAGAAACCCAATGAGAAGATTATTAAATGAATAAAATATATTACTATCAAGTGTCTTGAATTACGGTCCAAAATTATATATATATATATATATATATATATATATATATTTAAAACTCTTTTCAGACAAAAAAAGTTTTTTCAACTCTTGATCTAAAACTATGTCGTGTTGGAATTAATGCCCATTATGACATTGTTTATTTGTTTGTTTTTTAAAATTTGATGCCAACCCAACCTTAATCAAGTTGGATTAATTTGGATTGAGAGAATATTTTCTTTCCACTAAACTAACTTTCATTGTGTTGGATTTTATTTTATATATTTTCATAATCAACCCAATCTTACCATTATATAGCCTTAATTGTTGTAGTTCCACTAATTATTGGTTATTACTGTGATGAACAACATTAAATTTGTACCTAAATCCCTTTTCTTTTAGAGTTATAAGTCATAACCAATACAAATTTTTACTCGGTTCTAAAATTGAAGGGAAAAGCTAAATGAACCAAAGATTTCGATCTTGGATGTGACCAGAGAGGAAGAAATTAAATAATAATGCAGGCCCCATTTTGGTGGACCCAAGTAACGCCTGCTCCTTTAATACACTATCCGGGACTACCCTTGCTACAGTCTACTCGGGCAGTGTAGTGTACTCAAAATTGAAATACATTCCAATATAGTTTCCACTATGAATTTTGTAATCCAAGTTTTCTTTCCTTTTAAAAAAAATAGAAAAAGACCAAAAGTACTATCAATGGCGGGTCAATTAGCAATGATAAAGTGCACGACACACTTAATTGGCAACAGTTGATTCCCACTTACTAGACTTGAATATTTTCATGTGAATTGTTTACAGAAGACAAAATTTGCAAGGCCTTACACACGGATATAAAATCCCAAGTGCAGAATCTGTGTCTCTTCGCACGACAAAAAAATTTTCATGAGAATCCAAATCCCTGCTTATAGAAGTTTTATTTCTTTCATAATAGCCTAGGACCAATAAGCATCCAAGATAAGAGATGCAAAGAAAAATAGTGAGAGCATGGAAAATGACAACCATATCTTAAAAAGAATGGACTTTGTGCTTTAATAGTCGAAAATCCCGTATGGGGATGAGGAAACATACAGAACATACAACATGATGAAAATGGAAGCAGGGGTGATACCCTCAAATTGATTGAAGGTATTGGAGGATCCACCACAAATATTAAGCCTCCAATACAGCCCAAAAACTCAAATAAGAAGAATAAGATTGTAAAATATCTCAAATGAAAAATTAAGAGACATAAAATTATAGTAGCCATTGTGGAATCAAGAAAACCAGGAAAGTGTGTTTTATCCATAAGACCAAAAGTGTTTGCTACTGGGAGGTTTGACTGCTGGAGAGGAATGTTCAGCAAAAGGCAGCAGCCACCTTTGATCAGACAGCAGCAGTTACTTTTATAATGCCTTGTAGTTGGAAGATGTCAAAACTTGTCACTATTACAGTCTTTCCTCTCTTTTTTTTCTCCCATCAACTCCAACATTTTTCCATATAGAAGCGCACCATCTACTTCCTCTTCCTAGATTCCACGGTTAACCCTGTCAGTATATAAACATTCTAGTTGATAGGCTTATAAGTTAGGCCCTTTCACTATAGTAATCAAGCCCTGCTAATTCAAAATCGACTGCAAACAAGAGCACCATAACAATGATAGGAGTTAGATGGCTGCAGCAGATTACTCTGTTGACCTTAGGTATCCCTGAAGAATTACCCTTGGTGTATATTCCTTTGTCTCAAACAATTGATGGAGTTTTCCTCAGTTTATCAATTTTCAAAGCCAAATAACTGGTAATATTCTCCCTCCCTTAATCAATTATTACTTGCTTCAAGTTACTAAACATTTAGGGAGGAGGTTGAGTATGCCCACATACAATAGTTCTTGAAAGTATACAAGCATCAGCTAACTTATTTTTAAGGCACAAGGTACTGATTAACGTGGAGAACATATGCATTCGGAAGGATTCTCTTGGCCTTTATCTGATCACAAACTCTCTTTGCCATATCCACTCGTTTTTCATTGCAAAACATCCCCACAATTATCTCATACATGCTTATAGTTGGCTCACACCCTGACTTACTACTCTTTCTCTGGAAAACGAAGTAAGCTTCTTTGGTTCTTTAAGTCTTTTATCAAGTGATGAAGTATTATGTCATATCATATATTCGAGAGTTTAGCTCACATTTTTTAATCTCATTTATAGATCACCAGGAAGCCCCTACCTCAACATTATAAGTGGGTGTGTAACATCCCTAAAAGTATTATCGACTCTTAAATAATTACAAAGTATGATGTAGCATAAGAAATAAAATTATTCAAATAAAAGTCCCTTTATTCGAATAATCATATAGTTATTTGAATAAATTTTTGTTTTGAAAATAAATAGGAGAGAATGTATCATTTTATTCAAATAAGCATATTGTTATTCGAATAAATAGCTGAGAAATATAAAAAAATGAGAAACAGGTTTCATTGTAGCAAAATGGAAATATTGGTTTTCATCTGGTTTCCTTCTCCCATGGTTGTTCAATTCAATTAGTTCCAATAGAACCAACTTAAAGAAATGAGATTGGTGAGGTAAGCTTGGTGTGGTCATCAAGAGCCAAGTGTCATGAAGGAAAGACTCTTGAAATCCTGACCAAGGAAAAAATGATTACCAAAGGAATAGGTGTCACAAAGATGGACGTTGCATGAGAAAATTTCTGGAATTTCAAAAGGAAAGAAAGGTGAAACACTGCCAAAAATAAGAACAAGTGTCCATGAAATTACTAAAGATGAGATAAGCTTATGATGTCAGCAGAACAAGTGTCAAGGAATGAATAGAAAATTGTTAAGGCTTAATGCATAAGCCACTCCACGTCCAATGATTCAGGGAAAAGTGAAATGATTACAGAGGAAAACTGTGAGAAGACTTAATCTTCTAATGACACCTAGCACCATTCATACGTAAGGCAGCCCAATTGTGACCCTATAAATACCTCATCACCCTCCCATTCTCGTCACAACACACTCACTCAAACTCACAAAAACTAGCTTTGCTTCTCTGCTACTTACCACTTCCTCATTTTCAACCACTTTCTCACCTATTTCAATTCTGTAAAATAGGTTAAAAAAATAGTGAAAACACCACTCTTTCTTCTTTATTTCTTCCAACCATACCTCCTAATTCATCCATTTGCATCCATTCTCGTTGCTATATTTTTAGCTTGATGTAACAGTGGCTTTACTGAAGTCTGTAAAGTGATTTTCGACTATTTTATTTGAATAACACAAGTATTACTCGAATAAAGCTTACTAAAAATTGTTTTTTTTCCACAAACTTTATGTTGATAAAATTTTCCTTATTTGATTAAAAGATTTATTCTGATAAAATTTTTCTTATTCGAATAAGATTTGAAAAAAAGCTTTTAAAACAGAGTTTTTAACGAGTTTATTGGAAAAGACTTTCTGTCTATTCTAATAAAATTCTTTCTAAATGACAAAAACTGATATTTCAACCGTGATTCAATTTCTTTATCATTCTTTATACATTATTCTTTTAAATTCTTTTCACCATTTTTTATGATTGATGATTTAGAAGCTCTTTATTAATACTTTTATTTTTGCATTGTTTATACTCTAATGATATCTAGTATTGATACAAATTTCTGTTAAATGTTTTTATGAAGAGAGTATTTAAAAAATGTCATCCCATGGATAAAAATGAACCAATGTGTAAAGAGATATTGTGGTCATGAATAGAGATTACTGGGGAACACTCTAATTAGAAATTATTGTGGCCATGATCAGAGGACATTGAGGGACGCCTCTTTTTCAAGAGATTACGGAAGATTCTTCAAAATTATAGGACCATGATTAGATATTATTAGGG
The DNA here is from genome assembly GCA_029884595.1 of Ormosia semicastrata. Classification (NCBI taxonomy): domain Eukaryota; kingdom Viridiplantae; phylum Streptophyta; class Magnoliopsida; order Fabales; family Fabaceae; genus Ormosia; species Ormosia semicastrata. Next base: position 28,464,903 of record JAQQTO010000053.1, on the reverse strand, counting down.
GACGCCCTGATTAGAGATTATTATGTTCATAATCAGAGGACTTTGAAGAACACATCATTGTCATAAAGAGAAATGTACATTTGGTTGAGAGTATTGAAATGAGATGACGATAAAGAGACAATGATGATGACGATAAAGAAATGATGAAAAGATTATAATGAGATGATGAAAAGAGAATTTTTGAAAAGAGAGTTGCTTGATTTTTACATGAAGTTATTTATTATGAATTACTCTTTCGTTTTTATGAAGTTACTTATACTATTTTTATGAGTTATTTATCCCTTTTATTACTGATAATTTTTGTCATGAATTTTTATGTTAGACTCTTAGTTATGGTTTAAGAAAGAAAGAACTATAAAGAGTGGTAAACTGTCTTCCATACTAGTGACAACTGGAATATCATTAGTTCAAACTTATTATTGTTTTTGCTCTTTACTATTAGAATTTTTATCTCACTTATTTTGGCGTGATATTTCAGATAAATCCGAGAGTTAGAGTTCTGATAATTTTTGTGTTCAGCAAGTTTATAGGCTGGAGCTTGGAGATTATGTTTTTACAGTTACTTTTGGAGATTTTTTTCTGATAATTTTATTCTATGATGAGTAGTTGAGAAAGAAAAATAACCTTTGTAATTATGTAAATAGTGGCACCTTGGGAAGGCTTTTGCATGCCTCATTTTTGTTTAATAGGTGCTTAACTTAAATAGTATTATGTATGTATATAGCTAACTCTAAAAGGATGTATGCTCAAAAGCCATGTAAAATATTATGAACTAATGAAATATCAAAAAAAAATTTGTAACAAGCTATTTTAATAGGATTTTAAAATATATATAATATACATATAAAATAAGAAAATAATTAAAATTAGAATAGGACGTTACATTATGGTATTAGAGAAATAGTTGCCTAACTTAGAAAAGTTTGTATGTCTCAACTAACTCTAGAAGGGGTGTAACCCTCAAAACTATGTAAATTATTGTGTTTACGAGCTAATGATAATGTTAGAAGATGTTTGTAACATGTTATTCTAATTAGAGTTAAAATACTATATTACTATAATAAGAAAAATAATTAGAATTAGAATAGGACGTCACATTATGGTATGAGAGCAGGAGTTGCTGTAGACCTTAATAAAGTGGAAGCAGATATGCATTGGGAACAACCAAAGACAACAATTAAAATAAAAAGTTTCTTGGGCTTAGTGGGATACTATAGGTTTATAAAAGGATTTTCACAAATAGCTTTTTCAGTAACTAGATTGACTAGAAAAGGAACTCCTTTTGTATAGATGAAAGATTGCGAAGAAAGCTTTTAGGAATTAAAGAGGAAACTCACTACTGCCCCTATTTTAGTAATCTCTAATCATTTAGGACAATTTGTGGTTTATAATGATTCTTCAAAAAAGGGATTAGGATGTGTGTTAATGCAAGAGGGGAAGATGGTAGCATATACCTCTAGACGACTTAGACCTCATGAGGAAAATTACCTAACTCATGATCTAGAATTTGCAGCAGTAGTTTTTGTTCTAAAAATTTGGAGACCTTATTTGTATGGGGTAAAATTTGAGGCATATATCGATCATAAGAGTTTAAAATATCTTTTTGATCAAAAGGAATTGAATATGAGGCAAAAAAGGTGGATAGATTTTTCTAAGGATTACGATATGGAAATTAAGTATCACCCAGGAAAAGCAAATATTGTAGTTGATGCTTTAAGTAGGAAATCCCTCCATTTGTCATATATGATGGTTCAGGAGACGAATTTCATAGAAAAGTTTAGGAATTTAAATCTTTTAGTGACCTTTGAACTAGATAGGATTTGCTTAAGTGTCTTACAGGTTAATTGTGATCTGAGAACAAAAATCAAAGAGGTACAAAAAGAAGATCAGTTTTCACAAGCTCTTAAAGAGGGGATATTTGTAGGAAAACATCCAGATTTTAATTTAGTAGATAATGAAGTGGTTATGTATAGAAATAGGTTATGTGTACCTAATAATGTAGATTTAAAAAGAGAGGTTTTAGAAGAAGCTCATAGGAGTAAATACATAATTCATCCAGGACTTAGTAAGATGCATTAGGATCTTAAACGCCAATTTTAGTGGCCTGGATAAGATTTGAAATAGCTAGGTATGTAATTTAAAATAGAATATCATAAACCCTCAGGTTTGTTGCAACCCTAAGAAATCTGAGAATAGAAATGAGATAGTATTTCTATGGATTTTATGAAAATCAATCTAGGTCATGATGCTATATGGGTGATTATAGATAGATTAATTAAGTCAGCTCATTTTCTATCCATTAGGATTATTTCAAATAGATACCCAAGGTTTAGCTATATGCTTTGGGAATTCTTACAGACAACTGAGAAATAAAAATATCCATATGGTTAAAGTTTTGTAGCAAGGACAAGACGTGAAAGACGCTAAACAAAAGAATCCAGAACTATTTTAGTAAGTATTAAATAGAAATTTTGAGTACAAAATTTTTAAAAGAAGGAAAGAATGTAACATCCCTAAAAATATTATCTATACTTAATTACAAAGTACGGTGTAGCATAAGAAATAAAATTATTCAAATAAAAGTCCCTTTATTCGAATAACCATATAGTTATTCGAATAAAGTTTCTATTTTGAAAATAAATAGGAGAGAATGTGTCATTTTATTCGAATAAGCATATTGTTATTCAAATAAACAACTGAGAAATATCAAAAATGGGAAGCATGTTATGTTGTAGTAGAATGGAAATATTGGTTTTCATCTGGTTTCCTTCTCCCATGGTTGTTCAATTCAATTAGTTCTAATAAAACTAACTTGAAGAAATGAGATTGGTGAGGTAAGCTTGGTGTGGTCATCAAGAGCCAATTGTCATGAAGGAAAGACTCTTGAAATCTTGACCAAGGAAACGATGATTACCAAAGGAATAGGTGTCACAAAGATGGACGTTGCATGAGGAAAATTTTGGAATTTCAAAAGGAAAGAAAGGTGAAGCACGACCAAGAATAAGAACAAGTGTCCATGAATTTATCAAAGATGAGATAAGCTTATGATGTCAACAGAACAAGTGTCAAGGAATGAATAGAAAATTATTAAGGCTTAATGCATAAGCCACTCCACATCCAATGATTCAGGGAAAAGTGAAATGATTACAAAGGAAGACTGTGGGAAGTTTTAATCTTCTAATGATACTTAGCATTATTCATACGTAAGGCAGCCCAATCGTGGCCCTATAAATACCTCATCACCCTCCCATTCTCATCACAACACACTCACTCAAACTCACAAAAACCAGCTTTGCTTCTCTGCAGCTTATCATTTCCTCATTTTCAACCACTTTCTCACCTATTCCAATTCTGCAAAATAGGTAGGAAATAACGAAAACACAATTCTTTCTTCTTTATTTCTTTCAATCATACCTCCTAGTCCATCCATTTGCATCCATTCTCGTTGCTCTGTTTTTAGCTTGATGTAACAGTGGCTTTACTAAAGTCTGTAAAGTGACTTTTGACTATTTTATTCAAATAACACAAGTATTATTCAAATAAAGCTTACTAAAAACTATTTTTTCCAGAAACTTTATTCTGATAAAATTTTTCTTATTCAAATAAAAGATTTATTCTAATAAAATTTTTCTTATTTGAATAAGATTTGACAGAAAGTTTTTAAAACAAAGTTTTTAATGAGTTTATTCTAAAAGACTTTTGTCTATTCGAATAAAATTCTTTCCAAATGACAAAAACTGAGATTTCAATCGTGATTCAATTTCTTTATCATTTTTTTATACATTATTCTTTTAAATTCTTTTCACCATTTTTTATGATTGATAATTTAGTTGGATTATTTCATTTTTTATTAAAGCTCTTTATTAATACTTTTATTTTGCATTGTTTATACTCTAATGATATCTAGTATTAATACAAATTTATGTTAAATGTTTTTATGAAGAGAGTATTTAAGAAATGTCATCTCATTGATAAAAATGAATCAATGTGTAAAGAGATATCGTGGTCATGATTAGAGATTATTGGGGGACGCCCTAATTAGAGATTATTGTGGTCATGGTCAAAAGACATTGAGAGACGCCTCTTTGTCAATAGATTACCGATGATTCCTCAAAAGAGATTTTTATGACCATGATTAAAGATTATTGGGAGACGCCCTGATTAGAAATTATTATTGTCATAATCAGAGGATTTTGAGGGACGCGTCATTTTCATAGAGAGAAATGTACATTTGGTTAAGAGTAATGAAATGGGATAATGATAAAGAGACAATGATGATGATGATAAAGAAATGATGAAAAGATGATAATGAGATGATAAGAAGAGAATTTTTAAAAAGAGAATTGCTTGATTTTTACGCGAAGTTATTTATTATGAATTACTCTTTCATTTTTCTGAAGTTACTTATACTATTTTTATGAGTTATTTATTCCTTCTATTACTGATAATTTTTGTCATGAATTTTTATGTTGGACTCTTAGTTATGGTTTAAGAAAGAAAGAACTGTAAAGAGTGGTAAATTATTTTCCGTTCTAGTGAGGGCTGGAATATCATTAGTTCAAATTTATTATTGTTTTTGCTCTTTCTTATTAGGATTTTTATCTCATTTATTTTGGCATGATATTTCAGATAAAGTAGATAGTTAGAGTTCTAATAGATTTTCGTGTTCAGCAAGTTTATAGGCTGGAGCTTGGAGATTATATTTTTACAGTTACTTTTGGATATCTTTTTCTGATAATTCTATTTCTATGATGAGTAATTGAGAAAGGAAAATAACTTTTATAATTATGTAAATAGTAGCACCTTAAGAAAGCTTTTGCAAGCCTCACTTTTTGGGAAATAAGAGTCTAACTTAGAAAAATTTGTATGTATCAACTAACTCTAAAAGGGTGTGACCCTCAAAACTATGTAAATTATTGTGTTTACGAGCTAATGATAATATTAGAAGATATTTGTAACGTGTTATTTTAATTAGAGTTAAAATACTACATTATTATAATAAAATAAATAATTAACATTAGAATAGTACATTATAGGATGCTTCTTCTAACCATGGATTTTTCAAAGACTTCAAGACCTTCATCCAATTCCAATCTCTTCCTGGAACTCAGTTAATTAACTAATCAAAGTAAAATAAATAATGATCATCTTACTTCAAATAATACTCACACCTCTTTTAACATCACATGAAGTTAGTTAATGAAGTATAAATTATTGGTTAATGAATATGTACAAATATGTAACCCTTCTAATCTAATCCTATTAACCAACTTATATACGTCATTAACTACTTTTTTATTCTTCATTAACTAAATTTTTATATATCCATTAACTAATTTCTATAAGTTATTAATCATGAATTTGTACTTCATTAACTAACTTTATATAATGTGAAAAATAGTATGGTTAAAAATGGATAAGATTATCGGGGTTGAAGTAAAATATATGTGGGGAGGGAGAGGGTAGCTTTGGCAAAACTGCCTCTGCAGGATTATCAACTATCTTACGGCTAATCTTTTGCAGCATAAAGCCATAAACAAACATCAAACTCTTCTGCTATATATAGAACATGGAATCTTATCTCTTCTGCTATACAGAACTCTTTCTACTCCACGATTAGGGGATTCTCAATCCCACAGTGCATGCCATACACATATATTTATTAGTTCATTAGAAGAAAACTAAATATTCAAAACAACTTAGGAAGGGCACAAGAATGAAGATTCAGAAACTATAACGATGAACTCTCTCAGTAGCATCTTGGTGCTCATTATTCAATCTGAACTGTGCAAAAGTTAAGAGCTCTGCTTCAGTGTGTTCCCAATATCAATGACAAATCGATATTTCACATCTCCTTTGACAAGGCGCTCCATTGCCGTGTTCACATAATCAATAGGAATAACCTCAAATTCAGGTTTGACACTGTGTTTAGCTGCAAAATCAATCATTTCTTGTGTCTCCTTAATCCCTCCAGCTGCACTGCCAGCTACTAGCTTTCTCCCTGCCAATATTGTGCAATAGTTTCAATTTTAGTCTATACCTATATATATAGGATGATGATGTAGTGCATTCAATTTTCATTCCACAAATTATTATACCAAAAATGATGGCTGGTTATAATATGAATGGATTCCTTTCCATCAATTGTAAGTAATGTCAATTCTCTGAGTTGCATGAGGCACTCTTTTTGAAACAGATCCTATGGTAAAACTCAATAAGCTTAGCTTACCTATTAGTAAAGGAAGGATTGGCAGCTCTAGAGGCTTGTCTGGTGCACCAAGCAGTACAAGTTTCCCATGAGACTTCAACAGATCAATCAGAGGCAAGAGAGAATGGACTGCAGAAACTGTGTCAAGGATGCCATCCAAGGTGCCAATTGCAGCCTACATGGAGAAAAACTTCAATCAGAAGCTGATTCACCTACTACTTCTCAGAAGTGTGTATTCACATTAATGTTTAATGAGACACTTTTGTTGCAGTTACCTGCATCTGATCTTGGTCGGTGCTGTTTACAAACAAGTCAGCTCCTAGATGTTCAATGGCTTCCTTCATTTTGTTAGGAGATTTACTGATTACTGTCACCTTAGCCCCAAGAGCTTTTGCAAATTTCACAGCCATGTGGCCTAGGCCACCAAGACCAACCACACCCAGATGCAGACCAGGCTTGTCAAGTCCATAATATTTCAAAGGGCTATACACTGAGATCCCAGCACAAAGGAGAGGAGCAGCAGCATCAAGAGGTAAGCCATCAGGAATGCTTAACACGTAGTGCTCGTGGCAAACCATAAAGTCAGAGTAGCCTCCATATGTGGTGGTACCATCAACATACTTGGCATCGAAACCGTGTGTGGGGATCATTTTTGGGCAGTAAATCTCAAGATTGTTGACACAGTTGTGGCATGACTGGCAGGAACCAACTACGCATCCAACACCCACCTTTTCTCCAACTTTGAACTTCTGAACCATGCTTCCCACCTCTGTCACTACACCAACAATTTCATGCCTGCAGAAGAACATTGTCCAGAGTCACACACATGCAGTAGGACTCCAACATATGAATAAACATAGTTAAAGAAGCATAAGAAAACACACCCAGGGACTATAGGATAGGTGGATTTGCCCCAATCGTTCTTCACCTGGTGGAGGTCAGAGTGGCATATTCCACAGTACAACACTTTGAATGTCACATCTTTCTCTCCCGTTTCCCTGCATAAACGGATTATTTTAACAATCCTCAGTTAAATTAATCAGCAATCAACAGCATCATCATTATAACGTGTCATAATATATTAACAACAATATATTGTTCTCTGTTAAGCAAAAAGCAATTACCCCCTAATCATCATATGAACACATACACACACAAACTCATATCAAACATGGATTTAGTGGAGAATGAGTGGACCTTCTAGAGAACTTGAAAGGGGAGAGAACCCCAGATGGATCCCTAGCTGCCCATCCAAAGGCCTTTCTGGGATGCTCAAACTCTGGTTGTATTTGAACCTCCATATATGAAACTGTTAGCAAAGAAATGTCAAAGACTAAGGAAGAGAAGGAAGTTATGTTATTGTTGGGTATCACGTACAGAGAAGGAGTGATCTAACTCTGACGACGGAGTAATCGGAGAAAGCAGAAGCTACAGAAAGCTAGTGTTTGGTATTATGATTTATCTGGCACATGACATATGTACATTGATGAAGGAAACAACTGTAGCTGTAAGAGCTATAATAAGGACCATGTGGACGTATTTGATGAGCTATCAATTACGTTGTCCATGGCGTCGTCATCTAATTTTTGGAAAATATATTTTATATATCTAAAATATGACATTATGTGAAACATCGTATCCACGTAAGTTGAGACTATTCTTATGTATGGTTTTGGGATATATACCGTATCATATGCAAATGAAGAATAAGGATGTCTCAAAGTGCAGATTCTTAAAAAATGAGTAAATAAATTTGTATTAACTATTAATAATTAATGTAAATTTATTTATTAATAATTGATGTCAGTTTACTCGTGTATTTTATAAAAATCCTTACTTAGGGTCCTTGTCCGCAAATGAGATACCATAAAGATGCTGCATTTCAGTTGTTCAAAAAGAGAACTACAATTTCCGCCGATTAAATCTACTCCTATATACCTTTTGAAATAAAATAATAAACTTTATTTTTTAATATTTTTAATTTATTAAAAAAATACAAAAGTTACTTTATACGGGGAGAATAGACATGCACTCGAAGATAGGAGAATGTGACCTGTTGGTGAAAGTAGTACCGAAAGAGAAACCTCTTTGAGCTAGATACACATCAAAGTAAAGTGATCAGTATCTCACTTTCTTTGGTGTACCGAAAATAAAGTGAAATCAAATATGATTAGATGGTTAAAGTTATATAGATTTGAAGTAATATAAATAAAAATATGTGGTTAGAATTAGTTTTTTTAAATTGAGTTGTTTTTATGTAAAGTTAGTAAGTAAAAATATATTTATTATTAATTTAATCTAAAATGTATTAAAATCTTAATCTGTTAATAATTTAAAGATGAATATATTATTATTTATTTACTTTACATATAAATTTATTTTAAAAGAATCTTATCCAAAATAAAAGTGTATGATTATTTGTTATAGTTTCTGAAGTGTCTATTATTACTTATTTATGCTATGTCTATTGCTACTCATATTTTATTTTTATTATTTTATTAAATGAACTATTTTGAACTATTAACCAAAACAAAATTAAAAGTTGTTAATAAAAAAATAGTAAATCAAAGGACATTAATTTTTTATTAAATGATCTATTTTGAGTCATTAATCACAACAAAATCAAATGTCATTAATAAAAAATTAATGAATAATTCTAAATCTTCCTACATAATCTTCCTAATTACTAAATAAAAAAAGTATTGAATATTTTTTATGTTTTCAAGACATTGAATGTATTTATTTTTTCATTAAATTTTTTTATTTAATATTAAAAAGATTATTAGAATAAAATTTTAAGAAGATATAGCAAAACTCAAAATTAATAAAAAAAAAGTGATAATAAATAATAAAAAAAGTGATAATAAACAATTTCTATACTTTCTTGACAAAAAATGGTACATGGCTGCTGCAATTTCTAGAGCTACCAATTCAGCTGGAAAACGAATTTTGAATCACAAAGGACCTCTGCCGTTAGAATAATTCAACTCCTAACTTTGAAATGAGCTTAGCCTTGTCAATCGCATCCTCAGTACTCATTCTCCTTAATTCCTCTCTCTTCTCTCTCGTGTTCCTTAAGAAAAATTCTTAAATAAGCACAAATTTATCATAGGTACACTCACATAATGTGAGTCCCACTATGAAATAGGTCTCACCTCGACATAATGGTGCCTATCATAAGTTTGTGCTTATATAAAAATGAATCCTTCCTTAACGCATGGAATATGGTAACTATCAAGTAGTTCTTCAATACGCATTTTTAGATTCTACAGGGAAAGTTTGGAGTTGCAATTCAAATTTTGGTGCATCCAAATTTTCGATGAGAAACATAGTAAAACTATAAAATTTAAAAATTGAGTTCATTTATAAAACTTTTTGAATTGATTTAATTTTAAAAATGAAATTCTTTGTTTGAAAAAATTATAAAATATGAATTAATTACATTTAAAAATATTTTTATTTTAATTTTGTACATATAAAAATTTGCTCAGATTTAATTGAGTTTGGAAGAATTAGTGGTCAGCTCTTTCAATTGCAATGAAAATAGCAACATTTTTCTTATATAAGTTTTATTTATTTATTTATTTTTTACCATAGATAAAGAAATCCATTAATGAAAATGAAATGAAAAACAAGTTTTAAGGTCTAAGAATACAGGCTCATACACAACAATTCTAACAAGCCTAAAAAGATGGCACAAACACGCCTCTTGCACACCACAAGCTAAGAACTAGGTAATGTTAGTACAAAGCTTTTTGCCCTTACCATTGTCTTCATTACCTAGGTGTTTCTTCTTGAGATTCCCTCCTTATGTGGGTCAACACTCACTAGATGAGACTCTGATATGTATGTTGCTCTTTTCAATTTAATCTTTTTAAAGCGTCATTTGGTCTTGTGAGGTACTGAATTCCTTGACTTTCAATCAGGAGTTTTATGATAGAAGGTGGTGGACATGTCTTTTTATAGAGGCCTCAGCTTGCCTTGCCACATGACCCTAAGATTCAACAATGCCTAGGGGTTGTGGACAAGGTCCGTTTCTCCAGCTTTGAAGTGGATCCCTTTGGTTACTTTGGGTGTTAGCAATGATAATAGTATCATTGGAGTTCAATTTTTGGAGGGGTGATTTTAGATGAGTCCCTCCAACTTGGTTGGAAGTGTAGGCAGGCACAAAGTTCGACCTTAGCATCTTCAATGGTATGCATGTTGGGGGTTAGGTTTATACCATCTCCTCCTTCTTTTTTGGTCATGGATAGGGGGATAGGTGTGTAGACATTTGATCTACCAAGGCTTTCTCTCCCCTATTTCCTTGTGGTTTGGGCACTTGACCACTTAGGTTACATCCTTGTCCTTGTGTTAGGGCTTTAATTCTATGCCCAACTTAGTCTGCTTTCAGCTGAGGACCATATTTCTTCTCTTTTTAGGTACTATGTAGTTCGTCTTCAATTAGCGATGAGCAATTACGCTCTGCATGACCAATTCTGCCACAATAATAACAAAAAGAAGGCAACTTTACATTCATTGTCAGAGCTTGTGTAGACACCTCTCTTAAAGGACTAAAGCACGTCCACTATGACCAGCGCTTTGGCGATGAAATCGTGCCCATCTTTGACTGAAAAGTGGCTTGAATCAGTCACAAGCCCCACCTTCTGACATAGCTTACATTTGATTTATGCAGTGCAATACTTACTTAGAAGGCCCCAACATTGGATCCAAAACTAAACTAAATGAAACCCATATGAATTAGCCTCATAGTCTTGCTCCCATTACTTTAGAACCAACAATTAATTTTTGTAAGTTCATGGTTGGTTGCGAAGGATTTGATGTGTCTTGATCTTGTCATCAAAGTAGTAGTGGTAGAGCTTTGGATTGATTTCCTCACATCTAAACCCCTTGGGATTGTTCCAGATTCCAAACAAGACAACAATCATTGTTGCATTGATTTGGTTGAGATTGAAAAACAACCTACCAATCAAGCATCACTACAAGGTCGTCGATTGCGACTATATTGTGATGGAGCCTACAACATGGAAGAGCGCAGACCCTTAGAATCGCAGGAAGAGAATGGCTAGGGTTTCGATTGTAATCTCTTAGTCCTATTGCTTAACATACTGTCATATTGTTTGATGATATAAGTGTTGTTTACACATTACATCAAGACCTTCAATTATAATGAAAAATAATATTTTGGCAGTTAGATATCACAGTGTAAAAAAGTTTTACATTTGCATCTTATGATATATTGTTACATTATTTAATAAGTTTGACATCTTATATGTATTTAAACTCATTAAATGATATGACAACAAATCATTGGATATAATGAAAACTTTTGTATATTTACATTGTATCAAAATTAAATTCTAAATTTATTTAACAATTCAATGTGATATACTGATCTGGCTCTGATTTCTCTATCTCATCAATTTTTTAAACGGAAAAAATTAGCAATTAGATAAAATATTTTAAAGATATACGTTTTTCCACACAGCACTTATTGCAAACAAATTGGTCAAAATCTAAACTACAAGAAAAAAAAAGGGTTTACATAAATCCATTTAAAATGCAGTTGGATCCAACGTAATGAAGATTCTGTCACGTATACAAGTGTTAAAATAGGTACATGATAAGTTAATTACAAATAACAAATTTCATTTAACAATTAAAATACAATATTTGACCAGATGTGTTAAATAAAATTACAATTATTGAAACCGTGTTGTTCTTTTAAATATAACAATAAAAAGAAGTTAATGTTAGATATACTGTACAAAAAAATTATATTCTTTTTTATCTTTTTAATTTATTTAAACTTAAACCAACATTGTAGTATAAATTCATATAAAAGTAAATAATCCTAAATATTAGTTGTATGCGTCTCTGTTTTTTATTTTTTAAGAATTGTCCGCTTAATATTACAATACAAATAGAAAGTCTTCTTAATATTTAGGTAAAGTCAAATAAAACATAAAATGAAACAATGAAAGCAAGTTCATAGAAGTCACAATCACAAGAGTGTGTAAGTTTAAACATTTGTAAGTGTTGTGGTTAGGAATGTTTATTGGGCCGGTTTAACCTCTCAATCCGGCTTTAACAAATTCATAAATTATGAACTGGGTTAAGTGGAGAGGTTAGAGCATGTTTCGAAATGTTTCAAATAACTTTTTTACTAAAAAAGTTATTTGAACAGTATGCTTATATCTTTGATAAAATTAATTTTAATTTTTACATAAAATTTAATGTATTATAAAAAAAATTAAGTTTTTTTTATAATATTAAATATTAAAATTTATGATTCTAACTTATAAATTATTCATTATATTTTAATATATAAATATTATTTTGTCATCAATTAAATAATTTTTTAATCATTTTATATCTATTTTGATAATCAATACATAAAAATGATTTTTTTATATCATCTAAATAAAATAGATTAATTTAAAATTATTTTTTAACTAACATATTTAAACATAAAACTAATTCAATTATAATCGATTATAAAAAAATCTTTTATATGATAATTGATTGTTGTAGTAATCAAGTTTTCGCAGCTATATCAAACACACACTTAGTTTAAACACAGTTTGATCCATCAACTTTAATATCGAATTTTGATTTCTTTTTTTAGTTCAAAAGATTTCAACCCAACCTTAATATATATATATATATATATATATATATATATATATATATATATATATATATATATATATATATATATATATATATATGAGAAGTTTTATTGTGAGAGAGTGAGAAGAGTAAATTTTAACCATACAACTATATATAAATGATCAAAATTAAAAGTTACTAAAAGATAATATGACCACTTAAAAAATGCACATGCATTTATAGTCTAATCTGGATTATTCATGTAAGATCTAATGGTCAAAATTCACTCTTCTTACCTCTTATAATAAACACTCATCTCATCAGATATGATATATATATATATAGAGACATATCTAGTGAGAGAAGTTTTTTATTGTGAGAAGATGAGAAAAGTAAATCTTTATCATACAACTATACATAGATGGTCAAAATTAAAAATTATTTAAAGATCATGTAATCACTTAAAAAAGTTATATGCATTATGTTCTAATGTTGACCATTTATGTAAGATCTAATAGTCAAGATTCACTCATCTTATCTCTTACAATAAACACTTTCTTCACTAAGTACACTTCTTATATATATAATTCTTTTCAGACCGAAAAAAAATAATAATAGTTTTTTCAACTCTTTTGATCTAAAACTATGCCGTATTGGAGTTAATACCCATTATGACTTCGTTTGTTTGTTTGTTTTTTTAAATTTGATGCCAACCCAACCTTAATCAGGTTGGATTAATTTGGATTGATAGAATATTTTCTTTCCACCAAAATAACTTTCATTGTGTTGGATTTTATTTTATTTTTTTTTCAAATTTAATCCAATCTTACCTGATTATAGTCTAAATTGTTGTAGTTCCAGTAATTATTGGTTATTACTGTGATGAGCAACATTAAATTTTTACCTAAATAAATCCCTTTTCCTGTAGAGTCATACACAATACAAATTTTTACTTGATTATAAAATTGAAGTGAAAAGCTAAGTGACCCAGAGAATTCTATCTTGGCTGTGATTAGAGCTGGTAAAATGGGTTCAACCCGTCGGGTTAATTTGTCAATCCGTCATTTTTTTGCGAGTTGGATTCAAGGATTGAACCCATATTTTTTTTTCAACCCGCATAACCCGTCCCGCATAACCTGCGAGTTAAGCGGGGTGAGGACGGGTTGGCCCTGCGGGTTAGCTCTTTTTTTTTTTTTAAATGATAAGTAATACTATAAATAAAAAACTCTTTGATATTATATAATTTATGTTTGAATATTTAATTAGACTATTTTAAAAATTATATTTTAGATATGTGGTTTGTAATTTTTTATCATTATTATTTATTATTTTTTATAGTATTTATTAATTTTTATATAATTTTTTTTATTTTTTGGTGGGTTAAGCTAGGTTGACCCCCAACTCATCTATTTTTTCTCATTTTATCTTTAATGCGGGCCAACCCACCAACTCGCCTTAAAGCGGGGTGGGTTAGCTCTTCCAACCCATTTTTTAAAACGAGCCAACCCACCCCGCCCTGCATTTTAGCGGGTTGAAGCGGGTCGGGGCGGGTCGAGGCGGGTTAGCCCATTTTGCCACCTCTAGCTGTGACCAGTAGAGTTCGTAAAATGGATTCAACTCGTTAGATTGACCTATTAACTTATAATTTTTTTTGTGGGTTGGGTTTAAGGATTGAACTCGTATTCTTTTTTTACCCCGCATAACTCGTTCCGCTTAACCCGCAGGTTAAGTAGAGTGAGGGCGGGTTGATCCGTTGGGTTGATTCTTTTTTTAAAAATAAAAAGATGACAAGTGATATTATAAATGAATATTTTATTTTTAAATATTTAATATTTAATTAGATTTTTTAAAAATTATTTTTTAAATATGTAATTTGTAATTTTTTATTATAATTATTTATTATTATTTTTAATTTTTTATAATATTTTTTTGTTTTTTATATTTTTTTTGTTTTTTAAATTAGTTAACCCATCTATTTTTTTATTTTATTTTTTATATTAATTAACTCATTAACTTACTTTAAAATAGGACAAGTTGATTCTTCTAACTTATTTTTTAAAACAAATTAGATAAAAAAAATTAAATAATAATGCAGGCCCCATTTTGGTAGACCCAAGTAACGCCTGCTCCTTTAATAGCAATACACTGTCCGGGACTACCCGTGCTACAGTCCATTCGGGCTGTGTAGTGGTACTCAAAATTGAAATACATTCCAATGTATTTTTCACTATAAATTTTGTAATCTGTTTTCTTTCCTTTTAAAAAAATAGAAAAAGAACAAAAGCACTTTCAATGGCGGCTCAATTAGCAATGATAAAGTGCACGACACACTTAATTGCAACAGCGGATTCCCACTTACTCCCACTTACTAGTTACTAGACTTGAATTTTTTTATGCGAGTTGTTTGCAGAAGACAAAATTTGCAAGGCCTTACACACGGATAGAAGTGACTAATGGATAGATTTAAATTTTAAATTAGATTTAAAATTTATTATTTATTTAAAATTTATTATAAATATTTAATATTATTTAATTTATCAATTATTTAATTTAATAAATAAATATTTAATTCATTTATTAATTTATTTTAATAAATTAGATGGATGAATATTTAATTTATTTATTTAAAAAATTATCTTTAAAAAAATTTTTTTCTCTAAAAAAATCTTTTTAAAAATTTCTTTTCTCATTCTAAAAAGGTCTATTTCTCTTTAAAAAATTTAATGTCTAAAAAATTTCTTTCTTTTTAAGAAATTTTATTCTCTCCCTACAAAAATATTTATCTTTAAATAATTTTCTCAAAAAAATTCTCCTTTTTTAAAAATTTCTCTTTCTAAATTTTTTTTCTCAAAAAATTCTCACTCTAAAAAATTTCTCTAAAATATTAAATTGACAAAAATTTAGTACTCATTAATTAAAGAATTAATTCATTGATAAACAACAACTTGTGTTTATATGACATGATAGACCATATCTGTAATAAAAAACCTAAACGAGGGAGAACAAAAAAAGGAGAAGAATGGTTGAGACTTTTGATTTATGGAGACATTTAAAAAAACAACGTAATCCATTTGATTAGTTTTTAATTAAATATCTATTAAATATTTAATGTATATTTTAATTAAATTACTAATTATTTATAATTAAATTTAATTCATTAAATTTAATTTAATAAAATATATTATTTTAATTAAATGAGTTAAACTAATTTTAATATAAATAAATTAAGTGAATTAAAAATTAATGAATTTTATTATCAGACCTACACACAAATGTAAAATCCCAAGTGCAAAATCTGTCTCTTCACATGAAATAAAATTTTCCATGAGAATCCGAATCCCTACTTATAGAAGTTTTATTTCTTTCATAATAGCCTAGGACCAACAAGCATCCGGGATAATAGATGCAAAGAAAAATAGTGAGAGCATGGAAAATGACAATCATATCTTAAAAAGAATGGACTTTCTGCTCTAATAGTCGAGAATCCCCTACGGGGATGAAGAATCATACAGAACATACAACATGATGAAAATGGAAGCAGGGGGGATATCCTCAAATTGATTGATGGTATTGGAGGATCCACCACAAATATTAAGCCTCCAATACAGCCCAAAAACTCAAATATATCCCCTTCCCCACTCCAACTTTGCTGATATGAACACTCACTCGCAAAGACAGCTAGGAGAGGAGTTCCTTCCACCCATCAACCCCCTTCCAAAATTGAAATTACATTGGTGACCAAAGAATGTGTTCTCAGTAAATGGCAACTTTTACTGGTCCATGAATCATGGTGCAAGACACTGCACAGCTTCCTTAAATGTTTCTATTCTTGTGTCTATTCACTGGCAGTCTGGCACAGATTGGTTTGTGAGCTCCAGTCATCAAGAAGGTTTGAAACAGACTCCTCAAGCTTCTTAGCCTGAGGACCTGGCTTCAGAATATTGACATCACCCCATTGGGAGCATGGATCCATCCACCACCTCCTCCGGCCAGAGCACCATGCCCCTGGGACTGCTCGATTACGCCCACGATGGAGGATATTCTCATCAATCATGTCCAGAACAGGGTCATCAACTTCGAACTGTCTAGCAAATGCAGCCCCACTTTCTATCATCTGATCATAAATGGAGACATTAAGGCAGTGCGGTTCCATCTTTGGAGGATTGTCCCAGATCATATACCGTAAGTCACCATTTACAGTTGTGTTCTTGAATTCCGGTGCATTGCAAATGACTGAGTGAAAGTAACCTTCTTGGGATAACTTGACATTTGTAAAATACATCAGGAGTGTTCGAGGTAAATTATCCCAGCCAAAAATACAGTACTCTAGGAAGGATCGGCTCAAGATGAGCCATGGTGAACCTGCAAGAAAAGGAAGCACTCAACATACAAACCCTCATAGAAATAGATTGTGTTGCACAAATAGCGTATGAAAGAATAGATTTGCCTGTGAAGAGTTTGAATGCATCAGGTGTCTGCCGCTTCTCCGTAGCTTGAAAAATTTGACTTCTCCTTGCCAAATATATCCCTGGATCAACTACAATAGGCTGGAATCTATCACTTCTGCATGGGTAAATAAATACATAAATATATGATCGAGAGCTAAATGAAAAAGTGCCACAATATAGCAGGTAGAATTAGCAGTAGTTTTCGTTACTCTTTCCATCCAAGATCACTAGTGTGATCAATGAAACTGAGGTCCCTCCTAACAGAAGAGAAAACATGGGACAGATCTGATACAGATAAAAGAGTATGGATTAGTAAGTTGGATAAGTCTGCAAAAAGAAGACAAGGATCATATTGAGAAGTGAGAATATGAAAGACAAATCAGTTGTCCTTAAAAGAAGCATAGCATAATTCTGTGAATAAAGTTCAGATCAATATATATAGAGCATTTCATTACCTATAAGATAAAATAAAATAGAATAATGACGGTAAATGTTCTTGAATTGGAAGTTGGAACTACAATAATATAGAGCAAAACCAATAGATGCCCCATTTTATTGACATCTGAGGTACATCAAAGTTTGTTTACAAACAGGGCCATGTCAGGCTAACAACAAGAAGAACCAATACAGAATAGAATGTTGCCACTTGCCAATCAAGAGGCTAATGATAATCTATAGTCTAACCTAAGACTTTTGGGTCCATCAGCCCTGAAAGTGGGGGACAGGGATCTGAGAGTTCACTGGTGTCAGTCTTAGGACATTCTATTAACAGGGAAAATAAAAAGAAGATACATTTCACATTTGAAAAGTGTTTGACACTTCAGCGCCAACATTTTATTCCCCCTTACAATTGCTTCCCAGTATACCCCACAGAATATTTTTTATGCTTTATGAGATCAAATTTTATTCTATTTGATCTTTTCTTACTGCTTGCCTTGGACAGGTTCCCTTAAATACATCTGTCATTCACATGGTTTTCTCCAGGATTCATGTGCTCCATTGTCCATTTTCCATTTTACATTGTCTCTTCATAGGAGCTTTTGTGCAGCCCTCACATGATCTCTAGCATTTTGAAGATGGACCATTTTCTTAAGATTTGTATCCACAACTAGCAGTATTCAGTACCAAATATATGTCAGAGTGTAACATACGTAATTGTTTCCTTTTTAACCAGAATCATAATGAAAGTGTTTCAAACTAAAACTTCTTCTAAATAGGTTGTCAGCTCCTACTTGAAACATTTGATTATCTGCATGTTTTTCTTTGTTATTTATGATAACTATTTTGGCTCAAAAGCTATTTTGAGACTTATTCACTTGAGCATGCTTAATTAGATCCTCTTGTCATGATATCAGTCATACTACTAGCTAATTCATCATTAGAAACTTCATTCCACCTTAAGATTTCACTTTATAAGGATGCTTAAAAATATCCCTCCAATTAGAAGTCCATACCTACAGTCTTATTAAATCTGCATAACAAGATTAGTATTCCAATTTATCAAATCATGACCAAATAAGAGTAGCAACATAAAATACCATGCAATTGGAAGATATAACTTGCTCCCTGATGAGATTTTGGCAATCATAAACATTCAAGATATTCAATTGTCTATGCTATAAATAACTTATCCAGCTTATGACCAATCTCTTCCATCTAGCAATAAATATGCAATATCAAAGCATTTTTTCAGACAAGCACAGTTAAAATCGATTTTGGTGGGAGTGCGAAATGCATTACCAAACAAGATAAACCGCACAAGGATAAATGTATAAATTGACTTCACATGCATAAGATAACCTAAAATCATTCACTAGTAAAATGAACCAGATCACAAGAAGGATTTTCAGCTGAGTTTCTTTGGTGTGGAGGGGAGGGTTTTAAGAATCTCTACTACCTGAGAATCTGTTATTTCTTTGATAAGAACAATAACTTCTTACTTTTGGCTGTAACAAGAGGCTCATCAGTACCCCTCTCTTGAACAACCCCCCCTCTTCCATCCCCCTTGGACACCCCTCTACTACCCCTGCCTCCCCTCTCCCATTAAGCCTCTACATCATTTTCAATTCCATACTTCTTTTCCTTTTCTTGGGGTCCTCTCAACTTTTGTCTTGGTTCCAGCTGAGGATGTACCCACACATTCCTTTATGCAAGGACAACTAGTCAACTGGAAAACCTGTCTTGCTCTGAAGCCTGGGTACTCCTCCCAGGGAGGAGTACCGGTACCCGATACGTACCGGGTACGGGTATGCGTATGGTACGCGTTGGGTATGTACCCAAATTTATTTTTTTTTGAATTTAGGTATGGCTCGGTGCGGCTTGGGGTGGCTCGGTGCGGCTTCACCACCGGCTGGGCATGGCTCCACCATATTTTTGCCAAACACAATCATTTTTTGACCAACAAATGGTATTAATTTCAGATCTGCACCCTCATCTTACACGAGCTTCCAATCCGAGTCTCACATGAGCTTCCAAATCTTCATTCTTCTTCTCCCCGAGCTGCGCGACCAAGCTCCAGGGACTGCAACTCCGGCGAGCTTCAGCGACCCTAAACCATTCAGATATTTATTCTTCTCCTACCCAAGCTGCGCGACGTAGCTCCAACTGCGCGACCCGAGCTACGCGACCAAGCTCCAGCGTGGAACGACCGGCCACGAGCTTCAGTTCGTCTGTTCTCTGCCCTCTCTTCAGTCCGTCCGTTCTCTACCCTCTCTTCAATCCGTTCTCTACACTCTATTCCAGATGTTTGCACAAGGTTCTGCTAGTGTTGGTGGATTTGGGTCTGGTAGTGGCACAGGCTCTTCTAGTTCTTTGATTAGCAAATATGCTATTGGAATAGCTGAAAAAAATTGTCCCCTTTGGATTTATGTGACTATATTGCAAAGTAAAAAAGCAGGAAGAGGGAATGCAAGCTGGAAATGCAATTTTTGTGATGAAATTTATAAGGGGGGATCTTATTCTAGAGTGAGATCTCATCTACTAAGGGAAAAAGGACATGGGATTAGCATATGTAATGCTGTGCTAAATGACTATCTTCAAGAAATGAAGCAAATAGAAAGAGAGGCTATTGAGAAGAATGCAAAGCCAGTGCAAGTTCTTTTACCCTCTGGCTCTACAAGTTTGAACCCTCCTAGAATTGATATGTCTTCTGATGGGAGCAAGAGAAGAAGAGGCACTGAGAGTGCAACAAGAAGGGCATTTAATAATGAGGCAAGAGATCATTTGTCATGTGAAATAGCTAGACTATTCTACTCTGCTGGTTTACCATTCAATGTGGCTAGAAATCCTTATTTTGTTAGCTCATTCACATATGCTGCAAATACTACCCTCTCAGGTTTTCTTCCACCTAGCTACAATGCTATAAGAACTTCAATGTTGCAAAGAGAAAAAGCCCACATATTGAGATTACTTCAACCCATCAAAGACACTTGATTAGAAAAAGGTGTGAGTATAGTGAGTGATGGTTGGACTGATGCACAGAGAAGATCATTGATTAACTTCATGGCTGCATCGGATTCGGGACCTATGTTCTTGAAGGTGGTTGATGGCTCTGGTGAGTTTAAGGACAAACACTATATTGCTAATTTGATTTTGTCCACCATTGATGAGGTTGGATCACAAAAGGTGGTGCAAATCATTACTGATAATGCACCTGTTTGCAAGGCTGCTGGAGCAATTGTTGAATCCATTCATCCTCATATCTTTTGGTCACCGTGTGTGGTGCACACCTTGAACCTTGCTTTGAAAAATATTTGTGCTCCTAAAAATAATCCAAATAATGAGAGTGTTTATGCTAAGTGTCATTGGATTATTGCTGTTGCTGATGATGCCTTTTTCATTAAGAATTTTATCATGAATCATTCCATGAGGCTAGCCATGTATAATCAATTTGTGCATCTGAAGCTACTTTCTACTGCTGAGACTAGATTTGCCTCCGTCATTGTAATGCTTAAAAGGTTTAGAACTATTAAGCATGGTCTCCAATCAATGGTCATTAGTGAAGAATGGTCTCACTATAAAGAAGATGATGTTCAAAAGGCTGCTACTGTGAAAGAAACAATTTTGAATGACCTTTGGTGGGATAAAGTTGATTATATTCTAAGCTTTACAAAGTCCATCTATGAAATGCTTCGTTCTTGTGACACCGATAAGCCAAACCTTCATTTGATTTATGAGAAATGGGATTGTATGATTGAGCAAGTGAAGCTAGCCATCTATCAACATGAGAAAAAGGAGTTGAATCAACATTCATCCTTCTATGGAGTGGTGTATGTCATCCTAATTTCTAGATGGAATAAAAGTTGCACACCTCTTCATTGCTTGGCTCATTCACTTAATCCTAGGTAAATTTAATTAACTTTCAAGTTCCAAGTTCTTTTACTTTTTCATCTAAGAGATGTACTTTGGTTTTTGTATTATAGTAATCACAATTTATATTTTGTATAATAGGTATTATTGTAGACAATGGCTTGAGGAAGCTCCAAAACGAGTCCCCCCACATAAGGACAATGAGATTTGTATGGGGAGAAACAAATGCCTGAAGGATTACTTTCCGGATTCTCAAGAAAGGCGAGAGGTCACTTCAGAGTTTGTTAAATTCTCAAGTGGTGAAGAAGAGCTTAGTCAATTTGATTGCTTGCAAGATAGTGGGACTTGACACCAAAGGAATGGTGGGTCATGTATGGAGCTTCAATCCCCAAACTTCAAACCATTGCCTTGAAGCTCCTTTCACAACCTTCCTCTTCCTCTTGTTGTGAAAGGAATTGGAGCACATATTCCTTTATCCACTCCATAAAAAGGAATAGGCTAAATCCCAAGAAAGTTGAAGATTTAGTTTTTGTCCACACAAATCTTCGTCTCCTCTCAAGGAAGAATAAGAACTATAATGAGGGTGAGACTAAAATGTGGGATATTGGTGGAGATGAATGGGATCCATTTAAAGGAGCTGGGATTATTGAAGTTGCTAGTCTCTCTCTTGATGAACCAGATTTGGAGGCTGTTCTTTTCACTGATGATGGGCAAGGAAATGATGAAATTGAGTTGGAGTTTGATTTTTGTAATCATCTTTAAAAGTTGTCACGTTGAATAACTTAAGTATTGTAATTTCTTATCGTAGATGTTGTCTTGTTTGAATAACTTAAGTTCTTTTCTATGTTTTATGTTGAAATTCGTGTGTTTTAATTTTTATGCTATGTTGTCATATTTTATTATGTGAGATTTTAGTTTATTATACATATATATATATATATATATATATATATGACGTACCCATACCCTAGTTTTTTGAAAATTTTCATACCCCGTACCCATATCCGTACCGGGTACCGGTACTGTACCCGTACCCATGCAACGTAGCTGTCTTTTCACCTTGAGTCCTGAGCAAATTCAGTAATCATGGGCAATTCTGAGTAAACTTTAAATTTATTTGGACAACAAAAATTTGATTTCAAAGCAACACATGGAGAGGCCTCAAATTTAATTAGCCTGTAGCAATCAATCCAGCCTTACAACCTGGAGACATTTCAGTTTCATTTATAAAGAATCAACATAAACGTCATGGTTTCAAATTAAATAACAATAATAAAAATAGAAAAGAAAGAATCTAAAAATGACGAAATCTTATAGAAACTGTAAATAAATTATTTTTATCATATAACAGCAATATTACATTGACCTCAATGCAACAATCTTTTTAAACTTAATCAGAAAGATATACATTATAGAGTTCAGCCAACCTTCTACTAAATTTAGAGCATGTTCCGTCCCCAACATACGTTAAATGTCAAAAAAGCTATTGCTTTGCAACAGAAACATGTTTGGGCAAAATGTCAAAAAGTTGTTGATGTTAAAAATTGATACATCAACAGCTTTTTTTCAAAAGCGAAAAATTTGGCTATTTTATAAAAAACTGTTGGGATTATTCTCAACAGTGAGATGTAAATACTATTTTGTCCTCAATTAAATAATTTTTTTAATTAATCAAATAATTTTTTTAATTATTCTATACTTATTTTAATAATTTGATACATAAAAGTGATTCTTTTTTATATCATCCAAATGAAACACATTAACTTAAAATCACTTTTCCGCTAACATATCCAAACATAAAACTTTTTGTCTTATAATCGATTATAACAAAAAATTTCTATACAATAATCGATTATTGAAATAATCTAGTTTTCACAACTCTCCCAAATACGCACTTAATATTTCAAACTAGCTGTTAGTTATATCCAACCAAATCAGACCTAATAAAATTGCATTATCCTGGTTCCAATTAAGAGGGGAAAAAAATCCAAAATAAAGAATCGTCAGCAAATACAAGTCTTCATCTGAATACTGTTTATTTCTTGAAAACTAGCTGTTAGTTGCATATTGCAGTGAATATTTTAAAATGTAGCATTAACAAAATACATAAACAAAAATATAGCATACACAATTTATCTTAATCTATTCATCCACCTAAGCCTAAATCTTATAGCATGTGCCAACTAACAACCACCAACTCAAATCACCTTACCACTCTCTGTATCTGGAGTTTCTACCAACTATGCAAATATATTAGTTAACAAGATTAATGAAAGTATTATCTAAATTACTACCGAAATGAAGATCTTGGCTCATCTTTTATTTTCTTTTCCCTTCTACTCCTATCAGTATCCAGAACTTAACATCCAAATTTTGGAAATCCAAAACCCAAGCACATAGTACAGGAATAAAACACGAAGTACATTAGGCACAAAAATCACGAATACTTAGACATAAATTCATGAGATTATATCAAAGATTCAATACTAAGACCAGCAACTATAAGAAACCATTTTCCCATAATCTGGTATAAGTGAAATGAGAATACAGACATCTTAGAGCAAGCTCGTTGATTCGAATTATCAATTCTAGAGAAATCAAGTTTTTAATTTATATCACATCTCAAATTTCCTAAGACAAGTGAAACCCAAAACACACAAATGAAAACCAAAACAAAGCTCCTGAAAAACTATAGAAACTTTCCAATGATCATATCAAGCCACTACACAGACAACAACAACCTTAACATTGCAATATTGCATTACCCAAAAAATCAAATGCATACTGCAAATCCATGAACCAAAATAGAAATTACCGTATTGGCATTACCATCCTGGGTGATGAGGGGATAGTCACGTGCACTCAAAGTGACAAACCAATTCCATCCACCATCCAACTTCATCATAATAGCAGCAGCCCTCAGAGTGATGGCAACATTGGAGGAGCCCAAGTAGGTTACATAATCAGCCTTCCCCACCACATCCACATTCCCGAAAGCCCGAATCGCCGGCACCGACATAACTGCGGCAACCAGCTTCTGCCGCTCTTCATCACTGGCATCCATTCCAAGATGAAGCAGGTAACGGTTTCTGGGATGATAGATTGCCAGCAGCAAGCGGAAGATCCGGTTCTTGTCTCTGTTTCCACCAGAGATGAAGTAAGCAAATGCAGGAGAGTAGTGAGAACCATGGTGAACAAGAGAAGGGAAAGTCTTGGGGGAGGTGAAGGAAGAGAAGGAAGAGAGCAAGAGAAGGGTGAGGGAGAGGAATGCTGCAGTGAAAAGGGTGAAGAGCCATTTCTTCTCAGCACCCATTAAAAGTAGTAGTGACGATGAAAATGGTACCTTTGGGTGGTGGTGGTGTGGTGTTGGGGCATATGGGTGTATGTATCTATGGCTTGTTCTTGTTGTTGTCAAAAAGTAAGGATTTTGAGAAGTGGGTGTGGCTAAATTCTGGGTTTTGAGATTGTTTGGGTTAATGGGTCAGTGAAGATCTTGCCTTTTTCGTTGGTTTGGTGGTGTGGTTGGGAGGGTGACGGTGTTGGGCATGGGAGCTATCAAAAGTAATTAGAGTAATAAGACACATGGAAAGGAAAATAGTGATTGAAAGATGAAAACCCCAGATCAGAAAGTTCCAAAATTTTATCCCAGAATTGCTCTTTCTCACGAATTCTATGTGTATGTGTGCTGTTGGGGAAGTCTAGGGTTTTTTCTCAAGTTAGATTTGTTGTTGGGGGTCTCAGAAGAAATTGGAGATCAGGGATTATATCCTTTCTTTCTCTGTCTAAGAGGCCTGAATCTGATTCATTGATTTCAAAAACTAATAATGTCAAAAGTCAAAACAATCTTAAAACAAATAATGTTCTTTAAAAGGTATAGCTTTGATTGAAAGAAAAATGATATGCACTTGTCGAACTTAAAGTATTTGAATAAAATAGGTTAAGAAAACATTTAAATCCAATTTCTTTTTCTTTAAAAATTGATAGTCGATGTTGAATTCTCTTTCTCCGGGAAAACAAAATGTGAAAAATGGTATAGACAGTACGGTACAGACATAAGTCGGCAATAAAACGCAAAAGAAAAAAAACACTAGATGAAGTAAATAATTGTTTTTAGATATGGCGATGGGAATATTAAAATTAATATTAATAATAGTAATAAATTTGACTGTGGACCTGGCTTCTGGTGTTCATGGCTATATCGAGCTGAGTTTAATTTGGTTTGAATTATGATTAGAGTCAATTTTTAAGTTTCAAATTAGTTTCGATTTTAAAGCAATAAATGATTAGATAGACATGATATTTAATTAAAATATATAAACTTAAATATTGTATATAAATATTATATATAATTAATTCATAAATTTTTTAAAATAAAAAATTAAATTTAAAATATGATTTATAATATATATGTTAAAATAAATTATAATAATATAAAAATATTTTCATATTATGTAAAATGTTAAAAGTATTAATTTAAATAAAAAATATTATAATTTATTATTAATTTTAAAAAATTATAAAATTTAAAATATTATGTAATATTAAATCAAGTTTGATCAATTTGAAACGTAACCTAAATTCGATTCAAAAGGCATATCAAATCTAATACGAATTCGACACAATTAGCTTAAGACCATTTATCGGGTTGAGTCAGTCTTGAACATCGTGATTGCTTGGTTGACAAAAACATTTCATAAAATCAGACAAAAGAAACTTTGTAGATAGAGTGATAGGGAAATTTTTTTAAAAAAATTTTTGTTTGATCAAAGGAAACTAACAGGAGATTTTAATAAAAAGAGTTTTTTTAGGTCATTCGATAAAGAATTAAAAGTACAAAATAACAAATGAAAATTAAATTTTTTTAAGCTTCTCATATATTAAATGCTTTAACTTTTATTTATTATTTTTTTTATTCCTCAATCAATTTACGTGTGATGTAAAAAAAATTATGAAATAAAAATAGGAATAAGAATACTAACGTGTGTTAGTCTAAATAAAGGGTTTCGAGTTCTTTAAATATATGGTCATAGATTTGATTTAGTGATTTATATATATGAAATAATATCATTAAAAAATGTCTTCACTTAAGCATCTGATCGAACATCGAGAGATTAGTCTCTCACTTATCGGATAGGAGGATACTTTGAAAAATAAAAATAATAATAATAATAATAGGAATATAAATTAATAAATTAGAATGAACATCATATTCTAATTCTATAGTTTGGTACAATGTGATAAAATATGGAATAAAAAATAATTCTATATTTTGATGTATAGATATAAGATATAATATAGAATAGAATCTAAATTGATGTAAATGACATAATTACCTCTTAATGTGAAAAAAATTATTTTTTTCTTTCACACACATGTATATATATGGGAGGAATCAAATTATACTAAAAGTCACTCTTACACTATTGAATAACATTTTATTGAACAATTTTCTCACTAAATTTATCATTGAATTGAAAGTTCCTATCATATAGATTATATATATAAATTTTTACATTAATTCAAAATCATTTAGTACTTCATTGATATACGTCAAAATTAACGTAATATATACTTTTGAAATATACGAAAATAAGAATCACTTGATTACATTTTTATTAATGTTTAATTTTTTCAAGATTTGACACAATTGATCAAGGTGTTAGATAACTATAATTTAACGGTTGGATCGATAAAAATCATATTGTATTAAAAGTTATTAGGTGATATAAGTATGTCAAGTCTTATACTGATATAACTTGATCTCTCCCTATATATATATATATATATATATTTATATATTAGAGTTTTTATTGTAAGAGAGTTTATTGTGAGAAGGTAAGAGTAAATCTTGACCATACAACTATATATGAATGGTCAAGATTAAAAGTTACTTAAAGGTCATGTAATCACTTAAAAATATCATATTCATTTATGTTTTAATTTTGACCATTTATGTAAGATCCAACGGTCAAGATTCACTTTTTTCACCTCTTATAATAAATAATTCTCTGACCAGATATATATATATATATATATATATATATATATATATATATGAATGTGCATTATTTGAAATAATATTTAATATTAATTTTTATTGATAACTAAAAATCATGACAATATTTTTTCATTAATTGTAATAATATTATCTTACTTTCCTAGGCAAGACCAAAAGCTTCTATCCACTTCTTTTAGAAGAGGAGCGCGAAGTTTGAAGGCTGAGTTTAGGTTAGATGGAGTTAGTTAGGTTAGGGTTAGGTAAATTCTTGAAGAATAATCTTTGTCAAATTTATAAATTAAATAAGAATATATAAGGTAAAAAAATTATGGAATCTCATTCCCTCCATTTTATGGAAGAATAGGATTCCACAAATTTATGAAATGAAATTTGGAATATTGTTTTTCATTAACAAATGTAAGAATCATCTTATTCCGAAATTGAATGTGGAATGTCATTTCATTCCTTCACACTAAACATGCATTCATTAGACAAATCCTAATAAAAATTAGGATTTAACTTTGAACCAAGAATAATGTTACATACACATATTTACATGCACATTACCTTATATCTGCATAGTTTCTACCAGAGACGGATTCAAGGGAGT
Source organism: Ormosia semicastrata (assembly GCA_029884595.1). Taxonomy (NCBI): domain Eukaryota; kingdom Viridiplantae; phylum Streptophyta; class Magnoliopsida; order Fabales; family Fabaceae; genus Ormosia; species Ormosia semicastrata. Next base: position 28,436,719 of record JAQQTO010000053.1, on the reverse strand, counting down.
AAGCATGGGCCTTGCCCCCTCTTCTCACCAAATTTTTTTATGTATTAATAATTTAATCTAATTTATTAAAAAAATAAAAGAATAATTACATTAATCTTTCACAAGATTAATTTTTATTATATTTACACTTTTCTTATTTAAAAATTATATTAACATCTTTGATTTTATGTATTGTTATTACAATTCAACACTCTTCTTTGTCTATGAAATCACACATATTTTTCCTATTTTATGTAGGAATATTACATAAAGTCTCATTGAAAATACAAAGTAAGGGAGGTATGAGTAATTTTTCAAATAAGAATGGTGTCAATATAATAAGCATTAACCTCAAAGGAGGTTAGTATAATTATTTCAAAAATAAAAATAGTGAAATTAAAAGAATTTATACTTGATATGTATTTGACATGTGATTCATGATTATTTTATATACATTGGTATTATAATTTCAACTCATCTTTCTATTAATTTTTAATCTTTATATAATAAATCTACTCACTCCTCTCACTTTTAGCTTCATTCTTTTCCCTTTTTTAAATTCTAAATATATAAAAATTTTATTTTGTTGTCTGTGAATCATGATGTAGAGGACGTGATACGTTTAATATCTAATATAAATATATATTTTTATTCCTTTTTCACTTTATTCACAAAACTTCCTATTTAATAAAAGGGAAATCATCTTCTAAAATGAGCAAATAAAAGTATATCTACCATTAATTTAAAATAATACATTTTGATCTTAACCTACTAAATAATCTAAGGGTGAATACATCTTTATTTGCTAACTTTAAAATTTTTTTCCTATATTTAATAATATGATTCATGATTTTCAGCCTATTCATTAAATATTTTTTGCATTTGTCCCTAATTTCTACCATTTGATTATAACTAATCTTATCTTATTTTCTACACACATTTACTCTTATTTGGTTACTCGAATAGATGTGAGGAGATCTAACTCAAAATAAATGTGCACCAAGCATTTTCCCTGATCAAATCTATCTATTGTTCAATTAAGTATTGTTAAATTATTAACTAAGTTTATTTATCTTAATCATTATTTAGGGAATTTAATCTTTTAATGATATGCTAATACATCATTTAATGATAGTGTAAAAAATTGACGCTAATAATGGAACAAATTTACACTATCATCTAATTTTGTGTTAGTACATTATTAAAAAAAATGTTTGAATTCTTAAGTAGTGGTTGTGATAGTCAAACTTCTTTAATATGTTACATATATGATTGCATAATAATGTAAAAAAGTTTTAGACCAACAATATAATAAAATTAAGAGTAATATTAGTATAGATTCAAGTTCACGATGAACCTTATGCATAACAGCATATCTACCATTGAATTTCTTAATATGTACATATTTATTATTTTAAATTATGTTTTGAATGGTGAAGATGTTGTCACATATAAGGTTCACCGTGAACCCGAATCTATACTAACACTACTTTAAAATTAAATTTAAAACTAATTAGGTTTTGATTTGATGATTTTTTGATAATAACAAGTAAGGGAGAATATACGTGTTAAAACCTTCCTCTTGGAATGAGGGAGTAAGACTCCAAATTCTCTATTCCAATTAGAAAAAAAAAACTCCCAAATTTGCATTCAAATTCAACTATGCATTACAATGGTATTATTTCCTATTTACTCAATGACCAAGTAACTAACATATAACAACCTCTATGTAATCCTATAACTAATTACCACACTACTATTATTACAATACAATTCATTTCAATACCACCCCTTTTGAAAACAACCTTGTCCTCAAGGTTGATGTAAAAGAAACATTAAATGCTAATGTAGCAACCAAGGAAAATTTCACTATCATAACGTGCTTCACTCCAAAAGCTCGGCTCTAGATCTTTAAGTCTCTGATTGTTGATGATCTCTTTGTGTCGAAAGCCAATGTTGAATCCTTAAGGCCAATTAGAGACAATGGCATGGAACTGCCAATTTGCTGAATCTTGGGTGAAGACCACGTGTACAAGAATAGGTGGACGATGTTGACTAGTTGGAGCTATACTCACAATATGGACTGATATTATTGTTCTAAATAATAAGAAGACGACCTCAAGCTCAATTATAGCGTTAAAGGATGCTGTCTTAGATTTCCATGTGCATGAAACTGATCTAAATTTAAATGAAAGCAGAGGTGGGTACTGTGAATGGAAAATACTATCCAATTGCATAATGGCTGCTGTTGTTCCCACTTGTTACCGTATCTCTAAGAGAAATTTATGGCAAGGACCCTAGTACATATCTAGCATGTACAAGGGATGCAGATGGGACCCATGTTTATATTGCTGGAACCTGAATGTTCATGGAATTTTCCTGCACTATGGCACAGTAGCAAGTAGCAACAGATATAGCAAAAGCTTCCATGCCATCCGCATCGTTGCATGGGATAACCCCAATGATTGAAAATTCAATATAGCAAGCATGGTAAAAGGATCAAAAGCATCCCACAGCTCTTTGCCATAGTCCCTATGCTGATATCCTCCTCTAGCATTTTGTCAAACAACAAATATGCACAACTACAACACCTCACTACATAGAAGAAAATTGGGAACCAATCATCTAAAAATCTTCCATGCATACCTGATTCAGCCATAGTGCTTCTCAAATTCCTTCTGAGAAATGTTGAATGATGCTACTTCCACCCCATGGGGATAATTACCAACCAAGCAGATAGCAACAACAAAAGTAAATCTAGCAACCATTGAATCATAAGGAACTCTAACACTGATCAAACATCTAGTACCAACTACTGCCCCCAAAATGCTATATATTACCTAGTTCTCCAAAAAATCCAATGCCTGAGGCTTTTGACGATGCTGAATTCCATCAACAACTTCAATATTAGTGAACACCTTTCCACCGCTATTCAAAGTGCTAGGCGAGCTTCCTCTTCGGCATTAAGTTGTTCCCCCAATTCTACAGACCAAGATCCTTCTACACAGTGAGTACCTTTTTTCATGGCTGTGCCACTCTCAACTAAGGCACGGATGTTAGAACCTTTCTTTTGGAGCCTATAACACTAAATTCTTTATTCTTTTTTTTTTTAGCAAAATTGGTATGCAAGAGCATCATTATAATGCAAGACATCCCAACTAAGTTGACACCTCAAGCATTATTTATCATTTGCAGCATGTCAAAAATATTATTAAAAAAGAAAAAAAAAGAAAGAATACAAAAAAAAAACACATTAGGAGACATAAACTTGACCCATGATAGAAATCTAAACTTTTTCTAAAATTTCATTCTTTAAAAAGAAGGAATAGAATTTTCCTCTCTGAAAACATAACAAAATTCATCTTTTTGAAATTAAAGCTTTATTATTTTTTAGTCTCCAAAAAACAATTAATGGGTTGGAAAAAACAGCAATAACCAAACTTGAATCACATTCAAGCCAAATATGATGCCAATAAACTTATATTTCTTTATTCGGATTAGAGAAAAACTCATAAATTTATATTTAATTTTTAACTATGCATTACAATGTTATTATTTTCTTATTTATACAATAACCAATAAACTTACATATAACAACCTCTATCTAATACTGTAACTAATTATCAGACTACTATTACTACAATACAATTCGTATCAATATGCTACTCTTTAGGGGTGTTCATACATGGGGACGAATTAAGATGAGTTTAGTCCGCACAATTCGATTCGATATACTGATTGTGCTATTTTCTTTTTAATCCAGATTTGACTTAATTATGTCGTAATTAATGATTAGGTTGGGACGAGGTCTACCTAATATTTAAACAAAGTGTACAAATTGGGATATGATTCATAACTAAATCATAAAATTTTAGATGTAAAAAATTAAAATTAAGAAATAATTTATAATATATATTTTGAAATAAATTATATCAATATAAAAATATTATTATGTTATATAAAAATATTAATAGATATTTACAAGTCTTATAATTTATCACTAATTTTAAAAGAAAAACATTATCTATAAAATATTATATGTCATCGGGTCAAACTAATTTGAAATATAACTCGAACTCAAACTTTGCCTAATTAGTATTGGGCCGAGACAAGTTATTGGGTGGGGATGGGTCATGAGCATCCTAATACTCCCGTAAAGAGTTTTGGCACTATGAAGTTATGTGACGTAAAAATATAGTTAATTTAGTCAGATAAATGATTAATTATTCTATCCACTTATTTTTATCTGTTTTTTAAAATTATTACATAAAAACTAAGAAAGTCATTAAATAATCTCGATTATAAATAAAAATAATTATACTTGATTGAATTACCCTTGATCGAATTACCCTTTATTCAAAACATTCTACTAATCTTATCTCTATTTATTAACATTAACGACAAAGTTAGAAAAAGAAATAGTTAGACTAATCAGTTTCTTAAAAAAACAGAGAAAATGAAAAAAAAAAACTTTTCTAAGAAGACAAATAAAATTGAATAGAAAAAATGCATATTTTTAATAAATAGTTAAATCAATGGGATAAATAATTAATAAATTTACAATTAATAATATATGTTAATAATATATGTTACTCCTGTCGAAACAAGCAATTGTAATCCATTAGGTAGGAGACGTTTATCGTACACCTACCATATACCAAGTGGGTTTACCTAGGGATATTTAGTGGGCTGGGTCAACTCATGAATCCACAAGTTTTGATCCAACCCAACCCACAAAATGAAGGTTAGGTCTGGTTGAAAAATACTTCAACCCATAAGGTACGGATCGAGTAGTGAGTTTGAAAAGCACCAATCCGCACAAACTCAACCCACTCAAGTAACATTTTTTTTTGTATAAAAGTCATTTAGTCATTGTGATATTTCAAGTTACTTTTCGCTTACTTTTTTATAGTGCTAAATAAGTTTTGGTATAGACATTATGGTCACATTGAGAATGTCACCGAGAAAATATTGATAAGAAATTCACAAAGCATCTAACAAACCATTGCGATAAAAATTTAATGAATCTCTTGGATGACAAAGAGTATGAGAAAGTTGATAATGAAGAAAATGACTATATCAATCCATATTCTATATGTGATGACATTGGCTTCAGTTGCTTAATGTGGTTTGTTGTTTATGAATTTTGAGACTTCTTAGCTTACTTTAGTTTATTTCAGACTTATGTTAACTTAAAGACTTGTTATGGTTATTTATCTTATTTGAGACTTATTATGTCTGTGTAAAAGGCTGATTATGTGACTTTTTAATTTATTTGAAACTTATGTAATTTTTAATTAAGATATGTTATGTGTAATGTGTAACATCCCATTTTTCATAAAACTTTTTTTGTAGAATAATTTTTAGAGAAAACTTAAAAAAAAAACCCTTTGTACTATACGCGTTGTGCACTTTTGTCATGTTACTTAAAAAATATACAAAATGGATCTATTACTTTATGTTTTGTGCAAAGAACTACAAAATGATAACAGACATTAGTTTTTGGATGGAAACATGCACGTGCACATCTGAATTTTTTACCCCCAAACACTGTCTTCTTCTTCCACCCACCCAAACCGTAGAACTCCATAAGACGCCTCCATTGTTGCCGATCTAGTCTCCGATGATAACCACCAGCACGATGACAACAACATTGAACCGCTACTCCCTCACAACCACCACTCCGCCACAATCGCCGCTCTTCGATTCCAATGAGTAAGACAAAATCGACCCAAACGCGACTCAATCTCTTTGCTTCTATGCTTGCATCGCGAGTTGATGGGGAATCACGCAGTCTTAGACGGACGGCGATTTCAGGTGACATCATTTGCTGGTGCGCAATGGTGGAGGTCTTGGGTTTGTGGGGCTTCGACAATGAAGGATAGTAGTTGATGGGTCTTTACTTTGAGGTTTCAAGTTTCTGGGTGATGGGGTTGACTGCTATTGTAACATCCCTAGAAATACTAATAAATAAAAATAAGAAAATAAAAAACCCTTAATATATAAAATAACTATTTTCAAATATGAAACCATTTATTTGAATAACCTAAAGATTATTCGAATAAAGCCTTTGCTAGTCAAAATAACAAGATGATAAAGTATATGAAAAATTTGCCATTTATTCAAATAATGATATATTATTTGAATAAATAGTTGTAGGATAGTAGAAAAGGGAAATTACATAGCATGAAAACAGAATAAAAAATTTAGTTTTGATCCAATTCCTTGTCTCGTTGGACTTCAAGCACTTTTTGGTTACAATGAAACCAAATTAATGAAGCAATGATGAAGAGATCAATTTGATCAAACATTCATCTGAAACTAAGCCAAAGAAGGAAGACAAGTGTCTAGGCATTTAATGAAGGATGAGTTTAGCAAAATGAAGTTAGCACAAATAGGTGTAGGAACGGGGAAGTTTATGCGATTATGGAAACGATTGTTTGTAATAGGTGGCAAATCATAAACATCTTTGATCTTAGAAAATTTTGGATTTAAATAATAAGAAAGAGATAAGTGTCCATGAAGCTTGAAGAAGCTTATACGTGCATGAAAATCATATTAAGCAAATGATTACGGGAAAGGATTTTTTACAAGAAGGAATCCCATTTTGATAGTCAAGCTACCTTACATCATCCATACTTCATCACCATACGTAAGGCAAGCTTACCTAAGGTCTATAAATACCATTTCAGCCTCCCAAATCTCATCACAAACACAAAGTCACAAAGCCAGTCTGTTGCCATCCTTAACTTTCCCATCTTCAACCACATTACCACTAAACCAAATTCGGAAAACTAGGTAGGAAATGTCAAAAACACAATTCTTTACTCTTTAATTCTATCACCCATACCTCCTAGTCCATTCTTTTTCAACCATTCACGTTGCTCTATTTTTATAATAATGTAACAGTGACATTCTGGTTTCTACAAAATGTGATTTTCGACATCTTTATTCGAATAACACTAATATTATTCGAATAAAGTATCTTTACAGAAGTCTAGAAAAGTGATTTCCACCAGTTTATTCGAATAACACTTGTGTTATTCGAATAAAGCCTGTTAAAAGACTTCAAAAGCTATTTTTTAGAAGTTTTTATTCGAATAACACTTTTGTTATTCGAATAAAAGTAAGATTATTATTCTGATAACGATTTTGATACTTTGATAATGACTTTGTTATTCTGATAATACTTTTGTTATTCTGATAATGACTTTATTATTCTAATAATGATTATGTTATTTTGATAATGATTTTGACCGAAAAGCTTTAGAAATGAGATTTTAAATATAAGTAATCTCTTATGAGTTATTATTTTAACTCTTTGTATCAATCTTTCATTTAATTAATTTTATTATGAGTTATTTTAAGCTATTCTTTATATTAGATATGTTAATTATTGATCATTATAAACGTTCTTTATCAATGTTCTTATTTTATACTATAATGATACTTGTTTAATATTGATCTATAGAGAAAATATTTTTGAAATATCATCCCATAGATAAAAATGTATCAATGTGCAAAGAGATTATTATTACGGCTGTGATGAGATGATCAATGGACGTCTTGGTCAAATTATTGTGGCCATGATAAGAGGATTAAAGGGCGCCTTAATCATTTTTAATAATTGTAGTCATGATGAGAGGATTGGGGAATGCCCTAGTCAAATTATTGTGGTCATGCTGAGAGCATTGGGGAACACCCAAATAAAGAGAAAGAGGCACATTTGATTAAAAGTATTGAAATGAGATGATGAAAAGAAGATTTTTGAGAAATGTTGAGAAATGAATAAGCAGTTAATTATTTTATGACAATATGAATTACTTATTTATTCATTTATTAAATATTTCTTTCCAAATTTATTTTACTGTTTTAAATTGTTGGACTCTCAGCTATGGTTTTAGAAATAAATATTAGTAAATAATTGATGATAAATTTATATTACATGTTTTTGCATATTCCTACTGATGAGATTTTTATCTCACTCTTTTTTGTGGTATAATGTTTCAAAGAAGGCCGATCGTAAGAGTTCTTGTTGACTTTTGAGTTGAGCAAGTCTACATGCCAAACTATGGGGATTATGTTTTCTCTGTGACCTTAGGCGATCTTTTCCTGATCATACTACTCTTCGATGAGTAGCTAGAAAAAGAATATTTTTTGTAAATATGTAAAAATGTGAAAAGTTGTAGTAGCACTATGAAGGCTTTGGTAAAGCCTAATTTTGTTAAAATGGTGCCTAACTTAAAGGGTGTTATGTTTGTGTAAACCTAAATTTTGAAGGGATATAATCCTATATGTAAAATATCTTATGAACTAACGTGAAATGCAGTAGTTTGTTATGTAATGTTTTATTCTAATTTGAGAACTAAATAAATAAAATAAAAATTAGAATAGGACGTTACAGTTTTGTATCAGAGCAGATTCCTAGGCAAAGTGGTTTGTGAATCATTATTGCTTTTTGAATAAATAAGTTGGTTGTTGCAAGAAAGGATGTCGCGTAGGCGGAATAACGTGAATCCTCACCTTGAGGATAGAGTAGAAAGGATGATGGATACACTCGCAAAAATTGCTGCAGCTATGCGGGAACAGACAATCGTGACCAATCAATTCTTCCAGCATGTAAGAGTAAATGGAGGTCGGTCCAGCACAAGGTGCTCCTACGACAAATCTGAATTTCCAAGGACTGTCCAAATTTCAGAAAGTGAATCCTCCATCTTTTAAAGGAGAATACGACCTTGTTGTTGCAGAAAATTAGTTAACGGAGTTAGAAAATTTTTTCCCTGTCTTAGGATGCACCGACGCCCAAAAAGTAAATTTTGCTACATACATGTTATTTGGAGAAGCTAAGCACTGGTGGCGTGGAGCGAATTTCAGAAAGCGAATCCTCTAACTTTTAAAGGAGAATACGACCCTGTTGCTGCAAAAAATTAGTTAGTGTAGTTAGAAAGGATTTTCGCTGTCTTGGGATACACCGACGCCCAAAAAGTAAATTTTGCTACATATATGTTATTTGGAGAAGCTGAGCACTTGTGGCGTGGAGCTAGGCGACTTCTAGAAACTCTAGACGCATCAATCACCTGGGAGAATTTTTAAAATATTTTTCTGGAAAAATATTTTCTTGCCAGTATTCGGAAAGAGAAAGAATTAGAATTTTTACAATTACGAAAAAGAAATATGACAATTGGTCAATACATAGCAAAATTTGAGGAGTTGACAAAATTTTCCTCTCATCTTCAATTTATATTAACGAAAAATGTAAAGTTGTGAAATTTGAATCTAGACTGAGACCAGAAATTAAAAAGGAGGTTAGTAAACTTGAAGTCAAGCAATATTCTATACTAGTTAATAAATGTAGAATTGTGGAAATGGATCTTCTAGAATAAAAAGCTGAGCAGGAATGACAATTCCAGTTTAAGCGAAAAAGGGAGGATAATGGGAGAAAAGCTAGAAATAATAAATTCAGGCAAAATATGAATAAGGAGAAGCAGGTCCAACTTGAAGAAAAGTGCCTAAAGTGTGGGAAGGCACATGGAGATAGACCATGCTTATATGGACAACGAGTATGTTATACTTGTGGAAAGCATGGACATATCTCAAGGGATTGCAAAGTTAATAAAGCAAATACACCAACAACACCACAAGTTAGGAACCCTCAGACAAAGCCACAAATTCCAAGAAGAGTCTTTGCCCTTAGCAACCAAGAAGCAGAATAATCTCCAAATTTAATAACAGGTCAGTGCCTCATAAATAATACTCTTTTAACTCTATTATATGATTCTGGAGCCACACATTCTTTTATATCCCATGACTATTTGAAAAATCTGGAATTGCTTGTGAACGAGTTACCTTATAATTTATTGGTAACTACACCTACTATAAATAAAGTCTGAAGTTCTCATGCATGTTTAAATTGTCCTATTTGTGTTGAAAATAAGTCTTTTGTTGCAAACCTAATTTGTTTACCTTTGCAAAACATTGATGTTATCTTAGGAATGGACTGGCTATCCTCCAACCATGTGATACTAAATTGTCTTGATAAATTTATTTCTTTTCTTTCACTCCCCGACCAAGAAAAATCCCAAAATACCCTTTTATCTGCCAATAAAGTTAGTAGAGGTATAATGAAAAGAACTCAAAGATACATTCTCCTTCTCTCTTATGAGACAAAGAATGAGCTGAATTTAAATACTATTCCTGTAGTTAGAGATTACCCTAAAGTTTTTCCCTCAGATATTTCTAACCTACCACTAGAAAGGAAAATAAAATTTTTCATTGACCTAATACCAGGAGTAGGCCCTATATCAATTGCACCCTATAGGATGTCCTTTATAGAATTGAGTGAACTTAAGAAGTAAATTGAGAAATTATTAGAAAAATAATTTATAAGGCCTAATGTGTCACCTTGGGGAGTTCTGGTGCTTTTAGTGAAAAAGAAAAATGGTAGTCTTAGGCTATGTGTAGATTATAGAAAACTGAATAAGGTAACCATTAAGAATAAATACCCACTTCTTAGGATAAATGATTTTTTAGATTAAGTATAGGGAGCTTCAGTATTTTCAAAGATAGATTTAAGGTCAGGATATCACCAAATTAGAGTTAAATAAGAAGATATTCCTAAAACAACTTTTAGGACTAGATATGGTTATTATGAATATTTGGTGATACCATTTGAATTGACTAATGTCCTAGTTGTATTTATGGATTATATGAATAGGGTATTTAGGCCATATTTGAACAGATTTTTGGTAGTATTCACTGATGATATTTTGATCTGTTTAAGGACAGAAGAGGAACATGAAACCCATTTGAGAATAGTGTTAGAAACTCTGAAAGAAAAATAGTTATATGCAAAATTAGAAAATTATGAATTTTGGATGAGAGAAATTAAATTTCTAGGACATGTGGTTAATCAAGAAGGAGTTGTGGTAGATCCTCGTAAAGTAGAAGTAGTGATACATTGGGATCAACTAAAGACAATAACTGAAATAAAAAGTTTCTTGGATTTAGCTGGATATTACCGTAGGTTCATAAAAGGATTTTCACAAATAGCTTTACCATTAACTAGATTAACTAGAAAAGGAACTTCTTTCGTATAGACCAAGGATTGTTTTTCAGGAATTAAAGAGAAAACTCACTACTGCTCCTATATTAGTAATTCCTGATCCTTTAGGACATTTTGTGGTTTATATTGATGCCTCTAAAATGCGATTAAGATGTGTGTTGATGTAAGAAGGGAAGGTAGTAGCCTCTGCTTCTAGACAACTGAGGTCACATGAAGAAAATTATCCAACACGTGATTTAGAACTAGCAGCTATAGTATTTGCTTTGAAAATTTAGAGACATTATTTATATGGAGTAAAATTTGAGGTATACACAGATCATAAAAGTCTAAAATATCTTTCTGATAAAAAGGAATTGAACATGAGACAAAGGAGGTGGATAGAATTTCTTAAGGATTATGATATGGAAATTAAGTATAACTCAGACAAAGCAAATATTGTGGCTGATGCTTTAAGTAGGAAATCCCTCCATTTTGTCATATATGATGATTCAAGAGATGGATTTGATAGAAAATTTTAGGAATTTAAATCTTTTAGTGACCTTTGAATCAAATAGGATTTGTTTAAGTGCGTTACGGATTACTTGCGATTTGAAAATAAAAATTAAGGAGGCACAGAAAGAAAATCAATTTTTGCAAGCTCTAAAGGAATGGATACTTGTAGGAAAGCATTCAGAATTTAATTTAGTGGATGATGAGGTAATTATGTACAAAAATAGATTATGTGTACCTAATAATTTAGATCTAAAGAGAGAAATTCTAGAAGAAACTCATAAGAGTAGGTATACAATTCACCCATGAATTAACAAAATGTATTAGGATCTTAAAAGTCAATTTTGGTGGCTTGAGATGAAATCTGACATAGCTAAGTATATGTCACAATGTTTAACATGTCAAAATATTAAAATAGAACATCAGAGACCTTCAGGATTATTGCAACCCTTAAAGATCCCATAATGGAAGTGGGAAAATATTTCTATGGATTTTGTAGTATGATTACGAAGAACTAACTTAGGATACGATGCTATATGGGTATAGATTAACTAAGTCTACACATTTTCTTCCCATTAGGATCAATTATCCATTAAATAAGTTAGCTCAACTGTATATAAAAGAAATTGATAGACTTCATGGTGTTCCAACTACTATAATATCAGACAAAGACCCAAGATTTACCTCCAAATTTTAGGAATCATTGCAAGCAGCTTTTGGGACAAAATTATCCTTTAGTACTACTTATCATCCCCAAATTGATGGACAAATTGAAAGAACAATCCAAACATTAGAAGATATGTTAAGGGCTTGCATGTTGGATTTCAAAGGAAGTTGGGATACTTATCTGCCATTAATAGAATTTACTTATAATAATGGTTATCATTCTAGTATTGGTATGGCCCCATATGAAGCATTATGTGGAAGGAAATGTAGGTTTCCTTCAGCTAGTTTGAGACTAGAGAAAGGAATTTAATAGGACCTGATTTAGTACAACAAACCTCAAACCAAATAAAATTAATCAAGGAAAGAATATTGGTGGCTCAAAGTAGACATAAGAGTTATGCAAATCAAAGGAAAAAACCTTTAGAATTTCAAGAAAGAGAACATGTATTCCTTCGAGTCACCTTGACAATAAGAATTAGCAGGTCCTTGAAAATAAAGAAACTAAGCCCAAATACATTGGACCTTTTCAAATTCTTATAAGAGTCGGCACTGTCGCTTACCAAATTACTTTATCCCCTAACTTGTTAAACCTTCATGATGTGTTTCATGTATCTCAACTCCAAAAATAGTCTTGATTCTTCACACATCATTGAGATAGAATCAATACAGTTAAGAGATTACTTGACATATGAGGTACAACATGTGTAAATAATAGATAGAATTTATAGATAGTTACACAATAAACCATTTTTATGGTCAAAGTATTATGGCAAGGGCAGGATGTGGAAGAAGCTACATGGGAAGCGAAGGAAGACTTTAAGCGAAAACATTTGAAACTCTTTTAGTGGGTATTAAATAAAAATTTTGAAGACAAAATTTTTAGAAGAGAGGAAGAATGTAACATCCCTAAAAATACTAATAAATAAAAATAAGATAACAAAATAACCCTTAATATATAAAATAACAACTCAAATATGAAACCATTTATTCGAATAACTTGAAGATTATTCGACTAAAGCATCTGCTAGTCAAATAACAAGCTAAGAAAGTATATAAAAAATTTACCATTTATTCAAATAATGATATCATTATTCGAATAAATAGTTGCAGGATAGTAGAAATGGGAAATTACATAACACAAAAACAGGAAAAAAATTTAGTTTTGATCCAGTTCCTTGTCTCGTTGGACTTCAAGCTCTTTTCGGTTACAATGAAACCAAATTAATGAAGCAATGATGAAGAGATCAATTTGATCAAACATTCATATGAAACTAAGCCAAAGAAGGAAGACAAGTGTCCAGGCATTTAATGAAGGATGAGCTCAACAAAATGAAGTTGGACAAACAAGTGTAGGAACGAGGAAGTTTATGAGATTATGGAAATGATTGTTAGTAATAGGTGGTAAATCATAAACATCTCAGATCTTAGAAAATTCTGGATTTAAATAATAAGAAAGTGATAAGTGTCCATGAAGCTTGAAGAAGCTTATACGTGCATGAAAATCAGATTAAGCAAATGATTATAGGAAAGGATTTTTTTACAAGAAGGAATCCCGTTTTGACAGCCAAGTTACCTTACAGCATCCATACTTCATCACTGTACGTAAGGCAAGCTTAACTAAGGTCTATAAATTCCATTTCAACCTCCCAAATCTCATCACAAACACAAAGCCACAAAGTCACAAAGCCAGCCTCTGTCTGCTGCCATCCTCTGTCTGCTGCCATCCTCAACTTTCCCATCTTTAACTACATTACCACTAAGCCAAATTCTGAAAACTAGGTAAGAAATGTCAAAAACACAATTCTTTACTCTTTAATTCTATCACCCATACCTCCTAGTCCATTCTTTTTCAACCATTCAGGTTGCTATATTTTTATAATAATGTAACAGTGACATTCTAGTTTCTGTAAAATGTGATTTTCGACCCCTTTATTCGAATAACACTAATATTATTCGAATAAAGTGTCTTTACCAAAGTCTAGAAAGTGATTTTCGACCAGTTTATTCGAATAAAGCCTGTTAAAACACTTCAAAAGTTATTTTTTAGAAGCTTTTATTCTAATAACACTTTTGTTATTCGAATAAAAGTAAGATTATTATTCTGATAATGATTTTGATATTTTGATAACGACTTTGTTATTCTGATAACAACTTTGTTATTCTAATAACAATTATGTTATTCTGATAATGATTTTGACAGAAAAGCTTTAGAAATGAGATTTTAAATATAATTAATCTCTTATGATCTATTCTTTTAACACTTTTTATCAATCTTTCATTTAATTATTTTATCATGAGTTATTTTATGCTATTCTTTATATTGGATATGTTAGTTATTGATCATTATAAACGTTCTTTATTAGTGTTCATATTTTATACTATAATGATACCTGTTTATTATTGATCTATAGAGAAAATATTTTTAAAATATCATCCCATGAATAAAAATGTATCAATGTGCAAAGAGATTATTATTACGACTATGATGAGAGGATCAATGGGCGCATTGGTCAAATTATTATGGCCATGATGAGAGGATTAAAGGACGCTTTAATCATTTTTAATGATTGTAGTCATGATGAGAGGATTGGGGAACGCCCTAATCAAATTATTGTGGTCATGATAAGAGTATTGAGAGACACCCTAATAAAGAGAAAGATGCACATTTGATTAAGAGTATTGAAATAGAATGATGAAAAAGAAACGATGAAAAGAAGATTTTTGGGAAATATTGAGAAATGAATAATCAGTTAATTATTTTATGACAATATGAATTACTTATTTATTCATTTATTAATTATTTCTTTCCAAATTTATTTTATTATTTTAAATTGTTGGACTCTTAGTTATGGTTTTAGAAATAAAGATTAGTAAAGAATAAATGGTAAATTTATATTACATGTTTTTTCATATTCCTACTAATGAGACTTTTATCTCACTCTTTTTTGTGGTATAATGTTTCAGAGAATGCCGATCATAAGAGTTCTTGTTGACTTTTGAGTTGAGCAAGTCTATATGCCAAACTTAGGGGATTATGTTTTCTCTGTGGCCTTGGGTGATCTTTTCCTGATCATACTACTCTTCAATGAGTAGTTAGAAAAAGAATATATTTTTGTAAATATGTAAAAATGTGAAAAGTTGTAGTAGCACCATGAAGGCTTTGGTAAAGCCTAGTTTTGTTAAAATGGTGCCTAACTTAAAGGGTGTTATATTTGTGTAAACCTAACTTTTGAAGGGATATAATCCCTTATGTAAAATATCTTATGAACTAATGAGAAATGTAGTAATTTGTTATATAACATTTTATTATAATTTGAGAACTAAATAAATAAAATAAAAATTAGAGTAGGATATTACAGTTTGGTATCAGAGCAATTTACCAGGCATATTGGTTTGAGAACCATTATTGCTTTCTTACTAAATAAGTAAGTTGTTGTAGGAAAGGATGTCGTGCAGGAGGAATAACGCGAATCCTCATCCTGAGAATAAAGTAGAAAGGATGATGGATACACTCGCAAAAATTGTTGCAGCTATGCGTGAACAGACAATTGCGACCAATCAATTCTTCCAGAATATACAAGTAAATAGAGGTCCAAAACAAGGTGCTTATGCAGAAAATCCAAATTTTCAAGGACTGCCTGAATTTCAGAAAGTGAATCCTCCAACTTTTAAAGGAGAATACAACCTTGTTGTTGTAGAAAATTGGTTAATGGAGTTAGATAAGATTTTCGCTGTCTTGGGATGCACCGACGCCCAAAAAGTAAATTTTTCTACATACATGTTATCTGGAGAAGCTGAGCACTGGTGGCATAGTGCCAGGCGACTTCTAGAAACTCCAGATGCACTGATCACTTAGGAGAATTTTCATAATGCTTTTCTAGAAAAATATTTTTCTGCCAATGTTTGGAGCAAGAAAGAATTGGAATTTTTACAATTTCGACAAAGAAATATGACAATTGGTCAATACGTTGCAAAATTTGAGGAGTTGGCAAAATTTTCCTATCATCTTCAATTTAACAATAACGAAGAATAGAAAGCCATGAAATTTGAATTTGGACTAAGACCAGAAATTAAGAAGGAGGTTAGTAAGTTGGAAATCAAGCAGTATTCTACACTAGTTAATAAGTGTAGAATTGTGGATATGGATCTTCTGGAATATATAGTTGAGCAGGAAAGACAATTCCATTTTAAGGTGAAAAGGGAGGATAATGGGAGAAAAGTTGTAAATAATAAATTCAGGCAAAATATGAACAAGGAAAAACATGTCCAGCCTGAAGAAAAGTGCCCAAAGTGTGGGAAGGAACATGGAGATAGACCATGCCTGTATGGACAATGGGTATGTTATACTTTGCCCTTAGCAACCAGGAAGCAGAACAATCTCCAGATTTAATAACAGGTCAGTGCCTCACAAACAATACACTTTTAATTGTATTGTATGATTCTGGAGTCACACATTCTTTTATATATTATGACTGTGTGAAAATCTGGAATTGCTTGTGAACGAGTTACCTTATAATTTATTAGTAACTACACCTACTGGAAGTAAAGTCCAAACTTCTTATGCATGTTTAAATTGTCCCATCTTTGTTGAAAATAAATCTTTTGTTGCAAACTTAATTTGTTTACCTTTGCAAAACCTTGATGTTATCTTGGGATTGGACTGGCTATCCTCCAACCATGTGATACTAAACTATCTTAATAAATCTATTTCTTTTCCTTCACTCCCTAACCAAGAAAAATCCCAAAGATAATGTGTAAGACTCTATGAAGCACGAACACTCCATTTTTTAAGCGTGTCCACGTGTCAGACACGTGTTTGCGTCAGATACATGGGGATGAGCGTACGACACACTTGTCCTGTGTGTTCAAATGTGTCCAATTAAAAAAATTATTTTTTTCAACTTGGACATGTTTTGGACACGCTTGGACACGTCTAGAATATGACTTGGACACGACCCATTGATATTTTTTAAAAAAAATCAGTTAATCTTTAGATATTCCCTTTAGTTAATTTTTTTTATGCACATGTACTTATACATGATTAATTCTATTAGGAAAAATTAGTTTAAGAGATTTTTTAGTAAATGTCAATAGAAATTATGTTTCATATTTTTTGGGAGGGACTTACTAGGTAATAAATATTGGTACATATGACATATATTAAGATATTAAAAATCTTCAATCTTATAGAAATGATATTAATGAATTATGATTTTTTTAAATTTTGTAATTATATATATACATAAATCAAGTTCTTTAATTTACTTTGAAATTAATATATATATATATATATATATATATATATATATATATATATATATATATATATATATATATATATATATATGTTTGTATGTCGTGTTCGTGTCCTACAATTTTTTGAATTTAATATATCTCTATGTTCATATCCGTATATATGTCTCGTATCCGTATCTGTGCTTCATAGATAAGACTGATTCTTGTCCAACGTCTCAAGGGAATCATTGATGAAAATTACTGCATGGCCAATTTATTTTGTTAATGGATATAAGTTCCATATAAAAGGCCAAAGTGAACACAAGTCGATAAATAATAGTGGTGTATGTCTTAGGGGATCTGGTTTTGGGGCCTTAAAAGAATATTATGAAGGATTTATTCAAGAGATCCTTGAGTTGGAATACCCATGATTGCTAATAAAGAGACTTGTCCTATTCAATTGTGAATGGTTCAATGTAACACCCAATAAAGGAACAAAAATTTATCCTGATTTAGGCATTGTTGAAGTAAGTCCATAAAAATTGAAGGTATTATGAACCTTTTCATTCTTACCCTGCATCAAGTCTATTTTGCACCATATCCTAGAAAGAATCATAAAAGGGCATATTGATGGTATGTTATTAAGACAACGGTCAAGTCAACAACTAATGAGCCTAGTCAGGATTCATCAAATGAAGAGCGAGCCCCATACAAAATGACATACTGAATTACGTAGTTGCTACTGAAGATGATGATATCATAGGTTAAGACCTTAGAGATAAAGAAGCTCCATATGACCATTGTGCCTCCTATGGTTTAGGAATAGGAAGAAGAGGAAAAGTTCGTTGACTATGATTTAGATGAGAGGCAACGAACTTAGATGAATATAATGTCGATGATGATTGACTTAGATGCACATAATTGCTTATTCGTATTGTGCATATAAACAAATGTCTGGCATGGGAGAAAGTTTCCCAAGAGCCTACCAGTTGAGATCCCCATATGGGAAGATTTGGATACGACATGAGGGACATAACTTGTAATTATATATATTCATTTTAATTGAATTAGTAGTTATTATACATATGTAACCAATTTAAAATTCTAATTAGTTTTATTGTATGTATGTAGTTTTTATTTGTTATTACTCTTGTTGTATGTTCTATCCCTATCAAGGGGTAGTTCGATCTATTACTGTAATGCTCAAGAGCAGGTTTGATGATCCCTGCTATTCATACAGACAATCATCTAATCTAATGAAGGAGCATTAGATGGTCAAGTTTAGGGTAATGAAATAAACAATACATAAGTGTCACTAAATATTTTTCTCTTTGTAGAAAATGTCTTTAATTTATCAATTACTTGTTTATTTTGTAGAAAAAATGTAAGTGGCTGCCTTAATATAAGGCATAAATGGAGAAGGACTTTGTTGAGAAAGCTAGCGAATGACTCCAAAACATTCTCGGCGATTGCCAAAAGGACTTGACCAGGTGTCCGTAGTGGATCTAAAGGATGTCTGGGACCGAATGGTGGCCATCTAGACCAAGGAGGGGTGGAAGGCCAAAGTGGATAGAGCGAAGGAGAACTTGTTATCCCTAACTCGAGGTTCAATTCACACTGGATGGTAAATGAAAAGTCACTACTTTATATGCTTCTATTTAAATTTTCAGCAAGTTTATTAACATCTGAAAATGTAACAAGTTATTTTCAAAATGATTTTCAGACAGACGAGTAAGAGGGTCGCGTGCCTTATGATATTGAGGTCTATTAGTGTTCCCATTTAAAGAAGGGTATGCAAGACTTTGTTGACAGTAGGTCCAGGTGTGAATATGTAAGAATCATAATTTGTATATCCATATGTGTGTGTGTGTGGGCACAGAAGGAGAGCTAGGAGAGCCACAAGCCTATTAATGAGATGTGCCTCTAAATCGATTCAGTAGGAGGGTAAAGAAGGGACCCATATATGTGTTGGGTTCCTAAGCGCTGCTTCTATTGGATGCTAGCGCTTCATCATCATATGAGTCAACTTCATCAACGATTGATATGATGACAACAGAGTAGTTTCAGGAAATACTGTTGAAGGCTGTTATTGCTTTTTTGTTGGCTAAGTGGAACAAGAAATTTCAAGCGTTGCATCAGGTGATCCAACAACTAAAACAGACCACTGTGTGGCTTAAGTCTGATATAAGGCCTCCCTCTCCTAATGCTCCCTGCCTCCTTATAATGATGATGTTGACAACCAAGTCTACGGTGACGATGATATTGAAGATGATTTAGATACCTTCTAGACATTTTTTAATTTTACGTTGTGCATATTTTTCCGATGGTAATTGATTTTTATATTTTTTACTTTTATATACATTTGTTACATTTTAACTAATAGAAATTTTTCTTAAATTATAATATATTATTTTTAATTTAAAAAGATTTAATACACTTTTAAGGATTTAAATTGATTAAAATGAACATTTAAATTAGGTGGATATGAGTTCAAATTTATGTTTTCTTTTGTAAATGTATATGTTATGAGTATGTTTGTATGCACCTGTACTTGTTTGCATGTTTGTTTTCATGATCGGATGATTAATTGGTACACACCTTATCATGTAACTACGGAGTAAGCCCAACCTTGGGGCAAGACCTTGTATAAGGGCATGTTGTCTTGATGTAAAGTACCACCAATGAGGGTTAAGCCCTATAAGGAGCATTAGCTCAAAGAGAGACATGACTGACATGATAGGAATGGGTCTTGGAGTGAAGCTTGGTTAGGGAGTTGATCCCCATAGCTTTTGGCTAGTTTACTGTACCTAGTGTGTGTAAACTTTAATTATCTCTAACCTTTTCTGGTGCATCACAAGTTATTTAATGAGGAACATGGGACATTAGGAGACTCAAACATTCTAAACACTAGAGAGGAGGACTAAAATAAAACCTTTTATCGTAGAATCATGGAATTTGAGGTAAAAGAAGCATTGAAGAGGATGGATAATGGAAAAGCAGTCAGACCGGATAATATATCTATTGAGGTATGGAAGTGTCTAGGAGATAAAGGTATAAGTTAGATCATAAAGCTGTTTAACGAGATAATGAGGTTTAAGAAAATGCCAAACGAATGGAGGAGAAGCACTTTAATCCCTATTTATAAGAATAAGGAAGATATACAAAACAGTGCAAATTACAGAGGAATTAAGCTCATGAGTCATACCATGAAGTTATGAAAAAGAGTAATTGAACGGAAATTAAGACAAGAGACTCATATTTCAGAGAATCAAATTGGTTTTATGCTTGGGAGGTCAACTATGGAAGCAATCTATCTTCTACGAAGATTAATAGAGAGGTATCGGAAGAAGCAAAAAGACCTACACATGATTTTCATTGATCTGAAAAAAGCCTACGATAGGGTACCGAGAGAGGTCCTGTGGAAGGCTTTGGAGAAGAAAAGAGTTCGTATAGCCTATATTCGAGCAATCCAAGATATGTATGATGGGGCTAAAACTAGTGTGAGAACACAGGGTGGGGCCACAAAAGATTTCTCTATAACTATAGGACTGCACCAAGGGTCAGCTTTAAGTTCATATCTTTTTATCTTGGTTTTGGATGTGCTTACTACGCATATTCAAGAGCCGGTGCCACAATGCATGCCTTTTGCAGATGATATAGTCTTAGTTGGAGAGTCGAGAGAGGAAATAAATGGGAAGTTAGAGTTATGGAGACGAACTTTGGAAGAACATGACCTTCTTCTAAGTAGGAGTAAGACGGAGTATATGGCATGTAAGTTCAGTAAGAGGTGTGTTAATGCTAACTTAGCGGTGAAAGTTGGAGATTATACAATACCACAAGTCACACAATTTAGGTACCTTAGATCTATCATACAAAATGATGGAGAGATAGAGGGAGATGTAAATCATAGGATTCAAGCTGGATGGATGAAATGGAGGAGTGCTTCAGGAGTTATTTGTAATAGAAAAGTGCCTCTCAAACTTAAGGGTAAATTTTACTGCACAGCTATAAGGCCCGCGATGTTGTATGATACTGAATGTTGGGCAGTAAAAAGCCAACAAGAGCATAAGATCAGTGTTGCGAAGATGAGGATGTTGCGTTAGATGTGTGGCCATACAAGACAATATAGGATTAGGAATGAATGCATTAGAGAGAAAGTAGGGGTAACACCCATTGTAGAAAAGATGAGAGAATCTCGCCTTAGGTGATTTGGACATGTAAGGAGAAGACCCTTAGAAGCCCTTGTAAGAAGAGTAGATCAGGTAGATAATAGCCCAATAGCTAGAAGTAGAGGAAGATCAAGAAAGATTATAGGTAAAACGATTAAAAAAGATTTAGATCTGAATAACATATCTGAAGACTTGGTTTATGATAGGACACAATGGCGTCGTTTAATCCATGTAGCCGACTCCACCTAGTAGGAAAATGCTTGGTTGTTGTTGTTGTTGTATTATGTTTTTATTGAATTGCAAGACAAAGCTTGTGGTATACACAACTGGTACACACTATTTTTATTTTTTTTAAATGCTACTCATAGTATCTACTGATATTTGTTCTCACCCCTAAGCATAGTCTGTCTAGATGATGGCACAAAGTAGTTTGGAGAGCCAGCAAGATGAAGTTAGGAGTTAAGATACTTGTAATTCTGTGCCTTTGAGAGTATATGTACTATGATGGCCTGTGAGGGCATTTTGATGTATAGCTGTGGTGTGGAGTGTTGAGCACTATCATGTATGCATTTAGCATAGTATGAGTGATTTTGATTGTGTACAAATGAAAAAGAAGAACCCCTAGCAAATTATGCAAAATGTACACTCAGTGTATTGATACCAACTCTATAGGTGTTAGGGGAATTTTGCATACATATCTTGGGCTATAAGGGTCTAACTGACTTGCTTCTTGTTCTGCTTTGTAATTAAAATATAGGGAAAATAATATGTAATCCCATTGAACTTTAATCATTTTATAAATTATCACTACAAACTTTAAAATCTTTTTAATTAGTTTTTAAATTTTAATTAATGTCTTAATAGATCATTCTGTTTAATTTGAATCTATTAATTCATTAACGAAGGCCTAGCAATAAAATCTATTAATTTTAATTTATCCAATCTATCTATATTAAAACCAATCCAATCCATCCAATTAAAATAATATATCTTATTGGATTGGATCTAATGGATTAAATTTAATTATGGATGGTTAGTAATCCGACTAAAACATATATTGGATATCCAATTAAAAACTAATCCAATGGATATCCAATATATTTTATGTTTTTTTAAAATTAAAACAACTGAACTTTTTTCAGGCCCATAGCATACATCGTAACAGAAATATATTTTAGAGAGAGAATAAAATATTTTAGAGAGAGAAATTTTTTAAAAAGAAGAGAAAAATTTTGAAAGAAATTTTTAAAGAGACACATTTTTTGTAGAGAGAGAATGAAATTTCTTAGAAAGAAAAAAAATTTAAAGAAAGAAAATTTTTAGAGAGAGAATGAAAATTTTTAGAGAGATAAACATTTTTTAGAGGGAGAATAAAATTTTTTAGAGAGAGAAACAAATTTTAGAGAGAGAACAAATTTTTTAGAGAGAAAAATATATTTTTTAAATGAGTGGGTTGGATATCCATTCATTAAATTGGGTCATGGATGAATTAAATAATATTAAACATTTTGTAATGGATCTTAAATAGTTAATGGTTTATTTTGAATTCATCCATTATGATTCGATACAAAATCAAACCAATCTATCCATTTGACACCCTATTGTGTAATAACATCTTATCTATATTTATAAAGAAGAAAATATATTTAAAATTAAATTTTAATAAATAAATTAATAAATAATTTTTAATTAATGTTAATATAAATAAAATGATATTATGTAATATTATCATTAGTAAATTAATGGATCTAAATTAAATATAAAGATCTATTAAGATATTAATTAAAATTTAAAACTAATTGAAAAAATTTTAAAGTTCATAGAGGTAATTTATAAAAAGATCAAAATTTAAGAAATCTTTATAATCTTTTTCTTAAAATATAATACTATTTCTGTATGAAATCTTAGTATTTTTTATTTCCTATAGTAAGGTCAAGTCACGTAGAACATGTTGCTCCTATTATAGAAATCTTAACTTTGGTAGGTTGTATGTTCAGTTGCATAGATTTGTGTGTGATGCACCAAATGACATGCTAACTATTCACAATAAGCATGTAATACTAAGTCTCGTAGCCTAATTTAAACGGATCAGTCTTCTCTCCAACAACCTCTAGCATTTTGGATCGGATGCTTGTTCAGATAGTAATTTAATATTATAATATTTAAAAAAAAAAAAATTGACATTTTTTCAAATCCAATCGGTCAGGCTCCAACTGTTTATTTTTTAAGCGGATCCGACTTCTCTCCTCAGAGCTAATAATCATCTATTTTTTTTTATTTAATATTAATTTTTTTAATATTAAAATTAAAAAAAATTAACCATTAAATAAAAATTAAATGGTCCAAATTTTACTTCACGGAACTGCTGAACAGCTCCTGCGGTAAAGAATCCGGATTTAATTTAAACAAAATAACGGGTCTCGTAGACCAAATTCACAATAAGCACCCATTTCAGGTTGTGTGCATGTGAGGCACATTAATGGACTCTTGCAATATTTAGTAACTCCATGTGATACCTTAGCAGAGGTGCTACAAGAATATATATATATATATATATATATATATATATATATATATATATATATATTTTTACTTTTTTTTCTTTTGTTTTATAATATTATTAATAATCAATTCATATTATTGTTTATAAAAAATGTTATTTATCCATAAAAATGGTAGTTATAATATAATTAATTGCTTCTCAAGATAATATTACATTTAATAGTTAATGGCATCATTAATTACTTTTAAGAAAATTTTTCTATTATTCACTAGGTTTTTCTTTTAAATTTTTGTCATCCTATAACATTATCGGGACACTAACCTCCAAGTCGGAGTAATGATTAAGTTAATCATTTCTAAAAGTGATAATTTTAAGATTTGAAGTCCAAAGTAATAATACTTACTAGTTGATTTTAACTTTTATATATATAATTATAAGTCTTTAATTTAACTAACAAATATTAAGTACATATTTAAATTAGCATATTTTATTTTACTTTAGTCTAACTTTTGTGTTAATCAAAACTAAATAGTAAGTTCAACATAAATAATTTTAAGGAAACACTCTCTCTCATATAAATCTATAATATTTAAAGAACTAATCTTAATCACACATATTTTTATTTATATCACTTTATATTTATATAATTTTTATCATTCGATCACATCTAATTTTATCTTGTTTTATGTATATTTCTATTTTAATTTTGTCACGTTAATAGATGTGAAATACATATTACTTTAAGTGATGTGTATTCAACTTTTTCTATTTAAAGGAACTCTAACTTTTACACTAATTTGTTTAAATTTAAAAAAAATCTTATAATAAAAAAATTTAACAGAAAAGTTTTTTAAAGTATAAATAATTTAATTTGAGTATATTTATATTATTATGAAGTGTAATAAATAAACTAATATTTAAAATTTAAAAATTATAATTTGGGTAAGCTTGTTTTATTTAAAAAAGATTATAATTAAATGATTTTAAATGTAACATATTTTTTGGTACAAAATAATTTTAAAAATATAACTTTTATTTTGTTTAGATGTTGCAAACGGAATTTTACTTTTAAACCAATATATGTTTGACTAAATTTTAGTCGGCCTAAACATGGATTTTGATCTTAAACTATGATTTGAGTGAAAGTAATTAAAAAAAATCCATTAGATCTGAAATCATGATTTACTAATCAAATAAAAAAACATGATTTATACTAACTATAATTCAAATATACGATTTATAAAAAAATAAAATTCAAATATACACTCAAAGCCACATGTTCCTGGTAGATTTCGAGTGCTTTAACCTGGTTATTTGTAAAAAAATAAAATAAAAAATCAAGTAATAATATATATATATATATATATATATATATATATATATATATATATTTGAAGTGAAACAAGTAAGATTCTTTATCTTTGCCGATATATTCATCTTAATGTTAAAGAAGACTTAAAACTGTTAAACGAGAATTAGTGGCGAAGAATCTAAGTAATTCAAAATATTATAAATTAAACTTTCGGTGTTATCGTATAAAACAATAATTCATTAAATCCATGGGTTTGTTATCATTTGCATTCTGCCAAGAAAGGGAAAAAAATAAAAAAATCTATCGATTTCCAAATAAAAAAAAATTAAGTATGGTAATATGAAAACAAAAATATTCTTATCACATTTTTTGTCACATCATTTTTTATATTATTTTATATATTATTAATTATATTTTTTTTATTATTATTTTTAATTAATCATAATTATTTAAAATATAATAAAAAATAATATATTTAAAAAATGATGTAACCATATGAAAATGGAGCGCATGTGCATTGATTGATATCAGCAAAATCTCCACACGGAACATCATACCTTATCGAAGTGCTCAGGATCTGAGCATCTGGCAGAGACTGATTGCTTCTTCCCTTTGTCCAAAAGCTTGTTGAGATTTTCGTGAATTGAATCTTATCTCCTTTGGCTGCAGCGAGATAAACGTGAAAGCTTTGACCTTTTCCCAACTGGGTCTCCAAATTGTAAATTCCCTCTTTCTTCATCTCCCTGTGTAGATTCTGCTTCAACTTGTCATTTTTCAATGAACACCCATTTTCTCATTGAATTTTTTTTTATCAAAACTTTGGTCACAGTCTTAGGATCTTATCATATTTTCATTTAATTTAATTCCTGCTGTGGTAATTCATACTTCCCAGGTATTCTTCTAGATACTTCTGCAGTTGGGTGTTTTCTGAAAACCCGTTATCATTTATTTACTTGGTTTGGTTTCTTGTGATAAATTTGAAACCCATTTTGTCTTTTTTATTGATCTTGTCTTGTTATATATATATTTTGATGTTTGGTCGGTAATATTTTGTGCATTTGACTTTACTCGAGTTGTTATTGGAATCTGAGTTTTGTCTTGATAATAATTTGAATTTTGAATACTGTTTATGGATTTTTCGTTTTTTATGTGCTATGGAAAATTCATTTATGCGTTCACTGTATGATTTATTGCAGGAGGGGGATTTTGTTCTTTGTCTTCAGGTTCTTGAGGTAAAACATGTCAGGAGATTCTGTTGGTTTGTATGAAAATAATGTGAGGTCTGGCGGTGCAGATTTGGCATCTGCTATAGTGCCTTTGTTGAAGCTGCTCTGCCTAACAGTCATAGGACTACTTCTTGCAAATCCAAGAGTGCAATTAATTCCCAAAGCTACATTTAAACTCCTTAGTAAACTTGTATTTGCTTTGTTCTTGCCTTGCCTTATATTTACTGAGCTGGGTGGAAGCATTACTCTTAAAAACTTTGTGGATTGGTTGTTCATTCCTATTAATGTGCTAGTGAGTACAGCTATTGGTTGCTTGCTTGGGTACTTAGTGGTGATCATATGTCGGCCACCTCCAGAGTTAACCAGATTTACTATTATAATGACGGGATTTGGAAACACTGGAAATCTCTCCCTTGCTGTAGTTGGATCTGTTTGCCATACTAAAGATAATCCATTTGGACAACAATGCTACTCGAGAGGGGTGGCTTACGTCTCTTTATCTCAATGGGTTGCTGTAATCCTTGTTTACACCCTTGTATATCACATGATGGAGCCTCCTATGGAGTATTATGAGATTGTTGAGGAAGGAGCTGAAATTGAGGAAGAAATGACAGTTAACGATATCAGTAGACCACTCCTTGTAGAAGCTGAATGGCCTGGCATTGAAGATAAAGAGACTGAACATTCTAAGACACCCTTTATTGCCAGGATCTTTAAGAGCATCTCAAGTATTTCCTCATCCACTATTCCTGATCTTGAAATCACGGCAGAAAGCAATGGGAACAGTCCTAGGTCCATAAGGTGTTTTGCTGAACCTAGAGTTGTCAGGAGGATCAGAATTGTTGCTGAACAAACTCCAATACAGCACATACTTCAACCCCCAACAATTGCCTCTCTATTAGCTATCATCATTGGCATGGTGCCTCAGCTGAAAAATTTGTTCTTTGGAAATGATGCGCCATTATCTTTTATTACAGACAGTTTGGAGATTTTAGGTGGGGCAATGGTACCTTCTGTGATGCTTGTATTGGGGGGTATGCTTGCTGAAGGACCAAATGATTCTAAACTTGGACTTAGAACTACAATTGGTATATCTGTGGCAAGACTCCTGGTGCTTCCTCTACTGGGAATTGGGATTGTGGCATTGTCAGATAAGCTCCATTTCTTGGTTGAGAATGATGCTATGTTTAGATTTGTGCTTTTGTTACAGTACACAACACCAAGTGCTATTTTACTGGGAGCAATTGCCAGTTTAAGGGGTTATGCAGTTAGCGAAGCTTCAGCACTTCTCTTCTGGCAGCATGTGTTTGCCCTTTTCTCCTTTTCCTTGTACATTGTAATCTACTTTAGAATGATTGAGTATGTCTGATGTTGCTGTATATTTTATTGTCTTGATGTTGTGGGGCAGTAGGTTAGAAGATTGTTGCCATTGCATTGTCCTCTGAAGTAGGAGGTATGATGCGGATAAAATTGTTTCTTTCTTTGTATGCTGTATTCGTTTGGCACCGATGATGGATGCAGATAATGTTCCTCCTATGATTTTGAACTGGGTTTCCCAGGTCAACTATGTTTCTCTTCTGAAAGATTGTCAGATGGAACCAGTAGGTGTAGTTTCTACAGTTTTGGCGTATAATGAGCACAAATGTTACGGATTCATATTGGTAACTGCATGCTCTAGATGGTGTTTTTAAGTTTCCCTTCGACTTCTAAGCTAATTTAACTGTGAACGTAAGCTTAACAGACAACTTCTTCTTCTTCGTAACAAAAAATGTAAAATGAAGACTTTATTATGGTTGTGTTGAGAAGTCTTATTATGTTTTCTGGGGAAATTGTGTTCATTTTCCAAATCTCTGCTGCTGGAGGTCATGGGGACCTTCTTTAGTTCCGATCTAGTCTCAATGTATTTTTACTGATCCGTGGACATTCTTACCATAAGATATCATTATGAAAGACTGAAGCTTGTAGAGGAAAGACATGTAGGTTTATGTAACGTTATTGTTTCGTTTATCTTACCTACTTGGATGGATGGTTTGCCTTGATAACGCTTCAGATTATTTTTGCCATGCAACTGCTGATGTTTTATTTTTTTTATAATCTCTTTTAGCTACTAGAGACAGTTACTGTTTAAGTTGATTTCAAGGTGTGTTTTATTTTTATTTTTATTTTTTTTATAAGTCTGATTCCTGAGGTCCTAATTTTTCCTATGTTCATATTTGGTCTTTAGGTGAAAATCATGCATTAGTGGTGAAAACATTAATGCTTCCTCTCTTTTATTAGGACAAAGGTAGGCATTGGCCCTTCCAAAGAAACTTCTTGCTGATCACACTAAAGTTTTCCATTTTGCAACTTTAATACACAGCTTCAAGCATCGTCTGTTTCAACCTGCTTGAATGGATGGCACGTCACAAGAATCAAGATGGCAACTTATCTGCAATCTGTTAGAAATTAATTCAGAATTATCTAGAAGTAAGTTACATTGTAACTCTTCCTAGAAACAAGGCATCAAGTTCCATGAAACAGGGCACTGTGTATTTATTATAGTTAGTGGTGATTTTCTAGTTAATTTCTCTTGCAGTTACAAAATCTAAAAGGTCTCTAGGATTACTATATAAGGAGATGATGTATGAGCTGAAAACTATGACCTAAGACAGATATCAATACAAGTTTATATTCAGCCATTTTGTCCTCCTATTTTTCTATTCTATTGCTTACTTCTAAGCTCCTAGGCCTACTACAACTTTCGTTGTGCAGATTTCATTTTTTCCAACATTGGTGTTTAGAGCCTGTCCTTTGTTAGATCCATATGGCTTCTTCTTCCAATCCCATTTCCCTATTCCAATATGCCCCTAGCCAAGTTCCTATCTTTGAAGGCGAATACTATGACTATTGGAGTAGCCAAATGAAGACCTTCTTTGTCTCTCAAGATGTTTGGGATGTGGTGGAAGATGGATATACAAAGGTGGAGAACACTTCAATCTTTCCAGCTAATCAATTGAAGCAATATAAAGAAATAGTGCAAAAAGACGCCAGTGCTCTCCAATTCATTCAACAAGGCATGGGTAAGACTAAATACCCAAGAATCTATGGCATTAGCAAGGCCAAGGAAGCTTGAGATATCCTGCAGAAAGAATTTCAAGGATCAGAGAAGGGCGATTTCTGTCAAATTGCAGAACCTATGGCGAGATTGAGTTATCGGTGATGAAGGAGAATGAAAAGGTGAGTGATTATCCTAATAGGGTGGCTGCAATTGTTAATCAAATTAAGAGTTTTGGTGAACTATTGAAGAGAAGAAAATCTGTCAAAAGATTTTTAGAACATTGCCACCAATATTTGATTCTATTATAGCTGCTATAGAAATATCCTAAGATCTCTCAAAACTCTTTGAACTAATGGGTACTCTGGAAGCTTTCGAGAAAAAACTGTGCAAGGTTGAACAACCTTTGGAGCAAGAAGTGTAGAACCAATCAATGGCCCCCAAGGAGAGGAGAAAGATCAAGTAGAGGAAATGGGACAGGAAGATTCAACAAAGATAGGCCAAGAGACAAAATCACTCCTCGTTGTTCCATTTGCAAGAAAGATAATCATGATAGCAAGAGCTGCTGGTTTCGACAATGCACTAGATCCAAGAATTCAGACCATAAGGTGATAGATTGTCCAAAGAAAGAGAAGAATGAAGACAATTTTACAGAAAATTCAGAAGGAGCTTTGGAGCAAGTCTTTTACCTTTGTAACTCCTCACAAGAAGAAGAAGAAGAAGATACGTGGTATGTTGATAGTGGTTGCAGCAGCCATATGACTGGAATCAAGGAGAACTTTGTCTCACTAGATGAGAAATTCAAGTCAAATGTGAAGCTTGGAGATGAAAAGACCTTGACAGTTGAACGTATAGGAGAAATTGTTGTTCAAAACAAGATAGGTAATTCCAAACTAATAAAAAATGTACTTTATGTTCATGCTTTATCTTAAAGTCCCTTGAGTGTTGGACAACTTATTCAAAAAGGGTATGAAGTGAAATTTAATGAGAAAGGTTGCATGATTATAGACAAGAAGCAAAACTAGCTGATTACCACAATTCCAATGACCCAAAACAAAGTTTTTCCATTATTCTGAAGAGTGGAGGAAATGTTTCTCTCAAGGCTGAAGAAGCAAATGAATCCATGTTGTGGCATTGTAGATATGGCCACTTAAACTACAAAAGCTTGAAAGAGCTCCATCAAAAGGAGATGGTAATTGGTCTTCCCTTAATAGAAACAAACAATGAGGTGTGTGAAGGATGTGTCTATGGGAAGATGCATAGACTGCCCTTTCCAAATTCTTCTTGGAGAGCAAAAGAACCTTTAGAACTTGTCCATAGAGACCTATGGGGACCAACAAGAACTCCATCACTTGGCAATAAAAGGTATTTTCTATTATTTGTTGATGATTATAGTAGAATGATATGGTGTACTTTCTTGAACAGAAATCATAAGCTTTTTCAAAAATTTTGGAGTTCATGGCTTTATTTGAAAGACAAAGCAGACTAAAAATCAAGACCCAAAGAATAGATCATGGTGGAGAGTTCATTTACAAGCCCTTCCAAGATTATTGCAAAGAAAAAAGTATTCAAAGACAACTTTTTGTTAGCAGAAGTCTATAGCAGAATGGTATAGTCGAGAGGAAGAATAGAAGTATTGCTAAAATGGCAAGGAGCATGATGAAGGTCAAAGGTCTCTCAAACAATTACTGGGCAGAGCTGTTAATACAATTATTTATCTT
Organism: Ormosia semicastrata; assembly: GCA_029884595.1. Lineage (NCBI taxonomy): Eukaryota > Viridiplantae > Streptophyta > Magnoliopsida > Fabales > Fabaceae > Ormosia > Ormosia semicastrata. The sequence goes on along the minus strand of JAQQTO010000053.1, from coordinate 28,405,323 downwards.
CCTAATAAGTCCCCTACAAAGGAACTTGACCATGTGACACCATATGAAGCGTGGTGCAAGAGGAAACCAAAGATTGATCACTTAAAGATCTTTGGTTGTGTGGCTTATCATTTTATTCATCCACAAGATAGAGAAAAGCTTGATAAGAAGGGAGATAAATACATTTTTCTAGGCTACAGTGATGAATCAAAAGGTCACCGCCTCTACAATCCAAGAACCAAGAAGTTGATTATCTCTAGGGATGTGATTTTTTATGAAACAAAGGCATGGGAAGATGAAGGTGGACATGATGTTCTTAACAATGAGCTTTGGAGAAATGCTACTTTACCTTCTCAAGTAGATGAAACTACTCATATAGATTAGGAATTTACAGTTGATAGAACTACTAATTCAACTTCTAGAAGGACAAGGTCATTGGAGGATGTTTACAACAATGTTGCTTTCATTGCTTATGAACCACAGCTTTGAAGAAGCATCAAAGAAAGAGCCATGGAGAAAAGCTATAGATGATGAAATGAAGATGATTAAGAAGAATCAAACTTGGCATCTTTGTGAAAAGCTAATAGACAAAGACATTGTTGGCTTGAAATGGGTATTCAAAACCAAGTTCAACGAGGATGGCTCAATTCAAAAGCATAAGGCCAACCTTATTGTAAAGGGATATATGCAACAACCGAGTTTAAACTTCAATGAAACTTTTGTACCCGTTGCTCGAATGAAGACTATAAGAACTTTCTTAGCTCTTGCTACTCAAATGAAACTTCTAGTCTATCAATTAGATGTAAAGTCAGCTTTCCTCAATGGAGAGCTTGAAGAGGAAGTGTACGTGGAGCAACCTCAAGGCTATGTGATCCAAGGAGAAGAGGACAAGGTGTATCGACTTCAAAAGGCTTTATATGGCCTAAAATAGGCTCCAAGAGCATGGAACAACAAAATCGACAAGTATTTCTAGCTGAATGAGTTCCAAACAAGTCCTAGTGAGCCTTCTCTTTATGTCCAAACTCAAGGTGCACATGACTTTCTCATTGTTTGCCTTTTTGTTGATGATTTGATTTATATGGCAGCTAATGATCACTTGCTAAATGAATTCAAGAAGGCAATGATGAGTCAATTTGAGATGACAAATTTAGTCCTCATGAAATATTTTCTTGGTATGCAAGTGAAGCAAGAAAAAGGGAGATTTTTTCTTTCACAAGAGAAGTATGTTGTAGGTTTATTGAAGAGGTTTCACATGGCAGAATCCAAAGCAACTCCTACTCTTATGGTTTTCAATGAGAAGCTTTCAAAGAATGATGGAAGGGAGACGGTAGATGAGACTTTGCATAGAAAACTTATTGGATCACTTATTTATCTCACCAATACAAGACCTGACATAGTTTATGCTGTTAGCATAATTTCTCAGTTTATGAGTGAACCCAGCAAGCAACATTATGTAGTAGCTAAAAGAATCTGAAGGTACATAAAAGGCATCAAAACCTTTGGTTTTATACCAAGCAAAAGAAGACGACAAGTTGATCAAATATATTGATAATAATTGGGCTAGATCAATTGATGATAGAAAGAGTACTTAAAGATATGCATTCTTTTATAGAAGTAAATTTATTTCATGGTCATCAAAGAAACAAAAGACCATTACTTTATCTTCAGCAGAAGCATAATACATTGCAGTCGCAAGTGCATCATGTGAAGCCATTTGGCTTAGAAGGATTTTGAAGGATATGAAACAAAATTAAAGCTCCCCCACCACAATCTTTTATGACAACATGTCTTCAATTGCGATGACTGAGAATCCAGTTTTTCATAACTTCCCAAAGCACACTGAATTGAGATTCTACATTATCATAGAGAAAGTTGAGGAAGAAGAGATTGAGCTGAAGTTTGTTAAGACCCAAGATCAAGTTGCGAACATCTTCACAAAGCTAGTTTTTCAAGACAAGTTTTTTTAATTTCATGATAAACTTGGTATTCTAGAATATTTAGAATTAAGGGGGTATTAGAAATTAATTCAGAATTATCTAGAAGTAAGTTGCATTGTAACTCTTCCTAGACACAAGGCAATAAGTTCCAAGGTAGTTAATCGCGTCATTTCACTACGCTATAGCATCAGTGCAGTGCAGAGCAACCTCTGGCCACTATAGATGCTCCATCATGGACCGTATTTGTGTAATGGCAGTTGCAGCCAAGATAACGGCCTATCGCAGCCCATTTTGCAACTTTTGTGGCTGCTATAGCTAACAGGGGAACCATCTGAAGCATTTATTGCGGGCTTACTCCATTTTCGGCCATCTCACCATATTTTTTGGCAAACCTACTTCATTTTCGGCCACATCCCAACCCTTTTTTAGCAGCCCACCCTCCTTCGCACATCTCTATTTTCAGTGTTTTGAGTGTTCAATTTCTTTGCACCTCTCTATCTTTCTTTTATTATTATTATTATTATTATTATTATTATTATTATTATTATTATTATTATTATTATTATTATTTAATAGTTTCTACCTCCTTTTCTTCCACAAGCTAAGTTGCATGCTAGTGGTCTACAACTCACTCTACAACTCTTTTATTGACTATGTATTATTTCAATAGTTATTATATTTTTCATGTTAAACGTTTACAACTGGTTATGGCATTAATTACTAGTTTTCAAGTGGTTGGCATTTTTGGTTATCACATCACATTGATTTTCATGTTCTTTTATGTTTTTCTAAACACTTATCTAGTAGTATTATGTCATTATTTTAAACAATATATTTATCATATTACTAATATTATCAATATACAATTATAATTTTATTTATAATTATGTATAATAATTAATACATATAAAAAGACATTTAATTTCTAAAATTATGTAACATATGTATATATATGTTTTATAATTTTGAAGTTATTATTATTAGATTTTCTATTTTAAAGTAGCAGCCATCCCATTATGTACTATACTGCTATAGCATTTTTGAGGTCGTCGGCTTCGCGCCGCTATTTGGGATTACCTCCTTTGTTAAGTTCCATGAAACAGGGCACAATGTATTTATCATAGTTAGTGGTGATTCTCAAGTTCATTTCTCTTACAATTACAAAATCCAAAACGTCTCCATGATTATTATATAAGGAGATGATGTATGAGATGAAAACTATGACCCAAGACATATATCAATACAAGTTTATATTCAACCAATTTGTCCTCCTATTTTCTATTAAATTGCTTGCTTCTAAGATCCTAGGCATACCACAATTTTTGTTGTGCAAATTTTAGTTTTTCCAACACAATCTTAACCATTTTACAAAGATGAAACTTGTTATGTGCTTTTTCTTGTCCTCTCTCTCTTTCTCCCCCCTCTCTCTAAAATGGTCCCCTTAACTTTTCTGTATCAATGTTACTAGATATTAAGGGCAGAGGTCAATGGTGGATTATGTTTGTTTATGGTTTGAGTAGTCTTAGGCAGCGTTCTTTCTTCTAGGAGGAACTAGGTTTTTTGTCAATTTTCTGTGGGTTGAATTGGTTGGGTGGGTATTTCAATGCTATTAGGTTCCTAGTTGAAAAGTTGGGTGGCTGTCACCTCACTTTTTCTATGTGGGGTTTTGATAGTTTTATCAGGGAGTGTAATCTTAGGGATATATCTCTTTCCAATGTCTGGTTCACTTGGTTAGCTAGAAGGCAATACAATGTTGCTTCTTGGTTGGATAGATTCCTTTTTACCTCTACTTGGGAGGATGTTTTTCCTGATCTTGTGCAAGAAAATTTATCTCGCCCAATTTCTGATCACTTTCTTATTGTGTTGGAATCTAGTAAGGTGAAGTGGGGTCCTCCCCATTTTAGGTTTGAGAACATGTCACCACTCTTTTGTCCTCTTTTTTAAAGAAGTTTAGAATATAGCTTCCATTGAAGGTTGGGAAGGTTTTAAAATAATAAGGAATTTAAAACTTCTCAAGGAAAAATTGAATGAGTGGAATACGTCCGTCTTTGGAGAATTCGGATTAGGAAAGAAGATATTTTGAAAAAGATTGACTTGTTGGATAGGCTGGAGTTAGAGGGTAATCTTTCAAAGGATCTTTGTGCTAGGAGGCAGAAGTTGAGACTACTTAGATGAAATTCTACTTAGGGAAGAAACGAGTCAGAGGCAAAAGATGAAATTTCATTGGGTTAAGGATGAGGATGCTAATTCAGAGTTATTTCATATGGTGGCTTCTGGGAGGCATAGGAAGATTTTAACAAAAGAGTTGGAAATTGAGGGTGGTAGTGTTGTTAGGGATATTGAGGTCATTGTATCTGTAGTTTCTAGGTTTTACTCAAAGTTGTTCGATGAGGAAATGCCTATTAGATCTTTCATTGAAGATTTGGATTGGTGTTCCATTACTCCAGATAAGACTTACTGGTTGGAAAGGCTTTTTGAGGAGGAGGAAATTCGTAGGATTGTTTTTAGTTTAAGGAAAGACAAAGCGTGTAGCCTATATGGCTTTACTTTTGCCTTTTTTTTTTTCAAACTGTTGGGATATTGTCAAATTTGACATCCGTATGGTGTTTGATAAATTCTTCTATGATGGTAAATAGGAGTTTATATGAACTCTACTTTTATTTCTCTCGTTCCGAAAAAGGATAGATCAGTTAAAGTAAAGGATTTTCGCCCTATTAGCTTGGTTTCTAGTGTTCATAAGATCACAACAAAAGTTCTCACTTCCAAGCTGAGTGAGGTCCTTTTTGATACCATTTTTGAGAATCAAAGGTAGGCAGATTCTTGTTGCTGCTCTCCTTGCTAACGAGGTGGTGGATGAATTAGAACTCGAAGGAAATATGGTCTTGTTTTTAAGTTGGATTTTGAGAGAGCTTATGACCATGATAGCTAGTTTTTTTTTTTTTTTTTTAAAGTCATGGATAGGAAAGGTTTTGGGGGCGAGATGGAGGAAATGGATTTCAGGATGTTTATCCTCTTCCACTTTTGCATTCATTTTTAATGGTGAACCAAAATCTTGGTTTTAGGGTCAAAGGGGAGTGAGGTAAGGAGATCATTTATCTCTGTTTCTCTTTACTTTTGTGGTTGATGTGCTTAGTGGGTTAGTGTCTAGAGATGTTAATAATGGGCTGGTTAAGGGGTTGACAGTTAGTTCAGAGGGGTTTTGAGTTTCTCATCTTCAATTTGCCAATGATATTGTTTTCTTCTTGGAACCAAATGTTGACTCTTTTGTTAGTATTCTGTCTATTTTGAAATTTTTTGAGGTTTTTTCTAGTCTAAAAATTAATTTGGCCAAAAGTGGTTTAGCGGATATGAATATGGACAGTCAGATTTTGACCATTTTTACTACTTTGGCGAGTTATCAGTCTCTTTAATGGCCTTTCACTTATCTTGGCATTCCTTTGGGAGGTAATCCTCATGCCTCGTCCTTTTGGGATCTGGTGGTTTGTAAGATCTAAGAGGTTAGACTGTTGGAAATGTGCATTTTTTTCTTTGGGTGATCAATTCACTCTTATTCGGTCTTGTTTGTCTAGCATCCCTTTATATTTTCTCTCTCTTTTTTGCATGTTAGTGGGTGTGGCGCAAAAGATAGAGAAAATTATGCAGGATTTTCTTTGTTCGCTGACCACCTTGTTAGTTGAGAGGTTTATTGTAGACTAGAAAAGGAAGGGGGATTAGGCCTTGGTAATTTGGTGTCCTAGCTTTGGTAGCTAAGTGGGTTTGGCATTTTCCTCTATAGTCTTCATCTTTATGACATCAAGTTATCCGAAGTAAGTATGGTTTGTATCTAAATGGGTGGGACACCAATTCTGCAAGTAGAGCTACTCATGCTAGTCCTTAGAAATTTATTTCTCAAGGATTACCTTCTTTTAATTCTCTCTTGCCCTTGCATTTGGGTGATGACTCTTGTATTAATTTTTGGAAAGATATTTGGGTTGATAATGTTTCTGTTATCGAGCTTTTTCCAATACTCTTTCACCTATCTTCTCTACATAATGCCCTTGTTTGTCAATTTTATTCTCAAGATAACAACTCTTGGAACCTTTGTTTTCTCAGAAACTTACATGATAGAGAGATTGGCGAGCTTGAGTCTTTTTTGATTTTGCTTGATTCTATTTATCTCTTTTCAAAGCTTGATTCAAGAATTTGGACTCTTGACTCCTCGAGAGGTTTCTCTTCTAAATCATATTCTCATTTCTTGACTCAATCGCCTAATAGAGAGAGATTTCTTTTGGACAAACCATTATGGAAGTACAAAGCTCCCTCAAAGGTCAAAGCTCTTGTCTAGATTGTTGTTCTTTATAGGATTAACACTAATGCTCCAAAAGCGCTCATTGCTCTATCTCCTAATATGTGTATAATGTGCTGCTTTGGTTTGGAATCTGGGGCTCATCTTTTTTTGGATTGTTATACAGTGAACTTTCTTTGGAATAAGCTATTTGGGATTTTTGGAGAGTTTTAGGTCTGCCCAATGGATTTGCATAATTTTTTTCTTACTAAGTTTAGAGGTTGTGGCTCTCATAAAGAACCAAAAATCTTATAGCAATGCTTTGTCTATGTTGTTCTATGGTGTCTATGACTGGAAAAGAATGCTAGAATTTTCAAGAATTCTTCTTTGAACCTAGACTTCATATGGGATAGGGTCACTCATTTGGCCTCCCTTTGGTGTTTTGCTCATGGTCTCTTTAGGCGTGTTTCTTTGTTAGACATACAAAGAGATTATCATGCTTTGTTGCATGATTCAATCCCATAGGTTTTCTTGTTTGTTTGTGAGGATGTCTTATCTTCTTTTTTTGTATTCTTCTCGTCATCTAATAAAACTTATTTTCTTATGAAAAAAAATAATTTCAACTGTTACACTTATTTTGGTGGGAAATATGTATGTGTGAGGGATTATCCTTGGAAACAACCTAACATGGATTCAATGGTAAACTACTTGGAATTGAAAAAGTCTACTATCATCAGATATTGGTTAGACTGTTTTCGTAAGCATATTTAATGGACACTCGCTTTTAGTAAAAAGACAAAATGAGGAATTGAGATTTTGTTTGTTAAATGTGATGAATAACAAGAAACAGAGCGAGGTTCATGGCTTTTCTGTACTGAGAGTTCTGCATTTCCTGTTGTTTGATATTGTACATTCCACATGACTGAGTATTGTTGCCCGGTGTAGAAGCAAGGAAGCCCCTGATATGCTGAAGTCCTTTCTTATTTGAAATATATATATATATATATATATATATAAATTCTATGCCTTCTTTGAGATTGTTGGAGTTCGCTTATTTTGAATATCCATTAAAATTTTGGGTAGATGCATATGGTTACCTCTCCTGTAAAATCCAATCCACATTCTAATGGGAAGTTACGTAAGTGGATGTCATATATTTATAGCAGTCGTTTGTTTCAAAGCATATGATTATATTTCAAGAAACAATAATTCTAAACTCTCTTACACAATTATTTTATTAATTCTCTTAATTATTAAATAAAAAAATATTGAATATTTTTTATATTTTTAATATATGAAATATATTTAATTTTTTATTAAATATTTTTTATTTAATATTAAGAGAATTATTAAAATAAACTTTTAAAAGAATATAATAAAATTTTTCAAGAAATATTATAACTGGAAATATTATTTTTGAGTAAATTCAAAAATATGTTTGATTAGTATTTAATATTTTTGAGAATGTTTTTTAAGATTTGTTTGGTACAAAGAAAAAAAATCAAATGATAAGCGAAAGAAGCGGGAGTGGAAATTAATGGTTGAGTTATAAGATAATTTCCATTTCTATGCCATGAGAGAACTACATACCCAATCGTTATCATGGAACAAAGATCAAGAAAAACATGGGAATGTCACTTCCCTAGAGCTCAATATTGTTTAGGAATATTTTCCATTTTAAAGTTTGTACCAAAACATGGGAATATGATATTCCCAAAGTTCACTTTCTCATAAATAACTTGACAATCCTTAAAACAAACGCACTGTTAAAGAAATGGCTTATGATGTTGGTTGTGTCAGTTTCAATCAAAGAGATGAATGAGTCCGTTGGATAAACTCATGAATTTAAATTCTTTGTTTAAATGAACTTTTTTAGAAAAAAAAGTTATTTTGTATTTGAATATAATAATTAAAAAATACTTATATTAAAAATTATTTATACTAAATATCACTAATCCTTTCACTTATTTCAGAAGCAGACCATTAACTTTTAAAATAAGTAGTTACTAAATTTTTTTAAACTTTTTTTAAAGATTGTTATTACATACAAACACACTTTAAAATATTTAAAAATACTTACTTATAAAATAATGTTTTTAAAAAAATGGTAAATCCAAACGGACTCCAGAAAGTGAGTTTCAAACTTATTCTCAAATCGGCAAATCCTTCAAAATGTGGACGAAGACATTGGACATCAAGGTGCCAAAGTTTAATTAAACAACAATCTGCTAAACCATTTCCGCATGGGAAACATGTGTCATTTTACTTGGGCAAGTTGCATTTTCACTCAGACTTAGTCCATACTTTAAGTGGTCAAATAAATATCAACAATAATATTTTTATATTAAATAATATATACATCTTTTTTATATTTTATTTAATATTATTTATTATATATATATTTTTTTATCATTTTCTCTCACTCAATCATATCTTTTTTAAAAAGTATAAACAGTCTTATATTTTTAAAAAGAGTGTAAAACAAACATTTTTTAATAAATATATTGTACAAAATTGTTGATTCATTTATTGTACGAAACTTGAGTTCACGTTGGTAGTCAAGTTTGAAACGCTCCATTATAACGTGGAATCAATTTTACGATGAGTAAGTAGAGATGACAATTTAGAATTTTTATCGGGACTATTTTATTTGGAAATTTGAATTTGAAATTTTTTTTTTTTGGGATGGAGACAGGTATATAAATCTCTCCGATGCATATGCAAAGAAGAAGATGGAGATCGTATTCTCCGCAACATGAGGTTCTTACTTTGAAAAATTATTAAATTATTTTTAATGGTTATATTAATTATATGTATTAATACATCTTTTTTAGAAATTTTTATCTATATTATTTTATTTTAATTTAAAATAAAAAAATAAAATACTATTAGGTAATAACTTATTATTTTAAATTATTAATATTGTAGACTTAAATTAAAATTATTTAACTTTATATATATATATATATATTTTTTTTTTTTTTTTTATTTTTTTATTTTTTTAAATAACTTCGATGACTTCGCAGGGACGAGAACAAGGAGAAATTTTCTTTTGATGTGAGGATCAGAGAAGAATTAGAGAGGTGGGGAAGTACTCTCGCCCCCAGGTACTCCTCATCCTCGCCTTGCATTGGTGCCATATCTAGTTTTAGGCTTTTGAGATACTACCTCAGTTGCATTTTAAGTGTTATTTTAGTAAAAAAATTTAATTTATTATAAGTGACATTTTTATATATCAATAAAGTATTAATTGTTATTTTTTCAGCTTTACCTTTATATTATAAAATCTTTTAAGTCTCAATTACTCATAAAAATTGGATCAATATAGTAAAGTAAAAAAATTAATTGCTGGAAATTGAATATGAATGGTTTAGTAAAACTTAAAAAAATATTACAATTAAGGCTTAATTTTGTATTTCTTAATTTTTATGTTTTGCACCAAAATAGCATTTCAAATGGATAATGAGAAATAGTAATTAAAGAGGGAAGTACATCTAATCTTCGTTAGAGTGCCATAAGCACATAATACTTTCTAGCACTAGAAATGGGGATGACTATTGTAATTGAAATCTAGCTTGTTTTGCATTTAAATAAAAATCTTACAAGTATTGTTGACAAAATTTAAGTAAACCATTATTTTAGTCCACAAAAATCTTTAGAACATCATTTGATTTTCGAAGGAAAATAAAAATAATAAAATAGAAATATTTGTGACTTGACGAAGGAATGCAAAGAGTATGTAAAATAAGGATGTGTGAGTATTTAACATAAATTATTGGAAAAAAAATGGAAAGACGCTCAAGAAAAGGTCATAAATAAACAATGAGTAAATATACACTTTAGTCTTTGAATTTTTTGAGATATAACACATTAGTTCCTGAAAAAAAATTGACACACATGTTAGTCCTTGAAAGTTTTTTCATTTTATCAAGTTAATCTTTCTGTTAACCATTCATGTTACATACTAACAGAATTTCTTATGTGTAGTGTTAAGTGCAAAATAGGATCTCATCTGTCCAATTCTTTTTCTAGCATCAAACCTTACCAAAACACACCGTATAAGACTAAAGTGTCCAAGTTTGCAGCATCATTCCCTTCCCACACATGAATAGAGGTCAATCACCACCCAAAAATCCCTAATCTTCTTCCTTCACAATTTTGAATAGGCGAACAGAGCTACGTACAAATTGCTACAGTGGTGAATTTGTGAAAGCGAAGAGGTTTGTTTAAAGATGAGAGGAGATTTTGTGTAGACATCAGAGAAGAGTTCTAGCATTAGTGGTTCATTGGTGATGGGGAGCAAAGGAGGTGCACAAATTTCTTCTAAGAAGTGTGGATACAGACAATGGGCATTGATTTATACTTCAAAGAAGACAAAGAGCTATAATCACTGATTTCTTATGTGCCCTTTATGGAAAGATAAACAACAAACTTGTGGCTTATTCCAATGGTAGGATGATAAAATTGGGACAGTGGATGGAAGGGATGACATGAATGACCTTCAAGTTGTTAGTGAGCTTAGGAATAGAATTGTGTTGTATGAGGAAGAAGTTAAGAAATGGAAACTAGTGAGTGAATTTTTTTTTTCTGATTTTATTTGCTATGAGTTGTTTAGCATATAAATGGGATTGAGAAGGAATCATTGTGTGAATTAACTTTAAGCAACTATGATTTAATTGCTTAGTTTATAATAATGTGATTAATGGAAATTGTGTTGGAAGAAATTGTCTACATAATAACACATTATTACCATTAGATTGCATATAAATGTTTACTTTGTGTATTCATTAATACCAAAAAATAGAAATTGTGTACAAAATAACACATCATTACCATTTCCATAGATTGCATATAAATGAATAATTTGTCTATTCATTAAGACCAGAAAACAAAAGCATAGAAAAATGTGTCAACCCTACAAGGGTAACCATTACAAGACAGCATCCAATATGGTGTTTAATCCAAAAAACCAAAAATCAAAAACTAAAAACTAAGATCCAAAATCTAAAATCCAAGCCATCTTCATATCCAACACATTACACCTAGTATCCAACACCCTAATACCAACTTCATGGTTTATTACATTACACCCAAAATACAAAAACATAAAGCTTATCATGGCTCAGTTACAATTGGTCCACTACTGCTAGATGAAGCCTATGATGAAATGATTGAAGAGAACCTTGTACTTGTGCCTTGACTTGCTACTACCAGGGTTTCTCTAGTCACACAAGGCCTATCCCTCCAGTTGAAATCTGCTCTGGGAATATTTCCAGGCAGATTCCTTACTTGTTGAGGTGGTTTGAATCCTAATTGTGTGAATAGTGTAGGTGGCTTGAAGTTTGGTTCTCTAGAGGGTGCATTGCCAATCTCTGACATCCATTGTTACATGTTTATCAAGTAATGGAAAATAGTTAGCCAAAATTTGATTATAGAAATAGAACAAAACATAACATGGAAAGAGAATTACTATAAGAAATTTGCAGATTAGCGAAGAAAATTTAGCGAAATACTTGTAGTAAATTTTTTACCTATCACTGTGATACGAAAGGTGCATTAGCTTGAGATTGTTCAGTATTTGGCTCAAGTTCAGTTTGAGCACTTGATTCAGGTTCTATTTGAGTTGCAGTAGGTTGAGGGTCTTTTGTCTTCTTCATTTGTTTCCTTTTTTCATTCACTAGAGCTAACTGACAACCTCTACTGTTATGACCTGTCTTTTTGCACTTTCCACACTTAGTTTCCCCATACTTTTACTTTAGCTTATATGGGTTTTGAGACTCATCGGGGTCCTTCTTCCTTTGCTTTTTAGGTTTGCCTGGTTGCCTCTTAAATGGTGGTGGACAAATTGGATCCTTACTGGTCGTTTTCAAATATTCTTGGCCTGCAACAAGCTGAATATGATGCTCATACAACTTATGATATAGGTATCCACTGAATACCATGGGTGCTCAAAATGTTTTGGCTGTTGATTATTGTAGGAAAGAGTTGCTATGACATGCATGCAAGAGATTCCACTCAAATCATATTCCCTACAAGAGCAACTTCCTTCACCAAGATCCACTGTACATTTTCTAGGTTAGCATACAACCTCAAACTTATATCCTACAGGGTCTCCTGTCTATATGGGTGTCTAATATTTGCTTGATTTTCTATTTCCTTCCAACCTACTTTGAACTTTTGGTGTGATTGGGCCTATGTATCATGCTAGCCTTAAATGTTCATTTTTCATCTTCCTCATGATGTGAGTCCTTATTTCCTCAGTCATTATGTGTATTGGCTTTCCTCCGTACTTAACTATGGCCCCATTTAACTGTACACAACTATTATTCAGCAAATTGTCACATTTGGTGAATAGGGAGAATCCTGCCTTACTCTAATGCTCAGGTGGAATTTTGCATAACCACTTCCAAGCATTCTTGGACTTCCTCTTTATAACCTCCATCTTCTACTAAAACTCCTCCATAGTAGTTGATGCGTGAGGATATAGTGATTAAAATTCAGACAAAAATCAGTTATCAGGCCTACCAAAAAATAAAAACCTTACAACTAGTTGTAGTTAGTAAGGGTCGATCTACAGAGAACCAATTCAATTAACACTATCAAATAATTCCCAATTTAAACTCTGATTAATAATAAACAGTAAATAGGGGGGTTTTTGGAGTTTTGATGAACAATGAACAGTTTCAAAGGTAATAACAATAAATGAACTGAAATCAACAATATAAGAAAATTGGTTAAGAAATTGAATCCACCACTAGATTTATATGATGATGTAAATCCACATATCCTTTTATTCCAACATGGTCAATTATGTTTTTATGCAATTGTGAGAGTAAATTTCTGTTTTCCTTACGTGTTGGCCAATTTAGCAACCGCTCAAATCAACTCCTAATCACTGATTAGTCATAAAGCAACCGCTCTTACAACTATCCAACAATTGCATTAAGATTTAGAAAACTAATTGCACTAAGATCTAATCACACATCGGGATTAAATTACTTAGAACATATATTTCTCTAAATCTATTACCGCAACCGCACATAATAAACTCATATCTACCACTTTTATTACTGGCAAATAGTACGAAGATAATTATACCAACATGAACATCATATATTTCACTAGATCTACTACCGCAACCGCGCATAATAAACCCAGATCTACCACTTTGAAAGTGGGAACAAGTACAAAAACTTTCATACCAACAATTGATTCAGAAATATATGAATAAAAACATAACTGTGTTGAAATAATCAAATATGCAAGATTCACAACATCAAAACTAGTGGTTTCATCACCCCTTAACCAAGGGAGGTTTAGTTACACATAACTAAAAGGAAATCACAAGAAAAACTGAGAAGGAACATCATAATAAACAAAGTGCAGAAGAAAAACTAAATAGCAAACGAGTTTCTGAGGATTGAGGATGATGGATCTCCAATTGCTCGAACCCGAGACTCCAATCTTTGATCCACGACTCCCCTCTCCTTCTCCAAGGAGTTGCAGCTGCTCCCCTAGGTCAGAACTCTCTTCAAAACGTGCCAAGAGTGTCAATATATAGGCCTCCAACACAAACTTCGCGCAGAAGTTTGCAATAATTGATGTCTGGAGGTCATACACGGCCGTGTATGCATACACGGCCTAGGCCGTGTATGACACTGAGTTGGGGTCCAAAATTCACTGTTTCAAATGCAAAGTCAGAGACGTACATGGCCTAGGCCGTGTATTCTCACATGGCCGTGTACTTTTAGGCCCTGTATTCTGATGCAGGCCCTGTATTTTGACTCTGGCCATGTAATCTGACTTCCAAACTCAATATGACCTCTTAGATCTCCAAATCTGGACAAGTGTTCAACATGAAAGTTGTAGATTTGGATCTTAACTATCAACCATCAAAATTTCAGCTCATTTGACAACTTGTAGCTCGAGATATGCCATGAACAGTATGCAAAGGTCAAGCTGTTAGGATCAGCACCCTAGTTCTTGCTTCAACTCCAATTTGAGCTATCCAAACGTGTGATTGGGCCTTTGAGGTCTTCATGAAAGTAGTAGAGAATTGTCTTAGGTTTCCTACAAGACCAAAATCACATCAATTAGATATTTAAAACTCAAATTATAGCTAGTTCACTGAACATTGTCAAAGAGATAAATTAGGGCTACGTCATGCAATAATTCCCTCAATGATCCAATTAGGCTCAATATCATAAAATGTGTCAAAACCAACTTAATTAAACCTAATTGAACCTTAAGAAGCCTAGTGACTGAAAAGTATAATTCAATTATGACTGCAAATGAACACATTTAAGCAAAGTTTCACAGCAATGTTCCAATTAGGGTTTGATATCAGAAACTAAGCTAAATGATGACAATTAAGCACAAATGGAGTTCAATGAATCAATTATAAGGCAACTAAAATATAGGAATAATTAACAGATCAATTACCCCCACACTTAACCTTTTGCACTCCTGGGCAAAAATATACAGTTCAACACAGTTTCACAACAAGCCAAGCAAATGTAGAATAATGAGCAAAGACCTTTATGTTTTTAGTTTTCAAAGAATTTAAACAATCAAAAATTCCCTTTCTTAGTAATCCAAGTTGACAAGCAAAATCAATCAAATTTCAGGGTTCAATCAGCATGATAAATCCTCACTGATATGCTCTCTCACTCAAGTGTTTCAGGCTTGTGTTTTCACTTAACCAACTCATGAGAATATGCTTTACCATAGGCTTGTCAAGCCTCTACTTCTCCACTACTCAGACCACATGCAAACAGAGATCACAAGGACTTTATTTAGGTTGTAATGGAGTTAGGGTTAAGGTAGGATACATCAAAGATAGACAAAGCTAGACCATAGGAACTAGAAGAGCAAAATGGAAAGATATTCAATCATTACACAGAATTTCTCAATAATCTTCAAATTCAAATTCCTATTATGTACCTTTTCCTTTTTCTGAATTTTTTTAACTTTAATTACATATATTTATATACACACCTTACATCCTATTCACAATGATATTTTTCCAGCATGAGACTTTTATAGGCAAATACATTATTAATTCAAATACCCCCACACTTATTCAAGAACCAATTTCCATCATAATCATAAAGCTCTTCTACTCCCTAAGGTAGGGTAGTAAAATAGTTTTTCACTTTTAGGTTTAAATTGAGCTTAGATAGAAGGAAATTTTAGTCAATTAGGCTCAAAGGGGTTAATCAATGGAAAAAAAATACAAGGATGACTATTTGGCCAGTAGTTATTTAAAAAAAAATTATCTTTATCATTTCAAATGCATGCAGTGGTCATTAGCAGCTTAAAAGAGAACCAAGACAAGTTCTGAAAAACACAATAATCATGAGTGGAATCACACAATCAAGGATCTAAAATGGCCTAAAGTTAGCCATTTACAACAAAGCCCAAAAACTCACTAGGTTTCGATTCATCAATTTCAATTAAACCCTTTAATTTTTAGAATTTCACCCGACAAAATTGATAACCAAAAAGTTCATTCGATCAAGCTCAAAGGTTTATTATTTTTTTTTTTCAAAAATTTGGGTCAATTGCTCAATAATCACAACACTTGAAAGCTTATCAGAAACTTAAAGCCCAATAGAAAGTATCACAAGAAGAACAACATCATCAAGATCAAATACACTCACCTCAAGAGAGTCAATATAGTTTAATCAGTCATTCAAACCCCAGGAGAACAATTCAGAATATCAACAGTATTCACAATAAAACATCAAAGTATCCACAAATTATTCAGAATAGAACATCAAATTCACACCCCCACACTTAAACTAAGCATTGTCCTCAATGCTACACACATTCGAAAAGGAAAATAAAAGAAATGCTACACACATCTAGAAAAGGAAAAATAATGACAAAAAGAATACTACACACATCCGAAAAGGAAAACAAGCAAAAACAAATATACCACAACCGAAAGCAAAAACAAATCTACTATGAATGAAACAAGCAAATCAATAGTGCAAATCAATTCCCAAATGTACACAATACAAGAGAATGAAAATACAATGGAAACTAAGGGGGTACATTTACTCATCATTCTTGAGGGAATGTCAAAAATCTATGAAGTTCATAAAGCACAAGTTCATATGAATGCGTCTCAAGAGTATAACTCTTTACTCAGTCTATTCATTACGAACTTAAAATTTAACTTCTCAATTGAATGAAATCATTCCCAAAGAACATAGTTTAGCATTCAGAAGAACAAAACAACAATTTACAAACGAACTAATTCCTATAGTTTCGCTTGGTTTCCACTGTACTTAATCCATGCAAATATCAAACAAACAATCCATGCATTCCAACACACATTTAATCAAACCAAACACAAGGTTTTTTAAAGATGCAAATGCTTACAACCAATAAACAGATAAAAATATAATCTAAGAAACTAATAAAAATACAAAATAAAAAAGGATAAAGAGAGCAAATCTGGTTGGGTTGCCTCCCAATGAGCGCTTAGTTTATTATTCTCAGCCCGACGTTGTGACACTTTCAACGCTCCTCATATTGTGGAAGGATGAGGGTCATCACTTCCATCTCTACACTATCAGGAGGTTCATGATAAGGTTTGAGACGATGACCATTTACCTTAAATGCTTTGCCTGAAATTTCACTCCTGATCTCAACTGCACCAAAAGGAAAGACATTAGTTACCACAAATGGCCCAATCCACTTAGAACGCAGTTTACCTGGAAACAATTTGAGTCTTGATTGGAATAGCAGAAATTTTTGTCCTCTGTGAAATTTCTTTCTGGAAATCAATTGGTCGTGGAATGCCTTAGCTTTAGTCTTGTAAATCAGGGCATTCTCGAAGGCCTCATTTCTTAGTTCTTCCAGTTCCTATAACTGGAACTTCCTTTTGCTTTCCAAAGACCTTCCAATTCCATATTTATTTGTTTAATGGCCCGAAGAAGCGATGTTTGCACGTAAAAATTAATTTGGCCAAAAAGTGGTCGACGGGCAAATGACAGGGCTTTCCATACACCAACCGAAATGATGACATGCCAATGAGAGTCTTATAGGCAGTCCTATAAGCCCATAAAGCATCTTCAAGTCGAGTGCTCCAATCCTTTCTTGAAGGATTCACTGTCTTTTCAAGGATTGATTTAATCTCCCGGTTGGACGCTTCAGTTTGCCCATTTGTCTGTGGATGGTAAGGAGTGGAAATTCTGTGCATTACTCCATATTTCTTCAATAGAGCATCAAAGGTTCTGTTGCAAAAATGAGTCCCTTGGTCACTAATGATAGCCCTTGGGGTCCCGAACCTGGAGAAAATATGTGTTTTAACAAAATCTGCAACAGTTTTAGAATCATCAGATCGGGTGGCTTTTGCTTCCACCCATTTAGACACATAATCAACAGATAAAAGAATGTATGTAAAACCAAATGAGGGAGGGAATGGTCCCATGAAATCAATACCCCACACATCAAAGACTTCCACAAAAATGATCGAAGTTTGAGGCATTTGATTACGAGGACCAATGTTACCTGTTCTCTGACAGCGGTCACAAGACTTACAGAAGTCGTAAGCATCTTTGAAAATTGTGGGCCAATAGAAATCACTGTCAAGCACTTTGTTGGCTGTCCTTTTACTGCCAAAGTGTCCTCCACATGCATAGGTGTGACAAAAGGAGAGGATGGAGTGTGTCTTAGAATTAGGAATGCACCTCCTAATGACTTGATCTGCACAATGCTTCCATAGGTACGGGTCATCCCAGATATAGTATTTACAATCACTCCTTAATTTATCTATTTGGGCCTTGTTCAAACCCTCCGGAAAGTCCTTAGTAACCAGGTAGTTAACAATGTCAGCATACCAAGGGATTATGGCATTGACAACCATCAAATATTCATCCGAAAAAGTCTCCATGATAGGCATTTCTTCCTCTTCACTTACCAACCTACTCAAGTGATCTACCACCAAGTTCTCGCTCCCTTTCTTGTTTTTAATCTCCAAGTCAAATTCTGGAGCAATAAAATCCATCGAGCAATGTAGGCTTTGCTTCTTTCTTGGTTAGTAGATACTTCAAAGCTGCATGATCTGAAAACACAATTATTTTAGAACTAATTAGATATAATCTAAATTTTTTCAAAGCAAATACAATAGCTAGAAGTTCTTTTTCTGTGGTTGAGTAGTTAAGCTGAGCATCATTTAGAGTCCTTGATGCATAGTAAATGGCATAAGGAACCCTATCAACTCGCTGTCCCAAGACAGCTTCTACTGCAAAGTCACTGGCATCACACATTAGTTCAAACGGTAACTCCCAATTGGGTGGCCTGATGATAGGCGCAATAGTTAACTTCTTAAGTTTATTGAAAGCTTCCATACATTTCTCATCAAAGTTAAAATTGACATCTTTTTGAAGAAGTTTACAAAGGGGCAATGAGACTTTAGAGAAGTCTTTAATAAATCTCCGGTAGAAACCTACATGACCAATAAAAGAACGAATCTCCCGCACACAAGTGGGTGGGGGCAAAGAATGCATGAGTTCTACCTTAGCTTTATCTACTTCAATTCCCCTAGCAGAAATTACATGACCTAACACAATACCTTCCTTAACTATGAAATGACATTTTTCCCAATTCAGTACTAGGTTAGTGTCAATGCATCTTTTAAGCACCAATGTTAAATGTTCCAGACAATTTTCAAAACCATTTCCAAAGGCACTAAAGTCATCCATAAAAACCTCAATAATATTTTCAATGTAATCAGAAAATAAACTCATCATGCATCTCTGGAAAGTTCCTAGTGCATTGCAGAGTCCAAAAGGCATTCGCCTATATGCAAAGGTACAAAATGGACAAGTGAATGTAGTCTTGTCTTGGTCTTCTGGAGCTATGACAATCTGATTGTAACCTGAAAAACCATCCAGAAAATAATAATGAGAATGACCAGCTAATCTCTCTAACATTTGATTAATGAAAGGTAAAGGAAAGTGGTCTTTTCTCGTGGCGGCATTTAACTTCCTATAATCAATACAAACACGCCACCCTATCTGCAATCTAGTGGGAATAAGCTCATTTTCAGCATTTCTTACCACAGTAATTCCAGATTTCTTTAGTACTACCTGGACTGAGCTTACCCACTTGCTATCAGAAATGAGATAGATCACCCCCACACTTAGGAGCTGCAGTATCTCCTTTTTCACAACCTCCATCATAGGAGGATTCAACCTCCGCTGGGGGTCTCTCACAGGTTTAGTATCCTCCTCCATTAATATCCTGTGCATACAAATGGAGGGACTAATATCCTTGATATCAGCTTTTGACCAACCAATGGCTGTCTTATGTTCTTGCAAAACAGCTACTAATTTCTATTCTTACTATTGGGTGAGTGACTTTGTAATTATTACTGGAAGGGTGTCCTTCTCCCCTAAGAAGATGTATTTAAGATGATCAGGCAGTGCTTTCAGTTCCAATTCAGGTGCCTACACAACGGAAGGTTGAGGTATATCATGAGAGGTAATGGTTGAGTTATAGATAATTTCTACATACCCAATCGTAGTAATAGGTACATTAACAAAAGTTACCTCATGCTCTTCTGGAGTGGAAGAGAGCTCTTGTAAGGCAGCAACAATTTCATCAATATCTTCACTCCATGACTCTTCTTCACTCTTCTTCTTTTCCTCTTGTACATCTAAGCTATGAGTTAGAATTGTGTCAAGAGCATCAAAATGGTCAGTATCAAAAGCTGTAGAAATTAAAGAATCAAAAGGATCAAAAGAATCAATTAAACAAGCAGAATGCACATCACTTGGGTATCTCATAGCTTCAAAAATATTAAATCTAATTAATTCCCCATCAAATTCCATTATTCGAGTTCCTAAGTGCACATCAATTTTTATTCGTGTAGTCTTCAAAAATGGTCTCCCTAGCAAGATAGGAGCAGATTTGGGAGACTCATTCTCTTCCATGTCCAAAACATAGAAGTCTGCCGGAAATACTAATTCATTCACCTGCACCAAAACATCTTCAACCACACCCTTAGGGTATGCATTAGATCTATCATCCAATTGAATAATAACACCAGTAGGTTCCAAGGGACCCAAGTATAAAGATGCATAAATAGAATATGGCATGACATTTATAGATGCACCTAAATCAAGCATTGCCCTTTCAAACCTTGTGTTGCCTATAGTTCATGGAATGGTGAATGTGCCAGGGTCCTTACATTTGGTGGGGAGTTTCTTTTTAATTACAGCTGAAACATTTTCTCCCACTTGGACTTTTTCATTTCCTTTTAGTTTTCTCTTGTTAGTGCATAATTTTTTCAGAAATTTTGCATGCCTAGGTACTTGCTTAATGGCATCTAACAAAGGGATATTAACCTCTACCTTCCTAAAAGTCTCAAGTATTTCTTTTTCTGCTTCTTCTTTCTTGGTTTTAATCAACCTACTAGGAAAAGGAGCTTTAGTGACATATTTAGGAAGGGGTTCAGAAATACTTACCTTAGGGGCTTTAGAATTTTGCCCCTTATCATTTACTTCTTTGGGTGATTCATCTTTCTCTTGAGTGGTTTGTGGAAGAGATGTAGGCTCATCCATCGTCTTCCCGCTTCTTAATGTGACAGTACTAGCATTTTCCCTCGGATTCACTTCTGGTTGTGAGGGTAGTTTCCCTGAAGCTTGGCTTTGAAACTTGTTGAATTCGTGGACACCTGCCCTATCTGATTTTGCAAGTTATTGATTGCAGTCATTGTTTCTTGTTTGAACTGCAAATTATCAGTGGCTATTTGTTTCACTAGCTCCTCTAGTGAAGGTTCAGATTGCTTAGGAGCTTGAACTTGCTGCTGTCTCTGAGGGAAAGGTGCTTGCATTTGTTGGAATCTTGGAGGTTCATAAGCTGGAGGTTGATTTTGAGATTGCTTTGCATAGCTGAAATTAGGATGATCCCTCCAACCCAGATTATATGTGTTTGAGAAGGGGTTGCAATTTTTTGAAAGTCCAGCATATCCCCCTACTGGTCTTACCTCTTCATTGGTGTCCTCTTGGAGAGTGGGACACATATCAGTGGGATGTCCAGATGAACAACAGATCCCACAAGCATGAACTGGTGCTTTGCCTGATCCATTAACCGCTGAACCATAGCAGTCAATTGAGTCATTTGTTGCTGCAGACTGGTTGTCTCTACTTCTTTCACTACTCTTACTCCAGTGTCATTTCTAGAGTAGAATTGTTGAGTATTGGCAGCCATTCTTGAGATCAAGTTTCTAGCTTTTTGAGGAGTTTTATCAACCAATGCTCCTCCACTAGCAACATCAATCATGTTGCGATCCATCACTTGTAAGCCTTCATAGAAATACTGAATTAAGAGCTGCTCACTTATTTGATGATGAAGGCAGCTGAAACATAGCTTCTTAAATCTCTCCCAGTAGTCATGGAGTGATTCCCCATGCCTTTGTTGAATACCACAAATTTCTTTTCTGATTGTTGCAGTTTTTGAGGCAGGGAAGTATCTGTCTAGGAAAGTTCGGGCCATGTCCTGCCATGATTAGATGGATCCGGGTGGCAAGTAGTAAAGCCACTCCTTTGCTGAGTCTTTTAATAAGAATGGAAAAGCTCTCAGCTTAACTTGCTCTACATGAATTCCTGCAGGCTTCATGCTAGAACACACCACATGGATTTCCTTCAAGTGCTTGTTGGGGTCCTCTCTGGGTAATCCATTGAAAGATGGCAAGAGATGGATTAAGTGGGATTTCAATTCAAATGCCTCTTCATTTTCAAGAATGTCTATGCATAGAGGCTGTTGATCTAGATCTGGAGCACCCAATGCCCTTAAAGTGTTTTACTCGCCATTGTCACTTCTTCAGATATTTCGATGGCTCAAATATCTCGAACTTGATAGATCAATGTAACGGCCAAGTTCAATGTCAGCAGGTGTGAGTTGGAAGTTAGTCGGATGGAAAGGAAATTGAGGATGTGAAGTGAGTTAATCAATATAGTTCCTCAAATTTAACAATCCTTCGTCTACCCCTTCAATGGACATCAACACCTACAAAACACTCGAAAGAAAGATTCAAAACTAAAAATAAAATAAAAACAAAAATAAAAATAGAGTAAAAATAGAAAATAAATTAACAGTGTAATTAAAAATTGGTTCCCGTGTGAATCTACGCCAAAATTCGATGTGTGAGGATATAGTGATTAAAATTCGACAAAAAAATCGGTTGTCGTGCCCACTGAGAAAATAAAAACCTTACAACTAGTTGTAGTTAGTAAGGGTCGATCCACAGAGAACCAATTCAATTAACACTATCAAGTAATTCCTAATTTAAACTCTGATTAATAATAAACAGTAAATAATGGGGTTTTTGGAGTTTTGATGAACAATGAACAGTTTCAAAGGTAATAACAATAAATGAACTGAAATCAATAATATAAGAAAATTGGTTAAGAGATTGAATCCACCACTAGATTTATATGATGATGTAAATCCACATATCATTTTATTCCAACATGCTCAATTATGTTTTTACGCAATTGTGAGAGTAAATCTCTGTTTTCCTTACGCGTTGGCCAATTTAGCAACCGCTCAAATCAACTCCTAATCACTGATTAGTCATAAAGCAACCGCTCTTACAACTATCCAACAATTGCATTAAGATTTAGAAAACCAATTACACTAAGATCTAATCACATACCGAGATTAAATTACTTAGAACATATATTTCTCTAAATCTATTACCGCAATCGCGCATAATAAACCCAGATCTACCACTTTTATAACTGGCAAATAGTACGAAGATAATTATACCCACATGAACATCATACATTTCGCTAGATCTACTACCGCAACCACGCATAATAAACCCAAATCTACCACTTTCAAAGTGGGAACAAGTACAAAAACCTTCATACCAACAATAGATTCATAAATATATGAATAAAAACATAACTGTATTGAAATAATCAAATATGCAAGATTCACAACATCAAAATTAATGGTTTCATTACCCCCTTAACCAAGGGAGGTTTAGTTACACATAGCTAACAGGAAATCACAAGAAAAACTGAGAAGGAACATCATAAGAAACAAAGTGCAGAAGAAAAACTAAATAGCAAACGAGTTTCTGAGGATTGAGGATGATGGATCTCCAATTGCTCGAACCCGAGACTCCAATCTTTGATCCAAGACTCCCTCTCCTTCTCCAAGGAGTTGCAGCTGCTCCCCTAGGTCAGAACTTTCTTCAAAACGTGCAAAGAGTGTCAATATATAGGCCTCTAACACAAACTTCGCGCAAAAGTTTACAATAATTGATGTCTGGAGGTCATACACGGCCGTGTATGACACTGAGTTGGGGGTCCAAAATTCACTGTTTCAAATGCAAAGTCAGAGGCGTACATGGCCTAGGCCGTGTATTCTCACACGGCCGTGTACTTTTAGGCCCTGTATTCTGACGCAAGCCCTGTATTTTGACTTTGGCCATGTAATCTGACTTCCAAGCTCAATATGACCCCTTAGACATCTAAATCTGGACAAGTGTTCAACATGAAAGTTGTAGATTTGGATCTTAACTATCAACCATCAAAATTTCAGCTCATTTGACAACTTGTAGCTCGCGATATGCCATGAATAGTATGCAAAGGTCAAGCTGTCAGGATCAGCACCCTAGTTCTTGATTCAACTCCAATTTGATCTATTCAAACGTGTGATTGGGCCTTTGAGGTCTTCATGAAAGTAGTAGAAAATTGTCTTAGCTTTCCTACAAGACCAAAATCACATAAATTAGATATTTGAAACTCAAATTATAGCTAGTTCACTGAACATTGTCAAAGAGATAAATTAGGGCTAAGTCATGCAATAATTCCCTCAATGATCCAATTAGGCTCAATATCATAAAATGTGTCAAAACTAACTTAATTAAACCTAATTGAACCTTAAGAAGCCCAGTGACTGAAAAGCATAATTCAATTATGAGTGCAAATGAACACATTTAAGCAAAGTTTCACAACAATGTTCCAATTAGGGTTTGATATCAAAAACTAAGCTAAATGATGACAATTAAGCACAAATGGAGTTCAATGAATCAATTATAAGGTAACTAAAATATAGGCATAATCAACAGATCAGTAGTTGTCTTAGCAATCTCCCAAATCTTGTCTCTCAGATCCTTATTCTCGAATACCTTGCAAAAATTAGACCATACATGTCTAACACAAAATATGTGTCCAACTCCAGGCATGACCTCCTCCATTGCAAGTAATAAACCCTAAACAAAACATAGAACATTTCAACTCAATCAATGGAAAACCAAACAAGAAAAAATTATAATAGGTAATTTGAAATCAAACACAACATACCTTCTGTTGATCAGTGATGAACTCCCATCCATGTCGCCTGTAGTCTCCAATGTCATCCGACAAAATCTCCAAGAACCATTTCCAAGAATCTTTGGTCTCCATGTCCATAATTGCATATGCAATTACATAATAAGCATTGTTCTCATCCATACTGACAGTTGCTAATAGTTGACTTCCATAATACCCTTTTAGATGACACTTATCTAAGCCTATGAGGGGTCTGTAGCCATCCTTGAAAACCTTCTTATAAGCATCCAAACACACGTAAAACCTTTTAAAGGAAGGCATTTTAATGAATAGGTTTACTAGGTCCACTAGTAGTTTCAAAGTGGAAACATGGTTAGTTCTTGCTAACTCATCCATATAATCCCTTATCTTTGAGTATTGCTCCTTCTCTAAACCTTTGACTAATTCCCTTGATATCTTCATGGCCCTATGTATTTTGACATCATTATAGTGGACATTGAATCCTTCTTTAATGTGATTAAATGCTTCCTTAGCAGTCAAATGAGGTTTAGTCCTTATCTCTGAAACCATTTTCTTTGCAACCTAGTGCCTATTTGCTTTGGCATTCCTAAATTATCTGTAGCACATGTGGTTGTCACAAGAAGTTTTAATATGAAAACTTCCTATTTGATTACTCCAAGAACAAAAAATCTCCCATGGACACCTTTCCCTCACATATCTTGCACTAGCCCTAATTTTATCATTCTTCACAAACTTGTACTCCTTGCCTAGTTCCACATTGTACTATCTCACAATCACAGCTTCCTTTGAACACATCTAGACTTCAAAATTCCATGCCCAACTCTAGAGACACTTCTCCAAAACCTGCAGAGACATTAAATAGAGGGTAGACCTCATTGGAGTTGTCTTCCTCATCAGATGAGGATTGGTACATATATGGACACTTCTCAGAATACCATTTATATTCTTTTGTAGCCTACAATTGTGTATGTGATTTAAACCTATCATTCTTTCTATGTTTGGTTGTCTCATTTTCACTGTCCATAGATTTACGATTTCTCCTATTAGAATGCTTCACATCATTACCATTTCTCCTATTAGCAAGGTTCACATTATTACCATTTCTCCTATTAGCAGGGTTCACATTATTACTAACTCTATTAGCAATGTTCACATCATTAGAAAAAGGTTCTATGCTAATGGTCCACCTTATCCTCTATAGTATTAAAAAATTCAACCCCTGGCCTATATGTTTCATCCTCTGCACTACCATCATAGTTACTTTTAGTGGTTTCAACTACACCATCATCTGGATGTTCATCGTGTGCATTAAACCCCTCACCTCCACCATTTGCACCTTTACCAACAATCTCCTTTGCACCCTAATAAACACTATCAACTGGATATATGACCTACAAAGGTTGTTCACATAGCATCTCTACATTTTCATGTTCTTCTTGTCCACCCTGCTATAGTCCTACCCCACCACTTTCTCCCTCTGGTGGTGGATGTCTTATCACACATTTGTCAAAATAAACCTCTACTTCCTCTACCTGTAAACAGTGTTTCATCAACTCTAAGGTATCATTATCATTCTTTAATGGCTTTAAGCCATCTTTCAAAGACAACCCAAGAACAACCCAAAAACACTATTCGTACAATGCCTCGAGACCAAAGTAATGCTCTTTAAACAGGGAGTTTATAACATGAATTGAAAGATAATCTAGTTCAAAATGTTTCTATACATTAACTTGTTCATTAATATACCTATTTTTCCTTTATTAAACTGACCCCTTAGGTGTAAAACTAGGTCCACCTTGTCTACCATTATGCACTGCATATAAATAAACAAACACAAACAAAAAGATAGACCCAAAATCACTATTTTATAAACATTCAATACTTTAATCACATCAAACCTCATCAATACTACAAAGGGACCACAGGAAATAATACAACCAATAACCAAAACAGAATAAACAGGGAGAGGGACCACTTTTGTCTTCCATGGACCATGCAAAGTGTCAACACACGGAGAATCTTTGGGAAAAAGTATGTTCTAAGTTCGTACCTAAGCAAGGTAATGACAACTTCAAGATTCTCGCCTCAAGCTCCAATCAATGGTCTTGACTCTCACACCCCATAGTGATGATTTTGATTAGAATATTTGTGAAATCATATTAGGGTGTTAGGGGTTAATGAAGTAACATTTGGGACAAACAGTGCCACTTCTTTCTTCTCTGCTCATATAGTGCATTTTGGTAGGGTTTTATGTTGGAAAAAAAGAATTGGATATGTGGGATCCTATTTGGCACTTAACAGTACACATAAGGAATTACGTTAGTATCTAACATAAGTAGTTAACATAAGGATTAACCTAATAGGATTGAAAAACTTTAAAGGACTAACATGTGTGTCAATTTTTTTTCAAGGACTAATGTATTATATCTCGAAAAATTCAGGGACTAAAGTGTATATTTACTCATAAATAATTATTAAAGAAAGTTTGACAACACCATAGAAGATACTGAAGCTTTTATAAATTTAAAATAGATTATTTATTAATGATAACGGTAAATTTTTATTAAAAAAAGGCTTCAACTTTTTTTTCCAAAAAAAAAAGGCTTTAACTTTAATTTATGTGTAATTTACTCTTAAGTTTCTTATTACATTCATCATAAATTTTGATAGTTGATGATGGTAAATTACACGAACATAAGGGTTGACAAGTTAAAATGAAAGTTTTGGTTTGCACATAAAATTTTTGGGTGGGAACTTTCTACCTTAGGCATATAAATTAATCTTTGACTTCTGTAAAGTTATGTTGATATGCATATGTGTAATTTTACATGGCCCGCATAATTTTATACATGTCAAAAGTTGATATGCATGTCTAATATAGGAAGTAGGGGTATCAATTTGGACTGATTCGTTGCGGGCCAAATTTACTTTGGGCTAGTAAATTGTTTGGCCAGCTCAGCCCTTTTATGGGCTAACTTGCATTTTCTTTTTTTTATTCTTATAAGTAGAGTTTAAAAAAGTTAATTTCAAATAATTTGTTTGACTAACTTGTATTAAAAGACTTAAATTAATTATCTAGAAAGATTTCAAATAAATTGTTATGTAAAATGAATATATGTTTATTTTATAATGACATTTTAGTAAACTTATAAAATAAAAACTTGATAATACTAATAGTTAATTTTCACATTTCTCGAGCTTGCAAGCTAGTATGCCCTATCATAGGCACACTGGGTTGAGCCAAATTGGGCTAGCCTATTGCAGGCCAAATTTTTTGTTTTGGGTTCAATTTTATTGGCCTGACTCTCACTTTTCATTGAGTTATTTGGGTTGACTCATCAAGCTTGACCCATTTTGACACTCCTAATGGGAAGTTCCTATCTAAATATCTCTCATTTACCTATTCAGATAGATCATGAAAATAAATTATACCGACAAAACCTCAAGAGATAATCTACATATGAAACAAATTTTAAAAAATTTCTTAACTTTGATTGATTTATTGCTTAAAATGATTCATGTATATATATACTCATTGTTGTGACAAATTGTTGATTGATTATGAATTTGTCAAATAAGTATTTGAATGTTGAAACTAGCAACAATTGGTTTTGTTAAATTCATAGGTTTTGTACGTATGATGATTTTGTAGTAGTTTGTGGTGTGAAACTTGGTGGTAAGCCATATAAAGGTATAAGACTCGTGCCCCATTGGTATTGATATTGGCATTATTTGTATTTCTGCCACCAAAAGGCTCATTTGATGATTGAATACTTGTAGTTACACCTTGGGTCACCATGGTTTCATTCACAATTAGATTTATTGAAATAATAACATTTTCGCCATTGTCATTGGAATCATTATACTCTGGTTAAGAATTTGATGAAGAATTCCCTAACATTCTTGACATTATTGTTCTGCTTCTTAATAGCATGAGAAGTTCAAAATCTACAATTAAAGATTGGACACTTTGAGAAACAACTATTACAAATTACTCTCAACTTGGTTCCATTGGGTGTGCTAATTTGTTTACAGAAAAATTTGTCTATACTTTGAGAAAATTCTTGATTCCAATTGTTAATTTAGGAAGGGATTCTCCTCCTTGTGGATTCTCAAGTTTTTGGTAATTTGCAAAAGGTCAAGTATAAGATTTGTCAACTACATATGCAAATTTGACAATTGAAATGTCAGGTTGTAAGAATGAATGTAAAATACAAGAAATGTAAAATGTGTTAAATGCAAAGTGCATCAAATCAATAGAGTCATTTGACAAATAGAGAACATAAATGAAAAATAGATGATAGTAATGTGAAAGTGCTTAAATTTAAACTTACTTGACTATTAAATTATGCAAGAAACATAAAGAAATATGAAATATAAAGAACATCAAATGAAAGAAGTCATTGGATAAATTAAGATGACGACAAGAACAAAATAAAATAATAGTAAATGTAAAGAAAAGTGGAAGGAATACTTGAATTCAATCTTATGATCCGTGAGTGTCAGAATGACTGTAGGGTATTAGGATGTCTTCAAGCAAACCAACCTTATTGCCTTCATTACAAGGCTATTTATTGAAACAATATGTAACTTCTTAATTCCTAAGATTCTAACATATGTCCCTAATTCCTAAGCACTTGTTTAACAAGTGTCGTGCATGTTTATTTATTCAAATCGTAATAAACTAACTAAAATTGACATTGAGTCACCAAGTCAATTTCTTATTTGAATTCAAATTCAAACATCTTTAGTAATTATCAACATCCTTAAGGACTATAGGATGTTTGCAAACAAATGGACCAGCACTTGAGTTCTTCAACATATGACCATGGTGTCAACAACATATCAAACCTCTCTAGATTGTCCTAAAGAAATAATTATTGGTATCCTTGTATCAGGATTTTCTGGTCAACTTAAAGGTTGGTGGGATAATTATATCTCTACTGACCAAAAAATTAAAATTGTCAAAGCTGTCAAAACTGATGTTGATGGCATTCCAATCCTCAGCGACAGGAAACCAATCCTTGATGCTGTCAACTCTTTAATCTTTATAATTGCTCAACACTTCATAGGAGATCCATCTTTATGGAAAGATGGATGTGCTGAACTTCTTTCAAACTTAAAATATAAAACCTTAGCTGATTTTAGGTGGTATAGAGACACTTTCTTAACTAGGGTTTACACCAGAGAGGATAGTCAACAACCTTTCTAGAAAGAAAAATTTTTAGCTGGTCTTCTGAAGTCCTTAGGAGATAAATTCAAAGATAAGATCAGAAGTCAATCCCCTAATGGAGAAATTCCATACGAGCAATTGAGTTATGGACAACTCATTGCTTTCATTCAGAAGCTAACCCTAAAAATCTGTCAAGATGATAAGATTCAAGCATAACTTGCCAGAGAAAAGGCTCAAACTAGATGGGACTTAAGAACGTTCTGCGAACAATTTGGTCTTCCCTGTGCTAGAAAGAAGACAAAACCAAAACCAAAATCAAGTCAACCCCAGAAAACAAAATATTATAAACATAAGTCAAATGCTAAGCCCAGAAGACTTAAACAAGAATTTAAATCAAAACCCTCGATTGATAATATCAAAGTCCCAAAGAAACCTATAATTTGTTAAAATTGTGGCAAACTTGGTCACATTAGTAAATATTGTAGGTTAAAAAAGAAGATAAAATCTTTAAATCTTAAACCATCTATCGAAGAACAAATTAATAATTTGTTAGTTGAATCATCTGAAGAAGAATCTGAAAAGGAATATTTTGGATATTTAAACCAAATGCAAAATGATGATTTATCATCTGAAGGAGAATCAGATTCTCCAGAAGTCAATGTCTTAACAAAAGAGCAAGATCTCTTATTCGAAGTCCTAAATTCAATACAAGATCCTCAAGATAGAAAAATTTACCTAGAAAAATTAAAATCCTTAATAGAAGCAAGTTCTTCTAAAACCATTAAAGAACTAATTATTCAAAATAAATATGATCTTATAGAAACACTTAAAAATTGGAAAAGAAGTATTCTAAGAAAATGGTAACAATCTAAAACCTCTAATACGAGATTAATAATCTAAAGATAGAGGTTAAAGAGCTCAAAGAACACCAACAATTGCATCAAATCATAATACCCCAGTTACAAGATATTCAGATTAAGTCTTCAGATTCAGAAAAGGAAATTTTTTTAGAAAAACAAAGTCAAAAGACTGAAGAACAAGAAGATGAAAAATTTGTTGAAATAATTAATCAACTTAAAATCCAAAAATTCTTTATCAACATCAATATAAAAATTGATGATTTTGTCTTTAATACTGTCGCATTATTTGACACAGGAGCAGACTCAAACTGTATTTTGGAAGGATTAATTCCAACTAAGTATAACAACTTAGCATGGCTAGTGGTTCAAAACTAAGAATCAAATTCAAACTTTTTTCAGCAACCATTAAAGATCAAGGTTTCCAAGTTGAAACTTCTTTCTTATTATTAATCAGAAACACCGTTCATCAAATAACGGATGAAATTACCCAAAAATTCATTTAAATTTCTTAGAAAGCCAATTTTAAGAAACATTAGACTAATCCAATATAAACAAAATCAAATTAATTATCTTAAAGAAGAAATTTCCTTCAAAAATATTAATTCACAACTTAACCCCAGTCGAATCTCTTCTCCAATATTCAAGGGTTAATACTTGTTTCGATTTCCTAATGCTTTTTGGGAAAAAAAGAAACATATGGTAGATCTTCCTTATGAAAATGATTTCAACAAAAGACAAATCTCCACAAAGGCCAGACTAATTCAGATGAGTCAAGAACTCCTCTAATATTGTCAGCAAGAGATTAAAGATCTCCTAGCTAATGGACTCATTAGGAAAAGTAAGAGTCCATGGTCGTGCTCTACCTTCTATGTCAACAAACAACCCGAGATCAATCCTCGTTTAGTCAGATCCGATTTCTAGTAAAAAAAGATCTTTTAAAATGACTACATTCAAAATTTGTTGGAATGTAATGCCCTTTGGGTTAAAAAATGCTCTTTCAAAATTAAAATCATGAATGAAATCTTTAATCCATAATTGGTGATGTATTAATTTTCTCTCATCCATAATCAACATTTCAAATATATTAATATTTTCATTGAAATTGCCATCAAAATCAAAAATTCCAAACTGAGATTCATAATATTCATTAAGGAACAATTAATCCAATTAATTGAGTCATTGAATTCGCAGACAAATTTCCAAATCAAATTATTGATAAGAATCAGTTATAAAGATTCCTTGGCTGTTTAAACTATGTCACTGATTTCTTCGCTCAATTGAGTAACCTCATTAAACCCTTTCATGACCGTCTAAAAAAAAGTCTTCCTCCTTTGTTAGACATCCACACAAATATTGTTAAACAAGTAAAATCTCAGGTAAATGATCTTCCATGCCTTTATCTTCCAAACCCTCAGTCATTTAAAATTGTTGAAACAGATGCCTCTAACATTGGTTATGGTGGCATTCTCAAACAGCGTGTCACAAACAAAGAGCATATCATTGTATATACTTCAAGACATTGGAATCCTGCACAACAAAAATATTCCACTGTGAAAAAAGAAATTTTAGTAATTGTTCTTTGCATTTCAAAATTTCAATATGATTTGTTAAATCAAAAGTTTTTAGTTAGAGTCAATAGAAAATCTGTAAAAGATATTTTGAAAAAAGATGTTAAAAATCTTGCATCCAAATAGATTTTTTCCTGATGGCAAGCAATCTTAAGTGTTTTTTATTTTGATATAGAATATATCAAAGGCACCTCAAACACCTTACCTGACTATCTTACCCGTGAATACTTACAGGGAAAATAGCTGCATGCCCAGATCGGTGTCAACAATCTCTTCTAGAGGAAGAGGGAAAGGGAAAACAATCCTGGCATAGCCAACAAAACAATCTGGGTCATCCACCCATCCATCTAGTTCATCTACCCAAGATCAAGCTGAGTCATCTACTCAGACTCATCCAAACAACCAGAACAAACAGAAAAAAATAGACTATGACATGCCAATTCAAACATTGATAGCCTTGCATGATCAGGGACTAACTAAATTACCCAAAAAATCATGAAAAGAAATATTTGAATTTGAACAAGATGAGGAACTAGATCTTGAAACCCTAATCCAAAATCTAAAAGGCAAA
This sequence comes from Ormosia semicastrata, assembly GCA_029884595.1. Lineage (NCBI taxonomy): Eukaryota > Viridiplantae > Streptophyta > Magnoliopsida > Fabales > Fabaceae > Ormosia > Ormosia semicastrata. The sequence goes on along the minus strand of JAQQTO010000053.1, from coordinate 28,372,648 downwards.
GTCATTAAAGTCAATTCTCCAAAGAAAGAATTAGTAGCTCAGCCTACCCCAATCTCCACGCAAAAACCCCAAACTCAATATATCTAAAAAGAAAACTCTTGGCTCATCATTCAAATGGAACCTCAGTTCTGGGATGCTAATCCAAATAAAGTACCAGAGAAAATCTGTCCAAAAGACTTTCATTTCCAACCAATTTCCCAGAATAAAACTAGACAATTTTATGAGTTTATTCTTATTGATTCTGACTCTGTTGCAATTAAGCATTACAAGGACCCAAAAGATCAGAAATTTATTACTCATTCAACAATTCAGATTCGTAAAGTCTTGACATCGTCAAGATACGAAAAAGATCTGAACAAATTAACAAAATTTTCCCAAAATTTTGACCCAGCAGGATATAATTATTGGGACTATATCAAAGCTTGGAGCAACATGTTTTGGTTCCAGAATAAAGCAAATCGTCATTCATGGTTAATCTGCTTCAAACAAAATGTCCATTACAACTTCCCACAATGGTTTGTGCAATGATGGAGTTTCTTTGGACCAATCCCACAGATCCTTCCCCTAGGTAACTGAAGGATTTCAATATTTTCAGAAGAAGTTTGACTTGTCTGATGATCTGTTCCCTGTGGATCTACACTTCTCCAAAATATCATTATAAATACAGGAAACATGATCATCCGAATCAATTGCCATTGTTACAGAGACAAACTTATGCCAAATGGTGGGTTGAATTTGACGCATCAAGGTCTTCACTCGAAAACATCAAATTATGGTTCCAAAAGAACCCCAAACATCTTAAAACAACTGATCCAGAAACCTGCTAGTTTCTTAATCAGAGAGCTCATGTAGCTACTGCCATTGCTGCATCAACCAGTAAGGATAACCTCTTAAAAAATTTGGAAGATATCCTCAATCTTTATGGGGGTGCATCCTCTCCTGAGGCTCCTGACTCTCCCTCTCCATCTGTAGCCCTGTCATCTGAAGAACAAAATGAAGATGAATGCTATGGAATCAATCTTGAAGATGATGAATAGTTTTGTTACACTGTAGCATTACTATTCCAATCTACGAAAGACTACTATTCACTGTAGTGGAACACTGTTCATTATAGCGGGACACTATAGCAACCTGCGAATGTCTACTGTTCATTGTAGCAGTGCACTATAGCATTTTACTATTATAATAGTAAATTTTAGTCTATTTAAGGAGTGTCTGCCCATGATGTTAGGCATTTGAAAATTTTTAGACTTTTCTTAGAGAGAGAACTTAAAGTGAGAACCTCTCCCTTTTTTGTAATCTTTCTTTTAATCTTTAATACATCTTTTCTCCAATCTCTCTTCTCCCTTACCGGAGCAAAAGAGCAGACTACCGCTTCTCTAGTTTTCTTTTTTCTTTTCTTTATTTAATTTCTACACTGCATCTGTATATCATGTAAAGTAGTCCATCTGCATATCATGTAAAGCAGTCTGTCTGCTCTCCTACTTTCCTTTCATCCTATTCTTCCGCCTTTTCCTAGGATCTTCACCTTGCGCTCTGGTATGGATGAGAAGGAAGAACCTTTTTGTCAATCCTAGGGATTGAAAATCTTGATATTTAATTTTGAGATCTTGTTTTGATTGTTTTCATTTAATTGTTGATCAAGTTTCTCTTTACATGTTAATCAAGTTTCTCTTTTACTTATTAATCAAGTTTCTCTTTACCTCTTTTAATTTTGTTAAATCTGAATTGAATTGCTTAATTTAATTTCGATGTTAATATGATAATTGCATAATTACCACGTTTTAATAAGAATTACAGAGACTAAACAATGCATCAAAGGCTTCTTGGATGTTGATTGTTTAGCTTGGTTGAATTCTGAGTTTTAGATTAATTTAAGATTAGGTGGGTACTTGATTCATTTAACCTTGATTAATTAGATTCTAAATGCTTATCTAGTAGAGAATTCATAAATCATCTTAAAGTTTCTTGATGTGATCTAAGACTAAGAATCTGATTAGCAAATGAATGTAAGAGATTAAACAATGCATCAAAGGTGGTTAATGGATTGTTTAGCTTGGTTGAATTATGGATTTTAAGTTAATTTAGGATTAAATGAGTGCTTAATTCATTTAACCTTGATTAAATTCTATATGCTTATCTAGTAGAGAATTCATGGATCATCTTAAGGCTTCTTGATGTGATCTAAGACTAAGAATCTAATTAGCAATTGAATGGAAGAGATTGAACAATGCATCAAAGGTATATGATGGATTATTTTGCTTGGTTGAATTATGAATTTTAAGTTAATTTAGGATTAAATGAATGCTTAATTCATTTAGAATTGATGAAATAAATTCTAGATGCTTATCTAGTCGATAATTCATTGATCATCTTAAGGTTTCTTGATGTGATCTAAAACCAAGAACTTAGTTAGCAATTGAATGAATTCTTAGTGATCAAGGATGGATTAAACTCAAGAATAGTTGATTTCCTTGGATTGATTGTTACTTAAATATGTTTGTAATTTTGAGTTACTTTTTATTAATTACTTCTACAACCTTTTCCCCCATTTGTTAACTTTTTAATTTGATTGCTTAATTAGAGTGATCGAAGGACTCGACTCGGTTGTGCCTTATACTACAAGTATTTTAGTTAATCAGTTTATAAATTGATATAATTTATTAGTCCAGTAGCTATCACTTGATAAGTGTCATGCCATCATTAACCTGTAGAGCCCCAACACCCTAAAGGAATCCAACAATTAACGGGGTAGATAGCGAACCTAACCAGATTTGTCTCCAGGTCCACTAAAAAAGCTCTCCTTTTTTTCAAACTCTTGAAGAAGGACAAAGACTTTGAGTGGACAATAGAGTGTGAGGAATCTTTCTAAAACTTGAAGACCACGCTCACTAACCCTCTTATTTTGACCAAACTAGAAGATAGAGAAACTTTATTCCTCTACCTTTCTGTGTTTGTTGAGGTCGTGAGCATCGTCCTGGATCGAGAAAGCATTGAAGGTTGAAAGTCAGTTTATTTCATCTGCAAAGTCCTGTAGGGCCTTGAGGTCTGCTACCAAAAGATAGAAAAATTAGCTTTTGCCTTGCTTGTTTCAGAGCGAAGGTTAAGATAGTACTTTCAATGTTATCCCATGGTGGTTAGAATGGATTAACCCATAAGACAGGTGCTTTATAAGCTAGAGCTTACAAGACAAATTATAGCTTGATTAGTGGAGCTCTCGGAGTTTGGTATAAGCTACAAACCTTAGCAAGCCGTCAAAGCCCAAGCGCTCTCCGTCTTTGTCATAGAAGGATAATCTATGTTGATGGGGCATCTAATCCCAGAGGTAGCAAAGTAGGAATAATTCTAGAAAAGCCCAACAGAGTCACCTTTAAGCAATCCTTGAGATTTAAGTTCCCAACCTCGAACAATCAAGCAGAGTACAAAGCTATAATAGTGGGAGTCCTTATGGCCAACGACTTCGGAGCATCGAAGGTTAGACTTTGTAGTGACTCTCAGCTAGTAACATCTCAAGTCTTTGGAGACTACCAGACTAAGGACCCTCAACCACAGAAGCATTTGTCAAAAGTGAAAAAACTTATAGAAGCATTCTTTGAGGTGAAAGTAGATAATATTCCCAAGGAGCAAAACTCCAGGGCAGATATCATATCCAAACTGGCCAGCACGAAGATCCTTGCGAATAACAGGTCATGATCCAAGAAACGCTACCCACACCCAACATCTTAGAGGAGAAACAAGTGATGGCCATCTCTGATGGCAATAGTTAGATGAAGTCCTTCATTACCTATCTCAAAAACAATGAACTCCCCATTGACTACTTGGTGGCCAAAAAGATAATTAGAAAGGCAGCCTAGTACTTAATCTTTGATGAAAGCTTTATCTTAGGGTGCCTAATACGTCTAAGCTAAAATCTATGATGAGTATTGCGACCAACACTTAGGGGGAAGAGCCTTGGCAAAAAAGGACCTGCTAGCTGGATACTTCTGGCCCACCATGACGGAGGATGCCTTATCCTATGTGCAAAATTATAACAAGTCACAGAAGCACACCGATATCTAGAGTGCACCCCTAGAGGAACTCTCCACCATCTCAGTCTTGTGGCCATTCTACAAATGGGGTTTAGATTTGTTGGGGTAATTCCCTAGACCCCCAATAAGCTAAAGTATTTGTGGTTGTTATGGACTACTTTACAAAGTGGATCGAAGCGGAGCCCTTGGCCACCATCACCATAGAGAGGATAAAAAAGTTTTTGAAAATGTTTATTTTCTGGTTTGAAATTCCCTAGTCCATCGCCAAAAACAACAGAACGTAGTTTGCAAACAAGAAGTTCAAAGAGATGTGCTCTGACCTAAAGATTAAGTAATACTTTACCTCGGTGGAACACCCCTAAGCCAATGGCTAGGCTGAAGCTGCCAACAAGGTGATCCTATGGGGACTTAAAAGAAGATTGGAAGATGCCAAGGGCGAATAGATGAAGCATTTAGAACATGTTTTGTGGGCATATTGGACAACCCCTTACTACACTACAGGGGAAACTTTAGTCTAAGCTCACTTACAGCTGCGAAGCCATGATTTCTGTCGAGATTGGAGAGCTAAGTTGGAGAAGAGAGCACTTCTCCTATGAGGCCAATGGTGGATCGCTAAGGAAGAGCTTGATTTAAGCGAAGAAAAGTAGAGCATGACCCACATTAGAGAAGTCACCTTCAAGCTCTAAACTGCTTCAAGGTACAACAAGTGAGTTTTCTTACGGTGATTCAGAGAAGAAGACCTCGTCCTCAGAAAAGTAAGTATCAAAGGGTGAAACACAAGTGATGGAAAATTAGCAATGAACTGGGAAGGTCCTTACTAGGTGACAGAAGTCTTAATAAAGGAGCCTACAGAATCATTGACCTCTTAGGAAAAGAATTACCTAGGAATTGGAACACCATCAACTTGAAGAAATATTATAGCTAGCTTAAGTTTTTAGTCTTTCAATCCTTATTTTAGCATTGTAAAGAACAATCATGATGAATGAAAGGAGGAAATTCAACGAATACTCTATGTTCACTCCCAACTCCCTGATTTTTTAATATAGTTAAAGGGATACAATATTTATAAAAGTATCCCAAAATTATTGCTAAAGGGACAACAGATCCCTAAAATAGCTAAAATTATTACTAAAGGGACAACAAATCCATAAAGTAGCTAAAATTATTGCTAAAGGAACAACGGATCCCTAAAGTAGCAAAAGTTATTGCTAAAGAGACAACAAATCCCTAAAGTAGCTGAAATTACTGCTAAAGGGACAACGGATCCCTAAAGCAGCAAACCAGTTCGTTAAAGGGACATTGGATCCCTAAAGCAATTGGAATATTCATAAGTACGGGACCATGGATGCCAACCCCTTATGGACCATGGATCCTGGCGTAAACCAGCTCGCTAAAAGGACATTGGATCCTTAAAGCAACTAGAATATTAACAAGTACAGGACTGCGGATACCAACCCCTTATGGGACCACGAATACCAGTTCGCTAAAGGGACATTAGATCCCTAAAGCAACTGGAATATCAACAAGTATAGGACCACAGATCCCAACCCTTTATAGGACCACAGATCCCGATGTAAAAAAGGGACTTTAGATCCCTAAGGCAACTTACATTAGCAACTACGGGATTGCAGATATCAACTCCTTATAGGACAACGAATCCTAGATCTAACTAGAAAGACAAAAGTAATGGAAGAAGGAATATTCCAAAAACTTATTTCACATTCCAAGCATCATTAACTTTACATAGAAAGCATACAAAGTATTTCTCTATATAAGTGCCCAGTTGAAAGAAGCCAAAAAGAAAGCCTAACCTGTACTGATCATGGTCAAGTCAAAACCTCCTTAAGGCACCACACCCGTCTTTTCCTTTTTTATCAATTAAGGAGAAGGCTTCACACTCTTGCGCACCCAAGGCATCCCAACACTTTCAGTAGTAGTTAGGTGGGCAGAGTAGGAAGAGCAGTGAAAGCCTTCCACGCCTCACAAGAACTATAGCAGAAGTCGTGGGTCATCCCAACAATAGCAGGCCCTCATTCTTTTGTTGTGTATGCTTGGAAAGAAATGCTTCTACTGACCTGTGGTGCATTGACCAAGGGATGTTGAGAAATTACTGCAACCAAGTGGCTTCAGTACTCAAGAGGAAGGTGAATTGAGTATATAAAAACTTTTCGCAAACACTTGCAAAACACATTTCATTGAAACTATTTTTAAACGAAGTGAATATATAGAGAAGATAGAGAGCTTTACAAGAAATTAAACAAGTCAAGATAGATAGTAAACAAACATATGTATAAAATTAAAGTGCAGGAAATAAAGGAGTTTGAGATGAGAAGAACAAATGCAATATTTATCCTAGTTCAGCCACTAACCACGTGGCCTACATTCAGTCCTCAAATAAATAGCCGAGATTTTTCCCCTATAACCTCAGGCTTGAACAGGTGCCTGTTACCTTTACAAACCAGAGCACTCTTTGTATTTTAGGATATCTCACCCTTGTGCTTGAGTCTCAACAGACAGGGATGCCTCACCCTTACAAAATCTTTGAGGGATACCTCACCTTCTTTATAATGAATCAGAAATGTAGTAGAAAATAAACTATCAGAAGAGTGGATAATACAACTCAAAGCTCAATGAAGCTCTTTAAGGATATCTCAAATTTTGGCAAAAAAAAGCACATAAATTTAGCAAAATATGAATCACGAATTAAAGTAAGAAAGAATTATTCCAGATAGTTGGGTGTCTATAAAAGATAACCCAAAACCATGTATTTATAGAGTTCTTGAGAAAATAATTGTTATAGGTATTTAATTTTCATATTAAATGTGAAAAAAGTCGTTTGTTTCTAAAATCGAAATCTGTGTTTATTCGAATAACCTTTGTGTTATTCGAATAACACTTTTAAATATCCCACGAACAAACTGATTCTGTAACATGTCATATGAATAACATCATGGTTATTCGAATAACCCCTTTTAAAAGAGTTTTCTGAAAAACATACGTATTCGAATAACATTCTTGTTATTTGAATAAAGGTTTTTGTAAGATACATTCAGGAACTCCTTTATTTGAATAGTATAGGTGCTATTCGAATAAATCTTTTTGAAAACAGAAGCGTGTAGCTAGTTTAAAAGTTGTTATTTGAATAAATATATAGTTATTTGAATAGACCTTAATAGAAAAAGATCATTTGACTTGGTTTATTCGAATAAAATGAGCTTTATTCAAATAGACCTGTTTAAAAAACATTTTTAAAAACTTGCCAGTCTGTTTCCAAATTTCCCAATAAACTGTTAACTATTTTCAAAAGCCATTTTGAAATATTGAAAACCATGTGTGCTTTTTGGATTTATTGAAAAATGCATTTAGAACTTTTCTTCCAAAACTAATGAGATATCCAGAAGGCTTCGTACAAAAAGGCTCTAAGTCCTAAAGCTATTCTTGAAGTTCTTGAACGTGGTCTTACCATCATCTTCATGTTTGTTATCATCAAAACTATTATCAATGTCATCTAGCCAATCACATTCTCTCCCTTTTTGATGATGACAAACTAACATTGAGAAAAGAATTAGTTTAGATAAATTGAAATTCACAAAGTCAATTCGAGAGACTTACTCACTCTCTTTTTCGTAAAAGGTGATTTATATCAGAGATGTGCGCAACTCTCCCTTACTTTTGGAATCCAATTTTCATTTTAGTTTTACCTTTTACCTATCTTTTCTCAAACAAAGAAACTCATCAAAGTAACATAACTCAAGTTTTTTCTCCTCTTTTTATCATGATAAAAAAAGATGGGGCAAGAGAAAGCTAACGCATAAGCAATTATTCATTGAAGCCCAGCATGTTATTTTTTTATTGATCACATAAATGTAGGCCCAAACAAAAAATAAGATGTAATCCAGCAAAACAAATAAATGCATTTCATTCAAAGAATCATGTACATCAAAAACAGCTAATTACATTTGATCAAACAGCACAAACAGAAATTCTAAATACTAAGGATCCTAAGCTAGCGATCAGGTGGTGGTGGAGGGAAGTGACACGTCAAGATTTTGTGAATGGTGGACTATTCTTGTCATACGTCTGCATACAGATGCTCCAAGGCTTCAAGCCTATTAAACATAGTGCCCATTTTGTTTTCCATATAAACGTGTATGTTAAGCATGGTGGCCATGATTTGCTCATTTGTAACTGGGCCAGCAGCAGCAGGATTGCCTTCTTACTCTTCCTCATCATCTTCTACCTCATCCGGGTACACCCAGCCATCTGCAATTCTTATCATCTTTATTTTGTTTAGAGTGAAAGAATCGAAGATACTATGATGAACCAACTTGGTTGCCCGCTCAGTTTCTAGAATCTGAGGGTATTTTCCAAGAAAAGCTGTGATGATCAAGTCGTAGGGCAAATCAGACTTTTCTTTACCCTTTGCCCTCATCATATGCTTCATGATGAAGTTAGGCCAGTTGACTTAGTATCCTTTCTTCAAGATCCATAGCATGAAGATGTCATCCTCACTCAGGTAGGCATAGTTGCCTCTTCGAGGAGCCAAGATATGCACATATACATAGTGTAAGAACCTATCTTGGCTCTTCAGCATACCTCCCTTGACACCTTTTTGTGGTAACGCTAGGCCAGGTTTCAAAATATTCTCAATGGCCTGTATCTTGTTATACTCTTGGATAAGTGAACTCCCATCTTCTTCAATGTTGTGACTAGTTACATGCAAACCAAACAACTGTAACCAATCTTGGGGAGTAATTACTAAGTGCAGATCATTGACATCTGAGTGAAGATCATGACCATCAATCGTCAAGTTGCAGTAGAAATTTTGACCAAATCAAGGTAAATGACAGTCTTGTGAGTGCAGCACCGTAACACTCCTTGATGATTCAGCAGATTCAGAAAGTCAAAGCCACCTTCTTTCTCGAAGAAATTCAAATCAATGTACTTTGGTTGCACGAGATTGCACTCCCAAAAATGAGTAATGAAGCGACCTAGTTCACTCTCATTAGAGGAGAGTCTTCAAAGATTCAATGGGTTGTTGCAGGGAGCGGTCTTCATTTGAGCATGTTTTATGTGGGAAAAGGAGGCCATGGCTATGATGTTTGTGAGAGAGAGTTACAAAAAGGATGGGTATGGTGAGTGTAGAAATAGTGGAGGTTTGAACGAACAATGGTGGAGGGAGAGCAAGAGGACGAATGGAGAAGAGAAAAAGGGAGAGAGTAAGGGTTGTGGTTTCTAGTTTAGGGGATGCTCAACACCAATAGAGAGGAGATGGAGAAGAGGAAATAGAGAAAAGTGAGGAGAAATGAGAAATGAGGGTGAGAGCGCTGTTGACATATATATAGGCCCCGTGTTTATTCGAATAACATGTGCATTATTCGAATATATGCGTGGTAATCTAATAGTCATGGCCTTCTGCCAGACGTTATTTGAATAGCTCTAGAGTTATTCGAATAGCTAGGCCTGTAGACTTAGCTTTTTGCCAAGTTTTATTTGAATAACCATTTGGTTATTCGAATAAAACCAGATAGGATCACACTTGATTACACCTCTAATAAAGGCATTATTCGAATAAGTGTTTGCTTATTCGAATAAAACAAACAACACAGAGAATAAAGAAACTGACTTTATTCAAATAAGTCTAATTTTATTCGAATAGAACAATTAAGAAAAACAAGTATTTGAACTACTGACTTTTGTTATTCGAATAGCCACAAGTCTATTCGAATAAACCTATCAAGAAAACACTAGTAAGCACGTTCAAAGATATAGTTTGAGAGGAGGAAACTTACCAAATGATGAAGTACCTGTAAAACAAATTTTGGGATACCTCCGACGCTCGTCAGTAATAATTCAAGAGTGATAAATCAATAATAAAATAAATACAAGCATTCATTCATATGCATGATTGATCAATTATGCCTAATTCTCTTCTAATATAATAGAATGCTTCTTTTGCTAAGGGTTTAGTGAAGATATCTGCAAGTTGTTTATATGTTTCAGTAAACTCAAGTATGCAATCTCTTTTTTGTACATGGTCTCTAATGAAGTGATATCTTATTTCTATGTGCTTTGTTCTAGAGTGTAAAATGGGATTTTTAGACAGATTGATTGCACTAGTATTGTCACATCTTATAGGGATGTGATCAAGCTGAAGACCATAGTCTAGAAGTTGTTGCTTCATTTAAAGGATTTGAGCACAGTAACTACAACATATTCAACCTCAATAGTAGACAATGCCACATTATTTTGCTTCTTGCTATGCTAAGAGACTAAAGAGCTTCCAAGCAAGTGACATGTCCCACTAGTACTCTTCTTATTCATTTTACATCCCACAAAATCAGAATCGAAATAACCAAATAGGCTATATGAGGCACCCTTAGGGTACCACAAACCCTTTTGTGAAGTGCCTATTAGGTATTTCATGATTCTTTTTACAGCACATAGGTGTGATTTTGTAGGATTAACTTGATATCTAGCACACATGCATGTACTAAACATTATATCTGGCATATTAGTAGTAGATAAAGGAGAGATCCAATCATACCTCTATATTTGATAATTTCTACAGATTTACCTCCTCCATCTTTGTCCAAATAACAGGAAGTGCCCATTGGTGTAGCCATGTGCTTGGCATTGTCCATTTTGAATTTTGTGCAATTCCTTGCAATATTTGGTTTAGCTTATGAAAGTCCCTTCCTTAGTTTGCTTGATTTGAAGCCCAAGGAAGAAATTGAGTTTTCCCATCTTTGACATTTCAAACTCATTTTGCATAGTGTTAGCAAATTTCCTGCTTATTAGTAGCACAAAAAATTATATCATCAACATATACTTGTACAATGAGAATATCATGCTTTTTATGTTTAATAAAAAGGGTTGTATCAACCTTTCTTCTTGTAAAATCATTTTTTAAAAGAAACTTATTCAACATTTCATACTAAGCTCTAGGAGCTTGTTTTAAGTCATACAAGGCCTTTTTTAATTTAAAAATATGGTTGGGTAGTTCATAATTTTAAAAACCCAAAGGTTGTTCAACATACACCTCTTCTTGAATAAAACCATTTAAAAAGGCACTTTTAACATACATTTGATGTAACTTAAAATTCATGATGCAAGCATATGTAAGTAACATTCTAATGGCTTCTAATCTAGCTATAGGCGCATACGTTTCTTCATAATCTATTCCTTCTTCTTGATTATAGCCTTTTGCAACCAACCGAACTTCATTTCTTGTTATTATACCAATTTCATCAAGTTTGTTTCAAAAGACCCATTTGGTGCCAATTATCAGATGATCATTGGGCCTTGGAACTAATTCCCAAACTTGATTTCTTTCAAATTGATTTAGTTCTTCTTGCATAGCCAAGATCCAATGTTTATCATCAAAAGCTTCATTTAGGTCTTTAGGCTCAATTTATGAAACGAAAGTCATATGGTTATATGCATTTCTAAGAGAGTTTCTAGTAATTTCCCCTTTTGAAATATCACCTATCACAGAGTCAAGAGGATGGTATCTTGAAGTCCTCCACTCCTTGGAAAGGTCCATGACTTGTGAATCCTCTTATCTTGGGGTGTCTTCTTGACTTTCCTCTTGCTTGTTGACTTTCCTCTTGCTTCTTGACTTCTTTCTCCTTATTGTCCAAATGAGTTTTCGCCAAGTTTTTTGCAATATCATTAACAAAATCCTTTCTCGGTCATTTTGGGTTAGTTTCGTCGAAAGCAACATGAATGGACTCTTCAATGGTCATAGTTCTTTTATTATAAATTTTAAAACCTTACTATGATTAGAATAACCAAAAAATATACCTTCATTAGACTTAGTATCAAATTTTCCTCAGTTATCATTTTCATTATTTAAAACAAAACACTTACATCCAAAAACATAAAAATATGAGACATTTGGCTTTCTTACTTTGTATAACTCATATGAGGTTTTCTTTAAAATTGGCCTTATCAGGGCCCTATTCATTACATAATAAGCAGTACTAACCGCATCAGCCTAAAAATACTTAGGAAGTGCAGCTTCATTGAGCATATTTCTTGTCATTTCTTCTAAAGATCAAATTTTCCTTTCTACAACTTTATTTTGTTGTGGAGTTTTAAGAGCAAAAAAATTATGTTCAATGCCATGTACATCACAAAAAGTTTCAAAATCATGATTTTCAAACTCACCACCATGATCACTTCTTATGGATGTAATACAAAACCCTTTTTCATTTTAGATAACTTTAGCAAGTTTCTTAAAGCTTGAAATGCATCATTTTTGTGAGAAAGAAATAAAGTCCATGTGAACTTAGAAAAATTATCCACAATCACTAATACATAGTAATTCTCACTAAAACTCATAGTTCTAGATGGTCCAAAAAGATCCATGTGCAAAAGTTGTAAAGGTCTAGATGTTGAAATAACATTTTTAGCTTTAAAAGAAACTTTTACATGTTTTTCCTTTTGACATACATCACATAATGTATTTTTTTCAAATTTTAGCTTTGGTAGTCCAATTACTAGCTCTTTAGAGACAAACTTATTTAAGTGATTCATGTGAATATGTGCAATTCTTTTATACCATAACCATGAATCATCTTCCTTACTTAAAAAGTATTTCGCATCATTTGAAGATCTGTCATCAAGGCTAACCATATAAATATTATTAACTCTATGACTAATAAACTTAACATGCTTATCATTTTTTCCTTCAGTTATGCAACAATTAGGATTAAATATTACTCTATTTCTCTTATCACATAATTGACTAATACTAAGCAAGTTATGTTTAAGCCCTTCAATAAGCAAAACATTATTAATAGAAGAATTAGGACTTTTATTGACTTTGCCAACTCCAAGAATCATTCATTTGTTATTATCTCCATAAGTTACATGTCCCTGAGTCTTGGGAACAAGGAATGAAAACTTGGAGTCGTCTCTAGTCATGTGCTTAGAGCATTCACTATCGAGGTACCAGTTTGAGCTCTTGGCCTTCAAGCATACCTACAACACATATTTAATTTTTAACTTTTGATACCTAAATTTTCTTGGGTTCTTGTGGGTTAGTTTTGGGTATAGCACCCTTAGGTACCCAAACCATTCTAGTCCTAATTTTTGTGTTGATGTTTTTTCTTGCATTACATGTTGACGCACTGTGTCTTTTCTTCCCACAATAAAAACAATTAATAAAAGGACTGTTTGAAGTACTTGAATGAACAAAGAAATTTTTTTAAAAATTTTTGCTGATTTTTAGGATTATACCCTATCTCGACTTTTTGAAGAGTAACCAATTGTTTTCCTAACAAAATATTTAAATTATCTCTTCTGAAAGCAAATTTTGAAAGAGTATTTTTTAAGTCCTTGATTTCTTTTTAAAAAGTTTTGCAAGATGAGTAAGATGAAGAGGTAAAAGCATGTGAAGAACAAGTTATGCAATAATAATTAGCATCAATTAATCATAGGGTCTCATTCTCAATTTTTCAGTTCTTCAATTTCTTTATTTAAAGTAAGAATTTGGTTTTCAAAAAAAGAAATTATTTTCTTAGATGAAGAAACTAATTTTGTGAGCCTTAGTGATTCATCATGCAATTATTTGAAAGCCTCTTGTAGTTCATTATAAGATGGAGATAAGTCAAGGTTAGAAATTATCTCAATGTCACTTTCTTCATCTTCTTCTCCTCTGGCCATAAGATATAGATGGGCTTCCTCGTTATTTGAACTATCCGTGAGTCTATATCATTGTCATCCCATGCTATGTAGGCTCTTTTTCATTCTCTTTCCTTGGAGGGTTTCTTTTCAAATTTCTTCATCTTCTTTTAGTAAATTGGGCACTCCATATTCATGTGTCCTAGCTTTCCGCACTCATAGTAAGTTGGAGTTGATGATGCTTCTTCCTCTTTGTGATGAGTCTTTTTTGGAGGGAAAAGCAGTCTTATTTGAGTTCCTTTTTTCTTGAGAAAATTTTCAAACTTTCTTATCAGAAGACTGAGATTTTCTTCATTTAGCTCAAGGTTCTCTGTGCCTTCACCATCCTCTTCATCATCATCATCAATTGCAGAGGAAGTAGCCTTGAGTACAACCCCTTACTTTTTCTTATCATTTTCTTTACTTTGATCAAGCTTGTTTAGCTCAAATTTCGTTCTCTTGAAGCTTCTCAAAGAGAGTAGCTAGTGTCATTATTGATAAATTTCTTGATTCTGATATAGCTATTACCTTGGGTTGCTAAATCCTACTTAAACATCTTAAAACTTTGTTAATAAGACCTTCGTTAGAAAAATTCTTTCCTAATGAAACAAGATAATTTACAATGTGAGTGAACCTCTTTTGCATTTCTTGAATGCTTTCTCTTTAGTTCATTCTAAACAATTCATATTCGTGAGTTAGAAAATTAATTCTCAACCTCTTTACTTCACTAGTACCCTCATGGGTAACTTGGAAAATGTGCCGCATTTCTTGAGTAGCTTTACAGTTTGAAATTCTAAAAAATTCATCATATACCCCAAAGTAGTAGTAATGATGTTTTTAACTCTTAAATTATATTGAACATTTTTCCTGTCCTCGTCAGTCCATTCACTTCTTGGTGTTTCAACTTTTACACCATTAACAATACATGTGGGAATAAAATCATTGTTTTCAATAGCATCACACACATCTAAATTAATAGTTTCAATAAAAAATTTCATTCTTTCCTTCCAATAGGCATAACCATCCCCATTGAAAAAGGGTGGTTGGTTTATGGAAGATCCTTCTGAAAATTCATTTGAAGAAGTCATGTTCTCTTGAAATGGTTAAGCTCTTTCTACAAGAGTCCAACTCTGATGCCACTTGTTACCAAGTGGCTTCAGTACTCAAGAGGAGGTGAATTGAGTATATAAAAACTTTTCGCAAATACTTGAAAAATAACTTTTGTTGAAGCTATTTTTTAAATGAAGTGAATAAATAGAGAAGATAGAGAGCTTTAAAAGAAATTAAACAAGCCAAGATAAACAGTAAACAAACACATGTATAAAACTAAAATGCAAGAAATAAAGGAGTTTGAGATGAGAAAAACAAACGTAGTATTTATCTTAGTTCAGCCACCAATCACTTGTGGCCTACGTCCAGTCATCAAATAAACACTCGAGATTTTTCCACTATAACCTCAGGCTTGAACAAGTTCCTGCTACCTTTACAAACTAGAGCACTCTTCGCATATTGGGATACCTCACCCTTGTGCTTGAGTCTCAACAGATAGGAATGCCTCACCCATACAAAACCTTTGAGGGATACCTCACCCTCTTTACAATGAATCAGAAATGTAGTAGAAAATAAACTCTCAGAAGAGTGGATAATATAACTCAAAGCTCTATGAAGCTCTTTAAGGATATCTCAAATTTTACTGAAAAAGAGCACATGAATTTCGCAAAATATGAACTACAAATTAAAGCAAGAAAGAATTGTTTCAGATAGTTGGGTGTCTGTAAAAGATGGCCCAAAATCATGTATTTATAGAGTTCTTGAGAAAATAGTCATTGTGGGTATTTAATTCTCGTATTAAATGTGAAAAAAGTCATTTGTTTCTAAAACTGGAATCCATGTTTGTGTTTGGATGCATACTTTTGAATACTTGTTTTGATGATAACAAACGTGAAGAATAAATGAAGATGATAAATAGACCAAGTCCAAGTTTATATTAGAATAGCATTAGGACTTAGAATCTATTGTACGGATAACTTTCGTATCTCTTTGTTTTTGAAAGAAAAGATAAAAACTGTTTTGAAACAAACTCAATGTCTTTGAAAACATCTTTGTCAATAGCTTTTTGAATAGTTATTCAATAGAGCTTAGCCTATTCGAAAAAAACTCCTTCACGATGGTTTTTTTGAAAGTGGCTATTCGAATAACTATCCTTTATTCGAATAACTAAAAACTTTTTAAATAAGTTTTTAAAACTTGTGAGTTATTCCCAATAACTTTTAAACATTATTCGAATAAAAGCCCTTTTGAAATCTTGAACTTCTTTTTTGGACTTTATTCGAATATGACGTGTATTTCGAATAACCAATCGTTTTCAAAACTCAATGAGATTTAACGAGACTTATTAATAACATATTGGTTATTCGAATAACCCATTTCGGTCTTTTTACGTTGATTTAAAAAGCTATTATTCAAATAAGCTTTCATTCTATTCGAATAAACACTTGCTTTTGTTTACGTATATGGAAACAGACAGGTTTTCAAATTTGTGTTAAATGATATTAATTATACCTAAACTTTGGTTATCTCCGTGTTTTTATCTATAAATAGCAAGCTTGGGTCAAATTTCTTAGCCCATAACTTTCTTAGAATTATTTTCCAAACTCTAACATCGTGAAAACTATTTTCTACGCTCTTATTGTTTAAAAACTTTGAGATATTTCTAAGAGCTCCATTAGCACTTCAATTTGTATTACTTACTCTAAAAAGTGAGAGTTTCTCTTCATTTATTTTCTTAATATTCTCTCTGTGATTGAGGTGAGGCATCCCTCAAGTTTGTATAAGTGCAAATATCCTACCATTATAGAACTTTAGCACAAATTAGGGTTGAGTTTCCTAAGCAAGAAAAGTGCTCTTTTGTGTAATGGTAGCAAGCACCTATTGAAGCTTGTATACTTAGTGAAAAATCTTGGCTTTCGAGGACCACAAATCGTAACCACAAAGTGGGTTAGTGGTCGAACTTGATAAATCTGCCTGTGCTTTCTTTCCCTAATCTCTTTATTTTATGCAATTTAATTTACTTGCACATTTATTTTTTCTTCAAGCTCTTTATTGTTTCTTTTCTTCTTCTCGTTTCTTACAAGCATTTATTTATTAAGATTTTAATATTTGTATTAATTAAAAAGAGGTTTTGCGAAAAAGTTTTATACTCAATTCACCCCCCCTCTTGAGTACTGAAAGCCACTTGGTAATAATGTTTATTCGAATTACCTCTGTTATTCAAATAACACTTTCAAATATCCCACGAACAAACTAATTATGTAACATGTTATTCGAATAACATCATGGTTATTCGAATAACCCCTTTTAAAAGAGTTTTTTGAAAAAATATGTATTCGAATAACATTCTTGTTATTTGAATAAAGCTTTTTGTAAGATACGTTCAAAACGTTTGGATCTCGTAAGCTAAAGGCAATAAAGAAGAAAAATAGTAATTAAAAATTGTTATTTGAATAGCTCTATGGTTATTCAAATAGACCTTAATAGAAAAAGATCATTTGACTTGGTTTATTCGAATAAAATGAGCTTTATTTGAATAGACCTATTTTAAAAAACATTTTTAAAACTTTCCAGTTTGTTTCCAAATTTTCTAATAAACTTTTAACTATTTTCAAAAGCCATTTTGAAATCTTGAAAACCATGTGTGCTCTTTGGATTTATTGAAAAACGTGTTTAGAACTTTTCTTCCAAAACCAATGAGATATCCAGAAGGCTTTGTACAAAAAGACTCTTAAGTCCTAAAGATATTCTTGAAGTTCTTGGACTTGGTCTTACCATAATCTTCATGTTTATTATCATCAAAACTATTATCAAAGTCATCTAGCCAATCACAATTACTTGCTCCTCACTAAACCACTATGCTTGGGGAGAAAGGCCTATGTCGTTTAAAATGTGTGAAAAAAAGGAAAACACTTTCAGGAACTTTGAGAGGAAATGAAAAATGTTTTTTAAGAAGGATGTTATCCTCAACACGCATACAAAAAGAAGGGGAGTACCTCTCTCAAAAAGGTACCAAACTTCTAACATGACTGAAAAAAGGAAGAAAGGGTAAATGATAACACTACCACAAACATTCTCCATTTATAAGAAACAAGCCACCATCTCATATGTCCCCAAAAAGGTGAAGTGACATGCATTAAAGGTAATGCTTAAATGGTCTTCCCTGCGATGAAAACTGTCACTACCATTATAGCAGCATTTATTTCTCCACAAATTAGATGTAACTCTTCCTAAGCAAGCACAGACTGCTATAAGAGTATAAGACGAAGGATGTTAAGGGGAGTTTGGATCCTTAAAAGCGTCTAAATCTTATAAGTATGGGACCACAAATCCTAACCCTTTATGTGACCACAGATCCCAACTTGATAACGACTGCTAAAGGGACTTTGGATCCCTAAAAACGTTTAAGTCTTATAAGTATGGGACCATGGATTTCAACCATTTATGGGACCACGAATCTGAACTTGATAAGGACTACTAAAGGGACTTTGGACCCTTAAAAGCATCTAAGTCTTACAAGTATAGGACTATGAATCCCAACCCTTTATGGGATCATGGATCCCAACTTGATAAGCATTGCTAAAAGGACTTTGGATCCTTAAAAACGTTTAAGTCTTATAAGTATGGGACCACAGATCCTAACCCTTTATAGGACCACGGATCCAGACTTAATAAAGATTACTAAAGGGATATTGGATCCATAAAGCATTGAAATTTTACAAAGTCTGGAACCTCATATCCCAACCTCTTGTGAGACCACGGGTTTCTAAACGTTTTAAAAAATCCCAAGTTTGGGATTTTGAGGGTTTACCCCTCAAAAGGCTTTGGACCTCAGAAGGAGGAGAAATAAATAAAGGCAATAAAGAAGAAAAATAGTATAGAATCTAAAAAATAAAGTGTTATAAAGGCCCCCGAGTTTGGAAAAAATGTGTATTTACAAAATAACAAAACTCACGCAAAAGCCAAAAATAGCAAAAAAGAAAAGACTAAAATAGGAAAATGATTGGCTTCAGATCCCATGACCGCTTTATCCTTAGCAGGATGGTAAAGAACTTCTTAATTCATCACGACTATTTATGTAATTGACTATTGACCTATGAAGATTTTGTTTTGATGATAACAAGCATGAAGATGTTGCAAGATCAAGTCCAAGCCCTTCAAGAATAGCCTTAGGACTTAGATCATTATGTAAAGATATAAAGTGGTTCACACTAATGCTCTACAAAATATTTTTCAAAGAAACCAAATAACACATATGTTTTCAAGGCTCAAAATAGTTTTTGGTTTTCAAAGGAACAACCATTAAGTGCCCAAAAGCTTATAAGATCATTTGGAATCAATTGATAATGTTTAAAAGCTATATAAAATGGTTTTCAAATGACTTATTCGAATAAGGGTCTCTTTATTTGAATAACCAAAGTCAGAGAAGCCAAAAAATTCCATCTAGTCAAGCTTTATTCAAATAAAGCCCTGCTTTATTTGAATAAAAGTTTAAAACAAGTCTTGGCACGAATTGGTTATTTGAATAATCAAGGTGTTATTCGAATAACAATTTTTCCAAAAACTATATTTTAAATGGTTTATTCAAATAACAATCCTGTTATTCAAATAACAAGTTTTTCAAAAAACAGATTTTAAAAGGGTTATTCGAATAACATAAGTATTATTCGAATAACACATTCTAGAGGCAAAATTACCTTCGTGCTAGTTGAAAATTTATTTGAATAACAAAGTTGTTATTCAAATAAGAGCTTATTCCAGAAATAGAATTAACAGCTAGTTATGAAGTATTTAATGCTCCAACCAACCATCCAACGACTCTAATCTTTAATGGGCTATAAATATAAGTTGTTGGACATTTATGGAGGTAAGAAAATCAATCTGAAAACCTTGGTTAAGCTTTAAAGTGTGAATTCATATACCCATTGAGTTTCAAGTTGTATTATCCACTCTTGAGATAGTTTCATTTCATCTACACTTTAATTGATCTGTAAATGAAGGTGAGGTATCCCTCAAAGTTGTAAAAGGTGAGGTAATGTAATACCCTTAATGACATGTTAGATTTGTATATATGTACAAAGGTAACATATGACTCGATTAATATGCCTGTTAAATTTTGTGACAAACTGAGTTAGTTTAGGTACTTTGTTGTAACTTTGAAGGTGGAAAGTAGCTTAAAATGACTCAGATAATAGCATAAATTGCTTAGATGAGGGAAATGAATATGGATAATTTATTTTCAGGTCATAAATGTATGAAACAAGATGTAGTTAAAGTTTCAAGGTAAATTGAGTTAGTTTGACATTTTTAGGTATATTGGTTGTGCATATTTATGCCGGATTGACTAGTAGTAGAAATAAAAAAATTAAGATAATGGTGAAACAACAATTTTAATGAATTTTAGTATTTGTTTTAAATTTTTTGGAAGCTGAAAATCTTGATTTAGCCAAATCTAAGTGTTTTTAGGAGATCAAAATTTATCAATTATGGCCTTAAGAGCCTCAAGAGTTATTTGGAAGCCTATTTTTAAGCCTCTTTCACGGTTCCTTTTTGCTGCAAAAATTCAGAAATAGAAAACTTGCAAGAGCAAAGGAAAGAAAGGAAAGAAATGAGAAAGAAGAAAGAAGAGAAGGAGAAAAAGAGGAAAGTAAAAGGGAAGTCCAAGTTGTGATCATCCTAAGATTGAATCACCATTTTCAGTTGCCAAGGTAGGGGATTTGAACTCTTTTCACTTCTATTCTTCACTTTCTCCATATATGCACTTTTGGTGCATGATAGGCCAAAATGAGTTTTAGAGGTGTTTGATGTGTTTTACTTGCTTGAGCGTGTTTCTATGGTTGTTTATGACTTGTTCATAGCATGAGTTTGAGTTAGAAGCTTAGAACATCTCATTTAGACCTTTGATGCACAAAAGTGAGGTTTTAGGTCAAGTATGTGTGATGTTAGTTTATAATCCAATTTAGTGGTTTAAGTTGGTGATTGATGATTCTTATGCGTTAATGAACTGATTAGGGATTGGAATGGCCAAATCTCATGACGAAAACCAATGGAACAGTGCACGGTTCTGCAGAACCCAGTTTCTGTTGTTTACGCCGCGACGTGGAATGCACCATGCCATGACATGAAAACTAAGAGCAGCGCGCCGTGGCGTGAGGTGCATCACTTGGGCACCCGAGAGGAGGGCGTATGCCAACGCTATGCCACGGCGTGAGTTCCAAAATATGTCAAAAATATAATTTTTGATGTTTCCTATTAGTTGGAACCATTTATGAATGTTTTCTAAAGTTTGTTAAGGCACAAATAGGAATATTTCAAGAGGGATATTATCACTTAGCATGTATTGGAAAACTTTGGCCTTTGAGCATCCAAGATAAATGGTTTGCCTTAGGTAAGTATCTAGCACTTAGGGCCACTTTATGTGGTGTTTGTATCACTTAAGATGTAATGAAGGATTATGAGGTATATTAGATGCTAATGAACTAAGATGGATTGGTAGTGTTTTCCTACGAATGTGACCTTATATGATGTTATATCATTTGGCTAGAAGGAAAGGAATCAAAAGTTCTTAAGGGGACAAGTTATTCCTGACCAAGTGCTAGGGTTACATGTAGTAAGAGGTTGCAACTCTTCCTCTCTACAATGGGTAAACATAAGAAGCTAGAGTTCCTAGTAAAATATGCTTGGGTCTTGAATGAACTAAATGTATAAGTATGAATGAATGTATGAATAACTTGGTTTATCTATTTATCAAAGCTAAGCCTTATAGAATATGTAAACAGGTCTTATTAGTAGCATGATTTAAGATTATGTTTATTATGCTATGTATGACTAGTTTTGGTCTACTCATACTGAGAATTGTTGATTCTCACCCCATTATGTTACTAGGTAATTCCAGGTTCTTCAAAGAAAATGAAGAAAAATGAAGCTAAAAATTAGATTAGCTCTAGCCTTATGCTTTATATTACAACTGTTATAGCTTATTGTACTTCTTTTGTAATGTAAATGATTATATAGTACTTCAAGCCTTTGCTAAGGCTAATGTTATGTGTGTGCTTTCCAAAAACATTTTGTTGGGCATTTAAGCATTTGTGTGTGTGTGTGTGTATTCATTTTGCTATGAGTTTTATATTTTTCGCATTTCATATAGTTCTCTATAATGTTTCCAATGAACATTATGGATATATGATAAGGTTATTATGTATGTAGTGACGTTGTAATGCTATTTATCTCTATATATATTATTTATATCGAGATATTAGTATTAGTACGTTACATTATGGTATCAGAGAAGTTCATTTTGTTGAGTCGATGTATGAACTGACTATGCTTAAGCATGTTTAAGAGTTCCTTTTTATGAATTGTGCTTTTCTAGTCTCTTGTATGAGATGCTTTGATAGAATTGCATGATTTGCCTTAGGTTGGTTTGTTGTTAGCTACTGTTGAACGGTTATATGATATTAAGACTGCAACTCAATGTATGTTGTTTTTGTGTGCACATGAAACTATGGCACCACCAAGGCAAACTAGAGAAACAAGGAACTCGACCTCAGAAGGGTCCAACATGGCCGAAGCAATTATGGCTATTGCCAATGTAATGAGAGACCAGAAAACCATTACTGCTAATGTCATGAGGGACCAGGCGGCTATAACTGCCAATGCCATGAGAGAGTAAATAGTAGTTACGGCAATGGTGCTTGAGACGATGGAAGCAAATCGACCTCAGCCACCTACACTACCTGTGCAACTAGTGTAGGAAACACAAGTCGGGAGGAATCATAACTTCCAGGACTTAGCAACTTTCTGTCAAACGAACACTTCACTTTTCAGAGGCGAGTACAATCCCTCTAAGTCTAAAGAGTGGCTCAATGAGATGGAAAAGATCTTTGAGGTAATAGTTTGCTTGGAGGAGCAAAAGGTATCTTTCACTTCCTATATGTTGAAGGGAGAGGCGGAGCACTAGTGAAAAAGTACCAAGAGGGTAGTAGGAGCCGCTGGAACTCTGATATCTTGGGAAGTCTTCAAGATAACCTTTTTGAAAAAGTATTTTTCGCAAACTCTATATGATGACAAGGAAGTGGAGTTTATGCGCTTGGAACAAGGAAGCTTGTCAGTGGGCTGGTATGTGGCCAAGTTTGAGGAGTTATTGAAATTCTCTTCGCATTTTAGCTATTATCCGAACGAGAATTAACGATGTTTGAAATTCGAAACTGGCTTAAAAAGCGAGATCAAAAGTATGGTGAGACTTATGGAGATTAGGGATTTTCCTTCTCTGGTCAACAAATGTAGAATTGTGGAGTCAAGTATTCACAGGCCTCAATAAGAGGAAAATGCACAAGACCCCCAAAAAAGAAAGTGTGAAGATGACAAAAGCTAGCAGGGTGCTTCTAAAGCATGCAACCCTAAAGAAAATGACAAGACGGGCTCTAAGGTACCAAGGTGCCCTAAATGTAAGAAAATGCATGGAGGCAGGCCAGTCTGTGTATTTTACATATAAGTAACCAGGACATTTCTCCAAGGATTGCCCTCAAAATAAGGAAGATGTACCTACCCCAAAGCCGCTAGCCAAGGGACGAGTTTACACTCTAGGCGAAAAAGAGGTGGCCCAGTCTTCCGACCTCATCCAAGGTAAAGACATAATTCATGATCATCTTTTAAATGTCATGTATGATTCAAGAGCATCTCACTCCTTTGTTTGTTTTAATTATGTAAAGATGTTGGATTTGCCTATGTTAAAGTTACCATATGACCTGTCTGTTTCCACACCCATCGATAAACTAATCATAACTTCGAAGGTATGTCTTGACTGTTTTATAAGAATAGAGGAAAGAGTCTTCATTGTAAATCTTATCTATTTACCCTTTGTGGATATAGGTGTCATTTTTGGTATGGATTGGTTAGCGTCTAATCATGTGGTCTTAAACTGTTTAGATAATACTCTAGTTTTTTTATCTAATATTCCTACCAGAGTTGTTTCTTCTAAGTCTGTCTATCTCAATGCTAATCAAGTCAATCACTATTTGGTAGAAAGAGCTCTAGGATATGTTCTTCTTATCTCATTAGATATAGAGGTTGAGCAGAACTTAGATGGTATACCTGTGATGAGGGAATACCCAGAGGTATTTTTGAGTGACGTAGCTGAGTTGCCACCGGAGAGCGAAATAGAGTTTACTGTAGATTTGGTGCCGGGTACAGGACCTATATCTATAGCACCTTATAGGATGACACTTCTAAAGTTAGCAGAACTCAAGAAACAATTAGAGGCGTTGTTGGTCAAGTAATTCATTAGGCCTAGTGTTTCTTCGTGGGGAGCACTAGTGTTACTTGTGAAGAATAAAGATGATACCATAAGGTTATGTGTTGACTATAGACAATTTAACTAGGTAACCATCAAGAACAAGTATCTGTTGCCTAGAATAGATGATCTTATGGATCAATTAAGAGGAACTTCAGTGTTTTCCAACATTGATCTAAGATCTGGGTATCATCAAATCAGAGTTAAAGGAGAGGATATCCCTAAGATCATTTTTAGAACTAGGTATGGACATTATAGGTATCTTGTTATGTCTTTTGGGTTGATGAATGCTCCAGCAGTATTTATGAATTACATGAATAGAGTTTTTAGACCTTACCTAAACAAGTTTGTGGTAGTGATGACATCCTCATTTATTCAAAGACAATAGAAGAACATGAGCAGCATATCAAGATAGTTTTAGATATCCTTAAAGAAAAGAAACTGTTTGCCAAATTGTCCAAGTGTGAGTTTTGGCTAATAGAAATTCAATTTTTGGGCCATGTTATTTCTAAAGGAGGAATTTTAGTGGACCCTAGAAAAGTAGAAGCAATGTTATAGCGGGAGAGACCCACCATTGTGACCGAAATCAGGAGCTTTCAAGGCCTGACTGGGTATTATAGAAGGTTCATTAAGGGTTTTTCTCAATTAGCACTGCCTTTGACTAGGTTGACTAGGAATGGTAGTACTTTTGAGTGGACTCAGGACTATGAGAATAATTTCCAAGAACTAAAGAAGAGGTTAACTACTAAGCCAGTGTTGGTAATTCTGCATCCCCATGAGAACTTTGAAGTATACTGTGATGCTTTGAAGATGGGACTAGGGTGTATTTTAATGCAGAATAGGAAAGTAATTGCCTATGCATTAAGGTAGTTAAGGCCATATGAGAAAAACTACCTTACACATGATTTGGAGTTAGCAATTGTAGTGTTTGCCTTAAAGATTTGGAGGATTATCTCTATGGAGTCTAGTTTGAGGTGTTCAGTGTTCATAAGAGTTTAAAATACTTATTTGATCAGAAGGAACTGAACATAAGGCAAAGAAGATTAATGAAATTTTTAAAAGACTGTGACTTTGAGTTAAAGTATCATCCGGGTAAAGCCAATGTAGTGGCTGATGCACTAAGTAGGAAGTCCCTACATAAGTCCCGAATGATGGTCCAAGAGAGTGAACTTCTTAAGAGTTTCAGGGATTTGAGTCTTATGATGACTGTGATGATATATAGTCTTTTTGTGAGTAGAGTGGACATAATAAATGACTTAAGGATTTAGATTTTAGTAGCTCAAAAGGAGGATGAAGCTCTAAGGGACATAAGTGAGCTAATCTTTTTAGAAACCCAAGAGGATTTTGATATGACTGATGATGGAATGATAAAGTTTAGAGACAGACTTTGTGTTCCAAGAGAGTCAGGGATCAAAGAGAGAATTCTAGAAGAAGCTCACAGAGGTAAGTACACCATCCATCACGGAACCACTAAGATGTATCAAGATTTAAGGAAAATGTTTAGGTAGTCTGGCATGAAGAGAGACATAGCAAAATATGTCTCCAGATGTTTAATTTGTCAGAAAGTGAAGATTAAATACCAGAAGCATGCAGGACAATTACAATCCTTGGGAGTCCCTGAGTGGAAATGGGTTAAGATTTCTATGGAGTTTGTAATGGGTCTACCCAGGATTCAGTTAGGATATGACGCAGTTTGGGTCATAGTGGATAAATTAACCAAATTTGTCCACTTTTAGCCAATGAGAGCTAACTATCCTTTAGAGAAATTGGCTCAGCTATATCTGAAAGAGATAGTTAGGTTGCATGGAGTCCCCATATGTATAGTTTCAGATATGGATCCTAAATTCACATATAGATTTTGGGGAGCCTTGCAGAAGGCGTTCGGGACTAAGTTGAGTCTTAATACAACTTATCACCCACAAACTGATGGGCAAACAGAGAGGACTATACAAATCATTGAGGATATGCTTAGAGCATGTGTTTTAGAACAATAGGGTATAAGGTAGGTATGACACCTTATGAGGCTTTATATGGAAGAAAGTGTAGATCGCTTCTATGTTGGTATAAGGTAGGTGAGAGAATCATCCTAGGTCCCGAGTTGGTCCAGCAGACCACAAAACAAATCAAGATGATTAAGGATAGGTTGGTTACTACTCAAAGTCGGTAAAAGAGTTATGCTGACAAGAGAATGAGACTTCTTAAGTTTGATGATGGAGATCATGTCTTTTTAATAGTTACTCCTACTACAGGGATTAGTAGAGCATTGAAAACCTGAAAGTTAAATCCTCATTTTCTTGGTCCCTACTAAATTCTGAAGAAAGATGGACCCATAGCCTACCAGATAGCCCTTCCTCCCATTTTGTCTAACCTTCATGATGGTTTTTATGTGTCTCAGTCGAGGAAGTATAGTCCAATTCCTTTGCATATCATAGAACATGAATATGTACAGTTAAGTGATAATTTGTCTTATGTTGTACATCGAGTAAGGATCGTGGACAGAGGGGTCAAAGAGCTTAGAGGTAAGCAAATTCCTATGGTGAAGGTTATATGGGGTGACAATGACACCGAAGAGGCTACTTGGGAGCTAGAGTGTCAATCTTGGAAAAATTGCATCGACCTTCAAAGGGGACTCCAAGATCATCCAAATATGATATTCATAGAAAGTTATGGCTTTCCCGTTAGTTGTTCTTATCAGGTAAACAATTTTATGGTCAAAATTTTGAAAATGAGGAGAAAAATATAATACTCTTAATGACCTATTAGAATTGTATATGTGTACAAAGGCAGTATATGACTTGCTTAACATGCCTATTAAATTTTGTGACAAACTAAGTTAGTTTAGGCACTTTGTTACAACTCTGAATGTGAAAAATAGCTTAAAATGACTCAGATAATAGCATAAATTACTTAGATGAGGGAAATGAATATGAATAATTTATTTCTAGGTCATAAATGTATAAAACAAGATGTGGCTAAAGTTTCAAGGTAAACTGAGTTAGTTTGACATTTTTAGGCATACTGGTTATGCATTTTTAAGCTAGATTGACTAGCAGCAGATATGAAAAAATAAGATAATGGTGAAACAACAATTTTAATGAATCTTAGTATTTGTTTTAAATTTGTTGGAAGCTGAAAATCTTGATTTAGCTAAATCTAAGTATTTTTAGCAGATTAAGATTTATCAGTTATGGCCTTAAGAGTCTAAAGAGTTATTTGGAAGCCTCTTTTTAAGCCTCTTTCACGGTTCCTTTTTGTTGCAAAAATTCAGAAATAGAAAACTTGCAAGAGCAAAGGAAAGTAGAGGAAAGAAAGGAGAAAAAAGAGAAGGAGAAAAAGAGGAAAGCAAAAGGGAAGTCCAAGGTGTGATCATCCCAAGCTTGAATCACCATTTTCAGCTGCTAAGGTAGGATATTAGAACTCTTTTCACTTCTATTCTTCACTTTCTCCATATATGCACTTGTGGTGCATGATAGGTCAAAATGAGTTTTAAATGTGTTTGATGTATTTTACTTGCTTGGGTGTGTTTCTATGGTTGTTTATGACTTGTTCATGGCATGAGTTTGAGTTAGAAGCTTAGAACATCTCATTTAGATCTTTGATGCACAAAAGAGAGGTTTTAGGTCAAGTATGTGTGATTTTGGTTCATAAATCCAATTTAGTGGTTTAAGTTAGTGATTGATGATTCCTATGTGTTAATGAACTGATTAGGGACTTAGAATCACTTAGAAACTATATTGGAATGACCAAATCTCATGAAGAAACCCAATGGAACAATGCACGGTTCTGCAGAACCCAATTTCTGCTGTTTACACTGCAACATGGAATGCACCACGCCAAGGCTTGAAAACCAAAAAGTAGCGTGCCACGTGTGAGAGGGCTGCACTGAGGCGTGAGGTGCATCACTTGGGCACCCGAGAGTAGGGCGCCGCGGCGTACCAATGCTGTGCCGCGGCATGAGTTCCAGAATGTCAAAAGTATGATTTTTGATGTTTTGATGTTTCCTATTAGTTGGAACCATTTATGAATGTTTTCTAAAGTGTGTTAAGGTACAAATAAGGATATTCCAAGAGGGAAATTATCACCTAACATGTATTGGAAAACTTTGGCCTTTGAGCATCCAAGATAAATGGTTTGCCTTAGGTAAGTATCTAGCACCTAGGGCCACTTTATGTGGTGTTTGTATCACTTAAGATGTAATGAGTGATGATGAGGTGTATTAGATGCTAATGACCTAGGATGGATAAGTAGTGTTTGTCTACGAATGTGACCTTAAATGATGTTATGTCATTTGTCCAGATGGAAAAGAATCAGAAGTTCCTATGGAGACAAGTTATTCCTAACCAAGTGCTAGGGCTACATGTAGTAATAGGTTGTAGCTCTTCCTCTCTATAATGGCCAAACATATTAAGCTAGAGTTCCTAGTAGAATATGCTTAGGTC
The DNA here is from genome assembly GCA_029884595.1 of Ormosia semicastrata. Taxonomy (NCBI): domain Eukaryota; kingdom Viridiplantae; phylum Streptophyta; class Magnoliopsida; order Fabales; family Fabaceae; genus Ormosia; species Ormosia semicastrata. The sequence continues at coordinate 28,344,170 of JAQQTO010000053.1, read as the reverse complement.
TTGAATGAACTAAGTGTATAAGTATGAATGAATGTATGAATAACTTGGTTTATCTAGTTATTAAAGCTAAACCTTGGAGAATATGTAAACAAATCTTATTGGTATCATGATTTAAGATTATGTTTATTATGCTATGTATGACTGGTTTTGGTCTTCTCATACTGAGAATTTTTTATTCTCACCCCGTTATGTTACCATGTAATTCTAGGTTCTTCAAACAAAACAAAGAAAAATGAACCTAAAGATTAGATTAGCTCTAGCCTTATGCTTTATATTACAACTATTATAGCTTATTGTACTTCTTTTGTAATGTAAAGGATTATGTAGTACTTCAAGCCTTTGCTAAGGCTAATGTTGTGTGTGTGTGTGTGTGTGTGTATGTGTGTGTGTGTATATATATATATATATATATAGGGAACATATCTAGTGAGAGGAGTTTTTATTGTGAGAGGGTGAGAGGAGTAAATCTTAACCATACAACCATACATGGATGGTCAAGATTAAAAGTTACTTGAAGGTCATGTGCTCATTTTAAAAAGTCACATGCATTTATATTCTAATCTTGACCATTCATGAAAGATCCAATGGTCAAGATTCACTACTCTCACCTCTCATAATAAACACTCCTATCACCTGAGTAAGATCCTATATATATATATATATATATATATAAAAAATATCTAGTGAGAAGAATTTTTATTGTGAGAGGGTGAGAAGAGTAAATCTTGACCATACAACCATATTAACACTCCTCTTATCAACAATGACACTGGGTAACGCTATCCGTTTGCATCTGAATAGCTGTTAACACTCTTCACATGCATTTATGTTCTAATTTTGACCATTCATGTAAGATCTAATGGTCAAAATTTACTCTTCTCACCTCTTACAATAAACACTCCTCTCATAAGATAAGCTCCCTATATATATATATATATCTGTGTGTGTGTGTGTGTTTTATGTTTTTCGCATTTTATATAGCTCTCTATAATGTTTCCAATGAACATTATGGATATATGATCAAGTTATTAAGTATGTAGTGACGTTGTAATGCTATTTATCTCTATAAATGTTATTTATATTGAGATATTAGTATTAGGACGTTACAGGTATCCCTTGAAGTTAAGGCTCAAACATAAAGGGTGAGGTATCCGAAGGTGTGGTGAGTGCTCTATTGTGTAAAAGTTATAAGTACCTATTGAAGCTTGAAGATATAGTGGAAAATCTTGAGTGATTGCTTGAGGACTAGACGTAGGTCACAAGTGGATTAGTGGTTGAATCAGGATAAACCTTATGTTTGATCTTCTAAACTCAACTCCTTTTCATTTGTGTATTCATTTTACATGCTTGCTTGAACACTCTCTATTTTGGTTTATTCATTTGTGAGTGAAAGTATTCAATCTTCTCTATCCATTCATCTCTATCAATCAATAGCTTCATTGAAAATTGTTAATCAAATGTTTTGCAAAAGATTTACGAAAATATTTTCCAAATTCAATTTATCCCCCCTCTTGAGTATTGATGCCACTTGGTAACAAGTAGTATTAGAACTATACTCTTGTGTAAAAAGCTTAGCAGCTTCAAGAGAAGTGATCTAATGGTTTTTCTTCCGAAAATTCTTCTATAAATAGACCCTCTATTTCAATAGGGATGGTTATGCCTATTGGAAAGAAAGGATAGAGATTTTTATTGAAGCTATTGATCTTGATGTGTGGGATGCCATTGAAAATGGCCCTTTTGTTCCCACATGTATGGTTGATGGTGTAAGAACCAAAATACCAAGAAGTGAATGGACCAATGAGGATAAAAAGAAGGTTCAATACAATTTGTGAGCCAAGAACATCATTACCACATCCTTAGGGTATGATGAATTCTTTAGGGTGTCGAATTGTAAGACCGCCCAAGAAATGTGGGATACTTTACAAGTAACCCATGAGGGTACAAGTAAAGTAAAAAGATTAAGAATAAATACTCTCACTCATGAGTATAAGCTATTTAGAATGAACCAATGAGAAAGTATTCAAGAAATCCAAAAGATGTTCACACACATAGTAAATCATCTTGCTTCATTAGGAAAAACTTTTCCTAATGAAGACCTTATTAACAAAGTCTTCAGATGCTTGAGAAGGAATTGACAACCCAAGATAACGGTTATTACGGAATCAAGGAATTTATCAACAATGACACTAGTCACTCTATTTTGGAAGCTCCAAGAACATGAATTAGAGCTAAACAGGCTCAATCAAAATGAAGAGCTTGACAAGAAGAAAAAGAGAACTACACTCATAGCCACCTCCTCTATAATTGAAAATGATGATGAAGATGATGGAGTAGAAAACCTTAAGCTAAATAAGAAGAATCTTAGTCTCATTATAAAAAAGTTTAAAAGATTCCTTAAGAAGAATAGAATTCAAAGAAAGTCACTTTTCCCTCCAAAGAAAACCTATTATAAAGGGGAAGGAACCTCATTTACTCTAACTTGCTATAAATGTGGAAAACCGGTGCACATGAAGATAGATTATCCCGTATATCTTAAGAAGACGGAGAAGTTTGAGAAGAGACCTTCTAAAGAAAAGAAAGGAAGGAGAGCCTACATAGCATGGGAGGACAATGACATGGATTCCTCTGATAGTTCGCAAAATGAAGAAGCTCATCTATGTCTTATGGTTAGAGGAGAAGAAGAAGAAGAAAGTGATACCAAGGTAACTTATTCTAACCTAAACTCTTCACTTTCCTATAGTGAATTACAAGATGCTTTTGAAGAATTGCATGATGAATTCATGAGGCTTACAAAATGGTTTTATCTTCCAACAAAATAATCTCCTTATTGGTAAATAAAATTTCTATTTTAAATAAGGATATTAATGAATTCAAAATTGAGAATGAGACTCTGGGACTTATTGATGCTAACTCATCATGCATGATTTATTCTTCACATGATAATGTACCTACACCCTCATCTTGCTCATCATGTAAAGCATTTGAAAATAAAATTGAAGATTTGAAAAACACTCTTTTAAAATTTATTTTTAGAAGAGATAACTTGAATATGTTGCTAGAAAAATAAAGATGTATTTTTCAAAAGGCCAATTTGGGGTATAATCCCAATAACCAACAAAAGTCTTACAAGAATTTTTTTGTTTTCTCAAGTACATCAAGTAGCTCTTTTATTAAATGCTTTCATTGTAGGAGGAAAGGGCATAGTGCCTTAACATGCAATGTTAGGAAGAACTCAAACACCAAAGGTGGGACTAAAATAGTTTGAGTCCCTAAAGGCACCTTGCCTAAATCTAACACACAATGACCTAAGAAAATTTGGGTACCAAAGGTTAAAATCTGAATGTGTGTTGTAGGTGTACTTGAAGGCTAAAAGTTTAAGTTGGTATCTTGATAGTGGTTTCTCAAAGAAAATGACCGGTGATGGCTCCAATTTTTCCTTCCTCGTCCCCAATAAGAATGGACATGTGACATATGATGACAACAACAAATGGAAGATCATTGGAGTCAGCAAATTTGGTAAAATCTTTTCCTCTTTTATTGATAATGTTTTACTTATTGAAGGGCTTAAAAATAATTTGCTTAACATTAGTCAGTTATGTGATAAAAGAAATAGAGTTAGATTTTATTCTAATTGTTGCATAATTAAAAGAAAAGATAATAAGCAAGTTAAGTTTGTTAGTCATAAAGTTAATAATATATACATGATTAGCTTTGATGATATATCCTCAAATGATACTAAATGTATTATGAGTAAATACGATGATTCATGGTTATGGCATAGAGGATTGTTCACATTCACGTGGATTACTTAAATAAGTTGGTCTCAAAAGAGCTAGTAATTAGACTTCCAAAGCTCAAATTTGAAAAAGATAAACAGCATGTCAAAAGGAAAAGTAAGTAAAGGTCTATTTTAAAGCTAAAAATGTGGTTTCAACTTCTAGACCTTTACAACTTTTACAGATGGATCTTTTTGGTCCCTTTCAAATTATGAGCTTTAGTGGAAATTACTATGCATTAGTGATTATGGATTATTTATCTAGGTTTACATGAACATTATTCTTAAATCACAAAACTGATGTTTTTCATCTTTTAAGAGACTTGCCAAAGTTATCCAAATTGAAAAATATTTTTGCATTGCATCCATAAGAAGTGATCATAGCGGTGAGTTTGAAAATCATGATTTTGAAACCTTTTATAATGAATATGGCATTAAACATAATTTTTCTGCCCCTAGAACTCCACAACAAAATGAGGTTGTAAAAAAAATTGATTTTTAGAAGAAATGGTAAGAACTATGCTCAATGAGGCCAACCTTCCTAAGTACTTTTGGGCGGATACAGTAAATACTGCTTGTTATGTTATGAATAGGGCCCTAATAAGGCCAATTTTAAAGAAAACCCCTATGAGTTGTACAAGGGAAGGAAGCCAAATATTTCACACTTCCATATCTTTGGATGTAAATGCTTTGTTTTAAACAACGAAAATGATAACTTGGGGAAGTTTGATGCTAAGTTTGATGAAGGAATATTTATTGGATATTCCATGCATAGTAAAACTTTTAGAGTTTACAATAAAAGAACTATGACCATAGAAGAGTCCATTCATATTGCATTTGATGAAACTAACCCAAATAAAGTGAGAAAGGATTTGGTTGGTGATGTTATAAAAATCTTGACAAGAATATACTTGGAGAATCAAGAGAAAGAGACCAAGAAGCAAGAAGAAAACCCATTTGATCCCTTAAGGCAAGAGGATTCACAAATCATGGACCTTCCCAAGGAATTGAGGACATCAAGATATTGTTAGCCAAGTGGCCTCAAACTCGAGAGGGGGGTGAATTGAGTTTATGAAATATTTTCACAAATCTTTTATAAAACATTTGTTAAACAATTTTCGTTGAAACTATTGGATAATTGAAGTGAATAGATAAATGAGATTAAATACTTCACTCACAAATTAAATAAACCAAGATGAATAATATTCAAGCAAGCATATAAAGTAAATGCCCAAATGTAAAGAGATAGGGTTGAGAGAATCAAACACAAGGATTTATCCTGGTTCAGCCACCCCTTGTGACCTACGTCCAGTCCTCAAGCGAATCACTCAAGATTTTTCACTAAACTTCAAGTTTGAATAGGTGCTTGAAAACCTTTACAGATTGGAGCACTCAACAACACTTTGGGATACCTCACCCTTGTGTTTTGAGCCTCAAAACAGGGATGCCTCACCCTATACAACCTTTGAGGGATACCCCACCCTCTTTACACCTTTGAAGGATACCTCACCTTCTTCTCAACAAGGGATACCTCACCCTTTTTCACTAGAGGGATACCTCACCCTCTTTACATAATAAGCAAAGTGTTTGAATAATAGAAACTCTCTTAAAGAGTAGATTAATATAAATTGAATCTCTAACAATGCCTCTTTTGAATATCTCAAGTTTTCTCACAAAAAATAGGGCAAAAACGTTTTCAGGATTGATTCTCGTATATGAGTGTTAGATTGATGTTCTAAATTGAAGTTCAACCCTTAATGAAGACCTAAGGCAAGTATTTATAAGTTGTATGAAGAAAAGAGCCATTGGGGGGTGATAAAGCCAAGCATTTAATGTAGTTAAAATAGCCGTTGGACTCTGTCAGATTGTGTGTAATCGATTACACAACAAATGTAATCGATTACATTGTTGTCCTAACGTGTTCTTGGCTTTCTGGGCTCTGTGTAATCGATTACATTATTGGTGTAATTGATTACATGGCTTCTGACTTGCTTGTAATCGATTACAATATCCATGTAATCGATTACATGACTTCTGTCTTGCTGTGTAATCGATTACAATATCCATGTAATCGATTACATGACTCTTTAAATGTGTTCTTGCTTTTCTGAGCTTATTGTAATCGATTATATTATTGGTGTAATCGATTACATGGTCTCTGACTTGCTTGTAATCGATTACATTGATCATGTAATCGATTACAAGGCCTTTGTTTACTGTGTAATCGATTACAAACATCATGTAATCAATTACATTGGCCTTTGAACATATTTTTCAAGTCCAATAAAGCTTGTAAGTCATTTCTAATACCTCAAGACAATTGATTAAACATAAATCCTTTTAAGAGTGTTAGATTTAAGATTGAAACTTAAGTTTCTTGAAAAATATGTTTAGCTTTGAATTTTCCCACTTATTTTGAAATGATATATTGAAAAACCATTTGAGAATCATTGAGATATTTAAATGGCATTTTACATTGATATTCTAAGACCTATATCTAATATACCTCTTTTGATCTTGGTCTTTATCTTTTGATCTTGGTCTTCGTCTTTGGCTTTGTTATCATCCAAAACCCATTTGATATGCTTCAAGACATAAGCATTCACAGATATCACCCTATTGACAAGTTGATAGGTGATGTATCAAAATGGGTAACTACTCGAAACTATCTTAGAGGTGCATGTAACCATATGACTTTTGTCTCTCAAATTGAACCTAAAGACATAAATGAGGTCATTAATGATGAACATTGGATCTTGGTCATGCAAGATGAACTAAACTAATTTGAGAGAAATCAAGTTTAGAAATTAGTTCCAAGACCCAATGATCATCCCATAATTAGCACCAAATGGGTCTTTAGGAACAAACTTAATGAAACAGACTTAATAATAAGAATCAAAGCTAGGCTTGTTGCTAAAGGATATAATCAAGAAGGCGAGATAGATTATGAGGAAACATATGCTCTCATAGCTAGATTAAAGGCTATAAGAATACTACTTGCATATGCTTGCATCATGGATTTCAAACTTTATTAAATGGATGTCAAAAGTGTTTTCTTAAATAGTTTTATGCAAGAAGAGGTGTATATGGAACAACCTCCTACTTTTGAGAACTTTGAACTCCCTAACCATGTTTTTAAATTGAAAAAGGCCTTGTATGGCTTAAAACAAGCTCCCAAAGCTTGGTATAAAAGGTTGAGCAAGTTCCTTTTGAAAAAAAGGCTTCTCTAGAGGAAAGGTTGACATTACTCTCTTCATCAAGCATAAAAAGTATGACATACTTCTTGTTTAAATATATGTTAATGATATAATACTTGGAGCTACTAATGAGTCTCTTTGCAAGGATTTTGCTAATATTATGCAAAATGAGTTTGAGATGCCTATGATGGGTGAGGTCAACTTCTTCCTTAGTCTCCAAATCAAGCAAACAATGGATGTGCCTTTCATAAGTCAATCCAAATATTGCAAAGAGTTGCTCAAAAAGTTTGGAATAGACAATGTCAAACATATGACTACACCAATGAGCACTTCTTATTACTTGGACAAGGATGAAAGAGGTAAATCTGTAGAAATCTCAAAATATAGAGGTATGATTAGCTCACTCATTTATCTTCCAGCAAGTAGGCCAGACATTATGTTTAATGTGTGCATGTGTGCTAGATTCCAAGCAAATCTTAAAGAATCACACCTATGTGCTGTAAAAAGAATTATGAAATATCTAATAGGAACTTCACAAATGGGTTTGTGGTACCCTAAGGGTTCCTCATGTAGCCTATTTGGTTATTTTGATTGTAATTTTGCTAGATACAAAATGGATAGGAAAAGCACTAATGGGACATATCACTTGCTTGGAAGCTCACTAGTTTCTTGGCATAACAAGAAACAAAATAGTGTCACATTGTCTACAGTTGAAACTGAATATGTTGCAGGTAGGAGTTGTTGTGCTCAAATCATTTGGATGAAGCAACAACTTCTAGATTATGGTCTTGAACTTAATCACTTCCCTATAAAATGTGATAATACTAGTGTAATCAATTTGTCTAAAAATTCCATTTTGCACTCAAGAACAAAGCACATAGAAATAATACACCACTTCATTAGAGATTATATTCAAAAGGTGATTATATACTTGAATTTGTGGAAATAACTAAACAACTTGTTGATATCTTTACTAAGCCTTTGGCAAAAGAAGCATTCTTTCACATAAGAAGAGAATTGGACATAATTGATCAATCTTGCATATGAATGAATGCTTGTATTTATTACTTTATCATTGATTTATTCCTCTTGAATTATTACTGACTTGAGTGTCGGAGGTATCCCAAAATTTGTTTTGCAGGTACTCCATCAATTGGGTAAGATATCTCTTCTCAATCTATTATTTTAATTGAGCTTACTGATGTTTTTCTTTTGGTCTTATTCAAATAAGACTAATCTTATTTGAATAACATATCCCAGTAGCCCCCATTCTCTGTTTGTTCGCATGTTTTATTCGAATAAGGCTTCCCTTATTCTAATAACGCTTGATAGAAGCATTCCCAAAATTTTAGTCTTTTATGTGTTATTCGAATAACAATCTAGTTATTCGAATAAAGCTTGGTAGAAAGCCAAGTCTGGGTGCGCTGTTATTTGAATAACAGATATGTTATTCGAATAATGTTTAGCAGAGAGCCAAGACCTTTAAGCTATGACATTGTTATTTGAATAACAACATTTTTATTCGAATAACGCTTGGCAGTGAGCCAAGATGTTTCAATTACCATGTTGTTATTCGAATAACACCTATGTTATTCGAATAAAATATGATCTATAAATGGGTTTCTACATATTTTGTCCCTCATTTCTCAGTTTTCTATCCTCTTCCCTACGCTTTTCCTCTGCTCTCTTTTTTTTTCTCTCTAAAGTGCTACGCAAAAACCCCATGTCCAAACCTCCACCATTGTTGCACTCCAATTAAGGCTGTCCCAGATGATGAAGGTGGCTGGGTGTACCCGGATGAATTGGAAGAAAAAGGAGCTACTGAAGAAGGTGAAGGTGCTCCTACTGAAGGTGCTCCTGCTGATGACACTCCTACTAAAGATGCCCCTGCCGCTGCTTCTGTTGCTGGTCCAGTCACTTTGGAGTAGATCATGGCCACCTTGCTTGACAACCATGCTTACATGGAAAACACCTTTTTTGTTCTGTTTGATAGAATAGAAGGTGTTGAATGAGAAGTAGCAGCTTTGCGAGCTTTGCAACCAGATCAAGCGCCTAACTACCCTCCTCCGCCATCAGATGCATATTTTTAGGATTCATAGCTCATAGGATCCTTTGTTTTTTGTTTCTTTACTTGTATTGGCTATTTTTTTTAATACAAAAGTAAATGCAATTGGTTAAATTATGAATGAATGATAAATAAATCTTTGCTTGCATTGTTGTGTTCAAATTTCTATTTAGGCTTGTCCTTATATGATAAATTCACTGCCTTCAATAAAAATAGCATGCTGAACTTAATTGAATATCATTTGCTTATGCCTTGACTTTCTCTTGCCCCATATTTTTTATCATGACAAAAGGGGGAGAAGAAGTTAAAGAGATCTCACTTCTTTAGAATATTTTTTTGAGAAAAGACAAAAAAATATAAACCGAATCTTGGGATTCCAAAAGTGAGGGGGGGCTGTGCATAACTCGAAATTCAATTCACCTCTTACCAAAAAGAGGGAGAATAAGTCTTTCTAATGACCTTTTGAATTCCAATTTATGAAAATAACTTTTTTCTCAATGGTTCTTTGTATCATCAAAAAGAGAGATAATATAATTGGCTATTGACCTATGAAGATTTTGTTTTGATTATAATAAGCATGAAGATGTTGTAAGATCAAGTCCAATACCTTCAAGAATAGCTTTAGGACTTAGAACATTATGTAAAGGTATAAAATGGTTCACACTAATGCTCTACAATTTTTTTTTCAAAGAAACCAAATAGCATATATGTTTTCAAGGCTTCAAAATGATTATTGGTTTCCAAAGGAACAACCATGAAGTGCCCAAAGGCTTATAAGATCATTTGGAATCAATTGGCAATGTTTAAAAGCTATATGAAATGTTTTTCAAATGGCTTATTCGAATAAGGGTCTCCTTATTCGAATAACCAAAGTCAAAGAAGCCAAAAAATTACATCTGGTCAAGCTTTATTCGAATAAAGTCTCACTTTATTTGAATAAAGTTTCGCTTTATTCAAATAAAGGTTTAAAATAAGCCTTGACGCATATTGGTTATTCGAATAACTAAGGTGTTATTCGAATAACAAGTTTTCCAGAAACCAGATTTTAAATGGTTTATACGAATAACATAAGTGTTATTCGAATAACATGTTCCAGAGGCAAAATTACCTTCGTGGTATTTGAAGCTTTATTTGAATAACAAAACTGTTGTTCGAATAAGAGCTTATTCCAGAAATAGAATTAACGGTTATGAAGCATTTAATGCTCCAACCAACCACCAAACGGCTCTAATCTTTAACGGGCTATAAATACAATTTGTTAGGTATTATAGAGGTAAGAAAATCAATCTGAAAACCTTGGCTGAGCATTAATACGAGCTTACATAGCCTTTTCATCATATATTCTATTTTGAGCTTTAAAGTGTGAATCCATATAACCATTGAGCTTCAAGTTGTATTATCCACTCTTGAGAGAGTTTTATTTCATCTATACTTTAATTAACCTATAAAAGAGGGTGACGTATCCCTCAAAGTTGTAAAGGGTGAGGTATCCTAAGGTGTGGTAAGTGCCCTATTGTGTAAAGGTTGCAAGCACCTATTGAAGCTTGAAGATATAGTGAAAAATCTCAAGTGATTGCTTGAGGATTGGACGTAGGTCACAAGTAGAATAGTGGCTGAACCAGGATAAACCTTGTGTTTAATCTTCTAAACTCAACTCATTTACATTTGTGTATTCATTTTACATGCTTGCTTGAACATTCTCTGTTTTGGTTTATTCATTTGTGAGTGAAAATATTCAATCTTCTCTATCCATTCATCTCTATCAATCAATAGTTTCATTGAAAATTGGTAATAAAGTGTTTTACGAAAGATTTGTGAAAATATTTTACAAACTCAATTCACCCCCCCTCTTGAGTATTAAGGCCACTTGGTAACACTGTAGCCTTTGGGTGCAAGTTGCTCACCCTCTTTCTCCTCGTTAGAATTCACAGCCTCTTCCACCACCACTAGAACTATCCTCTTGTCCTCCACAATGCTCAGATGATCTGCCCCTGAGAACTCCTTGATATCCAGATAAATGACAGAGACCTAAGCCAAAGTGTGGTAAAAGGATGTTATGATATTGGCAAGTGCACCAAATTGTAAAAGTAATAAAGAATAAGTTAAGTATCGTTTCCACGAGGATTATTTTATTAATTATTAAATTCACTAAATCGACACTATTCAAGCTATTGAAAAGAAAGTTGGCAAAAACAATAAAAAGAAATAATAAGCAAAAATAATAAGAGTAAAATTTAATCAATTGGGTTAAGGTAAAAGACAATAATATGAAAGTGTTAGGGGTCAAATTTCACTTGAACTCTTTTAATGCAAAATCAAATATTAGTTTAATCAAGTTTTATTCCAATGATTCATGGTAGGGGTGTAAATTAGTTCGGATAATCCGACTAACCTAATCAATCCGAACCGAACTAATTAAATTGGTTCGGTTTGGTTTGTATATATTAATTAATTTTGGGAATCGACCATGAATTTCATGGTCAATTCTCAAAATTAATCAATATATAATCTCATAGTATATTAATCATCTTCACACTATTTAGAATTAACTAATCCCTTAATCTAACCCTAAATAGAGAATACATTATTAAAAATGAGAGAATTAAGAGAAATACCACACAACCCACAACGTCTATTCCTAGCAATTACAGAAATTATGGTGTTTATCACAAGTTCTAGGTTCATGCACAATTTTCCCAAATCATACATAACCCAAAAATCATTCTCAAATTGATCAGGTTTAAAAAAGTATTAAGAAAAGAGATAAACATGTAAATTATGAAATAAAAATATAGATTAAACCCATAAAAGAATTTACATCATCCCAATATAAACATCCATCATTACCCTAATAAAAAAGGTTTAGTTACACATGGAGAAAGAAGAACACAAAGAGTAGAAAATGAAAACCTCTATTATAGATAGGTGGAAAAGTTAAGCGCTAGCTAAATCTGAAATAACGTGTCTGTATACACTTTGCGCACTTGGGCACTCCACTCCCAACGCTCAAGCGTAGGGACACCAGAGAAAAATTCTAATTTCTGCCTTACCAGCACCTGGGCGCTGGCTTACCAATGCCTGGGCGCTAGCTTTCTAAGCATTGGATGTCTGGACTTGTTTTTTTTAACTTTTCTTCATCATTCAATTGTCTAATATTTTTCATGTGCAAATACCTATCAAAAATACATAAAACACGTAAAAAGAACAAAATTGAAAGCAATAAAAATATAATAAAACTTAAGAACAAAACTCAATTAAAATGAATTGAAAGAGGATAAAATCCAAAATTATAAATCGTAAAAACATGAGTTTTTGAAGGTTTATCACTCTCCTAAACTTAAGATTTTACTTGTCCTAAAAAAAATGAAAAATACTTAAAACTCACAACTTAAACATGGCAATACCGGGTAGTGAATATCATACATATCCTCATAAACTACTTCACAATCTAATTTCAAAGTGTCACACATGTACATGTGATATTCCAAGAAAATAAATCAATCCACAATGGAGCAAAACTGTAAAAATGAATTATAAAGAGGATAAAATCCAAAATTATAAACCTTAAAAACATGAGTTTTTGAAGGTTTATCAAAGGATGTGTTGGTGGAGTTGTTCCAATTGTTTAGGTATCAAATTTTGTCTGCCTCCTGCACCTTCTTTTGCCGCCTCCAATATCTGACCTCTGCCAATTGACCCTCAAGCTCCTTTATCCGAGCCTCTAGATTTATCTTTGTCGAAGACAAATCCTCCATTGACTTTTCCAGCTGGTTATTCTTTGCCTCAACTTTGGCAGCCTTGGTCCTCCATTTCTCAGCACGGTTATAGGTCTCCAATTATTGACTAGTAACACCTTGAGCCTTATTGCCCGCCTCTGCAGCCTGGTTTTCTGAGGCCTCCAAGTATGCCCAGTGCTTGGACACTTTTTCATTTAAGTTTTGTTGTTCGACTCTAGGATTGACATCTTCTTAGAATCTAGAGTCTTCTCTAAGTAACGAACGATTGAGGCGGACTAGTACTAGAGTTTTTGGAAGTGGTGGTAAAGCTCAGAGGGCAAATATACACTCAACTTGGCCATCTCCTTATCTTGGGTAAAGAACACATCGAAGTACCCCTAAATATCAAATGTTTTGCTCCAAATGGATTCTGATGTGGCAGGAGAGGCCCTAGTCAAGTCAACAGCCCTTTGCCACCAATATGCATAGAGGATTCGTTGACATCGGGAATTTGGCCAAAGGGGCCTTAGGAGGCACAACCTCAGATGTCGCCACCCTCTTCAATCCAATCTCCCTGACTTCCTCCCTTTCTTTTCATTTTTTGTCCTTGGTTCTGGGGATAAGGGGACTTGAAATCCTTGTACGACTCGTTATACAACTCGAAGCACTTCTAGTGTATATGATTCTGGCTAGTAATCCAAGCTGACTTGCTCCCCCCAATTGAGCCCAAGACGTCAAACATGTGAAAAAAATATTGATGCTCGGCTCCACCTCAAAATGGAAGCACATGATCTATAAAGATTAGATGTAAGCCCAATTATTGGGATGAAGCTATCTGAATCCTATTTAGCACGCTAATGCAGAACTTTGGAAAATTGATCTGCAGGCTGATCCTAGTAAAAAGAGTCTTGTACATGTACGAGTATAGAGGACTAGGTCGCGTTAAGCTACAAATGTGTTTGTCCTCACCATAGGGCTGTAGTAGGTAATCGTCCTTCACCGAGTTGCCTTGTGTCAGAAACATATAAGTTCGGAGGTCGGTAGCCTCTTTATGCATGTTGAAATGTGAAGAAATTTCATGGGGCTTATGGTGAACCTAAGAATGCTCTATGGCATTGGAGGCCAAAGAAGATTGCCCTTAATACTCCATAATTCTTGCCTTAGCTCGACTCATGATATCAAAGATCAGAGCTTATTCAGTATCTATAGAGATAGAAGACTTATCAGAATTACTGCTTGTAGGACTCATCACTCTATCCAAGTCCCTTTCTATATCATTGGTCGAACAGCGCCCAAGATTGACTTCGTTGAGCCTTTTATTCAACTAGTATGGGAACTTGGTTAAGGAAGTCTGCCTCCGCACCCTAGAAGTAGAAGCACCCTCACACGGCGCGGAGGAGACAGTGGTTTCTCCAAAAGCCCCAAAGAGGAACCATCTCCCCTTTTATTTCCTAACATTCTAATCTTAACCATAAGAATGAAAAGGAAAAGAAAAAGGGGAGTGAGGTACCTTTCGAAGGAGGCATAGTGGAGTCACTAAAAAGAAACAGTGAGCTGTCACAACGAGCCTCTGTGAATAACTGAAGTCTTCTCTAAAGAAGAAAGCAAGAGAGAAATGAGGAGAAAGTGAATGGGAGTTGGTACAAGTGATGCCAAGTCTCATGTTCCCCTATTTATAGGGAAAAGGTTCAGTAACTGATGCACAATTTTTAGTTTCAAACAAGTCTACAAACTTGATGCGGGATTAATTGTTACTTTGCAAACCCAAGTACAGGTTGTCTCAAGTAATAAATTTCTCGGGAGTCCGAGGTCGATCCACAGGGAATTTGTTGAAGATTAATTAAGGTGAAATAAATATTTTGTTACTACAGTAAAAATTATTTACTTGGGTTAAAAGATCCACTCTTGGTAAATAAAGTAAAGGTAAGATTAATTTCTTTTATAACTCAATTAGAATCCTCGCAACATGGAGGTTCCAATCAGAAAATACAACATTAAAAGTCCATTTAAAATAATATACGTAATTATATTATGTTTCCTAAAAATATTACCACCACTTATAAATGGGTTAAAGCATTCATTGTGCCAATATTTTGTCTACAACAAATCAAGAACTCCTCTTTACAAAGATGGTTTCTAAATTATAAGAAACAAATTATAATACGTATAATGGTTACTAGAAAATATAAATCATTTAAGCACAAGAGAAGAATAAATCTAACCTTACTTTATTACTAAGAGCTTCACCTTTTCACCCAAGTAAAATGAAACTTAGTTACTCATAGATAAGAAGAAAGAAAGAAAGAAGAAGAAGAAGAAGAAGAAGAACATGACTTTAATTTAGAACAAAGGAAAATTACTACAAGAAAACCTAATAACAAAATGGCATCATTTTGGTAACTAACACCTAACACCCTCAATGATCTGCTAAGGCCTCATTTTATAAAGGATTAGAGATACAAAATGACAAGGGGGCTGAGTCATTAGTGGGTGGATGAGTGGAAAATGCCAAATGACTTTTGGTGAGTGAAAAATTATGGAGATTCCTTGTCTCCTAAATCATGCAGCTCTGAAGTCATTACATTCGTCATTTTTGAACCAAGTGGTTTTCATGAAAGTTGTAGGCCTCGATCTTAGCTTTCAAATGGCTTTAGTTTGAGTCCAATATCATTTCTATCACTCCAGATATGTTCAAATTACTGTACACTGCCCAGGCCCAGTCACAACTCCTCTGTTCTGACTTCCAAGCCCAATATCACCTTCAAGGAATCCGATTCTGGAAAAATGTTCAACATGAAAGTTATAGATATGGGTCTTAACTATTCAGCCAAATTTCAGCCCATTTGACAACCTCTAGCCTGAAACTGTGATGAACAGTACACGTAGGTTAAGCTGTTAGGAAAAGCACTCTGGTTCTTGCTTCAACCCCAATTTGAGTTATCTACTCGTGTGATTGAGCCTTTGAGGTCTTCATGAAAGTTATAGAGCTCTCTCTTATCTTTAAAATTCCATCATATTCACCTCATTTGACTACCTACATCCCAAGATATAGCCCAAATACAGAAGTAACGTAAGACATAAATTATGCTAAAAAATTCAATTAAGTCCAATTTGAGTCCAAACTTACAAAACATAATCAAAATCAATCAATTAAGTACATGGAGAGTGTAAATGACTAAAAATGAATGCTTATTAATGTAGCAAATATGTGATCATCAAATTCCCCCACACTTAGCTTTTTACACTCCTGGACAAAACACAACACCAAAACTAAAAACAAAACGAAACAGACTCAAAAGCTAAACACTCGAAAAGACTCAATTTCTAATAATATTTAAAAATGAAGAGCAATCAATCATTCAAGTAATCAAAACATTCATGAGGTAACATATCTTCACTTCTCAAATCAACAAGCAAGGATATTTCAATTAAAAAGCATGAGTCAAGAATGATAGATTTTCACAAGATTCACTCTCAATCCCCCAAGTGTTTAAAAGGTAAGTATTTCACTCAATTTAACCCATGAAAATTGTACTACCATAAGCTTGCTTATCTTCTACTTCTCCACTACTCAGAACACATGCACACACAAATCATGAGGACTTTATTCAAGGTTGTAATGGGGTCAAGGTAAATGAGGAGGTAATATGGATATGACAAGTTAAATACCAGAGAATAAAAGAGCATGAGAGCTGAGTTCAATTAACAAGCATGAAAGTTTATCCCAACTCCACCTAATACAAATTCCTTTTACATATTCTCTTCCTTTCCTTTATTACCTTGTTGATCCTCTTCTCTTTACATTTTTTTTATTGATTTTTTTTATTTTTAATTTTTTTTTTACAAAAAGAACATCATATATACATTTTTTTTAACCATTCTGCACACACACCCCCACACTTATTCAAGAACTCATCGAATGACAAAACTAATGTTCTCTTATTCCCTAAGGTCAAGTAAGAACATGATTTTTCATTTAAGGCACATAATGAGTTTGAAACAAAGAATAGTCAAATAAGCTCAAAGGGGTTAGGCAAGGGAAAATAGGTCATTTCTAATGCTTTATGTTGGCAGGAATCAGAAAATTTTCAAGAAGTCATAAGAATGCTTGATATCATATTGAGACAACATGCTGCTAAATAAGGCTGGCTATTTGATTAAAGTAGTTATTTCAAGAAAAATGCCTCAATCATATTTATGTATGCATATGAAAATGTAGTCTCAAAAAGAATCAAAGCAAGTTCTAGAGTAATAATTCCATGAGTGAAATTCACACAATAAAAAAAAGAATGGTACAAATGTTCAATCCATTCATCAATAGGCTCAAAATCTCACAAGGCATAATTCTATCATTCTCAGTCCACCAATTCAACATCCAAAACCAAGCATGTGAATTTTAAGAAAGAAGACAATTTACTCAATCATGCAAATTTTCCTGAATTTGAATTGCTACTTCCACACAAACTAGTTACTACCCAAATTACTCCTTACTCTGCCATTAATTTTTGATGTGTCTCAAGAGTAAATAATTTACTCCTTACTCTGCCATCCCTAATTACTTTTGTTGTTAATAAATTGATGACAAACACAACAAACATATTAACAAACATACTCCTAATTTTTTTTTTGTTTTTTAATATAAACACAATAAACATATTAACAAACACACTTCCTAATTTTTTTTTTTGGTTTTTTTTTCACAACCATCCTTCCCCCCAACCAGATCACAACATTGTCCTCAATGTCAAAACATAGATAGGTAAATGATAAAATATATTACCTGTTGCTGCAATTACTGAAAAGAAAAACCTCACACAAATTTAAACAGAAACAAAGTATGATAAATAAAACTAAAGCTTGTAATTATTTAAATAGTTGGAGTGTCTTGGCTAGCTTTCTTTTCATTTTGGTTCCCTCACCACTTCCTTCATTGCTTTCTTCAGACCAATCTATCTGAGCTGTTACTAGATCAGGTTTATAAACAAAAGCTTCTAATTTATCAATCAACTCATTAACAGTGGAAGCAGAGATAAGGAGTCGTCTTGCAGAAGGTGCGACAAATTTCTGTTCCACAGCAAGGTCAACAAAAGATAACAAATTATCAAAGAAATTATTAACATTCAACAAACCTACGGGTTTATGGTAGATGTTCAGTTGGGCCCAAAAGACAATTTGAAAAATTTCTTCCAAAGTACCAAAACCACCAGGTAAGGCAATGAATGCATCAGAGTTTTCAAGCATTGCCTTCATTCGTCCAAGTATAGATGATACTTGAATTTCCAGTCCAATTGTCTTTCCAACGATGTTCCTTTGAGTTAAAGGTTCAGGAATGACACCTAAAACTTGACCACCTCTTATAAATGTAGAAAGTGATACAGCCCCCATTAACCCAAGGCAACCTTCCCCATATACTACACGAATGTTCCTCGCTGCAAGTGTTCTACCAACAGTGCTTGATGCGTTTACAAACTCTAAACTCTTCCCATAACTTGTCCCACAAAATACACAGATACTGACAAATCTATGAACAGAAGAAGAAGCTCCCTCCATTTCTACACTCACACTCTTTTTGAATGATTATGAGTTGCAGGAAAGTGAAGAAAATGGAGTGTTTAAATAGGGAAGAGAATAGAAAAAGTAATAATAGCTCCTATACAGGTAGGTTGACTGGTGTCAAAAAAGTTTGAAATTTTAAAAATAATAATAATAATAATTTTTTTTATTTTTATTTTTTTGACTTCAAAAATACCATCAGGGAAAAGAAGTCTAAAAACCCCCGAAGGATCCCATCCAAAGGATCGTCTGTCCAAAATCAAAATTCAACAAAATCATACAAAGGTAAAATAATAATAACAAATGATTACATACCTTTATATACAGGTTTCATGGTAGATCTTTATACTACGCGTCATGAGTGCAGTAATACCAAGACGGCTCAGTCAATCTGGGCATTCTTCTCCCTCCCGCTTGTGGGATATTTTGGATTGAGCTACGACGCCACTAATTAAAGTGCGTAAATCTGACAACTACCACCAATGACCACAGCCAGTGAGAGGTCGCTGAAGAGCCTATGACATTAAATCACAGGATCCAGCTCAGAGGCATTGTCACCCGAGAATACAAACACGGGACGCTTCTTTTTGTCCATCAGCAAGCAGAGCCTTCGGTTAAAACCTGGGAATGCTTGCCCGGCTCTCTACAGAGCATGGCACACAAACCTTATTTACCGACCGGCGTGCGAAGGTCCACCCGAGTCAATGACGGGTCTGCCACTCCACTGGTAGGGGCTCCTAATCTAATTAAAGACCAAGTACAATCGAAGTTTCGCCCTTTTTATTTTATTTTATTTATTTCATTTTTTTTCATTTTTTTTCTTCTTTTTTTCTTTTCTTTTTTTTCTTTTGTCCTTTTTTTTTTGAAGATGTACAAGATAATATATACATGTTGTTGTGATTGTGGCTCACATCTTCCTCTGGTTTCACGTCCAGAAACGACTTAAACGCCTTCTATGAGTCGAGGATAAGCTTCCCATCCAATTTTCTTATAAATTGAAAAACAGGGTCTTTTTGAGTCAGATTCCCAAGACTATAACGCTCTTGCTCGTCTCTGAAGAGATTCCACAAACTAAGAAGTTCACGCTGCACAACTCCACAAGAATGCGTCTCAAGAGTCAATAAGATATTATCTAATGACTCCTTACTCAGTCCATTCTTGATGAAGAATATTTTATCTTCTCTGTTTATAGAAACCATCCCCAAAGAGTGACATCGCGTATTGCAATTCCATCGTGCACACTTGTAACAAACTTTCATTCTTTTTGCTCTTCTCATTTTTGAAAATGAACTTTTACCGAGACCAGGCATGTATGGGACAAATGAATCTGAAGATTCACCAGCTAAACGAACCTTTGCTTCGATTATCCAGCGTATATCTTCTAGGATGCCCTTATACATTAACAATCTCAGTCTTTCACACCTAACTTCATAGACTTTTGTTAGAGCATTTAGAGGGAGAGAAGGAAAATGTTTTCTTAGATTTGAAAGAATGACATCTATTTTAAAAGAAGAAGAAATCAGTTATTATGGGAAACTGAAAAACAAACCGACTTGAGAGTACAGTAGGGAGACATGCCTAAAGATGTTTTAAAAGCAGTACGGTAAGCCCAAATTGCATCGTTTAGTCTTAAAGACCAATCTTTACGATTTGGGTTAACTGTTTTTTCCAAAATTTGTTTAATCTCCCTATTTGCCAATTCAACTTGTCCACTTGTCTGAGGATGATAAGGGGTTGCAATTTTGTGGGTAATGCAATATTTTTTCATTAAGGATTCAAATGGTTTATTGCAAAAATGTGTTCCCCCATCACTGATGATAGCTCGAGGAATTCCAAATCGACTCAAAACATTTTCTTTTAAAAATTTTAGAACAGTTTTATGATCATTGTGCCGACATGGAATTGCCTCAATCCATTTTGAGACATAATCAACTGCAACCAAAATGTACACAAATCCAAAAGATGATGGAAATGGACCCATGAAATTAATTCCCCAACAATCAAAAATTTCAATGACAATGATAGGGTTTAAAGGCATCATATTTCTTTTAGAAATGGACCCCAATTTTTGACAACTTTCACAACTTTTGTAAAAAGTATAATTGTCCTTGAATAAAGTGGGCCAATAAAATCCACACTACAAGATTTTCACAGCTGTTTTCTTTGAAGAAAAATGACTTCCACATGCTTCTAAATGACAAAATTTAATGACACTACTTACCTCATTGTCAGGTACACATCTCCGAAAGATTTGATCAGGGCAATATTTGAATAAATATGTGTCATCTCAAAAGAAATTTTTCACTTCAATCAAAAACTTTTTTCTGTCTTGGTGTGTCCACTGAGGCGGCATCTTACATGTTACAAGAAAATTGACAATGTTAGCAAACCAAGGCATGGAATTGATAGAAAATAAAAATTCATCAGGAAAAGAATCATTGATAGGTGTACTATCAAAAGATGAGCCTGTTGTCAGCCTTGACAAATGATCTGCAACAACATTTTCGGCTCCTTTCTTATCTTTTATTGTGATGTTAAATTCTTGAAGCAACAAGATCCACCGTATCAACCTAGGTTTGACATCCTGTTTAGACATTAAATATCTAACAGCAGCATGATCAGTGAAAACAACAGTGGACGAACCAATTAAGTAAGCTCGAAATTTATCTAATGCAAAAATTACAGCAAGTAGTTCTTATTCAGTAGTGGTGTAATTCATTTGTGCACTATTCAAAGTTCCACTTGCGTAATAAATTACATGAGGCTTACCTTCCTTTCTTTGGCCTAAAACAGTGCCAACAGCAAAATCACTAGCATCACACATCAACTCAAAAGGCAAAGACCAGTCAGGAGATTGCATGATAGGAGTAAAAGTCAAAAGACCGATTAATTTTTCAAAAGATTTTTGACAATCTTGAGTCCAATCAAATGGTGTATCTTTTGTTAGAAGATTACATAAAGGTCTAGATATGACACTAAAGTCTTTCACAAATCTTCTGTAAAATCCTGCATGACCTAAAAATGAATAAACTTCTCTGACTATTTTTGGGAAAGGCAAATGAGTAATTAATTCAACTTTGGCCTTATCAACTTCAATTCCTTTAGAAGATATCACATGACCTAACACTATTCTTGAGGTAACCATGTAATGACATTTTTCCCAATTTAATACAAATCCTTTTTCTTCGCATCTTTTAAGAACTTTTTCCAAATTATCAAGACAATTTTCAAAAGAATTTCCAAAAAATGTCAAATCATCCATGAAAACCTCTAAATAATGCTCAATCATGTCACTGAAAATACTTAGCATGCATCTTTGAAAAGTTACCAGAGCATTACAAAGACCAAAAGACATTCTTCTATATGCAAAAGTGCCAAAAGGATAAGTAAAAGTGGTCTTTTCTTGATCCTCCAATGCAATTGGTATTTGATTATACCTTGAATAACCATCAAGAAAACAATAGTAGGGATGTCTTGCTACTCTTTCCAGAATCTGATCAAGAAATGACAATGAAAAATGGTCTTTCCTAGTGGCTGCATTCAATTTTCTGAAATCAATACACATACGCCAACTAGATAAGACTCGGGTAGGTATTAATTCTCTTTTTTTATTTTCAACCACTGTTATTCCTGATTTCTTAGGCACAACTTGTGTAGGGCTTACCCACTGGCTATCAGAGATAGGATAGATAATTCCAATATCAAGTAATTTAAGAACTTCAGCTCTAACTACCTCTTTCATGTGTGGATTTAATCTTCTTTGAGGTTATTGAGATGTTTTAGCATTATCCTCTAAATATATTCTAAGTGTACAGATTAATGGATTAATGTCTTTTATATCCTTTAATGTTCATCCAATTGCATTTTTATGCCTTTTAAGTACTTCTATCAACTTACCTTCTTGTTCATTGGTCAGGGATGAGGAAATTACCACTAGAGAGCTTTGTTCTTCTCCCAAAAATGTGTACTTCAACCCATTAGGTAATGGCTTCAATTCTAGTGTAGGTACTTCTTCATGGGTATCATCATTCATAGATTTTAGCTCTTCGAATCTTGGCTTCCTTCTTTTGTATTCCATTTCCTGTGTACAGTCAAGCAAAGAGCATATTTCAGAAACATCATCATCTAATTGTGTAGCTGAATCAAATGAATTAATTAAACAGATTTCTAATGGGTCAGAAGAACTCCTGATTTGAAGATGATCATCTATAATGGCCTCAATCCCTTCAATCTCTTCCTTTTCACCATAAACTTCATGTGGTTGCTTGCACGTGTTGAAAACATTAAGCTCTAGTGTCATATTTCCAAAAGTTAGCTTCACCACTCCATTTCTGTAATTTATCAAAGCATTAGATGTTGCTAAAAATGGGCGACCCAAAATAACAGGAACTGACTTAGAACTATCAACCATAGGTTCAGTTTCCAAGACAATAAAATTCACAGGATATATGAATTTATCAACTTGTACCAACACATCTTCTACTATTCCTTTTGAAATTTTAATTGATCTATCAGCAAGTAGAAGAGTTACAGAAGTTGATTTTAACTCACCAAGGTTGAGTTGCTGATAAACTGAATATGGAAGCAAATTAACACTAGCACCAAGATCAAGTAAAGCTCGTTCAATTTTATGTTCACCAATAATGCATGAAACTGTAGGACAACCAGGGTCTTTATATTTCAACTCATTATTGTTTTGAATAATGGAGCTTACCTGCTTCGATCAAAAATGTATTCTTTTTCACATTATGTTTCCTTTTAACAAAGGTAACAAGTCTTTCAAAAATTTGGCATAACAAGGAATCTGCTTGATAGCATCTAACAGAGGAATATTGACCTTCACTTGTTTAAAGATTTCAAAAATGTCACTGTTATGATTCACTTTACTTGAATTGTTTAATGCTTGAGAAAATGGGGGTGAAGACGAGGGTTTGATCTCCTTTTGGCTATGTGGCTTATCAACTCCTTCCTCATCTTTGGGAATGGACTCATCATCTTTCTCAAAAAGTTCAGGAATTTGTTTTTCAACAACTTTTCCACTCCTAAGAGTTATCACTGAGTTAACTTGATCTATTTTTTGACTTTCTCGAACTACCCTCATTTAGGCTAAACCACCCTTGGGATTTGGTTGAGGTTGAGAGGGAAACTTTCCTTTCTCATGAATGGCAAGTGCAGAAGAAAGTTTAGAAAGAGTATCTTTTATGTCAATCATGGCTTGAGTGTTGTGGTTATTGATGGCTTCTTATTTTTCCATGAATGCATGCAATGTTCCTTCAAGGTTTTTCCTATATGGTGGGACATAAGGTGCATATCCTTGAGGATTTTGAGAATCTTGCTGTGCCTGAGGAGGTGGTGGTTGCATGAATTGTGGCTGGTTGCTATTCCTCCAACTGAAGTTCGGGTGATTTCTCCATCCCGGATTGTATGTATCTGAAAAAGAAGAAGTGAATGGTTTTTTAAAATTATTCATTGCATTTACTTGCTTATGCACAACTTCTTTAAAAACAGGAATTTTTGGACATTCATTTGTTGAGTGTCCTAATTCATCACAAATGTCACAAATTTCTTCACTTTGCACAGATTTGATTTCTTTTACTTTTCCGGATTCCATGGCTTCAACCTTTCTAGCCAAACTAGCAAACCTTGCATTTAGATCTTCTTCTTGACTAAGATGATATTTTTCTTTACTAGCATTTGCAAGGTTAAATCTAATTGAATTTTCAGAAGGATTAGTATCATGCCAAGATTAAGAATTTTCAGCCAAATGGTCTAAATAGTCTAAAGCTGCTTCAGGTTCTTTATCAAGAAATTCACCATTGCACATTGTTTCCACAAATTGTTTGGTTTCGGGTGTTAACCCTTCATAAAAGAAGCTTATAGTGCGCCATTTTTCAAAACCATGATGTGGGCAAGAATTCAACAAATCTTTAAAACGTTCCCAACTTTAAAAATATGCTTTATTTGAATTTTGGAAAAAAATTTAGATTTGTCTTTTCAAAGCATTGGTTTTATATGTTGGAAAAAATTTCTTCAAAAACTCACCTTGCATTTCTTGCCATGTGCCAATTGATCTTGGTTTCAAAGTGTTAAGCCAAGTTTTTGCTTTATCTTTCAAAGAAAAAGGAAACAATTTAAGCTTAACAACCTCTTAAGTGCAAGTTTGATCATAAAAAGCAGTACATACTTCTTCAAATTCTTTTAAATGTAAATATGGACTTTCAGATTCTAAACCATGAAAATTAGGAAGTAAATAAATCATACCTAACTTGAATCTAAAATTGTTGGCATTGAGTAGAAAGATAAAACATGATGGATTAGAATTTCGAGATGGTTTCAAATACTCACGCATGGTTCGCAACGGTTGATTTTCATGTTCATCATGCACACTTTCGTTTTTAGTCATTGTGCTTAATGTGTGTGATTGTGATTCAAACAAATCAATATGTAAAGTACCTGGATTAACTTTAACCAAATGACCAGAATTTAAATCACGATACCAATTAAGCATAAACAAGTAACTTACAGTAAAAAAATAAAATGTACAAGCTAGCAGTATAAATTGTCCATTAAATATTAATAAAGGTATGGTATAAACCAACCACCAAATAAGTTAATAAGCATAAAAATTAAAAAAGTTAGTATACGAGATAAATTAAAATGTTAGAAGCGAGAAAAAGTAAAAAGTTAGATAGTGATAAATTAAAAAGTTAGATAGTTAGTAAGAGAATTAATAAACAAAAAAAATGAAAGAAAATAAATAACAAAAAAAATGACAAAAAATAAAGTACAGAAAAAAAAAAAAAAAGGAGAATTACCCCCACTAAGTTAATATGTACAAGAAAATAAAATGGAGAATTACTCCCACTTTAATACGAAAATTAAAATGCAGAAAATAAAGTGCAAAAAGTAAATTTAAAATATGAAAACTGGAAAATCGGCAAGTCGATTTTTTGCTCCAGCGAGAGAGTAGAGAAGAAGAAAGATTATTTCATTAATAATTAAAGATTATAGAGAAATTAGGGAGAGTTTATCCCACAAGTTAGTATGCACAGAAATTAAAAAGGGAGAGGTTCCCCCACTAGTTAGTATGTTAGTATATATATAAAATTTTTACACCAGAAATTCAGTCTTCAAATCAAGTTCCCGGGCAACGGCGTCAAAAACTTGATGCACAATTTTTAGTTTCAAACAAGTCTACAAACTTGATGCGAGATTAATTGTTGCTTTGCGAACCCAAGTGCAGGTTGTCTCAAGTAATAAATTTCTCGGGAGTCCGAGGTCGATCCACAGGGAATTGTTGAAGATTAATTAAGGTGAAGTAAATATTTTGTTACTATGATAAAAATTATTTACTTGGATTAAAAGATCCACTCTTAGTAAATAAAGTAAAGGTAAGATTAATTTCTTTTATAACTCAATTAGAATCCTCGCAACATGGAGGTTCCAATCAGAAAATACAACATTAAAAGTCTATTTAAAATAATATACGTAATTATATTATGTTTCCTAAAAATATTACCACCACTTATAAATGGGTTAAAACATTCATTGTGTCAATATTTTGTCTACAACAAATCAAGAACTCCTCTTTACAAAGATGGTTTCTAAATTATAAGAAACAAATTATAATACGCATAATAGTTACGAGAAAATATAAATCATTTAAGTACAAGAGAAGAATAAATCTAATCTTACTTTATTACCAAGAGCTTCACCCTTTCACCCAAGTAAAATGAAACTTAATTACTCATAGATAAGAAGAAAGAAAGAAAGAAGTGTTAGCCATGGCAACCATTACCTAAGAGGGGGGTGAATTGAGTGATGACTAGTTTTAATGCAACTTTGACAAATTATGCATTTTGAATAACTCAATTAATAAATGCAGCGGAATAAGTCTAATAAATGTACAACTATTGAGGATTACTCAAATACAACTTGGGATATATGATGAACTAAGTGAATAAGCTAGATATCAAGTTGTAACAATCAAAACATCAACATATGCAATAAATAAATATATTCTACCAAATACTTGAATTTAAAGAGTGTAGGGAAGAGAGAATCAAACTCAAGAATTTATCTGGTTCACCACCAACCACTTGTAGCCTACATCCAGTCCTCAAGCTTAACTTGAGATTTTCTTCACTATCTCCTAGACTTTACGGGTGCTAGAAAAACCTTTGTACATACAAGAGTACTCCTCACACCTTGGGATACCTCACCTTTGTGCTAGAGCCTCCAATTCTTCAAGCTTCACAGGTGCTTGATGACCTTTACAATGAAGAGCACTCACAATACCTTTGGGATACCTCACCCTTTGTGTTTGAGTCTCACTACAAGGGATACCTCACCCTTTTCTCTTTTGAGGGATACCTCACCCTTTTACAATGATTTCAAGGTGAATAGAAAGAATATAAACTCTCTTGAAGAGTACATATACAACTTGAAGAATAAAGTATAGATGATAGAAAACTCTCTCAAGAGTGGATAATACAAGTTGAAGCTCAATGGGTATAAAGGATTTACACACTTAACTCAAAACAAAGAATTTAGAGAAAAAGATGATGAATTTCGTTTTCAATGCTCAAGGGTAATTTTCAGAATGTTCTCTAACTTGTTTTTGATGCCCAAACACTTTTATTTATAGCCCAATGAGTTTTAGAGCCGTTGGAGGTGTTTAGAAATGATTTTCTATGAAAACTAGCCGTTTATAGCCGTTAGAAACGTTCCTAGGCACTTTGTAATCGATTACAAGCTTCATGTAATCGATTACAAGCTTTCTGGGCACTTTGTAATCGATTACATACTTTGTGTAATCGATTACATGCTTTCTGGGCACTTTGTAATCGATTACATACTCTGTGTAATCGATTACACGGCTTCTGTCAACGTTGTAATCGATTACATGACTTGTGTAATCGATTACACCATTTCTGGTTTTCAAAACCGACTTTAAAAGGTCATAACTTCTTCATTTCTTATCCAATTAAAGAAAATGACCATTCATTGGAAAGCTCTTTGAGTCTACTTTCATATGAAAGAAGTTTCAAAACAAAACTAAAAGTATTTTGAAAGATATGATCAAAATAGTAACCAAAGGTCAGATTTTCAAAACTCAAACTTTAATTGGTCATAACTTTTTCGTTTCTTATCCGTTTAAAGCAAATGACCAGTCATTGGAAAGATCTTTGAGTCTATTTTCAAATGAGATACATTTCAAAGTAAAACTCAAAGTATTTTAAAAGTTATGATCAAAAGAGTAACTATATGTCAGTTTTGCAAAACACAAACTTGGCTATTTTTTATAGATTTGAAATATTACCATAACTAGCTTTCCAAAATAGTTTGTTGGGCATATAAACATTTTAGAAACACTTATAAATATGTTTAAAAACTTTTTTGAGCTTAATGTGATTCCTTTTTACCTTTACACAAGATCTAAGTCCTATAAGCTATTCTTGAAGATGTTGGACTAGATCTTTTGCCACCATCACTTCTTGATGTAATCCAAGCTTCCAAAGAAAATCTTCTCTTCAAAACTTGCAAATGCTTGGAACATCTTTTCATTTTCATTCTCCTTGAGTTGAGCATAGTTGTGATCTTTTGTTTTCTTGTTGCAATGCTTACTCTTGGTACTTGGACTATCCTACAAAGTATTACTCACTTAACCAAACATAGTTAGTCCAAATTCATAACTCAATATCTTCATATGCATGATTCATAAATGTATAACTCTAGTTAGTCTAACATGCATACAAGACTTTCATAGACATATCCAATATTAATTCATTTATAACTCATATAAAATATTATTGGATATATTATATGATGAATGTTACATATATCTCATTAAACACATTTATGTAACATGGTCAACATTCTTTTGTGATACATTTGTCATTTATTAAGTACAACTATAAAGCATAAGCATCATTCTTTTTGTCTTGTATTTGTCATCATCAAAACTTAACATATTAAATCATTGGGGCAAACCTATTTCCACAAGAAGAAGAAGAAGAAGAACGTGACTTTAATTTAGAACAAAGGAAAATTACTACAAGAAAACCTAGTAACAAAATGGCATCATTTTGGTAACTAACACCTAACACCCTCAATGATCTGCTAAGGCCTCTTTTTATAGAGGATTAGAGATACAAAATGACAAGGGGGCTAAGTCATTAGTGGGTGGATGAGTGAAAAATGAGTGAAAAATGCCAAATGACTTTTGGTGAGTGGAAAATTATGGAGATTCATTGTCTCCGAAATCATGCAGCTCTGAAGTCATTGCATTCGTCATTTTTGAACCAAGTGGTCTTCATGA
Source organism: Ormosia semicastrata (assembly GCA_029884595.1). Lineage (NCBI taxonomy): Eukaryota > Viridiplantae > Streptophyta > Magnoliopsida > Fabales > Fabaceae > Ormosia > Ormosia semicastrata. The sequence continues at coordinate 28,315,543 of JAQQTO010000053.1, read as the reverse complement.
AAGTTGTAGGCCTGGATCTTAGCTTTCAAATGGCTTTTGTGTCCAATATCATTTCTATAACTTCAGATACGTTCAAATTATCACACCCGCCCAGTCCACGGACTCATCCGTTTCGACTTCCAAGCCCAATATCACCTTCAAGGAGTCCGATTCTGGAAAAGTGTTTAACATAAAGTTGTAGATATGGGTCTTAACTATTCAGCATCCAAATTTAAGCCCATTTGACAACATCTACCCCGAAAACTGTGATGAACAAAGACACGTAGGTTAAGCTGTCAGGAAAAGCACTCTGTTCTTGCTTCAACCCCAATTTGAGTTATCTACTCGTGTGATTGGGCCTTTAAGGTCTTCATGAAAGTTATAGAGCTCTCTCTTATCTTTAAAATGCCATCAGATTCACCTCATTTGACCACCTACATCCCAAGATATAGCTCAAATACAGAAGTAATGTAAGATATAAATTATGCTAAAAAATTCAATTAAGTCTAATTTGAGTTCAAACTTACAAAACATAATCAAAATCAATCAATTAAGTACATGGAGAGTGTAAATGACTAAAAATGAAGGCTTATTAATGTATCAAATATGTGATCATCAGTAACCGCCACCCACTAATGGGAGCAAAGTTGTCCATAGCCTATAATTCAAATAATTATGAAGCATGTAACCCTAAACCTAGAGTTGCACGCAGACCAACCATCGAACGTCACGTGGCCTAAAGGCTACTAGAGGCAAAAAGACATGTGCTCAGCAATTGAAGCATCTTGAACAAGCCAAAAGTCACATCCACTCAAGACATCGGAGAATCTCTCACTCTAGAACATTGAGCCAAGGATTTCAACCTCCTTAGCGACCCGCTCTCAACGCCAGTAAGAAAGCTACACTCCAAGATTGCGTGTTTGCATCAGGACAACTTAACAAAGGCCCAAAATAGAGACATATCAGAGCTTGACACTAAGACAACTATCGAAGCACTGACCTGGGGGTAGTGATCCATTCTGGAGTTTTGGGCTTTTAAGGCCAAGCTCATTAATAGCAAAGGCATAACCTATAACCCTTTGGAGAGGGGTCATCTTAGCTGGACCAATGAGATATCAACAAGCAAGCCTAAGGGGAGCTACTAGCCTAGGGCCCCCTATATGGCACAAACTTTCATGCACACTTCCAGCCACAAAAGGGATTCTCACTGTAAATAGCATCATTAACGATAAGGGTAAGGATATTTTTCTACTCACAGTAAGATCTAGCACATCATACTAACTTGAGTATTGGAGTGTCTTTACAAGTATCTAACTTTTGATTTCCAAGATCTCTAAGTTTGAAGACAACGTAGCAGGAAGTTGGTTCTAGCCCAAGGAACTCTAAAGCACAGGACAAAACATAAGCAAGTCTTCTAAGTTTGTTTTGTTGTCAATACCTTCCATTTTGAATGTGCAAAGTGCTTGGCAAGCTCTCTCCCTCCCCCGTATGCCCATGTGAAAGGACCTGATCTTTTATGGTTAAGTCTGTCGTGAAAGATGGAAATGATGACGGAGGCATCGATATATCAAACCCAATTAAAAAGATTACATTTACATGAAGTTTAATAATTTATTTTATTTTACTTGTTTTTCGTTAATGCATCACTCTTTATTAATCTAGCCATACTTTTTCTAACTTAACTATTGGAAATAACATGGATTATATATATTATTTTAAAAAAGTTCATTTATATTTTAATTAATTTAAACCAATAGACATCATATATTAATTTAAATCAATTTAAGGAAATAAAGTGAAAGTTTACTCTTAAGGATTATGTTCCTTCGACGAATATGTCTCTCTCTCTACCTGCAAAATATATTAATCTCATTAAATTTAGACTCTCTCATATTAATTAATAATATAAAAATGTCATATTAAAAAGAGAAATATATAATTTTTTTAATATAACTAACAGAGTCTATAATTAATCATAGTAAATTATTATATAATAAAATTTATGTTTATCTTTTTCAAGCACGATGCTAATGTTACATAGAAGGATCCTATTTCTATATCATTGAATGCAATATTTGGACGACCCTGGTTTTTCTACTTCACCATTGTTCCCTGTTCCCCTATATATAATGCTTCCCCCAATCGTTCCCCGAGAACCAAACCCACCCATTGCTTGTTTCTTCGACCAATTCTCAACCTCACATACACACATGATCTTTACTTAAAACCGTATACCATAATTTCTGCCTCTCCTCCCTCCATATCCATATCTTCCTGTATATTTTCCCCATTCAATTTTCAACCTTTTCTCCTTGTTCTGGGTTTCTCCCCTTTCCCGCAAAACCCATAACCCAGTCCCCACCATGAAACTTTTTCTGTTCATTTAACTAATTCCCATCTCAACTCTACAACCTTAGTCCTTTTCGGTTCTTCTAAGGTTGTCATTTCAATCCTCAAAACATGGCTATTCCTTATCCTCACTATCATCTTAAGCTTCCCGACAAAGCCGCCACGGAAACCGGCCTTCTTGTTCCATCCTCTCCATCTTCTTCCCCCGTGATTCTGACCCAAGACGATCTCAAGAAGATCGCGGCCTACAAGGCCGTCGATTTCGTCGAGTCCAGCATGGTTCTTGGCCTTGGAACCGGTTCGACCGCTCGGCACGCCGTGGACCGGGTCGGCGAGCTTCTTCGTCAGGGCAAGCTCAAGAACATCGTGGGCATACCCACTTCGAAGACAACCCACGAACAAGCCCTGTCTCTTGGGATTCCCTCGTCGGATCTCGATTCTCACCCTGTCGTGGACCTTGCCATTGATGGTGCAGATGAGGTTGACCCTTGCTTGAACCTTGTGAAGGGGCGTGGTGGGTCCCTCTTGAGAGAGAAAATGGTGGAGGGTGCTTGCAAGAGGTTCGTGGTGACTGTGGATGAGTCCAAGCTGGTGAAGTATTTAGGGGGTAGTGGTCTTGCTATGCCTGTTGAGATTGTACCCTTTTGTTGGAAATTCACGGCTGAGAGGTTGCAGAAGCTGTTTGAGGAGTCTGGTTGTGTTGCAAAGCTTAGGATTTATGGAGAAAATGAGGATCCCTTTGTGACGGATAATGGGAATTTCATTGTGGATTTGTATTTTGAGAAGAGTATTGGTGATTTGAAGGCTGCTAGTGATGCGATTTTGCAGCTTACGGGTGTTGTGGAGCATGGCATGTTTTTGAACATGGCAACCACGGTTATTGTTGCAGGTGAACTTGGGGTGACCGTGAGGAATAAGTAAATTGAGTTAAGAATAAGTAGGTGGATGGGATGGGGTAGGTGGAGGTAGTTTAATTTGTTAATGTTGACATGGGATTCTAACAAATTTAAATGTTGCAGTCCTGATGCGATTGCAGAAATCACAAAAATCGTAATATTGCGACAACAATTGTAATTGCGCACTGTAATTTAAAACTATAGCTGCAGTGCTAGAGATATTTATCTAGTGAATGAATGGGGAAAGTTGGTTTTTATTGTTAAAGAGGGAGATTTTCCAGATTCTAGTTTTAATTGATACAGTTGATGGGGAAAGGGTTTTCCTTCTCTTCCAATTTTGTTATTCTTCTGACAGTTTTGAGCAAGCAGAAAGAAATTTGAGACTTGCTAGAAAGCTGAATATTTAGGCTCATTTATGTGGCTCTGAATGAAAATTGCCCACCCTATTTGTTGCTGCATTGATAGTGTCTTACATATTGAATTGATCTGCTTCAAATTTTGCTTCTTTTTCCCCTTGAGTAATTATTGATTAGTAAAATGTATCTGGAATTCAGAAATCATTTTTATCCAGTTGCATTTGTTTAATTGATGTATGGATTTTGGACTATGATAACCTTTTGTTGAATGATCAAAGTCTGCATCTGCTACTTACCTATACAAAATGTCTGCATCTCGCAACCAGATTGGTGGTTCTCGAGTCTTGACAATAGGGTTTGCAAATATTGTCAACTTTCTTATTTTTCATTTGTTTCTCATAACTTGCTATTTGTACTAGTGAACACAAAAGAGGGTTGATACTTGTTATCCAATCATTCACTTCTTCCTCTATTAATAGGAGACTCCAACTACATAGATAATTTAACATTTGTCATTAGACCAATACCTCTTGCATTATTAAGGTATTCAAATATCCAATGATTGTTTTTACGTATTACCTTGTTATAGGAGCACCAATAGAGTGTAAAGTTATCAATATTTTGAGTTTTTTTAACAAGTCAAGGGATCCAAAATAAGAAATTTTATATACAAATATAATATTTTTAAATTTTTAATACAATAAATATTCTATTTTTTATAAAAAAATATATTTTAAATCCTTATGACCTTTAGAAAAACTCATTTTATACATGGTTTCTTCCTCACGAAAAACTGTTCAAGCTTTCCTGTAATTTTCAGAGGTAGCTGAAGTAAAACATTCCATCATGGATATCTTGATTCTTGAACCTCAAAAAATATTTAATTTCTTGAAAAGGCTATGGGGCCAACCACAAAGTAATACAAGGGCGTGTGGTGATTAATCGAAGTTAGAGATTTTTCTTTCAGCATGGGATTGCTCCGGTACTGACACAAATATTCTGAAGTCTTTGAAAGGATTGAAAGGATCCTGGGAGGGCTCTTAAGTATTGCTTTGGAGTCACAATAGTTTGAGACCTGGTCTGATATTTTACACTGTTCAGCTGGCAGATTCTTAGCTACTCCTCAGCCTCTGATATATAAATCTTGAATTTGCCACACATCTGCAGCATATTAATGTTAAAATAGCTTCGGTGATTATATGTATGTTATAAGGAAAAAAACAGTAAAATACTCCAATTCCGTTCTATTTTTCTTACTTTTCACATGCTTCTTTCTAGTTTTAAAAGTTATACATAATTCTCTTAATATTTATACAGATCTATCTATTATATTTTAAAAAAATGTTACACATAAATTTAACTAAACAAAATATATTTAAAATTGATTAATAAAGTCATTAGTCAACAATTAATAATCATGAAATAACATTTTTACCTTTAATTGTATTAGTATTGCTTGTAATATTGATAAAATTAAAGGAAAAATATCATTAAGGATAGAAATTTAAAGATAAAAATGTCATTTTAAAGTTATTAATAGTTGACTAATGATTCTGTTAGTCAATTTTAAATTCATTGTATTTAATTGAATTTATATGTAACATTTTTTTAAAATACAATAAGTATCTATATAAGTGTTAAGAGAATTTTGTATAACTTTTAAAAATAGAGGAGGATATGTAAAAAATCAAATCAATAGAGTTGTGGTTGAAGTATGCCATTAGGATTATGTTATTTACTTCTATTTTCAGCTCTTTGGTTTAGGAACCTTCTAGCTTCTGCAGAGGTGGGAATTTTTTTATGCTTTATTTTTCCTTTTAATATTTCCTGTTTTCTGAAAAAAAAAAATCCTGTTTTGCATGGCAGATTATATATAGGGAAAATGTAACAGAACCTAATTCAATTCATCACTAATATCATAATGCATTTCCTCTTCTGCTACATGCCTTCTGCATTTCATTGCATATTTTAGTCTTTTAATCACCGGAGAGAGCCTCTGACCATTGCTCCTTCCCTGATTAATTGCCATTGAAACTCTCGGAATCTCAGATTCTTAGCATTCCCTGGGTTTCTCAATAGAGTTTATTTCTGTATCAATGTATATGCCAGTATACGGTACATTATAAATTTTTGACTATGCAATTACTTAACTGCATGATCTTTTTATCTTGGGCTAACTTTATAAGCTAATCTATGTTCAGCGTATGTTGGGAATTAGGGCATCTATTATTATTTACGGTTGCCAATTTTACTGCCCTTGTGGCATTTTGACGATTGAAGATTGGCGTGTGAAAGCGTTTAGCAGATTTGCTTTAGTGTTATATTTATCATTTTTTATTTTTTTAAAATAAAACAAAGCTGAGATAATAAATGTATAAGTGAGTGATGCACAATATAATGAATTAAAAGTGAAATGTCAAAATATAAGTGGAACAAGTACAATATTACATGTCGTTTCAGGAAGATGTAGTAATTTCTCGTGTCGGATGATAAAATTTATTGTTTATTATAATATTAGACAATTATCACTCAATTTTACTTAAACTTGAAAAGAGAAAATGTTATGGATTAATTACAAATACATTTTAACTTTATGCCGATGATTCTAGTCAAACTTTTTCTATTTGTTTTCTTTAGATATTGGAAATAAATTGAGGAATGCGGGGTATTTGGTAATTATTGCTATTGACGGTGTCATCTCTTATCTATTTTATGCTACAAAGCACATATTCATATACGGACATGAGACATGACACAAATATGAATATAAAGATATATCAAATTTAAAAAATTGTAAGATATGAACACGATATATATATATATATAATTTAAAAAAAAGATTTATAATTTATTAATATTTTTATAAGCTTAAAAATTTACAATATCTTAATATATGTCATATACATATTTGCTACATAGTAAGTAGGGGTGAAAATAGGTCAAATTATTTGTCAAGGACTTATGACCTGACCTACCTGAGACTTGACCTAACCTGACTTGTTTACTAAACAAGTTAGGTCAATACTTTTTTAAAAGCTTGTTTAACCAAAGAGGTCAAGTCTCAGGCCATCTAATAGATCTTTTAAGCCTGACAGACCTTTGACTTTAATTATATATAATATAATATATATTATTATAATAATTATAAATTATAATTATAATTATAATTATTAATTTATTATAATATATTAATTATTTTTTAATTAAATTTTAATAAAAGTCAAGAATTAAAACCTAAGTTAGTAAGTTATAATAGAAATAACATATTTATTAATGTATTTAATGTAATATATTTATTAGAATAAAAATAATAAGTTAACATTTATCTCATTCTTTTATAAATATTCACCATTTTTTTACTCTGGTCTTTGGTCGATGTGCGACTTGAAGATATATGCCTCTAATAATTTGACAACTTTGTATATCTCTAAGTTCCACATCGACTAAAGACTAGAGTAAAAAAGTGATGAGTATCTATAAAATTAGAAGGTGAGTGTTAAGTTATAACAAAGACCTATTGACTTTAAGTAGGCTCTTCGGTCTATTTTAAGGCTTAGGTTTGTTAACTTATATAAAGATATATTGACTTATTTAAAAGTAAGTCTGTTAGCCTATATAAATGCATGTTAACCTATTTAAAAGTAGGTTTATTAGCCTATTTAAAGGTCTCATTGCAAAGTAAGCCTTTAAATAGGCTTTCAGACCAGGCCAGACTTTTAAAAAAGGTCAGGTCAGGCCTTAAAAATTGGCTTATCACAGACTCACGGGCTAGGTTCAGGCCTTATAATTAGGATACAAGTCAGGCTTGTTTAAGGTAAAGTCTGGTCTGACCTGTTTCCACCTCTACTAGTAAGCCCCTCCTAAAAAATATGGAGCATAATTTTTATTAACATTTTCTAAAAAATCTCTTAAATCAATTTCTCCTAATAGAACTAACAAAGTACAAGTACATGTGCATCCAAAAAAAAAACTAGAGGGAACATTAGTGTGATACAAGCTTCGATAACGATGAAGTGGATGACTTGGTACAAGCAGTGGTAGAAGGAGCAGATGAAAATAGTGGTGTATGAAAAAAATAAAACTTAAAAGTTTAATAGTTGAGTGTAAAAAAATAAAAATTAAAATATTAGTATGTGAAAATAGTGGTTTGGAACGTCAATCATGTGATTGGGTTTGAGTGGAGTTACGGGTTTACTAATTGAACGTTAGTAATGAAAACTAATATTTTTTTAAAAAAAATATTAATAAATTGTGTCTAAGTCGTATCCTAGATATGTCCAAACGTGTCTAAGATATGTTCAAGTGTGTTCGAGACGTGTCCAAACTGAAAAAAAAATATTTTTAATCGAAAATATTCGGACATGCAGGACACGTATGTCAAACGAGTGTCCCAATGTGACTGACATAGACACGTATCTGACACGCAGACATGCCTCAAAAATAGCATGTCTGTGCTTCATAGATTCTATGTATCCAATTTCTCTGAAACACTTATGTCAAAAATGGAATCTATATCTGTTTCATTTTTTTAGGTAAGTATAACTATTTTCATTTAAATTAAGATGCATGCTTTGGAACTAATATTAAGATGTCATTGCCTAACAATAACCATATATGAATATGTGGATAAATAATGGATAACCATAATGGGGATATTCGTGATTCGTCTTGGTCCGACGATCCATCCTAACGAGTTTGGGTTCTTAAAATTTGATTTAGTGTATTTTTGTATCAGATTTGGATCACACTTCAGATTAGCCCAACTTGACCTGAAATAACATAATATTTTAATTTTTTTTTAAATTTAATGATAAATTATAATACTTTTAGACATAAATTAATACTTTTGCATAATATAATGATATTTTTGTATTGATATAATTTATTTCATAATATATATTGTAAAATATTTCTTAATTTTAATTTTATACTTGTAAAATTTTATGACTTAGTTATGTATAATGTCTAATTTTATGTATTTTATATAAATATCAAGTTAATCTAATTTTGACCCGATCATTAGTTAAATCATAACCAAATTGAGTCTGAGTCCAAATGAATGACTTAATCAACATATCAAATTAGATTTACACCAAGCTAAATCCATCTTAACCCGGCTAAGACCCTAAACCATATTATACATTTAGTACATAACCATCAACGGATACATCAAAATGACAGTTTTCATTTTTTTTTTCTCTTCTATCCTATTTCCAGCAAGTTGTTTCTTATCACACGGAAGTACGAAAACGACCAAATACATTGCACTAAAATATGAATAAATTATCTACAAAGCTTTTCTTTCTTTCTTTCTAGTTTCCATGTTAGGTGAAGTTTAACATACTCTGGAAATTTTTGGAGCATGGAAGCTCCATAAAAAATACCTGTTATAGAAGGTAAGTTGGATTGACTTAATATTTTATTTTTTATTTAATGTTAAATGGTGTTTTTATTTTTAGGACCACGAATTATGTTGAATTGCTATGTAGTCCCTGTTATTATACATTTATGCGTTATGCCCAAGTCGTTTAAGAGGTTTTTTAAAACTCTAGTTTCGTTATGAAAAACCTTGAAGGTTCCCTGTTTCTGCCTCAAATTTGGAGCTTGGGTATTGCATTGATTAGGTGCACAAGACAAAATGGAGATTGCGGTGGTTTTCTTTAAGCGTGGTGGGTGAAGAAATACTGGAGAAATTGTTGGATTGGGTAGCTGAGGTGGTTTTTAGAGGAAAGAGTAAAGTATGGGTAAGAGATCATTCGGCGACGCCAACCGTTCAGTTTGTGAACAGAGGTTAGGTATGAGTTTGGCCAGTGTCAGCAAGTGAATGGTGTAGGTGAAAAGATTCCAATTTGTGGATGGAGAGTGCGATTGAGTTGAATATATTCTACGGTTCATATAGGGCCATTTAATAGAAATATGAAAGGATGTAAAACTATGCACAATACTTAACAAGCTACCATTTCCCATCTCTCTGCTACCTTTTTTATTTTTCCATATTTGTGGGTGTCTTCCACTAACATGGGCCACCACTGCCAAACTATGCACAATACTTAACAAGCTACCATTTTCCAACGACACTCAACAAGCAACAAATTCCAAACAGACACATTACCTCAGACTGAAACTGGATGATGAAAAATGGGTTTTTGGGTTGAGATTTGGTGCCACAAGCTTGCTTCATGATTGCTCTCTACACGAATGTCGGTGGTGAGTCGCAACTTTTGTCGGCCCTCTGCTGCTTAGCTCCGGTGACTCCGTATGCAAAAGGAATCACTATTTCAATTACACAAATACAAATTGATACTTATAGATACACTAATAACGTCAAACAATCACTTGATAGAATGAAACAGCGTCAACTTAAAAGTTTTTATTCAATTATTGCTGGTAGTATTTTGTTGATAAATCATATATAAATATAACTATAAACTTTCAGACTGAGGTTTATATAACACGCCTTAAATTTAGTGGGCTGTAATTCTCTACTCCTCTTAAGTCGTTAATTAAAAAATCAAAGGAAAAAATAAACAGCGGGCTGTGATTGCTCATTGAGCCTGTCTTTTAGTGGCCCATTTAGACGTGTTTAGTTCAAGAACACCAATGAGCTGCGCTCACAAAAATGAAAGACAAGCAAATTCTCTATTTTCTATACCTTAATTATGACAAAATATTAATTAATAGGATGGAAAATAAAAATTATGCGGGAAGCATGATATTATATTGGATTTTAAAAATTTGTTTTAAAATGAAAACTAAAAACTTTAAGATGAAGGAAATTATATTTAATAGAAGATAATACATGGGGTTAGCGGGAAAGGGGACAAAGGAAATGCTTTTCCATCTTTATTCTTTCATCTTTTGCTTTGTTAGGTAGGTACTTAGGTACTTCATTTAGTCAACTCTTAATTTCTTCTGGTGTGTAAAGGTAAAGTGAAAGCTGTGGATTTAGGACCCTGCATAGTGCAAAACAAATACCTCTTTGACAAGAAAATATGGCGTTCATTGGCCAATTTTCATTAATCGTTGTTTAACTGGTGAGCAGTTTGTAATCATCATTCTGATAATTATTATTTTATAGCGATTTCAGAGATTTTAAAAAGGGGTATTATGATCCAGTATCCAGCAAAAGCTATCTCAAAAAAGCCAATGCACAAACAAATCATTCACTGTTTTTAATATGGGCCATATATTATTGCATACTAAAAATTACTATCCATACGATACATGAAATTGTAATATATATATATATATATATATATATATATATATATATATATAACATATTTAGTAAGATAAATTTTTATTGTAAAAAAATAAAAAAATAAATCTTAATAATATAATTATACATGAATAATTTAGATTAAAAATTATATATATAAAAAATGTATCTGGTGAGATGTAAAATAATGTAAGTTTTGTATTTGTTTTATTATGTCTGATCTCGTCAAACAATATTAACTTATACATGTATCTTTTTTATGTAATTTATCATAAAAAATATAAAAATAAGGTAAATTGATCTCGTCAAACAATATTATCTTATACATGTAATTTTTTTTATGAAATTCTGAATATAATTAACATTGCATAAACCAATTAAAAATAGATAAATTGATTTTTATTATTAATATAATAAAAATGAAATTTCTAACTAAATAAAAAATTACTAAAATTTGTAACTTTTCATCAATTAAAAGTAGAAGACAATAAATATCCATCAATCACCTAAAATTTATAATTTTAATAAACTAAAATAAATTTAAATATATAATTTGATTATATTTTGATTATTATTATTAAAATAATAAGAATGAAATTTCTAACTGAACAACAAATTACTAAAATTTGTAACTTTTCCTCAATTAAAAGTAGAAGACAATAAATATCTATCAATATTCACCAAAAATTTAAAATTTTAATCAAGTAAAGTAATTTTAAGTATATAATTTGAATTTTAGGTGAAAATAAATATAGAAAAATGTTTCTTCTACACTTAAAATCTCACCGATGACTTACATCGGTTAATAATAAGTGAATTATTAGTTAACATGTATGGGAGATGTAGAATTTCAGGTATAGGAATAATATAATTGTTAAATATATTCATTTGTCACTTGAAATTAAAATTAAAATTAAAATCGATAGATATATTTACTATCAGATCATGCTAGAAAATACTTGTATGGGAGGATTAATCTCATATTTAAAGAGTAAGAAAAACCCTTGTAAGACAAAAAAAAGATATATTATGTTGTTAAAAAGAAAACAAAAAGATGAAAGCCATTAGAAGTTTTGAGGCTTCCTTCCACTAGAATATAATTCTATTTTTATATAAAATCTTACACATATTTTTTTAATCTTTTTTAAGTTATAAAGAAAATAACGTCTAAGAGTTGGTGTTTATTGCATTATCGTTAAATTATATAAACACTAATGCTAATTGTTATGAAGCGAAAGTGTTGAAGATTTAGGTTTAAGATTAGAGAATAAAGAAAAAAAAGAGATATGATTGTAAATTGAGAATAATATTGATAAGAGTAATATAATACAAAATATTAATTCAATAGCTTTATTTATATTAATGCTAAGCTCTTAAATCTAATTCAATAAAAAAATAAATTAAAAAAAGATTATTTTGTCAGTAAAATAACTAATTGATATCATAATATATTCTAAAAATTAACTAAGATATTTTAAATGTATTCTAAGAGAAAACATTCACATATTCTATTAAATGATTTACTTTATCTTTATCTCATTTCATTTTTAATTTGCATTTGGTAGCTGAAAAGCAGCCAATTCATAGTGATTTCCGTAAAATTCCATTCGTGTCATATAGCACTGCTCTCTTTACGTCCTAAGCATTGCTATTGAGCCAGAAAAAAACTATTCGAACCTAAACACTTGGTAAGTCACTTAAGTGATATAACAAGCCACGTAAATTTTATTTACTTGTTAATTGTTATTATTTATAATTTTTTAAGCAACGGTAACGAAGAAGCCCCCGACAGAGAACAGAACGCAGGAGAGCTTTTCAGTTGTTCTTGTTGTTTTAATTTCGATTTCTTATGTGTCTAATCTCCTATACCACCTTCCATGGAAAAGAAGCTATCTTTAGTAAGGTTTGAAATTTCTATTTCTTTGTCAGTTTTAATTAAAAGAATGAATTTTGATTACCCAATAATTGTGTTAATTTTAGTCTTCATCTTTTGTTTTCTTCTTAAACAAAATTTTTTCTTTTAAACAACACAAAATTCCAAATCGAAAGATCAGGATCTTTTTCAATTTAAAATAATTTGGAAAAGATTTTAACTTTTAAAAATAATTTTTTATGATAAAATTAAAAAAAAATATGAGTGAATAATTGTTAACCATAAAATTAATAATTACACCTTTCTCTGATTTCTCTTGAATTGGAGAAGATCTTGGTCTCAAATCGAAACATTATTCTCTGTACAAAATGGATGTTTCTTTCTTTTAAATTATTAAATTAACATTGAGACCTAGCTCACTTGTAGGAATAAACTTTTCAATCGATATTCAAATTTAACCTACTTATGCTTGTTTGGACGTTTTCATGGCAGGGTGAATTTCATCTCTCTCTCTCTCTGTTTTTTTTTTTTTTTTAACTGGTGAATTTCTTCTCTGTTGAAACAAGCATATGTGATACGGATCACATCGACTAAACAATCATGAAGAGAGCTAAAAATGAGAAGAAAATAATAATTGTAATAAATCGTTGAAGACATCCAAACATGTAGGAGGGAGCCTTGCCATGAATCCCGTTGGCGCAGCGGCAGTTATTTTAACTTTTGAATTTTAAGTAATAGACGGAAACTGTTATTGAAATTGAATTTTGTTTTAACGATGTTATTGAAATTGAAATTTGAAGATGAAGCAGGTTGGCAAAATGAGATGACTTGTAAATCTCATATCAGATGCCACATAATTTAAGCACATAGATTTGGATAAAATTTCTGGCTCTATAGTAATATTGATACGCCCTTAGGGGAGAGAAGGGGAGAGAACAGAGAAGCATGGATGCAGCCTGATTACTTTTAGTGCAGGGGTGGGAGCCTATGTCATGGGTGGGGTCCAATAACATAAATCTTCTTTTTATGGTTATCGGGGCTAATTCTGGAACAAGTCACTAGGTAGTAAATGGTTTTCCATAAAATATTAATAGATTCTGAATAAAGAAACTGTGAAGCCATACCACAATCCTAGTGTATTTTTTTCTCTCTAAAAAACCAATTATTGTTCCTAACCAAAAATGTTTTCTCTTTTTTTTTCCCTTTGAAACAATAAAAAGTATAATTTTGGTTTATTATTAATATAAAACTGCAATATTAACAAATAAGAATATATATATATATATATATATATATATATATATATATATATATAAAATGACATGTTATTATTTTTAAACATTCAAACAATGCCATCCTTTACCATGCCAATTCATTTCCTTCATTTTCATCCTTTACCAGCAATATAAACAAAGCCTTTGAGAATATTCTTTAGACTTTACTCTATAGTTGTAAGGATCGCTCGGTTAGGTCATTCAAAAAACTCGTGACTTAAGTTTCAGGTTGATCTGATCAACTAATTAGATTGTTTTTCTATCAATCCGGTCAAATCTAGACAACCAAGTGACTTGTCTAATGGGTTGACCGAAATTGACTCAAATTTTTTGTTTTTTTTTTAAATTAAAACTTTAAAAATGTAATTTTTAATATTTAAACATTATATCTAATAGTCCTTATCAAAAAATATATTTTACCAATAGATCATATGATCCTCTTTAATATTATTATCAATTTTTTAATTTATATTATTATCTAACTAATAGATTATTGCCAAAGAGCTCGACGGTGTTCATTCTATCCAATGAACTTAAAGTCTGCGAAATCCAGAAACATGATTTTGAGCCTAAGGTACTTACTTTCATAATCTTTTATGTTTTATTTCTCTTTAATTTCTAATAAATTACTCAACATTTAATCTTATACAGATGATAAATCTTTTATCGGTAAATTTAATGATATAATTAAATTTCAATGATATCAAATCAGATGAACATTATAAATAATAATATCTCAGCTGTCAAATCAATTCAAAGTTGAGAATTGAATAGTATAATATAAGAAATTTTTATATTTATACTAAATTTCAAAATTTTATTTTTGATGCAATACATAATTCTTTTTCTTTTTTGTTTTAAGAGTTATTTTTCTCTTTGTCAGAACCTTTACCTTAAACTAAAAAAAAAGAAAAAGAAAGAAGAGTTATTCTTGTTAAGAATGAGATTGTGTTTATTATTTTTATTTCCTTTCACACAGGAGAATTGATGTCCCTTAGCCCTCCATTTAAAATGAATAAGTTGCTAAAGCTTGCGGGTCTCTTAGTGCATGTTTGGATAGGATTCTCAACAGTTTTTTTTAAGAAAAAAGCTGTTTGAATATTGTTTAATCATGTTTGATAAAATTAACTTCAGCTTATACACGAAATTCAATATAAAATAAAAGCTTTTTAAAGCTGATTTTTATAATGCTGAAGATTGAAGCTTATGATTTTAGCTTATAGATTATTCCTTACATTTTGATATGTAAATACCATTTTGTCCTCAGTCAAATAATTTTTTTAATCATTCTATACCTATTTTAGTTAATTTAATACATAAAAGCGATTCTTTTTTATATCATCCAAACGAATTAGATTAACGTAAAATCACTTTACAGCTAATGCATCCAAACATAAAAATGAATCAATTATAATCGATTATAACAAAAAGCTTTTATACAATGATCGATTACTAAGCATAATCAAATTTTTGCAGCTATCCCAAACACACACTTAATAGTCCAATCGGCTAAGTACTTAATTTAGGATATATAGCAACATTGCGGAAGGGCTTGACCCACAATATATTGAAAGAAGAAGTAAATCAATAAATTATATTATTATTAAGCAAAAAGAAAAGAAAAACTAAAAAAGAGGTTAATTTTAATACATTTGTTAGTGTAATTTTTTTTATAATATCACCAAATCTTGTATTAACACTTCATTTAATGACTTTGACTATATTAGTGGCTATTTGAAGTGTCAAATATATTAAATGATGTTGTATTGTATTATTTGATGCTAGTGACACTGATATTATATTAAAATTAAATTTAAAAAAATTCTACAAAAATAATAATCAAAGTCTTTATTTTGTTATCTCACTAATTTTTTGTTGTTCATTTAGTCCATTATAAATCAATTGTCCAACCCATCACTAATAAAATTCACATCAATTTAATCTTATTATAAACTTGCTGTTAGTGAAAAAGATATGAAATACTCGTCATCGTTAAAATCTTATGTAGCATCACAATCAATATATATGTCACCCAGTTAAGCATTTTATCACCAAAACACAGTAAAAGATTTAGATTGACAGGTGAAAGAGAGAGTAGTAGTTGCAGTGGCAGATGGAATTTCGGTGGTAGAGTAGTTAGTAGATGATAAGGAAGATGACAGGAAGAGATACTCTAACCAGTTTGATATTCCACCAAATTTGTACATTTCATGTCACAATATCTCGCTAAAAGCTGGTACCAATAACATACTCCCCCAAAATAGGTAAAGCACCATATTGTGTTTTAAGTTTTAACAATTTTCCATGATAATTGAGATGCGGAGAAAAAGTGGGGCAAACCAAATGCTTTTACACTTCTATTCTTTTCATCTTTTACTTTGTTAGGTTAGATGCCCCTTTTTGTCTGCCCTTTTCTCTCTCTCAATGTGCTGTAGTCAAAAGGTAAAAGTGAAGGCTAAGGATGTTAGGACAACAGCATAAATGCATAAATGCATAATGCAAAACAGATAAGTGTTTGACAAGAAAATCCCATGTCCATAGGCCAATTACCGAGTGAGGTTGCTTCATCTTTTGTTAATTAATTAGTGATTCAACTGTTGGTCATCATTATTTAGAATTCAGATCATTATTATTTTTTTAGCTGATTATTATTATTTTGGACCGTAATCCAAGATCATATCCCGTTGGTCGATCCGGCACGCAGTACGCCAAAATCCAACATCAACTACCTAAGCAAGAGTTCACTTATCATGAGATCCCCGCAACATATGTCGGATCCCGACACTAGATGGTAATAATTTTACCGTGAGATCTACGCAATGGATAAATCTTTATGAAATCTGTTATTGTCAACCATGATTTTACGAAATAATAACACTATAACTGCCATACCAACATTCTGATAATATAGGGATCCTCTGCAATTAAATAAGGAACATATCTCTTCGTGCTACTATTACGAGAACATATTTCTCCATTATGAGAACGTATCTATCCAACCTCTATAAATACCAGCCTAAGTCACTTTAAATAGGTATCAATAACTTATCAATCATCATATAACCTTACTTGTCCACAGCCTAACTTGAGCGTTGGAGTAGCTTTGCAGGTACAAACCCCCCGGTCTCTACACACTCAGTTGCTGCCGTACAAGGAGGAAACCACCGCGACGTGCCTATCTTAGGTATTCCTCTGAATTAACTTTAGAACATTGACGTCGTCTGTGTGAAATTGTTAAACTTCTATTCCCACTCAACCATGGTGAACACGAGACAAAACTTGAGAAGAGACGCTACGCAAACCTCTGCAAACCAAAGGCAAGGACCAGTGGCACAGTGTCCTCCTTATCTTGTTCTACTACCTATTGTTGAGGCCTCCGTTGCAAGAAACCAGACACTCAACGCAGAACATCTACACGATGGGCATGAAACCTCACTTTCTGATGAAAGCCCCCACCCATCGCGTAGGGTTTCTGTGAGAGATAGACTTAGAATCTCTATGCAAGGAGCCAACCCTAACATTCAGGGACCCAGAATCCCAATGCAGCAGCGTTTGGGAACCCCAAACATTGAAGCTGATGATCGTGCGTCTCGCCCAGAACACACAAATCAATCCCATGTATCCAGACATCAATTCTAAGATATGTTGCAACAACATATGACGATGTTGGACGAACAATACTGTAAATTGGAGAATATACAACGGGCTATGCATGAAGATCAGCCCAGACTATAATGTGATAATAAAAGACGGAACATGGATAATAACTAGAGGGAATTGTATGTCGATGTCAAAGTGTCCAATGTTATCAATAACAAGCCCGACCACTGTTTGACCATTTGTGTACTACAAGTGCACGGGTCATTCAAGTAATACAGTGAAGAATAAAGATCGTTCCCACGAGGATATTGGCTTCCAAAGCTAAGTATCAACCAATAGCTTAACTAATTCTACTCAAGAACATAAAAATAAAGAAAGTACAAATAAACTAAATCTAAACTATAAAGCAATAAAGATAATGTTTAGAGTTTTAGAGAATCCTTCTTCACCTCTTACTTCAACTAATAACATGTAATCTTTACAAGCAACATCAATGAATTGTTAAGTTAGCTTGAGAATTTGATTTAGTTAAAAGTCTATGTCTAGGTCAATCAACCATAGTTTCATTTATCGAAAACTCCTTAATTAGATACAAAATCCACTCATGAATGATCTATTCTCAATCACCCGCTATGCATGGCTAAAAGGTATATTTCTATCTAGTTAGCAAATCAACTTATCCAAGCCAATTGAATGAAATCGAATATGCATCAACCATACATTATATCTAAAATCCAAATTCCTATGTCTAAGTTCTTCAGATTTCAAGAAATCACTCAAAAGCTGATCAAACAATGAAGAGCATTAAGAACCATATGATTGAACAAAACCAAACATCAATATATACTCAAAAGATTACAAAATCGTTAATATTCATAGGAGGATTCAAAGTCATCCCTAAATACAGCTTAGCTAATCACTGAACACGAAAATAGAACCACAAATATCATGTTCAAGATAGATAAAAGAGATGAAAGAGAGAAAAGAGAAAGGAGAAGGAAGGAAGCTCATGGATTTGACTCTTTAATGCTTGAATCTTCTTCCATGAAGAAGATGGCCTCCAACGTTGCTTCCCTTGGCTTCCTCAGCCTCCAAACAGTAAAACCTAGTTGCAGCTCTCTAAACCTAAACGGCCTCTCACACAAATATAA
Organism: Ormosia semicastrata; assembly: GCA_029884595.1. NCBI lineage: Eukaryota > Viridiplantae > Streptophyta > Magnoliopsida > Fabales > Fabaceae > Ormosia > Ormosia semicastrata. The sequence continues at coordinate 28,296,846 of JAQQTO010000053.1, read as the reverse complement.
TAAAACAGTATTTATAGGCTCAGAAATACAGGGCACGCTGCGGCATTAACATTCCTACGCCACGGCGCGCTAGATATGTAGGTCACCTCCACCGCGACATTCATTCCCTTGCGCTATGATGCTTTAGCCTCGAGTTTCTGTACTGATGCAGGGGATCCACCACCGCCGCGACATTGACATGCCTACGCCGCAACATTGCCTGTTGAGCTACAAATTTGGCTTCCTCTTCCACTTTTGGCTCAAATGCTCCATATATCAACTTGTTTGGAGCCCTTCCTATAATAGAGAAATCACCAAATCAATAATAGATATAAATCCACTTAATCTCTTACCAAATACGCATAAATTGCTCAATATCACATAAGAAGGTATCCAAATTAGAATATGTCAAATATAAACTTAAAACCTTCTAAATATGAATTATAAATAAGGACTAAACATTATTTATGCTCAGAAATAGGGAACAAATAAGTACATTCTATAGAGTTATCAACCACGACATTCAAGAACAACCTTTTTCAGCTTAACTTTTGGAGTATCGGGTCCCAAGAAACTTCAAATTCTCAGCAAATGTGGAGTTTTATAATGGGACCACAAATCCCCAAGAACACATAGACGCTTATGTCTAGTCTATATGCTTCCACGGGGGACCCATGCAGTTGCTATGCTGCGCCTTCCCCCTTTCCCCAAAGAAGGGAGCCCTCAAGTGGTTTGTAACCTTGCCACGAGGGTCCGCCATTGATTAGTCAAACTTTAGACAATGTTTCTTGCTTCAGTATACTACTAGCAAGGAACAACCCAAGTCCATTGAATCCTTATCAAAGATTTGTCAAGGGCATGACGAACCCCTCCGTGACTACGTTAGATGATTCACAACGATATGTACTAATGTGGAGAACTTCGATGATAGAATTGCCCTCCATTATGTCAGAAGTGGTCTTTAAGTCGATTCTGAAGTCTTTGACATGCAAGAATTTTAGAAACGGTCTCAGAAATATGTATGCCTTGAGGAAGCAACTAAGGACTAGAGCAGATGGGAGAAATGTGAGTCCTCTCACTAGAAATCTAACCATAATTCCTCATGGTCCTGAAACTCCAAAGGTAGTCCTCCCCGGGGCAAGTACTCTGATTATACTTCTTTGAATACCTCACGAGAAACAATCTTGAGGGAAGTGTTACAGACTAAGTTTCAAGACATCAAGATGTCACCTCCTATAAAGAAGTACAAGCAAAAAGATTACTCCAAATGCTGCACATGGCTCAAAAGTTATGGCCATGAAACTAAGGACTATTATCAACTCCGCGATGCAATTGAGTTCTTAATCAGGGTAGGGCATCTAAAATAATACACCGATCGAGTCCAAAATGATGAACACCGCAGAAGATAGAGAGAGGAAAGACACAGCCCTTGATGAAACTCATCTCCACACTAAAGGAGAAGAACTCGGAGCCCAGGAGAAGATCTTGGAGTCCACCTCACTGTGATACAAATGACCGGCAGGATAGGAACAATGATAATCCACTTGATGATAACGACGACCGCTATGGCCAGCCTAACAGAACCATCAACACAATTGCTAGTGGATTCACTGGTGGTGGTTCGTCAAATGGTGCCCGGAAGAAAGCCCTTAGAATGGCGATGTTTATGTCTCTGACTTCGAGTCTAAACCACGGATCAGAGAAAAGATGATGCCTTCCATTACTTTTTTGGATGAGGACTATGGCGAAATTATTCCAGATCACGATGACCCGTTAGTTATCTTGAGAATAATCTCCAATGCTGAAGTCTGGCATATCTTTGTGGACCAAGGGAGTTTAGAAGACATCATGTTCATGGACCTCAACCAGAAGCTAGAACTTCCACGTACAGAGCTAACTCCCTATGATGAGGAACTTACAGGGTTCACTAGTGAGAAGATCACACTCTAGTAGGCTATTATAAAACCTACTTGACCTTGGGGTCCTCTAAACTCTTCAAGACAGTCAAGGTAAGGTTCCCAGTTGTGGACTGTCCCTCGGCTTATAACGTTATTTTGGGCCACCCAACCTTAAATGCACATAGCACCGTGGTATCCACTACCTATCTGGTCATGAAGTTTCCTAGAAAAAATGATGAGGTTGTCATAGTAAAACGTGACTAAATTGTAGCTCGAAAATGCTATAATGAGAGCCTCAGAATCTACAGGGTTCCCAAGAAGGCAAAAATCGCTACCTCTAGCCTGGTCCTGGATTAGGTTAACATCTTTATGACCAAGCTGGATGTTCGGGAGGAAATCCGGGGTACCAAACCCCAACTGGAGGGCAAATTGTTGCCTTTCCAATATGGTGCCAAGCCAGATCAGGTTACTAAGATTGGAGTAAACTTGGAAGAGGAAGAAAGACGCCAGCTAATTAAGCTCTTGCTTAAAAATAAGGATCTCTTTGCTTAGACTCCCTCTGATATGCCTAGGCTTGACCCCACATTCATCTGTCATCACTTGTCTATCAGCGAAGACGCGAGGCCAGTTGCTCAAAAGAAAAGAAAAGTTAGCCCTGAAAGATAACAAGTTATTGAAACAACTTCATCAGGGAGGTACCTTATACCACATGGTTTTCCAACGTGGTCTTGGTGAAGATGTCTAATGGAAAATGGAGAATGTGTGTGGATTACATATACTTGAACAAAGCTTGCCCAAAAAATCTGTACCCACTTCCCAATGTAGATAAACTGGTGGATAGCTCCTCAAGCTTCCGATTGTTGTTATTTATGGATGTATACTCCGGGTACAACCAAATCCTAATATACCCCAGGGATGAAGACAAGACCGCTTTCATCACTGATGGGGTGAGCTACTGCTACAGGATCATACCCTTCGGCTTGAAAAATGTAGGAGCCATTTACCAAATAATGATGAACAGGGTCTTTGAAGACCAAATGGGGAAGATGCTCGAAGTCTTTATTGATGATATGATAGTAAAAGCCCTAGAAGAAGGATCACATATAATGGACCTTAAATAAGAGTTTGCACAACTCCATAAGTACAATATGAGACTTAACCTGAAAAAGTGCGCCTTCCAAGTCTAGACAGGCAAATTATTGGGTTTCATGTTGACCCACTGCAGAATTGAGGCTAATCCAGATAAATGTCAAGCGATGCTTAATATGCGAAGCCCTTAGAATGTTAAAGAAGTACAACAGTTAACTAGCTGGATTGTGGCCCTCACCCGATTCCTTACTAAAGCTACTCATAAGTTCCTCCCTTTATTCAAACTACTCAAGAAAGGAAAGGATTTTAAATGGACTAAGGAGTGTGAGGATCTCTTTTCCTCTTTGAAGAGTCTTTTGTCTTCTCCTCCTATACTTACAAGACCAGAACCGGGAGAAAAACTGTACTTGTACTTTTCAGTTCACGAAGAGGCTATAAGCTCAGTGCTATTCTAAGAGACAGAAGAGGGAAAAAAGTTGATCTATTTCGTGAGTAAAGTTCTGCAATGCCTAGAGCTTCGATACTAGAAAATTGAAAAGGTCACCTTCATACTCGTCACCATGGCAAGGAGACTCTGATAGTATTTTCAATGTCATCCGATGGTGATGAGAATAGACCAAACCATCCGCTAGGTGTTGCACAAACCAGACTTAGCAAGGAGAATGATTACCTAGTCTATCAAGCTTTCTGAGTTTGGAATTGCATACGAGCCTCAACTTGCAATAAAGGCTCAGGTGCTCTCCAATTTCTTGGCAAAGCTTACATCGGACCTTAGTGACCCTTAAGGAATTTCTTGGACTATATTTGTCGATGGATGCTCGAACCCTAAAGGAAGTGGTGCCAAGGTAATCTTGGAGAATTCTGAAGGAGTGACACTAGAAAACTCCCTGAAGTTCGAGTTCCCAACCTCAAACAATCAGGTGGAGTATGAAGCATGTATCACTGGACTGGTAATGGTTAAAGATATGGGAGCCTCCAAGATCATACTCTGTAGTGACTTCCAACTTGCGACCTCCCAAATCTGAGGTGAATATCAAGCTAAAGAACCTCTCCTTCGAAGATACTTCGCCAAAGTACAAGAGCTCCTTAAAAGCTTCCAAGATGGCAAGATAAAGCATATACAAAGGGAGCAAAACTCTAGAGCGGACCTTCTGTCTAAAATGGCCAGCACTAAAAGCCCTAGCAACAACCGTTCTGTGATCCAAGAGACCCTCTCTCAACCCTCCATCATGGATCACGCCGTCTTTCAAGTGGAAGGGGAAGAACGTACTTAGATCACCCCTATCACGGAGTATTTGCAGTCTGGAGTCATGCCCTTTGATCCAATAGAAACCTCAAAGCTAGTTAACATATCAGTCAGGTACACCATCTAATATGGGCAGTTATATCGACATAGGTTTTCATCACCCCTCCTTAAATGCCTCACGCCAAAGGAAGCAGAATATGTATTGGTTGAGGTTCATGAGGGAAGTTGTGGACACCATTTAAGAGGCAGAGCCCTAACCCTAAAGGCACTCAAGGCAGGATACTACTGGCCAACAATGGAGGTAGACTCCCATGCATACATTTAGGTCTGTGATAAATGCCAACGCCACTCAGGACATTATCAGGCTCCCTCAGAGGAACTATCTACGATGTCGGTACCCTGACCATTCTACAGATGGGGTATGGATATCTTGGGTCCGTTCCCCCAGGCACCTAGTCAATTGAAATACTTAGTGGTGACAGTGGATTATTTTACAAAATGGATTGAGGAGGAATCCTTGGTCACGATAACCTCTACCCGGGTTCAGAAGTTCACCTGGCGCCACATTATCACTAGGTTTGGAGTTCTGGAGTCCATTGTGACGGACAACGGAAACCAGTTTAAGGACAAGGGTTTTGAAGAGCTACTTGTGAGTTAAAAATTAAGCACTATTGCAGTTTTGTTGAGAACCCTAGGACAAATGGATAAGCTGAAGCTGCTAACCAAGTTTAGAATTAAAAGAAGGCTAGATGAAGCCAAGGAAAACTAGGCTGAATAGCTCGATCATGTTATTTGGGCCTACCAAACTACGCCCCATTCTACGACAGGTGAAACTCATTTCAAACTCACCTATGAGTGCGAAGCTATGATCCTGGTGGAGATAGGAGAACCAAGTTGACGTCACTAACAGTTTTCACCTAAAAGCAACCCTAAACTAATCAGGGAAGACCTAGATTTTTTGGAGGAAAAAAGGCGCATTGCTTATATACTCGATGCCGCCATCAAATAGAGGACAGCAGCTAGGTATAACTTGAAGGTTGTTCTAAGAAAGTTCCATCCAGGAGACTTGGTGCTCAAAAGTACGAATATCAGGGGGTAGGAATGCCTCCCAAGGGAAATTAGCCTATAACTGGGAAGGCCCCTATCACATCATGATCAGCACTAGCAAAAGAGCTTACACGTTGGAGACATTAACAGGAAAGCCGATGAAAAACTATTGGAATGCGGATAAACTTAGAAAATACTATAGCTAAGTGCCTCTTAAGGCCTAGCATTTTAGTTAACTTTATTTGATCTGTCCCAATTTTGATGATTATACGCTTCACACAAACTGCTACCCTTAAATTTATCAATAAAATAGAGTCATTTAGATATCACTTTATATTACCAGAAGTCCCAAAGAATCCTCAAGCTGAATCCACCTTGAGGTTATCTACGGACCGTCCTCCAGAAGATGTGGATTTCAACAAACCCAAGACTCTCAAGCTAGAAAATGCCTTAAGAGAGTCTAAAGCCCATTTCTAACAGGGTATGAGGCATCTTAAAAAGCCCAGGGTAAGAGGAATAACCCACCAAACTCGCGTAAACGTTTTGGTAGTGAGTCATAGGGTTAATACCCAATCCTCATTACTTGGCCATGACCATTTTAAGGTTAAGAAATAAAGTGGCAGTGTGGGTTACGATATTTGTGGTCCACCATCGAGTATCCACCAAAAGTCTTATGTTAAAAACGCTTTGTAGTTGAAAATTCCTAAATGACAGGTGATTTTTCCTATGAACCGTAAACATTAAAGACCTTGGTTATGGATCACCTTTATACCTAAGTCAAGTGGGATCCTAAATGCCAAAACACTTTGGACATTGGGCCTCAGACCAAGGTTTTCATTGTAAATTATACCTAAGCCAAGTGGAATCCTAAGTGCCAAAACTATTTGAGCATTAAACCCCAGGCTAAGGTTCTAATTTTAAATTTTGCCTAAGTTAAGTGAAATTTTGAATGCTTAATGTTTTGGGAGTTGGACCTCAGACCAAGGTTTCAATTTGATTAAATGAAAATCCTAAGTCCTTTAAGTGGTTATAGAGCGCAAACAGGCATTGAACCCAATATGGACCATGGATAAAAAATAAGCAAACAATAAATTAAAAACACCCCTGCAATTGGGGTAATTGTCTCAACAAAGTAAAATGCCCCACGTAGGGGGCAAAGACAAGAAGTGAACTAAGAAGCATTTTTCGAGTCCTTGACAACATCTAGATCCTAAAAGGCGGTAGATGGGGCCTCAATGACACTTTGACCATCCAGAGCAGCACTGGGAAGCACGAGATGCCTATCTCGAATCATCCTCTTGGGGTCCAATGCATCCAATACCAAGTCTACCCCAAGATTAAAGAGCTGGACTTGGTCAACTGCATTTTGGAACTACTCCCCACTGATATTCCTGCAAACCATTATCAACTGTTGAATATCACCTTGCAGAGACATCATCCCACTTTGGAGGTCTTGATTCTAAGCATGGAGGTTCTCGTTATCAGCCCGGAGTACAGTGACCTCCCTTTGAACTTCCACTAAGCTAGCCTCCTTTTACTTCAAAGTGTCCTTCAAGGCTGCCACTTTTTTCTCCAGTTCCTGGGTCTTGGCTTCGGCATTGTTCTTAGCCTTCAAAGTCTCTTCTTTTGCTTTGAGAGCTCGATTTTCACGCTACTCAGTAGCCGACACCTTCCCCACCATCTGCTCATTATAATCATCATAGCACCTTTGTAGAAAATGGAATTCGGCAGCAAGATAGAGGACGTAAGTTTGAAATGTTAATAGAATCTCCTTTGTATTATGCCGAGCAACATGATTCACCACTTGGACCTCGAGGATATTGACGTCTATGAAATTTACGAGATCCGAGTTATCTAAGTACAAGCTGATTGGGCCGACTTACCTCACCTCAACGGCCGCCCTCTTACCTCGGTCATCCGACCTGCCGCCTACAATAGTCCTCCTCTTACGCCTCTCAAGCGACTGAGGGGAACCCTCCAGATGAATTGGTTCATCCCCGGTCACCGAACCCTCAACTGGTGGAGGTGAAGGGGTCAAAACAGTGACCACGAGGGCAATGGAGGGCCCAACTGCATTCTGGGCTTTCAGCGTCTCAAGGATTGCCAAAGCATTTTCGGATGCCATCGAAGCCAAACTTACTGCAAAAAAAGCAAAGAATTAAAGAATAAAAAAAATATGTAAGAAATTATCATGCATAAAATTAAATGTAGACTGTAGTCTACACTACCTCGAATGGCCCAGATAGTTGCATTAACAGGGGCATTTAGCACGTCCTTTAGAAGAATAAGGCCCACTTGCTGAATCCACACAATAAAGAAGTTGACGTACTCAATCTCATCGTTGTCTAGGTGGTATTTCTCTTTTTCAATCAATTGAAAAGGGATATTCCATGCCCTCTCGGTTCAATATAGGCTAAACTTTGACTCCTCGTCATTGTCTAGCCAGAAAGAACGAGTACCAAGAGCCGTCATTAGTTTGAAGAACTTTTCCTTGAAGTCCTTGTAACTATCTTGGTAGACTTGAAAAGTCTTCCGACCGAGTCTTGATCGGACTGTGAACTAGGTCTTTTGAGCACCACCACCACCCTAAAGACTCCACCGAGTGTGAAAATAAAAGAACGACCTCTTCGAGCATAGCAATCCGACCAACCAACAAATTCTCTTGAAGGCAAGGATGTTTGCCTAACCGTTGGGATGAATTTGAGTTGGAGTAACCTAGAGAGTACAGAGGACAACAAGCTGGAAGTCGTTGAAAGGGATCCGGAGTCCAAGCCTTGTAAAGAAGTCCTCATTTAGGAACATGTAGTGTGCACCCACCTATCGTGAGGAGCACACCATTTCGTTTTCTGGGGATAGGATTTGGAACTCGTGATCCCTTCTACCTTCCTCTGTTAGCATCAAATAACCTTGAAGTCTTTCAAGCTCTACACCAGGTTGGAACATGGACACTTGATCATAAGCATCATCACCAACCCATGGATACACCAGCCTTGGGTCGCGGGTAATCCGGATGGGATCTTCATCAACCAGCACCCGAACTTCTGGAGTCGATGCTTGGGGTCTAGTCACTCTTCTTCTAGCCATCAAGTTCTTGGAAACACCTATAGAGGCCGGTGAACAATTGTCAGAATCAGTTAATTTAAAGATTCAGACACTGAAATGAGCAAACAGAAAAGATAGTTCACATGCACATATTGACCTTCGTGCCCACCAAGGTTTAAGCCTTAGAAGGATACCTTTGCCACACATGGTACAGCAGAGAAAGTGCTCCACAGGGCAATGCCATTGAAGGGACCCAAAAACTATGATACCCCAACTTCTTTTATTGAGAAAAGAAAAGGGAAATGCACGCCAAAAATAACAGAAACAAATGAGAGGAAGGAGAAATACTTTCAAGAAATGAAGGTAAGTTGACAACTGAGAGATTGAACTGCTAAAAACTACTAAAAATTGTGCTTCTCTACTGAGAAAAACTGCCATAAATCGTTTTAGGCAACCAAATTTCAGAAAGAAACAGTAAAAAAGAAAAAGATGAGCTTTAACCCTTATTTATAGAGGCTAGACGGTTATAGGGCATTTCTATCCTAACAATTCATATTTCGAAAGACACCCATAATGGCGCACAAAGCACTAAGCACGACTACCCAATCAAAGCGTTTCACGTGGCCCTCGCAGCTATCAAGGTAGTTGAAAAGATGGTTGCACAGCAGACTAAGCGACACGTAACCTCAGGAAGTTGAGTCCATAAATTTTCCACGAACCAAATATTTTTTATACGGACCCCGGCTGCACCCAGAATGTCCATTTGTGGTATGATGACGAAAAATCAATTGGGACCACGGATCCCCCAGAAAGGTCATGCCTTGGTCATAAGCAACCAACTCATAACCCTATACGGAACATGGACCACGGTTTAAGGTAAAATACAAATACCACCACCCAGGGGCAGAGACTTAACCTTACTACTTGGCTATTCCGACCAAGTACCAAGCTGGGGGCAACATAGCATCATTACAGGGCGAGCGTTGGACTTACCCCGGAAGAAAAAAAAAAGCCGGATAACGGAGAAAAGAAGATACAAGATAGAGAATTCAAAAAAGAATAATTTTATTGATTGTTCACATTCCATACATCGTCAGCTTTAATAAAAAGAGAAGGAAAAATACATCAAAAAGTTTACTGTCAAGAATGCCCATTGGAGAACCAGGGAAGGAAGTTGGCATCACAGTCGTTTACGATGATGGCCCCCCGAGTCGTTGCCACGTCCATAATCCCTCCAAAACCTGCATCCATTTCTTCCTTGCTGAACAATAGGAGATTGCTTCGTATCAAAAGATTTTTCTATCGGAATGGCAAAATGCTTCACAATCACTCCAAGTTGCTTCAAATCACCCCAAATTGCTCAAGGATATTCTTTCTGAACTCGGAGTCCCCATGCTCATCCCACTGCACCTGGATAACTAGCCAAAAGAATGGGCAAGTGCCTTCAAAGCACTCGAAAATGAGGATGGGAAAGGGCAGAACGTCTCTGAGTGTTTCTATACATCACGGCAAAAACCTCAGACCTTCCCGGCAAGAGCGGGTAGATCAAACCCTCCCACATACGCCGAGAGAGAAAGGCTCCTACCACCCAGATGCATGTTGACCCAGCCAGATAAAGTAGTTACTTAGTCCTCACTGAACCATTACACCGAGAAAGAAAAGCCTCAACTAGAACGATTGTTTGCAAAAAAAGCAAACACCTTTAGAGATTTTGGAAAAAATAGGAAGATGGTCTTAGTAGAGGGCAAAACCCTCCATGTGCGTACACAAATTGAAAAGGAAACCATTTTCTAAAAGAGGATTATTCTCAAGAAAAATCACAAAACAAAAGGAATGTCAGCCTCAATACAAACATTTCCTATTTATAAAGGGAATGAAGTACTCTGATTAACCCTGAAAAAGGTGAACTAATTACACGTTGGAAGTCGCACTTTAATGCTCCCCCCTTCTGATTTGTCACGGGAGTAGCGGGTAGTTGGGAAATAGTACGAAACTGATATCCTCTTAAAGGATCTTTAATTCCCAGTAAAGTCAAAGAAACAATTCCCAAGAAAATTCAGACTGTTACGAGCTGCAGAGTAAGGCTACAAGAAAAGACAAAGACCCTATGAAACCATGCACGGGGGCAACAAAAGACACACCTCATATGGCGGCATGGTAAAGCAGCAATCCGCCACAGATTTTGACCTCACGCGCCAACCCCGGAGGTATTCCACAATAATAGAGCTCGACCCTTTTTAATTCCTATATATACTGCGCGCTGTGTACTCCTTTCAAACTTGGTACCTTGACACTTAACTATTCCACATAAAGTACCAAGTTGGGGGCAACTGTTCTGGATAGTAATCTAGGATCATGTCATGTGGGTCGACTCGGCACGCAGTACGCCAAAATTTGACATCAATGCCTTCAGCAAGAGTTCGCTTATCATGTGATTCCCGCAACATATGTCAGACCCCGACATTGGATGGTAACAGCTTTACCATGAGATCTGCGCAATGGATAAATCTTTATGATAGTTGTTATTACAATCATGATCTTATGGAATAATAGCACTATAACTACCATACTAGCATTACAATAATATAAGGATCATCTGCAACTAAATAATGAACATATCTCTTCCTGTTACTATTACGGGAACGTACCTCTCCATTATGAGAAGGTATCTATCCAATCTTTATAAATGCTAGCCTAAGTCACCTTAAACAGGTGTCAGTAACTTATCAATCATCGTATAACCCTACATGTGCACAGTCTGACTTGAGTATTGGAGTCTGATGTGGATATTGGCAAGTGCACCGAATCTACAAAAGTAATAAAGAGTGAGTAGAGTATCATCTCACAAGAATTAAGTTATTTATTACTAAATTCATTAAATCAACACTATTCAAGCTATCAAAAAGAGGATTGTTGCAAATTTAATTAAAAAGAAATATAAAATTAGAAAACAATAAATCAAATGGATGAAAAATAATGATGTTGAAGAGTTAGAGTTCATATTTCACTTGAACTCTTTAGATGCACATTCAAAAATTAGTTTAACTATGTTCCATTTCAATGATTTATGATCAATTCTCCAAAATTAATTAATACCCAATTCCTTAATATATTAATCCTCTTAAGCTATTTGGAATTAACTAATCCCTTAGTCTAAACCTAAATAGAAAGGCATTATCAAGAATGAGAGAATTAAAAGAAAGGCCATATAACCAACAACGTCTATTCCTAGCGATTGCAGAAATTATGGTGTTTATCACAAGTTCTAGCTTCATGCAAATTTTTTCAAATCATACATCAACTCAAAAGATCATTTCCAAATTGGTCAGATTTAGAAAAGTGTTAAGAAAAGAGATAAACACATAAATCATGAAATAGAAACATTGATTAAACCCATAAAATAAGTTCCATCATCCAAGAACAAGATCCATCATCCCCCTAACACAAAGAAGAACACAAAGGGAAGAATATGACAAACTCCATTGTAGAAAGGTGGAAAGGTTGAAGAAAATTCCTAATCTTCAAGCCTAATTGCACCCACATCACATTAGGGTTTGTGCCTCTTAACGGCTGCTGCCTTCTGTCCAAGTGTATAAGAGTGTGTAAAAAGTGTGTTGTATTTGGCAAAACTTTCTTATTTAAAAGAAATTCACGCTGCAATTTACGTGTTCAGCACTCAAGCACTAAGCTTCCAGCGCTTAGGCGCTGGCCCACTAATCAGGAAACCCATTTGCGTGCGTTGCGCGCTTAAGTGGTGATGGCCTAGCGCTCAAGTGCTGGGCTTCTAAATTAATTTTCTTATTTTTTTCTGCTCCTCAAATGCCCAGTCTTTTCTATATGCAATTACCTACAAAAAATACATAAAAACATGTAAAAAGAACACAATTAAAATAATAAAAACATAACAAGACTTGAGAACAAAACTAAATAAAAAGATTAAAAGAGAATGAAAACCCAAGATTTTTAACCGTAAAAATATGAATTTTTAAAGGTTCATCACTCTCCCAAACTGAAGCTTTTGCTTGTCGTCAATTAAAAAGAAATCAAAATAAAATAAAACAAACTAAAACTCAAAATAGACTCAAATATGACAATATCGGGTATCAAAAATCATTCATATCTTCAGAAATTGCTTCACAATCTAACTTCAAAGTGTCACACATGAACAACCCAATTATCACATCGTCTCTCACATGTAACTCTTATGCAAAAATGACTTCCCAAAAACATGAATGAAAGACACAATCTCCTCATAAAGTACAAACCCAGATAGGTTCATAAAACTGCAAGTGCAAATCAAACCCACATTCATAGGGTTATTTTTCATATGTCTCTTTACTAATGTAAACAACATACAATCAAGGATCAAAAGAGACTTTATAAGCTTGTAATGTAAGGCCAATGGTATGGGTTAAGAAAGAAGTGGTAAGAAAATGAAAACAAAAATTGAGATACAAAATCATGTAAATTTCACAATTCAAGCCTCAAATACTGAACAAGTGCAAAACGGAGCAAAAGAATCAACACAACATTCACTTTTTTTTTCTTTTTTTCTTTTTTTTTCTTTTTCAGCAACCTCCAACCCCAAACTTATTTCTTTGCAATACTTTGAGTGGACTTTCTCTTTTCTTTTTTTTTTCAAATTTTTTTCTTTGAATATATCAACTCCATAAAACTTTGTGCACAAAAATAATGAAGACTTGAATAATAAAATAATACAATATATGCACTCAACAAAGGTTATGTAAGAGAAGAAATTTTTTTTATGGGTATGTGAAAAGGAAAATGTGGGTAAAAGAAAAGAAATAAAGGTCAAACAATAACAAAGCTGCAAAAGGGACCTAAGGATATACTGTGTATACAGGTTGGCTTGAAAAGCTCAAACAGTCCAAAGAAGGCCCTTATCATTTCCTTAATCATGCACTGCCTAGGATTTCGCCTCAAGAGAGAATCAAATAACTTCTAGATGAAAATCATCTACACACATGTAATCCCATAAACTTTCTCTAAGTTTGACATGCAATTAAATTCTAAGATCTATCAAACATAAAGATGGAAAATACATCCATACACAATTGAAAACAATAGAGATAAACATAACTCATAGATTCTCATATGATACCCCAAGAAATTAGATCAATCCACAATTCAAGCAATCATTGGATATTCAATTCAACACACTGGTATACACAAAATGACTCAAAACACAATAGGGTGATGGAAACAAAATAAAAACCAATCAAAACAAATAATTAAATGAAATAAATGCAAGAAAAGAAAAGAAAAACTCTTTTTGGCGACCGACAACTATATACATCCCCCTACAAAGGCTCAGAACTCGGGGAGACACTTAAGATGACTCAACATTACCTTCAAAACAAAAATAGAAAAATAAGAAATAACAAAATAAAAAAAAAAAATTAAAAGAGAAAAAGAGAGAAAATTTGGGTTGCCTCCCAAAAAGTGCTTGTTTAACGTCATTAGCTTGACGTTGCCTTTTCAACTAGTCAAGGTGGCTTGAAGCAAGAAAAATAAGATGATACCTTCCTTTTGTCAGATCTTTGCCTCCATACTCTGCCACTAGCCTTAGAATCCTCTCCAAAGGTGTTTTGAATTTGACTTGACCCTAATTGTTCTGAATACACCTTAGCATACGAAATCTCATCAGGCCACGGAGGTCTTAATCTTTCAATAGGTAAGGGATTAGCTTGCAGTGAACTATGGATAAGGGGTGGACCTTTCTCTGTCTCAGCAATCTCAAAGATAGGAGGATCTTTCTCCTTTTCATTAACAATCTTAGAACTGGGAGAGTCAACAATAATGGTCGAAGAAGAGTTCTTACCACCAACCCCTTTTTAAATTTACTTTGAATGCAATTAACAGGGACATATCGATCTGATATTGGGGCAGACTTATTAAAAACATTTATAGTCACTTGATCTCCATCTACCCTCAAAATAAGCTCTCCTTTAGGGACATTAATCAACGTTCCTGATGTTACTAGGAATGTTCTCCCCAGAATTAACAGGATATCAGCATCCTCGTCTATATCCAAGACTACAAAGTCAACTAAGAAAATAAATTTGTCTACCTTCACTAGCAAATCTTCCACAATACCGTACGGATGTCTGACCGATCAATATGCTAATTGAAGAGAAACCATTGTAGGCTTAACTTTATCAATTCCTGTAAGATAGACAAAGGCATCAAATTAATGCTAGCCCCTAGATCACATAAGGCCTTATCAATGCTCAACTTTCTAATTGTACAAGGGATATTAAAACTTCCTGGATCCCTTAACTTTGGTGGAAGCTTCCTCTAGATAATGGCACTGCACTCCTCATTAAGTGCTACAGTCTCATCTTTTTCCAACTTCCTCTTCTTTGATAACAAGTCCTTCATGAATTTTGCATAGGAAGGCATCTACTTAAGTGCTTCAGCAAAAATGATGTTTATCTGCAGCTTTTTGAAAACTTCAAAGAACTCTCAGATTTGCTTTTCTTGAATCTCCTTCCTAAATTTTTGACAGTACGGAAGTTTAGCATAGAGTGAAGGATCAACTATTTTCTTCAACTCTAAGTCTTTCTTTTTTCCCTGCACTCTCGATTGTTCCTCTTTAGTTTTTTCAATACAGCACTATTGAGTTGAGACATCCACAACAGGAACATCAGTTTTTTCACTTCCTGCTGAATCAGGTGCTTCTTTCATTTGTCTTTCCAAAGTCTTACCACTTCTCAGTGTAATTGCATGACATTCCTCCTTTAGATTGATAATAGTATCACTCGGTAAGGTACCTGGAGGTCTTTCTTGAAGCTGTTTCGCTATTTGTCCTACTTGATTCTCAAGACTTCTAATAGCGGTCTCATGATTCTTGAAATTAGTTCTTGATTCCTCCATAAAAGCTTAAGTCTGTTGCACAAAAATAGTGGTCTGCAGAGAAAGTTTCTCCATTGCAATATCAATAGAAGACTTCTGTTTGGGCTAAGCATTCAATGGTATAGCTTGATTCTTCTAAGAGAAATTGGGATGATTCCTCTAGCCTAAATTGTAAGTACTAGAATAAGGATTACCTTGTGGCCTTGAGTTTCCCATATAGTTCACCTACTCTGGAATGTTGACACCTAAATTCCCTGCCTCACATTGACCATTGACATGGTTGCTTTCACAAAAATCGCAAGTCAGACCTTGATGATTAACTGCATTTACCTGTAAATTTCTAACTTGCTTAGTAAGGTTGACAATGTGTTGCATCATAGTCTGATTCTGTGCAAGTATAGTATCAACAACACCAAGCTCCAACATTCCCTATTTGACTGTAGCTCTTCCACTAGGAACCTGATACTCATTAGTGGCCATTATCTCAAATAATTCTTGAGCCTCTTCAGGAGTTTTTATGTTTAAAGATCCACCTGCAGATGCATCCACCATGAGTCTTGTAGAATGATTCAAACCATTATAAAAAATTTGCACCTGCTGCCAAACCTCAAATGCATGGTGAGGACATCTCCTTAATAGCTCCTTGAATTTCTCCCAAGATTCATATAATGACTCCCCTTAACTTTGAGTGAAACAAGCAATTTCACCTTTTATCTTCACAAACAATGATGGAGGGAAATACCGAGTGAGAAATTTGCCAACCAGATCCTCCCAAGTAGAGATGCTCCCTTGTGGCTGGACTTGTAGTCAGCTCTTTGCTTTATCTTTGAGAGAAAATGGGAATAGTCATAATCTAATGGCATCATCAGTAACACCATTATACTTAATAGTATCATAGAGTTGCAAGAAATTTACAATGTGCAAGTTTGGATCTTCTGCATGACCTCCCCCAAACTGATTCTACTGCACCAGCTGTAGAAGTGCTGGTTTAATCTCAAAGTTATTGGACTGAATAGCAGGGCGCATAATACTAGTAAAAATATTTTTAGCAGATGGAGTAGCATAGTCAGCGAATGTGCATCTTCTCTCTGCAGTTACAACTACTTCTGCCATCTTTTCTTCTACTTCTTCAAGTTTCTTCATTTCCCTAACTGCTTTTCTATTTGCTTTAGCTGTTCTCTCTATCTTTGGATCAAAAAGTAATTCTTCTAGTTCTAGAGAATTTTACATAAACAAACAAACAAACAAACCATAGTGAAGTAAAGAAGGAAATTAAAAATAAAATAAAAATAAATGACTAATAAAAAGAAACAAATTAAAAAGAAAATTAAATGAAAAAAATAAAATTAAATAAGAAAAAAATTATCTACAAATAAAAGAAAATTTAAAGAAAATTAAAATTAAAATAAACAATTAAAAATAAAATTAAACAAAAAAAAAAATGTTTAAATTAGTATCTTTTTAACTACTATTTAATATTAATAACAATAATCCCCGATAACAATGCTAAAAACTTGATGTGGATATCGATAAGTGCATTAAATCGACAAAAGTAATAAAGAGTGAGTGGAGTATCGTACCACGATGATTAAGTTATTAATTACTAAATTCGTTAAATCAACACTATTCAAGCTATCGAAAAGAGGATTGTTGCAAATTCAATTAAAAAGAAATATAAAATTAGCAAATAATAAATCAAAGAGATAAAAAAATGATATTGAAGAGTTAGGTTTCAAATTTCACTTGAACTCTTTAGATGCACATTCAAAAATTGGTTTAACTATGTTCTATTTCAATGATTTATGACCAATTCCCTAAAATTAATTAATACTCAATCCCTTGATATATTAATCCTCTTAAGTTGTTTGGAACTAACTAATCCCTTAGTCTAACTCCAAATAGAAAGGCATTATCAAGAACGAGGGAATTAAAAGAAAGACCACATAACTCACAACGTCTATTCCTAGCGATTGCAGAAATTATGGTGTTTATTATAAGTTCTAAGTTCATGCAAATTTTTCCAAATCATACGTCAACCCAAAAGATCATTATCAAATTGGCCAGATTTAGAAAAGTATTAAGAAAAGAGATAAACACATAAATCATGAAATAAAAACATTGATTAAACCTATAAAATAAGTTACATCATCGAAGAACAAGATCCATCATCCCCCTAACAAAGAAAAAATTAGTTACACGTGAAAAAAGAAGAACACAAAGGGAAGAATATGACAAATTCCATTGTAGAAAGGTGGAAAGGTTGAAGAAAATTCCTAATCTTCAAGCCTAATTGCGCCCACACCACATTAGAGTTTGTGCCTCTTGATGGCTGCTGCCTTCTGTCCAAGTGTATAAGAGTGTGTAAAAAGTGTGTTGTATTTGGAAAAACTTTCTTATTTAAAAGAAATTCACGCTGCAATTTATGCGTTCAACGCTCAAGCACTAAGCTTCCAGCGCTTAGGCGCTGGCCCACTAATCAGGAAACTCATCTGCGCGCGTTGCGCTCTAAAGCGGTTCTGAATTAATTTTTTTTTTTGCTTCTCAAATGCCCAGTCTTTTTCATATACAATTACCTACAAAAAATATATAAAAACACGTAATAAGAACACAATTAAAATAATAAAAACATAACAAGACTTGAGAACAAAACTAAATAAAAAAATTAAAAAAGAATAAAAACCCAAGATTTTTAATCGTAAAAATATGAATTTTTAAATGTTCATCAGAGTCCATTTGCAAGTACCAACCCCCTGGTCTCTACATGCTTTGCTACTACCTCGTAAGAAGGAAACCACTGCAACGTGCCTATCTCAAGTACTGCTCTGAATCCACTTTAGAACAATTATTAATTATTATTAGCGACTTTAAAGGTTGAAATAATGGGTATTATGATCCAGTATCCAACAAAATCCAGCAAGTATTCCACTCAATAAGGTTGCTTAGACAATGACAGATTAATAAGAGCAACAATAGACTTTCATAATAAAATCAAGCAATTCTAACTGATATTTTGGAATAATTAAAGATATTAATGTGCTGCTTCACCAATATAATTATTATTTTTAAATAAACAATGGGCCAAAAAGCCCTATTAATTAGCTACAAGACGATGAAACTTAACACCATTATAATTTGCCATAAGGACAATAGACAAAATGGATGGCAAAAAATTAAGGGTAAATTACAGTGTATCACCAGCAAGTTTTTTATTTGTGACATATAACCGTACCTGACTTTTGGTTTTTAGTGAAAACGATAAGTTGCCTATTAAACTTAACATCCCAAGGCATTTGAGCTTCACCTGACAATCTTGTTCTCCTAAAACACTATTGTTGTAGCAAGGAGAGGTGTGTGATTTGAGGCTTGGTGGTTCACGTTGTGAGATGGTGTGTGGTGGTGCCACTTGGCCTGAGTTTGTACTAGGTTTGGCTATGGAGCTTCCTTAGGTAGAGGTGGCATCTAGATGAAGGTTTGTAAGAATGGCTTGAAGTGTGTTGTAGGGTTACAGATTTGGTTGAGGCAAAGGTGAGGAGTGGTGGCTGGTGTTTGGTCTCAGGTGAGGTGTCTGGTTGGCATGAGTGGCGTGTACATGGCGACATGGTGTACTGGTAAGGAGCGTAGTGGTTTGAGGGACAGTGAAAGGTGGCTTGCCGTGGTGACTGCAGGGGTGTGGCTGGTGCGCAATGATGCAGATTAAAAGTTACAAACTCAAGTGCAGGTTGTTTCAAGTAATAAATTCTCGGGAGTCCAAGGTCGATCCACAGGGAATTGATGAAGAAAAATTCTTTAACGTAAAGTAAATATTTTGTCACAATAATAAAAGTGATAAAATTTGGTCACAAATAAAAAAAAACTTACTTGGGTTAAGAGATCTACTCTTGGTAAATAAATTAAGGATAAGATTAATTCTTTTTATAACTTAATTAGAATCCACACATAATGGAGGTTCCAATCAGAAAATATAACATTCAAAGTTTATTAAAAATTATATACGTAATTATATTATGATTGTTTTAATCATCTATTAACACCACCACTTATAAATGAGCTCAAGTATTCATTGTGCTAACCTCTTGTCTACAATGAATCAAGATCTCCACTTTATAGGGAGAGTTTCTAAATTGATTAAAAATAAAATACAATACATATAATGACCACTTGAAAATATATCATTTAAGCACAAGAAAGAAATTAATCTAACCTCAACTTATTACTAAAAGTTTCACCTTTTCACCTAAGTAAAATGAAAATTAGTTACTCATAGATAATAAGAAAGAAAGAAAGAAGAAGAAGAAGAAGAAGAAGAAGAAGAAGAAGAAGAAGAAGAAGAAGAAGAAGAAGAAGAACATAACTTTAATTTAGAACAAAAGAAAACTACAATAAGATAAACAAACAACACAATAGCATGATTTTCACTCTAAGACCAAGACTCCTAAATGAGTAGCCAATGGTGCCTTTTATAGAGCATTAGAGATACAAAATGACAAGGGGGATGATTAATGAGTGAGTGGATGAGTGAGTGGATGAGTGGAAAATACCAAATGACTTTTGATGAGTAGAAAATTATTGAAATTATTTATCACTAAAATCATTTAGTGTTGAACGCATTGTATTCGTCATTTCCTTACCAAGTGGTCTTCATAAAAGTTGTAGGATTTTGTCTTAGATGTCAAATGCCATTAGTTTCAGCCCAAAAGCATTCTTACAGCTCAAGATATGGTCCAAACACGACACACTGCTTAGGCCCAGCTACAGCTCCTCTATTCTGACTTACAAGCTCAATATGACCTCTAAGCAATCCGAATTGAGTCTTATGTTCTTCATGAAAGTTGTAGATATGAGTCTTCAATTGTAGATGCTAAAATTTAAGCCCAATTCAGTTTTTTTTAGCCCAAGTTATGCTCTGATTGCTACACACTATTTAGGTTCCAATCACAAAACCTGTGTTCTGATTTCCAAGACCAATTAGCTCCACTAGATGTCTGATTTTGACCTAGATCCCTCATGAAAGTTGTAGAGATCTCTCTTATCTTTCCTATAAGGAAAATACATAATTATTAGACATTTAGAACTCAAGAGATGGCTAAAATACAGAAACAGTGTAAGACGTAAATCATGCTAAAAAAATTAATTAAGTCCAACCTTACAAAACATAACCAAGCTCAATCAATTAAGTACATGAAAAGTGTAAATGACTAAAAATGAAGGTTTATTAATGTATAAAATATGCGATAATCAAATTCTCTCATACTTAACTTTTTGCACTCTTGGGCAAGACACATAAGACCAAAACTAGGGAACAAGAAAAAACAACACAAACTCAAAAGCTAAACACTTTAAAAGACTCAATTTCTAATAATATTTAAGAATGAAGAGCAGCTAATCATTCAATGGATCAAAATATTTATGAGGTAATATTTCTTCACATCTCAAATCAACAAGCAAAGAAATTTTAATTTAAAAACATGAGTCAAGAATGATAGATCTTCACAAGATTTACTCTCAATCCCTTAAGTATTTAAAAGGTAGGTATTTCACTCAATTCAACCCATGAAAATTTCACTACCATAAACTTGCTTATCTTCTACTTCTCTACTACTCAAAACACATGTATACACAAATCATAAGAACTTTATTCAAGGTTATAATAGGGTCAAGGTAAAGGAGGATGTAACATGGATATGATAAGTTAAATACCAAAGAGAATAAAAGAGCGTGAGAGTTGAGTTCAATTAACAAGCATGAAGGTTTATCCCAACTCCACCTAATACAAATTCCCTTTACATATTCTTTTTCTTTCCTTTACTGCCTTGTTGACCATTCTTTACACATTTTTTATTTGTTTTTGTTTTTTTGTTTTTTTTGTTTTTTTTTTTATTTTTTTAAGATAAACATAATATATACATTTTTTTAATTAAATATTTTTTAACTATTCTGCACATACACCCCCCACTTGTTCAAGAACTTATCCAATGGCATAACTAATGTTCTCTTATTCCCTAAGGTGGGGTAAGAACATGATTTTTCCTTTAAGACATATAATGAGTCTGAAACAAAGAATGGTCAAATAAGCTCAAAGGGGTTAAGCAAATAAAAATAGGTCATTTCCAATGCATTACGTTTGCAGGAATAAGAGAATTTCCAAGAAGTCATAAGAGTGCTTGATATCATATTGAGACAATATGCTGCTTAGCAAGGTTGCCTATTTGTGCGCCAATCATTCTTGGCTATTTGATTAAAATAGTTATTTAAAAAAATGCCTCAATCATGTTTACGTATGCATGTGAAAATGTAGTTTAAAAAAGAATCAAAGCAAGTTCTAGAGTAACAATTCCATGAGTGAAAATCACACAAGAAAGAAGAGAATGGTACAAATATTCAATCTATTCATCAATAGGCTCAAAATCTCACAAGACATAATTCTATCATTCTCAGTCAACTAATTCAACATCCATAACCAAACATGTGATTTTTAAAAAAGAAGACAATTTACTCAATCATGATATGTTCCCTGAATTTGACTTACTACTTCCACACAACATAGTTATCTACCTAATTACTCCTTACTTTGCCACTAATTTTGATGCATCTCAAAAGCAAATTTACCTCAAGGGCATAATTTACTCCTTACTCTGTCATCCTTAATTAGTTTTATTGTTAATAAATTGTTGACAAACATATTAATAAACACACTTCTTAATTTTTTTATTTTTTTATTTTTTTATTTTTTATAAACACACTTCCTAGTTTTTTTTACACAACTATCCTTCCCCCAACCAGATCACAACATTGCCCTCAATGTCAAAACATAGATAGGTAAATGATAGAAGATAATAATTGTTATTACAATTACTGAAAAAGAGAAACCCTACACAAATTTAAACAAAAACAAAGTACAATAAATAAAACCAAAGTGTGTAGTTATTTAAATAGTTGGAGTGTCTGATCTAGCTTGCTTTTCATAGATCGCTTCCTTTTGACCAATTATCTAACATTACTAGATCAGGTTCATAAACAAAAGCTTCTAATTTATCAATCAACTCATCAACAATTGAAGCAGATATAAGAAGTTGTCTAGTAGAAGGTGTAATAAAGTTCTGTTCCACAGCATGGTCAACAAAAAATAACAAATTATCAAAGAAGTTATTAACATTCAATAAACCTATTAGTTTATAGTGGATGTTCAGTTGGGCCCAAGAGATAATTTGAAAAACTTCTTCCAAAGTACCAAAACCATCCGGTAAGGCAATGAATGCATAAGAGTTTTCAAGCATTGTCCTCATTCGTCCATGCATAGATGATACTTGAATTTCTAGCCCAATTGTCTTTCCAATGATGTTCCTTTGAGTTAAAGGTTCAAGAATGATACCTAAAACTTGACCACCTCTTATATGTGCAGAAAGTGATATAGCCCCCATTAACCCAATGCTACCTCCCCTATATACTACACGAATGTTTCTCGCAGTAAGTGTTCTACCAACAATGCTTGCTGCGTTTACAAACTCTAAACTCTTCCCATAACTTGTTCTACAAAATACACAGATACTGGTAAATCTACGAACAGAAGAAGAAGATCCTTCCATTTCTACACTCACACTCCCTTTGAATGATTATGGGTTGGAGAAAAGTGAAGAAAATGAAGTGTTTAAATAGGGAAGAGAATGGAAAAAGATAATAATAGCACCTATATGGGTAGGTTGGTTGTTGTCAGAAAAGTTTAAAATTAAGAAACACAATTTTTTTTGTTTTTCTTTTATTTTTTATTTTTTTATTATTTTGACTTCAAGAAAACCATCAGGGTAAAGAAGTTTAGAAACCCTTGAAGGACTCTGCTTAAAAGATCGTTTGTCCAAAACTAAATACAACAAAATCATGCAAAGATAAAATTATAATAATAAATGATGGCATACCTTTATGTATAGTTTTCATGGCGTATCTTTATACTGCGCGTCATGAATGCAGTAGCTTTCACAATCTTACCGCCCCTTGAAAGAGACATCGAATTCCATTAAGGAATTTCAGACTTAAGGCACTCCTCTCGCTTGTGGGATATCTCAGCCTTTGCATCGTCCCTCTAGTTAAAGAGAGAAAATATGAATATGATGACCAGTGACCACAGCCAGTGGAGCTACGCTCAGGAACCCAATAAATCAATACCAGGAATTGAGCTCAGAGGCATTGTCACGCGAGAATGCAAACTGGAGATGCTTCTATCTGTCCATCAGCAAGCAAAGCCTACAGTTAAAACTTGAGAATGCTTATGCAGCTCTCTATAGAGCATGGCACATGAACCTTGTTTGCGGACGGGCGTGGGAAGGTCCACCCGAGTCAATGATGGCACGGGCATCTACCCTGGGCTCCTAATCTAATTAAAGACTCAAGTACAACTGAAATTTTGTCCTTATTTTTTATTTATTTTTCTTTTTTTCTTTTCTTTTTTCTTCTTCTTTCTTTTAGGAGATATACAAGATAATATATACATGCTGTTGTGATTGTGACTCACATCTTCCTCTGGTTTTACGTCCAGTAACGACTTAAACGCCTTCTATGAGTCGAGGATAAGCTTCCAATCCAATTTTCTTATAAATTGACAAACAAGGTCTTTTTGAGTCAGATTCCCAAGACTGTAACGCTTTTGCTCGTCCTTGAAGAGATTCCACAAATTAATAAGTTCACGATGCACAACTCCACAAGAATGTGTCTCAAGAGTCAATAAGATATCATCTAATGACTCTTTATTCAGTCCATTCTTAATGAAGAATATTTTATCTTCTCTATTGACGGAAACCATCCCCAAAGAACGACATCGCTTGTTACAAGAAAATTGATAATATTAGCAAACCAAGGCATGGAATTGACAGAAATAAAAATTCATTGGAAAAATAATCATTGATAGGTGTGATATCAAAAGGCGATCCTGTTGTAAGTATGGACAAATGATCTGCAACAACATTTTCGGCTTCTTTCTTATCTTTTATTGTGATATTGACTTCTTGAAGCAACAAAATCCACCGTATCAACCTAGGTTTGCAAAAACTTGTTGAGAAAATTGACAAGTACACTGAATTGTCAAAGTATTAAAGTTGACGATTAAGAGGGAAAAACATACTAAAAAGCACAAAATTAAGAGGAAAAAAAGCACATTAATGCAAAACACATTAAGGATGTAAACACATGAAATTAAAACACTAGGGATCTGAATTCACTTAATTCAGCAATTTATCATAGACAATAGAGTAGTTTTGGGACCTTCATTGTAATTAATTTCTAATCATTCAATTGATGGGGAGAATCCCTTAATTAATTAAACTCAATTCCTTGGTCAAAACCCTGACTCTTAAAGGCATGACCTTTACTCTATGGATTCTTATGAAAAATACCACAATCATCCCACACAACCTATAACCTCTATTCCTAGATGATTATAAATTATGACACTTATTATTTATGATCTAAGTCATATGCAAACTTTCTGATTCTACATACACCTCACTAGATTAATTTATGAGTGGCCAATTCATAAAAGCATTAAGAATCATAATAAGCACTCAAATTAAATAAAAAAATTAATTAAAATTCTAATCTTAATACATGTCGATTGAATTAAGTTACATCTTCACCCTAGAAACACACGAATTTAACTACACATGACAAAAGAGAAGAAGAAATAGGAAGAATAAAATAAAAATATATACAGAGCTCAACCTTCCATAAAAAAAAATATTAACAAGTAAGCGATAAACCTGCCATTAAATATTAACAAGGATGTGGTATAACCCAGCCACCAAATAAATATTAACAAAGAGTAAGTAAATATTAACAAGGGTGTGGTATAAACCAACCACCAAATAAATATTAACAAGTAGTAAATAAATATTAACAAGGTTATAGTATAAACCAACCACTAAAAAAAATTAATAAGCTGATAAAAAAAATTAGAAACAAGTTAATTAAAATATTAAAAGCAGATAAATTAAAATGTTAGAAGTAGGTAAATTAGAAAGTTAAAAATTAGTAAGAGAGTTAGATAGTTAGTAAGTTAGTAAGCAAGAAAATTAAAAGGTTAGTAGGTTAGTAAGTTAGAAAGTTAGAAATAAAATACGAAAAGTAAAATATAGAAAATAAAATACAAAAACTAAAGTGTAGAAAGTAAAGTGCAGAAAGTAAATTACAGAAAGTAAATTTAAAATATAAAAATTGAAGAAAGGCAGAGCCCCACCAGAGTCGGCGAAGGAAGAAGAATAGAAGAGTCAAAATTAAGATATTATTAAAACATAAAGTAAAAACCAGAGAACCGCAAACAAAATTTTTGCTCCGTGAGAGAGAAGAGAAGAAGAAAGATTATTTCATTAATGATTAAAGATTACAGAGGGAGAAAGGGAGAAGGGAGAGTTTCTCTTAAAAAGTTAGTACATTAGTATGTATAAAGAAAAAAAATTAAAAGAGTAGAAAAAATATATATATATACAAGATCCACAAAAAATATAAATATATATATACAAAATATTTACACAATAAATTTATTCTTCAAATCAAGTCCTCAACAACAACGCCAAAAACTTGATGTGGATTAAAAGTTGCAAACCCAAGTGCAGGTTATTTCAAGTAATAAATTCTTGGGAGTTTGAGGTTGTTCCACAGGGAATTGATGAAGAAAAATTCTTTGACGTACAGTAAATATTTTGTCACAACAATAAAATTGATAAAACTTAGTCACAAATAAAAAAAAACTTACTTGGGTTAAGAGATCCACTGTTGGTAAATAAATTAAGGATAAGATTAATTTTTTTATAACTCAATTAGAATCCACACATAATGGAAGTTCCAATCGGAAAATATAACATTCAAAATTCATTAAAAATTATATACGTAATTATATTATGATTCCTTTAATCATCTATTAACACCACCACTTATAAATGAACTCAAGCATTAATTGTGCCAACCTCTTGTCTACAATGAATCAAGATCTCTACTTTACAAGGAGGGTTTCTAAATTGATTGAAAACAAAATATAACACGTATAATGACCACTTGAAAATATATCATTTAAGCACAAGAAAGAAATTAATCTAATCTTAATTTATTACTAAAAGCTTCACTCTTTCACTTAAGTAAAATGAAAATTAGTTACTCATAGACAAGAAGAAAGAAAGAGAAGAAGAAGAAGAAGAACATAACTTCAATTTAGAATAAAAGAAAACTATAGTAAGATAAACAAACAACACAATAGCATGATCTTGGACTCTAAGACCAAGACTCCTAAATGAGCAGCCAATGGTGCCTTTTATAGAGGATTAGATATACAAAATGACAAGGGGGCTGATAATGAGTGAGTGGATGAGTGAGTGAATGAGTGGAAAATGCCAAATGACTTTTGATGAGTGAAAAATTATTGAGATTCTTTGTCTCCGAAATCATTTAGTGCTGAACTCATTGTATTCGTCATTTTCTCATGAAGTGGTCTTCATAAAAGTTGTAGGATTTTGTCTTAGCTTTTAAATTCTGTTAGTTTTAGTGCAAAAGCATTCCTACAGCTCAAGATATAGTCCAAAAACTGCACACTGCTCAGCCCTAGTTATAGCTCCTCTGTTCTGATTTGCAAGCCCAATATGACCTCTAAGTAATTCGAATTGAGTCTTGTGTTCTTCATAAAAGTTGTAGATATGAGTATTAAATTGCAGATGCCAAAATTTTAACCCAATTCAGTTCTTGCAGCCCGAGTTATGCTCTAATTGCTACACACTGTTCAGGTTCTAATCACAAAACCTGTGTTTTGACTTCCAAGACTAATTAGCTCTACTAGATGTCTGATTTTGACCTAGATTTCTCATGAAAGTTATAAATCTCTTTCTTATCTTTCCTACAAGGTAAAATACATAATTATTAGACATCTAAAACTCAAGATATGGCCAAAATACAAAAATAGTGTAAGACGTAAATTATGCGGAAAAAATTAATTAAGTCCAATTTGAATCCAAACTTACAAAACATAACCAAGCTCAATCAATTAAGTACATGGAGAGTGAAAATGACTAAAAATGAGAGTTTATTAATGTATAAAATAAGTGATCATCACGCATCTTGGCTGTTGGATTAGGTGAAGGGTGCTTCATGATGGAAGATGTGGTGGCAGTGAGGGGTCGTTGCTTATTTGGTTAAGAATGGGAGGTGTTAGTGTGAATAATCATGATCTACACAATAAAAAGGTTTGAATCACGATATTTTGAGGCATTATCAAGATGAAAAACCTTAATTGTCTTTGAAAAAGTGAAGCGTGAATAGTCATCAATAACGTGAATAGTAATGTAGATTTGAGAAAATTCATAATGATTTTTCATTTAATATATCCAAGTGAAATGTGAATAGTTATCAATAAAAATAACAAAATATCGACAACCCCCCATATTGGGTGTAGGAGTAGGATCCTAAAAATTAAAATGAGCAAGATCAAATGAGGGAAGAAAAATAGAAGTACTTTTATTAAAAAATAAAGCAAGTTGTTTGGTTGTTTTACAAGACGTACATTGCAAATATTCTTCTTTAATAGATCCTAAGACACCCTGAGAAATGAGATGACGTATTTTACTAAGAGAATTTTGACCAAGATGTTTATGCCACACCTGAAGAGAAGAAGTAGTAGAAGCAGCACAAATAGTTAACACAAGAGGTGGAGGAACATGAAAGGCAATGAGCTCAAACAATCATCCAACTTTACAAGCATTTCCAATGATCTGCCCCGTCTGTGGATTCTACATAGAACAACCAACAGAGGAAAAGGTAAGTATATAACCAAGGTCACACAATTGGCTAATAGAGATGAAATTAATGTTTAATTTAGGAACAAGATAAGTGTCTGATAGGGTAAGGGTAGGTAGGGAGATAAGACCCTTATGACTTACTTCCATAAAAGAATGGAATGACTGGTATCTCTATAAGAAAGGAAACAGAATGCATGGGATGAGGAAGTTATGTGATTACAACATGTAGAATCAAAATACTAATAATTATTACCTGGGGTAGTAGCTAAGGCAGTAGGAGTATTACTAGAATGAGAAAAGACTCACTTAAGAAGAGACTCAAGATCAATAGTAGAAAGACAGATATGGTAATATGAGGTATCTTCGGCAACTAAAGTTACAATTACAAGCTTGGAGGAGGAACTAGTACGAGGTTGAATATAAGACCTTTTTGGATGGGTAGAGTTCTAAGGATGATTAGGGCACTACTCAATCGAATGTCTTGGAACTTTACAGTATCTATATACCTTAGAGGTGTTGGGAAATCTGTGAACAAAAGAACAATGGAAAAAGGATTCCTACCAAGGATCCATGCGAAAAAGAGAGCCATGAAACATAATTTTTCGTGTTTACCTCTTGAAGCCAGACGAAAAATGATTAAGCAAATCACTAGCATCGCAGCAACGATGGTACCTCTACGTTGTCCATACGAAAAGAATCACAAACGTCCAACATCTGCGATCTTGGAGTCGCACGTCTCCTGCACAGTGCTAGTTGAGATGAGAAGAGAAACTTGTTATTCTCTCACTCACTGTTTCTATTAAGGTACGACTAGGGTTTGTAACTGATTCTCCTTGACAGCCCCGTAGCAGTACTAGTTATAATAGTGACTGCCTTATGCGAGTGAGAGTAGTAGTAGGTTTAGCAGTGCAACCTTGGACTCATTTGTTATGAGTCTAGCCCACGATAGAACCTTAGTCCAATTTGGATTCTAATATCTCTAGTACAATCTGTTTTATGTGTGTGACCCTGCAGGTTCTCATGACGTTGAAAGTAATATTAAAATCCTATTTTAATATTATAAGCAATGAGTGGTATCTAGCAACACATCGCTGCTTGATAATAATGAGAATGTCAGTGATTTGACATAACCTTTCCGTGACCAATGTTTCCATACAGTTTAGTCCCCGTGTCTAGATATCTAGATTGAACACAAGGTACAAAATGTGTCACCCTTGTACAGTTCAATCTTCCATTTCTTGATACTTGAGTAAACTTAGTAATAACAAATGAGATCAATATCTCATATTGACTCATTTGAGCATGGCTATGTATTTCATAGTCTCACTTAATCAGGGAGCCCGAAGATATCACTCCTGTTATGTAGGAGGGACAAATCCCATCTAGGTCACTCACATCCCTCTGCATGATTCGCGGTATGTCCAATAACTAACTTTATAATTTCATTGTTACAGATGACATTTGATAGCATTAAAACATATAACTCCTCATGTAGGAATCATAGTGATTTCAGATCAAAGGACCACATATACCATTGTCACTTTGAAAACGACTTATGACACTCACGTAACGATCCACATAGCATTCTCATGGTGGGTCAGTCTAATATATCATTACTCTAATATGTATCAATGTAAAGACTTGACATCTCATATCCATGACCCGTGAGATGTAGTCATCAGTCTACGCACATACTAGTCTTAATGCATTATTGTTGTCCTAATTAACAATAATACTTGACTAGGGACATTTAAGAATAGTGTTCTGATTCTATCCAATAGGATCTCACGATCAAGTCATCCATTTGATGTCCTATACCATTAAACTTACTATTTTTTATGTTTATAATAAATAACATAATAAATGAAATGTCTCATGTATTAAATAAATAGCATAATACAATGTATGTAAATATGGTCAAAATAAATTGGCCTCTAGGGCATACACCAACAAGAGGGATAGGTAGGAGCCATATGATCCTTCTTCTTACAAATGTGGTACTCTATGGTGGGACATTCAACAAAAAACATGACCAGGTTTACGATAGCAACTACAAAATGTGCCTCTCTGATCAGTAACTACAAAAACTAAATTTTCTTTAGGTCGAAGAAGACCCAATTTAGTTTTTTCTGATTTCAGACAAAGAAGTGCATCCTCAAGTATAGGCAGGGGATCCTGATGTAGTAGGGAAGCTTGAACAAGTTTATAGTCATTAGTGAGAGCCACAAGAAACTAGATGAGCCTAGTGCAATCACGGTACTTCTCATATAGTTTGGCATACACTTTTGTGTTTCAATGTTAGTTCATATAGAAGCAATTGATCCCAAATAGCTTCCATCCGAGCTAGAAACTCATATACAGCTTGGCTGGGTTTTTGTTTCAAATTGTTGAGTTCCTTCAGCAATTGATGTTGATGAGATAAATAAAAAATTGTATATTTATTTTTGAGATGATCCCATACCTCTTTGGTAGTGTCAAAGTGTCTAAACTACAGGTGAATAGTGGGAGTGAAGGTGTTTCGGAACTAGGTGATAATCCGATGATTTTTGTTATCCAAATCTTCTAATTTTCAGTATAGTTTTCATCAGTGTCATCTTCAAGTTTGGCAGGGCAAGTAATATCACCTATGATATATCGCCAAAGTTTTCGGCCTTTCAGAAAGCCACGCATGGACTCAACCTAGTGGGTGTAGTTTGAACCACTGAGTAAAATTGGAATGGGCAAAGCAACATCAGACTTTTCTCTAGTAACATAGAATAATAACAACAAAAAGTGCATTTTCGGACTGAATTGATAGAAATGAACCTCAAAAATAGAAAAATCTCACTAGAAAACCATAGCAAGGGATCTAATGCCACATCAGCGCAAGGGGCACGTAGGCAGCTTAGGTGGCATCAGTAAACCCAGTTTGAGGGACACGGGTCGCAGGTCATGGGCTGGGTTCTGGTTTGAGGGACACTGGTTGTGAGTCACAATAAACCTGAATCTATCATTGGACGATGAAAACTCATGGATCTGGATGATGGTGCATAAGCTCAAGGCGTCTATTGACTCAAACGATCATGGGTGAAGTGGCACTGTGGTGGAATCAGTGCAGCGAGGTACTGGAGGTTGACAGTAGTTTCATATAAGGTGAGTGTTGTGAATTTTCCACAAGCTCATAGATAATTCAAGTAGTAAAATAAAGATCATTCCCTCGAGGATCGATTGATTACTAACTCTTACGACGACTTTGAATATTTAAGCAGTTAAAAATGATAATGAAAGTTCAATTAAAATCAAGACAAAAATTAAAGCAATAAAGTAAGCAAATAAATCTAGAAAAGTTAAGATTCAACTAAAATTTAAAGGCCTAGGACTAAGAATTCACTACACTACCCCTTATGATAAATTGTAATCCTATCTTTGCTAATGTTCAATTTTGTTCTTGAAGGTGGTTTGTCCTAAATTGTTTAAAGTCCAATTTCTTGGCACTAAAAACATACTAAAACTTTATCAATCTCATTCTCATGGTAATTAATCCAAGTTCCAACCCATTAAGTTTTATGACAATCATTTGCGCCTAGAAAGATTTAAACTTATGTCTAGGTCTCAATTTCTAAGTTCAATTCTTAGATTATCTAGCAATTAGGTTTCATCTTTCAATCCTTCACATAAAGCCTAAGATCATGTAAATATGGCTGGCAACATACCACAAGCATTAAGCATACTAAGAATGAATCAAGAAAAATAATTTTCCATTAACAAAGAATCAAATTAACAATTCAATATAGAAAAGTAAAGAGTTGCATCTTAATCCTAGAAAAAGGAATTTAGCCACTCATGGCTAATGTAGCATAAACAAGAACAAAAGTTAAAGAGATAACCATAATTCTATCTTGAGAAAATAAGAAAAAAAAAAAAAAAACAGAAGATGGAGAAGATGAAGAAGGAGAATATGTCTTCAATGGTTAAATTTCAATCACTCTTACATTTGTCTTCAAAACCCTAGCCTCCAATCTTTGGTTAAGGAAAACTAAAAACTCCCATTTGCCTCTCAAAGACTACTGTCACAAAAGTGTCCTTCAGGTTTAGGGATTCACTTCTATTTATAATGGTTTGAGTGGAAAACTTCCGTTTTTCAACACAAGAGGCCTCACACGGCCATGTGAGCTTAAAAAATAGTGTAACTTCAATGTAGAAGGGAAACACGACCATGTGACATAGAGACACAGCCGTGTCTCTTAAAAAAAATCAGACAGAAGTATTTTTCAAGTTAGACACGACCCTGTCTAACTCCTTAATTACTCACAGGGCCCTGTCTAAGCCAAAATGATCTTCTTTTGCTTCGACAAAGCGGTGTCTTTTCCTGCTTTCACTCCAAATATGATAAATCCCATTCAATCTAAAAAAATGAAAACAATAATAAGGATCCATTCAAAATTCATTAATAAACATAAG
Organism: Ormosia semicastrata; assembly: GCA_029884595.1. NCBI lineage: Eukaryota > Viridiplantae > Streptophyta > Magnoliopsida > Fabales > Fabaceae > Ormosia > Ormosia semicastrata. The sequence goes on along the minus strand of JAQQTO010000053.1, from coordinate 28,264,468 downwards.
CAAATCACTACAATTTATCTGGTATAAGACTAGAAAATATAGGCTTATCAGTGAGGTTACAACGGTGGAGGCGACATGTCTGTGCATGGAGTTTCGACCGGTTTGGACAATGGTGACTGAGAGAAGGGCATGGGGATGATAGGTCTCACGGGGCTAATGAGGTTGGTTGGCGACTGGTGGATGTGACGGTTAGGACCTAGATGGCAGCGTAGTGGCTTGGGCTTGGGTGACGTTGGTGATGCAATATGGTGGATTTCGGTAGTAACAGAAATGGAATGACAAATAATGGAAGTTTAGAGCAATGTCTGAACGGAGATCTGGAATGATGTCTAAAATAGAGTCTGAAGTCTGGAGTCTAGAATCTAGGATTGGTTTGAGAGCTTAGACTCTCTAATACCAAGTTAGAAACAGAAATAATGATACAAATATGGGTAATTTATGTATATTTTTGAATTAATGAATACAAGATGGCTAATCTCTATTTATAAAGAAGGCTATTGTACAAAAAAGAAAATAATAAATTATAATTATGTACTAAATCAAATTAATTCTATACTAAATCAATTACAATCATCCCTAAAATCAGTCGTGATCAATCACAATTAATCACGCTAATAGGAGGGAGGTTTATTTGATGGGTATTGGAGTGGTTATGACTTGAGGAATTTGGGAATTTTGGTATTCTTTGATTTGGTACTTGGTCCCTATTGAGTTTGATTGCAAGTTATGTCTAATGACTTAATGGTCATGGAATAGTGATTTTGTGAAAAGTGTAGATGAATGTATAGTGGGGTGTTTTATTGTGGTCATAAGGTGTTATATGCTAGGTTTTTGTTTGGAGTTAGTCTCTGTTTGTAGTGGGTATTTGTAGTGTTTGAGCTTTGTATGCAGGATTTTGGAATGTGCACAAAAGGTTGATGGTGAGGTTACTATTGGTGAAGAGGGGTGTATATGGTTGATGATTTAGTGTAGAGGTGGCAAAACGGGTTCAACCTATTAGGTTAACCCGCTAACTCGCCATTTTTTGGCAGGTTGGGTTCAATATTTCAACCCACTTTTAATTTCCAACCTGCATAACCTGCCCTATATAACCCGCGAGTTAAGTGGGGCGGGGGTGGTCGTTGGGTTGAGTTTTTTTTTTTAAAGTATTATAAATGAGTTTTTTTATTTATGTTTGTGATATTTTTATGGGTATAATACTAATTTTATTTTATTTTTTATTTTTTAGTCTCTATAAATTATAAATTTCCTATTTTTTAAAATTTTTATGATTTTTTTTTGTTTTTAGATGAGTTGACCCGCCTACCCGCCTTTTTTCTCAGGGTCAACCCGTATCCTAAAGCGGGGTGAGACTCTTCCAACTTATTTTTCAAAACGGGCCAACCCACCCGCCCCATATTTTGGTAGGTTGAAGGCGGGGCGGGTTGGCCCGTTTATCCACCTCTAATTTAGTGTTCTATTTGGGTATTTCAGTTAGGATTTGGTTGCTTTAGGGTGTTTGAAGGTGAGATTGGGTGTTTGATGGGCAGAGTAGCTTCTATAATGGGGTTTTGTTATGTGATGCTCACAGGATGTTAAGTTTAACAATTAACTTAACATTTTCAATAAAAATCAAAGGTCAAGGGGGTTAAGTGTCACACAAAAACTTGAGGGGGGGTTATTTGAAAAAGTGTGAAACTAGAGGGTAAAGTGTAATTTACTAAAAAATTAAAGGAGAGATAGCCTATTGATTGGTGAACAATCATGACCATGCTTTGCTAAAACATCTGCACACATATTAGCTTCTCTATTAATATGCTGGAGAGGCACAACCCAATCTTTGGCAGGAAGCATGTTCATTTCATCAATAAGAGGTGCACAAGGGTGCCAATGTTCAACATCATAATTGATTAAGTGCAAAACACACCTTGAATTAACCTCCAAGACTACTTTCCTATAGCATAATTCATATATAGTCTACAAGCCTAAGAAAGATCCCTACAACTCGACCATTGTAATCTGACACACTCCTAAATTCGATGTCAAAGTAGCAAGAAGCACACCAACATCAATCCTTATAATGCCTGTGCAAGCAATTTTAGATAAATGACAAAGCACTGAGCCATTAACATTAAGATTGACCTAGCTATAGGGAAGAAGAATCTATGATACATGGACTAACTGGAAATCAAGAACAAAATCTTGAGCTCTGTCTAAGCAATCATAACATGATTGTAATCCAAAGCAAGCCTGACCACCTCATAAGGAAACCCATGGAAAAACTAGCCCCACATGTTCAAAAAACAAAATGTGTTTTTTTGGAACAAACGCAAAGCGCATATTGTTACAAATCGAAGGGGCCAACCAACAACTAAAGATCTCCCCAAATGACCATACATGTTCAACTCCAACCACTCCCTTAATTACAACTAAAAGAAGCTCAACTGATGTGAATGGTGAACAATGCATTTCCAAGTATGTATGGTAACAGGATAGTTGTGAAGCAAGTGGAGAATCATTTTCTCTTAGGCACTACACAATGGACAAGATGCATCCAAAGTCAAATGCTTATGAGCCCTTGTATGGTACTGAGGAGTTCCTTGTTAGCTAACAATCGTAAGAAGGATTGTGACCTTTGAGGAACTTGATGACTCATTGTGATGGTAAATACCAAAACAAAGTCTATAGGTCGAATTAATTGAAAACTGCCTTGAATAAAAGCCACCCAACTAAATAAAAAAAAGCCATTAAGGAAAGGAGGCTTGACAAAAGAGATGACTTCTAAGAAATATATAGGAGTTACATTAGCTATTTTAGGTCAATCTCATTCCTTATATGTTGTACAATAATGAACAACTTTCTCTTGAAGAGTATTATTATCCAATGAAATAGTAGCAAAACCCTGCAAGGTTTGAACACTTAGGACCTGGTAATCACACCAAAAAGATACATTACAACCATTACCCAGTCTCCAAATTAAGTTATGGTAGAAAGAATCTCAAACTCTAGTTATTACTTTCAAAGTATTAGACAAAATTGCTCTTTCTTTAATAGCTAGCACAATGTCATTTATACACCCATATTTGGCCCTTATGACCTAGACCCAAAGCACATCCCTCTGGTGGATTAACCCTGCCCCCAACTTCATCATATAGGCTTGGTTAACATGCCTAACATGCCTCAAGCCAAGACCACCCATAGTGTTAGGTTTATAAATGTCATTGTAACCCATAAGCTAGATCTATCTCTCATTATCCATAGAGCCCCAAATGAAGTCTCTACATGCTTTATCAACCTTATCACATACACTAATAGGGAGCACCATCATCTGTATAACATACTAGGAATAGTGGACAATGCCGCTTGTGCAAGAATCACTCTCCTGACCAAAGATAAGGAGCTAGCCCTCCAACCATTTAGTCTACTTGAAACTCTATCCAAAATATACTGAAGATTATTTTTGGAACACCTCTCATGGAGCAAAGGAGCTCCAACATATTTACCCAGATACATAGTTAATCTAAATCCAAAACCATTGCTAAGTTCCTGACATCCAAAGTGATGGAATTTTTAAGAAAAAAATACAAGATTTAACATTGTGCAACTTTTGAATACATCTCTCACAAAAAAGATCTAAGATACATTTAATCACCTAGATTTGATTCAAAGAAGTAGTAGAAAACAAAACCTAGTCATCCTCAAAGCAAAGATGGGAAAGTTAAGGCCTAGTCTTAGAAAGCATAATAGGCCCCCATAACTCATTATCCACAACCAAAGATATCAACTTAGAAAGCCTATCAATGCATGAGACAAATAAATAGGGAGATATAGGACCACCTTGCCTAATCCCTCACGAAGAGGAAAAGGAGTAGGTACATTCACCATTTCAAATAAGTTGCATGGAGGAAGCAGTCAAACAATGCTAAAGCACATCAATAAGCTATCTGTGAAACGTACATTACAAAAGGTATAAAGAATAAACTCCCACTTAATCTAATCATACACTTTCTCCAGATCTATTTTAATTATTGTAAACCCATTATTACCATTCTTTTTCCTTATGGTATGGATCACCTCTTGAGCAATACAAATATTATTTGCATTATATATTCCTAGAATGAAACTTCATTGAATAGGGCTCACCATTTTACTCAATACATCTTTTAGCCTAGAAAAAACTATTATTCTTGTAATCAATTTGTAACTTACATTGCTAAGTCTAATTGGACAAAAATGATAATAAGCCTCAGGTTTTTCAACTTTCAATATCAAGGAAACGAATGTACTATTTGCACCCTTTATAATGTTGGGATTCTCAAAAACACTCTTAACCTAATTATAGACAATTTTTTTTTTTCACAATTTACCATTGTGAGTGATAAAACATAGCATGAATACCATTATGACCTAGAGTTTTTAGACCACTTACTGCAAATAAAGTCAATATGATTTCATCTAAAGAAATACACTCATTAAGCATATTAATATCATCGTCTGACAAAGTAGGAAAACCAATTGAGACAACAAACTTACTATAATCACCATCATTTTGAATATAAGCCAGAAAAGTATTCCACCCCATCACTTTCAATTCAGATGGATTTTCAATCCAATCTTCTGCATATGTTTTTAGAGCCAAAATTCGATTTTAATGTCTACTTGCTATAGTCATGCCATGAAAATACATTGTATTTTTGTCTCCATAATTGACCCACTTACACCTAGACTTTTGATTTCACATAAGCTCCTCCTAGATAATGATAGCCTCATAATCTAACCATTAATCCTTTTATAACTTCTCTAGATATGTATTTTCATGAAAGCTTAAAGTTTTAGATATACCTTCTAATCTAGATAGCAAATGGTGTTTTCTTCTCCCAATATCTCCAAAAACTTCTTTGTTCTAGATTTGGACTTTTAGAAGTAAAGGGAGAAAAATTGTCAAGTAGCTCCCTTGAATTACACCAAACATCACACAAAACCTTTTTAAAACTATTTTGCAAGAGCCATGGGGCCAAAAACCTTAAAGGTTTTTGGTAAGAATTCATAATACTTATATTATCAAATTTTAACAAAAGGCATATGTGGTTAGACTTGAGCTTTGTGAGATGTTTTACAAAGGCCTTCCCAAAGCTCGAGCTCTACTCCAAATTAGCCATAACATGGTCCAACCACTTCCTTACACTACCTATTTGTCATGTAAAGTGTTGGCCTAAAAAACCAAGATCATTTAGGCCATAATTAAAAAGGCTAGATTTAAATCTCTAAGAGTCATTGACTTATGGTTAGTTGTAGTATTGAAATCCCCACCAATGCACGACTGCTTATTCAAGGTTGTGGCTACACTTTCCATCGAAGTCCAGAGGTCACGACGAAGGCCTATCTACAGACAACGATAAACTGTAGTAAAATACCAAGGGCTATCATGATTAAAAGAGACTTGGAAATGTACGTATTAGTCGTTACACTCCAAAACATATATGCTCCAAAGAAGTTTTTGCCAAAGAAACCAAATGCCTCTAGAATAACCAACTAAATCCTTAATAAAATAACTATCAAAATTAAATTTTTAAACTATCCTTTTAGCCTTTGCACCACCAACACATGTTTCCATCAAAATATTAAAGTGAGCATGGTAACGACCCACCAAATCCTTGAGTTAAGTTACAAAACCTTTATTATAGACACCCTTATAATTCCAAAGAATAATATTCATAAAGACAGAAAGTAAGAAAGAAAGTCAAAAAGACCTAACATGCACTTTGAGGATTAACCTCATCAATCACCATACAATTATCATCTTGAATCACAAGACCCTTATGGGGTAGAACTATATTTTGTTGCGATCCCATTTCACTTGGATTTATTGCTCCATTCATCTAAGCCTTCTGGGATGGACTAAAACTTTGGGCTAACATAACCAAGTTAAACATGTTTCCCTTCTCAAGAGGGTCGAGCGAAAATGTGTATGTTAACTGATTTTACTGATATTTAAATAGTATATACAAGAAGAAAGAGGAGTAATTATAGGGAAAGTACATCCTAATTACACCCTAAAAATTAGTCAATCAAGTAATAACTATTGACCTACAAAGAATGCATATGTAACATGTGCCTAAACCTAACGCTCCCCTTCAAACTAGAGCATATATGTCATATGCACAAAGTTTGTTACAAATAAAGTCAAATTGAGGCCCTCTAAGGGATTTAGTGAATATGTTAGCTAATTGGTCATTAGAGTTGACAAAATCAGTAGTAATCTTGCTTAAAAGAACTTTTTCTCTGACAAAATGATAGTGAATCTCTATGTGCTTAGACATTTCATGAAAAACTATGCTAGAAACAATATACAAGGCAACTTGGTTGTCACATATAAGTTTCATTTCCTTGACCTCTCTTAATTTAAGCTATTGGAGCAATTGCTTCAACCACGTAAGTTCACAAGTTGCTATTGCCATAGCATGATATTCGACCTCTACACTGGATCTAGCAACTATGTTTTGTTTCTTTTCCATGAGATTAATTTACCTCCAACAAAGATGCAATATCCTGAAGTTGATAATTTATCATATGATAAACTCACCTAATCAGCATCAAAATAGCCAACAACTTGAGCATTGCCTTTGTTTTCATGAAGTAACCTTTTACTCAGTGCACTCTTTATGTACCTAAGAATATGAACCACAACATCTTAATGACTATCACAAGAAGTATTTAGAAATTGACTTACCATATTTATAACAAAAGTGATGTTTGGTTGAGTTACTATAAGATAGTTAAGTTTGCCAATAAGACGTCTATATCTACTAGGGTCTAATACAAGCTCCCCTTGACTAAGCAGTAGTTTGACTTTTGGATCCATTGGAGTATCGATAGGTCAGCAGTCCATTATGCCTATTTCTTCAAGTATGTCTAAAGCATACTTTCTATGAGTGATGGCAATACCTGCATTAGATTAAACAATCTCAATCCCCAAAAGTATTTGAGAAGGCCTAAATCTTTTGTCTAAAAGTGGTGTAATTGATGCTTTGTAAGATTTTGGACACTAGCCTAATTATTTCTTGTGATGACAATGTCATCAACATAAACAACAAGATAAATGCAAAGACTAGGAGAAAAGTGCTAGAAGAATACAAGGTGATCATCTTCACATTGAGTCATGTTGAATTGCTGGACAACATATCTAAATCTCCTGAACCAATCACGAGGAGATTATTTCAGTCCATAAAGGGATAACGTGGTCAACATACTAAGTCAAGTGTTCTGAAAGTAGTAAAACTTGGGGGTTATTACTTGTAGATCTTTTCTTGTAATTCACAATGTAAGAAGACATTCTTGATATCTAGCTGATGAAGGGGATAGTGGTGAATAACAATCATGGCAAGAAATAAGCGAACAGAAGCAATCTTGGCCACACGAGATAAAGTACCTTCGTAGTCGAGGCAAAATATCTATGCATATTATTTGATCAGTAAGCGAGCTTTTAAATGGTCAACTTTTCTATCATGGCCAATCTTAACAGCATAGGCTCATTGAAAACTAATAATCGTTTTACTAGGAGGAAAAGGGATAAGTTCCCAAGTGGCACGAGAGTGTAAAGTAGCTATTTCGTTAGTCATAACCTATCACCATCTAGGATTAGATAGGGCTTCACCTATAGTTTTTGGTATAAAAATAAAAGACAAGGAAGACATAAAGGCATAATAGAAAAGGACACCTTTATTTCCAATTTTCATGTTGCATTTATATAAATAACTCCAATGACTCCTTGAGGGTTTGCGCATCTCGCTAAGTTTTATTTATCTAACCGCTGGTTTAGTCAGTATTACTCTCCACTAGGGCAGACTATAAGGCACAAGATTTTAGGAAGGTAACCTCCTTTGTTTTTGTGTGGATGTCAAGCCAGTATTACTATTAGGCTTACCTTTTTTCTTTGTGTATTTTAATTGCAAGTGCATATTATCCATCTACTTAGGGTGTTTAGCGGGTTGGGTCAACCTATGAATCTTCAAGTTTTAACCTAACCCAACTCATAAAATATGGGTTGGATTGGGTTCATAGGTTGGGAAACACTCTAACCTGTAAGGTACTAGTTAGGTAGCAAGTTTGGAAAGTGTCAACCTCAACAAACCCGACCCACCAAAGTATTTCTTTTAATAAAATTCATTTAGCCATGGTGACAATTCAGGTTGCTTTCTCCTATTTTTTCTGTAATGCTAATTAAGTTTGGGTGTAGGCATTATGGTCATTGTAACACCCCAAAAATTTATTTGTTTAATCATAAATAATTATTTTATAATATTTATGATTTTTAGAAATTTTTTTAGAATTTTCTGGGAACGTTGAATATTTTAATATATTTCTCATTTTGCATGCACATTAAGCAGAGTCAGTGAAACACCCCAGAAATTGTTTGTTTAATCATGAATAGTCTTTTTCTAATATTTGTGATTTTTGAGAATTTTTGTGAATTTTTCTGGAAATGTTGAATATCTTAGTATATTCTTCGTTTTACGTGCGCACTAAGCGGAGCCGAGAAAACAAAATGTTTTCCCTGAGGCTGGTAAACCTTAAACTGTGGATATGTCAACAGGGGGTCTTACTAAACCTGAGGCTAGGCATAGTTTATGAGATTTGCGTTTTTCAAGATTTTATCTGATAAATAAAATCTCTGTACGCACTGTTAATTAAAATTTTGTGATACGCTCTATTATTCATTGGATAATTAATACTGGCTTTGTTTACTGTAACAATTATCCATTGGGTAATAGCTTGTAGTAAAATCCTAATTACCCTATTATTTTAACTATTAAATCACATTATCTTATCCTAATGTAATCTACTTTATGTCTAATCACATCTCCTTTATTGAAAAAGCTCCCAAGCTTTTCAAGGAAGCTACTTATCCCTCTCTCCTCCCTTTCTCCTCATGGCAGCAGCCCTCCAATTTTGGAGCCAAAAATATGCTTCACTTAATTAATTATATCATTTTAATTTCAAAAATCCTAAAAGCATCTTTCACTTTTCTATTCACTTCTCTCTCTACCTTCATCTTCCTTTCATTTTTCTCCTCCTTCTCTCTACACTCACACATGGACAGCCACTTCACTTTGCCTCTACCATCACAAAATTTCTAACCAACCACATTTTCTTAATCTTCTTCATCATCTAAACACATCTCTAGTTGGTGATTTCTTGAAAAGGTTTCATCTTCACCATCTTCTTCTTCAAGCTTCAAGCTTCAAACTTTTGGGTAAGATGCTTAGTTCCTTACTTTCCTTCTCCATTTTCATTTTCAATGGCCATCTTTATGACTATTTGTCTCTTCTTTTTCAAGCTTTGGTGGTGATTTGGTGAAGTTGTGATTTTTAGGGTTCTTGGTGTTCTTGGCCGAATTCTTCAAGGGAGTTCCTTTCTTGTTCTTCTCTTAGGTAAGAGGAAGATTATCCCCCTCAACCTCTATTGGTAGTAGAAGACTTGTATTGCTTGTTGGTTGTGAGAAACCCTTGTTAGGGTTACTCCTTGTAATGTGTGATTTTGGTGATTATGTATTGGTTTTGTCATGTATGAATTGTTGATTAAATGTACGTATAAATTGATGATCTTGATTGGTTTAGATTGATTGGAAGCATGAAATGGAGGCAAGGGTTCCTTACCTCCCTTCCATATAGCTCACGGCCATAACCCTATTTTAGGGCATCCATGATTGAAAATTTGTGCCAAGATGGAAAAATGATTAACCAATGTATGATAAGTAATGTGATGATGAAAAATTTAGGTACTTAATCCCCTAGGGAGGCCACGGCCTCTAGGACCATTTAGGGCTTGATTACATAACTTTAGGTAATCTTGGATCTTAAATAATCAAGTGATTAATTTATTGGTAATAGGGTGGAAAAAAATTAGTAAATTGAAAGATTAGAAAATAATTAGGGATTCATAAGTTGGTAAGAACCAAGAATGAAATTTATCATAAGACTTAGGGTAATTTTAATTAAAAAAAGAACAAGAGAGTGTGAGACTTTGAGACCCTTAGAATAATTTTCTAAGTGTGTGTGTGAATAAATTACAATAGAGAACTTAATTAATCAAGAGAATTCCTCTAGAGACGAACTTTGTAAGAAATGCTACATTTAAATAAGAATTCATAATAAACCTTGAAAGTGTATTATTTCATTTAAATTTCGATAATATGATATTGTGGGTCCATGTGATGGACCAATGATGTGTTGATACTTATTTTGGCCAATTGAGGCATATTGTGGAAAACTAGGTGATGATAAAAATACATGATTATGCATTGAGTCATCATGCATTGTGAAAGTCCGTTGGATTGTTGTAAGACCATATTGCCTAGGAGATTGAACACACCTTTATGTGGGTGCGAGTAGACTAGTGTAGGTCATTCTGTTGACCTTGGGGGCGTCGGGGTGCGAGTACCTCGCTATGGACAGTTGGTAGCTCATCTGTTCGTAGGGCAAACCGATGCAAACACACCGATGATCCGGACCGAGATGCTGTCTTATATCGTGATCTAGTGTAGAATATCTGTACAATGCCTTGATGTGCACGTGGATAAACTGATGAGTTATAGCACTTTGGCAGCGGTAGTCGAGTTGCAGACATGTCTCCTGATCTTTCTCTCTGACTGTTTGTGTCTAGCTCCATGGAGTAGGATTTTGATGTTGTATGCATGTGCATAGTGAGTCCATATATTACCTGGCATCTAATTCTTATGGTATATTAGAACTGTTGCTTTACTGATGTGTAATTTCCTGGATCTGCTTAATTATTTATTGCTACTATTTAATGTTTATTATTATTACTCTTTGAAATGCTATGTGGGCGCTTTACGCCGTTTTGTTTCTTGCTGCCATAATTGGTAATGATGGTAGGATGTCTTACCTCTTTTCTATATTTCTATCATTTCTGTCTATATTTATGTTCCGTCGAAGACGTCGGCGATGAAGGTGAATCTCACGAATTCCCCGACTTCTAGCCCAACCACGATTAGTACTTATTTTTGAGATCATGATCGTTATTACACCCCTCAGGAGGATTCTTTCGTCTCCACTGCTCGAGTCCCAACCCGTAACTCGGTGGCTCCTATGTGGGTTTCCTCGGATGAGGAAGACCTTGAGGAGGAACTCGAGAAGGATCCTGACATGGTTCCTTCTCCTCTTAGAGACTGATACTATCGATAGCTACTGATGGCTATCAGTGTTCATTTTGGGGGCCTGATGTTTTATTATTTTGGTGGGCTGTATATTTATGATCTCTTGGGGCATATATGTATAATTTTACTTTTTGTATATCAAGCGCTGTAATCAAACAAGTTTAATATAATGATATATCATTATTCATGTATGTTGGTTTGATGTATGCTTTATTTCTATTTTACTCTTCATTGCAATTATGCCTTATTACTATTTTTATTAATTATAACAAAAAAAATAATACTCGCTAATTTAATTACACGATTATAACCAAGTAAATTTATATTTATAAAGCGAACTGGGTCTTAACTTTTATTTTTATTTTTCGCATTGTAAATGACAATGTGACATTCCCTCCCAAAAAGGGCGTTACAGTCACATTGAGAATGTGATCAAGAAAATAGAAATGAAAAACTCATGAAGCATCTAATGGACCACTGCGATAAAAATCCAAGAGATCGCTTGGATGACAAAGAGTATCTTAAGAAAATTGATAATGAAGTAAGTGGTTATGTCAATCTATATGCTATATGTGATGATGTACACTTCAATTAGCTAATCGTTTGTTGTTATGGCTTTTAAGTCTTGTTAACTTACTTTAGTTTATTTTAAACTTACGTTAACTTAGTAAGATTGTTATTTTTTTAAGCTTGTTTGAGACTTATTATGTTTGTATAAGAATGGTTGTGACTTTTTAGTTTATTTGAAACATATATTTTCTCTAATCAAAACATGTTATGTGTGATGAATTTTTGTTTTTGTATTTTGATAGTTATATTAGTAGAAATTTTTAATGTATGTCGGAACCATGAGTTTGACCTAATCCAACTCACTTTTGAGTAGGTCAGGTTGAATGAAAAAATTTCCTCAACCTAACCTAACCCACTAGTTTGATAAGTGGATCAAGTTCAAATATATCGCAAAAGCCACCCAACGGACACCTTTACTTCTACTTGTTAGGCCCACTTTGGGTCAAAACTTTCTCACCTTGACCAATCACCACATCATCATCAACTGCCGCATCCATCCTCTTCTGACTTAGACATTTAAATATCTTACCTTGATTTCATTGCAATACCTTGCCCGTTTGATCTTTTGTCAACTGCATTGAATTTTGAACGTTCACCATCAAATCTTTTCCCTTGCACCATTTTAGCTAACATCTATGAGCCAAAACAAATTGAATCTTCACATACCTCAAATTTCTCACTTCCCACATTTGACTCCTTAACTTCTCCATTAATTGATGCAATTTTCTGGGACAACTTAGCTAGGTTATCACCTAACTAACTGCATTGCTCTCTTGCAACTGCACTACCTCACATTAAGACACCACCATGGCTACTGATGTTGGTTTTACTGGTGAGTGAAAATCCACACTGACTTATGACCATTTTCTCGACACTTAAAAACAAATCAAGTGAAGACCTTCATACTCGATCTTGAAATCCTTCCCCAAAGCACTAAAACAAGGTATTAGCTTCCTTATAGGATGTAGCTCACATAAATTCGTGCAAGTCAACCTCTAGAATGGATTGAAGTATGCTAATCAATTTTAAACATACTGTCGAGTTTAGCCTCGACCCTCCAAAGGAACCTCTGGTTATATAACTACAATGGAAGATTATGAATACATATCCACACCACAATTTTCTTCACCTCGTTTTCCATTGGTTTGAATAAAGGCCTCCATCACTGAACCAAAAGGTAGTGGTCAACTACTAACCAAGAAACTTCGAATAGAGCATACTTGTAATCACTCTCATTTGCAAACCAAACCAAGAAAAAATCCTCATTAAGATTTATAATCTTTTTGAAACCTTTCCTTGCCTATAACCTTTGGAGCCATGAGTGCATTGCATGTATTTCCAACCTTTTTCCCAGAAGTTCCATAATAAGGGTGAACTTGCAAGGCATACACCACTCATTGTATTCCTCCAAAGAAATAGCCACACACAATCTCGAATTAAAAGGAAGATGCTTGTCTTTAACAACCTCATCCGTTATGTCTACAAAAACATACCCCTGGAAAAAGCTTTGACAATTTCTGCTGAATCCAAATCATCCTTAACACTATCCTTATGGAGAATCTATCCTTATAAGAAAGCTTAAGAGGATCTGACTACACCTCCCTTTCCTCATTTGTGTCCATGTCCTTATTACCAATTGTGCCTTCAAGCATAGTAATATTCATATCCTTCTCTTCACCCTAAGCCTCCCATGTCTTCACTTTTTTAGTACTTTAAATAATTTGATCCTTTTCCTCCTTTGACCTTCAGCCATCAGAGCGCCAGAACCCTCCCTAGTTGCCATCCTCTCGCACTCCTTTATTATTACTTTCCCCATATAATATTTCTAACTAAATTGAGTTTTTATTTGTTTATATCTATTATAACTTGTACCAAAAAAATCTATTATAACATTGAAAAAATGAATTTGAACTTCTCTCACTCATTTATTTGAATTTAAATTTAATCAATATATTAATGTAATACTTTTTCTTTATTCTATAAAAGTTTAGAGGTGGTTGTCTCATTTTATTGTCAGGGCAATCTAATAGCCTTAGTGGGGGCTTCGAACCTAGATGTTTTTATCAACACCATTAGGCCCTATTAGTTGAGCCAACCTTCACAGGCATTAATGTAAGACTTTATACAATTAAGTAAAATTTTTTAAGGTAAACTATTATTTGGATCCCTTAACTTTATTTTAGATTTCATTTTTGTCCCATAACTATATTTTATTTCATTTATATAAAAAAATCTTTAAAAAATCCACCAAATTCATCTTAAAGACTAGCACCATTAAAAATGCTAACTAAATTTGTTGACATGGCAACTTATTTATGTGGCTATAAGCGCACAATTAGCGTCCAAATATATTTTTTAAGAATTCAAATAAAAATTAAACAAACCAATTTTCTAATCTATGAAACGATACTTGTTTACATTTGCATACAATGTTAGATATTTTTCAAAATTACCAACTTCATCCAAATCACCAACTTTCAAAAAATCCTTGTTGGAGTCTTGTTCCAATTATGTATTTATAGCGATGTAAGTTGCTATGCTTCACATTCTGTTAGCAGTTTTAATGGTGATAGTGTTTTGGACAAATTTGGAGGATTTTAGAAAGATTTGAATGAAAATAAAACAAATTATAGTTGCGGGATGAAAGTGAAACATGATAAAGCCAAGGGATGAAACGTGTAGTATTGCCATTTTTAAATTGATTAAACTAAGTAATAATATATAATTTACTAAAAAATTCTACACGTTAATTGGGTCAATTTATTTTGAGTAAATATCTATTTCGATGCTACAAAGATGTATGCGATATAACATTTGTCCTCCATTTACAAATGCATTAAATTAGTCATCCAAAGATATATACAACATCAAATTGGTCATTCAATATCACATTTTTGCTATCAAATTGATCCATAAATTGACATCATATTAGTCTTTGAAAAATAAAATTGATCACATAGCACTACAAAAAATTCACTAATTAGCGATAGAAAATTCCTTCGCTAAACCTTGGTAGTGAAGGATTAGCGAAGAATTATTTTGTCGCTTATTTCGGGTAAAACTTTTCCATTTATTATAATCAGACTATGAAGAGAATATGAATACTTGCTCTGTTATTTGATCAGAATGTGGTATATATACCACTCGATTACATCAATCGAATAATGATATGATACAACTGTTATATTGACAGTTATAACTAACTAACTAATTAACTAATATTTAATTTACATTTTGTAATACTCCCCCTCAAGGTGGGAAGTATATATCTAAAACTCCCAACTTGGATAACAGAAGCTTAAACTGTGTAACAGGAACTGGTTTTTATGAATGCTTATGTCCCTAAAGTATGTCAAATAGTTTTTGATGATAACAAAGGCCAAAGTGAAGATCAAATGCAAAAGTGAAGATCAAGCGCAAAAGGAAAAATCAAGATCAAAGAAAGAAGTCAAGAGGTTTATTTAGTAATAAGACTTAGAACATTAATGTTAAATGCTCTCAAGATTTCTCAAATGGTTTTTCAAAATAAATGGGAAATTTCAAATTTAAACATGGTTTTCAAGAAACTTGAGTTTCCATCTTAAATCTAACACTCTTAAAAGGATTTATATTTAATCAATTGTCTTGAGGTATTAGAAATGACTTACAAGCTTTATTGGACTTGAAAAATATGTTCAAAGGCCAATGTAATCGATTACATGATGTTTGTAATCGATTACACAGCAAACAGAGGCCTTGTAATCGATTACATGAGCAATGTAATCGATTACAAGCAAGTCAAAGGCCATGTAATCGATTACACAATTAATGTAATCGATTACAATAAGCCCAGAAAGGCAAGAACACGTTCAAAGAGTCATCTAATCGATTACATGGATATTGTAATCGATTACACAGCAAGTCAGAAGTCATGTAATCGATTACATGGATATAGTAATCGACATACAAGCAAGTCGAAGCCATGTAATCGATTACACCAATAATGTAATCGATTACACAGAGCCTCTTAAAAGCCAAGAACACGTTGGAGCAACAATGTAATCGATTACATTTGTTGTGTAATCGATTACACGCACCCTGACAACGTCCAACGGCTATATTAAATGCATTAAATGCATGGCTAAAACCCTCCAACGGCTCCATTTATTGAGAAACTTATAAATACCAATGTTGGGTCTTCATTTGAGGTTGACCTTGAACTAAAAATTGATTACCAATACTTCCAAACGTGAATCAATCATCAAATCCATTCTTGCTCTATTTTTTTGTAAAAACGTGGGATAATCTTTGAGAGCATATTAGAGCTTCAATTTGTAATCATCTACTCTAGTGAGAGCTTCATTCAATTAATCTATATTGCTTTGTAAAGAGGGTAAGGCATCCCTCCAAAAGTGTAAAGGGTGAGATATCCCTTAGTTAAAGAGACTCAAGCTCCAAGGGTGAGGTATCCCAAAGTGTTGAGTGCTCAAGGTTGTAAAGGTCATCAAGCACCTATTGAAGCTTGAAGAAATAGTGAAAAATCTGTAGCGGTTGCTTGAGGACTGGACGTAGATCACAAGTGGATTGGTGATCGAATCAGAATAAATCGTTGTGTTTGTTTTCTCTAAACCCTTCTCTTTACATTAAGTATTGTTTTATTGAATTACTTAAATATTGGTCCCTTTGGCTATTGCATTTATAAGTGAAAGTGTTTATCTCTTATATCCAATCATCTCTAATCATCAATTAGCTTCAACAAAAATTATTTATCAAACGATTTGGAAAGATTTGTGAACTTAGTTTTCATACTCAATTCACCCCTCTTGAGTATTGAGGCCACTTGGTAACAAGTGGTATCAGAGCTAGACTCTTGTATAAAGAGCTTAGCAGCTTCAAGAGAAGTGATGGCTTCAAATGGTTTTTCAAATGAAGGTTCTTCTATAAACAGACCTCTTTATTTCAATGGGGATGGTTATGCCTATTGGAAAGAAAGGATGAAAATTTTCATTGAAGCTATTGATTTAGATGTGTGGGACGTCGTTGATAATGGTGCTTTTGCTCCAACACAAACTAAAGACGGTGTAAAAATCAATACACCTAGAAATGAATGGACCGATGATGATAAAAAGAAGGTTCAATACAATTTGAGAGCCAAGAACATCATCACCACATCCTTGGGGTATGATGAATTCTTTAGGGTGTCAAATTGCAAGACCGCAAAAGAAATGTGAGATACCCTACAAGTAACTCATGAAGGTACTAGTGAGGTAAAGCGATCTCGAATAAACACTCTTACTCATGAATATGAATTGTTTAGAATGAACCAAGGTGAGAGTATTCAAGATATGCAAAAGAGGTTTACTCATATTATTAATCATCTTATCTCATTGGGAAAGACATTTCCTAATGAGGATCTTATTAACAAAGTCTTGAGATGTCTAAGCAGGAATTGACAACCCAAAGTAACGGCTATTGCGGAATCAAGAGATTTGTTAACAATGTCTCTAGCCACCATATTCGGAAAGCTTCAAGAGCATGAGCTGGAACTAAATAGGCTCAATCAAAATGAAGAGCATGACAAAAAGAAGAAGGGAATCGCACTCAAAGCCATCTCCTCTACAATTGAAGATGATGATGAATATGGTGAAGAGGATGCTGAAAGTGTTAAGCTAAGTGAGGAAAATCTTAGTCTCCTTGTGAGAAAATTTGGAATATTCCTAAAGAAAAAAAGATTTCAAAGAAGACCACCTTTTTCCTCAAAAGAAAATGTATCACAAAGGAGAATGATCCTCTACTCCTCCAAAATGCTATGAATGTGAAAAACTGGGACACATGAAAATGGAGTGCCCTATGTATCTCAAGAAGACGGAGAAATTTGAGAAAAGGCCCTCCAAAGAAAAGAAAGGAAGGAGAGCATACATAGCTTGGGAGGACAATGACTTAAGCTCCTCCGACAATTCAGAGGATGAAGAAGCTCATCTTTGTCTCATGGCTCAAGGAGAAGAAAGTGAAGAGAGCGACACCGAGGTAACTTCTTCTAACTCAGAATCTCTACCTTCATATGATGAATTGCAAGATGCCTTTCAAGAATTGCATGATGAACCCTTAAGGCTCACAAAAAAGATTTTGTCTTCTAATAAAATAATTTCCTTATTGGTAAACAAAGTTTCTATCTTAAGTAAGGAGATAAATGAGCTTAAGATTAAAAATGAGACCTTAGGACTTATTGATGCTAATTCACTATGCATGACATGTTCCTCACATGATAACATATCCATATCATTACCTTGTAAAATTTACTTTTGGAAGAGATAACTTGAATGTGTTGTTAGGGAAACAAAAATGTGTGTTTCAAAAAGTCAGTTTGGGATTTAATCCAAACAACCATCAAAAATCTTATAAGAACTTCTTTGTTTCCTCAAATACTTCAAGAAGTCCCTTTGTTAAATGTTTTCACTGTGGTAAGAAAGGGCATAGTGCATCAACTTGCAATGTTAGAAAGAACATAAACACTAAAGTTGGAATAAAAAGAGTTTGGGTTCCTAAAGGCACCATGCCTAACTCTAACACACAAGGACCCAAGACAATTTGGGTACCAAAGGTTAAAACTTGAATGTGTCTTGTAGGTGTGCTTGAAGACCAAGAGCTCAAGTTGGTATCTTGATAGTGGTTGCTCCAAGCACATGACCGGTGATGGCTCCAAGTTCTCTTCCCTTACACATAAGAAACATGGTCATGTCACATATGGTGATAACAACAAAAGGAAGATTCTTGGAATTGGCAAAGTTGGTAAGATCCCTTCATCATCTATTGATAATGTTTTGCTTGTTGAAGGACTTAAACATAATTTGCTTAGCATTAGTCAATTGTGTGATAAAGGCAATAGAGTTATATTTGATTCTTCTTGTTGCATAATTGAGGGAAAGGATGATAAGCAAATTAAGTTTGTTGGTCATAGAGTCAATAATATATATATAATTAGTCTCGATGATATCTCCTCAAATGATGCTAAATGCTTTATGAGTAAAGAAAATGATTCATGGTTATGGCATAGAAGAATTGCTCATATTCACATGGATCACTTAAACAAATTGGTTTCTAAAGAACTAGTAATTGGTCTTCCAAAGCTCAAATTTGAAAAAGATAAACTTTGTGATGCATGTCAAAATGGAAAACAAGTAAAGGTCTCTTTTAAAGCTAAAAACATGGTTTCAACTTCTAGACCTTTACAACTTTTACACGTGGATCTTTTTGGTCCCTCTAGAACTATGAGCTTTGGTGGGAATTACTATGCATTAGTGATTGTGGATGATTTTTCTAGGTTTACATGGACGTTATTCTTGGCCCACAAAAATGATGCTTTTTAATCATTTAGAAAACTTGCCAAAGTTATCCAAAACGAAAAAGGTTTTTGTATTGCATCCATAAGAATTGACCATGGTGGTGAATTTGAAAATCATGAATTTGAAACTTTTTGTGATGAACATGGCATTGAGCATAATTTTTCTACCCCTAGAACACCACAACAAAATGGTGCTATAGAAAGGAAAAATCAATCTTTAGAGGAAATGACAAGAACTATGCTCAATGAGGCCAACCTTCCTAAGTACTTTTGGGCGAATGCGGTTAACACCGCTTATTATGTTATGAATAGAACCCTAATAAGTCTAATTTTAAAGAAAACCCCATATGAATTGTACAAAGGAAGGAAGCCAAATGTGTCACATTTTCATGTCTTTGGATGTAAATGCTTTGTTTTGAATAATGGAAAGGATAACTTGGGGAAGTTTGATGCAAAATCTGATGAGGGAATATTCATTGGCTATTATATACATAGTAAGGCCTTTAGAATCTATAATAAATGAACTATGACCATAGAAGAGTCCATACATGTTGCATTTGATGAAACTAACCCAAATGAACCGAGAAATGAGCTTGTTGATGATGTTGTAGAAATCTTGGCAAAAAAGCACTTGGAAAATCAAGAGAAAGAGTCCAAGAAGCAAGAAGAGAGACTCCTTGATCACTCACGGTAAAAGGATTCAGAAATCTTGGATCTACCCAAGGAATGAAGGACTTCAAGATATCATCCTCTTGACAAGGTGATAGGTGATGTATCAAAAGGGGTAATCACTCGAAACTCACTAGAGATGCATGTAATCACTTAGCCATTGTCTCTCAAGTTGAACCTAAAGACATAAATGAGGCCATTAATGATGAGCATTGGATCTTGGCCATGCAAGAAGAACTAAACCAATTTGAGAGAAATCAAGTTTGGGAATTAGTTTCAAGGCCCAATGATCATCCTATAATTGGCACCAAATGGGTCTTTAGGAACAAACTTGATGAAACGGGATTAATAATAAGAAATAAAGCTAGACTTGTAGCTAAGGGATATAATCAAGAAGAAGGCATAGACTATGAAGAAACTTATGCTCCCGTAGCTAGGTTAGAGGCCATTAGAATGTTACTTGCATATGCTTGCATCATGGATTTCAAACTCTATCAAATGGATGTCAAAAGTGCCTTTTTAAATGGTTTTATACAAGAAAAGGTGTATGTAGAACAACCTCCTGGTTTTGAGGATTTTGAAATGCCCAACTATGTTTTTAAACTGAAAAAGGCCTTGTATGGCTTGAAACAAGCTCCTAGAGCTTGGTATGAAAGGTTGAGCAAATTCCTTTTAGAAAAAGGTTTTTCTAGAGGCAAAGTTGACACTACCCTTTTCATAAAACATAAAATGCATGACATACTTCTAGTTTAAATCTATGTTGATGACGTTATATTTGGAGCTACTAACAACTCTCTTTGTAAAGAATTTTCAAATATTATGCAAAGTGAGTTTGAAATGTCTATGATGGGTGAGCTCAACTTCTTCCTTGGTCTCCAAATCAAGCAAACAAGAGAAGGAACGTTCATAAGCCAATTCAAGTATTGCAAGGAAATGCTCAAGAAGTTTGGAATGGACAATGCCAAGCATATGACTACTCCTATAGGCACTTCTTGCTATTTGGACAAGGATGAAGGAGGTAAATCAGTAGAAATTACGAAATATAGAGGTATGATTGGCTCACTCCTTTATCTCACTGCAAGTAGGCCTGATATAATGTTTAGTGTATGCATGTGTACTAGATATCAAGCTAATCCTAAAGAATCACACCTAAGTGCTGTTAAAAGAATAATGAAATATCTAATAGGCACATCATAAATGGGTTTGTGATATCTTAAGGGTGCCTCATGTAGCCTTATTAGGTATTCCGATTCTGATTTTGCTGGATGCAAAATGGATAGGAAGAGTACTAGTGGGACATGCCACTTGCTTAGAAGCTCACTAGTTTCTTGGCATAGCAAGAAACAAAATAGTGTGGCATTATCTACAACTGAAGCTGAATATGTTGCAGCTGGGGGTTGTTGTTCTCAAATCCTTTGGATGAAACAACAACTCTTGGACTATGGTCTTGAGCTTGATCACATCCCCATAAGATGTGATAATACTAGTGTAATCAATTTGTCCAAAAATCCCATTTTGCATTCTAAGACTAAGCATATTGAAATAAGACATCATTTCATTAGAGACCATGTTCAAAAGGGTGATTGTATGCTTGAATTTGTAGAAACCACTAAGCAACTAGCTGACATTTTCACTAAACCCCTAGCAAAAGAAGCATTTTTCTATATAAGAAATGAACTTGGTATATTGGATCAATCATGCATAAATTAACCATTTACATAATCATAAAACTAATGCCTAACTTGTATTTTTTTGCATAATCATGCCATATTGCTGCACAATCTCTGAATTTTTCATCATATTTGAATCCAATACTGACTTAAGCGTCAGAGATTTCCCCTAAGTTGTTTTACAGGTGGTCCCTCATGCCCAAGACTCCCAAGCAACTCAACATCCTCACAATTTCACTAGGTAAAAATGGTAATTTTGATTAATTATGTGAGTTGAATCATAATATGATTAGATTATATGTTTGCATGATGATTTGAATTGATCTAAGTCTTTGGAACTGATTTGAATGGATTAAAATTAATTATATGCTGATTGGAATGCAAAATCTGAGTTAAAGTGTGATGGTAATCGATTACAATGCCTTTGTAATCAATTACACAGGTTCTGTCAAGCATGTAATCGATTACACAACTTTTGTAATCGATTACAATCAACTCAAAACTCAGGTAATCGATTACATCAACTATGTAATCGATTACAAGGTTCCCCAGAAGCATGGTAATCGATTACACAAAAAATGTAATCGATTATATATCCACCAGAATGCATGTAATCGATTACACACCCAATGTAATCGATTACATAAGATTTTTTAAAAGGTTTCTGACGTGCGCAGAGCTCATTTCTTAGAACCTTTTCATCTCCTTCGTCCTCCTCCTCTGCTCCCACGCAACCCAAACCTCCCAATCTCTCATTTCTCACTCAAATCTCCCTCAAAATCCTTCATTTCACCTCCATTTAACTCGGAAAAACTTCTCTCCCCACAGCCCATCTGTCAAATCCCCTCACATCCCTCACCCAAATCTCCCCATCATCTCTCACGAACCTCATCCCCACTCCTCTGCCCTAACCTCGTCCCTCTCTCTCTCCTCACTCATCCCCAAACACTTACCACTCATCCCACTCTACTCCTTCTCATCACATGGCTGAATCCTCTCATCGCTCAAAGCGCCCAAGAACAGGGGCTTCCATAAGAGGGTCATCTGGTGGAGCTTCACGCAACATCTCTGGCCTGGACCTCACGTGCCACTTTTCCACAGTGAAGAGAGCTGAATTGTTCCGGAAGAACTTCCAGCTACGCAAGATCATTTCTCCCAGGTATCTTCCCATCACCTTCTGCGAGAGTGAACCTTTGGAGAGCTTTAGAACCATAGAAAATTTAGGCTTGCTGGGTTTCCTGAGTATAGAGAAGGCTATCTACCTAAACCTAGTGAGAGTCTTTTATGGAAATATGAAATTTGAGGACAATTGCTTGATCTTTGAAGTGAAAAAGTAACAAATAAGGATAACTATGGCTGAGTGGTATAGGCTAACAAAGCTCACTCTTGATGGAGCTAACTTTTGTGGGAATATAAATATCTGGGGGCATGAGTTTGAGCATAAGGCTGCTCTTCTCTCATTGATTAGGACTAGCTACTACCCCCCAGTGATCCTAAAAGAAGAATCATGGCCACTGGCCTAACTATGGAGAACAGGGTTCTCCACTACCTTTTGGTCAGAGGATTGATTCCCAAGGGAGGGAATTACTCCTAGGTTCTCAAGGATGATGTGGTGTCCTTATGGGAAATGACCACAGGACGGCTAATAAACTGGGGTTACTATATTATAGAGCATATGTTAGATGTAAAGAAAAAGAAGAACTCTGCTCTCCTATTTGCCATGCTGGTAACAACCATCCTAGAGCACTGTCGCATTTTCCTGGCTGAGGAGTCCAAGGACACTAGCTCGAAAGGACCACAATCCATTGGCTTGCATACCTTGAAGAAGCTCCAGCTCTACAAAGTGGATGATCGATGGCATTATATTGCTCATGGCACGTTTGGTCATATCCATCATGATCCGAATAGTGACGATGATGAAGAGGCTCAGCATCCTGCCCCTGCTCCTGCTCCTGCTCCTGCTCCTGCTCCAGCTACACTTGACCTCCTGCTCCAAGAGATGCGAAACCTGAGCGCTACTATAGACACACACATGGATCACTTAGAGCAGAAGATAGATCACCTTAAGCTGAGGATGGACTACTCAGATCAGGAGCTTGCCTCTATTCGATCCCTCCTGGGTGGACCTCCTATTCCTCTGAGTGCTGCTGCTGCACCTCCCACATCCTTTGCTTATCCGGTTCCCCTGTCCTTTGCTGGTCCATCTGGCGTCCCTGCTGATGATGAGGAGCTTCTAGACTCTGAGGACGATCTTGAGCCCGGCGATGATAACGTTGATCTAGGAGACATTGCTTCGGCCGATCCGCATACAAGGATGGCAGCGAGGCTTATCGATAGTGATCATGGCCCATTGCCCTGATGTTTTTGATGACTACCTTGTATTTTTTTTTTTGTTTTGACTCTGTTATATAACATTGGTATACATTTCTAGTGTTTTTTGGTTATTGGCTATACTGTTTGTGAAAAGTTACTTTGTACATGCTGATTAATGATATATGAACTTGTTTCAACTTTGCTTCTATTCTTTGAATGTTTGGCTTTTTGAAAAATTGATTAGACTGATTAATCTCTTTGGATTTCTTGTTCTGGAAAAATTTAGGAAATCATGAAATATAGTTGTCATGCTGTCCATTTTTCCTTAAATGCTTATGTCTTTTTGATAATGTCAACGGGGGAGAGAATAAGGAAAAATGAAATGAAATCTAATTAAGGTTGCATGAGTAATTAAGGTTGCATGAGTACGGGGGAGTTATTGAGCTTTTGAGCTCTTAAGCTTTTTATATGGAAAATCTAACCCAAAATCATGCATAAACTCCGGGGGAGCATTACGCCTAAATGTTTATTATATACAAATGCAAAAACTCTTTCTTTTTCCTATGATCTGCTTGTCATCATCAAAAAAGGGGAGAATGTGAATGCTTATGTCCCTAAAGCATGTCAAATAGTTTTTGATGATAACATAGGCCAAAGTGAAGATCAAATGCAAAAGTGAAGATCAAGCGCAAAAAGAAAAATCAAGATCAAAGAAAGAAGTCAAGAGGTTTATTTAGTAATAAGACTTAGAACATTAATGTTAAATGCTCTCAAGATTTCTCAAATGATTTTTCAATATATCATTTCAAAATAAATGGAAAATTTCAAAGTTAAACATGGTTTTCAAGAAACTTGAGTTTCCATCTTAAATCTAACACTCTTAAAAGGATTTATGTTTAATCAATTGTCTTGAGGTGTTAGAAATGGCTTACAAGCTTTATTGAACTTGAAAAATGTGTTTAAAGGCCAATGTAATCGATTACATGATGTTTGTAATCTATTACACAGCAAACAGAGGCCTTGTAATCGATTACATAGCAATATAATTAATTACAAGCAAGTCAGAGGCCATGTAATCGATTACACAATTAATGTAATCGATTATAATAAGCCCAGAAAGGCAAG
Organism: Ormosia semicastrata; assembly: GCA_029884595.1. NCBI lineage: Eukaryota > Viridiplantae > Streptophyta > Magnoliopsida > Fabales > Fabaceae > Ormosia > Ormosia semicastrata. Next base: position 28,239,645 of record JAQQTO010000053.1, on the reverse strand, counting down.
AACACGTTCAAAGAGTCATGTAATCGATTACATGAATATTGTAATCGATTACATAGTAAGTCAGAAGTCATGTAATCGATTACATGGATATTGTAATAGATTACAAGCAAGTCATAAGTCATGTAATCGATTACACCAATAATGTAATCAATTACACAGCGCCCAGAAAGCCAAGAACACGTTGGAATAACAATGTAATCGATTACATTTGTTGTGTAATCGATTACACGCACCCTGACAACGTCCAACGGCTATATTAAATGCATTAAATGCATGGCTAAAACCCTCCAACAGCTTCATTTATTGAGAAACTTATAAATACCAATGTTGGGTCTTCATTTGAGGTTGACCTTGAACCAAAAACTGATTACTAATACTTCCAAACGTGAATCAATCATCAAATCCATTCTTGCTCTATTTTTTTATAAAAACGTGGGATAATCTTTGAGAGCATATTAGAGCTTCAATTTGTAATTATCTACTCTAGTGAGAACTTCATTCAATTAATCTATATTGCTTTGTAAAGAGGGTGAGACATCCCTCCAAAAGTGTAAAGGGTGAGGTATCCCTTAGTTGAAGAGACTCAAGCTCCAAGGGTGAGGTATTTCAAAGTATTGAATGCTCAAGGTTGTAAAGGTCATCAAGCACCTATTGAAACTTGAAGAAATAGTGAAAAATCTCTAGCGGTTGCTTGAGGACTGGACGTAGATCACAAGTAGATTGGTGATCGAACCAGAATAAATCGTTGTGTTTATTTTCTCTAAATCCTTCTCTTTACATTGAGTATTGTTTTATTGAATTGCTTGAATATTGGTCCCTTTGGCTATTGCATTTATAAATGAAAGTGATTATCTCTTATATCCAATCATCTCTAATCATCAATTAGCTTCAATGAAAATTGTTTATCAAACGATTTGCGAAAGATTTGCAAACTTAGTTTTCATACTCAATTCACCCCTCTTGAGTATTGAGGCCACTTGGTAACAGTTTTGTTAATAGATCAGCAAGTTGGTGTTGGGACTTAACATGTACCAATTTGATCAAACCAGCATTAACCTTTTCTCTAGTAAAATGACAATCAATCTCTATGTGTTTGGATCTTTCATGGAAAGTAGGATTTGTCGCAATATGTATAGCAGCTTGATTGTCACAATAAACCATCGCTGCAGCCATTTGAATTTCAAAATCTTTCAATAATGTTATAAGCTATGTAATTTCACTAGAGACACTAGCTAAAGCTCTATATTACGCTTCAGCTGATGATCTAGAAACTGTGTGCTGTTTCTTTGACTTCCAAGCAACCAAAGATTCTCCCAAGAAGATACAAAAACCTGTAGTTGATCTCCTTATATCAGGACAATTCCCCCAATCAGAATCTACAAAGGCATTGATACTGAGTGAAGAAGAAGCAGAGAACAATATGCCTTGGCCTGGAGCATTCTTCAAGTATCTAAGAAGATGATGTAAAGCCTATAAATGAGGAGTCCTTGGAGAACTCATATTTTGGCTCAACCAATTTACCGCATAACAAATATCTGGCCTAGATATTGTTAAGTACATAAGACGTCCAATAAGTCTTCTATACAGAGAAGCATCCTCAAGTAGATCACCATCTAAATTATTAAGTTTGGAATTTGGTTTCATTGGTAAGCACACTGGTTTGCACTCTAAGTAACCAGTGTCTTCAAGCAAGGAAATCGTGTACTTCTTTTGACATAAGTAAATTCCTTTTGCTGAGTGTGCAATTTCTAAGCCTAGAAAATACTTCAAATTACCAAGCACCTTGAGCTTAAACAAATTCTGTAATAAGGACTGAACATGCTGAATGTCAGACTGATTTTTGCTGGCAATGATGATATCATCAACATAAACTAGTAAAATAACCAAAGAAGCCCCTATCCCTTTAGAGAATAATGAATAATCACTCTTGGATTGAGTGAAACCATGAGAAATTAAAGCATTGGAGAATTTCTGAAACCATTGTCTTGATGCTTGTCGTAGACCATATATGGATTTGTTGAGCCTGCACACTAGGTTCTCCCCCTGACTAGGATATCCTAATGGCAAGTCCATGTAAACCTCCTCAAAAAGTTCTCTATTGATAAATGCATTATTGAAATCCAATTATAAGAATTTCCAACCCTTAATAGCAGCAATGGACAGCAAGACTCGTACTGTTGTGAGTTTTGCAACAGAAGAGAAAGTATCTAAGAAGTCAACTCCAGCTTGTTGTGTGTAACCCTTGGCTACTAGTCTAGCCTTATGTCTTTCTATTGTACCATTTGAATTATACTTGATCTTATAGATCCAGCGACAACCAATGGTATGTTTTCCTGCTGGTAGTGATACAACATCCCAAGTGTGGTTATCTTCCATAGCCTGTAACTCAAGACTCATGGCCCTTTGCCACTCAGGGTATTTGATGGCCTGATGATAAAATACTGGTTCAAAAATAGAATCCACATTCATGACATAATGTCTGTAACTTGGACTGAGGTTATCATAGGTGAAATGAGATGTAATGGGATATAGTGAGGAAACGAAGTTACATTTATAGTGCTATAGATGTGGTGGTAACTTGGAAGTTCTTGTTGACCTTCTAGGTGCTAATGAATTGGATTGTGGGACTGAAGTAGTTGCTGAAATGATAGGTTGATTATGTGCTAGTATGACAGGGTGGGATGGGACATGAGGTTGAGAATTTGAAGTAGTAGATATATCTGGTTGAGGAAGTGGTAATACTGAGTCAATGAAAAGATCACTGTGGAAATCAGTAGTTATTAAAGACTGAAAAGGAAAAGTGGATTCATGGAATTATACATCTCTTGAGATGAAAAACTGTTTTGTTTCCAAATTGTATAATTTGTAACCTTTGTATCCAAGAGGGTAACCAATGAAGATACATAGAATAACTTTAGGATTGAATTTTGTCCTGTTGGATGGCAAAGTAGCAGCAAAACACAAACAGCCAAAGACTCTTAGTGCTTGATAATCAGGCTCCTTATTATACAACCTTTGAAATGGAGTCTGAAATTGTAGCAATGGTGTAAGAGTTCTGTTTATCAGAAAAGTAGCAGTTTGCAAACACTTTCCCCAAAAAGAAATAGGAACTTTGGATTGAAAATAAAGAGCACGTGCTACATTTAACAAATGCTGATATTTCCTTTCCACTACAGAATTTTGCTCTAGCCTTTGCACACATGAATGTTGATGAATAACCCCTTTGTTCTTCAAGAAATCAGTCAATGTTAGCTCTTTTACATTATCAGTTCGCAATTGTTTAATGACTGTGCCAAATTGTGTCTCAATCATTGTAAAAAATTGCTGTAGTAAAACACTAGCTTCTGATTTGGCTGTCAGGAGATAAGTCCAGACAAATCTGGTGGAATCATCCACCAGAGTTAAAAAATATCTCTTACCATCATATTTTGAAATGTGATATGGACCCCATATATCATAGTGCACAAAGTCAAAAGAATAATCAGAAAGATGATTATTTGAAACAAAAGACAGTCTATGAAATTTTGCTAAAGGACATATAGAACATAAAGAATTTTGTCCAGATTTATGTAAAGAAAATGAAAGTTTGTCACTTAATTTTTGTAGAACTTTGTGTGACAAATGACCTAGTCTTGCATGCCATGTATCAAAAGAAATGGAACGAACATTGTTTACATGATTTAAAAATTTACATGTGTTAGGTACAACAGGAGTTGGATTACTGTTTATAGAATTTTGCAAAAAACAACTAGGACTTGAATTAGAATTTGATGCAGTCTTGAGTGATGATGAGAAAACTTGGTCAAAGACATAAAGCCCTCCAATCAAGTTACCCTGCCAATCACCTTCAAACTGTTGAGATCTTGTATAAAGCAAGAAGTGTTTGTGAATGAAACAGTATATGGAAAACACTTTAATAAGGAACGAAGGGAAATTAGATTTACATGGAATTGTGGAATGTAGAGAACATTTGATAAAACTAAGTTTGGAAACAATTGTACAGAACCTATGGAATGAACCTGAACTCTATCACTATTTGGAAGAGTGACATAGGCATTATCTAAAGTGGAAAACTGAATGAAATTTTGCAAAGAGTGGGTAATGTGACTTGTGGCTCCAGAATCCAAAAGCCATATACCAGAATTCATAGGAAGTTGAGAAAGACTTGCAGATAAAATGATACATATGGGAGAAGGAGGGGAAGGGTCATGATGTTCCATATTTGGCTGTGCATTCTGAGATATCTGAGATATGATGACAGATAAGAGTTGTTGATATTGTTCTAGTGTGAACTGGACATTACTGTTACCATTCTGAATTGAAACTGAATCAGAAACTTGATTCACATTGACAGTACCCTTATTCTTGAAAACTTTCTTGTAACCAGGAGGAAATCCACGAAGCTTGAAACATTTTTCTTTAACATGACCATAGATGCCACAATGAGTACACAGAGGCCTATCTTTATGCCCAATTTTTTGTGTAGAACCTGAATTTTGTTTGGAACCAACTGATTTTACAGCAAAAGTTGCTTGTGAACTTGAAATTTGAGAATGAAGAATGCCAAGCTCACGTTGTTTCTCCTATTGTAGAATCAAAGAGAAGACTTTGTTAATAGGAGGAAGCGGATCCATCAACAAAATTTGACCACGAGTTTGAGAGAATGAGTCATTCAAACCCATTAAAAAACACATGACATATTCAGATTGAAGGTGATCTTGGAATGGTTTAGCTCCACCACAGGTGCATTGAATCAAGGGTCTATTGTCACTCAATTCTTCCCAAATAACCTTGAGTTTAGTAAAGTATTGTGTGACAGAAAGAGTACCTTGAGAAAGACTCAACAGATCCTTCCTCGGTTGAAACAAACGTGGTCCATTGCATTGTTGAAACCGATCCCTAAGATCATTCCAGATTGCTTGAGTCGATTTTGAGTAGATCACACTTGCAGAGATTTCCTTAGAGATTGAATTCAACAACCAAGAACTAACTATATTATTGTTTCGTTCCCAAGAATTAAGAAGCACCAGATCATCGCTATCTGGTTTTGGAATAGATCCATCCACAAAACCGAATTTGTTCTTTGCACTCAAAGCTATTTTGATTGATCGACTCCATGAATTATAGTTGTCACTCGTTAATAACTGAGAAACAAGCATCAAACCTAGATTATTAGAAGGATGGAGGATATAAGGGTTGGCAAAATCATCACTGATACTGAGTTGAGTTGCCATGAAGTTGAGATGAGTTGAAGAACAATCAAGATTGGAAAGAAACGATAAGCGGAATCAAAAATCAACTCATACCATATTACAATCAGACTATGAAGAGAATATGAATACTTGCTCTGTTATTTGATCAGAATGTGGTATATATACCACTCGATTACATCAACCGAATAATGATATGATACAACTATTATATTGAGAGTTATAACTAACTAACTAACTAATATTTAATTTACATTCTATAATACTAATCCATCACTAATCCACAAAATTCTTATAATATAAATTATTATTAAAAGACTAATTTGATGACACTGATAAATGATGGTCCAATGTGATGTCATGTATATTTTTTGATAACCAAAATAGGTGTTTACTCATTTCTTTGCTACAGGGTTGGGCCACGAGGTCTTTAGTTTAGTGGTTACTCACTTAGTAATAAATAACTATTTTCTTTTTTTTGTTTGAGTTCAAAACCCAAATAAAGAAAAAGAAAAGGAGAACGAAAACTAAATGGGACGGGTACATATAGACCAATCAACATTATTGGACTTCAAAGCAAATCCTTTTGATGATTTCTCCTATAATTCTTTTAGATATATTTCTTTGCCGTTTAATCGAATTATCTTTCATTTCATTAAATTTTCTCATTGTAGCCTTTATTGTTCTTGTTCTTGTTCTTACACAATCAAATCACCTTATTAAGATTCTATAACATTCTTCTTATAAGTACTACTACAACTTTCTCTCAAATATATTTATTTATATATTTTTTTACTCTTATCAACATCAACTTTGTAATTATCTCTATTACAATTATATTTTTCTCTAGTAATATTTGACTGTCCAACATTTATTACTCAAAAGGTGTTCGTTAACACAACAAATTCAAATGTCATAAAAACTGTTTAAAATTGTATTAGAATTTAAACTATTGCGCATGATATGTGATATAAATATTCAACAAATATTCGACAACGAAACAACTCTTTGTAAAAACATTTTTGTACTTCATATTATGTTGCCAATGATAAGAACATGATATTTTGTAAAAGATATATATGCTTCATAGTAAAAAAAAAGTAAAGCATAAAGACTCCAATTGGCTTAAAATAATAATTTTAATAAATGTAACGCTTTCGTTAAAAAGGAGTTTTTTTAAAAGAAAAATAGAGGATTTCTTACAGACGTAGAGCTGCACAGAACTCTTAACTAATTAAGGAGGCAACAATTGTTGCGATAGCCGCATCTCTTCTTTTGTCTTCTTATAGCAAGCGTCTTTACTTGAAACATTTTTAACACTAAATTTTCATTTAAATGTATATTTAGATTAGTTTATTTTGTATTTAAAATCGTTTATAATAATAAAAATTATTAAGAGGTCTTTAAAAAGAAAGAAAATACATATTTTTTGCTAAAAATTAATCAAAATCAAACTTGCATTAGTCTTTCAAAAATACGAGTGTTAAGTTACTTAGATCCAAGGAAGAATTTTGACATTTATTTAATCACTTAATCATAGACAATAACATTAAAATTATCCTTTTGTATATAGATTGTAAGATAGAAATATTAATTTGATGTCATTTTCTATTAATGATACTGATAACACTGTATTTTATATATTTTATAAACTTCTCACTAAGTTTTTTAAGATTCAATTAAGCTTAATTTAGTTAGTTTTGACACATTTTATGATATTGGATCTTATTAGATCATTGAAAGAATTATTGTATGAATTAGTCTTAATTTATCTTTTTGGTAATGTTCAGTAAAATGACTATAACTTGAGTTATAAATATCTGATTGATGTGATTTTGGTTTTGTAAGAAAGTTAAGACAATTCTCTACAATTATCATGAAGAGCTCAAAGGCCCAATCATAAGTTTGGATAATTCAAATTGGAGTTGAAGTAAGAATTAGGGTGCTGATCCTAATAGCTTGATCTAAGAGTACTGTTTATGACATATCTCAGGCTATAGGATGTAAAATGGGTTGAAATTTTGGTGGTTGATATTTAAGACCAAAATATACAACTTTTATGTTGAACACTTTTCCAGAATCTAAGGTCTAATGGGTCATATTAGTCTTGAAAGTTAGAACAAAGGAGTTGTCACTGGGCTTGAGCAGTATGCAGTAATCAGACCATATCTTGAGTTGTAGAAATGCTTTTGGATTGAAACAAACGGCATTTGAAAGCTAAGATCCAGGCCTACAACTTTCATGAAGACCACTTAGTGATAAAATGACGAATGCAATGACTTCAGAACTAAATTATTTTGGGAGACAATAATCTTCATAATTTTAGACTCATCAAAAGTCATTTGACATTTTTCACTCATCCACCCACTCAGTAATCAGCCCCCTTGTCATTTTGTATCCCTAATCCTCTATAAAAAGCACCATTGGCTGCTCATTTAGGAGTTGAAGTTATGTTCTTCTTCTTCTTCTTCTTCTTCTTCTTCTTCTTCTTCTTCTTCTTCTTCTTCTTCTTCTTCTTCTTCTTCTTCTTCTTCTTCTTCTTCTTCTTCTTCTTCTTCTTCTTCTTCTTCTTCTTCTTCTTCTTCTTCTTCTTCTTCTTCTTCTTCTTCTTCTTCTTCTTCTTCTTCTTCTTCTTCTTCTTCTTCTTCTTCTTGTCTATGAGTAACTGTTGAAGATCAAAACAAATTCGACAAGTGCACCGAATCGCAACAAGTCATATAATGATGAGAAAAGAGATATCGTCTCCACAGGGATTGTAATTATTTATCAAAGCAAAAGAAAAGATTGTTTCTACTTGAACTGAAAATAAACTTTTGGTAACTTGGAATGTATTGGTTTTAAACAAGTATAAGTGGAATGAATTAAAACAGAACAATTAACAAATTAAAGAATATTTTTGAATTTTTAAGGAGAAGAAAATCTATCGAGAAAAGTGGCTAGGGTCTGAATTTCATTGTTTACCCTCTTATGCTACTGATTTACCCTCAATACAAGCGATAATCATGCATTTGAAGTTCCAATCAACATATTAGACTTAGATCAATTCCTTGATTCAAAGCCCCTTTAACCTAAAATGCAAAACTCAATTCCTTAGGTAATTGTTAGTTCATATTAAGCATTAATAACAATGATTTCGTGGAACATATAATTACAATGATATATTCCTATATTCAATCATAATTATGCCAACTCAACTCAATTCCAGAATTACAACCAATTTTTCAATTAGAAGAAATACCTAAAATCAAATCAATAGTGATCAAGTATTGATTAGCATTAAGCAAAGAGTGGGATGATCAAATACATGAAATTAACTTGTATTGAAATAGTAAAACAGATTACATTAGAGTTTTCACAATGTTCATCTGACCCTAACTCAAAGAGATTTAGCTACTCATAATGAAAGGGGAAGAGATAAGAGAAATCAAACAAATGGAAGAATAAGAAGCCATTGATTCTTCAAGGTATTGTTCCCAAGCTTGAATCATCAATGGAAGTGGAAGAAGAAGAAACCCTAGCAGAGCTCTAGGTAAAACCCCCAAAATTATGGAATCCAGAAAAAAAAGAACAAAAAATTAGAATGGCCTTGTTCTGTGTTTCGTTTGGCTTTTAAAATTGGTTGGCTAACGGCCATCGCCTCGCGATGGCCCATCATCACCTCGCGATGGCCCGCGTGTGAGGCAAGATCCAACAGCTCCAAAGATCCTTCCAATCAGCAGCTCGCCTCGTGATGGATGTTCCTCACCTCACGATGGAACGCACTCTCGCCTAGCGATGGAGAACCATCGCTTCGCGATGGACACATGAATGATATTTTTTTTTCTCTTTCTTCCAAATTAAAACCAACCTATTTCAATCAAAAATTTTCATTCCATTAGCTAATGAACATCAAAAACCTATAATACTAAAAAATAATGAAAACTTATCTAAATCCTACATAAATTCTTTAATTCTAAAACTAATTTGACCCAAAAACTTACTTATGCTAGAGATTCAACACAACCCCAAACTTAGAGTTTTGCTTGTCCTCAAGCAAACAACAATTTCAAACAAGGGTCAAAGAATAAAATCAAATTTTGATTCATTTTTCAAACAATCCATTCAATCTCAGTCACGAAATTGAACAATCTACAAAAGTTTCATCAATCATTGCATAATCAATTCACTTACTCTTTTGCCTTTGTATTTCCCAATCATCACAGCTTTATGTAACCAAAATCATGGATCCACTAAAAGCAACAAATTCATCCTTACTACTCCTCTCCAGAAAAAGTGTTTCACTCAACTCAAGTGTCTAGAGATGTAAATTACACTCAATTCACATCACAAGAAGCACCTTACCATAAGATTGATAAAGTTTTAGAGAAGTAAATGCAATGTAATGCACACACACACAAAAAGAGGTCTTTTTGGGTTGTAAAGCTAGGAAATCATTTGGACAAGAGGCTTTTTGTACTTGGAATTAGGCACAAGTCATTTTATGACACTCATAAGCCATCCTTCAATTTATTCAGTACCAAATTCCCCAAAATAATTCTTCAAAATAAAAGAAATGAAAAACAAAATAAGATGCAATTTTTTTCTTTTTTATTATTATTATTTTTTCATATATTTTATTTTCTTCTTTTTTTTTTTTTTTTTACATAATTGGACATGAACAAGTCCACAACTATCCCAAACTTAAAACATTGTTTGCCCTCAAGCAACCCCAAACTTAAGAATTGGCCAAGAAATGCCATGAAATGACCCATACCTAACTCCAAGTAAATAGGGACAATGGTTTTCCAGTTATGAGCTTGTAATGAGGGGTAAGATCAAAGAAAGGCTAAAGGCTCAAGGGGACAGCAAAGGATCAAACTATGCAGGTGGTTTATTTAGGCTCTAGTTAAGAACAAGAAAAATGCCTCAATGTGTTTGAATAAGCAAGCAAAAACAACTAAGAACTAAATCAAGTTCTAAAAAATGCCACATGCAATGGAAGAACATATGAAAGAAATGATAGTGTTCAGGCCCAAATACTCACAAGTGTGTGTGAGAGTGAGGAAAGACATGTAACAATCAATTTCACCTTGATAGAAGTTACAGTGAGCTGCTGAAAAAGGTACACACTCAAGCAAAATTTCATCTCCTGAATTATGCAACTCATGCAAAACTAAGTGTCAAGTTCACAATGGAATGCAAAATTTAAAATTTAAGCAAGGAAAGAGTTCAATGCAGACACAACAGTCAAGAGAATTAACAGTCAGCAGCTAACAAAACCTGAATAATGAAAAGTAACAAACGAGTTCAATTGGGCAAGAGAATAGAAAAATAAAAAAACAAACGCCCTCAATTGACTCATCAGCTAAAACCTAGCATTACGCTCTGCAACAGCATCCTCTGAGTTCCCTACATCCTTAGTAACAGACTGATCATCCGGATGCTGCTGTGCTCTCTCCACATCACCCTCTAATTGCTCCTCATCATCCTCAGCAACCTGATCTGCCTGGATAGGATTATCAACTGGTTCCTCCTCAACATCTGGTGCAGCAACTCTAGACCCACCAGTACCATGGCTATGCCCCATAAACGGTTACATCATACTCTGGAAGTATTACTCGGTGGAAGGATCAAGTGACACATCAGCTAGCAAGGATAAATCACATCCCCATTCTGAAGCCCGAGATCTCATTATCAACTCGATGTTACTCATAGACTGGAAACACAGAGCATTCAGCCTTCCAAGAGACTGAATGTGCTGACTATGAAGAGCCTGTGTAGCCTGAATGATGGAAAGATGCTACTGTATATCAGCCAAAGATAGTGGCTCAGGGGCTAATGCAGGTGCCCTGGGTTCCTCTTCTTGTAGCTCTGGTGTTGGTGCAGCATCAATTGGTCCCGATGGTTGTTTCCTCATCCATTGTGCTGTAATTGGCGCTGTGGGCTTCCCAATGGTATCAGTATCTGATGCAGGAACATTCGCTTTAGCACATAACAAGCAAATTAAATATGGGTAAGCCGGAGTGCTAGTATCATCATTCAAAATTTGGAGCATTTTCATAGCAATGATATCACCGAGGTTGATGGATTCACCCTTCATAAGTGCAATAATGAGTTATGCTCTGTGAATGATGACATCCGAGCTGTTTGAATAAGGAAGGATAGTGTGATGAACAAATGCAGACCACGCCTTGGCGAGTGGTTTCATATCCACACTTTTGAATCTCTGGGGTATATTGTCCCGGGTCTTGAACCATTCTGCACCTGGCCTGCATAGGTACTCTAGCAACTCATTATAATCAATCACCTCATCTGTTCTGGTCTTATAAGCACACTCCCATGGAATAGGAAGACTCAGACCTTCATTAATGCGTTGCCCAATAAAACTGATGGATTTGCCTCTTACAGAGCTCACATAGACACAAGATGTGCCCGGAACTTTGTAGGCGTTAGCATAAAACTCCCGTATAATTTTCAGACAATGATCGTTGACAAATCTAGTCAGCTTTCCCCATTTCCTCTAAGCAATTTTAGATTGAATCACTGGTATGGACTCCTGATGGAAATCAAAGGTTCTGTCAGCGATGATCTTCTTCTTGTTGATGATAGATTTGAACCTTTCTTGATGTTCAACAGAGTAGTACAAATGCTCTATAAACTCAGGTGCTTGCTCTTCAACCTGCTTCCTCTTTTCCTATTTTTCTTGTTTTGATGCCATGTTCTGAAAATGAAATATAGCATTCAATCATTGAAGGTCATGCAGTGCCACAAAACAAGAAGTTCACTCCTCAACTTAAGTCAGAACATGCAACAAATACTTTAGAAACAATGTGTGATCATGCAATTCCCTTTATGTACACAAGGCTTCACGCACAATCAAGAAGTAACTGAACATGTAACCAATTTACAAGAGAGTGCACAATCTCAAAAACATGTTTTGGCAATAACAAGCAAATAGACATATATCATTGGGAATTTACCAAACATGTGGTGGGTGAAGTATCTACAATGGGAAAATTTGGAAACAAAGATGCCCGTACATTACCATTCCATAAATTCACAACTTAAACCAAAATCATAAATCTACAACTTATTTCAGTCACACAATACTATGAAAATCACTTGGTAGCATGCACAACTTATGGGCGCAGCATAGCAGCATTATGAGAAAAGGAACAAAAGAAAACCTTCACAATAATGAACATTTACATGAACCCTAAAATGAAGATAGAGGAGAAGGCATACCTGAGGATGGATGGCAGAGAAAGGAAATGTGAAGAGTGGGTTAGAATTAGAGAAATGGAAGAAATTTTGGTGAGGGGAAGAGCTGAGAGAAAACCCTAGCAGAGAATATGGACTATGTGCGTGGGAAAACACTTCAAATGACCAAGTATTTAAAGAATATGAACCATCGCCTGGTGACAACAAAATGTCGCGCCGCGATGGAACACACTAGGCAGATTGAAAGATGGTCATCGAGCCATCGCCTGGCAAATGATACACCATCGCCTGGCGAAATAAGTCAGAGGGCTCAGACTTGAAATTCGCCTTGCGATTAAAACTGCTCGCCTGGCGATGGCACTCTTGGGAGTACATAGAAATTTGGTCTTTTAAATCGCCTTGCGATTAAAAATCATCGCCTGGCGATGAAAGTCAAAAGCAAATTATTGGAAATTCGCCCTGCGATGAAGACATCTCGCTTGGTGGTGGATACTGGAAAAGAGACCTGAATTTACACGTCCCATCTCGCCTCGCGAAGGCTTCATCCTTGCCTCGCGATATAAGTCAGTGACATTTAGCGAGAAATTCGCTGCGCGATGGGAGATCTACCGTGAGGCGATGAGCACTGGGAGGAACTTTGAATTTTCACATCACATATCGCCTCGCGAGGGCCTCAGCAATGCCTCGCGATTGAAGTCAGAAATAACTTACCAGAAATTCACTGTGCGATAAGGAATTATCACCCCGCGATGCACCCTGATTCAAATTTGGGTTGTTTAAGTCAGTCTCTCACCTGGCGAGATGTCCCTTCTCGCCTGGCGATGAAAGTCATAAACAACTTGGAAGAAATTCGCCTCGCAATGAAAACTTCTCGCCTGGCGATGGCACGCTGGGAGGCACATAGAACCCTTTTGCCTTTCAAATCGCCTCAAGATGAAAACTGCTCGCCTGGCGATGGTGACTGAAAATTGATATCGCTAGGCGATCAAATTCATTCGCCTGACGAGGCACTAAACTTCTTCTGCTTTAATTCTAACTTTCAACAGCTCATTCCTTGCTTAAACAACAGAATTTCAACATCATCCCTGTAGCAACAAGTACTAAATCAGATCATAACTAGTATTTCATTTTGACAAAAACAAAATAAAGAAAATTTCTACTCAAAATGAATTCAAAATGATTAAGAAAGAAAATTTGATTGGGTTGCCTCCCAAGAAGCGCTAGTTTAACGTCATTAGCTCGACGCCTTATGATTTTTATGGCTCATGCAAAACAAGAGCAACTTGTGCTCTTTCTATCACCCCACCAAGATAAGGTTTCAACCTTTGACCATTGACTTTGAAAGATCGTTTTGAAACTGAATCTTCCACGTCTATTGCTCCATATGGTGTCACTTCTTTGACAGTGAATGGTCCTGACCATTTAGACTTCAATTTTCCTGGAAACAACCTCACCCGTGAATTAAACAACAACACTTGTTGTCCAGGATTAAAGTTTCTCTTTGAGATGTACTTGTCATGATAGACCTTCATCTTCTGCTTGTATATCCCCATATTCTCATATGCGTGCACACGCAGTTCATCCAGTTCATGCAAAATTAATTCTTTTTCGCCACTCAAGGTAGGATCAAAATTCAAGAACTTTAAGGCCCAATATGCCTTGTGCTCAAGTTCTACTGGTAAATGGCAAGACTTACCATAAACTAGTTGATATGGTGACAAGCCTAAAGGTGTTTTGTAGGCTGTCCTATATGCCCATAAGGCATCATCCAATTTATGTGCCCAGTCCTTCCTTGAATTACCAACTGTCTTCTCCAAAATTCTTTTGATTTCTCTATTTGATACCTCCACTTGGCCATTGCATTGAGGATGGTAGGGAGTGGCCACTTTATGTTTAACATCATACTTGGAAAGAACATTTTGGAGTTAGTTATTACAGAAATGAGTTCCCCCATCACTTATCAACACCCTTGGAACTCCAAATCTAGAAAAAATGTTCTTTTTGACAAATTTGACCACTGTTTGAGCATCATTTACAAGAGTGGCCATGGCCTCAACCCATTTTGAGACATAGTCAATAGCCACTAAAATGTATTGATTGGAGTAGGAAGAAGGAAATGGCCCCATGAAGTCAATGCCCCAACAATCAAATAATTCAACTTCTAAAATGGGATTCAAGGGCATTTCACTCTTTCTTGAGATATTGCCTGTTCTTTGGCATTTGTCACAAGCCTTCACATGGTTATATGCATATTTAAAGATAGATGGCCAATAGAATCCAGACTGTAATACCTTAGCAGTAGTACATTCTCCATTGAAATGCCCTCCACAAGGGGAATCATGACAGTGCCAAAGTATCTTCTGCCCTTCATATTGTGAGACATACCTCCTGAGAAGTCCATCTGGGACAATTTTGAAAAGAAATAGATCATCCCAAATGTAATATTGGGCATCTCAAAAAAATTTCTTTTTCTGTTGCCATGTAAAGTCTTTTGGTATAACATTAGCAGCATTGTAATTAGCTATATCAGCAAACCATGGCCTCTCCTTAATTGCAAACAACTTCTCATCTGGAAACTCCTCAAGGATATCTCTCTCTTTAGCAGTGACTTCTGAGTTTTCCAGCCTGGACAAGTGGTCTGCTACCACATTTTCGCTTCCCTTCTTGTCTTTAATTTCAAGATCAAATTCCTACAACAATAAAATCCACCTAATCAGTCTAGGTTTTGATTCTCCCTTAGTTAGCAAATATTTAATTACTGCACGATCAGTGAACACAGTAATCTTAGATCCAATCAAATAGGAACAAAATTTCTCTAAGGCAAATACTATGGCAAGCAATTCCTTTTCAGTTGTGGCATAATGAATTTGGTTCTCATTAAGGACCTTGCATGCATAATAAATTGCATGGAAAAATTTTTCCTTTCTTTGCCCTAATACAGCTCCTACTAGATAGTCGCTTGCATCACACATAAGTTCAAACAGTAACTCCCAATCAGGGACTACAATAACAGGAGCAGAAATCAATTTGTCCTTCAAAAGATTAAAAGCATGCAAGCACTCATTATCAAAATCAAAAGAAGAATTCTTAATGAGCAGATTGCACAATGACTTTGTAATTTTTGAAAAATCTTTGATGAATCTTCTGTAGAAGCTAACATGGCCTAGAAAACTTCTCACGCCCTTCACATTCAATAGTGGAGGTAGCTTTGCTATCACTTCAATCTTAGTCTGATCTACCTCCATACCGCTGGCTGAAATCTTGTGGCCAAGTACAATTTCTGCCTGCACCATGAAGTGACATTTCTCCCAATTTAAGACTAAATTGGTTTCCACGCATCTCTTAAGAACAATAGTGAGGTTAGACAAACAATGATCAAATGAAGTACCAAAAATAGAGAAATCATCCATAAAGACCTCTATATATTTTTCAATCATATCAGCAAAGATAGAAAGCATACACCTCTAAAAAGTAGCGAGAGCATTGCAAAGACCGAAAGGCATCCGTCTATATGCAAAAACTCCATAGGGACGGGTAAATGTTGTCTTGTCTTGGTCTTCAGGATTGACTGTAATTTGATTATAACTAGAATAGCCATCAAGGAAGCAATAATAAGCTTGTCCAGATAATCTCTCAAGCATCTGGTCCATGAATGGAGGGGAAAATGATCCTTCCGAGTAGCTTGGTTGAGCTTCCGGTAGTCGATACACATACGCTAACTAGTGAATGTTCTAGTGAAAATTAATTCATTCTTCTCATTCCTCACCACAGTCATACCTCCTTTTTTAGGAACAACCTGAACCGGACTCATCCAAGCACTATCTGAATTAGGATAAATCATTCCGGCTTCAAGGAGTTTTAGCACCTCCTTTCTCAATACTTCTTTCATTGTGGGATTTAACCTTCTTTGTGGCTGAACCACTGGCTTGAATTCCTCCTCGAGTTTGATCTTATGCATACAAAAAGCTGGACTTATTCCTTTTAAGTCAGAAATAGTCCATCCATTTGCAGTTTAGTGCTCTTGGAGTACCCTTACAAGCTTTTCTTCTTCAAGTTTTGATAAAGAACTGCTGATTATCACTGGATTTGCATCTTGATTGCCAAGAAAAGCATATTTCAAATGAGATGGCAAGGGTTTCAACTCTAGTTTTGCTTTGTCCTCCACCTTATCATTACTCAGCTCTTCTTTCATCTTACTGACAGCACTCTTTGCTTGATTTGCTTCTAGATACTGCAAACACTCCTCAATGATTTCATCATCCACCTCACCATGATCATCGATGGCATTCATAATCACTCTTTCAAGAGGTATAGTTGGAGTGTTGTGCTGAATAGATTCTGCAACTATAGTATCAATTAAATCCACCCGATAAGAAGTTTCTTTATCATCCGGGTGTTGCATCGCTTCAAAAACATTAAAGGTGACTTTCTCATCCTTCACTCGCAGCATTAATTGCCTTTGCTGGACATCAATGAGGGCTCTTCCAGTAGCTAAAAATGGTCTTCCCATAATTAAAGGTACCTCTGCATCCTCATCCATGTCCAACACGACAAAATTAGCTGAAAATATAAATTTATCGACCCTTACTAGCACATCTTCCATGACTCCATAGGGGTGTTTAATTGACCTATCTGCAAGTTGCAAAGCCATTCTTGTTTGCTTGACCTCACCTCCCCCAAGCTTCTTAAGCATAGACAATGGCATTAAATTTATGCTTGCTCCCAAGTCACAAAGAGCTTTACCAATGGTCATGTTGCTAATAGTGCATGGAATTGTAAAACTCCCCAAGTCTTTCAATTTTGGGGGAAGCTTCCTTTGAAGTATTGCACTGCACTCTTCTATCAATGCCACCATTTCATCCTCCTTGAACTTCCTCTTCTTAGTCAATAATTCATTCATAAATTTAGCATATGTAGGCATTTGCTCCAATGCCTCTGCAAAAGGAATGTTGATTTAGAGACGTTTGAAAATATCCAAGAACCTTGCAAACTGCTCTTCTTTCTCCTTTTTCTTGCTCAATTGAGGATATGGTAACTTCACATATGATGGGATCACTTGAGGCTTATCCCCTTCTTGCAAAATCTAACGCTTTGTTCTCCTCAAGAAAGAGTCTTCATCTACTAAGTTAGAACTCTTTTTATCCTCATTTTTCTGATTTTCAACTTCGACTTCGTTTTTTTCTTTTTCATTTTCTTCTATGTTCACAATGTTACTCTT
This sequence comes from Ormosia semicastrata, assembly GCA_029884595.1. NCBI lineage: Eukaryota > Viridiplantae > Streptophyta > Magnoliopsida > Fabales > Fabaceae > Ormosia > Ormosia semicastrata. Next base: position 28,222,017 of record JAQQTO010000053.1, on the reverse strand, counting down.
TTTATTTGACTCTTCATCCAACATCTCCTTCACATTTGTCTCAGCAGATCCTGAAACTAATGGCTCCACCACCTCTGGTGTGACAGTTTTCCCACTTCTCAAAGTTATGGCTTTGCATGACTCATTTTTAGGATTATCCGCTGTATTTCCAGAAAATTTTCCCCTGGATTGTTCAGCAAGTTATTTTAAGAGCTGTCCAATTTGATTCTCAAGGATTTTGATGGATGCTTCTTGGTTTTTGAAATGAGCCTCATGATTTTAGAAATTGGTTTGGGTCATATGCATGAATTGAGTTAATGCTTCTTCTAAAGTAGAAGGCTTCTCTTTAGGTTGCTGTGGTTGAGGAAGTTTGCTTGATTGAGGAGCTTCATGTTGTTTCCAAGAAAAGTTGGGATGATTCCTCCACCCTGCATTATAGGTGTTAGAATAAAGGTTCTCTCTTTGCTCTTGAAAATTTCCCACATAGTTGGCTTGCTCATTTGAATCACTTTGAGCTTCACAATTACCATTCTCATGTCCTCCCCCACAAAAATCATACCTCATACATTGAATCACAGCTTTGGAATGATGAGATTGAGAGGAACCTGTTTGTAAAGCTTGAAGTTGTTTGGTGAGAACCTCCAATTGTTGAGAGACCAATTTGTTTTGGGCTAATAAAGCATCATGGGCATCTAGCTCTAAAACACCCCTCCTTGCTTGCATTCCTCTATCATAATGAATGAGATACTCATTTGAAGTCATTGCTTCCACTAACTCTCTTGCTTCTTCGGCCGTCTTGTTATTCATTGTACCCCCTGCCGAAGCATCTAGCATCATTTTTGTATTTGGTCTCAACCCATGGCAAAATGTTTGTATTTGTATTAAATCATCATAGCCATGGTCTGGACACCTCTTCAAAAGCCCTTTGAACCGCTCCTATGCTTTATAAAGATTTTCTCCATCTTTTTGCTCAAAGCTGGTGATTTCAGCCCTTCTTTTGATAGACTTGGAGGTAGGGAAGAATCGGTCCATATATTTGTCCTCCAATTCATTCCAAGTAGTAATACTTCCTTGAGGAAGTGATTGTAACCAATCCTTTGCCATGTCTCTCAAAGTAAAAGGAAATAATCCCATCCTCTTAGCTTCTTCAGAAACACCATCCAGCTTCAATGTACCACAAATCTCAAAGCAATTCACCAAATGCTGGTTGGGGTCTTCATTATCCGCTCCAGAAAATTGATTCTGCTTGAGAACATTCAATAAAGAAGTTCTGATCTCAAATGCATTTGCCTCCACTGGTTGATACTCAATAGCCAACCTCTGACGGTTATTCCTCTGGCCAAAATCTCCCAAAGTCTGCCTAGGTAGTGGTTGTGCAGCCATGACCTCTACTGTGAGAGTATTAAAAGAAGAAGTAGACTCTTGTTTTTCTTGAGTTATTTTCTGCTGCTTTCTTCCTATTTGCTTTTTCTGTCTTCATAATCTCAAGATCAAGCAAAAATTCAGCTGTGTGTTTTCCTTGCATAAACAGAAAATAAGAGAATAGCAAGTAGCAAATCAACGATATTTAAAAATGAAGGAAAGTAATGCAATTAAATTATAAGCAAAACAAAATAGAAAAAAATAAAAACTATTGTCCAAAGTAGTAACTCCTTTGCCTTACTGATAATCAAATCAACAATCCCCGGCAACGGCACCAAAAACTTGTTGAAGATCAAAACAAATTCGGCAAGTGCACCGAATCGCAACAAGTAATATAATGATGAGAAAAGAGATATCATTTCCACAAGGATTGTAATTGTTTATCAAAGCAAAAGAAAAGATTGTTTCTACTTGAATTGAAAATAAACTTTTGGTAACTTGGAATGTATTAGTTTTAAACAAGTATAAGTGGAATGAATTAAAACAGAACAATTAACAAATTAAAGAATATTTTTGGATTTTAAAGGAGAAGAAAATCTATCGAGAAAAAAGGCTAGGGTCTGAATCCCATTGTTTACCCTCTTATGCTACTGATTTACCTTCAATACAAGTGATAATCATGCATTTGAAGTTCCAATCAACATATTAGACTTACATCAATTCCTTGATTCAAAGCCCCTTTAACCCAAAATACAAAACCCAATTCCTTAGGTAATTGTTAGTTCAAATTAAGCATTAATAAAAATGATTTCATGAAACACATAATTACAATGATATATTCCTATATTCAATCATAATTATGTCATCCCAACTCAATTCCAGAATTACAACCATTTTTCCAATTAGAAGAAATACCCAAAATCAAATCAATAGTGATCAAGTATTGATTAGCATTAAGCAAAGAGTAGGATGATCAAATACATGAAATTAACTTGTATTGAAATAGTAAAATAGATTACATAAGAATTTTCACAATGTTCATCTGACCCTAGCTCAAAGAGATTTAGCTACTCATAATGAAAGGGGAAGAGATAAGAGAAATCAAACAAATGGAATAAGAAGAAGCCATTGATTCTTCAAGGTATTGTTCCCAAGCTTGAATCATCAATGGAAGTGGAAGAAGAAGAAACCCTAGCAGAGCTCTGGGTAAAAACCCCAAAATTATGAAATCCAAAAAAAAAAAGAACTAAAAATTAAAATGGCCTTGTTCAACGTTTCGTTTGGCTTTTAAAATTGGCTGGATAATGACCATCACCTCGCGATGGCCCATCATCACCTTGCGATGGCCCGCGTGTGAGGCAAGATCCAGCAGCTCCAAAGATCCTTCCAATCAGCAGCTTGCCTCGGATGGATGTTTCTCGCCTCGTGATGGAACACACTCTCACCTAGCAATGGAGAACCTTCCCCTCACGATGGACGCATGAATGAGATTTTTTTTCTCTTTCTTCCAAATTAAAACCAACCTATTTCAATCAAAATTTTTCATTCCATTAGCCAATGAACATAAAAAACCTTTAATACTCAAAAATAATGAAAACTTATCTAAATCCTACCTAAATTCTTTAATTCTAAAAGTAATTTGACCTAAAAACTTACTTGTGCTAGAGATTCAACAGTAACTAAGTTTCATTTTGCTTGGGTAAAAGAGTGAAGCTCTTGGTAATGAAATAAAGTTAGATTAATTTCTCTCTTGTACTTAACTGATATATTTTCAAGTGGTCATTATACGTATTGTATTTTGTTTCCAATCAATTTAGAAACCCTCCTTGTAAAGTGGAGTTCTTGATTTGTTGTAGACAAGATATTGGCACAATGAATGCTTGAACCCATTTACAAGTTTTGGTGTTAGAAACTCTCCTTGTAAAGTGGAGATCTTGATTTGTTGTAGACAAGATTTTGACTCAATGAATGCTTGATCCCATTTATGAGTAGTGGTATTAATAGATGATTAAAGGAATCATAATATAATTACGTATAAAATTTTTAATGAACTTTGAACGATGTATCTTCCAATTGGAACCTCCGTTATGTGTGGATTCTAATTGAGTTATAAAAAGAATTAATCTTGTTATTATTTTATTTACCAAGAGTAGATCTCCTAACCCAAGTAAATCTTTTTTATTTGTTGTGACAAAATATTTACTTTACCTTAATTAATTTTTCTTCATCAAGTCTATGTGATTTGACCTCGGACTCACCGAAAATTTATTACTTGAGATAACCTGCACTTGAGTTTGCAACTTAACTTTTAATACCGCATCAAGTTTTTGGTGCTGTTGCCGAGGACTTGATTTGAAGAACAAATTTCTAGTGTAAATATTTTGTATATATTTTCTTCTCTTTTAATTTTTTTTCTTTTGTACATACTAATTTACTAACTTAGTGGGGGAACCTCTTCCTTTTATTTTCTTTGTACATATTAACTTAGTTGGGGTAATTCTCCCTTTTAATTTCTATACAGTTGGGGTAATTTTTCCTTTTATTTTCTTATACATATTAACTTAGTCGGAAACTCTCCCTTTTATTTTCTCGTATATACTAACTTAGTGGGGAGAAACTCTCCTTTTATTTTACGCACTAACTTAGAGGGGGAACCTCTCCCTTTTATTTTTTTTTGTACTTTACTAACTTAGTGGGAGAAACTCTCCCTTTTATTATTTTATTTTTTTGTAATTTACTTTTTACACTTTATTTTATTTTATTTTATGGTTGATTTATACCATACTTTTGTTAATATTTATTTATCTTGTTAATATTTATTTACTTTGTTAATATTTACTTGGTGGCGGGTTTATACCACATCCTTGTTTATATTCTTTTTCTATTTTAAGTCATTTATTTATGCTTAATTGTTAATATTTAAATGGTCGGTTTTACCACCTACTTGTTCATTATTCTAATAGCAGGTTTATACCGCCTACTTGTACATTTTTTTTTCTATTTTAAGTTACTTATTTATGCTTAATTGATATTTTGATTTAAATTCTGGTCGTTTAGTTAAAATTAATCCTAATACTTTATATATTGATCTGTTTCAAAAAAAAAATTAAAAAAAGTTACTTAAATTCAAACTTTTTTGACAACAGTCAACCTACTTATATAGGAGCTATTATTACTTTTTCTATTCTCTTCCCTATTTAAACACTCTATTTTCTTCACTTTCCTGCAACTCATAATCATTCAAAGAGAGTGTGAGTGTTGAAATGGAGGGAGCTTCTTCTTCTGTTCGTAGACTTACCAATATCTATGTATTTTGTGGGTCAACTTATGGGAAGGGTTTAGAGTATGTAGACGCAACAATCACTCTTGGTCTAACACTTGCTACGAGAAAAATTCATTTAGTATATGAGGGAGGTAGCAGTGGGTTAATGAAGGCTGTATCACTTGCTGCACATTTAAGAGACAGTCAAGTTTTATGTATCATTCCTAGACCTTTAGCTCGACAGAATATCACTGGAAAAATAATTGGGGAGGAGCTTCAAGTATCATCTATGGATGAACGAATGAGGACAATGCTTGCAAACTCTGATGCATTCATATCCTTACCGGGTGGTTTTGGTACTTTGGAAGAAATTTTTTGAATTGTCTCTTGGGCTCATCTGAACATCCACCAAAAACCCATAGATTTGTTGAATGTTAATAATTTCTTTGATCTTTTGTTATATTTTCTTGACCATGCTGTGGAACATAAATTCATCACACCTTGGGTAAGACGACTCCTTGTTTTTGCTTCCACTATTGATGAGTTGATTGATGAATTAGAAGCTTTTATTTATGAACCTGATCCAGCAACAGCTCAGATAGATTAGTCCGAAGGAAGCGGTGAGGGAAGCAGAATGAAAAGAAAGCCAGCTAAGACACTCCAACTATTTAAATAATTACAAGCTTTGGTTTTATTTATCGTACTTTGTTTCTGTTTAAATTTGTGTGAACTTTCTCTTTTCAATAATTGCAACAACAGGTATTTTCTTCTATCCTTTACCTTTTTATGTTTTAACATTGAGGACAATGTTGTGATCTAGTTGGGGGAAGGATAGTTAACTAAAAAAAAAGGAAGAAGGGCTAAACTTCGGTTGTACTTGGTCTTTAATTAGATTAAGAGCCCCGGGTAAATGCCCATCCTATCATAGACTCAAGAGGAGACCTTCGCAAGCCAATCTATAAATAAAGTTCGTGTGTCATGCTCTGTAGAGAGCCATATGTTACATTCCCAGTTCTTGGAACTTAGGCTCTGTAGCGTTGTTGGACCAAAAGAGGAGTTCTATCTTTGCTGTGAAACGTAAACAGTTACTGAGCATTATCTTGTACTTAACTAGATGAGCTCTGATGCGCCAGGTCATACCGGTGGTGTCGAGTATGCACCTATATTCAGATTGAATGCCTTTAAGTAGGTGTTCGGACTAGTTGTGTAAATTCTAGCCACAGTAGAGATCTGAAGCCATGCCTTGTACGGATGGACTGCACTGGTGACACGCAGTATAAAGATATGCCACCTTGTATATAGCTTTTGAGTGAATAATCTTTTTGGTGAGGTCCTTCAGGGGTTTCTAGACTTCTTTACCCTGATGATTTTCTTGAAGTCTTAAAAAAAAAATTAAGATGTATATTAATTGATATGATTGTTAGAAACCTATAGCAAAACCAATTAGGGATGGCAGAGTAAGGAGTAATTTTACTATTGAGATGCATCTAGATTGGGATAGATAATGAGTTTGTGTGGAAGTAGCAAATAGATTCAGGGAAATTTGCATGATTGAGTAAATTATTTTTTTTCTTAAACATCACATGCTTGGTTATGCATGTTGAGTTTTTTTTGGACTGAGAATGATGGATATATGCCTTGTGAGATTTTGAGCTCATCGATGAATGGATTGAACATCTGTACCATTCTCTTCTTTCTTGTGTGATTTTTTTTCACTCATAGAATTATTACTCTAGAACTTACTTTGATTCTTTTTTAGACTACTTTTTCACATGGATACATAAACATGATTGAGACAATTTTCTTGAATTAACTACTTTGGCCAAATAGCCAACCTTGCATATTTTCCTTTGCTTAACCTCTTTGAGCTTATTTGACCATTAGTTGTTTCGAACTCATTATGTGCCTTAAATGAAAAATTATGTTCTTACCTGACCTTAGGGAATAAGAGAACATTGGCTTTGTTATCGGATGAGTTTCTTGAATAAGTGAAGGGGTATGTGTGCAAGTATTTCTAAAAAAAAAAAAGTTGATCACTACTGCAACTAAAGAATGCACCTTGTGACATATTCATACCTAGAATGAGAATGGATGCTTGGAAATAACAGGAAGAGAAAGAGAATGTTCATGCCTAACAATGAATTCAATCTACCATATTGGCATTGATCTTTAACAAAACATTAGTCAAATATTGGTCATTATCCTTTATGAGAAGGAAGCAAATAGAGAAAGAACTAAGAAATTCTTGGGAAATTTAGACTGAATGCTCTCAAACATCTTCTCTACTCTAACTGTATCATAATGCTCTTTTATTCTCTTTTGTATTTAACTTGTCTTATCTATATTGCTTTCTCCTATACCATAATCCCATTACAACCTTAAATAAAGTCCTCATGATTTGTGTATAAATGTTATTTTTGAGTAGTGGAGAAGTAGAAGATAAATAAGCTTATAGCAGTGCAATTATTCATGAGTTGAATAGAGTGAAATGCTTACCTTTTAAACACTTGAGAGATTAAGAATGAATTCTGTGAGAATCTATCATTCTTGATTCATTCTTTTCAACTGAAGTTTCCTTGCCTGTTGGTTTGAGGTGTGAAGAAATGTTACCTCATGAATGTTTTAATCCCTTGAATGTCTAGTTGCTCTTCTTGATTCATTTAATCCTTTTGAGTTTTTAGTTTTTGAGTCTGTGCCGTTTTTCTTTGTTCCTTAGTTTTTGTTTCTTGTGTTTTGCCCAGGAGTGCAAAAGTTAAGTGTGGGAGAATTTGATAACACTGTATTTTATACATTTTATAAACCTCTCACTAGGTTTCTTAAGGTTCAATTAAGCTTAATTGAGTTGGTTTTGACACATTTTATGATATTGGACCTTATTGGATCATTGAAAGAATTATTGCATGAATTAGCCTTAATTTATCTTTTTGGCAGTGTTTAGTAAAATGGCTATAACTTGAGTTATAAATATCTGATTGATATAATTTTAGTCTTATAGGAAAGCTAAGAAATTCCCTACAATTTTTATGAAGACCTCAAATGTCCAATCATACGTTTGGATAACTCAAATTAGAGTTGAAGCAAGAACTAGGGTGCTGATCCTGATAGCTTGACCTATGAGTATCGTTCAAAACATATCTCGGGCTATAGGATGTAAAATGGGCTGCAATTTGGATAGTTGATATTTAAGACCCAAATCTACAACTTTCATGTTGAACATTTTTCCAGAAGCTGAGGTCTAATGGGTCATATTGGGCTTGGAAGTTAGAATAAAGGAGCTGTCACTAGGCCTGAGCAGTATGCAGTAATCAGACCATATCTTGAGTTGTAGGAATGCTTTTGGACTAAAACTAATGTCATTTGAAAGCTAAGATCCAAGCCTACAAAGTTTATGAAGACCACTTAGTGAGAAAATGATGAATGCAATGACTTCATAGCTAAATGATTTTGGGAGACAAAGAATCTCCATAATTTTCCACTCATCAAAAGTCATTTGACAATTTTCACTCATTTTTCACTCATCCACCCACTCACTAATCAGCCCCCTTGTCATTTTGTATCCCTAATCCTCTATAAAAGGTACCATTGACTGCTCATTTAGTAGTCTTGGTCTTAGAGGCCAAGATCATGCTATTATATTGTTGTAGTTTTCCTTTGTTCTAAATTAAAGTTATTTTCTTCTTCTTCTCTCTTTCTTTCTTCTTGTCTATGAGTAACTAAGTTTCATTTTACTTGGATGAAAGAGTGAAGCGTTTGGTAATGAAATAAGGTTAGATTAATTTCTCTCTTGTGTTTAAATGATATATTTTCAAGTGGTCATTATACGTATTGTATTTTGTTTCCAATCAATTTAGAAACCCTCCTTGTAAAGTGGAGTTCTTGATTTGTTGTAGACAAGAGATTGGTACAATGAATGCTTGAACCCATTTACAAGTTTTGGTGTTAGAAACTCTCCTTATAAAGTGGAGATCTTGATTTGTTGTAGACAAGATTTTGACACAATGAATGCTTGATCCCATTTATGAGTAGTGGTGTTAATAGATTATTAAAGGAATCATAATATAATTACATATAAAATTTTTAATGAACTTTGAACGATGTATCTTCCAATTGAAACCTCCGTTATGTGTGGATTCTAATTGAGTTATAAAAAGAATTAATCTTGTTATTATTTTATTTACCAAGAGTAGATCTCCTAACCCAAGTAAATCTTTTTTATTTATTGTGACAAAATATTTACTTTACCTTAATTAATTTTTCTTCATCAAGTCTCTGTGGTTCGACCTCGGACTCACCGAGAATTTATTACTTGAGATAACCTGCACTTGGGTTTGCAACTTAATTTTAATACCGCATCAGATACTAAGTTAATGTTAGCTTTGTATGATTGAGGAATTAAACTAATGTCATTTTATAATTGAAAGACTAAATTAATATTATCTGTATTTTGGAAAATCAAATTAATGTCAATTTCTATTATTAAAGAACTATAATATGCTAAACTTATTTAGAAGACCAAAATGATGTCACTTCTATCTTTAAGAAACTAAAATGTCAAAGTCTCACTATATGTATAGATAGATAGATACACAATAAAAATATGCAGCCGTGACTAATTCTATTTTGTGAAACATATCTAAAGTTTGTTATTAATTGACATTTAATGTATAAGCACTTATGAAAGTTATCTTGATTAGTATTTGAATTTCATTTGACAAAACTCTATTTTGGTGCCTCACTAATGCTTTTTTTTTTCTCAATTTAGTCCCTCATTGATCAATTTTTTACAATCAAGTCCTTCACTAATCAAGATTATTCTCAATTTGTTCCGTCTCTTTATCGAGAAATCCTATTATACTTTCAAAGTAATACTCTTAATGGTCGAGATTTCATTTAAATTTTATTAAATAATATTTTAATTTAATCTACCAACTTGTAGCTTTTGCAGTCCATATGTTATGTTTTTATTGGACTGAGTATAATACTCTCAAAGGGATTTGGCACCTCTTGTAGGTTTTGCAGTTCACATGTTATGTTTTCATTGGACTGAGTATAATACTCTCAGTGGGATTTAACACCTCTAAAATGCAGCTTGCACTTTATAGAGTAAAGTGCACACATCGTAACTTTTAAAAATAATGAATAGTAGAGATGAATCCAACTAATTTAATGAATTTACATCATATTCTATTAAAAATAATTATATCATTAAAAATTAAATAAAAGAAATCCTTCTTCCACTCTTTCTCTTCTTGCCACGGCCACTGTCGTTTTAATGAATATACTTTTTCCTTTCCTACTCATTGTCACCCTACCAAATATTGTCCTCCGTTCCATTTCAGTTCAGATCTGGCACACAACCATAACAACCAAAACCACACACATCGCCATCTTAGAGAGAGAAAGTCAGCACCTTTAAGACCCACATTTTGCCCACTGGCCATGGTGGAGGCACATACATAGACAACCTGGAGAATGAGTAATCTAAGGTTATTGGACACCACTGTCAGCATCGACCAAGTCCTCGACATCCCAACAACCCCACTGGGAGACATACAAAACAACAACAATAATAACTTCGTATCCAACCTCTCCCTAGCCTCCTCACAACGTTCATCATTGCATCCTGGTACCTCTCCAACATCATTGTCCTCTTGGTTTCATTCAACCAAGTCATTGTTGAGGCCCAATCGAAGGTGGTAGTGGCAGGAATAGCGGTGATGATGAGGGCTTGGTATTGTCAAGAGCATGAAGGGGAGAAGAAAGGGGAAAATTCAAAGAATGATTTCTTTTAATTTTTAAAGATATAATTATTTTTAAAAAAAATAGGAGGTGGATTCATTAAATGAGTTGGACTCATATCCACCATCCATTATTTTTAAAGGCTAGCATATGTGCACTTTACTCTCTAAAATGAATTTTTAGAGGAGCCAAATCCCTCCCAAAGTATACAAGAATCTCTCCTATTTATCTGTGGCTAGTGAGATGGATGGAAATCTTACCTATCACATTAAAGACCAACATGGCATTACAGTCAAGGTTCATATACTACTCAATTCATTATTTATACAAAAAAAATAATGGTCTTTTCATCATTTTGGATCTCTTCTCCTAATCCCTCTTCTCCAACTGTTAATGGTGTTCATTGGGTCGGGTTGACTGATGAACCTAAAAATCTAGCCCAAACCAATTAAGTTGTTTTGATTTAGTTTGAGTCAATGGGTCATATAGGGTCAAACCCAACCAAACTCGTCTTTCGTTGTTTTGGTTCTCAGGTTCAAGAATTTTGAATCCAAGACCTAACCGCCCAACCTGTTGACCTAAACTACCTTAATTTTTTTTATTAAAATTTTAGGGTTTAGGTAACCATTCTTTATCCTCAATCTCATCTTATTTCAAGGCTTAGCTTCCTCGATCAATTAAGCCTCAACTAATGATGGCTACCACCATAATTCTAGTGACGTTGATCACTAAATCGATGACTGCGGCCGCTATTTTCAAGGGATATAGTGGTGCGATTTGAATGCTCTTAGTGGCTACAAATATATGATGATGAGTGCGATAATCTCTTGCTTGTGGTGTAAGTGTGATAGCATTGAATTTGACTACTGTGAGTGTAATAAAGGCTATAAGTGTGAGGTGCTCCTAGTTGCTACAACCTACATGGCATCCTGGAATCTTGGTGGTGTAACGACGTCTAGTGTGACAACCTCTGGCTGGTTATGTGATGGTGTCTACTGTGACGACCTTTTGCTGGTGGTACGATCTTGTTGCTACTACGCTGGTGGTGCAGTAGCCTCCTTTTTGTGGATAAGAAAAAGCTTATGATTTTGGGGCAAAAGAGAAAGAGAAGGCAACTTTTTGTTTTTAAATTAGAGAGATTGAAGAATGAGTTTGGAAAAAAATAAGTAACTGATGACTCAACCCAAACCAACCTATTTTTAGTCAAGTTAGTTTAGATTAGGTTGGCTATCAAAAAATTCATAAACCTGAACCAAACTGAACTACTTAGATTTGATTGGTTTGGATTTTTTTTTCCACTAAACCTGAACCAACCCGACCCATGAACACCTTTACCAACCATTATAGGTTGCATTTATCCCTATGACTATACATCATCAACTGTGTCACTAAGTATGCCAATGTTAGTCGCAGTTGTTGGTCATGGTGGGAATATCACTGATGAGTTCACTAGCAAAGCCACAATTTTAAAAGCCACCCTTGGAAGTCATCTCCTTCCAATGCCTTTTGCCTCATTTTCCCATAATTTGATCATTTTTTATCCCTGTCTTATGATCCTATCACACGACTAATTTCCTTTGCTTTAATTTCAAGCCTTCAACCATAGTCAGTCATTTCTGTTCAATGAAAAAAGCATTCCATTTCAGTCCTTTATACTTACTACAAATTTTTCACATTTTTTTTTTTGCAATTATACTTATGATTTTTACTTATCCATAGAAACCCTGTCTTATCCAATTGAACTTCCATCTCTTCCTCAAGCTTGCAACTATTGAACCCCATCTCCATCTAGGTTTCTCAAAATGTTTAAAATTTCGAAGGAAGGAAACTGAACCCAATCATGAGGATTCAAAAGACAAGGTGAAATCTAATGTAAGAGATAGAGTCTTCAAAACAACAACTGCAATAGGTCACGATTCTATGTCTAGGGCAATTTCCAACTAGAATTGGAATCTATTATCAAATAACTCAACTGATCACTTCATTGATTGCAACCCTGATTGCTTTACCATTCTCCACAATCTTCTCCAACTAGGAAAACTTTATACATTGTTGGTTTTTCAAGCTTTAGTTTAGATTATGAGATGTTTTCTAACTATAAAGGTAGGTGCAATGAATATGGGGTTAGTGTTTAGGACCTAAACACAACGAAGCAAATTGATTTCTCCTATGAGCCTTTGGGTTTGCCACTAATTTTAACCGCACTTGAGGTTATGGATCACTCGTTTCGGTTGGTGTTGAAGGTGGTGCAACATTTGGGTGAGAGCGTGGTTAGGAAAATTTCTACAAATGGGATCAAAGGGCTTTTTAAGGGGCACCACATCCTAAAAAGTGGAGGTTGAACCCACTGAACCTGAGATTGTAGAGGAAGTTTCGAAAACCAAAGATGGCTAGGAAGGAAAATTTGGGCAGGATTCAAACATTTTCCTATTTTGATAGCATTGAATATATTGGGTAAGCTCATGTAGTGACATTGAAATAAGGGGTATTAAGGGAAATAAAAATATCTTTAAAGGGATAATTTAATAATTTTGCTACCTTAAGTTAAAAAAATGAATTAATTTTTTTTAAATGGGGGATCGATAGAGACAGAAGAGAATGCCTCTTCTTCTTCCTCAATGTACATTGCTCTTTTTGGAGCCATAACCAACTCTCCATCTTTCTTTCATTTTGGCACCAAATCTTTGCACCCACTTGTACCAAGAATTAGAGGTGAGTTTCTACTATTTTATTCTAGTTTCTGTTGTATCAAATCCCATAAATCCTCAAGTTTTGCTATCTTGAAAATGTTGGGTAAGTGTATTTTGGGAATTTGAGTAGAAATCTAAGAGTTTAGGAACTCCGGTTCTAGAAAATGGTAATGGGGAAGCCAAACTTTGAACTTTCTCACGAGTTTTTGAAAACCCTAAACCCAATAATTAGGGATTTTATCTAATTTTAAAATATTCTCATGAGTTTAAAAATAGGTAACTTTATTACTTGAAAATTCTCTACCAAGTAAAGGATAATTTTTTAGCTAAGTTTAGGAATTATTATATCTCAATATATTAAATTTTATTGATTTTGTGGCATTATCATTTGCTTCTTTGAGATCAATTAATTACTAAATTATGTATTAATTGTAGATATTTAAAAGTAAAAGTGGTGCAATTAGTAAGATACTGAGACATGTCATAAAGATAGAGTTTTGAAGAGATTTTATCCAAATCATATATCTCATCCAAAGACCCAATTACGTATGGAAACTTGAAGATAAAGATAATTGAAAATTGTATAAGGATCCTTAAGGAGAAGGGAATTTCTTGCAAATATGGATTCAACTCGTATTTTCTGACATTGCTACTATATTTAGACCATATCTTGGGCTATATATATCATATTGACACGATTCTTATGACGTTGGAAATCTAACTGAAAATGAAATAACTCTTCTGTTGACCTCAAATGTTATTTTTGCCATCTGAAAGATGAGAAAAATAAAGAGAGAAAAAGATGAAAATCTAGCAGCCTTCAATAGAAGGAGATTAAGTTTACTAAAATTGGTTTCCTAAATTCAATCTAAATCTTTTCATTAATTGGGGACCAATTATTGAGATTGAGTTTCTTAAATTTAGTTTTTTAAATCCAATCAATATCTTTATATTATTTGGGAATCAATTAAGGAAATTTTGTGCAAGATACACTTCTTTAGGTAAAATTTCTTATTAATAGACAATGAGAAGAGGGGGTGAGGACCAGAGAGAGAGACGCATAGCGCCGTACGAAGCAAAGGAAGAAGGAGTAGCTAATTTTATTTTCTTGAATTAGGATGAAATCCTAATCTTTTGTTTTAGATTAATTAACTTTGTTTAGGATATTTTTCCTTGTGCTATAATTGCACAATGATAATGATTATTGATTTTTAATTGTTTTTCAATTTAATTTGTATTGATTGTTTTTTAGTCAATTATTAAATTTAAATTGATATATTTTAATCACTTGCCTAATTCTTGTAGTCTTAGGTATGCGTTGTACAATAGTATTTATTACTTTTGTGATCTAAGAATTGAATAGTTCATCATATATTCAATAATTTATGTCATAATTTGAATAGGTCATGTTATTTTAGATGAATTATGTCATTAACTACATTTTAATAATCTTCAGTAATAATTAAAGCTTGTAGTCGTAGACACTCCATAGAATAAGATCAATTCCTATTCAAGTTAAATTCATCTTTGCATAGTTAGTGGTGGATTCAAGGTCCTAAAATTATTCTTTGATTGAACTTGCATTTTAATTTAAGTTATTTTATTTAGATTTATTATTTAATTTTAGTTTTAGTCAGCATGTAATTTAAAAACTTAGATTAATTAAATAAAATAAAAATCTTTCTTTAAATTAATTTAGGTAAATATTAAATTTTAGTTAATCTTACAACTCTCTGTGGGTATGACACCCTTATATTTGTCAAATATTACATAGATCTTATGCGCTTGCAAGTAAAGAGTAATTTTATTGCTTGAAAAATCTCTACCAAGTTTTTAGTACTTTATTCTTGGTGAGTTGATTTTGTGATTGCTTTACTTTAATTTTTGCCTATTTCAATTTTCAGTCTAGGATTTTTTTATTTATTTAATTTTTTATTTTATTTGTTCTATTTTATTTCCTTTTTTAAAATTTTATTTTATTTTATTTGTTTGGCCTTAGTATTTTTATTTATTTTTATTATTTTTAATTTTTGATGAAAAGGCTAGAGAAGGCCAATTCTACTCAAACTTGTGACTTTCTAAGTGCTTTTATTCCAACTCTTAATTTCTTTTTAGTTTGATATTTTGTTTAGTTTATGTTGGGGAGATGCTCATTATCATTATATTTGAAAGAGTACGACTCAAAGATAGAATGCATACTTAGAGCACTCAAAGTACAAAAGCAAACTACATTCGTTGATACTAATTTAAATATGGCAAATAATAATTGAGTACTTAGGGAGTATTTTACTCCAAATGTATATGATTCTCCTACTTATGTACGTTTGCCTGAGTTGGAGGCTTTTGACTCAAGAAGTAATATAGTTAAGGTTAATGAAATCTTTGGTTGTTCTCCATCTCTTGAAGCTATTTCCAGGATAGTGAGGTATGAACATTTTCTTCCTTGAGTTTATTTGGATTTAATAGCTCTAGCTGCAGGTAGAATTTTCTTTTATTCTTTAGATAGTTTTATTTTATTGCTTAAGTCAACTTAAGTGTCTCTCAGAGTTCAGAGCCTTTCTATGAAGATGTAAATAGCGTTGGCCAACAAAAAAAATTAAAACAAATACAAAAATATATATAAAAAAAGAGTTTGCTTGTTTGTTTATTTTATTTCATTTTCTTTTCTTTTTGTTATTTTTTTTCATTGCTAACAATTGTCAGGGTGTAGTTATTTTCTCCTTCTTCCCTTTTTAATTGCTGAGCATTTTAAGTATGTAACTCTTCCCTATTATTCTTTCTTCTTTTTATCTCGATAATTATATTGATGTATATTGTAACACCCTCCTTAGGGTGTCACATTTATACATCAAAACATCAAAAACTTAACAAAACATGAAAAAAAAAGGTTTAATCTTAGAAAATACGAATTTCAAATTTTCTTTTCAAAGCATAAACTTAAACAAAAGATAAACAACGTAGGATAACTTACTAAATATTACACACCAAAAAGAATATATACATCAATGGCATGGATCACAGTCCACCCAAAATTTACGAAGTTTATACACAAAGGACATAAACAATTGTTTAACAAAACATAAATAGCCCAAGTCTATATACCTAGGAAGTAAGGTCTTCCCTTGGACACTCCATTGGATCCTCCTCTGAATCCTCTGTTGGGTCCTCCTCCTCGAACTCCTCCCTAGTCAGCTCCCTCAGTTGAGGCAAAAGTTCATGAATAGGTGTCCTAGTATATGACACCATAGGATCCGGGTCCTCCCTCGGGGTGTAATACAAATCACCCCATAACTCCCTTATAGGCATAAAGAACTCCAGACGCACCGTGACGTCTAGAGAAAAGAAAGGAGCCCCATCATGGGTCCTACGAATAGACAAAGTCACGTCTCTTACATATCTGATCCGTTCAATGTCCCAGTTGATACGCCATGCGTCCGCACCTTCATGGAATTGAACTCTAACAAAACCAACAGAATCCCTTCTAGCAACCATCCAAAAACAAAAACAATAGAAAACTACAAATCTTCTTCTTCTTTTCTTAGTCTTTATCAACAAGAACACATAAAACAGAAAACAAACAGAATAACAATAAAAAGAGGTGAGATTCTCTACATCAATACCAGCATAGCAGCAAGAAACAGTAATATCAATAAAGTCACAGAGTACAGAAGTAGCAAATTACAGTCATAAGATTTCTCGGCAGGTATTTCAATAATATATCAACAAGCAATTCCCCAGTATAATAGCAGATAATTACACAATATAAAAGTATCATAAAAAATGTTCAATGACTATATGAATGCACAATGGACTGACATCTACTCCATGGAGTTAAAACCAAACATCGGAGAGAATGATCGGGGAATCATGACTGTATATTGTTAGCCTCAAATCATGTGCTTCTCAAATATAATCAATATGCACAACATGGCTTATACAAGACACTCTCAACCAGATCGAAAATAGGAATAATGTCTGGTCAAGATCATCGGAGCATTGCACAGTCACCATGGCCCAATGGAGCTACCAATTGGCCACATGTGGGATACCCGTGCCCCGATGCCTCCAAGTTCAACAAGTGAACCACACTACACAATTCGCACCCGCACAAAGGTGTAATTCATCTCCTAGGCATACAGCCTTGACAATAAGTCATTTCAACTTCCACAATGCATGATCACATGATAAGGATGAAACAATATTCATAAACAGCATAAGTTTCACCAAAAAGAGCCACAACAGAGCTTAAGTCAACCACTGACATCTCCGGGTCCAATACGTTGGCCCAACAGTGAACTGCTATTTTTTGCAAACTTGTAACATTTTCACAAGCGTGCAACACTTTTGTCACATTACAAAGCCACAAAACACCTTTTCATAGATTTTTCAAATGCATAAACACTTTAAAACATTTTCTCAATTGCCTAAACATTTAAGGCACTTTCCATCATTTTTACTAAGAACTCACTTAAACTAAATACTTAAATTTTCAAAACAACCCTCAAAGCACATCTCCATTATCAAAATTTGTTTCTTTTTAAACAATAAAAATTTTGTTCATTTTCGTTTTTATTTTGTGAATCCTCAAATCCCATCTTAGTCTCTTAATCATTCAAGTTTTCAAATGATAAAACAATTTCATCTTGAAAACCCTAAATTAAGCTTCATGGTCGTGAGCTCTAAGGTCCTTGGGCCTTAAAATTTTTGGCTTCCACAATAGGATTCCAAACAAACAATATATATCAATCATCAAACTTTCTATTCTACCAGGACCATGGACAACATCAAACCATAAAATCGCATAGAGCAAAAATTGTAAAAACACCAAAAGTCCATACAATCAAGTGAACAATCCTCACATGAATTCTTCACTCTCAACACAACAAAACGTTTCTCACCACTGTGAAAGGTTGATGAAAGTAATCTCTCTCTTACCTTAGATGATGTTCAACCACCTCTTGGATGTCTTCTTAAAGCAAGCTTTCTCTTCCAAGAGACTCTTGAAAAATAAAATAACAAGCAAAAGAGATCAACATCTAAGGCTAGGAAAGAATGACCATGGATCAAAATCATGGTCTTAGAAAGAAGAAAAAAAAGAAGAATGAAGATGGAGGAATTTTACCTTAGAAGATTTCAAGCCCTAACTTGAAGGAACACTTGAAAAGGATGAACAAAGTCAAGATCTCCAAACCAAAGTGTCTTAGAAAGAGGTTTAGATTCAAGAAATGTGAATAGTTGAAATTAAAGAAGAAGAGAGGGTGGATTAAGAGGGGGTGGCCATGAGCCTTAGGGAGAGAAAATGAGAGAAGAAAGTGAGAGAAAAAGTGTGTAGCTTTTAGTTGATGAGAGATGAATAGAAAGTGATGAAAATGAGAGTTAGATGGAAGCTTACTCTAGAAGCTTTTGGGCTCCCTTTGGCCGTGCACTTCATCTAGGGAGGGGGTCCAAAGCTTCTCCAACAAGTTTCACAAAGCTTCCTTAAGAAGCTTATCTCCTATTAGTCCAAAAAGTCAAAGGTGATGTCATGTAGATGGTGTCACATGGATGATGTTATAAAGGTGACTAAATAGAAATAATCTACTAAATCTTTACTACAAGCAATTATCCAATGGACGAAAGTCACAGTTAACAGTCTAAAATTTTTTAAAAATAATATTAAAATAATCCACATAAGTCAAATAATTCATAAAAAAAAA
Source organism: Ormosia semicastrata (assembly GCA_029884595.1). Classification (NCBI taxonomy): domain Eukaryota; kingdom Viridiplantae; phylum Streptophyta; class Magnoliopsida; order Fabales; family Fabaceae; genus Ormosia; species Ormosia semicastrata. Next base: position 28,203,289 of record JAQQTO010000053.1, on the reverse strand, counting down.
TCTACAAAAATTCACAAAAATCACAATTAACTGAAAAACAAAAAAGAAGGAAATTGGGGCGTTACAACTCTCCCCTTCTAAAAAGAATTTTATCCTTGAAATTCATCATACCTTAGAACAAATGGCGATATTGTTCCTTCATTTTGTCTTCTAGCTCTCATGTTGCATTTCCAGTCACATCGTTCCAGATAACTTTTACTAATGCAATTTCTTTGCCTTTGAGTTGCTTCACTCTCCTATCCTCAATCTTAATAGGAAGTGTTTCATAGGTCAAATTCTCTTTTAGTTGTACTGTATCCGGTTCTATGACATGGGTTGGATCAGGTATATACTTTCGCAATTGTGACACATGGAAGACATATTGAAGATTGGAAAGAAAATATGGTAAGGCTATTTGGTAGGTTACCAGACCTATCCGACGAAGAATTTGATACAGTCTAATAAATTTTGGAGTGAGTTTTCTGGATTTAATGGCCCTTCCAACACTAGTCATAGGTGTCACTCTAAAAAATACATGCTCACATTCCTCAAATTCAAGAGGTCGCCGTCTCTTGTTGGCAAATCTTTTCTATCTGCTCTGAGTTGCTCTCATTCTTTCCTGAATCATCTTAACTTTCTCAGTTGTTCGTTGTACAAGTTCAGGTCCTACCGCGAAACTTTTGCCATCCTGGTACTAACACAAAGGTGTTCTACACCATCGCCCATATAATACCTCATAAGGTGCCATCTCGATGCTTGCGTGGAAACTATTATTATAAGTGAGCTCTATCAAAGGCCAGAATTCATCCCAACTCTCAGTCTGTTCCAAGACACAAGCTCTTAACAGATCTTCCAATGATTAGATTGTTTTCTCTGAATGACCATCCGTTTGCGGGTCATACTCAGAACTTAGATGAAGCTTCATTCCCATTGCTCCCTGCAAACTCTGCCAAAATCTTGATGTAAACCTTGGGTCTCTGTCAGAAATAATGCTCGAGGGCACACCATGTAGTCTAACAATCTCATTAACATACACTTGAGCTAATATCTCCATCGAATACTTTATATTAATTGGCAAGAAGTGCACTGACTTCGTAAGTCGATCAACAATTACCCATATTGAATCATACCCCTTTCTAGTCCTTGGCAATCCACTCACAATATCCATTGCAATGCTATCCCATTTCCATTCTGGAATAGTGAAAGGTTAAAGCATTTCAGAAGGTTTTTGGTGTTCCACTTTGGCCATTTGGAAAACTAAATAAGATGACATATACTTGGCAACATTCCTCTTCATTCCTTGCCACTGATATAATTGTTTCAGATCCTGGTACATCTTAGTAGTTCCAAGGTGCATGCTCAACTTGCTCTTATGGGCTTCATCAAGAATCATCTTTCTAAGATCGGAATCACTCGGTATACAAACTCTATCTCTGAATTTTAGGATTCCATCTGGTCTTTTCGTGAATTCAGATACAGCACTTTGCTTCCCCAGCTCATTCTCATTTTGTAAGTGTGGGTCATTTCCCTACTTCTCTCAGATTTCTTCCATCAATCCACTCAAAATAGCGATCATATTTAAGCACATTCTCCCCAGTGTTAACTCCACAGATAACTATATATCCCTAAACTATTCTATTAGCTCACTTTCTTTGAGCATCATAGCAGAAACATTAAGTATCTTCCGACTCAAAGTATCCGCTATGACGTTTGCCTTCCTGGGATGATATTGAAGTTGGAAGTCATAGTCTTTCAAAAGCTCTAACCATCGCCTTTGCCTCATATTCAGCTCCTTCTTATCAAACAGGTATTTCAGACTCTTATGGTCACTATAGACGTTAAATGTTGCTCCATAAAGAAAATGCCTCCAGATCTTCAACGTAAACACAATAGCAGCTAACTCCAAGTCATGTGTAGGATAGTTCTTCTCATGTACCTTCAATTGCCTTGAAGCATACGCTACCACTCTTTCATTCTGCATAAGGACACATCCTAGACCCTGATATGAAGCATCACAATACACTTCAAAAGGTTCATTGGGATCAGGTAGGATCAATACTGGCAAAGTAGTCAACCATCTTTTCAACTCTTGAAAACTCTCTTGACATGCATCAGTCCATATGAAAGCTTGATTCTTTCTTGTAAGCTGAGTGAGAGGTCCTATTATTGTAACGTCCCTTTTTGAGAGGGAACGTCACATTATCATTTACAATGCGGAAAATAAAAACATAAGTTAAGGCCCAGTTCCTTTTATAATTATAAATTTACTTGGTTATAATCATGTAATTAAATTAGCGAGTATTATTATTATTTTTATATTTTTTATTATAATTAATAAAATATAATAATGAGACATAATTGCGACGAAGAGTAAAATAGAAATAAAGCATCCATCAAATCAACATACATGAACAGTGATATATCATTATATTAAATTTGTTTGATTACAGCGCCTGAATATACAAAAAGCAAAATTATACATATAAGCCCTAAGAGATTATAAATATACAGCCTACCAAAAATAATGACACATCAGGCCCCCAAAATAATACTGATAGCCATCAGTGACTATCAATAGCATCAATCCCTAAGAGGAGAAGGAACCGTGTCAGGATCTTCCTCGGGTTCTTCCCCGGGGTCTTCCTCTTCCGAGGAAACCTCCATAGGAGCCACCGAGTTACGGGCCGGGGCTCAAGCAGTGGAAATAAAAGAATCCTCTTGTGGGGTGTAATGACGATCACCCCACATCTCCCTGATGGGCAAGTAAAACTCCAGATGTAAGCTGACGTTGCAAGTGAAGATAGGCGGATCATGACGCCCCCAAGCCAGCGAAATCGACACGTCTCACTCGTAGATGAAACGCTCAGAATTTAGGTTGATGTACTAGTAGTCTGGCCCTTCGAGGAAGGCCTAACGCACATAACCTAAAAATCTACGTGGGCATGCCTCCATGATCCCAAAGCAGGTACTAGTCGTGATCGGGCCAGAAGTCGAGAAATTCAGGAACTTCACCTCTATCGCCGACGTCTTAGATGGAACATAAATACAAACAAAAATAATAGCAATACAGGAAAGAGGTAAGACATCCTACCATCATTACCAATTATGGTAGTAGAGAAACATATTGGCGCGAAGTGCCCACATAGCATTTTAACAACAATAATAATAAGCATTAAATAGTAGTAATAAACAATTAGGCAATTCCATGCAGTTATACATCAGTAATACAACAGTTCCAATTATAATAAGGATTAAATGCCAGATAATATATAGACTCACTATGCACATACGTACAATGTCAAAATCTTACTCCATGGAGCTAGACACAAACAGTCGGAGAGAAAGATTAGGAGACATGTCTACAACTCGGCTGCCACGGCCAAAGTGCTATAATTCATCAGTTTATCCACGTGCACATCAACGTATTGTACAGACATTCTATACTAGATCACGATATAGGATAGTGTCTCAGTCCAGATTGTCGGTGCGTTTGCATCGGTCTACCCCACGAACAGAAGAGCTACCAACTGTCCATTACGAGGTACCCGCACCCCGACGTCCCCAAGGTCAACAGTATGACCTACACTAGTCAACTCGCACCCGCACTAAGGTGTTTTCAATCTCCTAGGCAACTTGGCCTTAATAACAGTCCAACGGACTTTCACAATGCATGATGACTCAATGCATAACCATGTATGTTTATCATCACATACTTTTCCACAATATGCCTCAATTGGCCAAAGTAAATATCAACACATCATTGGTCCCTCACATGGACCCACAATATCATATTATCAGAGTTTTAAATGAAATAATACACTTTCAAGGTTTATTATGAATTCTTACTTAGTTGTAGCATTTCTTACAAAGTTCGTCTCTAGAGGAATTCTCTTAATTAATTAAGTTCAATTTATTCACACACACACTTGGAGAATTATTCTAAGGGTCTCAAAGTCTCACACTCTCTTGTTCTTTCTCTAATTAAAATTTTCCTAAGTCTTATGATAAATTATATTCTTAGTTCTTTCCAATTTATGAATCCCTAATTATTTCCTAATCGTCCAATTTATTAATTTTTCCACCCTATTACCAATAAACTAATCACTTGATTATTTAAGTTCCAAGATTACCTAGAGTTACATAATCAAGCCCTAAATGGCCCTAGAGGCCGTGGCCTCCCTAAGGGATTAAGTTCCTAAATTTTTTATTCCATTAATTACATATTGTACACTTGATTAGTTATGTCTTCCACTTGTTATAATTGTTCATCAAGAACCCTAATTTTTGGGCCCCAAAACCGTGAGCCTCCTCGAGAGAAATCTAGGTCATTTCTTCTATTTTAAGTTTTCCAATCCATTCAAATATATCAATATACATAACAAATCAATCAAATGACTTAAACAAATGAAAAATAACATGTAATCATACCAATCATGCAAACAAAGAATAACTCTCAATAGGGTTTTCTCACAATCAATCATAAAACAAGGTTCCTTACTATTAATAGAGGTTGAGGAGGAGTATCTTCCTCTTACCAAAGAGAAGAAAACAAGAGAACCCCTTGAAGCTCCTTGTAAATTTTTGGATTCACACCCAACCAAACCCTAGAAATTTCAATCTCATCAAGATAACATCAATGCTTGAAAAATAAGGTATAGATGGTCACAAAGGAGACCATAAAAATGAAAATGGGGAAAAGAGAGTGAAGAATCAAGAACCTTACCCAAAAGCCCTAAGCTTGAAGCTTGAAGAAAGTGGTGAAGATGAAAACTTTTTAAGAAACCACTAACTAGAGAAGTGTTTAGATGATGAAGGTGATTAAGAAAATGGGGTTAGTTAAAATTTTTGTGAAGGTGGAGGGCTTGGAGGTGTGGTGGCCGTGAGGTGTGGCTAAAGAGAAGGAGGAAAGAAAGTTTGAGAAAGATGAAGGTAGAGAGAGAAGTGAATAGAAAAATGAAAGATGCTTTTAGGGTTTTCTTTTTGAAATTTGAATAGATTAATTAATTAAATTGAAGCACAAATTTTGGCTCCCAAATTTGTGCAGTAGCCGTGTGAGTGTGGAGAGAAGGAGAGAGAAATGGTTAGCTTCCTTGAGAAGCTTGGGTGCATTTTCAATAAAGAAGATGTGATTAGACATAAAGTAGATTACATTAGGATAGGATAATGTGATTTAATAGTTAAAATAATATGGAAATTAGGATTTTACTACAAACTATTACCTAATGGATAATTGTTACAGTGCACAAAGCCAGTATTAATTATCCAAAGGATAATAGAGCGTATCGCAAAATTTTAATCAACGGTACGTACATAGATTTTATTTATTAGATAAAACTTCAAAAAACGTAAACCTCGCAAACTGTGCCTGACCTTGGGTTTAGTAAGATCCCCCATTGACAGTTCAAGGTTTACTAGCCTCAGGGAAAACATTGTGTTATTCCGGCTCCGCTCATTGTGCACGTAAAACGAGAAATATACTAAAATATTTGACGTTTTTAGAAAAATTCACAAAAATTCTCAAAAATCATAAATATTAGAAAATAGTTGTTCATCACGAAACAAAAAATTTTCCGAGGCGTTTCAGTGACTCTGCTCAGTGTGCACGTAAAATGAGAAATATATTAAAATATTCAGCATTTCCAAAAAATTCTAGAAAAATTTTCAAAAATCACGAATATTAGGAAATGCCTATTCATGATGAAACAAACAATCTCTGGGGCGTTACATTGACTCTGCTCAGTGCGCACGTAAAATGAGAAATATATTAAAATATTCGACGTTTCAGAATAATTCTAAAAAATTCCTAAAAATCATAAATATTATAAAATGATTATCTATGATGAAATAAATAATTTTAGGGTTGTTACAACTCTCCCCTTCTAAAAATAAATTTAGTCCTCAAAATTTTCATACCTTAGAATAGCTGTGGGTATTGCTCCTTCACCTTGTCTTCCAGCTCCCATGTTGCATCTCCAGTCGTTTCGTTCTAGATTACCTTTACCAATGAGATCTCCTTGCCTCTTAGTTGCATTATCCTTCTATCCTCAATTCTTACAGGAGGTGCCTCATAGGTTAAGTTCTCTTTTAATTGTACTGTATCTGGTGCTATGACATAACTTGGGTCAAGAATGTATTTTCGCAGTTGTGACATATGGAAGACATTGTCAATGTTTGAGAGGAAATGGGGTAAGGCTATTTGATAGGCTACTGGACCTACTCGGCGAATAATCTGGTATGGTCCAAGAAATTTTAGAGTAAGTTTTCTAGATTTCAAGGTCCGGCCCACCCCAGTCGTAGGTGTGACTTTCAAAAATACATGCTTGCCTTCCTCAAACTCAAGAGGCTTTCTTCTTTTGTCTGCATAACTCTTTTGTCGGCTCTGAGCTGTCCTCATCTTCTCTTGAATCATCTTAACTTTTTCAGTTATCTGCTATATAATATCTAGTCCAATAATGAGGCGCTCGCCGTCTTGGTACCAACATAGAGGTATCCGACACCGCCGTCCATACAGAGCCTCATAGGGTGCCATCCCTATGCTTGAGTGATAACTGTTGTTGTAGGTGAATTCTATCCATGGTAGAACGTCATCCCAACTTCTAGTCTGTTCTATGGTGCAAGCTCTAAGCAAATCTTCCAATGATTGGATCGTTCTCTCCGATTGGCCATCGGTTTGTGGATGATAAGTAGAACTTAGACGTAACTTTGTCCCCAATGCTTCTTGTAGACTCTGCCAAAACTTTGAAGTGAATTTTGGATCCCTATCCAAAACAATACTCGTAGGCACCCCGTGCAGTCTAACAATTTCTCTAATATATAACTGGGTCAATTTCTCCAAGTTGTACCTTATGTTGATCAGGAGGAAATGCGCTGATTTCGTGAGTCGGTCCACAATTACCTAAATAGAGTAATGTCCTTTTCTTATCCTTGGCAAACCTACTACAAAATCTAGTGTAATGTTGTCCCACTTCCATTCAAGAATAGACAATGGCTGCAGCAATCCTGTGGGTCTTTGATGTTCTACTTTAGCTTTCTGATAAACTAGACAAGTCGATACACATCTAGTGACGTCGCTCTTCATTTCATGCCACCAAAACAACTTCTTCAAGTCTTGATACATTTTTGTTATGCCTGGGTGCATATTCAACTGGCTGGTATGAGTATGTTCAAGAATATACTTCCTTAGCTCTTGATCACGGGGAATACAGACTCTACCTCGGAATCTCAGAATTTCGTCTGTTCCTTCCACAAATACTATTTCGTTGCCTTGCTTCATTAGCTCTCTCACTTCTTGCAAGAACTTGTCGACCTTCTACTTTTCCTGTATGTCCTCCATTAGCTCACTTGAGATGGTGACCATGTTCATGCAGATCTTTCCTGGTTCTAATTCCACAAAAGACCACACATCTCTGAACTACTCTATTAGATTCTTTTCCTTGATCATTAGGGCAGAGACACTGATCATCTTCCTACTCAAGGCATCTGCCACGACGTTTGCCTTGCCGAGTTGATACAGAAGTTGGAAATCATAGTCTTTTAGGAACTCCAGCCACCTCCGCTGCCTCATGTTCAACTCTTTCTGATCATACAAATATTTCAAACTTTTTGTGATCACTAACGATGTTGAACATCGCTCCATAGAGAAAATGTCTCCATATCTTCAATGCAAAAACCACAGCCGCTAATTCCAAGTCGTGCGTTGGGTAATTCTTCTCATGCACTTGCAATTGCCTTGAAGCATAAGCCACTACTCTTCCATGTTGCATAAGCACAGATCCTAGTCCTTGGTATGAAGCGTCACAGTACACTTTGAACTGTTTATTCGAATCGGGTAGGACCAACACTGGTGAGGTAGTTAACCGTCTCTTTAATTCTTGGAATTCTTCTTCACAAGCATCAGTCCATTCAAAAGCTTGGTTCTTTCTTGTGAGTTAGGTGAGAGGTCCTGCAATCTTGGAGAATCCCTCAATGAACCTCCGGTAATATCCAGCCAATCCCACGAAGCTACGAATCTCCATCACTGACTTAGGCCTTTCCCATTGTAGCACTGCCTCCACTTTTGATGGATCCACCGCAATCCCATCCTTCAAGATTACATGACCCAGAAATTTAACTTTTTCCTACCAAAATTCACATTTTGACAGTTTAGCATACAGTTCTTTCTCATTTAGAATCTAGAGAACTATACTGAGATGTTCAGCATGATCCTCCTAATTTTAAGAGTATATCAGGATGTCATTGATAAAGACAACAACAAACCTGTCCAAGTAAGGATGAAAGATCCTGTTCATGTAATCCATGAAGATAGCAGACACATTCGTTACATCAAACGGCATCACAAGATACTTATAATGGCCGTATCGGGTACGAAAAGCAATCTTGGGTATATCCTCCATCTTCACTCGTATCAAATGATACCCAGATTGCAAAATGATTTTAGAAAATACCGCTGCTCCCTTAGTTGATCCATTAAGTCATCAATTCTTGGGAGTAGATATTTATTCTTGATTGTCACTTTGTTTAGCTGCCGGTAGTCCACGCACAACCTTGATGAACAGTCATTCTTTCGAACTAACAGCACTGGTGCTCCCTAAGGTGACACACTTGGTCTAATAAATTGCTTTTCCAAAAGTTCCTCTAGCTGCATCTTAAGTTTAGCTAATTCTGTTGGTGACAACCTATAAGGTGCTGTAGACACGGGACCATCTCCCGGTACAAGGTCAATAGCAAATTCTATTTCTCGTGCCGGTGGTAAACCAGGTACATCCTCAGGAAAAACTTCAGGAAATTCCCTCACCACTGGAATTGTGTTCATTTTAACTTCACTCTCGACTTTCAAAGAAGACAGTAGCATGTATCCGTGAGCTCCTTCTTTCAAGAGAGCTTGAACTTGGTTAGTCGTCAAGAATCTAGAATCCTCATCTATGGGAAAAACTATGATTTTTCTTGAACAATCTAATAGAACATGATTGGAAGACAACCAGTCCATCCCTAAAATTATATCTAGCTGAGAAAGGGGTAAACAGATCAAATCGACAGGAAAGATTTGACCTTCAATAATCAAAGGACAATTTAAACAGATTTTAATAGTAACTACTGGTTTATCAGTGGGGGTAGAAACAGTCAGATCAAAAGGTAAGGTAGACACTGGTAAACTAAGTCGTAGTACACAGTCATAAGATATGAAAGAATAGGTTACCCCAGAGTCATACAGTACAATCAAAAGGTTACCTTCTATGGTGCCTTCTCCTTGAATCAAGTCTTCAGACTCGGAGGCTTCGGCTCCGCTCATGGTATAGACCTGTCCTCCTGCTTTCGGTTTGTTGGCCCTTGCAGCATTGACTGAAGGTTCAGCCTTCGCTTAGTTTTGGTCTCGGGATACGTAGCAAGTTTGCCACATCTAAAATAGATAATCCCCTTTATAATGCAATCCCTCGTGAGATGATCCTTCCCACACTTCAAGCATCTTGAGGGATACGCCACATTTTGGCTGGTCTGGTTTCCGACAGAACCTCTACCAAAACTTCCACCCACTGTCTGTTGCTGGATTCCTATTGGTCAGGAATAGGGCTTCTTTTGGAAGTGGTTAGAACTGTTGCCACTGCCCTTTTGGAACCTTGTAGGTCTAAAGTTCCTGCTCCTTGTATCTCTAGCTTGCTCCAGAGCTTCCACTTCGCAGCACGTATCTAGCAGCTCCGAGAACTAGTTGATTTTTAGTGTGATAACAGCTTTCTTCACTTCATATCTCAGTCCTTTTGTAAACTTCTGACACTTCTAGGCTTCGTTCGGTTGGTGCTAAAAGTATGTTGAAAACTTTGACAAGTTTTTAAATCTCGCTGCATACTCACTAATGGTCATGTTCCCCTGCCTTAGGTTGAGAAACTCCATCTCCTTCGCATGCCTCGCGCTCGAGGGGAAGTACTTATCCAAGAATTTATCCTTGAATAAATCCCAAGTGATCTCGCGGTTTTTAGCCTCAAGCTTTCTTCGTGCCCCGTACCACCAGTCCTCAGCATTGCCAACCAACATAAAGGTAGCATAGGTCACCTTCTTATTCTCGGCACAATTCATGCCCTGGAAGACTTTCTCTAGCTCTTTGATCCATAGACTGGCCTTCTCCGGATCGAACTCTCCTTTGAATTAGGGAGGATTGTGGCGATGAAACTCTGTCAAGTTTTGAGTGTCAGTAGTAGCTTCGAGCTATTGAGCAGCCATCTCTTGTTGCTGAGCAACTCTATCTTGTTGTTGAGTAGCTCGTTTAATCAGTTGTGCGATGACCTCAACCATTCTTTGCATCACTTCTATAGCAGCTGCCATGTCTCCACCTCATGCCATCTTACTTTCTCAATTCAGATTAGCTGAAAAACACAAGGAAAGTCAGTTGTATCCACTAGGAATACAAAACACAGAGATTCACACAGCACAAATAAGACAGACTCAATCACAAGACCCAAAGAAACATAAACTGGGGCTCTAATATCAACTTAATGTAATGCCTCTTTTTGGGAGGGAACTTCACATTGTCATTTACAATGCAAAAAATAAAAACATAAGTTAAGGCCCGGTTCCTTTTATAAATATAAATTTACTTGGTTATAATCGTGTAATTAAATTAGCGAGTATTATTATTATTTTTATATTTTTTTGTTATAATTAATAAAATATAATGATGAGACATAATTGCGACGAAGAGTAAAATATAAATAAAGCATCCATCAAATCAACATACATGAACAGTGATATATCATTATATTAAATTTGTTTGATTACAGTGCCTGAATATAAAAAAAGTAAAATTATACATATATGTCCCCAAGAGATTATAAATATATAGCCCACCAAAAATAATGACACATCAAGCCCCCAAAATAACACTAATAGTCATCAGTGACTATCAATAGCATCAATCCCTAAGAGGAGAAGGAACCGTGTCAGGATCCTCCTCGGGTTCCTCCACGGGGTCTTCCTCTTCCTAGGAAACCTCCATAGGAGCCACCGAGTTTCGGGCCGGGGCTCGAGCAGTGGAAACAAAAGAATCCTCCTGTGGGATGTAATGACGATCACCCCACATCTCCCTGATGGGCAAGTAAAACTCCAGATGTAAGCTGATGCTACAAGTGAAGATAGGCAGATAATGACGCCCCCAAGCCAGCGAAATCGACACGTCTCCCTCGTAGATGAAACGCTCAGAATTTAGGTTGATGTACCAGCAGTCTGGCCCTCCGAGGAAGGCCAAACACACATAACCTAAAAATCCGCGTGGGTGTGCCTCTATGATCCCAAAGTAGGTACTAGTCGCGATCAAGCCAGAAGCCGGGAAATTCGAGAACTTCACCTCCGTCGCCGACGTCTTCGATGGAACATAAATACAAACAAAAATAATAGCAATACAAGAAAGAGGTAAGACATCCTACCATCATTACCGATTATGGCAGTAGAGAAACATAACGGCGCGAAACGCCCACATAGTATTTCAACAGCAATAATAATAAGCATTAAATAGCAGTAATAAACAATTAAGCAGTTCCATGCAGTTATACATCAATAATACAATAGTTCCAATTATAATAAGGATTAAAAATGCCAGATAATATATGGACTCACTATGCATATGCGTACAATGTCAAAATCCTACTCCATGAAGTTAGACACAAACAGTCAGAGAGAAAGATCAAGAGACATGTCTGCAACTCGGCTGCCGCGGCCAAAGTGCTTTAATTCATTAATTTCTCCACGTGCACATCAAGGTATTGTACAGACATTCTATACTAGATCATGATATACGACAGTGTCTCGGTCTGGATCGTCGGTGCGTTTGCATCGGTCTGCCCCACAGACAGAAGAGTTACCAACTGTCCATTGCAAGGTACCCGCACCCCGACGTCTCCAAGGTCAACAGTATGATCTACACTAGTCTACTCGCACCCGCACTAAGGTGTTTTCAATCTCCTAGGCAACTTGGCCTTAACAACAGTCTAACGGACTTTCACAATGCATGATGACTCAATGCATAACCATGTATGTTTATCATCACATACTTTTCCACAATATGCCTCAATTGGCCAAAGTAAAGATCAACACATCATTGGTCCCTCACATGGACCCACAATATCATATTATCAAAGTTTTAAATGAAATAATACACTTTCAAGGTTTATTATGAATTCTTACTTAGTTGTAGCATTTCTTACAAAGTTCGTCTCTAGAGGAATTCTCTTGATTAATTAAGTTCTCTATTGTAATTTATTCACACACACACTTGGAGAATTATTCTAAGGGTCTCAAAGTCTCACACTCTCTTATTCTTTCTCTAATTAATATTTCCCTAAGTCTTATGATAAATTCCATTCTTAGTTCTTTCCAATTTATGAATTCCTAATTATTTCCTAATCTTCCAATTTATGAAAATTTCCACCCTATTACCAATAAACTAATCACTTGATTATTTAAGTTCCAAGATTACCTAGAGTTACATAATCAAGCCCTAAATGGCCCTAGAGGCCGTGGCCTCCCTAGGGGATTAAGTTCCCAAATTTTTCATTCCATTAATTACATATTGTACACTTGATTAGTTATGTCTTCCACTTGTTATAATTGTTCATCAAGAACCCTAATTTTTGGGCCCTAAAATCGTGAGCCTCCTAGAAAGAAATCTAGGTCATTTCTTCCATTTTAAGTTTTTCAATCCATTCAAATATATCAATATACATAACAAATCAATCAAATGACTTAAACAAATGAAAAACAACATGTAATCAAACCAATCATGCAAACAAAGAATAACCCTCAATAAGATTTTCTCACAATCAATCACAAAACAAGGTTCCTTACTACCAATAGAGGGTGAGGAGGAGTATCTTCCTCTTACCAAAGAGAAGAAAACAAGAGAACCCCTTGAAGCTCCTTGTAAATTTTTGGATTCACACCCAACCAAACCCTAGAAATTTCAATCTCATCAAGCTAACACCAATGCTTGAAAAAAAAGGTATAGATGGTCACAAAGGAGACCATAAAAATGAAAATGGGGAAAACAGAGTGAAGAATCAAGAACCTTACCTAAAAACCCTAAGCTTGAAGCTTGAAGAAAGTGGTGAAGATAAAAGCTTTTCAAGAAACCACTAACTAGAGAAGTGTTTAGATGATGAAGGTGATTAAGAAAATGGGGTTGGTTGAAATTTTTGTGAAGGTGGAGGGCTTGGAGGTGTGGTGGCCATGAGGTGTGGCTAGAGAGAAGGAGGAGAGAAAGTTTGAGAAAGATAAAGGTAGAGAGAGAAATGAATAGAAAAATGAAAGATGTTTTTAGGGTTTTCTTTTTGAAATTTGAATAGGTTAATTAATTAAATTGAAGCACAAATTTTGGTTCCCAAATTTGTGCAGCAACCGTGTGAGTGTGGAGAGGAGGAGAGAGAAATGGTTAGCTTCCTTGAGAAGCTTGGGTGCATTTTCAATAAAGAAGATGTGATTAGACATAAAGTAGATTACATTAGGATAGGATAATGTGATTTAATAGTTAAAATAATATGAAAATTAGGATTTTACTACAAGCTATTACCTAATGGATAATTGTTACAGTGCACAAAGCCAGTATTAATTATCCAATGGATAATAGAGCGTATCGCAAAATTTTAATCAACGGTACGTACAGAGATTTTATTTATCAGATAAAGCCTCAAAAAATATAAACCTCGCAAACTGTGCCCGACCTCGGGTTTAGTAAGATCTCCCGTCGACAGGTCGATAGTTCAAGGTTTACCAGCCTCAGGGAAAATATTTCGTTATCCCAGCTCCGCTCAGCGCGCACGCAAAATGAGAAATATACTAAAATATTTGACGTTTTCAAAAAAATTTACAAAATTCTCAAAAATCATAAATATTAGAAAATGGTTGTTCATCACGAAACAAATAATTTTTTGAGGCGTTTCACTGACTCTGCTCAGTATGCACGTAAAATGAGAAATATATTAAAATATTCAGTATTTTTGAAAAATTCCAAAAAAATTTCCAAAAATCACGAATATTAGGAAATGTCTATTCATGATGAAGCAAAAAATCTCTCGGGCGTTACACTGACTCTGCTCAGTGCGCACGTAAAATGATAAATATATTAAAATATTTGACATTTCTGAAATATTCAAAAAAAATTCCTAAACATCATAAATATTATAAAATGATTATCTATGATGAAATAAATAATTTTTAGGATGTTACAGTTATCTTGGAGAATCCTTCGATAAATCTTTGATAATAGCCAGCTAAACCCACGAAGCTACGAATTTCTGTTACAGTCTTTGGCCTTTCCCATTGAAAAACTGCCTCCACTTTTGATAGATCCATTGCAATTCCTTCCTTTGAAATCACATGACCCAGAAATTGAACTTTCTCTAACCAGAACCCGCATTTAGACAACTTAGCATATAACTTCTTCTCCTTCAGAATATGAAGAACCACACTGAGATGTTCGGCATGTTCCTTTTGACTTCGTGAATAGACTAAAATGTCATCAATAAAGACAACAACAAATCTATCCAGATAAGGATGAAAGATTCGACTCATCTAATCCATGAATACAGCAGGAGCATTTGTTATTGCGAATGACATCACAAGGTACTCATAATGCCCATAATGTGTCTAAAAAGTCGTCTTAGGTACATCCTCTACTTTCACACAAATCTGATGATAGCTAGAATGTAGATTAATCTTGGAGAAAACAGCAGCTCCCTTCAGCTGATCCATCAAATCATCTATCCTCGAAAGTAGGTACTTGTTCTTGATTGTAATCTTGTTTAACTGACGATAGTCCACACATAAACGAGAAGTTCCATACTTCTTCTTAACTAACAGCACTGGAGCTCCCCACGGTGAAACACTAGGTCTCACAAACTTCTTCTCCAACAGTTCCTCCAACTACTTCTTAAGTTTGACTAACTCTGATGGCGACATCCGATATTGTGCTATGGATATAGGACCAAACCCTGGCACAAGATCGATAGAAAATTCTACCTCTCTTTCCGATGGTAACCCAGGTATATCATTATAAAAGACTTCAGGAAACTCATTGACCACAGGAATAGCATTCACGTTGGTCTCACTCTTGACCTCCAAGGAAGACAAAAGTATGTATCCTTGATCTCCTTACCTCAAGAAAATTTTGACTTGGTTGGCAATTATAAATCCAGAAATCTCAGAATCAGGAAATACTAAGATTATATTGGAACAGTCAAGAAGGATATGATTAGAAGATAACCAATTCATTCCTAGAATAATGTCTAATTGAGAAAGAGGTAAACAAATCAAATCAACCAAAAAGATTTGACCTTCCACAGAAATATGACAGTTCAAATAAACTTGAGTAGTAACAACGAGTCTAACAGTGAGAGTAGAAATAATCAAATCAAAAGGTAAGGAAGATATAGATAATCCTAATTGGTACACATAATCATAAGCAATAAAAGAATGGGTCGCCTCTGATTCATACAATATAGTTAAAAGATTACCTCCTATGGCTCAATCTCCCTTAATCAGATCTTCGGATTGGGAGGCCTTTGCTCCACTCATAGTGTAAACCCTTCCTCCTGCCTGAGGTCTTGAGGCATGTACATTGTTAACAGCGGGCCCCACCTTGGGTTGATTGCAATCCTTTGCAATGTGTCTGGGCTTCCCGCATTTGAAACAGAGGATCCCCTTGATTGTGCATTCCCTCATTAAGTGGTCCTTTCAACACTCGAGGCATCTTGGCGACGATGTCACGGTCTGACCAAACTTGTGGCTACTAGAACCTTCTCTATGTGATTGTTGCTGAGCTTGATTCCCTAGTGGCCTCGAATACAGATTTTGCTAAAAATGATTGCCGCCGTCATTCCTCCCCCTTTGGAGCCGAGAGGGTCTAAAGTTACGGTTCCTTATTTCACGTGATTGATCCAATTCCTCAATCCTGCGACACTTGTCCAAAAGAGCTGGGAACTGATCAATTCCCATAGGCAACATCACTCTTTTCAAGTCATGTCTCAATCCTTCTTCGAACTTGTGGCATTTCCACTCCTCAATAGGCTGTAGTTGGAAATACCTTGAGAACTTTGACAAGCTTTCAAACTTAGCGGCATACTCACTGACTGACATGCTTCCTTGTTTCACGCTTAGAAACTCCATTTCTTTCGCGTGCCTCGCACTAGCTGGAAAATACTTCTCTAGGAATTTCTTCCTGAAGGCTTCCCAGGTGATCACTCTTCCCTCAGCTTCCATCAATCAATGGGCTCCTGCCCACCAGTCTTCAGCATCTCCAACAAGTATAAAGGTAACATAGGTTACCTTCTGAGCATCAGTACATCTCATTCCTCTGAATATTTTCTCCAACTCTTTGATCCAAAGGCTTGCTTTCTCTGGATCGAATTCTCCATTGAATTGTAGTGGATTGTTACGGCGAAACTCCGACAAATTCTGAGTTTCAGCGGTAGCTTCTTGTTGTTGGGTAGCTGTTTAATTCTATTGTATTATAACCTCCGCCATCCTTTGCATCACCTCAGTTGCTGCGACCATACTCTAGCTATCTCATTCAGAGTTCACATGTACAGCTCCACCTCGTACCATCACGTTCCTCTGAAGTTAAACAAAATAATACACAAGGAAAGTCAGGTGAAGTCATTTCAAACAATTTTATCTCCTTTCGAAAACTAAACACAGAGAATCGCACAACTCAAGCAAAACAGACCTAACCACAAATCCCAAAAGACTCAAACTTGGGCTCTAATGTCAACTAGTGTAACACCCTCCTTAGGGTGTCACATTTATATATCAAAACATCAAAAACTTAACAAAAACACGAAAAAAGGTTTAATCTTGAAAAATAAGAATTTCAAATTTTCTTTTCAAAGCATAAACTTAAACGAAACATAAACAACACAGGATAACTTACTAAATATTATACACCAAAAAGAATATATACATCAATAGCATGGATCACAGTCCAGCCAAAATTCATAAAGTTTATACACAAAGGATATAAACTATTGTTTAACAAAACATAACTAGCCCAAGTCTATATACCTAGGAAGTAGGGTCTCCCCTTGGACCCTCTATTGGATCCTCCTCTGAATCCTTCATTGGGTCCTCCTCCTCGGACTCCTCCCCAGTCAGATCCCTTAGTCGGGGCAAAATTTCATGGACAGGTGTCCTAGCAGATGACACCACAGGGACCGGGTCCTCCCTCAGGGT
Organism: Ormosia semicastrata; assembly: GCA_029884595.1. Classification (NCBI taxonomy): domain Eukaryota; kingdom Viridiplantae; phylum Streptophyta; class Magnoliopsida; order Fabales; family Fabaceae; genus Ormosia; species Ormosia semicastrata. The sequence goes on along the minus strand of JAQQTO010000053.1, from coordinate 28,186,105 downwards.
GTAATGCAAATCACCCCACTACTCCCTAATAGGCATAAAGAACTCTAAACGCACCGTGACGTCTAGAGAAAAGAAAGGAGCCCCATCGTGGGTCCTACAAATAGACAAAGTCACGTCTCCTACATATCTAATCTGTTCAATGTCCCAGTCGATACGCCATGCGTCCGCACCTTCGTCGAATTAAACTCTAACAAAACTAACAAAATCCTTTCTAGTAGCCATCCAAAAACAAAAACAATAGAAAACTACAGATCATCTTCTTCTTCTCTTAGTCTTTATCAACAGGAACACAAAAAATAGACAGAATAACAATACAAATAGGTGAGATTCTCTACATCAATACCTGCATGGCAGCAAGAAATAGTAATATCAATAAAGTCACAGAGTACAAAAGTAGCAAATTACAGTCATAAGATTTCTCGACAGGTATTTCAATAATATATCAACAGGCAATTCCCCAGTATAACAGCAGATAATTACACAATATAAAAGTATCACAATAAAATGTTCAATGACTATGTGAATGCATAATGGACTGACATCTACTCCATGGAGTTAAAACCAATCATTGGAGAGAATGATCGGGGAGTCATGTCTGTATATCGTTAGCCTCAAATCATGTGCTTCTCAAATATAATCAATATGCGCAACATGACTTATACAAGACACTCTCAACTGGATCGGGAATAGGAATAGTGTCTGGTCGAGATCATCGGTGCGTTGCACAGTCACCACGGCCTAATAAAGCTACCAACTGGCCACATATGGGATACCTGTGCCCTGACGCCTCCAAGTTCAACAAGTGAACCACACTACGCAATTCGCACCTGCACAAAGGTGTAATTCATCTCCTAGGCATATAGCCTTGACAACAAGTCATTCCGACTTTCATAATGCATGATCATATGACAAGGATGAAACAATATTCATAAACAGCATAAGCTTCACCAAAAAGAGCCATAACAAGGCTTAAGTCAACCACTGACATCTCTGGGTTCAGTACGTCGGCACGATAATAAACTGTTATTTTTTTCAAACTTGTAACATTTTTGCAAGCGTGCAACACTTTTGTCACATTACAAAGCCACAAAACACCTTTTCATAGATTTTTCAAACGCATAAACACTTTAAAACATTTTCTCAATTGCTTAAACATTTAAGGCACTTTCCATCATTTTTACTAAGAACTCACTTAAACTAAATACTTAAATTTTCAAAACATCCCTCAAAGCACATCTCCATTATCAAAATTTGCTTCTTTTTAAATAATAAAAATTTTGTTTGTTTTCCTTTTTATTTTGTAAATCCTCAAATCCCATCCTAGTCTCCTAATCATTCAAGTTTTCAAATGATAAAACAATTTCATCTTGAAAACCCTAAATTGAGCTTCATGGCCGTGAGCTCTAAGGTCCTTGGGCCTCAAAATTTTTGGCTTCCATAATAGGATTCCAAACAAACAATATATATCAATCATCAAACTTTCTATTCTACCAAGACCATGGACAACATCAAGGCATAAAATAGCATAGAGCAAAAATTATAAAAACACCAAAAGTCCATACAATCAAGTGAACAATCCTCACATGGATTCTTCACTTTCAACACAGCAAAACGTTTCTCACCACCATGAAAGGTTGGTGAGAGTAATCTCCCTCTTACCTTAGATGATGTTCAACCACCTCTTAGATGTCTTCTTGAAGCAAGATTTCTCTTCCAAGAGACTCTTGAAAAAGAAAACAACAAGCAAAAGAGATCAACATCTAAGGCTAGGAAAGAATGACCATGGATCAAAATCATGGTCTTAGAAAGAAGAAAAGAAAGAAGAATGAAAATGGAGGATTTTTACTTTAGAAGATTTCAAGCCCTAACTTGAAGGAACACTTGAAAAGGATGAACAAAGTCAAGATCTCCACACCAAAGTGTCTTAGAAAGAAGTTTAGATTTAAGAAATGTGAATGGTTGAAATTAAAGAAGATGAGAGGGGGGATTAATGGGGTGTGGTCGTGAGCCTTAGGGAGAGAAAATGAGAGAAGAAAGTGAGAGAAAAAGTGTATAGCTTTTGGTTGATGAGAGATGAATAGAATGTGATGAAAATGAGAGTTAGATGGAAGCTTACTCTAGAAGCTTTTGGGCTCCACTTGGCCGTGCACTTCATCTAAGGAGGGGGTCCAAAGCTTCTCCAACAAGCTTCATAAAGCTTCCTTAGGAAGCTTCTCTCCTATTAGTCTTAAAAGTCAAAGGTGATGTCATGTGATTGGTGTCTCATGGATGATGTCATAAAGGTGACTAGATAGAAATAATCTACTAGATCTTTACTATAAGCTATTATCTAATGGATGAAAGTCACAGTTAACAAAGCCGGTATTTATTATCTAATGGATAATAGAGCATACCCAAATTTTATTAGTCAGATAAAATTTTAGACTATGAAAACTTCGAATACTGTCTCCAATTTTTAGTTTAGTAAGATCCCTCAGCTCCGGTTCAACAGTCCAAAATTTTTTTAAAAAAATATTAAAATAATCCACATAAGTTAAATATTTCATAAAAAAATTCATAAAAATTCACAAAAATCACAATTAACTGAAAAACAAGATAGAAGGAAATTAGGGGGTTACATATATTGGCGATTATTTCTTAAGTATAGATTTAATTTTAAACATTGGGGGATGATGTTTGGTTTTGATTGGGAGTGAGCACTACATGAGTATTCAGTCATGTTATCATCATCCCATTTTTGTGTGAATTTTTTTTCCTATCATCTTACTTAAATTGTTTCAAATAATCACATAATAACTAGTTACGCATATCTCATTGTCAAAAAAAATAATTAGAGAACTTGAAGATGAACATATGGATACTATTTTCACCTAAGTGAGTTTTGATCCATTCATTTTTATTGTAAGAGTATTTTCTTAACCTTCCAATATATCTTGTTAGTGCTCATAATTTTTTATTTTTTTATTTTCTCACTGGATCGTTTCATTATTATTATTTTTTACTAAAAAGAAGTTATATGTTACACTTGCATTTAATTTGATGTCATGGAAATTGATTGGGTTATGTATTTTCTTAAGAGATGATATTAGGTCATGTTTCTTATTTTGAGTCTTGAAATAATATTTTTTTGTTCTTTCACATTTTACCGCTAGTTACCTCTTTGAGCCTATTTATTAAGTCTTTCTTTCTTAATCATTTTCCAAAGTTCTTTTAGGAAAGAAGCATTGTGATTGCAATATGGGATGATATGAGGAGTTTAAAAAAACAGAAGTGAAAATGAAAAAAAAATTGGAAAAGTCAAAAAAGAAAAAAAATAGAAAAATATGAAGTTCAAAAAACTTGAGAAAAAGTGTGAAGAAAAAATGTTGGTATGGGAGTAGGAGAATAAAATGATTTAAAGAAAGGAAAAAGTGATATTAAAAGTGTAGATGTGAGCTTCAAAATATTCTTGGAACACTTTTGATTTTCATTGTTACCTTTTAACCTTCATATTTTCTTTTTACTCGCATTACAAACTTAATAAAGTCATATTTGATCTTAAGGGATTGCATGGTTCTTTCAATGTACATGACTAATCTAAAGGTGTGATGTAAACTTTTTTCCTTAGCATCCATCCATGAAACAATATTTGTTTTGTTTTCTTAGTATTCTTTCATTTATTTTATACGTGAGATATTAGTTTTAATTTGTGTCAACTACTCTTCTCACATAGATTTTATTTGAGTGATACCATACTTCTGAATAATTTTCATTGTTAAGGGTAACAATTGCTAGGATTTCATGTGGTTGAAATATGTTTTCTAATGGGGATTCTAGTTATTGATATTTGGAGACATTGAGTATAAGTCATAGTAGCTATATTATTCACATACTCTGAATTTGATTATGGTTGAATTTTTTGTGGAATTTGTGGTGTTCTGATGCATAACTGATATTCTTGAGTTGAGATAAATTGGATTTGATTAAATTGGTTGGAGATATGATTTACTTTGGACTTTGTTTTAAGTCGTTTTCATTGTTAAGGACTAGCAACAAGCTGATTGGGGGTTGCGATAATAGCCTAATTTTTTTATATATTTTTCTTATAAAAATAGGCATTATTATATCTCAATATTTTTAATTTTATTGATTTTGTGGCATTATCATTTGTTTCTTTGAGATTAATTAATTACTAAATTATATGTTAATTGTAGATATTTAAAAGTAAAAGTGGTGCAATCAATAAGATGTCGGGACGAGCCATAAAGATAGAGTTTTGATGAGATTTTATTCAAATCTTATGTCTCATCTAAAGTCCCAATTAGGCATGATTGAAGATAAGGATAATTGAAGATTGGATAAAGATCCTTAAAGAGAAGGAAATTTGTTGCAAATTCGGATTCAACACATATTTTCTAACTTTGTTGCTGTATTTAGACCATATCTTGGGATACGTATATCAGAACGATGCCATTCTTATAGTATTGGAAAGCTAACAGAGAATGCGACAACTCTTTTGTTGATCTCGAAGGCTAGTTTTGTCATCTGAAAGAAAACAAAAATAAAGAGAGAAAAAGATGAAAATCAGGCAACCTTCAATAAAAGGAGATTAAGTTTTCTAAAATTGGTTTCCTAAATCCAATATAGATCTTTTCATTAACTGGGGAACAATTAAAGAGATTGAGTTTCTTAAATTTAGTTTCTAAATCTAATTAATATCTTTTTTATTATTTGGGAATCAATTAATGAGATTGTGTATAAAATACACTTTTATTAGGTAAAATCTCTTATTAATAGACAATGAGAAGAGAGGGTTAGGGATTGGAGAGAGAGACGCATAGCGCCACACGAAGCAAATGAAGAAGGATTTGCTAATTTTATTTTCTAAGATTAAGATGAAACTCTAATCTTTGTTTAGATAATTTAACCTTGTTTAAGATTTTTTTTTGTTCTTTAATTACACAATGATGATGATTATTGATATTTAATTGTAATTCAAATTAATTTTTTTATTGTCTTGTAGTCAATTATTAAATTTAAATTGATATATTTTAATCATGCCTAATTTTTGTAGTCTTAGGTGTGAGTTGTGTAATAATATTCATTGCTTTTGTGATCTAAGAATTGAATAGTTCATCATATATTAAATGATTTATGTCATAATTTGAATAGGTCATGTTATTTTAGATGAATTATATCATTAATTAGATTTCAATAATCTTTAGTAGTGATCAAAGCTTGTAGTTGTAGATGCTCTATAAAACAAAATTAATTCTCATTCAAGTTAAATTCATCTTTGCATAGTAAGTGGTGAATTCAAGGTCCTAGAATTGTTTTTTTATTGAACTTGCATTTTAATTTGAGTTGATTCATTTAGTTTTATTATTTAACTTTAGTTTTAGTTTAATATGTAATTGAAATTCTTAGATTAATTAAATAAAATAAAAATATCTTTTGTTTTTCTTTAAATTAATTTAGGTAGGTATTAGATTTTAGTTAATCTTGTCACTCCCTGCGAGTATGACAATCTTATTTTTGTCAAATATTACATAGATTTTGTGCGCTTGTAAATAAAAGATAATTTTATTACTTGAAAATTCTCTGCCATGTTTTTGGCACCGTTACTAGGGAGTTGATTTTGTGATTGCTTTAATTTAATTTTTTTCAATTTTAATTTTTAGTCAAGGATGTAGCTCTGTAGACTTGGTTGACACAAAAGCAAGTTAAGTTTCAATGGAATAATGCATGTGAGCAAAGTTTCCATAACTAAAGGATTACTTGACCTCAACACCAATCTTAGCCCTATCTTTGAGTCGTAGCTAGTATGCCATTTATTATGATACTTCTAAAGTTGGTCTTGATTATATGTTGATGCAGCATGGAGAGTTATTGCTTATACTTCTAAGTAGCTTAAGAAGCATGAACAGAAACTATCTTACACATGATTTAAAGGTGCCAGTAGTGATATTTACCCTCAAGATTTGGAGGCACTATTTATATGGTGAGGCATGCGAGATCTACACCAATTATAAAAGTCGTAAGTATATCTTTCAACAAAAAAAATTGAACTTAAGATAGAGAATATAGATGGAGTTCCTAAAAAATTATGACTGCACGATCTTGTATCACCCAGGGAAGGCAAATGTGGTCACTGATGCTTTAAGTAGGAAGTCTATGGGTAGTCTTGCACACATAGTTGAGGTTAGAAGACTAATAGTGAAGGAGTTCAAGACCTTGTAGATAGTGGAGTGTAGTTTGAGGTCATAGGCACAAAGTCACTACTAGCTTATGTTCAAATTTGTTTTACTTTGGTGGATAGTATTAAGGAAGTATTGGGTTAGGATCCTCACTTGAGGAAGATCATGGAGGAGGTTCAAGTAGGCAACATTTTTAATTTAATGGTTGAATTCGAGGATGTTTTGCATTTTGAACTTGCTTATGTGTCCCTTATTTAGGATATTTGAGAAAAAAAATTTAGAGGAAGCCCATCATTCCTCCTATACAACCCATTCTGATTCTACAAAGATGTATCAAGATGTGAAAGAATTCTACTGGTGGGAATGGATGAAGAAAGATGTAGCAGAATTTGTGCTAAGATGCTTAGCATGTCAATAGGTGAAGGCTGAGCATCAAAAGCTTCCAAGTTTACTTCAGTAGATTGAAATTCCTAATTGAAATAAGAGAAGGTCACTATAGATTTTGTGACGGGGTTGCCTAAAACCTCAAAGGGTTATGACTTAGCTTAGGAAATCATAAATTAGTTGACAAAATTTTCATGCTTCTTGCCTATGAAAACCACCTATACAACGACTTAGTATGCTAAGCTCTATTTAGAGAAGATATTATCTTTGCATGGAGTGTTGTTGTCTATTATATTTTATCGGGGGTCTCAATTCACAACTCAATTTTGGAGATCTTTTCAAATGTCATTGGGAACTCGATTGTACTTGAGTACTGCTTTTCACCCTAAGACTGATGGTCAGTCTAAGAAGGCTATACAGATATTGGAAGATATGCTTCATACTTGTGTGTTAGACTTTGGAGGAAGTTGGGACCAATACTTTCCTCTGATGGAGTTTGCTTATAATAATAGTTATTAGTTGAGTATTCAGATGGCACCATTTGAAGCCTTATATGGGAGGCATTATAGGTCTCCTATTGGTTGGTTTTTGGTTGAAGAATCTAGACTTGTAGGTCCATATTTAGTTCAAGAAGCTATTGAGAAGGTGTAATCAATCCGAGATTGACTAATGACTTCTCAGAGTAGGCAGAAGTCTTATTTAGACATTTAGAGTTTGGCATAGGAGAACATGTGTTTCTAAATATTTTTCCTATGAAGTGCATTATGAGATTTGGTAAAAGGATAAGTTGAGCCCGAGGTTCATAGTTCCATTTGAGATTTTGGACAAGGTAGGGCAAGTGGCTTATTGCTTAGCCCACCCAATTGATTTTTCGAGAGTTCACCTAGTTTTCCATGTTTCAGTGCTTTGGGAATATGTTCATGACCGTTCTAATGTCTTTCAACACCTGTCGGTTTAGCTTGATGAACATCTTAGCTATGTTGCGCAACCTGTAGCTATAGTAGATAAACAAGTAAAGCGCTTACGCTCCAAGGATGTTACTTCTGTAAAGGTTGTTTAGCGGGGACCATCTGGTGCAGAGGTGTCATGAGAGTCCAAGACGATTATGCATGACACATACCTATAACTTTTTGGTATACAAGGTTGGTAAACAATTTAAATTCAAGGATGAATATCATTTTATAGGACATTTAAGGAGAGGACATAAGGTATTAAGGAAAATAAAAATCTCTTGAAAAAGGCAATTTGGTAATTTTACAACCTTAAGTAAAAAAAGAAAAAAATAAATGCCTCATAATTTTTTTAAATGAGGGAGCGATAATGATAGAGATGAGAATGTCTCTTCTTCTTCCTTAAAGCACATTGCTCCATTTGGAGCCATAACCAAGTCTCCATTTTCCCTCTATTTTGGGACCAAATATTTGCAACCACTTGCACCAAGAATTAGAGGTGAGTTTCTACTCTTTTATTCTTATTTCTTTTGTGTCAAATCCCATAATCTCTTATGTATTGCCATCTCAAAAATAGAGGGTGGGTGTATTTTTGGGCTTTGAGTATAAATCTAAAAATTTAGGAGCTTGGGTTCTAGTAAGTAGTAATGGAGAAGCCAAACTTTAAATTTTCCTATAAGTTTCTTAAAAACCCTAAACCATATAATTACGAATTTTATCTAATATCTTTGCCCATTGTTAGTTCAACAATAAATGGGTCTTCAAAAGCTATATCATTTGAGAATCATAATTATGGTATAGTTATTTTATTTATTCATGGAGTTTGTATTTTAAATTTCTAATATCTAGTGGGTAGCTCAATACTTTAAGGGAAGGGCAATAAGTTAAAAGTTGAACATAATTTCTAAAAGTTAGTTAGAGATTTTGGTGGTTGCATTGATAGCAGAAGCCCATCATTTTTTAGAAAACATAAATTTTAGAGAGTTACCTCTAAAGGAAATGACTTACCTTGAGGTTGCTTCTTAGTGTAGGTCATTGTTTCATTTATCTTGACTTATCAAAATATTTGTTTATGGTCACATTTAGTGGGCACTATGCCACTTGCTTCTCTAGGAGTTGTAGGGAGCGATTAAGTTGGTTCTTCGTATCTGTGAGTGGATAGTTTACTTAGTGGAATCCTTTCCTGAGATTATTTTATTAGGAAAACAAAGTTATCAAGTGCATTGGTTTTCTCTTCAATATAAAGTCTATTTCAGTGAGGATAATTATATTATCATGTCATTGTTGGTTTGGAATTATTATTGCTATTACTTTTTTCTTTAAATTTGAATTCTGTGGTCATTATTTTAGATATTACTAAACCTCTTTTACAATGGCATTTGTCATGCTTGTAAGTGATGGTCTTATTAGCAATATGATTTATGTGAGTTGTTATTCATGAGAATTAAATTATGATGGTTTTGAATCTTATTTTGAAATTGAGAAATGAACATTGTTGGCTTTGATATGAACATTGTTGACTTTGATGGATTGGATCTAATTACCATATTTTTATCTTGAGTTTATATTCCTTTATATCCATGATAGGTTCTATGTTAGAACATCAATCACCATTAGCAAAGAGGTATAACGATATTGTTTGTCGTTTGGGAAGAGAAATAATGGCCTATATGCACATAGTAGATTTTATAAGCTATTGGGTGAGAGCACCCTTAGCTCTTTATATGGTTGTAGGATGAATGGACCTTAGCCACAAGATTATGGCAGGTGGAGGCAAGGCCCTTGGTTTGAGACGGTTATAGGGTGAGACCCTAGCCATGAGATGTTGCTGGGTAAGGCGAAACCCTTAGCTTAAGATAAGTATGATTATATGATGGGGGGGAGATGACTTCCCAACATTCATATAGTTCTTTCAGGTTTAACCCATATGAATTATTTTATATATAACTAGTGTTCTTGAATCTTTGCTACTTGTGCATTTATGAGAAGTTTTTGAAAAGCAAGCATATAACATATTGGTTTCATTTATCACGTTATCACTTCAATAAGCATATTATGAGTTATTTTCAAAGTTTAAAGGTTTGTGCTATTACTCATTTCTCCTTCCTATTCACTTTGTTTATTATGCTCTCACTGAGTGTGTGTGACTCACCTCATTCCTTTTCCTTCAGATTTGTAGGCTATTGAGCAGCAAGTCTTAGGATTTGTTATTCTACCTAGGAGTGATCATCTTTTTGGTAGACCTTCACTGATATTGGTGACTAGTGTCATATATTGACTCCAATATTTTACAGCTGTAAGGGTTAGGGTTTATTTCTTTTTTTAATGTGTATATGACCATAAAGTCTTGATATGTCCCTTTGTATAGATGACTTTGTTTGTACCTATGACTAGTAATTAAGAGAGATGTTTATATTTGTTGATGGTTCTAGTGATGTACTGTTGTTCAGGTTGAAATGAAATATTTGGTTTATTCATATTTTAGGAGAAACTCTACCATATTTTCGTTAGCCCCATTATAATCTTTCAAAATGGTTTCTTTTTTTGATGTTCTATGGTTAGGCTTGCCAAGCTAATTGAGTGTTAAGTTGCTATAGCCTATGTGCTTATTATGTCCTAAGATTAGGTTGTGACAAAGTTGGTATTAGAGCTTTAGTTAGTAGGCCCTAGTAGCTGCAAAATTTGGGTAATTTGTAAAATCTTATTTGTAACTTGTGTACATAAGCACAACTTACATGCAATAAGCTATGACCACCCACTTGTTAAATTGGAGTCTCTTATTCGAGTTGTTGTGTTCGATTTTAGCATTGTCTCTTTAGCTTTCCATGCCTAATATTTATTCTTGTTCTAGGTGAGGATGCCACCTAGGGTTAGACCTGCTAAATGAGTAATTTCTGATGAGGTTTCTACTCAACTTTATGAAGCACCCCTGAAAGGCCATGAGCATCATCGCGGTTGTGATTGTGGTCGAGGTAGAGGTGGAGGGGTTGGTAGGGTGCCTGATGATGAGATTCCTAGGGCTAGACATGGTGACCCCACACTAGCTCAGTTAGCTATTGGGATGTAGGATATGTAGCAGGTTATACAACAATTAGTAGATGTTATTGGTGAATGACAACAAACACTTAGGAACTAAACCTATGTTGATTTAGAGCCTAGCCAGGAGGCTAGGTCGAGCAACGAGCAACGAGCAACTTATACACCATAGGGGGACAGAGGTTTCACTAACAGCATTTACAAAGCTTAATCCTCCAGCATTAAGTGGTTCAAACACCCACGAGGATCCTCAAGCTTCTATCAATGAAGTGGAATAGATATGTAAAGGCTTAGGTTGTTTGCTAGCCAGGACAGTTGAGTTGGTGGCGTTCTAATTCCATGATGTTGCTAAATATTGTTATAAGACTCATGCTCCTTACTAGGATAGCAAGCCCCTTTGGTCTAAGATAAGTTTGTTCGACTATTCTTAGCTCAATTCTTATCCCAGAGTGTTAGAGATAGTAGGGAACAAGAACTTAATGCTCTTGTGCAATAGAGCAGATGTCGGTGATGGAATATAATATTCATTTCATGCAACTAGCTATATATGCACCACTCTGGTATAGCCACAAAGGAGCTACGTGTTCAGCGGTTTGTTAAGGGCTTGAAGAGTTATTTATTTAGGGAAATTGCAGAGCATGGTGATATGACTTATAAGCAGGCCTTGAATAGGGCTTTGACAATTGAGTGTGGGACTAGAAATATATAGTTCTTTAAGGTTTAACCCATATGGATTATTTTATATATAACTAGTGTTCTTGAATCTTGGCTACTTGTACATTTATGAAAAGTTTTAGAAAAGCAAGCATCTAACACATTTGTTTCATTTATCATGTTATCTCTTCGATTAGCATATTTTGAGTTATTTTCAAAGTTTAAAGATTCGTGGTATTACTTGTTTCTCCTTCATGTTCACTTTGTTTATTATACCCTTACTATATCTGTATGACATCCCATTTTTTTCCTTCAAATTTGCAATATGTTGAGCAGCAGGTTCTTAGGATTTGCTTTTCTACTGATGAGTGATCATTTTTTTGGTAGGTCTCCATTGCTATTGATGGCTAGTATCATATATTGACTCTAGTATTTTGCAGTTATAGTGGATAGGGTTTATTTCTTATTTTGATGTGTATATGACCATAGAGTCTTAATATGTCACTTTGTGTAGTTTACTTTGTTTGTACCTATGACTGGTAATTGAGAGAGATGTTTATGTTTGTTGATGGTTCTAGTTATGTACTATTGTTTAGGTTGAAATGAAATGTTTGGTTTATCTAGTTGTTAAGACACACTTTGCTGGATTTTCAGTTGTCCCATTCTAAGCTTTCAAAATAGTTTCTTTTATTGATGTTCTATGGTTAAGCTTGTTAGGCTAGCTGAATGTTGAGTAGCTCTAGTCTATGTGTTGGTTATGGCTGAAGAATGGGTCATGCCAGCTCACAGGCAATAATTCCAGAAATGGTGGCAATGCCATAGGTAACGATAGCAATGGAGGCAAATGATGGCGTAACGTGGGTTGCTCTGCATAATGGTGACAGTGCCGTAGGCTTCTCTTTGTTTGAGACTTTGCAAATCATGGGTTGCTCTGCCTTGTGGCCTAGAGATTTAGGGAAGAACAACATTATTTCATCAAGCGTGAGAACACTGTGTTTGAGTTTTGTTGAGTTATACAAGAATGCTAACCATAATGCTGCATTGGAATCTAACGTTTCATGTAAGATTTCCATCCATGTTACTAATCGCTGATAAATAGAAGGACCAAATTCAGATGAATATTGATTAGTAAAGGACTAGGTTGTAGAAATTGATCTATGACGGATTAAATTGAAAAAGAAAGCATTAGTAAGAGACCAAAATAGGTTTTTCTTAAATTTAATTTTAATGCATTATTAATGTATAAAGTTTTATACTATTATTCAATAATGTATTACTACGACATTCAATGAATTTAACATCTTATGTAGTTTTTAATCAGCTTAAATATATTTTTAATCCTCGAAAATATAACACTTTTTAATTTTAGTCCCTGTAAATTTTTGTTGATTTTGATCCTTTAAATTTTTAATTTTTGATTTTCATTTCTACCGTTTACAAAATTTCATTAAGTGCTTATATGACAAATGAAAATTTCAGTAACTGATGCTATATGTCAATCGCTTTGTTTGCCACGTAAGCATTTAACGGAAGCTCACTAATGACAGACCAATGGTAGGAATTAAAATAAAAATAATAATTTTAAAAAGATCAAAACTAATAAAAAAAATTAGAGAGATAAAAAAAGTATTATATTTTCAGGACTAAATATATATTTAAATTATTTTAATATAATCAAACTCATCAAATAAAATATCAAACATAATATTAAATGATAGTATAAAAAAAATTATAACCCATCAAAATTAAACTCTTAATATTTAATTTTATTTTCGGGCCTATTTCCCCCAAGGTATTACTTTTAGTATAAGAGAGGTTTAATGTTTAAAATAAAGTCATAATGTATTATATTAACTTATTCTATCAGGCCTAATAAAGCATGCCAAACAGGCCCTTAATATTTAATTTTATTTTTGTTTCGGTATTACTAGTATTTAATGTTTAAAAGTTTGGGAAAGTTACGCGGAATGTCCAGTTAAAAAAAAAAAAAAAAGCTATGCGGAATGCCATTTCTATCACTCGCACTCGAGCAGGCCGTGAATGTCATTTACAGAACCCCGTAATCTAATAATGTGTTAGCTATGACTAATAATAAATAGACTAATTACAGAGACAGCAGAACAATCTACGTGTCTGGAAGTTGAGGTTTCAGATCTAAGTTGAAACTAATGTCACCTTGATGCTGAACATGTGTATGCTACTTATAAACATACCTCTTATACTTATTACTTTGAAAAAAAAATTAAACTAACTTTATTTCTCTTTTTTTAACTAAAAAAATAAGTGTAGAAGAGGTGTACATTTTTAGATGCAGAAATAACATGTGTTTAACAATGGCACCCTTTATGTAACATCCAAGAAGTAAATTGTGTGCCTATTTCCTAATTGCATACAGGAAGAACGTTAAATTAATTTAATTACCTTCTTAATCTCCAGATCACAAAAGCTGCAACACTTTTCATTACTTGTTATGTACCTCTGATCTCTTTTTCTCTCAATAATGATGTCATGACTTATGAGGCTCTCAACTCATTTTCACAGTATTCCTCATTGGTATCCTTTAAATTTTTTTTTCCCTAAATTTCTCTAGTTATCCGTATCTTTCGAACTCAGTGTAAAGCAATCATTATCCTAATCTTTATTATCTTTCTATGGTTCTTTAAGATGATCTGATTCATTTAATATCAAACAAATCAGCTTTTGCTTTAATAAAGGATAGTCACTCCTTTATGAGATTTGACTCTTCAATATAAGGAAGATGTTTTTTAACACCTCCAATATAACATTTAGTTACACATCATATTCACATTTAAGCATGACACTATGCTTTCATATACCGTATAAATAATGCCTTATTTTGCATGGTATCTACATATATGAAGTATCAAAATTTAGGTATTTAAATAATAGAATTTTAAATTTAAAGTTAACAGTTAAAAACAAAGCTAAAAGTGATTAGTTAATTGAACTTCATGTGATAAGAATGTAAGTTTAAATTTGTAGAAATAATTTTTATTGAGAGATTGCATAACTTTTGTATCCTTGCAATCGAACCAGAATTAATCTCATAAACAATTCAAATAAATTGAATTTATAAAAATATCTCGTGATCTCAACAAAAACAAATTGACATAAATATTGGACATAAAAATGGAATATCTACATAACTTATAAAGGAAAATATTTACTAAACACTACTTTTTTCCAACACCACTTTATGCTTTACTTGTTTTAGTATAAAGAAAGAGAGAGTAATTATTAAAAATTGTGTTTCTATTATTTTATTATTAAAAATAATAATATAAAATAATGTAATAAAAATGATATATGTTCAAAACTGAGTTCTAAGAATGACGTGAGAATGAATGATGCACTGAGTTCCTCCAAGGCGCAGCACTATAGTAGTGGAGTGAGGGCGTGAGTACCTACAAAAGATACTCTGACACTCAAGTCAGTAATTGCACAAAAAGGATAACGTGTAGTGAGAGTGGTGCATACCTTTGTCCTCTTGTTGAGCCTTTATGTAGAGATGTATGAGTGTGTAAAAGTGTAGGGGGTTTAAATGTTTTAGTGCGTATTATACGTTGTCCCCTGTAGTGCGAGAAATTGTTATTCCGTATGCTCTGTCCTCTCTGTCCGAGTGGAATGGTGTCTCCCCTTTCTTGTCGAGGGGGGGTGGGACAAGCTCAGTGGGTGAGTTGCTTCCTGCGCATGGCACGTCTAGGGGCCAACTTGGCGGGTTGGGCTGCTCTAGTTCTATGGGCCTATATCAGGACTAGAACAGTTGCCCCCAGCTTGGCACTTGGATAAGATAGCTAAGTGTCAAGATATATGTTCAACTAATGCACACGGCATACGATGGACAAAGGGATCCGAGTCATAGTGTTCTATACTAGATCTCGTGATGTTCTCTCGTCGTGTTCTCTCAGAGGGCCGAGGTCCGTGACGTATCATAATGGAAATCTAGGGTATGTGAGTAAGGTCGGGATCTGGATTGGATTGCTCTACTTAGGTCATAATTCTGTAGTCCGGAGTGTACAGTTAGTTGCCCCCATGTTGTGTGGGGTTTGTTGTAGTCCAGTCTTAAGCCGAGATCCGAGGTGTTGTTTCTCCGCGGAGTTTTGATGAAGGTTTGGTGCTCGACTTACGTGTCCCTTCAAGGTGCCACACGTCGCTTCTATTTTGAATGTTCTAGGTCTTGTTCTTTTGGTTGCCTTCACTCAGAAGCACTACAACATGTGGTCAAAAAGTAGTGGATGTCGTCGTTTGGGGATCATAACGCCATGATAAGCCACTTTTGAATTTCAAAAAGTGGGCATCATAATGAGTCGTTTCGAACGAAACATCCTATTTGCATTGAAACGGCATACCCTTCCCTTTATACTAGCGGTAGGGTGGTGACTTTTCCATGCCTATAAATAAGGGTGAAGTGGTGTCTTCCCCACTCTTTGCTAGAATCTTTTTTCCATATTTCTGTACTTGAGTATTTTTTTCTCTGGTGACTTTCTGGTGTTTTTCGTAGTGGGTGTTGGTGTTTGAAGGCTTCTTCAACTCTTTTTCACCATTCAGAGCCTTTTTCTAGAACTCAAGGTACTTCTTATCTTCGCCCTTTCTATTTTCATTTTTTTCTTTGAACCCTTAGTGGGAAGCCCTTAGTGGGGAGAAATATTGGGTAGTAAGGAGATGGCGTAGGATAATGGTCTGTTAGTGGTTCTTGGGAGTCTAACTCGGGTGCATCCTCTGCAGATATGGCACGAAAGCGGAGGGATGCACCTACAGAACAGGGGAGGATTGTTCTTGCGAAGAAGAAGACGCTCGTATTCCCTCAAGATGTTGATAGATACCAGTAGGTGGACCATGAAGTTTTGGGTACTCCCACCGATGTAAGGACTGTTAAAGTTGTCCTAGAAAAAGTAACAGTACTGTAGCTAACTTTGGAGGGGCTCAGGGATTGAGAGTTTACGATCTGACACCCGTTAGAGGAAGAGCGGGTGTGCTTGACCCGTATGGAAGGCGAGCACTTCATGTATATGTATGACGCCCTCTTTACTCAGATTGAGGTGAGGCTGCCTTTTAATGATTTCAAGATGGGCGTTCTTAATCACCTGCGGGTGGCACCCACTCAACTTCATCCGAACGCTTGGGAGTTTGTCAAAGCATTCAAGCTGATTTGTCAAGTTTTTGGGTGGTCGCACTCGGTCAAGTCTTTGGCCTACCTTTTCTCTCAGTTGACAACTTTGAGGAGCAATCATACCAAAGGATGGGTCACGCTACGAGTGCAAAATGGGCACACGGTCTTCAAGACCTACCAAGAGTCCTTTAAAAATTTTAAAAAGGACTACTTTAGGGTATAAGGGAAGACACCTTTCTTTGCCAACTTGGAAAGCAAGTCGCGCTTCGAACTGTACTAGATTGAAATCGGTTGGGGGTAGAGTAATAAAGAGTTAGAGACTCCATTCTGCAAGATCCCTTCCCCCAAGGCTCTGGTCTTAGATATTTTATTGAATGGACTAAGGGAGGGAAGCCATCTCTTGTAAAGATATTTTGGATAAGCCCGTCACTTCTATAAAGGTTGTGTTAGGTACCTCATCCTACGTATTTTTTTTTTGTACTTGCCTTCTTGCATGACCTTATCTAAGTGCAGTAACATTCTCTTTTTTGCTTGTAGAAAACATGGCTCTACCTTCCAAGCTTCAGCGCTTAGCTGAGATATTAGCTGCAAAAGGTGGTAAGGCGTCAGAATCTTGGCCCCTAATAGTTGCTCAGTGGGTGGCTATTATTGTCCCCACTTTTCCAAGCAATACAACTCCTCTTCCTGTGGTCGTGGCGGTCTCTCCACCTACCTTGTCCGCTGAGGCATAAGACGTTGAAACGAGCTCTCCTATTCTGCCATTACGACCGCAGAAAAGGCAAGTTGAGGGTAGCAGGGATGACAAAGGGAAAAGGTTGTCCATCAATATCATTCCGGAGTATCCTGAAGTGTTTGAGGCCCTTATCAGTTCAGAGTTTGAGGGTGCTTCACTTAGACCTCAACCATTATTAGTGTGCCATCATGCGGCTGATCCTTCCAGCTTTATCAATGGCTCGTTATATAGTCAAGTAGAGGTCGAGGCGTTAGTCCAACTCGACATGCCAAAGTTCTTTCGCAAGGCACAATTGGGCATTTTGCGGCTCACCTCTTTTCTTCGGCTCATGGAGGAAAACTAGGGTTCTTCCTAGGATGTTTCTAGTTTATAGAAGGAGCTCAACACCCTCTAAGATGATAAGTAGAAGCTCGAAGTGGATCTTGGCGAGAAAGGAAAGCTGCTAGACCTGGATATCACAGAGGTAACCTAGAAGGATGGGCAGCTCAAGTTGCTCAACGCTGAGGCCGATAAACTGCGAGCCCAAGTTGACTACCTGATCACAAATGCTTTTGTGATCCCTTTTCTTCGTGCTCGAGTTACTGAGATGGATTCTCTCTAATTAAAGGCTGCCGAGGCCGACAAGCTTCGGGCTCAACTCGGTCAGGAAAAAAACTCGGGATTATAAACTGAAGAAGAACTTGGCCTTGTCTTAGTCCGCCCTTGCTGATGCTTGGGTTCAGTATGAGCTTTTGAAGATGGAGTACAATAGGACTGTGGATGATTGGTCGACATTCGTGGAGGAGACATTTGAAAATGCCCTCAGCCAACGTCACCTCCTTAATCCCAGACTCAACAAGGAGGGGATCAGCGCGCTGAAGGAAGTCCGAGATGGCTAGATTATGGACATGGTCACTTCAAAGGCCATCCCTGGTAATCAAGTGGATCACGAGGTGGAATGTGGTGAAGGGACAAAGATTGTGCTAGATGTTGGCCAAAATGCAGGTGGGGTGGTCGCAACCGAGGTGATGCAAATTAAGGTTGGGTGGTCTGAGGCAGCGGTGGAGACTCTATAAGATCAAAGGGACATTTTTTTATACCTCTTTTTATTTTGTTGCCCCTTGTGTGGGGTTTTATTCCTGTATTTGGACAAGTCCCATTCTCGAGCATCTTTTGATTTAATGGTTGATAATTTTGCATGTTGCTTTCTTTCTATTACTAAGGCGAGTCCATTGCTCCATCCTGGCACTGCCTTCATACTTGTTGAACTTTGGCCTTTGCTAGACGGAGATAGGTTAGACACTCAATCTTGGTGTTGGTTTTATACTTAAGCAATTTTGCTTACGTAGCTCACCGAGGTAGGTCCAATGCTCGATCTTGGTGACGAGGCTTCGGATCTGACATTTTTTTGGGAGCGTTTGCTATATGATTTGTAGCAATCTGTGCTTGCTCTAGAACCACTGCTTTGAATTTATTATTATTTAAGATTGTTTTAATGGCCACGGTAATTTTCTGCTCTGTTCCCCAACTGCCCACTACTTTTGCGACCAATCACAAGGGAGGAGCAATTAATCGTGACTTTGATCGTGTAGCCAATTCACCTCATTTATGGACCAATCAGGATATGTTAATCCCTCTATAAATAGGGAATGTTTGTAGTGGGATTGTCACTTATTCCCTTTGTCTTTTGGATATAGTCGAACATGGGTCTTCCCTAGAGAATGGTCCATTTCTTGTGAGTGTATGGAGGGTCATGCCCTCTTTTGAGGCATCTTCTGACTCTTCCCAAATTCTCGAAGGTGTTTCCTTTTTTGGAAGCATGTTCCTCTAGCGGAGGCTGTTCTTTCTAGGTGTAGTAGCTCAGTGAGGATCACATAACTACCTTGCGTAACTTGGTCCAACCACCTCTCAACAACAGAAGTCTTTTTCTTTCAAGAATGTGTAGCGGTGGGGTATGGTTCCGCTTCCATTAGAAAGACTTTGGGCTTCTGTCTACAGTTCTTGTGAGGTGTGGATGGGCTCCAGCACCCTCTTCCTTTGCTCCCTTGATCGCTACCTTGTCATGGGCGTGTCGGGGTCGTTAGGAAGTATAGGGTTACGAGACCTATCTTCACTCTGATCAAGGGAGATGTGGTTGCTCTCATCTTAAGCGAAAACTATGGTGGTCCATGCGAGTCACTGCTCGATTGTCACCATCATTTTATCTAGATACCTTCTTGGCTATTCTGAAGAGGCCAGTCTTTGCACAAGGGTGACTAGCTAGCCTTTCGTGAAAGAGGATAGCTTCCTCCTTGTAAAGTATACCAAAGTAGGCAATGTTTGGAATGAGAATAGACTTATTTTTTTGAAAATTTTGTTTTTCATTTTACTGTATAGTTAAACTATTACTGTCTTGTGTAGTTGTTTTCGTCGTTCTAAGATCGGTCCAATGCCCAGTCTCAATGTACGTTTTCATTACGAACGCTTGCTTCACTTGATCGAGGTGAGTGCAAAAGTTGACCTCAGAGGTAGAGTTTGTTTGATTGGATGAACACTCATTTGCCCCGTCGAGATGAGTGCGAGACTTGACCTCGGGGGTTGGGTTCATTTGTTTGGACAAACATCCACTTCACCAAGCCGAGATGGGTGCAAAACTCGACCTCAGTGGTAGGGTTCATTTGATTAGACAAACATTCATTTGCTCTGCCAAGATGAGCATGAAACGCGACCTCAAGCGTTGGGATTATTTGTTTAGACGAACATTCACTTCACTAATCGAGATGAATGCGAAACTTAACCTCAGTGGTAGGGTTCGTTTAATTGGAAGAACACTCGTTTGCCCTGCCGAGATAAGCACGAGACTTGACCTTGAGATTGGGTTCATTTGTTTGCACAAACATTCACTTCACCAAGCTGAGATGAGTGCGAAAGTCGACCTCAGTGGTAGGGTTCATTTGATCGGATGCAGTAACCCTGTGGCATAGAGTTCACTGTCTTGGGCTATGGTCAATTATCCCTAACCACTGCAAACCTCATCAGTTGGTGGCTAAGGTGCGGTTCAAATGGGCACGGGTTAAGACCCTTGTTCGCATTGCTTAACCCCGGAGGGTGTTCAAGTGGATCTCCCCAATTTGGTAATCTTACATAAATGTTAGACTATGTGATCCTTTTTAGACCTTGTATTCCTTGGACCTCGCCAAAGCATGATGACCTTGGGGAATATGGCGCGCTGGAGTACTCGTGGACTTAAGATCATGACCAAAGCACCAGCTTCAAATGAGACAACAATTGGAAAGAGTTGATTTATTGATATCTGAATATGTGTTTACACCATTGTCATGTCCGGGTTATGCCCTGTCTTGATTTAGGGCATTAACCGGAGGTGATCGGGGGACTAGGATTTTTATTCTTAGTTGGGGAATGTCTTCTTTGGTAAGAGGGAGAGAGACTTCGGGGGCTGTAACTTCGTTTCTATAATGGCTCTCTCTCTGATCGTTGTTGCGATTTTGGCGTACGTATCGGCCCATACGTCCATCCCAGTTGAGGGAATAAATGGCATCGTAGAGATTGGTACAATCCTCTATGCCGTGACCATGGCTGTTGTGCCAAGCACAGAACTTGGATCTATCCTTTGGCTTCTTTATAGGGGGAGGCCTTTGCGCATCTCAGAGCTCGGTGTTCATGACCTCCTTGTAGATCTGAGCCCGGGGCGTGTTGAGGGGGTGTAACTCTCAAACTTCCCATTAAGACATGGTCAAATTCTGGCATTGTTGATTGAATTGTTCTCTGGGTTTGCGTTTTCCATCTTCTCTTTCAAGATGCTTCCTAGCTCAGAGAACTTCTTCGATATTGATGTATTTGTCAGCGCGGGCACAGAACTTGTCCATGGTCTTAGGCTCTTCTTTTTCCAGTGAAAAGGAGAAGTATCCTAGATGAAGCCCTTCCCTAATATAAAAAACAATCCAAGTCTTTCGTCCCAGTCTCGTATGTTTACTATCTCTTTGTTAAACTGGGATATAAAGTCTCATAAGGACTCATCCTTTCCTTGTTTGATCTAGGCGATACAGGATATAGATTTAGGTTGTACTTTACTAGTGGTGAAGTACAGCAAAAATCTTGAAGATAGGCCTTCCCAGTTAGGGATAGACCTTGGGGCCAAAGTGGTAAACCATCTCTGGGCAGCTTTCTTCAGTGATAGGGGGAAAGCTCGACACATGAAAGAGTCACCACCCCCAATGAACAAGAGTGCGAAAATTTAGGCATCTAGATGTTCTTGAGGGTCTGAGGTCCCATCGTAGGGTTCAATGTTAGTGGGATACTTGAACTGCTTGGGGATCTTGTACACCATCAGTTCACCAGATAATGGCTGGTTTTGGGAAACCGAGCTCTTGGCTTTGAGTTCCTACTATCTTGCTTGGGTTTGCCTAACGTTGTGACCAGATTCCATGATCCTTGAATTATCTGGGAGGCGGTTATCTACATGGAGTCCTTTGTCATCTCCATTATCTCTCTTGGGAGATTGGTTTTCGCCGCCATGGTCCTGGTTGGTTATTCGCACCAAGTTGTAGAATCTTCACCTTGGCGCTGGATCAGCTTGTCTTGGAGTCTGATTAGGGAGAGTAGTTTTGCCTTGGATAGCTCCTGGTGGTCGATTCCATCGAGGTGGGATTGAGCTTCGTTGTCTATGCTGTCACCAAGATAGTACAACACCGATACTCATTGTCTAGCATCTTCAGAGGGTGCCCTTTGCAGACCGAGGCATTATCACACCGAAACTCTCTAAGGGGAGGGGGAGGGGGAGATTCTCTCTAGTGAAAGAAGTCTCGTGCCCGTCCTACTGGGTTTCAGTTGGGGTGCGACTAGTCCATGAGCAGCAGGGACTGATGCTGAACGTTGGTTCGCTGCTAGGGGAGTGTGCACCATAGAAGCTTTGTTCTAGTTTATAGTAGTCTGTCTCCTTCTTGTGTTTACCATTATGGTGGTGTTAGGGGGAGTATTAGAAGTGGTTTTGAGAGTATAAATTTATCATTTCTCACAGACGATGCCAATGTTCAGGACTAGGTTCTGATGATTACCTGAGAAGGTAGGATGCACTAAGTTCCTCCAAGGCGCAACACTATAGTAGTGAAGCGAGGGGTGGATACCTGCAAAAGGCACTCCGACGCTCAAGTCAATAGCTGCACAAAGAGAATAACATGCAGTGATAGTGGTGCATACCTATGTCCTCTTGTTGAGCCTTTATATAAAAACGTATGAGCATGTAAAAGTGTGGGGGGTCTGAACTTTTCAGTATATATTATACGTTGTCCCCTTGTGGTGTAAGAAATTGTTATTTTGTATGTTCTATCCTCTCCATTAGAGTGGAGTAGTGTCTCCTTTTTCCTGTTGGAAAGGGGGAGATATAGGCTCAGTGGACAAGTTACTTCCTACGCATGGCACGTCTAGGAACCAACTGGACGAGTTGGGCTACTCTAATTCTATGGGCCTATACTCGATCTAGTACAATGTGTGAAAATGAAAACTCACTTATAAAGCCAGTCGCCACATTGGCTTTAAGTATCAGTTTTGCTATGGATTTTGCAATTGACGGCTTGAGTGCATATCAGTGGTCGATTGAAAAAGTCATATACTAAGATCGTAGCATAGTCATAATACTTTTTAACTTTACATAATTTTTACACCTGTCTTGTTTAAAAAAAGAAAAGAAAAGAGACAGAGAGAAAGTATTGAAATGTATATATTTTTATTTTATTAAAAAAATAGTATAAGAATGATATAATAAAAATAATATGTAAATAAATTTTTTAATCTTTTTTCAAAAATAAAACCTATATTCTTGTTTTATTATAATTAAAAATAGTATAAGAATGATCTAATAAAAATGATTTGTAAATAATTTTTTTTAAAAATAAAACTTATATTCTTGTTTTATTATAAAAAAAATAAATAGTATAAAAAGGGTGTAATAAAAATGATATGTAAATAATATTTTTAATTTTTTTCAAAAATAAAACTTATGTTATGAGTTATGGCTTTCTTTAACAGTTCCCTTCTGCCATCTGTATGACAATGCAAGATACGAAAGATACTGAAAGTTAGAGTTGTTTTGCGTTGTGTTTGGTTTTTATTCTAATGAAGGAAATAAGCTGTTTTCCCCTTGATCTAGACTTCATGCTACTCCAAGTTAGAACAACGGGTAAGCCAAGTTAGAAGCCAACATATACACAACGATGGCTTAAATTTGGTGATTCATTTGATAGAGACCAATATCTGTTTCTGTCTTGATTCATTGTAATTGTTATCCTATATTTATATATTCCCTTTTCATGGCAGAAAGGGAAATGAACATGTCTACTTTGGTGTCATTAAGGAAAGTGGTGAGTCATTCCAGAAATGTTTTTGGTCGTAATCTATCACTTGCCATGTAACCAGTGTAGGGATTTTAATGTAAACCACTTATTTGATATTGGTTTTTGATATAGACTCTCTTTTGTAGTTTAATTGATATATCCTTTGCCAATGAAGTAAAAGCAAAATCTCATTTTATCTTTATAATTTATTATTATTATTATTTTTTGGTTTGGTCGGAAATACTAGTCCACATTCACATACATCACACATCCACAAATCAAATAATAAGTACTTATCACTTATCAGATTTTAAACTCGGCAACCTATGTATCAAGAAAAACACTCGGCAACCTTCCAACCTTATCTTATGAATTATGGCTCCCACTTTACATGATTATTGTAGTTATTGTTTGTGGTCATCAAAAGCCTAATATTTGTTTATATAATATACAATTAAATATGAGGACAGGGATTCCATGATAGTGGAATTTAGTGTTTCATATAAAACCCTAGTCCACATTTTATATTTTAATTAACATATATTATTAATAGGTTTTTATCTTCTTTATTTTATTTTTAATAATTTGTTACGTAGTTATTATAGGACTGTATTTATTTTACATGTTGGACAGTATTTTTAACTTCTACGGAGTGTGCAGCACATTTTTTTGGTCTTATCTTTGTTGCTTTTTTATTGCAAAATTACTCATCTTAATCATCTTTGTATTAATATCTATCGATTAAATTATTATTACATTATAGAAAATGATTATTTATTAAAAAATTAGAGTCAGCATGACTTTTTGTCATCATCCTACTTGTTGATGCATGTACCACGTCAAAGGTCTAGTTTAATTTAATTGAAGTTTAAATATGTTTTTGATCTCTAAAATTATAATTTTTTTTTTGTTTGGGTTCCTATTAATTTTTTGTGTGTTTTAGTTTAAGTTTTTCAAATATTTTTAGTTTTATTCTCAGCTGTTGGTGAACCTCCGTTAAGTGTTTGTGTGGCATACAGAGCCACCGACACATGACATCAATGAGTGGGATCTCTGTTTGTCATTAAGCACTTAACAGAGGCTCGTTAACGGTAGAGACTAAAATCAAGAATATTTGTGTTTGTGGTTATTTTTCGTCAAAGGTAATGACTATTTTTTATTATTCAAAATCTAATATCTGTGAGCGAATTGACTCCTCTTAAGACTTTCAAGTTTCTGGTGATTGAAAGTTTTGATGTCAAAGATTTAAATAATCATCGATTGGTCAAATGTCAGTAAAAGGGTGTGTCAAAACAGAGTTTAATATTAGATATGCCAAAAGAAAGTATGAATGCGGGTAAATGGAGAAATGAGACAAAATAAAGAGTACGTTGAAATAAACTTACAGGAAGTAAATTGACGAAATGGAAATGTCAAAAGTAAACTTGACAAAAATGTAAATGACAAGGTAAAGTAAATGTCAAAAGTAAACTTGCTAGAAATAAGCTAACAGAATGTAAATGACATAATGTAAAAAGCAAAAAGTAAACACAAAAAATGTGAATGTCGATGCAGCATACTGACAAAAACATCTTTAGAGTATTGTATGTGTTTAATTGAATATTAAAGCATGAAAATAATGCAGAAAATACATGAACAAGAAAGAACACAAAGAACAACATAAATGCATAAAGTAAATGCGAAAAAAGTAAATTTGCATTAAGTTGGAAAAGACTTGGAAAGAACTTGATGGAAAAAAGAATGCATTAAAATTAACCCTAAAAGCAAAGTAAATTGCATAATCGAGAAAGAACTTAAAAGATAAACAACCAAGAACATGGAAGAGCAAGTAAGAACTTGAAAGAACTAAAATTACATTAACAAGAATGTAAATGATACAAATGATTGCAAAAATGTAAATGTCAAAACATAGAGATGCATGTCAATTGAAAGAGGTGGTCATACTTGATTAACACATCAATTTGTTAATCCATGAGCATCACAGTGGGGACTTAGAAACTACAGGGTGTTTGTAAGTAGATGGATCAACCTATTATTCTTCATTCTAACCCCAATTTATAGGCAACCAAACTCTCCTTTGGTGCCTAATTTTGAATGTTATAGCTCTTAAGATGCTTCCAGTTAGCTGTCATGCAAAATTTCAACATGTGTTTCATTTTACATGGCTTTCCCATGTACCAACTACTTCAAGTAGTAGGTAGTTTCTTTCCTTTTTGTAACTTCCATTTTCTCCACAAAGCCACGTTCTTTGTGCATTCCCAGCTTTTACTTAGTAACTACCCACCTTTAACTGTGGGGCCTGCCGCAAACTTGCTTCCAGTTTGCCAACCACTTTCCATTGAACATAAACTTCAACGTCGACAAACCTTCACTTACATGGCTTCAGTAGCAACTTGAGAATCTGCTTTTGAAGCTTTATGATTTAGTTACTCCTTTGTCAAATCCGCTTATCAACTTAAGCATAATCCTTTGATACTTGGCTTCTGTCGATTCTTTCTTACTGTTGACATAGTCTTCTTCATCTCTTGTGATCTTAGCTGAACCGGTTATCAGGACATTACTGATGTAGGTTGATTGCTTCGTCGATCACTGTCTTTGATAGATTCTTGAAACTTAGTCAAGCCCAAATCATGACGAATGTGTGTTGCTTTGTTGGCGTTTCTAATAGTTAGTTTGATTCGGATCTAAATTTTGGGAGTGAATCAACTATACTAGCATTCTCAGGGATTTGGTCATTTGTAAAATAACTTCAACACCTAAGACAAAGGATGAGAAAGTATGCATGTTAAACAAAAAATTTGTCAGAAATAGAAAATAACATCAAAGATAAAATGTTGACAAGCAAATTGACAAGAAAGTAAACTTACTGGAAGTAAACTAATAGGAATATAAATGACGAATAATATAAAGCATGATAGAAAGGGTAGAAGGCCAAGAAGTAAAAATAACTGATCATAAACATATTGAAAGGTAAATTGACAAGGATGTAACTAGCAAAAGAAAAGTGCTAAAAGTAACAACATAGAGAATTAAAGCGCACAAATGTAAAGTAAACAGCCAAAACAAAGAAGAATAGCAAGCATGAAGTGCAACAAAGTAACTTGTCAGAAATAAAGTGAAGAAACATATATTTGTAATGAAATAAAGGGTTAATGCAAGTAAATGAGAGCAATTGCAATGACAAGCAAATAAACTACAAAAACAAAAGGACTTGCAAGAAAATAAAGCCTAAAGCTACTAAATTGCTAGAAAGTAAGAATTGGAAGTGGGAAACATAATTACATTACTAGAGATGTAACAGAAAAGTATATGAAGCAAGTAAAGATATATGAAACTTAGAGGAGCATGTAGTGCGAAGATGCTAGAAACAGAGTGGCAGCCATATTTGACTTAACCCATCAATCCATGAGCTTTTGACACAGACTTAGGGATTATAGGGTGTTTGCAAATATGATGGACCAGCCCTAAGTCCTTTGTTCTACCTAGTATTTATAGGCAATTGGGTGCTATATTTTGGCGCCTAAAATTCAAATCCTAAGTCCCTAAGATGCTGCCACCTGTTTGATAGGTGTCATACACACAAATTACTCACATGGTTTATTTATTTACATCTATGTACACTATGTACAATAGCCCCTAACGTATGTTGGTTCTTCTCCCCTTCTTGTAACTGCTATCTTGCTATGTCAACCATATTTTCTTCACACTTTGTTTGTGCTTTATGGTAACTGCTCCACTCTCTAATGTGAGTCCACTGAGTGCTTCTCATTTAACTACTGAACATTTTCATCGAATAACTACTTTGACACTAACATTGTCTTCGCTAGATTGAATTGAACAAAGTTGTGAGCTTTTACTTGCTTAATGCTACTCTTGTCGATTTGGCTTTGTCTAATTTCCCATGCTTGATGGATGCTTTCAAATCCTTGCTTTGACAAGTTTCTAACACTTAGACATTTTGCAGCATGTTACTGCCTGCTTAACTTAAAAAGTTTGTGGTATGTTACTACCAGAGTTTGCGGCATGTTATTGGCAGCTCACCGTGGTTTGTCAAATATTTATTTTTGACCCATAACACTAGTGGACTGTTTGAAATTTTATTCCTAATTAATTTCATCATAGGCTAGGGTCAGCATGACTTCTTAATTCTTAATTATTGTCTACAACAATTAGAATGATTCAATAGACAATCAATAAACACCAAAACAACAAATTCATATTTCCTAAAGAATAAACACCAAAATCAATAGATAACCAAAACAACAAATTTCTTAAAGAGTGATCAGCAACATCAATGGACAGCACAACACACAGAGCACAAATGATCCAAAGAGTGCTCATATAAGGTGAAGCCCTATATTCAAGTTTACACTCTGCATTCAGTTCCTAAAATCAATGCAAACTCTATGTTTGCCATTAACATTAGATATCCAATCAATATACCTTGTAGTTATAATGAACTTGGCTTTTAGTAGCCATTCAATTTCTTCTTTAATTTTTGGCACTACCTCCAGCGCAAATTGCCGCAACATTTGTTTCACTGGTCAACATCCAAGTATGGTTAGCAATTGATGTTCAACAAGACTTCTACTAAGTCCTAACTCTTTTAAGAGAATGATCAATTATGCCTTGAACTCTTCTAGTAGTAGCATGTTGATGAAAATAGATCTGTTTCCGCTTCAATTCCCAAATTAATTTTTTCCACTGGGTCTTAAACTTTGACCTTTTCGACATCACCATTTAATAGAGACTCCTGTAAGTTAATGAAATCTTCTTCATATATATAATCTGGTACTGTGTCTTTAGCAATGTAAACTTTTCTTTTGTCAACTATATAAGCTGACAGTCGAGCTAATTGGCTCTCAAGGCTTGTCATCATCATTGACTTTGTCTGACCGAACTGTATCATCCTTCGACACCAAATAGAATCCTTAGTAATCTGATAAGCCTATATTTTATAATCTTATACTAGATAAATTATAGTGATTTGCTTATGTTTATTAATGAATTTTAGATGAATCCTTATCATTATCTTCATTTTTTTAGAATGAATGGGATTTATCGCATTTGGAGTGAAAGCAGGTAAAGACACCACGTTACTGAGCATTTTTACAAGGAGGAAAGCACAAAAACTTAGTGTCCCAGTGCCCCTGAGAGCTCAGAACGTATGCAGCAATGGTACTTCAATGTCCTAGCGCCTGAGTGCTGGGGAAGTAGCACCTGAGCGTGCAACGCATTACGCAGCGCGTCTTTGTTTAAGTGGCTCAGCACTTGAGAGCTCAGAAGCCAGCGCATAGGCACTTGGTCGCATAACAGTAATGATTTTCTTTAAATTGAAGAGTTACGCCAAATTCAACACACTTGACACTTAACACAACACGGGGAAAAATCCATAATCCTAAGAGAGCACTTTTGCGGCAGCAGACTTTAGAGAATGGCTTCGAAGAGAGGATTCAATTCTTAAAGGCTTGAAGATCATAATAACCGTAAAAAGGGTTTTAATTTCTCTTTCCCTCTAGTTATTTCCTTTCTTTAAGTTTTCTTTCCATGGGTTTGTATTTTGATATGAGTTTGTTTGTATTGAACATGAGTAGCTAAACTCATTGGTAGAGCTATGAAGGATCTTGTTTTCCTAATTATTGGGGTTTGATATCCAATTTGATTAAAGTAATTTCTTTTAGAGTTTATCATATTGCTTGCATTCTTATCATAACTTGATCACTTTTGGTATGTATTAATTCATTGTATGGCCGGTGACCATCCGCACTCAATGAGTGGACCCATATGATAAACTTAGGATTAAATTAGTGAATGACCAAACATTAATTTATCCTACTAATAGAATTAATAGGTATGTTAGTTTATCTCTTGAATTGGCACTTAATGCATTCCTAATTAATTTAACTAAATGACCAAATAGGTTATTTAATTTAAGAATAGAATATTGTTTCATCCATGACCATTGGGATTCAATAGCAAATAAGAGAATATTGGCAAGAGAATTACCTTCATCATAAATGAGTAAAAATCTAATTAATTGGATTCAAGTAAACCTTACGCCCTGGTTTCTCTCTCTCATTGATTATCTTTACATTGACTGATTGTTCTTTGTTTTTCTTTATTTGTTTTCTAATTTTAAGAATTTCTCTTCACTTTCATTTGTCTAAATAATAAAGAGTTTTACGAATCTAGTAATTATCACTTATTCCTTGTGGGATAGATAACTAGGATTCAAGTCTTATATTACTTTTGCATTAGAGTGCACTTGTTCTTAGTATATTTTACGCGTATCACAATCCATTATGAATGTTTCAAAGATAGTTGCATAGAACTTTTGTTTATACTCTAAGGGCTTCAAATATGGACTATAGATTTTGTAATTTACATGCCCCTATTGGAGATAGCATGGGCTATCATTAGTTTCGAAGATCTCAATGTCTTCATCTTTTTTTTCCAAAAAGATCGATTTCTAGCGCAAAGTTGGTGGGATTGCACTTGTAACATGAATCCATTCTCTGTCGAGCAATAAATTGTAACTCACGTTTGACGGGACAACAAT
Source organism: Ormosia semicastrata (assembly GCA_029884595.1). NCBI lineage: Eukaryota > Viridiplantae > Streptophyta > Magnoliopsida > Fabales > Fabaceae > Ormosia > Ormosia semicastrata. The sequence goes on along the minus strand of JAQQTO010000053.1, from coordinate 28,156,174 downwards.
AAATGGAGTCAACCTCTCCAAACTTCTTGGATAGTCAACACAGTCGTCCTTTACCTATAAAATCTGTCACAACCACATTAGTATTCAACAAATCAATTTCTATCTTACCAAGCTTTCTGAACATAGTTCTTGGTATCAAATTGACAATTGCTCCTCTGTCGATCAAAATTCTATTAGTGAGCTTCCTTTTCGCAAGGGCCCTAATATGCAAAGGATGTAAATGAGCCTTCATTTACTCATCGACCTTTTCAAACTAGGCTACATCGACAAACACAATGGTTAAGTCCTTATTCAGAAAGGCCCATTCATCTTTATCAAGATAATCATCTTCTAGCTAGTTAGCCCCTTTCATTTGACTCATAGTTAGTAGGAAGAACTGATACTAGGTTGACGTTAAATCACGACTATCCATAGTGTGTTCCAGCTCAATGTCATAATTGATGTCAACATCTTCTGATTCATCGATACTTCCCGATTCAAGGGCTTCAATAGTAACACCCTTTCTTTTATCTTTGACTTGAACTAGAGACTTTACACGTTCTGGAACTTTTTCTAGCTTGGTCGTTACTTTTCTTGTCGGCCTAGCCTCCTCAGACTGTCGACTCTTAGCTGATGGCTCTCTGATCATTTTGCCTTGATCCTTTGTTATCTCCTTAATTGAGTCTTTGTCAATGGTTGTGGGTTGGACTACATTGAACCAAAGCAACCTTTCCTATACCAATTTAAATGAGTTAAAAATTTGTTAGTAAAAAAAGAGTTTAATTTAAAAAATAATAATTTACTATCGCTTGTACCAATTTTTTACTAGTTCGACCAGTTCTTAAACCGCCCAATCTGTGGCTTAATTAAATCAAACTTATGTTGCTGGTTTTTTCAACATTGTACTCAGCAACTTTATCTCCTAGTGCATCTTTAAATAATAAATATTATGAATGCTTATGTCTTTAAAGCATGTCAAATGGTTTTTGATGATAACAAAGTCAAAGATGAAGATCAAGTGCAAAAATGAAGATCAAGTGCAAAAGAAAAGATCAAGATCAAAGAAAGGAGTCAAGAGGTTTATTTAGTCATAAGACTTAGAAGAACATTAATGTTAAATGCTCTCAAGATTTCTCAAATAATTTTTTAATATATTATTTCCAAAATAAGTAGAAAAATTCAAAGTTAAACATGTTTTTCAAAGAAACTTTAGTTTCAATCTTAGATTTAACACTCATGAAAGGATTTATATTTAATCAAATGTCTTGAAGTGTTAGAAATGACTTACAAGCTTAATTGGACTTGAAAATGTGTTCAAAGGCCAATGTAATTGATTACATAATGTTTGTAATCGATTACACATCAAACAGAGGCCTTGTAATTGATTACATGAGCATTGTAATAAATTACAAGCAAGTCAAAGGCCTTGTAATCGATTACACTAAGTTGGTAATCAATTACAATGAGCCCAAAAAGGCAAGAACACGTTCAAGGAGTCTTGTAATCGATTACATGGATATTGTAATCGATTACAAAGCAAGTCAGAAGTTATGTAACCGATTACATGGATATTGTAATCAATTACAAAACAAGTCAGAATCCTTGTAATCGATTACACAGAGCCTAGAAAGCCAAGAACACGTTGGAACAACAATGTAATCGATTATATTTTTTGTGTAATCGATTACAAGCAATCTGACAAAGTCCAACGACTATATTGATGGCATTTAATGCTTGGCTAAAAGTTCCCAACAGCTCCATTATTCACAAAACTTATAAATACCAATGTTGGGACTTCATTAAAGGTTGACCTTGAACCAAAAACTGATTACTAATACTTTAATACGAGATTTAATCTTCGAATCCATTCTTGCTCTATTTTTGTGAAAAACTTAAGTTAATCTTTAAGAGCATAAAAGTGCTTCAATTTGTAATCATCTACTCTTGTGAGAGTTTCATTCTATCAATCTAAATTACTTTGTAAAGAGGGTGAGGCATCCCTCCAAAAGTGTAAAGGGTGAGGCATCCTTTAGTTGAAGAGAATCAAGCTCCAAGGGTAAGCTATCCCAAAATGTTGAGTGCTCAAGGTTGTAAAGGTTGTCAAGCACTTGTTGAAGCTTGAAGATATAGTGAAAAATCTCTAGCGGTTGCTTGAGGACTGGACGTAGATCACAAGTGGATTGGTGATCGAACCAGGATAAATCATTGTGTTTGTTTTCTCTAAACCCTTCTCTTTACATTGTGCACTATTTTATTGAATTGTTTGTATATTGTTTCCTTTGGCTATTACATTTATAAGTAAAAGTGTTTATCTCATCTGTTCAATCATCTCTAATCATCCAATAGCTTCAACGAATATTGTTTATCAAACGTTTTGCGAACTTGTTTTACACACTCAATTCACTCCCCCTCTTGAATATTGAGGCCACTTGGTAACAAGTGGTATCAGAGTTAGACTCTTGTATAAAGAGCTTAGCAGCTTCAAGAGAAGTGATAGCTTCAAATGGTTTTTCAAATGAAGGTTCTTCTATAAACAGACCTCCTTATTTCAATGGGGATAGTTATGCCTATTAGAAAGAAAGGATGAAAATTTTCATTGAAGCTATTGACTTAGATGTGTGAGACGCCGTTGAAAATAGTGCTTTTATTTCCACACAAACTAAAGATGGTGTGAAAATTAATACACCTAGAAATAAATGAACCGATGAGGATAAAAAGAAGGTTCAATACAATTTGAGAGCTAAGAACATCATCACCACATCCTTGGGATATGATAAATTCTTTAGGGTGTCAAATTACAAGATCGCAAAAGAAATGTGGGATACCTTACAAGTAACTCATGAAGGCACTAGTGAGGTAAAACGATCTCGAATAAACACTATTACTCATGAATATGAATTGTTTAGAATGAACCAAGGTGAGAGTATTTAAGATATGCAAAAGAGATTTACTCATATTGCTAATCATCTTATCTCATTGGGAAAGACATTTCCTAATGAGAATCTTATTAACAAAGTCTTGAGATGTTTAAGTAGGAATTGGCAACCCAAAGTAACGGCTATTGCAGAATCAAGAGATTTATTAACAATGTCTCTAGCCACCTTATTTGAAAAACTTCAAGAACATGAGCTAGAACTAAATAGGCTCAATCAAAATGAAGAGCATGATAAAAAAAAAAAAGAAGGGAATTGCACTCAAAATCACCTCTTCTATATTGAAAATGATGATGAAGATGGTGAAGAGGATGCAGAAAATGTTGAGCTAACTGAAGGAATATTCATTGGTTATTCTATACATCGTAAGGCCTTTAGAGTCTATAATAAACGAACTATGATCATAGAAGAGTCTATACATGTTGCATTTGATGAAACTAACCCAAATGAGCCGAGAAAGGAGCTTGTTGATGATGTTGCAGAAATCTTGGAAAAAACGCACTTGAAAAATCAAGAGAAAGAGTCCAAGAAGCAAGAAGAGAGACTCTTTGATTACTCATGGCAAAAGGATTCAGAAATCATAGATCTACCCAAGGAATGGAGGACATCAAGATATCACCCTCTCGACAAGGTGATAGGTGATGTATCAAAAGGGGTAATCACTCGAAACTCACTTAGAGATGTATGTAATCACTTGACTTTTGTCTCTTAAGTTGAACCTAAAGACATAAATGAGGCCATTAATGATGAACATTGGATCTTGGCCATGCAAGAAGAACTAAACCAATTTGAGAGAAATCAAGTTTGGGAATTAGTTCCAAGGCCCAATGATCATCCTATAATTGGCACCAAATAGGTTTTTAGGAACAAACTTGATGAAACGAGCTTAATAATAAGAAACAAAGCTAGGCTTGTAGCTAAGGGCTATAATCAAGAAAAAGGCATAGACTATAAAGAAACTTATGCTCCCATAACTAGATTAGAGGTCATTAGAATGTTACTTGCATATGCTTGCATTATGAATTTCAAACTCTATCAAATGGATGCCAAAAGTGCCTTTTTAAATGGTTTTATACAAGAAGAGGTGTATGTAGAACAACCTCCTGGTTTTAAGGATTTTGAAATGCCTAACCATGTTTTTAAACTGAAAAAGGCCTTGTATGGTTTGAAACAAGCTCCTAGAGCTTAGTATGAAAAGTTAAGTAAATTCCTTTTGAAAAAAGGTTTTTCTAGAGGCAAAGTTGACACTACCCTTTTCATAAAACAGAAAATGCATGACATACTTCTAGTTCAAATCTATGTTGATGACATTATATTTGGAACTACTAACAATTCTCTTTATAAAGAATTTTTAAATATTATGCAAAGTAAGTTTGAGATGTCCATGATGGGTGAGCTCAATTTCTTCCTTGGTCTCCAAATCAAGCAAACAAGAGAAGGAACTTTCATAAGCCAAACCAAGTATTGCAAGGAGCTGCTCAAGAAGTTTGGAATAGACAATGCCAAGCATATGGCTACTCGTATGGGCACCTCTTGCTATTTGGACAAGAATGAAGGAGGTAAATCAGTAGAAATTACAAAATATAGAGATATGATTGACCCACTCCTTTATCTCACTACAAGTAGGCCTGATATAATGTTTAGTATATGCATGTGTGCTAGATATCAAGCTAATCCTAATAAATCACACCTAAGTGCTGTTAAAAGAATAATGAAATATCTAATAGGCACATCACAAATGGGTTTGTGGTATCCTAAAGGTGCCTTATGTAGCCTTATTGGGTATTCCGATTCTGATTTTGCTGGATGCAAAATGGATAGGAAGAGCACTAGTGCGACATGTCACTTGCTTGGAAGCTCACTAGTTTCTTGGCATAGTAAGAAACAAAATAGTGTGAAATTGTCTATAGTTGAAGCTGAATATATTGCAGCTGGGAGTTGTTGTACTCAAATCCTTTGGATGAAACAACAACTCTTGGACTATGGTCTTGAACTTGATCACATCCCCATAAGATGTGATAATACTAGTGTAATTAATTTGTCCAAAAATTCCATTTTGCATTCTAGGACTAAACATATTGAAATAAGACATCATTTCATTAGAGATCATATTCAAAAGGGTGATTGTATGCTTGAATTTGTAGAAACCACTAAGCAACTAGCTAACATTTTCACTAAGCCCTTAGCAAAAGAAGAATTTTTCTATATAAGAAATAAACTTGGGATATTGGATCAATCATGCATAAGTTGATTATTTGCTGCATAATCCTAAAACTAATGCATAACATGTTGCTTTCTGCATAATCATGACCTTTTGTTGCATAATCTCTAATTTTTAATCATATTTGAATCCAATACTGACTTGAGCGTCAGAGATTTCCCCTAAGTTGTTTTGCAGGTGCTCCCTCATGCCGAAGACTTCCAAGCAACTCAGCAACTTCATATTTTCACCAAAAAGGGTGTAATTCTTGGTAAAAGTAGTAATTTTGCACAAATTAGGTGATTTGAATCATAATATGATTAGATTATATGCTTGCATGATGATTTAAATTGATTTAAGATGCTCTGGAACTGTTTTGAATAGTTTAAAATTGATTCTATGCTGTTTGGAATGCAAAATCTGAGTTTTAGTATGCTAGTAATCGATTACAAAGCCTTTGTAATCGATTACAAAGGTTCTGTCAAGCATGTAATCGATTACATACCTGTTGTAATCGATTACAATCAACTCAGAACTCAGGTAATCGATTACACCAAAAATATAATCGATTACAAGGTTCCCCAGAAGCATGGTAATCGATTACACCAAAAATGTAATCGATTACATGAGAAATAGAAGGCATGTAATCGATTACAAAACCAATGTAATCGATTACATTGGGTTTTTAAAAGGTTTTTTGACGCGCGCAGGCTTCATTTCTCAGAAACTTTTTAGTTACTTCGTCTTCCTCCTTTGCTCCCACGAAGACCCAACCTCCCAATCCCTCTTTTCTCACTCAAATCTCACCAAAATCCCTCAATTTCACCTTCCTCTCACTCGAAAATTCCCTCTCTACATAGCCCATCTCCCAAATCCATCACAATCCATCACAATCCATCACAGCCCATCTCCTTCTCTGCCCTAATCTGTCTCTCTCGTCATCCTTCTCTCTTTCCTCACTCATCTCTAAACACATTCCCTTCATCCCACTCTCTTCTTCCTCATCAAATGGCCGAATCTTCTCACCGTTCAAAACGCCCCAGAACAGGGGTTGTCATTGGAGAATCCTCACACGTTGCTCCATGCAACATTTTGGGCCTGGATCTTACTCGCCATTTCTCCTCCATGAAGAAAGCTGAACTGTTCCGGAAGAACTTCCAGTTACGGAAGATAATATCCCCCAGGTATCTCCCTATAACTTTCTGTGAAAGTGAACCCCTGGAAAGTTTTAGAACCATTGAAAACTTAGGACTGCTAGGTTTCCTTAGCATTGAGAAGGCCATCTATCCTAATTTAGTGAGAGTCTTTTATGCCAATTTGAAGTATAAGATGAGTGTTTAATTTCTGAAGTGAAGAAGCAATAGATCAAGATCACTATGCAAGAATGGTATAGGCTGACCAAACTCACTCATGATGGAGAAAACTTCTGTGAAAATGCAAACATTTAGGGTCATGAATTTAAGCATAAGGCTGCTCTTCTTTCTCTAATAAGGACGGGATACTATCCCCCCAGTGATCCCAAGAAAAGGGTCATGGCCATTGGCCTAACCATGGAGAACAGGGTACTCCACTATCTTCTAGTCAGGGGGTTGATTCCTAGAGGAGGGAATTACTCTCAGGTTCTAAAGGATGGCGTGGTGTCCTTATGGGTAATGACCACTGGGAGACCAATTAACTGGGGATACTACATCATAGAGCATATGTTGGACGTGAAGAAAAAGAAAAACTCTGCTCTACCATTTGCTATGCTGGTAACTGCTATTCTAGAACACTGTCGCATTTCCTTGGCTGAGGATTCCAAGGACACCAGCTCAAAAGGGCCATAGTCCATAGGCCTGCATACTTTGAAAAAGCTCTAACTCTACAAAGTCGATGACAGATGGCACTACGTTGCCCATGGTAGCTTTGGGCATATTCATCATGATCCGCACAGTGATGATGATGAAGAGGCTCAGCATCCTGCTCCTGCTCTTGCTCCAGCTACAGCCACATTGGACCTTCTGCCCCAAGAGATGCGAAACATGAGCACTACCGTGGACACACGCATGGATCGCATTGACCAGAAGGTAGATCATCTTGAGCTGAGGATGGACTACTCAGATCAGGAGCTTGCCTCCATTCGCTCCCTCCTGTCAGGACCTCATTCTGCTTAGGCTGCTGCTGCTGCACCTCCCACATCCTCTGCCTCTCTTGTTCCCCTATCCTATGCTGGTCCCTCTGGCGTCCCTGCTGATGATGAGAAGCTCCTCGGCTCTGAGGATGACCTTGAGCCTGGCAATGATAATGTTGATCTAGGCGACATCGCTGCGGATACGGACAGTGATAGCGAGGCTACTGATAGTGATCATAGCCCATTGCTCTGATGTTTTCATTATTTTTTTTCTTATGGTTACATTGTACATTTTTTTGGCTCAGTTATATAACATTGGTATAAGTTTCTTTTTTGGAAATTGATTATATTGGATATGTTGGATTACATTGTATATGTTTTTGGTATAAGTTTCTATTTTGAATTAGCCTTGGTTATATTCTCTGAAACATTGGATATTGGTTATATTGGATATTCTGGCTTCATTATATTCTCTTTGGATTTCTTGTTGTGGCTATACTTGTTTACTTCCTGGGAAATCATGAAATACAGCTGAAATGTTGTCCAATTTTTTTAAAATGCTTATGTCTTTTTGATAGTGCCAACGGGGGAGAGAATAGTGAAAAATGAAATCTAATTAATGTTGCATGTGTACAGGGGAGCTTTTGAGCTTTTTACATGAAAAATCTAATTCTATATCATGCATAAACTCTGGGGAAGAGTTGTGCCTAAATCTCTATCATATACAAATGCAAAAACTCTTTCTTTTTCCTATGATCAGTTTGTCATCATCAAAAAGGGGGAGAATGTGAATGCTTATGTCCTTAAAGCATGTCAAATGGTTTTTGATGATAACAAAGTCAAAGATGAAGATCAAGTACAAAAATGAAGATCACGTGCAAAAGAAAAGATCAAGATCAAAGAAAGGAGTCAAGAGGTTTATTTAGTCATAAAACTTAGAACATTAATGTTAAATGCTCTCAAGATTTCTTAAATGGTTTTTTAATATATCATTTCCAAAATAAGTGGGAAAATTCAAAGCTAAACATGTTTTTCAAAGAAACTTTAGTTTTAATCTTAGATTTAACACTCATGAAAGGATTTATGTTTAATCAAATGTCTTGAAGTGTTAGAAATGACTTACAAGCTTAATTGGACTTGAAAAATGTGTTCAAAGGCCAATGTAATCGATTACATGGTGTTTGTAATCAATTACACATCAAATAGAGGCCTTGTAATCGATTACATGAGCATTGTAATCAATTACAAGCAAGTCAGAGGCCTTGTAATCGATTACACCAAGTTGGTAATCAATTACAATGAGCCTAGAAAGGTAAGAACACGTTCAAGGAGTCTTGTAATCGATTACATAGATATTGTAATCAATTACAAAGCAAGTCAGAAGTCATGTAATCGATTACATGGATATTGTAATCGATTACAAAGCAAGTCAGAAGCCTTGTAATCGATTACACCAAGAATGTAATCGATTACACAAAGTCTAGAAAGCCAAGAACACGTTGGAACAACAATATAATCGATTACATTTGTTGTATAATCGATTACAAGTAATCTGACAGAGTCCAACGACTATATTAATGGCATTTAATACTTGGCTAAAAGTTCCCAATGGCTCTATTACTCACAAAACTTATAAATACCAATGTTGGGACTTCATTAGAGGTTGACCTTGAACCAAAAACTGATTACCAATACTTCAATACGAGATTTAATCTTCAAATCCATTCTTGCTCTGTTTTTGTGAAAAACTTGAGTTAATCTTTGAGAGCATATTAGAGCTTCAATTTGTAATCATCTACTCTTGTGAGAGTTTCATTCTATCAATCTAAATTGCTTTGTAAAGAGGGTGAGGCATCCTTCCAAAAGTGTAAAGGGTGAGGCATCCCTTAGTTGAAGAGACTCAAGCTCCAAGGGTAAGGTATCCCAAAGTGTTGAGTACTCAAGGTTGTAAAGGTTGTCAAGCACCTATTGAAACTTGAAGATATAGTGAAAAATCTCTAGCGGTTGCTTGAGGACTGGATGTAGATCACAAGTGGATTGGTGACCGAACCAGGATAAATCATTGTGCTTGTTTTCTCTAAACCCTTCTCTTTACATTATGCACTATTTTATTGAATTGCTTGAATATTGTTTCCTTTGGCTATTACATTTATAAGTAAAAGTGTTTATCTCATCTATTCAATCATCTCTAATCATCCTATAGCTTCAACGAATATTGTTTATTAAACGTTTTGCGAAAGATTTGTGAATTTGTTTTATATACTCAATTCACCCTCCTCTTGAATATTGAGGCCATTTGGTAACAAATATATGTAAATAATCAACGGTGTTCAACTCTTCTTAGCATGAATGTTCTTTTATTTAAATCCTTTATTTTTTCAGTAGCTATGTCAATATAATTAGTTTGTCATTAACATATTGTATCTCATATTATTAAATAAATTATAATATTAAATTTGTCTCATTATGTTTTTTAGGCTGTGTTAATATTATTTTTGAATAATAATTTTAATATTACTTATTGTGAACACCTAATTTTGTCCTAGGGACATTTTGTTAAAAAAAAAAGAAAAAAAAAGAAAAAAAACAGAAAGAAAGAAAAAGAAAAAGAAAAAAGAAAAAAAAAAGAAAAAAAAAAAGAGAAATGGAAAAATATATATAAAATGACCCATTGAACCACCTATGACCCATTGGCCCATAACCTGACCCACTGACCCATTATCTATCTCATAACCTATATGCCATTAAACTTATCCTAAACAAATCATAGCAGTTATCATTAAACTCATCCTAAACAAACTCATCATAAAACAAACTCATCCTAAACAAACTTATCATCATCACTTTCCAAACTCTAATTGTTTTCTATAAATACCCATCACCTACACACTTTTGACATACACACTTTTGCCAATAGCTACTACCCTAGCCCTAGTTTTTTTTCTTTCCACGTAGCCTTCCTTGTAGCAATCTCTGCCAAATACCCTCTCACTTCACCACCACCATCATCTTCTTCCAAGCTTCCATAACAATGACCACCATTCTCCAACCTTCATAATCACCTTTCCTTACTACTTCATCTTCATCATTCTTCACCATAACCACACCACCATCTCCAACCTTTACCCATCCATCCCAACCGAGAAACACCACAACTCGTGAATCACTATCCTCCAAACAACCACACAACCTCCACACCAAAACCAACCACCAAAACCCACGACCCAACACCGAGCACTACCATACAACCTCCACACTACCCAAACCACAAATCCATCGCCATCCTCCAAACTACCACACAGCCTCCACACCGAAACCAAACCACCAAAACCCATCAACTTGAGGCCACCGTCGTCCTCCACCCCGCGATTTGCAGTGCCACAGGGTCATCCACGCACAACAATCCATGAGCCATCGTGACCCACAGTGCCCAACCAGCCACCGCCAACCGTAACCTTCGCTCCGTGCCAGCAACCACCCACCACCCTCACACTGCCCAACTGTAGCCACCATGTCTCTCTTCAGACCCAAACGCCACCAACGTAGCATATCTGCAAACCAAAAAACACGTCGTCGCATTAGATTCAACCACCGAGCTCCTCCCAGATCCGTTGCATCCTAGCTGTGAATCGCTTCTGCCCCAACCAGCAGCCACCATTACTCAGCCATGAGTCATCTTCTGTTCTGCAGTTCATCGTTGAGTCTAGGTCCCCTGCGTTTTCTGTTGCTTCGTTCTTTTTTGTTGTTGTTTCTTGTTTCTTTGTTTTTCTGTTCCCTATTTTTTTTTCAATTTTTTTTCTGTTTTAACTCTTTTTTTTTTGGTTAGTTTGTTAGGAAAAGTAAAAGAAATAAAAAGCAAAAAAAAATGATAAAAATGAGAAATACAAAAAAATAAAATAAAATAATTGAGCTTCTGTTAAGAAAAATAAAATAGGATTAACTGAGTTATGACAACTTATTAGTCCTATAATTTTAGAATCATTTAAGTTGTGATAATTTGAGGATTTGTGTTTTTTTTTAAAAATAAAAAAATAAAATAAATTTTCAATAAATAAAAATCTTTTCATAATTAAAGTTAACCAACCCACACTTATTTTTTAGAAAATTACGTGACTTTGAGTTTCTCATTGTACTCAGGGATACGTAGGAGCGAAACCTCTATTCCGTCAAGTTAAAAATTAAATTTTTATAATTTATTTGTATATTTTATTTATCTTTTAACAAAAGGGGTAAAATAAATATTTTTAAGAATTATAAAAAATTCGTACAATTAACTTAAGGTACCGTCTCAAGACAGATGTGTTAGGGATGTTATGAAGTTAAGTCTCTACCATTCCCTATGCATAATCAACTCCCGAATTCAATCTAATTTTAAAAATTATTTTTCTTGAATTTTTTAATTTTTCTTAATAAAAAAATAAAATTAGTAGTTACTCTTAATTTTTTAACTTAAGTTGCTATTCTACCGTAACTTCGGTCACGACACTTCTTCTTCTTCTTCTTATTATTATATTGCACAAGTGTAAAGCTAGTAAATATAACTGAAACCTCCTATATATATAAAAAAAAAAAAAAAAACATGCGTCATTTGTCATCTTTTCAGACAATTAATTTTCACTCTAATGCAAGAACCTTTCTTCTCATAGTAAGTGGTTCAAAAATTTAAATTTTAAATTGTTTAAAATACAATTATTACAAGCAATATATATTCAGATAATTTTAAAAGAGAATACAATTAGTTAATTAAATTCATAAAAAGCCAATTAAGTAATTGACGCCAATCAAACCATTTTTATAACAAAATCATGTGATAAATTTATAAAAATTAGTAAAAGACAATCCACACTAATTAAAGCTCTTTTATAGTTTAATTGATTGATTGACTATTGACTAGAAGAAAATTGATGCCAATCTAAGCCAATCAAATGATTAATTAAATAGAAAGGTAAATCCATTTTTATTGTACAAGATTTTTTGTAATATTCTGCAAATTTAAAAAGCAACATTTATTCAAATAACTATATTAAAAAATTATATATTATGCATTTGTTCTTTTAAATTTCAAATCTCACGCTATCTACTAGATTAAATGAATAAAATGCATGGATTCTTTTATTCTTGAAAACTCACATTATCATTATATTTTATTGAAATGAATTAATTAGAAAATATATATTATGCATCGACTATTTTAATTTTAAAATTTAAAACTCTCATTGTCAATCATCAAAAATTAAATATAATATATTTATTATTTAAAATTTGAAAACTCACGTAATCATCAATCAAGAGAAAACAATATAATGCATTTATTATTATTATTTTTTGGTTATCATTCACAAATTTTCTTAATTATATAAATAGGTTTTCTTTTTTCTTTTTCATTATGTATTTATACTTAACATTCTCCTTTTAATTTTATGGGTGTTTCTTTTATAGGTGTTTCTACTTTTTTTATCTCTCCTATGATATTTCTATGGATAGAAGAGAATACAAAGTCTAAAGTGCTTCTTTCATTCTACTAACAGAATTTATTTTTTATACTCCCTTTCAGAATTCGTTTCTTTTTTTACAGCTTCTACTTGAAAATAGTTGTTATGGATAAAAATGTATTTATTCTTACATTCTTTTACTTAGATTTTAGGAGTTCTTTTCACCTCTATGTTGGATTAATGGAAGAGTCTTCTCTACAATTGTCATAAGATTCTTTTTTCTTATTGTGAGGTTTTTAGTATTGTTAATATTGACATTGCTCATTACATTTATAAGTGATATAAGTGGGGAAATAAGTAACAAGTATTCATGTGTATTAATTAGAATAGCAATTATTCGAGGGAAAAGTGTCATGTTTAACATTTTTTTATTTTTTGCTCTAAATGAATATGAGTATACTCACACTTCTCAAGTTTAGGATATTTTTTAAGTTGTTTACTAATGTCCATCCTATAATAGAATCCATAATCCCTCTGTATATATTTTCTTTCGATTCTTACTTGTAAATTTATGAATTCAAACATGAAGATTCTTACTTGATTGGTATGTGATAATATTTGGTTCTTATAATATGCTTTATATCATATATTATTCTACATTGAATGATGAGGTTAATAAGTTTCTTTCTGTTTGAGATGTTAAAAATGGTGAGTTAGTAGAGAGAGATGTGGAAAGTTAGCAACTACATAACTATTGAGCTCAATAATTTTAAGATAAAGACTGAGGTTTATTGCAATGACTTCCATTCTTTTTCAAATCCGAAGTATTTCCTGACTTTTATTGATATCAAGTTAGAAAAAAAATTGAAAATTATTAAATCAAGTTATATATTATATTAATTTATCCTTTTTTATAAAATCAAATTATATATTATATTTCTTCGATACAACTTGTCTGTTAGCTATTCAATATAATTTTTTCCCCATTGAAACGTCTTTCTTCTTCCTTTATTCCTTGTTTTCCTTTACTTTTTAATACTTTGTTCAAATTGTAAATAATATACAGTAATCAATTTTTTTAAATTTTTTCTAATCACTGAAAGTTTATAATTGCTTTGGGATTTTAAGATGAATTAGGAAAAAGTATTATAAGAGCAATAATGGTAACAGAATATCATGTTGGAAAAAAATTATATTCATCTATTATATTACGATATATTTTTAATAAATTAAATATATACATAATATATTATGAATTACTTTTCAAAACATCTTTGTATAAAGTCTTGTGTAAATTTATATTCATCTAATATATTATGATATACTTGTATCTTGATACTTGTTAAAAAATCCCTTATATATACTTTTTTTTTAAAACTTTACAGTATTTAAAATTCACATTGAATTCTAACTAATTTGAAATCAAACTGAGTCAAACTAAAAATACATAAAGTATTAATTTTTTTATTTAAAAATTTAAACTTAGTAATTTATTTACAAAAACAAATGCTAATGCACTTGAACAAGCAAACCTAATTTTTTACGGTTTAACTATTTTTTAATCTCTTTAAATATAATCATTTTTAATTTTAATGTTTTTAAAAATTTTGAGTCTATTATTAAATTTCAAAATAGATAAAATTAATCTCTGTTATATATCTTTTTTAAAGACTTATTTCTGTTAGAGTTAGTTTTCTATTATAATAAAGACTTAGTTAGTTAGTTAGTCAGTTGGTTAACTGTAATTAGTTAATTAGCTACTTTCTAAAGTTGCATTATGTAGCTCATATAAGAGCTTATTTGGCTCTATAAAATACATACGAAACACTGCATTATACTTCATCTCCTCTAGATCCTAACATTTTGGCATCAGAGCTCCTATTGGGGCCTGGGAAGAAGAAGCGAGTAACAGAGAGATGTCGAATGCGAATGATGGAAGCTTTGTGCAGCCTGCAATCCCTCATTTCGATGGTCACTATGACCATTGGAGCATGTTGATGGAGAATTTCCTAAGATCCAAGGAGTATTGGAGCTTGGTGGAAACGAGATTTGTAGATTCAGAAAAGGGAGGATCTTTAACTGAGGCGCAGCAGAAGAAGCTTGATGAGCTGAAGCTTAAAGATCTAAAGGTGAAGAATTACCTGTTTCAAGCAATAGACAAGGTAATCTTGGAGACAATCTTGCAAAAGAATACATCGAAAGAGATATGGGATTCGATGAAGAGGAAGTATGAGGGCAATGCAAGAGTGAAGAGGTCCATTCTTCAAGCTTTGAGGAAGGAATTTGAGACTCTTGAGATGAAGTCAGGTGAGACAATTACTGACTATTTCTCTCGAGTCATGAGTGTGGCTAATAAGATGAGAACATATGGAGAACACATGAAAGATGTGATAATTGTTGAAAAGATCCTTAGATCCTTGACTGACAAATTCAACTATATAGTTTGCTCAATTGAGGAGTCTAAGGACACAGATTCACTCTCTGTTGATGAGCTTCAGAGCTCTTTAATAGTACATGAGCAGAAATTTCACAAGAATCATGGAGAGGAGCAGGCACTAAAAGTGGTTTCTAAAGAAAAGAATGACAATGGAGGCAAAGGTAGAGGCCGTTATAGAGGAAGAGGAAGAGGGACAGGGAGACAAAGTCAAGTGACAGTTGAATGCTTTAAATGCCACAAAATTGGGCATTATAAGTATGAGTGTCCTGATTGGGATAAGGAAGTGAATTATGCTGCCTTCAATGAGGAGGTGCATGATGTACAAAGAGAAGATGCCTGGTTCTTGGATTCTGGTTGTTTGAATCACATGTGTGGAAACAAATCTTGGTTCAGTGAAATGGATGAGGCTTTTAAGCAACATGTGAAGCTTGGCAACAACACAAAAATAGAGGTAACTGGAAAAGGAAGTGTGAAGCTGAATATTAAAGGAATTACTCATGTGATTGCTGATGTGTTTTTTGTTCCTGAACTCAAGAACAATCTCTTGAGTATAGGACAATTACAAGAAAGAGGCTTAACTGTGATGTTTCAATCAGGAAAATGCAAACTATATCATCCTGATAGGGGCTTAATTCTTGAGACTTGTATGACAACAAACAGGATGTTTATACTGTTTGCACACTCTGCAACCAAGAAAGACTCATGTTTCCACACTACTTCTCAGGATCTCTCTCACTTATGGCATTGCAGATATGGACATCTTAGTCATAAAGGGCTGAGAATTCTGCAAAGCAAAGAAATGGTTCGAGGTCTTCCACACTTATCTGCCCCAGAAAAAGTGTGTGCAGATTGTATGAATGGAAAGCAGCATAGAGATCCAATTCCAAAGAAGAGTCAATGGAGAGCAGCACAGAAATTGGAATTGATCCATGCAGATATTTGTGGCCCTATCACTCCATCTTCAAATAGCCAAAAGAGGTATTTCTTGTGCTTTATAGATGATTACTCTCGAAAAGCATGGATATACTTCTTAATGGAGAAATCAGAAGCCTTTCACTACTTTCAGTGTTTTAAGAATCTTGTTGAGAAAGAATCTGGTTTGCAAATTAAATGTCTTAGGACTGATAGAGGAGGAGAATTTACTTCTATGGAATTTAATGAGTTTTGTCAGAAATTTGGAATCAAGAGACAACTAACCACAGCCTACACTCCTCAACAAAATGGGGTGGCTGAGAGAAAGAATAGAACAATTATGAATATGGTCAGAACATTGCTCTCAGAAAAGAAGGTTCCCAAAAGCTTCTGGCCTGAGGCAGTGAACTGGACTGTATATGTGCTGAATAGATCACCAACACTGGCTGTGAAGAATCAAACACCAGAAGAAGCTTGGAGTGGAGTAAAGCCATCAGTTGAGCACTTTAAAGTGTTTGGATGTGTGGCTCATGTACATATTCCAGATACTAAAAGAACTAAGTTAGAAAATAAGAGCTGCAAATGTGTTTTGCTTGGAATGAGTGATGAATCCATGTCGCGACCGTAGTTTAATCGCGGCGAAATAGCAACTTAAATTAAAAAATTTAATTAGGAGTCGCCACCAATTTTATCTTTTATTAGGAAAAATTGGAAAACCCAAGAAAAATAGTCTTTGAAACCAGATTGAATTCGGGAGTCGGTTATGTGTAGGGAAGGGCGGAAACTTAATCCCACAGCACCCCTAACACACCCGTCCTAAGACGGTACCTTAAATTAATTATGCAAATTCTTAATAACCCTTGAAAATATTTGTTTTACCCTTTTTATAAAAAATATGAAATAAATAAATAAATTATGAAAATTTAATTTTTTGGCTTGACGGAATATGAGTCCCGCTCCTACGTATCCTCAGGTGCAATGAGGAATTCAAAGTCACGTAGTTCTTTATAAAATACTTGTGGGTTGGTTGATTTTATTAAAAAAAACTTTAAAAATTTGAATCAACAAGCCGTCACGGCTCAGTTATTCGAATTAAGGATTAAATAGGTGAAGCTCGCGTCGCGCTAGAGACGTCACCCACTGATTATCAAATTTGTTACAAAAACTTTTATTTAAAATTATCAATTAGCGATTTAACTTAAAAATTAAAAAACAAAATAATAATTTTAATAATAATAATAATAATAATAATAATAATAATAATAATAATAATAATAATAATAATAATAATGTAAACCATCAAGTCACGTTGTCGAACTCGAGACGTTTACAAAATACAAGGGTTAGCAAGTTCACAACTCGGGTAACCCATATTATTATTATTGTTATTATTATTAAAAAAAATTCTCTTTATTTTAAATTTATCATTTCTTTCTTAGCCCCTTTTCCCTATTTTTTTTTACTCTTTTATTGGTCCAAAGCCCCAATTCATTATCCTTTCATTCTTCCCATTTTTTTTTAAATTGGCCCACCAAAAAAAAAAAGAAACAGAGGAGACTTACGGTGCAGATGAGGAAAAAAAAAGGGAGTTCTTTGTTTGCTTTGGAACTTCTTCCTGGAGAGAGAGCAGAGAAACGGGTGGCCACAGAGATGAGCACCAGAGGGGAGGGAGGAGCGGTTCCGGTGACACGACGGGGAGCTCCGGTGCTGGGCGGCGTCGTGTGGCCTGGGTGGGATCCGTTTGGTGGCTTCGGGTTGCAGGGTCGTGCCGGATCTGTACGGGTGGCGGCGCTCGCGGGTGGAGCTTCAACCGGCTCCGACGGCTCAGATCAGGTGGTTGGGCGGTGCGGTTCGAGCAGCGGCGACACGGAGGTCCCGAACTGGGTGATGGTCGCGCAGTACGGAGGGGTGCGACGCCGTGAGGTTGCTGCGCGGTTGGGAATGGTGGTTCGGCTAGAAAACGTCCGGCGTGATGGTGGCTTTGCACTCGGTTGGGTCGTGGATGGTTCGGGACGGTGGCAATGTGGCTATGAGTTTCACGGTTGGAATGAAGAAGATGGTGAGGGGGTGTTTGGCAGGAATGGTGTTTTACATGAGAAGGTGGAAGATGATGGTGATTCTGATGGTGTGGGTGAAGGTTGGAGAAGATGGAATGGTGAGAAAGGTGAGTTAACTCACTGAGTTGACTCAGTTATGGGAGAGAGGATGAAAGTGGGTGCTGGGCAGGAATGCTGCGTGAGGGAAAAGTATTTTAGGTTGAGGCCTAAGTCTGATTCTCTGTGTATGTTCTGATGCTCCCTTTTTTTGTGTGTGGGTTAAGTGTTTTATAGGAGAGGATTAGGCTGAGGTGTTTGAGTTAGAATGTGATTAGGAGTTTGTTTAGGATAAGTGACGGGAGGTTTAGGATAAGTTTATTTAGGATGGGTTTGAGATAAGATGGGTTTATGTTAGGATAAGTTTGTGGTAGGATGAGTTTGAGTTAGTTTAGGATAGGTTGGTTTGGGATAGTTAGGATAAGTGTTTGGGGATTAAGATAACGATGGAGTCTGTTTTAGGATAAGTCTTGAGGTTAAGGATGAGGATAACCGATGGGTTGTGGGTTAATGGGTGATGGGTTAACGGATTGGTTTATGGGTTAATGGATTAATGGGTTAATGGGCCAATGATTATTTTTATTTATTTATTTTTATCTTTTTTTTTTTTACTTACAAAACGCCCCGGACAAAATTGGGTGTTCACAGTTGCCCCTCTTTACTTGTTTCTTACTAGATAAAAAAATAACCATAGTTTTTCATTTTATCATGGTAAGAAACGAGTAAAGACATGAACTCGAATTTTGTTCGGGAGCGAAAAGAAACAAAACAATGCAAAGAGCAATGCGCTCAATGATAGAAACTTAAAAGACAGGAGCCGATGCGCTCAAAAGCAAAAGACAGGAGCTGATGCGCTCAAAAGTAAAAGACAGGAGCCAATGCACTCAAAAGGAAAAGACAGGAATGAAATGACAGGGAGCCGATGCACTCAAAAGTAAAAGACAGGAGCCGATGTGCTCAAAAAGTAAAAGACAGGAATGAAACGACAAGGA
Organism: Ormosia semicastrata; assembly: GCA_029884595.1. NCBI lineage: Eukaryota > Viridiplantae > Streptophyta > Magnoliopsida > Fabales > Fabaceae > Ormosia > Ormosia semicastrata. The sequence continues at coordinate 28,137,086 of JAQQTO010000053.1, read as the reverse complement.
GCCGATGCGCTCAAAAGTAAAGACAGGAATAAAGTGACAAGGAGCCGATGCGCTCAAAAGTAAAGGACAGGAGCCGATGCGCTCAAAACTAAAGACAAGAAGGAAGTGACAAGGAGCCGATGCGCTCAAAAAGTAAAAGACAGGAGCCGATGCGCTCAAAAGTAAAAGACAAGAGCCGATGCGCTCAAAAAGTAAAAGACAGGAATGAAATGACAGGGAATCGATGCGCTCAAAAGTAAAAGACAGGAATTAAAAGACAGGGAGCCGATGCGCTCAAAAGTAAAAGACAGAATTAAAGACAGGGAGCCGATGCGCTCAAAAAGTAAAAGACAGAGCCGATGCGCTCAAAACTAAAAGACAGGAATTAAAAGACAATGAGCCGATGCGCTCAAAAAAAAAAGCAGAAATTAAAAGACAGAGAGCCGATGCGCTCAAAAGTAAAAGACAGGAATTAAAAGACAGGGAGCCGATGCGCTCAAAAGTAAAAGACAGGAATTAAAGACAGGGAGCCGATGCGCTCAAAAAGTAAAAGACAGGAGCCGATGCGCTCAAAACTAAAAGACAGGAATTAAAAGACTATGAGCCGATGCGCTCAAAAGTAAAAGACAGGAATTAAAAGACAGGGAGCCGATGCGCTCAAAAAGTAAAAGACAGGAGCCGATGCGCTCAAAACTAAAAGACAGGAATTAAAAGACAATGAGCCGATGCGCTCAAAAGTAAAAGGCAGGAATTAAAAGACAGGGAGCCGATGCGCTCAAGAGTAAAAGACAAGGAATTAAAAGACAGGGAGCCGATGCGCTCAAAAACTTAAAATGCAAATGCATGGAGCTGATGCGCTGAAATGGAAACATTCATGACAGTTAGACAATGCCTTAAAATCTCTTTTTCTTCTCTCTCTTTTTCTCTCTTTTTCTTTTATATTTGTTCTCTCTTTCTTTCCTTCCTTGTTTTTTCTTTCTTTTAATCATTCGAACCAGCGGCGACTTTGGAAAGCTTTGACCAATCATAACCCTTGTTCACCGGCTTTTCTTCATCAGACCCTTTGGCTATCTCGAATCCTTTTAACCCTTTTTTCTTCATTCTTTTTTTTTTCAACTCTTCCTTTCCTTCTTGGCAACAAATCACTTCGACCAAATGTCACATTGCAAACTATACTTTGAGCTACTGAGATCTTTCAATCTAGCTCAATCATTGAAGGATTGCTGTAGAAATGTCAAAATCAAGCTGTTGATCTTGAATTTATGTTATTTGAGACTTAAGTTAATGAGTTAAACATGCATTCATGTATGGATAGAAATTCGTTAAATGAACAAACTTCTTTTCACTACTTTGGTAATATGATGAATATCTGGTAAGACACATGCTTAAGAAACAAAAGAAAATTGCAAGGGAAAGAAAATTTGCCCCAGTTTTGGTTCCTTGTTCCTCATTCAATTGATTCCCTGCAACCATTTGATAATCCAAATATTGTCTCTGTTGCTAATTTCTTCAACACATCTTTCCTTTAATCTTTCAGACATTTTCCCCCAGTATGGTCAATTGAACGCAGGATAAAAATTGCCCCAGTTTAGAGTTTCAGACCTCCTTCCTTTGAGATTTTTCCTATTTATTTGTCCTAACTTTTGCTTAAGCCGCCCTTTCGGGTTTTCGACCTAACGGACCTCTTTTTTTTTTTTTTTCTTCTTTTTTTTTTTTAACTTTTGCTTAGGCCGCCTTTTCGGGTTTTCAACCTAACGAGCTTCCTCTTCTTTCTTTTTTTTTTTTAGGCATAGAATCTCTTGACAACATCGATTTACCGGCCTTGGCAATTCTTCTCCATCCATATTCTCGCAAAATTAAAGCCCCTCCGTAAAATGCTTGCTTAACGATGTAAGGACCCTCATAACTCGAGCCCATTTTCCTCTAGCATCCTCTTGATTAGGGAGAATCTTCTTCAATACTAAATCTCCCGAATGCAATTCTCTAGGACGGACTTTTTTTATTAAAGGCTCGCCATTCTCGCTTTGATACAACTATCCATGACAAATAGTCCGCCATCTCTTCTCTTCTATCATATTTAATTGCTCATATCGAGTCTTCACCCATTCGATTCTTCCAACTCTCGCTTCCATCAATACTCTTAGAGAAGGAATTTTAATTTCTATGGGAGAGACACTTTTTCCATCCCATATACCAAGGAGAAAGGCGTTGTCCCGGTGCTTGATCGTATATTGGTACGATACGCGTGCAAAGCATAGGGTAACATTTCGTGCCGCCTTGTAGTTAACAACCATCTTAGCCATAATTTTCTTGACATTCTTATTTGCGGCTTCAACTCGCACCATTCATCCGAGGCCTGTAAGGAGCTGAATTATGATGCTTGATCTTGAAATTTTCACAGACTCTTAATCTCGGCACCATTGAGATTAGCAGCATTATCTGTAATTATCCTCTCCGGGATTCCGTATCTGCAGACAATATCCCCCTTGAGGAATTTCAAAAATACCTTTTGAGTAATATTGGTATACGAGCAAGCTTCTACCCACTTGGTGAAATAGTCGATTGCTACTAAAATGAAACGATGACCGTTGGAAGCTTTGGGGTTAATCGACCCAATGACATCTATTCCCCACATCGAGAAAGGCCATGGAGATACCATATTGTGCAAGGGGAATGGAGGTGCATTGACTCGATCTGCATATATCTGGCATTTATGACACTTTCGAACATATTCTATGCAGTCCGCTTCCATGGTGGACCAATAATAACCGCTCCTTAAAATTTTTCGTGCCATCATATGACCATTAGCATGAGTCCCACAAATTCCTTCATGGACTTCAGTCATGATTAATCGAGCTTCCCGAGCATCCACACATCTGAGTAAGGTGCCATCATGGCTTCTCTTGTATAGAACTTCTCCATTCAAGAAAAAGGCCATAGTCAACCGGCGAATAGTCTTCTTATTCACTTCACTTGCCCCAGTTGGGTATTCTCTATGTTGGATATACTGCTTGATATCATGATACCAATGTTTACCATCTAGTTCACCCTCCACATTGGCACAATACGCGGGCTCACTATGTACTTTTACTTGGATGGGCTGGACATTATTGTGGATATCCAACTTAGTCATTACGGCCAAAGTGGCCAAAGCATCTGCGAACTGATTCATGTCTCGAGCCATATGGGAAAAGGTCACCTCTTCAAACTTTTCAGTCAACTTGGTCAAATACTTTTGATAGGGTACCAACTTTGGGTCTTTAGTTTGCCATTCACCATTCACTTGATAAATGATAAGTGCCGAATCTCCGAATACTTTTAATTGCTTGATCCCCAAGTCAATTGCTACTTGTAAACCACAAGCACAGGCCTCGTATTCCGCAACATTATTAGTGCACTCAAAATCCAACTTAATAGCAACTGGATACTGTTTTCCATCTGGCGAGACAACAACAGCTCCTATGCCACTGCCATACATGTTGACTGCTCCATCAAAATACATCTTCCACGCAGACTCCTTTTTTCCTTCCTCTCCTTCTGCCATCAAAATTTCTCCATCGGGGAACTCAGATGTCATTAGTTGTCCACCCTCAAGAGGATTTTCAGCCAAATGATCCGCAATTACACTCCCTTTGACGGATTTCTGAGTCATGTACTTGATATCAAACTCTGATAATATCACTTGCCATTTTGAAACCCTTAATGAGACATGAGGGCTTTCAAATATGTACTTCAGAGGGTCCATTCGGAGATCGCCAAGTGGTGTAATAGAGCATGTACTGTCTGTAATCGTTTTGAGGTCCATACTAGAGCACAACAAGTCTTCTCAATAGCCGTATAACGGGCTTCACAGTCATTAAACTTCTTACTCAGGTAATAAATCGCTTGCTCCTTTTTTCTTGATTCATCGTGCTGCCCTAGCATTGCCCCCATTGAGGTTGACAGTACAGTTAAGTATAATATCAAAGGACGACCCGGTGTAGGGGGTACCAACACAAGAGGGTTCATCAAATAAGCCTTTATCTTATCAAAAGCTTCTTGACATTCTTCATCCCATTTTCCTGGCTGATGCTTCTTCAACAACTTGAATATAGGCTCACAAGTCTTGGTCGTTAGTTAGCAATGAACCTAGCGATGTAATTAAGTCTCCCAAGAAAACTTCTCACTTCTCGCTCTGTCTTAGGAGGAGGCATCTCTTGTATTGCCTTTTTGCCTTATCCGGATCCACCTTTATCCCTTCTCTCGCTAACGATGAATCCGAGTAATTTTTCGATGGATGCTCCGAAAACGCATTTATTAGGATTGAGCCTCAACTTATACTTCCCGAGTCTTTCAAATAATTTCCGTAAGACTGCTACATGACTTTCCTTTTCTTTGGATTTGGCTACCATATCATCCACATAAACCTCAATTTCTTTATGCATCATGTCATGAAATAATGCAACCATAGCACGTTGATAGGTAGCCCCAGCATTTTTCAATCCAAAGGACATTACTGTGTAACAAAAGGTTCCCCAAGGTGTAATAAAAGTCGTCTTTTCTTTGTCATCAACATCCATGGGGATCTGATTATACCCTAATACCCGTCCATAAATGAGAACCTATGATTTCTTGCTGTATTGTCAACAAGAACATCAATATGGGGAGCGGGAAATCATCTTTTGACTGGCCTTATTTAGATCTCTATAATCCACACACATCTTGACCTTCCCATCCTTCTTTGACTGCACAATATTTGCTACCCATTGCGGGTGTCTTGACACCTCTATAAATCCAGCTTTTCTAGTTGCTTAGTCACTTCTTCTTTAATCTTTAGTGACATATCCGGTGCATTCTTCTCAACTTCTACCTTTTTGGTTCTACATCTGGATATAGTGGAATTTTATGTGATGCTATTCCAGGGTCTAATCCAGGCATATCTCTGTAGGACCATGCGAACACATCAAGGAACTCTCTTAATAGTGCCACCATTTCTATACGCTCAAGATTATCTACTATTCTCAACTCTTTCTTATCTTCTTCTGTTCCCATGTTAATTACTTCTATTACCTCATTGCTCACATCAAACTTCCTCTTTGAGTATTCCAGCATTTTTTCAAATTCTTCAACAATCTCTTTCTCTTCACCAAATCCTAGATCCTCTTCATCAAACATTGCAGGGGAATCAATTGATAAGTTTTCAAGGTCCCTCTCATGAGACGAATTCTCTACAAGACTCACATCCCTGGAAAGTAATTTATGGGGAGTTGGAAAGATAAAATAGAGTAAAAATGATAAAGCAAGAGAAGGAAGTCTTTTTTTTTATTTAAAAGAAACACAAGAAAAGGAAACTAATAAATGTAAAAAAAAGGTACGCAAAGAGAGTGACACAGAGGAATACTGAATAAACATGCAACTTTATTTAGTTAATTGTCTCAAATAACATAAATATAAGATAAAAACATAGCTAGACATAAATATCTGCTTGTTACAGCATGACTAGACAATTACTTGGAAGCAATAACATCAATCATTGATTCAGATTGCCGTTCTTCAATGGCTCTCTTCGATGAAAGTGCCTGATTGCTTTGTACTCTTCAGGGCCTTCTTCATGTAATGCATTGATAGTAAGATGGTATTGTGGACGAATGACTTCTTCAGGCATGATTACTTTGGTTGGTGCCGGGAATGTCTCCCTCAGGTGAGGAATATGCTTCATTTCGCCCTTATCACTCCTTTTCCCCCAAGTCACATTCTCCATTCTCTCTTCCGAGCCGCTTCGTACCCTAATCCGAACTTGTCTAGCTTTTCTCGGAAGTGAAATCGTGTCCGAGTTCCTTGCAATTTTGAGCCCAGTGCCTTTTCCTTTCTCGGTACCCATTATTAGTCATAATTCGGGCCACCACCGATTCACGGTTGCATCGAGGGCTCACCCCACCGAGTTCGCTTTCAACTACCTCAAAGCTATGCCACAAATTCTCCTCATCTTTCTCTCGCACTTTCCACATATGGCACCGAAACCGGTTTTGACACCATGATTTCTTCTTCTCCGTGTATAGTAATAACCGACCCATTCTCGATGTATTTAATACTCGGTGTAGTGTAGAAGGAACACGCCAAAGAAGATGGATCCATGGTCTCCCCGGAGCATAGTGTAACCAGGCTCAATGTTCATAACTTGGAACAATACCCGAAAATTACTTGGACCAATCTCTAATGGCAACGTCACCTCTCCTAAAATGCCTCTCCTATTTCCATCAAAGGCTCGCACTACCATTTCTCGAGGTGTCAGTTCATCCTCACTTATCGACAATGAGGTTAGAGTCGACTTCGGTGAAGATATTTAGCGCAGACCCCCATCAATTAAAACCTTTGCAACTATATACCCTTTGCATTTAAGGGTTATGTGTAAGGCCCGTGGGTTTTTCTCAGACCGAGAGGTGATCTCTTCATCCATAAATGTAATCATGTTGACGTGCTTTACCGGGTCCACCGTGCTGACAACATTCTCAGGGGTAACATCGGGTTTGACATAAGCCTCATTCAATACTCTTAGCAACGCTTTTCGATGTAACTCAGATGTCAAAACGAGTGACAAAAGGGATATCCTTGCTGGAGTCTTCTTTAGCTGTTCCATCACATCGTATTCACTCTATTTCATGATCTTCAAAAATTCTTCCCCCTCTTCTTTCCCTCTCTCCTCTTCTCTTGCATTTTCCTCCTTACCCCATTCTTGAACATTCTTCTTCTTCTCTACTTCTACTGGGCCATAACATCGCCCACTCCTCGTAACTATATTAGTCACACACCCTTCATCCTGGAGTATTTCAGCAACTCGGGGCTTTGAAGTCTCTTCCCCGACTCCTTTTGTTTCCACCCTAGCTTTATAGTTCCATGGTACCGAGTGGGTATCATCATAAGCAAATGGCATTGGCTTCTTGACTGTAACAACTACCCTCCCTGGCGCCGGGATTTGGTTGAGAGGTGGCACCTTCAGCACAAAGCGTTCTACCACACTAACTTCTTCAGAGGAAGCTACCCCTTGTCCAACTTGTATTATTCCCAAAGTGAGTAAATCCTGGACCCGAACCTTGAAGTCCCAACAGTTCTCAATATCGTGTCCTGTTCCCCCACAATGGTAAACACATTTTGATTCTTCATCGTACTTCTCCTCTTCTTTTACTGATGAAGCTGGTGCCGTGATATCATAACCTTTCTTTCTTCAACCCCTTAAATATTTGAGTCATCGGCGTACGCAGAGCTCATGGCATTCCTTATTGGGGTCCTTCCATCTCTAAAGCATTCACCACATTCCTTTCACCATGATTAGGAATTGGATTGCTGATAATACTAGGTCCAAACTCTTCTTCAATGTCCAGTTTTCCACAAGCAATAAGCTTTCTTACTGCCATCTTGAAAGACTCACAGTCCTCGATTGAGTGCCCCGAAATATCCATATGGTACTTGCAAGTTAAATTGAGGTTGTACCATGCTGGAAATGGTGGTTGTAGGGGACGTACAGGGTTCCCTGAGATGAGGTGAGCATCAAACAGCCTTTGGAATAGATCTGCATTTGAGATGGACAGTTTTGGGAAAGGGGGTAGGTTTTGGGTACGGAAACGGCCTTGATTTTGGAAGTTTGGTCGAGGTTGTGGGTAATTTTGGAAATTTTGCGGAGGCCGAGGTGGGTACTGAGTATAGATTGGGCGAGTTGGTGTATATGGTTGAGGTACCGGGATATTATTGATTTGGAATGGTTGTGTTTGAGTATATTTACGGGAGGAGCAGTTGGGCCAGGTAGATGGGACGGTGCAGGTGTCTGATAAGAAGGGTAAACGTTTGGGTTGTATGGGGGTGGTCGGTATGTAGGGTAGGATGGCGAATATCGGGGTCGTAAAGGCCGCAGATTCTCGCACGTAACTCACTTCCGCTCCTCCTTTTCTTAGGGGAACCCCTTCTTGAAACTACTTTCATTATTGCCGGTGGCAATTTTCCACCTTTACCAAAATTTCAATTCTTTCTCCAAAGAAGAATTAAATCAAGAAAGTCTCTATAAGCGGCGCCGCCATTGTCCCAATATAAGGAGCTCCTAAAGTTCCCAAGAAGTATGAGCACATCTCGGTCAAAGTTAACGGCGGTTGCACTTGGGCGCACGAGTTCTCCACCTCTGGGCATATTGTTTGAATGTCTCCTCATTTTTCTTCGTAATGTTCCCAACCGCTCTCGAGTTGGGGCATGGTCCGATTAAACCGATCGACCCATAAATAAATTCGCTCACCATCCCAGAGGAGGAGATTTTTGAGAGGTCCTGTGGATACACCACTCCAAAGCAAGCCCACAAACTTTCATGAAAGAAATTGATGAGGAACTTCCAATCCCTTGACCAAATGGACATTTTGGTAATATAAGTTTTTAGGTGGAAAAAGGGATTGGTGCTCCCATCATACTTGACAAATTGGGACCTTGAAATCCTTGGGGATGACGATGTTAGCAAGATGAGGCACAATTCTTCTATCCCAAGGGGACCGTAGGTGCTAGGACCCTTGATCGCCTTAATTTGCTCTTCCATCTTTTCCATCCATTCTTCTTTTATCTTATCATTCTCGAATGTTGCATGTCCAAGATCTGGTAGGAAATCCAGTTGTCATCATATGTGGCTGTTCCCACGTGAACTCGGTATTACCATGGACTTCATTGCGAGTACCTTCTAATGAATGATATCCTTCTCCAATAGGAATCACTATTGATGCAGTGTTTGAGGTTCCCCCCACATAAGGTACCTCAGTAGCGACTCCAGGGTTTGTCCTTATGGAAGTGGTATTCAGTGGGTGCGAGTGTGCACCAGTTACTCTCCCCGTACCTCCAACTTCCCCCATCAAGGTGAGGGTCTCCCTCATGGCCGACAACATTTCCTCAATTCTTCTTTGAGATTCTGTCACCTCATTCACCCTTCCTTTCACTTCATCTACTTCCAAACTTAGGTTCCTACCTTCGTTCTCGGCCGCCATTGCTGCAAGCAACCTTGTTCGAGCCCTTGTGTTATGAACACTGGTTTGATTGGTGTCTTCTTTCCTTGGTCGCGCAATGGTTTTTAATTTTCTGTGAACAATCAAAGTAAAATTTGTTAAAACAACCATGATTATTATTGATTTGTTAAAGGACCATTGTTAATTTGTGCCAGGCGGATTTGAGTGAGTATCTTTAATCTTTGCTCGTCATGACTGTTTCTTAGAACGTCTCGTTCAAAAGTTTGTCATGACCATTACTTAGAACGTCTCGTTCAAAAGTAATAGATCTTCAGTGCAACATAGGATCAGAAGAACAAAAAGGCATACTTTATTCAATTGAAAAAGAATCATCAACATTATTTAAGAGGAATACATCATTTCCACTCTACTTGAAATACATCATTGTCTAGTCTAATTCCTCCTTCTCAAATGACTGCACCCTGATCATCTGCTTCATTTGCCCAATAAGATTCTTGCAATATTCAATAAAGTCATTGATCTCTGCCGGAGTCTTAAGAGGATCGACCATCTTATCCGCCACCTTTAAGTAATATGGAATGTCTGCGATCGCCGTGTTGGCTAGGCATGCCAGCTTCGAGAATTGGTCTCTCCAAAAATGGACTTCTTCTTTCCATCCATTAATGTCCTCGTCTTGTTGTCTTGCATGATCTATCATTTTCTGCAAGTCCTCTTGTCCCTGTCGCAATGCTGCTTCATACCCTGCAATCTCCTTGACAGTGCGTAACCTCTCAATTCTGATCATGTCTTCATATCTGGTTGACACTGTCTCCACTTGTTGTCTCATACTATCTGCTTGTTGAAGAGCCTTATTCTGTGCTGCTTTGGCAATTGCGAGCAACTCCTTGAGTTGTTGATTTTCTGTCAGAGCCTTATCTCTTTCCTGCCCTCGAAGCCTTAGTTCCTTATTTGCAGCTTCCAAACATTTTCTGATTTTTGACATACTATCTTGCTCTGTCTGTTGCCTTTTGTTTGCTTTTTCGAGAGCATCGTTTTTCTCAAAGATTTTCACGCCTTAAAAACCGCACATGCCCGGCGAACCTTTTCCAACTCGCCTCTAATTTTCTTTTTTTTCTTTGTTGGTTTCAGCTAACTTTTCTCTTATTTCTTCATCTTCTATTGAAGTCGAGGTAGAGACTTACTTGTTGTAGAGGTTACTTGGGATTTTAAAGGGCAACTTTACTTCTGCGCCCTGTTCTTGACCCACCGCACTCGTAACTTTCTTTAACTCCGCACTTCGACTCCCAAATTTCTCTTTACTCTTTCTAATAACTTTCTTCCAAGCGTCTCGCACTCTCCTAAGTGTCTCAGTACACCCCATTTGCATATCATAGACAAAAGGAACGGTTTCCAATTCTGATGGTGGCCCCATCATGGGATAGCCTAATTGTCGCAATGCTAGTGCAGGGTTGTAGTTAATGCATCCCCGAGTACCCATGAGAGGAACATTAGGAAAGCCTTCACACTGATAGACCACTGTTTGCCCTTCTTTACTGCATGGGTACCATACAATTTTCTTCTCCTCAAGTTTGGCCAATTCTTCGGCCCATTCGCGGCCGTTCCTGGTTTTCAACTGGAGCATCTTGAGACTTGTAATGGGGCATGGGTCCTCGTAGCCCCTCTTAAACATGTGACTTGTGAGCCATACGAATAACATCGGTAGACAACATAAGATCCGCTTACCTTTCTTTTCATGGCAGAAATTCAGAGTATAATAAACATCAGCAAGAAGGGCTGGGACAGGATTAGCGGCATTATTCCTTCGAGCGAGAAACACATCTATTGCTGCAAAATCTATCAAGTCTTCATTACTCAGGAATAGGATGCTTTGCCATAAATAGTGAGGGCTAACACATCCATAAAGGTATTCCAGGTCTTCAACCTTGGCTAGGTGGTGCATGTGTTCTTCTAAATATTTCCTTGGGAATCCCTCTGTTCCTTTCCTATTTTGCTTTGCTTTTTGCAGATCCTTCACATGAATCTTCAAGATGTCTGCTATGGTTGGCATGGATGCATGGTGGCCTATAAAGAGGTATGGCTCTTCCTTTTCCAACGGCAAGCCCAAGATCTGCTCAAACTCTTCTAAGGTGGGGGCCAACTGACAATCTTGAAATGTGAAACAACGCAATGGTGGGTCGTAGAATTGGGCTAGCGCGGTAATAGCTTCTACCTGTACATCCACCTCTAACAGATTCAGAATCTTCCCATATCTTGCAGTGAAGGTCAGGCGTTGTGTCTTCTTCAACATTCGGCCCAAACTCAAACTCAACAAAGCTTCTGTGTCAACTTCATTGGCCTTAAGTCGCAAAGTCTTTTTCAAAACAACCTCATTGTGATCTGATCCCATGGCACGTTCCATTATTAATCAAAGATACTCACTATTAATCCTTAGGCACTTAGTTTCAACAGTCCCTCAACAAACCTGGATTTAACACATAAGAACTGTCAATGCATGGTTTTTGGAGAAAACATGATGCGAAGAATGATGACTTGTGATGCAATTATGAGTGAGTGAGTTGTTGGTCTTTTAATAATGACTCATCTCCTCTTTTTTTGGAAAAGAAAATTTTAAGAGGGACGCAAGTATGATTTGTCACATTAAAAGACTGAACAACTCATAAGATATGGATAAATCTAAAGGTAATGAAAGGTGTGCTCCCTTTGTGTCCTAATGGGGTTACCTTAAACTTGAAAATTCTATCCTAAAGATCTAAGAGTCTTTCTGGTTCGTGAGAACTTCCATGGGGTAGCTTTTCTATTTTAAAGGTCTCTAGAGCCAAGTCCTATTTCAGAATGTTGACCACGAAATAGTGGGTAAACCAACTAGGTGTGGGACATTCATGAAAAGGCACACTCTAGATGAGGTTTTCGCGATAACCAAACAGGAAGTACATCCAAAATGGCTACCACTACGCAACCTCTACTTAACTTAGGCTTCACTCAGACCCGGGTATAGGGTCCCACTTGAATGTGTATGCTTTTATGTGTAGGTGCAGTGGGTGCTGGGAGCGTACAAACCTTCACAATCCTAAAGACTACCCACATCCTGCAAAATAAAGCAAATACAAAACAAATTCCAAAAGTTTTCTACCTTAAGGTTCAGATAGTACAACAATTAAAAATAATATATATATAAAAAATCATCAAATAATAAAAGAAAAAAAAGAAAAAAAAAGGGATAAAACAAACACATAAAGATCACAAATTTTTTTTTGCAAAACTAACTTTTACAGGCCTGACTCTCAAGTATTCCCCAGTGGAGTCGCCATCTGTCGCAACCGTAGTTTAATCGCGGCGAAATAGCAACTTAAATTAAAAAATTTAATTAGGAGTCGCCACCAATTTTATCTTTTATTAGGAAAAATTGGAAAACTCAAGAAAAATAGTCTTTGAAACCAGATTGAATTCGGGAGTAGGTTACGTGTAGGGAAGGGCGGAAACTTAATCCCACAGCACCCCTAACACACCCGTCCTAAGACGGTACCTTAAATTAATTATGAAAATTCTTAATAACCCTTGAAAATATTTGTTTTACCCTTTTTATAAAAAATATGAAATAAATAAATAAATTATGAAAATTTAATTTTTTAGCTTGACGGAATATGAGTCCCGCTCCTACGTATCCTCAAGTGCAATGAGGAATTCAAAGTCACGTAGTTCTTTATAAAATACTTGTGGGTTGGTTGATTTTATTAAAAAAAACTTTAAAAATTTGAATCAACAAGCCGTCATGGCTCAGTTATTCGAATTAAGGATTAAATAGGTGAAGTTCGCGTCGCGCTAGAAACGTCACCCACTGATTATCAAATTTGTTACAAAAAACTTTTATTTAAAATTATCAATTAGCGATTTAACTTAAAAAATTAAAAAACAAAATAATAATTTAAATAATAATAATAATAATGATAATGTAAACCATCAAGTCATTTACACTCGGACGTTTACAAAATATAAGGGTTAGCAAGCTGTCACAACTCAGGAAACCCATATTATTATTATTGTTATTATTATTAAAAAAAAATTCTCTTTATTTTAAATTTATCATTTCTTTCTTAACCCTTTTTCCTATTTTTTTTTACTCTTTTATTGGTTCAAAGCCCCAATTCATTATCCTTTCATTCTTCCCATTTTTTTTAAATTGGCCCACCAAACCAAACAAAAAAAAAGAAAAAAAGAAAAAAAAAAGAAACAGAGGAGACTTACGGTGCAGATGAGAAAAAAAAGGGAGTTCTTTGTTTGCTTTGGAACTTCTTCCTGGAGAGAGAGCAGAGAAACGGGTGGCCACAGGGACGAGCACCAGAGGGGAGGGAGGAGCGGTTCCGGTGACACGACGGGGAGCTCCGGTGCTGGGCGGCGTCGTGTGGCCTGGGTGGGATCCGTTTGGTGGCTTCGGGTTGCAGGGGCATGCCGGATCTGTACGGGTGGCGGCGCTCGCGGGTGGAGCTTCAACCGGCTCCGACGGCTCAGATCAGGTGGTTGGGCGGTGCGGTTCGAGCAGCGGCGACACGGAGGTCCCGAACTGGGTGATGGTCGCGCAGTATGGAGGGGTGCGACGCCGTGAGGTTGCTGCGCGGTTGGGAATGGTGGTTCGGCTAGAAAACGTCTGGCGTGATGGTGGCTTTGCACTCGGTTGGGTTGTGGATGGTTCGGGACGGTGGCAATGTGGCTATGAGTTTCACGGTTGGAATGAAGAAGATGGTGAGGAGGTGTTTGGCGGGAATGGTGTTTTATATGAGAAGGTGGAAGATGATGGTGATTCGATGGTGTGGGTGAAGGTTGGAGAAGATGGAATGGTGAGAAAGGTGAGTTAACTCACTGAGTTGACTCAGTTATGGGAGAGAGGATGAAAGTGGGTGCTGGGCAGGAATGCTGCGTGAGGGAAAAAGTATTTTAGGTTGAGGCCTAAGTCTGATTCTCTGTGTATGTTCTAATGCTCTCTTTTTTTTGTGTGTGGGTTAAGTGTTTTATAGGAGAGGATTAGGCTGAGGTGTTTGAGTTAGAATGTGATTAGGAGTTTGTTTAGGATAAGTGACGGAGGCTTAGGATAAGTTTATTTAGGATGGGTTTGAGATAAGATGGGTTTATGTTAGGATAAGTTTGTGGTAGGATGAGTTTGAGTTAGTTTAGGATAGGTTGGTTTGGGATAGTTAGGATAAGTGTTTGGGGATTAAGATAACGATGGAGTCTGTTTTAGGATAAGTCTTGAGGTTAAGGATGAGGATAATCGATGGGTTGTGGGTTAATGGGTGATGGGTTAACGGATTGGTTTATGGGTTAATGGATTAATGGGTTAATGGGTTAATGGGTCAATGATTATTTTTATTTATTTTTTTTATCTTTTTTTTTTTTTACTTACAAAACGCCCCGACAAAATTGGGTGTTCACAATCCAAAGGCTACAGGCTTTATGATCCAATTGCAAGAAAGATCATTGTAAGCAGGGATGTGGTTTTTGAGGAAGACACTCAGTGGAATTGGAATACAAGTCACAGAGAAGAGCTCACGGTAGACTTAGAATGGGGAGATGCTGAGAGCACTATTGATTTTGAAGAAGTGCAGTAGGCAGTGAAACAAATGATGAAGAAGTTAAAAACTTGTCACAAACTACAGGTACAGAAGTGATAAACAGTGAAGAAGGGAGAGACAGACATCCTCCTAGCTGGATGAGGGACTATGTCACTGGAGAAGAGCTTTCAGAATCAGAAGATGCAGTTAACATGGCATTGGTTGACTGCACAGATCCTGAAAGTTTTGAAACAGCAGTAAAAAGTGAAAAATGGAGGCTAGCTATGGATGCAGAAATTAATTCTATTGTGAAGAATGAAACATGGGAACTCACTGATTTACCAACTGGAGCAAAGAAGATAGGAGTCAAATGGATCTACAAGACTAAGTTGAATGAGCTTGGTCAAGTAGACAAGTATAAGGCTAGGTTGGTAGCTAAAGGATATTCTCAGCAGTATGGGGTGGATTATACAGAGGTTTTTGCACCTATGAGTAGAATGGATACTGTGAGAATGGTGATAGCTCTTGTAGCCAATAGAGGTTGGAAGCTGTACCAGTTAGATGTCAAATCAGCCTTTCTATATGTTATACTTAGTGAGGATGTATATGTGGAGCAGCCAAAGGGTTATATAAAGAAGGGAAGTGAGCACAAAGTTTACAAACTTCTCAAAGCTTTATATGGACTAAAGCAAGCCCCGAGAGCATGGTTCAGCTGCATAGAGTCTTATTTGATCAGTGAAGGTTTCAAAAAGAGCCACCATGAACAGACATTATTCTTGAAGTACAGCAAAGAAAGAAAAATTCTCATTGTCAGTATATATGTAGATGATCTTATATACACTGGTAATGATGAATTATTGATGAGCACTTTCAAGAGCTCAATGAAGAAGGAATTTGATATGACAGATCTTGGAAGGATGAGGTTCTTTCTCGGCATTGAAGTACTACAAGAAGACTATGGGATCTATATCTCTCAAAGAAAGTATGCCTTGGAAGTCTTGAAGAGGTTTGGCATGTCAGATAGCAATTTTGTTGGAATTCCCATGGTGCCAGGATACAAGTTATGCAAAGATGAAAAGGAATGAAAGTGAATGAGATATAGTACAAGCAATTGGTGGGGAGTCTCATGTATATCACAGCAACTAGACCTGATATGATGTTTTCAGTGAGTCTCATAAGTCGTTTTATGAGTAAACTAACTCAGATGCATATGCAGGCTGCTAAAAGGGTACTAAGATACTTGCAAGGAACTATCAACTTTGGCATCCTATATAAGAAAGGAGGGAATGAAGAATTGCTAGCCTATACGGACAGTGACTATGCAGGTGACATGGAGGATAGGAAGAGTACTTCTAGTTATGTGTTTCTACTCAGTAATGGAGCAGTTGCATGGTCTTCCAAGAAGCAGCCAATTGTAACTTTGTCCACCACAGAAGCAGAATTTGTGGCAGCAGCAGCTTGTGCTTGTCAAGCTGTCTGGATGAGGAGAATTCTGAAGGAATTGGGACATTCTCAGGAAGGTTGCACCACTTTAATGTGTGATAATAGCTCAGCCATAAAACTATCTAAAAGTCCAATTATGCATGGTAGAAGCAAGCACATTGATGTGCGGTTTCACTTCCTCAGAGATCTTACTAAAGATGGTTCTATAGAGATGGTTCATTGTGGAACTAAGGAACAAATTGCAGATTTGTTAACCAAGCCACTGAAATTGGATACCTTCCTTAAGCTTCGCAAGCAGCTGGGAGTTTGTGAAGTTCCTAAGATAAACTAATTGCTGTTATACAATAGTTTAAGGGAGGGATTGTTAGAGTTAGTTTTCTGTTATAATAAAGACTTAGTTAGTTAGTTAGTCAGTTGGTTAACTGTAATTAGTTAATTAGCTACTTTCTAAAGTTGCATTATGTAGCTCATATAAGAGCTTATTTGGCTCTATGAAATACATATGGAACACTGCATTATACTTCATCTCCTCTAGATCCTAACAATTTCACTTATCATAAAATTTTGAAAAAAAACCAGAATAAATTCAAAAATTTTTAAAAAATCACAAAAAAAACTATATTTAAAAAAATTAAAAAGATAAGTAGGCCTTCTTTTATGTATACTTTTGTACAATTTTTTGTATACAAAGCAGCGCCGCACAAATTGAATGGAACGGAGCTACGTTTACACTACACCGCAACACACAAAAAGCAATACGCGTAGAAAACGTGTCAGTAGTAAAAGTGCTAAGGCCATAATCTCAATGTCAAACGGTGCGCTGCTTTTAATGCAACAGGGTGGGCCCATCATAACCTCAGTAGTTATGGAAAAAAATGCATATGGGTCCCACGTGCCGCGAGCCACTTGTCACGTGCCCAGCCCTCCGACTTTAGGGAGAAATTATTAAATATTTTACCACGTCATCATCTAAATATTCAAATTATTATTTAATATATATAAAAATATTATTAATAATTAATATAATTTTACAATAATCTCTACTATTTTATATATATCAAATAATAATTTAAATACTTATAATACACTATACTCACTTAAAAATTACTCCTTTTAACGAGTTACAGTCACTACCGAGTCACCCATCCCCACCACCCGTTACATATATAGAAAGGCAAAAAGCTAGATAGTTATTTGTATCTTATTACGTCTGATTATATTACAGAATCAGAAAGGTCAAGGGTAGAAAATGAAGTAAAATTATATATAATTAAATAATAAAAATTATATATGACTTTAAAATTATATATAATTAAATAATAAAAATTATATATATTTAAAGTGATATGAATAAAAGTACCATGATAAAAATATTTATATAAAAAATATTTATGTATTTATTAATTTTAAAATATTTATAGTTAAAGATAATTATATAAAAATTAAGAAAATTGTTATATTATGTCATGTGTGACATTTTTAGTGGATTAATTAATATAATATTACAAATTATATAAGAATATCTAATGTTATACTCACATAATACCAGAGTGACAATTTTTAAAATTAGTGGTGGATTATTGATGATAAAGAAAAATATAAAAAAAAGAAATAAAAATAAATAATGAACCGATATTTGTTTAGTTAGTTTAAATGATTTGGTATTTACTTTTTTAGTAAGATTTTGCATTCAAATTTTGTGAAAAAAAATTAATACTAATTTTTTATACTTTTATTATTTAACTCAATTCAATTTTAGATTAATTAAAATTTAATACAGCTAATAATAAAAAGTATAAAAATAAATAAATAATGATAATAAAATTTTGTGAGTCATCATGAGAAAAAAATTGTACATGACATATCATTACACTCAGAATCTCTCCCACATACCGACGTTCATTTTGCAAACCAGTGCAATGTACGGGTCATATACCAGCAACCCACTATTTGGGACCCACCCTTCTACCATTTTAATTATTTTCTTATCAATAACTCCGAAGCGACGGAAGGCAGATCTAATCACACTTGATAGTTTTTTACTAAATTAAAATTATTATTTATTATGAAGCTGGTATTAACAATAATTCTGATTTTTTATATTATTTTTTATATCATTAATTATATTATTATTTTATTACTTTCTCTTATTTAATTACAATTATTTAAATATAATATATAAATATATATATATATATATACAAAAATAACGTATAACATCATTTTTCTATTACCAAACAAGCAAACAAGTTTCCAAAGGACCAAAAGGATCACATCAACGTGCTACACCGTTTCTTTCTGTTGTGAGAGAGACCGAAATACTTCCGTTTTGTTGGTTTCGTTCCCATTCACTTGGAAACCGGACTCGGCCACTCAGTATGGTTACCGGTGGATGACTCAGTGCCACCACATCCATTCTTTGTCCATAATTAATTACTCTTCTTCTACTGCTTTTCCGGAGAAATTTTTTAGCTACTCTTGAAGTGAAAATAAATTTCTTATTTCGTATTATAAAATATATACTATTTCAATTATGTGGTTTATACTATAACTGATATAATATATATTTAATAATATAAATTAAAAGAATTTTTTGAAAATATATAAAATTTCTCAAGAAATTGTGATTTTACATTTACGATTTTACATTTACAATTTCACAATTTTACCTAAAAATATATGTATATGACTGTGCATGTTATTATATACATAAAAATATAGTTAAACTTAGTAATGCCTTCAAGTTTATAACAAAATTTAGTACAATTTGATAAGTTCTAAATTAAACTTAAATATTATCAGAAGAAAATTTTAAGTGATAATTAGAAAAAATAACATTACTTACGTTGTTCTGGTTCAGTGGGGAAACAAGTCCAATGCCACAACACTTTACTAAAAATAATAAAATAGAATAAAAGGAAATATCAATATTATAGTACAGAACTTATATCTTTTTTAATAATAATATATTTAAAAATAATTTTAATTAATTTTATTTAAATAATATTTATTTTATCAAATTTATTTTTTAAATAAAAATTCTTAGATATAACTTATGATGTTACAAATCTACTTTTAATTAAAATTAAATTTGTAAAATCAAATTTATCTAAATACCACTTGGAAATATGTAATATAAACACGCACTAAATTAGACTAAAAAGTAGATAGATAAAAAATGAGTAGTGTAAATGACCCCACATCCGAGCAACCAATCAGTGCAACCACCAGCATGAGATTGAGTTCTAGTGTCTGTCAGTTAAGTGAAATGATGACTTCTGGAAGAAAGAGCATTTTAATCAATTGCAATTGCAAGATCAAGATCACAGTGAGTGGAGCTAAAAAATAGTCAAGAAAAAACAAGTGTGAAAACAAAAAAAGGCAATTGCAAAAAAGAAAAAAAAGAAAAAAAAAAGAAGAAAAGCAGAAAAGACAAAACAAGTGGTGCAAGGCAGCAAAAATTGCAAAGACACCAACAATTTGCTAAAGCTATGGCAATGCTTTACTTAACTCAGTCGAATTAGTAATAGTGGAGAAAGATTAATTAAACAACTTTTAATTAAATCACACCCGCCTTTTTCGTTTTCCTTCTATCTAAGTCTTCATCACTACCCCACCCCACCCCATGTGATTCCTTCCTTCTCCTTTCTAGTTTCTCCCTGTTGCTATAAATCTCCATAGTTCCATTCCTTAGTTAGATACAATACAACTCTAATAAACAACATGTTTAACAGATTCTAACACAATCACCATGCTTGCTCTGTCTTCGTGTTGTTTTGTTTTGTTGAACTGAGAATCCAAAATGGTGGGGTGGCCTCCTTTAAGGTGACCAGTGAGTTTTGTTGCAAGGAACCAGCAATGAAGAGTGTTTTCTTTAATGGGTTTTCTTTGTTCTTGTTCATCTTCCCCATAGTAGTGTCTCTTAGCTCAATTTCAGCTTTATCTCCAAGTGGGTCGACCAGACATACAGTAAAGTTTATCCTAGGTTCGTGTCTCTTGCAAGTGTCCCTGCAACCTTGATTATTGTGAATATGCTTCCCATTGATAATTATGGTGATGGGTTAGTTGTAGATCTTTTTTTCTCACATTAGTTTGGTTTCTCTGAAAGCTGAGGAATTGGAAGGAAAGATAACCACACACACACACACACACACACACACAAAAGTGTCAGCTTATGCTTCATTTCATATTGGGTTTCTTGAAATTTGATCAAATTAGCTGAATTAAGCTCAAATGATCAATTTTGATGCTTATACTAAATTTGACACCTTCCATGTTGGTACATTTTTTCTGAGTAACCAAACAAGGCAGATTCTTCTTTCTATAACGAATAATGCTTTTAAGGACATAATTTATGTAACTGGATTATGTAGTTTTGGATTTATCTGTTTTGTTAGAAAGTGTTTTTTTTTTTTTTGGGTAATTTACTTATGACTATGTTCCTACCTTGTTCTGTTTTCAGGAGAAGAGAATTTGGGTCCATGGAAGAATGAGGTCATGCAAATGGCTCTAGCACCTGCTCCTGGAGCTGATGCTCCTGAGGGTACCCTTGTGCTGGCCGCAAACAGGACGAATAGGCCTGACATTCTGCGGCGATTTCGACGTTACCGAGATGGTTGGGACATTGCAAATCGGCATTATTGGGCCGTAAGTAAAATGTTTCCTTTTTATCATGTTCTCAAATGGCTGGTTTATTATGTTCTCAAATGCCAATTCGATACTGATAAGTGAAGTTCCTAGTGAGCACTCTAGATCTTTGATCTGTTCGGTTGATGTGGAGAATGTTCTTGTCGAACATGTTTTATCTCGTTGTCTATTTTAACTTATATTGGCCGGCTTTGGTCTTATGCTGTTTTCCTGTTTTTGATAGAAAAGGGTTGAGAGGGATTTGTGACTTTGTGTACCATTACATTAACCATGAATGTATTGTATTAGGCAATGGTCATAATGAGGCATGGTTAATTTTTGTCATGCTTAATATCTGGTAAATACCGTGAATTTCGAAATTAAAGTGGTCAGATGAAATGATGAGGTTTACTTTAATCTCAGTATAGGTCTACACACCAATGGCTACTGCTTTCTCCACTTGAAATTATGTATATTAAGTTGGGCTTCTATTGTTTAGTTACTTTGTTTTTCTACTTTCAGTGTCAGCAGATTCTTTTTGTTTTTTCCCCTTTTGTTCGAAACAGCCTCACAATTCTGTTATTCACTTCAATTAACCAGTTCTTAACCATTATATGTGCAGTCAGTTGGATTCACTGGTGCGGCTGGTTTCATCCTTGCTGTCCTATGGTTTATTTCATTTGGCTTGGCACTTGTGATTCATCTATGCTGTGGATGGGGGATTAACATCAAGGATGAAGGATCAAATCATTCGCAAAGAATATGTCTTATGCTGCTTTTATTATTCACCTGTGCTGCAGCGTAATTCTCTGAACTTTATTTTAATGTTCCTTTGTTAACTTCTTCACAGAATGTGTTATTTCCTTGCATTCCCCCTTCCTTTGTTCTTTTAATCATAAATATATAAAGTTGATAGGTTAATCATCTGTTCTGATTGTTTACCAAATATTCTTCTGTATTTTAAATTTGTGATTCTATGTTATTGACATGTTATAAATGTTTTTAACAGAATTTCATGAATAAAATACCAATGTTAATGATAGTTCGGTAATAATATCATTTAATTACTGTAGAATTTTGAGAATCAGTTTTTTCATTAAACAAGTAAATTTTGTGTGTATAC
Organism: Ormosia semicastrata; assembly: GCA_029884595.1. Classification (NCBI taxonomy): domain Eukaryota; kingdom Viridiplantae; phylum Streptophyta; class Magnoliopsida; order Fabales; family Fabaceae; genus Ormosia; species Ormosia semicastrata. Next base: position 28,115,406 of record JAQQTO010000053.1, on the reverse strand, counting down.
TGCTAGCTCAAACTTTCATTTATCACAAATTTACTATCAGCGAGTTTGTTGCCAGTAAGTAACGCAGTTTGGAACTCGAAAGCATGGATAACAGAAAAGGAAAGATAAAATATAATATGGACCCTAGAGCTATCTGGTTTTACTTGTCACTTTTGGTTATCCTGCATTTGGCCTGAAAATTACTAAGTTGTAAGCAATCCATTAACAAAAATTAAGTTGCTTAATTGTTTCTTCAAATTCCAATTCCCTGTCGATGTCAGTTGTACTTGTAAAGAAGTCATCGAGTAATGGTCCAGAACTTAATATGCTGTTTGAAGTTGATAAATGTGTTCTTTATCATTCTAAAATTGATGCATTCAACCTTTCCGGTTCATCTTGCCTAATTCTAACATTTTATGTTCTCTTAATCTCTCAGGACTGGATGTATCATCCTTTCTGTTGGACAGGATAAATTCCATGGTGAGGCCTTGGATACCCTCCATTATGTTGTCAATCAGTCAGACTATACAGTTCAGACTCTAAGAAATGTCACAGAGTATCTCTCCCTTGCGAAATCTATCAATGTGGCCCAGATGCTTCTTCCATCTGATATCATGGATGATATTGACAATTTGAATATGGAACTAAATACTGCAGCAGATACACTTTCTGAGAAGACAGATGAAAATGCGGTTAAAATTAGAAAAGTATTTATTGCTGTGTAAGCAATCATAGAACTTTACACACTACTCATTCTAAAATTTAATATTGGCATCTACTTACGATGCTAAACTATGTGCATTTTGTAGGCGCCTAGCTTTGATTGTCATGGCTGCAGTGATGCTTCTCCTGGCTCTAATTGGACTAAGTATGTATTGATGATAACAGTTTATAATTTGAGCTGATTTTTTATTTATATTCTTGAATTCTTGCTCATAAATTACTAACATATTTTCTGCAGTCCTGTCTATCCTTGGATACCAACATGCAATCCTCATGTAAGATATCTTTACTTATGTTCTTTAATATTACCTTTCCTTATCAAACCATTATCTACTTGAAGGATCCCTTTCATGTTATATTTGATTTCAAAATGTTATTTCAGATTTGTTATCAGTGGATGGTTACTGGTTGCAACCACATTCATTCTTTGTGGAGTGTTCATGATCCTTAATAAGTAAGCCATTGAATATTCTCAGAGATTTCAGTTTAACATCCTCTTTAAGGTGGAACTATGCCCTTTCTTAGTTTGCTTCCAGGCCTTCATTTACCCTTGATATGGAATTATCTATATATTCTGGAAATTTCAGTCTTCTGTTCAAAAGCTCTCACTAACAACCAATGGACCTGACATGGTTATATTTTTTCTATTACAGTGCAATTTCTGATACCTGTATGGCTATGGGAGAATGGGTGGAGAATCCACACGCAGAATCTGCTCTTAGCAATATCCTTCCATGTGTTGATCAGAGAACCACAAACAAGACACTCTTTCAGAGTAAACAAGTGGTCACCAATATTGTTAGTGTTGTCAATCGGTTCATCTATAACACTGCAGATGCAAATCCAACAAAAGGTAGTATGAATTATTATAATCAGTCTGGACCTGCGATGCCACCTTTGTGCTATCCCTTTGACTCTCAGTTTCAAAAGCGCCAGTGTACGGCTCAAGAAGTTTCCTCTGCCCATGCTTCATTGGTATGCTTTTCATCACTTGACTTTTTGAATATTTATCTTGGCCACCAGCTGTCTTTTGGTAACTCTCTCTCTCCCTCCATCCCCTCCAACCCTACAAAACTGAGAAAGAGAGAGAGAAATGGTAGTTCTTTAAGGTTTGGATTGTTGGTTGAAAGAATTGCTTAAAGTGGGAAGACTAGAAGATTAGACTGCAATGAATTTCATGTGTAGATTAATTACATGTTTAATGAAAAATGATATACACATCTATTTTCTGTTGGAAGTTAAAAATTATTTAAAAACTTGTTTCACTATAATTTTCAATTGGTGGTTTGCTAGTCCTAATAGATCCTTGTAACGCTGGAGATTGGCTTTAAGTTTCTTATCCCTTTTGGTGGTTGAAATGATCTATTGGCATTTGAAACCTAGGCTTATTGGTGTTTCTGGCATATAATACTGAGTGGCTAAAACCACAAATGATTTAAATAATTTATAATCATTCTTATTATTTGCAAGTGATTGAACTAAAAGTGTAAGTTATTAACAGGGAAGTGGGATGAAAAGAAGAATATTTGAATTTTGCTCTCGAACATTTGAATTGTTTTAATTTTTTTTTATTTTATAATCTTTTATTCCTGCCATTGATATACAAGTAATTCATCAAATCCATTGTTTAAACTTTTCAGGTTTGGAAGAAGTATGAATGTGAGATATCTGAATCTGGTTTTTGCACCACCATTGGCAGGGTGACCCCAGTGATTTACTCGGAGTTAGTAGCTGCAGTTAATGAAAGCTATGCATTAGAACATTATACTCCACTTATACTTAGCCTTCAGAATTGCAATTTTGTCAGGGATACATTCAAAGAAATCACTTCAAGTTACTGTCCTCCATTAAATCATTATCTTAAGGTTATCAATGCAGGACTGGGTCTCATTTCAGTTGGTGTCTTGCTCTGTCTTGTTCTCTGGATACTTTATGCAAACCGCCCCCAAAGAGAGGAAGTGTTTGTGAAGCTATCCTTAGCAGGAAAACTAAAGAAAAGATTTAACAGCAACAACACAAATTTGTCATTGCCAAATGCAGCTAGTGAAGTATAGATTATTTGTACAATAGAAAATCAGTTGGAAAAAAAAAGAGTAAAGTAAATTTCTAGTGTTCTACTGGACCCCATAGTAGGGGAAGAAACCAAGGTGGAGCGAAGCTACATCTTGAGTTGGAAGATAATAGCGTAATATAGTGTACTATACATATTTATCCATATAAAGAAAAATCAATTTGATTTGTTGATCTAGCATGAGTCACTTCCTAGATTGCTTTGATGTTGCACTTGCAAACTTAAACCGTCGGTGTTACTTTCTTTTTGTTCGTGTTCTTGATCTTCTTCATCATTTTTGTTTGTTTGTTTGTTTTTTTAATATAACTGTTATCGTTATTGTTTATAGCTGTAGAAGCATTTCACGGAAGAAATTAAGGCGTCATAGACAAAAAACACAGTTGAATTGCATTTATCAAGTAATAATCTTATATAAACATTTTACATACTTAAAAATTTACAACTATTTCCTAGAGACGAACAGACATCGCAGGATAATAACATTTTAATTAAATTACACATTATCCTCATCAAGTTTTGTACATTCCACTTTTCATATATAAATTTTATTTTGTAACACATAATTTATTAAACTATGATAAAAAGTGTAAATTTATATTTTATGTCAATTTTAACAGTTGAGTCTGCACATAAAAAGTAGGTGATAACATGTACAGAATGTCACTATTAAATTTAACAAAAAATACATATTTACAGTTTTTATCATAATTTAGGAGAGTTGTGTCACAAAATGAAATTTATGTATGAAAAATAAAAATAGTTTAAACTTTAGGGAGTAATGCGTAATTTACCCTAACATTTTAGAGCAACAAGTTATCAGCCCAGTATCTATGCACTGGAAGTTTCTGCCTACGTAATCTTCCATTATAGTTAACAAGTGAAGTATGATCTATGAGGAAAATAGAGAAGCGAAGGAGAGAAAATGACTTCATAAAGAAGCTAAGAAACCACTGGTACTAAAGAAAGTTACAGATGAAAATTTGGACATCATATAGCATAAATAAAATCAAATTATTAAGGAGTCCCCCTCTTTTCATATCATTGTTAGATAATATGATGTATTTATGTTTTATTTATTTTAAAGATAGTTTAGTCTTTTATTTGTTACATATATATTTTTATCTTTTTTTCTATTATTGTAATGTTGATTAATTTATTTTTGTAATAGAGAATCCTAGCCACTTTTTCTTCTCCCTTGTTCTTCTCCTCTTCCTCATATGCATTGCTAATCTTAATATGGTATCAAGAGCAAGGATGATTCTAGCCACAGCTTTCGCGGATCCAACTCAGCGGGGAGTTGGTGGGGGGTTACAGGGGGGCAGCGCCCACCTGTTTGGGGTTCGCCCCGAAATTTTTTTTCGGTGACCCATTTTGCAGCGTTTTGGAGCGCGACTCAGACGCCATTTCGTTCTTTTTGACAACAACCTAGGTGATTTTTTGTTAGCAATTCGTTCTTCCTTTTGCGGTTCTCTCTGTTAGGGTTTTGTAGAGACCCATTTGCAAAAATTGAGGTTTTCTTTTCTCTGTTTTGTGATTGTTTGCAATGGCTGGAGAAAATGATGATTCTCTTCAATCCATTAGTATGCAGTTGAATGGGCAGAATTATTCATATTGGAGTTATGTGTTGAAAAATTTTTTGAAAGGCAAGAGAATGTGGGGTTATGTTTCTGGAATCTCTGTTAAGCCAAAAGATGAAAAAGATGGGAAATATGCAATAGAGCTAGAAACCTGGGAGGTAAATAATTTGAAGATTATTACTTGGATCAATAACTCTGTTTCGCAGTCTATAGGGGTTCAACTAGCAAAATATGAAATGGCCAAGGAGGTTTGAAATCATTTGAAAAAGTTATATGTGCAGTCTAATTTTGCAAAGCAATATCAGTTGGAGATAGATATTCGAGCTCTTCAACAAAACAACATGAGCATACAAGAATTTTACTCTGCTATGAGCAATTTTTGGGACCAGTTGGCTCTTACTGAATTTGCTGAGTTACAAGCTTTTAAGCCGTACATTGACCGTAGAGAAGAACAGCATCTGGTTCAGTTTTTGATGGCTCTTCGAGATGATTTTGAAGGGTTTCGTGGAACAATTTTGCATGGTAATCCTCTTCCAACTATTGATTCGGTTGTTAATGAATTATTAGCTGAAGAGATTCGACTGAAGTCTCAATCAGAAAAAGGGAATGTAGACAAAGGAATCCTCCCCAACCCATCTGTTTTTGCTGTTCCTTCTAACAAAGGAAAATCTCATGGAAATGTTGGTTACGATGAATATAGTTTTTGCAAGCAGAAGGGCCATTGGAAAGCTCAATGTCTAAAATTGTTGAATAAGTCGCAGCAAGCACAACAACCATCTCAATGGAGACCTCCCAGTCAGTTTAGCTAACGAAACTTCAAACCTCCAACATCAAATGTTGCTGCAGTTGTTCCTCCGTCAACTGAGAGTACATCATTTTCTACTCTTACAGTATCTGATCTTGCTGAGCAATTTCAGAGGTTTCTTGCCACATAACCACATGCCATGTCTGCCCAATCCAATATAGGTTTGCCCTCCTCTAGCTCATGAGGTATATCTTCACCCGTATGGATCCTTGACTCTGGAGCCTCTCATCACATGTCATCTGATTTTAAATCATTTGTATCTTTACATCCTGCCTCATCTGTGTCAGTCATGACTGCTGATGGCACTCCTATGCCATTAGCAGGCACTGGGTTTGTTTCCATATCTCATTTGTCCATTTCAGATGTTTATTACATTCCTAATCTCACTTTTAGTCTTGTTTCTGTTAGTCAATTATGTGATTCTGGTTACTCAGTTTTATTTTCTTCCACCTCTTGTTTTGTGCAGGATCTGCAATCCAAGAGGTTGCTTGGGACAGGCCGTAAGCAGGGGGGACTTTATATTCTGGATGAACTAAAAGTTCTAGATGTTGCAGCTTCTAATGTTGACCTGTCGTCTTTTCGTTTGAATTCATCATCTTCTAGTTTTTATTTATGGCATTCTCGTCTTGGACATGTTTCCTCTGCCCGTCTGAAATACTTAGCTTCTACAGGGGCTTTAGAAAAGTTATAATTTAATGATATTTCTGACTGTTGTGGTTGCAAACTTGCTAAGTTTACTGTTTTGCCTTTTTCTAAAAGTATTTCAGTTTCTGTTGCACTTTTTGACTTGGTTCATTCTGATGTATGGGGACCATCACCAATTGCTACCAAAAGTGGTTCTAGATATTATGTATTGTTACCAAGTGGCTTCCAGTACTCAAGAGGGGGGTGAATTGAGTATAAAACTTTTTCGCAAACTTTTTAAATAAAATATAAATATTAAAACTTAATAAATAAATGCACAGAAGGAATGAGATGAAGAGAAGAACAGCAGAAAATAAATGTGCGATAAAATAAATTGCATAAAATAAAGAGATAAAGGGAAGAAGAGCAGGCACGATATTTATCCTGGTTCGACCACTAACCCACTTGTGGTCTACGTCCAGTCCTCGAAAGCCGAGATTTTTCACCAAGTATACAAGCTTCAGTAGGTGCTTGCTACCGTTACAAAATAGAGCACTTTTCACACACAAGGACACTCTACCCTTGTGCTAAAGTCTCAGCCTGCAGGGATACCTAACCCTTATACAAACCTTGAGGGATACCTCACCCTCGATACAGAATATCAGAAAATAGATGAAGAGAAACTCTCACTCAGAGTAAGTAATACAAATTGAGGTGCTAATGGAGCTCTCATAGAAATATCTCAAAGTTTTTAATCAAGAAGAGCGTAGAAAATAGTTTTCACAAAACAGAGTAATCAGAAAATATATCAGAGTTATGGGCAAAGAAAAACGTGACCCAAGCTTGCTATTTATAGGGAAAACGCGGAGATAGCTGTTTAGGTATAATTAATAGCATTTAAAACAAATTAACCAAATTCAAAGCTTTTGAAAGTTTCCATATCAAACTCTGTATTCAAACGTGTTTATTCGAATAACTAAACAAGTTATTCGAATAATACTGTTCCTGAAACTAATTTAAAAGCTCGTCTGAAATGGGTTATTCGAATAACCAATGTGTTATTCGAATAACTCTGTTAAAACCAGAGTTCTTAAAGACGAAGGATTATTCGAATAACAGCTAACCTATTCGAATAACATAGTTTAAAAGAAGTTCAGACAAACAGGTTTATTCGAATAACGTATGAGTTATTCAAATAACTCACTTAAAACATAGTTCTGAAAAACTTCATTTATTCGAATAAAGGATGGTTATTCAAATAGCCACTTAAAAAATAGAGTTCTGGAAAACCCTAGTTATTCGAATAACGGGATAGTTATTCGAATAGCCACTTTAAGAAACAGATCCTTGTGAAGGCATTTATTCGAATAGGCTAAGCTCTATTCGAATAACTCAGTTCAAAAACCATTTTGACAAAGATGTTTTCAAAGATACTAAGTTTAAAAACAAGTTTTATCTTTTCTTTCAAAAACAAAGAGATATCAAAGTGAGCTCCGTACAATAGATCCTAAGTCCTAATGCTAATCAAATATAAACTTGGACTTGGTCTAATTATCATCTTCATTTATTCTTCACGTTTGTTATCATCAAAACAAGTCTTTAAAGGTATGTATCAAAACACATGTATCGTTCATTGATGATTGCACTCGTTATTGTTGGGTTTATCTTATGAAACATCGTTCTGAATTTTTTGGCATTTATCATATGTTTCGTGCTTTTGTTAAAACTCAACATAATGCTGTTATCAAGTGTTTTCGATGTGATCTAGGTGGTGAATATACTTCTAATAAATTCTCTGAATTACTTGCTTCTGATGGGACTTTTCACCAAACTTCGTGTACTGACACTCCTGAACAAAATGGAGTTACTGAAAGGAAACATCGCCACATTATTGAAACTGCTCGTTCCCTTCTTTTGTCTGCCTTTGTCCCAAGTGAGTTTTGGGGGGAAGCTGTCATCACTATAGTATATGTCATTAACAGAATTCCATCTTCTGTTACTTCAGGTTTGTCTCCCTTTGAGAAATTATATAGTTATGTTCCTGATTATTCAGCCTTGAGAGTTTTTGGTTCTACTTGCTTTGTTCTTCGTCCTCATGTAGAACGTAGTAAGTTGTCTTCTCGATCAGCGATTTGTGTTTTTCTTGGTTATGGTGATGGTCAAAAGGGTTATCGTTGTTATGATCCTGTAAATCAAAAAATTTATATCTCACGTCATGTTGTGTTTCTTGAGCATATTTCCTTTTATTCCATTCCTTTTAGTCAACATGTCCTTACCAAATCTGATCTCACCCATATTGATCCTTTTCACACAGATTCTGGCACCGCTCCTCTTCTTGTGACTTATAACCAAAATAATTCTGATGTTGAGCTTTGCAAGGTTGACACTAATAGTTCTGTAGATCCAGATGCCTCCTCTATCCATGCGCCTCCCCAAGAACCTTCTGTGATCGTGGATCCTCCTCCTCCTCGTTATCCTCATCGTGATCGTAAGTCCACTAAATTACCAGATTTTGTTTATTCTAGTTGTTCCACTTCTTTTGCTTCTTTCTTAACCTCTATTCATAGTTTGTCTGAGCCCTTTTCCTATAAAGAGGCTGTTCTTGATCCCCTTTGGCAGTAGGCTATGACAGAGAAACTTTCTGCTTTACGCAAGATAGATACTTAGGACATTGTCTCTCTTCCGCTAGGAAAAATTACAATTGGTTCTCGTTGGGTATATAAGATCAAAACCAAGTCTGATGGGTCTGTTAAGAGATACAAAGCTCGCTTAGTTGCTAAAGGCTTTTCTCAACAATATAGTATAGATTATGAAGAAACTTTTGCTCCTGTTTCTAAAATGACTACTATTCGTACTCTTATTGCAGTCGCATCTATCCGCCAGTGGCATATTTCTCAAATGGATGTTAAAAATGCCTTCTTGAATGGTGATCTTCAAGAAGAGGTTTATATGGTTCCTCCACCAGGTGTTTCTCATAATCCAGGTGAAGTTTGTAAATTGAAGAAGGCTCTCTACGGGCTCAAACAAGCTCCTCGCACTTGGTTTGAGAAGTTCTCCATTGTGATTACATCTCTTGGCTTCTACTCTAGCCCACATAATTCTGCTTTGTTTCTCAGGTGCACTTCTCATGGTTGTATCCTGCTCTCCTTATACGTTGATGACATGATCATTACTGGGGATGATGTTGACGGGATTGTGGAGTTGAAACTCCAATTGGCCCATCAGTTTGAGATGAAAGACTTAGGTACTCTTCGTTACTTTTTGGAGATTGAAGTTGCCTACTCTCCTAGAGGTTACCTCCTTTCTCAATCTAAGTACATTGGCACTATTCTTGAACAAGCTCATCTTTCTGACACTAGAACAAAGGATACTTTTCTTGAGCATAATGTTCAGTATACCTCTTTTGATGGTGTTCCTTTGTCAGATCCCATTTTGTATCATACTCTTATTGGCAGTTTGGTATACCGTACCATCACTAGACCTGATATTGCTTATGCAGTGCATGTTGTTAGTCAGTTTGTTGCTTCTCCTACTACAGTTCATTGGGCAGCTGTTCTTCACATTCTTCATTATCTTTGGGGTACTTAATTTCATAGTCTTCTCTTTCCTTCATCATCTTCCTTGGAATTACGTGCTTACTTAGATGCTGATTAGGGTGATGACTCCACCGATCATAAGTCTACCACAGGGTTTTGCATCTTTCTGGGGGATTCTCTCATTTCTTGGAAGAGTAAGAAGCAAACTGTTGTCTCTTTCTCTTCTACCGAAGTTGAGTACCATGTCATGGCATCCACTACTGCTGAAATAGTTTGGTTGCATTGGTTACTTGAGTCTATAGGTGTCACTTCCCTTGGACCCACTCCTATGTATTGTGATAATATGAGTGCTATACAAATCACTCGCAACTCAGTCTTCCATGAATGCACCAAGCATATTGAGATTGATTGTCATTTCACTCGACACCACTTTCAGCATGGGATTCCTCCATGCAAATTGCTTACTTGTTTACAAAGTCGTATTCCACTCCACGCTTTCGTTTCTTGATTAACAAACTCTCGATGCTTCTTGTTAATGCATCGTGAGTTTGAGGGGAGATGTTAAATAATATGGTGCATTTATGTTTTACTTATTTTATTTATCTTAAGGGTAGTTTAGTCTTTTATTTGTTGCATATATATTTTCACCTTTTTTTTAATTCTTGTAATGTTGACTAATTTACTTTTGCAATAGAGAACCCTAGCCACTATTCTCTTTTCCCTTGTTCTTCTCCTCTTCCTCATATGTATTGCTAATCTTAATAATCATATGCAGAGAAAATGAAAACCCAGTCTCCAAGAACAAACATCTCAAACACTAACTGCTTATCAAAAGTATAGATTGTCAAATCATAAGTTCATGGGTTTAGAGCATTGCAGCCTTAAAATTCACCAGGGTCCAACATATTTTCTTCATCAGGCTTGGCTCAAGTGTGAGAAGATTCAACAGCCTCCCAAGTCTTCTAATGCTGAGCCAGAACATCATTAACCCCATGAACTACTAGCTCGTCAATGAAGAATATATCTGGAAAGAAAACAGGGATTATACTTGATAAGGTTGATCTTGTAATAAAAAAATATATGTCAAAGTTGATACAATATAACAAATTATTAAATAAATAGAATCAAGATTAAACAAACGACTATAATTTCTACCTTGAGTTGACACTGATTCAACCCAGAGATACGAATTGATGCCCCTACACAATTATACATGTATGCGTATATCTTATGCTATATCAAAGTTCTCACTTTAAAAAACTTATGTTTCTGAGACGAGAATACTGAAAGGAAAATATGGTACCTTCTCCCAAACAAAGGAATACATCTTTTGTAACACATGACATGTGCCATCAGTACTAGTAACCGATTTAGCTAGATATAAACAAAGATGTCCTTCATCTGTTTAATACTTTTTCTCATTTTTATTCTAAATTATTTTATTTATGAAAACACATTGAACCTATTTGAGGTTGCCTTTGATATTTTAATTTTAGAAGCTTTGCTAAGGAAATAATTTGGAGATACTAATGACTATAATGTCCAAGGGTCAATGAAATGAAGTATCAAGAGTATTTGCAACACCTTACAATACAAGAATTGATTAATTAAGCTAAAAAAGAATGGCTTGTAAGTATGATTCTTAAGTATAGGTTCTATAAAACTCAATCTAATTATCTTCTTTTATTATTTTCCCATCTGTCATTTTCGTTTGTGAGATTCTAACTTAAAACTAATTAGCATTAAGTGGAGTGACCCAGACGATGTGGGACTCTTAACACCCCCTCCACAGATGTCTGTACAGAATAGGCAAGCCTAACGAAGTAGGTTGAAGAAGCCTAGCGAAGTAAGCGATGGAGATAGGACCCTGGCTTTGATACCATGTGAGATTCCAACCTTAAATCAATTGACATTAAGTGAAGTGACCTAACAGAAATATAAACCGCTCCCAAAAGATTGAGGCAAGTGATGTGGGACTCTTAACATCGTCATGTTGCTTCAAAGAAACTTTAACAAATTGATAGTGGCAATAAGAGATGGACTCCAAAATGTCAAGTGGCAACTAGATATGACTTCTTATAGAGACTTTGCAACTTCAGAAAAATTCCAATAATACATTTTTTACTAGTGAGCTACTCGTTGTTGACTTCATAAGTCAACCCAAAACATCTCTAGTAATCTCCTTGCTTGATTAGTACACCAAGCTGAGAAATTCTTAGGTGCACATAGAGCAAGACATTTCTCTTACATTGTACCATTGAATGGGTTCCACATCAGATTTATGGGTCATCCTTGTCTCTCACATAAACTATATTTTTAATGCGACCATTAAAGTATAGCTAAAAATGTAGTGTAAATGAGAGACAAGGATGACCCAAAAAATCTAATGTGACACCCATTCAATAATACAGAGTAAAAGAAATGTCTTGCTACGGGTGCACTCAAGAATCTTGAGGACAAGTCTTCCCAATCCAAAACAGATTTCGAAGCCAAAGTGGTGAACCATCTAAGGGAGGCTTTCTTTAGGAAGAGAGGAAAAGCATGACACATAAGTGGGTCATCTCCTCCAACAAATAACAAAGCAGAAATGTAAGCATCTAAGTGCTCTTAGGGGTCTGTGGTCCCATCATAGGCTTTAATATTAGTCAGATATTTGAAGTGCCTAGGGATCTTATAGGTCATCAACTCATCAGAAAAAGGTTGGTTTTGCTTAATCGATTTCCTTCGTCCAAGTTCCTACTCTCTATTTTCACGCACCAAGTTTTTAGCTCATTGTTTGGGTTTCATTATCTTGGAATTTTATAGATTACGTACCCCGTCATAGGCTGATTCCCTCTTGTTGTCACGATTCCTATAGGGAACACTATTTTTGTCTTCCTTTTCCTGGTTAGCAGCTCTTTCCAAGTCATGAATACGCTCATCCTAAAGTATGACCACAAAGATCAGTTCCTCTTGTGATAATTCGGGGAGGTGTGTTTCACCCTACTGGGATCAAACTCCTTCATTGTCCTCTCGCGTGCCTAAACATTGAAAAGTCGATATCCACAATCTGAACTCACCTGATAGGGCTTTACGCAAGCCAAGTCTATATGTTGCCATAACACGCCATGACTAAGGGGAGAGGTTCTCATTGGTATGAGAAGTTTCTTCTCCATCTCACCTGGGTTCCGATTGTGCAGCAACTGGATCTTGGATTGGAGTAGATGCCAGATGGCGGTTAAAGGAGGGGCTGAAACGTGATTTTGCCTGCTAGTGACTATGATGGTGGGAGTAGAAATTTATCTTCCCCCAAATGGCACCAATGTTCTGAGCTGATTTCAAATTATTACCTGAATGAGGCTAATGAAAGTGGTTTCCTCCGTCACTACTAGAAATTTTAGATTTAGAGACGAAAAAATTCTGTCTTTAAATGTTCAAAATTTCATCTCTAAATATTTAGAGATAGAATCAGAGACGAAAAATGATCCATCTCTAAAAGTGGCGTCTCTAATTGTTGGAGATGGAAAAACTAATTCTGTCTCTAATTATAAAAATTCCATATCTAATTAGAGACGAATATTGTCAAAATTTTTAAGAAATATAATAATGATTAAATTAGAGACGACATTATTCTGTCTCTAATTCCGTCTCTAAATTTAGAGACGACACTATTTCATCTCTAATTCAACATTTTTTTAAAAAATATTTATGACTATATTCTGTCTCTAATTTCGTCTCTAAAATTAGAGACAACACTATTTCCGTCTCTAATTCCAAAAATTTTAAAAAAAATTGAGCGCCTAGCGCTCTATACGCAGTGCCTAGGCGCCCTAGAGTGCATCAGAAGAAATTATCGGACGTTCAGTGCCCAGGCGCTCCAGACTAAGTGCCTAGGTGCTCATACTTATAGCAAAAACTTACGTTCTAGATGATCAGCGCCTAGGTGCTCCAGACGTAGCACCTAGATGCCCAGACCAGAATATAAATACACTGCTCTAGACAGAGCATAACAATTTAATCTTAACAATACATGTACCACTAAAGAGTTTGCAGCTCAAACTCGAAGCATTTACTATCATCATTACATCAAGCAACACATATGGGACCAAATGATCCAAAATGTAAAACTATTGAGATCAAAAACTATTGCAAGGAGCATATATACAGTATCTCCTACAAAATAAACCTTAGCAGAAGTTGAATAATCTCAGGTAGTACATACTCTAAACTTGCAGTAGTTCCAGATATGTTATAGACAAGAAAACATCTAAATATATAAATAAATGATAACATTAAAACCAACTTCATTTCAATAAGAAAAACCAACTAAATCATTATGTCAAGGATAATTACAATATCCTATCTACACTCTCACACAAAAGAGGTACAAAATATAGTGTTTCCCAATGAGACCCTCTCCTACTACAATTTGTAGTATTATAGAGATTAGAGAATAAACCCAAAAATTCTCAGTGTATACTCACACACTACACTCTTAGAATTTTCTCATACACTCTATTTGTTGTGTGTATTGGATGAAAGTTCAAATATCTATTTATAGAGATTTCAACAATGAATGCAATTGACTGTCCAATTTCAACCTTCAATCAAGCCACCGAAAGTAGCAAAGTAGTTTCTCCAATTTGTCTTTCAATTTATCTCCAATTTACAAGACTTCTTCCAACCTTTGTTGAAAAACAAGGCCTCCACCGAAAGTAATTTGCTTTCAAGCCACCTAATTTGACTTTGAGAGATACAATCCAAAATAATAGTCACCGCCTCACACTGCTGCCAAAGTCGAACCACCACCGTACACCAACCACGAGTCATGAACGCCGCCTAGATCCACTCTCACAATCGCGCCATCGTTCGTGCCGCACCGTCCTCCATCGTCACCGGAGTCGTGCCATCTTCCAACACCCCTCCCCCTCTGTTGCTCATTTCGATGAGTTTTATGATTGAAGAATCGGGTTTTCTGACGAGAGGGAGTGCGATTTGTTATTTGGGAAGAATTGGGTTTCAAATGTGGGAATTAGGGATTTGGATAAAAAAATTAGGGACGGAAGCAATTTGTCCGTCTCTATCTTTTAAAAAAAATAAATTTATTAATTGAATTATATATATAATTTAGAGACGGAAGATATTCGTCTCTAAATATATTTAATTTTTTAAAATATTTATTTGATAAAATAGAGATGGAATTATAGACGAAAAATTTAGAGATGAATAAATTTCATCTCTAAAATCCGTCTCTAAACATATTTGACTTTTTAAAGTATCACATTGATCAAATAGAGATGAAATTAGAGACGAAAAAATTTGAGACGTGTAAATTTCATTTCTAAATTTTGTCTCTAAGTATATTTGACTTTAAATTGACCAAATAGAGACAGAATTAGAGAAGGACAATTCTGAGATGGATCAATTCCGTCTCTAAATTTTAAATTTTATTTTTTCTCTCTAATTCATCAAATTCTTCTCTATTTCTGTCTCTATTAGAGACAGAATTTTTTTTGTCTCTAAATTAGATTTTTTTAGTAGTGTGTAACATGATGGCAGCAATGGTGGTGAGATGGGTAGATACCGACAATAGACACTCTGATGCTTATTGTGGATTTTTCGCATGTGCACGGATCATACAATTAGTAAATAAAGATCATTCCCATGAGGATCGATTGATTACTAAATCTTACGGCTATTTTAATTGTTTAATTTTGCTCTTGAACATTTGAATTGTTTTAATTTTTTATTTTATAATATTTTATTCCTGCCATTGATATACAAGTAATTCATCAAATCCATTGTTTAAACTTTTCAGGTTTGGAAGAAGTATGAATGTGAGATATCTGAATCTGGTTTTTGCACCACTATTGGCAGGGTGACCCTATTGATTTACTCGGAGTTAGTAGCTACAGTTAATGAAAGCTATGCATGAGAACATTATACTCCACTTTTACTTAGCCTTCAGAATTGCAATTTTGTCAAGGATATATTCAAAGAAATCACTTCAAGTTACTGTCCTCCATTAAATCATTATCTTAAGGTTATCAATACAGGACTGGGTCTTATTTCAATTGGTGTCTTGCTCTGTCTTATTCTCTGGATACTTTATGCAAACCGCCCCCAAAAGGAGGAAGTGTTTGTGAAGCTATCCTTAGCAAAAAACTAAAGAAAAGATTTAACAAGAACCGCAACAACACAAATTTGTCATTACCAAATGTAGCTAGTGAAGTATAGATTATTTGAATGGAGCGAAGCTACATCTTGAGTTGGAAGATAATAGCCAAATATAGTGTACTGTACATATTTATCCATATAAAGAAAAATCAATTTGATTTGTTGATCTAGCATGAGTCACTTCCTAGATTGCTTTGATGTTGCACTTGCAAACTTAAACCTTCGATGTTACATTCTTTTTGTTCTTGTTCTTGATCTTCTTCTTCTTATTTTATTTTTTGTTTTTGTTTTTAATACAACTATTATCATTATTGTTTATAGCTGTAGAAGCATTTCATGGGAGAAATTAAAGCGTCATAGATAAAAAATAGTAGAATTGCATTTATCAAGGAGTAATCTTATATAATTTTTTTTTGGTAATGCCAAGGACTCATCTTATAGACCTAGTGGAGGGGTCCCTAGAGAGGTCTCTAGATGGTCCCCATTAAGGGAAGGGGTGGCGGGAAGGGGAAAAGAAATTGAGATGAAGATCATTTGCGAGAATCGAATCTCGTTACTCTTCCTTCATGTCCCTAACTCTAACCAACTAAGCTACCAACACGAGACATCTTATATAAACATTTTACATACTTAAAAATTTATAACTATTTCTCTATTTGTCATATCAAAATAATTTTGTACAAATCCACCTTCAATTCAGTAGAGGCAAACAAACATCGTAGGATAATAACATTTTAGTTAAATTACACATTATCCTCATCAACTTTTGTAAATTTTATTTTGTAACATATAACTCACTAAATTATGGTAAAAAAGTATAAATATGTATTCTATGTCAATTTTGACGGTGGGGTCTGCACGTGAGAAGCAGGTGATAACATGTGCAGAATGTCACTATTAAATTTAACAAAAAATGTAGATTTATATTTTGTACCATAATTTAGGAGAATTGTGTTACAAAATGAAATTCATGTCCAAAAAGTGAAAATGAGTTAAACTTTAGAGAGTAATGTGTAATTTACCCTAACATTTTAAAGCCACAAGTTATCAACCTAATATCTAATTCTTATGCACTGGAAGTTTCTGCCTATGTAATCTTCTATTATAGTTACAAGTGAAGTATGATCTATGAGGAAAATGACTTCATAAAGAAGCCAAGAAACCACTGGCACTAAAGAAAGTGAAAATGAAAGCCTAGTCTCCAAGAACAAACATCTCAAACACTAACTGCTTATCAAAGGTATAGATTGTCAAATCATAAGTTCATAACAGTAATTGAAAACTGAAAGAAATACACTAGAAAGTAGTGATAGCGAAGTGGGTGGAAGAAGCCTAACGAAGTAGGCGACAAAAATGAAATATTAATCTTAATATTATGTGAGATTCTAACTTAAAACTAATTGACATTTAGTGGAGTGACTCAACAGATATATAAACTGCACCTAAAAGATTGAGGCATGCGATGTAGGACTCTTAACATAAGAAAGCACATTGAACCTATTTGAGGTTGCTTTTGATATTTTCATTTTAGAAGCTTTGCTAAGGAAACGATTTGGAGATACTATTACTAATGACTACAATGAGCATTGTCCAAGGGTCAATGAACTGAAGTATCAAGAGTATTTGTAACACCTTACAATACAAGAATCGATTAATTAAGCTAAAAAAGATTGGCCTGTAAGTATGATTCTTAAGTACAGGTTCTACAGATTCCAAACTAATTATCTTCTTTTATTATTTTCCCATTTGTCATTTTCGTCATGCTGCTTCAAAGAAACTTGAACAAATCAATAGTGACAATAAAAGATGGACTCCAAAATGTCAAGTGGCAACTAGAGATGACTTCTTAGAAAGACTTTGCAACTTCAAAAAAATTCCAATAATACATTATTTACTAATGAGCTACTCGTTGTTGACTTCATAAGTCAACGCAAAACATCTCCAGTAATCTTCTTGCTTGATTAGCACAATTAGATAAGAAATTCTTAGGAGACATATCAAGACATTTCTCTTATTTCTATACTATTGAATGAGTTTCACATTTGATTTGTGGTTCATCTTTGTCTCTACATAAACTATATTTCGAATGCGACTATCCTTGTCTCTCTTACATTTCATTTTGCAAGTTAGAAAATGGCTGAGGCTGTCCTTTAAGTTTTTTTTAGTTAAAGTTTTGGTCCTTATAATTTACATTCATTTTCAATTTAGTCATTTGTTGGGAAATTCGTGAACAAAAATGCAACTGAAAAAGGATTCCCACTAAGGATCCATGCGAAAAGGAGAGCTATGAAATGTGATTTTTGAGTTTATCTCTTGAAGTCAGATGAAAAATAACTGAGACAAATCACTAGCACTGGAACAACGCCGATGCCTCTACGTTGTCCATATGAACAAACTCACAAAATTCCAACGTTCGTGATCTTGAACTCTCATATCTCTAACACAGTGCTAGCTGTGAAGAGAAAAAAACCTGTTACTCTCTCACTCATTGTTTCTGTTAGGGTGCGGCTAGGGTTTATAACTGATGCTCCTTGCAAGCCCCTTAGCAATACTATTTATAATAATGACTACTTTAGAGTAGCAGTAGGTTTAGTAGTGCAACTATGGATTCATCTGTTATGAGTTTAGCCCACGATAAAACCCTAGTCCAACTTGGATTCTAATTGCTCCAATACAGTTCGGTCTATATGTGTGACCTTGTAGGTTCTCATGATGTTGGCAGTAATATTAAAATCCTATTTTAATATTACAAGCAATGAGCGGTATCTAGCAACACATCGCTGCTACCCAAGTAATGAGAATGTAAGTGATTTGACATAACCTTTACGTGACCAATGTTTCCATATAATTTAGTCCATTTGTCCAGATATCTAGATTGAACACAAGGCATGATACGTGTTACCTTTGTGTAGTTCAATCTTCTATAGTTCAATCTTCTATTTCCTGATACTTGAGTAGACTTAATAATAACAAATGAGATTAATATCTCATATTGACTCATTTGAGCATGGTCATGCATTTCGTAGTTTACTCAATCAGTGGGCCCGAAGATATCGCTCCTGTTATGTAGGAAGGACAAATCTCATCTAGGTCACTCACATCCCTCTGCATGATTCGCTGTATATCCAGTAACTAACTTTATAATCACCTTGTTACAAATGACGTTTGATGGCATTAAAACATACAACTCCGCATGTAGGAATCGTAGTGACATCAGGTCAAAGGACCACATACACCATTGTCACTTTGAGAATCGCTTATGACACTTACATAACGATACACGTAGCGTTCTCATGGTGGTTCAGTCTAATACATCATTACTCTAATATGTATTCATGTGAAGACTTGATATCTCATATCTATGACCCGTGAGATGTGGTCATCAGTCTACACACATACTAACCTCAATGCATTATTGTTGTCCTAATTAACAATAATATTTGACTAAGGACATTTAAAAATAGTGTTCTGAATCTATCCAATAGGATCTCACATTCAAGTCATCCACTTGATGTCCTATGGCATTAAACTTACTATTCTAAGGACTTTATTATGTTTATAATAAACAACACAATAAATGAAATGTCTTATGTATTAAATAAATAGCATAATACAATATATATAAGTACGGTCAAAATTAATTGGCTTCTAGGGCATACACCAACATCCTTATCATTTTTTTTCTTTTCAAATTAGTTCTCACACTTACAAGAGTTTTTAAAATAATCCATGCTATTAATTTATGTTATAACACCATTATAATATCATTAGTTGGTTAATAGAGTAAATGTTTCTTTATTTAAAAGAGGCTATTTTATATACTCATTTTCTCCATAAAACATCAAATAAGGAGTTTATTCATTCTAATAAGTGTTTATTTCTTCTCAGTAAATGCTTTTTTGTCCAGTAAGTGCTTTTCTAGATGCTCTTTCTTTTTTATGGACTGTACTGGACCCTTTGAGTCAGAAACTGATCTCTCATTCCTTGAGTCAACCCGACCCACTAGCTTACACCCTCCTAAAAGCCTCCCCTATTTAATCACACACTTACGGTTTTAAGGTTAGTTTCTTTTTCTTTGCCTTTACTCATTTTCATTTTTTGGTTTCGAGACTGACTTGAGTATCAGAGTGTCTTTGTAGGTACTCCTACCCTGCCTCCGACTGGTGGACCACCATTGTTGACCAATGTGAAATTCTCTAATGATCTAATGTTGTCTCAGGACCATCCACCTAGGTAGAGATCAAAACACTATATAAGATGTTTAATAATGATTAAATTAATGGTGTTAGAATAAAAATTAACAACAAAGACTATTTTGAAAATATTTGTAAGTATGATGACTGATTTGAAAAGAAAAAAATATAGAAAGTAAATTAAAAATATATGTAAATTATAAAGATCAAAACTTTAATTAAACTTTTTTGGTTTGGTAATTAGGCTATCTTTTAAGTTCTGGTTGAGAATTTGAGCCCATTTATTTAAAATGATCTGGTAATATTTATGGCTTTCAATCAAGAGATGAAAGGCCTTTCCAACATACTCATTAAATGAAGGCTATGCTTGAAGATGCTGAGGAGAAGCAACTCACAAATAAAGGAATGGTTGCGAAAGTTGAAAGATGCTAGTCACATGCTGGATGATATCTTGGACGAGTGTGCGTCACTATGAATGAAGCCTTGGAATTAGGACAAGGATCCTCTAAAGTGAGGATTCTTGTAAAGAGAGCAAGTAAGCCCACATTAACCATTGATGGTTAACGTGGGCTTACTTGTTCACTTTATAAGAATCCTTACTTTAGAGGATCTTTGTTCTTGGAATTAGTAGATGGAGGCGGTTACAATAGAATAACGCATACAACAAGTTATTTACAACCAGTTGCCGGTTTTCAGTGGTTTTATTAATATTTTAAGTGAATTTGATTACCTTTTTGTTCTTTCTCATTTAATCCTTGTGATTTGTTTTATTGCATAATAGTCCCCATGATTATTAAATGATATTGACGTTATCTTGAAGTGCAATCAACCTTTATAAAAAAATTAGAATATATTCTTTTGGGCTTAATTAACTTTTTAGTCCTTATAAATGTACCTATTTTTAAATTTGGTTCCTATAAAAAATTTTACCCCATTTTGATCATTTTAAATTTTGAGATAAATGAAATTAGTCTTATCGTACACCCCTTTTAAGGACTAATTTCACTTATCTCAAAATTTAAATAGACCAAAATATGGTCAAAAATTTTATAGGGACTAAAACCAGAAATGAGTATATTTATAGGGAATAAAAGGTTAATTAAATCATTCTTTTGAGATCAGCTTAAAAGAAGCTACTCTTCTTTTAAGAATAACACATGTCATTCTGAACATTTTTTTTAATTTCAAGTAAATTTATTTTTTTAATTAATTATGGATATTTTCTCTATAATTTGCATTAAGGATATCAAAATAAAAAGTTTTAAATGAAAAAGTCAAGTTTTTTTTTACTCTCAATGCATTGAATGTCTTGTTTTCATTTAAAACTTATAATTTTGATAATTTTAAAAACTTTTACTCTTTTAATTTATATATTTTTTAGATTCTATTTGAATAAATTAATTATGCATGTATTGTTTATCATTTTAATTTTTTTAATCAATATTTCTTTATATTCTATTTAAGTTTTAAAAAAAATTGTGTAATGTGCGAGATACTTGTTAGTTTAAACCCTATTGCAGAATTCTACCTTCTTGGTAAGGGTGGAAATAGGACCGACGGCTTGTCGGGAGCATGTGGCTGGCCTGCATTAGGCCTGACTTTGCTTGAGCTATTTACTAAATAAGTTGGGTTAAGGCTTCAAGTCAACTTAAAAGGCCTTTTAGGCCTGACAGACCTGTATATTTAAGTGTGTGTATGTATATATAATTATTATTATATAATTATTAACTATATAACTTATAATAATAATTTGATATTATTATTATATTAGTAAATTAATATAATATTATAATTATAATATTTATTTTAAATATAATGTTAAAAAATAATGAACCTAAATCTAACTTGGAAACATTCTCCACTCACACTCTTGTACTAAAAAGATAAGACTCACTGAGACTCTCGACACAGACACTGTCAATGGCTGTGCATTGGGAGATCTTAATACAATGACGATCGCCTGCAACCATTCAAGCCAACGTTCACCAATAACAACCCACTTGCTTATGGCGTCACTACTCATAAGATGACCACCTATGCTCACAGTGACCACCCATAGCATCTCACTAATCATGGCGATGGCTCACGATGTCATTGCTCACCATGACCACCCACTACGTCACTATTCACCAATGACCATCCACTACTCTGCTCACTAATGACCACCCACTACTCTGCTCACTAACCTCTGTGACCTAAAAGTTACAGATTGGGTAAGCCATTTGTCGCTGGAATCGGGTGGCTCATCGCCAGAATCTATCACGACTCGATCTTAAGTTGTGACCGGCGCACAGGCTAGAGATACTCAACACTTAACTAGTCTATCAAGCCTAACAATATAACACCAATAAAAGAAACTAATTTGAAAGCTTAGAGTGGGCCTACCAAAAATTTAGCAGAATTTACCCTAGAAACTGAATAAACTAAGCATTTCATTTTAACCTGATCAGCAATGCATATCCTGAATAATAAACAAACATAAGCATCTCTCTCAAGCATTAATCATGAATACAAAATAGAGTCAGCTATATGAAAAGACATATCAAAACACTATGGTCATATACACATAAAAAGAAAGACAAAAAACCTATCCCCTATAGCAAAATACTAGAGTCGATACATGATACTAGCCACTTATAGCAATGGAGGCCTACCAAAAAGATGATCACTCTTGGGTAGAACAGTAAATCCCAATAACCCACTACTCAACAACCTGCGAATTTGAAGGGAAAAGAATGGGGTGAGTCACATAGACTCAGTGAGGGTATAATAAACAAAGTGAATAGGAAGAAGAAACAAGTAGTAGCACGAATATTTAAGCTTTGAAAATAACTCAAGACACAATAGCTGAAGAAATGAAGTTTATAGATAAAATCACTTTATCAAATACTTTGCTTTCATAAACAAACTCATAATTGTAAAGGAATTCAAGAATATTTGTCGTATATAGAATAATCCATATGGGTTATACCTGAAAAAACTATACTAAAAATTGGAAAAAATAAACTTTTCCCAACAAATCTTATTTCATATCATCTTAAGTCGGGACCCTTGCCTTACCCGACAAAACCTCTACATTTTCTATATGCATATATGCTGTTATAGCTCTTCGCTACGGTAAGCAGTGAAATCTCATGACTTGGGTCTTTTCACCCAAAGCTCGTTGAGTCTACTATGTGCATATAAGTCGTTATATCTCTTCACTACGATAAGTGGTGAAATCTCATGTCTAGGACCCTTTCACCCAATAACTTACTAAATCTTCTATGAGCACATAGGCTATTATATCTCTTTGCTACAATAAGTGATATTGTTATATCTCTTCGTTAACGGTGAATGATTTTCTATCACGGAACCCATCATGGATATAAAAATATAAACTCAGCTTAAGAATATCATAACTAGAACTAAACTACCAAAGTCAAAAATACTCATTTTGTAATCTCACATTAATATTTAAAACATTATAATTATATTCTCATGAATAACAACTCACATAACTCATATTATCAATAGGACCATTACTTAAAAGCATACTCAATGTAATTGTAAAAGAAGTTTAGCAATATTTAAAATAATAATCATAGAATCTAAGTTCATAAAATAATAATAATAATAATTCAAAACTGACAATGAAAGTTGTAATTTGATTATCTTTATTGAAATAAACTTTATATTTAAGCGAAAATTTAATAAGTTTGGAAAGTTTTGTTTCCCTAGTAAAATAATCTTAGGAAATGATATCACTAAGTAAATTATCCACTCAAAAATTTGAAGAACTAACTCAATCACTCCCCACGACTCCTGGAGAAGCAAGCGGCGTAGTACCCACTGAATCTGGCTATTAACAAATGTTTTGACAAGTCAAGATAAATGAAATAATGACCTACATTAAGAAGCGACCTTGAAGGAGAGCATTTTCTTGAGAGATCACAAGTGACCTCTCTAAAAATTTGTAAGATTTTCTATAAAATAAGGGGTGTCTACTCTCAACCTAACCACCAAAGCCTTTACAAACTTTAGAAATTATCCTTAAGTATTAGCTTGTTTCCATTCACTTAAAGTATAGAGCTACCCACTAGATATTATGTATTTAAAACGAAAGATCCATAAATAAATGAAATAAATACACCATAGCTAAGATTTTTAAGTAATAAAGCTTTTAAAAAAGATTATTTAAGGGTAAACTGACAATGAGTAAGGAGATTAGATAAAATATCTAATTATAGGGTTTAGTAGTTTTCAAGAAACTCATAGGAACAACCAAGGTTTGGCCTCCCTATTACCACCTACTAAAATCCAAACTCCTAAACTCTTATATGTCTACTAAAAGCATCAAAATACATTCACTTACCATTTTCTTTGAGATAGAAAAGCTTGAGAGATTAAAAGATTTGGCACAAAAGAAACAAGAATCAAAGAGTAGGAACTCACCTCAAGCTCTTGATGCAAGTGGGTTCAACTGGGTTCAAGCAAGAATGAAATGGGTGATGAACTATTTTGCTATCTTGGTAACAAAAATAGGGGAATGGTTTGGTGCCCTAGGGGTGACGTTCTCTCCTTTATTTCTACCAACTCAAGTTTTAAAGGAAGAAAATAGGCTATTTTTTTTAACTTAAAGGAAGAAAATGAAACAAATGCCCCTTAAAAATAAAATTAGCTCCTACCTTACCTCTCCCCTCATCTATGTTGGTACAATCTCCCCTTAAAAGAAATTCATACTTGAATTTAAACCACTTACTAGCCTTGTACATCAAAAGGTATGGCTACACATGACGTTTAACCATTTCAGGCTCCCATGTCATCTTTTCACCAAATGGTCCTCGCTAAACAACCTTGACAGAAGCAACTTCCTTGAAGCATAAGCGTTTCACTTGTCTATCTACTATAGCTACAGGTTGCTCTATATAGTTAAGATTTTCATCAAGCTAAATTGCATAATGATGAATAACATGAGAAGGATCATAGACATATTTCTGAAGCGTGGAAACATGAAAAAAAGTGTGAACTCCTATAAGGTCAGGCAGGAGGGCTAAGCGATACACCACTTGCCCTTCCCTGTCCAAAATCTCAAATGGTCCTATGAACCTCAGGCTCAACTTACCCTTCTTACCAAACATTAGAACACCCTTCATAGGAGAAATGTGTAGAAACACATTTTCTCCCACACAAAACTCGAAAGGTCGACATCTCCGATCTGAATAAGACTTCTACCTACTCTAAGCAGGCACTAGTTGATCTCGAATCAATTGCACCTTTTCAATACCTTATTGAACTAACTTTAGACCTATGAGTTTGAATTCTTTAACTTCACACCAACCAATAGGAGACCTATAATGCCTCCCATATAAAGCCTCAAATAGGGCCATCTGAATACTAGACTAGAAACTATTATTGTAAGCAAACTACATCATGAAGCATATCTTCCAAAATCTATATAGTTCTCTCAGACTGACCATCAGTCTGAGGGTGAAACATAATACTTAAATCCAATTGAGTTCCCAAAACTGTCTGAAAAGATCTCCAAAATAGAGCTATGAATTGAGGCCCCCAATCATATATGATAGACAATGACACTACATGCAGATATACTATCCTCTCTAAATAGAGCTTAGCATACTAAGTCTTTGTATACGTGGTTTTGATAGGCAAGAATTGTACAAATCTTGTCAACTGATTCGCAATTACCCAAGTTGATTTATAACCCTTTGAGGTGTTAGGCAACCCAGTCACAAAATCCATAGTGATCTTTTCCCATTTCCACTTGGGAATATCAATCTCCTGAAGTAAACCTACAAGCTTTTGATGTAACACCCTTCTTAGGGTATCACATTTCAGACCAACTCCTTTTAATACTTTTTACCCAAGTTATAAAATATTTAATATTATCACAATATGAGTTTCAAAATTTATTTTTCGCGGATAACATAACTTTACTGAATTTTAGAAAACACAAGACATAAGGATTGAATAATATACATCTCTCATACATAACATAGATTAATAATAACTTAATTACATAAAAATTACGTATTCTAAACAACACATAATTACCATATAAAAACTAAACCTAGCCCAAGTCTAAAAACTTGAAGAGTAGGGTCCTAAACCCAATCTTCATCCAGATCCTCTTCGGGATTCCTAACAGATAAATTCCCCAGTCAGGACATGTCACTACGAACGGAAGTCCGAGCGGTTGACTCCTCGGAATCTTCACTAGAAGTATTATAACGATTACTCCATAGCTCACTAATAGGCATATAAAACTCTGAACAAATAGCAGCGTCCAAAGAAAATGTAGCAACCTCACGCTGGGTCCTACTCTAAAGCAAAGTAACTTCTCCAGCATACTGAATGTGTCTCGTGTCCCAATGGACATTCCATGCTTCGATGTCTCCATGAAATTGTACGCTAACGAAACCTCGTGGATCTTGCCTCGCCGCCATCGCAAACTTCTTAAAACATAAATATAGAACAAAACAAACAGAACAATACAATAAAGAGGTGAGATCCCCTACATCAATACCATCATGGTAGCAAAGACTATAATAATGACAATAATGCTAATATCACAGAACAATAGGTATAATCATGTTATCAACTAACAGACAATTTAACAATGTATATCACAATAACATGAATACTAATCATACCACAAAATAAGTATATTGACCATACCATAACAATATATATATTAACCATGCTTATGTGGAACTAAACACAATGTCAGAGATGAACGTTCTAGAAGATCTGCCATCCTCAATGATAATCTACGTCGGACCACAAAATGAATAGTGCTTATTGGGTCCTCGTCGGTGCGTTGCAACGGTTTTTCACAGCCAGAGGTATATAATGTGATAACAGATCACTAAATGAATCACCTCGCCCCTGACGCCCCCTGAGATCCATCGTGGATCACACTATCTAAATTTCCATTCACTCCTAAGTAGCAAAAGCCATAACAGCCACCGACTGTATAATGCTTAAATGCATGATCAATGAAATCAAACCACCATTGGACTGTTCCTAATGATATTAAAGCAACTGCCCATATAATTGTCTAATACCATTAGTATCAATAATATTATATAACCGCCCATACAATTACATAATATCACTTATACACTCGAGTCCAGCATGTCGGCTTTATAGCAAAACTTGTTGTTCCTCTCAATTGCATAGCGATATTATTGCGTTTTCACAATTGCAGAAAACTTCTGTTATGTTTTTAAATCACATAATGATTTTTCAACGTTTTCTCAATCGCGTAAGAGTTTTAAAACATTTTCTCAATCGCATAGTTAAAAATCACTATTTCTAAATCGCGTAAGAGTTTTTCTACGTATTTTCAATCGCGTAAAATACTTTCTTAATATTTTAATCTCAAATTAAAACTTTTCTCATTTAATATAAAAATTGGACTTAAATTCTAATATTTCCTTGATAAATCACCTTTAAATAATATTTCTAATATTTTTGCACTAAACCTCTTCTAAACATAATTTCCTAACGTTTTTCACAAAAAAACTTATATTATCTAAATTAATTCAAGATATCTCAAAATCTTTGTTCTTTACTCTTAATAAAACTTTCTTAAATAAAATATTTTAAACTCCAAAGTATCATTAAAAATTATTTTCTTGCTAAAACTCTTTTGAATAATAATTGATGCGAGATTAAAAGTTAAGTTACAAACTCAAGTGCAGGTTATCTCAAGTAATAAATTCTCGGTGAGTCCGAGGTCGAACCACAGATACTTGATGAAGAAAAATTTATTTGACATAAGGAAAATAATTTGTTACAACAATAAAGGTGATAAAACTTGATCACAAATAAAAAGGAATTTCTTGGGTTAGGAGATCCACTCTTGGTAAATAAATTAAAGACAAGATTAATTCTTTTATAACTCAATTAGAATCCACACATAACGGAAGTTCCAATCAGAAAATACAACGTTCAAAGTTCATTAAAAATTATATACGTAATTATATTATGATTCCTTTAATCATCTATTAACACCACCACTTATAAATGAGATCAAACATTCATTGTGCTAAAATCTTGTCTACAACAAATTAAGATCTCTACTTTATAAGGAGAGTTTCTAATACTACCACTTGTAAATGGGTTAAAGCATTCATTGTGCTAATCTCTTGTTTATAACAAATTAAGAACTCTACTTTACAAGGAGGGTTTCTAAATTGATTGGAAACAAAATACAATACGTATAATGACCACTTGAAAATATATCATTTAAGCACAAGAGAGAAATTAATCTAACCTTATTTCATTACCAAGAGTTTCACTCTTTCACCCAAGCAAAATGAAACTTAGTTACTCATAGATAAGAAGAAAGAAAGAGAGAAGAAGAAGAAGAAGAACATGACTTTAATTTAGAACAAAGAAAAATTACTACAAGAAAACCTAGTAACAAACTAGCATCATTTTGCTACATAACACCTAACACCTTCAATTATCTGCTAAGGCCCCCCTTTTATAGAAGATTAGAGATATAAAATGATAAGAGGGCTGAGTCATTAGTGAGTGGATGAGTGAAAAATGAGTGAAAAATGTTACCAAGTGGCCTCAATACTCAAGAGGGGGGGTGAATTGAGTAGTTAAAAATAAGTTCACAAATCTTTCACAAATCGTTTGACAATCAATTTTCGTTGAAGCTATTGAGTGATCAGAAATAATTAAATAGATGAGTTAAGCACTTTTACTAATGAACGTAATAGTCAAGGAGACAATATCCAAATAGAACAATGAAACAAAGTGCACAAAGATAAACAGAGGAGAGTTTAGAGAAACAAACACACTGTTTATCCCGGTTCAATCACTACTCCACTTGTGATCTATGTCCAGTCCCAAGCAACACCTTGAGATTTTCCACTA
This sequence comes from Ormosia semicastrata, assembly GCA_029884595.1. NCBI lineage: Eukaryota > Viridiplantae > Streptophyta > Magnoliopsida > Fabales > Fabaceae > Ormosia > Ormosia semicastrata. The sequence continues at coordinate 28,086,847 of JAQQTO010000053.1, read as the reverse complement.
TATCTTCAAGCTTCAATGGGTGCTTGAAAAACCACTACAACCTTGAGCACTCAACAAGATGGGATACCTCACCCAAAAGCTTGAGCCTCTATTTTCCAAGGGATACCTCACCCTTACAATACTTGAGGGATACCTCACCTCACTAATCGAAAGTATAAGATTGAAATAGAAGAAGCTCTCTCTAGAGCAAGTGTTTACAAATTGAAGCTCTAATATGCTCTCAAAGATTTTTCACGTTTTTAGTCGAAAACAGAGCAAGAAATGATTTTAAGAATTGATTCACGTTTTGAAGTATAATGATCAGCTTTTGGTTCAAGGTCAACCGTAGAAACAAAGACCCAACTTGGGTATTTATAAGTTTCTCAATTAATAGAGCCGTTGAGGTAGTTGGGCATGCATTTAATGCATTTAATATAGCCGTTGGACGTTGTCGAGATGCGTGTAATCGATTACATATCTCGTAATCGATTACATTATTGTTCCAACGTTTTCGAACTTTCGGGCTCTGTGTAATCGATTACATTCTTGAGGTAATCGATTACATGGCTTCTGACTTTACTTGTAATCGATTACAATGCTCATGTAATCGATTACATGACTTCGACTTCTTTGTGTAATCGATTACAATATCCTTGTAATCGATTACATGTCTCGTCGAACATGTTCTTTGAGTTTCTGGGTTTTGTGTAAACGATTACATATATTGTGTAATCGATTACATTTCTTGTCGAACGTGTTCTTTGCCTTTCTGGGCTTTGTGTAATCGATTACATATACTGTGTAATCGATTACATGGCCTCTGACTTGCTTGTAATCGATTACATTGTTCATGTAATCGATTACATGCTTTCTGTTTGATGTGTAATCGATTACAAACATTGTGTAATCGATTACATTTGCCTTTGAACACATTTTTCAAGTCCAATAACTCTTGTAAGTCATTTCCAACACCTCAAGGTACTTGTTTAAACATAAATCCTTTTAAGAGTGTTAGATTTAAAGTTGAAACTCAGGTTTTATTGAAAGCCATGTTTATCTTTGAAATTTTCCATTTATTTTGAAATCATATATATTGAAAAACCATTTGAGAAATCTTGAGAGCATTTAACATTAATGTCGTAAGTCTAAATAACTAATTAAACCTTCTGTCTTCTTTCTTTGATCTTGATTTTTCCTTTTGTGCTTGATCTTCTCTTTTGCTTTTGTTATCATCAAAAACCTTTCGACATGCCTTAGAGACATAAGCATTCACATTCTCCCCCTTTTTGATGATGACAAACTGATCATAGGAAAAAGGAAGAGTTTTTGCATTTGTATATCATAGTCATTTAGTTACAATGCTGTCCCCGGAGATTATGCATGATATTGGGTTAGATTTTGCATATGAAAAGTTTAATAACTTAAAAGTTCAATAACTCCCCCGTACTCATGCAACCTTTAATTACATTTCATTTTTCCTTATTTTCTCCCCCGTTGGCATTATCAAAAAGACATAAGCATTTAAAAAAAATGGACAAGATGACAGTTATAGTTCATGATTCCCAATTGTTTGCCATAACAGTAAAAGCCACAAAGATCACCCAAGCAATATTCCAACAGCCAACCATTCAAAGTGAAAACACGTTTATGTATTAATAATCAGCATGTACAAAGAAACATGTCACAACCAGTAGGCAATAATCAAAAGATAACCATAAAGGTATACCAATTTTATATAATCAGAGTTAAAAAACAAAAATAAGTACAAGGTGGAAAAACAAATCAAGGCATAAGGCCGGATCACTATCGTGTCCTCGCTTGTCACAAAAGACATCACCCTCTGATCCGCAGCAGAGTCTCCTAGATCAATGTCATCATCGCCGGGCATAAGATCGTCGTCGAATCCGAAGCTCCTCATCATCGCCAGAACTCCAGATGGACCAAATAAGGATATGGGATCCTGAGGGGCGAGGATGTGGGGGGTGCAAAGCAGCGGCAGGACTCTCAGAACAGGAGGTCCACGTAAGAGGGATCGAATGGAGGCAAGCTCCTGGTCCGAGTAGTCCATCCTCGCCTCAAGATGGTCGATCTTTTGCTCTATATGATCCATGCGCGTGTTGACGTTGGCGCTCAGTTGCGCATCTCTTGGAGCAGAAGATCAAGAGAAGCCGGAGCAGAGCAGAGGCGGATATCGAGCCCCCTCATCATCACCGTCCTGATCGTGATGGATATGGCCAAATGTGCCATGAGTAATGTAATGCCACCTATCCTCCATCTTGTGAGCCGAAGCTTCTTCGAGTATGCACCCAATTGATTGGGGTCCCTTGGAGCCGGTGTCCTTGGACTCTTCACGGCCGAAATGCGACAAGACTCAAGGATCGAGGTGACTAACATGGCGAAGGGGAGAGCGAGTTCTTCTTTTTCTTGATGTCCAAAGATATGCTTTGTAGAATGTAGTATCCCCGCTTTATTGGGTGCCCCGTGGTCATTGCCCATAATGCCACTACATCGTCCTTGAGGACTTGGGAGTAATTCCTCCTCTGGGAATCAATCCACGAACCAAGAGGTAGTGGAGGACCCCGTTTTCCATAGTGAGGCCAAGTGGCCATTATTCTCGCGTCTAGGATCACCGGGGAGGTGGTAGCCGGTCCTAATCAAGGAGAGAAGAGCAGCCTTGTGCTCAAACTCATGCCCCTAGACTTTGGCATTCCCACGTAACCGAGCTCCATCGGGAGTGAGCTTGGTGAGCCTATACCACTCGCCATGGTTAACCCGATTTGTTGCTTTTTCACCTCGTAGATGATGCAATTATCTTCAACCTTCAGTTAGCATAAAACACTCGGACAAGGTTAGGGTAGATTGCCTTCTCTATACTTAGGAATCCCAAAGCAAGCCTAAGTTTTCTATTGTCCTAAAGCTCACTAAGGGTTCACTCTCACGAAAGGTGATGGGTAGATACACCGGGAGAGATGATTTTGCGAAGCCGGAAGTTCTTCCGAACAACTCGGCTTTCTTCACGGTGGAGAAGTGCCTCGTGAGGTCCAACCCGTAGATATTGCGTGTAGAGCCACCGAGGAACTTCCAACAAAGAGCCCTGTTCTTGGGCGCTTCGAGCGATGGGAGGATTCACCATTGATGAGAGAGAGAAGCACGGGTTGAGTGGTAAATGGTTGGGGATGAGTGAGGAGAGAGAGAGGGACGAAATTAGGTCGAAAAAGTGGAGAGGGTGTTCGTGAGAGAAGATGGGGAGATTTGGATGAGGGATTTGAGGGGATTTGATCGGTGGGTTATGTGGAGAGGGGATTTTCGAGATTGAGAGAGGCGAAATGATGAGTTGTGATGGAAATTTGAGTGAGAAATGAGAGGTTTTGAGATCTGATGTGCGTGGGTGCGATGAGAGAAACGAGGAAGATGAACAGGGCCAAACAGAAATGACCACTACGCGCGTCAGAGCCTTTTAAAAAACCTGTGTAATCGATTACATTGAGTGTGTAATCGATTACATGCGATTTCTCCAGTGGGTATGTAATCGATTACATTTTTAGTGTAATCGATTACATGCTTTCTGAACCTTGTAATCGATTACATAGATGATGTAATCGATTACCCGAGTTCTGAGTTGGTTGTAATCGATTACAAAATGTGTGTAATCGATTACATGCGTGATGATGAGACTCAGTGTAATCGATTACAAAGGCATTGTAATCGACACAAGACTCTTTAACTCGATTTTTATGTTCCAAACAAAGATATAATCAATTTTAATCCATCCAAAACAGTTTTAAAGTAACTCAAATCAATTCAAATCATCATCCAAGCATATAGATTAATCACATTATGATTCAACTCATATAATTGATCAAAATTATCATGTTTACCAAGAATTTCACCCTTTTTGGTGACTTTTGAGGTTTGTTGAATTTCTTGTCAAAGTTGGACATGAGGGAGCACCGCAAAATAATTTAGGGGAAACCTCCGACGCTCAAGTTAGTATGGGATTCAAATATATATAATGAAAATTCGAGATTGTGCAGGCAAGAAGGTGGCATAATTATGCGAAAAAACGCAAGCTTAGGCTTTTGTTTTAGGATTATGCAAAGAAATATTTAATTTATGCATGAATGGTCCAATATACCCAGCTCGCTTTCTAATGTAGAAAAATGCTTCTTTTGCAAGGGGTTTGGTGAAAATATCACCTAATTGCTTAGTTGTTTCAACAAATTCAAGTATGCAATCCCTCTTTGAACATGATCTCTAATGAAATGATGTCTTATTTCAATATGCTTAGTTCTAGAATGCAAAATGGGATTTTTTGACAAGTTAATTGCACTAGTATTATCACATTTTATGGGAATGTGATCAAGCTCAAGACCATAGTCCAAGAGTTGCTGTTTCATCCAAAGGACTTGAGCACAAAGAACTCCCAAATTTGCAACATATTCAGCTTCAGCTGTGGACAATGCCACACTATTTTGTTTCTTGCTGTGCCAAGAAACTAGTGAGCTTCCTAGCAAGTGGCATGTCCCACTAGTGCTCTTTCGATCCATTTTGCATCCAAAGAAAATCAGAATCGGAATACCCAATAAGACTACATGAGGCACCCTTAGGGTACCATAAACCCATTTGTGATGTGCCTATTAGATATTTCATTATTCTCTTAACAAAGACTTAGGTGTGATTCCTTAGGATTAGCTTGATATCTAGCACACATGCATACACTAAACATTATATCGTGCCTACTTGCAAAGTGAGATAAAGGAGTGAGCCAATCATACCTCTATATTTTGTAATTTCTACCGATTTACCTCCTTCATCCTTGTCCAAATAGCAAGAGGTGCCCATAGGAGTAGCCATATGCTTGGCATTGTCCATTCCAAACTTTTTGAGCAGCTCCTTGCAATACTTGGATTGGCTTATAAATGTTCCTTCTCTTGTTTGCTTGATTTGTAGACCAAGGAAGAAGTTGAGCTCACCCATCATGGACATCTCAAACTCACTTTGCATAATATTTGAAAATTCTTTACAAAGAGAGTTGTTAGTAGCTCCAAATATAATGTCATCAACATAGATTTGAACTAGAAGAATGTCATGCATTTTGTGTTTTATGAAAAGAGTGGTGTCAACTTTACCTCTAGAAAAGCCTTTTCTAAAAGAAATTTGCTCAACCTTTCATACCAAGCTCTAGGAGCTTGTTTCAAGCCATACAAAGCCTTTTTCAATTTAAAAACATGGTTGGGCATTTCAAAGTCCTCAAAACCAGGAGGTTGTTCTACATACACCTCTTCTTGTATAAAACCATTTAAAAGGCACTTTTGACATCCATTTGATAGAGTTTAAAATCCATGATGCAAGCATATGCAAGTAGCATTCTAATGGCCTCTAATCTAGCTACGGGAGCATAAGTTTCTTCATAATCTATGCCTTCTTCTTGATTATATCCCTTAGCTACAAGCCTAGCTTTATTTCTTATTATTAAACCCGTTTCATCAAGTTTGTTCCTAAAGACCCATTTGGTGCCAATTATAGGATGATCATTGGGCCTTGGAACTAATTCCCAAACTTGATTCCTCTCAAATTGGTTTAGTTCTTCTTGCATGGCCAAGATCCAATGCTCATCATTAATGGCCTCATTTATGTCTTTAGGTTCAACTTGAGAGACAAAGGCTAGATGATTACATGCATCTCTAAGTGAGTTTCGAGTGATTACCCCTTTTGATACATCACCTATCACCTTGTCAAGAGGATGATACCTTGAAGTCCTCCATTCCTTGGGTAGATCCGAGATTTTAGAATTTTCTTGCCATGAGTGATCAAGGAGTCTCTCTTCTTTCTTCTTGGACTCTATCTCTTGATTTTCCAAGTGCGTCTTTGCCAAGATTTCTGCAACATCATCAACAAGTTCCTTTCTCGGCACATTTGGGTTAGTTTCATCAAATGCAACATGTATGGATTCTTCTATGGTCATAGTTCGTTTATTATAGACTCTAAAGGCCTTGCTATGGATAGAATAACCAATGAATATTCCCTCATCGATTTTGCATCAAACTTCCCCAAGTTATCCTTTCCATTATTCAAAACAAAGCATTTACATCCAAAGACATGAAAATGTGACACATTAGGTTTCCTTCCTTTGTACAATTCATATGGGGTTTTCTTTAAAATTGGCCTTATTAGGGCTCTATTCATAACATAACAAGCGGTGTTAACCGCATCGCCTTAAAAGTACTTAGGAAGATTGGCCTCATTGAGCATAGTTCTTGCCATTTCTTCTAAAGATCGATTTTTCCTTTCTACAACACCATTTTGTTGTGGGGTTCTAGGGGCAGAAAAATTATGCTCAATGCCATGTTCATCACAAAAAGTTTCAAATTCATGATTTTCAAATTCACCACCATGATCACTTCTTATGGATGCAATACAAAAACCTTTTTCGTTTTGGATAACTTTGGCAAGTTTTCTAAATGATTGAAAAGCATCATTTTTGTGAGCTAAGAATAATGTCCATGTAAATCTAGAAAAATCATCCACAATTACTAATGCATAGTAATTCCCACCAAAGCTCATAGTTCTAGAGGGTCCAAAAAGATCCATGTGCAAAAGTTGTAAAGGTCTAGAAGTTGAAACTATGTTTTTAGCTTTGAAAGAGACCTTTACTTGTTTTCCTTTTGACATGCATCACAAAGTTTGTCTTTTTCAAATTTGAGCTTTGGAAGACCAATTACTAGTTCTTTAGAAACTAATTTGTTTAAGTGATCCATGTGAATGTGAGCAATTCTTCTATGCCATAACCATGAATCATTTTCTCTACTCATAAAGCATTTAGCATCATTTGAGGAAATGTCATCAAGACTAATCATATATATGTTATTGACCCTATGACCAACAAACTTAACTTGCTTGTCATCCTTTCCCTCAATTATACAACAAGAGGAATCAAATATAACTCTATTTCCTTTATCACACAATTAACTAATACTAAGTAAATTATGTTTAAGTCCTTCAACAAGTAAGACATTATCAATAGATGATGAAGGGATCTTACCAACTTTGCCAATTCCAAGAATCTTCCCTTTGTTGTTGTCACCATATGTGACATGACCATGCTTCTTGTGTGTAAGGGAGGAGAACTTGGAGCCATCTCCGGTCATGTGCTTGGAGCAACCACTATCAAGATACCAACTTGAGCTCTTGGTCTTCAAGCACACCTACAACACACATTCAAGATTTAACTTTTGGTACCCAAATTGTTTTGGGTCCTTGTGTGTTAGAATTAGGTATGGTGCCTTTAGGGACCCAAACCCTTTTGATTCCAACCTTGGTGTTTATGTTCTTTCTAACATTGCAAGTGGATGCACTATGCCCTTTCCTACCACAATGAAAACATTTAACAAAGGGGCTACATGAAGTTTTTGAGGAAACAAATAAGTTCTTATAAGATTTTTGATGGTTGTTTGGATTAAATCCTAAACCGGCTTTTTGGAAAACACATTTTTGTCTCCCTAACAACACATTCAAGTTGTCTCTTCCAAAAGTGAATTTTGCAAGAGTGTTGTTCAAGTCTTCAATTTCTTTTTCAAAAGCTTTGCATGATAAACAAGGTAATGATATGGATGCATTTTCATGTGAGGAACAAATCATGCATGATGAATTAGCATCTATGAGTCCTAAAGTCTCATTTTCAATTTTAAGTTCATTTATCTCCTTGGTTAAAGTAGAAACTTTCTTTGTCAATAGGGAGATTGTTTTATTGGAAGACAAAATCATTTTTGTGAGCCTCAAAGATTCATCATGCAATTCTTGAAAGGCATCTTGCAATTCATCATAAGAAGGTGGAGGTTCTAGGTTAGAAGAGGTTACCTCGGTGTCGCTTTCTCCACTTTCTTCTCCTTGAGCCATGAGGCAAAGATGGGCTTCCTCATTTTCAGAATCATCGGAAGAGCTTAAGTCATTGTCCTCCCAAGCTATATATGCTCTTCTTCCTTTCTTTTCCTTGGAGGGTCTTTTCTCAAACTTCTCCGTCTTCTTGAGATATATAGGACACTCCATTTTCATATGCCCCGGTTTTCCACATTCATAGCATTTTGGAGGAGTGGAGGATCCTTCTCCTTTGTGATATGCTTTCTTTTGAGGAAACGGTGGTCTTCTTTGAAATCCCTTTTTCTTCAAGAATCTTCCGAATTTTCTCACAAGGAGACTAAGATTCTCCTCACTTAGCTCAATATTTTCAGCATCCTCTTCACCATCTTCATCATCATCTTCAAGTATGGGAGAGGTGGCCTTGAGTGCAATTCCCTTCTTCTTTTTGTCATGTTCTTCATTTTGATAAAGCCTACTTAGTTCCAAACATGCTCTTGAAGTTTTCCGAATAGGGTGGCTAGAGACATGGTTGATAAATCTCTTGATTCCGCAATCGCAGCTTACCTTGGGTTGCCAATTCCTCGCTAGACATCTCAAGACTTTGTTAATAAGATCCTCATTAGGAAATGTCTTTCCCAATGAGATGAGATGATTAACAATATGAGTAAATCTCTTTTGCATATCTTGAATACTCTCACCTTGATTCATTCTAAACAATTCATATTCATGAGTAAGAGTGTTTATTCGAGATCTTTTTACCTCACTAGTACCTTCATGAGTTACTTGTAGGGTATCCCACATTTCTTTTGCGGTCTTACAATTTGACACCCTAAAGAATTCATCATACCCCAAAGATGTGGTGATGATGTTCTTGGCTTTCAAATTATATTGAACCTTCTTTTTATCATCATCGGTCCGATCACTTCTAGGTGTATTAATTGTCACACCATCCTTAGTTTGTGTAGGGACAAAAGCACCATTTTCAATCAAGGCCCCACACATCTAAGTCAATAGCTTCAATAAAAATTTTCATCCTTTCTTTCCAATAGGCATAGCCATCCCCGTTAAAATAAGGAGGTCTATTTATAGAAGAACCTTCATTTGAAAAACCATTTGAAGCCATCACTTCTCTTGAAGTCGCTAAGCTCTTTATACAAGAGTCTAGCTCGATACCACTTGTTACCAAGTGGCCTCAATACTCAAGAGGGGGGTGAATTGAGTAGTTAAAAATAAGTTCACAAATCTTTCGCAAATCGTTTGACAATCAATTTTCGTTGAAGCTATTGAGTGATCGAAATAATTAAATAGATGAGTTAAGCACTTTTACTAATGAACGTAATAGTCAAGGAGACAATATCCAAATAGAACAATGAAACAAAGGTGCACAAAGATAAACAGAGGAGAGTTTAGAGAAACAAACACAAGTGCGTTTATCCCGGTTCAATCACTACTCCACTTGTGATCTACGTCCAAATCCCAAGCAACACCTTGAGATTTTCCACTATATCTTCAAGCTTCAATGGGTGCTTGAAAAACCACTACAACCTTGAGCACTCAACAAGATGTGGGATACCTCACCCAAAAGCTTGAGCCTCTATTTTCCAAGGGATACCTCACCCTTATAATACTTGAGGGATACCTCACCCTCACTAATCAGAAAGTATAAGATTGAAATAGAAGAAGCTCTCTCTAGAGCAAGTGTTTACAAATTGAAGCTCTAATATGCTCTCAAAGATTTTTCACGTTTTTAGTCAGAAAACAGAGCAAGAAATGATTTTAAGAATTGATTCACGTTTTGAAGTATAATGATCAGTTTTTGGTTCAAGGTCAACCGTAAACAAAGACCCAACTTGGGTATTTATAAGTTTCTCAATTAATAGAGCCGTTGAGGTAGTTGGGCATGCATTTAATGCATTTAATATAGCCGTTGGACGTTGTCGGATGCGTGTAATCGATTACATATCTCGGTAATCGATTACATTATTGTTCCAACGTTTCGAACTTTCAAGGGCTCTCGTGTAATCGATTACATTCTTGAGGTAATCGATTACATGGCTTCGACTTTGCTTGTAATCGATTACAATGCTCATGTAATCGATTACATGACTTCGACTTCTTTGTGTAATCGATTACAATATCCTTGTAATCGATTACATGTCTCGTCGAACATGTTCTTTGAGTTTTTGGGTTTTGTGTAATCGATTACATATATTGTGTAATCGATTACATTTCTTGTCGAACGTGTTCTTTGCCTTTCTGGGCTTTGTGTAATCGATTACATATACTGTGTAATCGATTACATGGCTTCTGACTTGCTTGTAATCGATTACATTGTTCATGTAATCGATTACATGCTTTCTGTTTGATGTGTAATCGATTACAAACATTGTGTAATCGATTACATTTGCCTTTGAACACATTTTTCAAGTCCAATAACTCTTGTAAGTCATTTCCAACACCTCAAGGTACTTGTTTAAACATAAATCCTTTTAAGAGTGTTAGATTTAAAGTTGAAACTCAGGTTTTATTGAAAGCCATGTTTATCTTTGAAATTTCCCATTTATTTTGAAATCATATATATTGAAAAACCATTTGAGAAATCTTGAGAGCATTTAACATTAATGTCCTAAGTCTAAATAACTAATTAAACCTTCTGTCTTCTTTCTTTGATCTTGATTTTTCCTTTTGTGCTTGATCTTCTCTTTTGCTTTTGTTATCATCAAAAACCTTTCGACATGCCTTAGAGACATAAGCATTCACAAAAAATGCCAAATGACTTTTGGTGAGTGACAAATTATAGAGATTCCTTGTCTCTGAAATCATTTAGCTCTGAAGTCATTGAATGCATTCGAATGAGCAAATATGATCTTCATAAAAGTTATAGGCCTGGATCTTAGCTTTTAAATGGCTTTCATTTGAGTCCAATATCATTTCTATAACTCCAGATACGTTCAAATTACTGCACACTGCTCAGGCCCAGTTACAGCTCCTCTGTTCTGACTTGCAAGCCCAATATCACCCATTAGGCCTCTGATTCGGGACAAGTGTTCAACATGAAAGTTGTAGATATAAGTCTCAACTATTTAGCATCAAAATTTCAGCCCATTTGACAATATCTAGTCTGAAACATGGCATGAACAGTACACATAGGTCAAGCTGTCAGGAACAACACTCTAGTTCTTGTTTCAACCCCAATTTGAGTTATCTACTCTTATGATTGGGCCTTTGAGGTCTTCATTGAAGTTATAGAGCTCTCTCTTATCTTTAAAATGCCACTAGATTCACCTCATTTGGCCACCTAAATCCCAAGATATAGCCCAAATACAAAAATAATGTAAGACGTAAATTATGCTAAAAAATTCAATTAAGTCCAATTTGAGTCCAAACTTACAAAACATAATCAAACTCAATCACTTAAGTACATGGAGAGTATAAATAACTAAAAATGAAGGCTTATTAATGTATCAAATATGTGATCATCAAATTCTCCTACACTTAGCTTTTTGCACTCCTGGGCAAAACACACAAGACCAAAACTAAAAAAAATGAAACAGACTCAAAAGTTAAATACTCTAAAAGACTTAATTTCTAATAATATTTAAAAATGAAGAGCAACCAATCATTCAAGTAATCAAAACATTCATGAGGTAATATATCTTCACATCTCAAACCAACAAGTAAGGAAACTTCAATTGAAAAGCATGAGTCAAGAATGATAGATCTTCACAAGATTCACTCTCAATCCCTCAAGTGTTTAAAAGGTAGGTATTTCACTCAATTCAACCCATGAAAATTGTACTACCATAAGCTTACTTATCTTCTACTTCTCCACTACTCAAAACACATACATACATAAATCATGAGGACTTTATTCAAGGTTGTAATAGGGTCAAGGTAAAGGAGAAGGTAATATGGATATGACAAGTTAAATACCAAAGAGAATAAAAGAACATGAAAGTTGAGTTCAATTAACAAGCATGAAAGTTCATCCCAACTCCACCTAATACAAATTCCCTTTACATATTCTTTTCCTTTCCTTTATTGCCATGTTGACCCTCTTTTTCTTTTTACATTTTTTTTAATTTTTGATTTTTGATTTTTTGATTTTTTTGATTTTTTGATTTTTTTACAAAAAAAAGAACATCATATATATATATATTTTTTAACTATTCTACACACACACCCCCACACTTGTTCAAGAACTCATTGAATGACAAAACTAATGTTCTCTTATTCCCTAAGGTCAGGTAAGAACATGGTTTTTCATTTAAGGCACATAATGAGTTCGAAACAAAGAATGGTCAAATAAGCTCAAAGTGGTCAAGCAACAGAAAATATACAAGGTTGACTATTTGGCTAAAGTAGTTATATCAAGAAAAATGCCCCAATCATGTTTATATATACATGTGAAAATGTAGTCTAAAAAAAAATCAAAGTAAGTTCTGGAGTAACAATTCCATGAGTGAAATTCACACAAGAAAGAAGAGAATGGTACAAATGTTCAATCCATTTATCAATAAGCTCAAAATCTCACAAGGCATAATTCTATCATTCTCAGTCCACTAATTCAACATTCATAACCAAGCATGTGAATTTTAAGAAAGAAGACAATTTACTCAATCATGCAAATTTTCCTAAATTTGAATTGCTACTTCCACACAAACTAGTTATCTACCCCAATCTAGATGCGTCTCAAGAGTAAAATTACCTCCACAGCAAAATTTACTCCTTACTCTGCCATCCTTAATTAGTTTACCTGTTAGTAAACATGACAAACATAATAATAAACACACTTCCTAAATTTTTTTTTGGTTTTTTTTAATTTTTCTTTTTGGGTTTCTTTTTGCACAACTATCCTTCCTCCAACCAGATCACAACATTGTCCTCAATATCAAATATAGATAGGTAAAGGATAGAAGATAGTACCTGTTGTATGATTACTGAAAAGAGAAACCTTATACAAATTAAAACAGAAACAAAGTACGATAAATAAAACTAAAGATAAAGGAAAGTTATAGATGAAGTGTCGGATCACACTCTTGTTCCTTGCTGCCTCCCTTGCTGTTGCCTCTCTTGCTGCTGCCTCCTGACCAATCTATCTGAGCTATTATTGATTCAGGTTCAAAAATAAAAGCTTGTAATTTATCAATTAATTCATCAACAGTAGAAGTAGATATGAGGAGTCGTCTTGTCGAAGGTGTGATAAATTTCTATTCCACAGCATAGTCAAGAAAAGATAATAAATTATCAAAGAAATTATTAATATTCAACAAACCTATGAGTTTATGGTGGATGTTCAGTTGGGCCTAAGAAACAATTTGAAAAACTTCTTCCATAGTACCAAAACCACCTGGTAAGGCTATGAATGCATCAGAGTTTGCAAGCATTGTCCTCATTCGTTCATCCATAGATGATACTTGAAGCTCCTCCTTAATTATTTTTCCAGTGATATTCTGTCGAGTTAAAGGTCTAGGAATGATACCTAAAACTTGACTGCCTCTTAAATGTGCAACAAGTGATACAGCCTTCATTAACCCAATGCTACCTCCCCCATATACTAAATGAATTTTTCTTGCAGCAAGTGTTCGACCAAGAGTGATTGCTGTGTCTACATACTCTAAACCCTTCCCATAAGTTGACCCACAAAATACCCAGATATTTGTAAGTCTACAAACAGAAGAAGAAGAAATTCCCTCCATTTTACACTCACACTCCCTTTGAATGATTTTGAGTTGAAGGAAAGTGAAGGAAATGTAGTCTTTAAATAGGGAAGAGAATAGAAAAAGTAATGATAGCACCTATATGGGTAGGTTGGCTGTTGTCAGAAAAGTTTGAATTTAAGAATTTTTTTTTTCATTTTTTTATTTTATTTTTAGACTTCAAGAAAACCATCAGAGTAAAGAAGTCTAGAAACCCCTGAAGGATTCCGTCCAAAAGATCGTCTGTCCAAAACCAAAATACAACAAAATTATACAAAGATAAAATAATAACAACAAATAATGACATACCTTTATATACAGGATTCATGGCGTATCTTTATACTGCTCGTCATTAGTGCAGTAATACCATGACAGCTTAGCTAATCTTAGAATTCTTCTCCCTCCCGCTTGTTTGAAGAAAAGAGAATAAAGAAACCATCGTGGGTTTCCATCCTGGGTCTAGAACCTGGAGAGCTCACACTTGGGTTCGTAACATCAATAAAGATGTTAAAATTTGAAACTCGCAATGTCCAAGATCCAGAATGCTCTATCCCAGGGTGCTGAGAGCCCCTTCTAATAAAAAAGAGGATGAAGCTCAGATGCCTCATACGCTTTGGCAGCCACGGGTTACTTCTCACTAATAACCAAAGTGGGACACTTCTATCTGTCCATCAACTCCACAGTGCCTAGATGGTGAACATTGGGTTATAGAGTGCGGCTCTCTACAGAGCATGACACATGAATATTATTTACGGACCGGCGTGAGATGGTCCACCCGAGTCAATGACAGGGCTGTCACTGGCAGGGGCTCCTAATCTAATTAAAGACCAAGTACAACCGAAGTTTTGCCCATTTTTATTCTTTTTTATTTAATTTTTTCTCTTTTTTTTTTTTCTTTTTTGTCTTTTTCTTTCTTTTTTTTTATTTTTTTTCCGAAGATGTACAAGATAATATATACATGTTGTTGTGATTGCGGCTCATATCTTCTTCTGGTTTCATGTCCAGAAATGGCTTAAACGCTTTCTATGAGTCAAGGATAAGCTTCCCATCCAATTTTCTTATAAATTGGCAAACAGGATCTTTTTGAGTCAGATTCCCAAGACTATAACACTCTTACTCGTCCTTGAAGAGATTCCATAAACTAAGAAGTTCACGTTGCACAACTCCACAAAAATGCATCTCAAGAGTCAATAAGATATTATCTAATGACTCCTTACTTAGTCCATTCTTAATGAAGAATATTTTATCTTCTCTGTTTACAGAAACCATCCCTGAAGAGCGACATCGCATGTTACAATTTCATCGTGCACATTTGTAATAAACTTGCATTCCTTTTGCTCTTCTCCTTTTTGAAAATGAACTTTTACCGAGACCAGGCATGTATGGGACAAATGAATTTGAAGGTTCACCAGCTAATCGAACCTTTGCTTCGATTATCCAGTGTATATCTTCTGAGATGCCCTTGTACATTAACAGTCTCAGTCTTTCACACCTAACTTTGTAGATTTTAGTTAGAGCATTTTTAGGAACAGAAGGGAAATGCTTTCTTAGATTTGAAAGGATGACATCCATTTTGAAGGAGAAGGAATCAGTTATTATGGGAAACTGAAAAATAAACTGACTTGAGAGTCACGGAGTACCGTTATCTGCCATTTAACCGGGAACTGCAAAAAGAAAGAAACAAACTTAAAATAAATTCTACTCATAACAAGGATTAGAAAGGGAGATGAATTCTACCTCAGCAACTTGATGTTCTAGAAATGGTTTGAGTCTTTGCCCATTGACCTTTAAAACATTATCATTCCTAGGATTCTCAATGTCTATGGCCCCATAAGGATACACATAATTGACAATAAAGGGACCAATCCACCTAGATCTCAATTTTTCAGGGAATATGTGAAGACAAGAATTATAAAGCAGAACTTTTTGACCAATTTCAAAAGTTTTTCTCAAAATTGGTTTGTCATGAAAAGCTTTTGTTCTAGCTTCATAAATTTTTGAGTTTTCATATGCATCATTTCTCAATTCCTCAAGTTCATTCAATTGCAATTTGCGTAACTTGGAACCATCATCAAGACTTAGGTTGAAAGCTTTAATGGCCCAAAATGCTTTATGCTCCAATTCTACAAGCAAGTGACAAGATTTTCCATAGACTAAACGATAGGGTGACATGCCTAAAGATGTTTTAAAAGCAGTACGGTAAGCCCAAAGTGCATCGTTTAGTCTTAAAGACCAATCTTTACGATTTTGGTTAACCATTTTTTTCAAAATTTGTTTAATCTCCCTATTTGCTAATTCAACTTGTCCACTTATCTGAGGGTGATAAGGGGTAATAATTTTGTGTGTGACGCCATATTTCTTTATTAAAGATTCAAATGGTTTATTACAAAAATGTATTCCCCCATCACTGATGATAGCTTGAGGGATTCCAAATCGACTCAAAACATTTTCTTTTAAAAATTTCAAAACAGTTTTGTGATCATTGTGTCGACTTGGAATCGCCTCAATCCATTTTGAGATATAATCAACTACAACCAAAATATACACAAATCCAATGATGATGGAAATGGACCCATGAAATTGATTCCCCAATAATCAAAAATTTCAATGACAATGATAGGGTTCAAAGGCATCATGTCTCTTTTAGAAATGAAACCCAATTTCTGATAACTTCCATAACTTTTGCAAAAAATATAGCTGTCCTTAAATAATGTAGGCCAATAAAATTCACACTGCAAGATTTTCGCAGCCGTTTTCTTTGAAGAAAAATGATCTCCACATGCTTTTAAATGACAAAATTTAATGACACTACTTACCTCACTGTTGGATACACATCTTCGAAAGATTTGATCAAGACAATATTTGAACAAATATGGGTCATCCCAATAGAAATTTTTCACCTCAATCAAAAACTTTTTTCTGTCTTGGTGCGTCCATTGAGGCAGCATCTTACCTGTTACAAGAAAATTAACAATGTTAGCAAACCAAGACATGAAATTGACAGAAAATAAAAATTCATTAGAAAAGAATCATTGATAGGTGTGCTATCAAAAGATGAGCCTGTTGTAAGTCTGGACAAATGATCTGCAATAAAAATTTCGGCTCCTTTCTTATTTTTTATTGTGATGTTGAATTCTTGAAGCAACAAGATCCATCGTATCAACCTAGGTTTGGCATCCACTGGAAAGCTTTGTTCTTCTCCCAAAAATGTGTACTTCAACCCAGCAGGTAATGGCTTTAGTTCCAGTGCGGGTACTTCTTCATGGGTATCATCATTCATGGGTTTTAGCTCTTTGAATCTTGGTTTCCTTCCTTTGTATTCCATTTCCTATGTACAGTCAAGTAAAAAACATATTTCAGAAACATCATCATCTAATTGTGTAGCTGAATTAAATGAATTAATTAAACAAATTTCTAATGGGTCAGAAGAACTCCTGGTTTGAAGATGATCATCTATAATGGATTCAATCCCTTCAATCTCTTCATTGTCATCATAAACTTCATGTGGTTGCTTGCACATGTTGAAAACATTAAGCTCCAATGTCATATTTCCAAATGTTAACTTCACCACTCCATTTCTGCAATTTATCAAAGCATTAGATGTTGCTAAAAATGAGCGACCTAGAATAACAGAAACTGACTTAGAACTATCAACCATAGGTTCAGTTTTCAAGATAATAAAATCCATAGGATATATAAATTTATCAATTTGCACTAACACATCTTCCATTATTCCTTTCAAGATTTTAATTGATCTATCAGCAAGTAGAAGAGTTACAGAAGTTGGTTTTAACTCACCAAGGTTGAGTTGTTGATAAACTGAATATGGAAGTAAATTAACACTAGCACTAAGATTAAGTAAAGCTCGTTCAATTTTATGTTCACTAATAATGCATGAAACTGTAGGATAACCAGGGTCTTTATATTTCAATTCATTATTGTTTTGAATAATGGAGCTTACCTTTTAAGTCAAAAATGCCTTCTTTTTCACATTATGTTTTCTTTTAATAGTGCACAAGTCCTTCAAAAATTTGGCATAACAAGGAATCTGTTTGATAGCATCTAACAGAGGAATATTGACTTTCACTTATTTAAGGATTTCAAAAATATCACTTTTATGGTTCACTTTACTTGAATTGTTCAATGCTTGAGGAAATGGGGGGTGAAGGCGAGGGTTTGGTCTCCTTTTGGCTAGGTGGCTTATCAACTCCTTCCTTATCTTTGGGACTTGACTCATCTTTTTTCTCACAAGGGTCAGGAATTTATTTTTCAACAACCTTTCTACTCCTAAGAGTTATCATTGACTGGACTTGATCTATTTTTTGACTTTCTGAACTACCCTCATTTAGGCTGTACTGACCCTTGGGATTTGGTTGAGGTTGAGAGGGAAACTTTCCTTTCTCATGAATGGCAAGTGCAGAAAAAAGTTTAGCAAGAGTGTTTTTTATGTCAATCATGGCTTGTGTGTTATGGTTATTAATAACCTCTTGCTTTTCCATGAATGCATGCAATGTTCCTTCAAGGTCTTTCCTATATGGTAGGACATAGGGTGCATATCCTTGAGAATTTTGAGAGTCTTGCTGTGCTTGAGGAGGTGGTTGTTGCATGAATTGTGCCTGATTGTTGGTCCTCCAACTGAAGTTCAGGTGATTTCTCCATCCCGGATTGTATGTATCTGAAAAAGAAGAAGTGAATGGCTTTTTTAAATTATTCATTGCATTTACTTGCTCATGCACAACTTCTTTAAAAATAGAAATTTTTGGACATTCATTTGTTGACTGTCCCAATTCATCACAAATGCTACAAATTTCTTCATTTTGTATAGATTTGATTTCTTTTACTTTCCCTGATTTCATGGCTTCAACCTTTCTAGCCAAACTAGCAAACCTAGCATTTAAATCTTCTTCTTGACTAAGATGATATTTTCCTTTACTAGCATTTGCAAGGTTTGATCTAATTGAATTTTCAGAATGATTAGTACTATGCCAAGATTGAGAATTTTCAGCCAAATGGTCTAAATAGTCCAAAGCTTCTTCGGGTTCTTTATCAAGAAACTCACCATTGCACATTATTTCCACAAATTACTTAGTTTCAGATGTTAACCCTTCATAAAAGAAGCTTATAGTGCGCCATTTTTTAAAACCATGATGTGGACAAGAATTCAACAAATCTTTAAAACGTTCCTAACTTTGAAAATATACTTCATTTGAATTTTGGGAAAAATTTTGGATTTGTCTTTTCAAAGCATTGGTTTTATGTGTTGGAAAAAATTTCTTTAAAAACTCACCTTGCATTTCTTGCCATGTGCCAATTGATCTTGGTTTCAAAGTATTAAGCCAAGCTTTTGCTTTATCTTTTAAAGAAAAAGGAAACAATTTAAGCTTAACAACCTCTTCAGTGTAAGTTTGATCATGAAAAGTGGTACATCTTCAAATTCTTTTAGATGTAAGTATCGGCTTTCAGATTCTAAACCATGGAAATTAGGAAGTAAAGAAATCATGCCTGACTTGAATCTAAAATTGTTAGCATTGAGTGGAAAGATAAAACATGATGGACTAAAATCTTGAGATGGTTGCAAATACTCACGTATGGTTAGCAACGGTTGATTTTCATGTTCATCATGCACACTTTCATTTTCAGCCGTTGTGTTTGATGTGTGTGATTGTGTTTCAAACAAATTAATATGTAACGTACCTGGATTAACTCTAACCAAACGACTAGAATTTAAATCACAATACCAATTAAGCATAAACAAGTAACTTAAAATATAAAATAAAATGTACAAACTAACAGTATAAACCGTCCATTAAATATTAACAAGGGTGTAGTATAAACCAGCCACCAAAAAAAAGTTAATAAGCAAAAAAGAATTAAAAAGTTAGTATGCAGATAAATTAAAATGTTAGAAATGAGATAAAGTAAATAGTTAGATAGTTAGTAAACAAAAAAAAATGACAGAAAATAAATAGTAAACAAAAAAAATAAATGACAAAAAATAAATACAGAAAATAATATACAAAAAATAAAGTGCAAAAAGTAAATTTAAAATATGAAAACCAGAGAATCGACAAGTTGATTTTTTGCTCCGACGAAAAGAAGAGAAGAAGAAAGATTATTTCATTAATGATTAAAGATTACAGAGAAATTAGGGAGAGTTTCCCCCACTAAATTAGTACGTTATTAAGTACAAAAAAAATTAAAAGAATAAAATATATACACAAAATATTTACACCATAAATTTATTCTTTAAATTAAGTCCCCGGCAACGGTGCCAAAAACTTGATGCAGGTTAAAAGTTAAGTTACAAACTCAAGTGCAGGTTATCTCAAGTAATAAATTATCGGTGAGTCCGAGGTCGAACCACAGAGGCTTGATGAAGAAAAATTTAATTGACGTAAGAAAAATATTTTGTTACAACAATAAAGGTGATAAAACTTGATCACAAGCTTAGGTTAGGAGATCTACTCTTGGTAAATAAATTAAGGATAAGATTAATTCTTTTATAACTCAATTAGAATTCACACATAACGAAAGTTCTAATCGGAAAATACAACGTTCAAAGTTCATTAAAAATTATATACGTAATTATATTATGATTCCTTTAATCATCTATTAACACCACCACTTATAAATGGGATCAAGCATTCATTGTGCCAAAATCTTGTCTACAACAAATCAAGATCTCCACTTTATAAGGAGAGTTTCTAATACCACCACTTGTAAATAGGTTAAAGCATTCATTATGTCAATCTCTTGTCTACAACAAATCAAGAACTCCACTTTATAAGAAGGGTTTTTAAATTGATTGGAAACAAAATACAATCCGTATAATGACCACTTGAAAATATATCATTTAAGCACAAGAGAGAAATTAATCTAACCTTATTTCATTACTAAGAGCTTCACTCTTTCACCAAAGCAAAATGAAACTTAGTTACTCATAGATAAGAAGAAAGAAAGAGAGAGGAAGAAGAACATGACTTCAATTTAGAACAAAGGAAAATTACTACAAGAAAATCTTGTAACACCTGTAACGCCCCTCTTCCAAGGGAACGCCACATGGTCGATTACAATGCGGAAATAAAATTAGGTGAGTTGAGACCCGGTTCGTTTTAATAAGACGCGTATATTCACTAGATTATAGTTGGGTATTTTAATTGGCGGTTATGTTATATATATACTTTTTTTTTCTTTTTAATTAGTAACCATGTTGACGAGACATCAATGGGAATAAAAGATCAAACAGAAGTAAAATATGCATAGGAATTAACATCTGCATCATCATATATATATATATAGGTTTATCAAAACATTTAGTTACAAGCTTGGTACATCAAAAAGTAAAGCTATACACCCCCCAAAGTATTACATACACATACCCACGGTATCGAAATTTACACCCATTACAAACAAAACATCGAGCCCCCCAAAATAAAATGCTTGGTAGCCTTCGGTAGCTACGAGTAACATCAATCCCTCAAGTGAGGAGGAATCGTGTCGATCCTCTTCGTGGTCCTCTTCTGGTCGTCCTCGGGGACTTCCTCGGGATCTTCCTCGGGATCTTCCTCATCATCGAGGAAATCACCATAGGAATAGCAGAGACACGGGACGGGGCCCGAGCCAGAGAACGAAAAGAGTCCTCTCTCGGAGTGAAGTAACGATCGCCCACATCTCACGTATCATGTGCCGAAACTCCAAACGTAGGCTAATACAAAGCAGGTGAAGACAGTGGTTCGTGGCGTCTCCCGTGCTAGTGATATCGAGACATCTCCGTGTAGACACAGCGTTCAGAACTGTAGTTGATATACCAGCACTCTGGCCCTCCTAAGAAAGTCGGACGTACATCTCCCAAAAATCTATGCGTACGGGGCTCCATAGTCTTCTGTAGTCGCTCAGTCAAGATAAGGCCAAAAACCAGGGAAGTTGGGAGCTTCCGGTTCCTCACGGTTGTCTTCGATGAGACGCAATGTACAGATAAACGGGAATGGAGAAACAGGAAGGAAAAAGAGGTAAGACATCCTTCCGTCATTACCAATTATAGCATCAAGAAACCAAACGGCGCAAAGCGCCCACATAGCATTTACAACAACAGTAATAGTAATAGACATTCAAGAGCGAGTTATGATCAAGCAAACAGCTTCCAGTGCAAGTCATAGGTATATCAACAATATATCAATGCCAAACCATAATAATGATAAATGCAAATAATGCACGGACTCTATACACATGAGCCCTCAATAACCAAGATCCTACTCCATGGAGCTAGACACAAAACACTCGGAGAGAATGATCAGGGAGACATGCCGGTATCTCGTCGGCCATAAAAACAAGTGCTTTCCGAGAAAATAATCACTCATTTTGCGCAACAAGGCTTTATACAAAGAAGATTCTCACAAGATCTCGATATAGGGCTGTGGCCGGTCGGGATCGTTAGTGCGTTTGCATCGGTTTGTCTCACGGTCCGAGGGGCTACCACTGCCCTTTGTGAAACACCCGCGCCCCCGAACGCCCTCAAGGCCAACTACAGGACCCCACTTGTCTATTCGCACCGCACTAAGGTGTGTTCAACTCCTAGGCAACTAGGCCTTACGACAAATCCAACGGACAAATCACAATGCATACAGACTCTATGCATAATCATGTATGATCATTATCACATACTATTCCATCATATGTCACAATTTGCCAAAGTAAGAATTAATACAAATCAATGGTCTCTCACATGGACCCACAATAGCATAATATTGTCATTAAATAGATCAATACCTTTCCAAAACGTATTATGAATTCTTGCTTAGGTTTAGCTTTACTTACAGGGTTTGTCTCTAAAGGAATTCTCTTAGTTAACTTAAATCCTCTTAGGTAATTTATTCATAAGCCCTTAGAAGGTTATTCTAAGATTTCAAAATCTCACACTCTCATGTTCTTCCCTGTTTATGCATCCCTAAGTAATTTCTAGTCATCCCATTTATTTATGATCAATATTCCTCTATTAGTCCCAAGGTTTTGGGTCTAGGAAAATACACGGTCGAAATCACAAACTGAGTTACAGATTTCAATTACTAAGTGTTGGGTGATAGGTATACATTTGAATTCGACAGAGACTACGTTTTATGAATAATTGAAGTGGCCATTCGACGAAGAATAATGTAACAGGAGGAGGAAAGAATGGGGAAACACATTTTATAATAGGATAGGCAAGAAATCATTTTCTGTCGGATGGGGGTTCTGTCGGATGAAGAAATCATTTTCTGTCGGATGGGGGTTCTGTCGGATGAAGATCAAAACTGTCGAACCCTCCAGATGGTCAGCAAAAGCCTCAATTCGACGGGTATAGGTGTCGACGTTGGAGAAAATCTCCCAAGTGTCGAACCGACGAACACTAGTCGAAATCTCTAATTTCGACGGGTCTGGAGAAATTCATCTACTCGACAGGCATTGTCTCTCAAATTCGACGATTATTGACTTTGGGGCATTTTCTTGTAAGTGTCCAGGGACTCTATTCGACGGGTTTTTGGTCGGAAGATCAATCTCGACGGGCATGATCGGGGTTCTTACTCTACGGGTTTTGACATTGTGTCTAGTGGCCAAAGATCTAAACTCGACTGATCTTCACTTTGTGTTTGGTGGTCAGAAATCTAAACTCGACGGGTTTTGACATTCGACGAAAATGGTCAGAAGTCTAAACTCGACGGATTTCAACATTTTACTAAGTGATTAGGTTATCACATTCGACAGGTTTGGCTATGAGTCCTTACTCGACGGATTTTAACATTTTATTAAGTGATTAGGTTATCACGTTCGACAGGTTTGGCCATGAGTCCTTACTCGACGGATTTTAACATTTTATTAAGTGATTAGGTTATCACGTTCTTTATTAAGTGATTAGGTTATCACGTTCGACAGGTTTGGCCATGAGTCCTTACTCGACGGATTTTAACATTTTATTAAGTGATTAGGTTATCACGTTTGACAGGTTTGGCCATGAGTCCTTACTCGACGGATTTTATCATTCGACGAAAATGGTCAGAAATCTTCATTCGACGGATTTTGACATATCACCAAAAGATCAAGGTATTATATTCGACGAGTTTGGCCAAATTTCATACTATTACTAGTTTCCACATTAAGTTTCCAAATTCTGGGCTCAACACCGTAACTATCCGAAAATCACTCGGAACTCATTCCCTTCAATATTACACATTCCAATACATCCAGTTATATTTATATATATATATACATTCAAAACTCAAACAATCAAATAGCACATATACCATACAAACAACATACAAAAGCAGAAAGACCCTCAACACAATCACAGACGTTCCTAAATGCTAAGAGAGGTTGAGGAGGAGTGTCTTCCTCTTACCTTAGAGAAGCACAAAGAAAATTTTGCTCCTTTTGGTCGAAATTATATTTTCAGCTCCCAAGAGATCCTTGAATATTCAAGCTCACCAAAATCAGAATCAAGTGTTGAAATGGATACCCATGGTCATCAAAGTGACAAGGGTTACGAAAATGAGGAGAGATGAGGAAAAAGCTAAGGACTTTACCTTAAAGTTCCAACCTTTAAGCTTCAACCGTGGAGGAAAAGAAGATGAAGAAAACGTAGAACTTTGAAGATGATTCCCCTCAGATATGGTGTTTCTCCAGACACGGAATGGTGCTAGGAGTGTGACGGTATTGGAGGATGAAAATATGAAGGTGGGTGGATGGTCTGGCAGCTGTAAGGAGAAATGGAAAGAGAGAAAGATGAGTGCTACGTACGAGGAGGAAAATGTGGGGATTGAAGAATGAATTAAGTCCCTTAATTCAAATGTGCAACACAAAAATGGGAGGAGAGAGAAATAATAAAAATGATTCAAAGAAGCTTCCTTGAGAAGCTTCGCACGCTTTCTCTACGAAGTGCATAGTAAGCTTGTCTCCTTGATTAAATGCCTCGACGGATGATTTATTACACTAGCGAGATAAAACCTCAAAAATGTAGACCTCGTAAAGCGTGCCCAGACTCGGGTTTAGTAAGATCCCCGTTGACATGTTGACAAATCCAAGGTTTACCAGCTTCAGGGAAAATATTCTATTCTCCCGGCTCCACTCAGCACACACATAAAACGAAGAATATATTAAAATATTCATCATCTCCAGAAAATTCCACAAAAATTCTTAAAAATTACAAATATTATAAAATGATCGTTTTTAACAAAATAGTAAATTTTCGGGATGTTACAACACTCCCCTTCTAAAAAGAAATTTCGTCCTCGAAATTTGCATACCTTAGAATAGCTGTGGGTATTGCTCTCTCATCTTGTCTTCCAACTCCCAGGTTGCATCTCCAGTCACCTCGTTCCAGATCACTTTCACCAATGCTATCTCCTTGCCTCTTAATTGCTTTATCCTGCTATCCTCGATTCTTATAGGAGACATCTCATAAGTTAAGTTTTCTTTTAGTTGTACTGTATCTGGTGCTATGATATGACTTGGGTCAGGAAGGTATTTCCGAAGTTGTGACACATGGAAAACATTATGAATGTTTGAAAGAAAAGGAGGTAAGGATATTTGGTATGCTACAGGACCTACACGAGCAATGATTTGGTATGGTCCAAGGAATTTAGGAGTGAGTTTTCTAGATTTTAAAGCCCGGCCCACCCCAGTCGTAGGTGTGACTTTTAGGAATACATGCTCACCTTCCTCAAACTCAAGAGGTTTTCTCCTTCGGTTTGCATAACTCCTTTGTCGACTCTGAGCCGTCCTCATCTTTTCCTGAATCATTTTAACCTTCTCAGTTGTCTGTTGTATAATCTCGGGTCCAATAGTAAGGCGCTCGCCGCTTGGTACCAACATATAGGTGTTCGACATCGTCGTCCATACAGAGCTTCATAGGGTGCCATCCCTATGCTCGAATGATAACTGTTGTTGTAGGTGAATTCTATAGAGGGTAGAATGTCATCCCAACTCCCAGTTTGCTCTATGGTGCAAGCTCTAAGCAAATCTTCCAAAGATTGGATTGTTCTCTCCGACTGACCGTCGGTCTCGGATGATAAGCGAGAACTAAGTTGTAATTCTGTCCCCAATGCTTCTTGCAAACTCTCCCAGAAATTTGAAGTAAACCTCGGATCTCTATCTGAAACAATACTTGTAGGCACACCGTGCAGTCTGACAATCTCTCCAATATAGATCTGAGTCAATCTCTCTAGCTTGTACTTGATGTCGATCGGAAGAAAATGTGCTGATTTCGTGAGTCGGTCCACAATTACCCAAATCGAATCATGACCTTTTCTTGTCCTTGGTAATCCGACTACAAAGTCCATTGCAATACTGTCCCACTTCCATTCCTAATAGATAACGGTTGCAGCAATCCTGCTGGTCTCTGATGTTCCACTTTAGCTTTTTGACAAACCAGACAAGTAGATACACGTCTAGTAACGTCACTCTTCATTCCGTGCCACCAGAACAACTTCTTCAAGTCTTGATACATCTTTGTCATGCCCGGTGCATACTCAGTTGGCTTGTGTGAGAATGATTAATGATGTATTCTCTAAGTTCTTGATTCCGAGGGACACAAACTCTCCCATGGAATCTCAAAATTCCATCCGTTCCCTCTGCAAACTCTGTTTCATTTCCTTGCTTCATCTGTTCCCTCACTTCTTGTAAGAATTTGTCCTTCTTCTCTCTTTTCTTATGTCAGTCCATCAACTCGCTCGAGATGGTAACCATATTCATGCAAATCTTTCCGGGTTCTAACTTCACAAAAGACCATACATCTCTCGAATTGCTCTATTAGATCCTTTTCCTTGATCATCGGGCGAGACACAACGATCATCTTCCTACTTAGAGCGTCTGCCACAACATTTGCCTTGCCAGGATGATACAGAAGTTGGAAATCGTAATCCTTCAGGAATTCCAACCACCTCCGTTGCCTCATGTTCAACTCCTTCTGATCATACAAATACTTCAGACTCTTGTGATCACTGAAAATGTCAAACGTTGCTCCGTAGAGAAAATGCCTCCATATTTTTAGAGCAAAAACTACAGCCGCTAGCTCCAGGTCGTGCGTCGGATAATTCTTCTCGTGCACTCGCAACTGCCTTGAAGCATAAGCCACCACTCTTCCATGTTGCATAAGTACGGATCCTAGCCCTTGGTATGAAGCGTCACAAGACACTTCAAACTGTTCATTCGGATCGGGTAGCACTAACACCGGTGAGGTAGTCGGTCGATTCTTCAACTCTTGGAAACTTCGCTCACAAATTGTCGGTCCACTCAAAAGTTTGGTTTTTCCTTGTGAGTTGTGTAAGTGGTCCAAAGCAATCTTGGAGAATCCCTCAATGAACCTCCGGTAATATCCCGCTAAACCCACGAAGCTTCGAATCTCATTCGACTTCGGCCTTTCCCATCGCAGATCGCCTCCACTTTCGATGGATCCACAAAGAATCCCACTCTTTGAGATCACGTGACCTAGAAACTTGACTTCTTCCACCCAAAACTCACATTTCGACAGTTTGGCATACAATTCCTTCTCCTTCGAGAATCCGAAGAACTATACCGAGGTGTTCAAGATGGTCCTCTCGATTTTGAGAGTATACCGAATGTCATCAATGAAGACCACAACGAACTTATCCAAGTAAGGTCGAAAGATTCGGTTCATGTAGTCCATGAAGATAGGCGGTGCATTCGTCACACCAAACGGCATCACCAAATACTCGTAGTGACCGTATCGGGTGCGAAAAGCGCGCCTTGGGCACATCCTCTGTCTTCACTCGTATCTGATGATACCCAGATCGCAGATCAATCTTGGAAAACACTGCCGCTCCCTTCAGTTGGTCCATCAAGTCGTCAATCCTCGGGAGTGGATATTTGTTCTTAATCGTCACTTTGTTCAGCTGCCGATAGTCCACACATAACCTTAAGGTGCCATCCTTCTTGCGAACTAACAAGCACTGGTGCTCCCCATGGTGACACACTTGGCCTGACAAATTGCTTTTCTAAAAGCTCTTCTAGTCTGTTTCTTTAGCTCGGCTAACTCTGTTGGTGCCATCCGGTGCGGTGTTATAGACACGGACCAGCTCCCGTACTAAGTCGATAGCAAACTCTATCTCTCGAGCCTGTGGTAAACCAGCACACTCTCGGGAAAGACTTCGGAAAACTCATTCACCACCGGAATTGTGTCCACATCAACCTCGTTCTCGATTTTCAAAGAAGACAAGAGGCATGTATCCGTGAGCTCCTTCTTTCAAGAGAGCTTGAACTCGGTTGGCCGTCGAGAAATCTAGAATTCTCATTTATGGGAAAAACTATAGTCTTTCTCGGAACAGTCTAACGTAAACATGGTTAGAAGACAACCACCATCCCTAGGATAATATCTAATTGGGAAAGAGGTAAACAAATCGGATCGACCAAAAAGGATCGACCTTCAACAATCAATGGACGGTTTAGACAAACTTTGGTAGTAACTACCGGTTTATCGGTGGGGTAGAAACGGTTAAGTCAAAAGGTAAGGACGACACAAGTAGACTCGGTTTTTGCACACAACATACGATATAAAAGAATGGGTTGCCCAGAGTCATACAAGATGCAGCTTAAAAGATTACCTTCTATGATGCCTTCTCCCTGTATCAAATCTTCGGATTCGGAGGCTTCAGCTCCGCTCATAGTGTAAACTCGTCCTCCAGCTTGCGGTTTCTTGGCTTTCGCAACATTCATTGAAGGTTCGACCTTCGCTTGATTGCAGTCTCTGTAGATGTGTCCAGGTTTCCCACATCGAAAACAGATAATCCCTTTGATAGGACAATCCCTTGTCAGATGATCCTTTCCACACTTCCGGCATTTGGAGGGATATGCCAAGTTTTGGCCAGTCTGGTTCTCACTAGAACCTCCACTTGAACTTCCACCCATGACTTGTTGGTGACTCCCCATTGGTCGAGAGTATGGCTTCTTCTGGAAGCGGTTAGCACTGTTATTGCCGCCTCTCTGGAATCTCGCAGGCCCAAAGTTTCTATTCCTCATATCTCTAGATTGCTCCAGAGCCTCTACATCACAGTAAGTATCCAGCAGTTGTGAGAATTCATTGATCCTCAAGGTGATTACAGCTTTCCTCAGTTCGTACCTCAATCCTTCCGTGAATCTTCGGCACTTCCAAGCCTCATCTGGTTGGTTACGAAAGTAGGTCGAAAACGTGACAAGTTTTCGAATCTCGGCTGCGTACTCGCTACGGTCATATTCCCCTGTCGCAGTTGAGGAATTCGACTCCTTCGCATGCCTTGCACTCGCGAGAAAATACTTGTCCAAGAACTTTTCTTTGAACAACTCCCAAGTAACCTCTCGGTTCGCGGCTTCTAGCATCCTCCGCACTCCGTTCCACCGGTTCTCGGCGTTGCCTACCAAAGATAAAAGTAGCATAATCCACCTTCTTACCCTCGGCGCAATTCATTCCTCGAAATACCTTCTCCAACTCCTTGATCCACAGACTAGCTTTGTCCAGATCAAATTCTCTTTTAAATTGAGGAGGATTATGGCGTCGAAACTCTGCTAAATTCTGAGCATCAGCAGTAGCCTCTAACCGTTAGCGCTCGCTCTTGTTGTTGCGTAACTCTCTCTTCTCGTGCGGCTTGCTCGCTTGTTGTGCGATGACCTCACCATCCTTTGCATTCTTTGTAATAGGCTGCTTTGCCATGTCTTCCCTTCGTGCCATCTCACTTTCTCGTATCGATTATCCGAAAACACAGAAAAGTCGGTTGCATTCACTAAGAATACCAAACACTACTCCTTTACGAATACCATTCGAGAACACACAAAGACAAACAAGACAGACTCAACCACAAGACCCAAAGAAACATAAACCGGGGCTCGATACCAAAATGTAACGCCCTCTTCCAAGGGAACGCCACATGGTCGATTACAATGCGGAAATAAAATTAGGTGAGTTGAGACCCTAGTTCGTTTTAATAAGACGCGTATATTCACTAGATTATAGTTGGGTATTTTAATTGGCGGTTATGTTATATATATACTTTTTTTTTTCATAATTAGTAACCATGTTGACGAGACATCAATGGGAATAAAAGATCAAACAGAAGTAAAATATGCATAGGAATTAACATCTGCATCATCATATATATATATATAGGTTTATCAAAACATTTAGTTACAAGCCTGGTACATCAAAAAGCAAAGCTATACCTGCCCCCAAAGTATTACATACACATACCCACGGTATCAGAATTTACAGCCCATTACAAACAAAACATCGAGCCCCCAAAATAAAATGCTGGTAGCCTTCAGTAGCTACGAGTAACATCAATCCCTCAAGTGAGGAGGAATCGTGTCAGGATCCTCTTCGGGGTCCTCTTCGGGTCGTCCTCGTGGACTTCCTCGGGATCTTCCTCGGGATCTTCCTCATCATCGAGGAAATCACCATAGGAATAGCAGAGACACGGGACGGGGCCCGAGCTGTAGAACGAAAAGAGTCCTCTCTCGGGTGAAGTAACGATCGCCCCACATCTCACGTAAGCTGAAACTCCAAACGTAGGCTAATACAGCAGGTGAAGACAGGTGGTTCGTGGCGTCTCCAGGCTAGTGATATCGAGACATCTCCCGTGTAGACACAGCGTTCAGAACTGTAGTTGATATACCAGCACTCTGGCCCTCCTAAGAAAGTCGGACATACATCTCCCAAAAATCTGTGCGTACGGGGCTCCATAGTCTTCTGTAGTTGCTCAGTCAAGATAAGGCCAAAAACCAGGGAAGTTGGGAGCTTCCGGTTCCTCACGGTTGTCTTCGATGAGACGCAATGTACAGATAAACGGGAATGGAGAAACAGGAAGGAAAAAGAGGTAAGACATCCTTCTGTCATTACCAATTATAGCATCAAGAAACCAACGGCGCAAAGCGCCCACATAGCATTTACAACAACAGTAATAGTAATAGACATTCAAGAGCAGTTATGATCAAGCAAACAGTTCCAGGCAGTCATAGGTATATCAACAATATATCAATGCCAAACCATAATAATGATAAATACAAATAATGCACGGACTCTATACACATGAGCCCTCAATAACCAAGATCCTACTCCATGGAGCTAGACACAAAACACTCGGAGAGAATGATCGAGGAGAGACATGCCGATCTCATCGGCCCATAAAAACAAGTGCTTTCCGTAAAATAATCACTCATTTTGCGCAATAAGGCTTTATACAAAGAAAGATTCTCACAAGATCTCGATATAGGATCCGTGGGCGGTCGGGATCGTTGGTGCGTTTGCATCGGTTTGTCTCACGGTCCCGGAGGGGCTACCACGCCTTTGTGAAACACCCGCGCCCCAACGCCCTCAAGGCCAACTACAGGACCCCACTTGTCTATTCGCACCCGCACTAAGGTGTGTTCAACTCCTAGGCAACTAGGCCTTACGACAGTCCAACGGACAAATCACAATGCATACAGACTCTATGCATAATCATGTATGATCATTATCACATACTATTCCATCATATGTCACAATTTGCCAAAGTAAGAATTAATACAGTCAATGGTCTCTCACATGGACCCACAATAGCATAATATTGTCATTAAATAGATCAATACCTTTCCAAAACGTATTATGAATTCTTGCTTAGGTTTAGCTTTACTTACAGGGTTTGTCTCTAAAGGAATCCTCTTAGTTAACTTAAATCCTCTTAGGTAATTTATTCATAAGCCCTTAGAAGGTTATTCTAAGATTTCAAAATCTCACACTCTCATGTTCTTCCCTGTTTATGCATCCCTAAGTAATTTCTAGTCATCCCATTTATTTATGATCAATATTCCTCTATTGGTCCCAAGGTTTTGGGTCTAGGAAAATACACGGTCGAAATCACAAATTGAGTTACTGATTTCAATTACTAAGTGTTGGGTGATAGGTATACATTTGAATTCGACAGAGACTACGTTTTATGAATAATTGAAGTGGCCATTCGACGAAGAATAATGTAACAGGAGGAGGAAAGAATGGGGAAACACATTTTATAATAGGATAGGCAAGAAATCATTTTTACGTTTGGATGGGGTTCTGTCGGACGAAGAAATCATTTTCTCGTCGGATGGGGTTCATTTCGGACGAAGATCAAAACTGTCGAACCCTCCAGATGGTCGACAAAAGCCTCAATTCGACGGGTATAGGTGTCGACGTTGGAGAAAATCTCCCAAGTGTCGAACCGACGAACACTGGTCGAAATCTCTAATTTCGACGGGTCTGGAGAAATTCATCTACTCGACAGGCATTGTCTCTCAAATTCGACGATTATTGACTTTGGGGCATTTTCTTGTAAGTGTCCAGGGACTCTATTCGACGGGTTTTTGGTCGGAAGATCAATCTCGACGGGCATGATCGGGGTTCTTACTCGACGGGTTTTGACATTGTGTCTAGTGGCCAAAGATCTAAACTCGACGGATCTTCACTTTGTGTTTGGTGGTCAGAAATCTAAACTCGACGGGTTTTGACATTCGACGGAAATGGTCAGAAGTCTAAACTCGACGGATTTCAACATTTTACTAAGTGATTAGGTTATCACATTCGACAGGTTTGGCCATGAGTCCTTACTCGACGGATTTTAACATTTTATTAAGTGATTAGGTTATCACGTTCAACAGGTTTGGCCATGAGTCCTTACTCGACGGATTTTAACATTTTATTAAGTGATTAGGTTATCACGTTCGACAGGTTTGGCCATGAGTCCTTACTCGACGGATTTTAACATTTTATTAAGTGATTAGGTTATCACGTTCGACAGGTTTGGCCATGAGTCCTTACTCGACGGATTTTATCATTCGACGAAAATGGTCAGAAATCTTCATTCGACGGATTTTGACATATCACCAAAAGATCAAGGTATTATATTCGACGAGTTTGGCCAAATTTCATACTATTACTAGTTTCCACATTAAGTTTCCAAATTCTGGGCTCAACACCGTAACTATCCGAAAATCACTCGGAACTCATTCCCTTCAATATTACACATTCCAATACATCCGCTTATATTTATATATATATATATACATTCAAAACTCAAACAATCAAATAGCACATATACCATACAAACAACATTCAAAAGCAGAAAGACCCTCAACACAATCACAGACGTTCCTAAATGCTAAGAGAGGTTGAGGAGGAGTGTCTTCCTCTTACCTTAGAGAAGCACAAAGAAAGGCTGCTCCTTTTGGTCAGAAATTATATTTTCAGCTCCCAAGAGATCCTTGAATATTCAAGCTCACCAAAATCAGAATCAAGTGTTGAAATGGATACCCATGGTCATCAAAGTGACAGTGGGTTACGAAAATGAGGAGAGATGAGGAAAAAGCTAAGGACTTTACCTTAAAGTTCCAACCTTTAAGCTTCAACCGTGGAGGAAAAGAAGATGAAGAAAACGTAGAACTTTGAAGATGATTCCCCTCAGATATGGTGTTTCTCCAAACACGGAATGGTGCTAGGAGTGTGACGGTATTGGAGGATGAAAATATGAAGGTGGGTGGATGGTGCTGCTGTAAGGAGAAATGGAAAGAGAGAAAGATGAGTGCTACGTACAGGAGGAGGAAAATGTGGGGATTGAAGAATGAATTAAGTCCCTTAATTCAAATGTGCAGACCAAAAATGGGAAGAGAGAGAAATAATAAAAAAATGATTCAAAGAAGCTTCCTTGAGAAGCTTCGCACGCTTCTCTACGAAGTGCATAGTAAGCTTGTCTCCTTGATTAAATGCCTCTGACAGATGATTTATTACACTAGCAGATAAAACCTCAAAAATGTAGACCTCGTAAAATGTGCCCTGGGACTCGGGTTTAGTAAGATCCCCCGTTGACACGTTGACAGTCCAAGGTTTACCAGCTTCAGGGAAAATATTCTATTCTCCCGGCTCCACTCAGCACACACATAAAATGAAGAATATATTAAAATATTCATCATCTCCAGAAAATTCCACAAAAATTCTTAAAAATTACAAATATTATAAAATGATCGTTTTTAACAAAATAGTAAATTTTCGGGATGTTACAACACCTAACACCTTCAATGATCTACCAAGGCCCCCTTTTATAGAGGATTAGAGATACAAAATAACAAGGGGGCTGAGTCATTAGTGAGTGGATGAGTGAAAAATATCAAATGACTTTCGGTGAGTGAAAAATTATGAAGATTCCTTATCTCCGAAATCATTTAGCTCTGAAGTTATTGAATACATCAGAATGAGCAAATATAATCTTCATAAAGGTTGTAGGCCTAGATCTTAGCTTTCAAATGGCTTTAGTTTGAGTCCAATATCATTTCTATAACTCCAGATACGTTCAAATTATTGCACACTGTTGAGGCCCAGTCACAACTCCTCTGTTCTGACTTGTAAGCCCAATATCACCCATTAGGCCTCAGATTCTAGAAAAGTGTTTAACATGAAAGTTGTAGATATAGGCTCAACTATTCAGCATCAAAATTTCAGCCCATTTGACAACATCTAGCCCGAAATATGGCATGAACAGTACACATAGGTCAAGCTGTCAGGAACAATACTCTAGTTCTTGCTTCAACCCCAATTTGAGTTATCTACTCTTGTGATTAGGCCTTTGAGGTCTACATAAAAGTTATATAGCTCTCTCTTATCTTTAAAATTCCACCAAATTCACCTCATTTGGCCACCTACATCCCAAGATATAGCCCAAATACAGAAATAATGTAAGACGTAAATTATGCTGAAAAATTCAATTAAGTCCAATTTGAGTCAAAACTTACAAAACATAATCAAACTCAATCAATTAAGTACATGGAGAGTGTAAATAACTAAAAATAAAGGCTTATTAATGTATCAAATATGTGATCATCAATAATTTTTAATATTTTTCCAAAACTTGCATTATTCTCAAAATCTATATTATTTTAATTTTAAATCAAATCCTTTTCCAATTAATTTATTAAAAATCCATTTAACTAAAATACTTAAAATCCCAAAATTACTCCTTTGTCCTAATTTCACTATAATGGCCGAAATTCACTTCTTTATTAGTAATACAAATATTTCCATGTCCATTTTAATTTTGTAATTCCTTAATCAAATTAATTATCATTAAACAACTAGATTCATAGTTAATAAATCATTTTCATCATTCCAAATATAACTCTATTAAATAAAATACTTCAAATTTCAAATCACCTCTCTAACTTCTTTCTATAATTAAAGCCAAAAATCGATTCTTTTATGAATAATAAAGTTTGTTCATCAACTTTTTAACTTGCAAAATCCTTAAACCTTATTTAGTCCCTTAATCATCTAGGTTAACATTTAATAAGTCATTTTTGCATAAAATTACCCATTTGTGGGCAAAGTGGCCGTGAGCCTCTTGATCTTTGGAACCAAAAATTGTTTTCCTTTCTAACATAATTATAACATACAAGATAGATTTAAGCATCACAATCATACTACAACAAGTTCACGCATAATATCAAAGTAATAAAATCACATAAAGCATATAAACAAAAACCATAAAATTATACAACCATGGTGAATAAATCCTCACATGGATTCATCACCTATAAACAAATTCGTCCCTCACCACCATAAATGATTGATGAGGTTAATCTCCCTCTTACCTTGTGTGTAGCTTCAAAAGCTTTTTGTTTGATCCTTTCTATCAACTTCTACCACCAAGTGATCTCTTGAAATCCAAACAAACACATAAAAATTAACATTTAAAGCTTGAATAAGGTAACCATTGATCAAATATGGTCTTCGAATTTCAAGAATCAAATAAGAAATCAAGTTTCAAGATCTTTACCTTGAAATCCTAGAACTTGAATCCAAAAATCAAGCTTGAAGATGATGAAATTTGGTCTTGATCATAACATGAAAGATGCTTCGAATGATGTTTAGGTTTAAAAAGTATGGTTGGTTTAAATTATGAGTGATTGGAAAGTGATTTTAGGCACCAAGACCGTGAGCTAGAGGAGAGAAAAATGAGAGAAAAAGTGTTAAAGTTTTTGAGGGAAAGATGATAGCTTTCTTGAATGAAATGGAAAATGAAGACTTAGCCAATTTGAGAGGTACTTAGCCGTGAGTTTGAGAGAGAAAGTGGAAGAGAGAATTTGTGTTCAAGCTTGAATGAAAATATGAAGGCTTTAGGAAATGTGATAGAAAAATCAATTTTAGCCACTTTGGAAGCTTCATGGCCGTGAGCTTCATCCAAAGGAGGGGATTAAATCCTTCTCCTACAAGTTGCTTCCTAAACCATTGATTCCATCAAGGGTTGAAATTAAATCTTTCACCACTAAGTCTTGTCATCCAAGGGTGCAAATCAAAGTCCATGCCACTATTGTTGACTAATTTCAAGATATTTTTCAAAAGATATTTTCCAAAAGATATTTTCAGAAAGATATTTTCAGAAACTATTACCCAAAGAATAATAGCTACTGCTAGTCATTGTCCAATGGATAATAACATTACACAATAAATAAAGGCATTACCCAATGGAAAATAACATTATCCAATAGATAATAACATTATAGAAAACTCAGATATAGAAAATTTCTGTCAACTGTTTCTAGTTTCGGGTTTAGTAAGTTCCCCCAGCCCCGCATTAACAGTCCGAAACTTTTTGATCCAGGAAAAATTTTTATTTTTTCGAGGCACATGCCCTACCCCGCCCAAAATAATATTAAAATAATTAAAATAATTTAAAAATTCTCAAAAATCATAAAAATTATAAAACTCAAATATATTAAAAAAATGAAGTTCGGGATGTTACACACCTCAAACACACATACGGTCTAAAATAATATTATAATAATCAAAATATTTTAAAAATTCCCAGAAATTCACAAATATTATAAAACTCATAAATATCAAGAAAAACAAAAAATCGGGGTATTACATTTGATGCTCAGCCTTCACTTGTTGACATATTAAGCATCTAGACACAAATTCATCTACATCCTTCTTCATGACTTCCCACCAGTAGAATTTTTTCAAATCTTGATAAATCTTTGTGGGAAATAGATAAATAGTATAGGAGGAATGAAGGGCTTTTTCTAAAATATTTTTTCTTAAATCTTCTACTTTAAGGACACATAAGTGAGTGCCAACACATAAAACACCCTTGGAATCAACCACCAAGTCAAAGATCTTGCCTAACCAGACCTCTTCCATGATCTTCCTCAAATGAGGGTCTTGGCCCTACGCTAACTTAATACTATCTACCAAAGTAGAATGAACCTGAACATGAGCAAGTAGTGACTCTATGCCTGTGACATCAAATTGCAATCCACTATTTACAAGGTCTTGAAACTCTTACATTATTAGCCTTCTGATATCAACTATATGCGCAAGACTAACCATGGACTTCCTACTCAATGCATCAGCAACCATGTTCGCCTTCCCTGGGTGATACAAGATTGTGCAATCATAATCCTTAAGCAGCTCCATCCACCTCGTCTATCTTAAGTTAAAATCCCTCTACTGAAAGATATACTTAAGACTCTTATGATTAATGTAGATCTCATATGTCTCACCATATAAGTAGTGCCTCCAAATCTTGAGAGAAAATATCATTGTTGCCATCTCCAAATCATATGTAGGACAGTTCTACTCATGCTTCTTAAGCTACCTATAAGTGTAAGCAATAACTTTCCCATATTGCATCAACATGCAACCATGACCAACTCAAGAAGCATCACAATAAACCACATACCCACCACCACTTGAAAGTAAGGCTAAGATTGGTGCTAAGGTCAAGTAATCTTTCAGCTGTTAGAAACTCTGCTCACATGCATCATTCCATGAAAACTTAACTTGCTTCTCTGTCAACCTAGTTAAAGGAGCTACAAGCTTAGAGAAATCATTGACAAACTGATGGTAATACCTAGCTAGTCTAAAGAAACTACAAATCTCAATCACTGATGTGGGCCTAGGCTAACTTTGAACTGCTTTCACCTTCTTTGGATCCACACCTATTCCACTCTTAGACACCATATGTCCTAAGAAAACCCTATTGTCCAATCAAAACACATATTTAAATAACTTAGCATATAGCTTATGCTCTCTCAATATTTATAAGGCCAACCTCAAGTATTGCTTATGCTCCTCCTTACTCTTGGAATTCACTAGGATATCATCAATGAAGACTATCACAAAGTGATCCAAGAAAGAATTTAAAACTCGATTCATCAAGTCTATAAAAGTTGCATGGATATTGGTAATACCAAAGGACATAACCAAAGACTCATGGTGTCCATAGCGGGTGTAGAAAGTTGTCTTAGGAATATCCTCACTTTTTATTTTCAACTAATGGTATCCAGATCTCAATTCGATCTTTGAAAAACTATCACGACCCATACTCGGGGTCCATGATCGGCGTGTAACAAAGGCAAACCATAGGTTAGCCCAAGTCACACAAGCCTCCAATCTTGCAATGCATGTAGACATTCCAAAACAACAATAGCCACCACATGGTCTCAAAAAATACTCCAATACCAAATATGTCATACTTTCAAATTTAGAAATAACAGATCTAAACTAGAAGTTTGACCAAAACTTAAATAAATTAATTGCACTATTCAAAATCCTGCTTATAGAAATAATGGAGTAACTCTAAGATCAATAATTATAATGTTTTCAAAACAAAATTAATGACAAAATAAAATAAATTCTAAAATTGGTCCACACAAATAATGTGTTAGGCTCACCAATAATAACTATACTAGACTCTTCGATCAAATTGGAGGAGTAGAACTGGAAGCTATATTCTTTCCTTTATCTGAAAAACATAATCACAATTTAGGTGAGTCATAACTCAATGAGCAATTTCTATTTACTATAACAGAAACAAGACAAGCAGGGCACTAGTCTTTTATTAACAAGTAAAAATTATCATATAATACAATAATTTCTCAATAAAACAACTCAAGTCAATTCATCATAAATCCAAAACTAAAAAACATAATAGTTAATGGGAAACAACTTTTAATAATTCCATAAATAAGTGGAACCAATTGAAAACACAATCCATGAGGGAGAATCCACTAGGCAAAACTGAATAGAACGAGCACACAGCTCGTGTGTAAACTAACCATCTAACAAGCCCAAGGCTTGAACTTATGAGCATTAAGCTCAAAACCATTACCAACTCATATGTGTTGGCCTACACACAGAGTTAGCATATACCCTGCTAGCTAGGGCTTAATTCAATCCTAAGTGCATCAAGGCTAACATTTCACTGTTGTTAGATATAGTGTTCCATCAAGGTCTTCTTCCAAATTTTTTTTTTTAAATACAGTAAAATATCTTTCAAGAAAATAATTCTTCAAGTGAGCAAAAATAAAAACCCAATATATTTAAGTAAACTTATTTCAAGAAGAAAATTTTTTATCATTTAAAGAAACCTACTCAAATAAATTTAAATCTTATTCTAATAAGGATATCCATTATCTATATCAATTATCATCATTGGCCTAAGCCAATGCCCATAACAATTACCATCATTGACATAAATCATTATATGCAACATTTATCATTTATTAACTTTGGTCCATAATCAATATCAAAACATTTCAAGATAACCAAGACAAAGTCAAAATCAATAGCGGGTTTCTTAAAAATCTTACTTGTCTCAAGAGTTCCTAAGGTTATACTAAATTTAAAATCCAATAATAAAATCAATTTAAAATTGATAAATTCAAATAGACATAGCAGGTAAAAACCATTCATCGTACATGTTGATTCTCAATTAGGTCTTTCCCCAAAAATTTGCATTAGAGATTCCATGTATCGTTCTATAGCCATAGAAATGCTAATAATATATAAATTAGAGGATTAAGTAGTGTTGTCTTGAAAGACCTTCATTCTTCGTATAGCCACATGAAAACTCCTTGCTTAAATTGAACTTTTGCTGTTTATAACCTATCATAGGTGAGGATTGGGGACCTTGCTAACCAAAGTGTTGGTGACACCAAGCACAATTTAAGAACCTTTTTTTTTTACCCACAATAGTAAGGGCAAAATAATGTCGCCTTGAGAGGCCTTCGGTCTTCGTATAGACACATGAAACCCTCTTACTTGAATTGAACCTTTTTCATTTGTAACCCATCATGGGTGAGGATTGAGGACCCTTACAAGCCAAAATATTGGTGACAGTAGGGGTAATTTGGGACCTTAACCTAATAAGGGTCTAGAGCTTAACTCATCACTTAGAATAATCTTCGAACCACCCTTGTCCACAAAATTGATCCTTTAGAATAGGTATCGAACCCAGGTAACCTTATTTCGTAGGGCACTTGAGGGAATTTGATGTGTTATTTTCTTTTTAATTATCACTTATTTTTTATTTTGCTAATTTCCTTTTTATGTTTGTTTTTTCATACTTTGCATTTGGATTCATGGTCCAATCTTGTAAAAATATCGCTAAATCTCAAATAGCTATTCAGATCTTCTCAAGAACATGGATAAAAGGAAGCAACTTTCTCAACCAAGGGTTACACTTGATGTAAGTGAAACAGTGATGCAAGAATCAATGCAAACCCATATGCAAGAATGTGATAGCCTACCACAAGGATTCTCTATTCAATTGTCATCGCTAGGAAAGCTTGACTTCATGCAAATGGATTTGGGCCCACTAAAAGATGTATGGTCACGAATGACAAGGAAGGAAGAACTTAACTTGAAGTATGGACTCATAGCATATCTTTTGTCCATCCCAATGGACATTTTGATGGTGAAAGCCTTGTTATATTTTTGGGTCCTTTCTTATCACTACTTCACATTCTGACAGTTTGATATGGTCCCTACATTTGAAGAATACACTAAGTTGCTCAATCCAAAAGGTGTGTCTAAAAATAAAGTTTACCATTATGAGCCGAAAGTAGCACCAAAAAGGAAGCTATCCAAACTAATAGGGGTCCTAATGTTTGAATTGGAAAAGCACATGAAGCATAATAGTCGAGGTCTAGATGCAGTTTACTTGTTGAAATTAGTTCATAGCAATGTTGACAATGATCAGGGAATGACTATGTTAGCCTAAGCTATTTATAAGTTAATAATTTTTCCAAAGGTGAAAGGTGAAATAGATGGACAAGTTATCAAGTTGTTCGAACAAATAGAGCATCGCATTGACCCAATATGATCAATTTTGGCTGAATCCATCAAATCCTTGAATTTTTACAGCTATTGCAGGAAAGGTCGATTTTAAGATGTGTTCAGTTGCTAAATATTTGGATGATTAGTCATCTTCTGACCTTAGAATGCTTTCAATACCCGAAGTTCAAATAGAGCATATATCATCCTGGGTTTCGCAACCCTCTTCAAGAGTATAGCAACTCACAATTGCCGTCAAAGAACCCAAAGAGAAACCAATGGATTAGCTATTTCTTTGAAATGAAGGAAGTGGTTAGGAAAGCTCTGTCGATGCCATTCACTTCTACCATATACCAATGTGAAAAAAAACCATGGGTCCTACTCATAGGCCCTTGGGGAGTGACTAGTTATGCACCAACCATGGTCAAGAGACAGTTAGTGTCAAAATAATTTGTTCCAATGACACATAGGCTTTCAGAATTCGAGTTCACCTATACTGATGAAAGAGCTAGTCAGAAGATCAAAAAGGCATATGAAGTGATAGTAATATATTTTATTCATTTAATAATCCTCTCACTGGGCCAAATTGGGCCTAATTGGTTTTATCACATTTTATGATATTGAGTCTGATTGGATCATTGAAGGCATTATTGCATGAATTGACCTTAATTTGTTTATTTGGTAGTATTCAGTAAATTGACTATAATCTGAATTGTAAATATTTGATTGATGTGATTCTGGTACTATAGGAAAGCTAAGACAATTCTCTACAAGTTTCATGAAGACCTCAAGAAAGGAATCATATGTTTGGATAATTTAAATTGAAGTGAAAACAAGAGTCAGAATTCTAATCCTAATATCTTGACCTCTACGTACTCATCGATTCATTTCTTGAGCTATAAGAGTTTAATTGACATCAAACTAAGCTCAAATGAAAGCTAAGCCACAAATATACAACATTCATGAAGAACACAAGAGTTAGATCAAATGTCTAGTTAGTCATATTGGGCCTAGAAGTCAGAACAGAGGTGCTATTGCTGGAACTAAAATACTGTGCAACGATTGGACCATATCTTGAGCTATAGGGGTCATATTGTGATGAAAAGTAGCATTGGAAATCTGAGACAAAACCCTTCAACTTTCATTAAGACCACTTATGCAATAGGTGACATTATGATAAAGTTATAGTCATATGAAGATAGCTGATTTGGTTGAGCAGGGAGACAAGCATGACAATAATTTTTCACTCATTCACCCACCCATTAACAGCTCTATTGTCATGTTCCACTTATCCGCCCACTCATCCACTTACTCAATAAACAACTCCTTTGTCATTTTGTACCCTTAATGCTCTATGAAAAGCACCATGGGCTGCTCATTAGAAGCATCTTGGTTTTGAGATCAAGATCTTATTCTTATATTATTTGTTTCTCTTGTTGTAGTTTTCTTTTGTTCTAAATAGAAGTTATGTTCATCTTCTTCATCTTCTTCATCTTCTTATCTCTTTCTTTCTTTTTTCTTATTTATGAGTAACTAATTTTCATTTTGCTTGGGTGAAAGGGTGAAGCTTTTGGTAATGAAATAAGGTTAGATTAATCCATTTCTTGTGCTTGAATGTTATATTATCAAGTGGTCATTATATGTGTTGTATTTTGTTTCTAATCAATTTAGAAACCCTCCTTGTAAAGTGGAGATCTTGATTTGTTGTCGACAAAATATTGATACAATAAATACTTGAACCCATTTACAAGTGTTGGCGTTAGTAAATAATTCAAGGAACCATAATATAATTAAATATATAATCATAAATGAACTTTGAATGCTGTATTTTTCAATTGGAACC
This sequence comes from Ormosia semicastrata, assembly GCA_029884595.1. NCBI lineage: Eukaryota > Viridiplantae > Streptophyta > Magnoliopsida > Fabales > Fabaceae > Ormosia > Ormosia semicastrata. The sequence goes on along the minus strand of JAQQTO010000053.1, from coordinate 28,044,396 downwards.
TCCGTTATGTGTGGATTCCAATTGAATTATAAAAAGAATTAATCTTATCCTTAATTTACTTACCAAAAGTGGATATCTTAGCCTACGCAAATCCTTTTTATTTGTGAACAAGTTTTATCACCTTTATTATTGTGACAAATCCTTTCCTTATCTTAAAGAATTTTTCTTCATCAATTCCTTGTGGATCGACCTCAGACTCCCAAGAATTTATTACTTGAGACAACCTGCACTTGGGTTTGCAACAATATCATATTTCACATCAAGTTTTTGGTGCCGTTGTCGAGGATTTGATTTGAAGAACAAGTTTATTGAGGTTGTCTTTCTTTAAGTAAACTTCACCATCTGATATATTCTTTCCCTACTCTTTTAATTTTCTAGTTGTATTATATTTAATGGCAGGTTTACCGCCTACTTGTTAATATTTTTTTATCGAAGGTTGAGCTCTGTATATATTTTTTATTTTTTTTCCTATTTTAAGTCACTTATTTATGCTTAATTGGTATCGTGATTCAAATTCTGACCATTTTGGTTAAAACTAATCTTGGTACTTTATATATTGATCTATTTGAATTATAATCACATATATTAAACACAATGACTGAAAATGAAAGTGTACATGATGAACATGAAAATCAACCGTTGTGAACCATGCGTGAATATTTGCAACCATCTTGAAATTCTAGTCCATCATATTTTATCTTTCCACTCAATGCTAACAATTTTAGATTTAAGCCAGGTATGATTTCATTACTCCCTAATTTCTATGGTTTAGAATCTGAAAGCCCATATTTACATCTAAAAGAATTTGAGGAAGTATGTATCACTTTCATTGATCAAAATTACACTGAAGAGATTGTTAAGCTTAGATTATTTCCTTTTTCTTTAAAAGATAAAGCAAAAACTTGGATTAATGCTTTGAAACCAAGATCAATTGGCACATGGCAAGAAATGTAAAGTGAGTTTTTAAAGAAAATTTTTACAATACATAAAACCAATACTTTGAAAAAACAAATCCAAAATTTTTCCCAAAATTCAAATGAAGCATATTTTCAAAGTTAAGAACGTTTTAAAGATTTGTTAAATTCTTTCCCACATCATGGTTTTGAAAAATGATGCACTATAAGCTTCTTTTATAAAGGGTTAACACCTAAAACTAAATAATTTGCGGAAACAATGTGCAATGATGAGTTTCTTGATAAAGAACCTGAAGAAGCTTTAGAATATTTAGATCATTTGACTGAGAATTCTCAATCTTGACAAGAAACTAATCCTTCTAAAATTCAATTAGATCTAACCTTACAAGTGCTAGTAAAGGAAAATATCACCTTAGTCAATAAGAATATCTAAATGCCAGGTTTGCCAGTTTGGTTAGAATGATTGAAGCCATAGAATCAGGGAAAGTAAAAGAAATCAAATTTATGCAAAATGAAAAAATTTATGGCATTTGTGAAGAATTAGGACACTCAACAAATGAATGTCCAAAATTTTTTATTTTTAAAGAAGTTGTACATGAGCAAGTAAATGCAATGAACAATTTTAAAAAGACATTCACCTCTTCTTTTTCAGATTCATACAACCCAGGATAGAGAAATCACTCGAATTTCAGTTGGAGGAATAATAATCATGCACAATTTATACAACCACCTCCTCTTCAGGAATAACTGGACTCTCAAAATTCTCAAGGATATGCACCTTACGTTCCACCATATAGGAAAAACCTTGAAACAACATTGCATGCATTCATGGAAATGCAAGAGGCTATTAATAACCAAATCACTTAAGTCATGATTGACATAAAAGACACTCTTGCTAAATTTGCTTCTGCACTCACCATTCACGAGAAAGGAAAATTTTCTTCTTAACATCAACCAAATCCCAAGGGTCAATACAGTCTAAATGAGGGTAGTTTAGAAAACTAACAAATAGATCAAGTCAAGTCAGTAATAACTCTTAGGAGTGGAAAAGTTATTGAAAAAAAATTTTCTGAACCTTGTGAGAGAGATGATGAATCAATCCCCCAAGATAAGGAAGAGATTGATAAACCACCTGGCCAAAAGAAGACCAAACTCTCGTCTTCACCCCCATTTCCTCAAGCATTAAACAATTCAAGGAAATTGAACCACAACATTTAAATTTTTGAAATTTTTAAACAAGTGAAGGTCAATATTCCTCTGTTAGATGCTATCAAACAAGTTCCCTCATATGCCAAAATTTTGAAGGACTTGTGCACTATTAAAAGAAAACTAAATGAGAAAAAGAAAGCCTTTTTGGATGAACAGGTAAGTTCTATTCTTCAGAATAATAATGCCTTGAAATAAAAAAACCTTGGTTGTCCTACAGTTTCATGCATTATTAGAGAATATAAAATTGAACAAGTTTTACTTAATCTTGGTGCTAGTGTTAATTTGCTTCCATATTCAGTTTATCAGCAACTTAACCTAAGTGAGTTAAAATCGACTTCTGTAACTATTCTACTTGTCAATACATCAGTTAAAATTTCAAAAGGAATAGTGGAAGATGTGTTGGTACAAGTTGATAAATTCATATATCATGTAGATTTTTATTGTCTTGGAAACTGAACCTATGGTTAATAGTTGCAAGTCAATTCCTGTTATTTTAGGTTACCCATTTTTAGCAACATCTAATGCTTTGATAAATTGTAGAAATAGAGTGGTGAAGCTAACATTTGGAAAAATGACACTGGAGCTTAATGTTTTCAATATGTGCAAGCAACCACAGGAAGTCTATGACGAAAAAGAGGAAGTTGAAGAGATTGAGGACATTATAGATGATCATCTTCAAACTAGGAGTTCTTCTGACCTATTAGAAATTTGTTTAATTAATTCATTTAACTCAGGTATGCAATTAAATGATGATATTTCTGAAATATGTTCTTTGCTTGATTGTACACAGGTATTAGCATACAAAGGATGGAAGCTGAGATTCGAAGAGCTAAAACCCATGAATGATAATACCCATGAAGAAGGACCCACACTGGAAATAAAGCCATTACTTACTGAGTTGAAGTACACATTTTTGGGAGAAGAGTAAAGTTTTCCAATGGTAATTTCCTCGACTCTTACCAGAGAACAAGAAGGTATGTTAATAAAAGTACTTAAAAGGTATAAAAGTGCAATTGGATGGACATTAAAGAACATAAAAGGCATTAATCCATTAATTTGTACACATAAAATACATTTACAAGATAATACTAAAACATCTTAACAACTTCAAAGAAAATTAAATCCACACAAGAAAGAGGTAGTTAGAGTTGAAGTTCTTAAATTACTTGATGTTGGAATTATCTATCCTATCTCTGATAACCAGTGGGTAAGCCCTACATAAGTTGTACCTAAGAAATCTGGAATAACAGTGGTTAAAAATGAAAATTATGAATTAATACCTACACGAGTCTCATCCAGTTGATGTATGTGTATTGATTTTAGAAAATTAAATGCTGCTACTAGGAAAGATAATTTCCCTTTGTCATTTCTGGATCAAATTCTGGAAAGGGTAGCAGGATATCCCTACTACTATTTTCTTGATGGTTATTCAGGCTATTATCAAATACTCATTACATTGGAAAATCAAGAAAAAATCACTTTTACATATCTCTTTGGCACTTTTGCATACAGAAGAATGTCTTTTGGCCTTTGTAATGCTCCGGCAACATTCCAAAGATGCATGTTAAGTATTTTTAGTGACATGGTTAAGCATTATTTAGAGGTTTTCATGAATGACTTGACAGTTTATAGAAACTTATTTGAAATTTGTCTTGATAATCTAGAAAAAGTTCTTAAAAGATGTGAAGAAAAAGGATTTGTGTTAAACTGGGAAAAATGTCATTACATGGTTATCTCGGGATTAGTATTAGGTCATGTGATATCTTCTAAAGGAATTAAAGTTGATAAGGTTGAAGTTGAATTAATTGCCCATTTGCCTTCACAAAAAATAATCAGGGAAGTTCGTTCATTTTTAGGACATGCAGGATTTTACAGAAAATTCATTAAGGACTTTAGTGTCATATCTAGACCATTATGTAATCTTCTAATAAAAGATACACCATTTTATTGGACTCAAGAATGCCAAAAATATTTTGAAAAATTAATTGGTCTTCTGACATCTGCTCCTATCATGTAACCCCATAACTGGTCTTTGCCTTTTGAGTTGATGTGTGATGTTAGTGATTTTGCTGTTGGCACTGTTTTAGACCAAAGAAAGGAAGGTAAGCCTTATGTAATTTATTACACAAGTTGAACTTTGAATAGTGTACAAATGAATTACATCACTACTAAAAAAGAACTACTTGCTGTAATTTTTGCATTGGATAAATTTTGAGCTTATTTAATTGGTTCTTCTACTATTGTTTTTACCGATCATGCTACTGTTAGGTATTTAATGTCTAAGCAGGATGCCAAACCAAGGTTGATACGGTGGATCTTGTTGCTTCAAGAATTCAATATCATAATAAAAGATAAGCTGAAAATGTTGTTGTAGATCATTTGTCCATACTTACAACAGATTCACCTTTTAACATCACACTTATCAATTATTATTTTCCCAATGAATTTTTATTTTATGTCAATTCTATGCCTTGGTTTGCTAACATAGTCAATTTTCTTGTAACAGGAAAGATGTCGCCTCAATGGACGTATCAAGACAGAAAGAAATTTTTGACTAAGGTGAAAATTTTTGTTAGGATAACCCATATTTGTTCAAATATTGTCCTAATCAAATCATTTGGAGATATATGCCTAACAGTGAGGTGGGTAATGTCATTAAATTTTGTTACTCAGAAACATGTGGAGGTCACTTTTCTTCAAAGAAAATAGTTGCGAAAATCTTACAGTGTGGATTTTATTGGCCCACTTTATTTAAGGACAACTATACATTTTGTAAAAGTTATGAAAACTGCCAAAAAATGGGTTCTATTTCTAAACAAAACATAAGGTCTCTGAACCCTATCCTTGTCATTGAAACTTTTTATTGTAGGGGAATTGATTTCATTGGTTTATTTTCATCATCATTTGGATTTGTGTATATTTTGGTTGCAGTTGATTATGTCTCAAAATGGATTGAGGCGATTCTATGTTAACACAATGATCATAAAATTGTTCTTAAATTTTTAAAAGAAAATATCTTTAGTCGATTTGGAATCCCTCAAGCTATCATCAGTGATGGAGGAACACATTTTTGTAATAAACCATCTGAACCCTTAATGAAGAAATATGACATTACACATAAAATTGCCACCGCTTATCACCCTCAGACACGTGGACAAGTAGAATTAGCAAATAAGGAGATTAAACAAATTTCAAAAAAAAATGATTAACCTAAATCGTAAATATTGGTCTTTAAGATTAAACATGCATTGGGCTTATCGTACTGCTTTCAAAACATCTTTAGGCATGTCACCCTATCAGTTAGTTTATGAAAAACCTTATTGATAATCACATATTTGATACATTAATAAACCCTTATTTTCAGTCATTTACACTCTCCATGTACTTAATTGATTAATTTTGGTTATGTTTTGTAAGTTTGGACTCAAATTGGACTTAATTGAATTTTTCAGCATGATTTATGTCTTACACTATTTTTGTATTTGGACTATATCTTGGGATGTAGGTAGTCTTTTTAGGTGATTCTAGTGTCATTTGAAAGATAAGAGAGAGATCTACAACTTTTATGAAGATCTAAAAGGCCTAATCACATGATTGGATAACTCAAATTAGAGTTGAAGCAAGAACCAGGTTGCTGATCCTGACAGTTTGACCTGTGCATACTGTTCATGACATAGCTCGGTTTATAGGATTTCGAATGGGCTGAAATTTTGTTGGTTGATAGTTAAGATCCAAATCTACAACTTTTATGTTGAACACCTTTCTAGAATCGGAGGTCTAATAGGTCATATTGGGCTTGAAAGTCAGAACAGAGGAGCTGTCACTAGGCCTGAGCAGTATGCAATAATCAAACCATATCTTGAGTTGTAGAAAAGATATTTAACCCAAACTAATGGCATTTGAAAGCTAAGATCCAGGTCTACAACTTTTATGAAAATCACATTTCTAAAAAATGATGTATTCAATGACTTCAAAATTAAATAATTTTGAAGACAAAGAATCTCCATAATTTTTCACTCATTTTTCACTCATCCACTCACTCAGACTCAGGCCCCTTGTCATTTTGTATCCCTAATCCTCTATAAAAGGTACCATTGGTAGATCATTTAAGAAGTCTTGGTCCTAGAGGCCAAGATCATGTTATTGTGTTGTTTGTTTATTTTGTTGTAATTTCCTTTTGTTCTAAATTGAAGTTATGTTCTTCTTCTTCTTCTTCTCTCTTCCTTTCTTCTTGTCTATGAGTAACTAAGTTTCATTTTGCTTAGGTGAAAGGGTGAAGCTCTTGGTAATGAAATAAGGTTAGATTAATATCTTTCTTGTGCTTAAATGATATATTTTTAAGTGGTCATTATACGTATTGTATTTTGTTTCCAATCAATTTAGAAACCCTCCTTGTAAAGTGGAGTTCTTGATTTGTTTTAGACAAGAGATTGGCACAATGAATGCTTGAACCCATCTACAAGTGGTGGTGTTAGAAACCCTCCTTGTAAAGTGGAGTTCTTAATTTGTTGTAGACAAGAGATTGACACAATGAATGTTTGAACCCATCTTGAACCCATCTACAAGTAGTGGTGTTAGAAACTCTCCTTGTAAAATGGAGATCTTGATTTGTTGTAGACAAGATTTTGGCACAATGAATGCTTAATCCCATTTATGAGTGGTGGTGTTAATAGATGATTAAAGGAATCATAATATAATTACGTATATAATTTTTAATGAACTTTGAACGTTGTATTTTCTGATTAGAACCTCTGTTATGTGTGGATTCTAATTGAGTTATAAAAGAATTAATCTTGTCCTTAATTTATTTACCAAGAGTGATCTCCTAGCCCAAGCAATTTCTTTTTATTTGTGACCAAGTTTTATCACCTTTATTGTTGTAACAAAATATTTTTCTTACGTCAAATAAATTTTTCTTCATCAATTCCCTGTGGATCGACCTCGGACTCCCGAGAATTTATTACTTGAAACAACCTGCACTTGAGTTTACAACTTAACTTTTAATATCACATTAAGTTTTTGGTGCCGTTGCCGAAGACTTGATTTTAATAATAAATTTATTGAGATCTTTTCTATATTTTGTATATATTTTTGTAATTTTTTTCTCTTTTCTACTTTTTTTTTTTTTTGTACATACTAACGTACTAACTCTTTTGTACTCTCCTTTCTCCCTCTGTAATCTTCAATCATTAATGAAACAATCTTGACTCTTCTCTTCTTCCTCCTTCGTTAAGACCTTGGTAGGGCTTTGCCTCTCTCTCGATTTTTATGTTTTAAATTTACTTTCTGCACTTTATTTTCTCGTATTTTATTTTTTACACTTTATTTTCTGTATTTATTTTTTGTTATTTATTTTTTGTCATTCATTTTTGTTTACTAACTTACTAACATAATTACTAACTATCTAACTCTCTTACTAACTGTCTAACTTTTTACTTTATCAGCTATCTAACTTTTTACTTCACTTATTTCTAACATTTTAATTTATTTACATGCTAACTTTTTAATGTTTTTACTTATTAACTTATTTGGTGGCTGGTTTATACCACACCTTTGTTAATATTTATTTGTTGGTTGGTTTATACCTCATCCTTGTTAATATTTAATGACAGGTTTATACCGCCTACTTGTACATTACTATTTCTTTTTTAAGTCACTTATTTATGCTTAATTGGTATCGTGATTCAAATTATGGTCGTTTGGTTAACATTAATCCTGGTATTTTATATATTAATCTGTTTGCATCATACTCACACACAATTGACACAATGGCTGAACACGAAAGTGTACATGATGAACATGAAAATCAACCGCTGCGAACCATGTATGAATATTTGCAACCACCTCAAAATTCTAGTCCATCATGTTTTATCTTTCCACTCAATGCCAATAATTTTAGATTTAAGCTAGATTCATACAATCTGGGATGGAGAAATCACCCGAACTTCAGTTGGAGGAATAATAATCAAGCATAATTCATGTAACTACCACCTCCTCAAGCACAACTAGATTCTCAAAATTCTCAAGGATATGCACCTTTTGTCCCACCATACAAGAATAACCTTGAAGAAACATTGTATGCATTCATGGAAAAGCAAGATGCCATTATTAATCAAAACACTCAAGCCATGATTGTCATAAAAGACACTCTTACTAAACTTTCTTCTGCACTCACTATTCATAAGAAAGGAAAATTTTCTTTTCAACCTCAACCAAATCCCAAGGGTCAATGCAGTCTAAATGATGGTAATTCAGAAAATCAATAAATAGATCAAGTCAAGTCAATGATAACCCTTAGGAATGGAAAGGTTATTGAAGAAAGTAAGGAGATAAAGAGCCAAGTGTCCAAAGTGATGAACTCCTTAAGTGTGAATGAGCTAGAGGATGTGGAAAAGAATCAAGATAGTAGTGATGCTGTGCTACCCAAGGAACCTGAGGTGACAAAAAGTCTTGTTAAGCCAGAAAATGATGATGAGGGCCACCAGACATACATGATTGACTCAATCATAGATAGGGAAGTTTCTACAACCCATGATTTTGATTCCCTTGAGAATTTTCTTATTAATTCTGAGTTTGATTCTAGCAGTAATCCATCTGAAGTAATTGATATTTGTACTATTTTTTATAGAACTCAGGATCATGACACTCAAGCATGGCAACCAAAGTTTAAGGACTTGCTTAAGAAAGCTTGGAGCATTGCTGATAAAAAAAGTGTTCGTCCCTTGGTCTGTTCTTATAAAATTAATTTGGAGGAAGGTAAATGGTCAGCAGTTGAGGCCATAACTTGAGTTGAAGGATCCAGATGTAGCAGAGACTTTGGTAGACGATCCTGTCTACCAATGCTAAGGTAAGTTTTTAGTATTTCATGTTTTTATTGAGTCAACTTAAGTGCCTCCCAAATTTTGCATGCTTGTTTATTTCATTTTACTTTATTTTTTTTTTTTTTTTATTTTTGTCATTGTTAACCATTGTCAAGATGTAGTTATTCTCTTCTCATCTAAGCATTTCGAGTATGTGACTTTTCCCTATTACTTTATTTAATTTTGTCCTAATAATTTCTTTGACATATATTGATGATTATTTCTTCAGTTTGGATTTAATTTTTAACATTGAGGACAATGTTGTGATCTGGTTGGGGGGAGGATAGTTGTGTGAATAATTGTAAACAAAAAACAAAAAAAAACTAAAACAAAAAACAAAACAAAAATAGGAAGTGTGTTTATTAATATGTTTGTCGTGTTTATATGTTTGTCAGCAATTTACCTACAACAAAACCAATTAGGGATGGCAGAGTAAGGAGTAATTTTACTCTTGAGACACATCTAAATTGGGGTAGTAACTATTTTGTATAGAAGTAGCAAATGGATTTAGGGATCATGGCATGGTTGAATAAATTGTCTTCTTTCTTAAATTTCATATGCTTGGTTATGGATGTTAAATTGATAGATTAAGAATGATGGATATATGTCTTGTGAGATTTTGAGCCTATCGATGAATGGATTGAACATCTGTACTATTCTCTTTTTTCTTGTGTGATTTTTTTTCACTCATGGAATCGTTACTCTAGAACTTGCTTTGATTCTTTTTTAGGCTACATTTTCACATGCAAACATAAACATGATTGAGACATTTTTCTTGAAATAACTACTTTGACCAAATAGCCAACCTTGTATATTTTCCCTTGTGTACCTCCTTTGAGCTTATTTGACAATTCCTTGTTTCTAGCTCATAACGTGCCTTAAAAAAATTATATTCTTACCTAACCTTAAGGAATAAGAGAGCATTGACTTTGTTATTAGTTGAGTTTTTTAATAAGTGTGGGGGTGTGTGTGCAAAATGTTCCTAAAAAAAAGAAAGAAAAAAAAAGAAAAGAAAAGAAAAAAAAGAAGAGCTGACCACCGCTGCAATCAAAGAATGCACATTGTGACATATTCATACCTAGAATGAGAGTGGATGTTTGGAAACAACAGGAAAAGAATAAGAATATTTAGGCCTAACAATGAATTCAACCTACCAATTTGGCATTGATCTTCAACAAAACATTAGTCAAATATTAGTCATTGTCCTTTATGAGAAGGAAGCAAACAGAGAAGAAACTAAGAAATCCTTGGGAAATTTAAATTGAATGTTCTCAAACATCTTCTTCACTCTAACTGTATCATAATGCTCTTCTATTCTCTTTGGTATTTAACTTGTTAGATCTATATTACCTTCTCCTTTACCTTGACCTCATTACAACCTTGAATAAAGTCTTCATTATTTGTGTGTGCATATGTTCTGAGTAGTGGAGAAATAGAAGATAAGCAAGCTTATGGTAGTACAATTTTCATGGGTTGAATTGAGTGAAATACCTACCTTCTAAACACTTGAGGGATTGAGAGTGAATCTTGTGAAGATCTATTATTCTTGACTTATGCTTTTCAATTAAAGTTTCCTTGCGTGTTGGTTTGAGATGTGAAGAAACGTTACCTCATAAATGTTTTGATTACTTGAATGATTGGTTGCTCTTCATTCTTAAATATTATTAGAAATTGAGTCTTTTAAAGTGTTTAGCTTTTGAGTCTGTTTCATTTTTTTTAGTTTTTGTCTTATGTGTTTTGCCCAGGAGTACAAAAAGCTGAATGTGGGAGAATTTAATAATAACATATTTGATACATTAATAAACTCTCATTTTCAGTCATTTACACTCTCCATGCACTTAATTCATTGATTTTGGTTATGTTTTGTAAGTTTGGACTCAAATTGTACTTAATTAAATTTTTCAGCATGATTTATATCTTATACTATTTTTGTATTTGGACCATATCTTGGGCGGTAGGTGGTCTTTTTAGGTGATTTTGATGTCATTTGAAAGATAAGAGAGAGCTCTACAACTTTTATGAAAATGTCAAAGGCCTAATCACACGATTGGATAACTCAAATTAGAGTTGAAGCAAGAACCAGGGTGCTGATCCTGACAGCTTGACCTATGCGTACTGTTCATGAACCAGGTTGCTGGGCTGAAATTGTGATGGTTGATAGTTAAGATCTAAATCTACAACTTTTATGTTGAACACTTTTCCAGAATCTAAGGTCTAATGGGTCATATTGGGCTTAGAAGTCAGAACAGAGAAGTTGTCACTAGACCTGAGCAGTATGCAGTAATCAAACCATATCTTGAGTTGTAGAAATGATATTTAACCCAAACTAACAGCATTTGAAAGCTATGATCCAGGCCTACAACTTTCATGAAAATCATGTTTCTCAAAAATGACGTATTCAATGACTTCATAACTAAATTATTTCGGAGATAAAGAATCTCCATAATTTTTCACTCATCAAAAGTCATTTGACATTTTCCACTCATCCACTCACCCATGACTGAGCTCCCTTGTCATTTTGTATCCCTAATCCTCTATAAAAGGCACTATTGGCAGATCATTTAAGAAGTCTTGGTCCTAGAGGCCAAGATCATGCTATTGTGTTATTTGTTTATTTTGTTGTAATTTCCTTTTGTTCTAAATTGAAGTTATGTTCTTCTTCTTCTCTCTTCCTTTCTTCTTGTCTATGAGTAACTAAGTTTTATTTTGTTTAGGTGAAAGGGTGAAGCTCTTGGTAATGAAATAAGGTTAGATTAATTTCATTCTTGTGCTTAAATGATATATTTTTAAGTGGTCATTATACATATTGTATTTTTTTTTCAATCAATTTAGAAACCCTCATTGTAAAGTGGAGTTCTTGATTTGTTGTAGACAAGAGATTGACACAATGAATGTTTGAACCCATCTACAAGTGGTGGTGTTAGAAACCCTCCTTGTAAAGTGGAGTTCTTGATTTGTTGTAGACAAGAGATTGACACAATGAATGTTTGAACCCATCTACAAGTGGTGGTGTTAGAAACTCTCCTTGTAAAGTGGAGATCTTGATTTGTTGTAGACAAGATTTTGGCACAATGAATGCTTAATCCCATTTATGAGTGGTAGTGTTAATAGATGATTGAAGGAATCATAATATAATTACATATATAATTTTTAATGAACTTTGAAGGTTGTATTTTTTGATTAGAACCTCCGTTATGTGTGGATTCTAATTAAGTTATAAAAGAATTAATCTTGTCCTTGATTTATTTATCAATAGTGGATCTCCTAGCCTAAGCAATTCCTTTTTATTTGTGACCAAGTTTTATCACCTTTATTGTTGTAACAAAATATTTTCCTTACGTCAAATAAATTTTTCTACATCAATTCCCTGTGGATCGACCTCAGACTCTCTAGAATTTATTACTTGAAACAACCTGCACTTGGGTTTGTAACTTAACTTTTAATATCGCATCACTTGTCACTTGTAGAACTTGAGCATAAAACATTTTGGGCCATTAAAGCTTTCAACCTAAACCTTGATGATGCTTGCAAGATACGCAAATTATAATTAAATGAACTTAAGGAATTGAGAAATGATATATATGAAAACTCAAAGATTTATAAAGTTAGAACAAAAGTTTTTCATGATAAATCAATTTTGAGGAAATCTTTTGAAATTAGTCAAAAGGTTTTGCTTTATAATTCTCGTCTTCAAATATTTCCTGGAAAATTAAGATCTAGGTGAAGTGGCCCTTTCGTTGTCAAACATGTGTATCCACATAGGGCCATAGACATTGAGAACCCTAAGAATGGTAATGTATTTAAGGTCAATGGACAAAGATTCAAACCATTTCTAGAAACCCAAGTTGTTGAGGTAGAATCCATATCCCTTTCTAATCCATGTTATAAGAAGAATTTATTTTAATTTTATTGTTTTCTTTTTGCAGTTCTTTGTGACTCCGATTAAATGGCGGATAACAGTACTCTATGACTCTCAAGTCAGTTTATTTTTTAATTTCCCATAATAACTTATTCCTTCTCATTTAAAGTGGATGTCATTCTCTCGAATTTAAAAAAGCATTTTCCTTCTCTTCCCTAAAATGCTCTAATAAAAATCTACAAAGCTGGGTGTGAAAGATTGAGAATGTTAATGCACAAGGACATCTCGAAAGATATACGCTGGATAATTGAAGCAAAAGTTTGTTTAGTAGGTGAATCTTCAAATTCATTTGCCTCATACATGTTAGGTCTCGGTAAAAGTTCGTATTCTAAAAGGAGAAGAGCGAAAAGAATGCAAGTTTGTCATAAATGTGCATGATGGAATTGTAACAAGTGATGACGTTCTTTGGGGATGGTTTTCACAAATCGAGAAGATAAAATATACTTTATTAAGAATAGACTGAGTAAGTAGTCATTAAATGATATCTTATTGACTCTTGAGACGCATTCTTGTGGAGTTGTGCATTGTGAACTTCTTAATTTGTGGAATCTCTTCAGGGACTAACAAAAGTGTTACAGTCTTGGGAATCTAACTCAAAAAGATCCTGTTTGCTAATTTATAAGAAAAATGGATGGGAAGCTTATCTTCGACTCATAGAAGGCATTTAAGTCGTTACTGGACGTAAAACTAGAGGAAGATGTAAGCCACAATCATAACAACATGTATGTTATTATCTTATTAATCTAAAAAACAAAGGCGATCAAAGAGTACTAAGCTCTTAATTGAGTGTGGAGCCCCTGCCAGTGGCAGACGCGTCATTGACTCGAGTGGACCTTTGCACATCGGTCCGTAAATAAAGTTCATGTGTCATGCTTTATAGAGAGCCGCATTGTCCATTCCCAGGATTTTCCCAAGCTCTGGATGATTGATGGACAAATTGAAGCATCCCGTCTTTACAGTGCACATGAAACTATCATTCAGCCATATGCTTACTTTTATTAGTAGGACTCTATGGCGAGTTCTGACTTGCTGCGACAGAGTACCACCTTCTTAAAAGTCTTTAATAAGGTTTGCAGGAAGATAGGGCTATTATTCTGTAAGCAGGATAGAGAGAGCTCAAAGGTTTTTGTGACCTATTTTGGCAGGTGTTCCTAATCCTTGTGGAGTTCTTATGTTGCACTGGTGACATGCAACTCAAAGATATGTCACCTACTGCACTGATGACATGCAGTATAAAGATATGTCATCTTTGTTGAATAAACGGGTGTGAGAGCCTAGCCTCCTGTTTTGGACTGGTTCCAGCTCTCATTTTATCTTTTCAAAAATAATAATAATAATAATAAAATCAGCATTTCTTAATTTCAAACTTTTCTAACAACAGTCAGCCTACTCATATAGGTACTATCATTACATTTTCTATTCTTTTCCCTATTTAAACACTCAATTTTCTTCATTTTCATCCAACTTATAATCATTCAAAGGGAGAATGAGTGTAGAAATGGAGGGAGCTTCTGTTCGTTGACTTACAAATATTTGTGTCTTTTGTGGATCAAGGTTTGAGAAGAATAGAGAGTTTATAAGGGTAGCAAGTACTCTTGGAAAAGTGCTAGCTGCGAGAAAAATTCATGTAGTATACGGGGCAGGTAGCTTTGGGTTAATGGGAGTTATATCAATAACTGCACATCTAAGAGGCAGTTAAGTTTTAGGTATCATTTCTAAAGCTTTAATTGAAAGGAACATCATTGGCAAGAAAATTAGGGAAGAACTTTGAGTATCAACTATGCATGAATTGCTAAAATGCTTGACAACTCTGATGCGTTCATTGCCTTACCAAGTGGCTATGGTACTTTGGAAGAAGTTTTTCAAATTGTCTCTTGAGCCCAAATGAACATCCACCATAAACCCATAGGTTTATTGAATGTTAATAATTTCTTTGATGGTTTGTTATCTTTTCTTGACCATGTCGTGGATTAGAACTTTATCACATCTTCAACAAGACGACTCCTTGTCTCTGCTTCCACTGTCGATGAGTTAATTGATAAATTACAAACTTTTATTTATGAACCTAATCCAATAATAGCTCAGATAGATTAGTCAGAAGAAAGCAACAAGGAATGCGAGTTTGATCTAACACTACATTTATAACTTTCTTTTACCTTTGGTTTTTGTTATTGTACTTTGTTTCTATTTAAATTTGTGTCAAGTTTTTCTTTTCAGTAATTACCACAACTGGTAATATCTTCTATCTTTTACCTATCTATATTTTAATATTGAGGACAATGTTTTGATCTAGTTGGGGGGAAGGATAGTTAACAATAAAAAATAAAAAAAATAAGGAAGTATGTTTATTGATATGATTGTCAGTAACTTACTAATAGCAAAACTAATTAAGGATGACAGAGTAAGGAGTAAGTTATGCCCTTGAGGTAAATTTACTCTTGAGATACATCTAAATTGGTGGCAGAGTAAGAAGTAATTAGGTAGATAACTATTTTGTGTTGATTTGTGGAAGTAACGAAGTTTTATCGTTTGATTTCTTTTGAAAGATTCAAGTGAATGCACTCTCACATCCTTTGAAGCAATTGAAATTCAGGGATCATAGCATGATTGAATAAATTGTCTTCTTTCTTAAATTTTACATGCTTGGTTATGGATGTTGAATTAGTGGATTAAGAATAATAGATTTATGCCTTGTGAGATTTTGAGCCTATTGATGAATGGATTAAACATTTGTACCATTCTCTTCTTTCTTGTGTGATTTTTACTCATGAAATTGTTACTCTAGAACTTGCTTTAACTCTATTTGAGGCTACATTTTTACATGCATACATAAACATGATTGAGGCATTTTTATTGAAATAGCTACTTTAACTAAATAGTCAACCTTGCATATTTTCCCTTGCTTAACCCATTTGAGCTTATTTGACTATTCCTTGTTTTTAGCTAATTATATGCCTTAGAAAAAAACATGTTCTTACCCAACCTTAGGGAATAATAGAGCATTGACATTGGATGAGTTCTTGAACAAGTGTGGGGGTGTGTGTGCAAAATAGTTGAAGAAAAAGGAAAGAGTAGTTGTCTTCTTAAAAAAAAAACAAAACAAAAAAAAATAAAGTGTAAAGAAAGGTCAACAAGGTAAAAAAAAGGGAAGCAAAAAGAATATATAAAAGGGAATTTGAATTAGGTAAAGTTGAGATGAACTTTCATACTTGTCATTTGAACTCAACCCTAATACTCTTTTATTCTCTTTAATATTTAACCTGTCATATCCATATTACCCCCTCCTTTACCTTGATCCCATTACAACCTTGAATAAAGACCTCTTGGTTTGTGCGTATGTGTATTTTGACTAGTGGAGAAGTAGAAGATAAGCAAACTTATGGTAATGTAATTTTTCATGGGTTGAATTAAGTGAAATACCTACTTTTTAAACACTTGAGGGATTGAGAGTGAATCTTGTGAGGATCTATCATTCTTGACTCTGCTTTTTATTTGAAATTTCCTTGCGTGTTGGTTTGAGATGTGAAGAAATGTTACCTCATAAATATTTTGATCCCTTGAATCTTTGGTTGCTCTTCCTGCTTATAAACTTTTTGCATTCTTGAATATCATTGGAAATTAATTCTTTTAGAGTATTTAGCTTTTGAGTTTGTATTATTTTTCCTTGTTCCCAAGCTTCAGTCTTATGTGTTTTGCCCGAAAGTGCAAAAGTTAAGTATGGGAGAATTTGATAGCAATATATTTTATTCATTTAATAATCCTCTCACTGGGCTTCTTAAGGTTGAATTAGGCTTAATCAAGTTGATTTTGTCAGATTTTATGATATTGGGCCTAATTAAATCATTGAAGGAATTATTGCATGAATTGACCTTAATTTTTCTATTTGGCAGGGTTCAATAAATTAGCTATAATCTGAGTTATAAATATTTGATTGATATGATTCTAGACTTGTAGGAAAGCTAAGACAATTCTCAACAAGTTTCATGAAGACCTCAAGAGAGGAATCGCACGTTTGGATAATTTAAATTGAAGTGAATGCAAAAGTCAAAATTTTGATCTTAATAGCTTGACCTTTATGCACTCGTCAGCTTATTTCTTAAGCTATAGGAGTTTAATTGACACCAAACTAAGCTCAAATGAAAGCTAAGACACAAATCTACAACTTTTATGAAGAATATAAAAGTTAGATATGATGTCTAGTAGGTCATATTGGGTCTAGAATTCAGAACAGAGGTACTATTACTGGAACCCGAATACTGTGCAATGATTGGGCCATATCTTGGGTTGTAGAGGTTCATATTATAATGAAACTAGTGGCATTAGAAAGCTGAGACAAAACTCTTCAACTTTTATGAAGACTATTTACATAATAGGTGACAATATGATAAAGTTATAGTCATGTGAACATAGCTGAATTGGTTGAGCGGGGAGACAAGCATAGCAATAATTTTTCACTCATCCACCCACTCATTAACAACTCTAGCGTCATGTTCCACTCATCCACCCACTCATTAAACAACTTTCTTGTCATTTTATACCCTTCATGCTCTATAAAAGGCACCATGGGCTACTCATTAGAAGTATCTTGGTTTAGAAATCAAGATCTTATTATTGTATTATTTGTTTCTCTTGTTGTAGTTTTCTTTTGTTCTAAATAGAAATTATGTTCATCTTCTTCTTCTTCTCTCTTTCTTTTTTCTTATTTATGAGTAACTAATTTTTATTTTGCTTGGGTGAAAGGGTGAAGCTATTGGTAATAAAATAAGGTTAGATTAATTCATTTCTTGTGCTTGAATGTTATATTATGAAGTGGTCATTATATGTGTTGTATTTTGTTTCCAATCAATTTAGAAACTCTCCTTGTAAAGTGGAGATCTTGATTTGTTGTGGACAAGATATTAGTACAATGAATACTTGAACTTATTTACAAGTGTTGGCGTTAGTAAATAATTAAATGAAGCATAATATAATTACATATATAATCTTAAATGAACTTTGAATGCTGTGTTTTTCGATTGGAACCTCCGTTATGTGTGGATTCTAATTAATTTATAAAAAGAATTAATTTTGTCCTTAATTTACTTACCAAAAGTGGATCTCCTAGCTTAAACAAATCCTTTTTATTTGTAAACAAGTTTTATCATCTTTATTGTTTTGACAAATCCTTTCCTTATCTCGAAGAATTTTTTTTTATCAATTCCCTGTGGATCGATCTCAGACTCCTGAGAATTTATTACTTAAGACAACCTGTACTTAGATTTACAACAATATCAAATTTTGCATCATGAAGCTTGGAAAGACATACGATATATGAAAGCTCTTATTTCTAGTGGCACTACTTTAAGTTACCTGATATGGCAGGAGAAAAGAGGAAAGGGTTTTGTCTCGACCGAAGTACAAGACCTTGAACCACCTACTCACATGTTCAACAACTTGATTGACTACCAAGCTGAAGCTGAAGGAAAGTATGAGATATCCAATCTACAGTTTAGTAAAAGAGAAGCTATGTTGGCAACCAGAGAAGCTATGCTTGTAGTCGAAACTGAAAAAATGACCACCCAAAAGAAAGTATGGGCCTTTGAGTTGACAAATGCCAAAAGTAAGGTGCAAAACAAGGAGGAAGGGTCTACGCGAATGCAACAAGAAATAAGGAGATTGAGAGAAATGTGTTAAGTTCTTGAGGTGACTATTGGAGAGAAAAATATGAAACTCATATCACTTAATTAGAAAATTGAAGTTATGCGGTTGAAGGTGCATACTATAAATTCTAGATTAGAGGCTAATCTCAGAATAGCTACTCATTTACGAAAAGAAAAGGCTTCATTAGAGTAGGGAAAAAAGTATTTTGACAATAGAAGCATGCACTTCGAGCAATAAAACCAAGAGTTATTGAATAAGACTTGTGGCCTAATCAAAGATGTCCAAGTGGTAGCAGAGAGAGCTAGAAAAAGAACAAGAGAAGTGAAAGAAATTGAAGCAAGGATGCTGCCTGGTGAAGCTCAGGAGTTCTTAGCTGACATCAGGAAAAACTTTAACTATATCAACAAATTTCATTGAAGCTTAGAGAGGACTTAAGAGCAATAGTTATTTCATGGACTCCTTGTAAATCTAAATTTATTTGGAAGTTTCTATTAATAGGAACCTTTTATGTTTTCTTTGAAGTTTGGTGTGGCAATGAATGACATTTAGCAATATTTTTTACAATTTTGGACCATGTTCATACATCCAAGCATATTTTAATTTGAATTTTTTTCCTGCATTATTCACGCCATTTTTAAATTTTATTTAAGGAAATAAACAAAGTAGAATAACTGTCTCAAAAGCACCCTTATTGGACTCGATCTTAAGCAAAGATCATGGCTGTGGAAGAGCGTGAAAAGACTCAAGAAGAGTAGGAAAATGAGGTAACTCAGTTGAAGGAACAAATGGCTAAGATGCTGGAGATGAAGGAATCCCTTTAGAAGAATAAGAACACAAATGGGGACCCTTTTGGAAAAAAATGTAGAATAACCTGTTTTTACAAACACGCATGGTGTTAGTCAAAATGGCATATTACCACTCACTTTTTACACAAGTAATTCATCACAACCTCAGGTAATACCCATAACAATTCAATCAAGTGGCACTCTTTTGGGTTGCATCCCACCACATACCTCAAACTCTTCAGGCTTTGTCCCACTACATAATACCAACTCTATAGGCTTTATCCCACCATTTATCACCAATCCTCTAGGTTTCATCTCACCATATACTACCAACTCTACAGGCTTTATCCCACCATTTATCACCAATCCTCCAGGTTTCATCCCACCACATACCTCCAACTCTACAGGCTTTATCCCACCATTTATCATCAACCCCCAAGCTTCATGCCACCACAGACCACTAGCTCTTCAGATTTCATCCCACCACTAATCACTAACCCTCCAGGTTTCATCTTACCACAATCGAACAATTCTTCATATGGTAATCCAAACTCAAGATAACCAAATACCATCTTCCAATCAAGCCCTCAAATCAGAACTATACCCCAACTTTTTCCTTTTTTCACATCACAATCTAATTCTTAGCCTAAAAAGAAATTGGATGTTCTCAAAAAGAGGTCGCAGGCTATAGAAGGAGGAAGAAATTATGGCATATGAATGCTTTAGAACTTTGTCTCGTCTCGGATGTTGTGATCCCCCAAAGTTCAAAGTGCCAGCGTTTGATAAGTACAAGGGGACCACTTACCGGAAAAGCCACTTGACTATGTATTATCGCAAGATGGCTTCATATGCCAATGATGACAAATTGCTAATTCATTTCTTCCAAGGGCAGTTTCAAATTTGTACACACACCTCAACAAAGCTCACATACGTTGTTGGAAGGATTTAGCTAATGCCTTTGTAAAACAGTATAAATACAACATTGACATGGCAACAGATGGAATGCAACTACAAAGCATATCTAAAAAAGATGTTGAGAGCTTAAAAGAATATGCTTAAAGGTGGAGGGAAATAACTACGCAAGTAGAACCCCTTTGTCAAAGAAAAAGATGTTTGTTATATTCATTGATACACTTCATGCACCATTCTATAATCGTATGATTGGGAGTGTGTCGTCAAATTTTTCAGATATTGTAATAATTAGTGAAAGGGTTGAAAGCGGAATGAAAAGTAGGAAGATTACTGACAGTTTAACTGGGGCAGTTAGGTTCAAAAAGCCTCAGACAGAAAAGAAAAAAAAAGGGAGGTACACACTGTGATATATGATCATAAGGGAGTTGGCTAAGGAAAGTCCACTCAAGCCTTCGCAGCCCTTCAACAATTCCTTCATGCACCTTATATGCCTTGCCCCTAGGTTGCTAATGCGTCACAAGCACCATATTGCCAATCTTATCAATCGCCAATACCTTATTATCCATCATCTCCTACACAAACACCCTTTACATCGTTGCTTTAAGCAACCCAACCCTGGACCCAATACCAAAACAAAAGTAAAAAAAAAAGTCCAAAATAACCAAGAGAAAAAGCTTACCCAGTTTGATCTGATTCCCATGACATATATTAAGCTACTTCATCTCCTTATCTGTAATTCCATGGTATCTCCTTGCCCATTGAAACCCTTGGAACCTCCATACCCAAAATCATATGATCCCAACGCACGATGTGAATACCATGTAGGGGCTGTGGGGCATTCTACGAAAAATTGCTTTGCTTTGAAACATAAGGTGCAGGTTCTCATAAATGCCAAATGGTTGGACTTCAAAGAAAATATGCCAAAAGTGAACAAAAACCCTTTACCTAACCATGAAAACTCTGGGATCAATGCAATTTAAGGAACATTAGGGCATCAATTCAAAAGAAATGTTGCTGATGTTAGAACCCCAATGAAGATGGTCTTTAAAACTTGTTCTAAAATAGGGGTAGTGCAAACACAAAAGAACACACAAGTTGGGGAATGCCCTTTTCATGGAGGTATTGCTGAACATTCCATTGAAGACTGTGATGAGTTGAAACAGATCCTCCAAAATCTAATGGACATGTAACTAGTGCAAATAGGCTTTAAATATGATGGTAATGATGGCATAAATATAGTCGAGAAATCTATACTTTCTCAAGTTCAAATAGCTATTCCAAAACTATTAGTGGTCTATTACTACAAAAGTACACTCCCTCTGGCTTCTTGTGGTCCAAGGCCCATTACAATTCAAGTACCAAGTCCTTTCCCTTACAAAGAGACCAAAGTAGTTCCATGGAGTTATAGTGTGCAAGTCCTCAAGAGTCATCTTCAAAATAATATGGCAAGTATTATATTTTCCCCTGGAACTTCCTCCCCAATTACAAATATATCTGGGATTGGAGGAATGACTCGGAGTGGCCGATGCTATACTCCTGAGGAGTTACATAAAATTAAAGTAGAGAAAGGAAAGAGTAAAGTGGGAGAGACTTCTACAGAAACAGTCATAGCAAGACATGATGAACATAAAAAATAGGTGCTTGGCAAGGAGACTTGTGAGTTTTTAAAGTTTATCAAGCAAAGCAAGTATCAGGTGGTGGATAAGCTAAATCGTACTCCAACTAGGATATCTTTATTAGCCTTATTGTTAAATTCTAAGACACATAGGAAAATATTGATGAAGGTATTGGATCAAGCCCATGTTTCTCATGATATCACAGTTGACAAGCTTAGAGGCATTGTTGGTAACATCACTACAAATAATTTCATTACTTTCACTAATGATGAGATACTCGCTGAAGGAATGGGACATAACAAAGCACTCCACATTTCGGTGAAATGCCAGGAAAACATTATGGCTAGGGTGCTAGTGGACAATGGGTCCTCACTAAATGTAATGCCTAAATCGACACTCTCCAAGTTATCTTTTGACTGGTCTCACATAAAGCCGAGTACAATGATAGTAAAGGCTTTTGATAGCACAAGAAGAGAGGTGATAGATGAAATTGAAATCCCAGTCCAAATTGGGCCCACTACTTTCAGTATACTCTTTCAAGTAATGGACATAATACCAACTTATAGTTGCCTACTAGGGCAACCTTGGATTCATTCTTCTGGAGCAGTATTAGTGATGGCAACCATCACCTAGGAGGGGGTGAATTTGGTGATCACAAATTTTTAAAGCAATTTTGAGAAATTATACATTTTGATATTCTCAATCAACACGTGCAGCAGAATAAGTCTAACAAATATATAACTATTGTAGATTACTCAAATACAACTTGGTTATAGGATTAATCAAGTAAATAAGCTAGATATCAAGTTCTTAAAATCAAAACATCAAGATGACAAGATATGTAATAAATAAATATGTTGCACCAAATATTGAAATTAAAGAGTGTAAGGAAAAATTAATCAATCTCAAGAATTTATCCTGATTCAGCCACCAACCACTTATGGCCTACATCTAGAGTTGGCAAAATGAGCCAACTCGCCCCGACCCGTCCCGACTCGCCTCAACCTGCTAAAATACGGGGCGGGGTGGGTTGGCCCGTTTTAAGAAATGGGTTGGAAGAGTTAACCCACCTCGTTTTAAGGTGGGATGGCGGGTTGGCCTGTAAAAAAGATAAAATGAAAAAAAATAAACGGGTTGGCGGGTCAACTCGCTTAACTAGCCTATAATTTTTTTTAAAAAAATAATAAACAATAATGGTAAAAAATTACAAACCACATATTTATAGTTGAACATAGGCTACCATTAAAACCAGAATATCCTCCAGTTAAACAAAAGCTAAGAAGGATCAAACTTGAAATGTCTTTGAAAATCTGAGAAGAAGTTCAAAAGCAGTTTGATGCAGGTTTACTTACAGTTACAAAGTACCTTGAATGAGTTTCCAATATCATCCCTAATCGAAAGAAGGATGGGAAGGTTCGAATGTGTGTCGATTATCGAGATTTGAATTGAGCTAGCCCTAAAAATGGCTTTCCTCTGCCTCATATTGATGTTTTGGTGGATAACACTGCTCGAAATTCTTTTTTTTCCTTCATGGATAGTTATTCAGGGTATAATCAAATCAAACTGGCCCTAGAGGATATGGAAAAGATAACCTTCATCACTTTATGGGATACTTTTTGTTATAATGTAATTTCGTTTGGATTTAAAAATTTTGGGGCAACTTATCAAAGGGCAATATAGTAGCTCTATTCCATGACATGATGCACAAAGAAATAGATGTTTATGTTGATGACATGATCGCAAAGTCTAAGATAGAAGATGATCACGCTATCAACCTTTAGAAGCTTCTTGAGCAAATGAGGAAGTACAAGCTCAGATTAAATCTTGCCAAATGCACATTCGGTGTCAAATCAGGAAAGCTCTTAGGGTTTATGGTTAGCCAGAAAGGAATTGAGGTACATCTAAATAAAATTTAGGCAATCTTAGACATGTCAGCTCCTTGCATAGAAAAAGAAGTACAAGGATTCTTGGGAAGGTTGAATTACATTGCTAGGTTCATATCTCAATTGACAGCCATATATGAACTAATCTTCAAATTATTACGAAAAAACTAAGCAGTTGAATGGAATGAAGAATGCCAAGAAGCCTTTGAGATAACCAAGTAGTATTTACAAGAACCCCTAGTTTTGTTACCTCCAGTGCCAAGGAGACCACTCATCATGTACTTAACAATGTTTGAATGATCCATGGGTTATGTATTGGGCCAACACGACGAATTCGGTAGAAAAGAGCATGCTATCTATTACTTCAGCAAGAAGTTTATTGACTATGAGGTGAAGTATTCTATGTTAGAATACACTTGTTGTGTTTTGGCATGGGTCGCCCATCAGTTAAGACAATATATGTTGTGCTACACGACTTGGTTAGTGTCTAAAATGGACCCAGTCATGTGCATATTTGAAAAACTAGCCCTTATTGGGAGAATTGCACGATGGCAAGTGCTTTTATCAGAATACGATATTGTATATGTCACACAGAAAGTGATAAAAGGTTCTGCCCTTGCAGATTATCTAGCCAGTCATCCTGTTAATGATTATGGGTCAATGCAGTGTGAATTCCCAAATGAAGATATTTACTTGTAGAAGAAGAATCATTGAATGGTGAAAAATGGACTTTGTTGTTCGATGGAGCTTCCAATGCATTAGAGCACGGGATCTAGGTAGTATTGATTTCTCCCAAAAATGAATACATTCCCATTATAGTCAGGCTACATTTTGACTGTACAAATAACATAGCTGAATATGAAGATTGTGCTATAGGAATCTAAGCAGCAATAAAGTCAAAGGCAAGAATTTTAGAAGTATATGGGCACTCTGCCTTAGTCATTCATTAATTGAAAGGGGAATAGGAGATACAAAATGTCAAGTTAATCCCATAACAGGCTTATATCAAGGAGTTGACTGAACAGCTAGACAAAGTTACTTTCCACCATATTCCATGTGAAGATAATCAATTGCAGGCACATTAGCTACTTTATCATCAATGTTTGAGGTTAGTCATGGTGCGGACATCCCATTCATAAAAATGGAAAGTCATGATCTCCCTCAATATTGCCTAGCAGTTGAAGAGGAGGCAGATGGAAAGCCATGGTACCATGACATTAAATGTTATATCAAGAGTAAAGAATATCCATCAGGAGCCTCAGAAAATGATAAAAGGACTCTAAGGAAGCTATCAATGGGTTTCTTTTTAAATAGGGAATTATTCTATAAAAGAAATCATAATATGGTGCTTCTGAGATGTGTTGATGCAATAGAAGCTAAAAAGATCATCAAAGATGTCCATGAAGGCCCTTATGGGACTCATGCAAATGGGTATACAATGACAAGAAAAATCCTGAGGGCTGGTTATTATTAGCTAACAATGGAGATAAATTGCTTTGACTATGTGAGAAAATGCCACAAATCCCAAACATATGCTGACAAAATTCATGCTCCCCCAACATCTTTAAATGTACTAGCAGCACCTTAGCCATTTTTGATGTGGGAAATAGATGTTATTGGGCCCATTGAATCAAAATCCTTAAATGGACATCAGTTCATCTTGGTCTCAATTGATTAATTTACAAAATGGGTTGAAGCTACTTCTTATGCCAATGTGACAAAAAATGTGGTGATCAAGTTCATCAAAAGAGAGTTGAATTGTTGTTATAGTTTGCTAATTAAAATTATTATTGATAATGCAACTAATTTGAATAACAAGATCAAGATAAAGCATCATAATTCTTCTCTATATCGGCCAAAGATGAATGGAGTAGTTGAAGCAGCCAATAAAAATACCAAGAAGATCATTCAAAAGATGACTACGACATACAAGGACTGGCATAAAATACTTCCTTTTTCTCTTCATGGCTATCGAACATTTTTTCATACTTCAACAGGATCTATACCATTCTCTCTGGTGTTTGGAATGGAAGCAATGTTCCCCATTGAAGTAGAAATTCCTTCATTAAGGGTATTAATGGAAAAAAAATTAGAAGAAGCTAAATGGGTCCAAGCACGATTCGACCAATTAAACCTCATTGAAGGAAAAAGACTAGTTGCATTATGTCATGGTCAGCTTTACAAAAAAAGAATAGTGAGAGCTTACAAGAAAAAAATCTGCCTTCAACAATTTCACGAAGGAGACGTGGTACTCAAAAAGATCCTACCAATCCAAAAGGATTACAGAGGAAAATGGACTCTGACTTATGAGGGGCCTTATGTTATGAAAAAGGCTTTCTCTAGGGGAGCCTTAATTCTCACAAGGATGGATGGCGAAGATCTACCACTTTCTTATGAACTTAGATTTAGTCAAGAAATATTATGTTTGAAAGCATTATCTATCAGGTCAGCCAAAAAAAAATCCAAAAGAAAGAAGAAAAGAAAAAGAATGAATTAAAAAAAAGGAGCAAACAAGTAATCATTTAGTGTGCATTATATTTTTGTCTCGAAATTAAAGTTTTGAAAATAAGCAATCATGTCATGGTTTGAAAATGAAGATTGGTCATCTTTCTCTAGCCTTTGCAAAATTTCATCATCTTTATCCCTTGTTACCTCATCTTGAGCTTAAAAAAAATTCTTTAAAAGAACCTTGGACAAGGATCACCCCTATACTAGGGGTTACCATAAAGTAAAAATGGTGATTTCTGTGAAAAAAATAGGAATAAAAAAAAGAAAAAAAAGGAGGAAAAAGAAAAGGAAAAGAAGGAAAAGATTATAAAAAATGAAATGGCTCATAGCAAAGGGAAATGATGAAGTGAAAAAAGGAAAAGAATATAGAAGTGAGCAAAAAGTGTTAGTGATCTTGATAATGCCATTACAATTGACAAAGCTTATTAAGGATCCTTAGTCCTATTCAACCCTTAAACACTTACTTGAGCCTTATATCTTTCAATTCATAACCCTTAACCTTAGCCACATTACAAGCCTCAACAAGTCCATTCCAATCAATAAAAGGTTGTTGTCATTTTCGTTAACTTTAATTTTGAGACAAAAGGTTCACGCTCTTCCGAGTTTTCAATTCATTACTTCTAAAAAAAAGCCCACTAGGTTGAAAACTTGAAAAGAGTAGTCTAGGCAAAAATTAGGGTCAAAATGAAGAAATGGCACTTGACAACTTAAAGGGGATGAGACTTCATAAAAAGAAGTCTCCACACTGGGGCAATTCAAGTCTATGGAAACCGATCATGAGGGGTAGTTCATATCTTTATGAGCTAATTATGGGGTGTTCAAGATGATATAATGAGAATACCAACATTGGTCACTTTTAAGAGTATTACTAGAAGAACTGAAGAATCTCATTTCATTGTTCCCTTTTGTAAATTTTTTCACCCGTATCATATTGTGCTTCTTGTACCTTCTCTATCTCCTACATAATATTTATGATATTCCCATTATCACCTATTTTAGATTGCCATATGCATTTATTGTGATAAATGTATACTAAAAAGCAAAATGTGTGTCAACTCTACCAAAAACATTTGGAATTACTTTAATGATTCCAAAGGTTAAGGGGAACTTGATAAATCCTTAGTAAAAGGAATAACTTATGTTATTATATGTGGAAGGAAATTATTGTAAGAACAATGCACTCTGAAAGCAAGTAATCAAGCAATTAAGCCAAAGGCCAAATGAAGAGTTGATCGGCATGTTTTACTCTTATTCATCCATGCATCTGTTTGTGATCGAGTCCTTAAGGGTTGCTAATAAACAAAAACAAATGGTTAATGTACTTCCGTTCAAGCTGGTCATATGCATAAAGCATACATTGCATCATCATATTTCTCATAGCATTAAGTTGGCTAATTTTTATCTTTTATGCCTAGCTTCAATGGGTATACGTCCCCGTAAGCTTTTTACCTTTTTTGCCAAGCTTTGACAGGTGTACGTCCCCATAAGCTTTTTACCTTTTCTACTAAGCTTTGATAGGTATACATCCCCATAAGCTTTTTATCTTTTTTGCCAAGCTTCGATGGGTATCCATCCCCTTAAGCTAAAAACCTTTTCTGCCAAGCTTTGACAGGTGTACGTCACCATAAGCTTTTTACCTTTTCTGCCAAGCTTCAACAGGTATATGTACCCGTAAGTTTTTTTACCTTTATTGCCAAGCTTCGACGGATATACATTCTCGTAAGATTTTCCCTTTTCTTCCAAGCTTTGAAGGGTATACGTCCCCATAAGCTTTTCACCTCTTTTGCCAAGCTTTGATGGGTGTACGTCCCCATAAGCTTTTTACCTTTTCTTCCAAACTTCGACAGGTATACGTCCCCGTAAGTTTTTTTTACCTTTTATGCCAAGCTTTGATGGATATACGTCCCTATAAGCTTTTTACCTTTTCCGCTAAGCTTTGAGAGGTATACGTCCCCGTAAGATTTTTACCTTTTCTACCAAGCTTCGATAGGTATACGTCCCCATAAGCTTTTTACCTTTTCCAATCAAGCTTCAGTGAGTGTACATCCCTGTAAGCTTTTGATTTTTTTTGTCAAGTTTCAATGGGTACAAACCAGCTTGCTTTTAATTTTTCAAGATACACACCTGTTGCTTTTATTTTCCTCAGGGTACAAACCCGCTTGCATTTAATTTTTCAAGGTACAATTCTTTTTAAAAATTTTCTATGGTACACACCTGCTGCTTTTATTTTCCTCAAAGTACAAACTCACTCTCATTTAATTTTTTAGGATACAAACTCGCTTTCTTTTAATTTTTTAGGGTACAAACTCACCGCCTCTTAGTCACCATGGATCCTACTTCCCATCACTTCTGATGTCTCTTGAATTTATGAAAAATGTCCTTTGAACAAATTTGAATCAACACATTTGCTTTCTATTTCATTTCAAATGAAAAGTAAATGAGGGAGTTATTGATATTCAAATTTGTCCAAGACATTTTGAGCTTTGAGTTATTTTTAGGATAGAATCTAATGAGACAAAGAAACAATAAATAGTAAAAAGTAAAAACATAAAAAAAAGATAGTAATAGAATTTTTAAATTTGAACTGAGAGAAAAAGTGGAATCTCATTAGAAAGTTAATAGATAAATAAAGTTAAGATATAAGGGATTGGTGGAGAAAAATAGTAACAAATAGCTCAGAGTTAAGGGATTAGTTAAATAATAACAAAATCTATTGAGATAAGTGTTTTGATAAGACTCACAAAGTCACAATTTACTATAAATAAAACTCACATATAAGGAATATGGATATACTGCTGGGAATTCAAAATAAAAAAGAGAAAGTGTGAGACGCATTCAAGGATAGAGAAAGAGAAGGGGAGAGAGACTAAAAGGAAAAGAGAAGCCAGTATGATAGAGACCTTTGATTTTTGGGTCTTCACAAACCTCATTCTTCTGTCTAAACTTATATAACTCATAGAGGGAATATTCTACTATTTTAGCACAACTTTTTTGAGTTCACGGTGTTTGTTGGATTTTTTTATCCTTTCATGTGTGAAGGTTTTCTCATACATATTGTACATAATATTTTAAAAGGGAGAGGGTTGCTTTTCATGCTGTCACCTATGAGTCTCTTGTTTTTGAAGGATTTGATTGTTGACTCTTTTACCTGACGTGATTTGCAGCAATTATTACTTTTGATTTTTGAAGACACGTTACTTTTCTGCTTTGCCTATATTAGTTCTAACTTCTAATATTGGCTGAAGTTCACGTGAACTTCTATTGGGGGAGTTTTTATTAGTATTTATTGTTTTATTGACTATTTTAGATTATGTATTAAAATATATTTATTTTAAAATATATTTAGAAGTTGTTATTAGCAATGATAACTTTTAATTTATGTAATTTTTTTTTTTATAAATAGTTCAAAAGTTATTATGAGTGGCAGTGACTTTTGACTTGTGTAATTTTATTATTTTTAGTAAATAGTTCAGAAGCTGTCATAGGTGATGGTGACTTTTGACTTATGAATTTTTTTTTTATAAGTAGTTTAAAAGCCGTCATGGGTGATAGCGGCTTTTTACTTGTGTAATTTTATTTTTTCAGTAACATGAGGAAAAATAATAAAGCTTACGTGATAGTTAACAGTATATAAGAAATTATGGAATGATGAGTATAAGAATTAAATATTCTTCAATAATTTCCTATCATATTTATGAAAGTTAGAAAATTTATTAATGGAATATCAAAGTATCCATAATAGATACAATACTTTCAAACAAAGAAGGTTGCTGCTTGACTTTTGACATTGTTGTATCTATTAAGGATACTTTGATCTTTCATTAATAAAATTTTTAACTTTCATAAGTATGATAGGAAATTATAGGACTGCATTTAGTCTTTATACTCACCATTCTATAATTTTCTATACACTATTAACTATCACTTAAGTTTTATTACTTTTCCTCATGTTACTAAAAAATGAAAAATTATACAAGTCAGAAGCTGTCATCACCCATGGCGACTTCTGAATTACTTGCTAAAAAAAATTACACAAGTCAGAAGTTGTTATCACCCATGGCAGCTTCTGAACTACTTGCTAAAAAAAATAAAATTACACAAGTCAAAAATCGTCATCACCCATGGCGGCTTCTAAACTCTTTACTAAAAACAAGAATTACACAAGTCAAAAATCGTCATCACTCATGGCGGCTTCTGAACATATTTTAAAACAAGTGCATTTTGGTACATAATCTAAAAGGTTAGGTAAAATGATAAATAAAATAAAAAAAGCTATATTCTAATAAAAACCCCTTTATTCGGCGCTTTTTTTTAGAATATTATTTGTTCATTCCTTTTATTATAAGGTCTCCAATAATTTTCTTTTCATACAATAAAAGTTTAAATATCACATCTAAATAAAACAAAATTAATAAAATTTTAAAATAAATTCGATGACAAAAAAATCAGAAGAGATTGAGATGTCAATCATTTAAGCTCTTCTCAATATCCTTGAGGCTTATCTTTATTGGATCTCGCCAAGTGACCTGGCTTGATCTTATTTTTGAGTTGATTCGGGTCATCAACTTAGTTTGGGTAAAATTCAATTAACCTTTAAGTAGCTGGTTTGGATGACGAGTTAGGGAAATAAACCCATAGACCTGACTTGATGACCTAATAACCCGAAGCATAAACGTTTTACTTGCTTCATTTTACGCATAAAACTTTAGATTTCATAATGCTTACATTCATATTCAAATCCATTCCAGAACCCCTCATTCATCAAACCCTAGCCACCATGATGATCTAGTCCCCTCCTCCATGGTCAACCCCACCCACCAGGCCGATGGTCGATGGCTGACTAACCACCATGTGTTGTAGTGGCTTCTATGCTCAACGTCATTGCCTTAGCCATTCTTGGTCCTTCAATAGCGATTCTAATTCCATTCATTCTCCATTATTCTTACTCAACGAATAGTGTATAGAGACTCAACCACTCAACCCTTGCGTGGCTTCATGGTCAGCTCGTCCTCAGCCACCTTGTTGGCACGTGGGTGACCGACTAACCCCTACTAAATTTGGTTTCACATCTAGTGCTCAAGCTCATATTTGGTGCGACTGTGATATGCAATGGCTTCATTTTCCATTTGTTATTTTTCCTTTTTCTTTTTCCTTCATTCAAATCTGGTTTCAAATCTATGAAACTCAATTTTGTTGGCCTTTCATTTTCTAATTTTGTTTTAAATTTTATTACGCATGCTATTAGTTGTTGAGAAAAAAACAAAAACAAGAGCATAACATGACCATCTGACCCAAACCAACTTGTTTCATATCATATTGATTCGGTTTGAGTTATCTAAATTTTTTTCGCTAGAGCCGACCTAACTAATCCTACCTCTTATAATTGGTTTGGACTTAAAATCTCCTTGAACTCGAGTCAAACCGACCCGTGTGCACCCCTAATGCTATATTCTCTTAACAAATCTTTTCTATCTTTTTTAAATATGAATAATATTGTATTTTTTTCTTGAGATAATTAAATATCCCCATAGGTTTGGCTTATTTAAACCGTTCATGAGATTAATCATTGTGGTCATGTGAATAATATTGTATTTTTTTATGAGACCACGAAATATCCTCATAGGTTTGACTCATTGGATTAACCCCTATTCAGCGAGAGTACAAGAATTATGTGATTTTTTCACATTAGTTATTTCCCTACGATTTAAATTTGCGTCCTTATCTTAAGGACTTGAGGAAGCTTACCCCTCGCCCCACCTTCTATGGGTAGAATAATATTGTGTTTAGAACTCAAAAGTTGAAATATTTAATATATTTGTTGAATAATAAATAATTATAACTTTACGAGAATTAAACATAGTTATTAAACTCAAACTGACTATCGAATTGGTTGAGGCACAAAGTTAATGAGGTATGGGTTTAACCGGTGAGTCATTAATTGAACTGTTGAATCGGATAAAAATATATGTAAATATTTAATATAATAAAAGTATATATATATATATATATATATATATATATATATATCATATATGAAATATAATATTTATATTAATTACATAAAAATATAAAAAATATAAAAAAACTTTATTATTATTTATTATTATATAATATTTGTTTTGACTTCTAACCCTGGTTTACGTAGGTATTTAAGAAAGATTAAATTATTATAATCTAAAAGAAATTAGTTTACTTTTTAATTATGAAAAAAGAAAATAGAAATTAGAAAGTTAAGCTTTAAATTTTGAAAATACGTTTCCGTAAGTAATTGAAACAAATTTGAAATTTCCAGGCCATTGACATTTTAAAGAAGTATTGCAATTAAAAAATATTATTACTTGATTTATGTGCATGTACCGGGAAATAAACAAAATTATCATGTTTGCTACTTTTTCAATGAAGTGATCTTCAACTTCCCATAATCCCATTTCCATTTCCCCGGGTCTCTCTCTCTCAGACACACACTGCTCCTTCTTTTTATCGTATTTCTCGCATAGAAAATATAGATGCATCACTTTATGCAGTCACAATATTATGGATGCAATTATCACTACAATTGTATCAAACTACAATTATAGTGTGAAAAGGAGATCACAGAATGATGTTGTGGCTGCAACGGATGGCATCAAACTGTAACGGGACGCATCAGACTGCAACAAAGGCAACAGTGCTCCATTCCATTTTTTTCTTTCAAATAAAAAATCTCAGAGTTCCCATACACAAGATTCTTTCTTTTGATCAATTTCATTCACAAAAAAACAAAACTACCGCAGTGCCACACTACCATTTACTCAGTGTCAGAATCAGATTATCACTACTACTCAGCCTCAATTACTCACCTTTTATGCTTGGAGCTCAGTCTTTGTCTTTCACTCTCTTTGAAAACTCCCCAAATCCCAACTACTTACCTCCATGTTACAGATCGGCAACCATTAGCTAGTCCTCCATTAGATTGCAAGTCTAAAGTCTACAACCATCACTCCATCAGGCTCCTGCCGCTCATCAAATATCAGGTGAGGTCCTCTCAATTCTCTCCTCTATATCTGTTTTTGTTGTGTCATGTGGAGTTCTTTGGTGAGATTTGAGGATGGGTGTTATGAGTTGTTGGGAATTTCATGAATAAAAGCAAAACGAAAAAAGAATTCCCATCGAGGATCTATACGAAAAGGGGGCCATGATTCATAATTTTTCGAGTTTACCTCTTAAAACCAGATGAAAAATGATCAAAGCAAATCATCAGCATTGCAGCAATGACGGTGCCTCTACGTAATCCACACGAGAAGACTCACAAACATCCAACGTCTGCAATCTTGGAGTCCTATATCTCTAGCACAGTACTAGCTGCGAAAAGAAGAGAAACTTATTACTCTCTCACTCACTATTTTTGATAAGGTGCGGGTAGGGTTCGTGATGCGGTGTTTTGACAGCCCCTTAGCATTACTATTCATAATAATGACTGCCTTATGCGAGTGAGACTAACAACAGGGTTAGCTGTGCAACCTTGGACTCATCTGTTATGAGTCTGGCCCACGATAGAATCCCAGTCCAACTTGAATTCTCATTGCTCTAATTTAGTCTGTTCTATGTGTGTGACCCTGCATGTTCTCATGATATTGACAGTAATATTAATTTCTTATTTTAATATTACAAGTAGTGAGCGGTATCTAGCAACACATCATTGCTACTCAAGTAATGAGAATGTCAATGATTTGAGATAACCTTTCTGTGATCAATGTTTTCTTATAGTTTAATCCCTTTGTCAAGATATCTACATTTAACACAAGGCATTGTGTCACCCTTGTATAATTCAATCTTCTATTTCCTGATATTTGAGTAGACTTAGTAATAATAAATGAGATCAATATCTTATTGACTCATTTGAGCATGATCATGCATTTCATAGTCTCACTCAATCAGGGGGCCAAAAGTATCGTTCCTGTTATATAGGAGTGACAAATCCTATCTAGGTCACTCACATTCCTTTTCATGATTCGCAGTATATCCAATAATCAACTTTATAATCACCTTGTTATAGATGATATTTTATGGCATTAAAACATACAACTCCTCATTTAGGAATCATAGTGATTTCAGGTCAAAGAACCATATACACCATTGTCACTTTAAGAATCGCTTATGACACTCATGTAACAGTCCACACAGCGTTCTCATGGTGGGTCAGTCCACTACATCTTTACTCTAATATGTACTTATATGAAGACTTGATTTCTCATATCCATGACCTACGAGATGTGGCCTTATATAAGCATAGAAAACTAGTTGTTATGATTCTAGAGCTCCTGACATGCATTGGGCACAAACTAGCTATTATTAGCCATTATTTCATCTTTTCTGAAATTTGTCCTAAAGCTGACTTGAGTATAATGCTTCAATGAGTATGCTCATCTTTAGTTTAGCTGAATATTAACTCTGCTCAATTGATTTCATTTTCTGTTAATTTGATTTCTCATACATAGATCATCTTTTCATGTTAACTTGTATAAAAAATAATGCTCTTCTCGAATTCTTCATATTTGATTTGGTCTTGTGAAAAATCCCGCCTTGAAGCTTAACTTAAGCAAGTTTATAATGACCCTATTCATCTTCTATTCTGATTATCATCAACTCTAATCAACTAACTTTAACTCTTCTTAACTCAATTTCTCAATGTGTAGATGATCTTTCCTTATGTATAGATGATATTTCCTTATTGTTTTCCACGAGAAGACATGCTTTTCCAAAACTCTTCATCTTTTGATAAGGTCTTGTGAATTATTAAAACTTTATAACTTGAGATGACCTTGCTCCACTTGTAACTATGAATCTTTTGAAGTCTTGGTTATTCTCTAGTTGATTTTCTCATGTAAAGATGATTTGGTCTTGTTGTTCCTCATGAGAAACACTATATCTTATAGTGTTTTCACTCATTTGATATGTTCTTATAAGTTCTTCACACTTTATGGCTTGAATTAACCTTGCTCAACTATTGGCCTTGACCACTCTTCTCAAGTTTGCTTTGATGCTTCTCAAGTCTTCTGTGACTTTTCTCATCACAATTGGTGATCAACTAGCCATCCACTTAATATTTCTCACATGTAGAGCATAGGTTTGCATATAAGTAGTTAATAGAAACTCACAAAAACCAAGTTGATGCACTTTAAGAATGTAAGAGCAATAAGAGTAATAATGACATATTTTCAAATAGTTTGTTAATTATCAAAACTCAAATCAAATCACTCATCTAAGGGCTTTGGAGCTTACAACCATGACTTATATAAAGAATTTATATGTTGGTCAGGACCAAATTTATAGTAAACCGTAGGCCACATAAAGTGAAATTTACTTTGTAAGATTTCGATATATACCATGAAGTGATAGATATAGATGTAAAAAGTAACACTACTAGAAAATTGACTTTTAGAGACCAAAAAATCGGTCTCTAAATCAAGAAAATCGGTCTCTAAAATAATTAGAGACCGATTTAGAGACCGATTTAAATCGGTCTCTAAAAGTCTCGTCGCTAAATATTAGAGACCGATTTAGAGACCAATTTCTAAGAGACCGATTTTTCAGTCTCTAAATCAGTCTTTAATTTTTGGTCAAATTTTGGTCAAATATATTTCAAAAAAGTTCATTAGAGACTAATTTAGAGACCGATTTTTTAGAGACCGAAAAATCGGTCTTTAAATAAGTCTCTAAATAGGTCTCTAAATCAGTCTCTAAAGCATGAATATATTGTTGGTGTATGCCCTAGAGGCTAATACATTTTCTGTATTTACATAAATTCTATTATGCTATTTTATATATGAGGCATTTCATTTATTGTGTTTTTTTTATAAACATAATAAAGTCCTTAGAATAGTAAGTTTGATGTCATAGGACATCAAGTGGATGACTTGATCGTGAAATCCTTTTTGGTTACAACACTATTCTTAAATGTCCCTAGTCAAGTATTATTGTTAATTAGGACAACAATAATACATTGAGACTAGTATGTGTAGAGACTGATGACTGCATCTCACGGGTCATGGATATGAGATATCAAGTCTTCACATGGGTACATATTAGAGTAATGATGTACTGGACTGACCCACCATGAGAACGCTACATGGATCGTTACGTGAGCGTCATAAGCGATTCTCATAGTGACAATGGTGTTTGTGGTCCTTTGACCTGAAATCACTACGATTCCTACATGAGGAGTTGTGTGTTTTAATGCCATCAAACGTCATCTGTAACAAGGTGATTATAAAGTTGGTTATTGGATATACCGCAAATCATGCAGAGGGATGTGAGTGACCTAGATGGAATTTGTCACTCCTACATAACAAGAGCGATATCTTCGGGCCCCCGATTGAGTGAGATTGCGAAATGCATGGCCATGCTCAAATGAGTCAATATGAGATATTGATCTCATTTGTTGTTACAAAGTCTACTCGAGTATCATGAAACGAATGATTGGACTATACAAGGGTGACGCATTCCATGCCTTGTGTTCAATCTAGATATCTTGACAAAGGGACTAAACGACACGGAAACATTGGTCACGAAAAGGTTATGTCAAATCACTGACATTCTTATTACTTGGGTAGCAGCGATGTGTTGCCGTATATCACATCGCTTGTAATATTAAAATAGGATTTTAATATTACTGCCAACGTAATAAGAACCTGCAGGTCACACACATAGAGTAGACTAAAATTGGAGCAATGGATCCAAGTTGGACTCGGATTCAAATATGGGTCGACTCATAACAGATGAGTCTAGGGTTGCACAAATTTACCTTCTTCTTGCTGTCACACTCACTTAAGACAGTCACTATTATAAATAGTACTGCTAAAGGGGCTGCTAAGTGACATAATTCTGAACCCTAGCCGCACCTACAGAATAGTGAGTGAGAGAGCGACAGGTTTCTTCTCTTCTCTTCGCAGCTAGCACTGTGTGAGAGACGTGAGGCTCCTCTTTGCGGACGTTTGATGTTTGTGAGTCTATTCGTGTGGATACTGCAGAGACATTATTTCTATTATGGTGTTAGTGATTCACGCTTCAAGAGGTAAATCCTTTAAAAACTCAGATTATGGCTTTTTCATATGGATCCTCGGTGGGAATCCCTGTTTTCCGCTACGTGTTGTATCCGCAAAAAAAATTCCCAACATATATTATATGTTTTATAAAATCGGTCTCTAAGTTAGAGACCGATTTATTTGTCTCTAAAATTAGTCTCTAAAATCTCTCTAAATATATTATGTATTTTATAAAATCAGTCTCTAAATCGGGCTCTGATACCAGAGAGCAAGTGGAAGATCACGGGAAAGGTGAAAGAGACAGGATGAAAGAAAGTAGGAGAGCAGACGGACTGCTTTACATTGTATGTAAATGCAATGCAGAAAACAATTGTTTATTAAAGCATTAGAACCAGAGACTAAGCTCGGTATAAAACAGAAATAAAACAGAAATTAAAGTATAAGAGGAAAAAAAGGGGAAAACTGATTATCATTACAAGTTTGAAAGAGGGGAAAGGGGAAAGTTTCTCTCACTAACCTCTCTAAAGGGATCTAAAATTATGCATGCCTAACATCATGGGCAGACATCCATTTAAAGACTAAAAATTTTACTATTACAACAGTAACACTACAGTGTCCCGCTACAGTGAACAGTAAAATAGTAATCAGCCACACCGCTACAGTGTGTGTTTGGATGCATACCTTTGAAGACTTGTTTTGATGATAACAAACGCGAAGTATAAATAAAGATGATAAATAGACCAAGTCCAAGTTTATATTTGATTAGCATTAGGACTTAGGATCTATTGTACAGAGCTCACATTGATATCTCTTTGTTTTTGAAAGAAAAGAAAAGAAAAACTTGGTTTTAAACTCAGTATCTTTGAAAACATCTTTTTCAAAACCCTTTTTGAACTGAGTTATTCGAATAAAGCTTTGCTTATTCGAATAAACATCCTCACGTGATTTGTTTTCTAAAAGGTGTTATTCGAATAACTACCCTGTTATTCGAATAACCAAGGCTTTCCAGACAACTGTTTTGTAAGTGGCTATTCGAATAAACATTCCCTTATTCGAATAAATGAGGTTTTTCAGAACTATGC
Organism: Ormosia semicastrata; assembly: GCA_029884595.1. Lineage (NCBI taxonomy): Eukaryota > Viridiplantae > Streptophyta > Magnoliopsida > Fabales > Fabaceae > Ormosia > Ormosia semicastrata. The sequence continues at coordinate 28,006,044 of JAQQTO010000053.1, read as the reverse complement.
TTTAAGTGAGTTATTCGAATAACTCATACGTTATTCGAATAAATCCTTTCTATCTGAACTTCTTTTAAATACGTTATTCGAATAGATAAGCTATCATTCGAATAAACGTTCATTTTCACAACTCTGGTTTTAACAGAGTTATTCGAATAACGGGTTGGTTATTCGAATAACCCATTTCGATGAGTTTTTCGAATGTGTTATTCGAATAAGTGTTTGCTTTATTTGAATAAACACGGAACTTGTGCTTACGTAAATGGAAACAGACAAGATTTTCAATCTATGTTAATTACTATTAATTATACCCAACGGCTAATTCATCTGGTTTTCCCTATAAATAGCAAGTCTGGGTCACGTTTTTCAGTGCCCATAATTCTGAACTATTTTCTGATTACTCTGTTTTTGTGAAAACTATTTTCTACGCTCTTCTTGTTTAGAAACTTTGAGATATTTCTGTGAAAGCTCCATTAGCACTTCAATTTGTACTACTTACTCTGAGTGAGAGTTTCTTTTCATCTCTATATTTTGATATTCTATATCGAGGGTGAGGTATCTCTGTAGGTTGAGACTTTAGCACAAGGGTAGAGTGTCCGTGTGTGTGAAAAATGCTCTATTTTGTAATGGTAGCAAGCACCTATTGAAGCTTGTATACTTAGTGAAAAATCTTGGCTTTCGAGGACTAGACGTAGACCACAAGTGGGTTAGTGGTCCAACCAGGATAAATACTGTGTCTGCTTCTCTTTTCCCTAATCTCTTTATTTTATGCAATTCAATTTACTACACATTTATTTTTCGTTGTTCTTTATTGTTTCCTTTCTTCTTCTCATTCTTTCTGTGCATTTATTTATTAAGCTTTTGATATTCATATTAATTAAAAAGAGGTTTTGCGAAAAAAAATTTATACTCAATTCACCCCCCTCTTGAGTACTGGAAGCCACTTGGTAACAAGTGGTATCAGAGATAGACTATTGTATAAAGAGCTTAGCAGCTTCAAGAGTATATGGCTTCTTCAAATGGTTTTTCAGAAGGATCTTCCATAAATCGACCACCCTTTTTCAATGGGGATGGTTACGCATATTGGAAGGAAAGAATGAAAATCTTCATCGAAGCTATTGATCTAGATATTTGGGATGCTGTCGAAAATGGCGCTTTTATACCCACACATGAGGTCGATGGTGTAAGGACCGAAACACCACGAAATAAATGGTCTGATGAAGACAAAAGAAAAGTTCAATTTAATTTAAAAGCAAAAAATATTATTACTACTACTTTGGGATATGATGAATTTTTTAGAATTTCAAATTATAAAACTGCTAAAGAAATGTGGGATACTTTGTAAGTTACCCATGAGGGTACTAGTGAAGTTAAGAGATCGAGAATAAATTCTCTAACTCGTGAATATGAATTATTCAGAATGAACCAAGGAGAAAGCATTCAGGAAATGCAAAAGAGGTTCACCCACATAGTTAATCATCTTGCATCTTTAGGCAAAAACTTTTCTAATGAAGATTTGATTAACAAAGTTTTGAGATGTCTTAGCAGGATTTGGCAACCCAAAGTGACAGTAATATCCGAATCAAGGGATTTGTCCACACTGACTTTAGCTACCCTCTTTGGAAAACTTCATGAGCACGAGTTGGAGTTGAGCAGATTAAGCCAAAGCGAAGAGAACGATAAAAAGAAAAAGGGGATAGCGCTCAAAGCCACTTCATCAACATTCGACAATGATCATGAAGAAAATGAAGAAAGTTCAGAAAACATAGAGGAAACTGAAGAAAATTTGAGTGTGTTGGTTAAAATGTTTGGTAAATTTCTCAGGAAAAAGGGAACGCAAAGAAGACCTCCCTTCCCTCCGAAAAGGACTAACTTTAAAGGCGAAGGAACTTCATCGACCCCAACTTGCTATGAATGTGGCAAACCTGGTCACATGAAAATGGAGTGTCCTGTTTACTAAAAGAATAAGGAGAAATTTGAAAAGAAACCTTTCAAGGAAAGGAAAGGAAGACAAACCTATATAGCGTGGGATGAAAACGACACAGACTCAATTGACAGCTCAGATAGCGAAGAGGCTCAACTGTGTCTCATGGCAAAAGGAGATGAAGAAGAAAGCGAAAACGAGGTAAGTTCTAATACTACTTTATTGCCCTCTTACGATGAGTTACAAGATGCTTTTAAAGAACTACATGAAGAATCTTTAAAACTCACAAAAATTATTTCTTCATCTAAGAAAACAATTTCTTCTTTAGAAAATCAAATTCTTGTTTTAAATAAAGAAATAGAAGAATTGAAAATTGGAAACGAAACTTTAGGAATCATTGATGCATGCACAAATCATTCTTCACATGCTTCTACTTCTCCATCTTGTTCTTCATGTCATATACTTGAAAAAGAAAACGAAGATCTAAAGAACACTCGTTCTAAATTCACCTTTGGAATGGATAACTTAAATATTTTATTAGGAAGACAAAGAGTGGTTTTTCAAAAAGCCGGGATAGGTTATAACCTGAAAAATCAACAAAAATTCTATAAAAATTTCTTTGTGCATTCTAATGTTTCAAGTAGTCCTTTTATTAAATGTTTTTACTGTGGAAGAAAAGGACATAGTGCTTCAACATGTAATGCAAGGAAAAATATAAATACAAAAGTTGGAACAAAAATGGTTTGGGTTCCCAAGGGTACTATACCCAAAACTGACACACAAGGACCCAAGAAAGTTTGAGTACCAAAAGTTAAAAACTAAACTTGTGTTGTAGGTGTGCTTGAAAGCCAGGAGTTCAAATTGGTATCTTGATAGCGGCTGCTCCAAGCACATGACCGGGGACGACTCAAAATTCACCATGCTTATTCCCAAGAATCATGGACACATCACTTATGACGATAACAACAAGGGTAAAATTCTTGGAATCGATAAAGTCGGTAAGAACCCCAACTCCTCTATTGAAAATGTGCTGCTTGTTGAGGGTTTGAAACATAACTTGCTTAGTATTAGCCAATTATGTGATAAGGGAAATAAAGTTATATTTGATTCAAACTATTGCATAATTGAAGATAAAAATGATAAGCATGTTAAATTCATTGGTCATAGAGTAAACAACATCTATATGATTAGTCTTGATGATATATCTTCAAATGATGCGAAATGCCTTTTAAGTAAGAATGATGATTTATGGCTATAGCATAGGAGAATTGCACATATTCACATGGATCACTTAAAGAAGTTGGTCTCTAAAGAGCTAGTAATTGGACTACCCAAGCTTAATTTTATAAAAGATAAATTATGTGATGCATGTCAAAAGGGTAAACAAATAAAGGTCTCTTTTAAAGCAAAAAATATAGTTTCAACTTCTAGACCTTTACAACTTTTGCACATGGATCTATTTGGACCTTCTAGAACTATGAGCTTTGGTGCGAATTACTATGCTTTAGTGATTGTGGATAATTTATCTAGGTTTACATGGACTTTATTTCTTGCAAATAAAAATGATGAATTTCTAGCTTTTAAAAGACTTGCCAAAGTTATTCAAAATGGAAAAGGTTTTCAAATCTCTTCTATAAGAAGTGATCACGGTGGCGAATTTGAGAATAATATTTTTGAAAATTACTATGATGAACATGGAATTAATCATAATTTCTTTACCCCTAGAACTCCACAACAAAACGGAGTTGTAGAAAGGAAAAACTGTTCTTTAGAAGAAATGGCGAGAACTATGCTTAATGAGGCTGCTCTTCCTAAATACTTTTGGGTGGATGCTGTAAGTACAGCTTGTTATGTAATGAACCGGGCTCTTATAAGGCCTATTTTAAATAAAACCCCATATGAATTGTATAAGGGAAGAAAGCCAAATGTCTCACACTTTCATGTTTTTGGTTGCAAATATTTTGTTTTAAACAATGGAAAAAATAATTTAGGCAAGTTTGATGCTAAGTAAAGCTTTTCGCATTTACAATAAAAGAACTATGACTATTGAAGAATCTATACATGTTGCATTTGATGAAACTGACCCAAGTGGATCGAGAAAGGATCTTGTTGTTGATGATGTTACAGAAATCTTGGCGGAAACACATTTAGACAATAAAGAAAAGGAAATCAAGGAGAAATAGGATGAACAAAGACAAGAAGATTCACAAGCTTTAGAACTTCCCAAAGAATGGCGAACTTCAAAATATCACTCCCTTGATCAAATTATCGGTGATGTATCTAAAGGTGTAAGTACTCGTAACTTCCTTAGAAATACTTGTAATCACTTAGATTTTGTTTCTCAAATTGAACCTAAGGATTTAATTGAAGCTTTTAATGATGAATATTGGATCTTAGCTATGCATGAGAAATTAAATCAGTTTGAAAGAAATCAAGTTTGGGAATTAGTTGCTAGACCTAATAATCACCCTAGAATTGGAACTAAATGGGTTTTTAGAAACAAACTTGATGAAAATGGGTTAATAACTAGAAACAAAGCTAGATTGTTTGCTAAAGGGTATAATCAAGAAGAAGGAATAGATTATGAAGAAACCTATGCACCTATAGCTAGATTAGAAGCTATTAGAATGTTACTTGCTTATGCTTGCATCATGGATTTCAAATTATATCAAATATATGTCAAGAGTGCTTTTCTGAATGGTTTTATTCAAGAGGAGGTATATGTTGAACAACCTCCAGGTTTTAAAAATCATGAACTGCCCAACCATGTTTTTAAACTTAAAAAGGCTTTATATGGTTTAAAGCAAGCTCCTAGAGCTTGGTATGAAAGGTTGAGTAAGTTTCTTTTGGAAAATGATTTTTCAAGAGGAAAAGTCGATACTATTTTTTTTATTAAAAGTAAAAAGCATGACATTCTTCTTGTGCAAGTATATGTGGATGATATTATCTTCGGTGCTACTAATGAATCCCTTTGCAAAAATTTTGCTAAGTCAATGCAGAATGAATTTGAAATGTCAATGATGGGAGAATTGAATTTCTTCCTCGGACTTCAAATCAAACAAACGAACGAAGGGACTTTCATAAGTCAAACAAAATACTGCAAGGAATTACTCAAGAGATTCGAAATGGAAAATGCTAAACACATAGCCACTCCGATGGGCACGTCTTGCTACTTGGACAAAGATGAAAGAGGTAAATAAGTAGAAATAACGAAATATAGAGGTATGATCGGATCTCTCCTTTATCTAACTGCTAGTAGGCCAGATATTATGTTTAGTGTATGCATGTGTGCTAGATATCAGGCAAACCCTAAGGAATCTCACTTAAGTGCTGTTAAACGGATAATGAAATACCTAGTAGGCACTTCACAAATGGGCTTGTGGTACCCTAAGGGTGCCTATTGTAGCCTAACAGGCTATTCTAACTCTAATTTTGCTGGGTGCAAATTGGACAGAAAAAGTACTAGTGGGACATGCCACTTGCTTGGTAGTTCTTTAGTTTCTTGGCATAGTAAGAAACAAAATAGTGTGGCTTTGTCTACCGCTGAGGCTGAATATGTTGCAGCAGGGAGTTGCTGCGCTCAAATCCTTTGGATGAAGCAACAACTCTTAGACTACGATCTTCAGCTTGATCACATCCCGATAAGATGTGATAACACTAGTGCAATAAATATCTCTAAGAATCCCATACTGCATTCTAGAACAAAGCATATAGAGATAAGACATCACTTTATCAGAGATCATGTACAAAAAGGGGACTGCATTCTTGAGTTTGTTGAAACATCTAAGCAACTTGCAGATATCTTTACTAAACCCTTAGCAAAAGAAGCATTCTTTTATATTCGAGGAGAATTGGGCATAATTGATCAATCAAATATTTGAATTGCTTATTTGCTTATTTATTGCTGATTATTTTCATGGTTATATGCTTTCAATCTCATAAACGTATGCCTTTTCTATGCTTCTGTGTTAGTTTTATTCGAATAAGCAAGGCTTTATTCAAATAAACTCCTTTTACTTCTTGTTAAATTTATGTTGGATATCAGTTTTATTCGAATAAAACATAGTTTATTCGAATAAACTTGCCCCTGAGTTACAAACTGCTTGTTTTTCATCTCTGTCTATTCGAATAAGTCCCTCTTTATTCGAATAACCAGAGTCCCTCTTTTATAAGGTTCTGTTCTTAGTCTCTGTTTATTCGAATAACCCCCTCTCTATTCGAATAACTAGAAACCTTAGTTTATCAGTGTTTCCTTCTATCCTCTGCTTATTCGAATAATCCCCAAGTTATTCGAATAACCTGAACCTGTTTCTATCAGTGTTGACTGATTGGCCTCAGTCTATTCAAATAACTCCCATAGTTATTCAAATAAACCCTGTTCGCTAGCCAAAACATTTGGCTTTCCCAGTTGTTTTATTCGAATAGAACCCTTCCTATTCGAATAAACCCTAGCCCTTTTCACCTGTTCAGGTTCTTGCGTGCCTGTCTGTTCAGCTTTCCAGCAAAGTTTATTTGAATAAACCTTAGTTTATTCGAATAAACACGAATTTCCTTTAAATAAACCTGTGCGCCCAAAATGTTTTTCACCCTCCATCCTCTCTACTCTTCTCTACTCCTTTGCTCCTGCCTCTCATACACTCTTTCACCCCTACCTCTTTTCACTCTCTCTCACTCACTCTCCTCCATGACCTCCTCCCCCAGCAAACGTCCTCGCAAGAAGAATACTCCAGGCACCAACCCTCTTGATCTGAGAAGGCTCTCCTCCAATGAAGAGCATCGTGCATGGTTCATCTCGTACTTCTGGGAGCGCAACTTGGTTCAACCCAAATACCTGGATCTCTCTTTCTTGCAGCAGCACCGCGGCTTCGACTTCCTGACCCTACTGCAAAACTAGGGAGTTCTTCAGCTCTGCTCTCACCGGGCCACCATCTATCCAGCTTTGGTGAAGATGTTCTTCTACAATCTAGCTTTCGATGGCCAGAATCTTCTTTTCGAGGTATGTGATCAGAACATCGTGATCACACCGCTGGACTGGTCGACTTTGTTCGGGCTGCAGTTCTCTGGCGCCCTTGTTGAAGATGGTGACATGCCCTTTCTTGAAGACTTCAACAAACTTCAAGTAGTTGAGGACCTGCTGAAACCTGGTATAGCCCTGCCTGATAAGGGTCTCAAGGATGGAATGCTGAAGAGCCAAGATAGGCTTCTGCATTATGCCTATGCTCATATCCTGGTCCTCGCGGTGGTAACTACGCCTATCTCAGCGAGGAAGATGTTTTCATGCTGTGGTTTCTGAAGAATGGCCATCAGGTCAACTGGCCTATGTTCATCATGAGGCACATGATGAGGGCCAAGGGCAAGGAGAAATCTGACTTGCCTTATGGCATTCTTGTCACAACCTTGCTGAGCAAGTATCCTCAGGTCTTGGAGACTGAGCGGGCCATTACTCTGATACACCACAACATCTTTGGAGCTCACACCTTACGGAAGATGAAGATGATCCAAACCGATGAAGGTTGGGTGTACCTAGATGAGGTTACTGAGGATGAGCTCGACCCTGCTGATACTCCTGCTGATGCCCCTGCTGCTCCTGCTGACGTACCTGCTGCTGCTCCTGCTCCTGTCACTCTGGAACAGATCATGGCCACCTTGCAAGACAACCGAGCTTACATGGAACATACCTTCTCTATTCTGTTTGACAGAATAGAAGGCGTTGAACGTGAGGTTGCGGCACTTCGATCTGCTTCACCTGCTCCTGCACCAGCTTCTTCACCACCACCTCCGGATGCTTACTTTTAGGATCTTCTGTTCTTAGGCTGTTTGTTTTTGACTTTATGTTGTTTTATTTTCTGGCTTGTGTATTTGACTCTTTTTATTAATGAATAAATAATATTTCCTGTTGATCTTTTGATATGAGTATGTCTCCTGTTATGCACTATGATATCTGATGAGACTTACCCCACCTTTTTGCTCATGACAAAAGGGGGAGAAATATTTGATCATTTGACTTTAATTGAGAAAAGACAGGTAAATTTAACATGGGATTGGATTCAAATTGAAAGGGGGAGCTGCGCACATATCTGATATACATTACCTCTTATAATTAAAGAAGGGGAGTAAGCTTTTATACCTTTTTGTGAATTCCAATTATATGCACTAACGCTTTTCTCATTGATAGTCTCATTGATAGTTTGTCATCATAAAAAAGGGGGAGAATGTGTTTGGATGCATACCTTTGAAGACTTGTTTTGATGATAACAAACGTGAAGTATAAATGAAGATAATAAATAGACCAAGTCCAAGTTTATATTTGATTAGCATTAGGACTTAGGATCTATTGTACGGAGCTCACATTGATATCTCTTTGTGTTTGAAAGAAAAGAAAAAAAAACTTGGTTTTAAACTCAGTATCTTTGAAAACATCTTTTTCAAAACCCTTTTTGAACTGAGTTATTCGAATAAAGCTTTGCTTATTCGAATAAACATCCTCACGTGGTTTGTTTTCTAAAAGGTGTTATTCGAATAACCACCCTGTTGTTCGAATAACCACGGCTTTCCAGACAACTGTTTTGTAAGTGGCTATTCGAATAAACCTTCCCTTATTCGAATAAATGAGATTTTTCAAAACTATGCTTTAAGTGAGTTATTCGAATAACTCATACGTTATTCGAATAAATCCTTTCTATATGAACTTCTTTTAAATACGTTATTCGAATAGATAAGCTATCATTCGAATAAACGTTCATTTTCACAACTCTGGTTTTAATAGAGTTATTCGAATAACGGGTTGGTTATTCGAATAACCCATTTCAGATGAGTTTTTCAGAAACAGTGTTATTCGAATAAGTGTTTGCTTTATTCGAATAAACACGGAACTTGTGCTTACGTAAATGGAAACAGACAAGATTTTCAATCTATGTTAATTGCTATTAATTATACCCAACGACTAATTCATCTGGTTTTCCCTATAAATAGAAAGTCTGGGTCACGTTTTTCAGTGCCCATAATTCTGAACTATTTTTTGATTACTCTATTTTTGTGAAAACTATTTTCTACGCTCTTCTTGTTTAGAAACTTTGAGATATTTCTGTGAGAGCTCCATTAGCACTTCAATTTGTACTACTTACTCTCAGTGAGAGTTTCTTTTCATCTCTATTTTTTGATATTCTCTATCGAGGGTGAGGTATCCCTCAAGGTTTGTATAAGGGTGAGGTATCCCTGCAGGCTGAGACTTTAGCACATGGGTAGAGTGTCCCTGTGTGTGAAAAGTGCTTTATTTTGTAATGGTAGCAAGCACCTATTGAAGCTTGTATACTTAGTAAAAAATCTCAGCTTTCGAGGACTGGACGTAGACCACAAGTGGGTTAGTGGTCGAACCAAGATAAATACTGTGCCTGCTTCTCTTTTCCCTAATCTCTTTATTTTATGCAATTCAATTTACTGCACATTTATTTTTTGTTGTTCTTTATTGTTTTCTTTCTTCTTCTCATTCTTTTTGTGCATTTATTTATTAAGCTTTTGATATTCATATTAATTAAAAAGAGGTTTTGCGAAAAAGTTTTATACTCAATTCACCCCCCTTCTTGAGTACTGGAAGCCACTTGGTAACACAGTGAACAGTGTTCAATAGTAGTCTTCCGCAGCTTACTACAGGGTTCGACTAGGAAAAGTTTCGATAATGAATAGTATTCGACAATGAATAGTTTTGACATTGAACAGTGTTCGACAATGAATAGGTCGACAATGAACAATGTTCGACAGATTTTGACTATTCATCATCCTTTAGGTCGATTGCGGAACAGTCATCTTCATTCTGGTTTACAGAATCTTCAGACAAGGTGATTGAAGGGCAGGGAGAACCAGATTTTTTAGGGACTGATTCTCTGCTAATAGCAACGTCTATGTCCTTGTAAAGTCTGAGGACTTCTTCCATGTTTTGGAATAGATGGGCTTTGTCAGAAGAGGCAGCAATAGCAGCCAGGATTTTTGCTTTTTGATTCAAAAATTGGCAATCAACTTTATCAGCAGTCTTGAAATATTTTGGGTTCTGTCAAAACCATAGTTTGATGTTGTCGGGAGATGCTCTGCAAGTGTCGAAATCAGCCCACCATTTGGCATATGCTTGTCTTTGTAGTGCAGGGAGGACAGTATCTAGGCAAGAGAAAGTTTGGAGAAGAAGTGGAGATCGACAGGAAATAAATCATCACCTGCATCAAACTTCTTCAAAAAATAATGAAATCCTTCCATAACATTTGTTGAAAGAATCTGCTGGATTGGACTAAAGAAGTTCCACCATTGCAAGAACTAGTAAGGGAACTTATATTGGACATTCTGTTTGAAGTAGATAAGCCAGGAGTGGCGATTGGACTTGTTCTGGAGCCAAAACATGTTACTCCATGCTTGCATGTAATCCCAGTAATTAAACCCAATTGGGTCAAAATGCTAAGAAAATTTCTTCAAGGTATTTGGATTCATACCAAATTTTGTCGGTGTCATGACCTTCAAAATCTGGATTATCGAATGGGTTATGCAAGATTTATCTTTTGGGTCCCTGTAATGCTTGAGAGAGACTGAGTCAGTATCGACAAGAATATATTCATAACATTGTCGAGTTTTGTTTGATGAAACTGGTTTAAAGTGAAAACCGTTTGGGAAAATTTTTTGAGGAACTTTGCTTGGGTTTGGATCCCAGAATTCTGGTTCCATTTGAATTACAGGCCAAAAACTTTCTTTTGGAATGTAATGTGGTTTGGAGGAAATGGGTTAAGATTGGACGATTAAATCCTTTTTTGGTTGGTTGACTACAATGGCTTTGCCTTTAAGGGTTTGAATCATGGTTTGAATGTCGGTTCCTTCGACAAATTCTTCAGTGAAGATTTGTTTCCATGATTTATCTAGGAGATGGGTTAGGCCTTGATCTTGCAGGGCTAACAGGGTTGTGATTGGCATGGCATAGTCTTCTTTTGATTGTTTTCTCTGAGTCGATGACTCAGATTTAACTTGGGTTGATGACCCAGATGGAAGGGTTGAAGACCCCAGATTATATGATGATTTGGCTGGCTGTGCTAGGGGTGGATTACCAGTACCTCTTCCCCTAGAGGAAAAAGATCTCGTCGATCTCGGCATGGGGCTATTTTCCCTATAAATATTCATGGGTAAGATAGTCAGGTAATGTGTTTGAGGTGCCTTTGATATATTCTATGTTGTAATAAAAAACACTCAAGATTGCTTACCATCTAGCAAAAATTTGTTTTGAAGCAAGATTTTTAACATCCTTTTACAAAATATCTTTTGCAGATTTGCAATCGACATGAATTAAAAATTTTTTATTTAATAAATTAGATTGAAATTTTGATATGCAAAGAACAATTGCTAAAATTTCTTTTTTGACCGTCGAATAATTCTGATGTGCAGGATTCCAATGTTTTGATGTATATGCAATGATATTTTCTTTGTCTGTGACACGCTGTTTGAGAATGCCACAATAACCTATGTCAGAGGCATCAGTTTCGACAATTTTAAATAATTGAGGATTAGGAAGATAGAGGCATGGAGGATCCTTTACCTGAGATTTTACCTGTTTGACAATGTTTGTATAAATGTCTGACCATGGAGGAGGACTCTTTTTCAGACGATCATGTAAAGGTTTGATAAGATTACTTAGCTGAGGAAAGAAGTCAGCGACATAATTTAAACAACCAAGAAATCTTTGTAATTGATTTTTGTCAATAAGTTGATTAGGAAACTTGTCAGCAAACTCAATTACACGATTAATAGGATTGATAGTTCCTTCATAAATGTTATGACCAAGAAATCTAATTTTAGTTTGGAAAAGGTTAATCTTTGACTTGGAGACTGCAAGACCATTTCTTTTAATAACTCCAAGAAAAATATTAATGTGTTTAATGTAACGACCCAGGACTTCCTGCAGGATTGATGAGTGTCTCCACAAACTAACACGAGTCTTTTCAGCGTGCTTTGTCCTCACACACACGTATCCTAGAAACTTCCCAGGAGGTCACCCATCCCATAATTGCTCCAAGTTAAGAACGTTTAACCATGGAGTTCTTATGTTCTAAGCTCCCGAAAAGAAGTTACAACTTGTTGATATGGTTACGCCAAATTAATTCTTTTAAGTCATCCTCAACTATGCAGTCTCATACCTACACAGTCTCTGAATTGTTAGTCAGGGCAACCATTACCCAAGAGGGGGGGTGAATTGGGTGATGCCTAGTTTAATGCAACTTTGACAAATTATGCATTTTGAATAACTCAATTAATAAATGTAGCGAAATAAGTCTAATAAATGTACAACTATTGAGGATTACTCAAATACAACTTGGGATATATGATGAACTAAGTGAATAAGCTAGATATCAAGTTGTAACAATCAAAACATCAAGATATGCAATAGATAAATATATTCTACCAAATACTGAATTTAAAGAGTGTAGGGAAGAGAGAATCAAACTCAAGAATTTATCCCTGGTTCACCACCAACCACTTGTGGCCTACATCCAATCCTCAAGCTTAACTTGAGATTTTCTTCACTATCTCCTAGACTTTACGGGTGCTAGAAAAACCTTTGTACATACAAGAGCACTCCTCACACCTTGGGATACCTCACCCTTGTGCTAGAGCCTCCAATTCTTCAAGTTTCACAGTGCTTGATGACCTTTACAATGAAGAGCACTCACAACACCTTTGGGATACCTCACCCTTTGTGTTTGAGTCTCACTACAAGGGATACCTCACCCTTTTCTCTTTTGAGGGATACCTCACCCTCTTACAATGATTTCAAGGTGAATAGAAAGAATATAAACTCTCTTGAAGAGTAGATATACAACTTGAAGAACAAAGTATAGATGATAGAAAACTCTCTCAAGAGTGGATAATACAAGTTGAAGCTCAATGGGTATAAAGGATTTACACACTTAGCTCAAAACAAAGAATTTAGAGAAAAAGATGATGAATTTCATTTTTAATGCTCAAGGGTAATTTTCAGAATGTTCTCCAACTTGTTTTTGATGCCCAAACACTTTTATTTATAGCCCAATGAGTTTTAGAGCCATTGGAGGTGTTTAGAAATGATTTTCTATGAAAACTAGCCGTTTATAACCGTTAGAAACGTTCCTGGGCACTTTGTAATCGATTACAAGCTTCATATAATCGATTACAAGCTTTCTGGGTACTTTGTAATCGATTACATACTCTGTGTAATCGATTACACGGCTTCTGTCAACGTTGTAATCGATTACATGACTTGTGTAATCGATTACACCATTTCTGGTTTTCAAAACCGACTTTAAAAGGTCATAACTTCTTCATTTCTTATCCAATTAAAGAAAATGACCATTCATTAGAAAGATCTTTGAGTCTACTTTCATATGAAAGAAGTTTCAGAACAAAACTCAAATTATTTTAAAAGATATGATCAAAATAGTAACTAAAGGTCAGATTTTCAAAACTCAAACTTTAATTGGTCATAACTTTTTCGTTTCTTATCCGTTTAAAGCAAATGACTAGTCATTGGAAAGATCTTTGAGTCTATTTTCAAATGAGATATGTTTCAAAGTAAAACTCAAAGTATTTTAAAAGTTATGATCAAAAGAGTAACTATATGTTAGTTTTGCAAAACACAAACTTGACTATTTTTTATAGATTTGAAATATTACCATAACTAGATTTCCAAAATAGTTTGTTGGGCATATAAACATTTTAGAAACACTTATAAATATGTTTAAAAACTTTTTTGAGCTTAATGTGATTCCTTTTTACCTTCACACAAGATCTAAGTCCTATAAGCTAAGCTTGAAGAGTCTTGGGACTTGATCTTTGCACTTCCATCAATTCTTGATGTAATCCAAACTTACAAAGAAAATCTTCTCTTCAAAACTTGCAAAAGCTTGGAACATCTTTTCATTCTCATCCTTCTTGAGTTGAGCATAGTTGTGATCTTTTGCTTTCTAGTTGCAATGCTCACTCTTGGTACTTGGACTATCCTATAAAGTATTGCTCACTTAAAACAAACATAGTTAGTCCAAATTCATAACTCAATATCTTCATATGCATGATTCATGAATGTATAACTCTAGTTAGTCTAACATGCATACAAGACTTTCATAGACATATCCAATATTAATTCATTTATAACTCATATAAAATATTATTGGATATATTATATGATGAATGTTACATATATCTCATTAAACACATTTATGTAACATGGTCAACATTCTTTTGTGATGCATTTGTCATTTATTAAGCACAACTATAAAGCATAAGCATCATTCTTTTTGTCTTGTATTTGTCATCATCAAAACTTAACAGATTGAATCATTGGGGCAAACCTATTTCCACAATCTCCCCCTTTTTGATGATGACAAATCACCAAAGAAAAAATATGTTTAGCAATATATAGGGATAGATATTCATGTAATCATATCAAACAATTAAGCACATATTTTTCTTTCTAATTTTCTCTCCCCCTAAAGATAAGAACCATGTTGTCAAAAAGAATAGGATCATCAAAACCATAAACTTCTTCAAGTTATTCAACTCATCACTATCTCTCCTTATTTAATTATATACCTAATTCAAGAAAGGAGAGATGAAATAAGTATGCTTTCAAGATATAAAAGATTATTCATGCAATACTTGTCATATTTTGGTACTTCAACATTTAGCATATGATAGCAATAAGCTTAAGAAATTATGTCTAACATATAATATCTTGCATACCACATCATAAATAAGTACCACTTGATATCACTTGATAGGAGATACAAAATATTCATGTAAGATCATGGAATTAAGGTTTTCAAATAAAAGATCATACAACTTGTCACATATCAAGCATTTCTCAATGAAAAAATCAAAAGATATGAAGTTTAAGAATGTTTACCTTCTTTCATTGATATAGGAAAAGAGAATGAACGATGATCTTTGTTGACATGTTGATAGTATTAACAATAAAACACTTCATGTCAAGTAAGGATGTAAGCCAAAGGATATAAGCAACAATTTAAGTGCTAGGCTCCCCCTCAAAATATGCATATTATCAAGATATAAAACATAATATATGCATGCCAAAATGAAATGAGCTCTACGCGCGTCAGAAACCTTTAAAAAAGAACTGTGTAATCGATTACATTGAGTGTGTAATCGATTACATGCTTTCTGGGAACCTTGTAATCGATTACATAGTTGACGTAATCGATTACCTGAGTTCTGAGTTGGTTGTAATCGATTACAAAAGGTGTGTAATCGATTACATGCGTGATAGAACATGTGTAATCGATTACAAAGGCATTGTAATCGACACAAGACTCTTTAACTCAGATTTTGCGTTCCAAACAACATATAATCAATTTTAATCCATCCAAATCAGTTTTAAAGCAACTTAAATCAATTCAAATCATCATTTAAACATATAATCAAATCATGTTATGATTCAATTCATATAATTGATTGAAATTACCATTTTTACCAAGAGTTTCACTATTTTTGTTGAGGATATTAATTGCTTGGGAGTCTTGGTCACGAGGGAGCACCTGCAAAACAACTTAGGGGAAATCTCCGACGCTCAAGTTAGTGTTGGATTCAAATATAACGAAAGAATTCAGAGATTATGCAGCAATTTGGCGTGATTATGCAGAAAAATACAAGATTATGCAGCAGAAGTTAATTTATGCATGAATGATCCAATATACTCAGTTCATTTCTTATGTAGAAAAATGCTTCTTTTGCTAGGGGTTTAGTGAAATGTCAGCTAGTTGCTTAGTGGTTTCTACAAACTCAAGCATATAATCCCTTTTTTGAACATGATCTCTATAGAACATTTCAAAAGATTTATTTAGAAAACTTTCTTAAATACTCTCTCAAAATTTTAATAAACATTTCAAAGCAATAAAGAGAGTACTACATTTATAGCACAAATTGAATGATTTCTAAATTTTTAAGACAATTAGGAGATGATAATACTTTTTAAATCTTAAGACAAGTTCAAAAGATTCTCAAGAATATGGAACTTGAAAAGTTTTTTTTTTTTAAAAGGAATATTAATCAAACTAGAAATTCTTTTCAAAACAAGAGCATGATTCTCATAAGTTTATACCACTAAGAATCATAGATCAAGAGAATCATATATATATCAAACATTGACCTTGATGAAATATGCTATAGGGATTAAAACATGTATAGAACTAATATCATCCACCCTATATGCAATGACAAAATTAGTAAGTTAATATCCAATTAAGCACTTTGTCAATGTTAAGCATACTTCTCATGTAAAGAAAGCATCTAATCATTTAAGATCAATTTATCAACAAGTATCATACAATTTATACCATATAGAATACCACAATAGCTTAGGGATAGAGATACTTATTGAGAGAGTGATGCTTCTTTAGAATGATCTTCGTTTATAGGTCCTTTGAGATTGTACTTTCTTCCATTGAGTATTTCATTCCATTGCACTTGAAGAAAGTCTCTTCATGTTCTTCTTCCTTCAACATTTCTCATTTATCCACATATGCTTGACATTTCAATATTTGATGACTATATTTCAAAAGTTCTCTAAAACATGGGTTAGCATCAAATATCATTTAAACTTATTTACAAGCATAGTTTAGGTTGATATACAATGTAAAACATGTACCACATTATCAATCATGCAATATTTGCTCTAAAGAGAACAAAAGAATGATATATGCACTTGAATCCAAAAGCATAGTTTAAGCATTTTCAAGGCAAGATTCAAGTTTTATCAAGAAACACATTATCAACATCAAAACTTATATAAGCATTTTGGGGTAAACAATGATCATGTAAGACATGTAATATCAAGTAAGGAATTTTAGTATGCACACATGCCAATCAAGAACAATAAGTCTCTTATTGTAGTGAAAGAATTAGAAAACCGTGGAACTATAACTTTTGAAACCATTATGATTCATTTCAAGATATACTTCATTAAAAAAAAATTGAAGTTCAAAGATAAGTTCAAGGAACAAAAAAAAAGAATCATTTACTTCTTGTTTTTAAAATATGAACATATCAAGCAATTTCAAACAAGAAGACAAATAACTTTTAACTATCCAATCTCTAAGTAAGCATATAAGCAAATTGAGCATCAAAGAGAAAGGATTAGAACTACTTATGAGCAAGTGAATTTACATATTTGAGCGAAGAGAAATGGTCACAAGCTCAAGAATAAAGATATTGCCATAATATGTCATTCCAAGCAAAATGTGTGCATATCTAACATGTTAGCATATATAAAAATATTTTTAAAATATAGTGCTAGAAAAGCACAATTTAAGGCATGATAAGGCATAAAAACAAATCTTTACTTATCCAACTATCACATGATATACAATTTAAAGTATAAGTAAGGATAAGAGATTGATATCACCAAAAATGTACTCTTTGAGTTTTTGTAGGTGACTCCAACTTCTATGCCTCAAGGCCCCTTGAGAATGTTGTGGTTCTTCATGTCTTTCTTTTTATGTTTTTCATCATTTTTGGAGAACTTGGACCATTTTAAGTTTTCCCAACCTCAAGTAGCATGGTTGTTTTTCACTTCATTTGCATGCTTGAGCTAATGGTCACCCTACAACATAATTTAAAGCAATTTCTTTGGTATCCACCAATTTTGGATCCATAGGGGTTAGTCATTGATCATTAATCCATTATGCTTTTATAGATATCAAATTTTTCATAGTATGTAATTTGAGCATAGCAAATGTAAACAATCAATTATCATTAAGCTCATAGCCAATAATATGCATACATTCATGATATACTGAGACAATTTTAAGTGAAAATGGTCATTCCAAAGACTTAAAACCATTTTTAAAGCTTGTGTAATCGATTACCATGGGTGTGTAATCGATTACCAACCTCTCTGAATCCATGTAATCGATTACATATTTGGTGTAATCGATTACACGAGTTCTCGAGACGTTGTAATCGATTACATAGTATGTGTAATCGATTACACGCTTCTGACTTTGGTTGGAACGCTTGCGAGCCTCCATAATCGACACAGGTCTTGTAATCGATTACAAGCTTGTTGAATTCAGTTTTGCATTTCAAACAAGTAAGGGTCCGAACTCAAAGCTTTCAAATTAATTCCAAAACTTTCCAAAACAATTCCAAACATCATGTAAGCATAAAAACTGACCAGTTCTTGATCCAAAACTCATGTTTATGCAAAAACTATAAATTATGCAGAGAATTGTAACTTTATGCAGTAAGAGTTATGATTTATCCAATATGCCAAGTTCTAAGATATTTTTATCAAATGTGCTTCTTCAAACAAGAAGTGAACTTCTCTAGCATATTATCACGAGATATGCAAGGTAGTGAGTAAAGGGTGTAACAATAATATAATCATGTACTATATATAATATTCAAATTTTACTAAGCACACATGGTTCTATCCTTTACCTAAGGCCTATAAGGAATATACCTCAAATTCATTGACTTTACAAGTGAATATGCATAAGAGGTAGAAACATTTGATACCTTGGCCTTGCTAATTAAAGAAACTCTTTTCCTTACCCATTGCTTCTCTTTTGGTGTTTTAAATTTTGCAAGTTCCACATTTTGTGCTTGAGAAGCTTTGGTTGAAGCCATCTTCCTTCTTTGATCAAAACTTCTTTCAATGGGCTTTGGAAGCATTCCCCTTGATGATTCCTTCTTTACTTAACCAATTTGTCCATCCTTTTGAGAAGTTTTCTGCATAATTGAAACACTAGGAGGACTTTTTGGTACCCACTTCATCTTGGGTCCTTGAATATTAGTACTAGAGCATTTAAGATCTTTAGGAACCCATTTCATATTATTTCTCATATAAGAATTTCTTCTATAATTGCATAAATGAGAAATATGTCCTAGATGACCACAAAAATTACAAACAATTGAATTTAATGATGGTTTGGTCCTTTGAAGATCATCTTTGGAAAACTTAAGCTTTTTGTTGTTAATACATTCTATGTTATTTTTGTCATAAGCCTTACTTAATTTTTCATGTGAAATAACATCAATTGCATTCTTATTAACACACATGGATTGTAAGCAAATAGAATCATTAGCTTTGACAAATTCAAAGATAAGTCCTCAACTTGATTTTTAAATCCATGCATTTTTCACAAGTTGAGGTTTCACATTTCAAAGGCATTTCCTCATCAAGAAAAGCATATTCATTTTTCAAAATCTCAATTTCATTTTCAATGGAGGAAATGTTTTCCAAACAAGATAAATTTTTATTTTCTAAATTCAACAAACCATCATATAATTCATCATATGCACATTGTAGCTCATCATAGGAAGGACTATAATCTAGTTTAGCATTATTTACCTCAAAGTCCCTTTTAGCCACATATGAAGTAGTCTCCATTCCTAGCATACTTGGCTCTTTAAGGAAATCATCATCTTCCTCATTATTGTCTTGCTTTGCCACCTCTTCAAATTGAGCATCATTTTGAGAATATTTTGCACAACAAGATTCCTTTAATGACTTTTCCTCTTCTTGCTCTCTATATACAACTTTATGCACAAAATTATTATTAGCAAGATAGATAGAATCAAGAGCATCCCATATATTTTTAGCACTAGAGCAATTCTTGATTTTAGCATAAGCATCATCATTTAAACCACTTCTCAATATTTGCATTGCTCTACTGTTCAATGAAAAACATTTCTTATCATAGTCATTCCAATGTTGTTTTGATTTGCAAGTAAATCCATCAAGCACAATATCCCACAAATCAATATCAATAGATTGCATATAAATTTCTATTCTAGCTTTCCAATAAACGAAATTCGCACCATCAAAGAATGGTGGTTTATTAATTTCAAAACCATTCATTTTGAAAAGCTTGTAATGGTTGCCAAACAAACGAAGATCTTTAACTCCAAGTCAATTAAGCTTTTACCGAGCACGAAGCTCGATACCACTTGTTAGCCATGGCAACCATTACCCAAGAGGGGGGTGAATTGAGTGATGCCTAGTTTTAATGCAACTTTGATAAATTATGCATTTTGAATAACTCAATTAATAAATGCAGCGGAATAAGTCTAATAAATGTACAACTATTGAGGATTACTCAAATACAACTTGGGATATATGATGAACTAAGTGAATAAGCTAGATATCAAGTTGTAACAATCAAAACATCAAGATATGCAATAGATAAATATATTCTACCAAATACTGAATTTAAAGAGTGTAGGGAAAAGAGAATCAAACTCAAGAATTTATCCTGGTTCAGCCACCAACCACTTGTGGCCTACATCCAGTCCTCAAGCTTAACTTGAGATTTTCTTCACTATCTCCTAGACTTTACGGGTGCTAGAAAAATCTTTGTACATACAAGAGCACTCCTCACACCTTGGGATACCTCACCCTTGTGCTAGAGCCTCCAATTCTTCAAGCTTCACAGGTGCTTGATGACCTTTACAATGAAGAGCACTCACAACACCTTTGGGATACCTCACCCTTTGTGTTTGAGTCTCACTACAAGGGATACCTCACCCTTTTCTCTTTTGAGGGATACCTTACCCTCTTACAATGATTTCAAGGTGAATAGAAAGAATATAAACTCTCTTGAAGAGTAGATATACAACTTGAAGAACAAAGTATAGATGATAGAAAACTCTCTCAAGAGTGGATAATACAAGTTGAAGCTCAATGGGTATAAAGGATTTACACACTTAGCTCAAAACAAAGAATTTAGAGAAAAAGATGATGAATTTCATTTTTAATGCTCAAGGGTAATTTTCAGAATGTTCTCCAACTTGTTTTTGATGCCCAAACACTTTTATTTATAGCCCAATGAGTTTTAGAGCCGTTGGAGGTGTTTAGAAATGATTTTCTATGAAAACTAGCCGTTTATAGCCGTTAGAAACGTTCCTGGGCACTTTGTAATCGATTACAAGCTTCATGTAATCGATTACAAGCTTTCTGGGCACTTTGTAATCGATTACATACTCTGTGTAATCGATTACATACGCTTTCTATCAACGTTGTAATCGATTACATGACTTGTGTAATCGATTACACCATTTCTGGTTTTCAAAACCGACTTTAAAAGGTCATAACTTCTTCATTTCTTATCCAATTAAAGCAAATGACCATTCATTGGAAAGCTCTTTGAGTCTAATTTCATATGAAAGAAGTTTTAGAACAAAACTCAAAGTATTGTGAAAGATATGATCAAAATAGTAACCAAAGGTCAGATTTTCAAAACTCAAACTTTAATTGGTCATAACTTTTTCGTTTCTTATCCGTTTAAAGCAAATGACCAGTCATTGGAAAGATATTTGAGTCTATTTTCAAATGAGATACATTTCAAAGTAAAACTCAAAGTATTTTAAAAGTTATGATCAAAAGAGTAACTATATATCAGTTTTGCAAAATACAAACTTGGCTATTTTTTATAGATTTGAAATATTACCATAACTAGCTTTCCAAAATAGTTTGTTGGGCATATAAATATTTTAGAAACACTTATAAATATGTTTAAAAACTTTTTTGAGCTTAATGTGATTCCTTTTTACCTTCACACAAGATCTAAGTCCTATAAGCTAAGCTTGAAGAGTCTTGGGACTTGATCTTTGCACTTCCATCAATTCTTGATATAATCCAAACTTACAAAGAAAATCTTCTCTTCAAAACTTGCAAAAGCTTGGAACATCTTTTCATTCTCATCCTTCTTGAGTTGAGAATAGTTGTGATCTTTTGCTTTCTAGTTGCAATGCTCACTCTTGGTACTTGGACTATCCTATAAAGTATTGCTCACTTAAAACAAACATAGTTAGTCCAAATTCATAACTCAATATCTTCATATGCATGATTCATAAATGTATAACTCTAGTTAGTCTAACATGCATACAAGACTTTCATAGACATATCCAATATTAATTCATTTATAACTCATATAAAATATTATTGGATATATTATATGATGAATGTTACATATATCTCATTAAACACATTTATGTAACATGGTCAACATTCTTTTGTGATGCATTTGTCATTTATTAAGCACAACTATAAAGCATAAGCATCATTCTTTTTGTCTTGTATTTGTCATCATCAAAACTTAACAGATTGAATCATTGGGGCAAACCTATTTCCACATGAATCCCTCTCATTCCGGTGCGTATTCAGTTCATTCATGTAGACCCTCCGCCTAGAAGCCTGCCAGGATCCGCTCCTTGTCCGTGCTTCATTACACCGGTGATCACTCCCCGCCCTCATTGGCCCTGGGACGCCACAATTAAAATGTTAATCTATTGATTGAGAAAAAATAAGAACATCATCAATGTAGACGATGGTAAAGTTTGAGTATGGATTGAAGAATTCGTTCATAATCCTTTGAAATTCAGAAGGAGCATTCTTTAGACCAAAAGGCATTACGTTCCATTCGTACTGCCCAAATGGTACAGTGAAGGCCGTCTTGTAGCGATCACTTTCTTTGATTTGGATTTGCCAAAATCTAGATTTCATATCAAATTTTGAAAAGATTTTAGCTGAATACAATTTTTTCAGAAGATCTTTTTTGTTCGGAATCGGATACCAAATCCATTGGAGTGCTTGATTCAGCGGTTTGTAATTAATGACCAATTGAGGAGTTTGTAACACCCCAACTTTTGGGATAATTACGATATTATCCTGAAATATACTGTTTTGTAATTTCTATGAGTAGTAAATTGAATTTGACTGTTTCGTGAGTGTATTTGATTGTTGTATGTGATTTGCTCCGAGCCAGTGAAATAAAAATTTTTTGTCGAAAAAATATTATTTTAATTAATTAGAGCCTGGGATCTTACTAAACCCAGTTCGATTGATATATATATTAGTTTCGTATTTTTAGGATTTAACTGTGTAATAAAAAATTTTATATTATTATAATATTATTTTATGTTACAAGACCCTTTATCGTCTCAAAAACAAGATGAAAACTGTTTTAAAATAATCACGGATCTTTAAAAAGACTGTAAAACTTTATAAATTTCTAAGCCAATGGGAACAAGTCAACAAAAGTGGCTTGACTATTTTGGACCGTTAGATGCAAGCTTGATGAGCAAGTCTTGATCAATGGTGGAGATGCAAGTTTGGTGAGCAAGTCTTGATCAAATGGCTAGGATGCAAGCTTGGTGAGCAAGCTTTGATCAATGGCTAGGATGTAAACTTGGTGAGCAAGCCTTGAAGATGGCCATAGATCTAATCAATTGATAGAAATTAAAGATGAAATCAATGGTTAGGATTAAGTCAAAAGATGTAGGCTTGACTTTGGGTTAGTAGCTAATTAAGCTTAATTTGACAAGCTTAATTACCTAATTAGTAAACTAATTAAACTAGCTTAGTTATTAAATAATTATAATCTAAATACTAATTAGATGTGCTAATATTGTTTAAAAATTATAAAACATGTAATTATATGTCCAATTAAATAGTTATATAATTAGATAATTAATTAAGATTAATTAGGAAATTAAACCTAATTAATTAGTTACCTAATTAGCAATTAATTAAACTTGAATTAAAACAAATTAAATTCCTAAATGGCCTTGGGCCACACGGTTTTGGGCAGCAGCCCTTCATATTCACCTTTAACTTTTATTTTCTCACTTTTCACGTTGAAAGCCTTCTATTTTCTCTCCAAATATACTAAGACTCCATGTACCTTTCTTCTTCTTTTTCTTTCACTCTATTTGGCCAAGCTTCTCCATACACCATCCACCCATCTAAAAATTTTCTTTCCTTGTTCTTCTTACTCTAAATATCCATCCAAAATCATCTCTAGTTGGGAGTTTTTGCAAATTCTATCATTTGCATGCTTGAAGACTCACTTTGAAGTTTCTTCTTTAAAGGTAAAATTCATTGTTTTCCTTTCTATTTTCATTTTTAAGCTTCCAAGCCATGATTGATCCATGGTATGGTTTTCTTTTCTAGTAGTAACCCTTAGAAAATTTTATTTATTTTCTTAGGTATTTGAAGGAGCTAAAACTGAAATTCCAAAGAAGGATAAAAGAAGAATTTTCTTCATTTTAAGGTAAGAGGAAGACTATAACCTAATTATCCTTGAGTGTTAGTAAGAAAATGGAATTTTGTGTGTAGTAGAATCCATAAGGATTCTTTTATATGTTGATTGTAATGATTTTTCATGTATATTTGGTATTGTTAAGTTGACTTGCTAGTGTTTATAATGTTGTAAATATTAGTGTGATGTTAGAGATGCATGAGTATTCCAAGGAATACAACACCCTAGGATTCGGTCATAACCCTGAAAAGTGAATTTTGGATGTTTTTAAATTAAATTACAAAGAGTGTTTAAGGGTATTTAATGGAATTAATAATGTTTAAATGTTGTTAGTATTTACCGTAATGCAAAAATATTTTATAGTTACTTGAAAAATATTTTAAGCAGTTTTAAACTATTTAATAAATCTTTCTGTTAGAAAAATAAACTGTTTATTTAAGGAAAATATCGGGATTTTAAAAAAATGCAATAAAAACAAATTTTACGCGATTGATGAGAACAGCAAATTTTACTGTTGGGCCAAAATGGTGGACCCGGATATGTGGAAAGTTATAGTGCGCCAAGTGGGTGCGTATTGTAACCTGGTTATATGGAAAATATAGTGCGCCAAGTGGGAGCGTGCTGTATTTTGAGATTTGTGCCACTGAGGGCATTTACATACTTATTTTTGCCATTGAGGGTATTTTCGTAAATAATTGAAGTTTGAGGGTATTTTCATAAATAATTGAAATTTGAGGGTATTTTCGTAAATAATTGAAGTTTGAGGGTATTTTCGTAAATATTTGAAGTTTAAGGGCATTTTTGAAAATAATTGAGAATTGATGACATTCCTGTAATTATTTGAGACTTGAGGATGTTTTGGTAATTATTGCTTTGTTCATGCACTGAGTCGTGCTAATTGGAGAATTGGTGATTTGATTGACGAGATGAATAACATCGTGTTGTCGATGTGATAAGCGTAGTGGGTTCATTTCTGATATGGACTTGGAGGCATTGGTGTGCATTACTCCATATGTGGACAGGAGGTAGCTCCTTCTGGGCCGTGGTACGTGGTAAAACACTAGTGTTCTCGACAAGCACTATACTTAATCGAGATTTGAGAGGACTATTTTTACTTGCTGTAATTACACGATGTTGTGACTGTACTACGCCATGATGTTTTAGTGGGCTATAGACACAAAGTATTGACAAGTGCAATAGCAATCACAACGATCGCTATAGACACAAAGTGTTGACAAGGTCAATAGGCGGTCGGGTAGTCAAGCTATAGACACAAAGGGTGGACAGTGCAATAGGGTGGCAAGTATTATTAGAACCTTCAGATCATTCTCTCTGATATCGTTGTGTGTGTTGTAGCTCCATGGAGTAGGACTGAGTCATTTTATAGTTTTGGCATATTTATCGTGTATTTATTATTTATTGTGATGGATTCTATTCTTTTCCATAATTAGTTATTGTTAATGTTTATTATCTCAGTCTTTGATATTAATTGCTATTCTCGTTGCATTGTCGTTTTCTTATGCGCCACACTTGTGATATATTGGGTTGTCTTACCTCTGTGTTGTTGTATGTGTTGTTTGTATTATTGTGTTATATATATATAGACGGAAATGAAGAGATTGAAGAACAAGTATTAGGCAATGAATACCATATAGAGGAGGAGCCACAATCTGATTTCCAGTCTGAATATTTGGAGCCTTCAGACCATCCGTCTTAGGTTGAATTGACTCAAAGAAGATGACTACGCCAGGATTCTTAGGTTTTGTAAGAATAGAGTTCCATAGAGGAATAGAAGGCTGGCGTACTCGTGAAGAAAGCAATAGTGTAGTGTATACGGGAACTATTACTTTATCTTTGCGTCCGGAATACGATGCTGATCCTGTAGTTACTTTTGACTTGTATGTACAGTTAGAGTTGCCTTTGGAGATCCGACGTCATTGGAATGGACTTTTCCATGTTCCTAATGAAAATAGTGTAGTGTCTACATCTCGGACTCCAGTTCGTAGAACAGCTCGTATCTCTGTTCGTAGAACTGCTGTGAGACATCCTGGTTATCTGTCACCTGAGGAGTTATCTAGGAATGATTTCCCAGTGAACTAGATATCCATGATGTGCACTTGGGCACTTTTTGTTTTTTTTTTTTTTTTTTTTTTATGCGTCTTGTATATAAAACTTATGTTTTATCTTTTGCGATAGTTATAAATGTTTTGGTATGTATTTTCTTTAGTTGTAAATTATTTGTAAATTATTAGTATAACTGATGACAACAAAACCATATGTAAATTATATGTTAGTTTTATTTTATATGTGTTTGTTGTATGTATGTAGATAATGCACAAATGAAATATACAGTGAATTAATATATACGTTAACTTATATAGGTGAGGTGATGTGGTGTAATTTATACGTTTTAATAAACAAAATATACGTACTAATTATAATATTTATTTTATAACTTGAATAGTGTTTATTATCTTTATTTTTTTTTACCTTAAAATGTAACATCCCAAAGGGTGTTACATTAGTTGGTATCAGAGCCCAAGTTAGAGTCTTTAGGGGTTGTGGTTGGGTCTGTTTGTGCTTGTGTTGTGTGAATTCTCTGTGATTTATTTTCGAAAGGAAGAATCTAACTTTTATGTTTGATGTGATTGTTGTAAAAATAAAAAAAAAGATGTCTGGAGGAAGAGGAAGACGTGCGAATATCCCTAGAGAAGAGGACCCTTTGGTAGCAGCAGTAGAAGCTATGCAGCGGATGGCAGAAGTAATAACTCAGCAGAATCAGAGAGCAACTCAACAACGATCTTGTAGAGGCTATGCAGCGGATGGCGGAAGTAATGACTCAGCAGAACCAGAGAGCAGCTCAACAACAAGAAGCTACTGCGGATGCCCTAAATTTATCTGAATTTAGGCGTAGTAACCCGCCACGCTCTCGAGGCGAGTTCAATCCTGAGAAAGCAAGTTTGTAGATACAGGAGCTGGAAAAGATATTCGAAGGGATGGGATGCCCAGATGATAAAAAGGTAACATATGCTACCTATATGCTAAGAGGAGACGAAGAAAGTTGGTGGAGAGGAACCCGTCGGTTGTTGCAAGCTGAAGGCACTGTGATAACTTGGGAAGTGTTTTCTACTGCGTTTATGGACAAATATTTTCCTATCAGTGCTCGATATGCCAAGGAAAGAGAATTTCTTAGTCTACGTCAAGGAAATATGACAGTCCATGAGTATGCATCCAAATTTGAGAGTTTGTCTCAATTCTCAGATTATGCTCAAACCAGGCCAAATGATGAGTGGCGATGTAGGAAGTTTGAAGAAGGATTGAGAGTGGAGTTAAGACAAGGAGTACTGCCTTTGAAAATGACTCAATTCCATGCCCTGATAGATATATGTGCACAATTGGAGAAATTGGAACTGTTACGGGATCCAAGGACTCGTAATTTTGGACCAATGAGGTTTCAGAGGGGAGGTAGCAGCCATAATAATCGGTTTCAGCGTAAGCCATACTCGAGACCACCAGGAAACCAACTTCAATGACCACTTGTTGGAGGAAGCTCTGCTAGTACTACTCCTAGTCAGAAAGCGGCGTTTGTACCAACATGTTTCAAATGTGGGAAAAAGGGTCATATTTCTTCAGGATGTCCAATTAAAGGGACAATTTGTTTCAATTGTCGACAACCTAGACATTTCTCTAAGGATTGTCCTCAGTTGGAAAAGAAACCTACATTGAAGACTGTTCGGGCAAATCAACCAAGATCCGGAGGACGAGTCTATACTATGACAAGAACTGAAGTTTCTCAGTCTGACAATCTTATTCAAGGGGAAGGAGCCATAGGAGGTAAGCCTTTGACTGTCTTGTATGATTCAGGCGCAACACATTCTTTCATTGCATATAATTGTGTTGAGAGATTAAAACTGCCTGTGTCTTCTTTGGATTTTCCATTGGTTGTTTCTACACCAACTACTAAGCCTGTAGTTACATCCAAAATATGTTTGGATTGTCCTGTTGTTGTGAAGGACCGTATGTTTATAGTCAACTTGATTTGTTTACCCCTAGTGGAGATAGATGTGATATTCGGAATGGATTGGTTATCTTCTAACCATATCCTGATAGACTGTGCAATTAAATCCATAGTCTTTCCGAAGGAAGAGAACTCTGGATTCTTGACTGCTGTTAAAGCTAAGTCATTGCTGAGAAATGGAGCGCAGGGATTTGTATTATTATCTTCTCTAAAAGTTGAGAATGAGAAAGATGTATATACTATTCCTGTTGTCAATGAATTTCCAGAAGTTTTTCCAGACGATGTACCTGGTTTGCCGCCAGAAAGGGAAATCGAATTTTCTATCGATTTGGTACCAGGAACAGGTCCTATTTCAATTGCACCGTATAGAATGTCACTAGCCGAGTTGATGGAGTTGAAAAAGCAATTAGAGGAATTATTGGAGAAGCAGTTTGTGCGACCGAGTGTATCACCATGGGGAGCACCAGTGCTTCTAGTCAAGAAGAAGGATGGAACTTCTCGACTCTGTGTGGACTATCGTCAGCTGAATAAGGTCACCATAAAGAATAAATATCCACTTCCACGGATTGATGATTTGATGGACCAGTTGAAGGGAGCAGAAGTATTTTCTAAAATAGATCTGAGATCAGGTTACCATCAAATCAGTGTTAAGACGGAGGATGTACCCAAAACAGCCTTTCGAACTCATTATGGGCATTATGAATATCAGGTCATGCCTTTTGGAGTGACAAATGGTCCTGCTATATTCATGGATTATATGAATAGGATTTTTCACCCGTACCTTGATAGATTTGTTGTTATCTTTATAGATGACATTCTAATCTATTCTCGGTCTAAAGAAGAGCATGCCGAACACCTCGGTATAGTTCTTCAGGTTTTGAAGGACAAGCAGTTGTATGCAAAGTTGGCTAAATGTGAATTTTGGTTGGAAAAAGTGCAATTCCTAGGTCACGTAATTTCTAAAGAAGGTATTGCAGTGGATCCATCCAAAATAGAAACTATTTTGCAATGGGAAAGACCTAAAACAGTAACCGAAGTTTGAAGTTTCGTTGGATTGGCCGGGTATTATCGAAGGTTTATAGAAGGTTTTTCCAAGATTACTGGACCACTTACACAACTTACAAGGAAAAGTCAAGCTTTTGAATGGACAGATGAACGTGAAGCCAATTTTCAAGAGTTGAAGAAAAAGTTAACAACTGCACCAGTGTTGATCTTACCGGATCCTAACAGATCTTTTGATGTGTACTGTGATGCTTCGTATCAAGGATTGGGATGCGTGCTGATGCAAGACCGAAATGTGGTAGCTTATGCTTCGAGGCAATTGAAGGTTCATGAGAGAAATTACCCAACCCATGATTTAGAACTAGCAGCGGTGGTGTTTGCATTAAAGATATGGAGGCATTATTTGTATGGGGCCATGTTCAATGTCTTTAGTGATCACAAGAGTTTGAAATACTTGTTTGATCAGAAAGAATTGAATATGAGACAAAGACGATGGCTTGAGTTTCTCAAAGATTATGATTTTCAACTCCAATATCATCTGGGAAAAGCTAATGTGGTAGCAGATGCCCTGAGTAGAAAAGTACTTAGTGTTTCTACAATGATGATAAAGGAAGAGGAATTACTCAATGAATTCAGAAATTTAGAAGTATCAGTGGAATTAGTGCCTGGGAAGATTCGTTTAAGCAGAATGGTAATCTTAAATGACTTGCTTAATATAATTCGAGATAAACAGGAGGAAGATGCATTTTTACAAAATGAAAGAGAACTGTTAAAGCAAGGTCACAAGGCAACAGTGGAAGAGGGATCAGATGGAATTTTAAGATTTCAAGGGAGAGTTTGTATACCCGACGATGCTGAACTAAAGATGGCAATATTGGATGAAGCCTATACTAGTAATCTAAGTTTGCATCCAGGAATGACCAAGATGTATCAAGATTTGAAGAAATTGTTTTGGTGGCCAAGGATGAAAAGAGACGTAGCGAAACGTGTAGCGTCTTGTTTGGTTTGTCAAAAAGCGAAAGTGGAACATCAGAGGCCAGCTGGAATGTTACAACCGCTCTCTATTCCAGAATGGAAGTGGGACAGTATTTCTATGGATTTCGTTACTGGACTTGCCAAGAACGAGAAAAGGTCATGACTCAATATGGGTTATAGTTGATAGGCTTACAAAGTCAGCTCATTTCCTGCCCATTAATATTAAGTATTCATTGGAAAGATTAGCCCAAATCTATATCAATGAGATTGTTAAATTACATGGAGTACCTATTTCCATAATTTCTGATAGGGATCCAAGGTTTACATCAAGGTTTTGGCCAAATCTACAAGAGGCGATGGGGACTAAGCTACATTTAAGCTCTGCCTATCATCCACAGACTGATGGCCAAACTGAAAGAACTATACAATCTTTAGAAGACCTGTTGCGTGCTTGTGTGCTGGAGCAACAAGGGAGTTGGGATGAATTTTTATCTTTGATAGAATTCACCTACAACAATAGTTTTCACGCAGGTATAGGGATGGCACCCTATGAAGCATTGTATGGACGACGATGCCGAACACCTTTGTGCTGGTATCAAGATAGTGAAAGTATGACTATTGGACCAGAGTTAGTGCAACAGACTACAGAGAAGGTGAAGATGATCCAAGAAAAGATGAGGACTACTCAAAGCAGACAAAAGAGCTATGCTGACAAAAGAAGGCGACCCTTGGAATTCGAAGAAGGCGAGCATGTATTTTTAAGGGTGACTCCTACAACTGGTATTGGAAGAGTTATCAAGTCTAAGAAGCTTACGCCTAAGTTTATAGGACTTTATCAGATTATACGTAGGATAGGTCCTGTAGCTTATCAAGTTGCCTTACCGCCGTTTTTGTCTAATCTACATAATGTATTTCATGTGTCCCAATTAAAGAAGTATATTCCAGATCCGACACACGTGATACAACCTGATGAAGTACAGTTAAAGGAGAATCTGACGTACGAGACACTCCCTGTAAGAATTGAAGACAGAAAAGTGAAACAGCTTCGAGGAAAGATGATTAAGCTGGTTAAAGTTATATGGAACGATGTGACAGGAGATGCTACTTGGGAATTGGAGGACAAGATGAGGGAGCAATACCCTCAATTATTTTAAAAATGACGACAAATTTCGAGGACGAAATTTTTGTTTGTAGGGAGAGTTGTAACACCCCACTTTTGGGATAATTACGATATTATCCTGAAATATACTGTTTTGTAATTTCTATAAGTAGTAAATTGAATTTGACTGTTTCGTGAGTGTATTTGATTGTTGTATGTGATTTGCTCCGAGCCAGGGAAATAAAAATTTTTTGGCCGAAAAAATATTATTTTAATTAATTAGAATGGGATCTTACTAAACCCAGTTCTGATTGATATATATATTAGTTTCGTAATTTTTAGGATTTAACTGTGCAATAAAAAAAATTTATATTATTATAATATTATTTTATGTTACAGTACCTACTGTCTCAAAAATAGTAGAAAACTGTTTTAAAATAATCACGGATCTTTAAAAAGACTGTAAAACTTTATAAATTTCTAAGCCAATGGGAACAAGTCAACAAAAGTGGCTTGACTATTTTGGACCGTTAGATGCAAGCTTGATGAGCAAGTCTTGATCAATGGTGGAGATGCAAGCTTGGTGAGCAAGTCTTGATCAAATGGCTAGGATGCAAGCTTGGTGAGCAAGCTTTGATCAATGGCTAGGATGTAAACTTGGTGAGCAAGCCTTGAAGATGGCCATAGATCTAATCAATGGATAGAAATTAAAGATGAAATCAATGGTTAGGATTAAGTCAAAAGATGTAGGCTTGACTTTGGGTTAGTAGCTAATTAAGCTTAATTTGACAAGCTTAATTACCTAATTAGTAAACTAATTAAACTAGCTTAGTTATTAAATAATTATAACGTAAATACTAATTAGATGTGCTAATATTGTTTAGAAATTATAAAACATGTAATTATATGTCCAATTAAATAGTTATATAATTAGATAATTAATTAAGATTAATTAGGAAATTAAACCTAATTAATTAGTTACCTAATTAGTAATTAATTAAACTTGAATTAAAACAAATTAAATTCCTAAATGGCCTTGGGCCACACGGTTTTGGGCAGCAGCCCTTCATATTCACCTTTAACTTTTATTTTCTCACTTTTCACGTTGAAAGCCTTCCATTTTCTCTCCAAATATACTAAGACTCCATGTACCTTTCTTCTTCTTTTTCTTTCACTCTATTCAGCCAAGCTTCTCCATACACCATCCACCCATCTAAAAATTTTCTTTCCTTGTTCTTCTTACTCTAAATATCCATCCAAAATCATCTCTAGTTGGGAGTTTTTGCAAATTCTATCATTTGCATGCTTGAAGACTCACTTTGAAGTTTCTTCTTTAAAGGTAAAATTCATTGTTTTCCTTTCTATTTTCATTTTTAAGCTTCCAAGCCATGATTGATCCATGGTATGGTTTTCTTTTCTAGTAGTAACCCTTAGAAAATTTTATTTATTTTCTTAGGTATTTGAAGGAGCTAAAACCGAAATTCCAAAGAAGGATAAAGGAAGAATTTTCTTCATTTTAAGGTAAGAGGAAGACTATAACCTAATTATCCTTGAGTGGTAGTAAGAAAATGGAATTTTGTGTGTAGTAGAATCCATAAGGATTCTTATATATATTGATTGTAATGATTTTTCATGCATATTTGGTATTGTTAAGTTGACTTGCTAGTGTTTATAATGTTGTAAATATTAGTGTGATGCTAGAGATGCATGAGTATTCCAAGGAATACAACACCCTAGGATTCGGTCATAACCCTGAAAAGTGAATTTTGGATGTTTTTAAATTAAATTACAAAGAGTGTTTAAGGGTATTTAATGGAATTAATAATGTTTAAATGTTGTTAGTATTTACCGTAATGCAAAAATATTTTACAGTTACTTGAAAAATATTTTAAGCAGTTTTAAACTATTTAATAAATCTTTCTATTAGAAAAATAAACTGTTTATTTAAGGAAAATATCAGGATTTTAAAAAAATGCAATAAAAACAAATTTTACGCGATTGATGAGAATAGCAAATTTTACTGTTGGGCCAAAATGGTGGACCCGGATATGTGGAAAGTTATAGTGCGCCAAGTGGGTGCGTATTGTAACCTGGTTATATGGAAAATATAGTGCGCCAAGTGGGAGCGTGCTGTATTTTGAGATTTGTGCCACTGAGGGCATTTATATAATTATTTTTGCCATTGAGGGTATTTTTGTAAATAATTGAAGTTTGAGGGTATTTTCGTAAATAATTGAAGTTTGAGGGTATTTTCGTAAAATAATTGAAGTTTGAGGGTATTTTCATAAATATTTGAAGTTTGAGGGCATTTTTGAAAATAATTGAGAATTGATGACATTCCTGTAATTATTTGAGACTTGAGGACGTTTTGGTAATTATTGCTTTGTTCATGCACTGAGTCGTGCCAATTGGAGAATTGGTGATTTGATTGACGAGATGAATAACATCGTGTTGTCGATGTGATAAGCGTAGTGGGTTCATTTCGATATGGACTTGGAGGCATTGGTGTGCATTACTCCATATGTGGACGGAGGTAGCTCCTTCCGGGCCGTGGTACGTGGTAAAACACTAGTGTTCTCGACAAGCACTATACTTAATCGAGATTTGAGAGGACTATTTTTACTTGCTGTAATTACACGATGTTGTGGACT
Organism: Ormosia semicastrata; assembly: GCA_029884595.1. Classification (NCBI taxonomy): domain Eukaryota; kingdom Viridiplantae; phylum Streptophyta; class Magnoliopsida; order Fabales; family Fabaceae; genus Ormosia; species Ormosia semicastrata. The sequence goes on along the minus strand of JAQQTO010000053.1, from coordinate 27,972,329 downwards.
TGTGTACTACACCATGATGTTTTAGTGGGCTATAGACACAAAGTATTGACAAGTGCAATAGCAATCACAACGATCGCTATAGACACAAAGTGTTGACGGTCTGCAATAGTTGGTCGGGGTAGTCAAGCTATAGACACAAAGGGTGGACAAGGCAATAGCCGGTCAAGGGCGATATTAGAACCTTCAGATCATTCTCTCGATATCGTTGTGTGTGTTGTAGCTCCATGGAGTAGGACCGAGTCATTTTATAGTTTTGGCATATTTATCGTGTATTTATTATTTATTGTGATGGATTCTATTCTTTTCCATAATTAGTTATTGTTAATGTTTATTATCTCATGTCTTGATATTAATTGCTATTCTCGTTGCATTGTCATTTTCTTATGCGCCACACTTGTGATATATTGGGTTGTCTTACCTCTGTGTTGTTGTATGTGTTGTTTGTATTATTGTGTTATATATATATAAACGGAAATGAAGAGATTGAAGAACAAGTATTAGGCAATGAATACCATATAGAGGAGGAGCCACAATCTCTGATTTCCGGTCCGAGTATTTGGAGCCTTCGACCATCCTTACCTGGGTTGAATTGACTCAAAGAAGATGACTACGCCAGATTCTTAGGTTTTGTAAGAATAGAGTTCCATAGAGGAATAGAGGTCAAGGCGTACTTTCGTGAAGAAAGCAATAGTGTAGTGTATACTGGGAACTATTACTTTATCTTTGCGTCCGAAATACGATGCTGATCCTGTAGTTACTTTTGACTTGTATGTACAGTTAGAGTTGCCTTTGGAGATCCGACGTCATTGGAATGGACTTTTCCATGTTCCTAATGAAAATAGTGTAGTGTCTACATCTCGGACTCCAGTTCGTAGAACAGCTCATATCTCTGTTCGTAGAACTGCTGTGAGACATCCTGGTTATCTGTCACCTGAGGAGTTATCTAGGAATGATTTCCCAGTGAACTAGATATCCATGAGTGCACTTGGGCACTTTTTGTTTTTTTTGTTTTTTGATGCCGTACTGTATATAAAACTTATGTTTTATCTTTTGGCAGTAGTTATAAATGTTTTGGTATGTATTTTCTTTAGTTGTAAATTATTTGTAAATTATTAGTATAACTGATGACAACAAAACCATATGTAAATTATATGTTAGTTTTATTTTATATGTGTTTGTTGTATGTATGTAGATAATGCACAAATGAAATATACAGGTGAATTAATATGTACGTTAACGCTGTATAGGTGAGGTGATGTGGTGTAATTTATACGTTTTAAGAAACAAAATATACGTACTAATTATAATATTTATTTTATAACTTGAATAGTGTTTATTATCTTTATTTTTTTTTACCTTAAAATGTAACATCCCAAAGGGTGTTACAGAGTTCCTCTTTCGATCTCGGCTTATTTATTGACATAGAAGGCTGAACAGGACCATGGACTCTTACTTTTCTTAATGAGTCCTTTTGCAAGAAGATCTTTAATCTCCTGCTAGCAATACTGAACGAGTTCTTGACTCATTTGGATTGGTCTAGCCTTTATGGGGATTTGTCTTTCATTGAAATCCTTTTCGTAGGGAAGATCCACCATATGTTTCTCCCTTTCCCAAAAAGCATTTGGAAGATCTGAACAAATTGATCTTTGAATCTGTTCAAGAAGAGATTGAATCCTTTTCTGGATTTGGGGTTGACTAAGGTTGGAATCAATATTTTTAAAGGAAAATTCCTCTTTTAGATAATTGATTTGGTTTTGTTTATATTGGATTAAGTTAAGATTCCTTAGAATCGGTTTCCTAAGAAATTTGAACATGATTGTTTGACCAAGATGTTGGGTAGTAATCCCTTCATCCGTGATTTGCAGAGGAAAAAGCAATCTAATGAACAGTGTTCCTAAGATCACTTCATTTTTTAGATTCTTAACTAATAAGAAAGAAGTTTCAACTTGGAAACCTTGGTTTTCGATGATTGCAGATGAGAGTTTGAATTTGATTTTTAGTTTTGAACCGTTAGCTGTGCTAAGTTGTTCAGATGTTTTTTCAAAATACTTTGTTGGGATTAATCTCTCCAAAATACAATTTGAATATGTCCCTGTGTCAAACAATGCGACAATGTTAAGGACAAAATCATCAATTTTGATGTTTATGTTAATAAAGAATTTTTGAATTTTCATTTGATTAATTATTTGTGCAAAAAATTCTTCATCTTCTTGATTTTCAGTCTTTTGACTTTTATGACTTTTGTTTTCGGGAATTATATCCTTATCAGAGTCAGTTTGAATATCCTGAAGTTGGGATATTATAATTTGGTGTAAGCTTTGTTGTTCTTTAAGTTGCTTAACTTCGATTTTTAGATTATTAATTTCATATTGAAGGACTTGGATTATTACAGTTTTCTTAGAAGTTTTCTTTTCAAGTTTTCTAAGTGTTTCTGTAAGATTATATTTATTTTGGATTATCGGCTCTTTGAAAGATTTAGAAGAACTTGCTTCCATTAAAGATTTTATCTTTTCTAAATAGACTTTCTTTTATTGAGGATCATCAATTGAATTAAGAACTTCGAACAGGAGATCTTGCTCCTTTGTTAGGACATTGATTTCTGGAGAATCTGATTCTCCTTCAGATGAAATATCATTATTTTGGATTTAGTTTAAATCTTCAAAGGATTCTTTATCAGATTCATCTTCAGATGATTCAACTAACAAATTAATTATTAATTTGTTCTTTGATTATTGGTTCAAGATTTAAAGATTTTATCTTCTTCTTTAACCTACAGTATTTACTAATGTGACCAGGTTTATCACAGTTATAGCAGATTATAGGTTTCTTTGGGACTTTGATATTATCGATTAGAGGTTTGGACTTAAATTCTTGTTTAATCTTCTAGGTTTCGTACTAGCTTTATGTTTGTAGTATTTGGTTTTCTGGACATGATCAAATTTTTGTTTTGGTTTTGGCTTCCTCCTAGCACAAGGAAGACTAAATTGTTCGCAGAACGTTCCTAAGTTCTGCTTGGTTTGGGCCTTTTCTTTGGTGAGTTGGGCTTGAATCTTGTCATCTTGGCAGATTTTCAGGGCTACCTTTTGGACGAAGGCAATGAGTTATCCGTAACTCAATTGCTCGTAAGGGATTTCTCCATTTGGGGATTGACTTCTGATCTTGTCACAAACCTTGTCGCCTAAGGATTTTGGAAGACCAGCAAGAAATTTTTCTTTCCAGAAAGACTATTGACTATCCTCTTTACTGTAAACCCTAGTCAAGAAGGTGTCTCTATACCACCTAAAGTCAGCTAGAGTTTTGCATTTTAAGTTCGGCAGACCTATATTTCCATAAAGACGGATCTCCTATGAAGTGTTGAGCGATTGTGAAGATTAGATTGTTAATAGCGTCGGGAATTGGTTTCCCATCACTGAGGATTATATTGCCATCGGCGTCAGTCTTGACTGCTTCACCAATTTTGACCTTTTGTTCAGCAGAGATATAATTATCCCACACACCTTTGAGCTAACCGGAAAATCCCGATACAAGGATTCTGAAAATGACTTCTTCTGGACAGTCGTACGAGGTTTGACAAGTAGTCGACACCATGGTCATATGCTGAAGAGTGTTGATGATGGCATATTCAGTCATCCCATCAATGTTCCACTTATAGATGTTGTTTGCGCTAAAGCTTCTGAAGTTTGGATTTCTTTCTTCAAGCAACAGATCTGGAGCTGTCACTCTTTGATAGTAGAGTTTTCAAGGATTTTTCCAGTTAAGAGTTTGGCTAATTACAGGATTTACCTTGATAACAGAATTTGTCTCAGTTTTAGTTTTTGGGCAATCAGATCCCGAATGTGAACTAGATTGTCTAATTGTATTAACAATCAGATTTTTATCTTTAGATTTACTCGTCTTTGACTCTTACGTTTGTGGTGTATCTGAGGCGACTAAGTTTAGTTTATCCATAAATTCATTAATAAGACTTTGGTTAGATGGGTTTGGATTGTTTAAAAGTTTTATACTTTTTTAAGCTGTTTGCTAACTTTGAACGATTTGAAAAGAGGCTTTTTGATTGACTTGGGAGGTTTAGTTTCATCAATTTTGGTTCCCGTAGTTGAAGGTTTATCTACGGATTGTTTGACTAATTTTTCAGCTAAAATTTGAAGGTATTTGTTTGTATAATTATTTGGTTCCATAAGACTTTTAATGTTTTTCAAATTTATTGGCTCATCTTCTACTTTAGTCTTGGAGGTAATTCAGATTTGATTAACTCACCATCTTTGCGATGCCAGATAGTAAGAATATAAGCTGATTTATCTTCAATTAGACCAATGCTCCAGGGATATTCAATTTCATTCCTCATCATGTAGGCATGAAACCAGTTGAAGAATGGAATATGTTGTTTGACTTTGTTGAGAAATTCGTAGAACTTCTCTTGGATTTCAGTTCTGTTTGATCCCTTAAAATTTTTGAAAAACCATTTCCTTTGCGACGTCCATTCTGCGGAATAAAAGTCTTTCCTAAGGGTTTCCTTATCTATGATGATTTCAGATAACATGGACATCATCATTAAGGGAGGAATAGGTTGGAGATTGAATAAATCTCTGTTCATCTTCGTCTTCACGTTGGTATGTCGGCCTTGGGATGCTTGATGAAGTATCCAGTCCATGAAGATTGATTGCTGAAGGATAGATTGGATTGTGGAAAAAGATTTTCTAGAGACAGCAGATCTGTAGTCTTCAAATCTGGAGGATGAAGATTTGAAAGATCTAGAAGAGCTGAACGAATTTCTTCTATTGAAGGCTAATTCAACTCTACCTGATTGGTGTTGGGTGATTTCCTGAATTTTAGGTGTATCTCTGGGCAAAGCTGGAGTTGCTTTATCCATAATCCATTTCTCAGGGAGGATTACATCTTCCCATCGGATTTGTTTAAGGACAACTACGTTGGCTTGACCTTTTAAGGTCTCTTGATAGAGAAGATGAAATTCTTCATCATCACCTTCAATGGTGATTTGTTTCTCTACAGTTCTGATAATGTAATCAAAACTTCTGAAGAATCGTCCATCAGTTTTATAGAGTTCATCGTTCGGGATTCTGGGGATCTCCCAGTCATCCATGTCTTGATTTATGTTTTCAAAACAAATTTCTTCATTAAAGATGTTTGTTGTAGATGGATTAATTTGTTGCTCAGTGAGCGATGAAGAAGAAGATTGAGAAGACTTGAAAGAAAGCTTAGAAGACAGAGAACGTAACATGGCAAAAGATTTAAATAGAAAATATAGAAGACAGAATATAAGAATTAAACACAAGAGAATAAAATAATAAGAAAATAAACAGTAGATAATAGATATAGACTTAACCCCTGATATCATTACCCTCATTTGATTTCATAGATTTGAAACTGAAAAATTTAAATCAAATATTATCCTTTGAACTAGATCTTAAAATTATCATGCTTCATTCCTTGATTTATGTCTGGTTTAAGTATTATCTTCTGAACGTTTCATTAAAATTTAATAAATCATACCCGGATCGTTAGCCACCGCGTTTATTTATCATTTTTTAACCATGGTCACCACCGTACCTTATCCTTCACTACCTGTGCCGACATCATTAAATTAGTCTTACCGCCTCCCCAGGTCTTACTGCTACAGCCCCACAGCATAGATCCAACACTAGGCATTGTGTACTATCCAGTTAAGAAAAGATAACATATAGATACGTACTATCCAGATCCATATATAATAATACCATTATTATTTAGTTCAGTTAAGATAATAAATAAAGCAGATAAAGATCAAAGCAGAATAACGATTAATCGGTATAATAACATTAATATCCAATTCAATAAGATAATAAATAACTTAAATCTACTATTTACATTCCTACTTCCCCATCAGGCTCTGATACCAGAAAGTGGGAGAGCAGACGGACTGCTTTACATTGTATGTAAATGCAATGCAAAAAACAATTGTTTATTAAAACATTAGAACTAGAGACTAAGTTCGGTATAAAATAAAAATAAAATAGAAATTAAAGCATAAGAGGAAAAAAGGGGGAAAACTGATTATTATTACAAGTTTGAAAAAAGGGAAAGGGGAAAGTTTCTCTCCCTAACCTCTCTAAAGGGATCTAAAATTACGCATGCCTAACATCATAGGCAGACATCCATTTAAAGACTAAAAATTTTACTATTACAACAGTAAAGCTACAGTATCCCGCTACAGTGAACAGTAAAATAGTAATCAGTCGCACCGCTACAGTGAACAATGTTCAATAGTAGTCTTTCGCAGCTTGCTATAGGGTTCGACTAGGATAAGTTTCGACAATGAACAGTGTTCGACAATGAATAGTTTTGACATTGAACAGTGTTCGACAATGAATAGGTCGACAATGAACAGTGTTCGATAGATTTTAACTATTCATCATCCTTTAGGTCGATTGCGTAACAGTCATTTTCATTCTGGTTTACAGAATCTTCAGACAAGGTGATTGAAGGGCAGGGAGAACCATATTTTTTAGGGACTGATTCTCTGCTAATAGCAACGTCCATGTCCTTGTAAAGTCTGAGGACTTCTTCCATTTTTTGGAATAGATGGGCTTTGTCGGAAGAGGCAGCAATAGCAGCCAGGATTTTTGCTTTTTGATTCAAAAATTGGCAATCAGCTTCATCAGCAGTCTTGAGATATTTTGGGTTCTGTCAAAACCATAGTTTGATGTTGTCGGGAAATGCTTTGGAGGCGTCGAAATCAGCCCACCATTCGGCATATACTTGTCTTTGTAGTGCAGGGAGGAGATTGGGGAGACCCTCGTGAGTCTGATATTTATACTGCCAGGACAGTATCCAGGCAAGAGAAAGTTTGGAGAAGAAGTGGAGATCGACAGGAAATAAATCATCACCTGCATCAAACTTCTTCAAAAAATAATGAAATCCTTCCATAACATTTGTCAGAAGAATCTGCTGGATTGGACCAAAGAAGTTCCACCATTTGCAAGAACCAGTGAGAGAGCTTATATTGGACATTCTGTTTGAAGTAGATAAGCCAGGAGTGGCGGTTGGACTTGTTCTGGAGCCAAAATATGTTACTCCATGCTTACATGTAATCCTAGTAATTAAACCCAATTGGGTCAAAATCTTGAGAAAATTTCTTCAAGGTGTTTGGATTCGTACCAAATTATGTCAGTGTCATGACCTTCAAAATCTGGATCATTGAATGGGTTATGTAAGATTCGTCTTTTGGGTCCCTATAATGCTTGAGAGAGACCGAGTCAGTATCGACAAGAATATATTCATAAAATTGTCGAGTTTTGTTTGAAGAGACTGGTTTAAAGTGAAAACCGTATGGAAAAATTTTTTTTGGAACTTTGCTTGGGTTGGGATCCCAGAATTCTGGTTCCATTTGAATTACAGGCCAAAAACTTTCTTTTGGGATATAGTGAGGTTTGGAAGATATGGGTTGAGTTTGGACGATTAAATCCTTTTTTGGTTAGTTGACTACAATGGCTTTGCCTTTGAGGGTTTGAATCATGGTTTGAATGTCAGTTCCTTCGACAAATTCTTTAGTGAAGATCTGTTTCCATGACTTATCTAGGAGATGGGTTAGGCCTTGATCTTTTTCAGGGCTAACAGGGTTGTGATTGGCATGGCATAGTCTTCTTTTGATTATTTTCTTTGAGTCGATGACTCAGCTTTAGCTTGGATTGATGACCCAGATGGAAGGGTAGAAGACCCCGGTTGATATGATGATTTGGCTGGCTGTGTCAGGCGTGGATTACCAGTACCTCTTCCCCTAGAGGAAGAATATCTCGTCGATCTCGGCATGGGGCTATTTTCCCTATAAATATTCACGGGTAAGATTGTCAGGTAATGTGTTTGAGGTGCCTTTGATATATTCTATGTCAAAATCAAAAACACTCAAGATTGCTTGCCATCTAGCAAAAATTTGTTTTGAAGCAAGATTTTTAACATCCTGTTGTAAAATATCTTTTGCAGATTTGCAATCTACACGGACTAAAAATTTTTGATTTAATAAATCAAATTGAAATTTTGATATGCAAAGAACAATTGCTAAAATTTCTTTTTTGACCGTCGAATAATTCTGTTGTGCAGGATTCCAATGTTTTGATGCATATGCAATGATATGTTTTTTGTCTGCAACATGCTGTTTGAGAATGCCACCATAACCTATATCAGAGGCATCCATTTTGATAATTTTAAATAATTGAGGATTAGGAAGATAGAGGCATGGAAGATCCTTTACCTGAGATTTTACCTGTTTGACAATGTTTGTATGAATGTCTGACTAAGGAGGAGGACCCTTTTTCAGACGATCATGTAAAGGTTTGATAAGATTACTTAGCTGAGGAAAGAAGTCAACAACATAATTTAAATAACCAAGAAATCTTTGTAATTGATTTTTGTCAATAAGTTGATTAGGAAACTTGTCAGCAAACTCAATTACACGATTAATAGGATTCATAGTTCCTTGATAAATGTTATAACCAAGAAATCTAATTTTAGTTTGAAAAAGGTTAATCTTTGACTTGGAGACTGCAAGACCATTTCTTTTAATAACTCCAAGAAAAATATTAATGTGTTTAAAATATTGATCTATTGATTGAGAAAAAACAAGAACATCATTAATGTAGACGATGGTAAAGTTTGAATATGGATTGAAGATTTCGTTCATGATCCTTTGAAATTCAGAAGGAGCATTCTTTAGATCAAAAGGTATTACGTTCCATTCGTACTGCCCAAATGGTAAAGTGAAGGCCGTCTTGTAGCGATCACTTTCTTTCATTTAGATTTGCCAAAATCCAGATTTCATATCAAATTTTGAAAAGATTTTAGCTGAATATAATTTTTTAAGAACATCTTTTTTGTTCGGAATTGGATACCGAATCCATTGGAGTGCTTGATTCAGCGGTTTGTAATTAATGACTAATCGAGGAGTTCCTCTTTCGATCTTAGCTTGTTTGTTGACATAGAGGCTGAACAGGACCATGGACTCTTACTTTTCCTAATAAGTCCTTTTGCAAGAAGATCTTTAATCTCCTGCGGACAATACTGAACGGGTTCTTGACTCATTTGGATTGGTCTAGCCTTTGTGGGAATTTGCCTTTCATTGAAATCTTTTTCGTAGAGAAGATCCACCATATGTTTCTTCCTTTCCCAGAAAGCATTTGGAAGATCTGAACAAATTGATCCTTGAATCTGTTCAAGAAGAGATTGAATCCTTTTCCGGATTTGGGGTTGACCAAAGTTAGAATCAATATTTTTAAAGGAAATTTACTCTTTCAGATAATTGATTTGATTTTGTTTATATTGGATTAAGTTAAGATTCCTTAAAATCGGTTTCCTGAGAAATTTGAACATGATTGTTTGACCAAGATGTTGGGTAGTAATCCCTTCATCCGTGATTTGTAGAAGGAATAGTGATCTGATGAACAGTGTTCCTAAGATCACTTCATTTTTTAGATTCTTGACTAATAATAAAAAAGTTTCAACTTAGAAACCTTGGTTTTCAATGATTGCAGAAGAAAGTTTGAATTTGATTTTTAGTTTTGAATCGTTAGCCGTGCTAAGTTGTTAGGATGTTTTTTCAAAATACTTTGTTGGGATTAATCCCTCCAAAATATAATTTGAATCTGCCCCTGTGTTAAACAATGGGACAGTGTTAAGGACAAAATCATCAATTTTGATGTTTATGTTAATAAAGAATAGATTTTCATTTGATTAATTATTTGTGCAAAAAAGTCTTCATCTTCTTGATTTTCAGTCTTTTGACTTTTTTTACTCTTGTTTTCGGGAATTATATCCTTATCAGAGTCAGTTTGAATATTCTGAAGTTGGGATATTATAATCTGATGTAAGCTTTGCTATTCATTAAGTTGCTCAACTTCAATTTTTAGATTATTAATTTCATATTGAACGTCTTGGATTGTTACAGTTTTCTTAGAAGTTTTCTTTTCAAGTTTTCTAAGTGTTTCTGTAAGATTATATTTATTTTGGATTATCGGTTCTTTGAAAGATTTAGAAGAACTTGCTTCCATTAAAGATTTTATCTTTTCTAAATAGACTTTCCTATCTAGAGGATCATCTATTGAATTAAGAACTTCGAACAGGAGATCTTGCTCCTTTGTTAAGACATTGATTTCGGGAGAATCTGATTCTCCTTCAGATGAAATATCATCATTTTGGATTTGGTTTAAATCTTCAGAGGATTCTTTATCAGATTCATCTTCAGATGATTCAACTAATAAATTATTAATTTGTTCTTCGATTGTTGGTTCAAGATTTAAAGATTTTATCTTCTTCTTTAACCTACAGTATTTACTAATGTGACCAGGTTTACCACAGTTATAGCAGATTATAGGTTTCTTTGGGACTTTGATATTATCGATTGGAGGTTTGGACTTAAATTCTTGTTTAAGTCTTCTGGGTTTCGTACTAGCTTTATGTTTGTAGTATTTGGTTTTCTGGACATGATCAAATTTTTATTTTTGTTTCGGCTTCCCCCTAGCACAAGGAAGACCAAATTGTTCGTAGAACGTTCCTAAGCCACGCTTGGTTTGGGCCTTTTCTCTGGCGAGTTGGGCTTGAATCTTGTCATCTTGGCAGATTTTCAGGGCTACCTTTTGGACGAAGGCAATGAGTTATCCGTAACTCAACTGCTCATAAGGGATTTCTCCATTTGGGGATTGACTTCTGATCTTGTCACGAACCTTATCGCCTAAGGATTTTGGAAGACCAGCAAGAAATTTTTCTTTCCAGAAAGACTGTTGACTATCCTCTCTAGTGTAAACCCTAGTCAAAAGGTGTCTCTATACCACCTAAAGTCAGCTAGAGTTTTGCATTTTAAGTTTGACAGAAGTTTGGCAGACCTATCTTTCCATAAAGACGGATCTCCTATGAAATGTTAAACGATTGTGAAGATTAGATTGTTGATAGCGTCGGGAATTGGTTTCCCATCACTGAGGATTATATTGTTGTCGGCATCAGTCTTGACTGCTTCACCAATTTTAACCTTTTGTTCAGCGGAGATATAATTATCCCACCAACCTTTGAGCTGACTGGAAAATCTTGATACAAAGATTTGGATAATGACTTCTTTTGGACAGTTATACGAGGTTTGATAAGCGGTCAACACCATGGTCATATGCTGAAGAGTGTTGATGATGGCATATTCAGTCATCCCATCAATGTTCCACTCATAGATGTTGTTTAAGATAAAGCTTCTGAAGTTTGGATTTCTTTCTTCAAGCAACAGATCTGGAGCTGTCGCTCTTTGATAATAAAGTTTCGAAGGATTTTTCCAGTTAAAAGTTTAGCTTATTACAGGATTTACCTTGATGACAGAATTTGTCTCAGTTTCAGTTTCTGGGCAATCAGATCCCGAATGTGAACTAGATTGTCTAATTGTATTGACAATCAGATTTTTATCTTTAGATTTACTAGTCTTTGACTCTTGGGTTTGTGGTGTATCTGGGGTGACTAAGTTTAGTCTATCCATAAATTCATTAATAAGACTTTGGTTAGATGGTTTTGGATTGTTTAAAAGTTTTATACTTTCGTTAAGTTGTTTGTTAATTTTGAACGGTTTGAAAATATGCTTTTCGATTGACTTGGGAGGTTTAGTTTCATTAGTTTTGGTTCCCGAAGTTGAAGGTTTATCTACAAATTGTTTGACTAATTTTTCATTTAAAACTTGAAGGTATTTGTTTGTATAATTATTTTGTTCTATAAGACTTTTAATGTCTTTCGGATTTATTGGCTCATCTTCTACTTTAGTCTTGAAAGGAGAAGCTAAGACAGGATTGTTATCTTTGTCTTTTACGTTTGGGTTGAGATACTGACTGGAAGGAGGTAATTCAGATTTAATTAACTCACCATCTTTGTGATGCCAGACAGTAAGGACATTAGCTGATTTATCTTCAATCAGACCAATGCTCCAGGGATATTCAATTTCATTCTTAATCATGTAGGCATGAAACCAGTTGAAGAATGGAATATGTTGTTTGACTTTGTTGAGAATTTCATAGAACTTCTCTTGGATTTCAGTTCTGTTTGATCCCTTAAAATTTTTGAAAAACCATTTCCTTTGCGGAGTCCATTCTGCGAAATAAAAGTCTTTCCTAAGGGTTTCCTTATCTATGATTAATTCAGATAACTTGGACATCATCATTAAGGGAGGAATAGGTTGGAGATTGAATAGATCTCTGTTCATCTTCGTCTTCACGTTGGTATGTCGGCCTTGGGATGCTTGATGAAGTATCCAGTCCATGAAGATTGATTATTGAAGGATTAGATTAGATTGTGGGAAAAGATTTTCTAAAGACAGCAGATCTGTAGTCTTTAGATCTGGAGGATGAAGATTTAAAAGATCTAGAAGAGCTGAACGAATTTCTTCTATTGAAAATTCAACTCTACCTGATTGGTGTTGGGTGATTTCCTGAATTTTAGGTGTTTCTTTGGGCAAAGCTGGAGTTGCTTTATCCATAATCCATTTCTCAGGGAGGATTACATCTTCCCATCGGATTTGTTTAGGGACAACTACGTTGGCCTTTGTTATGTCTGTCAGGAATAACATTGTTACTCCCTTGTCTTTTGATTTTAATACTTTTGAGTAGAAAGAATTCATTACTTTGTACAGAATCCTATAGATTAAGGCTAAAGGGATTGATCCGGGCTTCATGTCTAAGCCACAGACTTTAATGTTTAAAAATAAAGTGTCTTGAATATTTTTGTCTTTTAGACTAGCAGTCCTATTAGGATAACAATTAAAATAGATTAGACCATGATCAAGACTAGATTCAACGGTTCCTAGAAGCGAATCATGGAATTGATTATGTCTTATGTCTCTTAGATAAAGTAGAACAAATGCGTTTAGTCCTTCTCTAATTAGAGGTTTGACAACTACCTGCACACATCTGATATGCAAATAATTGTATTTATTAGCTTGACCTTTTAAGGTCTCTTGACAGAGAAGATGAAATTCTTCATCATCTCCTTCAATGGTGATTTGTTTCTCTATAGTTCTGATAATGTAATCAGAACTTCTGAAGAATCGTCCTTCAGTTTTATAGAGTTCATTGTTTGGGATTATGGGGATCTCCTAGTCATCCATGTCTTGATTTATGTTTTCAAAACAAATTTCTTCATTTAAGATGTTTATTGTAGATGGATTAATTTGTTGCTCAGTGAGCGATGAAGAAGAAGATTCAGAAGACTTGAAAGAAAGCTTAGAAGACAACGAACACAACATGGCAAAAGATCTAAACAGAAAATATAGAGGACAGAATAAAAGAATTAAATGCAAGAGAATAAAATAACAAGAAAATAAACAGCAAATAGTAGATATAGACTTAACCCCAGATATCATTACCCTCATTTGGTTTCACAGATTTGTAACTAAAAAATTTAAATCAAATATTATCCTTTGAACTAGATCTTAAAATTATCATGCTTCATTCCTTGATTTATGTCTGGTTTAAGTATTATCTTCTGAACCTTTCATTAAAATTTAATAGATCATACCCAGATCGTTAGCCACCGCATTTATTTATCAGTTCTTAACCATGGTCACCACCGTGCCTCATCCTTCACTACCTGTGGCGACATCGTCGAATTAGTCTTACCGCCTCCCCAGGTCTTACTACTACAGCCCCACAGAATAAATCCAACACCAGGCATTATGTACCGTCCATTTAAGAAAAGATAACATATAGATGCGTACTATCCAGATCCAGATATAATAATGCCATTATTATTTAGTTCAAATTAGATAATAAATAAAGCAGATAAAGATCAAAGCAGAATAATGATTAATCGGTATAATAACATTAATATCTGGTTCAATAAGATAATAAATAACTTAAATCCACCATTTACATTCCTACTTCCCCATCTGGCTCTGATACCAGAGAGCAGTTTGACTCTTGTTTTCGGGAATTATATCCTTATCAGAGTCAGTTTGAATATCCTGAAGTTGGGATATTATAATCTGATGTAAGCTTTGTTGTTCTTTAAGTTGCTTAACTTCGATTTTCAGATTATTAATTTCATATTGAAGGTCTTGGATTGTTACAGATTTCTTAGAAGTTTTCTTTTCAAGTTTTCTAAGTGTTTCTGTAAGATTATATTTATTTTGGATTATCGGTTCTTTGAAAGATTTAGAAGAACTTGCTTCCATTAAAGATTTTATCTTTTCTAAATAGACTTTCCTATCTAGAGGATCATCTATTGAATTAAGAACTTCGAACAAGATATCTTGCTCCTTTGTTAAGACATTGATTTTGGGAGAATCTGATTCTCCTTCAGATGAAATATCATCATTTTGGATTTGGTTAAAATCTTCAGAGATCACGGGAAAGGCGGAAGAGACAGGATAAAAGAAAGTAGGAGAGTAGACGGGCTGCTTTACATTGTATGTAAATGCAATGCAGAAAGTAATTAAAGAATTAAAACATTAGAACCAGAGACTGAGCTCGATATAAAATAGAAATAAAATAAAAATTAAAGCATAAGAGGAAAAAGGGGGAAAACTGATTATTATTACAAGTTTGAAAAAGGGGAAAGGGGAGAGTTTCTCTCACTAACCTCTCTAAAGGGATCTAAAATTATGCATGCCTAACATCATGGGCAGACATCCATTTAAAGACTAAAAATTTTACTATTACAATAGTAACGCTACAGTGTCCCACTACAGTGAACAATAAAATAGTAATCAGTCACACCGCTACAGTGAACAGTGTTCAACAGTAGTCTTCCGCAGCTTGCTACAGGGTTCAACTAGGAAAAGTTTTGACAATGAACAGTGCTCGACAATGAATAGTTTCGACATTGAACAGTGTTCAACAATGAATAAGTCGACAATGAACAGTATTCGACAGATTTTGACTATTCATCATCCTTTAGGTCGATTGCGTAACAGTCATCTTCATTCTAGTTTGCAGAATCTTCAGACAAGGTGATTGAAGGGCAGGGAGAACCAGATTTTTTAGGGACTGATTCTCTGCTAATAGCAATGTCCATGTCCTTGTAAAGTCTGAGGACTTCTTCCATATTTTGGAATAGATGGGCTTTGTCGGAAGAGGCAGTAATAGCAGCCAAGATTTTTACTTTTTGATTCAAAATTGGCAATCAGCTTTATCAGCAGTCTTAAGATATTTTGGGTTCTGTCGAAACCATAGTTTGATGTTGTCGGGAGATGCTCTGGAGGCATCGAAATCAGCCCACTATTTGGCATATGCTTATCTTTGTAGTGCAGGGAAGAGATTGGGGAGACCCTCATGAGTCTGATATTTGTACTGCCAGGACAGTATGCAGGCAAGAGAAAGTTTGGAGAAGAAGTGCAGATCGATAGGAAATAAATCATCACCTGCATTAAACTTCTTCGAAAAATAATGAAATCTTTCCGTAACATTTGTCGAAAGAATCTGCTGGATTGGACCAAAGAAGTTCCACCATTGCAAGAACCAGTGAGGGAACTTATATTGGACATTCTGTTTGAAGTAGATAAGCCAGGAATGGCAATTGGACTTGTTTTGGAGCCAAAACATGTTACTCCATGCTTGCATGTAATCCTAGTTATTAAACCCAATTGGGTCAAAATGCTGAGAAAATTTCTTCAAGGTGTTTGGATTCATACCAAATTCTGTCGGTGTCATGACCTTCAAAATCTGGATTGTCAAATATGTTATGCAAGATTCATCTTTTGGGTCCCTGTAATGCTTGAGAGAGACCGAGTCAGTATCGACAAGAAAATATTCATAAAATTGTCGAGTTTTGTTTGATAAAACTGTTTAAAGTGAAAATCGTTTGGGAAAAATTTTTGAGGAACTTTGCTTGGGTTTGGATCCCAGAATTCTAATTCCATTTGAATTACAGGCGAAAAACTTTCTTTTAGAATGTAATGTGGTTTGGAGGAAATGGGTTGAGATTGGACGATTAAATCCTTTTTTGGTTGGTTGACTACAATGGCTTTGCATTAAAGGGTTTGAATCATGGTTTGAATGTCGGTTCCTTCAACAAATTCTTCAGTGAAGATTTGTTTTCATGATTTATCTAGGAGATGGGTTAGGCCTTGATCTTGTAGGGCTAACAGGGTTGTGATTGGCATGGCATAGTCTTCTTTTGATTATTTTCTGAGTCGATGACTCAGCTTTAACTTGGGTTGATGAGCCAGATGGAAGGGTTGAAGACCCCAGTTGATATGATGATTTGGCTGGCTGTGCCAGGGGTGGATTACCAGTACTTCTTCCCCTAGAGGAAGAAGATCTCGTTGATCTCGGCATGGGGCTATTTTCCCTGTAAATATTCATGGGTAAGATAGTCAGGTAATGTTTTTGAGGTGCCTTTGATATATTCTATGTCGAAATCAAAAACACTCAAGATTGCTGGCCATCTAGCAAAAATTTGTTTTGAAGCAAGATTTTTAACATCCTTTTGTAAAATATCTTCTGCAGATTTACAATCGACACGGACTAAAAATTTTTGATTTAATAAATCAGATTAAAATTTTGATATGCAAAGAACAATTGCTAAAATTTCTTTTTTGACCATCGAATAATTCTGCGGTGCAGGATTCTAATGTTTTGATGCATATGCAATGATATGTTCTTTGTCTGCGACATGCTGTTTGAGAATGTCGCCATAACCTATGTCGGAGGCATCTGTTTTGACAATTTTAAATCATTGAGGATTAGGAAGATAGAGGCATGGAGGATCCTTTACCTGAGATTTTACCTGTTTGACAATGTTTGTATGAATGTCTGACCAAGGAGGAGGACTCTTTTTCAGACGATCATGTAAAGGTTTGATAAGATTACTTAGCTAAGGAAAGAAGTCAGCAACATAATTTAAACAACCAAGAAATCTTTGCAATTGATTTTTGTCAATAAGTTGATTAGGAAACTTATCAGCAAACTCAATTACACGATTAATAGGATTGATAGTTCCTTGATAAATGTCATGACCAAGAAATCTAATTTTATTTTGGAAAAGGTTAATCTTTGACTTGGAGACTGCAAGACCATTTCTTTTAATAACTCCAAAAAAAATGTTAATGTGTTTAAAATGTTGATCTATTGATTGAGAAAAAATAAGAACATCATCAATGAAGACGATGGTAAAGTTTGAATATGGATTGAAGATTTTGTTCATGATTCTTTGAAATTCAGAAGGAGCATTCTTTAGACCAAAAGGCATTACGTTCCATTCGTACTACCCAAATGGTACATTGAAGGCTGTCTTGTAGCGAACACTTTCTTTGATTTGGATTTGCCAAAATCCAGATTTCATGTCAAATTTTGAAAAAAATTTTGTTGAATACAGTTTTTTAATAAGATCTTTTTTGTTCGGAATCGGATACCGAATCCATTGGAGTGCTTGATTCAGTGGTTTGTAATTAATAACCAATCAAGGAGTTCCTCTTTCGATCTCGGCTTGTTTGTTGACATAGAAGGCTGAACAGGACCATGGACTCTTACTTTTCCTAATGAGTCCTTTTGCAAGAAGATCTTTAATCTCCTGCTGACAATACTGAATGAGTTCTTGACTCATTTAGATTAGTCTAGCCTTTGTGGGAATTTGTCTTTCATTGAAATCCTTTTTGTAGGGAAGATCCACTATGTATTTCTTCCTTTCCCAAAAAGCGTTTGAAAGATCTGAACAAATTGATCCTTGAATCTGTTCAAGAAGAGATTGAATCCTTTTCTGGATTTGGGTTGACTAAGGTTGGAATATTTTTAAAGAAAATTTCCTCTTTTAGATAATTGATTTGGTTTTGTTTATATTGGATTAAGTTAAGATTCCTTAGAATCGGTTTCCTAAGAAATTTGAACATGATTGTTTGACTAAGATGTTGGGTAGTAATCCCTTTATCCGTGATTTGCAGAGGAAAAAGCGATCTCATGAACAATGTTCCTAAGATCACTTCATTTTTTAGATTCTTAACTAATAAGAAAGAAGTGTCAACTCGGAAACCTTGGTTTTCGATGATTGCAGATGAGAGTTTGAATTTGATTTTTAGTTTTGAATCGTTAGCCGTGCTAAGCTGTTCGGATGTTTTTTCAAAATACTTTGTTGGGATTAATCCCTCAAAAATACAATTTGAATCTGCCCCAATGTCAAACAATGCGACAGTGTTAAGGACAAAATCATCAATTTTGATGTTTATGTTAATAAAAAAATTTTGAATATTCATTTAATTAATTATTTGTGTAAAAAATTCTTCATCTTCTTGATTTTCAGTCTTTTGACTTTTTTGACTCATGTTTTCAAGAATTACATCCTTATCAGAGTCAGTTTGAATATCCTGAAGTTGGGATATTGTAATCTGATGTAAGCTTTGTTGTTCTTTAAGTTGCTTAACTTCGATTTTCAGATTATTAATTTCATATTGAAGGCCTTGGATTGTTACAGTTTTCTTAGAAGTTTTCTTTTCAAGTTTTCTAAGTGTTTCTGTAAGATTATATTTATTTTGGATTATCAGTTCTTCGAAAGATTTAGAAGAACTTGCTTCCATTAAAGATTTTATCTTTTCTAGATAGACTTTCCTATCTAGAGGATCATCTATTGAATTAAGAACTTCAAACAGGAGATCTTGCTCCTTTGTTAAGATATTGATTTCTGGAGAATCTGATTCTCCTTCAGATGAAATATCATCATTTTGGATTTGGTTTAAATCTTCAGAGGATTCTTTATCAGATTCATCTTCGGATGATTCAACTAACAAATTATTAATTTGTTCTTCGATTGTTGGTTCAAGATTTAAAGATCTTATCTTCTTCTTTAACCTACAGTATTTACTAATGTGACTAGGTTTACCACAGTTATAGCAGATTATAGGTTTCTTTGGGACTTTGATATTATTGATTGGAGGTTTGGACTTAAATTCTTGTTTAAGTCTTCTGGATTTCGTATTAGCTTTATATTTGTAGTATTTGGTTTTCTGGACATGATCAAATTTTTGTTTTGGTTTCAGCTTCCTCATAGCACAAGGAAGACTAAATTGTTCGCAGAACATTCTTAAGTCCCGCTTGGTTTGGGCCTTTTCTTTGGCGAGTTGGGCTTGAATCGTGTCATCTTGATAGATTTTCAAGGCTACCTTTTGGATGAAGGCAATGAGTTGTCTGTAACTTAACTGCTCGTAAGGGATTTCTCCATTTGGGGATTGACTTCTGATCTTATCACGAACCTTGTCGCCTAAGGATTTTGGAAGACCAACAAGAAATTTTTCTTTCCAGAAAGGCTGTTGACTATCCTCTCTAGTGTAAACCCTAGTCAAAAGGTGTCTCTATACCACCTAAAGTCAGCTAGAGTTTTGCATTTTAAGTTCGATAGAAGTTTGGCAGACCTATCTTTCCATAAAGACGGATCTCCTATGAAATGTTGAGCGATTGTGAAGATTAGATTGTTGACAGTGTCGGGAATTGGTTTCCCATCACTAAGGATTATATTACCGTTGGTGTCAGTCTTGACTGCTTCGCCAATTTCGACCTTTTGTTCAGCGGAGATATAATTATCCCACCAACCTTTGAGCTGACCGAAAAATCCTGATACAAGGATTTCGACAATGACTTCTTCTGGACAGTCGTACGAGGTTTGATAAGCAGTCGACACCATGGTCATATGCTGAAAAGTGTTGATGATGGCATATTCAGTCATCCCATCAATGTTCCACTCATAGATGTTGTTTGCGCTAAAGCTTCTGAAGTTTGGATTTCTTTCTTCAAGCAACAGATCTGGAGCTGTCGCTCTTTGATAGTAGAGTTTCGAAGGATTTTTCCAGTTAAAAGTTTAGCTTATTACAGGATTTACCTTGATGACAGAATTTGTCTCAGTTTCAGTTTCTAGGCAATCAGATCCCGAATGTGAACTAGATTGCCTAATTGTATTAACAATCAAATTTTTATCTTTAGAATTACTTGTCTTTGATTCTTGGGTTTGTGGTGTATCTGGGGCGACTAAGTTTAGTCTATCCATAAATTCATTAATAAGACTTTGGTTAGATGGTTTTAGATTGTTTAAAAGTTTTATACTTTCTTTAAGTTGTTTGCTAACTTAGAACGGATTGAAAATAGGCTTCTCGATTAACTTGGGAGGTTTAGTTTCATCAGTTTTGGTTCCCGAAGTTGAAGGTTTATCTACGGATTGTTTGACTAATTTTTCACCTAAAACTTGAAGGTATTTGTTTGTATAATTATTTTGTTCCATAAGACTTTTAATGTCTTTCGGATTTATTAGCTCATCTTCTACTTTAGTCTTGAAAGGAGAAGCTAAGACAAGATTGTTATCTTTGTCTTTTACGTTTAGGATGAGATACTAACTCGAAGGAGGTAATTCAGATTTGATTAACTCACCATCTTTGCGATGCCAGACAGTAAGAACATTAGCTGATTTATCTTCAATCAGACCAATGCTCCAAGGATATTCAATTTCATTCCTAATCATGTAGGCATGAAACCAGTTGAAGAATGGAATATGTTGTTTGACTTTGTTGAGAAATTCGTAGAACTTCTCTTGGATTTCAGTTCTATTTGATCCCTTAAAATTTTTGAAAAAACATTTCCTTTGCGAAGTCCATTTGGAATAAAAGTCTTTCCTAAGGGTTTCCTTATCAATGACGAATTCAGATAACATGGACATCATCATTAAGGGAGGAATAGGTTGGAGATTGAATAGATCTCTGTTCATCTTCATCTTCACATTGGTCTGTCGGCCTTGGGATGCTTGGTGAAGTATCCAGTCCATGAAGATTGATTGTTGATGGATTAGATTGAATTGTGGAAAAAGATTTTCTGGAGACTGCAGATCTGTAGTCTTCAGATCTGGAGGATGAAGACCTAAAAGATTTAGAAGAGCTGAATGAATTTCTCCTATTGAAGGCTAATTTAACTCTACCTAATTGGTGTTGGGTGATTTCCTGAATTTCAGGTGTTTCTCTACGCAAAGCTGGAGTTGCTTTATCTGTAATCCTTTTCTCAGGGAGGATTACATCTTCCCATCGGATTTGTTTAGGGACAACTACGTTGGCTTAACCTTTTAAGGTCTCTTGACAGAGAAGATGAAATTCTTCATCATCACCTTCAATGGTGATTTGTTTCTCTATAGTTCTGATAATGCAATCAGAACTTCTGAAGAATCGTCCTTCAGTTTTATAGAGTTCATTGTTTGGGATTCTGGGGACTCCCAGTCATCCATGTCTTGATTTATGTTTTCAAAACAAATTTCTTCATTAAAGATGTTTGCTGTAGATGGATTAATTTGTTACTCAGTGAGTGATGACGAAGAAGATTGACAAGACTTGAAAGAAAGTTTAGAGGACAGAGAACGCAACATGGCAAAAGATTTAAACAAAATATAAAGGACAAAAATAAAGACAGAATATAAGAAGATAGACGCAGGAAATAACAAGAAAGAGAATAAAAGAAAATATCAAGAAAATAAACAGCAGATAACAGATATAGTCTTAACCCCTGGTATCATTACCCTCGTTTGGTTTTATAGATTTATAATTGAAAATTTTAAATCAAATATTATCCTTTGAACTAGATCTTAAAATTATCTTGCTTCATACCTTGATTTATGTCTGGTTTAAGTATTATCTTCTGAACCTTTCATTAAAATTTAATAGATCATACCCAGATCGTTAGCTATCACATTTATTTATCAGTTCTTGACCATGGTCACCACTGTGCCTTATCTTTCACTACCTGTGGCGACATTGTCGAATAAGTCTTACCGCCTCCCTAGGTCTTACTGCTACAGCCCCACAGAATAGATCCAACATCAGGCATTATGTACTGTCCAGTCAAGAAAAGATAATATATAGATGCATACTATCCAGATCCAGATATAATAATACCATTAATACTTAGTTCAGTTAAGATAATAAATAAAGCAGATAAAGATCAAAGCAGAATAATGATTAATCGGTATAATAACATTAATATCCAGTTCAATAAGATAATAAATAACTTAAATCCACCATTTACATTCCTACTTCCCCATCAGGCTCTGATACCAGATAGCAGGGTGAAGATAACGGGAAAGGCGGAAAAGACAGGATGAAAGAAAGTAGGAGAGCAGACAGTTTTACATTGTATGTAAATGCAATGCAGAAAGTAATTAAAGAATTAAAGCATTAGAACCAGAGACTGAGCTCGGTATAAAACAGAAATAAAACAAAAATTAAAGCATAAGAGGAAAAAGGGGGAAAACTGATTATTATTACAAGTTTGAAAGAGGGGAAAGGGGAGAGTTTCTCTCCCTAACCTCTCTAAAGGGATCTAAAATTATGCATGCCTAACATCATGGGCAGACATCCATTTAAAGACTAAAAATTTTACTATTACAATAGTAAAGCTACAGTGTCCCGCTATAGTGAACAGTAAAATAGTAATCAGTCGCACCGCTACAGTGAATAGTATTCAACAGTAGTCTTCCGCAGCTTGCAACAGGGTTCGACTAGGAAAAGTTTCGACAATGAACAGTGTTCGACAATGAATAGTTTTGACATTGAATAGTGTTCGACAATGAATAAGTCGACAATGAACAGTGTTTGACAGATTTTGACTATTCATCATCCTTTAGGTCGATTGCGTAACAGTCATCTTCATTCTGGTTTGCAGAATCTTCAGACAAGGTGATTAAAGGGCAGGGAGAACAAGATTTTTTAGGGACTGATCCTCTGCTAATAGCAACGTCCATGTCCTTATAAAGTCTGAGGACTTCTTCCATGTTTTGGAATAGATGGCCTTTGTTGGAAGAGGCAGCAATAGCAGCCAAGATTTTTGCTTTTTTATTCAAAATTTGGCAATAAGCTTCATCAGCAGTCTTGAGATATTTTGGGTTCTATCGAAACGATAGTTTGATGTTGTCGGGAAATGCTCTGGAAGCATCGAAATCAGCCCACCATTTGGCAAATGCTTGTCTTTGTAGTGCAAGAAGGAGATTGGGGAGACCCTCATGAGTCTGATACTTGTACTGCCAGGATAGTATCCAGGCAAGAGAAAGTTTGGAGAAGAAGTGGAGATCGATAGGAAATAAATCATCACCTGCATCAAACTTCTTTAAAAAATAATGAAATCCTTCCATAACATTTGTTAGAAGAATCTGCTGGATTGGACCAAAGAAGTTCCACCATTGCAAGAACCAGTGAGGGAACTTATATTGGACATTCTGTTTGAAGTAAATAAGCCAGGAGTGGCGATTGGACTTGTTCTGGAGCCAAAACATGTTACTCCATGCTTGCATGTAATCCTAGTAATTAAACCCAATTGGGTCAAAATGCTAAGAAAATTTATTCAAAGTGTTTGGATTCATACCAAATTCTGTCAGTGTCATGACCTTCAAAATCCGGATTGTCAAATGGGTTATGCAAGATTCATCTTTTGGGTCCCTGTAATGCTTGAGAGAGACTGCGTCAGTATCGACGAGAATATATTCATAAAATTGTCGAGTTTTGTTTAATGAGACTGGTTTAAAGTGAAAACCGTTTGGGAAAATTTTTTGAGGAACTTTGCTTGGGTTTAGATCCCAGAATTCTAGTTCTATTTGAATTACAAGCCAAAAACTTTCTTTTGGAATGTAATGTGGTTTGGAGGAAATTGGTTGAGATTGGATGATTAAATCCTTTTTGGGTTAGTTGACTACAATGGCTTTACCATTAAGGGTTTGAATCATGGTTTGAATGTCGGTTCCTTCGACAAATTCTTCAGTGAAGATTTGTTTCCATGATTTATCTGGGAGATGGGTTAGGCCTTGATCTTGCAGGGCTAACAGGGTTGTGATTAGCATGACATAGTCTTTTTTTGATTATTTTCTCTGAGTCGATGACTCAGCTTTAACTTGGGTTGATGAGCCAGATGGAAGGGTTGAAGACCCCGTTTGATATGATGATTTGGCTGGCTGTGCCAGGGGTGGATTACCAGTACCTCTTCCCTTAGAGGAAGAAGATCTCGTCGATCTCGGCATAGGGCTATTTTCCCTGTAAATATTCACGGGTAAGATAGTCAGGTAATGTGTTTGAGGTGCCTTTGATATATTCTATGTCAAAATCAAAAACACTCAAGATTGCTTGCCATCTAGCAAAAATTTGTTTTGAAACAAGATTTTTAACATCCTTTTGTAAAATATCTTTTGCAAATTTACAATCGACACGGACTAAAAAATTTTGATTTAATAAATCAGATTAAAATTTTGATATGCAAGGAACAATTGCTAAATTTTCTTTTTTGACCATCGAATAATTTTACTGTGCAAGATTCCAATGTTTTGATGCATATGCAATGATATGTTCTTTGTCTGTGACACGCTGTTTGAGAATGCCACCATAACCTATATCGGAGGCATCAGTTTCGACAATTTTAAATAATTGAGGATTAGGAAGATAGAGGCATGGAAGATCCTTTACCTGAGATTTTACCTGTTTGACAATGTTTGTATGAATGTTGACCAAGGAGGACGACTCTTTTTCAGACGATCATGTAAAGGTTTGATAAGATTACTTAGCTGAGGAAAGAAGTCAGCGACATAATTTAAACAACCAAGAAATCTTGGAATTGATTTTTGTTAATAAGTTGATTAGGAAACTTGTCAGCAAACTCAATTACACGATTAATAGGATTGATAGTTCCTTGATAAATGTTATGACCAAGAAATCTAATTTTAGTTTGAAAAAGGTTAATCTTTGACTTGGAGACAGTAAGACCATTTCTTTTAATAACTCCAAGAAAAATATTAATGTGTTTAAAATGTTGATCTATTGATTGAGAAAAAACAAGAACATCATCAATGTAGACGATGGTAAAGTTTGAATATGGATTGAAGATTTCGTTCATGATCCTTTGAAATTCAGAAGGAGCATTCTTTAGACCAAAAGGCATTACGTTCCATTCATACTGCCCAAATGGTACAGTGAAGGCCGTCTTGTAGCGATCACTTTCTTTGATTTGGATTTGCCAAAATCCAGATTTCATATTAAATTTTGAAAAGATTTTAGCTGAATATAGTTTTTTAAGAAGATCTTTTTTGTTCAGAATCGGATACCGAATCCATTGGAGTGCTTGATTCAGCGATTTATAATTAATAACCAATCAAGGAGTTCCTCTTTCGATCTCAGCTTGTTTGTTGACATAGAAGGCTGAACAGGACCATGAACTCTTACTTTTCCTAATGAGTCCTTTT
The DNA here is from genome assembly GCA_029884595.1 of Ormosia semicastrata. Lineage (NCBI taxonomy): Eukaryota > Viridiplantae > Streptophyta > Magnoliopsida > Fabales > Fabaceae > Ormosia > Ormosia semicastrata. The sequence goes on along the minus strand of JAQQTO010000053.1, from coordinate 27,947,153 downwards.
GCAAGAAGATCTTTAATCTCCTGCTGACAATACTGAATGAGTTCTTGACTCATTTAAATTGGTCTAGCTTTTGTGGGAATTTGTCTTTCATTGAAATCTTTTTCGTAGGGAAGATCCACTATATGTTTCTTCCTTTCCCAGAAAGCGTTTGGAAGATCTGAACAAATTGATCCTTGAATCCTTTTCCGGATTTGAGGTTGACTATGGTTGGAATCAATATTTTTATAGGAAATTTCCTCTTTTAGATAACTGATTTGATTTTGTTTATATTGGATTAAGTTAAGATTCCTTAGAATCGGTTTCCTGAGAAATTTGAACATGGTTGTTTGACCAATATGTTGGGTAGTAATCCCTTCATCCGTGATTTGTAGAGGGAAAAGTGATCTGATGAACGGTGTTCCTAAGATCACTTCATTTTTTAGATTCTTGACTAATAAGAAAGAAGTTTCAACTTGGAAACCTTGGTTTTCAATTATTGCAGAAGAAAGTTTGAATTTGATTTTTAGTTTTGAATCGTTAGTCGTGCTAAGTTGTTCGGATGTTTTTTCAAAATACTTTGTTGGGATTAATCCCTCTAAAATACAATTTGAATCTGCCCCTGTGTCAAACAATGCGACAGTGTTAAGGACAAAATCATCAATTTTGATGTTTATGTTAATAAAGAATTTTTGGATTTTCATTTGATTAATTATTTGTGCAAAAAATTCTTCATCTTCTTGATTTTCAGTCTTTTGACTTTTTTGACTCTTGTTTTCGAGAATTATATCCTTACCAGAGTCAATTTGAATATCTTGAAGTTAGGATATAATAATCTGATGTAAGCTTTGCTGTTCTTTAAGTTGCTTAACTTCGATTTTCAGATTATTAATTTCATATTGAAGGTATTGGATTGTTACAATTTTCTTAGAAGTTTTCTTTTCAAGTTTTCTAAGTATTTCTGTAAGATTATATTTATTTTAGATTATCGGTTCTTTGAAAGATTTAGAAGAACTTGCTTCCATTAAAGATTTTATCTTTTCTAAATAGACTTTCCTATCTAGAAGATCATCTATTGAATTAAGAACTTCAAACAGGAGATCTTGCTCCTTTGTTAAGACATTGATTTCGAGAGAATCTAATTCTCCTTTAGATGAAATATCATCATTTTGGATTTAGTTTAAATCTTCAAAGGATTCTTTATCAGATTCATCTTCGGATGATTCAACTAACAAATTATTAATTTGTTCTCCGATTGTTGGTTCAAGATTTAAAGATTTTATCTTCTTCTTTAACCTACAGTATTTACTAATATGACCAGGTTTACCACAGTTATAGCAGATTATAGGCTTCTTTGGGACTTTGATATTATCGATTGGAGGTTTGGACTTAAATTATTGTTTAAGTCTTCTAGGTTTCATACTAGCTTTATGTTTGTAGCATTTGGTTTTCTGGACATGGTCAAATTTTTGTTTTGGTTTCGGCTTCCTCCTAGCACAAGGAAGACCAAATTATTCGCAGAACGTTCCTAAGTCCCGCTTGGTTTGGGTCTTTTCTCTGGCGAGTTGGGCTTGAATCTTGTCATCTTGGCAAATTTTTAAGGCTACCTTTTGGACGAAGGCAATGAGTTGTCCGTAACTCAACTGCTCGTAAGGGATTTCTCCATTTGGGGATTGACTTCTGATCTTGTCACGAACCTTGTCGCCTAAGGATTTTAGAAGACCAGCAAGAAATTTTTCTTTCTAGAAAGGCTGTTGACTATCCTCTCTAGTGTAAACCCTAGTCAAGAAGGTGTCTCTATACCACCTAAATTCAGCTAGTATTTTGCATTTTAAGTTTGAAAGAAGTTCGGCAGACCTATCTTTCCATAAAGACAGATCTCCTACGAAATGTTGAGCGATTATGAAGATTAGATTGTTGACAGCGTCGGGAATTGGTTTCCCATCATTGAGGATTATATTGCCATCGGCGTCAGTCTTGACTACTTCGCCAACTTTGACCTTTTGTTCAGCGGAGATATAATTATCCCACCAACCTTTGAGCTGACCGAAAAATCCTGATACAAGGATTCGAACAATGACTTCTTCTGGACAGTCGTACAAGGTTTGATAAGCAGTCGACACCATGGTCATATGCTGAAGAGTGTTAAGGATGGCATATTCAGTCATCCCATCAATGTTCCACTCATAGATGTTGCTTGTGCTAAAACTTCTAAAGTTTGGATTTCTTTCTTCAAGCAACAGATCTGGAGCTGTCACTCTTTGATAGTAGAGTTTTGAAGGATTTTTCCATTTAAGAGTTTAGCTGATTACAGGATTTACCTTGATAACAGAATTTATCTCAATTTTAGTTTCTGGGCAATCAGATCCTGAATGTGAACTAGATTTTCTAATTGTATTAACAATCAGATTTTTATCTTTAGATTTACAAGTCTTTGACTCTTGGGTTTGTGGTGTATCTGGGGCGACTAAGTTTAGTCTATCCATAAATTCATTAATAAGACTTTGGTTAGATGGTTTTGGATTGTTTAAAAGTTTTATACTTTCTTTAAGCTGTTTGCTAACTTTGAACGGTTTGAAAAGAGGCTTTTCGATTGACTTGGGAGGTTTAGTTTCATCAGTTTTGGTTCCCGAAGTTGAAGGTTTATCTATGGATTGTTTGACTAATTTTTCAACTAAAACTTGAAGGTATTTGTTTGTATAATTATTTTGTTCCATAAGACTTTTAATGTCTTTCAGATTTATTGGCTCATCTTCTACTTTAGTCTTGAAAGGAGAAGCTAAGATAGGATTGTTATCTTTGTCTTTTACGTTTAGGATGAGATACTGACTGGAATGAGGTAATTCAGATTTGATTAACTCACCATATTTGCGATGCCAGACAGTAAGAACCTTAGCTGATTTATCTTCAATCAGACCAATACTCCAGGGATATTCAATTTCATTTCTAATCATGTAGGCATGAAACCAGTTGAAGAATGGAATATGTTATTTGACTTTGTTGAGAAATTCATAAAACTTCTCTTGGATTTCAGTTCTGTTTGATCCCATAAAATTTTTGAAAAACCATTTCCTTTGCGAAGTCTATTCCGCGGAATAAAAGTCTTTCCTAAGGGTTTCCTTATCAATGACGAATTCAGATAACATAGACATCATCATTAAGGGAGGAATAGGTTGGAGATTGAATAGATCTCTATTCATCTTCGTCTTCACGTTGGTATATCGGCCTTGGGATACTTGATGAAGTATCCAGTCCACGAAGATTGATTGTTGATGGATTAGATTGGATTGTGGAAAAAGATTTTTTGGAGACAGCAGATCTGTAGTCTTCAGATCTGGAGGATGAAGACCTAAAAAATTTAGAAGAGCTGAATGAATTTCTCCTATTGAAGGCTAATTCAACTCTGCCTGATTGGTGTTGGGTGATTTCCTAAATTTCAGGTGTTTCTCTGGGCAGAGTTGGAGTTGCTTTATCCATAATCCATTTCTCAGGGAGGATTACATCTTCCCATCGGATTTGTTTAGGGACAACTATGTTGGCTCGACCTTTTAAGGTCTTTTGACAGAGAAGATGAAATTCTTCATCATCACCTTCAATGGTGATTTGTTTCTCTATAATTCTGATAATGCAATCAGAACTTCTGAAGAATCGTCCTTCAGTTTTATAGAGTTCATTGTATGGGATTCTGGGGATCTCCCAGTCATCCATGTCTTGATTTATGTTTTCAAAACAAATTTCTTCATTAAAGATGTTTGTTGTAGATGGATTAATTTGTTGCTCAGTGAGCGATGAAGAAGAAGATTGACAAGACTTGAAAGAAAGTTTATAGGACAAAGAACGCAACATGGCAAAAGATTTAAACAAAATATAAAGAACAGAAATAAAGACATAATATAAGAAGATAGACGCAGGAAATAGTAAGAAAGAGAATAAAAGAAAATATCAAGAAAATAAACAGCAGATAACAGATATAGTCTTAACCACTGATATCATTACTCTCATTTGGTTTTATAGATTTGTAATTGAAAAATTTAAATCAAATATTATCCTTTAAATTGAACTAGATCTTAAAATTATCATGCTTTATTCCTTGATTTATGTCTGGTTTAAGTATTATCTTCTGAACCTTTCATTAAAATTTAACATATCATACCCGGATCGTTAGCCACCGCATTTATTTATTAGTTTTTAATCATGGTCACCACCGTGCCTCATCCTTCACTACCTGTGTGTGTTTGGATGCATACCTTTGAAGACTTGTTTTGATGATAATAAACGCGAAGTATAAATGAAGATGATAAATAGACCAAGTCCAAGTTTATATTTGATTAGCATTAGGACTTAGGATTTATTGTACGGAGCTCATATTGATATCTCTTTGTTTTTGAAAGAAAAGAAAAAAACTTGGTTTTAAACTCAGTATCTTTGAAAACATCTTTTTCAAAACCCTTTTTGAACTAAGTTATTCGAATAAAGCTTTGCTTATTCGAATAAACATCCTCACGTGGTTTATTTTCTAAAAGGTGTTATTTGAATAACTACCCTGTTATTCGAATAACCAAGGCTTTCCAGACAACTGTTTGTAGGTGGCTATTCGAATAAACCTTCCCTTATTCAAATAAATGAGGGTTTTCAGAACTATGCTTTAAGTGAGTTATTCGAATAACTCATACGTTATTCGAATAAATCTTTTCTATCTGAACTTCTTTTAAATACGTTATTTGAATAGATAAGCTATCATTCGAATAAACGTTCATTTTCATAACTCGTTTTAATAGTTATTCGAATAACTTGGGTTGGTTATTCGAATAACCCATTTCAGATGAGTTTTTCAGAAAAGTGTTATTCGAATAAGTGTTTGCTTTATTCGAATAAACACGAAACTTGTGCTTACGTAAATGGAAACAGACAAGATTTTCAATCTGTGTTAATTGCTATTAATTATACCCAATAGCTAATTCATCTGGTTTTCCCTATAAATAGCAAGTCTGGGTCACGTTTTTCAGTGCCCATAATTCTGAACTATTTTCTGATTACTCTATTTTTGTGAAAACTATTTTCTATGCTCTTCTTATTTAGAAACTTTGAGATATTTCTGTGAGAGCTCCATTAGCACTTCAATTTGTACTACTTACTCTGAGTGAGAGTTTCTCTTCATCTCTATTTTCTAATATTCTATATCGAGGGTGAGGTATCCCTGTAGGCTGAGACTTTAGCACAAGGGTAGAGTGTCCTTGTGTGTGAAAAGTGCTCTATTTTGTAACGGTAGCAAGCACCTATTGAAACTTGTATACTTAGTGAAAAATCTCGGCTTTCGAGGACTGGACGTAGACCACAAGTGGGTTAGTGGTCGAACCAGGATAAATACTATGTCTGCTTCTCTTTTCCCTAATTTCTTTATTTTATGCAATTTAATTTACTGCACATTTATTTTTCGTTGTTCTTTATTGTTTCCTTTCTTCTTCTCATTCTTTCTGTGCATTTATTTATTAAGCTTTTGATATTCATATTAATTAAAAAGAGGTTTTGCGAAAAAGTTTTATACTCAATTCACCTCCCTCTTGAGTACTGGAAGCTACTTGGTAACAAATGGTATCAGAGCTAGACTCTTGTATAAAGAGCTTAGCAGCTTCAAGAGTATATGGCTTCTTCAAATGGTTTTTCAGAAAGATCTTCCATAAACTGACCACCCTTTTTCAATGGGGATGGTTACGCATATTGGAAGGAAAGAATGAAAATCTTCATCGAAGCTATTGATCTAGATATTTGGGATGCTGTCGAAAACGACACTTTTATACCCACACATGAGGTCGATGGTGTAAGGACCGAAACACCACGAAATAAATGATCTGATGAAGACAAAAGAAAAGTTCAATTTAATTTAAAAGCCAAAAATATTATTACTACTGCTTTGGGATATGATGAATATTTTAGAATTTCAAATTGTAAAACTGCTAAAAAAATGTGGGATACTTTGCAAGTTACCCATTAGGGTACTAGTGAAGTTAAGAGATCAAGAATAAATTCTCTAACTCGTGAATATGAATTATTCAGAATGAACAAGGAGAAAGCATTCAGGAAATGCAAAAGAGGTTCACCCACATAGTTAATCATCTTGCATCTTTAGGCAAAAGCTTTTCTAATGAAGATTTGATTAACAAAGTTTTGAGATGTCTTAGCAGGATTTGGCAACCCAAAGTGACAGCAATATCCGAATCAAGGGATTTGTCCACAATGACTTTAGCTACCCTCTTTGGAAAACTTCATGAGCACAAGTTGGAGTTGAGCAGATTAAGCCAAAGCGAAGAGAACGATAAAAAGAAAAAGGGGATAGCGCTCAAAGCCACTTCATCAACATTCGACAATGATGATGAAGAAAATGAAGAAAGTTCAGAAAACATAGAGGTAAGTGAAGAAAATATGAGTTTGTTGTTTAAAAGGTTTGGTAAATTTCTCAGGAAAAATGGAACGCAAAGAAGACCTCCCTTCCCTCCGAAAAGGACTCACTTCAAAGGCGAAGGAACTTCATCGACCCCAACTTGCTATGAATGTGGCAAACCTGGTCACATAAAAATGGAGTGTCCTGTTTACCAAAAGAAGAAGGAGAAATTTGAAAAGAAACCCTTCAAGGAAAGGAAATGAAGAAAAGGCTATATAGCGTGGGATGAAAATGACATAGACTCAACTGACAGCTCAGATAGCGAAGAGGCTCAACTGTGTCTCATGGCAAAAGGAGATGAAGAAGAAAGCGAAAACGAGGTAAGTTCTAATACAACTTCATTGCCCTCTTACGATGAGTTACAAGATGCTTTTGAAAAACTACATGAAGAATTTTTAAAACTCACAAAAATTATTTATTCATCTAAGAAAATAATTTCTTCATTAGAAAATCAAATTCTTGTTTTAAATAAAGAAATAGAAGAATTGAAAATTGAAAATGAAACTTTAGGAATCATTGATGCATGCACAAATCATTCTTCACATGCTTCTACTTCTCCATCTTGTTCTTCATGTCATATACTTGAAAAAGAAAACAAAGATCTAAAGAACACTCTTTCTAAATTCACCTTTGGAAGGGATAACTTAAATATTTTATTAGGAAGACAAAGAGTGGTTTTTCAAAAAGCCGGGATAGGTTATAACCCGAAAAATCAACAAAAACTCTATAAAAATTTCTTTGTGCATTCTAATGTTTCAAGTAGTCCTTTTATTAAATGTTTTTACTGTGGAAGAAAAGGACATAGTGCTTCAACATGTAATGCAAGGAAAAATATAAATACAAAAGTTGGAACAAAAATGGTTTGGGTTCCCAAGGGTACTATACCCAAAACTGACACACAAGGACCCAAGAAAGTTTGGGTACCAAAAGTTAAAAACTAAACTTATGTTGTAGGTGTGCTTGAAAGCCAGGAGTTCAAATTGGTATCTTGATAGCGGCTGCTCCAAGCACATGACCAAGGACGACTCAAAATTCACCATGCTTATTCCCAAGAATCATGGACACGTCACTTATGGCGATAACAACAAGGGTAAAATTCTTGGAATCGGCAAAGTCGGTAAGAACCCCAACTCCTCTATTGAAAATGTGCTGCTTGTTGAGGGTTTGAAACATAACTTGCTTAGGATTAGCCAATTATGTGATAAGGGAAATAAAGTTATATTTGATTCAAACTGTTACATAATTGAAGATAAAAATGACAAGCATGTTAAATTCATTGGTCATAGAGTAAACAACATCTATATGATTAGTCTTGATGATATATCTTCAAATGATGCGAAATGCCTTTTAAGTAAAAATGATGATTCATGGCTATGGCATAGGAGAATTACACACATTCACATGGATCACTTAAAGAAGTTGGTCTCTAAAGAGCTAGTAATTGGACTACCCAAGCTTAATTTTATAAAAGATAAATTATGTGATGCATGTCAAAAGGGTAAACAAATAAAGGTCTCTTTTAAAACAAAAAATATAGTTTCAACTTCTAGACCTTTACAACTTTTGCACATGGATCTGTTTGGACCTTCTAGAACTATGAGCTTTGGTGGGAATTACTATGCTTTAGTGATTGTGGATGATTTTTCTAGGTTTACATGGACTTTATTTCTTGCAAATAAAAATGATGCATTTCTAGCTTTTAAAAGACTTGCCAAAGTTATTCAAAATGAAAAAGGTTTTCAAATCTCTTCTATAAGAAGTGATCACGGTGGCAAATTTGAAAATAATGTTTTTGAAAATTACTGTGATGAACATGACATTAATCATAATTTCTCTGCCCCTAGAACTCCGTAACAAAACGGAGTTGTAGAAAGGAAAAACCGTTCTTTAGAAGAAATGGCGAGAACTATACTTAATGAGGCTGCTCTTCCTAAATACTTTTGGGCGGATGCTGTAAGTACAGCTTGTTACGTAATGAACTGGGCTTTTATAAGGCCTATTTTAAAGAAAACCCCATATGAATTGTATAAAGGAAGAAAGCCAAATGTCTCACACTTTCATGTTTATGGTTGCAAATGTTTTGTTTTAAACAATGGAAAAGATAATTTAGGCAAGTTTGATGCTAAGTCTAATGAAGGTATATTTCTTGGCTATTCAAATCATAGTAAAGTTTTTCGCATTTACAATAAAAGAACTTTGACTATTGAAGAATCTATACATGTTACATTTGATGAAACTAACCCAAGTGGATCGAGAAAGGATCTTGTTGTTGATGATGTTGCAGAAATCTTGGCGGAAACACATTTAGACAATAAAGAAAAGGAAATCAAGGAGAAAGAGAATGAACAAAGACAAGAAGATTCACAAGCTTTGGAACTTCCCAAAGAATGGTGAACTTCAAAATATCACTCCCTTGATCAAATTATCGGTGATATATCTAAAGGTGTAAGTACTCGTAACTCCCTTAGAAATACTTGTAATCACTTAGCTTTTGTTTCTCAAATTGAACCTAAGGATTTAATTGAAACTTTTGATGATGAACATTGGATCTTAGCTATGCATGAGGAATTAAATCAGTTTGAAAGAAATCAAGTTTGGGAATTAGTTGCTAAACCTAATAATCACCCTATAATTGGAACTAAATGGGTTTTTAGAAACAAACTTGATGAAAATGGGTTAATAACTAGAAACAAAGCTAGATTGGTTGCTAAAGGGTATAATCAAGAAGAAGGAATAGATTATGAAGAAACCTATGCACCTGTAGTTAGATTAGAAGCTATTAGAATGTTACTTGCTTATGCTTGCATCATAGATTTCAAATTATATCAAATGGATATCGAGAGTGCTTTTCTGAATGGTTTTATTCAAGAGGAGGTGTATGTTGAACAACCTCCAGGTTTTGAAAATCATGAACTGCCCAACCATGTTTTTAAACTTAAAAAGGCTTTATATGGTTTAAAGCAAGCTCCTAGAGCTTGGTATGAAAGGTTGAGTAAGTTTCTTTTGGAAAATGGTTTTTCAAGAGGAAAAGTCAATACTACTCTTTTTATTTTTAATAAAAAGCATGACATTCTTCTTGTGCAAGTATATGTGGATGATATTATCTTCGGTACTACTAATGAATCCCTTTGCAAAGATTTTGCTAAGTTAATGCAGAATGAATTTGAAATGTCAATGATGGGAGAATTGAATTTCTTCCTCAGACTTCAAATCAAACAAACGAACGAAGGGACTTTCATAAGTCAAACAAAATACTACAAGGAATTGCTCAAGAGATTCGAAATGGAAAACGCGAAACACATGGCCACTCCGATGGGCACGTCTTGCTACTTGGACAAAGATGAAGGAGGTAAATCAGTAGAAATAACGAAATATAGAGGTATGATCGGATCTCTCCTTTATCTAACTGCTAGTAAGCCAGATATTATGTTTAGTGTATGCATATGTGCTAGATATCAAGCAAACCCTAAGAAATCTCACTTAAGTGCTATTAAACGGATAATAAAATACCTAGTAGGCACTTCACAAATGGGCTTGTGGTACCCTAAGGGTGCCTCTTGTAGCCTAATAGGCTATTCTAACTCTGATTTTGCTGGGTGCAAATTGGACAGAAAAAGTACTAGTGGGACATGCCACTTGTTTGGTAGTTCTTTAGTTTCTTGGCATAATAAGAAACAAAATAGTGTGGCTTTGTCTACCGAGGCTGAATATGTTGCAACCAGGAGTTGCTGCGCTCAAATCCTTTGGATGAAGCAACAACTCTTAGACTACTTCTTCGACTTGATCACATCCCGATAAGATGTGATAACACTAGTGCAATAAATATCTCTAAGAATCCCATACTGCATTCTAGAACAAAGCATATAGAGATAAGACATCACTTTATCAGAGATCATGTACAAAAAGGGGACTGCATTCTTAAGTTTGTTGAAACATCTAAGCAACTTGCAGATATCTTTACTAAACCCTTAGCAAAAGAAGCATTCTTTTATATTCGAGGAGAATTAGGCATAATTGATCAATCAAATATTTGAATTGCTTATTTGCTTATTTATTACTGATTATTTTCATGGTTATATGCTTTCAATCTCATAAACGTATGCATTTTCTATGCTTCTGTGTTAGTTTTATTCGAATAAGCAAGACTTTATTCGAATAAACTCCTTTTACTTCTTGTTAAATTTATGTTGGATATCAGTTTTATTCGAATAAAACATAGTTTATTCGAATAAACTGGCCCCTAAGTTTCAAACTGCTTGTTTTTCATCTCTGTCTATTTGAATAAGTCTCTCTTTATTCGAATAACCAGAGTCCCTCTTCTATCAAGTTCTGTTCTTAGTCTCTGTTTATTCGAATAACCCCCTCTCTATTCGAATAACCAGAAACCTTCATTTATCAGTGTTTCCTTCTGTCCTCTACTTATTCGACTAATCCCCAGGTTATTCGAATAACCTGAACCTGTTTCTATCAGTGTTGACTATTTGGCCTCAGTCTATTTGAATAACTCCCATAGTTATTCGAATAAACCCTGTCCGCTAGCCAAAATGTTTGGCTTTCCCAATTGTTTTATTCGAATAGAACCCTTCCTATTCAAATAAACCCTAGTCGTTTTCACCTGTTCAGGTTCCTGCGCACCTGTCTGTTCAGCTTTCCAGCAAAGTTTATTCGAATAACCCTCAGTTTATTCGAATAAACACGGGTTTCCTTTAAATAAACCCTGTGCGCCCAAAACATTTTTCACCCTCCATCCTCTCTACTCTTCTCTACTCCTTTGCTCCTGCCTCTCATACATTCTTTCACCCCTACGTCTTTTCACTCTCTCTCACTCTCCTCCATGGCCTCCTCCTCCAGTAAATGTCCTTGCACGAAGAATGCTCCAGGCACCAACCCTCTTGATCTGAGAAGGCTCTCCTCCAATGAAGAGCATCGTGCACGGTTCATCTCGCACTTCTGGGAGCGCAACTTGGTTCAACCCAAGTACCTGGATCTCTCTTTCTTCCAGTAGCACCGCGGCTTCGACTTCCTGACCCTACTGCAAAACCAGGGAGTTCTTCAGCTCTGCTCTCACCGGGCCACCATCTATCCATCTTTGGTGAAGATATTCTTCTGCAATCTGGCTTTCGATGGCCAGAATCTTCTTTCTGAGGTATGTGATCAGAACATCGTGATCACACCGCTGGACTGTCGACTTTGTTCGGTGCAGTTCTCTGGCGCCCTTGTTGAAGATGGTGACACGCCCTTTCTTGAAGACTTCAACAAACTTCAAGCAGTTGAGGACCTGCTGAAACCTAGTATAGCCCTGCCTGATAAGGGTCTCAAGGGTGGAATACTGAAGAGCCAAGATAGGCTTCTGCATTATGCCTATGCTCATATCCTGGCTCCTCGCGGTGGTAACTACGCCTATCTCAGCGAGGAAGATGTTTCCATGCTGTGGTTTCTGAAGAATGGCCATCAGGTCAACTGGCCTGTGTTCATCATGAGGCACATGATGAGGGCCAAGGGTAAGGAGGAATCTGACTTGCCTTATGGCATTCTTGTCACAACCTTGTTGAGCAAGTATCCTCAGGTCTTGGAGACTGAGCGGGCCATTGCTCTGACGCACCATAACATCTTTGGAGCTCACACCTTACGGAAGATGAAGAAGATCCAAACCGATGAAGGCTGGGTGTACCCAGATGAGGTTGCTGAGGACGAGCTCGACCCTGCTGATGCTCCTACTGATGCCCCTACTGCTCCTGCTGACATACCTGCTGCTGCTCCTGCTCCTGTCACTCTGGAACAGATCATGGCCACCTTGCAAGACAACCGAGCTTACATGGAACATACCTTCTCTATTTTGTTTGACAGAATAGAAGGCGTTGAACGTGAGGTTGCGGCACTTCGATCTGCTTCACCTGCTCCTGCACCAGCTTCTTCACCACTACCTCCGGATGCTTACTTTTAGGATCTTCTGTTCTTAGGCTGTTTGTTTTTGACTTTATGTTGTTTTATTTTTTGGCTTGTGTATTTGACTCTTTTTATTAATGAATAAATAATATTTTCTGTTGATCTTTTGATATGAGTATGTCTCCTGTTATGCACTATGATATCTGATGAGACTTACTCCACCTTTTTGCTCATGACAAAAGGGGGAGAAATATTTGATCATTTGACTTTAATTGAGAAAAAACAGGTAAATTTAACATGGGATTGGATTCAAATTGAAAGGGGAGTCTGCTTACATATCTGATATACATTACCTCTTATAATTAAAGAAGGGGAGTAAGCTTTTATACCTTTTTATGAATTCCAATTATATGCACTAACGCTTTTCTCATTGATAGTCTCATTGATAGTTTGTCATCATCAAAAAGGGGGAGAATATGTTTGGATGCATACCTTTGAAGACTTGTTTTGATGATAACAAACGCGAAGTATAAATGAAGATGATAAATAGACCAAGTCCAAGTTTATATTTGATTAGCATTAGGACTTAGGATCTATTGTACGGAGCTCACATTGATATCTCTTTGTTTTTGAAAGAAAAGAAAAAAAAAACTTGGTTTTAAACTCAGTATCTTTGAAAACATCTTTTTCAAAACCCTTTTTGAACTGAGTTATTCGAATAAAGCTTTGCTTATTCGAATAAACATCCTCACGTGGTTTGTTTTCTAAAAGGTGTTATTCGAATAACCAAGGCTTTCCAGACAACTGTTTGTAAGTGGCTATTCGAATAAACCTTCCCTTATTCGAATAAATGAGGTTTTTCATAACTATACTTTAAGTGAGTTATTCGAATAACTCATACGTTACTCGAATAAATCCTTTCTATCTGAACTTCTTTTAAATACGTTATTCGAATAGATAAACTATCATTCGAATAAACGTTCGTTTTCACAACTCTGGTTTTAATAGAGTTATTCGAATAACGGGTTGGTTATTCGAATAACCCATTTCAGATGAGTTTTTCAGAAACAGTGTTATTTGAATAAGTGTTTGCTTTATTCGAATAAACACGGAACTTGTGCTTACGTAAATAGAAACAGACAAGATTTTTAATCTGTGTTAATTGCTATTAATTATACCCAACGGCTAATTCATCTGGTTTTCCCTATAAATAGAAAGTCTGAATCACGTTTTTCAGTGCCCATAATTCTGAACTATTTTCTGATTACTCTGTTTTTGTGAAAACTGTTTTCTACGCTCTTATTGTTTAGAAACTTTGAGATATTTCTGTGAGAGCTCCATTAGCACTTCAATTTGTACTACTTACTCTGAGTGAGAGTTTCTCTTCATCTCTATTTTTTGATATTCTGTATCGAGGGTGAGGTATCCCTGAAGGTTTATATAAGGGTGAGGTATCCCTACAGGCTGAGACTTTAGCACAAGGGTAGAGTGTCCCTGTGTATGAAAAGTGCTCTATTTTGTAACGGTAGCAAGCACCTATTGAAGCTTGTATACTTAGTGAAAAATCTCGGCTTTCGAGGACTGGACGTAGACCACAAGTGGGTTAGTGGTCGAACCAAAATAAATACTGTGACTGCTTCTCTTTTCCCTAATCTCTTTATTTTATGCAATTTAATTTACTACACATTTATTTTTCATTGTTCTTTATTGTTTCCTTTCTTCTTCTCATTCTTTCTGTGCATTTATTTATTAAGCTTTTGATATTCATATTAATTAAAAAGAGGTTTTGCGAAAAAGTTTTATACTCAATTCACCCCCCCTCTTGAGTACTGGAAGCCACTTGGTAACACTGTGGCGACATCGTCGAATTAGTCTTCTTCGCTCCCCGGTCTTATCGCTACTTTCTACCCACATGTGAATAGATCCAACACCAGGCATTATGTACCGTCCAGTTAAGAAAAGATAACATATAGATGCGTACTATCCAGATCCAGATATAATAATACTATTATTATTTAGTTCAGTTAAGATAATAAATAAAGCAGAATAATGATTAATCGGTATAATAACATTAATATCCAGTTCAATAAGATAATAAATAACTTAAATCCACCATTTACATTCCTACTTCCCCATCAGGTTCTGATACCAGAGAGCAGGTGGAAGATCACGGGAAAGGCGGAAGGGACAGGATGAAAGAAAGTAGGAGAGCAGATGGACTGCTTTACATTGTATGTAAATGCAATGCAGAAAACAATTGTTTATTAAAGCATTAGAACCAGAGACTAAGCTCGGTATAAAATAGAAATAAAACAGAAATTAAAGCATAAGAGGAAAAAGGGAGGAAAACTGATTATTATTACAAGTTTGAAAAAGGGGAAAGAGGAGAGTTTCTCTTACTAACCTCTCTAAATCAGTTTCTAAAATTCTGAATATATTATATATTTTATAAAATTGGTCTGTAAATCGGTTTCTAATTATCGATCTCTAAATCAATCTCTAAAATGATAAATGTCTTTTTAAAACATTATTAAAATCCAAATTTTTAAAACACCTAATAAACAACAATCAACAATTTATAATTACTTTTAAATTTATTAAAATCTAAATTTTTAAAATACCTAATAAACAACAATCAACAATCTCATTTATAACTAAACACATAAATAAAAAATAACGTAAACTAAACTAATTCAGTCTTTAGAATATCATTTAAACATCAATACATGCTAAATAAACTAAAATAAGCGTTGTCTACAATATCTCATTACTACAACATTTCAAATATAAGAAAGGTGAACACAACACAAACTAAACTCTAATCATAAAAGCTCGTACTCGTCCTCGTCCTCGTCCTTGTCCTCGTCCTCGTCCTCCTCTTTTGCTCCACCAATCATGGGAAATGTTTGAGAAGGCTGAAAGTTAATCGACTGCATTAGCTCTCGTACCAGCTGATTTGTCTCCTCAATCTGTCTCCTATTATCTGCCACTTGAGCCTGAAGCTCATTTCTCTCACTTCTTAATTCTTCAAGTTCATCTCTTCACACCCAGTTAGATGATGAAGAACTTGAGTCGCGGTATTGTGGTCTTCCAGCCACTACGGTTGACTCAATTCTAAGACCATATATTTTACCTTTTTTCACTTCAGCCACATTGCACCATACATCCAACTCATCTGGGGGAGGAGTTCCCTGCTCTGATGCTCTTTGGGTCATTTCTTGCATTTCATTTACAAATTTGGTCTGTCAATACCAATATGACACTAATTAATACAAAAAGTTAAAGTAACACATAAATCTAACATAATATAAGTCATGACATAAAGTATAAGAATAAACGTGATTTCAATCATAAATACCTCAATCCATTGTGACTTCAAAATTTTATTACAAAAAGTCAAAATTGATCAATGATGTTAGTAATTATTTGGGAGCTGAATCCAAACTCCGCATATTATGGCAAAAAAAAGGAAATAAATATAAATAAAAGTTGTTTCTTGACTTATAAGTTAGAACAGTAAAGATATATGATTTTCTAAAGCCTATGTGACGATACTTTTTGGATCCTTTTAGGAAATCACCATGAATTGTGGAAGTGCACTAGTGGAACTCAATCATTACTTAATTTACTTTGAGCTTGCTCATGTAAAACAAAATTCATTTTCAAACTACTAGAAACACTAATGAAATAGTGATGGAAACCTAGTTCACCTATTCATTTGTTTTCATTAGGGTATAAAGCTCTATGATTAGTTATAATCATTAGGCATGCCCAACCGGAAACTAAGCAGTTATGACACGAATTATGATTATGATTGTCCAATAAATAACACGTGAAACTTAAAGGGTTCAGTATATTTTCTATGTAAATTGCATAAACTGTAAGCCTATATATGCCATTAGATAAACCAAAGGATGATCCGTGATTAGGTGAGTTATGTAGGGAAAAGCTAATTCAGACAATAAATTTTCCACAAGCAAAGGTTTCATCAAGGACCTTTTTGTTTGGCCATGAAACTGTCACCTTTAGTTATCATATTTTTGCAATTAGAGACAAAATGTTAGTTAAATAGAAGCGACATTTCTCATAAATAAACCAGTGTTAATCTGAAACAAGCACCAAAAGTCACAAGGTTGCATATTTAGGAGGAATCACAAAAAGAAAACAAGATGGGTACACAGGAAGTGTATGTATAAACTCTGAATTAATTGTACTCATTCCAAACCAACAGATTCAAATAATAAAGTGGCCAAATGGTGGTTACACAGGAAGTGTGCCAAAATAAATGGGAAAGGGACTTTTGACATACAATAAACAAATATCATAACAAGCCAAAAAATAGGCCAGCATAAGAATAAACATGGTTTCAATCACATGTTCAAAGTAAGTTCCTATGATTTATCATCAAAAAGACAATCAAGAGAAATCTAAGCCTGATATTGCAAGCACAAACATAAAAAAAATTATGACTTATATTTAGAGTTCCCTTTAAACATCAAGATAGCAACATGAATACAATTAATGAACATCATTATTTCAAACCCAAGAGTTCGAATTAGATAAAACAATTGCTTACAGCTATATGCTCTAATCTCCTATCCACCCATGTGTGATCCTTACGTCGATGTATGTGGTGAAACAATGTTGGCACTGATGGAACAACACCATTCAACTTAGTCTGCAGCAGTTGTAACAAAATCATACTGGTAAATTTAACCATATTAGACAACTTCGACAATAATGCAAGATAATAGTGAACTTAACCAGATTAGCTCTATGCTGAGATGAGGTAATAGAGTCACTGGTGTGATATTAAGCTCCATATCCTCCACAATCAAATGTTTGATTGGCTTTTGCAATTGCATTTTTCTTCTTGAAAGCCTCATTTTCCCAATGTGTATACAATGCGTCCCATATCTCATCCCCAAGCCAACTTGGTTTCTCCATTTTCTTGCGAGCCTTTTCCAAAACATTCTTCAACAATTTTGCTCCTCGTTTCTCAAAGTTTCTTCGAGCCCAATAACTATCTGGTGGAATGACAGTATACTTCCTCTACAATAAATATGAGTAAGCAGATTGTTTATGACAAAAAAAAGTCTATCAAATTTTAAATTGTAGTAATAAAAATTTGAAAATTATCATAAACTCTCTAAACCACATATCTCTTGTGGCACTAATTATCCTTTTCCATGATATCCATGGCTCTAAATAATGACTCCTGAATATACCATGATGCCATTTGCCGCCAGGTGCGAAGGCAAAAATCTACAAACAATATAGGTGTTGGGTTATAATATATCCAACATAATAATGTAATTTAAAAGAATATTACTTATACATACCTATCTCCTTCCAAATATAAAATTGGTTTGCTACTAGATAATTGTGCATCTGATGCATCCTGAGTATGACTTGATCCAAGTACAGATCCTACATCTGTTGGAGGTATAGATGATCTAACATTATGACGAGACTCCTCTGTTGGAGGCACCACACGATGAGATGGTTGAGTAAGAGGTGGTGAAAGTGTACTTGGGATCGAATAAGTAAATGCAGGTAATGTGGGTGATGGAGTAGTAGTAGAAGATGGAGAACTAGCAGAGGTTAGAGGTGGGTGTTACCAAGTGGCCTCAATACTCAAGAGGGGGTAAAATGAGTATGTAAGACAAGTTCGCAAATCTTTCGCAAATCGTTAGATAAACAATTTTCGTTGAAGCTATTTGATGATTAAAAATGATTGGATATATGAGATAAACACTTTTACTTATAAATGCAATAACCAAAGTAAACAATATTTAAGCAATTCAATAAAACAATACTTAATGTAAAGAGAAAGGTTTAGAGAAAATAAACACAATGATTTATCCTGGTTCGATCACCAATCCACTTGTGATCTACGTCCAGTCCTCAAGCAACCGCTAGAGATTTTCTACTATTTCTTCAAACTTCAATAGGTGCTTGACAACCTTTACAACCTTGAGCACTCAACACTTTGGGATACCTCACCCTTATGCTTAAGCCTCTATTTCCAAGGGATACCTCACCCTTACAACCTTGAGCACTCAACACAAGGCCTTTTTTAGTTTAAAAACATGGTTGGGCAATTCAGAATCCTCAAAACCAGGAGGTTGTTCCACATACACCTCTTCTTGTATAAAACCATTTAAAAGGCACTTTTGACATCTATTTGATAAAGTTTGAATTCCATGATGCAAGCCTATGCAAGTAATATTCTAATGGCCTCTAATCTAGCTACGGGAGCATAAGTTTCTTCATATTCTATGTCTTCTTCTTGATTATAACCCTTAGCTACAAGCCTAACTTTGTTTCTTATTATTAGGCCCGTTTCATCAAGTTTGTTCCTAAAGACCCATTTGATGCCAATTATGGGATGATCATTGGGCCTTGGAACTAATTCCCAAACTTGATTTCTCTTAAATTGATTTAGTTCTTCTTGCATAGCCAAGATCCAATGTTCATCATTAATAGCCTCATTTATGTCTTTAGGTTCAACTTGAGAGACAAAAGCTAAATAATTACATGCATCTCTAAGTGAGTTTCGAGTGATTATCCCTTTTGATATGCATCACAAAGTTTGTCTTTTTCAAATTTGAGTTTTGGAATACCAATTACTAGTTCTTTAGAAACTAATTTATTTAAGTGATCAATGTGAATGTAAGCAATTCTTCTATGCCATAACCATGAATCATTTTCTTTACTCATAAAGCATTTAGCATCATTTGAGGAGATATCATCGAGACTAATCATATATATATTATTGACTCTATGACCAATAAACTTAACTTGCTTATCATCCTTTCCCTCAATTATGCAACAAGAGGAATCAAATATAACTCTATTGTCTTTATCACATAATTGACTAATGCTAAGCAAATTATGTTTAAGTCCTTCAACAAGCAAAACATTATCAATAGATGATGAAGGGATCTTACCAACTTTGCCAATTCCAAGAATCTTCCCTTTGTTGTTATCACCATATGTGACATGACCATGTTTCTTGTAGGTAAGGGAGAAGAACTTAGAGCCATCACCGGTCATGTGCTTGGAGCAACCACTATCAAGATACTAACTTGAGCTCTTGGTCTTCAAGTACACCTACAACACACATTTAAATTTTAACTTTTGGTACCCAAATTATTTTGGGTCCTTGTGTGTTAGAATTAGGTATAGTGCCTTTAGGAACCCAAACCCTTTTGATTCCAACCTTAGTGTTTATGTTCTTTCTAATATTACAAGTGGATGCACTATACCCTTTCTTACCACAATGAAAACATTTGACAAAGGGACTACTTGAAGTTTTTAAGGAAACAAAGAAGTTCTTATAAGACTTTTGATCATTTTTAGATTAAATCCCAAACCGACTTTTTGAAAAACACATTTTTGTCTCCCTAACAACACATTCAAGTTGTCTCTTCCAAAAGTGAATTTTGCAAGAGTGTTGTTCAAATCTTCAATTTCTTTTTCAAAAGCTTTGCATGATAAACAAGGTAATGATATGGATGTGTTATCATATGAGGAACAAGTCATGCATAATGAATTAGCATCAATAAGTCCTAAGGTCTCATTTTCAATCTTAAGCTCATTTATCTCTTTACTTAAAGTAAAAACTTTGTTTACCAATAGGAAAATTATTTTGTTAGAGGACAAAACCATTTTTGTGAGTCTCAAAGATTCATCATGCATTTCTTGAAAAGCATCTTGTAATTCATCATATGAAGGTAGAGATTCTGAGTTAGAAGAAGTTACCTCGGTGTCGCTCTCTTCACTTTCTTCTCCTTGAGCCATGAGACAAAGATGAGTTTCTTCATTTTTCGAACTATCGGAAGAGCTTAAGTCATTGTCCTCCTAAGCTATGTATGCTCTCCTTCCTTTCTTTTCTTTGGAAGGTCTTTTCTCAAACTTCTCCGTCTTCTTGAGATATATAGGATACTCCATTTTCATGTGCCCCGATTTTCCACATTCATAGCATTTTGGAGGAGTAGAGGATCCTTCTCCTTTGTGAAACACTTTCTTTTGAGGAAAGGGTGGTCTTCTTTGAAATCTTTTTTTCTTTAGGAATCTTCCAAACTTTCTCACAAGGAGACTAAGATTCTTCTCACTTAGCTCAACACTTTCAGCATCCTCTTCACCATCTTCATCATCATCTTCAATTGTAAAGGAGGTGGCTTTGAGTGTGATTCCCTTCTTCTTTTTGTCATGCTCTTCATTTTGATTGAGCCTATTTAGTTCCAGCTCATGTTCTTGAAGCTTTCCGAATAAGGTGGCTAGAGACATTGTTGATAAATTTCTTGATTCTGTAATAGTCGTTACTTTGGGTTGCCAATTCCTGCTTAGACATCTCAAGACTTTGTTAATAAGATCATCATTAGAAAATGTCTTTCCTAATGAGATAAGATGATTAACAATATGAATAAACCTTTTTTGCATATCTTAAATACTCTCACCTTGGTTCATTCTAAATAATTCGTATTCATGAGTAAAAGTGTTTATTCGAGATCATTTTACCTCACTAGTACCTTCATGAGTTACTTGTAGGGTATCCCATATTTCTTTTATGGTCTTGCAATTTGACACCCTAAAGAATTCATCATACCCCAAGGATGTGGTGATGATGTTCTTGGCTCTCAAATTGTATCATTTTTTATCATCATCGGTCCATTCGTTTCTAGGTGTATTAATTTTCACACCATCTTTAGTTTGTGTTGGAACAAAAGCACCATTTTCAACGGCGTCCCACACATCTAAGTCAATAGTTTCAATGAAAAATTTTATCCTTTCTTTCCAATAGGCATAACCATCCCCATTGAAATAAAGAGGTCTGTTTATAGAAGAAACTTCATTTGAAAAACCATTTGAAGCCATCACTTCTCTTGAAGCTGCTAAGCTCTTTATACAAAAGTCTAGCTCTGATACCACTTGTTACCAAGTGGCCTCAATACTCAAGAGGAGGGTGAATTGAGTATGTAAGACAAGTTTGCAAATCTTTCACAAATCGTTAGATAAACAATTTTTGTTGAAGCTATTTGATGATTAGAAATGATTGGATATATGAGATAAACACTTTTACTTATAAATACAATAACCAAAGTGAACAATATTCAAGCAATTCAATAAAACAGTGCTCAATGTAAAGAGAAGGGTTTAGAGAAAATAAACACAATGATTTATCCTGATTCGATCACCAATCCACTTGTGATCTACGTCCAGACCTCAAGCAACCGCTAGAGATTTTTCACTATTTCTTCAAACTTCAATAGGTACTTGACAACCTTTACAACCTTGAGAACTCAACATTTTGGGATACCTCACCCTTATGCTTGAGCCTCTATTTCCAAGGGATACCTCACCCTCTCTAAACAGATTGTATTAGATTTAAATGGAAGAAACTCTCTCTAGAGCAAGTATTACAAATTGAAGAGCTATAGTATTTGGGATTCATACAAGTTGAAGCTCAAAACAGAGGATTTTGTAAAATGATGAGAAAAACTTATTTAATGCTCAATAGTAAACTTTCAGATTAATAGTCTCTGTTTTTCTAACCCTTCGTTTAAGCCCAAAAACCAAATTTATAGTTAAGGGCCATTTAGTGTCGTTGGTGGTAGACGTGAGCAATTAATGCTCATTAATATAGCCGTTACGAGCTTCTCTTTATTTTTCCAGAACATAGACTAACCGGTTAGTCAAGCTCCCTAATCGGTTAGGGGCCCTTTAAGCTTAAAGGAATTTATTCTATTTTGATAAATAACTGGTTAGGGATGTGTCCTAATCGGTTAGGACAACACAAAAATGGGTTCTGGGAAAGATGTTAACCGATTAGAGCTCCAGGCTAATCAGTTAGGACATAATCAGAATGGTTTCTGAGTTGGAGAATAATCGGTTAGGTCTCTCACCTAATCGGTTAGGACAAAAACAAAATGGCTTCTGAGTTAGAGAATAACCGGTTAGGTCTCCTACCTAATCGGTTAGGACAAAACATTTTTGGCTTCTGAGAGTGAAACTAACTGGTTAAGTCTCTCACCTAATCGGTTAGGACAAAATCATTTTGGCTTCTGAGTTGTTAAATAATCGATTAGCCACTTTGCCTAATCAGTTAGGCATTTGATAAATAACGAGGCAAAGCCTCTGTTTGAACAAGCTAACCAATTAGGAGCTGGTCCTAATCGGTTAGAGGCCTTAGAATTTTGGCTCCTAACATTTACAGAAGCAGTTTTGTGTTTATTAAAAAACTGGTAAGTTCCCAAAAAGGCTTATTTCAATTTTAGCACAACAAGGAGATTTACTTGAAAGAGGATATAAGATTTCAAAGAGTTGTTGCAAAAAACCTTTTGATCCTAACTTGAAAAACCATTTTGCAAATTCATTTTAAGGAAGCCATTTGAGCTTGAGGTCAATCCTTAATATACCTTTACACAAGATCTATAACCTACATGCTATGCTTGAGTTCCTTGTGACTTGATCATTGTGTTCCCATTACTTTCTTGTTTGTCGACATCAAAACCATTTGCATCTAGTCCATGTCAATCACAGTGGGTGAGTAGTAGAATGTTGAATCGGTCGCACTGGCTGTTGCTTTTTTGGGCGGCTCTTAGAAACTTTTCCTTTACCTCGATCTCTCTCAGACATCTGCGATGAACACAAATGGAATGTAAATTAAAAATGCTTATCAAATAACTAATAATTAATTTGTGCAAAATAAAAAATAAAAATAATTTACCTTTTGTTAACAAATGAAAAAAACAAACACTAATCATATTCATGATCATCATCATCACCATCATCATCATCCCCATCATCGTCATTCTCATCGTCATCAAGCAATTCACTTTGTTGAAGATCTTCATCTTCATTGTCATTTTCAGAATCATTGTCAAATCAAATTCATCTTCCTCACTATCCTCTCCTTCATTACTTTCTACCTCATCTTCCTACTCATCCTCGCCGACATCAGCTTCTACCTCATGATTATCACCTTCTTCATCTCTTAAGTTATCAAGAGGATTATCATTTGTTATAAAATCCACATAGGTTGCAGCATCTTGATATGTAACTTCTGATGCATATCGAGCATCAACAGTACCTCTTGGTTTGGTTTTAATGACAACCCACCAATTAGCCTTGTCTTTTATTTTTTCAGGATAAGGTGTATAATACACTTGAATTGCATTTTAAGCAAATATGAATGGGTCATATTTTGGATACCGTCAAGTATGTCGAACCTCCACAATTCCATATTGTTTATGAACCTTCACACCATGATTAAGTACAGCATCAAACCATTCACAATTAAATAACACTAACTGTTTCATTGGTTCTCCTGGGTATTCTACTTCCACAATTTCTTTAATGATGCCATAATAATAATTTTCTTCTTCTACTTTGTCATCACCCTTAACACAAACTCCACAATTGATGGTTTTTTTACCGATACTCTAATCTTCTGTATGAAACTTATAACCATTGACAAAGTAGATAGGCCATGTATGAACCTTTCTCTTAGGACCCCATGCTAAATGGCGCAAAAATTAATTTTGTACCAAGTTATTTTTATTGTGAACCTACCAATGAAAATAGTAAAATCAATATAATTTATAACATAACTGTTAAGTCTTTATATCATTACAAAAAAGTGTTAAGACACTTACGTAACTTCGGAACCAGGTTGGAAATTCTGATGCAATCATACCATTAACATCAGTGCAACTAATGTTTGGATTAGCTGCTTTCAAGTATTCCTCAAAAAATCTAATAACATGCACAAAGTTACTAAATATGAACCAATTACATATACATACTAAAATAAATAATTCAAGAATGATTTAGTTCACTTACCCAATATATGGTTATACCTCTTCACAATTAAGTAGGATATGTAAATGTGCAAAGAACTACTTCTTATTCATTAAATACCTCATCACAACCTCGAGCGGCCAGGATGATTTAAAATTGATAAAGTACGTTAGATTGTCTCATCTAAACCTCTATCATCATTTCGACTAACTCTATTTCTCATTGATTGCACACGAGATTCAAAATAGTAAGAACAAAAATGAGAAGTCTCTTGGCATAAATATGCCTCACATATGGACCCTTCCACACGTGATTTATTTTTAACCATTTGTTTCAACCTATTCAAGTACCTAAAAGAAACATGATATCATTAATTACTAAACTTTGAAATAAAAAGATTACCACATTTAAAACGTAATAAATCACGTGATTATCTCTCAAATGGATACATCCATTGATATTGAACAGGGCCTTCTACTCTTGCCTCATACGGTAAATGAATAGGTAAATGCTCCATTGAGTTAAAGAATTCGGGTGGAAAGATTCGTTCCAACTTACACGTTATAATGATGATGTTTTGCTCCATTAGCAACAAATCAGAAACACGTAACACTGTTGAGCACAAATCTCTAAAGAATTTACTTAATTCAGTTAACGGCTTCTACACTGGATCTGGTAATGCACCAAAAGCAATTGGTAGCAACCGCTCTATAAACACATGACAATCATGACTTTTCATCCCAAGTAGCTTCGCCTCTCTCGTGTTTACACATCTATGCAGATTAGAGGCATATCCATTAGGCATTTTTAATTCACTAACCCATTTACATACAAACCTTTTTTGCTCCATGGACAAGGCAAATTTTGCCTTAAGCTTCAAAATTTTTCCATTAGGCAATTCTTGCAACTGTAGTTCTCTCCGCCTACAATACTCTTTAATATCCATCCTAGCTTTAACATTGTCTTTGGTTTTGTCTTTAATATCCATCACTGCATTAAAGACATTATCAAACACATTTTTCTCAATATGCATCACATCAAGATTGTGTCTGATCATATTAGTTTTCTAATATGGTAACTCCTAGAAAATACTTTGTTTTATCCAATTATGAGTAACCCCGAACCCAGCACATGTACATGGACCCACCTCAGTCACTTTTGGAACATCATAAACATCTTCCCATACCTCGACCCTAGACAACCTAGGTGGAGGTACAGATTTCCCTTGTCTATTCTTATAAAATGCATCCTTATTTCTGCGGTATGCATGATCCATAGGCAGAAATTGACAATGACAATCAAACCAAGAACATTTGCCACCATGTTTTAAAGTGAAAGCCTTTATTCGATTCATACAATATGGATATGCCAATCTCCCTGCTGTACTCCAACCCGACAACATGCCGTACGTAGGAAAGTCATTTATTGTCCACATTAATGCAACTTTCATTACGAAATTTTTTTTTTTGAAATATCATAAGTTAGAACACCTTGTTCCCGCAACAATTTCAACTCATCTATCAAAGGTTACAAATACACATCTATTTTACTTTTTGGATTGTGTGGCCCAGGAATAATCAAAGTCAAGAACATATATGGAGTTGTCATGCATAGTTCTGGAGGAAGATTGTACGAAGTGACAATTACAGGCCAACAAGAATAAGGAATAGCTGACTGACTATATGGAGTAAAACCATTAGTATTTAAGCCTAATCTAACATTTCTTGGTTCAGCTTTAAATTCAGGATATGTTTCATCAAAATGTTTCCAGTCTTCTCCATCTAATGGATGATATAACACTCCTGATTCTCGTCTATTTTCATAGTGCCATCTTATGTGTGGAGCAGAACTCATTGAAGCATATAATCTCTTGAGCCTAGGAATGAAAGGTAAATAAATCAACCTCTTTACAGGGATCTCCTTGGTTTTTCCCTTACCAATCCTTTTTATTTTATATCGAACCGCACCACAAAATGTGCATTTTGTAACTCCCTCTTCATTGAACAACATACAACCATTCATACAACAATCAATTCTCCTTGCAGTAAGACCTAGTTTGGAAACTATTTTTTTCACCTTGTAAAAATTTTTTGGGATGAGATTTTCAGGAGGATGTGTCCTTTTCATAAGTGTTACTGTTTGATTAAAAGATCATTGGGAAATATTTTCCTCCGATTTGATATTCAATAATTCAACAGCAACAAATAATTCAGTTTCATCTTTACATCCCGGCCACAAAGGCTTTTGGGCTGTATGAAGCATATCATAAAATTTTTTAGCATCTTTATTTGGAGGTTCCTCTAAGGGTTGATTGTTATGGAACCCAAACTGTAGACTAACTGCATCATAAACCATGGCCTCAAATCTATTTAAATGGTCATTATTACCCATTTGTGTAGTGGAAGAGGTGTTTGGATGACTATTGAAAACTCTCGTCAAAGTCGGATCAATTTCTCCATAACTTGTCCAATACCAATAATCATGTTTAAACCCCTTTTGATAAAGATGAACTTTAACGTCCTCAGAAGTCAAGTACTTCAGGTTTTTGCACTTAGAACAAGGGCATCTAATATTTCCATTTGATAGATGCACTTGTTAGCATGCAAAGGAAACAAATTGTTCAACCCCCTCTATAAACATATCAGCAAGTCCCTTCCTACCCGGAAAAAGTCTATTATACATCCAACAACGATATTGACGAATGTCCATATTCTGTAACATAATCAAAATGAAATATTAAAACTACAAGTGAAATTTAGCCTAACCACATGCAACTAATTTCTAAAATTAATCTAAAAATTAAACATTAGTTCATTACTTTTAAACAAAAATTATATAAATTTAAGATACAACAACATCCTTAAAATCATTGTCATTTCAAAACATATAGGCCCTAGAACAAGTTTAACATATAAAATAATACCAAGAACAAGCCTAAAGTAGAAGAAGAACAAAATCAAAGTTTGGGATTTACCTCTTATCTCAAAAGTTTGAAACTTCAACCTCAAGCACCTATACATACGAAAACAAAATTTAAAAAATCAATAAAGAGACTCATTCAAGAATGGACTAAGAAATAATTGCAGGGGAGAGAGAGAGAGAGAGAGAATTTTAAAAGGGTTCCGAGTTCCATTTGAATGCTCAAATTATAGTATTGTGTACAATGTTTTCCAGGTTTTAGATATGACTTAGGTTATTTTCTTCAACCAAAACATATAACATGGCATAGAAGTATAAAACAAAATGTGATCTGGCTGGGCATTTTAAAGATAGGCTAACCAAGTAAGACTTTAATTTTCTTTTTGTTGGAAAAGCAATACTTTAATTTGAAGAGTGGCAAGGTAAATTAGTTGTCGATGGACTACTAATAGAAATCAATTAGATAAAGTATTGTATGATCTTAGATTCTAATCAGATGGTTTCACATGTCCAACTCAAACCGAACATTGTCTCAACATGTCATCCCTTAATTCATGCTTAAAAGAATGTAATTGAAAGAGTTAAGTTAAATTTGAGAGCTAAATAAAGTGTTATAAGTGATAATAAAAATACTAAAAAAGTAAGAAAAATAAAAGTAATGTTACTATAACTTCTTCTACACTCTTAAAATATCACTCCATTTTTAATAAAAATTATAATATGTGATCATTTATAACTACAAAGATTATTGAATTAAAATTTAAACAATTTTAAATAACATTTAAACAGTTATAAATTTACTTAAAATGATATTCTATGAATATTTTACAATTTTCCCTCCCTACAAGTTGTGTTGTGGGTTACATGGCACTTGCATTCATGAATCTTATGTACTTTATGGTAGCGATATTTTTTTTTTAGTCTAACCGACATGATTATTTTATTAGATTTCTAATTTTAATCTTGCAACCAAAACATCTAATTAGATGAATTTGAATTTTTCATGGAAAAAATAAAAATGAGAGATAATTACAAAAGTATTTATTAATAAAATTTAATTATGATTTGAAATTTTTTTTATAATTTTTATGTTTATCTTTTTTCTCTATTTAATTACGAGAAAAAATAATGTGAAAGAATTAAAATCTAAACCCAAATTGAATTCGGAGATAGACTCAAAGGAGAGAGATAGTCCAAATTAGCAGGAAAGGACATTGGCAAGTTCCACCAGAATTCTCTTGCTTTGCTGCAAGTTGGCAGATAGAGGGGCTGCAACCTGATTGAATCTAGCTTTGTATATTTAAAATATATATATTGTATAAGAAGATAGTATATTATCTATCGAAATATGACCATTTATAATTTTATAGCATAGATCAGATCCAAAAAGAAATAATTTGATAGCATAAATAAATGCTCTAGTTTAAACCATCTTGAGATAAAGAATCTAATAGGACTTAAGGAGGACATCATGAAGAAAGAAATAGTAATCAAATGACTACTTATTGAAGCTATAGGAAGCGGAATGATACGCTTTACCCAAGCATGAATGTATTACTAAAAAGGTTCTCCTAGTGATACCTACAAGGTATAACAGAACAAGAGTGAAGTAAAATTTAATCTGAGTGTATGGAACCAAGCTTATTATGGATACTGTTGAACAAATTTACAATAAGCAGCAGCAATAGGTGATAATCTGCTAGATTATCTGTTTTCCATAGCTTTTTGAGTGGATTTCACCACTTAAGCCCAACTTTTGACGTTGTTTTGATCTTAAGACAACTTTATTTTATCTTTTTAGTTAATCCACTCTAGCTCATTAGATTGAGTCATTCTGATTAGAATTATTGGTGTTTTATCTCATTTGCTAATGTTTTGATTGTAGGCACCAAAGGAAACAAGATGAAGCTCAACGGAGTGAAGGACATTCACTGAAGTCCAGGCGCCAAGCGCCCAAATGCCGAGCGCCAGGCGCTCAGTATACAGCAAATAACATCTTCTGTAGTCCAGGCGCCAGCGCCAAAGTCTGAGGGTCAGGCGCTCACCCTCCCGAGACTCAATTTTAAGTGAAGTCCAGGCGCCAGGCGCCTAAAGTCTGAGTGTCAGCCATTCACCCTCCTGAGACTCAATTTTAAGTGAAGTCTAGGCGCCAGGAGCCCAAAGTCTGAGCTCCAGGCGCTCACCCTCCCGAGACTCAATTTTAAGTGAAGTACTGAGCGCCAGGCACTGGATTCCTGAACGCCAAGCGCCGTGCTCATTCCTGAAGTCCTGTTGCACATGCTCATCTCTCTCGCTCTGTCCTCTCTTCATATATTTTCATTCACAAACACAGAATAACAATAGTAAAGATTGATTAACACAAGGCATTTATTAGAAGAGAATCTGAAGAAGGAAGGAAGTCTAGGAAGACACACTAGCACAACAGAATCGGAGAATAGGTAATGGGGCTCAATAATGTTTTCAACTCTTCCATGAGGCTATTTGATGCTAGAGTAGATCCAGCTGAAGCAGATCCGGCTGGAGCAGATCCGGCAGGTGCAGACCGTGGAGCAGATCCGGCAGGTGCAGACCAGAGAATGGGGGAATGAAGGGGGGAATGGGGGGCTGGGTAATGGGGGGGGTGGAGAGAATCGAGATAGGGGGTGGAGAGAATCAAATAGGGAGAAGTATATTTGGCAAATATTTGGGAAAGGTTGCTGATTATGGGGGAGAAGTATTTCTTAAAGATCAAATTTTCGGTCTCTAATTTTTTTTAATTTTTTTTAGAGACTGAAATATCGGTCTCTAATTTTTTTTTTTTTTTTTTAGAGACCGAATTTTTGGTCTTTATTGATTTTTTTTTGTGTAAACTTTTTTTATTTAGAGACCGAAATATCGGTCTCTAGTAAAATATATTTTAATTTTTTTAATTTTTTATAACATAAAATCGGTCTCTAAATCGATCTCTAAAACCCTAAACCCTAAACTCTAAAATATTTAGAAACCGATTTAGAGACTGATTTTTTTTCAGTAGCAAATTTTTTCTTTTAAATCGGTCTCTATTACGGTCTCTATAGAGACCGAAATAAATCGGTCTTTGAATCGGTCTCTAAAACCCAATTTTCTAGTAGTTTAAATTCATGGTGATAGATTTCAGAACCTGTTTTAGAATGTATTTTATTTAACTATAGCTTCCATCATTAGAAAATTATAGTCTTTGTATTTCCTTATTTGGAATTTGGAAAATTTCAACCTTTGTTTATCCTTATTTGGAATTATTTAGCTATAATTTTATTAACCTATAATGGAACAGGTTAACATAATGTCTTCTCCATTTAAGAATAATGAAACAATTTTGATGAGCATGCAAAAGATATGGTTTTGTGTCTTGAAAATTTCAATTATTTCCCCTTAATTTACTCTTTTCACTGCCTGTTACTCAAGTATTTTGCATAATTTGATTTAGGTATGTGATTGAGAATAGTTGATCGAAAGGAAGAAAAATCCTCACTATTCTAATGTGTTTTTGTAGGAAAGCATCTAAGGAGGGAGGAGTAGGATTTTTGGAAGCAAAACAAAGGAACTCACTCTGTTCACTTAGCACCTAGGTGCTATCTCTGGCACTTAGGCACCTAAACCTTCACTCAAAGGATGCTCTCTAGAAGGTAAATGCTCAGGCACTACAACATCAGCGTCTAGGCGCTGGTCCAACTGATGCAAATAGATTCTTATTGTGTAGTACGCGTCTAGGCGCCCTATCTATAGCACCCGCCCATATCAGTATAAAAAGCTATCTTGACATAACCTAAAGGGGAGGAGGCCGTCAGAAGAGAGGGAGAAGATATGAAAAATAGACCTAATTTGGAAAGCTTTGGTGTGGGTTTGAAGAGAAGAAGAGCGAGAGCTCAAATTTTCTTCAATCTTCCATGGAGTTTTGCATCTTCTTCTATATTGTTTTAGTTTCTACATTTATTTTCATGTCTAGCTAAACTCTCCCTTGTTGGGATTGAGTGAATTTTGATAGATTTTGCTTGTATTTACCTTGGGATTTAGTTATGCTTAATGGATTCTTCTATTTTGAGTTTATAATCTTTGTTCTTAAAGCTTTCTAGGGTTTGATCATCCTTAGAATGAATTTTTAGGTTTATGCATTGGATGGAAATTTGATGTCTAAATTTTATTTGAGATTGTGAACCTTGTGATTCGTTGTGCTAGGAATAGTCAATGAATGCTTGTTATCTCATTGGATTCTTAATCTTAATACTTTGTCCCTTTTAGAATCACCTAAGGAATTAGGGATTTTAACTAGTATTTAAGGTTCTTGTGCCTAAGGAATTAGGACTTGGATATTTAGGTGAATCCGATAACAAAATAGAATTAGAAATTTGTTTTAATCCCAAATTAATATGCAGCAAATGAAATCAAATGAAACTTGTTCCTAACTCTTTCTTATCTTTGAATTCCTGTCTCTTTTATGTTCTAAGTGTTTATTAATTTGTCAAAGCTAAAATACCAAAAAGAATTTTTATCTTTAGTTTAATCTCTTGTATGCTTAGTTGTTTACAATTGAGCTCCCTTTGAACTAAAGTTCTGTTTGAATAGTAGCTAAGTTCGTGAATTAGTGATTGGTCATTGATTCCTGAGAATAATATCTAGTTTTCTCACTGTTTTTATTACTTGACGATTCGGTATACTTGCCGTGGTCCCATCAAGTTTTTGGTGCCATTGTCGGGGATCGATTTTACCAATATCGGTAATATCAAAGGCAGCTACTAGTTTAAACATTTGTCTTTTCTTTCATTTATTCATTATTGTGTTTAGTTTTCTTTATTTTACTTATTTTAGTATGTTTAGAATTTTCTATCTAAATTTTTGTATTTTATTTAGTTATTTTTATTCTTACACATTGTCTTCATTGTATGCGAGGTAAAGTTCATCCGGATCAACTTCTTTTT
This sequence comes from Ormosia semicastrata, assembly GCA_029884595.1. Taxonomy (NCBI): domain Eukaryota; kingdom Viridiplantae; phylum Streptophyta; class Magnoliopsida; order Fabales; family Fabaceae; genus Ormosia; species Ormosia semicastrata. The sequence goes on along the minus strand of JAQQTO010000053.1, from coordinate 27,915,191 downwards.
GACCCAGAAATAAGAAGGACTGAAAGAGCTTTAAGAAAGTAATTAAGAGAACAAAGAAGGAATTTGGATAGCACTCAAATAGTTGTTGAAGACATGGCAAACAATGGGGGAAAATGTAGATCCTCCACCACCACATCAACCTACTAAGACTCTCATGGATTACTCTATTCCTAACATGGATGGGTGTGGGATGAGTATAGTAAGACCTCCAGTTCAAGCAAACAATTTTGAGTTGAAACCGGCTCTACTCCATTTGATTCAAAACAATAGTTTGGGGGATTCGATAATGAGGACCCACATGCACACATACAAGGGTTCCTTCAAATTTGTGATACTGTGAAGTTGAATGAAGTGAGTGAGGATGCCATTCATCTGAGATTGTTTCCTTTCTCCACGAGAGACAAGGCTAAGAGCTGGTTGGACTCATTGACAAGAGGAAGCATAACTACTTGGGCAATTTTGGTTCAGAAATTTTTGACAATGTATTTCCCTTTGTCCAAGGCTACAAATTTACGAAGTGAGATCACATCATTCAGGCAGTATGATGAGGAGTCTCTCAGTGAGGCGTGGGAGAGATACAATGAAATATTGAGAAAATGTCCATACCATTATTTTGATTTTTGGATCCAGGTGCAAAGCTTCTATAATGGCATGCTACCTCAAATTAGAGCAATGGTTGATGCTGCTGCAGGCGGGGCCTTGAACTGTAAAACTTCGGAAGAAGCTTGAGACTTGTTTGAAATGATGGCCAACAATGATTACCAAAGAAATGGGGAAAGAGCAGTGGTGAAGAAAGGATACTTGGAGATGGATTCAATGAATGCACTGTTGGCTCAGAATAAGATTTTGACTCAATAACTTGAGAATCTCACAAAAAAGATTAACACTCTTAGTATAAATACGGTAAGCAATACTCCTTTGGCTTGTGATTTATGTGGAGAGGAACATAAGAAAGTGGATTGTCCAGGAAATATGCTTGGACCTCCGGCTCAAGAACAAGTTAACTTCATGAACAAGCCTCTAAGGTAATAGAACAACCCCTACTCCAACACTTATAACCTGGGGTGGAGGAACCATCTGAACTTTTCGTGGAGTAATCAAGGTAATCAAGGTCACCAAGCTCTGCCAAGACAGCAATTTATATATCAAGGTCCACCTCAACATTCTTCATATCAAGGCTCTTCATCTTCTCAACCTCCACCTAGTGAGAAGAAGGCTTCTTGGGAGTTAGCCTTAGAGAAATTGGCTACACAGACCTCATCTTTTGTTCAGAAAACTACTGATTTTATGGAGGACACAAGATCGAGGCTTAGAAATAAAGATGCTTCAATTCGTAATCTAGAAACTCAAGTAGGCCAGCTTGCAAAACAGATTTCGAAGAGACCTCCAGGTTCATTGCCAAGTGACACTGTCCCAAATCCTAGAAGAATTGAGCATGCGAAAGCTATAACAACTAGGAGTGGGAAAGTAATTGAGCCTCAACCAAGGAAGAAGAAAAATAGTGAAGGTAAAGTTGAGGAGCCTAGTGAAGAAGTCTCTCTCAAGGAAGCTGAAACATCTCAAGGTGACTCACTCAATGACTCTAATGAAAAGGAGTCACCAAAGGAGCAAGAAGTGAAGATGCCACCACCAATTATCAAGTTGTCATTCCCTCAATAACTCAAGAAGGAGCATGATAAAAAATAATTTGGGAAGTTTCTAGAGGTGTTTAACAAGCTGCAAATCAACATCCCGTTTGTCGAAACTCTAGAGCAAATGCCCTCCTATGTGAAATTCATGAAGGAATTATTGTCTAAGAAGAGAATGATTGGGAATGAAGAGACCATTATGCTTATGGAGGAGTGCAGTGCAATTCTACAAAAGAAGCTTTCTCCTAAGCTTAGGGATCCTAGAAGTTTCTCAATTTCGTGCACTATTGGTGATAGAACATTTGGGAAGGTTTTATGTGATCTTGGTACAAGCATTAGTCTCATGCCTTTGTCCATTTTCAAGTAATTAGGGATCGGCCAAATAAAGCCCATCATGGTAACTCTTTAATTTACGGATAGGTCTATGAAGCATCCACATGGAATGATTGAAGATGTTTTGGTGAAAGTAGACAAATTCATCTTCTCAATGGACTTCGTTGTTCTTAACATGGACGAGGATAGAGACATTTCATTGATTTTGGGTCGGCCATTCCTTGCAACTGGTAGAGCTCTCATTGATGTGGCGGATGGGACTTTAACATTAAAGGTCCAAGATGAAGCCATCACTTTTAATGTCTTTGAAGCTATGAAGCACCCGGGAGATAGAGAAGTAAGCTTTAGCATTGATGTATATGACTCCATGATCTCCAAGTCTTATAGGGAAGGCAGCCTCTCTTTGCCTTTTGAAAAAGTGCTTGTTGGATTAAAGGTGGAAGTTGATGAAGATGGTGATCCGACGGTTAAAGAAATACTTAGCTTGTTGGAAAATTCACCCCTTATCCTAAAAATGAACAACCGGAATGGGAGGAATTGGAGAGAGGAGAAGATGAAACCCAATCAAAAAGAAAATCATAAAACAATAGTGCAGCCACAAAAGAGACTTAATCCGGTCATGAAAGAAGTGGTTCGAAAGGAGGTTTTTAAGTTTTTTGATGTTGGGCTTATTTACCCTATTTCAGACAGCCCATGGGTTAGTCCCATCCAAGTTGTGCCTAAAAAGGGCAGGACAACAGTGGTTATGAATGAAAATAATGAATTGATACCCACACGGACTTTTACGGGATGGAGGGTATGTATTAACTATTAGAGGCTGAAAGATGCGACAAGGAAGGATCACTTCCCACTTCCTTTCATTGACCAGATGTTAGAGTAGTTAGCCGAGCATGAATATTATTACTTTTTGGATAGATATTTCGGCTACAACCAAATTGCTATAGCTCCAGAGGATCAGGAGAAAACATCATTTACATGCCCTTATGGAGTGTTCGCCTACAGAAGGATACCTTTTGGACTTTACAACGCACCAGTCACATTCTAAAGGTGTATAATGTCCATCTTCTCTGATATGATTGAAAAATATATTGAAGTGTTTATGGATGATTTTTCTGTGTTTGGTTCTTTATTTGATATTTGCTTGCATAACTTGTCTTTGGTTTTAAAAGGATGTGAAGAAACAAACTTGGTTTTAAATTGGAAAAAAAGTCATTTCATGGTGAGAGAGGGAATCATTTTAGGGCACTGCATCTCTAACTAAGGGATTGCAGTTGATCATGCGAAAGTTGAAGTTATTGAAAAACTTCCCCCTCCCACTAATGTAAAAGGCATTCGTAGCTTTTTAGGGCACGTTGGCTTTTACAGGAGATTCATAAAAGATTTTTCAAAATTGCTAAACCTCTTAGTGATCTCCTTGTAAAAGATGCTCCATTCAATTTTAATGATCTATACATGTTAGCTTTTAACACTTTGAAGCATAAACTGACCACTATACCAATTGTCACTACACCCAATTGGAGTTTGCCATTTGAAATCATGTGTGGTGCAAGTGACACGGCTGTAGGTACTGTTTTAGGCCAAAGAAAAGATAAGTTGTTGCATGTGATTTATTATGTGAGTCATATTTTAAATGTTGCACAACTTAATTGTGCTACTACTGAAAAAGAACTATTGGCTGTTGTTTACGCATTTAACAAGTTTCGTTCTTACTTGGTAGGTTCCAAAGTGATTGTGTATACGGATCATGTAGTTATCTAGTATCTATTTGCCAAGCAAGATTCGAAACGAAGGCTTATCCGATGGATTCTATTGTTTCAAGAGTTCAATCTGGAGATAAAAGATAAGAAAAGAACTGAGAATTCAATGGCTGATCACTTATCTCGGTTGGAAAGTGCAGAAGAAAAATGAGGAGAAAATACCAATCAATGATCAATTTTCTGATGAGCAGTTGTTGGCTGTGGTGAGTTTGCCATGGTATGCCAATATAGCTAACTACAAGGTTGGCAAGGTGGTTCCCATGGACTTCAACTCACAACAACAGAAAAGGTTCTTTCGTGAAGCCAAGTTTTATGTGTAGGACGAACCATTTCTGTACAAGAGAGATGTTGATGGTCTATTGAGAAGATGTGTACCCGAGGAAGAGCAAAAACAAATTTTGTGGCATTGTCACGATTCCGGGTATGGTGGGCATTTCAGTGGAGATAGGACAGCAATGAAGGTCTTACAATCCGGGTTATTTTGGGCATCACTCTTCAATGGTGCATTTGCTTATGTCAAGAGATGTGATAGATGCCAATGGGCCGGAAACATATCAAAGAGGAATGAGATGCTCCAAAATCCCATTTTAGAAGTTGAAGTATTTGACGTTTAGGGTATCGACTTCGTGGGCTCTTTTCCCTCTTCATTTTCTAAGGTTTACATCTTGGTGGTTGTCGACTATGTATCAAAATGGGTGGAAATTGTTGCAACCTCAACCAATTATGCAAAAGTAATGATCAATTTCTTGAAGAAAAATATTTTTTCAAGGTTTGGGGTGCCTAGAGCGTTGATTAGTGATGAGGGAGCCCATTTCTACAATAGGAAGTTGGAGACATTGCTGAGAAAATATACTATCCATCATAGAGTGGCCACTCCCTATCACCCACTGTCAAGTGGTCAAGTTGAGATGTCTAACCGCCAGTTGAAGAAAATTTTGGAGAAAACAGTCAGTTCATCTAGAAAAGACTGGGCAATGAAGCTTGATGGTGCTCTTTAGGCATATAGGACAGCCTTCAAAACTCCAATTGGTATGTCTTTGTTCCAATTGGTTTATGGCAAGGCATGCCATTTACCTCTTGAGTTGGAACATAAGGCACTATAGGCAACAAAGTATTTGAATTTCGATTTGGCCAAAGCGGGTGAGTCAAGAATCTTGCAGCTTCATGAACTTGAAAAATTCTGGAATTTCGCCTATGAAAATGCCAAAATCTACAAGGAAAACACAAAGAGATGACATGACAAGAGGATTGTGTAGAGAGAGTTCCGGGAAGGACAATTAGTGCTCTTATTTAATTCAAGATTGAAGTTGTTTTCTAGAAAGCTCAAGTCTAGGTGGTCGGGACCTTTTGAGATCAAGCAAGTATTCCCTAATGGTGCAGTGAAAGTGAAGGATCCAAACTCAGATAGAAGCTTCATGGTGAATGGGCAAAGGCTCAAATTCTACTTTGGGAGAGATGTTGAGCGAAGAAAAGAGTCCATCGATTTGATCTCTACTTAAGAAGCACACCGTCAGGCTCGGAACATTAAACAAGTGCTCTTGGGAGGTAACCCAAACTTGGTTTTGTATTTCTTTTATTTTCGTTATATTTTCTTTCTCTTGTTTCTTTTTGTATTTCATGTTTGGTGGAGAGATTGAGATTGAAAATTAGGTAAAGGAGGGCTTGATTAAGGTGTTTTTCATGGCAATTCAGAAAAGGAGACAGGACTGCAGCAGTTTCAACATTGCCATTATAGCACCTAGGCGCTATGTCTGCAGCTCTTAGGCACCCAAGCCATTCAGATGGAAGTTGGGCACTGCCACTTAAGCACCTAGAAGCTGTATTTTGTAGCGTCTAGGCGCTATACTCTATGTTAATTCTGCCCATATAGCGCCCAGGCGCAATAAATGGGGTGCTTAGACATTTATGGCACTTCGTTCCACCAGCACATTGGCACTTAAGTGGCTAGATGCCTAACACAAAGTGCCTAGGCGCTTCACCCTAAAAAAAAAGAAAGAAAGAAAGAATAAGTACCTAGACGCTACATAAAATAGCATCTAGGTGCCTACACCAGTCCTGCATTTTAAAACGCAGAACCCTCACTCTCTTCCCTTTTCACTTTATCACACACTCTTCATTTTCAAAAACCCTATCACTCTCTCTTTTTCTTTCTCTCTTCTGAAACCCACACACCCATCTTCCCTCCCTGTTTCATCTTCCTCACTCTAACTCACCCTCTTGTTCCCTCATTCTCTTTCCCTCTCACTTTCTTCTTCCCTCTCAATATCTCCCTAGTTCACGCGTTTGTCTGTCCTCTCACTCCAGGTATGTGTTTCTTCTTCTTTTTCACTTAATGCCTCATTTTACTTGCAATGGGTATTGTAAATTTCTTCTATTTAAACTGCTTTGGTCGAACTGTTGCATATTCTGCATTGGGGTGAAATGGGGACATTGCATATTCTGAGTGCTTGGTGGGAGGAATGTTGAACAAATTGCCCTTTTTAATTTGCCTTGGACATGAGTAATTTTGAGTAATTAGCAAATTGAAATATTGGGTAATTTGAACTACCTTTTCTGATTATTTGATGGGAGTATTTGCCTGTGTGTATTAGGTGGGACCATTCGCATGCCAGATACAATTGATGCACTCTGAATTTCTTGCATGATCTGACTTGTTGCATCTTTAGTAAAATGTTATCCTATGCTTAATGTGTAATGTGTTAGTGATAGTTGCTGGTAGTATGTGATGGCTTTTGAATCTTTAAATTATTGCACTCATGCTATGTATTTCTTTTTATTTGTAGACTTATGGCACCCAAACTCCAAACTAAACACGCACGCACTTCCCAGGCTACGAGCTCAAGCCGATAGGCGGCCTTTAATGCTGCTTTATTTCTTTCTGAGGAGCATGAAAAATGCCTTAAGATCTGCTGTGTAATTGGGGATTTGTGTCAGAGCGAGGCATCTTTCTGAAAGACGGTGACTGTTGCGAGATCTTCGACCAGATCCTATGGAAAAGGTGGGCCAAACTGTGTAAGGTTCGGAGGCTAGGTCTTCTTCAATCATCCGTCTCCGTGAGTTTTATGCAAATGCATACCAGCCTGATGGTGATGAGCTCAACAAATTTGAATCATATATTCGAGGTCACCGAATTCTTTTTGATGCAAGAACTCTGGACCGCTTCCTAGAGGCATCCACAGATATAGGGGATTATGACTACACTAAATTGAAGAGAAAGGCGCTTAACCCTGATAGGGTTGTGAGGACTTTATGTCGACCTGGAGCCCAGTGGGAGCTAGACATGCAAAACTATCCCAAATTTTTTAAGAAGTCTGACTTGCTCCCAATCCCTAAAGCTTGGTGTACATTCTCCGAAGCTAGCCTCTACCCAAACTCTCACCATCAAGAGGTTACGAGGGATCGAGCCCTACTTCTCTTTGCCTTAGTTACGGGCAAAACAGTGAATGTGGGATCATTGATTGCCCACAACATCCATTCGCTGGCACAGAGTCAGACTCAGAGATCTAGATTATGGTACCCCTGTCTCATCACACAATTATGCAAAGCAGTAGGGTTAGAGATTAACAGGGATGTCTCAATCAGGGTAGCTTTAAATGTGGACGTGGCCATGATCAACCGCTATTTGCAAGAGGATGACCCTAACCAGATCCGTCCAGGAGCTCGTGCTCGTGCAGCCAAGCCACCACGGCAGCGCCCTAAAGCATCCTCCAGTGGAATAGAACGTCACCTCTGACGCATTGAGCGCTATATGATTCAATCCAACCAGGCATTTGAAAGGATACTGCGGAACCTGGCTACCCAGCTGAATGTTGATCCAGATGCTCTAGGTAGCATTCCACTTCCTAAAGAGGGCTCACAGAGTGAAGGTGGAGCTGGCACTGATGAGGACGATGGTGAAAGCAGCGATGATTGATTTCCCATGCACAACTCTCATTCACAGTTATCTACGAGGGGGGTTTCTCTTTTCATTTTCTTTTGTTTTGCACTTTCATTTCTACAGTTAATTTCATTAGTTTTGTTCTTAATTTTTTTCGCTTTGCCATAGTTCCTGTTTTTAGTTCGCTTCTAAAGTGCTTGGGGACAAGCACGAGAATAAGTTTAGGGGAGGATCTATTTTCATGCCATGAACATTACTCTTTTGCCCCCCCTGTTTTTGGTTGTCCTTATTTCTTTTAATTTCTTTTAATTTCTTTTAATTACAAATTTAAGTTAAAAAAAATTGTTGCCAATCATGAAGAAGGAGCAAGATAACTAAGGAAATAGCTTTGAGTAAGCTCCTCTTCACCACAGTTTCAAAGGTAGAGTAACTTAGTATGTATCATTCACATGTAAGTGAGAACCCCAAGTGAGTTTTGAGTCTTGATGCATGAAAGGGAAACATCCACGTACTCATTTTTTCTTAATTGTGTGCATTTCACTTATACGAATACTTTTCAGAACTTGTTTTCTCTCTTTTTGAAATTGTTGGCATGTATGCATTCATGATGTATGATTGAGGCATTATTTGTTTGATAGCCTTCTGGCCAAAAAGCCAACCTCATACATTTTTCCTAGTGCAGCCCCTTGAGCTTGAGCACCATTCCATTCTTTTCAGCTCAACTCAACCCTTAAGCGTAAAATCATGAAAATAACCAACTAAATGAGTTAATAGACTATTGTTGATTTGGGGCTAAAAAGGGTGCAGAGGATGACATTAGAGAATGATGGGTTGAATTGTTTATATTGTGAAAGAGGGTGTCAACAAAAAAATAAAAATAAAAAAACAAAAAATAAAAAAAATTGATGGAAAAAAATGTAAAAGTAAAAAAAAAAAGAAAAAGAAAAAGGTGAATCTGAATAAATGTGGATGTGGGGTATGAAAGATGGAGCAAGGGAGTTTGTGTTAGTTCATTGGGTTCCTTGAGAAAATTTAGATCTTTTTGGTTTATAGCTCCTTTGGTTGAACCTAACTATTCCCTATATTTATTCCACCCCTCACCTTAGCCCAATTACAACCCTGAATAAAAGACCTCATGACTTGTGGCATGCATGCATGTTGATAATGGATTCGTAGAGAGGAACCAAGCCTATGGTAAGGTGTTCTTATGTTGTGAAGGAGTGAAAATACAAGCCCAAACACTTGAGTGAAGTGAGCAACTTTGTTAAATATATTTGCATGTGAATTTGTGTGCATGAAAAGCTGCTCTGCTCTTGGTGTTGTGGTGTTTGAGAAAAGCAATCCTTTGAGTTATTTCTTTTGGTGATTTGAGCTCTGTATTCATGATGTGCAGCACTATTTTTTTTTTATTTCTTTGCCCTAGGACGTGGCAAAGTTTAAGGTTGGGAGAGTGATGAGCACGCAAAAGATGTGATTTTGTGTCTTAAAATTTTGAATTATTTCGACTTAATTTACTCTTTTCACTGCCTATTACTCAAGTATTTTGCATAATTTGATTTAGGTTTGTGATTGAGAATAGTTGATTGAAAGGAAGAAGAATCCTCACTATTTTAATGTGTTTTTGTAGGAAAGCATCTAAGGAAGGAGGAGTAAGATTTTTGGAAGCAAAGCAAAGGAGCTCACTCTGTTCACTCAGTGCCTAGGCGCTATCTCAAGCACTTAGGCGCCCAAACCTTCACTCAAAGGATGCTCTCTGGAAGGTAAGCGCTCAGGCGCTACAACATCAGTGTCTAAGCGCTGGTCCAACTGATGCAGATAGATTCTTACTATGTAGTACGCGTCTAGGTGCCCTATCTGTAGGCTGTAGTGCCTAGACACCCATATCAGTATAAAAAGCTGTCGTGACATAACCTAAAGGGGAGGGGGCCGTCAGAAGAGAGGGAGGAGATACGAAAAATAAACCTAATTTTGAAAGCTTTAGTGTGGGTTTGAAGAGGAGAAGAGTGGGAGCTCAGATTTTTTTCAATCTTCCATGGTGTTTTGCATCTTCTTCCATATTGTTTTAGTTTCTACATTTATTTCTATGTCTAGCTAAACTCTCCCTTGTTGGGATTGAGTGAATTTTGATGGATTTTGCTTGTATTTGACTTAGGATTTAGTTATGCTTAATGGATTCTTCTGTTTTGAGTTTATAATATATGTTCTTAAAGCTTTCTAGGGTTTGATCATCCTTAGAATGAATTTTTAGGTTTATGTATTGGATGAAAATTTGATGTCTAAATTTTGTTTGAGATTTTGAACCTTATGATTCGTTGTGCTAGGAATAGTCAATGAATGCTTGTTATCTCGTTGGATTCTTAATCTTAATGCTTTTTCCTTTTTAGAATCACCTAAGGAATTAGGAATTTTAACTAGGATTTAAAGTTCTTGTGCCTAAGGAATTAGGACTTGAATATTTAGGCGAATCCGATAACAAAATAAAAGTAGAAATTTGTTTTAACCCTAAATTAATATGTAGCAAATGAAATCAAATGAAACTTGTTCCCAACTCTTTCTTATCTTTGAATTTTTATCTCTTTTGTGTTCTAAGTGTTTGTTAATTTGTCAAAGCTAAAATATCAAAAAGAATCTTTATCTTTAGTTTAATCTCTTGCATGCTTAGTTGGTTACAATTAAGCTCCCTTTGAACCAAAGTTCTATTTGAATAGTAGCTAAGTTCGTCAATTAGTGATTGATCATTGATCCCTGATAACGATATCTAGTTTTCTCACCATTTTTATTACTTGACGATGTGGTACACTTGCCGTGGTCCCATCAAATTTCATCTACATCTACACCTGTTAATGACGCCAATCAAAGTGCACCAAAAATTTCAAGTCAACTTGAAGACAACAATGGAAAAAGTGTGCCAACAAACTCTAGTCACTGTGATTAAGAAGATGAGGATTGTGTCATTAAGAAGAAAAGGCAGAAAACATCAATTGTTTGGAATGATTTTGATGAAGTTGAAGTTATTGAAGTTGCAAAGAAAGCTGTCAGCAAATATTGTAAACAAAAGCTATCTAATGGTTTGAAGTAATATCTAGCACTAGCCATCTAAGGAGACATGTAGATAGTTACAATCAAAGGAAGCTGCAATTTCAAATAAAGTAGAACCCATCATTCCATAAGTGAATTGAAAGTTATTGGAGGTTTTATTCTAGAAGAAAAAGGAGGCCATGAGCATTAAGGGATTGTATGTAATATAATGACAAATGCATAAATAGTGTTAGCCATGGAAAATAGGATTAGTACCTAGAATTTCCATAACTTAGAGTTGTCAACCAAAGGATCAAGAGCGTATTGAACACCCTCTCTAGTGATGGGAGCAAGTGCAAAAATTGCTATTGAGAGTCTTTCTTAGTGTTCTTGTGACTTTGATGAAGATTCTTAGTGTGAAGAGGCTAATTCCATGATGTAATTTTCTGAAAGGGAAAGTCTTGTTTTTTTCTTTCTTATAGAGGTAGAAGCACATAAATAGGGGATTCAAAGGGAGTCTAAGATTGAAGTAGAAGAAAGTGTTAAATGGTGAAAGGTAACAACTTTTATAAGTATAAAGCTACTATTGGAAATCACATGGCTCATAATGAGCAAAACAACTGTAGTTGGCAATTGTTTTAAAAAGTTAATGGGGTTTAAAATCTTTTAAAGTAGGGTAATTGAAACATCATGGGGGGTTTCCCACGTGTACCCTTTTAAAATCTTTTCATGTCTTTTCCTTATGGGAAAAGATTTGCACGATTTGAAAAGACGTTTGTATGAAATATTTTTTCTCTCAAAAAGTGAACAAGACTAATGTGGAATATTTATCTATTTTTCTTTAAGTCAAATAGATAAATATTGTGGGGCGTCTGTTAGGGTTAAATCACTTTTAGATCAAAGATTAAGTTTCAATTAAGAAGAGGCTTTCAATTTGGTGATGGTAGAGCCCTTTGACATATATACAATAAAATTGTTAAAGACAAATATGATTGATTTGAAGAATGTTCGAGGAAAAGAGACTTGGTTAAAGCAAGGGGTTGTTCGATTCTTGGTTGAATTAAGATCATTTATATGATGATATGAAAAGGGCTTTAAAGGAAAATAACTTGAAGGTTTTTAAGAATGCATAAGGGTTACAAATTGGTGATTCAATTTTATAAAATTTGATTCAAGAAAATATTTAGAATTAACAATTTTATTATCTGCATGTAAGATAAGTGTCAAAATCAGAAGTAGCTAATGAAGACAACTGTCCGAATCTTAAAAAATAGGCAATTATGTTTTCATTTATAAATACCACAAGGAGTGAAGGCATTAGGTCAATTAGAAACACTTCCAAACATTTCTCACAGTCCTATAAGTCTATTAGTCAATCTAATGTTCACAGATGAAATGAGATTAGCCAAGTATGTCTTCTTTTCCTTACTACTTCATGTACTTTTACATTTAATAAACTTAATAAAGATTGTTTTATTCCATTTCCTTTCATTCTTATTCTTTCAATCTAAGTCTTCAATTTCATTGCTTGCAATTTTTTTGAATTCCTTTCCAGATTCTTAGCATATTGGATTTATTGCTTTATTTACCTACTTTTTTTATATTCATTCACTTTTGTTTAAGTAATTCACATATTATCTAGAATGTCGAATGCTTTCATTTATTAGATTGCAATTATCGAATTACAAATTTTACTGACATTCTTGATTTAGTTCACAAGTCACTAAGTATTTGAGAGTCCTTAATGAGGAGAGATTCTCTTTCTAGATTACTAACTGAAATCAATACTTAGTCAAAATTATAGATAAATTTAGTGAAAACACCTTGTTAGTAAACATACGATCTCTTTCTTTTGGATAAAAGAAAAACAAACACATAATCACTAATAAACTCTGGCTTTGACATGGATGCTTTCAAAGTTGAATCAGAAGGTGGTAAGAATAATGGGAATGATACTCGTGAAATGCAAGATTTTCCAATATGGAAAATTATGGAAAATGGACTTGTATTGCCACTCTGCATTGATCTCTAAGGAAAGGTTGACACGCCTTCCAGCAGATATTGTTAAATGCAACCTTTCGAAGTACTTATTGTTGTATTTATTAAATACAATTAAATATTAGATTAACATTAATCAATTATTCAGTGTATTCTTATGTATTATTAATGTATCAATTATGTATCTATAGCATTATATAATTTATGGATATAGCAATTGGGTAATTAATATGAATGACCTATGATGAGCTAGGTTATTCAATAGTAAAGCCCATTGAGAAGTCTCTTCTCTTAACTGATGGGAATAGAAACTAAGCCTCATTATTGGTTTCTATAAGAGGTAACAACCTCTCTTCTAATTAGAGCCCCCAATCAGTAATAGGAGAAGTTTGCTCTTAATTCTCTGGATCCGGATTGTCTCCAGCAGCTGGAGGTCCAGCAGCCTCCAGCCTCCATCTGGACCGTTCATTTTTCATCCAACGGTCCATATTAAAAAATATTAATTTAATATTAAATTTTTTTTTAATATTAAAAAAAAACTGGACCATTGGATTTTCATCCAACGATCCAAAATCCAACTACTGGACCTCCAGCAGCTGGACAGAAGCCAAATTCCAATTCTCTCATTTCTCTATCTCTCTTTCAATTCTTGGGACAAGCAACAATTAAGAGAAGGATAATGGATCCAACCATAACTCCAGGTTCTATTTCATCTTGATTTTGTTAGTATGAACATGCTATGTTATTTATCTTAAGTATGATTAATTCTGTTTTTAGTTATTAATTTCCATCAATTGGTATCAGAGCCTCTTAAGGTATTAATATGGCTGTTTTTGAAAATTATTTTCATACAAACTAACTCAAGAACCCTAATTTTTTGAAATCTTCGAATTCGACCTTTATCTTTCAAATTGATTGAGGGTTATTGATCATATGTTATTGTAAAGCTTATTTGTAAGCTTAATTGGAAGAAAGAAACCATCCAGAATCGGTTTTTTGAAGAAAACTGAACCAAAATCATAAAAAAAAAAAACCCGTTCTTCATGTTATTGCTTGATCTCGGTTTTTACTTGATGAAGCTCAAAATTTATTGAGGGCTTCTCTAGATCGGAACACAATGACCATCATACTGAAAAATCATTGTGTTTCATTGAGTAAAAATGGAGATCTAGCCAGGTTGGGGTCACAGGTTGCTCAACCCGTTTCAGAAACCCATCGTTTTCTTAGATCTATTTCTCCATAACTTGTGGTTGATAATTCAAGAAATTGATGGGGCTTCTAACCACCGTGGTATGGCGACCCCATGGCCGAAAAATCGTGGCTCAAAATCTCTTAAAATGGGAGATCAGAACGGGTCTTGCTCGCGGGTTGCGCGACCCGGTTTCAGGGAATCGGGGTAAGGAAGATGATCCCGTGGGTGGCGAAGCCTAGTCGCGGCTCTTATGCGTGGGGGCGCGTGGGCCCACTTCTCGAGGCCATTTTTTTCCAATTTTTTTCCAAAAATTTTTATTTTAATATTTTTTATTTTTGGTATTTTTTCTGAAATTTTTTGACACTGTTATATTTTTTATATTAATTATTTCCAGAATAATCAGTATTTTTCAATACTGTACTCTCGGATTATGGACTTGAAAAATTTTATGCACATTAATTACTTTACTTGTAACATTTTTATTATCATTACTCTCTCTATTAAGATGTTGTGTTTATCGAATAATTTTTTAGGTCTTTATATGAATTAAACAAAATATATTCTTGTTTAATTTTATATGCTTTTATGAATAATATGATTTTATCATATTACGTAAAGTTTTTTATAATTGTGATCTTACCTATCGTGAGTGCAACTATACAAAAATTTATTTATATATATATAGAGAGAGAGAGGAGGGATCAGCTTACACCAGTGTAAGTTTTTTTTCTCTTACACCCATTTTCAACCGTTAGTTCTACTTTTATTTAATGGTTGAGATTATTTCATTAAAAGTAACCATTAGATGAAAGTAGATCTAATGGTTGAAAATGAGTGTAAGAGAAAAAAAACTTATACAATATTTATATATATATATATATATATATATATATATATATATATATATATATATATATATATATATATATATATTTATGTAGCATTAATGATAATTATACCCTATCGGTATGTTGTTACTAATGTGATTGGTTACTGATACAATGCAATATTAATTCTTGGATCATGTCAATCATGTTTCGAGTATCCTATCGGTATGAGAAATTTTCTAGTGACATGAGATTTGTGCATTGTATTATTATTACATTTCTTATTTGTTATGATTTGGGACCCTTAGGCGAAATCATAATAATTAAGAAATTTATTTAAAAGACATGTTTGGCTGAGCATACGGAATCATTTAATTCTATAATACCATGATAATTATATTTTCATGCGTATTAAATGTTTCCTTGTTGTTATGGTGCCAGCTTCTCTGCCTACTTCAGTTAAAACTCTTAATGGGACAAATTATGAGGACTGGAAAGAATCTTTGGATTTATATCTGGCAATAACTAACATGGACCTAGCTTTGAGAGAGAAAAAGCCTCCAGCTCTTACGCCTGAGTCCACTGCTGCTCAAAAGACTTCATATGAAAAATGGGAACTCTCTAACCGAGTATGCCTAATGGTGATAAAATACATCATGGAGAAGTCCATTAGACAGAGCATTCCAGAGAATAATAATGCCAAAGATTTTCTATCATCCGTTAGTCAAAAATTCAAAACTTTTGATAAAGCACAAAAGGGTCAATATCTATCCTTACTTGAGAAAACCAAATATGATGGTGTTGGTGGAGTTCGTGAGCATATAATGAAACTGGTACACTATTATAACAAGTTGAAGTCTCTAAAGGTCGAGCTTGGTGAAAGTTTCTTGATCTGGCAAGTCTTAGAATCTCTTCCTCCTCAGTTTGATGTGTTGAAGACCTCATATAATACTCAGAAAGAGGAATGGACAGTTGATGAAATGATTGCAATTGTTTCTCAAGAAGAGGAGTCAATTAAAAAGGGAAAACTGCACAGTGTTCAATTTGATGCTTCTTCTTCTGGTTTCAAAAATAAGAATAAGTTTAGTAACAAAGATAAGCTTCATTTTGAAAAGGAAAAGACAGGGAAAGCACCATTGCAATTACAGCCTAAAAGGAAATTCTTTAAGGGAACCTGCAAGTATTGCAAGAAGTACGGTCATAAAGTGGAGACTTGTTTTTTCCTTAAGAAGAAGAATGAGAAACAAGGGATTCACAAGCCTGAGGAAACCAAGTGATATTGAATCCAAGATTGTGATGGGAGATGGAGCTAGAGCATCTGTAGAAGAAATAGGAGTGGTATCTTTATATTTGCCTTCTGGACATGTTTTGTTGTTAAAAGATGTAGTCTATGTACCTTCTATGAGAAGGAATTTGATTTCAGTTTCAGCTTTAGATAATTATGGCTACACTTTTGAATTCGGCAATGGAAAACTTGTTGTTTATTCTAATTCTGTTGCAGTTGGTTCAGGAGTTTTGTGTGATGGGCTATATAAGTGAATCTAAGAATGATATGTCTCATTAATTCTACTGTTGGATATAAGCGTAGTAGGATTGATGAGAACTCTTCTATGTTATGGCATAGGCGTTTAGGGCATGTCTCTAGACCTCGAATTGAGAGGTTAGTTAAACAAGGCATTCTGCATGATCTAGATTTCTCTGATTTTGATACTTGTGTTGATTGTATTAAGGGAAAACTTACTGGCAAAGTTAGAAATCAAGGAGCTAATAGATGTGTTGAAGTGTTGGAACTGATTCATACTGATATGTGTGGACCTATTACACCTACTGCTATGGGTGGATATAGGTATTTTATCACCTTTATAGATGATTTTTCCAGATTCGGCTGGATAGATCTTCTCCATGAAAAATCTAGTTCCTTGGATGCTTTTAAATCCTTTAAAATTGCTATTGAATTGAAGACAGGTAAGTGTTAGTCATGGCAACCATTACCCAAGAGGGGGGGTGAATTGGTATAAAAACTTTTTCACAAATGCTCTTAAAATAAATATAAATATTTAAGCTATTTAAATGAAAGCACAAAAGGAGCGTGACGAAGAAAAGAAATTTTAAGAACAGCGGAAAGTAAATGTGTAATAAAATAAAATTACATAAAATAAAGAGATAAAGAGAAGAAGAGCAGGCACGATATTTATCCTGGTTCGACCACCAACCACTTGTGGTCTACGTCCGGTCCCCGAAACACAGTTCGAGATTTTTCACTATATGTACAAGCTTCAATAGGTGCTTGCTACCGTTACATAAAAGAGCACTTTTCACACACGGGAAACTCTACCCTTGTGCTAAAGTCTCGACCTTGTGAGGATACCACCCTTATACAAACCTTGAAGGGATACCTCACCCTTATACAAATCTTGAAGGATACCTCACCCTCAATATAGAAAAACAGAAATATAGATGAAGAGAAAACTCTCACAAAGAGTAGATTATACAAATTGAAGCTCTATGAAGCTCTCTAAGGATATCTCAAATTTTGGCGAAAAAGAGCACGAAATTTGGTAAAATATGTATCACAAAATAAAGCAAGAAGGAATCATTTCGAGATAAATGGGTGTGTTTCAAAGATGTCCCAAAAACATGTATTTATAGTGGTATAAGAAAAAGAGTTGGGTATAAATTAATATCATATTTAAAGCTTCTGAAAATAGCCGTTGCGTAGAACAGGATCGAGTTTATTTGAATAAAACGAAGTCCTATTCGAATAAAACCTTCAAACAATACGTTCCTAAAAGTCTTTATTCGAATAATAGGTTTACTATTCGAATAAACCTTCAAAAACAAGTTCTGGAACGTTTTATGGGTCATGTTATTCGAATAGCCTTTTGGTTATTCGAATAAACCACTAAAAACTCGTTCTGGTATGATTTTTAAGGTATGTTATTCGAATAACATTTGGTTTATTCGAATAAACCACTCAGCTTTTGAAAACTGACTTTAAATGATCATAACTTCTTCATTTCTTATCCGTTTTAAGCAAATGACCAGTCATTGGAAAGATCTTTGAGTCTATTTTCAAATGGAAGAAGTTTCAAAACAAAACTCAAAGTATTTTAAAAGATATGATCAAAAGAGTGACCAAAGGTCAGTTTTGCAAAACCCAAACTTGGCTATTTTTCATAAATTTGAACTACCACCATAAATAACTTTTCAAAACTTGTTTGTTAGGTATTTTAGCATAGGAAAATCATTTGTAAAAACATATTTGAGATATCCATAAGGCTTCGTACATAAAGACACTAAGTCCTATAAGCTATACCATTTAATCTTCCTTTGGACTTGGTCTTTGACATGACTTCGATGTTTATCAATACCTTCATGAAATAGGCATTCATATTCTCCTTTGTGTTGAGCTTAGTTGAGATCTTTTGCTTTCTTATTGCAAGCTCACTCTTGGTACTTGGACTATCCTACAAAGTATCACTCACTTAAACAAGCATAGTTAGTCCAAAAACATAATTTAATATCTTCATATGCATGAATCATAAATATATAGCTTTAGTTAGTTTAACATGCATATAAGACATTCATAGACACATCCAAATAAGATATTTATTAAATATTAATGGATATGCTCTATATAGAATGC
This sequence comes from Ormosia semicastrata, assembly GCA_029884595.1. Classification (NCBI taxonomy): domain Eukaryota; kingdom Viridiplantae; phylum Streptophyta; class Magnoliopsida; order Fabales; family Fabaceae; genus Ormosia; species Ormosia semicastrata. The sequence continues at coordinate 27,896,915 of JAQQTO010000053.1, read as the reverse complement.
AACAAAGAGTATAAACAAGAAATTCTTTTTGTCTTGTATTTGTCATCATCAAAACTTAACATATAAAACCATTTGGGGCAAACTTATTTCCACAATCTCCCCCTTTTTGATGATGACAAATCACCAAAGAAAAATATATTGAGCAATATACAAGAATTGATATTTATGTAAGCATATCAAGCAATTGAGCACAAGAACATATTTTTCTTTCTAATTTTCTCTCCCCCTATTTGACATCAACAAAAGGGCTTTGGAAAGAAAGATAATAATTTTCTCTCCCCTTATAGATAAAACTCATGATTCAAAGAGAGATAAAATAAACATGCTTTTAAGATATAGAAGATTATTCATGCAATGCTTGTCATATTTTTATATGTCAACATTTTGAATATGATAACAATAAAACACTTTATATAATCAAATAAAGATGTAAGGCAAGAGATATAAACAACTTCAAAGCTAGGCTCCCCCTCAAAATATGCATATTTATCAAAAATAGTAGATAAAAGAAATATGTATGCGAAGACCATGTAAGCATATCACCTTAAAGAAAAGCAAGGCAAATATACATCTTCTTAATCCTTTAATCAAAAAAGCCATTTTAAAAACTTCTCTCCCTTTCAAAAAGAATTTTACAAGAGCACATTATATTTTCAAAAGCATTTTAGAAAGGTAGAGATATTTTATATAAAAAGCCATATATTCCTTGGAAGCATCTAGTAATTTAACATTAATTTATCAATAAGTATTTTCAATTCATAACATATAGAATACCATAAAAGTTAAGGGATAAAGATACTTATTGAGTCATATAAAGAGTGATGCTCCTTCTTTATTGGTCCTTTAACTTTGAGTTTTCTTCCTTTGAATTCTACATTTCATTGCACTAGAAGAAAGTCTTCTTTATCTTCCTCTTCATTTGAATTCCATTTAGCTTTTCTCATTTATCCACATATGCTCGTATGTAAAAAATCTGATGGTTATATTTGAAATACATATAGAGACTTGCAAAGCTAACTTTAAAAGTCCTCTAAAACATAGGTTAGCATCAAATATCATTTAATCTCATTTACAAGCATAAATTAGGTTGATATATAATTTAAAGCATGTATCACATAATCAACCATGCAATATTAGTTCTAACAAGAATGCAAGAAGCACATATGCACTTGAATCCAAAAAAAAAAATGTTTAAGCATTTTAAGGCATGATTCAAGTTTATTAAGAAATACATGATTAACATCAAAACTTATATAAGCATTTTGGGACAAACAGTGATCATGTTAGGCATGTAATATCAAGTAAGGAATTTTAGTACTCTACAAAAAGTCCCTTAATGTAATGAAAGAATTGAAAAGCCATGGAGCTGTAACTTTTGAAATTATTTACTTCTTGTTTTCAAAATTTAATATATCAAGCAAGAAGACATGTAATATTTTACTTTTCAATCTCCAAGTAAGCATATAAGACAATTAGGCATCAAAGAGAAGGGATTAGAATGACTTCTGAGAATGTGAATTTTCATATTTAAACAAAGAGAATTGATCACAAGCTTAATAACAAAAATATTACCATAGCATGTCATTCCAAGCAAAAATGTATGCATATCTAGCATGTTAGCATATGTAGAGATATTTTCATGACATAATGCTAGAAAAGCATAACTTAAAACATGGTAAAACATAAAAACAAATTTCTACTTATCCAAGTATCACATGATATTCAATAATAGTTTGATATCACCAAAAGTGTATTCTTTGAGTTTTTGTAGATGACTCCCACTTTCACCAACTTCCAAGCTTCAAGCTTTCGTGAGGGAATAGAAATTTTTTGCACATCTTTTAAAAGTTGAGTCCTTTTAAGCTTTACTATCCTCAAGTTGAATAAATTCCATTTAAATGCTTGCTTGAGGTAGTTATCACCCTACAACACAATTCAAAGAATTTTCTTTGGTATCCATCAATTTTGGATCCATAGAGGTTAGTTATTATGCCAAACTTATAAACAAATAAGCATTTAAAGTAATAAATAAGTTCACAATGGCAACAGATATTTCATGATCAATCAAGCTAATTATATATAAGCATCAAAAGAATTTAACATGTATTAATGAAACGTAGCAGAACATATTATGTTTTATTCGAATAAAAAGTATTTTATTCGAATAAAAGAAGATCTGGGTTTTATTCGAATAGATGAGTAGGAAAAGCTGAGCATTGTGGCCTTTAACATATTTTATTCGAATAATCCTATGGGTTATTCGAATAGACAGAAAGCAAACGATCAAGACAGATAAGCCAAGTCTCGGTTATTCGAATAGCCGAGGTTTATTCGAATAGACAGAGATCAAACGTAAAAAACGATAGAACAAAGGCTCTGTTTATTCGAATAAGTTAAGGATTTATTCGAATAGACAGTAAACACTGCAAACACAAAACTGACATAGAAGTCAGTTTATTCGAATAAATTTCATGTTATTCGAATAAAGATGATATTCAACACAAATTGATCAGCTTGAAAGAACGTTATTCGAATAAGCTTTCAAATAAAACTATTAACAAGCACAGTAAAGCATACGTTTAAAATTGAAAAATAAGAGAGAATAAAAACCATGTTTAAACAATAAATTCAAATATTTAATTATATGTATGATTGATCAAAAACTTAAGATTAAACACAAACTCATGCTCAAGGATATTATCATTTAGACATGTCATTTCAAACCAGAATTATACTTTATCTAGCATATTAACATGTAGAAATATTTTTAAAAAGAAAAGCATAATAAAAGGTTTCACTTATCCGAAAATTGTAAGTCCAAACTTCACGGAGACAAGGAAGAGAGCTTGAAATTATTTCTGGTCTTTGTACTTGCAGTAACCACTTTCAAGATGTCAAAGTCAGCTCTTGGCCTTCAAGCACACCTACAACACATTTTAATTTTTGACTTTTGGTACCCAAATTTTCTTGAGTCCTTGTGTGTTAGTTTTTGGCTATTAATCTATTATGCTCTCATAAAGATCAATTTTTCCATAATATGTAAATTGAGCACAATAAATTAAATAATCATTTTCTATTAAGCATATAATCGATAACATGCTTGCTTTCATGATATATAGACAGTTTTAAAGCATATAAAGCATACATAAGCATTATAGAACTTTATGTACCAAGATATAACAAATTAATGAATTTTAATATAATAAGAATGAACATAATCATGTGTTAAATATAATATTCAAATTTTATCAAATACGCATGATTCTATCCTCTACCTAAGGCCTACAAGGAATATACCTCAAATTTATTGACTTTGTATGTAAATACTCATAAGAGGTAAAAATTGTTGATACCTTGGCCTTGGTAAACAAGGGAATTCTTTTCCTTACCCATTGCTTCTCTTTTGGTGTTTTGAACTTTACAAGTTCTACATTTTGTACTTGAGAAGCTTTGGTTGAAATTATCTTCCTTCTTTGACTAAAATTTCTACCATTAGGCTTTGGAAGCATTCTCCTTGATGATTCCTCTTTCTTTTGACCAATTTGTCCATCCTTTTGAGAAATATTCTGCATAATTGAAACACTAGGAGGACATTTTGGTACCCACTTCATTTTGGGTCCTTGAATGTTAGTATTAGGGCCTTTAGGATTTTTAGGAACCCATACCATATAATTTCTCGTATAAGGATTTCTTCTATAATTGCATAAATGAGAAATATGTCCTAGATGACCACAAAAATTACATACAATTGAATTTAATGATGGCTTAATCATTTGAATATCATTTTTAAAAAACTTAAGCCTTTCGTTATTTTTATATTCTAAATCATTTTTGCCATAAGCCTTACTTGAATTTTCACATGAAATAACACTCATTTTATTCTCATTAACAAGTATAGAATTTAAGCAATTACAATCATTTGCTTTGGCAAATTCAGAATATAAGTTCTCAACTTGATTTTCTAAATTAATGCATTTTTCACAAGATGATGAGGTTTCGTATTTCAAAGGCATTTCCTCATTAAGAAAAGCATATTCATTTTTCAAAAACTCAATTTTATTTTCAATAGAGGAAATATTTTCCAAACTCGATAAGTTTTTCTTTTCTAAATTTAATAAACCATCATGCAATTCATTATATGCTCTTTGCAACTCATCATAGAAAGGACTATAATATAATTTAGAATTATTTACCTCAAAGTCCTTTTTAGCCATATAAGAAGTAGTCGCAATTTCTAGCATACTTGGCTCTTTAAGGGAATCACCTTCTTCCTCATCAATTTTATTTTGCTTTGCCTCTTCTTCGAATTGAGCACCATCGTCACCAAGAGACATTTGGCTTGCTTCAGTAATTTGAACATCTCTTTTAGCATGCGTTTCATGACAAACTTCCTTCAATGACTTTTGCTCTTCTTGCTTTTTATATGCAACTTTATGCACAAAATCATCGTTAGCAAGATAAATAGCATTAAGAGCATCCCATATATCTTTAGCACTAGAACAATTTTTAATTTCAGCATAAGCATAATCATTCAAACTACTTCTCAAAATTTGCATAGCTCTAATATTCAAAGAAAAATATTTTTTATCAAAACTATTCCAAGTTTGTTTTGATTTATAAATAAATCCATTTAGCACAACATCCCACAAATCTAAATCAATTGATTGCATATAAAACTCTATTCTAGCTTTCCAATAAACAAAATGCACACCATCAAAGAATGGTGGTTTATCAATTTCAAAACCTTCCATTTTGAAAAACTTTCAAGGTTGCCAACAAGTAAGGATCTTTAACTCTAAGCGGTTAAGCTTTCACCAGAGCACGAAGCTCTGATACCACTTGTTAGTCATAGCAACCATTACCCAAGAGGGGGGTGAATTGGGTATAAAAACTTTTTCACAAATGCTCTTAAAATAAATATAAATATTTAAGCTATTTAAATGAAAGCACAAAAGGAGCGTGACGAAGAAAAGAAATTTTAAGAACAGCGGAAAGTAAATGTGTAATAAAATAAAATTACATAAAATAAAGAGATAAAGAGAAGAAGAGCAGGCACGATATTTATCCTAGTTCGACCACCAACCACTTGTGGTCTACGTCCAGTCCCCGAAACACAGTTCGAGATTTTTCACTATATGTACAAGCTTCAATAAGTGCTTGCTACCGTTACATAAAAGAGCACTTTTCACACACAGGGAAACTCTACCCTTTTGCTAAAGTCTCAGCTTACAGGGATACCTCACCCTTATACAAACCTTGAAGGGATACCTCACCCTTATACAAATCTTGAAGGATACCTCACCCTCAATATAGAAAAACAGAAATATAGATGAAGAGAAAACTCTCACAAAGAGTAGATTATACAAATTGAAGCTCTATGAAGCTCTCTAAGGATATCTCAAATTTTGATGAAAAAGAGCACAGAAATTTGGTAAAATATGTATCACAAAATAAAGCAAGAAGGAATCATTTCAGATAAATGGGTGTGTTTCAAAGATGTCCCAAAAATATGTATTTATAGTGGTATAAGAAAAAGAGCCGTTAGGTATAAATTAATATCATATTTAAAGCTTCTGAAAATAGCCGTTGCGTAGAACAGGATCGAGTTTATTCGAATAAAACGAAGTCCTATTCGAATAAAACATTCAAACAATACGTTCCTAAAAGTCTTTATTCGAATAATAGGTTTACTATTCGAATAAACCTTCAAAAACAAGTTCTGGAACGTTTTATAGGTCATGTTATTCGAATAGCCTTTTGGTTATTCGAATAAACCACTAAAAACTCGTTCTGGTATGATTTTTAAGGTGTGTTATTCGAATAACATTTGGTTTATTCGAATAAACCACTCAGCTTTTGAAAACTGACTTTAAATGATCATAACTTCTTCATTTCTTATCTGTTTTAAGCAAATGACCAGTCATTGGAAAGATCTTTGAGTCTATTTTCAAATGGAAGAAGTTTCAAAACAAAACTCAAAGTATTTTAAAAGATGTGATCAAAAGAGTGACCAAAGGTCAGTTTTGCAAAACCCAAACTTGGCTATTTTTCATAAATTTGAACTACCACCATAAATAACTTTTCAAAACTTGTTTGTTAGGTATTTTAGCATAGGAAAACCATTTGTAAAAATATATTTGAGATATCCATAAGGCTTCGTACATAAAGACACTAAGTCCTATAAGCTATACCATTTAATCTTCCTTTGGACTTGGTCTTTGACATGACTTCGATGTTTATCAATACCTTCATGAAATAGGCATTCATATTCTCCTTTGTGTTGAGCTTAGTTGAGATCTTTTGCTTTCTTATTGCAAGCTCACTCTTGGTACTTGGACTATCCTACAAAGTATCACTCACTTAAACAAGCATAGTTAGTCCAAAAATATAATTTAATATCTTCATATGCATGAATCATAAATATATAGCTTTAGTTAGTTTAACATGCATATAAGACATTCATAGACACATCCAAATAAGATATTTATTAAATATTAATGGATATGCTCTATATAGAATGCAACAAAGAGTATAAGCAAGATATTCTTTTTGTCTTGTATTTGTCATCATCAAAACTTAACATATAAAACCATTTGGGGCAAACTTATTTCCACAGTAAGAATATCAAATGTGTGAGATCTGACAGAGGAGGTGAGTATTATGGCAGGTATGATGAGTCTGGAAAAAATCCAGGACCTTTTGCTAAATTTCTAGAAGAATGTGGGATTGAAGCTCAATATACTATGTCAGGTACTCCTCGGCAGAATGGTGTCACAGAAAGAAGAAATCGCACACTTATGGATATGGTGAGATGTATGATGAGTCATTCTACTTTACCAGATTTTCTTTGGGGAGATGCTTTAAGGACTGTTGTGTATATTCTAAATCAAGTGCCCAGCAAATCTGTGCCAAAAACTCTCTATGAGTTGATGTCTGGAAAGAAACCAACCTTGAGACATTTCCATGTATAGGGTTGTAAGGCAGAAGTTAGGCCTTACAATCCTCAGTTGAAGAAGCTTGATCTTAAGACTGTTAGCGGATTCTTTATTGGCTACTGTGTGGGTTCCCGAGGCAGCAGATTTTATTGTCCTTCTCACTCCATGCGAGTTATTGAATCTGATCGTGCTATATTCTTTGAGGATGACTTGGATAGTGGGAGTAGTAGTACACCACGACCAGTCATTCTTAGAGAAGATCGGGTTGTTATCTCTGCACCAGTTGTTTCTTTTCCAGCAGATGTCATGCTTCCTGATGTTCGTGACAATGATCATATTCTTCCAGAACATGATGATGTTGCAGCACCACTGGCAGATCAACAAGAACATGATGATGTTGTTGAAGAAATTCCATTAAGAAGATCTCAGAGAGTTCGCAGGCCTACCATCTCCAATGATTATATTGTGTATCTTCAAGAACATGAGGCCTACCACCTCCTTTAAGGAAGCTATGTCTAGCTCATGTGCTTCTAATTGGCTGGATGCTATGCATGATGAATTAGTTTCCATGTCTTAAAATGTTATTTGGGATCTTGAAGAATTACCAGTTGGTTGCAAACCAGTTGGGTGTAAATGGGTCTTCAAGACCAAACGTAGTCCAAATGGTAAAGTTGAGAGGTACAAAGCTAGACTAGTAGCAAAATGCTATAGTCTAAGAGAGGGCATTGATTATAAGGAGACATTCTCACTGGTCTCTACTAAAGATGCTTTTCAAGTTGTTATGGCTTTGGTAGCTCATTTTGATTTAGAACTTCACCAGATGGATGTTAAAACAGCTTTTCTGAATGGAGATCTTATTGAGGACGTCTACATGGTTCAGCTTGATGGCTTTGTTGAAAAAGGCAAAGAGCACTTAGTTTGCAAGCTGAAGAAGTCCATTTATGGACTAAAACAGGCCTCTAGACGTTGGTATTTGAAATTTGATCAGGTGGTCACTTCACTTAGCTTCAAGGAAAATGCTTTAGATCAGTGCATTTACTTGAAAACTAGTGGTAGCTATTTCATCATTCTTGTTTTATATGTTGATGATATTCTCCTTGCTAGTAGTAGTGTTAAACTTTTGACTGAGACAAAATTGATGTTGAGTTGCCACTTTGATATGAAAGACCTAGGTGATGCTTCTGTTGTTCTAGGCATCCAAATTTATTGAGATAGGTCACGTGATATTCTTGGATTGTCTCAAAGAGGATATATTGAAAGGATTCTCAAACGGTTTAACATGCATTCTTGCTCCTCATGTGCTGCACCTGTTCAAAAGGGTGATAAACTTTTCAAATCTCAGTGTCCTCAAAATGATATAGAAAAGATTGAAATGGTGAAAGTCCCATATGCTTCCGCTGTTGGCAGTTTAATGTATGCTCAAGTATGTACTCGTCCCGACATTGCTTTTGCTGTTAATGCTTTAGGGAGATACTTGAGCGACCCAGGTTTGGGTCATTGGAAAGCCGTAAAGAAGGTCATAAGATATTTGCAGGGCACTAAAGATTATATGCTGACCTATAAGAAGTCTGATCAACTTCAGGTCATTGGCTATTCGGATTCTGATTATGCAGGTTGCCCTGACGACCGAAAATCTACTTCCGGCTTTATCTTTATGATAGCAGAAGGAGCTATTTCTTGGAAGAGTGTCAAACAGATTCTTACAGCTACTTCTACCATAGAAGCAGAGTATGTCGCTTGCTATGAAGCCACTTGTCAAGCCATATGGCTAAAAAATTTAATCTCTGGCTTTCATATTGTTGAAAGTATATCTAGACCTCTTGTGATATATTGCGACAATACTGTTGTTGTGTATTTCTCTCAAAACAACGGAAGTTCTTCTCGTTCAAAGCATTTTGATATAAAATATTTGTTTGTTAGAGAAAAAATTCTAGAGTTTCAGACTTGTATTGAGCATCTTGCTACAGAAAATATGTTAGCAGATCCACTAACCAAAGACTTAACAGTTGGAGTTTTTCAGAATCATGTAACTCATATGGGTTTAATTAAGTCTTTTGATGTTTTGGGTTAGTGGGAGTCTGATATTATGTATTCTATTATGAGATATGTATGAAATGACGTCACTCTTATTATCATATCTCTTAAAGCATTAATAAAATGCTGAGACTATCCTTTGGAATTGCATATTTGTCTTATTTAATTATGCTTTTCCATTATCCATATTTAGTTTCTATGAAATATAAGCACATAAATAAATTTATAATATATATATATCCCTATCGGATATTATTATTTTTCTTGCAGTGCTAAAACTTAATATTTCATAGATTATTGGATGATAGGTGCTTTGGGTCATAATTGATATTATAGTTTTAATAATACTTATTTTCTCGATATTGACTAATGTTATCTAAGTGGGAGAATATTGTATTTATTAAATACAATTAAATATTAGATTAACATTAATCAATTATTCATGTATTCTTATTATTATTAATGTATCAATTATGTATCTATAGCATTATATAATTTATGGATATAACAATTGGGTAATTAATATGAATGACCTATGATGGACTAGGTTATTCAAGAAGTTTGAATTCTCTCAACCTCTCTAATTAGAGCTCTAAATAGGAGAAGTTTGCTCTCAATTCTCTCATCTCTCTATCTCTCTTTCAATTCTTGGGACAAGCAACAATTAAGAGAAGGATCATGGATCCAACTATAATTCCAAGTTCTATTTCATCTTGATCTCGTTAGTATGAACATGTTATATTATTTATCTTAAGTATGATTAATTCTGTTTTTAGTTATTAATTTCCATCACTTATGCTTTGGACATTGCCAAGACGACATGTCTGGGGTAAGGGAATTAAGATATTTTCTTCTTGGATAAGGAACATTTTCATGTTCAGTTCAGCTTCTTTTAGACCTTAAGCTCATAATTGCATATTACCTTTCTCCCAGTGTGGACAGTACCAGAAAGGTTTGCCTTTGCTCGGAGTTTGAACAGTAATCCTTAAAGAACGACTTCTGAAAGCATAAAATTGATGACGATATTACAGATGGAAGATGAAGAATAAAAGTTAATTGATTTGAAAAACCATTTTCACTTTGCATTGGGAAGGAAACTTAGACCAAGCTGATTCTAGCTCCAATACACCTGAACGTGAACCTGATCGCATACTGATAGTGTTGTAATTAGTTCATAATTATAGGGTCTGATTAGTTAGATGTACAAAATTAGTTATTTAGTTAGTTAGAATTCTGTTGTTCTAGCGGTTAAACTGTATAGAGTTTTAGATAGTATACAACATGGTGTAAAGTAGTTTGGTGCTCCTAGCTGAGCATATAAATACTGTAACCTCAGTTTTTCAATACAGAAGATTCATTTCACACTTCTCTCAAACTTTAGATGGTATTTTAGAGCTTTACTGCCCGCAAACTCAGTTGAATGGCAAGAAACTCACACACTGCGTCTCATCATTTAGCGTCAAGTTTAGATGTTTCAACAAATGGAAATGGCGATCCAAGTCAGGATCGTTCTAGTCCCTACTATGTGCATCCGAATTAAAATCCCTCAACTGTTAAGGTTACTCCGATTCTGAGTGGTATCAACTATCATTCGTGGTCAAGATCAATGCGTATGGCACTGATCGCAAAGAATAAGATGAAATTTTTGGATGGTTCAATTGCTACACCAATGGAGCACGATCCGATTTATTCGACATGGGAAAGGTGCAACACCTTGATTCGTCCATGGATTATTCACTACGTAGCTCCATCTATAGCGCAGAACGTCATATACATCGAGAATGCGATCGATGTGTGGTAAGATTTGAAAGAGATTTTCTCAGGGCGACCTCATCCGTGTATCAAAATTGCAAGAGGAGATTTATGCGTTTAAGCAAGGTTCGCTCTCTGTTACAGATTATTTCACCGAATTGAAAGGATTGTGGGAGGAATTGGAAAATTATCATCCAATTCCATCTTGCACATGTCTTGTTCAGTGCGCTTGTGCTGCGATGTGGAATGCTAGGTTATACCAGAAGCAAGATCATGTCATAAGGTTACTCAAGGGTTTAAACGAGCAATTCTCAGTTGTGCGATCACAGATCCATCTCATGGATCCCTTACCCTCGCTGAATCGAGTTTTTTCCATGGTGTTGCAACAGGAGCATCAACATGTGTATGGTGTTCTAGATGATTCGAAGATTATGGTTAATGCTATATAAAACATGAAATAGTTTGGTAGAGGAAGAGGATCCAATTTCAATTCTACTGGAAAAGGTTTAGGAAAAGTATGCACATAGTGTAGTAAGATAGGCCACACTATAGACACCTATTATCGCAAGCATGGATTCTCTTCAGGCTTCAAATTTCATAATGCCTTAGCAAGCAATGTGATAGGAGAAACTGATGAAGTGAAAGATGAGAATCAGTACACACCTAAAGGGAATTCAGCTGGATCTAGTTGTATGTTCACCTCGGATCAATATCGAAGCCTCTAGGCATTGATTCAACACTCAGACTCACCTTCCCATACCTCTAATCAAGTGAGTACATCTCATGTGAGCCTTCTGCCGAATGAGAATCCCAAGCCTTTAGTTGATGCATGTGATTCAAATATATCTTTCATTCTGTCATGTCATTCAACTTTGCATAGTGACTCCTGGGTATTAGATTCAGGAGCCACAGACCATATCTATTCATCATTATCTTGTTTTGTTTCATATTCCAAAATCAAACCCTCAATAGTAAAACTCCCTAATGGAACTAGCAATATGTTGGTACCCTGTGTTTTACTAAGAATTTTGTGCTTACACATGTTTTGTATATACCAAAGTTTAAATTCAATTTAATTTCCATTTCGAAGTTGTCAAAATCATTGAATTGTAGCCACAGATTCTCTACTGATTGTTGTGAAATCTAGATATGAGCTCCTTGAAGAGGATTGGTTTGGCTAAGCAAGTTGATGGGTTGTATTAGTTGGTATCTTCCAAGATATTCCAGACTAGTTGTCTTACAATTTCTCATATCAATAATCTTGTTGTAAATTCTGTTTGTTCTTCTAACATGTGGCATTACAGGCTGGGTTATCTTTCCCATTCCCATTTGTATCTTATGAGTCAGCAATATCCATACATTTCATTCAATAAATACAGTGTCTATGAAACTTGCCATTTGGCTAGGCAAAAACGCTTATCATATCCTATTAGCAAGAATAAAGCATCCAGAATTTTTGAGTTGGTGCATTTTGACATTTGGGGCCCTTTTTCCACAATTTCTATACATGGATATAAGTATTTTTTTACTGTTCTTGATGATTACAATAGATATACATGGATATATTTATTAAAAAGTAAAGCTGAAGTACAACTTCAAGTGCAGAATTTCATTGCCTTCGTTGAAACACAATTTGTTGTTCATGTTAAATTTGTTAGAAGCGATAAAGGACCAGAATTCTACTTACCCAAATTCTACTCTTCCAAGAGGATTATCCACTAAACAAGTTGTCTGGAAACCCAGCAACAAAACGGAAGAGTCGAACACAAACATCAACATGTTCTTAACATGGCTCGGGCTTTGTTATTTCAATCTCACTTGCCTAAGTTTTTCTGCTCCTATGCAATGTTTCATGCTATTTACTTAATCAACAGAGTTCCTACTCCTCTTCTTCACCGTAAATCTCCTTTTGAACTCCTTTATCGGCAAGTGCCAGATCTGTCAGTCCTCAAAGTTTTCAGGTGTTTATGTTTTGCATCAACGTTAACAAGGGAACTATCCAAGTTTGATCCTAGAGCTACACGTGGAATTTTCTTAGGATACAAACATGGGATGAAGTGTTATTTGATTTTTGATAGCCTAACTAGAGAAATATTTGTGTCGAGAAATGTGGTCTTTCATGAGTCATATTTTCCTTATCAACATTCCAATTCTTTGGCTTCCATTTCACTTCCCAATTTTGGGTCCAGCTCATCTTTAGGGACTAGTCTGAATACACACTTAACTTGGCCCAAAATTTGCTATTTTATAAAACTTTTTATAACTTTTGAATTTACTATTTGTTTCACTAATAAAGATGTTAAGCTGGTTTAACACAATTTTCAAGTTGAATTACTATACTAGGCAACTATAAGGTTTACCACAGGTTTCACTACTCTGCGCTTTAAGATCAGGCTTTTCTTGCTTCACAATTGACTAAATGCTACACATTAAATTCAATTAATATCTAATAATTATCTGAAATCATATGCCCATTAACGATAATAGCGTAGAAAGTAAGAAAGACAAAAGCTCTCGTCAATAAAAAAAGAAAGACAAAAGCTAATGAAAGATTATTTAATATTAGCTAATAGTACTATTCAAGAGCGAATGTAGAGTCATATAATTTTGTGAATTATAGGGCTTAATTGATATTATTAGAGCCATACTAATTATGCTACTATAGAGATTTAACTTTAAAGCACTCAAATTCAATGGATATATAATCTTAAGTACTCGAATCTTCACTGCTGTTAAAAGCAGCATCTAGATGAAGGATTGTAAGCAAAGTAAAACAAGCGCTGTAATTCAACAGTAAGGGGTGCTCCATTTAGATTCTCAAAATTATTAGTATTTTATATTGTTCACCAAAACGTGTACAATCCTCCTTAAAACCGGCTTTATTTTTTTATATATGAGTGCGAGTTGCAAACATAAACAGTTGTCACTTGTCACTTGTCAAGCATTCGAGTTAAATTCACTGTACTTTTAGACAGAAGTAGAGACCAGAAGAAAGGGAAAGAACAAAATAGAGAACGCAAATAGAAGAAGCTCATACTTTAATTGATCGATAGCAATTGCCTTACATGGACAATCAGAACAAAAGATAAAGAAAAGGGAATCCACATTTTATTTATTCAGCTTAAACAAAACAGAGTAAGTGTCCCTCTCTCAAAATTATCTTATTAAGTATGTGTTTGAGATAATTATAAAAATTTAATTATTTTAATAACTAATTATTATATAAAAAAATTTGTATAATTGATTATAAAAATTATCTGTTTTATTTGAATATTTTAATTAAAAAATAATTTTAAGTTATTTTAGTTTATTTAAATTGTATAAAAAAAATTATTTTTATACATTAAATTATCAAAATAAATATAAAATAATTAAAATTATTTAATTAATTAAAAAATTATTTAATTAAAAAAAAATAATATTTACACATTAAAATATAAAATAATCTCAATAACTTATTTCAAAAATACTCAAATAATAGCTTTTTTAAAAAAGTAGTTACCGTATAATTTTTTAACATCAACAACTTTTTTTCAATTACCCAAGCACGTTGCACAACGGCCCCAATAATAGTTGCAACAATGCTGAGTATATTGAACAAAGTCATTCTCACTTCTCACTTTGAAGTTAACAAAGTCATTCTCCCTTCTCACTTTGAATAACTTCCACACAAAAAGAAATGAAAATTTGGTAGATCAGTACGTAGATGCTTCGCAATGGAATGAGGGGGCTTCTGTCTACCTTGGTTTATAAAGGAAGCCCGAAGCCCACACAAATGGTCACAATTCACATATTACCTTTTCAACTTTCCAAATTTGTTGAGGATTTCCAACTTAATTTCATTCATGAATGTTCCACTACTAGAAATCTTTGAAGGCCATTTTAATATACATCTTTTAAAGGAGGGTATATCATACATATCATGATTTAAGTTATTAATTTATTTATAAAATAAATCAATGCTTAAATTAATTACAATAAATTTGCTAAACAAGTTTTCTTTTTTTAGATTTTTTTAGTTTTTTTAATGTTATATTTTTTTTACATACTAACATTATTATTGTCATCGATTCACGCTTAACTTACCGACTACTACCAAATCACCTTTAATTTTTTTAAATTTTATAATTATATAAATATTATCGCTTAAAATTTATAAGATTTTTCAAAAAATACGCTTATAATTTTAGGAAACTCGATCACTTTTAATTTTTTTAAATTGTATAACTCAGTATAAATATTATCGCTTAAAATTTATAAAAAAATTAATAATAATAATTTTAGAAAAAATTTCAAGATGCATAATTATTTATGAAAAAATATAAAGACTGATTGATATAATTTTAATTAGTATTATTTACAGAGCTGTGTAATTTTAAAATATGTGAACAGTATTTTCTAGCGTAAACAATATCTTTTTTTTTGCATAAACAATATTTTTTCTAACATAAATAGTATTTTTTCTGGTATGAATAATATTTTTTTGTATGAACAGTATTTTTTCAGCGTAAACAGTATTTCTAACATGAACAGTGCCTCCAGCCTACCCTTGACGTGAATAGTAATATGGTCTGAAAAAAAAAAAAGCAACCTGCCTAAAAAAAAAATTATTATTGCAGATAAAAGTCAAGATTATATGATACATCTAAACTTAACAGGATATATCATAGCAACGCCTATTCACGTTCGTGCATTTGTGTTCTTTGAAAGTACCCGATACATTAAGTGGCTAGAGACACAACCTATGAATATGAATGAATTTGGTGAAACTAGTTGTAAATGTAATCCACATACTATTGGTTCACATTCGTTTTGTTAGGGGCTGTTATCGAGTTATCATGGTTACAAAAACAAGAAAGGAATGATTTAAAAAAAAACAAGAAGTGTGTTCTTTGAATAGGTTTCAGCAACTGATCCCAATATACTTTTGAATTTAATCGAAAACAATAGAAAAACAAATAAGTGTATTTAAATAGGTGAAAAACTAGAAGGTGAAAATGGAGTGCGATGGAAATTTTTTATTTTAACTCGTTGTGTTTTATGGGGAGTTAAAAAGTATTTTGAACTCACTTTCTGCTATAGAAGTGGTCAATTTTTTTACGTAAGACATGATTTTTTATTGTTTCTTCACATTCTGTAATTTTTAAAAATTACAAATAAAACAAAAGGCAAGTTAGTCATATTTTATTTCCCATATTTATATTAAATGAACAAAAATAACAAATAGATTCAGAAAAAAAAAAAAATCAACCCCCGTTGCCTTCAGAAACAAAAGCAATAATTGTTTTATCCTCAATCATTTTCAAAACTAACTTAAAGATCCATTTGAATAGCGAAATTAAATTTGAAATATAAAATTTTAATTTTAATTTTAAATTTTTTAGAATTAAAATTGATCTATAATATTAAATTCTATATTTGAGATTGTTAAAGAATTAATATAAGAAATTATAATTTTAAATTCAATTATAATTTTATTATTTAAAGGTATGATCTAAAATATTAAAAAATTATTTACAAAATTAAAATTAATAAAAATATTCATACAATAATATTTTTATAATATAATAGTCACATTTTTTAAAGAAATTTTTCATGAATTTTTTTTGAAAAAAAATAAATAGCTATTATAATTTTTTTATATAAATATAAAAATAATTTTCTATATAAATATAGAATCTCAATAAATATGATTGTTCATAAATAAATAGGGTTGTACAACCCGACCCAATGACCCGAGGACCCGACCAACTCGATCCAACCCAATATAAAATATCCAGGTTGGTTTGGGTCATCGGGTCCGTTCGGGTAGAACCCGATCAACCCGTCTATTTATTGGTTTGGGTAACAGGCTCAAGAAACTGACCCGATGACCCGAAAGTCAAGGGAAAAAATCCCAAAACCACCTTTACCTATTCAATCCAATCATCCTCAAACTTCAATAGTTCACCCAACAAATTTCCCAAATCTTGTATCTCAGAAACAAACCTCATCCACCATCATTGAACCATCACGGCCGTAGGGCCACCATTTAGCAACCCAGAAGCTAGAACGACCTTACCAGGTGCCAGTGCTACCCATCAACATGCCGGCAAAGAAACCTGAAGTCGTAGCACCAGCCATCGCGAATCTCAGCAGTCAACACTGCGACCCAGATCCCACGCACCTCTATCCTCCACCGCAAGCTTCACCCACCCACGCAGAGCCATCACTCCGCCTCCCTGTTCCACGCGCAACCGCGAACCAGAACCCACAAAGCACAAGCCCAGAAATGCTATGACCCAAAAACGCGATGGAGGAGAAATGCCGTAAACCCACAACCCCAGAAATGTCGTCCTCCACCCACAAGCCCAGAACTCGCCGTCCTCTACTGCGAGCCCAGGACCACCCCGTCGCGCCTCCGCCCAGATGGCCAGATCTGCGTCACGCCTTCACTTAGATCTGCATCGCGCCTCTAGATCAATCCAACAGCAAGTGTCGCAAGAACAGGGAAGGGGGGAGGATGGACAGGGAAGGGGAAAGGATGGAAAGGAGGCATAAGGATGTAAAGTTGTTAAAAGAAAGAAGGATCTGAAATTTTGAATGGCAGTCGAGCCTTGTGTTGGGTAAGGGTTAAAAGAACAACCCGATGACCCAACTCAATCCACCCCGTCTATAAGTCGGGTTGGTTCGGTTTGGGTTATCTGAAAAAATTTCAAGAAAATCGACCCGACCTGAGCTTGATTGATTGGTTTGGATTTTATTTTCCCTGAAACCTGACCCAACCCGACCCGTGTGTAGCCCCATAAATAAATGTGGAGAGAGAGAGAGTTTAATTTTTAAGCTATAAAATTAGTAATCATAAGGTATAGGCTCAGAATTGAGAAATGTTTAACTTAGTTGTTTTTCAATTCCATAGAATTGGTTTATGAAATTACAATTTCAATTCTAAATGGTATTCCAAACATAAAAATTGAAATTAAGAGATCTAATTCTAATTCTAAGCAGTTAGCCATGGCAACCATCACCCAAGAGGGAGGTGAATTGGGTGATTACAAGTTTTTATAACAACATTAAGAAATTAACCATTTTGAAGCACTCAATTAATAAATGCAGTGGAACATGCACAATAAAGGCACAACTATTATAGATTACTCAATTACAACTTGAGATATAGGATAAATCAAACAAGTAAGTTAGATATCAAGTTCATAGAATCAAAGCATCAAGACGACAAAATGTGCAATAGGTAAATATACTACACCAAATACTAAAATTAAGGAGTGTAGGGAAGAGAAAATCAAACTCAAGAATTTAACCTGGTTCAGCCACTAACCACTTGTGGCCTACATCCAATCCCTAAGCTTAACTTGAGATTTTTTTCACTACCTCCTAGACTTCACGGGTGCTAAGAAAACCTTTGTACAAATAAGAGCACTCCTCACACCTTGGGATACCTCACCCTTGTGCTAGAGCCTCCAACTCTTCAAATTTCACAGATGCTTGAAAGACCTTTATAACCAAGAGTACTCAACACACCTTAAGATGCCTCACCTTTTGTACTTGAACCTCTACTTTCAAAGGATAACTCACCCTTACAACTTTAAGGGATATCTTACCCTCTCTTTTACAATTTATACAAAGTATATATGATAAGAAACTCTCTCAAGAATGGATAATACAAATTGAAGCACTATGAGTATCAAGGATTCACACTTTGAAGCTCAAAACAGGGGTTTATGAGAAATGATAGTTAAAACTCATTTTCAATGCTCAAGAATGATTTTCAGATTATTCTCTAACTTTTTTTATGCCCAAACACTTATATTTATAGTTCAAAGCATTTTAGAGCCATTGGTGGTGGTTAGGAGGCATTAAATGTCAAAATAGAGCTGTTGTAAAACTATTCTGGTTTGCAAATAATCGGTTAGAATGTTGTCCTAATCGGTTAGGAGCCTCAAAATTTGGCCTCTGACTTTCACAATAACGGGTTAGGTGAAGTTGCTAATCGGTTAGGAGCTTTTATAAAAATATGAAAACACTCTTTTCTTTTATACTACCGATTAGGTGAATTTCATAATCGGTTAGGAGCTTTAGAAACCTTAAAAAATGCTCCTTTCTTTTACACTAACCGATTTGGTGAATTGCCTAATCAATTAGGAGCTTTTAAAATATAAAAAATGCTCCTTTCTTTCATAATAACCAGTTAGGTGAATTGCCTAATCAGTTAGGAGGTTTTAGAACATGAAAAACACTCCTGACATGGTGAATAATCGGTTATGGAAAATCCATAATCGGTTATTACACTCTGATTTTGAAAACTGACTTTAAATGGTCATAACTTCTCCTCTTTTTATCCGTTTAAAACAAATGACCACTTATTGGAAAGATCTTTGAGTCTATTTTCATATGAAATAAGTTTCAAAACAAAACTCAGTATTTTGAAAGTTATGATCAAAAGAGTAACCAAATGTCAGTTTTACAAAACACAAACTTGACTATTTTTCATATATTTGAATTACTACCAAGACTAACTTTCCAAAAATAATTTTTTGGGCATTTAAACATGTAAGAAACACTTTTAAAGATGTTAAAACATATTTGACCTTAGTGTGATTCATTTTTACTTTTACACAAGATCTAAGTCCTATAAGCTATTCTTGAAAAACCTTGGGACTTGATCTTTTGCCATCATTAATTCTTAATGTAATCTAAGCTTCCAAAAATTTATTCTCTTCAAAACTTGTAAATGCTTGGAACATTTTTATTATTTTCATTATGCTTGAGTTGAGCATAGTTGTGATCTTTTGCTTTCTTGTTGCAATGCTCACTCTTGGTACATGAATTATTCTACAAAGTATTACTCACTTAAAACAAATATAATTAGTCTAAATTCATAATTCAATATCTTCATATGTATGGTTCATAAATGTATAACTCTAATTAGTTTAACATGCATATAAGACTTTCATAGACACATTCAAATAAGATATTTATGAATTACTAATAGATATCTCTATATAAGATGCAACAAAGAACATTTTGCAAATTTTCATTTAAATAGAGTCAAATCTAATATTAATTCATTTATAACTCATATAAAATATTATTAGATATATTATATGAAGAATGTTACACATATCTCATTGCATGATTATTAAGTAAAATATAACTAGATAAAGTATATAATCATGCATGATACATTATATCTCATTAAGCACATCTATGTAACAAGATCAATATTCTTTTGTAATGTATTTGTCATCTATTAAGCATATCTATCAAGCATAAGCATCATTCTTTTTGTTTTGTATTTATCATCATCAAAACTTAACATATTAAATCATTGGGGCAAAGACAATTCTACATAAATTCTAATTCTATGCTCAATTCTAATAACCAAATGAACACTAATAGAATTTTTCTCAAAATTGGTAACTCTAATCCTATAAAAAAAATCATAGCCAAAAGTACATCTAAATCTTTTAAAACTGCTATAAAAATAAGTTCACCATCTTAAGAGAAAAAATAATATAATAAATTAACAAATTAGTCATCAGATCACAATTAAGTTAAAATAATAGAGAAAAGCTCTCTGCAATAACAAAACCTTCATATATCTTATATGCTTTTGAAGCCATTACTTCACCATTGAGCTTTCAATAAGCGTACAAATTAAAAATTGTGTGTATGTATAAAACTAGGACAAATATTTGTTTTCATTCAATCCTCTCAAAATTTTCTTGCTTTTGCCGTAGACTTAACGAGTTGTGCCTCACATGTAATATGTTGAGTGGGGAGAAGATGAGTTTCCTGTGGGGAAATGTTTTTTCTTTTTTTTATATATAAATAACAAAGATACAGGCTCAAAGAACTCTCCACACCAAAAAGGAGCAAGAACAAAAGTAAAAATAAAAAGTAAAGATAGCAATCAAGAACACAGAAAACATCAAAACAAAAACAAGAAACCTATTGATCTTCTAAATTAACCTAAGGACCTGCTTTGTACTTAAAATTTCTTTGTTGGTCGGCAAAACGTAAGTCCTTAAAACTCCTCTTCATAGATTGGAACTTATTCCATAGAAAACGCAAATGCCAGGGAACATTATTCTCATCACTCACCCAAGATAAAGCAAGCAAGGAGTTGCAAATAATCAAAATCGAGCTGTGTAATAACTAATATTTTTGAAGAGAAACTTCCAAAATAAAAATGAAGGCCTGCAAAACAACTTCAAAATCATCACAAAGGTCCACAGATTTAGCACAAACACACAAAGGTTTTCCACACAAGTTCTAAAGAGAACCACCAATGAAGACCTTTCCTAAATTACTTCGTAAGGCGTCTTGTAACGTCAATGTATAGACACCCTTAGGCAGAGTAGACCAGCTATAAGTTTTTTGTCTTGTTACACCATAAGGCTGCCAATATCTCACGTGCTGCAAATTAGATACCAACAAATCTGGAGTAAAAGGAAAATCAGAACATCACCCCTTAGTTCAATACCCAACTCTCATTTTAACAATGATGTAGATCTGTGCCCAATTTTATTCCACTTTCTCAAACACTAACCTGTTTCTTGATTGCCAGATAGTTCAAATAATCGCAAAGAATAAGGATACCCACATCTTTTTTTGAAAGCCAACTAACCCCATATCCACCCATGAATAAAAAAAAATGTATGAGTCCAATGGGATCGACCAATAAAAACTCCACCAATCTAAACAAGAACACCATAGTTTCTAAGAGAAAACATAGGTGAAAAAAAGATGTTCAATGCTTTAAATGTCTAGATTGCAAAAAGGACACCTAACATCACCTAGAGGTGGCAAACGGGTCAACCCGCACCGTCTCGCCCCACACCGCCTCGCCCCGCACCGCCTTCAACCCGCTAAAATATGAGGCGGGGTGGGTTGACCCATTTTGAGAAATAGGTTAGAAGAGCCAACTCATCCCATTTTTGGATGGGTTGGCGGGTTGACCCGCCTAAAAGAGAAAATGAGAAAAAATAAGTAGTTGACGGGTCAACTCGCCTAATCTACCTAAAAAATAAAAAAATGTATAAAAACCAAAAAAAATCTATAAAAATTTTAAAAATAGAAAAATTATAATTTATAGAGACTAAAAAAAAAAATAAAATTAGTATCATACTCATAAAAATACCACAAATACAAATAAAAAGATTCATTTATAACACTTTTAAAAAAAAACTCAACCCAACGGGTCAACCTACCCCCGCCCCGCATAACCCGCGGGTTATGCTGGGTGGGTTATGCGGGTTGGAAAATAAAAGTGGGTTGAAATCTTGAATCCAACCCTCAAAAAAATAGCGAGTTGACAGGTTAACCCAACGGGTTGAACCTGTTTTGTCACCTCTAACATCACCTTCCTAAATTAGATTAAGCTTCCAAAGGCGACCTTTAGTATTTAATCTTCCTAGCAACACAAACCACACAAGTAGTTCAACCCTTGGAGGGGCAAGGCCTTACCAAACACCTTTCGTACTGTTATTATTGAGACACAACAAGCCAGACATATTAGCTTCACCAACCATGAAATACTTGACTGAAAAACATCTTTTAGAGTCAAATTTCCAAAAAAACTTATCATCTGTCTCACTGTTAAAAGAAACCCCAAATAACAATTTGTTTAAGTCATTAAGTTGTTGTAGCTCCCAAACAAATAACAACCTTCTCCAAAGAAAATTCCATCTCCAAACCGAACCATCCCACACTCCAAAATCTACAATCACCTTATTTTTTTTTGCAAAGAAACACACAGAGCCTTGGAAATTTATATTTCAGCCCCCCATCTCCAATCCACAAATCTTCCCAAAATAAAGAAAATCTACCATTTTCCACATTCATCCAAATAGCATTCTACATTATTTGTTTAACTACATTCCCCAACTTTGAAACATTACAAATAACATGCCAAGGACCCCCACTAGATGTTATATTTTGGTCTACAAGTGATCAATCCCACTTCTGGTTATAAGTGGAACATACAACCCTCTTCCATAATAGTTTTTTCCTCAACAAAAAAACATCATCACCATTTAAAAAGCATAGCAGCATTTTTAATAACCAAATCCCTCACCCAAGACCTCCCAAACTTTTGGGTTTCTGAATAAGACTCCACTTAACTAAAGGAAGACGTCTCTTATTAAGATTACAACTCCAAAATGAAGTCTAATAATTTTTTTTACCACAATCTTCAGAATTTTGAAAAGTCCAAGATAATATAAAGGCATATTATTAAGGACAGATTAGATTAAAACAAGTCTACCTGACCTACATAGAAGCCTCACCTTCTAGGATGCAAGCTTCTTATCAATCCTGTCCAACACCGGTCCCCATGTCTCAAGCTTTCTCAGATTTGAGCCCAGAGGAATTCCCAAGTATTTAATTGGCAGGAAAACAACTGTACAAAAGAGGTTGCTATTCACTTCTTCAACCCACTGCTACAAGCAACAGAAAGGAATAATGGTTGATTTTGCATAATTAATCTTCAGCCTAGACATAACACCAAAGCAGTCCAACATAGGGATGGCAACGGGGCAGGGCGGGGACGGGTAGTAGCCCCCCATCCCCCGCCCCCGCGAATAATATCCGCCCCGCCCCGCCTCCATATCCGTGCGGGTACCCGTTTATCTTTCTCCCGCGGGTAAACGGGTATCCGCGGATATCCGCGGGTACCCAATAAATTATAAAAAAAAATTCAAAAAAATCAAAAAATAAAAAAAAAAAAAATGAAAAAAAGTATAATACTATAATTTTTTTCAAAATTTATCTAACACAACTTAATTTAAAAATAATTTCAAACACCTAAAATACTTTTAATTTATATAACTTTACAATATTTTAATTTATATAATTAAGTTTTTTAATAATTTTATATAAAATATTTATATAAAATTTTTGCGGGTACCCGCGGGTACGGGGAACCACCCCTGCCCCCGCCCCGTTTATTAAACGGGGATAATACTAAACGGGTATTTATATTCCACGGGAGAAATTTGACGGGTATTACCCGCCCCCGTCACGGGTATTACCCGCGGGGGCAGGTAAAATTGTCATCCCTAGTCCAACAACCTTCTATAGTTAGCAATGATGTGTCATTTGGAGGGACAAAAAACTATCGTGTCATCTGCAAATTGTAAGTGAGACAACTCAACACTATCTCTCCCAATGCAAATACCCTCAATCAACCCAGCTTCCTTAGCTCTACATACCATCCGATTAAACACTTCCGCAACTAGGACAAAAAAAATTGGGATAAAGGGTCACCTTGCCTTAGTCCACGCTCCATATTGAACGGTTCTATGAGTGATCCATTTACCAGATTGACATAGAAGCTATTGAGATGCATTAAGATACCCATCTTCATCATTTGTCTCCAAAACCCATAATTTTCAGAACATGATCGATGAAACTCCACCTAACAGAATCATAAGCTTTTGGAAAATCAAGCTTCAAAAGAACTACTGACACCTTTTTTTTCAATTCAGTGGACTGCTTCATTAGCTATAAGTGCCCCGTTAAGAATATGTCTTCCACTAACAAACACAAATTGAGTCTCACCCACTAAATTTGGCACAACCTTTTTTATTCATCCAGCTAGAATTTTAGCAATTACCTTGTATGTGCAACTAACTATACTGATTGGTCTAAACTCCGCCATATTACTTGCACCCTCTATTTTTGGAATCAAAGCCACCCAACTCACATTTACCTTTTTGGAAGAAATACTGAAGAAAAGAAATTAATAATAAACTTAGAGAAGTCTTCACCAATCACATTCCACATGCTTTTTATAAACTTTAGATTAAAACCATCATACCCAAGTGATTTCGTAGGATCACAACACTAAACAGTAGTTTTTATTTCTTTTGCAGTTGGCATAATTTCTAAGGAGAGGGCTTGATCATAAGAAATATACGGTAACATACCTTCTTGAAGCTCAATTTGTGGCAACAGCTCCTGCTTGTATAAGTCTTTAAAGAATTTTCTTGCCTCTTTTTTTATATGCTTTGGGTCCTAAAAAATCCTCCTTCCCACCTTCAATTTAAGTAACTACTTTTTCTTACTTCTTGCAATAGCCAGTGTATGAAAATATTTTGTATTTCTATCAGACTCCTTAATGAATTTGTCTCTTGATAATTATCTCTAGTAATTTTCTTTTCGCCTATACCATATATCTAACTGACTTAAGAGCACTTTCCTTCTAGCCTCATTGACTTCATCAAGATTTTCTTCCTCAGCTAGAGAATCAAGTTTACCCATTTCTGCCTCCAAGCGATTAATAGATTTATCAATATGACTAAACACATCCTTATTCCACTTCCTTAAAGGGATTTTTAGTCCCTTCAATTTTTTGACCATTGATTTGTGGGAAAATGTTTTACATACAACTTTTATATGCACATCATATTTATATTGTATGTTAATATGAAAGAAATATATGTTAAATCAACTTATATATAAGCGTATTTTTAAGTAAGATATAAAAATAAATTTGTAAATAAATTTAAAAAAATTAAATATATAAAAATTAGATAAATAATAAGATTGTTTCCCTTATAACCGTAAAACTAATAGATGGTCTGACTTGAAAAGGCTACTTTATCAAAATACTCACTTATCATAGGAATTAGCGGATTGTACATAGACCAAGCTTCTTGCTTTGTTTAACCAAATCAAGGTAAACTTATAACTCTTAATTGTCTCGCATAATTTTGATCATACACATTTACATATATATTATTTCATATTTTTATAATTTTTATAATCTAATTACAGTTAATTTCATTTTATTTTTTACATATTTATATTCAATGTACCCCAAAATAAGAAAAATGTACGTACAGATGGTGTGAGTCAAGCTTTATCCATTTTTCCCTCACTATTTAATTTGCTTATCTATTGTGCATTGTGCTTGTACTTGATTGTTTAATTAGTTAGTTACTTTTTTTTTTCCTTCTACGCGTGATCTCATTGCACCCGTGATTATGTGTGACTAAATTTAACATGCTGCCTTACACTTTCTACTGGTGAAAGTTGTCTACAAATTTTAAAAAGGGGGAAAAAATTTTAAATTCTCACTTTTACGAAAGAACAAAACTTGTGGAAGTCACAAAATTCACCCCTCTTATGTGTAATAATGCCTTTTACCAAAAACCAAACTCTGAAGTTCAGGTCAATTGAACAAAAGGTCAACTCTATTTAACGGATTACTTGTAGGTGCAACTTAACCCTCACCCCATCTTTTCAAATGCAATTTTTTTTCCAAGAAAACCTAATTTTTTGAAGAGTAATACATTTCTATTTTCCATAATAATTATAGTATTAATATCAATGAAAGAACCCCGAACTAACACCGCCACTTTAAGCTAATTGTATCTTGTTAGCATACCTACCCAGCTCTAGCATGGACAAAAATGCACATAAAGTTTCTGGTACCTGTGGACCTTTCGTGTGATAGGTTTAGTCACAACCATTGTTCTAGGGAATCAATATCTTTTGTCTTGTAGTTTCTTGTTAAGTCAAAATCAGAGTGCTGCTCCCATGCACTTAAACTACTAAAATTAGTTTGGTAGTTCAACCATACATCAACTAAATAATATAAATCTGAATACACGTACCCATATCAGATTTGCATTCCATGACTTGAATGGAGCAGGTGAGATCGTATTAAATGGGATATTGACGTTATGCATGAGAAAGTCCATATATATTGAATAACAGAAAGTCCATATCTTTAGACTTTGCCCAACTTAACCAGTCAAATATTATAATCGTGGGTGAGACAACCTTATGCTTGCGTTCTTATGGTAATGGTGTTATTGAATTAAAAGTCACAGTCAGTAAGTGACTCAAAGTATTATTTAATTTGGAGTAAGGTTATTGGCATTCTCCAATCGTCTATTCATACTTTTTACTTATAATTAAAATTTTAATTCTATTTTAAAAAAATATGAAGAATTAATGAAAAGTGTAAATAGATAATTGAGAGTATTAATAGTAATACCCTTTAATTTAACGAACAAATTTCTTTAATTAGGTATTTTGGATTGGATGAAGGCCAAAGCCTCTATATTTAATTCATACATTTTAATAAAATTGAATTTTGGACTAACAAACTTTTTATATTTAATTGAAAGTTGAAACTATAACGGCGAAGTACAGCCTGATTAGGAGAATCTTTTCTAAACGCAATCAGATCCAAACCACAGTCTTCTTTGTCAGCGATTTAGGACTTCCCAAGAGGCCTTCATTGTGAAGAATTGGAACCAAAAGCCTACTAGTTCTAATTGGATGATGAAATAGAAATGCACTGCATGCTGCGAAACCAACCATGGCTGTATAAAAACAAATTCTTGGCAGTCAAACTGTGGGAACAAGGTAGAGATCTGCATTCCTATGATATGAACATGGTGCCTATCTGGGTGCGATGCTGGGGAATCCTAGGACAATGTGAAGCTGCTGAACTCGACTAATAACTATGAGCCAGAATTAGAGAAGTGAAAGAAGTGGCGTTGTTTTCCATTAGAGGCTCACAGGGTTTCGTCCCCAAGGACCTGCTTGTTATTAATGTACTGTTGAAGCAATGCCTTTACTTTTCAACTAAACAAGAGGGTAAAATATGGATACATTTTCGATCTGAAAAGCTCCCCTCTTTTTGTTACTATTGTGGTTTATAGGTCATTAAGAACGAAATTTTGCAACCCAGATTGAAGATAAACTCCAGAACTTGGTCAAAGAAATGAAATTGGGACCATGGCTTCGAGCAAATCAAATTGGGCATAAAATTGAAAATGCTGCTAACAAATCAAACACCCACTCATCTACTAGGGGTCCTCTTCCGATGGGGACAGCCACAGTAGGATGGTAGTAGAACACATGGCCTCTAATCTCTCATCCGTATCAATCATGGACTAGGCTCCACTCTGTAAAGGCGCTGATCAAGGAAGCAGGAATGTTGGAGACAACTTGCCTGAGACCACCAAGGCACCATGTGCTTAGAGCTCTAAGGAAGTGTTACAACTGCAAGGTGATGGCCAAAATCTCAAATGATCATAGGACCTTAAAGGTGACCCAAGTATGTGTTAGAAGTTTCAACCCGCAAAGGAATTGGGCCTAAGGAAATGAGAATGTGCATCACCAAGTTTGTAATTAATTTACTGTACTGGCATTCAGTGAGTGGGGAACATGAGTGGGGAACATGGGATTCATTGTTGTGTGGGAGTTGATGTGTTACTAATGTTACTAAAGTAATTGCTGTGTGGGGGATTATTTTGGAAGAATAATTGTTGTGCTACTATTGTTAGTGAAGTAATTGCTGTGTGGGGTTATAATTGTGGGTGGTGGAGGGAAATGTGAGAAGGTAGGCAAAAAATTGGGTTAGGCTATTAGGAGGGACTAAGCACTCTTCTTTTGCTCAGACTGTTTGTTACTTCTATCTTTTCGTATTTCCTAGATAATCTCCTATAATTTCATATATTGATATCAGTCTGGTATAAACTAGAGTGCAATAATATATCAAGTTTTTCTCTCATTTTTTGTCCAAGTTTATCTAGTACCTATCAATTAGTATCAGAGCTCCCGATCCAGGGGACATTGGATGGTGACCACGCGAGCTATCGAATCTCGCATTGAGACATTGGAAAGGAATATGCAGCAAAAGCATAAAGCGTTGAAGGGGCGGTTGGAGGAGATGATGCAACTGCTACAGGCCTAAAATAGGGAAGAGATAAAATGGGGGTCGCGATTTCGTCAGCGTTCCAGTTTTCACGATTCCAGTGATAGAAGGGACAACAGGAGCCCTGGACAGTTACAATAATAAAAAAAAGGATAACAAAATAGAGTGGATCGAGAAGCTGCTGGATAGATTAGAGATGTAAGATCTCAATCATCGCAATAGATTGGAGATTTCGATGTTTAATGGAGATGATGCTTACAGTTAGTTAATCAGTGTGGTGCAACACTTCGACGTAGATGCAACTCCAGACTAGGAGAAACTACCAGTGGTTGTGAGGGCCCTGAGAGGCCGAGCTCTAATTTGGTACCAGTGGTGGGAGTGGCGCAATCTGAATGTCGTTTGGTGGACCTTCTTGAAGGCGCTGGTCAAAAGATTCTAGCCCGAGTACGACCTGGATCAGCTGATTTGGCTTTGGGATAAGGAATCGGAACTAGAAACATATTCAAAGACAAAAATAGAGAATGACCTTGTGTTGGAGAAGCTTGAGGTCGAGAATGTGGTAGAGGAGATTAAGGCAGAAGATGAAGGTGGTGATATAGCAGTAGCTCACCGTTTTCATAACTCAAATCCGATTGAGATGATGACAGAAGAAGAGGAACTCCAGAAAGAGCTTGTTATAGTGAGACGGAAACCACAGCAGTCATGGCCATGTCTTGGTGATGAAGTGAGGGTAGAGATGGATGACGATCTGTACACAATGGTCCAACAAGGGGAAAAGTACCCCACGATGGCTAGAAAACTTTGGGTTTTGAGAAGTTTGATTAACCCACCATCACTGCCAAAATTGTCAAACTCGGGTTCTTTTATGGAGGCAGATGGGTCATTCACTACGACTGAGCTCCGGATCTTGTGCTCGTAGGCCAAGCCTTCACCGCCAAAACCTCTAGACCCAAACCTTTGTACAGCAACCGAAGGATCGTTCATGGTAGAGACGCTGGTAGAAATGGTTGCTGCACCACAATCTCTTACCAGAAGCATCATGCTTGGGGTGGAGAGGGAAGGAAGGGCAGAATGGGAATTGGGTTATTTTCTTAACCTAATGGGTCAAGCCTAATTCACTAATGAGAGGAAAGGTGTCTAGAGAAATAGAGAAAGGTACTTAATGATATGTGGGCCACGGCCCAATTCTATAATTAAAGCTAGAGCAAAGGATTCAATGGCATCCAAAGAGATCCCACCCATTAAAACTATTGCAATAGATTTTGGGCCATGGCCCAAAATAGATAATGATACTCGGTTACAACCAGTGCATTCCAATATTGAACAAGAAACAATGTCATCTAAATATATGGAACCAACACATGGCCATTTCGGGTTTGATCTAGGTACAAAAGAACTTGCTCTCTCCTTGCTATGGCATACAACTTTTGAAGTATCTCTACCAGAAAATGATCCATTCAAGAATGTTGAGGTGAAGAAAATTAAGAAGTTATTTGACATGTCAACATCCATTTTGGAGAAATTCAAAGGTGTTATCGATATGAATTTGAGTACTGTCATAACTGTATTTTCCCTATTTAGTGAGTCAACTTTGGCTGGTATTGGTATTGTGATGGTCAACTTAACTACCAGTTTACCCAATTGCATGTTGTCCTTTAATGAATCTTCTCCACCTTCAAGTTGGGTTAAGTTCATTGGGTTTACT
Source organism: Ormosia semicastrata (assembly GCA_029884595.1). NCBI lineage: Eukaryota > Viridiplantae > Streptophyta > Magnoliopsida > Fabales > Fabaceae > Ormosia > Ormosia semicastrata. Next base: position 27,866,812 of record JAQQTO010000053.1, on the reverse strand, counting down.
ACCCATGTTGTTGTAGAGAGGAACTTGCAGACATATAATGACCCATTACAGAAATGAGCATACTCTCCATTATGAGTTCAGTTTGTTTATGATAGCTCTAATGTAGAATGTTTGATAAACTATTGTTTAGGTCATGCTCCATTTCAATCCAACAATGGTAATTGTGATCAAACAAGTGTTGATCATATTGATAAGTTCACCACATGCACAATTACTATGGTGTGCATCTACTTGGTTGACAAAATTGAAGGCTACATGACCTCACTAGAAGCTGGGGTCCAAATGTTTTTGTACTGGCAGGTGGTGAAAGTTAATGTTATCACAAAGAAGAATTATAATAAAGAGAATAATGGATGGGGAATAAAAGACAGAAAGAGGGGTTTGTTGATGTAATTGCAAGACATTGAGATAGTTTATGATTTCCTCTTATTTGACCGATGTGGTACTAAGTTCCAAGACAATTCAGATGGTTTATTGCAGGATCATGTGGTTTGCATTCAACTAATTTCTGAGGAGTTATTGAAGACAGTAGCTGCATATGGCAGGCAATGTCAGGTGGAAGTTAGCAGTGCTAAAGTGGGTTTCAAGGTACATAGCTCTTGGCTTTCATGCTTCAAGCAATGGGATCCTAGAGGGAGTCCCTTGAGCTGTTATATTTCTTTGACCCTTCACCTTGAGGACAATGTGAATCTTTTGGGGGGAGTATTGATAGATCAGTACCCAGGAAGTCATTGATAGACCAGTACCGAGGAAGCCATTGGGAACTGAAGGTACAATCAACTGAAGTTCTGGATCACCATCTGAATTCTGCAGGTGCAAATGAAGTTTTGGTCAAATGGTAACACCTTCTTGATTTTGAAAACTCTTGGGAAGACATGTCTGCACTCTAGAACTAATTTCCTGAATTCAACCTTGAGGACAATGTGAGTTCTTTGGGGGGAAGTATTGATAGGACCCCAAAGGTGACCCAAGTATATGTTAGAAGAAAGTTTCAGACTGTAAAGGAATTGGGCCAAAAGGAATGAGAATGTGCATCATCAGTCTGTAATAAATTTACTGTGCTAGCAGTCAGTGAGTGGGAACCATGGGATTCATTGTTGTGTGGGAGAATAATTGTTGTGTTACTATTGTTACTGAAGTAATTGTAGTGTGGGGTATTAATTTAAGGGAATAATTGTTGTGTTACTACTGTTACTGAAGTAATTATTGTGTAGGGAATTAATTGTTGTGTAGGGGTATAATTGTGGGGGGGCGTGAGAAGGTAGGCAAAAAATTAGGTTAGGCTATTAGGAAGGGTTGAAACTCTTCATTTGTTCAGACTATTTATTACTTCTATCTTTTTCTATTTCTTAGATAATCTCCTATAATTTCATATAGTGATATATCAGTCTAATATAAACTAGAGTGCAACAATATATCAAGTTTTTCTCTCATTTTCTATCCTACTTTATCCAGTACCTATCATCAAAGAGCTAAATCCAACTAATACCATTATCATTTGCCATAGGTAGAGCAATAAGGAGGTGCATATTAAAGCTTAGGATGTCTAAGTAACCTTTATTGGCGATGGCAACATTCTTGGTAGTTAGGAGAATCAATCTTCGCCACCCGAGATCAGAGAAATGGTTCCTCCATCCTTTGTAATGCAGTTCCTAGCACATAAAATAACCTATGAATCATTTCATAAGGAAATCTAAGAAGCATCGTACTAATGGATCCCAAGATAAGACCTTCAAGAAAAACCATACCAATATACCAGATGTTGGATATATTGATCTAAAAGGTGTGAAACCTGCATTAAAGAAAAGAAGTTATAGTGCAAAGGAAGTTGGAGAATGCAAGATAATGTGTTTGGAAACCCTTCCCACATATTTTGACGCACCCCAGAGGATGAGGGTCTTATGTAGTATGTAGTGAATATTTAACTTAAGAGTTTTGCTAATGTGTGTCCTAAGGATTAAAAATAGCATTTATTACTCTTTATTAAAAATAGCCACTGCAATCTACATAAGGATGATGGTCTTAAGGGCACATGTTAAGGATTAAAAATAACACTTACTTTATATTAATTACTTAAAGAAGTGTTAAAGAATAATAGGGTTATTGCTTATTAGGTTTAGTCTAATTGTTAGTAAGCTTGAGTTGGTACTAGTAATATTAATATTTGACCTAATTATTAGTATAAACAGGGGTATTAGGTTAATGTTTTGTATCACATTATATCTTACAATAATATATTCAATGTTATTATTTTTTCGTTTCTCTCTTTTCCTTTTTCTGTAACCCTACCCTAAACCCATAATTCTTCAACATGGTATCAGAGCGATACCATCTACCATGACCTGTTATACGTTTCTGCTTAAATTAGTTCTGTGGAACTCTATGTGTAAGCCTATTTTATTCTTTTTTAGTAAGTGATTTTTGTGTTTTGAGAAAAGAGAGAGAGAGAGAGAGAAGGAAAAATAATATTATCACATTTCGGGTTAGGGCAGCCATCACTGTGGCTACTGTTTGAACTTTTTGACAACTGGTGAAAGGTCGTCTATGATAGATCTGTCCAAGGTAGGGTGGGCAACCGGAGGCAGAGCCATCGATGGCCAGCAGCGAGTTGGGTCGTGAGTTTCAGGTTGAGATCATGGTGGTTCAAGGGGTTAAGCGTGGATATGCAAGACCCATATGCAGTGGGTGGCCGACGACTCACGATTTCACCACAGATATGAGCACACGGTGGTCAGCCGGTGGTAAGAAGTGGCAGTGACTTTGGGTGGTGCGCGCTTCTCTATTGGAGTATTTTTGAGGTCATGCATCCGTTGGTTGAGTGTATCCTCTGTTAGGCAATTGCTTGTGGTTGGGTGCTCTCTTTTCTAGCATAGATCTAGTCACTGGTGGTCGAAGTTTTGGCGAAGTCTCTGGCGTGGCAGTGTAAGCCACTCTAGGTGTGTTTTTAGTACTGTTTGGGAGATTTCAACATTGTTTAAGGTTATTTGGTGTTTTCCAATAATGGGTTGATGATATTTGGTGTGTTCTCACCTCTTTGATTGTTGATGTGCTCAGTGGTGTTCGGTTGCAATTTTCAAAAGTTTTGAAGGACATCATTTGTTGGGTTGCTTCTTCTAAGAGTTTTTTAAGATGGCAGAATTCTGTGATCGTCTATTGTAGTTCTATTGTAGGGATTGATTTTCTGGTTTCATGGATTGATTGTTTGAAAATGACTCTTGATTTGTGGAAGCACAGTCTTTTGTGACCATCGCCAATGGCAAGTGTTGATACCCAAATTTTTCCAAGACACTTTTGGGCTTTAATGACATCTTTTGGGTTTGAGCCCGATAAGCCAAATAAAGAAAGAATAGGAAAAAAATTTAAAAAATGAAAAATGAAAAATGAAAAATGAAAAATGAAAAAGGAAGATAACAACAAAATTTTCAAATTTGAAGAGAGAAAAGAAAGAAGTGGAATCTCATTAGCAAATTTGAAAATAAGATAAAAGATAAAAGAATGAGTTAAAAACTACCAAAAATGGGAGATAAGAAGATAAGTGAAAAAGACATATAAACTTCATCAAATAGAAACTATCAAGTACTAGCATTGCCTTATAAATATGAGCATAAGAAATTAACTAAAAAGGCATGGAGAGAGAGAGAGGACTTAAAAAAGAGAATACACCGAGAGAAAGAATGAGAAGAAAGTGAAGTCTATTTCCATCACCACTATGTCTAAAAATTCAAAGCAAGGTGATGGTGCCTGTGAATGTGTAAGTAAGTCCTATCTCATTGGATTTTTCATTTGTTTTTGTAAATATTGTGGTATCAAGGTCGCCAATTTGTTATGTAAATTTTGTGCTTTAAAATTTGAAAAGGGGAATTGAAAATAATTATTCTATTTAATGCAAATTGTCTAGTGAATTTCATGATGCTTACATAATTCTAAAGATGAATATGGTGAATTCTTTCTTTCTCATTAGTTAGACCCAGATCGACTTATCATAAAAAGTGCAAGAAGAAGAATAAAAGGATATGAATGATATGATGTAATGTGGTTTTGCTATATGAATAGTTTAATGCTCCTGGTCATGGAAATTAAGTGCCATTATATTATTATCATTTTTAAAATTAGTGCTTGTTTGTGGATAAAGCCTTGATAATGCATGTGGTGAATGGATTAATTGGGAACTAAATTTCAATATGTGGAAACCAAAATCCAATGACGTGATTTGAGATTTAAAGTTTTATATTTATTTTTCTTACGAAAATATTTTTTATATCCACTTTTGACACTTATAGGATATGGTGAATGTTTCTAATATAAGTGATGATTCTTATATTGGATATGGTGAATTCTAATTAGGCCAAGTAAGAGAAAATAAAAGAAGGTCACTGCATCATTAATAAGAATCACCACTTATGACCTCATTGATTACCACATCCTTAATTTGTATTGAAAATTGTGTCTCATGGTAAACACCTCTAAGATAAATGGTGATTTATATGTAAGATCTAGTGAATTTTAATTTCAACTCATTATGTATAATAGAAGAAGGTTATCGTATAAGTAATTTGAATCATCACTTATTGCCTCATTAATCACCACATTTTATGGGTGTCAAAAGTGAGTGTACATGTAATAAGGTTCTTTTTCTTAATATGGACTAAGACCCAATGATGGAATACCCAAAATTAGCCGAAATGATGGTGAAATATTTAGGCTTTCTAGAGGTGAGGAGGTCTCTTAAATTTTGCCAAAAATGTAGGCGGGGTCATAGATGATCTACAATAAGAATCTTTTTTTCCATCTTTCTTATATGTTATTTTATTTGTTTAAATGTTACAGATTAAGATCTGACAATGGAATGCCCAGAATTAGCCGAAGTGGCGAAAAAATTTATGATTTTTTTTAGCTGAGGATTATCTCTTAGATTTTTCCAAAAGCATTTATAAATGCTTATGTCATGAAGCATATCAAATGAAGTTTTTTGATGATAACAAAGTCAAGATGAAAACCAAGATCAAAATAGGTATATTTGATATAGTTTATAGGACTTAACATATCAATGTAAAATGTTCTCAATATATCTCAATTATCTCTAAATGATTTTTGAAAGATCTTTTATAAATCAACTTAGAATTCAAAGTTCATGTTTTAAAGAAATGTTTATTTTAATCTTGATTTTTGAAACTCAAGTTCACATATTAAACAAATCTAAGGTTTTCTAAGTTAGAAATGGCTATCAAGCTTCATCAGACTTGAAAAATGTGTTTAAGGGCCATTGTAATCGATTACATAGTGCTTGTAATCAATTATAAGCCAAATAGAGGCCTTGTAATCGATTACATTGATATTATAATCGATTACAAGCATGGTAGAATTCTTGTAATCGATTACATTGAGGTTGTAATCGATTACAAGTCTGGAAGAGGCCATGTAATCGATTACATGAAAGTTGTAATTGATTACATCCTACCTAAAAAGTCAAGAACACATTCAAACAGCCATGTATTATATTACATAGACCATGTAATCAATTACAACAGGTCTGACATTGGCCAACAACTATTTTATCAGCGTTTAATGTTGCCCTTTAATGTATCCAACAACTCTGATGAAAAACATTATAAATACTTGGTTTGGTTCTTCATTAATGGCTAACCAACAACTTGAAACATATTTCTATCACTCTAATATGTGAATCAATCTTTGAATCATTTGTGCTCTATTTTTGCAACAATTTGAGATATTCTTGAAGAGCATTCTAGGGCTTCAATTTGTATATTCACTCTTGAAATAGTTTCAATTCATCTACACTTTGTTTAAGTTATAAAGAGAGTGAGCTATCCATCTAGAGAAAAGGGTTAGGTATCCCTTGTTTGTAAAGAGGGCGAGGAATCTCTCAAAGTTGTAAGGTGAGGTACCCCTCAAGATTTTAAAGGGTGAGGCATCCCTTGAAGTTAAGGCTCAAGCATAACGGGTGAAGTATCACAAGGTGTGGTAAGTGCTCTATTATGTAAAAGTTGAAAGCACCTGTTGAAACTTGAAGATATAGTAGAAAATCTCGAGTGATTGCTTGAGGATTGGACGTAGGCCACAAGTGGATAGGTGACTGAACTAAGATAAATCTTGTGTTTGATCTTCTCAACTCTATCTCTTTACATTTGTACTTTAATCTTATATGTTTGCTTGAATACTTTCTATCTTGTCTTATTTATTTATGAGTGAGTTATTCAATCTTATTTATCTATTCACTTCAATCAATCAATAGATTCAACGAAAATAAATAAGCAAGTGTTTTGTGAAAATATTGTATAAACTCAATTTACCCCCTCTCTTGAGTATATTGAGGCCACTTGGCAACAATATTGATGAGGCCTTAGAGATACCCAATAAAATCTTATTCCAAATATTTGTTATTAATTAATTTAAACATGTGTGACTTGACCAATGGCAGAAGAATTAGGAAAAAATCAAAGTAATGATCAATTACCTCTTCCCAATACTCTCGAGGCTACTTTTATTAGATTTGGCCAAAAGCACTAGCGGGGTCTAATTTTCACAATTTAAATAAAAAAGTCTTAATTTAAAAATAAACAAAATATTTGACAGACGGTGAAAAAATTGAGAGAAGATCGGAATGACGATTAACAAATTCTTCTCAATGCTCTTGAGGCTATTTATATTAGATTTAACTAGAAGTGTTGGCCGGATCTAATTTTTGTAATTAAATAAATAAAATCCTTTCTTTAAAAATAATAAAATAAATGTGAATAAATTCACTTATCCCTAACATTATGATTGTGGTGAATTCAAATTTCGAAAGTCTTTTCTAATTATTTCAAAAATCACATTTCTTCTAAACATTTTAAACTTTATTTAACCGTTTATTTTTCAAAAAACTTTCTTAATTTTTTTTAATTCACCACTTTCACATAACATGTTGTGGCGTTTAAATTTGTTCTATATAAAAATGTCTACTTAGCCACGCATTCCATGTCATAGTCATTTATTACCCTTGGTAATATGTATGACAAAATGAGATATGTAAAAAATGAAAAAATAATAAAATATTTGTTGCAAATAATGAAAGACCAGCTTAATTAATCTAGCAGACACATTAGTTTAAAAAGGTAACCGTTTTTAGAATGTACAATGTAGGGTGCTAACATCTCTTTACTCGTAATCAACCCCGAACTTGAATTCTTAATAAACGTAAACCATTTTTTAGGTATCCAATTAAATCATTCCATTTTCAATGGATAAATTGATTGGTAACGACTCCTTTTATTTTTGTATTCATTTGCAAGAATTTGCCGCTCCACATTGTGTCGTGCCGAGAAAGACATTGTAACAGCAAGTAATGGTAATTGTAACTATTCAGGCTATTCTTCTACTCCTTTCTTCCTGTATACACAGCCAAAGGTATCGTGGGCTAGTTCCCTCCTTTCTTCTTCTATGCGTAGCCAAGGGTGCCTTGGGCAATGTTTTTGACAACAGGGGGTGTCATGAGTGGTTGGCCAGCAAGGTGTAACCAAGGGTATCACAAGTCTGAGAGTAGGATTCGTCCCAATTTCTTGTGGTTTTGGTCAGCCAGAAAGGTGTAACCAATGGTATTACAGGTATGGGAGCAAGAGTTTCTCAGTTTCTCTCTTATCTTCTGTTATTATTGTTTGATCTCCTTATTATTAAGCTGAGAGGAAAAGGTTGTCTGTTTGGTATAATCGCCCCTAAAGATATTAAAGGAAATGGCTATCAATAAGGTAGAGCCAATTTAGATGTAAGCAGAATCTCTCTTCTTCTTCTTGAACACTGGGTGATCCAACTTTGTTTTTCTTCTTCGCTATGTCATGATTGGATGGTTTAGCATTTGCTGTTGTGTCGAGTTTCTCTTCTCAAGTTTGATGGAGTTTTGTTATTTGTTTGGTATTTGTGAGTTTGTTATTTGTAACAAGGTAAAGCTGAGGGGGAGTGTATTGCTTATTAGGTTTAATCTTATTGTTAGTGGGCTTGCACTGGTATTAGTAGTGTTAATACTTGACCTAATTATTAGTATAAAAAAGGGTATTAGATTAGTGTTTTATATCACATTATATCTTACAATAATATAATCAATGTTATTATTTAGTCATTTCTCTCTTTTCCTTCTTCTGTAACAAGAAGAAAGTATTAAATATGTTTTTAGATTTTTAGTTAATAAATACTTGTACTTTTTATTTAATAATTTCTATTTTTAATTTCTTAACATGTGTATGTTTGGATTGGTGATAAAGGATGGAATGAAGTGGAATGTAATACAATGAGTTTAAATATCATTGTTTGGTTTTTTAAAATTAAGATGAAATGGAATTACATGGAGTGGTATCCATTTCATCTCATTCCATCATAAACTCTACTTTTTCTTCCCCAAATTAGGGAGAATGAGATAGAATAAAATAAAATGACATATGTATAAAACATTTATAATTCTTATCTTCCACTCGATTGCTATAGATATTCTAAACAATGGTAAGAAATCTTTCCTCTATTTCATCATTAAATATTCAAATAATAATATAAAAATTTTATATCATTCTATTTCATTTCACTTACCATAAGTTATCCAAATATAATCACAAAACTATTTATAAGACTTACCTTAATTAGATAATAAAAATTATAATATATGAGATAAAGCAGGCAAAATGGACCAACTCGCCCCGACTCGTCCCAACCCGCTAAAATGCGGGACGAAGTAGGTTGGTTCATTTTAAGAAATGAGTTAGAAGAGTCAACTCCACCTCGCTTTAAGGTGGGTTGGTGGGTTAGTGAATTAGCTTGCATAAAAGATAAAATGAAAAAAAAAATAAACGGGTTGTGAGATCAACTCGCTTAACGACCTAAAAAATAAAAAAAAAATATAAAAAATCAAAAAATATTATAAAAATTAAAAAAAAAATAATAATGATAAAAAATTACAAACTACATATCTAAAAAATAATTTTTAAAATATCTTAATTAAATATTCAAACATAAATTATATAATATCAAAGAACTTTTCATTTATAATATTAATTGTCACTTTTTAAAAAAAAAAAAAACCAACTCGATAGGTCAATTTATCTCCATCCTACTTAACCTGCGGATTAAGCGGAGCGGGTTAAAAAAAATATAAATTCAATCATTAAATCTAACTCAAAAAAAATAACAAATTAACATATTAATCCAATAAATTAAACTCGTTTTACCAACTCTGATATGAGATAATATGTTTGCAACTATTTAGCATTATTCTATATATAAAGTCTAGACACCACCTCACGCAGAGGCAGAAGCTAAGGAAAGCCACATCTGTCATTGTGATTGCGTTACTTTGGACAAGGACTACGCTCAATCTTTTGCTTCATGCCCAAAACATATATTCCCCCCATACGTTTTTTAGAAGCAGAAAGCTCCGTTCTTTTTCATATGATTTAAGAGAGAGAGAGAAAGGAACTAGCTTAAAGCAAATGCGATCCTCTTCTTGTAAGATTCCTGTCTTCCTTCCCACCCCTTTTTCTCATAACTTTCCCTTGTTGTGATGCTTCTCTTTTCTTCTGGCTTTAAGTCCTTGGCTGGGTAAAGTTAGTCTCTTTTTGTTCTTTTGTTTCTTTTGTTTTCGTCTTCTGTGTCAATTTCAACTTTTTTCTGGGTACCCTTTTCTTCTGTGTTTCTTTTATGTCTTTGGAATGTTTCTGCACAAGTATAAACTTATTTGGAGTATACCGATTTTTTTTTTTAGTTTGAAGATGATAAGAGATATCTTACTTTCTTAACATAACACCCTTTTCAGACAGAAATTTCAAATCCCTCAACCTTTTTCAGATAATTTTTCTTTTAATTAACTGCGTGTTCATTCAATTTAACTTGTGTCAGCTCAGCTTCGTTGATGTTTGCATCAGCATCTCTTTGTGCAGTTTCATTAACTTGGATATTATTATTTCTGGTGGAGGTGCTTTTGTTGCAATTATATATGTTTTTGGAGCCTTCTGTTAATGAAAAAAATTGGACCCTCTCCTCTTTTCTGTGTACAAGCTTTATGTGGGGTCCAGCTTTTGTAATGGTAACTGGGAATTTTCTGTATGATGATAAAGTTTGTCCAATTTTATTAACAACCAAAAGGAAAATTGACTTTTTCTGAATATGCTTCTCGATGTTGCTAACATGCTTTTCTTCTTTTTCCAGGAGGTCTAAATGATGAGTTCAAAAGATTAAAAATTTTCCTTTGATCTAAGGTGTAATAAATTTAAGGATGGGGGAGCACTTTGTGTTGCTGGTTGATCGATTGATTACTGAATCAACATTAGAAGCTGCACTTGAAAGCAGAAATTCTTCAATGCAGGCTGCATCCTCGGCAGTGAATGACGCAGAAGTTGATGATCTCTCTTTGATGAAGATGGGTCTGGATGATATAAAATCTCCAAGGAAATTGGTGGAATGCAAGATATGCCATGACGAGGATGAAAATTCCAATATGGAGACCCCCTGCTCCTGTTGTGGTAGCTTGAAGGTATGGATCTTACATTTATATGTTTTGATATGTGAATTTGATAAGCTTCTTAATCTGTATAGTGTATAGTTTATTTAACACTTGAATCCTTGATATCTTTGTAAATTGAAATTTAATGAAATTGATGGATACCTTAACTTGCTTGAAAATTTTCAACTGTATGTTGCCTATTTTTCTGACATATTTTCTGTCAGCTGGTTTATTGTATTTAACCGTAAAGTTTTAGTCAATTGCTAATTCATTTATATGGTTGGACTTGGAGAGATGAGCGCAATTATAATATTTTGACTTGTGAGGTACTAAGTTACACAAAAAAGAACCCTTCCACCAAATATAACCAAAGTATTTTGTTGAAATTCTGAGGAATAAAAGTCTTTGGTAAGAGTTTGTTTAGCAAATTAATTTATATCATATAGATTTTGTCTCCATTTTATCCTTGATATCACTGGGATAAAGAAATTACAAGATGGGATCAATTAGAAGCTTGGTAATTGTAAAATGTCAAGTATTGCCTGTTTTCATTCTTTGTATTTGGCATATATGTTGTTGAATAAATTGCGCTGAGTCTCTTGATGGTAATAATACTTTCTTTTGTTCCTTCCTTTTTGAGATGTTGAACATATAATCACTTTCCATCTTTTACCATGTCATAAAGATTCGACAAGGTTTTACACTTTCCATCTGTTACCAAACTCAACTGATGTTGGTCTGATGACTCTGATCATAAGGAATGAGGATTATTTTGATATATATGGAAATTGTGCTTTAGTTCGTAGAATCATTTGAATTGATGGATATCTTGCCCCAAATTTTATTTTATCTGCCTTATACAATTGATGAGTTAAACTTGGTGCAGTTAAATTATTAATTGATTTTTGCAGTATGCCCACCGCAGATGTGTACAACGGTGGTGTAATGAGAAGGGTGACACCATCTGTGAGATATGCCACCAGGTAACTAAATTTTTCATGTTCCTGGTTCTCATCGACTTTCTACATACTTGTCCCATTGAAAATTAACGTGAGGATGTGGCATCTGGATTAGATGGCTTTTGGGAGTCATTGTATGATTTGTCAAATCATTTTTCACCAGATTTTCTGGTATAATTGATCATTTTTCAATATATTGTAAAATTCAGCAATTCAAGCCTGGTTATACAGCTCCTCCTGCACTATTTCAATTTGGTCGTATTCCAATGAGTTTCAGGTGACTTTCATGAATTTCTTTTGGCTTAATTATTTTTTTAGTCCCTCCAAATATAGCCATTTTTGGTTTTGGTCCCTTTAAAATTTGTGAACCTGTTTTGGTCTCTTTAAATTTCGAGGCAGTTGAAGTTAGTTCCTAAAATGAGGTAAACTTCACTTGTCTCGAAATTTAAAGTGACCAAAATGAGCTCAAAAATTTTAAAGGGACTAAACCCAAAAATGGTTATATTTGGAGGGACTAAAAAGATAATTAAGTCATTTCTATTTTTTGTTTTCCTATTTTTTTTCTTTTTCTTTTTTTTTAATAAATTGATCTGTAAACCATTTTTTCGCCTACTGCTTCAATGTGCTCCTATGCTTTTGATGTCAGGGGAAATTGGGAGATTTCAAGAAGAGACTTGAATAGTACTAATTTGGTTAGCATGGTTTCCACCAACCAGAATCATATTAACTCTAATTATGACCAGTATTCAGCTTCTACTGCAGGAAGTTTGATATGCTGTCGTTCAGTAGCTGTCATTGTAATCTCTCTTTCTCTACTTGTATGCGTATGTCTTTACACCTGCTAACATGTAACTGGCTGTGACATTTTTCGATCACCATTGCTTTTTATGTGCAGTTCATGATTCTACTGATTTTAAGACATACCCTTCCCCTCATAATTAGTGGAAATAAGGAGTATTCCTTTTCACTCTTTATGGTACGTATGCATATGATATGACATTTATTTCTATTAAGCACATTGATGATACCATCACTTACAAAGTTTTATTGAATTTAATTGAACTTTGATAGTTGTTACTATTTCGGACTGTGGGAATCGTTCTGCCTGTATACTTTATGGTGAGAGCAGTGACATCTATCCAGCGGCATCGGCGACAACAACGGGTAAGTTTCTACCATAGTTTGACCTTTTTTTGACTTTCCCTCAACTAACTGTATCACAGGAAGCATCTAATTACTTACAATGGAGCCTCATGTGTTCCTGCTTGGTGCTGTGTAACTTTTAGGAGCCTGCTAATACCTTGGTTAATCTATCCGACGATGAAAATGAGCAATCAGCTTTGCCACCTCAGCCTCATGTGGTTCACGTACGGTAAAAATGCTGCAGATACAGCCGTTTGTTGTAAATGTAGTATGAAAAGTTGCTCTTGGTTTGAGATGCTGCAATTTTTCTTCTAATTTATGATGCAAATTAGATGAAGACACCTTCCTTGAGAACCTTGAATCCCTTGGTAGTGCGGGCTAAATTAGTTAGAAAACACATTCGGTGTGCAACAGGTGTCATGGCTGATGGCTCAAAAGAGGCATTGCATGCCACTTCAGTTACCAAGTTCTTGTAATAGGACACCTTGTTAAGTCTTGGGAGCAGCAAGTCATAAATTGACATTGCTGTTGCTTCCTTCAGTTTGGAATTCTCCATAGTCAGAATATCTTCGCTGTATAGATAGAAATTTATATAGAGAAAATTACAAGGGTACATATCAAAGATAGAAGACTTGTGTATATTGAAATGAAAAATATGTATTTTGAGGCTTTTATTTCACTTTCGGATGCTAGCTTCCTCAATTTTCATTTGGGTTTCATGTTATCTGCATCACCACCTCATTAACTAATGAAATGCCACAGAAAATGACAATGTGTCTGCAGTACCACTCTCATTGCGTCCTTGTCACTACACACATGGTCCTCACTCCTCAGTACGTTCAACTGTTGTTAGAAACTCTGTATTCTATTGATTTCCATTATGATTCCATCCACTAGTAGATGGGCATTTGAGTTGTGCATATTCTATTGTCGTATTCAAGCCCTTAATCCGAGTCATTAATCTGGTCAAGAAATTCTTATTAAGCAATGCCTACTGAAGGCATTCTATTCTACTGAAAATATTGATGTGAGTATTAATATTTGAGTTGTTTTGGAATCAATCATTATATTTTTATATCAAATAGTATATACACTATTTTTTATACTTCATTTAATATCATTTATTATATATTTTTTTTTTCTATCACTTTCTCTCACTCAATCACATTTTTTGAAAATAGTGTAAAATGTAATAAACTCTTAAAAAAGAGTGTAAGATTATCTCTATCCTTTTGGAATCCACAATAAGAACAAAATCACCAATAAGAGAAATTAACAAGTAATGATTAGAATGAGAGTACTACGAATTGTGTTAAGTATTGTGTTTAAGCATTTATTTTTGTCTTGTCTAGAGCTATGTTTGGTGAAAGTGACTTTGACGAGTAACTTTTTAAGATTAGATATGGATCTAATCGAGAATTTGTTCACACGATTTTGGTACGATGATGAGTAATACCTTTCGTTTCAATCGCTAAAACACGCAATAGAGAAGTGGGGAGTCTCTGGTACACATAAGGCATTAAAATGGACAAAGGGAAGATTAAATGTGTTTTTGGGTTTGGTGGGTGAAGCTATATATAGAAATCCTTAGCTTTAAAAGTATGCTAAGGTAATTTACAACGGACAAGCTTCCTCAAGAAGTTATCAACAGACAAGCTTCCAAGAGAAATTACAAAGATATTTTTGGGGTGAGTTGACAAAAAGGTTAAAGGCCCAAATAAAACTGGGTCAAATCCACACGCACGTGAGACGAAATGAGGCACAATGAGATGAGTATGCACACGTATATGTATTAAGCTAAGTCGATGTCCACAATCTTAACTCAATACCACAAAATATCCACCGTTGAACCATGTCCATATTTGAACATTCATCATGAGTCTTATTTAGGCAATATGAGACTTAAGTCTTAAACATAACCACATATTGATACACTATGTTTGAAACACTCTCAAGACCTATTAAATCTAACATATTCAACATTAGTAAGTGTAAAGGCTTATTCTTTAGTGATTGACTAGTATGTGCTTCCGTAAATCTTATGTGTTTTTTTTTAATGATTTTTATATTTCTTGTGTTTATATTTTTTATTTTTAACACTTCTTTTAATGTAATTATTTGTAGGTAAAATTTGAGGTTGAAACTTAAAAAGTAATATAGTTTTAATTTGGTATTATATTGTAAATATACATATATATATATATATATGTGTGTGTAGTTTGTTTATTATATTTAATATAATTTTGTTTTTATTATAATACTTTATTTTAACAATTAATCTTTAAACTTAAAGTAACAATAAAAAATAAAATCAAATTATCCTATAGCCTATAGGGATTGTTAAAGTGTGCCGTTAAAAGGATATGTTAAGAAGAATTTATTATTATTTTTTAAATCATCATAATTACTTAAAGAAGAAAATATTAAATATTTTTTATATTTTTAAAATATTAAATGTTCTACTTTTTATTTAAATAATGTCTATTTTAACTCATTAATTGGTGCCCTAAACAGAACTCAAAAAAAAAAAACCTCCAATTGCACAGGCACAACTAGAAACATGAGAAATTCATAATGAAAATGCTGAACACCATAAGCCACCCAAGCTTCCCTAAGAATAATGGAAGCATAGAAAAATAACTTTAAAGAGACAGACAAAAAATAGGGAAGAATATCTCCATCTCTATAAACAGAAAGATAGATGGATTAAATTTCAACGAGGCCTGACCAAATATGTGTTTTAACAGATAAAAACAAGACTTAAGAGTTGTAAAATTTGAGTTGAAAAATCAATAGTGAATTGAATTAAGAAATTGTCAGAGACAATTATTTTATTAAAAAATATAAAAATTTATTAGAATATATAAATAGATATATAGATTAAATAAAAATATTAAATATTATTTACTCCTTATTAATGATCTATAAGAAAAAAATAAAAAATAATCTCTATAAATTATTAACATTTGTTTTAAAATTAAATAATTATTAGTAAATATTTAAATTAAAAGTTTAAACAACTTTGTCTTCAAAATAATACTGCTAGTTAAAAGTTATTTAAGTAAATAAAATATTTATATTTAAAAAATATAACGCTAGCCATTTTTTCAACTAGGTATCAAATTGAATGCTGAGTTTTATACTCTGTTAATTTGTTTACGCTAGCAGTAAAATCATGCTAGCCATTCAAACGTTGAAATCGGGGAAAAGAGAACAACAAAGAAAGAAGTGCATGTCAGCATGTCGTGGTAACAGCAAGTGTAGCAGGTGGCAACTGGGGAGCAGAATGCCAGAGCTAGAGAGAGAATGCAGGAGCACGTCACAAAATCGAGATTAAGGAAAAATGAGCGGGAAAAATTAATAATTAATTTCAATTAAGAACGGTCACGTGACAAGTAGAGATAGTTATATATATTGGATACATTTAGATGTCTTGTGTCTCCAGTCCTTTGTATTTAGACCTTGATATCCTCAACATGTGAATGCCCCCCTCAACAAAATTTTGAATGCGTTTTTCTGGGTGGTAGTCAAAATTGACCGCTATCAATCAATTGTATTTACAGAAGAAGGAATTGTAAAGATGAGAAGTATTACTTAAGCTGGTATAGGATGAACAAAAGCACTCAAAATGTCAGCAGTTGAAACTAAAACGGCATCTATTCTTCTCCACCAAATAATAATATACTATAGGCTCCTGTTATTTCATTCAAATGTTTGATGATACAATGTGAGCCCTACATGATAATGTAATCTTGTGCTTATTGCTTATACAGTTGCATTGATCATAAAAAATAACCCAAAATTACAGAGCAAAAATGTTATATTCCTCTAGTGCTCTATTCCCCCAAATTCCTAGGCTACACAAGATGTAACCTAAACCCAAAAACAGAAAACGAAATAAAGTAGCACACAACAATAATGATGTCCAAGAGCAAGAATTATATTCTGTACATTTCAGAGGCTTCAGAAAGGACCTTGGCAAGCTCTTTGGAGCAAGACCATAAATTGAATGACTACAAAAGCTGCTATACACCTCATATGCATGTGTGTTCTCGTCTGTTAATCCTACTTCCACATTCTCCTTGGCCTGAAACATTGTATAAAAAAAAAAAAAAAAAAACACTTCAACATCTGCAAAAGAAAAGACTCTCTCTCTCTCTCTCTCTCTCTCTCTCTCTTCCTTTTTTAATACTAGAGGCCCCAGTTGTTTTAGTTACTTTTAGAAGAGTTTATTACCCTCCTAATTATCATATGCTCTTTAAAGAGTGTAGGTGGTGGAAATGCTTCCGACTCTTCTGCTGTGACCGCCAGTACCAAGCAAGTGCTCCAAAAGCACAGCTAGCAACAGCAATTGCCAACGCAGCTCCTAAAGGCACCACAACAGCATTACTTGAAGCTATTAAATCTTCAAGAGCTCCATCCGTCCCTTCATTTCCAACAATACTCTTGTCCTTGTACAGAGAAGCAAGCATTTTTCCATAATAACTGGTCAAAAACTTAAAGACCTCATCATGGTTCCATTCAATTTTGTTGTTCCTCTGGTCATGGCCTAAGTAACAGGAAGAGCAAAGCTGCTTTGGAGGCCAAATCATCTTTGGGAATTTGGGATCACCAGTGCCTAGAGATGCTTCTTCTTTCATCAATCTTTCGTTAACCTTATTATGAGAACTCCACAACCAGAGAGCAAAGTCACGGGCTTTGTTGAAAGGACTAGAAACACTGAAAATTAAAATCAAAATTAGAAGGGGGCACAAAAGGAGCTTGAATGATACTGACATGATCAGTTCCCAATTCCTTTTACCTTGAACACATCTTGTAAAAATGTTGTCGACATTCCTCACAGATGAAGAAGTTGTGAACAAAATCACACATTGCATTAAATGTAAACTGACTCTCTCCATCCTCGATTCTCACAGAGAGTGAATGCAGAAGAACCCATAAACCACAGCTGGAAAAAGCAGAGAGAGAGAGAGAGAGATAAGAAAGGGTATACTGTCAAGATGTTACAGATATGCTTTGAAGTCCATACACTTATGCAGAATCTTAGGTTCCATAGAGAGATGAAGCTCCATCCTAGGATATACATATTTCTCAGCAAACATACAGAAGTACAAGCATTGAAACACAATCTTAGTATCCTTAGCACAATCACATTAGCCACCTTCACCATAGTCATACTCATGAACGACCAATATAATGACAAGCAAACAGCACCTCTGTTCTAATATGTAATCATTTCACCCACATCCAATAGTAAAACCAGAGACCCAAAGTTCATTTCAGGAGGGTCAAGATTGAAAAAGAACAAGAAATAGGAGCAAATTTTCTGATTATGTTTAACGTGTATGTTTGTATTATGTTTGATAGGAAAGTTAGTTTATTTAGTTTCCTTATTAATTTTTCATCCATTTATAATATATTAAATAATTAGATAAGTTTAATAATAGAATTAAATAAATAAAAAAATACAGTTATTATAACAAATTAAAGAGACATTGCTTACTAACTAGGTAAGAGAATAGTAAAGTCAAGGCATATTCAGGAATTCAAACGTATGGTGGGTCAGGCAATTATCCTCACCTCCACCTAACTCTGCTTTACTACCATCATCAAATCCAACAAACCCACTGTGATAGTGATATGACACAAAACCCAGAGCCGAAAGCTACCTAAATCCTTTATTACTTCTACCTCCATCTTCACAATAGCACAGCATTCCTTCACCACCTAGCTTTTGCAAACTTTCTCCACTAACACTGCCACAATGTATCATTTATAAGAGTCTACAAACCTAAGTCTGATTCACTTCCATTTCTTGTATTATTGGACATGCTTTCTTTATAAAATATTCTCCTTAAAGAAGAAACTAAGAAAAAAATATTCATCTAATATCTCAAGAACCTTTAAAAAAAACTTCTAATCCCTATATCTCAGTATGAAAAAAATATTCATCTAATATGTCAAAAAGCTATTCACAATCATTTTCCGCATTAGAAATGTCTAGTGGAATTCTGAATGTATCTCCCAAAGGAATTTATAGTATAGGAATTAGAAGGCCTAACTGTGACAATACCTTCTACTTACATTACTATTTAGAAATTTATTTATACTTAATAATCTTGAATGAAGAAGTAACTGTAAAAAGGGAAAAAATTAACTGATATATATCTCCCAATAAAACAATAAGTACTGTGATACAAATTGTGATGCTCAAAGACAGATACATTAACAGTACTAGGCATGAAAATTCACATATCAGAATATCCACAAGGAACATAAGAGTGAAAGTACACAATGAGAGCCAAAACTTAAATTTAAAATGAAACAAGGGCAACTGATATTGGGAGGCTGAATATGTTGATTGGATATGGACCTAGAAAAAATATGAAAGGAAAAAGATTACCTAAAGCCCCTGGTATCATTCTTACTGCCGCGGCAGAACATCTACACAAGAAAAACCAAGATAAATCAAAACAATCAGGCACTTTCTCAACAACAACAACAACAAGAAGTCAACAACAACTAAGCCTTTTCCCACTAGGTGGGGTCGGTTACATGGATCAAACGACACCATTGTACCCTATCATAAACCAATCAGGAACCTTCTCATTCTAAGAAAATTCAAAATTCAAAATTCCATGTATGAAGACAACCTTAAGAAGTATAATTAATAAAATAAGGAAACTCATTGGAAAACTAAAAATTATATATTCACAGGTTAAGAAACAGAAGATCCAAGGTCCTGCAATGAACAACTATTTGTTTAATTAAATCATTTAAGATTAGACCAAACTCAGATATGGAAGGTCAGCAATGGCAACAAAGATAATGAATGGTATCTTCAAATCCCAGAGAACATAACTACACCAACTCTGGTTAGCCAAATAACAAGGTTTGATAAATTCAAGGATTTCAGGATGGCTATATAGGCAGCTATAAATTTCTTTGAAGGATAACTGCCAAACTAAAATGCAATTTTTTCATTTAATCTACAATCGATCTAGAATTGAGATAAAATGAGCGGTTAACCATGTAATTTACCAGAAGATTAAAGCTTGCCACACAGCAGCCGCTGCCTTTGATCTTTTAAGCCAATTAGCACTCTAGCAATAATGCCATGCCAATCAATATAATTTTCATGCCTAAGTTTGACTCGCCTTCCTCTGACGTATCTCGGATCCGTGTTTTCTTGCATTGGATTTTTCAAGTATCTTGTGTTTTCCATTTTTGCCCCTTAGAACATCTACATGGTTCTAAAGATCATCCCAAACCAAAATTACCTCCATCCCCTCTCTCTGTGATAAATTAGATGGCAATCTTGGGCTTCGGACATCAAGTTATGGCTTGACAAGGCTTCCACCTCACCACGGAACCTTACCTCTAACAGGAACAACCTAAAAACAATCAAGTCCACCATTCAGCTTCTCTCAAGCGGATCTTCCGTGCTAATTTGGGACCAAGCCAAGGTTCTTTACACTAATGACACTCGGCGATTATATGGGGTTTGTCACAATTTCATGAGTCTTATTGCTCTCGTCGGTTTGATGGACCTATGTCCTTTACTTGGGTAAGGTTCATGGTGCTCGCAATTTCAATGAGTTGCTACCCCCGAACTCTCATTCTATGGGTTACCTCCGAGAATATTAAAATTCAAAATTCCCACTCTTCGGCATCTTCTTTGCTTCGGGTCCCAGAAGCAACCCTCCGGATTACTGTCCTAGCAACCTCCGGTTGATAAAAGTGCCCATAATTAATAAAATAAGGAAACTCATTGGTTGGACCAAAAATGGCCGTCCTCCACTAAAATTGCCCGTGCTATATATTCGTGAGTCCAGGTTAAAAACAGAAGATGCAAGGTCCCCCACCATTAAGTCCTTGGGTACTTGACTGCGGTGCAACCATATATCACTATTTTTTAATTCTCTAACTCATTTACCTATAATTACTTTAGATTCCCAAACACAACCCGGAAGGGATTGGCCTTGACCAAACTCAGATATGGAAGTTATGTTCCTGGTCCTTTTAATTTACTTTCTATTACAAAGATAATGAATGGTATCTTTGGCAATGTGAGTCTAATGGCCCAGAGAACATAAATACCCCTCCAACTCGGTTAGGTCATCCTAGTCTTGCCAAGCTGGTTAGGTGCCAACCTTTTCAAATAACAAGTTTGATAAATTTCGGATCAAGTGTGTCATTTCAGGATATTTGCTATATAGGGTCAAAATACTTTGTTATTTCATAGATGATTATTCTCTTTTTTAATAAAAAATAGATCGGTTTTCAATTTTTCGGAATAATGAAATCAAAACTTAGCCAAACTAAAAATGCTCATTTTTTTATAGCATCTCGTGGCGTTCTTCACATTTAATCCCCTCAATTAATCATCTTATTGAAACAACTTGAGATACCATGGTCATGCCCTTTCGTTTTTAAGCGGTTCTCAACCATGATTAATTTACCAGAAGATTAAAGCTTTGTTCCACACACCCCAGCCTCGTGTCTTCGCGACATGTTTTGTCCATCTTTTGACAAGCCAATTAGCACTCTATCAAATGTGTTTTTCTTGGTTACCATCGGTCTCATTATCGCCAAAGCATTATCTAGTATACATTCTTCGAGTCTGTTCATTGCAATCAGGTCCTTCCTACTTTTCCTCCTCTTGTCCCTGTGACCACTATCACCACCTTCTCCTATTGGTGCCCCTGGTCCTACCCCCTCTCCCGGGTTTATCGTCGTCACTCTAACCACCACCACCACCATCACGTTGTAGAGATTACTAAAGCTCCTTTGGACTCTCATCCAAAGCACCACCTCCTTTACCTCAAACCCTTTGCCTCCTCTACAAGTCCGAGCCTTCCCATTAATGCTTAAAAGGTATTAGATCCACTCGCTTAGTTAATCTCGGTTACCATAATTATGCTTGCCTTTCCACTTTGTCTTCTCGTGTCTATTCCTAAATCAGGTGAGGGCGACAAGCAATGATTAATGAAATGTGTGCACTCTGTCATTTGTCTCATATAATATAATTGCCAATCCAGAATTCGACACTTTCTCCCCGGTACTTTGTCTTTCATTGCATCTTCATCTCACCTATCAAGAATGTTTTCTTCACAATTATGAACAGGGACATTGATAATCCAATCCCGGGCTTGGTTTGGTCGATTCGATCTTGTTGTGCGGCGGTTTAAGATATTGTGAGTATCACTGCAGATTCAGATTTTTTGTATGTGGATGACATTTATCATCAAATCTATCTACTCTTGGCAAATTCTAATTTCTTGGGAATTGATGGTTCACTACTCATTATGTTAAACGTCACAAATAACACATTGTTTTACCATCTCACTTTCTCATGGATAAACCATCTTCTTGTTGCTTCTCAAAGTTTCTAAACTCACCTTGTGAGATGATATCCGAATATATTACTCCGGGAAAAAGGACACACTCGGATAATACTCGATTTTCTCATGATACAGAAATAAGAAACAAAATGTGGTTGCAAGATCACTATGATTTTATTGCGAGGCGTTTGTTATCTTCTTAAAGGTTTATGCGTTATGCAAATGACTTATATGGTGTCTATGGAGGAGAGATAGGCTGTCACTTTATCGGAGAAAGATTTTGTCCATCTTTCAAATGATCAGGGTTTGTCCTTATATAAGTCTTTGAGAGGTCCTCGGATAAACTATAGGATTGTTTCTCCAGCTTGAGGGGAGTGTTGAAAACGTGTAAATATCTTTTGTATAAATTTAAAATCGAATCATAACTTTTGAGCATTATAATTACAATGTCGTGGTTGAACAAAGAACCACTATGTTCAATTTCAACAAACCAACTCACGATGACAACTCTACTCTTCTACAAGAAACCGCCTCTAATGCTTAGGCAGCTTAGCATTAAAATGTCAAATCAAGGACAACGTCCTGTGTCATTTTGTCTCATATAATTGCCACTCCAGAATTCCTACCTTGTCTTTCATTGCATCTCTCACCTACATACAGTTATGAACAGGGACATTGATATTCAATTTAAGATATTGAGCATTGCAGATGCAGATTTTTTTTTTCAAATCTACCTACTCAAATTCTAATTCGGTATGGTTCACTACTCATTACGTTAAATGTCACAAATAACATATTGTTTTACCATCTCACTTTCTCATGGAAAAACCATACCCTTCTCAAAGTAGTGACAGATATCTGAATAACAAAAAGGCTAAGATTTTCTCATGATACAGAAATAAGTGCACTATGATTTTATGGCAGTGTCTGGTTTATGCAGTTATATGGTGTCTATGGAGGAGGAATGGCCATCTTTGTCAGGGTTTGTCCTTATATTTGTTATGGGATAGGATTGTGTTTCGGGAAACATACATGTAAAGAACTTTTGAGCATTATAATTACAATGAGGGAACAAATAACCACTTTGGTGGTTATAATCAACATGAAATGAAAAACCAAAATGAAAAAATAATCCCTCAGAGTAGTTATTTGTTCCCTCATTGTAATTATGCTTCCTTAAATCTTTTATTGGCAATTTTGGTAATATATTTTCTTTACTGATCCATAAATTTTTAGCCACTTTGACTCACTGCTTTGTTTTTCTTTTAAAAATTAATATATTCTTTTATCCATGAGTTGCTTTCTCTCTCTCTCTCTCTCTCTCTCTCACGCACACACATACACACACAAACTCCCTCACTCACACACATACACACACAAACTCCCTCACTCACTGTCGCTCTCAAAAAAATAATAATAATAATAATTACTGAAGACACCAAAAATTCCTGATCATATATAAAGTAAAACAATATTGAGAAGAAAATTTAAAGAATGAGCTGACCAGGTTTGGATAATGAAAGAAATGCTTATAATGCTAAATCTTCTTCTTAGACATTATCATGAAGGCATTGAAGACTGTTAAGGACCAACCCTACTAAAAGTTTAAACCGTTTGGTGTAGGCCCAAGAATAGTTTTATATGTCTAGAACACACCCTCATCCAAGAGCCCTTTGGGCCCATTTTACCTTGTGCTGAAATTTAACTTAATTATGAAGAATGGATGCGGCAAGGATCGAACTCTTGACCCTTGGTCATAGAGGCTTTGATAGCATGTCTAAAACCAATTACCCTAAATGCTAAAGCAGTTAAGTAGAGACCCAGGAATGGTTTTATATCTCTAACAAGGACTAATCATGGGACACAAATACATATAAAGTATTAAAGAAATTGAAAGGTCCACTGACATTTGAGGGGGGATTAAAATATCTGCATTTTTTCTTAAAGAAAAAAAAAATCATTAGAGGATACTTGCAAATACTTCATAACAAGTAGTGAGATCCTACACTCAGTAACACTTCAACAACAAATTAACATAAAATGGTAACTTGCAAAAAGAATAAGAATGTTAATAAATTTTGGTTATTGTGAATAGATCTTTCAAAGACTCATTTGATAACAGTAGGCCAACAAAAAAAAATAATTAACAGAAATGTTAAAAGGTTTAATACAACTATAAAAGTATTGAAATCCTACCCAGTATCCACGAGGTACATCTTTTCCACAAATCTGTGAGCTCCTCACTGAACCCTTATCATCTTCCTGCTTATTAGCTGACCACAAATCTGTTGGGTACAAGTCATCAAAGCTCACAAGTAATTCTGCAGTACCCTTGCGGCATCTGAAACAAATAATCCATATCAACAACAACAACAACAATATGTACAACCAGAAGAAAGGTACAATAATAGTTTCATCTTACCTCCTAGAAGGATGATGAACAACCAGAAGCAGAAGAAACTTTATAAGTGAAGCACGAGTGCCTGGTTTTATCATCTACAGAACAGAAAGTATGTGTTCTATCATCCAATAGAATGATTACAAACCAAAAACTAATCAGGGAGAAATTATGATAATCTACCTTGTGCTCTAAGATGATGTCAAAAGCTGCTGAAGTTGCCTCTTCAACATCATAAATAGCTCTTGCAATCTTTCAAAGTCGGGCATATCATGTGTCAACATTTTAAATTATAAAAGTTAACTTTGATTTAGAACAAAAGAAAATCAAATATAAGGCTACGTGAAGAAAGGACCTGTCCTGGGTCTGACATATTGGATGAAAGATGCTCATTTTCAAACTTCTGATCATCCAGGCCAAATGAACTGTAACATTAAGATGAACAATATGTTACAAACCAGAAAAAAAAATTTAAAAAGAAAAAAGAATAGAAGCTAAATTTATGACAATCTGTGTGTTTCATCAGAAACAACTGAAATGCTTCGTCATAATTCTAGACTCTTGGACTAAGGTAATTTGATTTTTTTATACTGCTTAGTTTCTAGTGCTTGAATGATTTATCATAGTAAAATTAAAATATATCCCAAACGTCTATGACACTGGATGCTTATGCATTCATCATTTGTATATATCTCTCATTGATTATGTTAAAAAATGCTAATAACATTAAGTTGGCAAATTGCAAATCACTGCACTGCCTGTGTCAAATGTTAGAGCCTAGCCAAGTGTAAAACTTCCAACAGATTGTGTTACAAGATTCCATAAAGTTGAAGCCAATATCCGAATGATTTTTAGTATAATATTAATATGAAAGATCTTAGTGGCCTATTTTGTCAGCTTTCAAAGGAGGCGTACAAAGTAGGTGTCAGAAAGTGCAATTGTCCAAGCTTTGTAACAATCACTTCTTTGATTTGTTGACTAGTAGTTTCCCAAATAATGGGGAATGATTGGTTTTAAAAACATTATAACCTTTTAAAAGCTGCACCAAATTGGACCTTATAAACTTCTTGAAAGACTTATCAGGCTCTAAATCTCTCTCTCTCTCTCTTTTTCCGATAAAAGAAGAATTATTAAGATTACGATGAGAAATACAAAGGAGGATAAAAACATCCTCCTAGAGAAACATTAGCTCAAAAGGGCTCTCCAGTCCCTCTGTAAATCCATTACAGAAGCACTCCAGAAAAATCCATGAGCTGAAACCCAAACGGGAGCCAAAGAAAATATTCTATTCCACAAAAGTTTAGATAGGAGAAATTTCTAATTAAGAAAAACATTGCCATTTCGCTTCAGCCATGAACACCACAAACTGCATACTGCCAATGGATCTTATACCGCTTTTTGTTGCGAAAAGCCTCTAAAATGAATAGTTGAAAAATGGTCTAAAAAGGCTGTACAAACCCACAGCTAATCAAAAATGCCAATAAGCATATTCAAGAGTTGCCAAGTGTTTAGTGTAACTATTTGTCTGCAAACCAAAAGCATAACATTAGAAGAAGTAACCCTTGTGGGGTGTATGAGTCAGCAACAGATTGTTCACATTATTAATTTATGAGGCCCTAAATCTGGTCAAAGGTTACTGAGATTTGTTAAAAATGTTACATCTACATAACTGTCACTTGCTACAAAGTACAAAACAATGAGAACATTCTTGCAAATCAAGATATAGAACAAGAGAAATTCTCTTTTAATGCATCTCCACATATTAAAATTAAAATGGCAGAACATTTTTCCTTCAAATCTTTTGGCCAGAAGTTCAAGGGACACGACAGAAATTTTACAGTCCACAATGTTGATATTCTGAATTCAAGCAAGGTATGGGACTTGAGTCCCATATTGGAAGTATGGGATTTCGGTGTGGGGTTTATATGGCCTTGGGCTCTCCAACCATAATGGCTAGCTTTTGTGATGTGCCTCTCCTAAGGTTCATATCAATTGGTACCAAAGCCTTCCACCATGTCTCTCAGTTGCAAACGAGCGGCACGGGTGATGACGCCAACATTGCAATGTTCGCCCGGGACTAGTCGATGTATCTAGTTTTCTCCCGCGTTAGGTTCCCAGTGTGGTGGAATGTTAGGATTCAATTGCAAGGTATGGGACTTGAGTCCCACATTGGAAGTATGGGATTTCAGTGTACGGTTTATATGACATTGGGCTCTCCAACCACAATGGCTAGCTTTTATGGTGTGGTTCTCCTAAGGTTCGTATCAATTAGGAGATGGAGACATGGAGAAACTGCTCACGTTAGCCATGCCCAATTTTGACTTGCCATTTGTGATAGAAGCGGATGCCTTTGGTTATGGAAACAAAGGTTCTTATGCAAACAGACCACTAGCATTTATTAGTCAAAATTTGATCCGAGAAGACAAAGGTGAAATCAATGTATGATAGCGTAATAATCCTTGAAAAAATGCAAAGGCATAATACTAGGGCCATCATTTCATCATCAGCTGTATTAGTTAAATTTTTGTTGGAGCAAAGGGTGCTCTTTGAGGGAACAGTTAAATAAAAAGCTCCTTGGATATGACTTTAAATCAATACAAAAGAGTGGAAAATAGGGTGGCAAGATGCCCTTTCGCGGGTAATGGAATATAAAGCTATGTCCCCAATCATGATTTGATGGAATTATTGGAGGAAATACTCAAAGATGATCGGTTGAGAGGATTCAGGATTTGATGCGAAATCCATGTCCCATCCTCATGGGAAGTCTAAAGGGTGCTTATGGTATAAGGACCGCTTGGTTTTACCTCCCAAGTCAGGATCCCTTTTCTCTTGCAAGAATTCTATTCTTCCCCATGGGGTGTGCACTTTGGGGTAACTAGAACTTATAAAAGACTAGCAAATGTTTTTTATTGGCATGGTATGCAAAAGGATATTGAGCAGTTTGTGGCTGGGTGTGCTACTTGTCAGCAGAATAAACACTAAGCTCTTAATCAGGCCAGGTTACTTCAACCATTACCAATCCCTGCTCATGTATAGGATGATATCTTGATGGACTTTATATGTGGATTACCCAGATCTAAAGGTGTTCATGTTATTCTAGTGGTGGTGGATCGATTAAGTATATCACCAAATTTCATTCCTCTCAGTCATTCGTATACTGCAAAAGAGGTGGCAGCTGTGTTTTTTAAGGAGATAGTCCGCTTACATGGGTTCCCCTACTCCATAGTTTCAAATAGGGATTGCATCTTTATCAGTCAGTTTTGGCATATCATCCTCAAACGGATGGCCAAACGGAAGTCACTAATTGAACCATTGAAATGTACTTGCGATGCTTTGTGAATGATCACCCAAATCAATGGGTGAAGTGGTTGGCCTAGGCTGAATTTTGGTTTAACTCTTCTTACAATGCCTTGATACAGATGAGTCCTTTCAAGGCCTTGTATGGAAGGGAACCACCTTCAATCATCAAGTACAGCAAAAGTACACCTAGTAGTTGCAAAATTTAAGGCCCGATAAGATTTTGGATGAGCTTAAACTGAACTTACTCAAGGCTCAGCAGCGGATGAAAATTCAAGCTGATAAGAACCAACGGGAAGTTGAATTTGAGGTGGGGGAGATGGTCTATTTGAAGGCTCAACCTTATCGGTTAAGGTCTTTGGCTAGACGCGTCAATGAGAAATTTAGTCCTCGTTTCTATGGCCCTTACAAAGTGGTGGAGAGGGTAGGAGTGGTGGCCTACCGTTTAGCATTGCCCACAACTACAAGAGTTCATCCCATTTTCCATTTGTCACAGCTTAAGAGGGCATTGCATAATGATTTCCCAAGCCAGCAGTTACCCAGTTTTTTGTCCAAAGATTGGGAATTGCAAACTGTTCGTAAAAGCTGTTCGAAGGCTTTTGAATGGCACAACTGAAGTTCTGATCAAGTGGGCTAATTTACTAGCCCATGAGAATACTTGGGAGGATTTTGAAGTGATTAACAGCGCGTTTCCTAATTTTCACCTTGAGGTCAAGGTGAAACTGCAAGGGAAGGGTATTGATGGGCCTTTAACCCACGTTTACAAGAGGAGAGGTAGAAAGAAGGGGAATGGGCTGGGAATAAATACATAACAGCCAGAAATAAATGCAATAAATACATAACAACCGGGAATAAATGCAATAAATACATAACAGCCAGGAATAAATGCAGAAGCAACTGTCAGTCAGGAATAAATACATAACTTGTGAAGAGGTTGCGTAACAGCCATAAATGAATGTAGGAATAAATGATAATGATATACCACCAGCAGGTGGGTTATAAATGGGTAGGGAGCAGAGTGAAGGGGCAGGCTGAAATTTAGGGAGGAATTGGGAAGGGGTTGGGACGTCTATGTTCTTTGCAGGGCTCCCATTGTTTTCTTTAATTATCCGTTTCTGCAATTGTACCTGAAAATTCTCTAATTGAAGAGGTCTTCCTCTGAGTTTAGGAGCTAGTCTCCCAACATTTTTCTACCTATAATTTTCAGTTCCTATCACATGCAATAGCAATAAATGCATGTATACCTCGTACCTTCCCAATTGCTTGTTGATCCAATTAAGCAACCGATCAGCCGTGCGTGCATCATCAATCTGATGTATCTCGCTTTTCTCTTGTTTAGGTTCCCAGCCACCAGCAACAAATTTAAGAGGGCCCCCCCAAAAGAGCATGGGATAATGACCAACAGAAAACTTATCACAGAGTTTAGTATTTATCTGTGCTGCCAAAAAAAATCAAAAGAGAGGGACCAATCACCAAACCATGTTTTACCAAAAAATAACAAAGTTTCAAATAAACAGAACCTATTTCAAAATTTGATAACTACAGGAGTGGGAACAACGTATGATAGGTATGAATTTGAAAAAATCAAGCAAAGCTAGGGAAAATGAATATCAGCTGTATTATTAAGAAACTCTTGAGTTAAATAAAAATGATGTCCTTTTAACAATAAAAAATATAAAGATAAAAATAAAAATTATGTCCCCAATCATGTAAGATGTAAGCCAAAAGAACTGAAGGATTCAGGATTTAAAAAATATGTTCTCATGGGAAGTATTTAGATTCGCTTTACTGGATTTTATATCAAAGCTGAATTAATATGCATTTCACACCCACAGTGTTATTACAATATAATATAACAGCTAATACAAAAAACTGAACTATTTTGGTTTTACCATTTGTTGTGCTAATTTCTAAATACATTTATAGTTGCAGTTCTACATTCTATCTCTCTCTCAAGCATGCGCACACTTGAGTAGGGCCTAATTGCTAAATTTCAGAGTCATAGCCCAGAGATTTTTTCTTTTTAATTTTTTTTTTATTTTTTTATGTTTAAGGATATGTATCCATGAAGGGCTTGCCAATGCTTTTAAATACAATAGTTTAGTAATTCAATAATGAGGGCATCCATTCTATCAAATTAATCAACTTTATTTTGCTTCAGAAACACATTTTCCTAATAACAAACACAAGTGAAACTTCATTGAAAGACAAATATCTTTCAACACGAGAGCAGGTAACTCCTTTTGTATAAACATCAAACCTCACCTTATGAAAAATTTAAGATAAGATATATGTACCTTTAATGCACAATCTACCCTTGTCATTAATATGATTCCTGGATGCACTGCATCAGGTCCATTAAATAACCTTGCAACCTTTTCATAGTGAGGCTGCATGATAAATTAGAGAGACTAATGATGAGTTTAAATAATTCATTCAAAAAAGCCTCAAGATTTAATTACATATTTTAGCAAACAATACCTTATAATTCCTGCAGGCAGGGCACCTTGGCAGACAAGTAAGGAACACAAGGAAAATTAGAATTTATTGGTACACATAAATGCTTATAAATCTACCTAAATGCAGAATATAATTTGCAAAACAATTTATTATAATGCAAAAATTTAAGTTCAACCATATAGATTGCAGAGAAACACTAGTAAATATTTTTCGTTTCAAATTTTCGTTCCTAGATTAAGATCATAACTAGGACTAGAAATGTCAGAAACCGAAGTAAAATAATATGCTCCTCAAACATACAAAGAGAAAAGAATTGTTTTTTTAGGGGAGGGGGTGGATCGAAAGATTGAAGTTGAACAGAGGAAAATTACTAGTTCAACTTTGACCACAAATAAGTCAATCATTCCTTTCATGAAAAAGAGCACATGCATGAATCCTAGGATAAAACTACTAGAATTAATCTTATTTGATGTCATTTTGATATATTTTTAGCTAAAATAAATAGTTCTAGCATCCAGACTTCTGAAATATACTAGACTTCTAAATTGCAAACAGATATAAATGAGGCAGATTTGAATAACAATGGGGATTTAAGTTTTCCTATACAGTAATTTCATTAACAGGCAGGGGTGAGGGTGGGAACTAATAAGATACGCATTCAATCATCATCTCTCACATTTACTGCCTTGTCACTAAGCATTTTATGAACTGGGCTCTTTGCAGCTGGGAACTATGATATATTATACCAATAGAGATACAGGTCATATGGAAGATTGAAGATTACAGAAGATTCTGGTCAAATCAATCCTTAATTGGGCTGATTGTGTTTGATACTGTGGAAAACTATGTTGGACAGTGGTTTCTATGTTGGACGGTGGTTCCTATGTTGGATGGGGGCTTCTTGTGCTGTTCCCACGTTTTTTAATGTTACATTGTTTTTAGCGTTTTAATGTTGCTTTAATATTGCTTATTTTCTAGGCTTGATTAGTTTGCTTTTCTAGGGACTAGTTTAAATGTAGAGCTCCCTATATATCATTGTATATATTTTCAGTAGTATATGTTTGGATTGGTGAAAATGAGTGGAATGGAGGGGAATGGAATAGAATAGAGATATGTTCCATTGTTTGAGTATGTTAAAAAAGGATGGAATAAGATGGAAGTTGGTGGGATGGATTCCATCCCATCCCACCAAAAACCACCAATTTTCTTCCCCCCCAATCTGAGGGGTATGGGATGGAATCATCTTTTTTATTATTATTATGTTTAGGATTCCATCCCATCTCACTAAAAACCATCCACTTCCCAAACAATAGAGTGGTAACTTTCCTCCATTCCATCCTAAAATATCCAAATAATAGAATGGTATTTTTATCTCATTCTATTCTATCTCATCCCATCCCATCCCATTCCATTCC
Source organism: Ormosia semicastrata (assembly GCA_029884595.1). Classification (NCBI taxonomy): domain Eukaryota; kingdom Viridiplantae; phylum Streptophyta; class Magnoliopsida; order Fabales; family Fabaceae; genus Ormosia; species Ormosia semicastrata. The sequence goes on along the minus strand of JAQQTO010000053.1, from coordinate 27,835,316 downwards.
ATCAATTACTAAATATCCAAACATAGCCTAAATAATAATAAAAAAAGAGAAAACTATTCTCTGAACCTTTATGGTATCAAAGCAGACTCTTAAAACTCAAAAATAATTCCTGCTATGGCTTCCGAAATTAGCAGCCCATCCAACTTCACCTCTACTGTAGAGGACGTTGTCTCTCAATCCCATATAACCGAGAGTTCCGTCATTCCTATCACGGGACACAAACTCAATGGGAAAAACTATCTCCAATGGTCTCAATCTGTTCTCATGTTCATCAGCAGTAAAGGGAAGGATGATTATCTTACTGGTCCTGATGCTCCTCCTTCCAAGACTGATCCTGGATACAAGCAGTGGAAATCCGAGAATCACATGGTTATGTCCTGGTTGATCAATACCATGAATCTTGAAATTGGCCAGAACTTTATGTTTTATTCAACTGCAAAGGAGATCTGGCACAACGTCAAAGAATCCTACTCCAACAGTGAGAACACGTCTGAACTATTTGAGATCAAAGGTATTCTTCACAACCTCCAACAAGGAGAAACTTCTGTAACCCAGTATTATAATGTTCTTACCTGGTATTGGCATCAACTTGATATGTTTGAAACCATTACCTAGGGCTGTCAAGAAGATAAAAAGAAACATAACCAAATTGTGGAGAAAGAGAGGATTTTTAAATTTTAACTAGGCCTCAACAAAGACCTTGATGAAGTAAGAGGAAGGATTCTTGGAAGCAAGCCTTTGCCTTCCCTCTGAGAAGCTTTTGCAGAGGCTAGAAGAGAAGAAAGCAGAAGAAAGATCATGATGGGGAATCAAGGACCTACCAATACTACAAAAGGTTCTGCCCTTGCAGTTCGTGGACATCTCAATTAAGAGGGTGATAGCAGGCCACGCAAAGGGAGACCATGGTGTGATTTATGCCGCCGTCCTGGACACACAAAGGAGATATGTTGGAGAATTCATGGCAAACCAGCTAATTGGAAACCAAATAAAACATAGTTTGATCGGGATAGCTGCGGCTACAATGTTATCACAGAAAATAAATCAGCCACTGAGACTACACCCTTTAGCAAAGAACAATTAGAACTCCTCCAGAAGATGATAAACCAAGCCAGCACCTCCATTATTGGATCCGGATCAACAACTGGAAAAATTGTTTTTCCAACGGCTCTAAACAGCAAAGTTGAACAAGGAAATGCTTGGATGATTGACTCAGGTGCCACGGATCATATGACTAGTAATGCCTCTTTATTTAATTCCTATTTGCCTTGCTCTGGGAATTTTAAAGTGCGGATTGTAGATGGGTCATTATCTACTATTGCAGGTATTGGTTCCATTGTTGTGTCTGAATATTTAACCTTTGAATATGTCCTCTTTGTTCCCAATTTGTCATGCAATCTGTTATCTATCAATAAACTTACCAAAGACCATAAATGTGTTGCTAAATTTTTCCCTTCCCATTGCTTATTTCAGGATTAGGACTCGGAGAGGAAGATTGTCAATGCTAAGGAGTGTGCAGGTCTCTACCTTCTCCATATGCTTGGTACCCCTGGAAATCAAACTCGGACAGCTCATTGTGCTTCTGTACCAGTCTCTTCCAATAAAGATTTTGTGTCTGCCAAACTCTTGATGATATTATGTTATGGCATTTTAGACTAGACCATCCTAGTTTCATGTACCTAGCAAAGTTATTTCCATCCTTATTCATCAATAAAAATTCAAGTTTGTTTCACTGTGAAATTTGTCAACTTGCTATACATACAAGAAACTCTTTTCCAGTTCACACTTATCAACCCTCTCATCCATTTTCAATAATTCATAGTGACATCTGGGGGCCTTCCCGTGTTACAAACATCTCTGGCACTAGGTGGTTCGTCTCTTTGGTTGATGATCACATAAGGGTTACTAGGGTGTATCTAATGAAAGAAAAATCAGAAGCTAGACCAATATTTTAGAAATTTCACTCCATGATCCAAAATCAGTTTCAAACAAACATCCAAATTCTTAGAACTGATAATGGTACTGAATACTTTAATTCGGCTCTTTGGAATTACTTAGCTGAGAAGGGGATTGTCCACCAAAGTTCTTGTGTTGATACTCCTCTACAAAATGGGAGGGCAGAAAGGAAAAATCATCACCTTCTTAAGGTTGCCTGTGCCCTTCTATTTACAGCTCATCTACCTAATTTTATTCACGTTCTTAATGATACCTACCCCAAAAACAAGCTCATCTCTAACTTACCTCTCAAAGTTTTTGGTTGTTCAGCCTTTGCTCATATCTCTCCCCCACCTTAGGAGCAAACTTGATCCAAAGGCTATCAAGTGTGTTTTTCTTAGGTATTCTCTAACTCAAAAGGGGTATAAATGCTATTCTCCTGATAAAAAGAAATTTCACAATTCTTTAGACGTCATATTCTTTGAGAACCAGCCTTTCTACTCCAAAACCCATATTCAGGGGTGGATTCTATTCACTAGTAAGGACAATGAATATCAGTTTTGGCAAATTGAGTGTTTTTTCTGCACTTGTCATAGAACCTATCAGTGAGACAGCACCTATTCTTGATCATATCAGTGAACCTGTCCAGAATATTGGTCCAGAAGTCAAAAATCACAGAGTTTTCTCCAATGTTTATTCTAGGAGACTGAAAACACATAGAGAGATAGGGCATTCAATCCCTCCTGAGCCTTGTCAGGAAACTTATCTGAACCCTGATGCTGCAAATCCAAGTAATATTGAGGTCCATACTACCCCTATTTTATTGCTTTACAATGATCTTGATATTCCCATTGCCCAAAGAAAGGGAGTGAGGTCATGCACTCAACATCCGATATCTAAGTTTGTCTCTTATGAACATCTTTCACCTAGATATCATGTTTTTATCTCTAGTTTGTCTTAGATAGAAATTCCACACAATATTCATGAAGCTATGAGAGATCCAAAATGGAAAGAAGCCATCAATGCAAAAATCTGTGCACTTAATAAAATGGCACTTGGGATATCACCAATCTACCAGAAGGGAAAAGACCTGTGGGTGTAAGTGGATTTTCAATGTCAAGTGTAATGCATATGAGAGCATTGATAGATACAAGACAAGACTTGTTGCAAAAGGCTACACTCAAACCTACGGAATTGATTACCAAGAAACTTTTGCACCTATAGCCAAGTTAAATACAGTCAAAGTTCTTCTCTCCTTGGCAGCAAATCTCGATTGGTCACTTTATCAATTAGATGTCAAGAATGCCTTCCTAAATGGGGACCTAGAAGAGGAAGTCTACATGGAAATTCCACCTGGGTTTGAGAACAAGACTAATGTCAACAAAGTGTGCAAATTGAAGAAATCACTATATGGTCTCAAACAATCACCTCGAGTTTGGTTTGACCATTTTGCACGAGCAATCAAAAGATATGGTTATATTCAAGGGCAATCAGATCACACTCTCTTTGTTAATCATACATCAGGAGGGAAAATCACTATCCTTATTGTGTATGTTAATGATATTATCCTCACAAGAGACAATCATAAGGACATGAAGAAACTAAAAGCCGTTCTAGCCAATAAATTTGAAATCAAGGATCTTGGCAAACTACAATATTTCCTTGGTATGGAAGTGGCTTGCTCAAGCAAGGGGATTTCTATTTCGCAGCAGAAATACACCCTTGATTTACTCAAGGAGACTGGTATGCTTGGCTGTAAACCGGCGGATACACCTATGGATCCAACCTCCAAATTGGGCATGAAAGAAAGTACTCCGGTTGACAAAGGAAGATATCAAAGACTTGTAGGAAGACTCATCTAATTGTCTCACACAAGACCTGACATTGGTTTCTCAGTTAGTGTTGTAAGTCAGTTCATGAATAATCCAACGGAGGAACACTTTAATGTTGTTTACAAAATCTTGAGGTACTTGAAAATGACACCAGGGCAAGGCTTATATTTTAAAAGAGGACACAACAAAGAAATTGAGATTTATTCAGATGCAGACTGGGCAGGATTGATAACAAATCGCAGATCCACTTCTGGCTATTACGCCTATGTGTGGGGAAATCTGGTAACTTGGAGAAGCAAGAAACAATCTATGGTTGCCCGCAGCAGTGCTGAAGCTGAATTCCGAGCAATGGCACGCAGCATATGTGAAGGAATGTGGCTAAAATGATTACTTGAAGAATTGAAGATCATATATGAAAGGTCAATAAAATTATTTTGTGATAATCAAGCTACAATCAGCATTGCTAAGAATCCTGTTTATCATGACAAGACCAAACATGTGGAGATTGATAGACACTTCATTAGGAAGAAAATTGAAGAAGGAATCATTAAAATGGTCTACACTCCTTCAAGTCTTCAACTGACATTCTCACAAAGGCTTAACCAAGAATCAACTTTGACAAATTAGTTTCCAAGCTGGGAATGATCAACATCTACTCCCAGCTTGAGGGGGCGTGAAGATTACAGAAGATTCTGGTCAAATCAATCCTTAATTGGACTGATTGTGTTTGATATTGTGGAAAACTATGTTGGACGGTGGTTTCTATGTTGGATGGTGATTCCTATGTTGGGCGGTGGCTTCTTGTGCTGTTCCCACGTTTTTTAATGTTACATTGTTTTTAGTGCTTTAATGTTACTTTAATATTGCTTATTTTCTTGGCTTGATTAGTTTGCTTTTCTAGGGACTAGTTTAAATGTAGAGCTCCCTATATATTGTTGTATATATTTTCAGCAGTAAATAATAATAAAAAAAGAGAAAACTTATTCTGAACCTTTAGAGATTTATAATATGAATATATTCACCACATAGCTCTTGAAAGGGTAGGAATATAGTTCAAAAAAGAATTTATAAAAATAAAAAATGGGAGAATTCCAAAAAAAGAACTTCTGGTGAAAATGTCATGTAGGAAAAGCATGTACTTGAAGTGATTATTTAAGCAAATATATTATGCACAGTAACTGCTCCGAGTGGTTCTTTTTTCCTTCGAGAAATAATTTATTGACAGAAGTTACTTTTCAGAATTTCATTAAAAAAAATTAGCATAAAAATAAGTTTATAATACAATAGATGATATTATGATCTCAAGAGGTGAGGACTACCATAGATGCTATAGCATATAATCCATAGCATGATAGCAAGATAAAGATTGAAAAATAAAATATTCCTGTAGATATCATTCGTAAGCTATATGGTATCTCAAAGTAAGATGATGGTGCAAGTGCAAAACAAGCACTCAACATGAGAGAAAACAGGGAAGAAAAAATTAAAAGTGAAGAAGGAAGGCAACTATGGGCTGAATCAAGTGAGAAAGATGGAAGAGAAGGAATGAAAAAAAAAATGAAACTGACCCATATGTTCAAAAGAATCAAATTATAAGAAGGGAGATTGAAAACCATAAATAAAACCCAGAGCCTTATGCAAGATATAAATTACGTCACCCACAAAAATATTCTATAGATGTATTCCAACAGCATCCCAGAAGCATGTTGAAAGAATACAATGTAGTTTAGTAAATAGAAGTATAAAGTAAATTTAATTAAGAAATAGAGGAGTATTAAAATCTAATGGAGGTTTTGGAGTGCCTATTCTTTCTAATAGGTTGGATTGGTAACTATTTCATCCTAAGCGGCAACACTAAAATCAACTACAAATTTAGGCCTTGCTTAATAGAGGCGTAAAGGAGGAAGACACAAAGTGAATGGAATAAAAAGGGCCACTTTTAAGTGAAAACTTGACCTATCCCACTAGATTTTCCTTAACTTTTCCTTGTTCAGTTCATAGCCTGAAATTCAATCACACAAACCATTACATTAGCTCACCTGAATGTTTTTCTACAGCTCCAATCACCTTTAATTAAATCAGATTTTATACTAGAAAACAATATCTCAAAGCAAAAGCAAATTCAACAAACAAGTCAACCAAATTTTCCAAAAGCATTGCAATGCTATATCTAGCTAAAACTACAATTATGAATTCATCTCCCCTCACAATTATTATTGCAGATCTAATTTGTTGGTTAAAGGGTCTTTCACCTTCCCTCCACTTACCCCAAAATACATCACTCCCATCATTCAAGCACAATCCATAAAACCCAAAACTTTTCAATACCCATATGAGAATTCAATCATTAAAGCAATTCCACAAATATAGAGACACATAAATATGAAAACATTTTAGGAAAGACCACTAACCAATGTGCAAAGAATTCAACAACAGAGAAAGTAGCAGGCGTATCCTTCAAAACGGCATCAAAATTCGTTGCATTCAACTCAACGGCATAATCTGAAAGATCACCATTTTTATCATTGCTGTTGACCTCTCGAAGAATCGAACGACGTGACACCAATGAAGAAACCTCAATGGCAGCATTGCAATTCACAGAAAGCAAGCTCAGAATCAGACTCAAATGCAAATACATCCCAGGCATGGAAACTGGCAGATCACAGAGCCCAAACAAGAGATAGAGAGAGAAGAAGTAAAAGTATGTATGAGCAACAAAGTTTAGTGGGTTGTTGGCAAATTCTGAAGAAAGTTGAGGTTTTCGAAAGTAGGGGTGGAGAGAGAAATGGATCTGTTAGTTATTTTTTTGTGTGTGTGTTAGTTTTGGAGGAGCTTTTTGAAGCTTTTGTTTGTGACTTTATGGCTTATGATGGTGATGGGCTTTAGGGAAACATGGACCGGAAAAACAAGGGGTGTGAATTATGTTGGCTTCTGGAGATGGCGGAACCACGGTGTCAACACCAAAACGTTTGAAATGTTTCCATTTTCTTCTTCTTCATGTTTCATTGTTTCTTACCTCTCTTATTTGGAAAATGTTTTTTTATTATTAAATTTGGCATTCTATATAGAAATTATTTATCGGTGTATGGGTACTTAGATATCGAGATATATTATATTTTAAAGTAAAATAGATATATATTGTATATTAATATAAAAATATATAAATTAAATATAAATTCTAAATAGATAAATAGCATAATTATTATTATTTTTCTTCTCTCCTTTTGTGATATTTTATGTTTTCCTTTTATTTTATTTTTTTTCTTTAAATTTGGATTGTTATTATATTTCATTTCTTAAAAATAATAGGTTAAATATTTATTTTAATCCTCCAAATATATAAGTGACATATCCATAAAAGAAATAATAAAAATTTGGTCCTTCAGCAATAAAACATGACATGGAGATCATCTTTTTGTATAGTGCTACTAATTAAGGAACTAAATTTATGCCATATTTTATAATTGAGAGGCTAAATTAAAATCATTTTTATGATTAATGGACTAAATTAATGTCAATTATTTTGGAAGATAAAATAAAATCGATAACACTTCTTATAGATGATGGGTTAAATTGATGTTAATTTTTTCAAAAAACCAAAATGATGTCATATGTATCTTTGTGAGATTAAAATGAGCGTTTACTTAAAAAAAATGATTTTGCTAACAAGTGGCACTTGTTAAGAATTCAAAATATGAATTTTTTTTTATAAAAAGTAAAGTATTTAATGTATTGAGAATTGAAAAAACTCTACTTTTAATGTAAAACTTCTTATTTTGTATTTTTTAATCCTAAAAACAAATATAGCAACAACACTAGTGTGTAGGAGTGACAATGGGGCGAGCCAAGACAAGGCCATCGTAAGTATCCATTTATGATCTCTAAGAAAAGACAGATAACTATGGATATTCGTAGTATTTAAGAATTCAGAATAAAATGTTAAAATTACAAATAAATTAATGAATAAATTTTAGCATAATATATCATAACTTTGTTCAATAATTTAAAATACTTACAAAATTAAAAGAATCATACAAACAACATATTAAGTTTAATTATATTTTTGTAATATTTAATCTATATAAATAATTATTATATGAATGATATGAGCATTTTGAATAATTTATATCATTAAGACTCACTCATTACAAGAAGTCATTATAAAATAATAAGAAAATATAGGTTCTCATCTCATTTTAAAGAGAAAGAAAGAAAAATCTTAATATGTGCAAAATGTGAAAAGAGTATATAGATTTCACAGATATCCACAAGGTGAGCATTATATATTATTCCTCACCCTTACCCTATTTATTAAATGGATACCTATTCTCTAACCCATCATAGATAAGTAATTTTAATAGAGTTTTTTTCTTGTACCTAGCTAAAAAATATAACACTAAATCAATATGTAACTTTGTAACAATATGAAACATTATATGTGCTCTTCCAATGCCTTATATTACATTTACATAATCATATTATATAATCATTAATTTCAGCAAATGTTAATTATATATATATATATATATATATATATATATATATATCATAAAAAATTATGAGTTGTGTTATTGTCCATTAAACATATGTAATCCTCCATAATATCAAATTTAACTTATAATGTGTAGTAAAACAAGAATATATTTTTAATATATAAACATTACAAGACATACTTTAATAAAACTTTAGTTAACAACAAAAATTACATTTGATAAGTTTCAAAATAACATAAACATAACAATATTTCTCTAGTAGACAGTTCAATCATCAGTCAAATGATTAAATTTGCAACTAAAGCTATGTTTGGTGCATCATATAAGTAAGACCTAATAATAAAAGCTAATAATATCAGCTCTTATTCAATGTTTGGTGCAACCACCTGATAGTTTAATGAAATTAGGTCAAGTCATTTTATTCTATTATAAGCTAATAACTTTATCCCCCCCTAATACATGATTTCTATTCATATCTTATCCTCAACTTCATCTTATCAATCTAAAGTCTCTCCCTTTGCCACTGTTGCTTTAACTGGACCATTGCCAAGCCATTGCTGGACCACTGCTAGACCACTGTGCGCCAGCGCTAGCCATCAACTCCATTGGCTTCGGTTACGATCTTTGCAGCGACCTCAGGCTCAAATCCTCTAGGGCTTACTCCAGATTTATTGCCATCGACGACAACTAGCTTCATAATGCTGAGCTCCCCAGTCGTATTTCAATCCTTAATATCCTAAAATCCATCAAGTGCGATAGAGGGGACTGCATGAGATTGTGCTCTGATGTCCTCTCTTTTCAACAAGTATGCAGCCACTGTTGGACTACCGCCGAGCTGTCACCAAACCACTACAAGCCGAACTAGCACCAAACCACCATGTGTCGAACCACCGCTAAACCACTACTGGACCACCATTGGTCTGGTTGTTGGGTTTGTGGTTCTGATCTGGATGCTAGATTTGTGGTTCTAATCTGATTACTGGGTGATTTGGTTGCTCATTTGGGTTTCGATCTGGTTGTTGGGTTTGGGGGATCTGGTTGCTGGTTCCGATCTGGTTGTTAGGTTGCTCATTTAGGTTTTGATCTAGTTGTTGAGGTTGAGGAATTGAAAATAATCTCATTTCTAGGTTTGAGGAATTGCTCATTTAGGTTTGGTTATCTGGTTGTTACTGTGTTGTTTAAGAAAAAAGGTAGTATAGTCATTATAAATAATTAATATACTATCAGGTTACTTATCTTGTTATGTATTAAATGACTCATAGTATAATGAGTTATTAGGTTATTTATATTATCTGTTCTTATCCTACTATCATATACTATCAATTTTTATACTATCAGGTGAACCAAACATAGCCTAAAATCTTTATAAATGTCAAAAACATTAAAATCAACATGTAAAGATAGTCCATTTGTTGCGACCGTGATCGCAGTGGGAGCGGCGACAAAAAAAGATTTTTTTAATAAAGTGAAAATTGAAAAATGAAGTCACCAACAATGTTTATTTAATTTAGGGAAAAACATTAGAGAAACCTTTTTTTTTTTTGCAGAAAATAGTCTTTGAAACTAAATTGAATTCTAGAGTCAATTATGCACAAAAAATGGTGGAAACTAAATCTCACAACACCCTTGATACACCCATCCTCAAAACGATTACCCTAAGTCAATTGTGCAAATTCTTAATAACTTTTTAAAATATTCATTATACTCCCCTTTTTTCTCTTTCTTTTTTATTTAAACATTATTACTAAAAGAAAGAAATTAATACGATATTAAGATAAAATAACAACGACTCTACGAGCTTATCAAATCATGCTACTAAGCACATTAAACATACACACATAACTCAACTAATTTTAAGCAACTAAATAAAAGAAAATCAAGATATTTCTTTTAAATTAGTTTTTTTCTCTTTTTTTTAACTTATCTAGTAATTCCTAAGGCTTTTTCTTCTTCTTCTTCTTTTTTTTTTAACTTGTATTTTTTTAATTTTTAATTAAAATTTTTATTAAACCTCATTTTTTTATAATTTTCAAATAACTTACAAAGTCAAAAACAAAAACAAAAAAACTCTAACCTTATCCCACCAAAACCAATACTAACTAAACTCAGTTTTGACTCAAAATAAAGAGTATGGGTGTGTTTGGTATGGTTTTTGATTAGCTTTTTTTGAGAAAAAAATTGTTGTAATAGTATTTAATCATGTTTGATAAAATTAGCTTCAGCTTTTGCACGAAATTTAATGTAAAATAAAAGTTTTTTAAAACTAATTTTCATAATGCTGAATATTGAAGCTTATGATTTTAACTTATAAATTATTCCTTACATTTTGATATGTAAATATCATTTTATCCTCAATCAAATAATTTTTTTAATCATTCTATACCTATTTTAATAATTTGATGTATAAAAGTGATTCTTTTTTATATCATCCAAACAAATCAGATTAGCTTAAAATTACTTTACAGCTAATGCATCCAAATATAAAAATGAATTAATTATAATCGATTATAACAAAAAAATTTATATAATAATCGATTACTAAGCATAATCAAATTTTTACAGCTTTCTTAAACACACATTAAATGTATGTTTGGTTCAGCTTTTTTAAGCCTTCTAATAGTTTTTTTCCCCAAAAAATTTGTTGCAACGATGCAACAATATGTTTGGAAAAACATTCAAAAAGCTATTGATGAAATAAGTTGTACGAATAACAACTTTTTGTCAAAAGCTATATTGTGAGCATTTTTAAAAAAATTGTTGAGATTATTTTTATTTTAATATGTAAATATTATTTTATATTTAATTAAATAATTTATTTAATTATTTTATACCTATTTTGATAATTTAATGCATAAAAATAATTCTTTTTATATCATCTAAATAAAACAGATTAGTTAAAATTACTTTTCAACTAATATATCTAAATATAAAACTTTTTTTTATAATCGATTATAATAAAAAGTTTTTATACAATAATTAATTATTAAAATAATTAAATTCATAATTATCTCAAACACGCATTAATTCTTACCCTAAATCTTTATCAAACTAAACTCCATAATTTTTTTTAATTAAAAGACCACCAAAAATAACATAATATAAAAAATAAAAAATAAATTTAAAAAATAGAATAAACAAAGAAACAAAAAAAAACAAAGAAAATAGCTTCTAGTTTTCACCGTAGCATACCTGAATCAAAACATTGGAGAAGGGCGAGGTAGCGCGTGGTGGACTGGGGATTTGTGAAGCCAGGAGCAAGGTGGAGTGTGGGTCGCAGTTTTGGCCTTCTGTCGGCGACGGCTTGTAGCGGCGCGGTTGGGCAGTGAAGACAACGGGTTCATGGTGGTATGCCTCTGCTACTACTATGTTGAATGGCTTGACAGCGGGAAGTGGTGGCTTTCCTGAACGGTGCTTGGCCAGTGAGGAGTGGCGGCTTAAGTTTGGCAGAGGTGGGGGCGTTGTTTAGTGCTTGGTTGAACGGAGGTTTGGGTTCTGGGTATTGAGGGGTAGAGGAGCGACGCTGTGGCAAGGTGGGAGTGAATGGTGTTTATGGTTGAGTTCGCCGGCAGTTTAGGGGGTGTTGGTCGTAACACCCTAATACAAATATCTAGGTGTATCATAGATACACAAGGATATTCAGTACTAGAAACGTCACTTCTACATAACTAACTAATATATATATCCATAATCACAATTAAGTAATTATAGAAAATCTTGAGAGATTGTAAAAAAAACTTAAACTCATACATATATATACAACACTAGCCACATAAAGGCATATTGTAATACATACATCTAAAACTTACAAAGTAAATATAAACTTTATACATCATCTTTGTCTACTAAAGCATATAAAAAATTATATTAGTCTTCATGCTTCACCTTATTTCTTTTAGCAGGGTCTTTACCTAGATTTACATGAAAAAATAATTGGGGTAAAAATTACAATTCTTAGTAAAAGTAATTTCAATACCAGTTAACTATGACACTGTATAACAAATATAACAATTGCTATAACTACTAATATAGGAGTTTCCTTCACTAATTCTCATAACTGCACACTACTTAGTAGTGTGGTTTAAACCGATAGCCTAATACTGTTAGATATAAAAAACTGCCCATACAATTGAGAATACCAACAACAACAGATAATGCTTATACAACTATCCGTAAATGCAATGTGAATGATATGTAATATGATTATGCCTAGGAAAGATTCTAAAAATATGCTCATGCAATGTTTTATTTTGAAATACATGTAGGGGTTTATTTTGAAAACAAAGATATTCATTAGAAACTGGTTCAGTATATCATCTTATGATAAATAGAGGGAAAACTCATCCTCACATCACACGTTGAAAGTGGTGTCATATCAGAGATATTCAACAATTGTTGAAAGGTTTGAGACAATGTCGGATTATCAGCACTAGTTAAGATTTGTTGGTGAACATTCTCCAATTCCGATGGAAGGGTAAAGAGATAAAAATCATAAAAAATTGTTCCTGTTGCTTCTTGTGCTTAGACTGATCCTTAGTATGAGGCATCATGGTATCAAATTCTTGCATCAATGAATGCACCTTGCCAAGGAAGGATTCCATATGAGTATCTTGTTGCTTGCGTAGGCTCATCATACTAGAGACAATTCTCTCGCCCAGCTAGAGACGTTGAAACAATTACATAAAAATATTCCCCTTCTTTCCACCCCATAGTAAGTTTCAAATGGATGGAAAACGATCCATGATCATTCCATCAATGGACTAACTTGAGGACACTCCCCATTTGTGCATCAACTTCTTCTATTCGAAAGATCAACCTTGAGACATCTTTGATTTGGGTAAGATGCTCTAACCGCCCCTTCATCCCTAAACTAAACCTTCTGGTATAACTACGCCTTGATTTGTAAGTGGTGAATGATGGAAATTTTTAGATGGTGAATTGATGAGATGTTCCCATGTTGGTCATCCTCCAAGGCTTTCTTAGAACTTCATGGGTGTTTTGAAACGCTAATGGTGTCCCCTCATTTTGAGAAAACAAAGTCTCGATGATTAAAAAAAAAGGAAACACTTGGAATAGGTCCAATTGCATCATTGATTTCCACTCAACAAAACCTTTTGAGAACACGCCCAAACGCCCAAAATATAGTGGCCCATTGCCCTTTCACGATCTAAACACCATGAAATACTGGATGGACTAGAAGGCTTGGGAGTTCCAATTTGTGAATTCGTCCAAGTTTGTGGACAAACGCATCAGAAAGAGCTCCCACGCTACTCATGGAGCGCGATAATTGGGATTAATTCTCCTTGCCACGGAGAGTGTTGCGATGTGGCCTAGCTTCGATGACGTGGTTTCCTACCGCAATATGGACCATCTATGTTTGGGCGATCTTCAAACTTTCTTTAGATTCTACACCTTGGATGGCGCGCCAAATTATACGTTCAATTAAAAGCTTCCTCGATCAATTAAATCCAACGCCATTATGGCTCATCGAGTTTCCTCTTGTCGTGGCGAGGAAGGGAAATTTTCTATTGAGCAGTAAGGGATTAGGATTTAGACAGAGACGGGTCGAAACTCGCTGTGATACCAACTTGAAGAAGAAGGGATTATTGTTGAATTGTATGTCTAATCAGATCGCACATGATCTCTATATATAGATGTTAATATTAATTACAATTAATTTTTGAAATACAAACTTGATATGCTACAATCCTAATTGATCCTAGCATATATACATGATATACTGCTATATTTAAAATATTCTACACTATTCTAACACTTTTAATTGTTTGCTTGTCAAAGGGCATTATCTGACTCTCCTTTTTATTGTATTCCTTCTTTACTTCTAATAAAATTTCAACTTTTGTCCTCCCCAAACTCCAATAAAAAAAGAGAGAGAGACAAAGATAGCTTATCTGTTGTTTCAACTCCTTATGACTCCTTCCTGTGAATCAATGTAACATTAGATGCATGAATACTTTTGAATTATAATTTACATCTATTAAACAATAATGCAATGTGCTATTAATCCTAGATTTTTTCTTTGCTTCTGTATGGTATGCGTTTTTATCCATTTACTTCCTTGTTTGCAGTCCAATTCGGTCACTTATTGAGTCAGGATTTGCTGTGAGCAGGTCTGATGTGAGGCTATATTATAGGGCTAGAAACCTGCAGAGAATGGCTTATCTGGTTAGTTCAGTTATTTGTTGGCTTAACAATATGAAACCTTGTACTTCATTTAGAGTTTATTCTAATAACTAATTAACTATATTATTCTTTATTATAGAATAGATTTAAAGACTGGGAATCTTCTGGTGTTAAGATTGTGCCTGTATTATCTCAACCTGATGATAGTTGGACGGGGGAATGTGGCATTGTACAGGTAAAGTGTCTGGACATGTATGGTTATTTTTTCATTCAGTTACCTTCATGGGGGAAAGATAACATTTTCACACATGATTGTCTTCCCAGGCTGCTTTTACTAGAGTGAAGCAAATTTCTAACCCTTTGTCAACTGGTGCTGTGCTTTGTGGGCCGAAACAGATGACTGAGGAGCGCCACTATTGAAATTAGCTTGGATTCCTTGAATGAGTTTTTTGTCTGTATAATTATGAAAAACATATTCTGCTTAGATTAACTCTTTCTCACAACCTTCAGGTTATTAGCCACCATATTGCCTTGTTGAGTTATAGGAAGAGATATTTAAATTATAAGGGGTAACAAAGTATTTAAGAAACCTATGATGCTAGTGGCCTGCATGTAGAAGGCCATCTCTATCCTATTTTTGATAAGAGAGCAAGCAAAGATAACAATAATGGTTGCTTTGAGGAAACCGAACCTCCCAGGCATAATATTCTGTTATAAAAAAAAATTTAGTACTTGGGCCTTTCACTGCTTCCTCCTTCAGTAATAGACTTTAAATAAAGCCGATTATCTTAAGAAGGTGAGATGACCAACTATCTGAAGAACGTGGGATGATTCATAACAACTAAAACATGAAACATTTTGTTAACTGACAATAAATGACTTACTCAAAATTGAATGACAAGGTGAAAAGGTAATCTTCACACATCGTGATTGAAATCACAATCTGCTAGTCATATTTTTCCTCTTTTCTTGTATAAAATTATACTATTTAGATTTTCAAACTTGGAAAAAGAGTTATGCAACTAATAGATAAGAGAAATATTTAATTATCAAGATATAAATAATTTATAGCGCTAATTATATTTGTTTATATTTTGAAGTCCTTATGTAATTTTAATAACTGAAACAGCTTGAAAATTAACATTACTACGTTTCAAGTTTATTTTGTCTATTTTTGCGCATAGTTTTCGTATCCCTTGGAGAGCATTTTGTGAGTAGATATTGTAGAAGTAAGGTATTTACAGTCTAGGTAGAAGTTGAGTAGAGTATTGAAAATTGGCAATGTAGTCAAGCATGATACATTGTCAGTTTTTAACCTTTCATTCCCCACTCCTCAATTTTCACTCCTACCAGTGCGTGAGTAGAACGATGATCCTGGAAGCCTACATTATGATAAAATATGATCAGTGTGAAGATGAATTTTTAGAGTAAACTAAAATTAGGGATTTTCAATTTCTGTCTAGGAAATTTCTGTGGATAAC
The DNA here is from genome assembly GCA_029884595.1 of Ormosia semicastrata. NCBI lineage: Eukaryota > Viridiplantae > Streptophyta > Magnoliopsida > Fabales > Fabaceae > Ormosia > Ormosia semicastrata. Next base: position 27,819,437 of record JAQQTO010000053.1, on the reverse strand, counting down.
CAAATGTGATTTTCTTAGGCTAAACTGTGATTTTCATGCTGATTACTGGAAGACCTAATTGCTTTATTTAAACCTGAGCTAATACAGTCTGATTGTGTGGACCGAGAGTTCATTGATAACGACTAACAATCTCAATTTAAGCAATTCGACAAACTAAGTAAAAAGAGAGAGGGGTGGATGGTTATGTTTTGCAGTGTAATATACTATTAGTTTTCAAGTCTGGCTCAAGTTCCAGTTATCTTCTAGCTGCATTGTAAAGATCCACTTTTGTTAAGAATCTGGACATTAAACAACATCAACAATCAAACATTTTCTCACTAGATGAAGTTTGCTACATGAATCAAAAGATGCCATCACATGTCCAAAATTAGTAAAACTTTTTAATGTCATAGCAGCCTGTCAAAATAGCCATGCATCTCTTATATATATATATATATATGAGGAAGGATCAGCTTACACCAGTGTAAGTCTTTTTTTTTTTACACTTATTTTTAACTTTTAGTTTCATTTTCATCTAATGGCTGAGATTATTTCATTAAAAGTAACTATTAGATGAAAGTGAAACTAACGGTTGAAAATGAGTGTAAGAGAAAAAAGACCACTATCTCATAAGTCGATCCTTCATCTTCTCTCTATATATATATAGAGAGAGAGAGAGATACAACAACAACAACCAAGTCTTTTCCCACTATAAGGCCTTTTCCTCATACTAGCATCAATCAAATGACGTCATTGTGTCTATCATAAACTAAGTCTTCGAAAATGTCATTCAAATCTAAATCTTTTTTATCATTTCACTTATAGTCTTTCTTTATCTCCCTTTCACCATTCATGCCTTCCCTATTCTCCACCTGATCTACTCTCCTTACAGGAGCTTCTAAAGATCTTCTCCTTACATGTGCAAATCACCTAAGGCAAGATTCTTCTATCTTTTGCACAATAGGTGCTACCCCTATTTTCTCTCTAATGCATTCATTTCTAATCCTATCTTATCTTGTATGGCCACACATCCATCGCAACATCCTCCTCTCCATGACACTGATCTTATACTCTTGCTGGCTTTTTACCGCCCAACATTTAGTACCATACAACATCGCAGGTCTTATAATTGTGCGATAAAATTTACCTTTAAGCTTGAGAGGCACTTTTCTATCACAAATAACTCCTGTAGTCCTCCATTTCATCCATCCAACTTGAATCCTATGGTTTACATCTCCTTCTATCTCTCCGTCATTTTGTATGATAGATCCAAGATACCTAAACTGTGTAACTTGTGGTATGGTATGGTTTCCAATTTTCACCGCTAAGTTAGCATTAGCACGCACCTTTACTCCGAACTTACATTCTATATACTCGAAAATACATCTCCGCACGAGTAATCTAGCCTCATGTTCTTCCAAAGCTTGTCTCTATAGTTCTAGTTTCCCATTTATTTCCTCTCTCGACTCTCCAACTAAGACTATATGATCTGCAAAAAACATGCATTTGTGGCACCGGCTCTTGGATATGAGCAGTAAGCACATCCAAGACCAAGGTAAAAAGATATGGACTCAAAGTTGACCCTTGACCCGCATAAAATAGTTATAGGAAATCTTCTCGTGACTACACCCGTGTTCTCACACTAGTTTTAACCCCATCATACATATCTTGGATTGCTCGAATATAAGCGATAAAAAATAAAGAAATAAAATAAAATTAGTATCTTACTCCAAAACCTTCCACAAGACATCTCTCGATACCCTATCGTATACTTTTTCCACATCAATGAAAATCATATATAGGTCTTTTTACTTCCTTCGATACATCTCCATCAATCTTCGTAGAAGATAGATTGCTTCCATGGTTGACCTCCCAAGCATAAAACCAAATTGATTATCTGACATATGAGTCTCTTGTTTTAATTTTCGTTCAATTACTCTTTCCCATAACTTCATGGTATGACACATGAGCTTAATCCCTCTGTAATTTACACAATTTTGTATATCTCTATTGTTCTTATAAATAGGGATTAAAATGCTTCTCCTCCATTCATTTGGTATTTTCTTAGACCTCATTATCTTGTTAAACAGCTTCGTGAGCCAGCTTATACCTTTCTCTCTTAGGCACTTCCATACCTCAATAGGTATATTATCCGATCCGACCACTTTTTCATTATCCATCCTCTTCAATGCTTCTTTTACCTCAAACTCTTGAATTCTAAGATAAAAGGTTTTATTTTGATCTTCCTCTCTAGTGTTTAGAATGTCTGAGTCTCCTAAAGTTTCATGTCCCTTATTAAATAACTTGTGAAAAGCAAGTAAAAAGAATCTAGACATTAGGAGCAGGTAAAAAGCAGCATATAAATGAGGAAACTTTATTGATTGGGGATAAGAAAAGAATATGAAATCAGAAGAAGCTTTAACAAACTAAAATAAGCGATCAAGAAAGAAGTAATACACTCCTCCTAACCTCCTCACTACCGAGCCTAAGACATGATGGTATATCAAATTATCTGCGCTTAACTTAGCTTTTTGTTTCAAACATGATAGTATAGTCTAAAACGATTTCCCTTTTTTCCCCCTATAATCGTAATACAAACCTTTCCCTTACCCTAGGATAAGACTTGATAGGATATCTCTTCTAATTTTACCCTCAACATTCATCTTTCTCATTGAAGTGTCATCTTTCTCACTGAAGCATCCCCTTTGCCGGCCACCACTTTTCCAACCACCACGATCACTGCTTTCCAACTACCACCACCCACACAATGTCTATTGGAATTGTGAGGAGTTGTCATGCTCACTGGAAAGCCCATGGCTATCACTGTCTCCTTAGAAAATTCATTAACCGTTAGCATTAGAGAAAAGTTGAAGAAGTCGTCATCCACTCATCATCAGTAGTAGACGTTGAAGAAGGATGGACAGAGGTACGAATGGGTCCCAAAAAACTCCAAGCGATGGCAACGACAGAGGAGGTTAAACTGTCACTAATGGTGGTGGCGACGCTGTAGAGGGACGGTGACGCTGCAGTTCGGGACAGATAGGACGGTGATGCTATGTTTTCAAACTGAAGCCCTCCCCTTTATATTCTGCTATAACAATAACAACTAAAGCTTTTTCCCACTAGATTGGGTCGGTTACATAGATCAAACGATACTACTGTGTCCTATTATAAACCAAATCTTTAAAGAGGCTTTACTTGGAAGTGTGCCAATATTCCATGTTCCAAAATAAATCCTATTCTCGTGAACTAACTTCTTTACTCACACCCATTCACGAAAATGTGGGAAGCCTTACTTATTTTTCATTACACCTAGGCCTCCTCTATATTCAGCTATGTAAAACAAAGAAAAATAAGGGGGGGCTGAGGCAGACAAACCATATACAGTCCTAGGAAAAGGAAAATTTTACAGGAAATTTTAATTTGTTTTCCATTTTTTAAGGATTAAATTTTGATGAACTATCAGTGTCAATTTTTTACACTATTACTCAATCATGCCTTGCAACGTTATTAAAAAAAGTTTGACTTCCATTGCAACTATCTCAAAATAGTTATATTCTTTTAATGATGTAGTAATACATGATTGAGTGATAGTGTAAAGTTTAGGACAATGCATCAAATCAAAAAATTAAACTCTTTTTTTTTTCCTCCATGGATGAAAGGAGCTTCATGGGAGGATGATTTCCGCCTCTTCCATGGAAGAAGACTAGTTTATTTATTTATTTATTTAGAGGGGCATTTTTGTCAAATGCATACTGTAAGAGATATAATATAAAAGTCATTCATGTGCCTTCACCTAATAACTTATACTTTTGGAAGAGAAGGTTCATGACATGGTATGAAAGTCTCTATGGCCAAATAGTCTAGAGTTTGATCCTTGTCATCCCCATTCTTATAATAGAAAGTTGAATTTAAGCACAAGATAGTGGTTCTGTGCATTGTCCACGCTTCAAGTCCAAAGGGCTCTTGCATGAAGAGACATGTTAGAGATATAAACTTAAGCTTTTAGGAGAGATGATTCATGACACATACAACCATTTTTATCTATACAATAATGACCAAACACTTGATAGTATAAGGGTTATCATCACTTTTATACTATCGGGCTTTATTCTATTACCTTATACCATCAAGTCTTAATGTCTTGTACAATCGGCTGCACCAAATGGAGTCTCAAGTAAAGTAAAGTCCTCCAACCTCTCTGGATGTATAGTGAAAAACTATAAAGAAGTCAAATCAACAAATCCTGTCTTATAAAAGTGACATAGGTTTAAACTTACCATGAAGATCCTAGAATTTGGGTCCAACCAGAGGCTCCATTCAGCTACCACAACACATTGCTCCATAAACACCCTCCTTAGGAAATCATGCCCATTTTTTATCTGTTTGAATTTTCTAGATCTGATAAGAGCACTGGCAATTGGCACTTAGAATGCCTGTTGCTTTTAGCCAAAACATATGGATATTGCATTCCCAAGAATGATAATTCAAAGGAATATTTTTGTATCCTTGAACAACATGGGCATGGTACAGTATTACCAAGAATCTTAAAAGCATTCCGTAAACCAAACACGCCTTTCGGAGTTTAACTTTAGTTTAGGATTTGAATAGCAAATACTGTCATAAAGTTATGAAGAAGTCTATGACACTTTTGTTGTCACATCTTATAGCTAGATATTTTGAATTTAATAATACTAATGTACATTAAAGCTGTTATTAACAGTGATTTTTTTAATCTTGTAATGATGAAATAGTTTGTGGTCTAGATTAAAAGCTTATGTTGTAAAACAGAGAAGCTTATGTTGTAAACCAATATATGTTTTGTATAATATATATTTCAATGAATGCAAAACTAGCTCAACATGTGAGAGCTGTTGCTAACCTTCCTCTCCATTCTTCTTAGTCTAAAGCCTACATTTAATGATACAACTCTCTCGATCCTTGAGGAGCAAAGTGATGTGAGAGAAAACAAGAAAGGTTCCCTTCACCAAAGAGACCTTCATCAATGGCTTCAACAAACTTCTCAAGACACCCCCCTCCCGTTTCTCTGGAGAAAATTACCTCAAGGTTTAATTTCAAAATGAAAACTTGTTTGAGGGCTTATGACCTTTGGGAGGTTGTGGAAACAAAAGTAGATCCACCTCCATTACGAGGTATAGAATCAATGTATGAATATTATTGATTGAATTAATCTGTACAGAGAAGGTTACAATATATATAGACTAATGCTATTGATTGCTATCCTAAAAATTAGGGAGAAAAATCAGCCCTAATAAAAGCAAGAATAAAAATTTTCTACATATCCTGATATTAATGCATGATATTTCCAACACTCCCCCTCATTTGGTGAGAATATCAATCATTCCCATTTGCAAGTGATTTGAAATCGCTCTATGGGAAGCCCCTTGGTGAAAACATCTCGCTATGGATTTTTTGGTGCTCTGAAGGGACGTACTTGTAGTTATAAGACCATCGTCTAATTTTTGTTCTTGATAAAATGGCGATCAATCTCTATATGCTTTGTCCGATCATGTTGAACCGGTTGTGAGCAATGTTGATTTAGACTTGTTATCATTAGAAACCTTGTAGAGCCCATACTTTATCTAGATCATCGAGTATGATTCTCATCCATAACGATTCACAAATTCCTTGTGCCATAGCTTTGAAATTCAGCCTCGCACTTAACCTTGCAACCACATTCTGTTTCTTACTTCTCTAAGTCACCAAGTTTTCTCCTAAAAATATGCTAATCCTGAGGTAGACCGTTTGTCGACAATCACCCGATTCAATCAATAGAAGATAGATTTCAATGGTCAATGTTTGTTCTTTCCATGAAATAGAGTCCTCTTCTAGGCTTGTCTTCAAATCATGGCCAAAATTCTATTCACAACTAGCATATGTCTCTCACGAGGATCATGCATGAATAGCAACCACATGATGAATCCATAGGCTATGTCGTTTCAAAGTGTGAGACAAATATATCGAATTTCCCACAAGTCTCGATATTGTGCCTTATCCACCCTTGGGCTCTCCTCATTGTTTCCAATCCCGTGATTTTGTTCAATAGGTGCCCAATGTAGTTTTGCAACCTAGCTTACCTGTTTCCTTAAGAAGATCCGGACATATTTCCTTTGGGAAATAAAGATGCCTTGTTTGGAATAGGCAACCTCTTCCTATCCCAAGGAAGTACTTGACTTCCCCAAGTCCTTCATTTCAAATCGTGCAATACTAATTTTTCTTTTAGGACTGTTTCTCAACCTTATCATCATCACCAATGAATGATCATGTCATCAACATAAACCAAAAGAAGTGTAAGCTTGCCTTCTTTGGAATGTTTTATAAAGAGGGTATGATCTCCCCAAAGGTAGCTGCCCTATAACCTAAGGACATCATAGCATTGGTGAACCTCCCAAACCAAGCACGAGGAGAAAGTCCATATAAGGCCTTCCTTAACTTGCACACCATATTCCCTCCACCGATAGGTCCATATCCTGGGGATGTCCATATATTTCCTCTTCTAAATTCCCATGGAGAAAAGCATTTTTAACATCAAATTGGTGCAAGTCCCATCCAAAGTGTCTTTGCTAGGAGAAATGATCCCGAAAGGTGTTCATTTTTGCTATGATGTTTCCTCATAATCAATTCCATATGTCTTGTACCCTTTTGCAACCTGACTTACTTTGTATTCTAGAGTACCATCGAATCGATATTTCACTGTGTAAATTCATCTGCACCCAACTATCCTTTTGTCCTTCGACTTCTCAACAATTTCCCAAGTCTCATTCTTGTTTAAAGCACTCATTTCTTCATGCATGGCTTGAACCCAATTCTTATCCATTAATGCTTCTTGTACTGAAGTGGGGACTGGTAGAATCAATTCAAATAAAACTCGATGTTGTGCGATAGGTTTTTAGTGGACACAAACTGAGATATGGGGTATTTTGCACAACTTCTTCTGACTTTCCTTAAGGCTATTGGCAAGTCATCAGGGTTAGGTTCACAAATATCATGTAAAGAACTATTCAAAGGCTCAGAATCAGGAATGCTTACCTCTGGTTCGGGCGACTGAAGCTGCTGTTGGACCAGGTTGGGTTTTTTTTTTTATAATACACCTGCTTGTATCGATCTATAGGAACATATATTGATGCTTTAGGTGTCTCTGAAGTACCAAAAGATGATGCCACATCCTTTATCAGAGGAGGGATAGATGACTCAATAGATTTAGCCAGAAGAGGAATAAAAGATGACTCAAGAGACTCAGCTTCTTGACCATTCTCCCCCTGAAGCTAAGGACGAAGGTGAAAAGACTCGGATTCATGAAAAGTGACATCCATGGAGACATAGACACGACGACTTTAAGGATGATAACATTTGTACTCCTTTTTGTCTGGTGCATATCCTATGAAGATACATTTGACAGTCCTAGGATCCAACTAACCACGATATTGACTATGGATATGAACAAAGGCAACACAGCCAAAGACACGACACAGGAGATTCTTCATGGTAGGAACGGAAGGGAAGAAGGAGGTCATGAGTTGCACATGACTAAGACCATCCAAGACATGGGAGGGCAATCTGTTTATCAAGTATGCGGCAGTTAAGACAGCTTCCCCCCAATAAGACTTAGGGACAGACATTTGGAATAAAAGAGCTCTTGCAATTTCTAGGAGATGACGGTTCTTCCTTTCTGCAACCCCATTTTGTTGGAGGGTATTAACACAAGTTAACTCATGTAACACACCATGTTCTTTATGGAATTTTGTGAAATGTTGATTCACATATTCCTTGCCATTATCGAGCTCAATAAAGTAATTCTTGTTTTATAGATTTTCCAAACTGGGTTTGAACCATGCGATAGAAATTCAAGAATATTTGAAACACTTATTTATCCTTCATAAGAAATATCCATGTGACCCTAGTGCAGTCATCAATAAATGAAACAAACCATTTTGCACCAGATATATTAGAATTAGAGGAAGGTCCCCACACATCAGAGTGAATAAGATCAAAAGGTGCAATACTTTTATTATTATTTGGAGAAAAAGTTGTGTGATTGTGTTTCGCAAACTGACAAACATCACAAAAAAAAACTTAACAGACTCATTTTTAAACAATTACGGAAATAAAGACCTAAGAAGACTGAAAGGAGGATGACTAAGGCGTTTGTGGTGAAGCCATATCTGAGATGCAACGGAATCGGAACTTGTCGCATGATTGGATGTGGACATCGTCGGACTAGTACGACCATGAGGCCGATGTAGAACATATAACCCTCCCTGTTCCTTAGCAACCCCAATCGTCCTCCCCGTGATAAGATCCTGAAACACACAATGAGAGGGAAAAAAGGTCACTGTACAGTTTAAATTTGTGGTAAGCTTATGAATAGAAATAAGGTTATTCAACAAATGAGGGACATGAAGCACATTATGTAAAAGAAGGGAAAGGTGAAGTGAAATAGTACCACATCCTAAAACAGGGACATGGGATCCACTAGCAACCGTGATGTGATGCTTACCAGATAATTTAGAGTAAGTGAAAAAATATGAGAGATGAGGGATCATATGATCAGTAGCACCAAGAGTCAATAATCCAGAGATCCTCGGATACGATTTAAACATTAAAGGAAAAAGAACTTAAATTCTTACCGATCATGGTTAGAGAACAAGTGCCGAGAAGGCTTACTCATAGAATCCAAGAGAGTGCGCAAACGATCCAACTCGGCTTTACTAAGCGTCGGAATTGCCTCCCGGATGGTGGTACGAGACCTCTTCACCCTCAATAACCAAGTCGACATTTTGTTTGATTAACTTGCCTTTGTTGAATCGCCTTTAAAACCCCCGAGCGTTCAAGAACCTTATCTCTGCCATGGAATTTAAAACAAGTGTCCTTAGATGATGTGACCGGGATCATACTTTTCTTGCAAAAGGGACACCGGCGCTCGTCACGTTTGGCGGACGACTTCCAAGGGATCCGGCCTTTCGAATGATAACCCACCAATAGGACCTTTGCCGGTGGCCAGCAGTACCATCACAATTACCTAGTCAACATGAGCCCGACGACTCTCTTCCCCTAACATTATAGAACACCTCGGAGAGAGAAGGAAGCTTGTCCTTACCTAAAATCTGAACCCGAATAGGATCATACTCGAATTCAACCCAGAGAGAAACTTAAAGACCCATCCACGCTCAATAAACTTGGTTAAAGTAGCAGAATCCTCAGTGCATTTCATCTTTAAATCCCCGATTTTGATCCAGCTCAATCCATAAACCATTCAAAGTACCATAATAATCAGTGACAGAAAGAGATCCTTGCTTGGTATTAAAAATTGTGTTTTCTAATTCATAACACGCAGTAATATCTTGTTTCATAGAATAGGTTTGACTCAAACTATCCCAAATTTCACGTGCGAAAGTAAAAAACATACAATTCTGGATATACGGATCATAGAATTCTATAGCCAAGTCATTATCAAAGAATCTTCATCATCCCAAATTCCAAACTGTGGGTCATCGGCCTTCGGAGGATCCCCAACAATGTGCGACAACTTCCGATGACCCTTGAGAGTGGTGCGAATAACATGGGCCCATTGGAGATAATTCTTACCATTGAGGTGATAAGAAGAGTGTAAAACTGGAAGATCATGAGGATTCGTTCTTTGCCAATTAGATGTTGGAACGACAACTGGAGGTGGCGTAGTGACGGTGGAGGACTGGGTGTCTACTGTAGACATTCCGGTTGGACTCGAAAATAGTCAAAAAGGAACGGGGAGGAGCCGACGAGTAGAACGGTGGTGGTCGCGCGGTGAACGACGGTGTGGAGGGCGGCGCGTGGCTCTCACGCGCGTACAGTGCAGCGGCACGTTGGAGGCGCGTGGCTGGTCGATTTGGGGTGAGCTTTTCGGTGGTGGCCAGAAACACGCCGACAAATAGTCCTTGGTGGTGATCAACAAAGGGCGGCGGGTGGTGGCGGGTGGTGGTTTGAAGACGCGGCAACAATAAGTCATCCTAGGAAGGAGACAATAGATCTGAAAGGTCATGCTCAAAAAGAAAAACAAAGGCAAGCCCTAGGAACGACCTAGGCTGCTGATACCATATAGAATCAATGTATGAATATTATTGATTGAATTAATCTGTACAGAGAAAGTTACAATATATATAGACTAATGCTATTGATTGCTATCCTAAAAATAAGGGAGAAAAATCAACCCTAATAAAAGCAAGAATAAAAAACGTATTTGTACATATCTGATATTAATGCTGATATATTACAACACGAGGCAATCCTACTATAGCCCAGATAAAGCAACATAGTGAGAAGTGAAGCTGATTTACTACAAATCAGAAGATCAAGCTGCAGATATTCTAACCAAGGCCTTGCCTAAAGCAAGGTTTGAAACATTAAGGACAGTCTTTGGTGTTTCCAGCAAAAGTGTCATGGAGGAGTGAAGTCTATGACACTTTTGCTGTCACATCTTATAGCTAGATATTTTGAATATAATAATACTAATGTACATTAAAGCTGTTATTAGTAGTGATTTTTTGAATCTTGTAATGATGAAATAGTTTGTGGTCTAGATTAAAAGCTAATGTTGTAAAACAGAGAAGCTTGTGTTGTAAGTCAATATATGTTTTGTATAATATATATTTCAATGAATGTAAAACTAGCTCAACATGTGAGAGCTGTTGCTAACCTTCCTCTCCATTCTTCTTAGTCTAAAGCCTACAAGTTACATATTGGCTGCATTGAAAACCCATGTGTCTTTAACCTGGTCGCAAACTCTGATAGGATTTGGTTGGTTTAAGAAGGATTTGGTTCTTTATATGCAAGGGTTTATGGATATGATCAATGTGTGTGGGTGGTGAGTGCATGGGAGAGATTCCAAGTAATTTTGATAGCCAGTGTCTGCACAGTGTTAACCATTCAAACAGTTTAATATATTCAAGGGATTTTAGTATTAATAAAATTCTAATGATACAACCTCAACAACAAAGACGCATAGGCACTGTGAGCCCTTTTCTTTACAAAATTTAAGCTGTTTATTAATGCCCGATTCTACTAAAGGTTTAATTTAATCAATGTTTTGGGAATGGCCGTAGCCAATTGTCATCCTACTTTATAAGCAGTTCTCATTTTGTAGTTCTATGTCAAGTCTTGTTCATGATTTTTTTTTTTCAGTTCTCATGGCAAAGAGAAGTTCAACATTTTTAAAATGATTACAAGCTTTGTTATCATTGTTTGCTAAGAATTCATGGTTGATTTATATTTTCTACAATGCCCTGGTCTCAATGCATGACCTTTCCAAATCAATGTTTATGGTTGTATCATTGTTAAGTTATAGTTGGTAATTATTTGTTCATTGCCACTGCTGAGGATCAAGCATCTTGGCATGGAATGTAAAATAAAAAGCACAATTTTGGAATTTAGTTCATATATTAGAAATTTCAACCCTTAACCACTTTCAGCAGCCAAATCTAGGACAGAAATATCAAGTTTAATTTTTTACTTTAAGGGTTGATTTGTTGTACCCTTTCAGAGGCAGCCTTCTTTAGTTCTAGGAAGCATACAAGTTAGCATGGGCTTCAGTCCCCAAAATGCTCTATGTAGCCGCGTGGCCAAGGATCATGTTCACTCAAAGTATTGTCAATTATTCAAATTGCTAAATAAATAGATGAAAAAGCTTTTGAAGTCATGTAAAGATCAGCCTTCTATATTTCTGCGAATGCTTTCTTGGTCAAATGATAAAGTATACCATTGCTAAGAAAATAAATAAAAAGATGTTCGGTATCTGTTCTTATTCTATTGATTCAGGCGTGCCAATGCCCTTGGACCTGGATCGACCAAACGATGCAACCACTTTTCTTCTCAAGGGATGGTGTCATGGTGAAGAGAATGGCTAAGGGTCTGGTAGCCTTGGTCAGTGGACTAAAGGTTGCACCAGAAATTTGGCCAACACCAATGCCTTCACAGCAGAGATTTTTTTTTCTTTCTTTTTTCGGACACCAGATTTGGGGAGCTTAGAAGAGTCTTCAACTCGCGTGGAAGATGGGCTTTAGAAAGGTCGGTCCAACAAACTTGATATCTCCATTGGCAATCGATTACTCATTACTGTTTTGCCGATGTGACATGTTCTTCGATTAAAATTCCCCACTATTTCTCAAGATATTAACATCTTCGGGGCAAGTAGCCAATTTTGAGAACTCGTGTGTATTTCAGCCTTAACACCTCAAAGGAAATTAGTACTGAATATGTGTGGTATTGTTTAAGTCAGGTCACTACAAAATCTAGGTAACTAGTTGGAGCTCCAGCTATATCGTGGAAATGCTTCAAGAACTCAATTATTAATATATTAGAGACTGGATACAGAGGAAATTACAAGAGTGGAAGCAACTTCCTTTTTCTCCAGCACTTCATAAAACTCATCAAATTTATAAACTACAATTTTGCAGTTGAATAATGGACTCATTTAGATTGTTCATACACTCCACTCCTTCGTAATTCAAGATAAATGATTAAGATTATGTACACATCATCGTATGTATGTGCAATTAAAAATTGTGTAGAATTGTGTAAACGCAACAATTAAGACAGTATTTGGTTTATTTTTTATTTTTATTTTCAGTTTACATATTTTTATTAATAATTATAAAATTGTTGTCATGTTTTATTTAGTTTCTTATTTTAAGATTTTGTTAAAAAATGATAAAAACATGATTTGATTTTTGATTTGATTTGTTTTCTGTTTTGTTGTTTTTATAATTTCATTCACAAAATCTTGAAAATAAGAAACAAAATGAGAATAATGTAACATTTTTATAAATATTAATAAAAATATAATAACTAAAAATGAAAATAAAATTAAACCAATCACCCACTAAGAATGTGTTTGGTTCGATTATTTATTTGATAATCGATCCGAATCGATTTTCGATTCATTTTTATTTCAACTGTTGCAAACAAGAGTTTTTAAATTAATATGATTCGTTTGCAATAAAAAAAGTCGTTGATGATAAAATTTTAAAATACGGCAAAAATAACTTATTTGATTGAAAAAATAGCTATCATTTCAAAGATAAGTATTTATTAAAAATAAGTTATCTTTAGGATTATTAGTAAAAAAAAATTTATTTTGAAATATAAATACAAACTTTTTTAAAAATAATTTTTTTAATTAAATAATATTTTAAAACAACATTTTCAAAAATATTTTTAAAAAAAATTTAATATTTTCTAAACATCTATAAGAATATGTTTGGTTCAGATTATTTCAAGGATCCAACAGTTTTTTTTTTATATTATCTAATTGCAAACAAATTTTGGGTAACTTTAAAAGTTGTTTTAAAATTTCATACGTAACAACTTTTGAAAAATAGCTATCATTTGAGCATTTTTTGGAAAAAAATTGAGATTATTCTATAAGATAATTACATTTTTAATTCAAATAAATTTTTTCCAATTATTTAAATATTTTTTAATCATTTTATATCTATTTTAATAATTTAATACATAAAATAATTCTTTTTTTATTATCTCAAAACAAATTAACTTAAAATTATTTTTCAACTAATATATCAAACATAAAACTGATTTTATTATAGTTGATTATAACAAAAAAATTTTTCTCAATAATCAATTATTAAAATAATAAATTTTTTTCAACTATTTCAAATACACACTAATGCTATCATATTGTGTTATTATATAGATACCTACCATCTGTATTTTTTCTGAATCTGCGTACAAATATTTGTCAAGTACAAAAACGATGTAATATTTTCTTTTTATCTCATTCTACCCAATGTTTAAGCAAAAATTTCTCTTCTTCCCAATGTGTCAAGTTTTGGTAGGGACAAGGAAAACTAGAGGAAGGTGCAGCGGTTTGCTTGCGAGAAGATCTGCCAACCAAAAACCCAAGCAAAGTTGTGCACACACCCTCTAAACTCTGGTGGCTTCTATAATGCACCTATTTAGTTTTGGTACATGCATGCACCAAAGAAATGACCAGCTCCCACAAGTCACTGTCCATTTCTTAACAATTATTTTTGAACCCCGAATTTGTCATATTACACTTTGAATCCTGGCGGAGTTCCAACACGTCATGGACGTCAACACCGACCACGACGACTTGAACAACCTCTCCAAGTTTGCCGCCTTCTGCTGCTCCGACACCACCGACTGAGTTTCAAAGACCATGAGATCCAATGGGGTTTTCAACACCTGTGCTCAGTGAGTATGGAGAATGGCCCTAAATTCTTCTTAGCAATGGAAGAATGGATCAAGGAGCTTCCCAATCCATGAGAGCAAAAGCAAATTATTGTGGCCAACTGAAGACAGTTCAGGGAACTGGTGAAACGACTCGCTAAAGCTCCAAGCTTGACCCTTCCATGGAATGAACTTGTTCAGGACGAAGACTCAGACTTGAACGGCCAAAATGGTTAACGATAAAGGAGGTGAACCTTGATTGTCATTTGTGTTGTTTCAAACCATAAGAGGAGGGACAAAAGGATTCAAAACTTATGTTAAGCGTATTTTGAATACATCTACAACCAAAATAAAAACAGAACCCAAGACAAAAACATTGCTCATCAACAACAGTAAATAGGGTGAAAGCATACTCTTCCAAGTTCCATCTACAACAAAAATGCACTGTAAAACAAACTTATACCGGCTTTCAGAAGCATAACCCTATCTCACTAAATAAGCATCAAGTTTCTACCAACGTTCTAGAAAATCCATGACTAGTATCAGGATAATTGAAGATGAATGATGCTGAAACATGTATATCCTATGCATTTAATGTTTCTCTTATGAACGTAACCTTGCTCAAAAAATATATATATCTAATCCAATCTAAGATAAGGTACAAATGCAGGTTGCTGCCCCCAAGCAATACCTACCCGTGAGAAAGAATCAAACTCTAATATCATCCAGCGAGAAAGCAACATGTGTTTAAAAGTTTAACCAACACTGATATGACGTGAAACATATCTACACATTATAGTTTACATATAAAAGCAAACATCTTTATAGTTTATAGTGAATGGCCTAAAAGTAAATTTAGCCTCTTCTTACCTTATATGTGCAAGTGCAAGATTCAAAACCCGTCAAAAGCAATCAACCCCAAATCTCAATAATCACAGCCGCAGAACAAATCTGCATCAAATCAAATGATAGATCTTGAATTGAAATTAAGATTATAACTCCCAACAATTGAAAACCATAATAATAATAAAAAAAAAATCATAACCCACGAACCGCACAAACGAAACAAAATTATCCGAAACTTTTTCAATCCACGGTGCAAAAAGAAAAAAAAAATCTTCACAAAAGGAAAAACTTAAAACATGAAGAAACAACAGCGCAATAAAAAAAACCCGGAAATTAAAAATCAGCAGAGAACCACGGATCGAAGGAAACCAAAGAGAAAAAAAGGGAAATTGAAAGAGAAGGGAGGGTAAACACTTCGAGGAGAAGGCGAAAGTGTCAGGGTTTTTGTGTTAAGGTGGTTTAAGTGTTTAAAAATCACTCATCATTGCAAACACTTCTGTCATTTTAAGCACCGCTACTTATTGGCTAAGCCTTATACCTTCCTTTTTTTTTTATAACTACTTAAAAAAGCATAGGCAATAGTCTAAAACCTTCATTAACCAAGCAAATAGCAGCTATACAGATATACTTCAAGTTGTGGAGATCCACAACACAGTATTTGTAGAAAAAGGCCATGATTTTAATCCCCAAAAGAGAAAGCACGGAAGTTAGATTGAGAAGCCCCCAAAAGAGAGAAGATGGAAGTTAGATTTAGAAGCCAATTCTCGAAGCATAACCCTGCCATAGATGACCATAACATGAACACAGAAAGAGTAGAAGTAGAACAAAGAAGCCATGGCATGTGTATGGTTATACCTGACGAAAGATGCCCAAATGGACTCTGAGATGCGATGCTGTGAGCTCAATATGGTATATTACCATCACATCTGCCATGACTATGAGAATATGTTATTGTTATATGGAATCACTGAGTTCCATTTCTAGGTGACAGTTCTTTTAAATCTTAAATGGAAGTTGTACCTTAATACACCGAGTAAGAGTGAGTCACACTTGTACTTGCACTCACAGAGACGTGCAGCGCAAAGACAGGTGTAGCTTTCGGCAAGGAGGAAATATAGAAAAAATAAATATAATTGGTGAGTGGTTGAAAATAGACCTATAGGCTACCTCAAGAACTTATGAACTTGGATGAAATGGCTCTCTATTTAAGAGGAAGATCTTCAGTTTCTTTCATAATATGTAAGTTGTAACTACTAAAAAGGAGTGAACATGGGTTTTCAAAGTAGTGTGTTTTACAATTTTAACTCCTTTTTCATTTGAATTTTATTTGCTAATAATGGCATTTTGGGAATAAAGAAATTTGGACACCAACCAATGCAATCCCCATTATAAGTAATATAGATAGATGCATTAGATGTGGTAAACTTAACAAATAATTCTGATTTGACCTTCTATTAAAGAATTGTTTCTAACTGCTTGGATTTTGGAAAAAGATTGAACAAAAGCTGCTTGACCAAAACTTCTTAGATAAGCAACAAAAGAAATGGATTAACATAAGGTATTTTAACTAAAGAGACTGTGATACAGCTTTACAGTCATCCTGTGAACTGTAAACTAGTTCATGCATGCACATTACAGACAGGTCCACTCTCCATCAAGTTCATATACATATTTATTTCCATCAAAATAGGATTGCTAACCATATTTCCCAAGATGAGGCAGAAAAGCTACTTATACACAAAGCAGATCATCAAGCTCCTCACTACTTCCTTTTTCTCCCTTGTGATCCATCTAAAGATTTTATAAATGAAAGAGTGAGATTTACATCCCAATAGATAACCATAAGATTGAAAAACCAATAACATATTTACTAAGTATAGCTCATTAACACTGTTAGTACTAAATCCAATTCCAAACAAGACTCATACAACATCCAATTAGGGAGGAATCTGATTGCATTCATACTTCCCTTTCTTTTCAAAGTTCCTCCAATAACCAGGTATCTTAAGAGTTAAATTCACTTGGATTTAAGCTCCTCTTCTGGCCAGGAATCCCTTTTATAACCATCATGGCATCATATCAGACATCTATTCCTCGTATAACATGGAGAATGTATAATAAAAAACAAATCAATGTATAATAGTTCAAGCCCACAGTTACCTACCAGAAAATTTGAGTTAGTTTTGAAGGATTTATTTCAGCTCCAAAGAAGCTCAAGGACAAAACCAAGCCCTCATCTTCTTCAACCTTCAACCACCATGAATGCCTCTAAAAATTAGTTCACTCTCAAGCTCTACTCTCTAGCGCCACTTTTCCCTTGTACCGTGAGATGAAAGGAGAGCTCTAAATTGGGCATATAGCTCCCTCAAGTTTCTGTTGTATAGAGAAATTCTTGTTTTCTCATTCTCCCTCTCCATATCTCTCTTCATTTCCTGAATGAGAAAATGGGTTAATTCGGCAATTAAGCCTTTGATTAGATGTTAGTTAAGAGTCTACACGTAATTTTAACATTCCTTTCATAATTTGCTGCTTGGAGATCTCAGTTGTGAGAATACATATAAAACAAACAAATATATATATATATATATATACTAAAGAAATCGGTTTCAGGATAAAATTGGTTCCATAAGCATACTGATAATGAGATAAGCACTTATTGACATACATCAATTACAAATACAGTCCCCTCTATTCTAGATATAAAAAAAAAGAGTTCTACCCTTCAAGTTTATGAATTTGCTATTTTGATAAAAACAAACCACCATATAACATTACAATTCTCAAGTTAGCACTAATTGTACGTAGCTCAAACAAAACACACTTCTTAAGCTTATTTGGAACACTAGAGCATGACATCCCCTCTTAGACAACTCTGCAAGACTGTCTCCCAGCAGCATCCCATTCCAAAATTTGTGAAAGCTGGAAGGCCATAATCAATACTCGCATTTAATCCGACATAATTTGCAGTCAAGGGCAGCACTTGAATTCTGGAACACTAAATGAAAAATGCATAAGAACAAGTTTTCATGTAACCCACATCTAAGGTGATGGCAGAAATGCTATTGGTCGGTGCACATAAAGACATCCATGACTTGTTTAGCATGTTCTTGGACCACAATGGATTTAGCAGGCATTCAACCCTCTTCTGACTCTGCGCATCAGAATAGATATCAGAACTAGAGAAGTTGGAGGAACAAAAATGCATAGTCATAACTCATACGGGAAGAATTGAGGTAGGTAATTTGGAGTTTCAGGGAAGTAAGTAGATGTTAGACCAAAAGGAGTTACCACCTCTTTATGCAATGGGGAAACCAATACCATGAACAAGATGACACAGAAATAGTTTCAACTAAAGCATTTTTCATACTATGTATGGTTTCCATGTTATTTTCCTTGTCAACACCCAGGGGTGATCCATGTATAGAGAGAAGCATCTCGCCAGGTTTAGGCAACCTAAGTGTTTTCGGTGTCATCCCAACAGACGACCTATGACCACTCACATGCAAAAATTATCAGTACCAAATTAAATTCTTCAGCTGTTAACTTAAGAGTTAAAAGCCATTTGGACATCCTTAGCAACAAAGACCAGAGTTCATAAAAAATTATCAAGTAAAAAAAAGTAGGAAAAGATACGTACACCAGGAGTCTGAAGAGCTTCTTCTAGTGCGAGAGTCTAAGTTTCACTTGGCTCCTCCAAAACCAATATAATAAGCATTTAATCATAAAAAGAAGAGAAAAATGATCCTTTCAAATTCACAGATACTTCAGACTAATGTTGCAAAAAATAATGGATGCGCGAGACTAATGCCACCCTTGCACTGTTACACCCATTTTTGTCACAAAAAACCACATACTCCACAGTAACTAATGCTAACTTATGAAACAATGAGCTCTTTATTTTATATTAGGATTTGTGTTTTTATGTTAATATTACATTAATTTTATATGTTGTATCTTAATCGTGTTGTATCGTATAGTTTTTATGATTTATTGAGTCTACATGTTGGTGTGTCGTGTTTTATCCTATCCCATCCGTATCCCATGTATGTATTTGTGCTACTACTTCTAGCATCTCATTGCAAAGTCCTGTGGAAGTGATCCAAAGGTTCCCTACAAAGGGTGTGTGAGTATCATTAATCAAAGTGCAGAAAAAGAACAAAGGGAACATACAATGTCCTTAAAATGCAGATTTTGACCACCAAGAAAGCTTGTTCTCCCTGCCACCAAGGAAGTAACTGTTGTCAAGTACAATCCATGCCAAAAAGCAACCAAAAACAAAGAAAAAAAAAGGTGTTGAAGTGTATGCATAAGATAAAGTAGGGGTAAATTAGAAAACTTAATCTCTAAAACTAATTATTGTACGATCTTGAATTTACAAAACTAATATCAAGTCAGTCTTTCTTAGGACTAAAGTGAGATTAAAAATTTAAAATAATAAGTTGTGATATAAGTTTTATAAATTTAAGGACTAACTTATATACATAATAAAATTCAAAGACTAAACTGCAAATGAAAAATAATTTCAAGACTAAAATTACTAATTTGGTCGATAAACTAATTTCCTACTTGCATTGCTAGAATATTCAAAGTCAGGAAAAGGAGGAATAGAAGCAGAGCAATCAGGATATGCTATGGAAAGTTGTTGCAGCAAAGAAGCAAGCACATCTCTTCCATCAGCACAGCTAATTGAGAATCTACTCCCTTTTTCTTTCCATCTCACCTCAAATTTCTTGTTCTCTTCATCATTTACAACTTCCAGATTCGGAAGGGTTTCTTCGAAAACCTGCAACACGTGCTTATGGAGCTGTTCCTTGTTGAAATATGACCCGCAGCAAACGCAACTCCGTCACCAAGTGTTCAATCTCCACGTCCCGAACTGCCCTAATCGCAGCAATTTGTCGCTCCATTGCTACACAAAAATAATAATAATCATAATAATAATAATAATTAAACTGACATAGATTTTGTAATTTATTTTATTCAATGAAAATTAATAAAAGTATGAAATCTATTGTACCTTCGATTTCGTGGTCCATGAATTGAGGCTGCTGCGTTTGAGTTTGAGGATCCTACTTGGGTTCAGGCACCGATTCAGTTGTTTTAACCGTTTTCTTAGCTCTACGCTTTACCATTTTCGCTTAGAAGAAACAATTCTAGGATAACCTAACATCATAATCAATTGAAAGGGTTTAGCGTTGAGTAAGCGCAATCGCAATGAATGGGTGATAGAAAGTGTGAAAAAGACCGGGAAATGAAGTAGGGGGAAAGTAAATGACTCAACTGTACCCAATATCGGCGTTCACCGAAGCTTGCAGATTAGGTTGTGAGGGAGTTGAGAGACACAAATGAATTGAAAAGGCGCGCAAAGTTTTTGGATATTGAGTTTAAACAATGCACCACACTTTTGCTTGATAGCTCTAGGCTGGCTTCTATGTAAACGAATTGGGCCTTTAGTGGATTCGGCCCACATTTCAAGGATCACGATCCATCATTGATTTCACAGTTTGCAAATATTGTCCTGTGATATGTGATTGTCCAACCCTATATTACACTACAACTTACAACTAGGAGTGAGGAAAGATCTAGCGGCTCATCCAGAGTTTACAAATAGTTTATTTTCAGTTTATGTAAATTTGGTCTATTTAGTAAATAAGTTAAGTTTAAGCTTTTAGTAATGCCTTCTTAATTATATATGCTAAAACTTGAACTTTTGATAAAAGTCTATTAAGTCTACCAGCCTGATCCACTTATTTAATATATATATATATATATATATAATAAAAAAATTATAATACTTACATAATTTATTAATTATTTATCAGTATAATATATTTATTTTATATAAAATATAACTATTTTATTAAAGGTTATACACATATAAAAATTAAAAAAATTAAATTTCTTCACTTATATAAAAGTTTTTATGCAATATAAATCTTTAAATAAATTTTAAGTTTAGGTTAAGCTTTTATGATTTTATAAATAAGTCAAGTCAATCCGTAGAAAAAAAAACTTTTGAAAGATTATAAGATAAGATCAAGCCAATATATTTAACATTCCTTTCATAATTTGCCGCTTCGAGATCTCAGTTGTGAGAGTACATATAAAACAAACAAATATATATATACATATGACCCAAAAGGGGAGATAATTTCTAACATACTAGATGAGAAACTAAAGAAATCAATTCCAGGATAAAATTGGTTCCATAAGCATACTGATAGAGATAAGCACTTATTCACATACAGTAATTACAAATATAGTCCTCTCTAATCAACATAAAAAAAAAAAATTCTATGCATTTGCTATTTTGATAGAAACAAACCATCATATAGCATTACAATTCTCAAGTTAGCACCAATTGTATGTAGCTCAAACAAAACACACTTCTTAAGCTTATTTGGAACACTAGAGCACGACATCTCCTCTCAGACAACTCTGTAGGACTATCTTCCAGCAGCATCCCATTCCAAAATTTGTGAAAGCTGGAAGGCCAAAATCAATATTCACATTTAATCCGACATAATTTGTTGTCAAGGGCAGCACTTGAATTTTGGAACGCTCAATGAAAATTGCATAAGAACAAGGGGCCACTAATTTTCATGTAACCCACATCTAAGGTGATGGCAGAAATGCTATTGGTCGGTGCACATAAAGACATCCATGACTTGTTTAGCATGTTCTTGGACCACAATGGATTTAGCAGGTATTCAACCCTCTTCTGACTCTGCGCATCAGAATAGATATCATAACTAGAGAAGTTTGTAATATTTCATCTACAGTGGAGGAACAGAAATGCATAGTCATAACTCATACGGGAAGAATTGAGGTAGGTAATTTGGAGTTTCAGGAAAGTAAGCAGATGTTAGACCAAAAGGAGTTACCACCTCTTTATGCAATGTGGAAACCAATACCATGAACAAGATGATACAGAAATAGTTTCAACTAAAGTATTTTTCATACCATGTATGGCTTCCATGTTATTTTCCTTATAAACACCCAGGGGTGATCCATGGACAGAGAGAAGCGTCTCGCCAGGTTTAGGCAACCTAAGTGTTTTCGGTGTCATCCCAACAGACAACCTCTGACCACTGACCTGTAAAAATTATCAGTACCAATTTAAATTCTTCAGCTGTTGACTTAAGAGTTGAAAGTCATCTGGACATCCTTAGCAACAAAGACCAGAGTTCATAAAAAATTATCAGGTAAAAAAAAAAAGTAGGAAAAGATACGTACACCAGGAGTCTGAAGAGCTTCTTGCAATGCGAGAGTCTGAGTTTCAGATGGCTCCTCCAAAACCTATATAATAAGCATTTAGTCATAAATAGAAGAGAAAAATGATCCTTTCAAATTCACAAATACTTCAGATCAATGTTGCAAAAAATAATGGATGTGCAAGAGTAATGCCACCCTTGCAGTGTTACACCCGTTTTTGTCACAAAAAACCACATACTCTACAGTAACTAATGCTAACTTATGAAACAACGAGCTCTTTATTCTATATTATGAAACAATGAGCTCTTTATTCTATATTAGGATGTGTTTTTATGTTAATATTACATTAATTATATAAATTGTATCTTAATCGTGTTGTGTCTTATAGTTTTTATGATTTAGAGTCAACGTATTGGTGTGTCGTGTTTTATCCTATCCCATCCGTGTTCCATGAATGTATTTGCGCTACCGCTTCTAGCATCCCATTGCAAGTCCTGTGGAAATGATCCAAAGGTTCCCTGCAAAGGGTGTGTGAGTATCATTAATCAAAGTGCAGAGAAAGAAGAAAGGGAACATACAATGTCCTTAAAATGTAGATTATGACCACCAAGAAAGCTTGTTCTCCCTGCCACCAAGGAAGTAACTGTTGTCAATTACAATCCATACCAAAAGCAACCAAAAACAAAGAAAAAAAAAGGTGTTGAAGTGTATGCATAAGATAAAGTAAGGGTAAATTAGCAAACTTAATCCCTAATACTAATTATTGTACTATCTTGAATTTACAAAACACGTATCAAGTAAGTCTTTCTTAAGACTAAAGTGAGATTAAAAATTTAAAACAATAAGTTGTGATATAAGTTTAATAAATTTAAGGACTAACTCATATACATAATAAAATTCAGAGACTAAACTACAAGTGAAAAGTAATTTCAAGACTAAAATTACTAATTTGGTCGATAAAGTAATTTACTACCTGCATTGCTAGAATATTCAAAGCCAGGCAAAGGAGGAATAGAAGCAGAGCAATCCGGATATGCTATGGAAAGCCGTTGCATCAAAGAAGCATGCACATCTCTTCCATTAGCACAGCTAATTGAGAATCTACTCCCTTTTTCTTTCCATCTCACCCCAAATTTCTTGTTCTCTTCATCATTTACAACTTCCAGATTCGGAAGGTTTTCTTCGAAAACCTGCAACACGGGCTTCTGGAGCTGTTCCTTGTTGAAATATGACCGCAGCAAACGCAACTCCGTCACCAAGCGTTCAATCTCCACGTCCCGTACTGCCCTAATTGCAGCAATTTGTCGCTCCATTGCTACACAAAAAAATAATAAAAATAATAATAATAATTAAATTGACATAGATTTTGTAATTTATTTTATTCAATGAAAAATAATAAAAGTCCGAAATCTCTTATACCTTCGATTCTGTGGTCCATGAATTGAGGCTGCTGCATTTGAGTTTGAGGATCCTGCTTGGGTTCAGGCACCGATTCAGTTGTTTTAACCATTTTCTTAGCTCTACGCTTTGCCATTTTCGCTTAGAAGAAACAATTCTAGGAAAACCCTAACATCATAATCAATTGAAAGGGTTTAGCGTTGAGTAATTGCAATCGCAATGAATGGGTGATAGAAAGTGCAAAAAAGACCTGGAAATGAAGGGGAAATTAAATGACTCAACTGTAGCCAATATCAGCGTTCACCGAAGCTTGCAGATTAGGTTGTGAGGGAGTTGAGAGACACTAATAAATTGAAAAGGCGCGCGAAGTTTTTGAATATTGAGTAGAAACAATGCACCATACTTTTGCTTTATAGCTCTAGGCTGGCTTTCTATGTAAACAAATTGGGCCTTTAGTGGATTCGGCCCACATTTCAAGGACCATGATCCATCACTGATTTCACATGACGCTAGTGCAGTTTGTAAATATTGTCACGTGATATGTGATATGTGAGCATAGATCTAGCGGCTCTTCCGGAGTTTGCAGTCTAGTTTATTTTCAGTTTATGTAAGTTTGCTGTATTTAGTAAATAAGTTAGGTTTAAGCTTTTAAAAACGTCTTCTTAATTATATAAGCTAAAACTTGAACTTTTGATAAAAGTCTATTAAGCCTACCAGACTGATCCACACACACACACATATATATATATATATATATAAAATTAAGAAATTATAATACTTACATAATTTACTAACTATTTATCAGTATAATATATTTATTTTATATAAAATATAACTATTTTATTAAAGGTTATACACATAAAAATTAAAAAATTTAAATTTCTTCACTTATATGAAAGTTTTTATATAATGTAAATCTTTAAATAAATTTTAAGATTACGTTAAGCTTTTATGATATTATAAATAAGTCATGTTGATCCCTAAAAAAAACTTATGACAAATTATAAGATAGACTCAAGCCAATATATTTTACAAAATAAGTATAGACCTATTTAGAAAAGTCTACCCCTTAGACCTTTTTGAAGGAGGTTCTATTACTAACATGTTTACTTCCATTGTAGGTAAGGTGTTTAGATTCAAGGCCCTACTTGCTCTATGTATGGAGGATTCACGAATCCCTATTTCTTATATAAAAACTTTCTAAGGTCCGCCTTACGACTTCCAAATTCAGAGAGATAAATTGAACAAGTATGGCCGTCCCCTATTGGGATGTACTATTAAACCTAAATTGGGGTTATCCGCTAAGAATTATGGTAGAGCAGTTTATGAATGTCTCCGTGGTGGACTTGATTTTACTAAAGATGATGAAAATGTGAATCTGGCTATTTGCATACCTACTTAAACTCGTTGCTTTTGACCAAGATCATCATCATATGAACATTGATTTCAGCCGTACAATGACGAAGAAAGAAGAAAACGAAACAAAAATGTGAGTCCCTAAACCCTTTTCCCAGGTCCCAGTCCTCTTGTTGGTGGGTTCTCGTGGGAATTGGCTTTCAGAAAATGTTGAAAAATAAAAGGATTGAAGGAAGGATGACGATGCCCCAACCCAACCCCACCTGGTTGGATGGTATCGCGTGCCTTGTTGAATGTTGAAAGGACAGATAAAGAATACAACCAAAATAAAAACAGAACCCAAGACAAAAACATTGCTCATCAACAACAGTAAACAAGGTGAAAGCATACTCTTCCAAGTTCCATCTACAACAAAAATGCACTGTAAAAACAAACTTATACCAGCTTTCAGAAGCATAACCCTATCTCACTAAATAAGTATCAAGTTTCTGTTAAAATTAGTTGGTATTTGTTTTATTTGTTTTTTAATTTGTCTTTTAATAAGTCCTATTAACTAGGAATCATGGCTGTTAGGTTAATTGAGTCTGTAGGATGTTCCTCTGTTTTATTTGGTTTGTTCTGATATTTTTCTCTAGCCCACGTTTCTGTGAGGTGGTTATGTTGAACCCACGTTTCTATAAGGTGGTGGTTGTGGTGTAAGGCTATTTCAAGCCAGTTATCTTTCAATTCTAAGTGCAGATTTCTTCTTCCAAATTATATTGCTTTTTATCAGTTTTGATAATAACAATTGGTACCAGAGCCTCAAAAGGGGCCTGATTACTTGAAGCGGCAGTCTTTTGTGAACATTGCAATGGCATCTGAAGGAAGCAGTAGCGGATTTGTGCAACTAGCAATCCCAAGGCTTGATGGTCATTATGATCATTGGAGTATGCTGATGGAGAATTTTCTGAGATCGAAAGAATATTGGGGACTCATTGAGGAAGGAATCCCAGAAGCAAGAGAAGGAACAGTTTTGACTGAGGCACAGTCAAAGGCAATATCAAACTTGACGCTGAAGGATCGGAAAGCAAATAATTTCTTATTTCAAGCAATTGATCGAACTGTTCTTGAGACCATTCTCAAGAAGGACACTGCTAAAGACATATGGGACTCCCTAAAGAAGAAGTATCAAGGCACCAATAGAGTCAAACGTGCTCAGTTGCAAGCTCTTCGTAAAGAGTTTGCAATTCTGCACATGAAAACTGGAGAATCTGTTGATGGGTACTTTGCAAGGACACTGACTATTGCAAATCGAATGAGGATGCACGGGGAGAAGCTAGAAGATGTGACAGTTATAGAGAAGATCCTACGCTCTATGAGTTCGAAGTTTGATTATGTGGTATGTTCAATAGAAGAATCTAATGACATTGACATTATGTCAATAGATGAGCTGCAAAGTTCACTGTTAGTGCATGAACAACGCATGTCTAATCACATTGAGGAAGAGCATGCTCTCAAAGTGACTCATGCTGGAAATTTCTTTGGAAGAGGCAGGAGGCCGTGGAAGCTTCAGAGGAAGAGGAAGGGGACGTGGTTGTGGCACTGGAAGAGGAAGTTTGACAAGGCATCCATTGAATGCTACAATTGTCATAAAATTGGCCACTTTCAATGGGAATACCCTGATAAAATAGAAGGGAAAGCAAACTTTGCTGAAACAGAAGAAGAAGTGGTGTTGATGGCTTACATGGAGAACAAGCTAGCTGGAAATGGAGAGATGTGGTACCTTGATTCTGGATGCAGCAATCACATGACAGGTAACAAAAGCCTTTTCTGTGATTTAAATGAAAATTTTTGGGAAAATGTCAAGCTTGGATACAACTCTAGCATGAGTGTTATGGGAAAAGGAAGTGTTAAAGTGCTGATGGACAAGAAGATGCAGAATATAGGTGATGTGTTTTATGTGCCAGAACTTAAGAGCAATCTGATCAGCCTAGGACAACTGCAAGAAACAGGTTGTGCAATTGTGATCCAAAAGGGAAGCTGTCAAATTCATGATCCAAAAAAGGGATTAGTTGCTATTGTTAAGATGTCTGGGAATTGGATGTTTCAACTAAAAACAGAAACTTATGAAGATCAAACCTGTTTCAAATCATCTATTCATGATTCCTTATGGTTGTGGCACTACAGGTTTGGACACTTAAACTTTAATGGACTCAGAATTTTGCAGCAGAAAAAGATGGTGAAAAGGCTTCCTCAGATCTATGCTCCATCTCATATATGTGAAGAATGTGTGATTGCAAAGCAGCATAGAGAATCGTTTCCTAAAGAGAGTACTTGGAGAGCTAGTCAGGTTCTACAACTAGTACACTCAGACATATGTGGTCCTATGAATCCAACCTCCAACAGCAACAAAAGGTACTTCATAACTTTTACTGATGACTTTAGTAGAAAGACATGGGTGTATTCCTAAAAGAAAAATTTGAAGCTATTGAAATGTTTAATAGATTCAAAGCAAGAGTTGAGAAGGAGACAGAAAAGAATATTCAATGCCTTCGAACAGATCATGGGGGAGAATACACATCTAATGAGTTTGTAGATGTGTGCGAAAGCAATGGTATCAAGAGAGAGCTAACTGCATCATACACACCACATCAAAATGGTATGCAAGAGAGAAGAAACAGAAGTATTATGAATATGGTGAGAAGTCTGCTAGGAAACAAGAACATGCCAAAGACTTTCTGGCCTGAGGCAGTTAATTGGAGTGTGCATGTTCTCAATTGAAGTCCAACATTTTCTGTGAAGAATATGACACCAAAGGAAGCTTGGTCTGGTCACAAACCAGCTATTGGTCACTTCCGAATATTTGGCTGCGTGGCTTATGTGCACATTCCTGATCCAAAGAGAAAGAAACTTGACACTAAGGGAGAGAAATGTGTACTACTTGGTGTGAGTGAAGAATCTAAGGCTTACCGTCTTTACAATCCTATAACAAAGAAGATTTACATTTCTAGAGATGTGGCGTTTGATGAAAACAGCAGCTGGAATTGGGAAGGCAAAGATACAAGAAAATCAGTAACTCTTGAACTTGAGGGCAGTGAAAAAGATGAAATTGAAGAGGATGCACAGTGATGGGGAAGAATCAAATGAATCTGGATCTGAAAGTGTGAAAGAAGCAGCTGAAACTTCACCACAAAATATGCAATGCCCAAGGAGAAGACCAGTTTGGATGGATGATTATACAAGTGGTGAAGAGCTTTTGGATGAAGACACATTAGCTCACCTTGCCTTATTTGCAAGAAATGGTCCTATTGCATTTGATGAGGCCATTAAAAGTTCAAAATGGAGAAAGTCTATTGATGCAGAGATTGAAGCTATTGAAAGAAATAACATATGGGAGTTAGTGGAGCTACCAGAAGGGGAAAAAATAGTGGGATTAAAATGGATTTACAAAACAAAGTTGAATGAAAAAGGGGAAGTTGACAAGTTCAAGGCTCGTTTAGTAGCTAAAGGATACACTCAAAAATATGGAGTTGATTATTCTGAAGTATTTGCACCAGTAACAAGGCATGATACAATAAGAATGGTTATCTCATTAGCTGCCATGAATGAGTGGACTGTTTTTCAACTTGATGTCAAATCTGTGTTTTTACATGGAGAGCTTGTAGAGCAAGTTTTTGTGGGACAACCACCAGGCTATGTAAAGAAGGGAAGCAAGCATATGGTTTATAAGCTGAAAAGGGCTTTTTATGGACTGAAACACTCCACGAGCTTGGCACAGTCGGATTGACACCTACTTCAGCAAGGCTAGTTTTCAAAAGTGTCCTTACGAGCATACACTTTACATCAAAATTGGAGAAAATGGTAACCATCTGATCGTGTGCTTATATGTGGATGATTTAATATTTACTGGAAATGATGAAGGCCTATTTAGAGAGTTTAAGCAGTCTATGATGAAAGAATTTGAGATGACTGATTTGGGAAAGATGAAATACTTTCTTGGCATAGAAGTGACTCAATTTGCAGGTGGCATATTTATTTGTCAAAAGAAATATGCTCGAGAGGTCTTGGAAAGGTTCAGAATGGATGATTGTAATCCAGTTTAGGTTCCTATAGTTCCTAGAACTAAAACTTACTCTGGATGTTGAAGGAGTAAAGATTGACAGCACCTATTACAAGCAAATGGTTGGAAGTCTGATGTATATGTCACCCACTCGACCAAATTTAATGTATGTTGTCATCCTCATTAGCAGGTTTATGGAAACACCAACTGAACTCCATCAAGCTGCAAGAAAGATACTTCGCTATTTGAAAGGTACTATTGACTATGGTTTGTTCTATAAGAAGAGTGAACGAAAGAAGTTAGCTGGTTTTAGTGACAGTAATTATGCTGGGGATTTGGATGACCATAAGAGCACATCCGGGTATGTCTTTCTCTTAAGTGGAGCTGCAGTTTCATGGTCTTCAAGGAAGCAACCTGTTGCCACTTTATCTACAACTGAAGCAGAGTTTATAGCTACTGCATCATGTGCTTGTCAAGGTACTTGGCTAAGAAGAATTTTAGAAGAGGTGAAGTATACACAGCAAGGTCCAATTATGTTATTTTTG
Organism: Ormosia semicastrata; assembly: GCA_029884595.1. Taxonomy (NCBI): domain Eukaryota; kingdom Viridiplantae; phylum Streptophyta; class Magnoliopsida; order Fabales; family Fabaceae; genus Ormosia; species Ormosia semicastrata. The sequence goes on along the minus strand of JAQQTO010000053.1, from coordinate 27,789,857 downwards.
TGACAATAGCTCAACTATCAAATTGTCAAAAAATCCAGTCTTGCATGGAAGAAGCAAACACATTGATGTGAGGTTTCATTTTCTTCGTGATCTCACTAAAGAGGGAGTTGTGGAACTAGTCCATTGAAAAAGTGATGCGCAAATTGCAGACATTCTAACTAAACCCTTGAAGGCTGAACCTTTCATGAAGTTGAGGGCATTACTTGGCATGTGTTCCATTGAAGAAATAAACTAATAGCTTATGAGCATTCAATTTAAGGGAGAGTGTTAAAGTTAGTTGGCATTTGTTTTATTTGTTTTTTAATTTGTCTGTTAATAAGTCCTATTAACTAGGAATCATGGTTGTTAGGTTGAGTGAGGCTGTAGGAAGTTCCTCTATTTTATTTGGTTTGTTTTGATATTTTTCTCTAGCCCAAGTTTCTGTGAGGTGGTTGTCCCTAGCCCACGTTTCAGTGAGGTGGTTATGTTGAACCCACGTTTCTGTAAGGTGGTGGTTGTGGTGTAAGGCTATTTAAAGCCAGTTATCTTTCAATTCTAAGTGCAGATTTCTTCTTCCAAATTATATTGGTTTTTATCAGTTCTGATAATCAACAGTTTCTACCAACGTTCTAGAAAACCCATGACTAGTATCAGTGACCAAAGCAAATTCATCGCAATCCCTATTCTGCTCATTATCCAAAAGAATGTTACCATCTTTACTTGCGAAAACAGGATAACTGAAGATGAATGATGCTAAAACATGTATATCCCATGCATTTAATGTTTCTCCTATGAAAGTAACCTCGCTCAAAAAAATATATATCTAATCCAATCTAAGATAGGGTACAAATGCAGGTTGCTGCCCCCAAGCAATACCTATCCATGAGAAAGAATCAAACTCTAATATCATCCAGCGATAAAGTAACATGTGCGTAAAAGTTTAAGCAACATTGATATGACGTGTAACATATCTACACATTATAGTTTACATATAAAAGCAAACATCTTTATAGTTGATAGTGAATGGCCTAAAAGTAAATTTAGCCTCTCCTTCTTACCTTATATGTGCAAGTGCAAGATTCAAAACCTGTCAAAAGTAGGGGTGGGGCATGGTTCGGTTCGGCATGAAAAACCGAACCGAACCAAATCGAACCGAACCGGTAAAGTGGTTCTGTTCAAAAACCAAACCGATTTTCTATTGGGGCCAAACTGGTTTTGGTTCGGCGAACCGGTTTAGAACCAGTTTTGAACCAGTTTGGGTTTAGAACCGGTTCAGAACCGGTTTGGGTTTAGAACTGGTTCAGAACCGGTTTGGGTTTAGAACTGGTTTGGATTTAGAACCGGTTCAAAACTGATTTGGATTTTAGAAAACTGGTTTAAAAACCAATTCTCAACTGGTTCAAAAACCAGTTCAAATCCTGAACCGATTTGGGTTTTAGAAAACTGGTTCAGAACCAGTTCAACACAATAATTGCAGCACCCAACAACTTCCCTTGTACCTTTTAGCCTGGTGGAAATTATGTTTTTTCACTGTGTGTGTCATACATGCCTCAACAAGGAACCAGGTATGAACAGTTCAAGATTCACTTTAGCTATTGCCTAACTTTCTATTTTAATGGATCCTATCAGTTTTCTGATGACACCATCTAATTTATAATCAATATAAACAATTTTACTTTCTCCAAGAAATTAAGTTAAAGCTTAAAGGTATAGTAACATCACGTGGCTGATCAACTGACCTTTCTGAAGTTTCTGTCACCTTTTTCACCAAATCCAAAGGCCAGACAATGCCAGACGCAGCAGTTATAAGCACATGATCCCAATTGCATCAAATCCCAATTAGATTTTTACCATTTCAGACAGTATTAAAGAATAGATCAACACTATTTCAGACAGTATTAAAGAATAGATCAACAGACAAATAAGGCTCAGTCACGCTTAAGAATCTCAACTTGTCTAAAACATCACTAGCATTACTGGAGGAAAAAAAAGAATCAAGTAGTTGCATACACATGTAACTAGAGTGAAACATACATGCAAAACTCCAAGAATAAAGAAACAAGTATAACAAGCAAGCACAACTGGTGCCTACTAGTGCAACTTTTTCCCCAATGTAAGCCACTCATATCAAGTTCTAAACCACAAAGTTAGAGTAGTAATAGTAAATCATTCTATCAAGAGCAACTAACTTGCATGTAACATTCTTCAAATCACAGAAACTCAGTTAGAGGCTTAGAGCATAGAATGGACTTGTAAATTGCAATTACCTAACAAGTTCTCGAAGGAAAACTTCCTTGTGGCTATACAGACTGTGAACAATCAAATCCAACAACCGACTCACCTGCAAAAATGGAATTCACTTCCTTCAGTATAACTCAACAAGAGATTACCCCAAAAAAGAAAATGGTTTGCTTCAACTAATAAATGTATCTAGACTTGTACTGTGTCCCCCCAAAAAAAAATAACCTTGATTTTTCAAAGACCCTTTATCAAGTAAGTCTTTCATTCCAAATGAAGTGCAAAAAAAAGATTGAAACTATGACTCATTCAGAACCCAAAAACAGTAACCCAGAAGTACAAAAAGGTGACTTGTTTAAGAGATTGAGACAAAACCCACCTCGGCTTGGTACTTAAACTTTTCACCTGAAACAAAGTTTAGTGAAAACGTAAACAAAGTTCCTAACTATAAAAAAATGACTCCCATAGGAACATATATAGAGATGTGTTAATTACCACACAATTTGCCAAGATACACAGCAAGGATAGAGAAAATTACAATCATTACAAACCTGGAAACCAAACACAGATTCCAAAAGATCAAACATCTCTGTATTACTTGTTAACAACTAAGAACTTAACAGCTAATTTATTCTGTTACTACTACTTGTTCTTGGTTTGGTTTCCCCCCAAACTCAAACTCATCACCGAACCTGGACGTTATAAAAGCATCCCAGAATCCCATCTCAAAATGCAAACACAGAGCCCCAATTTCAGGCGCAACCATTCAAACAAAGTACAAAAACTATATGTGGCCGCTATTGTCGCTACATTAAAACGGTCCACAACTGGGTTTTGGTGGCGGCAGAGGCCTGCTCCGCACCATTCTACCGCAATAGCGCTTCTATTTGCCGCTATTGACAACCCTGCCCTTTTATAGTCTTTTCTTTTCTCCTTTTTTAGAAGGATTGTCTATCATGTAACTGCTGGACTTGCTTCATATGTAACTACTCAGATTGATCAATTATCTCACATTTAGATCCCCTCTAAAATAGGAAGATAAAAATTAAAAAAACTACTCAATAAACATTCAATACCACAGATTCACCCCACATAAAAGGATATTTTAAGCAAAAATATCTTCAAAAAACAAGATAACATGTTAGAACTAGGTAAAGAATATCATATCACAGCCTAACTGCATAACACTACACACAATTTAATAGCCATTCCGACTAACAGGAAAAGCACTTCATACCTCTATTGACACTGCAACCAAGGTTGTTCTCCTTTAATGGATCAATGATGTTGAGATGTTTCTGAGGAAATGCACGCAAGTTTAAATCAAGCCCCCTTGAAGGTACTGAGAATGATTCCACACAGCTTCTAATGAATTCTTCAGTCAGCAAAGTATTTCCCCCATTTACTGGCACCTCAGCTTCACATGACAAAAAAGAGAGAATCAGAAAACAATCATAAGGCTACTTGATGATACTCAAAAAAAAAAAAAATTTTAAAGACACTGGGTGGATAGCAAGGACAAGAGAACATGAATTTAGGCACACAACTCACAAAGAAATATAAGGGAAAGACCAAAAGTTAATAATTTATAAAGTCAAACATCACACAACCAAAACCAACTATGCATTCTTTAATCCAGCCTATGACTTCAAGCATCTCAATTTTATAACATCTCTTGAGAAAGTGATTTCCATTTTTCTTTCACTTAATTTGGTTTGACAACTATGAAGACACTAAACAACAGCAAAGGTTATAAATATTTGCATTTTCCATTATATTAGTATATAATTTATTCTTTATCTTAGGACTAAATTATATAGCCCATAATTTGCATTTCAATCTACTTATTTATATAATATTTTAGTATCAAGAACTTCATATCCCAATGCAAATTGCCAAGTAATTATCAGCATTTGTGGACTTGACATTTCATCAAACAATGAGTATGCAACCAGAACAAACACTAAAGAACGCAAGTTAATACCAAGCCAGCCTCATTAACCATTTTCAATTCAAATCATCAGTAATGTGGGAAATCATCCAAATGCAAGAACATGTGTATAACACAGTGGAAAACAGCTAAGTTAAATATTTTCATAACATTACATGAATGGAACTCACATACTGCGTAGATTTCCTTGTGATATAGAGACCCACTCAAATATTTTCATTCATCAAGGATTCTGTTAGCAAACCAAGCCTCTAACAATCACCCAACTAACAATATCACCAGCCTTACATTATACTCACAAGACTGCAAAATCAGAAAATCAAATGCGTACATATATATAAAAATCAACTTACAATGAATTTGTATGAATTAGGAGCTGATGATATAGAGACCCAGCTTCAACAAGAATTACAGCTTCTGCTGAAGGTGACCATGAAAATCAAAAGCGAAAATGTGATATTAAAAAAAATAAAAATAAAATCAAAGGTTTAGGTTGAACAAGGAAATCGATGAAAACGTAGATCAAGGGCTCTCACCAGATGAAGACACACGCAGCACTGCAGCAGAAGCCAATCAATGGCACGAGCACTTTTCTCACCAGTCACCACGCAGCGATTTCGTCACAATAGCAAGTGAGGAGCAACGTACAACACAACAATTTGGTCTCTCCACGCAGAAGCTTGAAGATGTCGCCGATTAAGGAAGTCGTGGTGCTCGATTTGGGGTTAGGGTTCAGTAATTTGGGGGTTAGGGTTCATAAGGTTAGAGATGAATTTCTGAAATTTCAGGGAAGTGGAGAGTGAGATCTGGTTTCGTTTACTTCGGGTTTTCAGGCATCTTTGATAACAAAGTGAAGGTGTTACAAGGACATAGCCCTTACAAATGTTCATTCAGCATTGTGGTAAAACTGGGTGAGACCGCAAGACGGGTGAATATAAACTGTGTAGTCTATTTTTTATATTTCATTTTCAATTATTTTGAATACAAAAAGTTTTTCACATCTCCCCTTTGGGTTTATTTTACTGCATTCATTTATATTTTTCCTTGAACTACAGATCATAATTATATTGTTATGATTTTTGTTTCTGGTGAACATATTGTTTTTTTTTTTACAGTAACGTTCAAAAAATATCAAAAAAAAATATTGTTATGATTTGTACTATTAAATTATTTTGATCAGCCGGGGGTAAGACTCGCATTATTGGATGAGCAATAGAGAAGTGCTCGTTTTTGTGATCTTTCAGTGTCTGTGGTAGGCAACATGAAATGATTGTTGCTCATAATAATTTTTGTTTGTTTGTTTCAATCATTATATTAATATTTTGCCGTTTTTTCAGGATTGATATACCTTTAGGTCCTTTATACAGGAACTAGATCTACTGTGAAATATCACTTCATAGGATCAAATCCAGTGTCTTGACGGTGATAGGAATATCGACGCAGATGCGACATTATTAAAAAAGTATGGGCTAAATTGTATGTGAGCAGGGCCCACATGTAAGGGTAGGGAGGCTTTGGTCACCCCATTCTCGCAAAAATTTCAAAGACTAACATGTATTATTTTTTAAATTTTTTATTTTCTTATAGTTGCCTTTTCCTAACATAATAAAAATGATCATCTTATCGTATACAATTCTACACCTATTTTAACACATTTAACCACGTCAGATAAAATTTGAAATTTGACTTTCTTTTCTTTTCATTTTTCTCTCCCTCTCATTTCCGTCTCCCTCTCATTTCTTCCTCTCGCTACCCCCTCTCCCTCTAATTTCTCCATCTTTCACTTCTTTCACTTCTCCGCCGCCCCTGTCGCCCACCTCCCTCCATCTGCACACAAAGCTCCCACCGCTACCTCTGTAGCCCGCACGAAGCTCCGTCAGTGCCGCTGCCCTCTATCGCTTCGTCAAGGTACTTTTATCATTGAACTTGTAATAAAGAAATTGTAGGGCATCAAAATATGGTACATGTTTAACAATTATCTTCTATTGTTGATGTTGTTTAACAATATGGTACTTTTGATTCTTTGGAGTGTACAAGTGAGGACAGGGCAGAAGAGGAAAGAAAAAGAAGAGGTGGTGCTCTTTTCTGGCAGATATTATGGTTGAGGCTGTTTCTATTCTTGTTTTTATGGCTATACAAAATCCTATTTACTTTAGTACTTAGATCCATGGTTAAATTTATGCTTGATAGATTCAAGTTAAATGGTTGATAACTTTTTTGATAGCTTCTTTCGAGTTGATGAGAAGGGAACGACAAAAAGCTGTCCAAGAAAAGCAGAAGTTGAACCCAGACAATAATAATGACGATTATGACATTACTTCATTGCTAGACAGTGATGAGAAAAGACTAGGTAATCGAAGCAATGAGTCAGCGGAGCCTCCCGCAATTCTATCTGCTTTAAACAATGATTCTGAGAAATATTCTCTTGCACACATTCTTTTAGCAGCAAGACCACTTGTACCCCTGGTTTTGCAAGCACAATGTTGGAAAGAAACTTTGGGGTTAAAACATCAACTAACACTCATGCAACAGAGGTAGGTAGTTGACATTTTTTATTTGTATCTTATTTGTGACTGCTTTGTAGTTTAGTTGCTCTTAAATAATGTCCTTTTTCATATGTTGAGCTCAAATCTAAGTTGTTTGAGGTATCATGAAATTAGCATGCAACTTGGTTTTACTTCTAAATTACAATTATGGTTATAATATTTTATTAACGTCGGATATTAAAATGAAATTATGAAATTATTGATTTGGATAAATGTTTTATTTCAAGCTTCTATTCTACAATGTTACTATTGATTTGACTATGTAAGCTTTTGATAGCAGCCTGATCATAAAGCAGATGAGACATGGAGTCCATATGCCTTCCAATCTTCTAAGTTTGCTCGTTGGTTTGTTGAAGAAGGTACTTATAAAGATGCTTTAGTGCTTCAATATTTGTAGGCTTTTCAAGTTATACTCTTTGACTTAAATTATGTTGTTCATCCGCTTACTTTGCTGTAGAAAAGAGGCCATTGGATGACTTCACACATAGGCCAAATGACTTGCTCTCACTGATTGTTGGCAGTGAAAAAGGTGGGTTGCAGGTTTCTGATTTGGAGACAACCCGACATGTTGCACCTGCTTCTCCTTTCCAATGCGCTGAACCTGCAGATGAACATATCACATCAAATGTAGCACATACCATTATTGATAACTCTAAGCAATTGTACAAGAGTGATAAACCTGAGTTTTTACGGGCAGTTCTCACATGTGAATATCTAGAACAATCAATTATGTCGCAAGTTAGTGAAAATGGTTCATCACTTAAGTAACGCGTGCAGGACAAAGATTTTTATGCAAAGACTGAGTAGTCAAATTCAAATATTAATAATCATTCATCCCAACACCTCCTTTCTTTGTTACTAAAAGGAACTTGCCATGAAGATATGAACAATCTTCTACTCTAGATGTGGATTTTACAGACAAGGTATGCAACGCTGAAGGAGTCACTACTGCTAACATACTTGATGATCCAGGAGAGGCAAATGCAGATGTTTCCAGTTCATTGAAGCAATTAACCCTGGAAACACTTTTTGGGACAGCTTTTATAAAGGAGCTGCAATCAGTTGGAGCACCCCTTTCTGTTAAAAAAGGTTCAGTTGGATCTACAGAGGCTGATGTTTTAGACTCTATTCTGTCTCTTTTCCCACCTCAGCACTGGTCTTCCTCCTGCAGGCGGACATGCATTGAACAGACATGAAAGCAGTATCCTACCATCAGAAAAAACTCATCAACCCAAACCAAATAGATTTGAAGAGCATTGGTTAGATTATGGTGACCCTCAGGGAGATGTTAAATCATTGCAACTTCAAAGTGAATTCAACATGTAATGGGTTCAAAGAGTAGTGCTAGCGGAAATTGCATATTTTTTGCCAACTTCTGATGAGAAATGTGGTGGTGGCAAAGGGTGAACTGTGATGATGTGGCATATATTAGATCTTTTTATTATTTCAAACATTTATTTTGTTGTAAGTAAAACAACCTACCTAGGTATTTTTTTTGGAAAAGGTTGTTTGTGTAATTTAGTGAATGACATAGTACTTATAAAGTGTACATAATTATATAAGGTTATGTAAATGGTCAGGTAGACATATTTTTTACGTATAGGTTTATAAGGTATCCAATGAAAATTGTACATGTATGAAGCACAATTATATCTTATGGTACATGTAATGTGAATGTATTTGTTTAGTTATTTTTGTTTGATTGGTAATGCCATTTTTGAAGGCAAAATCAGTTTTTCAAAAATCTAAAGGAAAATAATCATTTTCTCTCTATTTCTAAACTTGTGAAAAAAGTTAGTTAATGAAAAACAAAAAGGTGGTTAATGACATGCAAAAGTTGGTTAATGGGGTAAAGGCTGGAAGGGTTACATATTTGTGCATGCCTATTAACTAACCTATTAACTACATTTTTATTCTTTATTAACCAACTTTGTTTCTACGCTTTTGAAAAAGGTTGGTTAATGAAAAACACAAAAGGTGGTTAATGACCTATAGAAGTTAGTTAATGGGGTAAAGGTTGGATGGGTTGCATATTATGTGCATGCCTATTAACCAACTTTAGAAAGTCATTAACCACTTTTTTATTCTTCATTAACTAAGTTTTTTCACAAGCATCGAAACAAAGTTGGTTAATGAAGAATAAAATAGTGGTTAATAACCTTTGAAAGTTGGTTAACGGGGTAAAGGTTGGATATGTTGCATATTATGTGCATGCCTATTAACTAACTTTCATAGGTCATTAACCACTTTTTTGTTCTTCATTAACTAACTTTTTTCACTAGCGTCGTAACAAAGTTGGTTAATGAAGAATAAAAAAGTGGTTAATGACCATTGAAAGGTGGTTAACGGGGTAAAGGCTGGATGTGTTGCATATTATGTGCATGCCTAGTAACTAACTTTCATAGGTTATTAACCACTTTTTTGTTCTTCATTAACTAACTTTTTTCACAAGCGTTGAAACAAAGTTGATTAATAAAGAACAAAAAAGTGGTTAATGACCTTTGAAAGTTAGTTAACGGGCTAAAGGCTGGATGTGTTGCATATTATGTGTATGCCTAATAACCAACTTTCATAGGTCATTAACCACTTTTTTATTCTTCATTAACAAACTTTTTTCATAAGCGTCAAAACAAAGTTTTTAATGAAGAATAAAAAAGTGGTTGATGACCTTTGAAAGTTAGTTAACGGGGTAAAGACTGGATGTGTTGCATATTATGTGTATGCCTAGTAACTAACTTTCAAAGGTTATTAACCACTTTTTTGTTCTTCATTAACCAACTTTGTTTCGAGGGTAAAGACTGGATATGTTGCATATTATGTGCATGCCTATTAACTAAATTTTATAGGTCATTAACCATTTTTTATTCTTCATTAACCAACTTTTTTTACAAGCGTCGAAACAAAGTTGGTTAATGAAGAACAAAAAAGTGGTTAATGACCTTTGAAGTTAGTTAACGGGGTAAAGACTGGATGTGTTGCATGTGCATGTCTAGTAACCAACTTTCAAAGGTAATTAACCATTTTTTTATTCTTCATTAACCAACTTTGTTTCGAGGGTAAAGACTAAATGTGTTGTATATTATGTGCATGCCTATTAACCAAATTTCATAGGTCATTAACCATTTTTTTGTTCTTCGTTAACTAACTTTTTTAACAAGCATCGAAACAAAGTTGGTTAATGAAGAACAAAAAAGTGGTTAATTGCCTTTGAAAGTTGGTTAACGGGGTTTAGGCTGGATGTGTTGCATATTATGTGAATGCCTAGTAACCAACTTTCATAGGCCATTAACTACTTTATTGTTCTTCATTAACTAACTTTTTTTCGACGCTTGTGAAAAAAGTTGGTTAATGAAGAATAAAAAAGTAATTAATGACCTGCAGAAGTTGGTTAACGGGATAAAAGCTTGAAGCATTGCATTATTTGTGCATGTCAATTAACCGACTTTCATAGGTCATTAACCTACTTTTTTGTTCTTCATTAACCAATATTTTTCACAAGCGTAGAAACACTGGTTATTTTCCTTTGGAATTTTGAAGTACTGATTTTGCCTTGAAAAATGAATAGGTAATGGCCTCATGACTAATACCATAAGATATATGAGCATGCATACATAACTTATAATAATTTCATTAGATCCACCATTTATCTTTGTGAGGTTGTATCATCTAAAAAAAGGTTTCTTTATTTATGTATTACTTCTCTCTATTTATTGGGAATCTAACTTTCAATTATGATAATGACAATCCACCACAACCATATATTCATCAGTTTCACTTTTCATTGGTACATGAAAACCCAAATCCAATAGTGGTGTAAGAAAAATAAGTCTATGGAAAAAAAGTTTGTTCATCACAAAACTACTATGTATATGCAAAACTATTGCCTAACCTTGCACAAATACGTGATTACTGAAGGTGACTCCTAAATTTCCTTATAACAAAACTAAATTCAACATTTTCAAGTTCATAGCATCAATTACGGAAGCATAAACTCTTTAAAACTCTTCAAAGGAGGCACCTCCACCCAAAAAAAAAATCATTCATTCTACACACAAATATATGGGATCAGCCTACAATCAAATTACAAAATTCACATCCTAACATCTATTAACCATCAGTCAACCCATTACATCTGGGTGTTCTTCCTCTTCCTTAGCTGATATACAAATGGAGTTCGAGTGCACGCACTTTCCACACACTTCCTCGGTTGGAGTTTTAATCGTGTGGCAATGTTCGATGATGGCTTATCGATGGTAACAGCCTCAACATCAACTTCATCCTGGACATTATTTCCATCTGTGTAACAACTAACCTCAGGTTAGGTGTTAAACAATTATGTATATATAAGGCAATTAAGGCAGTGGAAAAAAGTTTACACAATTACCTGCATCATTCTCTAGAGGTAGGTTTACTAATGATTCACCTGAAAAGAAATGTTGATTTTTAAAAAAGGTAACACCCTTTATAAATGAAACAACTGTTAGCCAAGTGGCCTCAAACTCAAGAGGGGGGTGAATTGAGTTTAGAAGTATTTTCGCAAATCTTTCGTAAAATGTTTGTTAAACAATTTTCGTTGAAGCTATTGGATAATTGAAGTGAATAGATAAATGAGATTGAATACTTCACTCACAAATTAAATAAACCAAGATGAATAATATTCAAGCAAGCATATAAAGTAAATGCACAAATGTAAAGAGATAGGGTTGAGAGAATCAAACATAAAGATTTATCCCTGGTTCACCACCCCCTTATGACCTATGTCTAGTCCTCAAGCGAACCACTCGAGATTTTCCACTAAACTTCAAGCTTGAACGGGTGCTTGAAAACCTTTACATAATAAAGCACTCACCAACACCTTAGGATACCTCACCCTTGTGCTTTGAACCTCAAAAACAGGGATGCCTCACCCTTTACAACTTTTTGAAGGATGCCTCACCCTCAAGGGATATCTCACCCTTTTCTAACTTTGAGAGATACCTCACTCCCTAAGGGAAACCTCACCCTTTACTCTAGAGGGATACCTCACCCTCTTTTTTTCAGTTTACACAAAAGATAAAAGATAGAAACTCTCTTGAAGAGTAGATAAATACAAATTGAAGCTCTAACAATGCCCCTTTTGAATATCTCAAAATTTCTCATAAAAACAGGACAAAAATGTTTTCAAGATTGATTCTCGTGTATGAGTGTTAGATTGATGTTATAAAGTGAAGTTCAACCCTTAATGAAGACTCAAGGCAAGTATTTATAAGTTGTGTGAAGAAAAGAGCCGTTTGGTGTGAAAAAGCCAAGCATTTAATGCAGTTAAAATAACTGTTGGGGTCCGTCAGACCGCGTGTAATCGATTATACAGCCTATGTAATCGATTACATGGATGTTTGAACATGTTCTTGGCTTTCTGGGTTCTGTGTAATCGATTACATTCTTGGTGTAATCGATTACATGGTTTCTGACTTGTGTGTAATCGATTACACAATCTATGTAATCGATTACGTGACTCCTTGAACGTGTTTTTGCCTTTCTAGGCTTCAATGTAATCAATTACATTATTTGTGTAATCGATTACACGGCCTCTGACTTGCGTGTAATCGATTACATGAACCATGTAATCGATTACCAGCTCTCTGTTTAGCTTGTAATCGATTACAAACCATGTGTAATCGATTACCTTGGCCTTTAAACACATTTTTCAAGTCCAATTAAGCTCGTAAAATATTTCTAACACCTCAAGACATTTGATTAAACATAAAACCTTTCATGAGTGTTAAATCGAAGATTGAAAATAATGTTTCTTTGAAAAATATGTATAGCTTTGAATTTTCACACTTATTTTGAAAATGATATTTGGAAAACCATTGAGATACTTAAAGGGCATTTTACATTGATATTCTAAGACCTATATCTAATATACCCTTTTGATCTTGGTCTTCTCTTTTGATCTTGATCTTCACCTTTGGCTATGTTATCATCAAAAACCCATTTGATATGCTTCAAGACATAAGCATTCACATTCTCCCCCTTTTTGATGATGACAAACTAAACATTCAACAAAATGGGAAATATATGCATTTATTTAATTATCAAATAATTAAGTGCAACACTCCAACAAGTAATGTATGCATGAGATAGAATATGTGAAAGTGCAAAACTCCCATACATTGCAATATATTTCACTAATTTCTCCCCTTTGGCATTATCAAAAGAAGACATAGCATTCAGATTTGATATAATTATTTCAAATTTCAAAGATCAATATAAGAGAATAAATCTTTTAGCACAACAATATGTGATACCAATAGCAAATGCATATGATGAAAGACTTCAATTAGTTCCAAAACATTCCAAAACAATCCCAAACATCATTTAAGTATATAGTCCAAATAGATTATGATCAAAAACTCATAATTGTGCAGGCAAAAACAACATATTATGCATTGAGAATCATATTATGCAGCAACTTAATGTATTATGCGAGAAGATTGTGACATTATGCAAAGAAAAAAGTTATGTAACAAGATGACCAATTTATGTGCCAGATAAGCATATTATGCGTAGACCAATATATTATACAACTTAGTTACAATTAGATGCATAATTGATCTATTATGACAAGTTCAAAGATATTGATATTATGCATGTTATTTCACACAAGATGCATATTCATTTTAGCATATACAAGACATATAAAAGATATTTTTCAAGATGTTAACCAAGTAAAGCATAAAAGAAGACTTCACTTAACCAAAGGATGCAAGTTCAAGTTTCTTGGAGACAGGGAGGATAGCTTGAAGTATTTTACAAGGTTTTGTGCTTGGCGCAATTGAAACTTTCAATATATCCAAAGTTAGTTCTTGGCCTTCAAGCACACCTACAACACACTTCAATTTGTGACTTTTGGTACCCAAATTTTCTTGGGTCATTGTGTGTTAGTTTTTGGTAAAGTGCCTTTGGGAACCCAAACCAATTTAGTTCCTAGCTTGTTATTGATATTCTTCCATACATTACAGTTTGATGCACTATGCCCTTTCGTACCACAATGAAAGCATTTAATAAAGGGACTACTTAATGTACTTGATGAAACAAAAAAATTCTTGAGAAACTTTTGTTGTTTATTGGGATTAGACCCCAAACCAGCCTTTTAAAAAACACATCTTTGGTTTCCAAGCAAAATGTTCAAATTATCTCTTCCATAAGTAAATTTTGAAAGAGTGTTTTTCAAATCTCCAATCTCAATCTCAAATGCTTTACATGATGAGCAAGATGAGGGTGTAGATGCATTATCAATAGATAAACATGTCATGCATGAAGAGTTTGCATCAATCAACTCAAGAGTTTCATTTTCTAATTTAAGTTCCTCAATTTCCTTATTTAACATAGATATCTTGTTTTCAAAAGAGGAAATTGATTTCTTGGAAGATGAAACAAGTTTTGCAAGTCTTATAGATTCATTATGCAATTCTTCAAATGCATCTTGTAACTCATCATAGGAAGGGGAAAAGTTTGATTCAGAATTTGAAGATGTTACCTCTATGTCATTTTCATCTTCCTCTTCTCCTCTAGCCATGAAACATAGATTGGCTTTCTCATTATCCGAACTATCGGTTGAATCCATGTCATTATCATCCCAAGCTATGTAGGCTCTTCTTTCTTTCTTCTCCCTTGACGATTTTTGGTGGTATTTTTTCACTTTACTTTGATAAATCGGGCACTCCATCTTCATGTGACCCAACTCTCCACATTCATAGCATTTAGGAGTGGATAAAGTTCCTTCCCCTTTGTGATAAACATTCTTTTGAGGAAATGGAGGTCTTCTTTGAGCTCCACTCTTCTTGAAGAATCTTCCAAATTTATTTACTAGTAGAGCAAGATTCTCCTCATCTATTTCCAAGCCATCTCCATCATCTTCATCATCATTATCGTCATTAATCATGGAAGAAATGGCCTTGAGAGCAGTCCCCTTCTTTTCGTTGTCAACTTCTTCACTTTGTTTGAGTCTATTTAACTCCAATTCATGTTCTTGAAGCTTACCAAAAAGTGTGGCTAAATTCATTGTAGCAAGATTTCTAGATTCTGAGATAGCCGTCACCTTAGGTTGCCAATCCCTGTTCAAACATCTTAAAACCTTATTAATAAGATCTTCATTAAAAAATGTCTTTCCTAATGAAGCTAAATGATTAACTATATGTGTAAAACATTTTTACATTTCTTGAATACTTTCAATTTGATTCATTCTAAAAAGCTCATACTCATGAGTGAGAGTATTGATCCTTGATCTTTTCACTTCACTAGTACCCTCATGGGTCACTTCTAAAGTGTCCCACATTTTTTGGGCAGATTTACAATTTGAGACTTTAAAGAATTCATCATACCCCAAGGATGTGGTAATGATGTTTTTGGCACTCAAATTATATTGGACCTTTTTCTTATCATCATTGGTCCATTAACTTCTTAGTGTATTAACTCTTACACCATTAACATCTTTTGAAGCTCTAACAATGCCCCTTTTGAATATCTCAAATTTTCTCACAAAAACAGAGCAAAAACGTTTTCAGGATTGATTCTCATGTATGAGTGTTAGATTGATGTTATAAAGTGAAGTTCAACCCTTAATGAAGACCCAAGGCAAGTATTTATAAGTTGTATGAAGAAAAGAGCCGTTGGGGGTGAAAAAGCCAAGCATTTAATGCAGTTAAAATAGTCGTTGGGTCTGTGGATCAAGCGTGTAATCGATTACACAGCCTATGTAATCGATTACATGGATGTTTGAGCGTATTCTTGGCTTTCTGGGTTCTGTGTAATCGATTACATTCTTAGTGTAATCGATTACATGGTTTCTGACTTGTGTGTAATCGATTACACAATCTATGTAATCGATTACGTGGCTCCTTGAACGTGTTTTTGCCTTTCTGGACTTCAATGTAATCAATTAAATTATTTGTGTAATCGATTACACGGCCTCTGACTTGCGTGTAATCGATTACATGAACCATGTAATCGATTACCCATTTCATTGTTTAGCTTATGTCGATTACAAACCATGTGTAATCGATTACCTTGGCCTTTAAACACATTTTTCAAGTCCAATTAAGCTCGTAAATCATTTCTAACACCTCAAGACATTTGATTAAACATAAAACCTTTCATGAGTGTTAAATCGAAGATTGAAAATAATGTTTCTTTGAAAAACATGTGTAGCTTTGAATTTTCACACTTATTTTAGAAATAATATTTGGAAAACCATTGAGATACTTAAAGGGCATTTTACATTGATATTCTAAGACCTATATCTAATATACCCTTTTGATCTTGGTCTTCTCTTTTGATCTTGATCTTCACCTTTGGCTTTGTTATCATCAAAAACCCATTTGATATGCTTCAAGACATAAGCATTCACAACAACAACACCTGCAAAATGATGGAAAACATTTTAATAATAATTCCTGTGTTTCATTGAACATGGCTACCTAGAAAGTTTTACATGGCAGCAACATTTATACTGGTCCAATTATTACAAATAAGTAATAACAACAACTTACAACCAAATTATTTGAGATGAATTGTTATCTCAGTATCTGCTTTTATTATTACCAAGTGGCCTCAATACTCAAGAGGGGGGTGAATTGAGTATGAAAACTAAGTTCGCAAATCTTTCGCAAATCGTTTGATAAACAATTTTCGTTGAAACTAATTGATGATTAGAGATGATTGGATATAAGAGATAAACACTTTCACTTATAAATGCAATAGCCAAAGGTACTAATATTCAAGTAATTCAATAAAACAATACTCAATGTAAAGAGAATGGTTTAGAGAAAACAAACACAATGATTTATCCTGGTTCGATCACCAATCCACTTGTGATCTACATCCAGTCCTCAAGCAACCTCTAGAGATTTTCTACTATTTCTTCAAGCTTCAACAGGTGCTTGATAACCTTTACAACCTTGAGCACTCAACACTTTGGGATACCTTACCCTTGGAGCTTGAGTCTCTTCAACTAAGGGATACCTCACCCTTTACACTTTTGGAGGGATGCCTCACCCTCTTTACAAAGCAATATAGATTGATTGAATGAAGCTCTCACTAGAGTAGATGATTACAAATTGAAGCTCTAATATGCTCTCAAAGATTTTTTCACGTTTTTACAAAAAATAGAGCAAGAAATAGATTTGAGGATTGATTCACGTTTGGAAGTATTGATGATCAGTTTTTGGTTCAAGGTCAACCTCAAATAAAGACCCAACTTTGGTATTTACAAGTTTCTCAATTAATAGAGTCATTGGGGTGTTTAAGCCATGCATTTAATGCATTTAATATAGCCGTTGGACGTTGTCAGGGTTCGTGTAATCAATTACACAACTTATGTAATCGATTACATTGTTGTTCCAACGTGTTCTTGGCTTTCTGGGCTCTGTGTAATTGATTACAGCATTAGTGTAATCGATTACATGGCTTCTGACTTTGCTTGTAATCGATTACAATATCCATGTAATCGATTACATGACTTCTGACTTGCTGTGTAATCAATTACAATATCCATGTAATCGATTACATGACTCTTTGAACGTGTTCTTGCCTTTCTGGGCTTATTGTAATCGATTACATATATTATGTAATCAATTACATGGCCTCTGACTTGCTTGTAATCGATTACATTGCTCATGTAATCAATTACATTGGCCTTTGAACACATTTTTCAAGTCCAATAAAGCTTGTAAGTCATTTCTAACACCTCAAGACACTTGATTAAACATAAATCCTTTTAAGAGTGTTAGATTTAAGATTGAAACTCAAGTTTTCTTGAAAGCCATGTTTAATTTTGAAATTTTCCACTTATTTTGAAATCATATATTGAAAAATCATTTGAAAAATCTTGAGAGCATTTAACATTAATGTTCTAAGTCTTATAACTAAATAAACCTCTTAACTTCTTTCTTTGATCTTGATTTTTCCTTTTGCGCTTGATCTTCTCTTTTGCACTTGATCTTCACTTTAGCCTTTGTTATCATCAAAAACTATTTGACATGCTTTAGGGACATAAGCATTCACATTCTCCCTCTTTTTGATGATGACAAACTGATTATAGGAAAAAGAAAGAGTTTTTGCATTTGTATATAATTGACATTTAGGTGCAATGCTCCCTCGGAGTTTATGCATGATATTGGGTTAGATTCTGCATATGAAAAGCTTAAGAGCTCAAAAGCTCAATAACTCCCCCGTACTCATGCAACCTTAATTGGATTTCATTTCATTTTTCCTTATTTTCTCCCCCGTTGGCATTATCAAAAAGACATAAGCATTTAAAAAAAATGAACAGCATAACAGCTATATTTCATGATTCCTAAATTTTGCCAGAACAAGAACGCCAAAGAGATTAATCATTCCAATCAATATTTCAAAAAGCCAAACATTCAAAGCGAAAACAAGTTCATATATCATTAATCAGCATGTACAAAGGAACTTATCACAACCAGTAGCCAATAACCAAAAAACACCATAAATGTATACCAATGTTATATAATCAGAGTCAAAACAAAATAAATACAAGGTAGTCATCAAAACAAACAAAAAAAAAACATCAACGCAATGGGCCCTGATAACTATCAGTGGCCTCACTGTCACAAAAAACATCACCCTCTGGATCCGCAGCAATGTCTCCTAGATCAACGTTATCATCGTCGGGCTCAAGATCGTCGTCGGAGTCCAGGAGCTCTTCATCATCAGCAGGGACGCCAGATGGACCAGCGAAGGACAGGGGAACCGAAGAGGCAGAGGATGTGGGAGGGGCAGCAGCAGCACTCGGAGAAATAGGAGGTCCACCTAGGAGGGATCGAATCGAGGCAAGCTCCTGATCTAAGTAGTCCATCCTCAACTCAAGATGGTCTATCTTCTGCTCTAGGTGATCCATGCGTGTGTTTACATTAGTGCTCAGGTTGCGCATCTCTTGGAGCAGGAGGTCAAGAGGCAAGAGGCGGAGCGGAGCAATTGTGGAGCGGCTTGAGAGCGGAGATGCCGAGCCTCCTCATCATCGTCACTATCCAGATCATGATGGGTATGGCCAAATGTGCCATGAGTAATGTAATGCCACCTATCATCCACTTTGTAGAGCTGGAGCTTCTTCAGGGTATGCAAGCCAATGGATTGTGGTCCCTTCGAGCTGGTGTCTTTGGACTCTTTAGCCAGTGAAATGCGACAGTGCTTTAGGATGGTGGTTACTAACATAGTGAATGGGAGAGCAGAGTTCTTCTTTTTCTTTACATATAACATATACTCTATAATGTAATAACCCCAGTTTATTGGCCGCCCTGTGGTCATTGCCCATAAGGCAACCACATCATTCTTGAGAACCTGGGAGTAATTCCCTCCCCTGGGAATCAATCCACGGACCAAAAGGTAGTGGAGAACCCTGTTCTCCATAGTTAGGCCAGTGGCCATAATTCTTCGTTTAGGATCACTAGGGGGAGTAGCCAGTCCTAATTAATGAGAGAAGAGCAGCCTTATGCTCAAACTCATGCCCCCAGACATTTGCATTCCCACAGAAGTGAGCTCCACCAGGAGTGAGCTTCGTTAGCCTATACCATTCAGCCATTGTTAACCTTATTTATTGCTTTTTCACTTTAGAGATTATACAATTATTTTCAACTTTCAGGTTCGCATAAAAGACTCGCATAAGGTTAAGGTAGATAGCTTTCTCTATGCTCAGGAAACCCAGCAAGCCTAAGTTTTCTATGGTTCTAAAGCTCTCTAAAGGTTCACTCTCGCAGAAGGTGATGGGAAGATACCTGGGAGAGATGATCTTGCTGAAGTTGGAAGTTCTTCTGGAATAACTCAGCTCGCTTCACTGTGGAGAAGTGTCTCGTGAGGTCCAGGCCAGAGATGTTACGGGAAGCACCACCAGAGGACCCTCCAATGGCAGCCTCTGTTCTTGGGCGCTTTGAGCGATGAGAGGATTCAGCCATTGATGAGAAGAAGTAGATTGGGATAAGTGGTAAGTGGTTGGGGATGAGTGAGGAGAGAGAGAGGGACGAGATTAGGGCAGAGAAGTGGGGATGGGGTACGTGAGAGAAGATGTGGGGATTTGGGTGAGGGATGTGAGGAGATTTTGAGAGATGGGCTGTGTGGAAAGGGGTTTTCCGAGATTGAGAGAGGTGAAATGAGGGATTTTGATGGAGATTTGAGGGAGAAATGAGAGATTGAGAGGTTTGGGGTGCGTGGGAGCAGAGGAGGAGGATGAAGAAGATAAATAGATTCTGAAAAATGAGCTCTACGCGCGTCAGAAATCTTTAAAAAAAAACCCTGTGTAATCGATTACATTTGGTGTATAATCGATTACATGCATTCTGGTGGGTATGTAATCGATTACATTTTTGGTGTAATCGATTTCCACGCTTCTGGGGAACCTTGTAATTGATTACATAGTTGATGTAATCGATTATCTGAGTTCTGAGTTGATTGTAATCGATTACAAAAGATGTGTAATCGATTACATGCTTGACAGAACCTGTGTAATAGATTACACAGGCATTGTAATAGATTACCAGCACATTTTAACTCAGATTTTGCATTCCAATCAGCATATAATCAATTTTAATCCATTCTAATCAGTTCCAAAGCAACTTAGATCAATTCAAATCATCATTCAAACATATAATCTAATCATATTATGATTCAACTCACATAATTGATCAAAATTACCATTTTTACCAAGAATTACACTATTTTTGGTGAAATTTTGAGGATGTTGAGTTGCTTGTGAGTCTTGGACATAAGGGAGCACCTGCAAAACAACTTAAGAGAAATCTCTGACGCTCAAGTCAGTATTGGATTCAAATATGATGAAAAATTCAGAGATTATGCAGTAATTTGGCATGATTATGCAGAAAAATACAATTTAGGCACTAGTTTTATGATTATGCAAATAGTTAATTTATGTATGATTGATCCAATATACCAAGTTCATTTCTTATATAGAAAAATGCTTCTTTTGCTAGGGGTTTAGTGAAAATGTCAGCTAGTTGCTTAGTGGTTTCTACAAACTCAAGCATACAATCACCCTTTTGAACATGGTCTCTAATGAAATGGTGTTTTATTTCAATATGTTTAGTCCTAGAATGCAAAATGGGATTTTTGGACAAATTAATTGCACTAGTATTATCATACCTTATGGGGATGTGATCAAGCTCAAGACCATAGTCCAAGAGTTGTTGTTTCATCCAAAGGATTTAAGAACAACAACTCTCAGCTGCAACATATTTAGCTTCAGCTGTAGACAATGTCACACTATTTTGTTTCTTGCTATGCCAAGAAACTAGTGAGCTTCCAAGCAAGTGGCATGTCCCACTAGTGCTCTTTTTATCCATTTTGCACCCAGCAAAATCAGAATCAGAATACCCAATGAGACTACATGAGGTACCTTTACGGTACCATAAACCCATTTGTGATGTGCCTATTAGATATTTCATTATTCTTTTAACAGCACTTAGGTGTGATTCTTTAGGATTAGCTTGATATCTAGCACACATGCATACACTAAACATTATATCAGGCCTACTTGCAGTGAGATAAATGAGTGAGCCAATCATACCTCTATATTTCGTAATTTCTACTGATTTACCTCCTTCATCCTTGTCCAAATAGCAAGAGGTACCCATAGGAGTAGCCATATGCTTGGTATTGTCCATCCCAAACTTCTTGAGCAGCTCCTTGCAATACTTGGATTGGCTTATGAATGTTCCTTCTCTTGTTTGCTTGATTTGGAGACCAAGGAAGAAGTTGAGCTCACCCATCATAGACATTTCAAACTCACTTTGCATAATATTTGAAAATTCTTTACAAAGAGAGTTATTAGTAGCTCCAAATATAATGTCATCAACATAAATTTGAACTAGAAGTATGTCATGCATTTTATGTTTTATGAAAAGGGTAGTGTCAACTTTGCCTCTAGAAAAACCTTTTTCTAAAAAGAATTTGCTCAACCTTTCATATCAAGCTCTAGGAGCTTGTTTCAAGCCATACAAGGCCTTTTTCAGTTTAAAAACACAGTTGGGCATTTCAAAATCCTCAAAACCAGGAGGTTGTTCTACATACATATTTTCTTGTATAAAACTATTTAAAAAAGTACTTTTGACATCCATTTGATAGAGTTTGAAATTCATGATGCAAGCATATACAAGTAGCATTCTAATGGCCTCTAGCCTAGCTACGGGAGCATAAGTTTCTTCATAGTCTATGCCTTCTTCTTGATTATATCCCTTAGCTACAAGCCTAGCTTTGTTTCTTATTATTAAGCTCGTTTCATCAAGTTTGTTCCTAAAGACCCATTTGATGCCAATTATAGGATGATCATTGGGCCTTAGAACTAATTCCCAAACTTGATTTCTCTCAAATTGGTTTAGTTCTTCTTGCATGGCCAAGATCCAATGCTCATCATTAATGGCCTCATTTATATCTTTAGGTTCAACTTGAGAGATAAAGGCTAGGTGATTACATGCATCTCTAAGTGAGTTTCGAGTGATTACCCCTTTTGATACATCACCTATCACTTTGTCGAGAGGATAATATCTTGAAGTCCTCCATTCCTTGGGTAGATCCAAGATTTCTGAATCTTTTTGCCATGAGTGATTAAGGAATCTCTCTTCTTGCTTCTTGGACTCATTCTCTTGATTTTCCAAGTGCATTTTTGCCAAGATTTCTGCAACATCATCAACAAGCTCCTTTCTCGGCTTATTTGAGTTAGTTTCATCAAATACAACATGTATGAACTCTTCTATGGTCATAGTTCATTTATTATAGACTCTAAAGCCTTACTATGAATAGAATAACCAATGAATATTCCCTCATCAGATTTTGCATCAAACTTCCCCAAGTTATCCTTTCCATTATTCAAAACAAAGCATTTATATCCAAAGACATGAAAATGTGACACATTTGGCTTCCTTCCTTTATACAATTCATATGGGGTTTTCTTTAAAATTGGCCTTATTAGGGCTCTATTCATAACATAACAAGTGTTGTTAACTGCATCCGCCCAAAAGTACTTAGGAAAGTTGGTCTCATTGAGCATAATTCTTGTCATTTCCTCTAAAGATCGATTTTTCCTTTCTACAACACCATTTTGTTGTGGTGTTCTAGGGGCAGAGAAATTATGCTCAATGCCATGTTCATCACAAAAATTTTCAAAATCATGATTTTCAAATTCACCACCATGGTCACTTCTTATGGATGCAATACAAAAACCTTTTTCGTTTTGGATAACTTTGGCAAGCTTTTTAAATGATTGAAAAGCATAATTTTTGTGGGCTAAGAATAATGTCCATGTAAACCTAGAAAAATCATCCACAATCACTAATGTATAGTAATTCCCACCAAAACTCATAGTTCTAGAGGGCCCAAAAAGATCCATGTGCAAAAGTTGTAAAGGTCTAGAAGTTGAAACTATGTTTTTAGCTTTAAAAGAGACTTTTACTTGTTTCCCCTTTTGACATGCATCACAAAGTTTGTCTTTTTCAAATTTGAGTTTTGGAAGACCAATTACTAGTTTTTTAGAAACCAATTTGTTTAAGTGATCCATGTGAATGCGAGCAATTCTTCTATGTCATAACCATGAATCATTTTCTTTACTCATAAAGCATTTAGCATCATTTGAGGAGATATCATCGAGACTAATCATATATATATTATTGACTCTATGACCAACAAACTTAACTTGCTTATCATCCTTTCCCTCAATTATGCAACAAAAAGAATCAAATATAACTCTATTGCCTTTATCACACAGTTGACTAATACTAAGCAAATTATGTTTAAGTCCTTCAACAAGCAAAATATTATCAATAGATGATGAAAGGACCTTACCAACTTTGCTAATTCCAAGAATCTTCCCTTTGTTGTTATCACCATATATGACATGACCATGTTTCTTGTGTGTAAGGGAGGAGAACTTGGAGTCATCACCGGTCATGTGCTTAGAGCAACCACTATCAAGATACCAACTTGAGCTCTTAGTCTTCAAGTACACCTACAATACACATTCAAGTTTTAACCTTTGGTACCCAAATTGTCTTGGGTCCTTGTGTGTTAGAATTAGGCATGGTGCCTTTAGGAACCCAAACTCTTTTTATTCTAACTTTAGTGTTTATGTTCTTTCTAACATTGCAAGTTGATGCACTATGTCCTTTCCTACCACAGTGAAAACATTTAACAAAGGGACTACTTGAAGTATTTGAGGAAACAAAGAAGTTCTTATAAGATTTTTTATGGTTGTTTGGATTAAATCCCAAACTGGCTTTTTGAAACACACATTTCTGTTTCCCTAACAACACATTCAAGTTGTCTATTCCAAAAGTGAATTTTGCAAGAGTGTTGTTCAAGTCTTCAATTTCTTTTTCAAATACTTTGCATGATGAACAGGACAATGATATGGATGTGTTATCATGTGAAGAGCATGTCATGCATAGTGAATTAGCATCTATAAGTCCTAAGGTCTCATTTTCAATCTTAAGCTCATTTATCTCCTTACTTAAGATAGAAACTTTGTTTACCAATAAGGAAATTATTTTGTTAGAGGACAAAACCATTTTTGTGAGCCTTAAGGATTCATCATGCAATTCTTGAAAGGCATCTTGCAATTCATCATATGAAGGTAGAGATTCTGAGTTAGAAGAAGTTACCTCGGTGTCGCTCTCTTCACTTTCTTCTCCTTGAGCCATGAGACAAAGATGAGCTTCTTCATCCTCTAAATTATCAGAGGAGCTTAAGTCATTGTCCTCCCAAGCTATGTATGCTCTCCTCCCTTTCTTTTCTTTGGAGGGTATTTTCTCAAACTTTTCCGTCTTCTTGAGATACATAGGGCACTCCTTTTTCATGTGCCCCGGTTTTCCATATTCATAGCATTTTGGAGGAGTAGAGGATCCTTCTCCTTTGTGATATACTTTCTTTTGAGAAAAGGGTGGTCTTATTTGAAATCCCTTTTTCTTTAGGAATCTTCCAAATTTTCTCACAAGGAGACTAAGATTCTCCTCACTTAGCTCAACACATTCAGCATCCTCTTCACCATCTTCATCATCATCTTCAATTGTAGAGGAGGTGGCTTTGAGTGCAATTCCCTTCTTCTTTTTGTCATGCTCTTCATTTTGATTGAGCCTATTTAGTTCCAGCTCATGTTCTTGAAGTTTTCCGAATAGGGTGGCTAGAGACATTGTTGATAAATCTCTTGATTCCGCAATCGCCGTTACTTTGGGTTGTCAATTCCTGCTTAGACATCTCAAGACTTTGTTAATAAGATCCTCATTAAGAAATGTCTTTCCCAATGAGATAAGATGATTAACAATATGAGTAAACCTCTTTTGCATATCTTGAATACTTTCACCTTGGTTCATTCTAAACAATTCGTATTCATGAGTAAAAGTGTTTATTCGAGATCGTTTTACCTCACTAGTACCTTCATGAGTTACTTGTGTGGTTTTACAATTTGACACCCTGAAGAATTCATCATACCCCAAGGATGTGGTGATGTTCTTGGCTCTCAAATTGTATTGAACCTTCTTTTTATCATCATCGGTCCATTCATTTCTAGGTGTATTGATTTTCTCACTATCTTTAGTTTGTGTAGGAACAAAAGCACCATTTTCAACGGCATCCCACACATCTAAATCAATAGCTTCAATAAAAATTTTCATCCTTTCTTTCCAATAGGCATAACCATCTCCATTGAAATAAGGAGGTCTGTTTATAGAAGAACCTTCATTTGAAAAACCATTTGAAGCCATCACTTCTCTTGAAGCTGCTAAGCTCTTTATACAAGAGTCTAGCTCTGATACCACTTGTTACCAAGTGGCCTCAATACTCAAGAGGGGGGATGAATTGAGTATGAAAACTAAGTTCGCAAATCTTTCGCAAATCGTTTGATAAACAATTTTCGTTGAAGCTAATTGATGATTAGAGATGATTGGATATAAGAGATAAACACTTTCACTTATAAATGCAATAGCCAAAGGTACTAATATTCAAGCAATTTAATAAAACAGTACTCAATGTAAAGAGAAGGGTTTAGAGAAAACAAACACAATGATTTATCCTGATCTGATCACCAATCCACTTGTGATCTACGTCCAGTCCTCAAGCAACCGCTAGAGATTTTTCACTATTTCTTCAAGTTTCAACAGGTGCTTGATAACCTTTACAACCTTGAGCACTCAACACTTTGGGATACCTCACCCTTGGTGCTTGAGTCTCTT
The DNA here is from genome assembly GCA_029884595.1 of Ormosia semicastrata. NCBI lineage: Eukaryota > Viridiplantae > Streptophyta > Magnoliopsida > Fabales > Fabaceae > Ormosia > Ormosia semicastrata. The sequence goes on along the minus strand of JAQQTO010000053.1, from coordinate 27,763,911 downwards.
CAATTAAGGGATACCTCACCCTTTACACTTTTGGAGGGATGCCTCACCCTCTTTACAAAGCAATATAGATTGATTGAATGAAGCTTTCACTAGAGTAGATGATTACAAATTGAAGCTCTAATATGCTCTCAAAGATTTTTCACGTTTTTACAAAAAACAGAGCAAGAAATAGATTTGAGGATTAATTCACGTTTAGAAGTATTGATGATCAGTTTTTGGTTCAAGGTCAACCTCAAATAAAGACCCAACTTTGGTATTTATAAGTTTCTCAATTAATAGAGCTGTTGGGGTGTTTAAGCCATGCATTTAATGCATTTAATATAGCCGTTGGACGTTGTCAGGGTTCGTGTAATCAATTACATAACTTATATAATCAATTACATTGTTGTTCCAACGTGTTCTTGGCTTTCTGGGCTCTGTGTAATCGATTACATTATTGGTGTAATCGATTACATGGCTTCTGACTTTACTTGTAATCGATTACAATATCCATGTAATCGATTACATGACTTCTAACTTGCTGTGTAATCGATTACAATATCTATGTAATTGATTACATGACTCTTTGAACGTGTTCTTGCCTTTCTGGGCTTATTGTAATCGATTACATATATTGTGTAATCGATTATATGGCCTCTAACTTGCTTGTAATTGATTACATTGCTCTTGTAATCGATTACATTGCTCATGTAATCGATTATAAGGCCTCTGTTTGCTGTGTAATCGATTACAAACATCATGTAATCGATTACATTGGCCTTTGAACACATTTTTCAAGTCCAATAAAGCTTGTAAGTCATTTCTAATACCTCAAGACACTTGATTAAATATAAATCCTTTTAAGAGTGTTAGATTTAAGATTAAAACTCAAGTTTTCAACATTAATGTTCTAAGTCTTATAACTAAATAAACCTCTTGACTTCTTTCTTTGATCTTGATTTTTCCTTTTGCACTTGATCTTCTCTTTTGCACTTGATCTTCACTTTAGCCTTTGTTATCATCAAAAACTATTTGACATGCTTTAGGGACTTAAGCATTCACATTTGTCTGGTGGGAAATCTGCACTTTGTTGCTTCTACCCACTGTCTATATTTATCAAGCTCATTCACATTTCTAGGATGACATTAGCTGATGATGTCAACTTAGAAGAATTTGTCATCACTAAGGATGAGTTCTGTGGAGCTGATATAAAGGCAATATGTATTTAAGATGGCTTACTTGCTATGGTACTCTATTACTGTTTAGAATTGTGAAGTTGGTAGTTTTGAGTTATAACACTAGTTCATTTTCCTATACTAAATAAGAATATCATTCAAATGATTAACTAAGCACAATTTAATGTACCTAAACCTCAAGCTACAACATCTGTTGCAATTATTATAGGACTCTTTTTAGATTTAAAGTCCCATAGCACCCAATTAGTATATACTTAAATTTTATCTCCTTGATTTGAAATTGCATGCTAATTAACCATCAGCTGATCTGATCACATCCTAGCTTGGTGTCCATGAAATCAGGATATATGCGACTTCCATCCATGATGTTAATTAGCAACTTGACCAATATGACAAATAAGATACCCTTGTAGATGGTCCTATGTGATGGGGTATTAAATATAGGGAATGAAAATAATGTACAACATATCCTACTTATTATATCTCTAGTTTTCAGGAACAATGTCAACATATTGCCGTGTAGCACATTTAGCTTTAAATATGTAGAACCTATAATTACCTATACAATAGATACAAATTTTGCTAAGGTAGTACTAAAATTTACCAAGAACAAAGAATAGAATTCGAAAACCAATATATAATTACTACAACCACATCATAGGAAAATAATTTGTACATCTTTACATTTCCACATTTTTAATTTGTAAGTATAAAGCTATTCATGTATGTATAGGCTACTTGAGTCTATAAAATATTGACATATAACAACTTCAATCTTAGCAACATTACTCTCCCTGTTACTTTACTCTTTTCCATTCATAGATAACTTAAAAAAAAAGGGTCATCTGCTTCTCAACTTTCTGACTTGTTGAAATCTTGCATAGCAAAAATAATTGACATCTATAATAATTTTTATCAAAAAAATTTGTCTAGTAGAGAACTACATTTTTGACTATTATCTTCTATCAGTAAACCTGTAGATTGCTAGCAATAGTTCTACGGCAATTCATGATGAAAGCACCTAAATAGACCTTCCAAATAAAACACAAAGGTTTATCATTAAATTAACACTCACAAAGTCATGAAGCCTGACCACATATGGGCGAGTTAAATTAAAACAAATATAACTTAGTTATCAATGCCTTATCCAATGTCGCTTGATTGTTCAAGTTATCAACATCGGATACAACTAAAAATTAAAGTTAAAAAAGTAGTGCTACATAATTAAAAATTAGAAAAAAATGGCAAATAAGAGAGAAACTAAAGGAAAAGCAAAGAATGTACCTTAAGGTTCCACTTTCCCACCCACTCCAAAGCTGATAAGCTTTACAGCAACCTGCACCATGAAGCACAAAAGAATAATAAGCAAATAATAGTGAATCAAATATTATATGAAAAAGTACTTAAAATACTTAGAATATTTAGACAATTAATTTGACTAAATGATAATGAACCAAATATTACAAGAGGAGTTGTGAACAAAGATAATTGATTTAAAATAAAGTACAAGCACTTCATGCTGATAACATACTAAAACAAAGTGCAAGCATTTCATGCTAATAACATACTATAGGCCTAGTTTGGCATTACTATTGCTCTTCACTATAAAATCCCAAAGAGAAGAGATAAAGAAACCAACTTTATTAATTTTTTTAGATAAATTATATACATATAAAAGAACTTCAGGGTCCTATACTTAATAGATTTAAAGAATATGTAGCAAGCAATTGAAATTAATTAGAGAAGAATTCAAAGAAGTTTTGATAAAAATCAACTATTTGTCAAATACCAACATATTATTAATGTAATTTAAAACCATTATTGTTTAAGAACTTGTATATAGTTTTTAAGCCATGTGACAGTAGTTTAACACAACACAATAAGTAGAAGATGCTACTTTCAAGCTTCAAACAAAATAATTAGAAATCTGCCGAATTAAGCTATACAAAATATATTACATTACAATTATTACCCTTGTCTTGGCATGTAAAAGCTAAGGTAAAGACTTTGCATATAAGTCCATTTAAGATATTTAAATCTTGATATCAACTTCAAGCATTCAAGATAGTTGATATTTAGTGAAATAAATCACGAGATAAATAAAAGAAGATATAATAAATTTGAGTTGGCTTATACACAAAAAGTTGTAGAAGTTATTACAAATTTGCTAAATTCTAAGTGAACATATGCACAATAATGTTACTAAATAAAAGAAATAGGTACCTCAAGCTTTTTGGCAGGTTTAATGACTTCACAGCACCATAACAGCACCTTTGTTGCATTGATAGACTACAACAGGTATTGATAAATGAAAGGTTATTCACTAAGCAAAGAAGAATGACTAAGAAGATAAGAATAGGATAAATAGAATGATAAGTATTAAACATAATGGAAAAACATGCAAAGAAGATAGGAATAGGATAAATAGAAAAACAAATTTCAAAATTTAAAGCATTGAATTACCAATAAAGAGAATGACTAAGAAAAAATATATTTATCCAATGTGGTCACTACTCAATACTGTCCAGTCCAATATGCCATCTACTCAAGAAATAGATGGCATCATAGTGTAATTTTTTAAGTTAACTTACTAATAAAATAATACTCAGAACATAATTAAAAAATTAGAGCGGAGCAAAACTTGTATACTTGATCCACCAAGCTCTATGAGATGGCGAGTCTCATAACTTCTGCACCAACCATAGAAGGAATAAGTTACTACCAAGCCATGGGCTTCTTAAAACCATTCATCATGACAATCAAAATTTAAAATTTTGCTGAGAACAACATCATGTTAATTGATGAAGCGAGACATCAAAAAACATTCTTCACCAACACAGTTGACATTGAACAAGTAAAATGATGCCAGAAATAGTGAATAGCATCAGTCAATAAATTTGCTGAATATTATTTCTCAATAGTCATGACTCAATAGCAAATACAAACAAATGTTTATGACTAAGAAGAAGGGTGTTTGATGCACAGTATTTTCACACCCAAGCACCAGATTCAACGGTAATTCCTGCAATGTTTAGATCCCATTTTTTATGTTACAATTAAAAATTGTTCAATTTAAACATAGAATGTCCAAGAATATGGAAATCTTAGATTCCTAGAAATCTTACATTTCCAATTTTCCACAATGTTGGCACCCCAAACATAAGCATCCAAGATTCTAGAGTATCGCACATACTAGCGTGAAAATGCCTGCTTACAATGCATCTGCACAGCTCAAAGGTAATTGGGATTACTTGATTTTTTTTAGAACAAATCAATAAGCTTTATATTGACACTGCTTTATTCAACACACATAATAATCAGCTAAGCCAATAAGTTTAAATACAAGTGTTGGAAATGCTACCTCCGGTGTTACAAACTTGCAGGTGACACACACATACAAGTGTTGCACATACTAGCTCACCTAAAACGCATTGCACACAATCATCAGACACACACACACGCAGACGCGCGCACACACACACACATGGGTATACCAAGAGCACCTCCTTTGAAATACAAACAAGACACACACACAAAGACAGGATGACAACATACTTCAAGAGGTAACCACATTGTGGACGAAGACGATGACGATGTTGCTGTTTCTCTGACGATGATGCTGGCACTTCTAGGACAACAATCTCGAAGTCTTAGCCAAGAGGTTCTACGACATGCTTCTGAGAGAAGTTCTAGATTGAGGATTTTCTGATTATGTGAGAAAAGGAAAAAAAAGCAAATGAACACTGAAAAACGTAACAGATGGAGGGGAAATGTGGAGAGAATAAGGGGAAATTTGAGAGGGAGAAAGGGATGGGAGATATGGGGAAATTTGAGAGGGAGAAAAGGACGGGATAAAAGGGGGAAATTTGAGAGGGACAACGACGTTGGGAGAAAGGGGGAAAGTTGAGGGAGAAAGTGAGGACGGGAAAGTGTGATTATAAGAGGGAAATGAAAAGGCAGAGACAGAGAGTATTTCGTATGTACAGTAACGTCGCAAAGATACAGTGTGGATATTGGTGTTTTACTGTTCGCGGTAAGAAAATCGGGATTGTTTTCAATATAGCCTAGCTCTGACATTGTATGTGAGACACAAAATTGACTACTTGGATGCAACCAAGTAATTTGAAAGGATGAATATTTGAGTGAAAGTTATGTTTTCAAGTTATAATCACAAGTCCTAAATGTATATAAAAGAACGAGTTAAATTATACATTAAAAAATATGAAATAATTTAGGAAGATAATATAGTGATATCTAAGATATTGTTAACATGCTCTTACTTATTTTTTAGAGAACAATAATATTTTAAAGTGAGGATTCTTGTAACGTGAACAAGTAAGTTCATATTAATCATTGATGATTGATATGAACTCATCTATCAATAATTGATATAGATTTACTTATTTATTTTAGAGGATTTTTAATTCATTCTTAGAAGGAATAGGTTAAAAAGTTGCACTTTTATTTTTTGTTATCAAAAATCTAATTTCTCGATATTTAAACAATTTGAATTTGTAGACATTTTAATAAATTAAATTTATTTTTAAAATAAAAAACAAGAAATTGAATTTTAAACTTTCTTTCTCTCTCTCTCTCTCAAAGTCAAATTTACCCCATCATTATCAACCTGTACAGAGTTTACAGAAAATTAGAAACGGACCTACAACGTGAAATACAAGACTTGCAAGATATATATCAAGCCCTTTCAATGAAAACAAAAGCACACCCAAAGATTAGAAATATGCTTTCGAGGAGAAGGAATTATGAAACTTGACTATTTCAGTTCATCAATGTCACAAAAAAGGCAATGAATGCAAAGTTATGACTATTATTAGGTGACTTTTCATTAGAATTTTCACTATTTGTTTTGGTTTCATCTCTATGTATGATTTTTTGCCATGAAAAAAAGCTACCGATCAAATAATACTATAGCTATAACAAAAGAAAAATTAAAGAGAAATTGGATGCCGGAGAGGAAGAAAGAGTAAGAGATAGAGATTGTGAATAAGAAAATTGATTGATTTTAGTTCTCTAAAAAATGTACATCGTGGTGAATGTTATGTAAAAGAAAAAGATTAATGAGTTATAAAAAAAATTAATGAGTTAAAAATGAGAGAGGTTTAGAGTTTGTTTGAGAAAAAATAGGAGAGATAGAGTATGGGTAAAATGAGGCAAATAATTAATGAATTTAAATGTTAAAAAATTATTTTAATTAGATGTCTTAACTACTCTTAATTATTTTTCCTATTAAGAGTGAGAAGTAAGACATTTTTGTCTAAAAATTGAAGGTGTAACTTGCTAACCTACTCCTTCTAAAAAATAAATGGAAGTATGTTAGCAATTCCCCATATCTAATGTAAATTAAAGTCGTAAATATATAATACGACAGATAAGAATATAAATAATGGTAAACATTCCATTTTTCCCTCATCATTTTGAGAGAATGAAGATGAAAGGTAGACAACAGAAGTCAAGAGCTTTAACATGTGGTAACTTGTAAGTTGAGAGACAAATTAGAAGCATTTTCATATGATAGGGACCTCAAGCTTTGAAACAAGTGCTCATGCACTCACATCAAAATTTGGATGAAGGATATATACGGTTTTGAAGCTTTGAAAGGGTATTGGATGCGGATAATCTCCTTGTTAGCCAAAACAAGAGGATGTCCTAATAGTTATATCTCAGCTATACAATTATAATAAACATTTATTTATGATAAAAATTGTGGGGAACAAACTGTTTTTTCTCCTTTCAAGATAACCATCGTGCGCAATTGTGACACATCAATTGGGAGTAAAACGCACCGTTTTATTTCATTCATTCTATTTTTTTTCACCTCATAAGCAGACTCACCCACCCATTTTGTGCTAATTTTTCCACTGTTTCACTTTCACCTCTCATTGTAACACCCTAACACAAATATCAATATAACTACTTATATAAAGATAATAAGCATTAAACATGTTACTACTACTATTACTATCAATCTAATCCCATATAGTTGAAAAGTTATATATGGAGAGCCACGATAAAAGCATATCATAAATATATACATCAGAAGCCTCAAAGGGAGCATAATGTCATATATACAACAAAACTACTAACAAGCTACAAGTTGTAATACAAAACACATGATCTGATCATATACAACAAAACTAAAGATTAATCTAGTCTTGTTGCTCCTTCTTTAGCTATCTCATCCCCTTATTAGGGCCTAGACCTGCTTTAATCATGGAAACATAGAAAGGGGTGAGAACATAAAAATTCCCAATAATATACATACTTCATGTGTTATTCACCAATATAAATTACACATATTCATAAATGATAGCAACATTATACAATCGTCCATACAACGATATAATGTATAAAAATATAATTTAATTCTCGATATTACACAATCATCCATACAACTATGTAACATCAACTAAACTTGGCAAATTGCTTAACTCATCTCATTGCCTAAATTAGGACTTATATCATCCTAAGGCTCATATTAGTAAGTTTAACTCACTTCACCACACTACATAAGGTTGATCATTTTCCTCGTGTTGCTTAACAAATAGCTTAGCTCACTGTTTTGTCTTAGGTAAAAATGTTGTACTGACATTTACCTCTCACAATTTGCTCCTTAAAAAAAAAACTTCACTCACTACTTTGCAATGTCAAGGGGTTTAACTCACTCCCTTAATTAGGATAATTGTATTAAGGATCCACTATAATTGGCATAGGGACCAACTGATAGCTAACATTTAATTTCAAGCAATTCTTAACTCTAGAAAAGCTTAAAAACTTAAACTTGTTCTTGTATGCTAGGTGATTATTTCCTTAGTAAAATATCCCTAAAAGTATCTTGACACACTTAAGAAAGCATATATTATTGTTCCCAACTAATTGAGAAACTCAAACTGTCCAAAAAAATGCACTTAGCAAAATATGGAACAAGCACCTAAGCGCTCACTATCCAGCACCTAGGCAGTGGCTAGGCAAAGCAATGCTCTTTTTTGTTCTAGCGCTGAGCGCCTAAGCGCTCTGCACCTGGCGCTTAAGTGCCCCAAAACCCTGCTATGTGCATCAGCTTCTAGGCTGCGCACGCTTGAAAGCTATGCTTCAAGTGCTGGTCGCATAACAACAATTCTGCAGAATTGTGCTTCTATTCCATTGGAACTAAGTAGCTTCTAAGCCACCAAAAATGGATTCAATGTGATTTCTAGGATCACCAACAACCGCTAAATATATTGTAACACTTATACAACCTATTGATTCATTTAAATTTGGATCAAAACTCAAAATCATATACCTAGTTGTTTAATGTTCAAATTCCCACTTTAGGGACTAAATGACCAAAACTATGGACCAAATCCATTCTCATGCTTCCATTAACTTGAGTTAACTAATTCTAATCAATGAAAACAAGGATCAAACAAAGAAAGTAGATTTTCACTCTTGGAAACCTATTTTCTCTTCTATGTAACCTAACTTCAAGTATAAATAAAATTAAGGAAAGAATAATGGAATTCTAAGTTAGAACCCCTACCTTAATCCTCTATGATGGAGATTGTTCAGGTTTGGCTTTGCTCATTTCCTTTCCTCTTCTTTTCCTCTTCCTCCTTGAACTTCTCCTCTTTGATCCCCTTGTTTCTAGCCACTGTAGCTACTATTTTGTGAGGGAGATATAAGAGAAAATAAGTTAACCGTGAAAGATTCATCAGGAAATTGTCAATATAAAGGGCTTTTCCCATTAGTGGCTTGTTTCACTTAAGTATAACACTGATATTTCTCGATCTATTAAAAACACTTAGATTTAGCTAAACCAAGTTTTTCAACTTCCAACAACTTAAAAATAAATATTAAGATTCATTAAAAATGTTGTTTCACCATTATCATATTTTTCCATATCTGATGCTAACCAATCAGGTATTAAATACACAACTAGTATGCTTAAAAATACTAACTGACTATGATTATTTTCAAATTTTAACTACATCCTCTTACACCTATTTGTGACTTAGAAATAAATTCTCTAGATTCATTTCCCTCAAATTAGTCATTTATTCTACTATCTGGGTCATTTTAAGCTACTTTTTATACTCTGCATTACAATAAAGTACCTAAACTAACTTCGTTTGTCAAAAAACTTAACAAATATGTTAAATAAGTGTTATGCTACCTTTGTAACTATAAACTAGTCTAACGTACTAAAAAGAGGATGTTACATTTTTCTCATCCTTTTTAAAATTTTGTCCTCGAAATTGCTTACTTTATATACATAAGTCTAGGTAATCAAGCTGTATACGGGACTCTAACTCCTATGTAGCCTCCTCTGTGCCTGCTTCACCCCATAAGACTTTTATTAGAGGAATTTGCTTACCTCTAAGTTCTTTAACCCCTCTGTATACAATCCTCATCGGTTTAACTACATAAGATAAATAATCTCTTAACTGTATAGATTCATTTATTATGATATGTGAAGGATCCAGATTGTACTTTCTGAGTTGGGATACATGAAAGACATCATGAAGGTTTGACAAATTGAGTGAAAGGACTATCTGGTAGGCTACATGTTCGACTCTTTTTAGAATTTGCTAGGGACCAATGAAACAGGGGTTTAACTTCCTAGTTCTCAATGCTCTACTAATTTCTGTTATAAGAGTGATTCTTAAGAAAATATGTCCACCTTCTTCAAACTCTAGAAGTCTCCTCCTTCTATCAGCATAACTCTTTTGCATACTTTGAGCTACAGCCATCCTCTCCCTGATCATTCTAACTTGCTTTTAAGTTTGTTGTACTAATTCAGGTCCTAGAATAGTTTTCTCTCCTACCTTATACCGACATAAAGGAGACCTAAACTTTCTACCATAAAGCGCCTTATATGGTGTCATTCCTATGCTAGTATGGTAACTATTGTTATAGACAAACTCCACTAAAGGCAAAAGTCTATCACAACTACCCTGTTGGTCTAAAACATATGCTCTAAGCTTGATAAATATTTAATTAGCAATTTGAGCTCAAGAGATCACAAAGAACCAACTGGCTTCGATCAGCATATCCTCTAGGGTCTAGATAGTTCTATTTGACTGTCCATTTGTTTATGGATGGTATGCTATACTAAGGTTACGTTTGGCCCAGCTTATTTTGGGTTAAAAAGCTACTTTAAAACAGAAGCTAGAAATTAGAGCTTTAGAAGTAAAAGCTGAAGTTGTTTGGAAATTTCATTTTTTTTAAACTGGAAAACTACTTTTAAGCTAAAAGTTGTTTGGCATAATTTTTTTATACTCCTCTTGAGCTTTTGTTCTATTTAAGATGAAAATGTATGCTATCTAATTGCAAAAATTCTACATATTACTAATATAAAAACAAAATACAAAATTTGTAAATAAAAACAATTTTTTTATTTATAAATTTGTTGTTTTAAAATAAAGATTTCACAAAAACCAACATTAAAATGGTACAATATTTTATAGAAGGTATGATTTCATTTAATCACAAAATCTTTATAAAGTGTTCAGCAATATCATAAATTTAATTAAAATGTTTACTAAATAATTCATGCTTTAAACATTAATGATCAATAACTATTGACGATTTCTATTTTCCGTTAATGCAACTGCTATTTCAGTTCTAACTCTATCCATATAACCACCATCTACTACTCTTCTAGTATTATATGAACTTATTTCCACGTTTCTTTCCTCCTCGTAGTCATCCATATAACCAGGAAGATTATCACATCTGTTGAATTCCTCATCTTCAACACCACATAATCTAATGAAGTTATGGAGTGCTGTTGTTGCAACTATAATTTTCTGTTGTTTGTTCAATGGAAATGGTCTCATATCACATAATATGTGCCACCTTTTCTTCTAAATACCAATTGTCCTTTCAATGACATTTCTTAATGAAGAATGTGCATGGTTGAATATTTCTTGTAAACCTTCTGCTTGACTGCCATCTCTAAAATCAGGAATGTGATATCTTTCACCCTTGTATGGTGCTAGATACCCTTTCATGTTTGGATATCCAGCATCCACTAGATAGTACTTTCCTAATAAGTTAAAATATCTAATTATTAGTTTTATGAAAAATACAAATAAATAATTATATAAATGATAGATTTTGTTTAAAAGAGAGGATTTTATGTACCTTCAGGAGGGTGAGGGAATTCATTTTTCATTTCTTCGAGCGTTGACGAAAGAATACGCGTGTCATGCGCGGTCCCAGGCCAACCAACAATAACAAAAGTGAATAACATGTCAAAGTTGCATACTAGCATGACATTCCGAGTTGGAAATCCCTTTCTACCAATATAACGGATCTGATCTTTTGTAGGAACAATGGCAGGAATATGTGTTCCATCTATAGCACCAATGCATCCCTCAAAATAAGGCCAATATCTACGATCATCTTTAATTTTGGATGGAACTTCTACAAATTTAAAATCTGGAGGCCTTACAATTTCTTTCGCCAATAAACATAAACTATCAACAACTTCACCAAACTTTCTGCTTACAGTCTCTCCTGATTTTCCAAATTTATTCTGGATGTTTCGATTTGTCTCACTATGTGCACAACTCCAAAGAAACATAACAAGTGCCTCCAACGATGTCATTTCCTTAGATGGATGTAACCATCCCTTACTCACTAATAATTCTTCAAGTTTCAATATAGCATGAGATTCCATCCTAAACATGTTGTAACTTTCACCAGGAGTGTTAAGAGTTTGTCGAACCCAATTCCATCCATGTGAGTAAAGAAATCTATTACCTTGCTTCATCAAATACTTCATGTGGTACTCACATGCAACTGCTGCCGCAGCATAACATATTTTGTAGAACTTGGCACATTTCATTTTTTTAACTTTTCTTGATTGTTCGTTAGTAAGATTAGAATCCATCTGTAGGAAAATTTGAAAACAAGGTTTAAATTAATAACATTACCATTTGCAAATGCAAATTAATATTCATAATTCAAATGCATAAACATAAATGTCACTACAAGATTATCAATGTTAAACATATGAGAAACAAAGATAAAGCATAAAGGTGGTCTCATAGAGATAGTTCAAATGCATTAACATGGATGTCAATTTTCCTCACAAACCTGATAATTTCTACAAGACACGATTATGACTCTATCTTGACTAAAATCCAATCCACTAAACTATCCATTGAATCTTTTAAAGACATGACTATGGCTCTATTTTGACTATCTCTTATCAATTCTAATGCATAGCTAAATTGTCGACCATTCAAAAGCCCCCCATCCTTTAGAGGTTTCAAGACTTCAACGCAATTAGGAATGGAGTATTGGCCATGGAGATGAGATGTGGCTGCAAGTTCTTCTTTTTCGACTTCGTTGTGACTTTCTGCAGCTTGAACTAATCGTTCTAAAGTTTTCCGCATAGCTGTTGCGCCCAACTTTTGACTTACCCTTTGCCGCTTTATCATCCATATCTTGTTGCACCTTTCTTTTCTTTTTTGATTGAGAGTTTTCAACAGGGCTTGATTCATCATCAAGATTGATTTCTATATCATCAATATCAACAGCTTCATATGGCACATCCGAAGCAATATTTTTAACACTAGATCCACTTGGTACACTCATAGCTGGTGTCCATGCATTTTCACTTGTTGCCACTGTGTCCCCAAATATGAATTGCAATTCATCATGATGTTCCAATCCTTGATATCTAAATTTCTTATAATTTGGATTTTCCTACATAACCATAAAGAAACAATATTTAGGAAATCCAATTTTAGCCACTATCTATCAAGAGACATGAAAATAAAACATCATGAAATACTCACCCTTATCTTAGCATCCCACCATGTGGCATGAGCATCAATTGCTCTTGTTTGAGGGTTCCATCCCAAGCCTGTTTCACTTCTCAACAGTTGTTTCCATGTACTCCAATTATCTCTCATAGTATCCATTCTATTCTTCAGTTGCTTTTGTGTATAGTCTTTGTTAGCACGTTTAAGAAATTCATCACGTATTTCTTCCCATATCTTACTTTTAAATGCAATTCTTGGTTTCCCAATTTTATGAATCTCTTCTATACAAATATCCAGTAAGATTTTGGTACTAGCGTGATCCCATTTCGCTGTAGGTGCTTTCAGAAGGCTTTCTTTGCTAGCCATAGGCTGTGATGTATTAGGGAAAAAAAATAATCAATTTCAATTTAGGATTTATCTATATATTGTTGATTAATGAATAACAAATACTAACCAACAAATAAAAAATATAATTATATTGACAAACCAACTACAAATTTATACATTTGCTCAACTAAATATTTATTTTTACTACTATTGTTACCCTTCCAGTAAGCAAAAGTTTATCAACATGAACAAATACAAAGAGCAGAGCAGCTAACAAAGAGCATCATGATGCAAAAGTTTAACAAAGAGCATCAGATTGAGCAATGAAAGCCTTCAAAATAGAACTGTAAGCCTCAGTTTCCAGACAGTGAATTTGATGCTCAAAGTTCATTATATCCCTTCTCCCATGAGGTTCTGTAGCAATGACATTCTCTCAATTCTATAACCATGACCACAGAAAGGATTCTCAATATTTTGGAGCAGAACATGGTAGCAATTAAGAGACCAGTCATCAACCCGCAGTTTACATTAACGCCAAGGGATCATGTGATATAACTTCACATAGAGCATTAAACATTTACTTGCATTCAGAAGAAGCAACAATAATTACTCACTAAAAGGGAAGAAGAAAGCAACAGTAATTAGAACATGGAAAGTTCATGATTTTTCAAATTTAGAAAAATGAGATATGATTTCCAATTTTCTTTCTTCTCTGTTTTTCCCTAGTGACCAACTAAATTATAGCAGAGGCCTATTGACATAACATATGCAATAATGAACATTAGAAACACAAGAAATTGCATAATATAAATGGTATTCAAGGTCCAATACGTGAACATTTTTAAATTTGGCGAAGTACAAATGTCATTAGAATCCTAACCATAAAAATATATCAAATTATGATATCGGTTGTTAAAGTGTACAGATAAAAACAAATATATCATATAAAAAAATGAATAAGGGGAGAAAGACACCATAAGATTACATCATATTATGCCAAAGAGCTGCTACTTATTAAGGAAGTAGCCTCACTTGAGGGTATCAAATGCCTATACACAAAAAGGTAAGTAATCAAAGCAACTTTATTATGAAGTCACAATCCAAGCTTTATGAGACATATATGGAGACAACCATTATTACAAGCTATGAAGCTTCAATGGACATTTTATCAAACAACTAATGTGCATAGATTAAAATCAAGAATCCATCAAAGGAGAAAATGCAAACACCATAACTTCATCACAGTGAGTTCTAGAGTAAACAATAAAAACCCAGAAGAAGAGAAATGATATTTTCATGGAGAATGACATAATACATGAATGAAGAACATAAAGATTATTACCTCATTTGGGCGACGTTGAAGAGCAAGAGGTGTTGTCATTTTCTGTACAAGTGAAAGAAGAAGCAAACCAGAGAGTGATGATGAGAAGTTTGAATGGCACCTTTGTTTCTTTACCCACGTGAAGGTGACGTTCTAGTTTGCTTGGAGAAGGAAAAAAAGCAAAGAAAATAGATAGGAACAAAAATAAACATTGCTGAGATAGTGAGAATCGAATAGTGGCATACTAAAAAAAAAGCTCTGCTAAAGCTCCCTTTCTTGGCTTCTAATGAAAGCTCATTTCCTTTAATAAAAAAAAGTTACTTATGTTTGGTAGAGCTTTCAAGTGAATTATGTTTGGCCTAACTTCTCCTTTTAAAGAGAAGAGAAGCTAGAAAAAAGGTTGGCCAAACGTAACCTAAGATTGAGCCTAGTCCCAAAAGCCTTCTGCAAGGCTCCCTAAAATCTAGATGTAAATCTAGGATCTCTATATGAAACTATGCTAAGGGGAACTCCATGCAACCCAACTATTTCCTGTAGGTATAACTGAGCTAATTTTTCCAAAGAGTAGTTCATTCTCATTGGCAAAAAGTTTGCAGACTTAGTTAGTTTATCCACTATGACCCATATTGTATCATAACCTAACTAAGTCCTAGGGAAACCTATCACAAAATCCATTGTGATATTCTCCCACTTCCATTCAAGAATTGCTAAAGATTGGAGAGGTTCTAAAGATTTTTGGTGCTCTATCTTGACTTTCTGGCACACCAAGCATCTAGACAAAAACTCTGTTATTTCTTTCTTCATTCTTGGCCACCAAAACAACTTCCTCATATCTTGATACATCTTAGTGGCTCTTGGATGGATGGTATATTGACTACTATGGGCTTCCTCTAAAACCCTTTCTTTAATTGCAGAATCTCTTCAAATACAAAGCCTATCTCTAAACTTAATCATTCCATCATCTGCCATATCAAAATCTATCTGATCCCCTAAAAATATTTGTTCTCTTATCTCGTTTAGGGTTTTATCCTCACTTTGAGCTTCTAGAATTTGAGCTCTCAGATTATTAACAATGTCCACCTTACTCATAAAGAGGCTTTGAGGTGCCATAGTTACACTAAGACTTAAGTCTCTAAATCTCTCAAGAAGCTTACCCTCTCGAACCATTATCTGAGACACATGTAGGGATTTCCAACTTAGTGGATCAGCCACTACATTGGCCTTACTCGGATGATACTTAAGCTCAAAATCATAATCCTTAAGAAACTCCATCCATCTCCTTTGTCTCATGTTCAGCTCTTTTTGATCAAACAGATATTCCAAACTCTTATGGTTCCTAAACACCTCAAATTGAACTCCATAAAGATAATGTCCCTGCATTTTCAAGGCAAACACTACGACTACTAATTCCAAATCATGGGTGGGATAGTTCTCCTCATGAGGCCTCAACTGCCTCGATGTATAAGCAACTACTACCTATGTTGCATGAGAACACACCTTAAGCCATTCTTTGAAGCATCACAAAATATCTCAAAGTTCTCTTGTGGATCTAGAATTACTAACATTGGGGTAGTAGTCAACATCAACTTAAGCTCTTAGAAACTATCCTCATACTCTTGAGTCCAAACAAAAGTAGTACCTTTCCTAGTTAAGGGTAGTGCTAACTAAGAGAATCCACTAATGAATCTACTATAGTACCCAACTAGGCCTATGAAACTTCTAATTTCTATCACAGTGGTGGGTTTCTCCCACTGCAACACTGCCTGAATCTTACTAAGGTCCACTGAAATCCCTCCTTGAGAGATCACATGCCCTAGAAACTGAACTTCTGTAAGCCAAAACTACACTTTGATAGCTTGGAAAATAGTTTCTTCTCTCTAAGGATATCTAAAACTGTTCTGACATACAACTCATATTCCTTCATTGTCTAGGAATAGATTAGGATGTCATCTATGAATACCACTACAAACTGATCTAGGTAGGGTCTAAAAATTTAATTCATGTAATCCATGAATACCACTGGTGCATTTGTAAACCCAAAGGACATCACAAGATACTCATAATGTCTACACCTAGTCCTAAAAGCAATTTTAGGAATATCTTCATCCCTAACCCTTATCTGGTGGTATCCTGACCTTAGGTTAATCTCGGAGAACACTGATGCTCCCCTCAACTGATCCATTAGATCTTCTATCCTGGGCAATGGATATTTATTCTTGATGGTTACCCTATTCAATTGTCTATAATCTACACAAAGTCTCATGGTACCATCTTTCTTTTTCACAAGCAACACAGGTGTTCCCCAAGGAGAAACACTCGGCCTAATAAATTGTTTCTCTAGCAATTCCTCAATTTGCTTCTTAAGCTCTGCTAGTTCTAGAGGTGCCATCCTATAGGGTGCCATAGAAATAGGTCCCGCTCCCAGTACTAAGTCTATAAAAAACTCTATCTCTATGATAGGTGGCAACTCTGCTATATCTCTCAGGAATACTTCTGGATACTCCCTCACTATTGGTATATCACCTAAGCTCTGCTCAACCTCTGTGTTGAGAGAGAAAAGAAGAATATACCCTTGAGCTCCCTCCTCCAAACAGTGATTCACTTGACTTGCATTGAGATACACTAACTCAAAAGGGTTAAATTTAGTAGATACATATGATATAAACACTAAGGTTTTATTTGCACAGTTTAAAACTACATGGTTGGAGGACAACTAATTCATGCCAAGAATAACATCAATATCTACTAAAAGTAAACAGATAAGATTCATAAAGAATATCCTATCTCTAACTTAATGCAATAATCTAAACAAACTTTAGAGGTTGTGACTAAGCTATTGGTAGGTGTGGAAACAAATAAATCAAATAAAGGAGTGAGATGCTCTCGAATCATATATAACAGTTAAAAAGTGATCAAGAATTATGCATTTACCTTGAATCAGACCTGAAGACTGAGTCACTTCCTTACCACTCAGAGTGTAAACCCTTGCTGCTACTTGTGGTCTAGGGGTGTAAACAGTCTTCTACTTCTATGTGCAATCTTTAGACATATGTCTCGGCTATCCACACACATAACAAACTGATTACCCTACCAAGCAAGGTCTGTCTCCATGCTGTCTTCCACAATTAGGACATTTAAGTCCCTCTGCTCCTCCTTGAACTTGTTTACCCTTGGCTTGTTGGAAACTAGGTTTAGGAGTCCCCTTTTACTCATCAAACCTCTTCCTGTTATGGAAGTTATATGTTATCTGCTCTAGTTGGGGTTGCAAACCACCAGGCTCCACTATTCGGCACTTATTCACTAATGACAAAAAGTCTTGGATCTCAAAGGATTTAATAGCCCTCTAGATGTCTCCTCTCAGTCCCTTTTTAAACTTAGTACATTTCCACTTCTCATCTATGTGGAATCTAATGTAGGACGAGAACTTCAACAATTCATTAAACTTGGCCACGTACTGACCAATAGACAAGCTTCCCTGTTCTAGCTTCAAGAACTCTGTCTCTTTTGCATTGTGCAAATTCTAGGGGAAGAACTTCTCTAGGAATGATCCCTTAAAGAATTCCCAAGTAACCTGAATTCCTAAGGCATTCACCACCTTTTTGTGATTACCATGTAACATTGATGATGAGTTTTGATGATAACAAATATGGAGATGATGAGACGATGAGAAGATTAAGTCCAAGTTGTTCAAGTTTAGCTTTAGAACTTAGGATCTCTCTTGTACAAAGCTCTCATACGATATCTCAGTGGTTAACTCAAAAGATCTAAGAACTTTTTTTTACAAGCCAAATTAAAGTTCTAATAGGCCTTTGATAATCAAAGAGATTGTGGTTTTTCTAATCTTACATAATCTTGTTCATAGAAGCGTTTTTCATGTTTTTTAATAGAGGCATTCGAATACTTCAAAAGTCATTCGAATACAACCATTTTGAAAATGCTTCTACAAACGTGTTTTTAATAAAAGTATTCGAATACTCATTTGAGGCATTCGAATACAACGTGTTTTTAATAGAGGTATTCGAATACTCATTAGAGGCATTCAAATACAACCTTCTGAAAAAGGCTTTTACAAACGTATCTCAAATAGTGGCATTCGAATACCTTGGTATGGTATTCGAATAACGTGGGTCTGATCTGTTTTTTATATATTGATATCAGTGGTATTCGAATACCACAATAAAGTATTCGAATAACCCACGAGTTTTCAGCTTCTGGTTTTTGAATTTGATACGCAAACGGATTTTGCATTTATTATGCATTCAATTTTCCCAGCGAAGTTTTCTGATCAAAGGCTCTATAAATAGAGACCTTCCCTCACGGCTGACACACACCAATCCTTGAATTTATTTTCTGGCTGTGCTAAAATACTGCTTGCATAATTTCTCTTTTTTCTCTCTGTGCTCTTTTGATAAAATTCTGAGATATTGTTAGAGAGCTCTATAGTGCTTCAATTTGTATTACTTACTCTGAGTGAGAGTTTCTCTTCATCTATTTTCTGATATTTTGTATCGAGGGTGAGGTATCCCTCAAGGTTTGTATAAGGGTGAGGTATTCCTGCAGGCTGAGACTTTAGCACAAGGGTAGAGTGTCCCTGTGTGTGAAAAGTGTTCTATTTTGTAACGGTAGTAAGCACCTATTGAAGCTTGTATACTTAGTGAAAAATCTCGGCTTTCGAGGACTGGATGTAGACCATAAGTGGGTTAGTGGTCGAACCAGGATAAATACTGTGCCTGCTTCTCTTTTCCCTAATCTCTTTATTTTATGCAATTTATTTTATCTGCGCATTTACTTTTCACCGTTCTTTATTGTTTCTTTTCTTCTTCTCATTCCTTACATGCATTTATTTATTAAGCTTTTGATATTCGTTTAATTAAAAGAGGTTTTGCGAAAAAGTTTTATACTCAATTCACCCCTCTCTTAGAGATCTTGGAAGCCACTTGGTAACAAGTGGTATCGAGCTAGACTTCTTGTATAAAGAGCTTAGCAACTTCAGAGAACATGGCTTCCTCAAATGGTTTTTCAGAAGGATCTTCCATAAACCGACCACCCTTTTTCAATGGGGATGGTTATGCATATTGGAAGGAAAGAATGAAAATCTTCATCAAAGCTATTGATCTAGATGTATGGGATACTGTCGAAAACGGTGCTTTTATACCCACACATGAGGTCGATGGTGTAAGGACCGAAACACCACGAAATAAATGGTCTGATGAAGACAAAAGAAAAGTTCAATTTAATTTAAAAGCCAAAAACATTATTACTACTGCTTTGGGATATGATGAGTTTTTTAGAATTTCAAATTGTAAAACTGCTAAAGAAATGTGGGATACTTTGCAAGTTACCCATGAGGGTACTAGTGAAGTTAAGAGGTCGAGAATAAATTCTCTAACTCGTGAATATGAATTATTCAGAATGAACCAAAGAGAAAGCATTCAGGAAATGCAAAAGAGGTTCACCCACATAATTAATCATCTTGCATCTTTAGGCAAAAGTTTTTCTAACGAAGATTTGATTAACAAAGTTTTGAGATGTCTTAGCAGGATTTGGCAACCCAAAGTGACAGCAATATCAGAATCAAGAGATTTATCCACAATGACTTTAGCTACCCTCTTTGGAAAACTTCATGAGCACGAATTGGAACTAAGCAGACTAAGCCAAAGTGAAGAGAACGATAAAAAGAAAAAGGGAATAGCGCTCAAAGCCACTTCATCAACATTCGACAATGATGATGAAGAAAATGAAGAAAGTTCAGAGAACATCGAGGTAAGTGAAGAAAATCTAAGTTTACTAGTTAAAAAGTTTGGTAAATTTCTCAAGAAAAAGGGAATGCAAAAAAAACCCCCCTTCCCTCCTAAAAAGACACACTTCAAAGGCGAAGGAGCTTCATCGACTCCAACTTGCTATGAATGTGGCAAACCTAGTCACATGAAAATGGAATGCCTAGTTTATCAAAAGAAGAAGGAGAAATTTGAAAAGAAGCCCTTCAAGGAAAGAAAAGGAAGAAAAGCCTACATAGCGTGGGATGAAAACGACATGGACTCAACTGACAGCTCAGATAGTGAAGAAGCTCAACTGTGTCTCATGGCAAAAGGAGATGAAGAAGAAAGCGAAAATGAGGTAAGTTCTAATACTACTTTATTGCCCTCTTACGATGAGTTATAAGATGCTTTTGAGGAACTACATGAAGAATCTTTAAAACTCACAAAAATTATTTCTTCATCTAAGAAAACAATTTCTTCTTTAGAAAATCAAATTCTTGTTTTAAACAAAGAAATAGAAGAATTGAAAATTGAAAACAAAACTTTAGGAATCATTGATGCATGCACAAATCATTCTTCACATGCGTCTACTTCTTCATCTTGTTCTTCATGTCATATACTTGAAAAAGAAAACAAAGACCTAAAGAACACTCTTTCTAAATTCACCTTTGGAAGGGATAACTTAAATATTTTATTAGGAAGACAAAGAGTGGTTTTTCAAAAAGCCGGGATAGGTTATAACCCGAAAAATCAACAAAACTCTATAAAAATTTCTTTGTGCATTCTAGTATTTCAAGTAGTCCTTTTATTAAATGCTTTTATTGTGGAAGAAAAGGACATAGTGCTTCAATATGTAATGCAAGGAAAAATATATATACAAAAGTTAGAACAAAAATGGTTTGGGTTCCTAAGGGTACTATACCCAAAACTAACACACAAGGACCCAAGAAAGTTTGGGTACCAAAAGTTAAAAACTAAACTTGTGTTGTAGGTGTGCTTGAAAGCCAGGAGTTCAAATTGGTATCTTGATAGCGGCTGCTCCAAGCACATGACCGGGGACGACTCAAAATTCACCATGCTTATTCCCAAGAATCATGGACACGTCACTTATGGCGATAATAACAAGGGTAAAATTCTTGGAATCGACAAAGTTGGTAAAAACCCTAACTCCTCTATTGAAAATGTGCTGCTTTTCGAGGGTTTGAAACATAACTTGCTTAGTATTAGTCAATTATGTGATAAAGGAAATAAAGTTATATTTGATTCAAACTGTTGCATAATTGAAGATAAAAATGACAAGCATGTTAAATTCATTAGTCATAGAATAAACAACATCTATATGATTAGTCTTGATGATATATCTTCAAATGATGCGAAATGCCTTTTAAGTAAGAATGATGATTCATGGCTATGGCATAGGAGAATTGCACACATTCACATGGACCACTTAAAGAAGTTAGTCTCTAAAGAGCTAGTAATTGGACTACCCAAGCTTAATTTTATAAAAGATAAATTATGTGATGCATGTCAAAAGGGTAAACAAATAAAGGTCTCTTTTAAAGCAAAAAATATAGTTTCAACTTCTAGACCTTTATAACTTTTGCACATAGATCTGTTTGGACCTTCTAGAACTATGAGCTTTGGTGGGAATTACTATGCTTTAGTGATTGTGGATGATTTTTCTAGGTTTACATGGACTTTATTTCTTGCAAATAAAAATGATGCATTTCTAACTTTTAAAAGACTTGCCAAAGTTATTCAAAATGAAAAGGGTTTTCAAATCTCTTCTACAAGAAGTGATTACGGTAGCGAATTTGAAAACAATGTTTTTGAAAATTACTGTGATGAACATGGCATTAATCATAATTTCTCTGCCCCTAGAACTCCGCAACAAAACGGAGTTATAGAAAGGAAAAACCGTTCTTTAGAAGAAATGGCGAGAACTATGCTTAATGAGGCTGCTCTTCCTAAATACTTTTGGGCGGATGCTGTGTTTGGATGCTTACCTTTGAAGATTTGTTTTGATGATAACAAACGGGAAGAATAAATGAAGATGATATATAGACCAAGTCCAAGTTTACTTTTGATTAGCATTAGGACTTAGAATCTATTGTACGGAGCTCACATTGATATCTCTTTGTTTTTGAAAGAAAAGAGAAAAATTGTTTTTAAACTCAGTATCCTTGAAAACATCTTTTTGAAACTCCTTTTGAACTGAGTTATTCGAATAAAGCTTTGCTTATTTGAATAACTATCCTCACGTGGTTTGTTTTCTAAAAGATGTTATTCGAATAACTACCCCGTTATTCGAATAACTAAGGTTTTCATAAATCATTTTGTAAGTGGCTATTCGAATAAAGCTTCCCTTATTCGAATAAATGAAGTTTTTCAGAACTAAGCTTTGAGTGAGATATTCGAATAAGTCATATGTTATTCGAATAAAACCTTTCTTTCTGAACTTCTTTTAAATACGTTATTCAAATAGATAAGTCTTTATTCGAATAAACGTTCGTTTTCACAACTCTGGTTTTAACAGAGTTATTCGAATAACAGGTTGGTTATTTGAATAACCCATCTCAAATGAGTTTTTCAGAAACAGTGTTATTCGAATAAGCCTTTGCTCTATTCGAATAAACACGAAGGTTTTGTTTACGTAAATGGAAACAGACAAGATTTTCAATCCGTATTAATTGCTATTAATTTTACCCAACGGCTAATTAACCTAGTTTTCCCTATAAATAGCAAGCCTGGGTCACGTTTTCCATTGCCCATAATTATGAACTATTTTTTGATTACTCTGTTTTTGTGAAAACTATTTTCTACGCTCTTCTTGTTTAAAAACTTTGAGATATTTCTGTGAGAGCTCTATTAGCACTTCAATTTGTATTACTTGTTCTGAGTGAGAATTTCTTTTCATCTCTATTTTTTGATATTCTGTATCGAGGGTGAGGTATCCCTGCGGGCTGAGACTTTAGCACAAGGGTAGAGTGTCCCTGTGTGTGAAAAGTGCTCTATTTTGTAACGGTAGCAAGCACCTATTGAAGCTTGTATACTTAGTGAAAAATCTCGGCTTTCCAGAACTAGACGTAGACCACAAGTGGGTTAGTGGTCGAACCAGGATAAATACTGTGCCTGCTTCTCTTTTACCTAATCTCTTTATTTTATGTAATTTATTTTATTGCACATTTATTTTTCGTTGCTCTTTATTGTTTTTTTCCTTCTTCTCATTCCTTCTGTGCGTTTATTTATTAAGCTTTTGATATTCGTGTTAATTAAAAAGAGGTTTTGCGAAAAAGTTTTAATACTCAATTCACCCCCTCTTAGTGATCTTGGAAGCCACTTGGTAACAAGTGGTATCAGAGCTAGACTCTTGTATAAAGAGCTTAGCAGCTTCAAGAGTATATGGCTTCTTCAAATGATTTTTCAGAAGGATCTTCCATAAACCGACCACCCTTTTTCAATGGGGATGGTTACACATATTGGAAGGAAAGAATGAAAATCTTCATCGAAGCTATTGATCTAGATGTTTGGGATGCTGTCGAAAATGGCGCTTTTATACCCACACATGAGATCGATGGTGTAAGGACCGAAACATCACGAAATAAATGGTCTGATGAAGACAAAAGAAAAGTTTAATTTAATTTAAAGGCCAAAAATATTATTACTACTGCATTGGGACATGATGAGTTTTTTAGAATTTTAAATTATAAAACTGCTAAAGAAATGTGGGATACTTTGCAAGTTACCCATGAGGGTACTAGTGAAGTTAAGAGATCGAGAATAAATTCTCTAACTCGTGAATATGAATTATTCAGAATGAAGCAAGGAGAAAGCATTCAGGAAATGCAAAAGAGGTTCACCCACATAGTTAATCATCTTGCATCTTTAGGCAAAAGCTTTTCTAATGAAGATTTGATTAACAAAGTTTTGAGATGTCTTAGCAGGATTTGGCAACCCAAAGTGACAGCAATATCCGAATCGATGGATCTGTCCACAATGACTTTAGCTACCCTCTTTGGAAAACTTTATGAGCACGAGTTGGAGTTAAGCAGATTAAGCCAAAGCAAAGAAAACGATAAAAAGAAAAAGGGGATAGCGCTCAAAGCCATTTCATCAATATTCGACAATGATGATGAAGAGAATGAAGAAATTTCAGAGAACATAGAGGTAAGTGAAGAAAATCTGAGTTTGTTGGTTAAAAAGTTTGGTAAATTTCTCAGGAAAAAGGGAACGCAAAGAAGACCTCTCTTCCCTCCGAAAAAGACTCACTTTAAAGGCGAAGGAACTTCATCGACTCCAACTTGCTATGAATGTGGCAAATCTGGTCACATGAAAATGGAGTGTCCTATTTATCAAAAGAAGAAGGAGAAATTTGAAAAGAAACCCTTCAAGGAAAGGAAAGGAAGAAAAGCCTATATAGCATGGGATGAAAATGACATAGACTCAACTGACAGCTCAGATACCGAAGAGGCTCAACTATGTCTCATGGCAAAAGGAGATGAAGAAGAAAGTGAAAACGAGGTAAGTTCTAATACTTTATTGCCCTCTTATGATGAGTTACAAGATGCTTTTGAGGAACTATATGAAGAATCTTTAAAACTTACAAAAATTATTTCTTCATCTAAGAAAATAATTTCTTCTTTAGAAAATCAAATTATTGCTTTAAATAAAGAAATAGAAGAATTGAAAATTGAAAACGAAACTTTAGGAATCATTGATGCATGCACAAATCATTTTTCACATGCTTCTACTTCGTCATCTTGTTCTTCATGTCATATACTTGAAAAAGAAAACGAAGGCCTAAAGAATACTCTCTCTAAATTCACTTTTGGAAGGGATAACTTAAATATTTTATTAGGAAGACAAAGAGTGGTTTTTTAAAAAGCCGGGATAGGCTATAATTTGAAAAATCAACAAAAACTCTATAAAAATTTCTTTGTGCATTCTAGTATTTCAAGTAGTCCTTTTATTAAATGTTTTTACTGTGGAAGAAAAGGACATAGTGCATCAACATGTAATGCAAGGAAAAATATAAATACAAAAGTTGGAACAAAAATGGTTTGGGTTCCCAAGGGTACTATACCCAAAACTGACATACAAGGACCCAAGAAAGTTTGGGTACCAAAAGTTAAAAACTAAATTTGTGTTGTAGGTGTGCTTGAAAGCCAGGAGTTCAAATTGGTATCTTGATAGCGGCTGCTCCAAGCACATGATCGGGGACGACTCTAAATTCACCATGCTCATTCCCAAGAATCATGGACACGTCACTTATAGCGATAACAACAAGGGTAAAATTCTTGGAATCGGCAAAGTCGGTAAGAACCCAAACTCCTCTATTGAAAATGTGCTGCTTGTTGAGGGTTTGAAACATAACTTGCTTAGTATTAGCCAATTATGTGATAAAGGAAATAAAGTCATATTTGATTCAAACTGTTGCATAATTGAAGATAAAAATGACATGTTAAATTCATTGGTCATAGAGTAAACAATATCTATATGATTAATCTTGATGATATATCTTCAAATGATGCGAAATGCCTTTTAAGTAAAAATGATGATTCATGGCTATGGCATAGGAGAATTGCACACATTCACATGGATCACTTAAAGAAGTTGGTCTCTAAAGAGTTAGTAATTGGACTACCCAAGCTTAATTTTATAAAAGATAAATTATGTGATGCATGTCAAAAGGGTAAACAAATAAAAGTCTCTTTTAAAGTAAAAAATATAGTTTCAACTTCTAGACCTTTACAACTTTTGCACATGGATCTGTTTGGACCTTCTAGAACTATGAGCTTTGGTGGGAATTACTATGTTTTAGTGATTGTGGATGATTTTTTTAGGTTTACATGGACTTTATTTCTTGCAAATAAAAATGATGCATTTCTAGCTTTTAAAAGACTTGCTAAAGTTATTCAAAATGAAAAAGGTTTTCAAATCTCTTCTATAAGAAGTGATCACGGTGGAGAATTTGAAAATAATGTTTTTAAAAATTACTGTGATGAACATGACATTAATCATAATTTCTCTGCCCCTAGAACTCCGCAACAAAACAGAGTTGTAGAAAGGAAAAATCGTTCTTTAGAAGAAATGGCGAGAACTATGCTTAATGAGGCTGCTCTTCCTAAGTATTTTTGGGCGGATGCTGTAAGTACAGCTTGTTATGTAATGAACCGAGCTCTTATAAGGTCAATTTTAAAGAAAACCCCATATGAGTTGTATAAGGGAAGAAAGCCAAATGTCTCACACTTTCATGTTTTTGGTTGCAAATGTTTTGTTTTAAACAATGGAAAAGATAATTTAGGTAAATTTGATGCTAAGTCTGATGAAGGTATATTTCTTGGCTACTTAAATCATAGTAAAGTTTTTCACATTTACAATAAAACAACTATGACTATTGAAGAATCTATACATGTTGCATTTAATGAAACTGACTAAAGTGGATCGAGAAAGGATCTTGTTGTTGATGATGTTGCAGAAATCTTGGCGGAAACACATTTGGACAGTAAAGAAAAGGAAATCAAGGAGAAAGAGGATGAACAAAGACAAGAAGATTCGCAAGCTTTGGAACTTCCCAAAGAATGGCGAACTTCAAAATATCACTCCCTTGATCAAATTATCGGTGATGTATCTAAAGGTGTAAGTACTCGTAACTCCCTTAGAAATACTTGTAATCATTTAGCATTTGTTTCTCAAATTGAACCTAAGGATTTAATTGAAGCTTTTGATGATGAACATTGGATCTTAGCTATGCATGAGGAATTAAATCAGTTTGAAAGAAATCAAGTTTGGGAATTAGTTGCTAGACCTAATAATCACCCTATAATTGGAACTAAATGGGTTTTTAGAAACAAACTTGATGAAAATGGGTTAATAACTAGATACAAAGCTAGATTGGTTGCTAAAGGGTATAATCAAGAAGAAGGAATAGATTATGAAGAAACCTATGCACTTATAGCTAGATTAGAAGCTATTAGAATGTTACTTGCTTATGCTTGCATCATGGATTTCAAATTATATCAAATGGATGTCAAGAGTGCTTTTCTAAATGGTTTTATTCAAGAGGAGGTATACGTTGAACAACCTCCAGGTTTTCAAAATCATGAACTGCCCAACCATGTTTTTAAACTTAAAAAAGGCCTTATATGGTTTAAAGCAAGCTCCTAGAGCTTGGTGTGAAAAGTTGAGTAAGTTTCTTTTGGAAAATGGTTTTTCAAGAGGAAAAGTCGATACTACTCTTTTTATTAAAAAATAAAAAGCATGACATTCTTCTTGTGCAAGTATATGTGGATGATATTATCTTCGGTGCTACTAATGAATCCCTTTGCAAAGATTTTGCTAAGTCAATGCAGAATGAATTTGAAATGTCAATGATGGGAGAATTGAATTTTTTCCTCGGACTTCAAATCAAACGAACGAACGAAGGGACCTTCATAAGTCAAACAAAATACTGCAAGGAATTGCTCAAGAGATTTAAAATGGAAAACGCTAAACACATGGCCACTCCGATGGGCACGTCTTGCTACTTGGACAAAGATGAAGGAGGTAAATCAGTAGAAATAACGAAATATAGAGGTATGATTGGATCTCTCCTTTATTTTACTGCTAGTAGGCCAGACATTATGTTTAGTGTATGCATGTGTGCTAGATATCAGGCAAACCCTAAGGAATCTCACTTAAGTGCTGTAAAACGTATAATGAAATACCTAGTAGGTACTTCACAAATGGGCTTGTGGTACCCTAAGGGTGCCTCTTGTAGCCTAATAGGCTATTCTGACTCTGATTTTGCTGGGTGCAAATTGGACAGAAAAAGTACTAGTGGGACATGCCACTTGCTTGGTAGTTCTTTAGTTTCTTGGCATAGTAAAAAATAAAATAGTGTGGCTTTGTCTACCGCTGAGGCTGAATATGTTGCAGTCGGGAGTTATTGCGCTCAAATCCTTTGGATGAAGCAACAACTCTTAGACTACGGTCTTCAGCTTGATCACATCCCGATAAGATGTGATAACACTAGTGCAATAAATATCTCTAAGAATCCCATACTGCATTCTAGAACAAAGCATATAGAGATAAGACATCACTTTATCAGAGATCATGTACAAAAAGGGGACTACATTCTTGAGTTTGTTGAAACATCTAAGCAACTTGCAGATATCTTTACTAAACCCTTAGCAAAAGAAGCATTCTTCTATATTCGAGGAGAATTGGGCATTATTGATCAATCAAATATTTGAATTGCTTATTTGCTTATTTATTGCTAGTTATTATCATGTTTATATACCTTTAATTTCATATACGTATATGCTTCTGTGTTAATTTTATTCGAATAAGCAAGGCTTCATTCGAATAAACTTTTTCACTGATAGTTAATTTGTGTGTTGAACATCAGCCTTATTCGAATAGAATTCAGTTTATTCGAATAAACTGATACCTTTGCTTAACCCTGTGTGTTTTTCATCTCTGATTATTCGAATAACACCTTCCCTATTCGAATAACCAGAAGCCTTCGCTTATCAGTGTTTCTTTCTACCCTCTGCTTATTCGAATAAATCCATTTTTATTCGAATAACCAGCGACCTTCTTTTATCAGGTTTTGGTCTTAATCTCTGTCTATTCGAATAGACCTCAGGTTATTCAAATAACCTGAACCTGTTTCTCTTAGTGTTGACTGATTGGCCTCAGTCTATTCGAATAACGCCCATAGTTATTCGAATAAACCTTTTCAGCTAAGCCAAAATGCTTGGCTTTCCCAGTTGTTTTATTCGAATAGGACCATTCTTATTCGAATAAACCCTAAACTGCCCCACCTCTTCGATTTCTGCGCACTGTCATTCGGCTTTTGCCAGGTTTATTCGAATAAACCTCGGTTGATTCGAATAAACACGGGTTCTTTAAATAAACCACAACGCGCCCAAACGTTTTCACTCTCCATCTTCTCTGCTTTCTCTTCACTCCTTCCTCTCAAACCTTTCTCTCTGCGTCTCTTCCTCTCTCTCTCACCTTCCTCCATGGCTTCCTCCTCCAGCAAACGTCCTCGCACAAAGAATGCTCCAGGCACCAACCCTCTTGATCTGAGAAGGCTCTCCTCTAACGAAGAGCATCGTGCACGCTTCATCTCGCACTTCTGGGAGCGAAACTTAGTTCAACCCAAGTACCTGGATCTCTCTTTCTTCCAGCAGCACCGCGGCTTCGACTTCCTGACCCTGCTGCAAAACCAGGGAGTTCTTCAGCTCTGCTCTCACCGAGCCATCATCTATCCAGCCTTGGTGAAGATGTTCTTCTGCAATCTAGCTTTCGATGGCCAGAATCTTCTTTCTGAGGTATGTGATCAGAATATCGTGATCACACCACTGGATTGGTCAACTTTGTTTGGGCTGCAGTTCTCCGGCGCCCTTGTTGAAGAGGATGACATGCCCTTCCTTGAAGACTTCAACAAACTTCAAGCAGTTGAGGACCTGCTGAAACCTGGTACTGCCCTGCCTGATAAGGGTCTCAAGGGTGGAATGCTGAAGAGCCAAGATAGGCTTCTGCATTACGCCTATGCTCACATCCTGGCTCCTCGCGGTGGAAACTACGCCTACCTCAGCGAGGAAGATGTCTTCATGCTGTGGTTCCTGAAGAATGGCCATCAGGTCAACTGGCCTGTGTTCATCATGGGGCACATGATGCGGGCCAAGGGCAAGGAGAAATCTGACTTACCTTATGACATTCTTGTCACAACCTTGCTGAGCAAGTATCCTCAGGTCTTGGAGACTGAGCGAGCAATTGCTATGACACACCATAACGTCTTTAGAGCTCACACCTTACGGAAGATGAAGATGATCCAAACCGATGAAGGCTGGGTGTATCCAGATGAGGTTGCTGAGGATGAGCTTGACCCTACTGATGCTCCTGCTGATGCCCCTGCTGCTCCTGCTGACGTACCTGCTGGTGCTCCTGCTCCTGTCACTCTGGAACAGATCATGGCCACCTTGCAAGACAACCGAGTGTACATGGAACATACCTTCTCTATTCTGTTTGACAGAATAGAAGGTGTTGAAAGTGAGGTTGCGGCACTTCGATCTGCTTCACCTGCTCCTGCACTAGCTTCTTCACCACCACCTTCGGATGCTTACTTTTAGATTTCTTTTGTTCTTAGGCTGTTTGTCTTTGGCTTTATGTTGTTTTATTTTCTGGCTTGTGTATTTGACTCTTTATATTAATGAATAAATATTGTTTCCTGTTGATCTTTTGATATGAGTATATCTCCTGTTATGTACTTTGATATCTGATGAGACTTACCCCACCTTTTTGCTCATGACAAAAGGGGGAGAAATATTTGATCTTTTCATTTGACTTTAATTGAGAAAAGACAGGTAAATTTAAAAATAGGATTGGATTCAAATT
This sequence comes from Ormosia semicastrata, assembly GCA_029884595.1. NCBI lineage: Eukaryota > Viridiplantae > Streptophyta > Magnoliopsida > Fabales > Fabaceae > Ormosia > Ormosia semicastrata. The sequence continues at coordinate 27,733,169 of JAQQTO010000053.1, read as the reverse complement.
GAAAGGGGGAGCTTCTGATATATATTACCTCTTATTTAAAGAGGGGGAGTTAGCTTTTATACTTTTTGTGAATTCCAATTATATGCACTAACACTTTTCTCATTGATAGTTTGTCATCATAAAAAATAGGGAGAATGTGTTTGGATGCTTACCTTTGAAGATTTGTTTTGATGATAACAAACGGGAAGAATAAATGAAGATGATATATAGACCAAGTCCAAGTTTACTTTTGATTAGCATTAGGACTTAGGATCTATTGTACGGAGCTCACATTGATATCTCTTTGTTTTTGAAAGAAAAGAGAAAAATTGTTTTTAAACTCAGTATCCTTGAAAACATCTTTTTGAAACTCCTTTTGAACTGAGTTATTCGAATAAAGCTTTGCTTATTCGAATAACTATCCTCACGTGGTTTGTTTTCTAAAAGATGTTATTCGAATAACTACCCCGTTATTCGAATAACTAAGGTTTTCAGAAATCTGTTTTGTAAGTGGCTATTCGAATAAAGCTTCCCTTATTCGAATAAATGAAGTTTTTCAGAACTAAGCCTTGAGTGAGTTATTCGAATAAGTCATACGTTATTCGAATAAAACCTTTCTTTCTGAACTTCTTTTAAATACGTTATTCGAATAGATACGTCTTTATTCGAATAAACGTTCATTTTCACAACTCTGGTTTTAACAGAGTTATTCGAATAACAGGTTGGTTATTCGAATAACCCATCTCAAATAATTTTTTCAGAAACAGTGTTATTCGAATAAGCCTTTGCTCTATTCGAATAAACACGAAGGTTTTGTTTACGTAAATGGAAACAGACAAGATTTTCAATCTGTATTAATTGCTATTAATTTTACCCAACGGCTAATTAACCTAGTTTTCCCTATAAATAGCAAGCCTGGGTCACGTTTTCCATTGCCCATAATTCTGAACTATTTTCTGATTACTCTATTTTTGTGAAAACTATTTTCTACGCTCTTCTTGTTTAAAAACTTTGAGATATTTCTGTGAGAGCTCTATTAGCACTTCAATTTGTATTATTTACTCTGAGTGAGAGTTTCTCTTCATCTCTATTTTATGATATTCTGTATCGAGGGTGAGGTATCCCTCAAGGTTTGTATAAGGGCGAGGTATCCCTGCGGGCTAAGACTTTAGCACAAGGGTAGAGTGTCCCTGTGTGTGAAAAGTGCTCTATTTTGTAACGGTAGCAAGCACCTATTGAAGCTTGTATACTTGGTGAAAAATCTTGACTTTCGAGGACTGGACGTAGACCACAAGTGGGTTAGTAGTCGAACCAGGGATAAATCACGTGCACCTTCTCTTTTCCCTAATCTCTTTATTTTATGCAATTTATTTTATTGCACATTTATTTTTTTTGTTCTTTATTGTTTCTTTTCTTCTTCTCATTCCTTCTATGCGTTTATTTATTAAGCTTTTGATATTCGTGTTAATTAAAAAGAGGTTTTGTGAAAAAGTTTTAATACTCAATTCACCCCCCTCTTGAGTACTGGAAGCCACTTGTAACAGATCTTTGTAAATACTGACTTGTTATGTAATGAGCAAGCCCTTATAAGGCCCATTTTAAAGAAAACCCCATATGAGTTGTATAAGGGAAGAAAGCTAAATGTCTCACACTTTCATGTTTTTAGTTGTAAATGTTTTGTTTTAAACAATGGAAAAGATAATTTAGGCAAGTTTGATGCTAAGTCTGATGAAGGTATATTTCTTGGTTATTCAAATCATAGTAAAGCTTTTCGTATATATAATAAAAGAACTATGACTATTGAAGAATCTATAGATGTTGCATTTGATGAAACTGACCCAAATGGATCGAGAAAGGATCTTGTTATTGATGATGTTGCAGAAGTCTTAGCGGAAATACATTTGGATAATAAAGAAAAAGAAATCAAGGAGCAAGAGAATAAACAAAGACAAGAAGATTCGCAAGCTTTGGAACTTCCCAAAGAATGGCGAACTTCAAAATATCACTCCCTTGATCAGATTATCGGTGATGTATCTAAAGGTGTAAGTACTCATAATTCTCTTAGAAACACTTGTAATCACTTAGCTTTTATTTCTCAAATTGAACCTAAGGATTTAATTGAAGCTTTTGATGATGAACATTGGATCTTAGCAATGCATGAGGAATTAAATCAGTTTGAAAGAAATCAAGTTTGGGAATTAGTTGCTAGACCTAATAATCACCCCATAATTGGCACTAAGTGGGTTTTTAGAAACAAACTTGATGAAAATGGGTTAATAACTAGAAACAAAGCTAGATTGGTTGCTAAAGGATATAATCAAGAAGAAGGTATAGATTATGAAGAAACCTATGCACCTGTAGCTAGACTAGAAGCTATTAGAATGTTGCTTATGCTTGCATCATGGATTTCAAATTATATCAAATGGATGTCAAAAGTGCTTTTCTAAATGGTTTTATTCAAGAGGAGGTATACGTTGAACAACCTCCAGGTTTTCAAAATCATGAACTGCCCAACCATGTTTTTAAACTTAAAAAGTCTTTATATGGTTTAAAGCAACCTCATCGAGCTTGGTATGAAAGGTTGAGTAAGTTTATTTTGGAAAATGGTTTTTCAAGAGGAAAAGTCGATACTACTCTTTTTATTAAAAATAAAAAGCATGACATTCTTCTTGTGCAAGTATATATGGATGATATTATCTTCGGTGCTACTAATGAATCCCTTTGCAAAGAATTTGTTAAGTCAATGCAGAATGAATTTGAAATGTCAATGATGGGAGAGTTAAATTTCTTCATTGGACTTCAAATCAAACAAACAAACAAACGAAGGGACTTTCATAAGTCAAACAAAATACTACAAGGAATTGCTCAAGAGATTCGAAATGGAAAACGCTAAACACATGGCCACTCCGATGGGCACGTCTTGCTACTTGGACAAAGATGAAGGAGGTAAATCAGTAGAAATAATGAAATATAGAGGTATGATTAGTTCTCTCATTTATCTTACTGCTAGTAGGCCAGATATAATATTTAGTGTATGTATGTGTGCTAGATATCAGGCAAACCCTAAGGAATCCCATTTAAGTGCTGTTAAAAGAATAATGAAATACCTAGTAGGCACTTCACAAATGGGCTTATGGTACCTTAAGGGTGCCTCTTGAAGCCTAATAGGCTATTATGACTCTGATTTTACTGGGTGCAAATTAGACAGAGAGAGTACTAGTGGGACATGCCACTTGCTTGGTAGTTCTCTAGTTTCTTGGCATAGTAAGAAACAAAACAGTGTGGCTTTGTCTACCGCCGAAATTTGAATATGTTGCGACCCGGAAGTTGTTCGCTCAAATCCTTTGGATGAAGCAACAACTCTTAGACTACGGTCTTCAGCTTGATCACATCCCGATAAGATGTGATAACACTAGTGCAATAAATATCTCTAAGAATCTCATACTGCATTCTAGAACAAAGCATATAGAGATAAGATATCACTTTATCAGAGATCATGTACAAAAAGGGGATTGCATGCTTGAATTTGTTGAAACATCTAAGCAACTTGCAGATATCTTCACTAAACCCCTAGCAAAAGAAGCATTCTATTATATAAGAGGAGAATTGGGCATAATTGATCAGTCCAACATTTAAATGCTTGTTATTTGCTTAAATTTATGTTTAATCCTTCTTAAACTATTACTGACTTGAGCGTCGGAGTTATCTCAAAATCTTTTTTGCAGGTACTTCATCAACAGGTATACATTTGTCTTTCAAAATTGTATTTTCTGGACATTTATAAGTGCTTTTCTTGTTTAGTTATTCGAATACCACCATATGGTATTCGAATACCCTTACTGTCATATGAGAAAACCTACGTTCTTTTTGTTTAAGGCATTCAAATACCTTTAAGGATTATTCGAATACCCAGAGGCTTCTTTGTCTCACAGATCTCTGGAGCATTCGAATGCCATCAGGGTTATTCGAATACCTAGATGCTTCCTGTTTCTGTTTCTCTCTGGAGTATTCGAATACCATTATGTCGTATTCGAATACTTGCTCCCTTGGCCTTCTCCTCTGTCTCTGAATATTCGAATACCATCAGTTTGTCTGGAGTATTCGAATACTTCATGAGCATTCGAATACCATTAAAAGCATTCGAATACCTTCGTTTGGCAGCCAAGCCCATTCTGGTAATCTATTCGAATACCTGGTGTGGTATTCGAATACCCTCTGTCTAGAGGTTGCATCTTTTGAGCTTTCCTATTTGAATACCTCCCCTTTCCTTTAAATACCCCCCTTTTCCTGCGTATCTGTATACCCTTTCTCTTTTATCTCCACCTTTCAAAAACTCTTGGTTTTCCCTCCTCCAAAAAAAAAAAAAAAAACTTCCTTTCTCTCACGGTCTCCACCCCTCCTCTTCTCCTCTCCTCCATGGCCTCATCCTCCTCTCGCTCTAAGCGTCCTCGTACAAAGACGGCTCCATGCAACAACCCATTGGACCTTCGCAGGCTTTCCTCCAATGAGCAACAACTCGGGTGCTTCGTTACGCACTTTCGAGAGCACAACTTGGTGTATCCTAAGTACCTTGACTTGGGGTTCTTCGAAAGAGAAGGTGGTTTTGACTTTCTAAACTGGCTAAACCACCAAGGCGTACTTGGCTTCTGCTCTTTCTCTGCTGCTTTGTATCCCGACCTTGTCAAAATGTTCTACTACAATCTGAAGATTGAAGGTCAGGAGCTACACTCCATTGTCTGCGATCAAAACATCGTGATCACACCCGGCGATTGGGTTCAGATGTTTAGCTTACCGTCCACTGGCCACTTTGCTGACGAAGATTCACTTCTCCAACTCTTCGACAAGAACAGAGCAATTGAAGATGTTCTTCGCCTTGGGTTGGCTTTACCTTCGACTTAAAAAGGAGTCAAAGGGGGCATGATAAAGAGCCAGGACAGGCTCCTCCACTATGCTTATGCCCACATCCTCGCTCCTAGAGGTGGGAACTACGCCTACATGAGTGAAGATGACGTATTTATGCTATGGTTTCTAAAGCAAGGCCATCAGATCAACTGGCCCGTCTTCATTATGAAGCACATGATGAGGGCAAGAGGTAAAGAGCAGTGTGAACTTCCCTACGGCGTAATCATCACTACCTTCTTAGGCAAGTATCCACACATTCTGGAAACTAAGCGAGCGACCCTGCTAACCCATCATCACGTTTTTGGGTCCTTTACCCTAACAAAATGAAGATGATCAGGACCGATGAAGGCTGGGTGTTCCCAATGGAAGTTGATGATGAAGACAACGACCCTGCTGCCCTACTGCCGTTCTTTGCGCCGCCGATATTCCCTGCTCCTGTCACGAATGAGCAAATCCTGGCTACCCTGTTGGATAACAGAACCTACATGGAGAACACCTTCACTATTCTGTTTGACAGAATCGCTGGTGTTGAGCGTGAACAGGCTGCCCTTCGAGCTCTGCTGTCTGGCAACGACCCTGCCTCTCCTCCTCCACCACCTGATGCCTACTTCTAGAGCTTGCTTAGTCTTAGGATCAGTTGCTTATGTTCTATTTTTTAGCTGTTTATTGTATTGATTGCCCTTTAATTACTTTTGTATATGCGCTTGACCACTTTCATTTAATGCAATGAGTATTTTCTTTAATCTATTGTCAATTACAATCATTTTTTTATCTCATCACTATGCTTTATTGGATGAATGTATCCTTTTTGATCATGTCAAAAGGGGGAGAAAAATAGTAATCTTTTTGAGAAAAGAAAGGATTAACACTGGCGCTTGGATTCCAAAAGAAAGGGGGAGAATATGCTTGTTCTGTTATTACCTATATGAACTAATGCTTTTCTCAATGTTAGTTTGTCATCATCAAAAAGGGGGAGAATGTGATTACCATGCAACATTGATGATGAGTTTTGATGATAACAAATATGGAGATGATGAGATGATGAGAAGATCAAGTCCAAGTTGTTCAAGTTTAGCTTTAGGACTTAGGATCTCTCTTGTACAGAGCTCTCATACGATATCTCAGTGGTTAACTCAAAAAATCTAAGAACTTTTTTTTACAAGCCAAATTAAAGTTCTAATAGGCCTTTGATAATTAAAGAGATTGTGGTTTTTCTAATCTTACATAATCTTGTTCATAGAAGCGTTTTTCATGTTTTTTAACAGAGACATTCGAATACTTCAAAAGTCATTCGAATACAACCATTCTGAAAATGCTTCTACAAACGTGTTTTTAATAAAAGTATTCAAATACTCATTTGAGGCATTCGAATACAACGTGTTTTTAATAGAGGTATTCGAATACTCATTAGAGGCATTCAAATACAACCTTCTGAAAAAGGCTTTTACAAACGTATCTTAAACAGTGGCATTCGAATACCTTGGTATGGTATTCGAATAACGTGGGTCTGATCTGTTTTTTATATATTGATATCAGTGGTATTCGAACACCATAATAAAGTATTCGACTAACCCACGAGTTTTCAGCTTCTAATTTTTGAATTTGATACGCAAACGAATTTTGTATTTATTATGCATTCAATTTTCCCAGCGAAGTTTTCTGATCAAAGGCTCTATAAATAGAGACCTTCCCTCACGGCTGACACACACCAATCCTTGAATTTATTTTCTGGCTGTGCTAAAATACTGCTTGCATAATTTCTCTTTTTTCTCTCTGTGCTCTTTTGATAAAATTCTGAGATATTGTTAGAGAGCTCTATAGTGCTTCAATTTGTATTACTTACTCTGAGTGAGAGTTTCTCTTCATCTATTTTCTGATATTTTGTATCAAGGGTGAGGTATCCCTCAAGGTTTGTATAAGGATGAGGTATCCCTGCAGGCTGAGAATTTAGCACAAGGGTAGAGTGTCCCTGTGTGTGAAAAATGCTCTATTTTGTAACGGTAGCAAGTACCTATTGAAGCTTGTGTACTTAGTGAAAAATCTCGGCTTTCGAGGACTGGACGTAGACCACAAGTGGGTTAGTGGTCGAACTAGGATAAATACTGTGCCTGCTTATCTTTTCCCTAATCTCTTTATTTTATACAATTTATTTTACTGCGCATTTACTTTTCGCTGTTCTTTATTGTTTCTTTTCTTCTTCTCAATCTTTCTGTGCATTTATTTATTAAGCTTTTGATATTCGTTTTAATTAAAAGAGATTTTGTGAAAAAGTTTTATACTCAATTCACCCCCCCTCTTGAGTATTGGAAGCCACTTGGTAACACTTTTCCAACTCTGTCCACTAATCTTTCGCCTCCCCTTCTAACATGTAGGAGGCAAAAAGTACTTTCTATTCATCTGAGTAAGCCATAACTGTGATGATCTTCTCCATTTCCTTGAGCCAACCCTCATCTCTAACTGGGTTGTACTCACTTTTGTAGGATGATGGAGCAAATTTCCTAAACTCTGAAAGGTCCTAGAAGTTTTGATTTCTTCTAACTAGAGCCTCTTAGACTAGTTGCTCAGGCTGAATTGGTGGTGGCACTAGTGGTGGAGGTTGCTGAGTATCTAACCTTTCTAATATTCGGTTCATAGCAATTGCCTGATCTTGCACTGCTTTGGCCATTGTCATGAAGGCCTCGGCCATGCTAGGACTGTCACTAAAAGAATTTTCATTCCCTCTAGTTCATCTAGGAGAAGCCATAGTATCCTGTATACAAAACCCATTAAATATCGAGTTGATTAGTCTCAATACCATGTAATAGTGAAACAATAGTTATTAATATTCAAAACAAAATGAAAGTATGCAAACATCACACTAGAGAGACAAGAATTACACAAAACACATTAAAACTACTAACATGCTTACGCATAGTCAGTCTATACCACGACTCAATATGATGAACTGTTCTGATACCATAATGCAACACCCTAACACAGATATCTCGATATAACTACTTATATAAAGATAATTCGCATTAAACATGTTACTACTACTATTACTATCAATCTACTCCTATATAGTTGCAAAGTTATATATAGAGAGCCAAGATAAAAGTAGATCATACATATATACATTGATGCGAATTAAAAGTTGCAAACCCAAGTGCAGGTTGTTTCAAATAATAAATTCTCAAGAGTCCGAAGTCGATCCACAGGGAATTGATAAAAAATTCTTTGACGTAAGGTAAATATTTTGTCACAACAATAAAAGTGATAAAACTCGATCACAAATAAAAAGGATTTACTTGGGTTAAGAGATCCACTCTTAGTAATTAAATTAAGGACAAGATTAATTCTTTTTATAACTCAATTAGAATCCACAAATAATGGAGGTTCCAATCGGAAAATACAACATTCAAAGTTCAGTTAAGATTATATATGTAATTATATTATGATTCTTTTAATCATCTATTAACACCACCACTTATAAATGGGCTCAAGCATTCATTATGCCAATATCTTCTCTACAACAAATCAAGATCTCCACTTTACAAGGAGGGTTTCTAAATTGATTGAAAACACAATACAACACGTATAATGACCACTTGAAAATATATCATTTAAGCACAAGAAAGAAATTAATCTAACCTTAACTTATTACTAAAAGCTTCACCCTTTCACCTAAGTAAAATGAAAATTAGTTACTCATAGATAAGAAGAAAGAAAGAGAGAAGAAGAAGAAGAAGAACACAACTTCAATTTAGAACAAAAGAAAACTACAACAAGATAAACAAATAACACAATAACATGATCTTGACCTCTAAGACCAAGACTCCTAAATGATCAGCCAAGGCTCCCTTTTATAGAGGATTAGGGATACAAAATTATAAGGGGGTTGATTCATGAATGAGTGGATGAGTGAAAAATGAGTGAAAAATGCCAAATGACTTTTGATGAGTGAAAAATTATGGAGATTCTTTGTATCCAAAATCATTCAGTTTTGAAGTAATTAAATGCGTTAGAATATTGAAATATGGTCTTCATGAAAGTTGTAGGCTTTTGTCTTAGATTTCAAATGTCACCAAAATCATCTCTAAAGGCCACCTACAGCCTGAGATATGGCCCAATTACTACACAGTATTCAGGCCTAATTACAGCTCATCTGTTCTGACTTCCAAGCCCAATATGACCTCCAAGGAGTTCGAATTGAGTCTTGTGTTCTTCATGAAAGTTGTAGATATGGGTTTTAACAGATATCAAAATTTCAGCCCAATCCAGATCTTACAGCCCGAGTTATGCTCTGATTACTGCACACTATTCAGGTTCCAATCACAAAACCCGTATTCTGACTTCCAATCCCAATTAGTTCCACTATATGTCCGACTTTGGCCTAAAGCTCTGCATGAAAGTTGTAGATCTCTCTCTTATCTTTCTAACAAGGTAAAATTCATAATTAGTAGACATTTAAAACTCAAGATATGGCTAAAATACAGAAACAGTGTAAGATATAAATCATGATGAAAAAATTAATTAAGTCTAATTTGAGTCCAAACTTACAAAACATAACCAAGCTCAATCAATTAAGTACATAGAGAGTGTAAATAACTAAAAATGAGGGCTTATTAATGTATCAAATATGTGATTATCAAATTCTCCCACACTTACCTATTTGCACTCTAGGGCAAAACACATAAGACTAAAACTAGGAAAAAAATGACACAGACTCAAAAGCTAAACACTCTAAAAGACTCAATTTCTAATAATATTTAAGAATGAAGAGCAACCGATCATTCAAGGGATCAAAACATTTATGAGGTAACGTTTCTTCACATCTCAAACCACAAGTAAGGAAATTTCAATTGAAATACATGAGTTAAGAATGATAGATCTTCACAGGATTCACTCTCAATCCCTCAAGTATTTAAAAGGTAAGTATTTCACTTAATTCAACCCATAAAAATTGATCCGTAATATAAAGGAGAGCTAGAGTATCGTGTCCCAAGGGATTGATTAATTAGAAGAATGTTAAACTTAACCAAAATTCACAAATTTTTATCCAAGCAAACGAATTGTGAGAATGAGTTGCAATTAAAATAACAATTTAGAGAAGTAAAATAAGAAAACACCAAACACTAATTCCACAAGAGAAGATGAGAATGATTAAAGCCTAGGGGTCCCTATTCATTTGCTACTTCAAAGAATAATTGCAATCAACAAGTACCTATCAATGAAATGATATTTGTTAGCTGATAACCTTCAATAGATAAAAGCCTATGTCTAGGACAATTACCCATGCAAAACCTAGTTAATCCACTATGTGTTCATGTGAGTTAACATAAGAATCACTCATTGAGACCAATTATCAAACACTTGCTATGCATGACTAATGGGTATGTGTCCATCCCATTAGCTAATCAACACACTCAATGCAATAGAATGTAATTGAACATACATCAACCATACCATATCCATATTCACAACTCCCTATCTCTAGTTCAATTGGAATACTAAAATCATGCAATTGATGGCCAATCAACAACAAGCATTAAGCATAGATATGGATGAACAAAATCAAATTCATTGAAAGGATACCCAATTAATCACATATTAATCAAATCCATAGCAAGATCCTAGAGAATCCCTAGATTAGGGTTTAGTTACACATCATGAAAGAGAAGAAAACACATGAAATCAAATGATCCATCAAGTTACAATTCAAGAGGTAAAGGGAAAGAATAGACAAAAATGGAGAGATTCCAAGCTTGATCCTCTTCCTTGATCTTGATTCTCCCTTGAGTCACCTTCAATCCAAATGGGTTCCTCCTCTTCTCACTTGCTCTCTGAAATTCGTGGTTGAGTGTCCCAAAACAGAATGCCCCCTATTTTTTTTCCAAAAATCAGAATATAAGGGTAAAAGTCGCGTGCCAGGAATTTTCCCACGCCTAGGCGTGTATTTACCACGCCTAGGCGTGGTTATGATCATGTGCCTTTCTTCTGCTTGTCACGCCTAGGCGTGACTTTACCACGCCTAGGCGTGATGGTCTCTGCCTGAGATTCCTGATAAACTGCGAGGAACACGCCTAGGCATGGATTTGGCTCGCCTAGGCGTGGATTAGCTGCCCTTGCTTCTCTTTTGCATCTTTCTCCATTTTGAACTCTTCTTTGCTTCCATATCTTTTCCAAAGTCTTTCCTTCTTGAATTTCTGCAACACAAACAATGCTTTAACTCATCAAACCATGATCCATCTCAATTTCTTATTACAAGCATTAAAAATTAAATTCTTAAACAATTGAGATACAAAGCTTAAAGAATCAAGATCATGCATGAATTTGGACCATTGGGTCATGTAAATTTTTTAAGGAAAGCATGCTCCTATACATTCAAATCCATGTGAAATAACTTCATTTTTCGAAGTTATCACACCCCCAAACCTAAAGTTTTGCTAGTCCTCGAGCAAACTAAACCAAGCAGGAAAAGAAAACACAATCTAATCCAAAGGTCAAGAAATATGAGGCAAATTGAACCAGGGCAAATCCAGCTTCCAATTATCATTCATACCCTCATAAATCACTTTTCAAACCTCACAACAAGGTCCACACATGCAAGAAATTCTCAACTACCATGCTCACCCTTTTATGCCATTTTTGTGCATGGGAGATTTCCCAAGCTCATGAGCTTAAGATCCTTTCCTAATCATGAAGAGCAAGAAGGATGAATTATAAAATGCACATGCACTCTCAAAAGAATGTCCTTCATCCCTTTCTCCACTAATGTAGGCAAGACAAAATCAAAGATCACGAGGGTCTTTTAAGCTTGTAATGTAAGGCTAAGGGTAGTGGCTAAGGAAGAATGGAAAGGATTTTTAATCTAAACATCAAACACAAAATCAACCACTTCCATTGAAACAAGTCAAGCATGTAGATGCAAAAACACAAACCAACTTGAAGAATCAATATTCTTTGTTCCATTTTCTCATCATATAATCAAACGGGCTTTAATTTACACAACCCACTTATTATTTTTCTTTCTTTCTTCTTTTTCTTTTCTTCTTTTCTTTATTTCTTTTTTTTAACCAATTTTTAAATGAAAGCTGGTAATCACAATTTTTTTTTTTTGAATTAATTCTTAGCATCTTACACAACTCTATGGCTCAAAACAACAGAAATGCTTAATCATGTGCTCAACAAAGGACCTGTAATGAGGGGAAGAGATTTTTCTTTCACAAACATGGTTTAAGAGGGTGGAGAGATTAAGGTTAAAGAAATGAAAATTAGGCCACACAAACGCACACTAGGCTTCAAAATGGGTACTAGGGATATCATCCAATCATGGTTGGCTTGAAAAGCTCAATCGGTCCAAATAAGTGCCCTAGTCATTTCATTGAGAACGCATTGCCTAGGATTTTGCCTCAAAAGGGAATCAAACAAGCTTCTAAGATGCAAAAATTGACTATACACATGCTAATCATAAATTTCTCCAATCATGCATTTCAGTCATATTCCAGAATCCACTATACATGCAACAAGGAAATGCACTCATACACTAATATAGCAAAAAGTGTACGCACAACATTTGACATTTTTACATATGATTTCCCAAGCATTGAGGTATATCTGTGATCCACACAATCATTGGATAATCAAATCAAAAATTCCAGCAAGCATAAGTTCAACTTGCCTCTCAACAATTAAGAGCATAATTCAGGCAACCCATTAATCCTAATCAATCAAGCACACTCAGCTCAGATCCACAAATTTGGAAAAACAAAACAAGACCAAAGGAATGAGAGAGAAATCCATATATATCAACAAAAACTAATTCAGCAATTAACAGAGAAACTAATAAATCTCCCCCAAACCCAATTCATGCAGTGTCCCACTACATACAAAATAAGGAATGTGTCCAATAAGTACAAACAGTGCACTGAAAGTCAAGACAGAAAAACAAAGCAGAAAATAGCATGAAAGTAATAGGCCCTGGCGCCTCAAATCAAGTCATCCTCATCCAACAGGTCATCGCCCTCTGCGCCCATCTCCGTATCATCAGCAGGTGGGGGAGGTGGATGAGGAGGTAAAGCTGGAACTGGTGGAGCTGCAAAAGGTGGAAAAGCTGGAAAATCATCCATCGGGCGCCCCTGACCCAAGGCCATCCAATGAATGCCCTGGTAAAGCGAAGCCAGCATCTCCTGCTGCGTAGTCAGCATCTCCTGCTGCCGATCCAGGCGCTGCTCAATGGAGTGTGCCCAGGTGGCATCAAAAACTGGAACAGGCTGTGGAGCAGGAGCAGGTGTAGGTGCAGGAGCAGGCTCGGGATCTGGAACAGGCGGGGGGCGGGCCAGGGGCTCGCTGCGCGCTTCTCCCGGGCGATCATAATAGTACGCTGACCTGCTCGTTCACATCATGAGTGTCTTCAGCTTCACACGGACTTCAGTGTCCTTCTAAGGCACCTTCGCATGCGCACACAGTTGACATATGAGGAATGGAAAGAACAAGGATTTGAGCTTTTCGGTGATGCACAGCTGGATTTGATCATAGAGTATCTGAGCGGTGTCCACCTGAAGAAGATTATAAATTGCATAAAGCATGTAGGCATGCTCAGGATAAATTTCCGACCTTGCTCAGTAGGGAGCAAACAGGAACACACAAAGTGGTTCCACGGGCGCGGCTCACGGTGCAAACTCTCTTGCTTGAGAAAGCGGATGGAATTATCGGTGTTCCTCGGACTTGAACCAGAAAAAGTAGAGTCACAAATCATCCATCACAGTGCTAAAGGGGGTGCCCCCTTGCTCCTCAGGTAATTGTAACTCTCTGTATAAACAGACTAGTAGAGGGGGGCCAAGGTCCATGACTTGTCGGATGCGCTCCACTGAGTAGTCAACTGTCCGTCTTCTAACTCTAACAATTGTAGAAGATCTTTGCTCAGCATGGGCGTTGGCATAGAACGCTTTCACCACTGTAGCCACTGGTTCTTTAATGGGATGTTCAGCAAAAGTTTGCCAATGAAAAGCAGCTGTGGCGCGAGAGATGGCTGGATAACGCACCACATTTAACTCATGGAACCCCCTTTCCGGTATGATATTGATCTTTCTCAAGTGCTTCCAAAAGTGGTCAAAGGCTTGCTGAGAAATGAAAAAGGCAGGGTCATATGCTGGAATTACTTCACTGTCATCAGTGGTACTCGGTCCAGCTTCAACAGTTTTTCTTTGACGCTTTGACATGGTGAATGATGACCACAGCATGCAACGGGTCTGATGACTGACGAAAAGAAGAGAATTTGGTTATTATCATTTGAACAAAGACGAGAATAATTGTAATGAAATCACCACTTCCAAGAAGATAGCATGTAATACAATCAAGCAACCCAAGTCAAGAACCAACCAAAAATGCAAGCGAGAACCAAAAATAATGCAACATACCACAAAGATGCAACGGTGGTCCTACTCGAATAAGCGGTGATGGATCAGATCCCAATCAGTTCAAATATAAGCATGCAATTGCAACAGGGTCCAACATAGTATTGCCAATCAAATACTAATGGGAACACATTAAACAGCACAGTCAACAGGGCCAACTATCCAAACCAAGGTTATCCCCAAATCAAATGAATCAGAAATAGGTAAACAGGCCCAACCAGTTATGTACAAACCAATCAGAAATAAGCAAGTTACAATGCAAACAAGTCTCAGCTTAGCCAGTGCACAACTTAGAATCAAACCACATCAATCATCCAAAAATGACAACAGATACTAAGAACAACCACATGGTGACTCAAACTGAAGGAACATCTCACGTATGTCAACAGTCAGAGGATTAACACAAATAGACATGTAACATTGTCATTGTTCAGCAAAAATAACCAAGCCACAAGCCCAATGGAAATCAAAAATATTTTAAAACCAGAGGTAAACAATAACTAACAAATAACGAGCAATCAACAAATATATTATATTCAAACTGCAAAACACATAAACAGAATACAAGATAACCAAAAGACAAAAGAAAGAGCAGGAAATGGAGAAGCAATCTAACCTTGAAGGAGGGGGAAATGAACAAGGTACCCGAAACTAGCAAGAAACCCAAATAAAACACACAAACGAAAAGCAGGATGGTGTATTGGCCGTGTGGTGGGTACGGTAGCTTTTGGGTGGGGAAAATGTGGGAAGAGAATACGGTGGAGATAGCTTGGTGTAGAGGGGGAAAGTAAAAGAGAAAGAAGACGAAGGAAAGGTGGGGAGGAAGGCACGGTGAAGGTGTTTGGGTGGAGGGGTTTACGGTGGAGATGAGACAACAAATGAGAGGGATGAGAGAATGGGGGGAAAATTTTAGGGCTTTAGGGATTTGAGAAGGGCTGCTGCGTTTTGTGCGGCGAAAGGCACATCACGCCTGGCGTGACATTACACGCCTAGGCGTGTCATTTTTAATATTTTTTTTTATAGGCGTAAAATCTGCGCCTGGGCGTGTAAAAATCACGCCTAGGCGTGATGCTCGCAGTCGAATTCACCCGAAAACACAGAGAGGATCGCGCCTGGCATAGAAACACACGCCTAGGCGTGGAACTCTCTGGAAAAGATCCTTACAGCAGCTGAGAGGGACACGCTTAGGCGTGTAAAAGTCACGCCTAGGCGTGGTACTCTGGAGCAAAATTCTAAACAGCAACACCAGAAAACCCCACAACCAAGCATCAAACACACCCTCCTTATTCTCAAACATCTAAGAAATAGCATAGGAATAACATGAACAACCAAAGCCTCAAAATGAAAAACAAACACAATAAAACAATAAAACAAAATCAAATAAAACTACAAAATAAAAGAAAAAGCATGCAAAATATTGTCCTAAGTGAAGAGATAGGGTTAGGAAATTGGGTTGCCTCCCAACAAGCGCCTTATTTATAGTCCTGGCTGGACTTTATTTTCCAGTTTCACTTGCACGTGCTTATGGGAGGAGGATCTTCCTCCTTTTCTTCAAAGTAAGCATGGTATGCATGAAATGGCAAAGGTTTTAACTCTATGGTTAGAGCCTCCTTAATGGGTGATTTGCATGAGTAAACCATCTTGCTTGCGTGCGTGCATTGCTGCTGTTGAACTTCTTCCCTATCATCCGCAGAGATCTCATGACTTGCACCAGGAGCACAGATTAAATCCCTTGCCTCGGATGTCTTCCCTTCAGCTATTGTCACCACAGAACATTCTTCTTGATCTTGAGGGCTCTTGGTATCTTTGAAAATAGTGAAGGTAACTTGTTTATCTTGAACTCTCATGGTAAGTTCTCCTTTCTCCACATCAATAAGGGTTCTTCCAGTTGCAAGGAAGGGTTGGCCTAAAATCAAAGGGACTTTACTATCTTCCTCCATATCAAGTATGACGAAATCCGCAGGGAAGAAAAACTGGTCCACTTTAACTAACACATCTTCAAGAACCCCCTTCGGCTAAATGAGGTTCTGTCGCCAACTGTAAGGTAATTGAAGTAGGTGCAGCTTCCCCCCAAACCTAGTCTTTTGTAAATAGAGTAAGGCATGAGATTAATGCTATCTCCCAAATCACATAATGCCTTACCACAAAATTTCTCACCGATTGTGCAAGGGATGGTGAAACTCCCTGGATCCTTGAGCTTCGGAGGTAGTTTGTTTTACAATATGGCACTGCACTCCTCTCTGTGAGAGCTACTGTCTCATAATCCCCCAGTCTTCTCTTCTTAGACAAAATGTCTTTCATGAACTTCACATAACTAGGCATTTGTTCCAAAGCCTCAGCAAACGGTATGTTTATGTGAAGTTTCTTGAAAATATCCAAAAACTTTTGGAATTGAGCATCAAGCTTTTGTTTAGCTAGCTAGGGTTGGGGAAAGGTGGAGGTAGTGTATAAGGCTTGTCCTCCTTCTTCTTGTCTTCAACCTTCCTCTCTGCTAGCTCTTTATTCTTCTCCACCCTTTGGCTCACAACTTCTTCATCTTGAGCTACCTCCACTTCTTTTTCAAGTAGCTTGGTCTTCATATTTCCTTCAATTTCTTTCCCACTCCTCAGTGTTATAGCCTTGCAATGCTCCTTCGGAGAACCTCCAGGATTGTTGATGGTGTCACTAGGAAAACTCCCTTGAGGCCTACTACTTAAGGTTTGGGCAAGTTGGCCAACTTGGGTCTCAAGATTTCTCAAGGAGGCCGCTTGACCTTGCATCAAAGCATCATGCGAAGCAAGCCTTGAGTCGGTCTTAGTCATGTACTCTTGCTGGCTAGTCATAAACTGAGCAAACATCTTCTCCAAATTGGATGTTGAGGTTTGGGCTTGAAGGGGGCTCTGTTGTTGAAAACCCGGAGGAGCTCGGGGAGCTTCCCTAGTCTGATAAGAAGAAGAAGAAGGACCTTGAACTTGACCACCCCATGAGAGATTAGGATGGTTTTTCCAACTAGGATTATAAAAATTGCCCAAAACATTGTTGTGAATTGGTTGACGGAATTGATTTGCATATTGCACACTTTCCAGGCTAGCTGTGCAATTAGCAGTTGAATGAAGGTCCCCACAGTGATCACAAATTTCAGCTGAGTTACTAACTCCACTTGCTACAGAATTAACTCCCATGGTGTCCAGCTTCTTAGAAAGAGCTGCTACTTGAGCTGTAAGAGATGTAAGAGCATCAACTTCATGAATACCTACTGCTAATCTCTTGGGAGTAACTCTTTCAGCTGGCCACTGATAGTTGTTATTAGCCATTTCCTCTAAAAGGTTGTAAGCTGCATCCACGGTCTTGCTCATGAGAGCCCCTCCAGCTGCTGCATCAATTATGGATCTAATGGAGGTTGTCAAGCTATTGTAAAAAGTATGAACCAACATCCATTTTGCTATACCATGATAGGGGCACTTCCTTAGCAACTCCTTGAATCGCTCCCAAGCCTCATACAAGGTTTCTCCTTTGAATTGTCTGAAGGACAAGATGTCATTCCTATACTTCATTGCTTTCATGGGAGGAAAGAATCGATCCAAGAACTTCTGAGCCAGCTCTTCCCAAGTAGTGATGGAATGTTCAGGTAATGATTGAAGTCATACCTTGGCCTTATCTCTTAAGGAAAAAGAGAAAAGTCTCAATCGAGCCGCATCATCAGTCATCCCTTGATGCTTGAAAGTATCACAAATCTCCAGAAAGTTGGCTAAATGAGCATTAGGATCTTCATGGGGAAGATCCGCAAATTGCAAATTATTCTGCACCATCTGGATAATAACAGGCTTGATCTCAAAAGTCGAGCACATGCAGTGGCCTTCTAATGCTTTGGATCGAATGTCCCTAGCATTTGGAGTAGCATACTCTCTCAAGAGTCTTCCAAAGATTCGCTTCTTCCGCCATCTCTCGAGTCACTATCCAATTCAAGAGTCTTCCTTGTACTAGTCTTTCTCTTAGTAATCTACGAAAAGTCCTCTCGATCTCAGGATCGTAAGGAAATCGAGATACACTTTGAGTCCTTCGCATACAAGAGCTAAGTACCTGAAAAACAAAACAAAACAACAAAGAAAACTTAAAATAAGAATTGTGAATAATTGTAAAAATAACACAAATTCTAAACTCAATCCACAACAGGCAACGGCGCCAAAAACTTATTGGTAATTGATCAAGTAAATCCGCATAGCGCAATTGCCGACAAGTAATATAAAGGAGAGCTAGAGTATCGTGTCCCAAGGGATTGATTAATTAGAAGAATGTTAAACTTAACCAAAATTCACAAATTTTTATCCAAGCAAACGAATTGTGAGAATAAGTTGCAATTAACATAACAATTTAGAGAAGTAAAATAAGAAAACACCAAACACTAATTCCACAAGAGAAGATGAGAATGATTAAAGCCTAGGGGTCCCTATTCACTTGCTACTTCAAAGAATAATTGCAATCAACAAGTACCTATCAATGAAATGATATTTGTTAGCTGATAACCTTCAATAGATAAGAGCCTATGTCTAGGATAATTACCCATGCAAAACCTAGTTAATCCACTATGTGTCCATGTGAGTTAACATAAGAATCACTCATTGAGACCAATTATCAAACACTTGCTATGCATGACTAATGGGTATGTGTCCATCCCATTAGCTAATCAACACACTCAATGCAATAGAATGTAATTGAACATACATCAACCATACCATATCCATATTCACAACTCCCTATCTCTACTTCAATTGGAATACTAAAATCATGCAATTGATGGCCAATCAACAACAAGCATTAAGCATAGATATGGATAAACAAAATCAAATTCATTGAAAGGATACCCAATTAATCACATATTAATCAAATCCATAGCAAGATCCTAGAGAGTCCCTAGATTAGGGTTTAGTTACACATCATGAAAGATAAGAAAACACATGAAATCAAATGATCCATCAAGTTACAATTCAAGAGGTAAAGGGAAAGAATAGACAAAAATGGAGAGATTCCAAGCTTGATCCTCTTCCTTTATCTTGATTCTCCCTTGAGTCACCTTCAATCCAAATGGGTTCCTCCTCTTCTCACTTGCTCTCTGAAATTTGTGGTTGAGTGTCCCAAAACAGAATGCCCCCTATTTTTTTTCCAAAAATCAGAATATAAGGGTAAAAGTCGCCTGCCAGGAATTTTCCCACGCCTAGGCGTGGTTATGATCACGTGCCTTTCTTCTGCTTGTCACGCCTAGGCGTGACTTTACCACGCCTAGGCGTGATGGTCTCTGCCTGAGACTCCTGATAAACTGCGAGGAACACGCCTAGGCGTGGATTTGGCTCGCCTAGGCGTGGATTAGCTGCCCTTGCTTCTCTTTTGCATATTTCTCCATTTTGAACTCTTCTTTGCTTCCATATCTTTTCCAAAGTCTTTCCTTCTTGAATTTCTGCAACACAAACAATGCTTTAACTCATCAAGCCATGATCCATCTCAATTTCTTATTACAAGCATTAAAAATTAAATTCTTAAACAATTGAGATACAAAGCTTAAAGAATCAAGATCAAGCATGAATTTGGACCATTGGGTCATGTAAATTTAAGGAAAGCATGCTCCTATACATTCAAAGCCATGTGAAATAACTTCATTTTCTGAAGTTATCAATTACAATAAGCTTGCTTATCTTCTACTTCTCCACTACTCAGAACACATGCACACACAAATCATGAGGACTTTATTCAAGGTTGTAATGAGGTCAAGGTAAAGGAGAAGGTAATATGGATATGACAAGTTAAATACCAAAGAGAATAAATGAGCATGAAAGCTGAGTTTAATTAACAAGCATGAAAGTTAATCCCAACTCTACCTAATACAAATTTCCTTTACATATTCTTTTCCTTTCCTTTATTGCCTTGTTGGCCCTTATTTACACATTTTTTAAACTTGTATATATATATATATATATATATATATATATATATATATATATATATATATATATATATATATATATATATACAAGTAAATATATATATTAGAAGAAGAACATAATATATACATTTTTTAAGTAAATATTTTGTTCAACCATCCTGCACACACACTCTCACACTTGTTCAAGAGCTCATCCAATGACAAAACTAATGTTCTCTTATTCCCTAAAGCCGGGTAAGAACATGATTTTTCATTTAAGGCACATAATGAGTTCGAAACAAAGAATGATCAAATAAGCTCAAAGAGTTAAACAAGGGGAAATAGGTCATTTCCAATGCTTTACGTTGGCAGGAATCAGAGAATTTTTAAGAAGTCATAAGAGTGCTTGATATCATATTAAGACAATATGCTGCTAAGTAAGGCTGCCTATTTGTGCGCTAATCATTCTTAGCTATTTGGTTAAAGTAGCTATTTCAAAAAAAAAAGTCTCAATCATGTTTACGTATGCATGTGAAAATGTAGTTTAAAAAAGAATCAAAGCAAGTTCTAGAGTAACAATTCCATAAGTGAAAATCACACAAGAAAGAAAAGAATGGTACAAATGTTCAATCCATTCATCAATAGGCTCAAAATCTCATAAGGCATAATTCTATCATTCTCAATCCACCAATTCAACATCCATAACCAAGCATGTGATTTTTAATAAAGAAGACAATTTATTCAATCATGCAAATTTCTCTAAATTTGAATTGGTACTTCCACACTAACTAGTTGTCTACCTAATTACTCCTTACTTTGCCACCAATTTTGATGCGTCTCAAGAGTAAATAATTTACTCTTTACTCTGTCATCCTTAATTAGTTTTGCTGTTAGTAAATTATTGATAAACATATAAACATAACAAACATATTAATACACATACTCCCTAAATTTTTTTAGGTTATTTTTTTACACAACTATCCTTCCCCCAATCAGATCACAACATTGTCTTCAATGTCAAAACATAGTTAGGTAAAGGATAGAAGATATTACATGTTACTAAAATTACTGAAAAGAAAAATTTTACACAAATTTAAATAGAAACAAAGTATGATAAATAAAACCAAAGCTTGTAATTATTTAAATAATTGGAGTGTTTGATCTGGCTTACTTTTTATACTATTTCCCTCACCGCTTCCTTCTGACCAATCTATCTGAGCTATTATTGGACCAGGTTCATAAACAAAAGCTTCTAATTTATCAATCAACTCATCAATAGTGGAAGCAGAGATAAGGTGTCGTCTTACCGAAGGTGTGATAAATTTCTGTTCCATAGCATGGTCAAGAAAAAATAACAAAAGATTAAAGAAATTATTAACATTTAACAAACTTATGGATTTATGGTGGATGTTCAGTTGGGCCTAAGAGACAATTTGAAAAACTTCTTCCAAAGTACCAAAACTACCTGGTAAGGCTATGAATGCATCAGAATTTGCAAGCATTGTCCTTATTCGTTTATGCATAAATGATACTTGAAGCTCTTCCCCAATTGTTTTTCCAGTGATGTTTTTTCGAGTTAAAAGTCTAGGAATGATACCTAAAACCTGACTGCCTCTTATTTGTGTAGAGAGTGATACAGCCCCCATTAACCCAATACTACCTCTCCCATATACTACATGAATTTTTCTCGTAGCAAGTGTTCGACCAAGAGTATTTGCTGCATTTACATACTCTAAACCCTTCCCATAACTTGACCCACAGAATACACATATATTTATAAGTCTACGAATAAAAGAAGAAGATCCCTCTATTTTTACACTCACACTCCCTTTGAATGATTATGAGTTGCAAGAAAGTGAAGAAAATAGAGTGTTTAAAAAGGGAAGAGAATAGAAAAATAATAATAGCTCCTATATGAGTAGGTTGGCTGTTGTCAGAAAAGTTTGAATTTAAGAAACTTATTATTATTATTATTTTATTTTATTTTATTTTATTTTATTTTTTTAGACTTCAAGAAAACTATCAGCGTAAAGAAGTCTAGAAACTCCTGAAGGACCCTACCCAAAGGATCATCTATCCAAAACTAAAATAAAACAAAATCATATAAAATTATAATAATAAATGATAACAGACCCTTATGTACAGTTGCGTGTCATCAGTGCAATAAACATTCACTCCCATTTTTTTGAAGAAAAGAAAAAGAGAAGAAAGAAACCATTGTGGGTTTCCATTCTGGGTCTGCAACCTGTAGAGCTCACACTTGGGTTCATAACATCAACAAAGATGCTAAAATCTGAAACCCACAATGTCAAGATCCAGAACGTCCCATCCCAAGGCGTTGAGAGCCCCTTCTAATAAAAGGGAGGATCAAGCTCCGATGCCTCATACGCTTTGGCAGCCGCGGGTTACTTTTTACTAATAACTAGAGTGGGACGCTTCTGCCTGTCCATCAACTCCACAGTGCCTAGATGGTAAATATTGGGTTGTGGAGTGTGGCTCTCTACAGAGCATGGTACACGAACCTTATTTATGGACCGGCGTGCGAAGGTCCACCTGAGTCAATGACAGGTCTGTCACTGGCAGGGGCTCCTAATCTAATTAAAGACTAAGTACAACCAAAGTTTTTGCCCCTTTTTTTTCTTCTTTTTCTTCTTTTTTTTTTGAAGATGTACAAGATAATACATACATGTTGTTGTGATTGTAACTCACATCTTCCTCTGGTTTTACGTTCAGTAACAGCTTAAACTCCTTCTATGAGTCGAGGATAAGCTTCCTATCCAAATTTCTTATAAATTGGCAAACAGGGTCTTCTTGAGTCAGATTCTCAAGACTGTAACGCTCTTACTCGTCCCTGAACAGATTCTACAAATTAATAACTTCACGATGCACAACTCCACAAGAATACATCTCAAGAGTCAATAAGATATCATCTAATGACTCCTTACTCAGTCCATTCTTAATGAAGAATATTTTATCTTCTCTGTTTATGAAAACTATCCCCAAAGAACGACATCGCTTGTTATAAGAAAATTAACAATATTAGCAAATCAAGGCATGGAATTGACAGAAATAAAAATTTATCAGGAAAATAATCATTTATAGGTGTGATATCAAAGGTGAGCCTGTTGTAAGTATGAACAAATGATCTGCAACAACATTTTCAGCTTCTTTCTTATCTTTTATTGTGATGTTAAATTCTTGAAGCAACAAAATTTACCGTATCAACCTAGGTTTGCAAAAACTTGTTGAGAAAATTGACAAGTGCACCGAATTGTCAAAGTAATAAAGTTAACGATTAAGAGGAAAAAAAAACTAAAACACACGAAATTAAGAGGGAAAAGAGAGAACAAAGCACATGAATGCAAAACACATTAAGGATGTAAACACATGAAATTAAAACACTAGGAATCTGACTTCACTTGATTCAATAATCTATCATAGACAATATAGTAGCTTTGGGACTTTTATTCTAATCAATTTCTAATCATTCAATTGATGGGGAGAATCCAGTAATTAATTAAAACTCAATTCTTTGGTCTAAACATTAACTCTTAAAGGCATGACCTTTACTCTATGGATCCTCATGGAAAATACCATAATTCTCTCACATAACCTATAACCTCCATTCCAAGATGATTATAAATTATGACACTTATTATTTATGGTCTAAGTTATAAGCAAACCTTCCGATTCTACATACACCTCACTAGATCAATTTATGAGTGTCCAATTCATAAAAGCATTAAGAATCATAATAAATATTCAAATTGAATAAAAAAGAAATTAATTAAAATTCCAATCTTAATACATGTCAATTAAATCAAGTTACGTCTTCACCTTAGAGACACACGAATTTATCTACACATGACAAAAGAGAATAAGAAATATGAAGAATAATATATACAGAGTTTAACCTTCCATAAAAAAAATATTAACAAATAGGCAATAAACCTGCCATTAAATATTAATAAGGGTGTGGTATAAACTAGTCACCAAATATATATTAACAAAGGTGTGGTATAGATCAACCACCGGATAAGTTAATAAGCTGATAAATTAAAAAGTTAGTAAGCTGATAAATTAAAAAGTTAAAAATAATTAAATTAAAATGTTAGAAAGCAGGTAAATTAAAATATTAGAAGCAGATAAATTAAAAAGTTAGAAAGTTAGTAAAAGAGTTAGATAGTTAGTAAGTTAGTAAGCAAGAAAATTAAAAGGTTAGTAAGTTAAAAAGTTAGAAATAAAATACGAAAGTAAAATAAAGAAAATAAAGTACGAATATAAATTACGAGAAAATAAAGTGCAGAGAAAGTAAATTTAAAATATGAAAATTAGAAAATCGATAAGCTAATTTTTTTTGCTCCTATGAGAGAGAAGAGAAGAATATAGATTATTTTATTAATGATTAAAGATTACAGAGAGATAATGGAGAGTTTCCTTCACTAAGTTAGTACGTTAGTAAGTACAAAGAGAAAAAATTAAAAGAGTATAACAAAATATATATACAAGATCCATAAGAAAAAAAATAAATATATATATATAATATTTACATAATAAATTTGTTCTTCAAATCAAGTCCCGGCATCGGCGCCAAAATCTTGATGTGGATTAAAAGTTGCAAACTCAAGTGCAGTTTGTTTCAAGTAATAAATTCTCGGGAGTCCGAGGTCAATCCACAGGGAATTGTTGAAGAAAATTTGTTTGACGTAAGGTAAATATTTTGTCATAACAATAAAAGTGATAAAATTCAGTTACAAATAAAAAGAATTTACTTGGGTTAGGAGATCCACTCTTGGTAATTAAATTAAGGACAAAATTAATTTTTTTTATAACTCAATTAGAATCCACACATAATGGAGGTTCCAATCGGAAGAAAATACAACATTCAAAATTCATTTAAGATTATATACGTAATTATATTATGATTCCTTTAATAATCTATTAACACCACTAATTATAAATGGGCTCAAACATTCATTGTTCTAATATCTTGTCTACAACAAATCAAGATCTTCACTTTACAAAGAGGGTTTCTAAATTGATTAAAAATACAATACAACACGTATAATGACCACTTGAAAATATATCATTTAAGTACAAGAAAGAAATTAATCTAACATTAACTTATTACTAAAAGTTTCACCCTTTCACCCAAGTAAAATGAAAATTAGTTACTTGTAGATAAGAAGAAAGAAAGAGAGAAGAAGAAGAACATAACTTCAATTTAGAACAAAAGAAAACTACAACAAGATAAACAAATAATACAATAGCATGATCTTGGCTTCTAAGACCAAGACTCCTAAATGATCAACCAAGGCTCCCTTTTATAGAGAATTAGGGATACAAAATTACAAAGGGGCTGATTCATGAATGACTGGATGAGTAAAAAATAAGTAGAAAATGCTAAATGACTTTTGATGAGTGGAAAATTATGGACATTCTTTATATCTGAAATCATTCAGTTCTGAAGTCATTGAATGCATCAGAATATTGAAATATAGTCTTCATGAAAGTTGTAGCCTTTTTTCTTAGCTTTCAAATGCAGTTAGAATCACCTCAAAAGGTCACCTACAGCCTGAGATATAGTCCAATTACTACACAGTATTCAGGCCCAATTATAGCTCCTCTGTTCTGACTTCTAAGCCCAATATGACCTCAAAGGAGTCCGAACTGAGTCTTGTGTTCCTCATGAAAGTTGTACATACGGGTCTTAACTTACACAAAGCAAAATTTTAGCCTAATCCAGATCTTACAGCCCAAGTTATGCTCTGATTATTGCACATTATTCAGGTTCCAATCATAAAACCTGTATTATGACTTCCAAGCCCAATTAGTTCCACTATATGTTTGACTTTAGCCTAGAGCTCTCATGAAAGTTGTAGAGCTCTCTTTTATCTTTCTAACAAGGTAAAATTCATAATTAGTAGACATTTAGAATTCAAGATATGACCAAAATACAGAAATAGTGTAAGACATAAATCATGTTGAAAAAATCAGTTAAGTCCAATTTGAGTCCAAACTTACAAAACATAACCAAGTTCAATCAATTAAGTACATAGAGAGTGTAAATGACTAAAAATGAAGGTTTATTAATGTATCAAATATATGATTATCATACATCAGAAGCCTCAAAGGGGCATAATGTCATATATACAACAAAACTACTAATAAGCTACAATTCATAATACAAAATACATGATCTGATCACATACAACAAAACTAAACGCTAATCTAGTCTTGTTATTCCTTCTTTAGCTGTGTCACCCCTTACTAGAGCCTGGACATGCTTTTATCATGGAAACATAGAAAGGAGTGAGAACATAAAAAATCCCAGTAATATACATACTTTACATGCCATTCACCAATATAAATTACACATTCATAAAATGATAGCAACATTATACAATCGCCTATACAACTGTATAATGTATAGAAATATAATCTAATTCTCGATATTACACAATCACCTATACAACTATGTAACATTAGCTAAACTTGGCAAATTGATTAACTCACCTCATTGCCTAAATTAGGACTTATCTCATCTTAAGGCTCGTGTTAGTAAGTTTAGTTCACTTCACCACACTACATAAGGTTGATCATTTTGCTCATGTTGCTTGACAAATAACTTAACTCACTGCTTTGTCCTAAGTAAAAATGTTGTATTGACATTTACCTCGTTAGGAAAAAGCTTCACTCACTACTTTGCAAGGTCAAAGGGTTTAACTCATTCCCTTAATTAAGATAATTGTACTAAGGCTCCACTATAATTGGTATAGGGATCAACTGATAACTAATATTTAATTTCATGCAATTCTTAACTTTAGAAAAGCTTTAAAACTTAAACTTGTTCTTGTATGCTAGGTGTTTATTTCCTTAGTGAAATATTCCTAAAAGTGTCTTGACACACTTAAGAAAACATTTATTATTATTCTCAATTGATTGAGAAACTCAAACTGTCCAAAAAAATGCACTTAGCAAAATTTGGAACAAGCGCCTAAGCGCTCACTCTCCAATGCCTAGGTGTTGGTGACAAGCACCGAACTCAATCAAAATTGTAACCGAGTTATACCTGTGGCTTATAGCATAGAAATCAATATCGGATCGTCTTTCAAGGATTGTAATTGCAATCGGATCAGATCAAGCAAATATATGGGAAGTTAAGGAAAAAAATGAGAAAACAAAATAGAAAAAGAATTACACAAACAGAAATAGGATTTTGATACAGGAAAAGAATTATGTGAATAGAAACAGGAGCAAAAAGGGGGGTTTCAAGTAAATTGAGAATCAAAACACAGAAACAGAATTCAAATAAATAGAAGAAATCAAAATTAAGAATCAACCAATCCAAGAGAATTAACCAATCTTGATTTTAATCCATCCTTGATTACTACAAATCTATCCAATTATCAACCAAATCCTTGGTCTCAGATCACATCAAGATGCCTCTCAATGATCCACAGATCTTCTACTAGAAACACTTTCAAAATTCAATTAATTAAGGTTAGATAAATTAAGTATCCATCCAAACCGAAATTAACTTAAAAGTCAAGATCCAACTAAGTTAAACATTTCATCAAACACCTTCCCCTTGTTTAATCTCTGAGTTCATCTCTTTACACATGATAACTAAGCAATTAACATATGAAAATTCTAATCAAACAACCATAATTAACAAAAAGAATAAGAAGGAGAGGAATTTTATTAATAGATGAATATAACAATTAAAGCATAATATCAAGATTAAGCATTAAGTTGTTCGATCTCTTGGATTGATCTAAAGGCCCTACCCCTCCATGAGAAGGGGAGAACTCAAAAAATAGAAAAAAAGAGAAAATGAAATTCTAGAAAGAAGGAGGAGGAAGAAGTTCTAGAGAGAAGGAGGAGGAAGAAGTTCTTGAGATGGATCTAGATCTAGATCTAAATAAAGAAAGTGAAAGTCTAATAATGAGACTTGATCTCGGATTCCCCTCTTTACAGTTATAAACTGCCCCTAAATTGGCCTCTAGTGCTTCATTACACTTCCCAAACACAACTGGGCCTTGTAGGAATATAATGGCCCAAGTCTCATCTGAATTGGATTTGAATTAACTAAGATATGCTCAATTTAATGTCATATGCTCCCCAAACCCGAGTCTGAACTTTCAGGCTCAATTAGGTCCACTAGACATCTGATTGAGACTTCGAGTTCTCGTCAAAGTTGTAGAGCTTCCTCACAGCTTTCCTACAAGATAAAATGCATAATTTTTCAGATATCTAGAACTCAAGTTATGACCGAAATACAGAAACAACATCAAAACTCAATAATGCAAAAAAAATACAATTAGGCCCAATTTGAGCCTAAACTTACAAAACATTACCAAACATCAATTAATTGAACACATAGAGAGTGTGAATGACTAAAAATGAGGGATTATTAATGTATAAAATATATGATTATCAAATCCTCCCACACTTAGCTTTTGTACTCCTGGTAAATCACATAAGACCAAAGCTAAGGAACAAAGAAAAACAAAACAAACTCAAAAGCTGAAAACTCTAAAAGATTCAAATTTCAATGACATTCAAGAATGAAAAAGCTATAAACAATAAAAGCAACTAAAGATTTAAGGGAACAAAGCATTCATGAGGTAACTTTTATTCATATCTTAAATTTGAACAGGCAAGGTATCTTTAATTTGAAAAGCATGAATCAAGAATGATAGATCCTCACAAGATACACTCTCAATCCCTCAAGTGTTTACAAGGTAAGTATTTCACTCAATTCAATCCATAAAAATTGCACTACCATAAGCTTGCTTATTTTCTACTTCTTCACTATTCAAACACATGCACACAAAAATCAATAGGACTTTATTCAAGGTTATAATAGGGCCAAGCTAAGGAAAGGAAATAATATGGATATGACAAGCTAAACACCAAAGAGAATAAAAGAACATTGGGAAGGAACTCAAATGACAAGTAACAAACATGAAATTTTATCCCCCAACTCCAAATAATACACATTCTCTTTATATATTTCCTTCACTTTCCTTCTCTTATTTATTTATTTTTTCTTTCACAACCTTTCTTGCATTTATTCTTTTTCTTTTTATCTTTCTTTTTATATTTTTTTAATTTGGTTCTTTTTCTTTTTCTTTTTCTTTTTTACCAAGCACTTTGCATATTGCACACCAATTTGCACAACCTGCACACTTGAACTATTAAGTACCCACAAGCCGAAGAGCTCCTCCAATGAAAACGAACCAATACTCTCTCATTCCCTAGGGTAAGGTAAAACATGGTTTTTCTCATAAGGCATATAATGAGCTAAGATAAAGAATAGGCTAATAGGCTCAAGAGGGTTAATCAAAGGAAAATAATGCAAAGTTGGCTATTTGGCTAAAGTAGATAATAAAAGAAAGAATGCCTCAATCATGTTTATGCATGCATGTGAAAATGTAATCTAAAAAAGAATCAAAGCAAGTTCTAGAGTGATCAATTGACATGAGTGAAAATCACACAAGAAAGAGGAGAATGGTGCAAAGGTTAAATCCACTAATAGGCTCAAAATCTCACAAGGTATGCATCTATCAAACTCAATCCACCAATTCAAACCATGAACCTTTTACTTAATTTACTTCTACTCATCACTTTGACACAACTTAAAATCCATTTGAAAACACATTTTTCTTTCAAAACATTATTTTTGTTTTAGTTTGATCTTTGTTTGTTTGTTTTTGACAGTAAACAAACACAAAAAATAAAACCAAAATAGAAACAAAAACAGTAGAAGTAAAATAGAAAAATAGTAAAAACAGAAGCAAAATGAAGACTAAACATTAATATAGAAACGAATTTAAATGCAAAAAATAGAAAACAGAATCAGAAATAAAATACAAACAGCAAAACCAAAAAATTAAATAGCGAAGCATTAAAATTGAAAATAAAAACAAAAACAGAATGCTAAAATTCCTCCTCTACACTTAAATTTTACATTGTCCACAATGTAAAGCTCACAAGAAAAATAACATTCGATCAAAATCATTAATTAATGAAGGACAAGTAAAATAAAAGAGAGGAAAGGAAAGAAACATCCTTATCAAGTGGGGTAGACGGCTTCTTGCAAGTGGACCTCATCCAAAATGTCCTCTTAAGCTCCCTCATAAAATGATTTAAGGCAATGTCCATTGACTGTGAAAGCTTTGGTGGTATTCTCACTTGTAACCTACATAGTACCATAAGGGAAAATCTTAGTAACAACAAATAGACCAGGCCACCTAGATCGGAGCTTCCTGGGCATGAGCTTGAGGCGGGAGTTATAGAGGAGAACTTTTTGACCAATCTCAAATGTTTTTCTCATGATCATCTTATCATGGAAGGCATTGATCTTCTCTTTATAAAGTTTGGAACTCTCATAAGCTTCTAAGCGGATCTCTTCTAATTCCTGCAACTATAACTTCCGCACCATGCCTGCTTGATCTAGGTCCAGTTACACCTCTTCACTACCCAAAATGCACGATGCTCAATTTTCATCGGCAGATGGCATGCTTTGCCATAAACAATCCGATAAGGAGATATCCCAATCGATGTCTTATAGGTAGTCCGGTAAGCCCATAAAGCATCCTCAAGCCTCGTGCTCCAGTCCTTTCTGTTAGGTTGAACTATTTTCTGAAGTATCTACTTGATCTCTCTGTTAGAAACCTCGGCTTGCCTATTAGTCTGGGGGTGGTAAGGTGTAGAAACTCTGTGCAAGACACCATACTTTTTCATCAAAGTGTCCATGCTCCGATTGCAAAAATACGAACCCTGATCACTACTGATGGCCTTCGGGACTCCAAACCTGCAAAAAATATGTGATCTAATAAAATCCACAACAACTTTGGAATCATCAGTCTGAGTGGCTTTTGCCTCCACCCATTTAGATACATAATCCACAGCAAGCAGAATGTAAACAAAACCAAATGATATAGGAAAATGACCCATAAAATCAATACCCCATACATCGAATATCTCACAGAATAATAAAGATTATTGAGGCATCTCATTCCTACAAGAAATATCATGTTCTCTGGCATTGCTCATAAGATTTACAAAACAAATATGCATCATGGAATATGGTAGGTCAATATAAACTAGAGTCCAAAATTCCTAACTGTACGAGTAGGTCCAAAATGTCCACCACATGCGAATGTATGACAAAAGTTAAGAACAGAATCAAACTGATGATTAGGGATGCATCTTCTAATTACTTGGTCACTACAAAATCTCCACAAATAAGCGTCATCCCACATATAATATTTGAATTCACTTTTCAGTTTATCAATCTGTGCCTTAGTGAAATGTGCAGGAAGTGCTTTGGCAACAAGAAATTAACCAAATCTGCAAACCAAGGGAAATTACCTTGCAGCTTGAAAAGCTACTCATCAGGGAAGACATCGTGGATGGGAAAAGAATCTATCTCTCTCTCAATCTGACTCAGGTGATCAGCCACCAAGTTCTCTGCTCCACTCTTATCACAAATCTCAATGTCAAACTCTTAGAGCAGCAACATCCACTTTATCAACCGGGGCTTTGCATCGGGCTTTTTCAGGAGAAACTTCAAAGCTACATGATCTGAAAACACAACCACTCTAGAACCAAGAAGATATGATCGAAATTTATCTAAAGCAAAAATAATTGCTAAGCATTCCTTTTCGGTTGTGGTGTAGTTGGCTTGTGCCGCATCTAAAGTCCTTAAAGCATAATAGATGACATGAGGTACTTTGCCGACTCTCTGAGTAAGGACAGCTCCCAATGCATAATTAGAGGCATCACATATGAGTTCAAATGAGAGTATCCAATCTGGTGGCAGGATGATAGGTGTATTGGTCAATGCTCGCTTCAGGTGATTGAAGACATCCTTGCACCTCTTGTTAAAGTGAAACTCTACATCCTTTTATAGGAAGTTGGACAGTGGAAGGGCAATTTTTCTGAAATCCTTTATGAACCGCCAATAGAAACCTATATGACCAAGGAAAGAATGAACCTCTCGCATGCATGTGGGGTAAGATAGGCATGAAATGACATCTATTTTTACAGGATCTATCTCAATACCTTTCTAGATACTATATGCCCTAAAACTATACCTTGCTCTACCATGAAATGACATTTCTCAAAATTCAGAACAAGGTTAGTCTCAATGCACCTATGCAAAACTCGAGTCAAACTATCCAAACATGCAGCAAAGGAATAGCCATAGACAGTAAAATCATCCATAAACAAAGCCATGCAACTCTATAAAAATTTAGAAAATATACTTATCATACACCTTTGAAGGGTTCCCGGAGCTTTGCACAGACTGAATGACATCCTCCTGTATGCAAATATGTCAAATGGGCAAGTGAAAATGGTATTCTCTTGGTCTTTTGGGGCTATATGAATCTGAAAATAGCTTGAATATCCATCCAGGAAACAGTAATGTGACTTGCCAGCCATCCTCTCCAACATTTGATCAATGAAAGGCAAGAGGAAATGATCTTTCCTGGTGGCCTGATTTAGCCACCTGTAATCAATGTAGATCTGCCAACTGTTCTAGATTCTTATGGGTAGAAGCTCATTGCTCTGATTTGTAACTACTATGACCCCAGATTTCTTTGGGACAACCTGCATGGGACTCACCCATTTACTGTTAGATATGAGATAAATAATACCAGCTTGCAGCAGCTTAATCACTTCCTTCTTCACCGCATCTAGAATTAGGGGGTTTAGTCTCCTTTGGGGCTACCTCACTAGTTTGATACCTTCCTCCAATAAAATCCTATGCATACATGTGAGAGACTAATACCTGGAATGTCTACAAGTGTCCATCTGATGGCCTGCTTATGCTGCCTCAAAACTTGCAGCAATTTTTCTTCTTGTTCAAGTTGTAGATTCTTAATGACACTCACTGATAGCTTCTCACCATCTCCTAAATATGCATATTTAAGGTGGTCTGGCAAAGTCTTCAACTCTAACGATGGGGGCTGCACAATGGAAGGCAGCAAGATATTTGAAACAAGCAACTCAGTAGTATAAAATTCATCATAAATCTGACTCTCATTTTTGAATGCTACATCAGTTAAGTCAGCAGCTGCATCATCACTTATAACTGTATAAATCTCAGCACATGTAGTACAAGGTTCAGTATCACAGCCAACACATGTATCACAAGTGACAGTATCCAGAAAGTTAGCAAAATCAGGGAATTCGGTATTCATATCAGCATAAGCATCATCAACCAGCATCTCAATCACATTAACATGGAAAACTGAATGCTCCTCAAGGGAATGTCTTATGGCATCAAAAATGCTAAACTATACCACATCTTCACCAAATTCCATAGAAAGGGTGTCAGCATGCACATCTATTTTGGTCTTGACTATCTTAAGGAATAGTCTTCTTAGAATTAATAGAGCATGGTTTATTCCATGTCCAGAATGCAGAAGTCAGCTTGGAAAATCAGCTCATTCACCTAAACTAATACATCTTCCAGCACCCCTACAGGATGAGCAGTGGTCCTATTAGCTAACTGAATCACTATACCAGTGGGTTTCAAGGTGCCAATTTTCAAAGACTTATAAACTGACATGGGCATGACATTGATTGAAGCACCTAAATCTAGCGTTGCATGTTCAAATCTAGAATTGCTTATTGTGTAAGGGATTATGAGAGCTCTAGGATCTTTGCATTTCTGTGGCATGCTTGATTGAATCATTGCAGAAATATTTTTATCCATACTGACCTTCTCAATACCCTTAAATCTTTTCTTGTGAGTACACAACTCCTTGAGGAATTTGGTATACTTGAGAATTTGCTTGATTGCATCTAGGAGAGGGATATTGATTTCCCCCTTCTTGAATGTCTTCATGACTTCCCTTTCCATTTCTGCCTACGCTATCTGCTTAGACTGTGTCATTTTATTTGGGAAAGGTAGTGGAATGGCCAGGTCTGAATTCTCTGTATATTTCTTCTGGACTGGGGCATTTAGTTTTTATGGATTTTACTATTTTTGATCAATCTCTGGTTGCTGCAATGGAAGCTCTGGTTGTGGCAGATTAGGACCATTAATTTCTCTGCCACTTCTCAAGGTAATGACACTTACATTGCATCTTGGGTTATTGACTGTTTGTGAAGGCAATTGGATCGACCCTTGACTTTTCAGCTCACTCATAGTGGTTGCCAACTGCCTAATCTGAGTTTGCAAGTTCTGAATAATGGCAATGACATTCTGCTGGAACTGAATATTATTTGTGGTCATCTGTTTCATCAAATCTTCCAATGATGGCTCAACTGGAGTAGCTGCTGGACTTGGTAGCATGAGGGGTTGTTGCATAGGTGGCTACGCAGTTTATTGCTGTTTGAACGCAAGTGGCTGGCATTTGGTGCTTGAACCTGCAGCTTGGCATCTAAATTATTATTGTTGTTGCTGCTGGGGCTGTTGTTGCTGACTAGAATTCTCATATCTCATGTTGGGATAGTCCCTCCAACTAAGGTATAAGTACTAGAAAATGGATCATATCTTGGTTGTTGGGATTGCTGATATTGGGCTCTACCAGGAAAAATACTAGCTACTGCAACTGATTGCTCTAGAAAAACAGAACCACCATCCTAAAGTGTTGTACAAGCATCTGTAGGATGAGATGGACAAGAACAAATTCCACACACCCTTGTAGGCTCTCGTACAGAAACTGGTACATGTTGTCCCACTGCTAATTGCCTCACCAAAGAAATCAATTCATCAAGTTTGTGTTCCATTCTTTGTTGGTCTACTTGAGACAATTGAACCTCATTAACTCCTCTGGTTGAGGTAAAGACTCTTGTGCCAAATTGTTGAGCATTAACTGTCATATTTGCTATCAAATCTCTTGTTATAGTAGGGTTTTTATCCACCAAGGCACCTTCAGAGGCAACATCCACCATACTTCTATCCATCGGTAGCAAGCCCTCATAGAAATATTGAATCAAGAGCTGATCACTCATTTAATGGTGAGGACAGCTCGAACACAACTTCTTGAATCTCTCCCAATATTCATGCAAGGTCTCACCAGTCATTTGCCTTATGCCACAAATGTCTTTTCTAATGGCAGCTGCTCTAGATACAGGGAAGAACCTCTCCAAGAATAATCTCTTCATATCATCCTAACTCATGACAAAACCTGGTGAAAAGTAGAAATCCAATCCTTGGCTGCATCAACAAGAGAGAAGGGGAATGCCCTCAACTTAATGTGCTCCTCAGGGATCCTATGCGGCTTCATGGTTGAACAAATCACATGGAACTCCTTTAAGTGCTTATGGGGGTCCTCACCTGCAAGACCAAGAAACTTGGGCAACAGGTGTATCAATCCAGATTTTAACTCAAAGTCAGCATCAAGATCAGGATATTGAATGCACAAAAACTGATAAGTTACATAAGGAGCAGTAAGTTCTTTAAGAGTCCTATTATGCATGTTATCAGCCATGATTTCAGAATCACTTAAGATCTCAAGTGCACTTTTAGATTCAATGTCACAACTAAATTCAGAAGCAATTCTTTCACTTAGCCTACGAGCTCTAATCAACCTATGAAATGTTCTATCAATTTTAGGATCAAAATGAAACAAGTTATCTGGATTAGATGTGGTCATGCACCAATCAGGCTATTTTACTGTCAGAATGCCAAAAACCACAAAAAACATGCAAATATACACTACAGAAACAACTAGAAAAAATGAAAAACATATCAAATGAATTTTAAAAAATCATGGGACCACCACAGAATGAAAACTATATTGATTTAGAAAATTATTATGCAAAGAAAATATTTCAAAAATTAAAAAAATGGTCTAAACGATGGAATTTTAGAAAATGGAGCATAGCCAAAGTTGCCTAAAAGGCATATCTGGCCGAGTGATTTAGATTTTTTTCTATCAACTGACCAAAAATCAGCTCATTTAGAGATACAAAAATAATTGTAAAAATTATCATTATATCCTCACTTTTCTCAAAACTCCTATCAGATGATGGAATTTAGCTAAAATCTGAGTGGAAGATCTTTAGGAGATCACCTTGCTCAAAAAGATGATTAAACCTTGGGGACTAAGTCTCAGTTCAAAACTCCACAATCAAATTAACAATAGTCTGCCCCTACACCATAAAAATCAGAAAATGGTGAAAACATGCTAGCAGGTATGAAACAATGTTAGTTAGTTAGGAACACGTCCAAAATGAGTGAATGACACTTACAAGGAGATCTTGCAATGCAATTGTCATAAAAGGCAGCAAAAGAATGATCAACAGTAGTAATAACCAATGTAACAGTAACAACAATGCAGCAGAATACAATTCAGTAGTTATGATCAGAATACGATGCCATAATACAATGACAAAACAAGAGTTAAATGTTAGTAAGGTCACTTAATATGATCAGATCACAGTTAACACTCCCCGGCAATGGTGCCAAAATTATGACGAGCGCCAAACTCAATCAAAATTGTAATCGAGTTATACCTATGGCTTATAGCATAAAAGTCAACACTGGATCCTCTCAAGGATTGTAATTATAATCAGATCAGATCAAGCAAATATTGGAGAAGTTAAGGAACAAAAATGAGAAAACAGAATTAGATAACAGAAACTAGAAAACAAAACAGAAAAAGAATTACACAAACAAAGATAGAATTTTGATACAGGAAAAGAATTATGCAAACAGAAATAGGAGCAAAAAGGGGGGTTTCAAGTAAATTGAGAATTAAAATGCAGAAATAGAATTCAAATAAATAGAAGAAATCAGAATTAAGAATCAACCAATCCAAGAGAATTAACCAATCTTGATTTTAATCTATCCTTGATTACTACATATCCATCCAATTATCAACCAAACCCTTGGTCTTATATCACATCAAGACGCCTCTCAATGATCCATAGATCTTCTACTAGAAACGCTTCCAAAATTCAATTAATTAAGGTTAGACAAATTAAGCATCCATCCAAACTGAAATTAACTTAAAAGCCAAGATCCAACTAAGTTAAACATTTTATCAAACACCTTCAATGCCTTGTTTAATCTCTGAGTTCATCTCTTTACACATGATAATTAAGCAATCAATATATGAAAATTCTAATCAAACAACTAGAATTAACAAAGAGGAGAAGAATAAGAGACATTTGATTAATAGATGAATATAACAATTAAAGCAGAATCTCAAGATTAAGCATCAAGCTGTTCAATTTCTTGGATTGATCTAAAGACCCTACCCCTCCATGAGAAGGGGAGAACTCAGAAAATAGAAAAGATGAGAAAACAAAATTCTAGAGAGAAGGAGGAGGAAGAAGTTCTGGAGAGAATGAGGAGGAAGAATTTCTGGAGATGGATCTAGATCTAGATCTTAAGAAAGAATGTGAAAGTCTAATAATGAGAGTTGTTCTTGGATTCCCCTCTTTACAGTTATAAACTACCCCCCTAAATTGGCTTCTAGTGCTTCATTACACTTCCCAAACACAGTTGAACCTTGTAGGAATATAATGGCCCGAGTCTCATCTGAATTGGATTTGAATTGACCAAGATATGCTAACTTTAATGCCATATACTCCCCAAACCTGAGTCTGAACTTCTAGGCTCAATTAGGTCCACTAGACATCCGATTGAGACTTCGAGCTCTTCATCAAAGTTGTAGAGCTTCCTCTCAGCTTTCCTACAATATAAAATACATAATTTTCAGATATCTACAACTCAAGTTATGATCGAAATACAAAAATAGCATCAAAACTCAATAATGCTGGAAAAATTCAATTAGGCCCAATCTGAGCCCAAACTTCAAAATATTACCATGCATCAATTATTTAAGCACATGGAGAGTGTAAATGATTAAAAATAAGGGTTTATTAATATATAAAATATATGATTATCAATTGGTTAGGCAAAGCAATGCTCTATTCTGTTCTAGCACTGAGCGCTTAAGCGCTCTGCACCTAGCTCTTAAGCGCCCGAAACCCTGCTATACGCATCAGCTTTTGGGTTGTGCGTGCTTGCACCCTGTGCTTCCAGCACTTGAGCGTTGGTCGCATAGCAGCAATTCTGCAGAATTGTGCAACTGTTCCATTGGAACAAAATAGCATCTAAGCCACCAAAAATGGATTCAAGGTGATTTCTAGGATCAACAACTCCTAAATATGTTGTAACACTTATACAACCTATTGATTCATTTAAATTTGGATCAAAACTCAAAATTATATACCTAGTTGTTTAATGTTCAAATTCCCACTTTAGGGACTAAATGACGAAAACTATGGACTAAATCTTTTCTCATGCTTCCATTGACCTAAATTAATTAATTTCAATCAATGAAAACAAGGATCGAACAAAGAAAGCAAATTTTCACTTATAGAAACCTATTTTCTCTTCTATGTAACCTAACCTCAAGTATAAATAAAATGAAGGAAAAAAGAATAGAATTCTAGGTTAGAACCCTTTCCTTAATCCTCTGTGATGGAGATTGTTCAGGTTTGACTTTGCTCCTTTCTTTTCCTCTTCTTTTCCTCTTCCTCCTTGAATTTCTCCTTTTTGATCCCATTGTTTCCAGCCACTGTAGTTGCTATTTTTCGAGGGAGAGATGAGAGAAAATGAGTTAACCGTGAAAGACTCATCAAGAAATTGTCAATATAAAGAGCTTTTCCTGTTAGTGACTTGTTTCACTTAAGTATGACACTAATACTTCTTGACATGCTAAAAACACTTAGATTTAGCTAAACCATATTTTTTAACTTCCAACAAATTTAAAATAAATACTGAGATTCATTAAAAATATTTTTTCACCGTTGTCATATTTTTCCATATCTGCTGCTAGCCAATCGGACATTAAATGTATAACCAGTATGCCTAAAAATACCAAATTGACTTTGATTATTTTCAAATTTTAACTACATCCTCTTACACCTATTTGTGACCTAGAAACAAATTCTCTAGATTCATTTCCCTCGAATTAGCCATTTATGTTATTATCTGAGTTATTTTAAGTTACTTTTCACACTCTGGGTTGTAATAAAATGCCTAAACTAACTCAGTTTGCTACAAAACTTAAAAGACATGTTAAATAAGTGTTATGTTACCTTTGTAACCATAAACTAGTCTAACATGTTAAAAAGAAGATGTTACACTCATCCTTAGTAGATTCTAATGTAGGTTCACACTCAAATCCACTCCAAAGAAGCAAAGCATAGGAAATTATTGTAAGTGTTTTCCTGCCCTTTTTTTTTCTTTTTTTCATTAGTATTTTTCTTTTTTGTTACATAATATAGCACCATTTTTCCTCTGTTTGTGGAACCTACCTTTGTTCATTATGGAATTTAGTTATTTATACAACACATACGCTTTTAGACTCGTGGGTTTAGAATTATGGTGTTGAGTTTGTTATTAGAGAAATTCTTAGATACACCCAGAGTATTCAAGTTGGGTTTACTTGACCAATCACTTAATTGATTAATAGATAACTACTACATTTAAATAATAGTTAGTTATTATAACCTACCATAATTAATAATGTGATTGATCAAGTATACTCAACTTGAGTGCTCTGGGTTTATATGAGAATCTCTCTTGTTATTATTTGCTATTTGTTATAGTGACTAGAATTTTAGCTCAAAGGACACTTGGAATACACCTCTTGTTTGATCTTGGATCACTGAATTTTATTTTTTTAAAAAAATTGGTTTACTTAATTATAGCATGTTTTTTCTATCTTATTTGAAGACAAATTAAATTTTTCATACCCATTTTAGTTTTATTGACTTTGTTATTTTAGGAGGTTTGTTGAAATTTGCTCTAAGTTAGATGTTATGGATTCTAAAGTTGTTTGGAAGCTTGAAATAGGTATGGAATTTAATAGCATGGATGAAGCTTGGGAATTTTGGAGTGCCTATGGTGCTAGAATTTGATTTGGTGTTCGAAAACAATGGCATAACAAAAGTAAAAAAGATAAAGAAATTACTACATGTAGATTTGTGTGTTCCAAGGAGGGTGTACGTAAAAAGGATAAGCAAGATCATTTGACTAGCAATCCTCAACTAGAAACTCGAAACAAATGTCCACCAAAGTTAGGAATCAGACTTGTAAAAGAAATTGGAAAATACAAAGTATATGATTTTGTTGTTGAGCATAATCATTTACATCTTGAGGGGACCACTCACATGTTACCATGTCAAAGAAATTTGACTCAAGTGCAGGCTTATGAAATTGATTTAGCAGATGATTCTGGCATAAAGCAAAAGGCTTCATTTGAATTAATGAGTAGACATGTTGGTGGAAGGGCAAATCTTGGTTACACACATTTAGATCAAAATAATTATTTTCGTAGTAAAAGGATGAAAAATGTGGAGTATGGAGAAACAGGTAGCTTATTGAGATACTTCCAGTAAGAATCATTGGAAAATCCTTCCTTTTACTATGCAGTACACTTAGATGTGGAAGAACAAATAACAAACATTTTTTGGGCAGACACAAGGATGATTATTGATTATGCTCATTTTGGTGATGTGGTTACTTTTGATACTACTTATAGTACTAATAATGCCTATAGACCTCTTGCTTTATCTGCTGGCTTTAATCATTTTAAAGGAGTGGTAACTTTTGGAACTACTCTCCTTTATGATGAGATAATGAAGTCATTTAAATGGTTGTTTGAAACATTTTTTCAAGCACACAAGCAAAAGAAGTCTCAAACTATTTTCACTGATCAAGATCCTGCAATGGCTAAAGCTTTGCTTGAGGTAATGCCTCAAACATATCATGGTTTATGCATTTTTCATTTGATGCAAAATGGCATAAAGCACCTTGGAAACATGATGAAGAATGGGTCTAATTTTTTAAGAGATTTTAAGGCATACATGTACCAATACAAGGAGGAATTTGATTTTCAAACAACATGGGATAAATTGTTGAGAGACTTTAATCTTCAAGAAAACAAGTGGTTAATTTGCTTGTATAAAATAAAAGAGAAATTGGCAAAATGTTTTATGAAAAATGCTTTCACTATAGGCATGCGAAGTACACAACTTAGTGAAAGCTTAAATGCAAATTTGAAAAGTTGCTTAAAGCCAGACTTGGATATAGCTCAATTTTTTAAGCACTTTGAAATGGTTGTCAGTGATAAAAGATATAATGAGTTGCAATGTGAATTTGAATCAAGGTTGAAAATGGAGAGTTCACCTTTGTTGCAACAAGTTGCACAAATTTAAACTTCGGTGATTTTTGATATTTTCCAATGAGAGTATGATTTATTTTCTACAACATGGATTAAATAGTGAAATGAAGGTGAAACCATTTCTGAGTATGTGGTTGGTATGATCAACAGAGATGCCGAGTTCAAAGTCTCTTTTAATTCTTTTGATAAAACGATATCGTGTAGTTGTAAAAAGTTTGCTACATTTGGCACTTTTATGTTGTCATGCCTTGAAGATGTTTGATAGAAATGATATTAAATTAGTTCCTGACCAATATATTTTAAAAAGATGGACAAGAGATGCGAAAAATGGATTTGTGCAAGACACAAGAGAGAGGATTGTACAAGAAGATGCTAAGCTTGATAGCACACAGTGCTACAAACAAATATGTCCTAAATTGGTAAGGTTAGCAGCTCAAGCATTTAACTGTAAGGAAGCTTATGTTCACTTAGACAATGCTATAGATGGATTAGCTAAAGAAGTTGAATGTATTTGTAAAAGAAATATGGGTTTAGACAATAATACAACCCATACATCATCTGCTATATTAAATTAAAGTGAAAACATGATGCATCATAACCTTGATTTTCATAGAGCCAAAGGCTTGAAAAAAAGAGATGGTGTAAAAAAAGGAAAGCGTCCAAGAAGTTAGGTTGAAAAGCAACCAATAAAGAAGAAAAAAAGCAAAATGAACAATGCATAACACAATCAACAACCAAAGGTACATAATGTCTTATACTATTATTCATCTAATTAGATGTTCAAATATGCTAACTTTAATAAAAAAAAATTTTGTTGCATAGGGAAACCAAACTTCTAGCATTCAAGGTGTTCTAAGTTCAAAAGAGGAATTTATTTTAAATGAGGTATAAATATCCAAGTATTTTCAGTATTTTAAATAAAATTAGTTGTAAATTATATGAATATGTATATGAAATTTTGGATTTTACTTATTATAGGATGTGGGGTTAGAGAATTGAACTGTTCATAACAGTAATTGTAGTTTCGGTAGGCTACTAATGGTAAGAAATTTATGCACTGGAGTTAATATTTTTTTAGTAATTTAATATCTTATTTAGTTAGTGAGAGTTAGTATAAATTTTAATTGGTCATTATTTAATTGTTGATGTTTTGTTCATTTTGGTGATTTATAGGAGCCATTTGATGAAGCTACACATCCTCCGTCCATTCAAGAGGTTAATGAATTCTTTCTTGGTAACATAATGAATCAAGAGTCAAGTCCTTTCAATGATATATCCAACTTTTCTAGCCAGCATGTAGGCTTTTGATGGGAACAAAAGCTTTTTTTGAATGCAAAAGCATCTACTATTGCATTTTATCTTGAATATGTTACTCCTTGGATATATTAGTTGCGCAACAATACTTAGAAGATCATTTTGGCTGACAATTGTCATTTATAGTTCACTTTATCCTTTCATGTTGCTTGAAATTGTTGTAAACAATGTTACTAGAATATCATAATTTGTTTTTGCTTTAGATTTATGTTTTCATTTTTTTTGATTATTTGTATATGAATATAATAATAGCTGCTCAAAATCAACTAGAGAATAAATTACACAATCTTTAAATTTCTCATTCAAATATCATTGAGTAATACAACTGATTTGATGGTAATACAAAAGTAACTCTCTAACTAAAAACAATCTCAATTCTTATTTATCCTCTTTGTAGCAGCTAAGTGACAAGCTTTTTATTCCAAAATACAATAATTTCCTTCACACAAAGCCATAAAACATTTGGGGTGTTGGTTTGGTAATATAGCAGAGATTTGCATGTTCCAAGCTTTTGATCAAGACGTACAATTAATTTAGGATTGTAGCTTTTGATGACTCCAGTACCCAAAAATCTCTTTTGTTTTCAACCTCAAAAAGAACCAAATGTTGTCCAAAAAATTCATCACATTAACAATATGCCTTCCAATGAATTGTGCTTTGTCTATACCTATAAAATCATATTTAAATAACTTAATTTGCAGTAAAAATAATAAATCTA
The DNA here is from genome assembly GCA_029884595.1 of Ormosia semicastrata. Taxonomy (NCBI): domain Eukaryota; kingdom Viridiplantae; phylum Streptophyta; class Magnoliopsida; order Fabales; family Fabaceae; genus Ormosia; species Ormosia semicastrata. The sequence goes on along the minus strand of JAQQTO010000053.1, from coordinate 27,689,795 downwards.
CTTATTTTCTATCATATCATGGCCAAAATTGTGTACAAGTTAGTGGCCAAACTCAACACAGAACAAAGACAAGTTTTAAGCATCATTATGTGTGCACAACAATACTTTTTTATTAACAAAAGTTAAGTAAGATATTTGATCCTTTCACTTCATATTTCACTAAACCTATATCAATACTATGAACTTTCTTTCTCCCAATAAGTGACTATTGCTTATGGTCAGTAGAATGCTTCAAATGCCACCAAAGTGATTAACAGACTTCAACATCTCTACTATATATTAAGTGAACAGTTGATAGTTTTCTATCCCCCTTTTCGTCCCAAAAGTCTCAAAAGGATTTGGATATCCTACGACCACTGCACAAATGCATTAGAATTGAACTTAAAAATGAGAAAAATAATAATAATAAGGTGAAAATTGAATAGAAATGGAAGAAGAAAAAAGCAATAGAGACAAAGGTCGTACCAGATAACGTGGGACGTAAGGAAGGAGATGGAGGCAAGGCTGAACTGAATCTTGAGTAGGGAGGGTACCCCGTGCTCTGCCAGCGATGGAGGTGATTGGTGGCACTAGAATGACAATGGGAAGGAGATGGAGGCGAGAGATGGAGGCGAGGCTGAACAAAATCTCAAACAGGGAGAGGACGCTAAGCTCCGCCAGCATATGGAGGTGATAAGAATCCCGACCAAGGAAGGGACGTCGAGCTTTGGCAGTGAATGGACGTGGTGGGTGGTGCGCGATAGTTATCGTGAAAGGGAAAAAAATGATTTGTTCCCCAACAATGTTTTCCTGATAAGGGAAATAAAAAAAGGAAAATTGTGTGTTTTACTCCCAAATGATGTGTCACGTTTTTTGCTGTAGATAAATGTTTATTATAATTGTATGGCTGAGATATAACTAACAGGACATCCTACTATTTTGGCCAACAGGAGAGGATCCGCATCTATTTTTAACTTGACTATCTGGGTTTGATCTCGTTCCCTTTCTCTCTCTCTCTCTCTCTCTCATTTTTTTTAAAAAAAATTAAACAATTACGCATGAAAGAAAACCTGTGATAATAGAAAGAAGAAATCTAATGGTGAAAAAAAAATTCAGAAGCAAATGGCCATACCTAAGCCTAAGCCCCCCATAACCAGTGCTAGAGATCTAATCTGATTAATTTTAGCTTATTCACTCGATTTTAATCTTTTTCGACTTGGGCCTATGAATAGGGATGGAAGTAAGTCAAGTTGAGTCGAATAAGATCTATCTCAAGCTTAGCTCGACAAGCATAGTATTGGTTCAGGTTCAGTGAATCCATTTTTTTTTGGCTTAAGCTCGACTCACTCTTAGTTCACGAGCTGCTCGAGCTCAATGAGCTAAGCTCGAATTCTATGTTGAATAATTTATTGAAAATTTTTTATATATCAATTAAAAAATAGTTTAATAATATAAAAAATAAATCAAATACATATACATCTAAATATATATTAAATTAAAAACATTAAGGGTGGAAGTGAGCTGATAGCTTAAATTAAGACTCAATAAGCAGTGAGTTAAATTTCTTTGCTCGACCCTAACTCACTATAAGCTCATGAATAGCTTGAGCTCAATGAGCTAGCTCGAGTTAGATACAAATTACCATTAATCATTACCAACACACCATAGTCTAAATTAATTATAATCCATCTCAAAACATGTCATCCAACCAACCAGCATATTTGCATTTTGACAAATCTAAAAGTTCAACCAAACAACTACTAAGATATTTAACCATATCTTCTATCATAATTTTATTATCTCTTTTAATTTTATATATATATATATATATATATATATATATCCAACTCATGAGTTATTGAGTTGGAATATGATAAAGTTCAAACACGGTTCATTTAATAAATGAGTCCAAACTCTCATCTTAAGCTTAGCTCATTAACTCAAAAGTTCAGTTTATTGACCTATTAATAAATTGAATTGAGATTAACTCCCGAATTTCTATTAATGAGTTCAGATTAGAAGTGAACTGTACCTAAACGCAGGAGCCTCATACCCAATATTAGAACCAAACTCGATTAAGCTCAACTAGAACCACCGATACTATAAAATATCTTTTAAGTTACATAATAAGACAAAAGAGGACAGTCCACCCCTTGTAGGCTCGGTCGACAAACTAACTCTTCCTACATGAGTAAAACTAGGCTTGCAAACTTGGAGCTTCTATATTTAGCAAGACTTAAAAACTTTCAAAGTTCCCAGGATCCAACTTTCGATTCTACAGCCAAGGTTCTTCATCAATGGCAGCTTTACAAGATATTTCATTTAGAAAGAAAGGAAAACTACAATTTCTGGTCATTTTTATTCTTATCACAACATCGGTTATTATTATTATTATTTTTTGATTCAACGATGTCTAAGGAACCGGGAGAGAGGGAAGCGGGCGTTACCGCGTTAACTACATGGCTGAATAAGTTTTAAAAATGATGTGGCAAGTTTCTATTGGTGGGACAGACATCGAGACATAGGGTTGAGACAGATGATTTCCGAACCTTTCCTTCATCTTTATCATAAATTATGGAGGACTTGTTTCGGAAAATTTAATGATTTGCTCTTATGTTGAACTAGGAGAATGTCTTTAATAAATTTAGGAGAAATATTTGTATACTTATATAAACTAGACTAATTAATACTTAAATAATTGTATGAATTTTTGTGCTATATAATTATTTCATATTAAAAATAACAATATATTCATTGTTAATTAGTCTAGTCAACACAACTCTAAATGTAATCTCTTTCTTGATTTTTGCATCAATTGTTCCCGTCCCTTTCTCTTCAATTTCATCGCCATTCTCCAATTTGACTTGATTATTAACACGGCAGTCCACGTCGAAAAGCATGCTTGTGCTGACCAGAGGTGCTTCTGCTGACCATGTTTTTCTCTGTTAAAATTCTCTTTAAAGTTTTAACTTAGCTTTCTTGCTCCAGATCTGCTCCTCTTGTAATACCAGTTGTTGGAGGGATGATTTGGACTCAAACAAAAAAATATTGCGACTGAACACTTGATTAAATCACACGGACAGCAGTTTCACGAAAATTTGCAGAATTATGCCGAAAATTTCAAGAGGGAATAGGACTTTTTTCTATGGCACTTTTTCCTTTCAACCTGATTCCTTTCCTTACTCTTAACCAGCTAGTAACATGATGAGTTTATATATCACAAATACTTACAATAATCAAAAGACAAGTGGCAAACACACACAAATTTAACTACTACACATTAATTGATTATTTAAAATATGATAACAACCTAAATAACCAGCTAAAACAACATAATATCAACTCTAACAAGAATACTCATTCTTTCTAGAAAAATGGGTATATGGACAGTGAATCTATCTCAAAATCCTCTATAACTTGTACCTGGTTATTAAGAATGATGGAATTTTCAAGAATACAGTCTTAATAAGATTAAACTACTTGTTCAGAGAAGCTCCAAATTATATGGGCTTGATGGCTAAAATGCTCATCAAGCGGCACCATCCTCCCTTAGCATCCTGTCTTGCTTCCTTGTGCTGCCTCGTCATGTCTCTATTCAAACCATGGCCACCTTATAGAGACTTTCAAAGTATTCTAACGAGTCGAGTGAATTCAAACTATATATTCAACTATCCCTTTATCATAGCAGATGTAAAGAAGGCTTGAATCTTAGGTTTGAGATAAAGTCAAGTAGTTATGTTGTATATTATAACAGAATTAGTTAGAGAAACCGATTCTGTTATTCTGTTATTTTTGGCTCCACAAGATTGAAGCTTTCTTATAAATAAAGGAAGCCTATGCTAGCCGTGAGAGAGTGAAAAAATCAGTTTTGTGAGATCATTCAGAAAAGAGTGTTAGAGATATACTTTGTAATTCTCAAGAGTGATCCCTTTTGTAGATCTTTTGTAATTACTTGTTCATAGTGGATTCTTTGTTGCTGCCCATGGGTGGATGTAGCTAAGTTCTTTAGTGAACCACCCACGTTAATTGTTCTGTGTTCATCTTTTTATCATACTGTTTTCTTTGCTTATTAGTTTTACAGTTTTGCATGCTTCCTAGCTTGGCTAACAAGCTCTGCTCAGTTCAGTTTTCGTAACAAACTGGCATCAGAGCTCCCAAAGATCCTGGGAGCAACATAGTGAAGAAGACAAATTGGTTAGAATAATCAAGAACCCAACAAGAAGATGTCTAACACAATCAAGATTGAGAAATACAGCTCAAAGCAAAGTTTCAGTCTCTAGAGGATAAAGATGAGAGCACTGTTGAAACAACAATAAGTGTGGGCACCTCTTTCTAGACAAACCTCAAAGATCAATAAAGAAGATCTTGCATTGCAAGAAGAAAAAGCTCATTCATTGATCTTGTTTTCTCTCTCTGATGAGGTTCTCTATGAAGTTCTTTGAAGAATCAACTGCTATATTGCATTGTTATGGTAAATTGGAGAAGCTATATATGACAAAGTCAATCTGTAATAAGCTTCTTCTTGTTTGGACTTCGAATGAAAGAAGGTACGCCTCTAAAAGACCATTTAGATGAATTAAATTCCATATTGATGGAACTTCGTGATATTGATGTTAAGATAGAAGATGAAGATGCTGCCATGGTATTGTTAGCTTCCCTTCCCCCTTCTTTTGAAAATTTTGTAAGCTCTTTGAGTATTGGGAAAGATTGCATAACATTGGAAGAGGTGAAATCCAGCCTGCATACCAGAGAACTTCAACACAGAGCATCTGGAAATGATGAAGGTTCTGTTTCTGGGTTAGTGGCTTCAAACTCGGGTAAAAATCAGAAAAAAGAAGAAAGGCAAAGAGATGAAGAAGGGCAAACATAACCCAAGAGATATCTACAATTACTGCAAAGAACCAGGACATTAGAAGAAAGATTGTCCCAAGAAGAAGAAGAAGGAATATGTTGCAGCAACAACTCAAGAAGGTTACTCTTCTGATGATGATATGGTGCTAACAGCAGCTGATCAAAATCATCAGTCAAGTGATCAATGGGTGCTAGATTCTGGTTGTTCTTTTCATATGTGCCCACAAAGAAACTGGTTCTTGACATATGAAAGAAAGTCAGGAGGAAATGTCTTAATGGGAAATAATTCTCCTTGCAAGACTATAGACATTGGTACAATTCAAATCAAGATGTTTGATGGGAAGATTAGAACTCTATCAAATGTTTGCCATGTTTTAGATTTGAAGAAGAACCTGATTTCAGTAGGAGCTTTGGATTCAAAGGGTTTCTCATGTACTGTTGAAGGTGGAATAATGCAGATCAAAAAGGGAACCAAATTAGGGAATTTATACATTTTACAAGGTTCCACAGTTATTGGCTCTACATCTATAGCATCACAATCAACCGAAAATGGATCAAAAGACAGCAGTCTTTGGCACATGAGATTGGGGCATATGAGTGAACAAGGTATGACAATCCTCAGTAAACAAAGTTTTCTTGGAAGACATCAGAAGGTCCAATTGCAGTTTTTTGAGCATTGTGTCTTTGGCAAGAAACACCGGCACAAGTTCACAAAAGCAATGCACACTACAAAAGCCACCTTAGATTATATCCACTCTGATTGTTGGGGACCATCTCAGGTATCATCAAAAGGTGGAGCTAGATATTTCCTATCTATTATAAATGATTATTCAAGAATGACTTGGATATTCATACTCAAACAGAAAAATGAAGCTTTCAAATCCTTCAAGCAATGGAAAACTCTAATTGAGAATCAATCAAGAAAGAAGGTTAGAAGACTTCGTACAGATAATGGTTTGGAATTCTGTTCAAAGGAATTCAATGAATTCTGCAAGAAAGAAGGGATTGTCAGACACCTCACTGTTAGGAACACTCCTCAGCAAAATGGTGTTGCTGAGCGTATGAATAGGACACTTTTGGAAAGAGCTCATTGTATGCTTTCCAATGTAGGACTGGATAGGAGTTTCTGGGCTGAAGCAATAAGTACATCATGCTATTTGATAAATAGGTCTCCTGCCACTACAATAAATGGTAAAACTCCTATAGAAATATGGTCAGGAAAACCTACAGATTACTTTACTCTTAGAATTTTTGGAAGTCCTGGCTATTATCATGTCAATAAGGAAAAGTTGGAATCAAGGGCTAAGAAAGGAGTAATTATGGGTTATGGAGATGGGGCGGAAGGGTATAGGATCTGGTCATCTACTGAAAGGAAAGTTATCATGAGTAGAAATGTAACTTTTGATGAGGAATCTATGCTTCACCTCAGATCAAACCATGATTTCACAGAAGAAAGGAGAGATGATGCCCTTAAGCAGGTGGAGAATGAAAGTCCAATGAGCAAGCATGATGATGAACTTCACCAAGATTCAGAGAATACAAGGGAAGAGTCGGTCATGACTCAAGAAAATCAGCAAATAGAAGTTGAATCTCAAGTATGTCAAAGTAAAATAGTACTAGAGAATTCAACTCTCAGAAGGTCACAAAGACTGACCAGACCCCCTCAGAAGTATGGCTATGAAGACATAGTTGCCTATGCCTTACAAGTAACGAGAAGAGGTAGATCCCTATGAACCAACCACCTATCGAGAAGCAATCAAGAGCAATGAATCACTCAATGGATTGCAAGCAATGAGTGAAGAGATGGAATCTCTTCACAAGAATCATACATGGAAGTTGGTTAAGTTACCTGAAGGCGTAAGAGTGGTTGGTCAAAATGAATTTTTAAGAAAAAGACAGAATTCCAGTCTTTGAAGCTATAAGGTATAAAGCTCGACTGGTTGCTAAGGGTTACAGTCAAAGGAAGGTGTGGATTACAATGAGATATTCTCTCCAGTTGTAAGACACACATCCATTCGAGTACTACTAGCATTAGTGGCTCATCAGGATTTAGAACTTGAACAACTAGATGTAAAAATAGCCTTTTTACATGGAGAGCTAGATGAAAATATACTAATGGCACAACCAGAGGGATTTGCTGTCCAGGGAATGGAAGATCATGTATGTCAACTTCAAAGGTCCTTGTATGGTTTAAAACAATCTCCTAGGCAATGGCATAAGAGATTTGACAAATTCATGACATCTCATGGATATAAAAGAAGTCCATATGATTCATGTGTGTATCACAAAAGGGTGGAGGATGGTTCTTTTATATACTTACTTCTGTATGTGGATGACATGCTTATTACAACATATCACATTGAAATAATTCGGCAATTGAAATCTCTTCTTAGTGCTGAGTTTGACATGAAAGATATGGGAGCAGCTGAGAAAATTCTGGGGATGGAGATTTACAGAGATCGTGCTCAGAAAAAGCTATTTCTTTCACAAGAGGAATACATAAAGAAGGTTCTCACCAGATTTGGTATGTCTTCTGCTAAATCTCTTAGTACTCCCCTATCTGCAAATTCTCATCTCTCCTCAACTCTATCACCTCAAACTCAATCAGAAATAGAATATATATCTAGAGTTCTATATGTAAGTGCAGTAGACAGTCTAATGTATGCCATGGTATGCACTAGACCTGACCTTGCACATGCTGTCAATGTGGTTAGCAGGTTCCTATGTTAACCAGGAAAGGAATATTGGTAAGCCGTGAAGAGGATCTTCAGGTATTTGAAAGGGACAGCTGATGTAGGTCTTATATATGGAAGAGATACAAGTTGTGTGCTTGCTGAATACTCTGATGCAGACTATGCAACAGATTTGGATTCAAGGAGGTCTGTTATAGGCTATGCATTTACTGTTGGAGACTCTTTGATCAGTTGGAAAGCTACACTCCAGCCCACAATAGTTTTATCCACAACAGAATCTGAATACATGGCCCTAACAGACGCAGCTAAAGAAGGAATTTGGTTGAAAGGACTGATCAGTGATCTTGGTTTCACCCAAGAGCATGCCATCATTTTCTATGACAACTTAAGTGCCACTTGTTTGGCCAAAGATCAGGTGCACCATGAAAGAACCAAACATATAGATGTGAGGTATCATTTCATTCAGACTTAAAAATTCAAAAAATTGGTACAAAGGATAACCCAAATTACATGTTCACAAAGCCGCGCAAGTTTATGCTTTAGACTTGCTAAATGTTGATTGTTGGAAGTAGTCCTCTGTGGCAGGCAGCAGCAAAGTTTTGATCAGTTCTCAAGCTCTTGATTGCAGAAGGAAGATTGCAATCCAAGGTGGAGAATTGTAAAGATGGCTTGAATCTTAGGTTTGAGATAAAGTCAAGTAGTTATGTTGTATATTGTAATAGAATTAGTTAGAGAAACCGATTCTGTTATTCTATTATTTTTGGCTCCACAAGGTTGAAGCTTTCTTATAAATAGAGAAAGCCTATGCTAACTGTGAGAGAGTGAAAAAATCATTTTTGTGAGATCATTCAAAAAAGAGTGTTAGAGATATACTTTGTAATTCTCAAGAGTGATCCCTTTTGTAGATCTTTTGTAATTACTTGTTCATAGTGGATTCTTTGTTACTGCCCGTGGGTGGATGTAGCTAAGTTTTTTAGTGAACTACCCACGTTAATTGTTCTGTGTTCATCTTTTTATCATACTATTTTCTTTGCTTATCAGTTTTACAGTTTTGCATGCTTCCTAGCTTGGCTAACAAGCTCTGTTCAGTTCAGTTTTCGTAACAGTAGATATGAGAAAGTGGATCTAACTGTCAAAATCTTCGTTGGTTAAGAATGGTGAAATTTGCAACATGAGTGACACAAGTCAGATCCACTACAAGAAATTTATGAATTAGCGACGAAATTTTACGAGAGAAAATTTTCTTCGCAATTCCCTCATTAATTAGCGATAGAATTGTGAAGGATTAGCGAAAGAAAATTAATTCCTCGCTAAATTTTAAAAATAAATTTAAGAGAAAAACAATGAGTGAAATAGCAAAGAAATTGTAAGAAATAATTTTTCTCGCTAATATTAATGAAGAAAATATAAGAGATAATTTTTTTCGCTAAAATTAACAAGAAAATTGTGAAGAATAAATTTCTCTCAAAATTTTAGCAAGAGAATTAGAAGAGATAATTTCTGTCGCTAAAATTACCTCATTTTTATTGTTTTTATCATCCCTTCCTTTCTCTATTTCTCTGTTGCACTCCCGCGAACTTCCCTATTTTTTCTCTAAGATTTTCATCTTCCTTCACTTTCCCTTATTGCTCTCTGACCCACCCAACACCCACCCAGCTCTCTGAGCCCCATAACCTCAATCACTGATAGCGATAACGAGCTATTGAGAGCAAGGTCGTGGCTGCGTCGCGGGTCTTGGGTTGACGGATCTGGGCAAAGGCTTTGTGTGGGTGGTGCACGATGATCCGGACAGCGGGTTGTGGCTGCATCGCGGGTTCGGGGTCACGTTGTGATGGGTGTGGTGACTTGCACGATGGTGTGCGTGGTTGGTCTCGGTTGCGACTTGGTAGAGGTTGAAGCTCCGACGGTTCAGATCAGCGAAGGACGATGGCATGTCATAGTGGAGGACGGATTTACTCACGATGGCGCGGTCTGGGTCACTGGTTCGTGGATCTGCTGGTGTGTGTTTGTGTTTAAGGCGAGTATTCTGCAAAAAGGGGTGCGACTCTGATGGAGACACATGGGAGGAATGTGAGTGAGATCATTTTCTTCATTTTTTCTTATCAATCAATGCCAAGGCACATAAAACTTATTATTATGAATTTCTGTTTCTTGTGTTTCTGCATCAATACTTACTACCATAATACTGACTCCGCTGTTGTTCTTTCCTATCCTTAATACATTGTTTAGAAATAATTGTAAAATATGTTTTCATTTTAACAATTCTAGGTGAGGTGAGCACAATAATTGTTTGATGCAATACAGGAATAGGATCCTAGGTGAGCAGCCTCATGGAGCATTATTTTGCCCTTCCACGGTTTGTGAATGTGTCAATGGATGAATGGAACCTCATGCATAAAATAGCAAGCCCAACAATGATTTTGAAATAAATAAAGTGCTGTGTTAGTATTCAAAATTTTCAAATCTATAAAATGTTCCAGCTACACCAAACATGAAATTGTCAGACTACGATGAACTTCACCGTCAACCCCGCAAGCCAGCTCCAACCACAAAGACCTAATTGCCAAGCACCCCCATGCCTAGCCGAAAACCACCTCACCTTCAACCTGCCACCACCGCTCTCCAACCTCTTTAACCCAGACCTAATCAATGGGAAAGGTAGAGAGAGTGATTACAGAGGAAAGGAAAAGTTGGGGAGTGAAAGGGAGTTTCTGATCTCAGGCAGGACAGTTTCGTTGAACTCATTGCCAGAAACCGCCAAGTTTGGGGAAGAGGAGGTACTTATGCAAATGAACTAGATTTTTTTTTTTTTTGCAGCAGGACTTGTTTTACCTTATTTATAGGTTGCTATTCTTTATTTCACACCATTGATGACTTTCTATCTTCTTTTCAACTATATCAATGGTTGTTTTATGTAATGTATCCAAGCACCCTTCAAATAGAGGGTGCATGTAAGACAAAACTCCCAATAAATAAGTTTTGCGAGTGGCTTATGTACTTACCCTGCATTAATAATATTTGCTTCACAAGACGGCAAGTTGGGAATCTTTATTTAGCCATTGAGCAACTTCACTTTTATATTAATTATTATACAATAAAAGTGCCAAATTGACAGCACCAGAATGATATGTAGGTTAGTGATTGTCATTTCTTGATATTTGCTTGTAATCTTTCCTATTGATTCTATCTCCCTCTGGTTCTGATACAGAGGGGAGAGTTTATCATCTTTTTCTTTAATTTCTGGTCCAGTTCTATCAGTTTCACATCCACCTTGGTATTACTGTAATGATCTAAGCTACCATGCCTTCATTATATCATGCTTCCCTTCACAGTTGTCCTAAGAAATAAAGGTTCATTGAATTAGTTTTGGGCAAACATGGCTTCTTTCGATCTCTCTTTCTGTCATAGTGATATTTCCCCCCTTTTCCTTTGTATAAAGTTCATTGTTTTGGTGTCCTGTTTTTTATCTGTTAAGAGTTACAACAAAAAGAAGGCCAAGGGATAATTCAAAATTCAAACAATGACTTGGGAGGAAGTTATATTACTTTGCTGAAAGTGTTACAACAGGTCATCTAAATAAATATTTATAGGATGGCCTGTCCTTTCCTGGATGGTAGGAAAACCACAATATGCTGAGTGTAATTACTGAAAGAAGGCAAGCAAATAAGAAAACTCATCATAAATATTTAATGTGTGCGCACATGCACTATCAAATTTAAAGTGTCTACTCTGAGTGCTTCACTAGTTACATTCATACATACTCCTGATGCCCAGTACAGTCTCATGTTGCTAAATATAGGGCTAAAGACAAGCATAACCTTGAGGCTGAATGAGTTATGCAGGTGTATAATACAAGACATGTTGGATAGTCAATCTTGAATGCCCTTTATTGAGTTTAAAATAATTGGCTTGAGTTAGAGACTCATAGCCTGATGTATATATAGATCAATGTACAAACATAAATCCCTTAATTAGAGGGATTTACTGCCAACCTATTCTATAGCTGTAGCCAACCTATTCTATAGCTGCAGCCTCCTATTCAATAGCTGTTACAATAGCTACAAATAATCTTTGACTAAATTACATAATACATTTATTCCAACACTCCCCCTCAAGATGGAGCATATAAATCAAATGCTCCAAGCTTGAAACAAGTATTCTCAATTCTTGGTCCCCTTAGGGATTTTGTGAAGATGTCTCCCAATTGATCATTAGAACTAACATATTCAGTGATGACTTCTTTAGAAACGACTTTCTCTCGGACAAAGTGACAATCAATCTCAATATGTTTAGTTCTCTCATGGAATACTGGATTGGAAGCTATATGCAGAGCTGCCTGATTATCACAATATAGTTTTATTTGTTGAGGATCTCCAAACTTCAATTCCTGAAGAAATTGTTTAATCCAAATGAGCTCACAAGTGACTACAACCATAGCTCTATATTCAGCCTCTGCACTAGACCTTGCAACAACATTTTGTTTTTTACTCTTCCACGAGACAAGATTTCCTCCAATAGACACACAATACCCTGAAGTGGAACGCTTATCAATGGGTGAACCTGCCCAATCTGCATCACAAAATCCAACTATTTGAGTGTTTCCTTTGTATTCATAGAGTAGTCCTTGTCCTGGGGTTCTTTTAATGTATCTCAGAATTCGAATTACTGCATCCCAATGATCATTATGAGGGGTTTGCATGAATTGACTTACAACTCCAACTGCAAAGGAAATGTCTGGCCTTGTAATAGTGAGATAGATGAGTTTTCCAACCAATCTCCGATATCTTTCAAGATTTGAATAAGGCTCCCCCTGGTTGAGTAGTAATTTTTTGATTTGGATCCACGGGACTATCAACTGGTCTACAGTCTAACATACCAGCTTCTTTAAGTATGTCTAACGCATACTTCCTTTGTGAGATGATAATCCCGTTCTTTGACTGAGCAACTTCAATTCCAAGAAAATATTTCAGCTTTCCCAAATCCTTAGTCTGAAAATGATCAAATAAATGGTCCTTCAGCTGAGAAATTTTTTCTTGGTCATTTCCCGTGATGACTATATCATCTACATACACCACCAAGTAAACACATTTATTTGGAGAAGTATGGCAATAATAGACTGACTAGTCTGCTTGACTACGTTTCATTCCAAAGGCCTGAACAACTGAGTTGAATTTTGCAAACCAGGCTCGTGGAGATTGTTTGAGTCCATAAAGAGACCGTCGCAGTTTGCAAACTAAGTCAGACTCCCCCTAAGCAACAAATCCAGGTGGTTGCTCCATATAAATCTCCTCTGCTAATTCTCCATGTAGGAATGCATTTTTAATATCCAACTAATATAATGGCCAATGGCGGATGGCAGCTATGGCAAGAAATAGTCGAACAGAAGTCATTTTGGCCCCAGGAGAGAAAGTATCTTCATAATCAAGACCATAAATCTGGGTATAACCCTTGGCTACCAATCGTGCTTTAAGACGATCAATCTGTCCATTGGCCCCAACTTTAATAGCATATACCCAGCGACAGCCAACGGGTTTCTTTTCCGGAGGAAGGGGAACTAACTCCCAGGTACCATTATGCTCCAAGGCTTGCATTTCATCAATCATGGCTTGTCGCCATCCTGGATGATCAAGTGCTTCACAAAGATTTTTAGGAAGAGAAACAAAAGATAAAGAGGATACAAAAGAATGATAAGAAGGAGAGAGACGATGATAACTTAAGAAGTTATAAATAGGATGAGGATTACGTGTTGATCGAGTACCTTTCCTAAGAGCAATGGGCCAATCAAGATCTTCTTCAGGAAGGTCCGTAGTCGGGTTGTTCGTTGGAGTAGGACATGATTCAGCTGATCTTTCAGTTCCTCTCAATCCTGTATTAGGAATTTGTAGACGACGCTGGTATACAATGAGTGGTCTTTGAGTCTGCTCAGATGGAGGATTGTCAGGAATATCTGTAGTAGAATCTATAGTGGATCCTGATTCCTGCAAAGAAGGTGATGGACCAAGATAGGGAATAGGAAAAACTTTTTGAAGAGCATTAGACTCAATTGTGGAGAGTGAAAAATATGACTTTTTTTCAAAGAACGTTACATCTGCAGAGATATAGTAACGATTGTGAATAGGAGAGTAACATCGATAACCTTTCTGTAGTCTGGAATATCCAAGGAAGACACATTTGATGGCTCGAGCAGAAAGTTTATCAAGACCTGGTGACAAGTCATGAACAAAACAAGTGCATCCAAAAATACGTGAAACAATATGAAATAATGGTTCTTTAGGAAATAAAATAGAATGCGGTATTTTATTTTCAATAGAGGAAGAGGGCATCCGATTTATTAAAAAACAGGTTGTCAAAACTGCATCACCCCAATGTCGGACAGGTACATTAGCATGAAGAAGTAATGTCCGAGCAGTCTCAACAAGATGTCTATTTTTCCTTTCGGCTATACCATTCTGTTGAGGGGTATGAGGACACGAGGATTGATGGAGAATGCCCTGAGATGACAAAAGGAAGAAATAGCAGAAGAAAAGTATTCCTTTGCATTATCACTTCTAAGGATCTTAATTGTCTTACTAAATTGGGTTTTAATTTCATTAACAAAAGAAGTGAGGATAGACAAAATTTCAGATCGTTCTTTCATTAAGAAAACCCAAGTACATCGAGAAAATTCATCAATGAAGGTGACAAAATATCTATAACCCATAGAAGACACACGACTAGGACCCCATATATCTGAATGAATAACTGAAAAAGAGGAATCAACACGACTTTCAACATGTCTAACAAAAGATGAACGAACATGTTTGCCTAGTTGGCATGACTCACAGGTGAAGGTCTTTATTTTTTCAAGATTTGGAACCATTATTTTCAGTTTGGACAAATGCGGATGTACCAAATGTTCATGAAGAAGTTTTGGTGATGGGGCAGCACTGCAAATCCAAGAAGAATCAAGCTTGAGATAGTAAAGACCATGAGATTCATGTCCTACGCCAATCGTCCGACCCGTACCACGTTCCTGTATAACAAATGAGTTAGTATCAAATGTTATTGAACAATTATGAGAGCGAGTAAGCTGGCTTAGAGAGATTAAATTGAAAGGACAACCAGGTATAAACAACACGGAGTTTAAAGACAGAGAAGAAGTGGGTGATACATGACCGATTCCTTTTGTTGCAACTCTAGAACCATCAGCTAGAGTAATGAAATGAGGAATTTTAGGAGAAGAGATGGATAAAAATAAAGAACCATTACCAGCAATGTGATCAGAGGCACCTGAATCAATTATCCATGGACTTTGATCATTACCAGATTGAGAAATACAAGCAGTAGAGTTATGAGCAGCTATAGCACTCGAGGTTTGAGATTCCTTGGCAGCTTTTAGCTGGAGGTATTCTTGATAATCAGCTTCTGAAAACTTCATCTCCGATGTTTCAGACTTAGAAATGTTCACAGATTTTCCGGGGAATCCGTGAATAGAGTAGCAAGTGTCTTGTGTGTGGCCCATTCTTTTGCAATAAGAACATTGAGGGCGACCTCCTCTTCCACCTCGTCCTCCTCGGTTTCCACGACCTCCTCGTCCCCCTCGATTGGAAACCATGGCAGAAGTTTCAATAGTATCAACTGAATTTTCTCCTATTTTTGAAGAGGGAATCCGAAGGAGTCGAGTAATTAAATTCTCTAATGAAGGAACTTCGTGACCAGTTAAGACTTGATCGCGAACATGATCAAAATCTGGATGCATTCCTCGTAGAACCAACACCATATACAGATTATCAAGTTTCTTCTTCATATCTTCGAGTTTGTCGGCTTCCAAAGATAATTTTAACCCCTTCACTGCAGATTGAGCTTTTGAAACATAGGCAATCATGTCATGATCAGTTTGTTTGAGAGTGGCCAATTTTTGTGCAAAGATCATACATCTGTTGAATGTCATTAGCAAAGACACTTTGAGCGTTATTCCAGAAAGAGTGACAAGTTTTGAAGGCTCTGAAGTTTGTCAGGATGGTTGGCTCAACAGATTGCCACAAGAGAGCACAAAGTTGATAATCAAGTTTCTTCCATTGGTCGCATTTTTCTTCTGAAATCTTTTCCTAAGATATTTCCAGATGCTCATGATATCCTTGACCAAGAAACCAAAGTTCTACAGAGGCGGACCATGCTAAATAATTTTTACCATTCAGTTTTTCCGAAGTAATTGTTGGTGTTTCAGAGATAGAGAAGGCAGGACCATCATTTTTCTTAGAGTCTGAGGCCATCTCAACACCTGAGAATGTAAAGGGAGCAGCAAACAAGGACCAGAAACAGAAACCAAAAAATGGAGGAGACTAAGGTCAAGAGACCCACTCTCCGAATGACCAGAACAGAGGATTCCGATCACCTAGACAGGTAGAGGAGGTGACTGCGACCAGTTCCGGGCAGTCGGAACTATTTTCCGACGACTGTAGGGTGGCGCGTGTACCTCACGCGCCGACAAAGGCAGTGCGCGTGGCGGTGTTTTCCGGCCACGGGTCTTCGGGGGATGGCCGGTCGGTGGCCTCTGATGAGTTTTCCGGCGACGGTGGACAGTGGGTATGACAGTAATAGTGACTTTTGGACTTTAGAGGTGCTGTTTGTTTGGCTGCTGTTTGGGTATCATTTGGGCATCTGCTAGACCAGATGCAGAGGCCCTTCAAGAAGCAACTGAACCTGCTCTTGATACCATATTGAGTTTAAAATAATTGGCTTGAGTTAGAGACTCATAGCCTGATGTATATATAGATCAATGTACAAACATAAATTCCTTAATTAGAGGGATTTACTGCCAACCTATTCTATAGCTGTAGCCAACCTATTCTATAGCTGCAGCCTCCCTATTCAATAGCTGTTACAATAGCTACAGCTAATCTTTGACTAAATTACATAATACATTTATTCCAACACCCTTTTTTGGTCAGGGTCGGGTCTTAGCACATTTTGGATTGCCTGACTATGAACTAAACCTTGATACGAGAGTTTGGCTTTTTGAACTCAAAGAAACTGTGGTTGTAAAAGTAGGACTAGCAACTTGACAGAACTTGATTCTGATTTACAAATGATAGAGTGTTGATTAACCAGGTTTGGAGGAGTGCAATCAAATATGTTACAAGGACCCTGTACTAAAGGACCAGCAGTGGAGTGCTTACATTGATCATTCTCCTGGCGATGCCAGTTATTCTGAGGTATTTTCTATTCTCCCTTCCTTCTTTTACTTGCCACTTTAGTGATTGCAACTTGCAACTTTAGTGATTGCAACTTGCAACTTACTTTAATTCTGGTTTGGTTTTTTCTATCAGAGTTTTCCTTTAATGTTTTCTTTCTCACTTAAGTTTTTTAAGGGTAAATTACAATTTACCCTCTTGGACTTTTGTCCAAATCAAAATTAGTGCTTCAACTTAAAATTGTACAATTTACAACCATCAAGTTTCAAAAGCATGCATTACAGCCCCTTGATTCAGAAACACTGTAAGTAGTAATTTTTTCAACTCAATCACACGGAACTTACCAAGATCATTGAGATTTGTCTTCTAAAATATACTACTAGGAGAGACTGTTAGTTCTGTACATAAACTGTAGACAAAATAATGGCGCAACACACAATCAATTGTAGTTGTATTTAGTAGAAAACAAAACATTGAAAAATGCTATGTACTCTGTTGGTGAATATTTGTCAAAGAAAATTATCACAAGGATGGCAAATGGCCTCTTCTACTTAGTTTTAACTTGCTAAATTTAGTATGCATTCATACTTATTCAACTCAATTCCTGTAAGGGTTTTGGTTTTGGGGATTTTAGATGGAGGGAAGATTATAGATATTCATACATATTGCATTCAATGGACTAGCTCTAAACAACCCCATCTAAGTTGTTCTGTCAATTAATTTTTTGAACTTCTTGTTCTATGTGAGATTTAAAGAGTTAAATGTTGCTATAAATTGTTTATGTGCAGGGTGATGTACGTTTGATGCTTCAGAGTTTTGGTTAAAGTTTCACTTGCATACTTTGCTGTCATGGTATGTTTTATATCTGATCTCTTAAATATATTTTGTTTCTTTGATTGTTATTTGATTTAAATTTCCGTAGCTCTAAGAATTTGTTCCTACTATTGATGGCTGGTGGAGAGCTATCTCAATGTGTAATACTATAAATATTTGCCTCTCTTGTTTGTGTACAAGGTTCTGAATTGTTCTTGACTTGACAATGTGATTTTTGTTGTCTACGCATCATATGTATATATATGTATGTCAAAGAAGAAATTCTATAAGATGAATTTAGATAGAATAATTTCTATTATTAGACTGAAAGAAGTATTACAAAAAGGGATGATAATGGGTGTTGTTGGATTAGCTTATTTAGTGTTTAAAAAAGCTTATGATGAAAATGTTATAGAGAGAGTGTTTTAGTTAGAAAACTATTTTTGAATATAAATTAATCAAATTCACAATATATCCTCCTAAGATTACAACAGCAAACAAAAGAGCACATCCTATCCCATCTCATACCATAGATATTACTTTGGAAATATATTCAAATCCAAAATATATTCTATTGATGATAAGTGTGAAAGTTGACTTTTTATTGGTAACCTCGATCTCAGAATTACAGAGTAAGTACTTTAAGGTTGAATGCTTTGTGGTGGTACTTGTGAGACTTGACTTACTAACTCCCCAGTGAGTCTAAATTGTTTTGTTCTTCATGCACATTCTTATTTCTCTCCTTTTTCTCTTCAATATTTTCTAGAGCAACTCTGCTTAAAATGTTTTCTCCTTTTGGAAAGATTATTTATGAGGACTTCTTGTGGCACAAGTGGCTTAAATTTTTAATAGGAAAAAAATAAGTAAAACCCACCCCACCCCTGGGTGTGATTGGGGATGGATATTATGACTGAGTTGGACATCAACTATGATTACACTCTAGATGGAATTCATAGTTTTAGATAAACTGAATTGGATCCTTAGTTTGTAAATTTATTTATGTATTTTTTTATTTATGTCTTTCCTAATTTAATTTCCTTAATTGATGTCAAACAACAACTAAGATTAAGAGGTTGGGGTAAGATATTAAGATTTAAGGATAAGTTAAGGCCACAAAACTCACTGGATTAAAAGTTTAATCAAAGGTATGTTTGAAGATAGGTGGCTTGAAAACAGTACAACGATGATCTAGGACCAAGCTAAGTTGAAGAAGAATGGAGTAAAAGTTTAGGTGTCATGCTTATGATATCTAAATTGACCAAGGCTTAAAATAAATGTGTTTAGAAATTTTCATATAAAAGTATTATGGAAGTGTGCACGGTTTTTGCTAGATCAGTTGCTTTGATATTCAAGCCATACCTATATTTTTCTTGTTGACTTTCTGATCAAGAGATTCTATTAGCACGAGTCCAAGTATGTTTGTGCTTGCAACTCTAGACCATGTCTTGGATTCTATATATATAAACTTAACTCAAACTTCCGTGTTTACTAGATAAATCATGGATAGATTTAGACTGTGTTACATGAACTAACTATTCTATCATATTTTACTAGATAACTCAAACTTATTTTTTATGCATGAACTAACTCTTATATCATATTTTCAGGAAAATTACGAAGTACTTAAAAAGAGAAAACTCCAAGAGCATGTTGGTGACATACTGAGGCTCGCCAGAATGATAAAAGACAAAAGCCAACTGCTGTCTTGCACATCGTATGTTGGAGAACTTGCAAAATTAATGAATAATACTTTCAAATTTGGACAACTTTGTCTTAAGCATAATGAGTAAATAATCTTTATGAGAAAAACAATGTGTATGATCTGGATACCTTAATCAATTTAGCAATATTCTTGCAATCTTGGACATGACAATGGCTTTTCTTTATGTGTGTTTCCACTGAGTTTTAGATCATGTCAGGTGTCGTATAGCTCAATGAGTGGCAATCGTGGTCTAGCCTTTAACATGGATTTGTCTAAATTTATGGATGGAGGGAAGCCAATCTCATGAAAAAGCAAAGAAATACTTTGCTCAAGATCCTTCCTAAAAGTGGGTAGTACTATGAATCATTTTATATGCATTAGGCATTTCTGCCATTTTATTATACTAATGTGATTACTGCTGCTTAGATATAAATTATCAAGTTCCAAATTGTGCTGTGATGGTGGCACAGTATACGTGTGCATGAGTGGAGTGGGGTGTGCAGTGTAGGTCTGGTGGCTTTTATTTTTTTTTTCTTGTTGTGATTAGGATTAACGAGGGATTTACGAGGGAATAACGAGGGAAATTAGCAACAGATTAGCGAGAGATTAGCGACAGATAATAAATATTTTTTTCTAGCTATTATTGGGATTAGCGAGGGAAATTAGTGAGGGATTAGCGACGGTTATTTTTTTTTGCCGTGACTTTTGGATTAGCGAGGGAATAGAGAGAGAAATTAGATCGAAATTTTTCAAATTATAGCGATGAAATAGTGACAAAATAGTGACGGAATGTCCCTCGCTGATTTGTGAGGGAACATATGTGTCATTTTTTAAAAAAAAATTGCAAGGGATTAGTGACGGAATAGTAACAGAATAGTGACAGAATAGTGACGAAATTATTCCGTCTCTACTTAGCGATAAAAAAAAAATCAACGGATGTGTCTTTCACAAATCCCTCTCAAAAATATTTTGCGAGAGATTAGCGAGGGACATTTTCCTTGTTAATTTGTGAATTTCTTGTAGTGAGAGAAATTCTTAGGTGCACTGCCCACTTTAACTACCTAATACTATCACTCATTTCTCACACATTCAAAACTAGACTATAGAGCAAGAAAAATTCTTTATTGTGGGGGAGAACCAAAAAATTTCTACCTTCATAGCCATAAAGCTAGCTCTTCTAGGGTGCTTGCATTATTTACAATGCATTTATAAATTTTGAGATTGCAAGAGGTAAGGGAAACATTGGCTTCACAAAAGCATCATTTTAAGTCCACTAAATCTATTGCTTCGCCGATGTCATAAAAATTTGTTGTGTAACATTAGTTTTGTCTCCTGGAGGTGCCATTATTGGTACTTGATTACTTAATTGAATTTTCGGCTTTAACCTATTCTATCGAGAATAGTTGAATTGACTCTCCATTTCAATCTTATTGTTATTCGACTCTTTAGTTGGATGACGTTCAGAATTTCATATTAGAAAAAGAAGATATGCATATAAACAATTCGGTTCATAACTTTAGAATGGAAGTGCTAACATCAATTATCAAGGAACAATAGGTTCCAACGTTAATATATTTGCCACATGCTTCGGTACCGATTTTAGAGAAGTTGGCAAGAAAA
This sequence comes from Ormosia semicastrata, assembly GCA_029884595.1. Lineage (NCBI taxonomy): Eukaryota > Viridiplantae > Streptophyta > Magnoliopsida > Fabales > Fabaceae > Ormosia > Ormosia semicastrata. The sequence goes on along the minus strand of JAQQTO010000053.1, from coordinate 27,668,964 downwards.
TAGATGATTAAAAACGTAAAGAAAATGATGGGTTTGTAAAGTTGTGACGTGTGCGAAATGAATTGGGAATGCTCCATCCAAGTGGGTTAGAAAAGAATTAGTAAGGCAATCATGGTTTCAGGTAAGAGAATGTGACGAAGAGTTTCATGAAGAACTAGGATGCTCACAATGCATAATATATTTTTCAATGGACCATGGCCCACACATGGTGTTTTTTTTTTAATTTCTCTCGCAGGTGATCACCTATGAGGCTTTTTTGTGGGCTTTGTTAGGTTCTAGATGTCATGGCTTTACTTGTGAATAATGATCATCTTATCTCAAATAGTACTAACACCCATTTTAACACCACATGAAAGTTGGTTAATAAGTATGTACAAACATGTAATTCTTTCAACCTGACCCTATTAACCAATTTATATATGTCATTAATCACTTTTTTATTCTTCATTAACTAACTTTTTACATACTCATTAACCAACTTCTATATGTCATTAACCATAAATTTGTACTTCATTAACCAACTTTATATAGTGTAAAAAGTGATGTTAAAAATAGGTAAGATTATTGGGATTGTTTACTTGCAGCATGATTCTTCCACATCATTGGAAGTTGTCACTTCTCTTTAAATCTTGTAATTATAATGAATATCCATGATAATTAAATAAAATTAGTCTCTCTCAATAATTAAATAATAATATCAAAAAATCATTAAAATTAATAATATTGAGTTATAATAATGCCTACTTTTTATAGGAGAAATATATAAAATTAGGGTATTATCAACAATAAGAGTGGTCCAATTTTCTACTTCATCATCATGCAAAAAGACCTTGGAGTCCATAATGCTTAAGGCAAGAAGACTTTCTTAGATGAAGGACTGGTTGTTGCTAGGATTCTTTATGCTCACAAGCTTAGAGAGAATATCGACACACGAATTTTGCTCTCTGGGAATGTGCTCCACTTTGGTACTAGCAAAGCCATTCAATAAACTTTTGACTTTGGCAAAGTATTTCTAGAACAATGGTTCCTTTACTTAATACTCACTCCGGATCTAGGATGTTGCCAGTTGTGAATCACTATATAGGGTTATCTTAGTAGCCTCTATGTCTTTCGCCAACATGATCTCGACAATGCAGACCTTGTACTCATCTTGGTTGTTTGAGGTTAGGAAGTCAAACCTCAAGGAGTGTTCAATGGTTAGGCATTGTCTATTCTTAAGGATGACCTTAGCGCTGTAACCTTTGGGATTAGAGGATCCATCAACATAGATGGACCATGAATTTCCTCTAGGATGATCGGGATCCTATGTCAGTTCCATTATGAAATCAGATTTTATGGCTTGCCATGGTTCATAGGTGATTCTAAACTTGAAAAGCTCTACTAACTAAGCAATCATTCTTTCTGCGAGATCTGATTTGTGTAGCACCTGGTGGATGGGTTGATCCGTCCTTACAATAACTAGGTGGCACTGGAAATATTACCCAAGTCGCCTTGCCATTGTCAAAAGTGTAAGAGTCAACTTCTCAATCTTTTGATACTGTATCTCGGGCCCCTGCAAAACTTTGCTAACATAATATACCAGTTGTTGCCCTTCTTAGATCTCCCTGATTAGCACAGAGCTAATAACTTCTTCATTAACAAAAAGGTAGGCATACAATGTCTCATTAAGTTCCAGTCTTGTCAGGATAGGGGTGAAGGCAATGTATTCTTGAGCTCTACGAATGTGGCCTTGCACTCCAATGCCCCTTAAAAATCTTTCCCATTTTTTAGTAGTTTGAAGAGGAAGAGAGATTTGTGAGTAGCTTTTGTAAGAAAATGAGTCAAGGTCGCTATCTGTCTTGTCTGCTACTAAACTTCTTTCATGGACGGTGGACTTCACATATCAAGCATTACTTGGCATTTACTCGGGTTGGCCTCAATGCCATGGTTCGTCAACAAAAAGCCCAAGAAACTTTCTTGCTTGTACTCCGAAGGCACACTTTTTCGGGTTCAACCTCATGTTATGCTTCTAAAGTTGTGCAAACACTTCCTCTAGGTCATGAATATAACTACCGAATTCCATTGTCTTGACGATCATGTAGTCAATGTAGACTTTCAACATCTTACTAATTTGTTTGTCAAAAACCTTGTTCATCATCCATTAGTAGGTTTCACCGGCGTTTTTTAGGCCGAAGGGCATAACCCAGTAACAGTAGCTAGCCTTTTTTTTTTGTGTTGAACGTGGTTTTGTCTTCATCATCAAGGTGCATAGGGATCTGATTATAACCAGAGTAGGCATCTATAAATGATAGAAGGCAGAAACTGGATGAATTATTCACCAACTTATCAATGTTGGGAAGCAGGTACATGCTTTGTTCAAGTCTGTATAATCGACCACATATGCCACTTCCTATTTGTTTTTTTACTAGGGCCACGTTGGATAGCTAAGTTATGTAAAAGAGATCTATCTAATAAAGCTAGTGTCTAGGAGCTCTTTCACTTGCTTTTTAATTATCTCCTGCCTCTCTGGTCTGAATTTTCTTTTTCTTTGTGAGCTTGGTTTGACATCTGGTCTGATGGAGAGCTAGTGAGAAATGAAGTTAGGGTCCAACATTGGTATGTTAGCAGAGGTTCAAGCAAAAAAGTCTTTGTTTTCTTCAAGGAATTCGATCAACTAGGCTCTCTCTTCAGGGTTCAGTTATCCTCCAATCTTAGTCACTTGGTCTGGTTTAGAACCCAGTTGGAGGCGAACAAGCTCTCTTTCAGGTCGAGAATATGTATCTAGGATCTTCTCATGTATATCCAGCTCGGTCAAGAGGGCATTAGGGAAGTCTGTATTTTCCAAACTAGATTCACGTTGTTCTTCTTTCTTAAGGACCTTTGCTATTTTCAGACTTTCATTGTAACATCATCGCACCGTTACCTAATCTCCCTTGACCGTGATAATTTTGTTGTCTTTGTTTAAAAATTTCATGGCCAAGTAAGTGGTTGAAATTACAACATCAAAGGCGTTAAGCGAAGGGTGGCTTAGTATGATATTGTTGGCAGAGTGGTAGTCCATTACCAAGAATTTAACATTGATTATTTTGAAGAAAGGTTTCTTTCCCAAATTCAGTTGAGTTTCAATATATCCCACCAGAGTGATTTTGTCTCTAATAAAACTACTCCATACTCCGGTGTATGAGATTAGGTCTTTATCAGAGAGCTCCAACTTTTTGTAGAGACTCATGAACATGATGTCCGCTAAAGTTCCTTGGTCAATAAAAATATGGTGGACCTCAACATTAGTGATGACTCCAAAAATTACCAATGGGTCATTATACTCTGGCATAAGAATTTTGTAGTCCTTCTCGGAGAAGGAAATTAGAGGGGCTTCTACGTTTTGGATCCCGCCTTGGAGATCGGATGGGAGACTGCACTTAAGATAGCACAAAGGACTTTCTTCCTATCATTGCTTGATTCTCTGCTGCCTGCAAATCCACCTGATATTGTGTTTATTGTCTGAGTGACTTCAACATGACAACGATCATCGTTCTAGAGGGATGGATCCCTAGATGTTCTTCGATCCAGATTTTGTCTGTTATCCCAAGGTGAATATTCTCTTTGGCGTTCATTCCTTGCTAGGGACCTCCTTCTTTGGTAAGGGGAAGGACTCATTCTTGGGCTATAACTTCTTTTTCTATAATTCTAGGATTTGCATTCATTCTTGTTCTGAGATTAGTGAATGTAACGTCCCAAATGACCATCTCAAACAAGAGATTCAATTGTATCCCTGAGGCAAATACAATCCTCTATGTTGTGTCCATATCTGTTGTGGAATTCACACTGCTTGAACTTGTCTTTCTAAGCATGTTTTTTAAGTTGGGGAGGTTTTAGAACATCTTGGAATTCAGTATTCATTACCTCCTAATAGATCTGAGCCCATGGAGCATTGAGAGGTGTATAATCTGGATACCTCGCTTTTGGTGGTGGCTATGAGTTTCGTGGTTGTGAGAGGGCCTAGGCTAACTTTGGCCGTGTATCCTCACTTTTCTCTAAATTTTTTCTTACCTTGATAATGTCTTTTGCATTAATGTATTTCTAGGCTCTTTCTCTTAATTCGTCCATTGTGAGGGTTCCTCTTTTTGCAAGGGAATGAACGAGTGGGCCTTAGTGGAGCCCCTCTATAATATAATGTAGGGCTAGCTTTTGGTCCCATTCCTTAATATTCAGGGGCTCCTTGTTAAATCTTGTTGTGTAATCTTGAAGGGATTCATCTTTCCTTTGTTTGACGTGGGCAAGGCACGAAATGGATTTTGAATGCACTTTGCTTGTGGTGAAGTGCAGCAGAAATCTTGAGGACACGTCATCCCAATCCACCACAGACCTCAGAGGGAGGGCAGTGAACCATCTTAAGGAAGCCTTTAAAAGAGAAAGGGCGAAGGCCCCACACATGAGAGGGTCATTACCTCTTGCAAACATCATAGTTGAAACGTAAGTGTCAAAGTGTTCTTGAGGGTGGTGTACTTGCAAAAGGCACTCTAATACTCAAGTAAGACTATGCATTAGGAGAGACTATTTAGGGTTTAGAGAGATACTTGAGTGGCCTAGCCTCTTATTTATAGGAGACCGATGCTTAGGTATTAAGCAAGATAAAAGAAAATTCTAATTTGAATTGCCATTGATGGTAGTTATAATTATTGATAAGGCCTGTCATCACTCTTATTTACAAAGGATTTACTGAGAGTGATTGCCTCTTGATTGTATAACTGTTAATGATGAGGTGACACTAACTCATGCCATGATCTGTGATGCATGAAATCAGGTTGCTTTTGTTGGCCAGATTGCCCCCATAGGCTTAGGAGCCAAATCCGATCCATAGCAATTATCCAACTTAATAGCATAATTGATGACAACAATAAAATGTCATTGGTTTTGTTCGATTCATGATGACCACGTAAGAAAAGATCAGACAATTTGAAGATTATAGTGTGAAACACATCTATGTTGCAATCAAAAAGCTAAATGACTAGAGAGAACAACCTAGTATAAGGGAGAATACTCTCTATGCGAGAAATATCTCCAATCTTCAAAAACTTCAAGATCTCATTAGAATAAAGGAGAAGAAGCTCATTTATTATATCTTTACTCTGCAAAAACAAAGATAGTAGTAGCATATAAAATGTAGAAAAAAAGGCCCGTGAATCAATAACAGACTATTAATAATACCCTATTTCTTATAATGCACCAAAACAATCTTGAAATGGTAAACCTTTGTTTCAATTGACATGCTTGTGACAAATGTCTTTTCCATTAACAAAAAAAACCCTTAGATGAGAAAAATAACCGTCAAGTAAATAAAAATGTAAAAATTTACTCAAGTGAGAAACAATTAGTGTTTGGACAAAAGCAATTAGAAAAGCTCCTACCAAGTAGAGTTTTGATTAAAGATTATAGGGCATTAGTTTTTAGTTTTCTTAGTAAGCCTGAAATTGAAGAGTACTCAATTGGTTTCTACAAACCACAGTATAATTACAAAGACCATGGCACTTAGCTCATTATTGAGATTTTATAGTTTCTAGTTTCTAGGTTCAAAAGCAGTTGGAATGTCAAAAAAAATGTTTTGAAAACTAAGCATGATATTACCAAACATTGATATATTTGAACTTGATAGAATAAACATATAATTATAAATATAAGGATTATAAAAAAAATCATGCAAATTCATGAAATAAACAGAATTACTAAGTATACAACATGCTTTGGAACTCACAAAGGGGTTAAACAATATCTTGTTTACACTATATAAGAAGCTGAGTATGATTTTTTTCCTGTTCATTAGGAAATTAGATGATGATTATTACAACAACAACAACAACAAAAAAACACGTGATGCTTCACCAAAATTTGAATTTTGAAGGCGGATCAATTCCACCAGTGGCTTCACCAAAACGTGGCTTTTATAGAGATATTGAAAGAAGATTAGTTCCACCGGTGGTTTTTCCTCCACGGTTTCTTCCTGGAATATATATATATATATATATATATATATATATATATATATATATATATATATGAGAAAAGATCAACTTACACCAATATAAGTCTTTTTTTACACTTATTTTCAATCGTTAGTTCCACTTTCATCTAATGGTTACCTTTAATGAAATAATCTCAACCATTAGATGAAAGTGGAACTAACGGTTAAAAATGAGTGTAAGAGAAAAAAGACTTACACTAGTGTAAGCTGATCCCTCCTATATATATATATGCATGAAAATGACCTTCTACGCCGTGTGGGTGAAATTGACCCTCTTCCCTTTAATAATGCAAAGTTTGGGTGAAATTGTAGAGCACATATTAGTGTGTGATCGACACTGAATAATTAGAGAGGAAAAATAAAAGAAACTGAAAAACCTTAGCTCCCTGATTGTATCTAATCCACGCCCAACAAATTCATGGAAGACTATGATAAGATAAATGGAAATAAAAATCTTTTTTCAATGAAATATTAAAAAAAATCATGGCAGAAGTTAAACCAAATCTAACGTCCAATGCATTTCAAAGCAATATTAACTTATAGGACAATTATAAATCTACTGTAGCATAATAGAACCTCCAAAAAACTGCAAATACCTTACCAAATAATTGTAGTTATAGGGTAATGGAGAGAATCCTAGGCTAATCATGTAGTTCTATTTAATAAGGTAATGATTATAGTATTTTTCATCGTCACAGTCTGGGATTGGATAAGAATCGATATCTTACATGTAGTCATACTTTGAAATCAAGAATATGAAAATTGGTAGAATAGCAGAATCAGGAGATAAGAAAATAGAAAGAAAAATGTTTTAGAAGATGTGTGATTTGAAAGGTAGTATAAAAAAATTACTTGAATATATATTTAGAGAAGACATCATAGCTAAAGGAACATTTGCACAACTTTAAAATAAAGCACAAAAAAAAATTTATATAATACATAAAAAAAAACCCTAAGAGCTTATGCTAACCAATTATTACACAAGAATTAATAGAAATTATTATTTATTATTTAATCAATTGCATTTCCTAAATAATTGAAAAAATATTATGAAAAAAAACTTGTAGAATAAAAATGGAATTAACTTTCTATTCAATAATCAATTGATTAACATCACTTCCCATTTGCTTTTTGACCAGGACCACGTTGGACAACCAAGTTATGTAAAAAAAACCTCTCTGATAAAGCTAGTGTCCAAGAGCTCATTCACTTGTTTTCAATTATCTCCTACTTCTCTAGTCTGAAATTTCTTTTTCTTTGTGAGATTGGTTTGACATCCACTCTGATGGAGAGCTAGTGAGAAATGAAGTTAGGGTCCAACACCAGTATGTTGGCAGAGGTTGAAATGAAAAGGTCCTTGTTTTCTTTAAGGAACGCGATCAACTAGGCTCTTTCTTCTGGGTTTAGTTATCCTCCAATATTGGTGCCTTGGTTTGGTTTGAAACCTAGTTGGAAGGGAATGAGCTCTCCTTCAAGTCGGGAATGCGTATCTAGGATCTCCTCACGCACATCCAACTCGGTCAAGAGGACATTAGGGAAGTCCATAACGGCTGAACTGGATTTACGCTATTATGCTTTCTTAGGGACCTTTGCTATTTTCAGACTTTTGTTGTAGCATCTTCACATTGTTACCAGATATCTCTTTACCATGACAATTTTGTTGTCTTTGTTTAAAAATTTCATGGTCAAGTGAGTGGTTGAGATTACAACATCAACGACATTGAGCAAAGGGTGGCTCAATATGATATTGTAGGCAGAGGGGCAGTCCACTACCAAAAATTTAACTTGATTGTTTTGAAGAGAAGTTTCTTTCCTAAAGTCAGATGAGTTTCAATATATCCCACTAGAGTGATTTTGTCTTCAGTAAAGCCAATCAGTTCTTTGGTGTACGAGATCAAGTTTTTATCAAAGAACTCCAACTTTTTGTAGAGATTCATGAACATGATGTCCGCCAAACTTCCTTGGTCAACAAAAATATGGCAGACCTCAACATTAGTGATGACTCTAGAAATTATTAATGGGTTATCATGTTCTGGCATAACATTTTCGTAGTCTTTGTCAGAGAAGGAAATTAGAGGGGCCTTATGCATTCTGGATCCCACCTTGGAGATCAGATGGGAGACCATACTCAAGATAGCACAAAGGGGTTTCTTCCTAGCATTACTCGATTCTCTATTGCCTACGAATCCACTCGATATTGTGTTTATTGTCCGAGTGACTTCAATGTGGTAGCAATCATCATTTTGGGGGGATAGATCCCTAAATGTTCTCTGACCCCAGTTTTGTCTGTTATCCCGAGGTGAATCTTCTCTCTGGCGTTCATTCCTTTCCAGAGATCTCCTTCTTTGGTAAAGGGAAAGACTCCTTCTCGTGCTATAACTTCTTTTTCTGTAATTTTGAGATATGTATTGATTTTCGTTCTGAGATTGGCGAATGTAATGTCCCAAATGACCATCTCAGACAAGAGATTCAGTTGCATCCCTGAGGCAAATGTAATCCTTCGTGTTGTATGCATATTCATTGTGGAATTCACACTACTTGGACTTGTCTTTCTAAACATGCTTTTTAAGTGGGGGAGGTTTTGGAACATCTAGGAATTCAATATTCAATATCTCCTGATAACATAAGCCCAGGGGCGTTGAGAGGTGTATAATATGAATACCTCCCTTTTGGTGGTGGCTTTGAGTTCCGTGGTTGTGAGGGGGCCTAGGCTAGCTTCGATCGTGTATCCTAACTTTTCTCCAAATTTTTTCTTGCCTTGACAATGTCTTTCACGTTAATGTATTTCTGGGCTCTTTCTCTGAATTCATCCATTGTGAGGGCTTATCTTTTTGCAAGGGAGTGGAAGAGTGGGCCTTGGTAGAACCCCTCTCTGATGTAGAGTAGGGCTAGCCTTTGCTCCTAGTCCTTATTATCCAAGGGCTCCTTGTTAAATCTGGATATGTAATCTTGAAGGGATTCATCTTTCCCTTGTTCAACGTGAGCAAGACATAAAATAGATTTTAGCCGTGTAACACCTTGAAAAATATGTTAAGCTTGTATATGAATACAGATGTAGCATAATACCTGCTTGACATGTTTGTTTAATTTTGTGACTTTCTGAGTATGTTTAGTCACTTTACTGTAACACTATTTATGAAAAATAACTGTTATTAGTCCCGAAAATGGCTTAAACTGCTTATTTAGTGGAAATAAATGTGGAGACTTTATTTCTAAGTCACAAATATGTAAACTATGCTATAGTTAAAATTTGAGGATAATCAGAGTTAGTTTGATATTTTTAAGCATACTGGGTGTACGTTTTAATACCAGATTGACTAGTCACAGATATGGAAAAAATGTGATAATGATGCAACAAGATTTTTAATGAATCTCAAGATTTATTTTAAGTCTATTGAAAGTTAAGAAACTGTATTTGGTGGAATCTGAGTGTTCTTCGTAGAACGAGATTTTAGGTAACCTTTAGTGATTGACTATAAGAAGCCAATTATGACTTCTTCTCTTCATTTTCTCCCACAATAGAGAAGGAAAAAATAGAAAAAAGAAAGAAAGAAGGGAAACCATTGGGAGAAGGAGAAAGGAGGAGAAAAAGCTAGAGGACCAAGGATCAAGCTAAAGGAGGATCCAAGAGTAAGATCAAGGCTTCAAGATCTTCATCTCAACTACAAGATGTAGGGATTCTTGATACTTTAACCTTCACTTCTACTCAATTTCATGTCAAGCTTATTTGAGGTTTAATATGTCAAATTGAGTTCTAGAGGTATTTGAAAGGTATTTCTTACTTGAATCAGTTTCTTTAATTGTTTATGACTTGTTCTTGGATTGAGTTTAAGTTAGAAACTTAGAACTTCTCATTTGAACCTTTGAATCCCAAAAATGAGAAAATTAGGTCATGGATGAGTGATTTGGTCTTTGGATCCAAATTAGACATTTTTGATGGTGGTTAATAATTTCAATGGAACAGTACCACTTTTTGTAGAATTCTGCAGAATCAAGTTCATGCTTGATGTAATCGATTACAAGGTCAATGTAATTAATTACAAAGCCTTTGGAAGTGATGTAATCGGTTATAAGACCAATGTAATCAATTACCAGAGTTCTGGAATTGATGTAATCGATTACAAGGGAAATGTAATCGATTACAAGGGAAATGTAATCGATTACCAGGCTCCTAACTTTGTTGTAATCGATTACAACAAGGGTGTAATAGATTACAAATACCCTATTTATGGAAAAACCAAGTTTTTACTTGATGATATCATTTGTGCAAACCTTTTAGGGTGTATTGAGACACTTTTGAGGATATTTCTTGGAGAGAATTATCAACTTGCATATATGAAAAGTTTGGAAAAAAGTTTAGTCATTCTAGTGTGACAGAATGCCTAGGTTAGTGTTTAGAACCTTGTTTAACATGAGGTTGACTTTGGATTCACTTATAAAGTGATGGTGTGAGGTTCTAGATACAAAATCATTAGTGTTGAGACACAACTAGTAGTAGTTATTGGAAAGAATAACCACTTACCTTATGTGAAGGACTTTGAAAAGTTAAGACAATGTGTACTAGAAACAACTAGTTTGGGTTTCCTTGGTATAGCATGTCTATCTTTATGCATAGATTACTCCTTTAAAATTAAAGTTAAGTTTAAGATGCATAGTTGATGTATGCCATCTTGTTCTTAAAGGTTGAACTTGAGGGTATGCTAGAAGTATGAGTTGGTTCCTTTATGTGATAGAGTTGAGCCAAGAGTGCATATTTGCTAGTGATAGTTCTTTCACTTGGTTAATGTGAACCTTGTGATAAGATTTAGGAAACCCTAGGCATCCTTTGAGAAGTAGAATGCCATAGGTCAATACCTAGAACCTTAAGCAACAGGAAGTTGCCTTGTGATTCACTTGTGAAGTGATGAGGTGAGGTACTAGGTGTTGTATGCTGAGTATGCTCGACTAGTAGTGTTTGTTGTTATGTATGAGTTACTTTTTGTGAAGAAGGTAGAACTGGAGATACATAGATGACATTGACTTCCTTGTGAAACAAGGTTGAGATATAGGAAGGACTAGAAACGTGACCTTGCACCTTATGTGATAAGGGAGCTTAGTTGAGAAGTTTGTTAGTTTTCCTTAGTCACTTTGTTAGGAAGGACCCAGTGATGATTGTTTGTATTTGTGAAATACATTGCATATCTTCTTTTCAAACTTATTATATACTATTTTCCTATATATTGTAACCTCACATGGTGTGCACAACCATGTGACCTGAGAATGAGGTGTTGGATCTGAATTCTCCGTACATGTTTGCTAGTATGGTCAAGGTTAACGGTGTATGGGGTTGGTAGTAGTATTTTTACTTTCGTGAGGGGAACGAGTCCACACATCATCAGGTAGTGTTAGGGCTTAGAGCCTATCCTACCCAATACATACAAGGGAATGCAGTTCCTGGGAAATAAGCAAGTAACATGTGTTTTTCTAAAACCTAAAATCTGCATTACCATTGAATCATCATATTATTAGGATCTTGTGTGAGCATAATCATACACTATATCATTAAGCATTGCATTTGTTGGATGCTGCATGGGCAGTTGCCTCGCTTGCTTATTGGTTGCTTGCTCAATGATATCTCACAATTGTATGAGCGATTATTTGATATCATTGATTGTTCGATATTAGTGCGAGATAGAGTTTTAACTTGTATTGTGAATGTTACATAGCATATATATACGTTCTTATAGTGTTGAGTAGTGGCTCATTTGTCTGTTGCAGGAATAATCTTATGTGCTTAGTTGATTATTTGTTGTTAAATAATTAACTACTGGTTTTGGAATTGCATATATTGAGAAATTGTGATTTCTTACCCTGATTGTGTTTCCATGTAAATCCAGGTACAGGTAAGGGAAGTAGAAGGAGCAGAAGAACTAGCGTAGTTTATTTAGTTTCTTGTAATAGATATTTTGTATATTTATTTCCTGCTACCTTGAGTTTCTAAAAGTTATGTATTACAGTTTACCTTTGAGAGGTTGATGACGTATATATATATCTTTTTGTTGTCTAGGCTTTCCATATTTACTCATTGTATATGAATGATATGAGTTTAGTTGGTTGTGTTAAGTTAGAAGTGACATAACTAGTACTGTGTGCCTTATATATAGTAGATATATTAGGCTTACGGTACTGAGATATTACATTATAGTATTAGAGCAGTTCATCTTGTTGAGTTGGGGTATGGACTGATCATAGTAAGGCATTTTTAGGAGTTCCTATTGTTGGGAATCGTAGATACATCACACAGTGAAAAAATTCCCACCAAGGATCCATGCGAAAAATTCATAATCTGAGTTTTAAAACCATTTACCTCTTGAAGCGTGATCTAAGGAAGTGACGTGAATCGCCAACACTGTAACAGCGACGATGTCTCTGCGGTATCTATACGAACAGACTCACGAATGTCCAACATTCACAAAAAGGGGAGCCTCGCATCTCTCACACAGTGCTAGCTGCGAAGAGAAGAGAAGAGAAGAGAAAAAATCTGTCTCTCTCTTACTCACTTTTACCAAGGTGCGACTAGGGTTCTGTAATGTGTGTCTTACCAGCTCCATTAGCAGTACTATTTATAATAGTGACTGCCTTAAGTGAATGTGAGCAGCAGCAAGGTAAGCTGTGTAACCCTAGACTCATCTGTTATGAGTCTGGCCCACATTTAAATCCGAGTCCAACTTGGATCTATTGGTCCAATTTTAGTCTTCTCTAGTGTGTGACCCTGTAGGTTCTCATTACGTTGACAGTAATATTAAAATCCCATTTTTAATATTACAAGCAGTGAGCAGTATCTAGTAACATATCACTTCTACCCAAGTAATGAGAATGTCAGTGATTTGACATAACCTTTCTGTGACCAATGTTTCCACGTCGTTTAGTCCTTTTGTCACGATATCTAGATTGAACACAAGGCATGGAATGCGTCATTCTTGTATACTCCAATCCTTCGTTTTATGATACTTGAATAGACTTTGTAATAACAAATAAAATCAATATCTCATATTGACTCATTTGAGCATGGCTATGCATTTTACAGTTTCACTCAATCAGAGGGTCCGAAGATATCGCTCCTATTATGTAGGAGTGACAAATTCCATCTAGGTCACTCACATCCCTCTACATGATTTACGGTATGTCCAACAACTAACTTTATAATCACCTTGTTATAGATGACGTTTGATGGCATTAAAACACACAACTCCTCATGTAGGAATCATAGTGATTTCAGGTTAAAGGACCACAGACACCATTGTCACTATGAGAATTGCTTATGACACTCACGTAATGATCTATGTAGCGTTCTCATGGCGGGTCAGTCTAGTACATCATTACTCTAATATGTACCTATGTGAAGACTTGATATCTCATATCTATGACCCGTGAGATGTGGTCATCAATCTACGCACATATTAGTCTCAATGCATTATTGTTGTCCTAATTAACAATAATACTTGAGTAGGGACATTTAAGAATAGTGTTCTAATTTTATCCAATAGGATCTCACGATCAAGTCAACCACTTGATGTCCTATGACATCAAACTTACTATTCTAAGGACTTTATTATATTTATTAAAAAAGAACACAATAAATTAAATGCCTCATATATTAAAATTAGCATTATAGAATGTATGTAAATACAGACAAATGTATCAGCCTCTAGGGCATACACCAACACCTATGTGTATAGTTGTGTGTTTCTTTGTCTCTTATGTGAGATGTGTGATAGAACTGCATTACTTGCCTTTGGTATGACTGTTTAAGTTACTGTTATACGATTACATCATATTGAGATTAGCTACCTCAATATGTATTATCCTGTGTGTATAGGAAACTATGGCGTCTCTAAGGCGAACTCGAAAAAATAGGAACTCAGCATATGAAGGCGCGAACGTGGTTGAAGCCTTTACGACTATGATGGATGCTTAGAGGGAGCAGACAACCGCTACTGCTTATGCGATGTGGGAGCAGACTACCGCTATTATTGAGGCTACTAGAGAGCAAATAGCTACGACTACAAGGAGGTTTGAGATGATGGGTTTGACCCAGCGTCAACAGCTTACTCCACCACCACATCAATCAGGGCAACCAAACCAAGAGGTGCTAGTGGGGAGAATCAGAATTTCCAAGACCTCTCAAAGTTTAGGGAGACTAATCCATCGTCCTTCAAGGGGGAGTATGACCTGATGAAAGCTTATAGTTGGCTAAAGGAGATGGAGGAGATCTTCACTGTTATGTCTTGCTCAGATGGGCAGTGAGTGCTCTTTGCTTCTTTCGTGTTGGAAGGAGAAGTAGAGGATTGGTGGATGGACATCAAGAGATCTTTTGAGGTTTCGGGGACTTTTGTTACGTGGGGGAATCTTTAAGAATACGTTTCTGAGAAGTGTTTTCCATAAAATATGTGGAATGCAAGGAAATGGAATTTCTGAGGTTGGACCAAGGCGAGATGTCTGTTGGTCAGTTGTAGTCAAGCTCAATGAATTGTCAAACTTCTCATCCAGTATTAGAGTGACATAGCGAAAGTATATTAATTTTAAGAAAGGATTGAGAGAAGACAGTCAGATAGTGATCCAGCTTTTTGAAATCTAGGATTTTGTAACCTTGGTTAAAGAATACAAAATCGTTGAGGGCCGTGACAGTAAGTCTCAAGGGAAGCGAAGATCATAGGACCTTCAAAGGAGGAAATGGAACTGCTACCGAGTGAGAAATAGAGTCTCTATAGACTTAGTGCATGGAATGAGACCTATCTCTATAGCACCCTATAGGATGGCACCACTAAAGTTAGCGTAACTCAAAAAGTAAATCGAGGTTTGTTAATCAAACAATTCATTAGGTCGAGTGTTTCTCTATGGGGAGCACCTGTGTTCTAGTGAAGAAAAATGATGGTACCATGAGGCTCTATGATGATTACAGATAGCTAAATATGGTGACTATAAAAAATAAGTATCCGTTACCTAAGATAGATGATCTAATGGATCAGTTGAGAGGAGTTGTGATTTTCTCAAAGATTGATCTTGGGCCTGGTTATCATCAGATAAAGGTTAGGGAAGAGGATATCCCTAAGACCATTTTCAGGACTAGGTATGGACATTATGAGTATCTCGTGATGTCCTTTGGGTTGACGAATCTGTTGGCAGTGTTCATGGATTACGTGAACAGGATCTTTAAACCCTACCTGGATTAGTTTGTTGTGGTGCTTTTTGATGATACTCTAAATATATTTCTAGTCAATGGAGAAGCATGAACCACATCTGAGGATAGTGATGAAAACCCTAAAGGAGAATAGGTTTTTTGTCAAGCTATCTAAATATGAGTTCTGGTTTTCTCAAGTGCGGTGTTTGGGACATATGATATCTCAGGATAGAATTTCTATGGACCCAAGCAAGATTGATGCAATGTTGCAGTAGGAGAAACCCACCACTGTGACCGAGATCAGAAGCTTCATAGGCCTAGCATAGTACTATAGAAGGTTCATAAAAGGTTTTTCTCAGTTAGCGTTACCCTTGCCCAAGTAGACTAGGAAAGGTAGTACTTTTGAGTGGATTCTGGTTTATAAGTATAGTTTCCAAGTGTTGATTTAGGGTTAACTGCTATGCTAATGTTAGTAATTTCGGATATTTTGGAGAACTTTGAAGTATGTTGTGATACTTCAAGGAAAAATCTAGAGTGTGTCTGATGCAAAATAGGAGAGTTGTTGCCTATGCATCAAGGTAGTGAGGCCTCTTGAGGAGAACGACCCTACTCATGATCTGGAGTTAGTGACAGTAGTGTTTACCCAAAGAGTTTGGAGACATTTCTTATATAGAGTTAAAGTATCATTCGAGTAAGACTAATGTGGTGGCTGATGCACTAGTAGGAAATCCATACACGTGTCCCAGATGATGATCCAGGAGAGTGAACTTCTTGAGAGTTTTAGAGACATGAGCTTTTCAGTAAACTGTGTTGCCACATCGTCTCAATGTGAGTCAAGTGGACATGGTGAATGACTTGAAGACTCAGATCCTAGAAGCTTAAAAGGAAGATGAGACTCTTAGGGTTATAAGTGATTGAATATTTTATGAGATGTTGTAAAATCGGTAAGTGCACCGAATCGCAAAAGTAATAAAAAGTGAATAAGAGTATTGTTCCCACGAGGATTATGTTATCAACTACTAAATTTTTCAAATCGATACTATTCAAACTATCAAAAAGAGAGTTGATAAAAATAATAAAAAGAAAGAATAAACAAAAATAACAAAAGCCAAATTTAATGAATTGGGTTGAGTTAGAAAACAATGATATAAAAATGTTAGGGGTCATATTTCACTTGAACTCTTTAAATGCAAAATCAAATATTGGCTTACTCAAGTCCTATTCCAATGAACCATGGTCAATTCCCAAAATTAATCAATATCTAATCAATTGATATATTAATCCTCTTACACTGTTCAGAATTAACTAATCCCTTAGTCTAATTCCAAATAGAAAGGCATTATCACGAACGAGGGAATTAAAAAAAAGACCATATAACCCATAATGTCTATTCTTTGCGATTGCAAAAATTATGATATTTATCATAAGTTTAGATTCATGCAAATTTTTCCAAATCATATATAAATCCAAAAATCATTCCTAAATTAGCCAGATTTAGAAAAGCATTAAGAAAAGAGATAAACACATAAATCATGAAATAGAAACATTAATTAAACTCATAAAAGAATTTAAATCATCCAAGAACAAGATCCATCATCACCCTAACGAAAAAAGTTTAGTTACACATGGAAAAAGAAGAACACAAAGGGAAGAATATGACAAACTCTATTGTAGAAAAGTGGAAAGGTTGAAGAAAATTCATAATCTTCAAGCCTAATTGCACCCACATCACATTAGGGTTTGTGCCTCTTAACGGCTGCTGCGTTCTGTCCAAGTGTGTAAAAATTGTGTTGTATTTGGCAAAACTTTCTTATTTAAAAGAAATTCACGCTTCTGTTTACGCATTCAGCGCTTAGGCACTCAGTTTCCAGCGCTTAGGTGCTGGCTCACTTAAATAAAAAACTCTAGCGTGTGTTGCCCCCTTAGGCGGTGCATGTCCAATGCTTAGGCGGTGGACGCTGGATGAAAATTCTTCCTTTTCTTGCTTCTTTAAATATCCAATATTCTCCATGTGTAATTACCTAACAAAAATACATAAAAACACGTAATAAGAACACAATTAAAATTACAAAAACATAATAAAATATAAGAACAAAACTAAATTAAAAAGATTAAAAGAGGATAAAAACCCAAGATTTTGAACCGTAAAAATATGGATTTTTACAGATTCATTAGGGGATCCTAAAGAGTTTGATAAGGACGGATGATGGGAATGAGGAATGTGTTTCTACACCCAGTTATCCACAAGATGAAGCCGAAGATGAGGAAAGTGTTTCTATATCTAGTTCTTCAGAAGACGATGAAGATAAGCAAGTTCAAGTGGAAACCTTAGAGCCCGAGTGCCTAGTGTGTGGAAGGCCACGTGGCATTAGACCTTGTGTGGTTTGCTTTGTGAGTGGTCAACTGGAGCATTATGCTAGGTGGTGTTCATAGAGGCAGGGAGTTATGCTCGATCTAAGGCTGCGAGCTCTAGGAAGGGTGTAAACTCTATTCAGAACAATAGAGGCTTCATCTTCTGACCCTATACAAGGTATTCTTTTGTGTTTTCCATTTGTTGGAAACCCATTAGGATAATCTTGTTGATGTTATATAAACTGAGTTATTAGTTTGTGTTTAAGTTCAGTAAAGTATAACTAAGGAAAGATGTGATCCTTTCGAGTATGATACCATATCTGATATGTGGTAATAGGGACAAAATTCTTAAAATGGAGGAGAGAAATGTAACACCCTAGAAAACATGTTAGACTTGTATATGGATAAAGAGGTAGCCTAATACCTGCTTAACATGTTTGTTTAATTTTGTGACTTTTTGAGCATGTTATGCCACTTTGCTGTAACATTATTTATGAAAAATAGCTATTATTAGCCACACAAATGGCTTCAACTGCTCAGTTAGTAGAAATAAATGTGGAGACTTTATTTTTAGGTCACAAATGTGTGAACTGTGCTACAGTTAAAATATGAGGATAATCGAAGTTAGTTTGATATTTTTAAGCACACTGGTGTGTGTTTTAATACCAGATTGACTAGTCACAATATGAAAAAATGTAATAATGGTGCAACAAGATTTTTAATGAATCTCAAGATTTATTTTAAGTCTGTTAGAAGTTAGGAACATGGATTCGGTGGAATCTGAGTGTTCTCAGCAGATCGAGATTTTTGGTACCATTTAGTGATTGACTATAAAAAGCCAATTATGACTTCTTCTCTTCATTTTCTCCCACGGCAGAGAAGGGATAAATAGAAACAGAAAAAAAAAAAGAAGGGAAACCATGGGGGAGAAGGAGGAAGGAGAAGGAAAAGCTAAAGGACCAAGGATCAAACTTGAAGAAAGATCCAAGAGTAAGATCAAGGCTTCAAGATCTTCATCTCAACTACAAGAGGTAGGGGTTCTTGATACTTTAAACTTCACTTCTACTCATTTTTCATGTTAGGCTTATTTGAGGTTTAATATGTCAAATTGAGTTCTAGAGGTGTTTGAAGGGTATTTCTTACTTGAATGAGTTTCTTTAGTTGTTTATGACTTGTTCATGGATTGAGTTTGAGTTAAAATCTTAAAACTTGTCATTTGAACCTTTAAATCCCAAAAGTGAGAAAGTTAGGTCATGGATGAGTGATTTGGTCTTTGGATCTAAATTAAAGGTTTTTGATCGTGGTTAATGATTCTTATGTGTTAGTGAAATTGTTAGGGACCTTAAATCACCTAAAAACTAATTTGGAGTGGCCAAAATTCATGAATTGTTCCAATGGAGCAGTACCATGTTCTTCAGAATTCTGCAAAACTAAGTTCTTGCTTGATGTAATCAATTACAAGGTCAATGTAATCGATTACAAAGCCTCTGGAAGTGATGTAATCGGTTACAAGACTAATGTAATCGATGACTAGAGTTCTAGAATTGATGTAATCGATTACAAGGGAAATGTAATTGATTACAAGGATCCTGACTTTGTTGTAATCGATTACAACAAGGGTGTAATGGATTACAAGTCTTCTATTTATAGAAAAACTAAGTTTTTACTTGATGGGATCATTTGTACAAACCTTTTAGGGTGTATTGAGACACTTTTGGGGATATTTCTTGAAAAGACCTTTTAGGGTTTAGTCATTCTAATGTGATAGAATGCCTAGGTTAGTGTTTAGAACCTTTGTTTAACATGAGGTTGACTTGGATTCACTTGTGAAGTGATGGTGTGGGGTTCTAGATACAAAACCATTAGTGTTGAGACACAACTAGTGGTAGTTATTGGAAAGAATAACCACTTACCTTATGTGAAAGACTTTGAGAAGTTAAGACAAGGTGTACTAGAAACAACTAGTTTGGTTTTGTTTGGTGTAGTATACCTATCTTTATGCATAAATTACTCGTTTTGAGTTAAAGTTGAGTTTAAGATGCATAATTGATGCATGCGCTCTTGTTCTTAAAGGTTGAACTTGAGGATATTCTAGAAACATGGGTTGGTTCCTTTATGTGATAAAGTTGAGTCAAGAGTGCATGTTTGCTAGTGATAGTTCTTTCAGTTGGTTAGGGTGAACATTGTGATAGGATTTGGGAAACCCTAGGCATTCTTTGTAAAGTAGAATGCTATAGGTAAACAACTAGAACCTTGAGCAATAGGAGGTTACCTTGTGATTCACTTGTGAAGTGATGAGATAAGGTAATAGGAGTTGTATGCTGAGTGTGCTCGACTAGTAGTATTTGTTGTTATGTATGAGTTGCTTCTTGTGAAGAAGGAAGAACTAGAGATACATAGATGACATTTACTCCCTTGTGAAACAAGGTTGAGATATAAGAAGGACTAGAAATGTGACCTTGCACCTTATGTGATAATGAAGCTTGGTAGGAAGTTTGCTAGTTTTCCTTAGTCACTTGGTTAGGAAGGACTTAGTAATGATTGTTTGTATTTGTGAAATACGTTGCATATCTTCTTTTTAAACTTGTTGTACGCTATTTTCTTATGTATTGTAACCTCACATGATGTGCACAACCATGTGACCTAAGAATGAGGTATTGGATCTGAATTCTTCGTACATGTTTGCTAGTATGGTCATAGTTACCAGCGTATGGGGTTGGTAGTAGTAGTCTTACTTTCGTGAAGGGAACGAGTCCATAAATCATCAAGTAGTGTCAGGGCTTGGAGCCTATCCTACCCAGTATATACAAGGGAACGCGGTTCTTAGGAAATAAGCAAGTAGCATATGTTTTTCTAAAACTTAAAATCTGCATTAACATTGAATCATCATATTATTAGGATCTTGTGTGAGCATAATCACACACCTTATCATTAAGCTTTGCATTTGTTGGGCATTGTATGGGCAGTTGCCTTACTTACTTGTTGGTTGCTTGCTCGATGATATCTCATGATTGTATGAACGATTATTTGATATCATTGATTGTTCAATATTAGTGCGAGATAGGATTTTAGCTTGCCTTGTGAATGTTACATAACGTATGTATACGTTCTTATAGTGTTGAGTAGTGGCTCATTGGTCTGTTGCAGGAATAATCTTATGTGCTTAGTTAATTGTTTGTTGTTAAATAATTAATTGCTAGTTTTGGAATTGCATATATTGAGAAATTGTGATTTCTCACGCCGATTGTGTTTTCAAGTAAATCCAGGTACAGGTAAGGGAAGCAGAAGGAGCAGAAGAACTAGCGTAGTTTATTTTGTTTCTTGTAATAGATATGTTGGATATTTAATTCCTGCTACCTTGAGTTTCTAAAAGTTATGTATTACAGTTTACCTTTGAGAGGTTTATCATGTATATATATAGCTTTTTGTTGTCCAGGCTCTCAATATTTACTCATTGTGTATGAATGATATGAGTTTAGTTAGTGTGTTACATTAGAAGTGACATAACTGGTACTGTGTGCCTTATATATAGTAGATATATCGAGTTTACGGTACTAGGATGTTACAAGATGCACTTCGATTGTGGTGAAGTGCAGCAGAAATCTCAAGAACAAGCCATCCCATTCTACCACAAACCTCAGAGGGAGGGTGGTGAACCATCTTAAGGAAACCTTTTTAAGAGAAAAGGGGAAGCCTTGGCACATGAAAGGGTCATTACCTTTTGCAAACATCATAGTTGAAACCTAAGTGTCCAAGTGTTCCTGGGGGTCCGTCGTATCGTCGTATGCCTCGATATTCGTTGGGTACTTGAATAGCCTAGGGATCTTGAAAGCCATCAATTCATGAGAGAAAGGTTGCCCTTATTAGGCGAAGATGTCTTGCCTCCCAAGTTCCATTGCCCTTGAAATTTCAACATCATGGTTCTCGGGACGCACTGGTTCCATGCGCTGATCGTGTTACCTTTGCGGAATCTAATTTTCATCCTATCATTCTAGCTGGATTGATTTCTCCAGCTCTACCTGGCGTCTACCTTGTTCCCATAATCGTTCGTCTTGACAGTAGATCAAATATGCTATATCTTGATGTAACAGCTAGTGGTGGATGGACTCTACTTGTTGGGAAAGGTTTTTGTCCTCATCTCTGGGGCCTAGGCGTTGTAGCACCGAGACTCGTGGTTCTGTGTTCCTGGGAGGGGCCTCATGTGAGCCAAGTAGTTGTTGGATCGAAATTTGTGACTGGAGGGGGGGAGAGGGATTCTCATTAGAGAGGGAGGCTTCCTCTCCATCCCACCTGGATCCAAGGTAAGCAACAGGTTGGTTACAAGCAGCAAACGCGTGGCTTTGGCTAGTGGCTGGTTTGTTCTGTGCATTGGAGGCACGTTATTGTCTTATGTTAACCATGGTGGTGGGAGTAGGAATTTAACTTTCCCATAAACGACGTCAATGTTTTGAACGAGTTTGAAGGGGTCACCTGAAATAATTTTTGGGGAATGTATAGTAGTGTTTTCCTCCTTGGTGCAGCGGCAATAGTGGCAAAGTTGAGGGTACTGTACCTGTAAAAGGCACTCTGATGCTCAAGTAAGGCTATACAGTAGGAGAGAGTATTTAGGGTTTAGAGAGATACCTGAGTAGTCTATCCTCTTATTTATAGGAGAGCGATGCATAGTTGTTAAGCAAAATAGGAGGGAATTCTAATTTAAATTGCCATTGATGATAGCTATAGCTATTGATGAGGCATGTGATCACTCCTATTTACATAGGATTTACTAAGAGTGATTTTCTCTTTATTGTATAACCATTAATGATGAAATGACACTAACTCATATCGTGATCCATGATGCATGAAATCAGGTTGCTTTTGTTGGCAGATTGTCCCCATAGACTTAGGAGCCAAATCCGATCCATAACAATTATCAAACTTAATAGCATAATCGATGACAACAATTAATAAAATGTCATTCGCTTTTGTTTGATTCATGATGAACACGTAAGACAAGATCAAATAATTTGAAGATTACAGTGTGAGAACCTAGGATCAGGATCCTTTCAATTTTTTTTCCTCTCAAGTAGTCAATTGTAGGAAAGAGAAAGATATAAAGTTATAAAAGAAATTTCACAAGTTTCAATTGGGTCCCATTAATAACTTTTTTTATATTTTTCTCTCTCCTACAATTGATCACTTGAGAGGGGAAAAAATTAAGAGGATCTTGATCCGGTAACCTAGTATAAGGGAGAATACTCTCTATGCGAGAAATATATCCAATCTTCAAAAACTTCAAGATCTCATGGAATAAGGGAGAAGAAGCTCATTTATTATATCTTTACTCTGCAAAAACAAAGATAGTAGTAGCATATACAAATGTAGAAAAAAAAAGGGCCCGTGAATCAATAACAGACTATTAACAATACTCCATTTCTTATAATGCCCCAAAACAATCTTGAAATGGTAAACCTATGTTTCAATTGACAGCCTTGTGACAAACACTACAAGAAATTTACAATTTAGCGAGGGAAGTTTGCGAGGGAAAATTTCCCTTGCAATTCACTCTCTAATTAGCGAGGGAATTGCGAGGGATCAGTGAGGGAAGTCTTCTCCCTCGCTAAATTTGAAAAATAAATTCTACGAGAAAATAACGAAGTAATAGCGAAGGAATTGAGACGAAATTACGAGCGATTTTTTCCCTCTCTAATATTAGCGAGGGAATTGCGAGGGATAATACCCCACGCTAAAAGTAGAGAGGGAATTACAAGGAATAATTTCCCTCACTGAGAGCACAATGTAATTAGTGAGGGAATTGCGAGAGATTTTTTCCCTCGCTAAATGATAAAATTTTAACGAGGGAAAATTCTGTCACAAATCCCTCGCAAAACCTACTTAAACCTAATTACAGAATTCTAAATCCTTCTTTCCCTCTCATTCTCACCCTCTCTATCTCGTGCTCTCCCGCCCCTTCTGCCTCTCACCCTCATCCTCTCTCTCTCGTGCTCTCACCCTCTCCCTCTTTCCCTCTCACTCTCACCCTCTCTCTCTTGTGCTCTCCCGCCCCTTCTGCCTCGACCCTCACCCCTCTCTCTCGTGCTCTCACTCTCACCCTCTTTCCTTCCCACTCTCACCCTCTCTCTCTCGTGCTCTCCCACCCCCTCTGCCTCTCACCCTTACCCCCTCTCTCTCTCGTTCTCTCACCCTCATTCTCTCTCACTCAAAGTCGCAGCCTTTGCCTTTGCCCAAAGCTGTGAAACTCGCGCCATTGTTATGCCAACACGAGCTCGCAGCCTCTGTTCTCTGCTCAGCCGCTGCCTTTGGTCCAAGTCCACGGGTTCCCAAAGAAATTTGGTGAGTCTAACTCTTTTGCAAACTTATTCTTATTATCAATACTTAGTATAGTTTAAGGATTGTTTGCTGCATTTCTCAGCTATCCAACCTGACATTTCTCAACTCTGTTCTCTGCTTTAGTTTTTTTTTTTGAAAAAAAAAATTAATGATGGCTGGATGCATTGCGTTCATTCTGGGTTTCGATGCAATGGGGTTGTGATTTTCGTTATAGATGACATTATCTGTGATTTTTTGCTTTCATATTTTTTGGGGGGGTTATTTTCAGCCTTGGCTTCATTTCTGCCCTTATTGGTTTGCGATGTCTTATCACCTAACACCAACTCCCTTATCACTCCTGGTTGAGCTTCCATTATTCTGGTACCAGTGTGGCTTCTAAAACTCAATTTTGCCAATATGTCTGTGCATTGATTACCCTTCCAAGGTATATGGTTGATTTTTACCTCTCTTCTCCCTGTACTTCCTCCTTCAATCTTCTTATCAGCTGCCTCCCACTTCTATAATCCATCTCTGATGCTTCAAGAGACTTAACCACCCCTAGGGAATCCAATTCCAACTAGACCTTGATGTATCCAAGTCTCTTAGCTAGCTTAACTCCTTCCCACGCACCCTATATCTCAACTATAAAAGCATCAGTCTTCCCCAAATATCTTGTGAAACCCTTTATCCATTGTCCTCAATGGTCACAAATTAGACCACCATGGCCTCCCTCTTCCCCTCCACCTCTGCATGTCCCATCAGTATAAATTTTGACCCAGCCTTCCTCTGGTGGCCTCCACTTGGTCCCTCTACCATTACTTCGTCTTCCATTTCCCCTTGTACTCAAAACAACCTTTCTTTTCTCATAGCAACTAATCCACTGTTCCACTATTCAAAGTCAGATCTGCACCTACTTTTACAGTGAATTTATTATTAGTTATGTCTTTTTTGTTTATTGATTAGTTTTATATCATCAAACTTTTCCTTGATCACTTTGTATTCTAGATTTTTCCTGTGGAATATCACTTCGATAAAATAAACTTGTTATTTGAGTTGAAGTTAAATTTACAAATTATGTAGCTTTGTTTCATGTAGTGTGGTTAATTGTTTTGATTTGGGTTTTTTTTAACACATTTTCTCTTTTCGATTCTTTCTGGTTAAAGCTTCAAAGGAATGAAAATGAAATGCTTGTCAGCTCTTTAGTATACTATTTTTTTATCCTTTTTTACTGTAGACTCCATTATATGTTTGCCTTAATAGTTCTGTACTATGATGTTGTCAGTGGTGTCTTGTTGTGCTTGGCTGCTAATGCTGAATTTTTATTAGGGGCTTGTGAATCACAATTATATAATTTTGGTTGCTTGCTAGAGTTGGAAATTTCTGTAGTTGTGAGTGATGCTAAGTGATGGGTAGTTTTGTAGCTCAGATGGAGGTGTGACTGTGGTCAGATTTGAGCTATGAAAGTGATGAAAAGCATGGGAAAAAATTATGTCTTCACTAATTATATGTAGTTTATACTAGTAGAAGAAAGAGAATGGGAACTTGATAAGGTTGATATTTTTGGTATTTTATATCATCATATGAATTAATTTTTAGGAATTGACATGTTTTTTTATAAATTTAGTGTGTTTTTGTAGGCCATTGGTGAAAATTAAATCAGGTTGCAAAATATAGCCAACAAGCAGATCAATAGAACCTTCGCATTTGACAAGGTTTTGTGCCTTTTGCTATTTTTCTTTTATTATTATTATTATTTTGAGTTTATACTACTTTGGTTATTGTTGCGAAGCTGGTTCCTTGAATTCCTTCAGTTACTGGGCTGTTTTCATGTGTGATTTTACTTTATATTTTCAATTTGAGATCATAAGATAGTTCGTACTTTTTCGTATTATTTCTTTCCTCATCATTTTTGTGTAACCTAATTGCCTCCTTTATGCTTCCATAGTTTTCTACAATTGAACAGAATAAGCAATTTAATAAAAGCAAAAAATGTGTGATATCCACAATTTTAGGAAACTTTATGATATGCTTGTTTGAAAAGATAAAGAACTCCTACCAAAAGGTTGTTGTATTTACATATTGCTCTTTGTTGAGGAGTTTAGACTTCTATGTTCTAAACTGATATTTCTCAAACTTGAGCTTGATATGGCTTTAGCACATGAAACAATGAGGAACCACGTAAGAAACCTTACCCTTATTGTAAGGGCTAGGGACTAGGGAGGGGGGAAGGTTCTTGCTACACAATTTGGTGCTGGTCTCTATAGATGGATAATGGTAAGGGATAGTTTTTGGATTCTGGAGTGTGGAGTTGAAGTGAGTTTAAGGAGAAGAGTGTTACCAAGTGGCTTCCAGTACTCAAGAGGGGGAGGGTGAATTGAGTATAAAAACTTTTTCGCAAAACTCTTTTTAAAATAAAATACAAATATAAACTTGATAAATAAAAGCACGAAGGAATAAGAAAAAGAGAATAAACGGTAAAAGAGCGGCGTAAAATAAATGTGCATAAATTAAATTGCTTAAATTAAAGAGATTAAGGAAAAGAGAAGCGAGTGCACGAGTATTTATCCCGGTTCGACCACTAACCCACTTGTGGTCTACGTCCAGTCCTCGAAAGTCGAGATTTTTCACTAAGTATACAAGCTTCAATAGGTGCTTGCTACAGTTACAAAATAGAGCACTTTTCACACACACAGGACACTATACCCTTGTGCTAAAGTCTCGGCCATGAGGGATACCTCACCCTTATACAAACCTTTGAGGATACCTCACCCTCGATACAAATAATCGAGAAAATAGAGATGAAGAGAAACTCTCAAACAGAGTGTGTAATACAAGTTGAAGTGCTAATGGAGCTCTCACAAGAATATCTTAAAGTTTTTAAGCAAGAAGAGCGTAGGGAAAAGTTTTCACACGAGACGAGTAATCGAAAAAACATTCAATAATGGGTAATGGAAAACGTGACCCAGTGCTTGCTATTTATAGAGAGAATTAGGTTAAGCGGCCGTTGGGTGTAATAAAAGACATTAAACGCCGATTGAAAACAAATTTAAATTGCAATACTGTTTCCATTTTCGTAATGGCGAGGTTCGTGTTTATTCGAATAGCAGCAAGTGACTTATTCGAATAAAGCTCAACGTGAAAAAGCTCATTTGAAAGGGTTATTCGAATAGCAACTTGGTTATTCGAATAACGTATTTAAAACGAAGTTCAGATAGAAACTTTTATTCGAATAACAGATGAGTTATCCGAATAATTCATTTAAAACGAAGTTTCGAAAAAGCTTAGTTATTCGAATAAACGAATGTTTATTCGAATAGCCACTTTGAAAACAGGTTTCTCATGAAGACATTTATTCGAATAGGCAATGTTTTATTCGAATAATTCAAGTTAAAAAACTATTTTGAAATGGATTTTCAAAGATGCTGAGTTCAAAAACAAGTTTTAACTTTCCTTTCAAAAGACAAAGAGATATTAAATGTGAGCTCATACAATAGATCCTAAGTCCTAAAACTAATCAAACATAAACTTGGACTTGGTCTATTACTCATCTTCATTTAATCTTCTCGTTTGTTATCATCAAAACAAGTCTTCAATGGTAAGCATCCAAACACATTCTCCCCCTTTTTGATGATGACAAACTATTAAAGAGACTATCAAAGAGAAAAGCGTTAGTGCATATAATTAAAATTCACAAAAGGTATAAAAGCTTACTCCCCTCTTTAATTATAAGAGGTAATGTATATCGATATGTGCGCAGCTCCCCTTTCAATTTGAATCCAATCTTATTTCAATTTTACCTGTCTTTTCTCAATTAAAGTCAAATGATCAAATAAATATTTCTCCCCTTTTGTCATGAGCAAAAAGGAGGGTAAAAACATAATAAGTCTCATAAACATACTCATGTCATTTAGAACAACAGAAACTTTATTTATGCATTAATAACAGAGACAGATTACAAGCCGAGAAAACAAATTACACAAAGTCAAAAACATAAAAAGCCTAAGAATTATAGTTCCTAAAAGTAAGCATCCTGAGGTGGTGGTGAAGACACTGGTGCGGGCGGGTGAAGCGGATCGGAGGGCAAAGAACCTCACGTTCAACACCTTCTATTCTATCAAACGAGAATAGAGAAGGTATATTCCATGTAAGCTCGGTTATCTGTAAGGTGGCCATGATCTGTTCTAGAGTTACCTGAGTCGGAGCAAGAAGCAGTACATCGCCAGGAGCAAAGCGGGGCAGCGGCAAGGTCAAGCTCATCCTCAAGAACCTCATCTGGGTACACCCGGCCTTCATCGGTTTGGATCATCTTCATCTTTCTTAAGGTGTGAGCTCCAAACACGTTGTGGTGCGTCGTACGATAGCTCGCTCGCCTCTAGGACCTCGAGGGTACTTACCCAACAGGGTAGTGACGAGGAAGCCATAAGGTAGGTCTCGATTTATCCTTGCCCTTGGCCCTCATCATGTGCCTCATGATGAACACAGCCGCTTGACCCGATGGCCATTCTTCGAAACCACAAAGATGAAGACATCTTCCTCGCCGAGATAGGCGTAGTTTCCACCGCGAGGGGCCAGAATGTGAGCATAGGCGTAATGCAGAAGCCTATCTTGGCTTTTCAAAGATTCCACCCTTGAGACCTTTATCAGGAGGGGCCAGGCCAGGCTTCAGCAGGTCTTCAACTGCTTGAAGTTTGTTGAAGTCTTCAAGGAAAGTCGTGTCATCATGTTCAACAAGGGCGCCGGAGAACTGCAGCCCGAACAGCGTCAGCCAGTCCTGCGGTGTGATCATAACCTGCTGATCACAGACCTCAGAAAGAAGATTCTGGCCGTCAAACGCCAGATTGCAGAAGAACATCTTCACCAGAGCTGGATAGATGTTGGTCCGGTGAGAGCAAAGCTGAAGAACTCCTTGGTTTTGCAGTAGAGTTAGGAAGTCGAAGCCGCGGTGCTGCTGGAAGAAGGAAAGATCTAGATACTTGGGTTGAACCAAGTTGCGTTCCCAGAAATGAGAGATGAAGCATGCACGGTACTCATCATTTGAGGAGAGCCTTCGAAGATCAAGCGGGTTGGTGCCTGGAGCATTTTTCGTGCAAGGACGTTTGCTGGAGGATGAAGCCATGGAGGAAGGTGGAGAAGAGGTGAAAAGACGCAGATGGTGAGACGGTTTGAGAGGAAGAAGTGAGAAGTCAGAAAAGAATAGAGAAGATGGAGGGTGAAAGACTTGGGCGCGTAGGGGGTTATTTAAAGAACCCCGTGTTTATTCGAATAAACTGAGGTTTATTCGAATAAACCTATATTTGACACATGAACAGCGCTTGAGAAACTGGAGGGTTTAAAACAGCTAAGGTTTATTCGAATAGAAGAGGATCCATTCGAATAAAATAACTTGGAAAGCCAAACGTGTTGGCTGGCTGGAAAGGTTTTATTCGAATAACTATGGAGTTATTCGAATAGGCAGAGACCCATCAGTCAAAACTGATAAAATGAGGTTCAGGTTATTCGAATAACCTGGGGTCTATTCGAATAAGCAGAGATCAAGACCAGAGCCTGATAAAGAGGGACGCTGGTTATTCGAATAAGAAGGGGCTTATTCGAATAAGCAGAGGGCAGAAGGAGGCACTGATAAACACAGGTTTCTGGTTATTCAAATAACGAGAAGAGCTATTCGAATAAACAGAGACGAGAAGCACACAGTGTAAAGCAAAGGAGTCAGTTTATTCGAATAAACTAAGTTTTATTCGAATAAAGCTAATGTTAAACACATATATTAACGACCAGCAAAGAATTTTATTCGAGTGAAGGCATGCTTATTCGAATAAAACTAACACAGATGCATACGTTTATAACATTTAAAGCATATAATCATGTGAAAACAACCAGCAATCAATCATACAATTTAAACATTAGATTGATCAATTATGCCCAATTCTCCTCGAATATAAAAGAATGCTTCTTTTGCTAAGGGTTTAGTGAAAATATCTGCAAGTTGCATAGATGTTTCAACAAACTCAAGAATGCAATCCCTTTTTTGTACGTGATCTCTGATAAAGTGATGTCTTATCTCTATATGCTTTGTTCTTGAATGCAGTATGGGATTCTTAGAGATATTTATTGCACTAGTGTTATCACATTTTATTGGGATGCGATCAAGCTGAAGACCGTAGTCTAAAAGTTGTTGCTTCATCCATAGGATTTGAGCACAACAACTCCTACCGCAACATATTCAGGCCTCAACAAGAGTGACAAAGCCACACTATTTTGTTTCTTACTATGCCAAGAAACTAAAGAGTTACCAAGCAAGTGGCATGTCCCACTAGTACTTTTTCTGTCCAATTTGCACCCAGTAAAATCAGAGTCAGAATAACCTATTAGGCTACAAGAGGCACCCTTAGGGTACCACAAGCCCATTTGTGAAGTGCCTACTAGGTATTTCATTATACGTTTAACAGCACTTAAGTGAGATTCCTTAGGGTTTGCCTGATATCTCGCACACATGCATACACTAAACATAATATCGGGCCTACTAGCAATAAGATAAAGGAGAGATCCAATCATACCTCTATATTTCGTTATTTCTACTGATTTACCTCCTTCATCTTTATCCAAGTAGCAAGACGTGCCCATCGGAGTGGCCATGTGTTTAGCGTTTTCCATATCGAATCTTTTGATCAACTCCTTGCAATTTGATTTGACTTATGAAAGTCCCTTCGTCCGTTTGTTTGATTTGAAGTCCGAGGAAGAAGTTCAATTCTCCCATCATTGACATTTCAAATTCATTCTGCATTGACTTAGCAAAATCCTTGCAAAGGGATTCATTAGTAGCACCAAATATAATATCATCCACATAAACTTGCACAAGAAGAATGTCATGCTTTTTATTTTTAATAAAAAGGGTAGTATCGACTTTTCCTCTTGAAAAACCATTTTCCAAAAGAAACTTACTTAACCTTTCATACCAAGCTCTAGGAGCTTGCTTTAAGCCATATAAAGCCTTTTTAAGTTTGAAAACATGGTTGGGTAGTTTATGATTTTCAAAACCTGGAGGTTGTTCAACGTATACCTCCTCTTGAATAAAACCATTTAAAAAAGCACTCTTGACATCCATTTGATATAATTTGAAATTCATGATGCAAGCATAAGCAAGTAACATCCTAATAGCTTCTAATCTAGCTACAGGTGCATAGGTTTCTTCATAATCTATCCCTTCCTTGATTATATCCTTTAGCAACCAATCTAGCTTTGTTCCTAGTTATTAACCCATTTTCATCAAGTTTGTTTCTAAAAACCCATTTAGTTCCAATTATGGGGTGATTATTAGGTCTAGCAACTAATTCCCAAACTTGATTTCTTTCAAACTGATTTAATTCCTCATGCATAGCCAAGATCCAATGTTCATCATCAAAAGCTTCATTTAAATCCTTAGGTTCAGTTTGAGAGACAAAAGCTAAGTGATTACAAGTATTTCTAACGGAGTTACGAGTACTAACACCTTTAGATACATCACCGATGATCTGATCAAGAGAGTGATATTTTGAAGTCCGCCATTCTTTGGGAAGTTCCAAAGCTTGCGAATCTTCGTGTCTTTGTTTATCCTCTTGCTCCTTGATTTCTTTTTCTTTGCTATCCAAGTGAATTTCCGCTAAGACTTCTGCAACATCATCAATAGCAAGATCCTTTCTCGATCCACTTGGGTCAGTTTCATCAAAAGCAACATGAATAGATTCTTCAACGGTCATAGTTCTTTTATTATATATATGAAAAGCTTTACTATGATTTGAATAGCCAAGAAAAATATCTTCATCAGACTTAGCATCAAACTTGCCTAAATTATCTTTTCCATTGTTTAAAACAAAACATTTGCAACCAAAAACATGAAAGTGTGAGACATTAGGCTTTCTTCCCTTATACAATTCATATGGGGTTTTCTTTAAAATAGGCCTTATAAGGGCCTGGTTCATTACATAACAAGTTTGTATTTACAAAGATCTCTTAAAAGTATTTAGGAAGAAGCAACCTCATTAAGCATAGTTCTCGCCATTTCTTCTAAAGAACGGTTTTTCCTTTCTACAACTCCGTTTTGTTGCGGAGTTCTAGGGGCAGAGAAATTATGATTAATGCCATGTTCATCACAGTAATTTTCAAAAACATTGTTTTCAAATTTGCCACCATGATCGCTTCTTATAGAAGAAATTTGAAAACCTTTTTCATTTTGAATAATTTTGGCAAGTCTTTTAAAAGCTAGAAATGCATCATTTTTATTTGCAAGAAATAAAGTCCATGTAAACCTAGAAAAATCATCCACAATCACTAAAGCATAGTAATTCCCACCAAAGCTCATAGTTCTAGAAGGTCCAAACAGATCCATGTGCAAAAGTTGTAAAGGTCTAGTGGTAGAAACTATATTTTTCGCTTTAAAAGAGACCTTTATTTGTTTACCCTTTTGACATGCATCACATAATTTATCTTTTATAAAATTAAGCTTGGGTAGTCCAATTACTAGCTCTTTAGAGACCAACTTTTTTAAGTGATCCATGTGAATGTGTGCAATTCTCCTGTGCCATAACCATGAATCATCATTTTTGCTTAAAAGGCATTTCGCATCATTTGAAGATATATCATCCAGGCTAATCATATAGATGTTATTAACTCTCTGACCAATGAATTTAACATGCTTATCATTTTTATCTTCAATTATGCAACAGTTTGAATCAAATATTACCTATTTCCTTTATCACATAATTGGCTGATACTAAGCAAGTTATGTTTCAAACCTTCAACAAGTAGCACATTTTCAATAGAGGAGTTAGGGTTCTTACCGACTTTGCCGATTCCAAGAATTTTACCCTTGTTGTTATCGCCATAAGTGACGTGTCCATGATTCTTGGGAATAAGCATTGTGAACTTTGAGTCGTCCCAGTCATGTGCTTGGAGCAAAATTGTCGAGATACCAATTTGAACTCCTGGCTTTCAAGCACACCTACAACACAAGTTTAGGTTTTAACTTTTGGTACCCAAATTTTCTTGGGTCCTTGTGTGTCAGTTTTGGGTATGGTACCCTTGGGAACCCAAACCATTTTTATTCCAACTTTAGTATTTATGTTTTTCCTTGCATTACATGTTGAAGCACTATGTCCTCTTCTTCCACAATAAAAACATTTAATAAAAGGACTACTTGAAACACTAGAATGCACAAAGAAATTTTTATAGAGTTTTTGTTGATTTTTCGGGTTATAACCTATCCCGGCCTTTTGAAAAACTACTCTTTGTCTTCCTAATAAAATATTTAGGTTATCCCTTCCAAAAGTGAATTTAGAAAGAGTGTTTTTTAAATCCTCTATTTCTTTTTCAAGTATATGACATGAAGAACAAGATGAAGAAGTAGAAGCATGTGAGGAATGATTTGTGCAAGCATCAATGATCCCTAAAGTTTCGTTTTCAATTTTTAATTCTTCTATTTCTTTATTTAAAACAAGAATTTTATTTTCTAAAGAAGAAATAATTTTTGTGAGTTTTAGAGATTCTACATGTAGTTCTTCAAAAGCATCTTGTAACTCATCATACGAGGGTAATAAAGAAGTAGTATTAGAACTTACCTCGTTTTCACTTTCTTCTTCATCTCCTTTTGCCATTAGACACAACTGAGCTTCTTCGCTATCTGAGTTGTCAATTGAGTCTATGTCGTTTCATCCCACGCTATGTAGGCTTTTCTTCCTTTTCTATCCTTGAAGGGCTTCTTTTCGAATTTCTCCTTCTTCTTTTGATAAACTGGGCACTCCATTTTCATGTGTCCAGGTTTCCCACATTCATAGCAAGTTGGAGTAGATGAAGCTCCTTCGCCTTTAAAGTGTGTCTTTTTCGGAGGGAAGGGAGGTCTCCTTTGCGTTCCCTTTTTCCTGAGAAATTTACCAAATTTTTTAACTAATAAACTAAAATTTTCTTCACTTACCTCAATGTTCTCCGAGCCTTCTTCATTTTCTTCATCATCGTTGTCGAATGTTGATGAAGTGGCTTTAAGAGCTATCCCCTTTTTCTTTTTATCATTCTCTTCACTTTGATTCATGCCTTTCGCTCAAGTTCGTGCTCATGAAGTTTTCCAAAGAGAGTAGCCAAAGTCATTATAGACAAATCCCCGATTACGATATGGTCATTTGTTACCTTGGGTTGCCAAATCTGCTAAGACATCTCAACACTTTGTTAATCAAATCTTCATTAGAAAAACTTTTACCTAAAGATGCAAGATGATTAACTATGTGGGTGAACCTCTTTTGCATTTCCTGAATGCTTTCTCCTTGTTCATTCTAAAAAGTTCATATTCGCGAGTTAGAGAATTTATTCTCGACCTCTTAACTTCACTAGTACCCTCATGGGTAACTTGTAAAGTATCCCACATTTCTTTAGCAGTTTTACAATTTGAAATTCTAAAAAGCTCATCATAACCCAAAGCAGTAGTAATAATATTTTTGGCTTTTAAATTAAATTGAACTTTTCGTTTGTCTTCATCAGACCATTTATTTCGAGGTGTTTCGGTCCTTACACCATCGATCTCATGTGTGGGTATAAAAGCGCCGTTTTCAACAGCATCCCAAACATCTAGATCAATAGCTTCGATGAAGATTTTCATTCTTTCCTTCCAATATGCGTAACTATCCCCATTGAAAAAGGGTGGTCGGTTTATGGAGGATCCTTCGAAAAACCATTTGAAGAAGCCAATACTCTTGAAGCTGCTAAGTTCTTTATACAAGAGTCTAGCTTCGATACCACTTGTTACCAAGTGGCTTCCAATACTCAAGAGGGGTGAATTGAGTATAAAAACTTTTTCGCAAAACTCTTTTTAAAATAAAATACAAATATAAACTTGATAAATAAAAGCACGTAAGGAATAAGAAAAAGAGAATAAACAAAAGAAAGAGCGTAAAATAAATGTGCAAGAAATTAAATTGCTTAAATTAAAGAGATTAAGGAAAAGAGAAGCGAGCACGATATTTATCCTGGTTCGACCACTAACCCACTTGTGGTCTACGTCCAGTCCTCGAAAGTCGAGATTTTTCACTAAGTATACAAGCTTCAATAGGTGCTTGCTACCGTTACAAAATAGAGCACTTTTCACACACAGGGACACTATACCCTTGTGCTAAAGTCTCAGCCTGCAGGGATACCTCACCCTTATACAAACCTTTGAGGATACCTCACCCTCGATACAAATAATCAGAAAATAGAGATGAAGAGAAACTCTCAAACAGAGTGTGTAATACAAGTTGAAGTGCTAATGGAGCTCTCACAGTAATATCTTAAAGTTTTTAAGCAAGAAGAGCGTAGGGAAAAGTTTTCACACATACAGAGTAATCGAAAAAACATTCGAAATAATGGGTAATGGAAAACGTGACCCAGGCTTGCTATTTATAGAGAGAATTAGGTTAAGCAGCCGTTGGGTGTAATAAAAGACATTAAACGCTGATTGAAAACAAATTTAAATTCTGTCTGTTTCCATTTTCGTAAACTGAAGGTTCGTGTTTATTCGAATAGGCAGCAACTTATTCGAATAAAGCTCAACGTGAAAAAGCTCATTTGAAAGGGTTATTCGAATAGCAACTTGGTTATTCGAATAACGTATTTAAAACGAAGTTCAGATAGAAACTTTTATTCGAATAACAGATGAGTTATCCGAATAATTCATTTAAAACGAAGTTTCTGAAAAGCTTAGTTATTCGAATAAACGAATGTTTATTCGAATAGCCACTTTGAAAACAGGTTTCTCATGAAGACATTTATTCGAATAGGCAATGTTTTATTCGAATAATTCAAGTTAAAAAACTATTTTGAAATGGATTTTCAAAGATGCTGAGTTCAAAAACAAGTTTTAACTTTTCTTTCAAAAGACAAAGAGATATTAAATGTGAACTCCGTACAATAGATCCTAAGTCCTAAAACTAATCAAACATAAACTTGGACTTGGTCTATTACTCATCTTCATTTAATCTTCTCGTTTGTTATCATCAAAACAAGTCTTCAATGGTAAGCATCCAAACACAAAGAGAGTTTATATAGACTCTATCTATTTCATTAATAAAAAGAGATTGAGAAGCTTGGGAAAAAAATAATGTTTTTGGAGAGTGGATGATCCGTTTCTCCTTTAGGAATGCAAACATGTGGTTGCGTAGAGGAGAAGTAGAGTGCAACATTCTGGAGCTTTTACCTTACTTTGCATTAGATGCTTGTTGAGCTTAAGTCTACATAATCTTAGCCGTGGTGAACACATGAGAAAGTAAGAAACCCATGTCGTAAAAGAAAGTAATTTTTTTTGGTAAGTTAAAAGACAGTAATTTCCCTCAAAACAACCAGCAAATAGAATTTGCAAACTTGAAAGTTGCAATATCTTTTTTATTTTTTTACTCAGATTGAAGTATATTCTTTTTTTACCAATTTTGAAGGTGACTTGGATCAGTAATTTCTATCGCAAAGGTTGGAAGGCACCTTAAAAGTGATACAAATCCATTTAGTGGTAGCAAGAATATAGAATAAAGTAATGTTCCTAATCCTAAGCATGCTTACCATACCGATCAAGTTAATAATATGTTTTTTATTTGAACAAAATATTTTCTGTTTGCTAAGTCAAATAACATAGCTAAATTTTATTCTGTTCCTGAACTCCATGTTCTGAGCTACCAGCTATTTATTTTTCTGTGTTGGATTTATGGTATATATAGCCTAATATGTTGATACCACCAATTTTTTATGAAAATGTTGTGTAAGTGAAACTTTCTTCCTTCTGTAAAATATGTTATTTAACAAGAATATGTACTAATCTTCTTATCTTATGACGTCCCTCTTGCTAGTTCACCTATTCTTTTTTTGGTTTTAAGTTTTATTTTATTTGAAGCTTGCCTTGTTTTTGGGCATACAGAAGTGCCTTTGACAGTGTTTTCTTCTCTTCTTTTCATATTAATCATAAGATTTATCTGGAATGTGATGCGTTCTTAAATGTTATTGTCTTTCCCATATCTTAGAATATATTTTTTGTGGGTTAATAAAACATAAAAGATTCGAGGATGAATGTCATGCAGCAAGTTACCAATGTTAGAAACAAAAACCTACTAATTATAATTTACACATGATACATACGTGATGACCCTGCATAGTGCAGGGGAGTTCCAGAATGAGGTTGAGGCTGGACTAGGAATTAGGAAGCAGTATGTTGTTCCATACATAAAAACTAGAAAATTCTAGACGTAGTATATTCTTCCTATACATTCTCCTGATGTCCTTTGTCCTCTTTATTAATATTCAAGGCAATGCAATAGACACATCGATCGGATATAGCCTTGCTAAAGAGTGCATGGGTTTGTGATGCTTTAAAGCTTGTTCAACCCTTAGGGAACCAACTCTAAATTTAACCCTTAGGAAACCAATCTCTAGCCAGTAGGTCCTACGACACTCAACTCTTGCCAACTAAGTTCTATGGCACTCAACTTTAGCCACTAGGCCCTATGGCACTCAACTTTAACTATTAAAGGAGTTACTAGTATGTCTAGGATTCAAACCATCCTAAAATACCTTCAAAACTTGCCTAAAAAGGCTGATTTTCAAGATTACACCAAATGGGTATCTTAACTCATAAAATTCTGAAATTGTATGGGAAGATAGCTCTCTCTTATATCTTTCCAATGCCGCAAACCTCACCTCATTTGGCTAAGTGTATATAAAGTTATGCGACATTTTGCAGAAGCAAAAATAGAGGATTTATTGGTTCACCTGTTTCTGCCCTGACTTAAAACTGTAACTGGGAAGAAACTACACATAGGAAAATTCTAAAATTTTGCAAGAAAGAAGCCCTACATGTTAGCTTCAAAATGCCACTAGTTTCACGTAAAATGGACATCGGAGCAGGAAGTTATGCAATCTGGTTTACTGGCTGCCAGAATGCATTTTCTGCAGAATCCAACTCTGATTCAAACAGAAACTGGTGTAAATTGGCTGTGTAAAAAATTCTAAAATTTTTACCACACGTAGCCCTATGTCTTAGCTTTAAAAAATCATGTCATTCCGATGTCTGTAGCTCAAGTTATGCGACAAACATCACCAGCTGTCAGGATAACTCATTTTTCTGGTTTAAGGGAGTCTTTGCTGGTTTTCTGCATAATGTTGCATAAAACAACTAAAAATCACATTCCCAAACCTCCCCAAATGTTTTCCGCCTCTAAGCATACTTAGCTCTCTAACCGATTACAACTCTTCAATAATCAGTTAAAGTCCCTAATAATCTATTTTCTAAAGATGTCTAACTCTAGGTTCGACCCGTAGGGAACCAACTCTAGGTTCGACCTCACTTGCTTGAGGCAACCAACTTAATAGGTTCGACCTCACTTGCTTGAGAGAACCAACTCACTAGGGTCAACCTCACTTACTTGAGAGAACCAACTCACTAAGGACAATCTCACTTGCCTCAAGGAACCAATTCACTCTTGCTACTACCCCACTTCAACTCAACTTATTGAGAGAGTAAATTATTTACCACAAAACTTGCCTATCTAACTCAACTTTAACTATTAAAGGAGTTACTAGTATTTTTAGGATTCAAACTATCCTAAAATACCTCCAAAACTTGCCTAAAAAGGCTGATTTTCAAGATTGCACCAAATGTGTATCTTAACTCATAAAATTTTGAAATTTTATGGGAAGATGGCTCTCTCTTATATCTTTCTAATGCCACAAACCTCACCTCATTTGGATAAGCGTATCTAAAGTTATGCGACATTTTTCAGAAGCAAAAATAGAGGATTTACTAGTTCACCCATTTCTGCCCTGACTTTAAACTGAAACTGGGAACAAAATACACACAGGAAAATTCTGAAATTTTGTAGGCAAAAAGCCTTACATGTTAGATTTAAAATTCCACTAGTTTCATGTGAAACGAACACCAGAGCAGGAAGTTATGCAATCTGGTTTACTGGCTACTAGAATGCATTTTCTGCAAAATCTGCCTTGGATTCAAACTGAAACTGGTACTGTTTGGCTTAGTGTAAAATTCTAAAATTTTTACCACATGTAGCCCTATATCTTAGCTTTAAAATGCCATAAGAATCAGGTCAATCTGATATCTATAGCTCAAGTTATGCGAAAAACACCACAGACTGGTGCTGTCCTGATTCTGCAAATTCGAGTATTGCATAATCTTGGTTTCTAACCAAGTTCTAATCCTCAAATCATGGATTCTAAGTGTTTTCCAACCCTAATCATGGTCTCTAATCATGTTAGGATCATTAACACTAATTCAACTCATCAATGATGGATTTAAACTCAAACTTCCAACTAAACCCTACTTTTTTCCAACTAACCATTAAAAAGGAAACTATGGATAGAATCTGGGCTCTAATCCATCAACTAACTAGTATCTAACTCATTAAACTTAGATTTTGATCAAAGTCAATCACTTACAACCTAATTCTCATTTTTCTCCAATCCATTTCCAAGATTCTCTATCAGTTTGAGCCATAAATGACTATCTAATACTTATTAGACAAAAATTATCCTAACTTAATTCTTGGAAGTAAGAATCAAGCTAAGAGCTAGGATTTTTCTCTCCAAATCCAGTTTTCCATTCCAAAATCTCTAACCCCCATTCAAAAGAACAAATACGGAAAAAAAAAAATCTCCTACCTGTAGGTGATGACCAACCTTGGAGCCTTGCTCTTCTTCTTTTCCTCTTCCCTTCGTTTCTTCTCCTTTCTCTCTTTCTCCCTTTGTTTCTCTCTTTCTGTTCTATTCTATTCTTTTCTTTTGTTTTTTGTCAGGTCGTGGGTTAAGGGGAAATCCGGAACTTAAGTTCCAGTGTTAGAACTTTTATATGCTAAGAACACTTGAATTATACTAATTCAAGTTTTTCAACTTCCCAACAACTTTAAAATAAATACTAGGATTTATTTAAATTGCTAGTTCACTTTTATTCTCATTTTTCATATCTGTTTCTAGTCAATCGGTATTAAAATACACAACCAGTATACTTAAAAATACCTAACCGACTCCGATTCTTCTCAAATTTTGACTGTATCTTACTTAACTCATTTGTGACCTAAAAATAATTTCTCTATACTTGTTTCTCTCAACTTAGCCTTTAAAGCTATTTCCTAAGTCATTTTAAGCTACTTTTCAACTTCTGTGTTCACAAAACTGAACTGACATGTTAAGCAAGTACTAGAATACCTTTGTAACCCGCTTACAAGCCTAACATGATACTGAGGGTGTTACACACTACTTCACCACATCAGAACAACTTGGTTCATTTCTTCATCAGGGGACTGAAATTCACGAATCAGAATGATCATGACTTCCTTAGTATAGCAACTGGCAATAGGGCTTCCAATTCCTTACACACTGCTTCACCTTCTCAATCTATTGCATAATCTTAATCCTAGTGTGCCGAGCTTGCCATGATTTCTTACTCTTATAAACAACATTCAAGAAGGGTAAGAGTGCAGGTATACCAAGAGCAGAGGCAACAACACTGAAAGCTCTAGCAGTAGTGTTCTTAACATATTCATCAATGTTGTCTATGTCAGGCTGCATAGTAGCAATTATTGTGGTCAGTGAAAACTTATATTTTATTTATGCTTTTCTCTCTTATGAGGTACATTTAGGACTATCTAAATATGACATCAAATCTTAGATGTTGAAAATAAAAGTTATGAATTTCTAACGAATTATGTGTTAAGAATATTGGTTTGATTTAACTTTTGATTGTGCTTTAACATATGCTTAAAGTTTTATTTTCTTATTTGAGTGAAGATTTGAACAAAACCTTAGTTTCCCGTTTGAGATTCAATATGAATGAGCACACACACTTATTGTTCGTATTGCTCATTGTATTGAATCTTGAATTGTCCAAGTGAGACAATTTGGTAAGAAATTTTTCCTTCACTTGGTTAATAGTTATTATTTAAATCTCATATATTATACTTATTGAAATTTCGGTCTGCTACATTTCCTTTTGTTCTCTGGGTGTATACTTAAATGCGGTAGATCTCATTGCGTTATAGTCATGCACTTGGAGACCAATGAGAAATGCTGCCGAAATTTCATCAATTATAAAATATGAGATTTAAGGAATAACTATTAACTAAGTGTTGAAAAAGTTTCTTATCGAATGGGATAGGACCATACCATGTTAAGAAGGATCAGTTGATATAAGGATTTGTATTAATGTGCTAAACTAATTTCAGCAATCATGAGACCCGATCGAAGTTGGATGTTACGAAGAAATGATCCTATTGGCAATGTAAGTGAAGAATTCAAGGATGGAGTTGATGATTTCATTAGGGTTGCTCAAGTAGACCCGACAGTTAGTGATGCATTAAATTGCATCCTTTGTCCATGTGCTAGATGTAAGAATCGTGCTTGGAGGGAGGTATTTGGGGAAGAACAACATTTGTATAAGTACAAATTTGTGGATGGTTATGTAAATTAGACCATTCATGGTGAGGACATATGGGGAGGTAGCGGCTCAACATCCATTGTCCATGATGATGAAGTGGTGCTTAGGAATCCATACGTGAATATGGTTATGAATGCCGCAGGTGATAGATTAAATCTAGAGGCTCAAGATTTAGAAGAGGATCCAAATGCGTCAGCTGCAAAGTTTTATGACTTGCTAAGAGACGCTGACGAACCTTTATGAGATGGTTGCCATAAGCACACGAAATTGTCAGTTGTAACTCAACTTTTGAACTTGAAGTCAGAGTTTAACATGAGTGAGAGTTGTTATGATAGAATGATTGTCATAATTAAGAGCATGCTTCTAGAGCCTGAAAGGTTACCCGAAAACTTCTACAAATCGAAGAGAATGGTTCGTGAGTTGGGATTAGGATATAAGAAGATTTTAGCGTGTCTTAATCAGTACATGTTGTATTACAAAGAATATAGTGACAAGAGACTCTACTCAGTTTGCTTAGTATGTGGATACCCACGATTCAAACCGAAGGTGGGACGTTCATCGAATGAGAAAGATGTGCCGCACTCAGTGTTGCAATATTTTCCCATTATGCCAAGACTCCAACGTCTGTTTATGTCCAAAAACACTGCACAGTATATGACTTGGCATGCGGATGGAGTGCGTCATGATGAATCAGTGATCAGGCATCCAGCTGATGCTGAGGCTTGGAAACGATTTGACACTACCCATCCTACATTTGTCCTAGACGCTCGAAATGTTAGGCTTGGCCTGTGTATAGATAGTTTTAATTCATTCAGCGGTTCAGCCACACCATATTCATGTTGGCCTGTTTTTGTCACACCGTACAATCTACCTCTAAGTATGTGTATGAGAAGGGAATACATATTCCTCACTCTTATGATTCTTGGACCAAAGTCACCTGGTAAAAGTTTAGTTGTCTATCTTAGACCCCTAATTGACGATCTGAAGATATTGTGGGATGATGGGGTGTAAACTTATGATGCCTGAAAGAAGTAAAATTTCGATATGAAAGCGGTTTTGTTGTGGACAATAAGTGACTTTTCAGCCTATGAAATGCTGTCTGGGTGGAGCACTCAAGGAAAACTTTCTTGTCCACTTTGTATGAATCACAGTAAGTCATTTGTGTTGAAGCATGGTAGGAAATGTTGTTGGTTTGATTGTCATCGCCAATTTTTGCCCTTTGATCATCCATTTCGCCATGATCGAAACTCTTTTAAGAGAACAACAGTGAAAAAATTGAATCCACCGCAATGGTTGAGTAGGACAGATGTCTTGAATAGAGTGACTCAACTTAAGGAAATCATTTTCGACTTGACTTCAGGTAAACAAAAACAAGATGGCTTTGGTATACACCACAATTGGGTGAAGAAGAGCATATTCTGAGAATTGCCTTATTGGTCCACTAATCTAATACGACATAATTTAGATGTTATGCATGTCGAGAAGAATGTGTTTGATAATATCTTCAACACTGTCATGGACATAAAGGGCAAGACAAAAGACAATGCAAATGCAAGAGAAGATTTGAAGATAATATGCAAACGTCCTACCTTGGAGCTAATAGTTGACAATGGCAAGTGTAAAAAACCAAAGGCGACGTATGTCTTGGATGCCAATAAAAGAAGGATGGTGTGTGAGTGGATAAAACAGTTGAAATTTCCTGATGGGTATGCGTCGAATATCGCATGTTGCATCAATGTAGACGGCGGGAAGATATATGGAATGAAAAGTCACGATTGTCATGTTTTTATGCAAAGGTTAATTCCTTTGACATTTCGTGATATCTTGCCAAAGCCTATATGGGGACCGTTAATAGAACTAAGCTTGTTCTTTAAAGAAGTTTGTGCAACTGAAATTCGTGCTTCCACCATGGAGAGTGCAGAGCTTTCTATCATTGAAATAATTTGCAAGTTAGAGAAGATTTTTTCTCCAGCATTCTTTGACGTGATGGAACATCTAGTCGTGCATCTCCCTTATGAAGCTAAGGTTGGAGGACTAGTGCATTACAGGTGGATGTACCCCTTTGAGAGGTGTATATTGTACTTGAAAAGAAAGGTCCGAAATAAGGCGAAAGTTGAAGGATCTATTTGTGAAGCGTATATTTTAGAAGAAATTTCCAATTTTGCTTTCATGTATTTTGATCCCCACCTACAGACTAAGCGCACTCAAGTTCCTCGGAATGACGACGATAGGGAAGATACAATTAATGAACAGTTGTCTATTTTTAAACATCCATGTCGTCCTGTTGGGAGAGGTCGAAATAGATTCTTGACGGATGTGGAACTTCAGATTGCTGAGACATATGTGCTTGTAAATTGTGAAAAAGTAGAACCTTATCTCCAGTAAGTTTACTCTCTATCTAATGAATTTGTTATTAATGTGCTAAATTTATGCTAAATATTAATTATTGTATTGATTAGACAATTCGAGGATTCGTTAAGGGATACAGATCCCAATATCACTGATGATCAAATATTGGAAGCTCGAGATAAGGACTTCAGTAGGTGGCTAAAACATCTAGTGAGTCCTTTTATCCATAATAGTGATTTATCATATTAAATTCAATGTGCATTATACTAGATGTTACAACTATCTACCATCTATGTAATGATACAGGTTAATATAGGCCAAGTTGAGGATCAAATGATACGAGAGATAAGTTACGGTTCATCCAAGTCCGTGACTTCTTACTGTGGCTTGATAGTTAATGGGTACAGATTT
Organism: Ormosia semicastrata; assembly: GCA_029884595.1. Classification (NCBI taxonomy): domain Eukaryota; kingdom Viridiplantae; phylum Streptophyta; class Magnoliopsida; order Fabales; family Fabaceae; genus Ormosia; species Ormosia semicastrata. The sequence goes on along the minus strand of JAQQTO010000053.1, from coordinate 27,624,963 downwards.
CATACTAAGGTGTACGGACAAAATAAAGCTACCATGAATAATGGCGTATGTTTTAGAGGTAGTATATATGGTGAGAATGACTTCGATTATTATGGCATCATTGAGGATATATTGGAATTGCCATATGTAAGAAATCAGAACAAAGTATTTCTTTTACAATGTCATTGGTTTGACCCGATAAATGGAGTCAATGTTGATGAGAGATATGGGTTAGTTGACATCAAGCATAAATCAAGACTTCACTCAAATGAGCCGTTCGTCTTAGCCGAACAAGCACAACAAGTGTACTATACAAGATACCCACAAAGCGGGAATAGAGCTAATGGTGAATGGTGGGCAGCTTGCAAGGTTAGAGCAAAACTCTTCATGGCTGAGACATTGAATGAGGAAGGTGATGAATTGAATGACTTAACTGCCACTGATTATTACCAAGATGATGGATCCCTTGGAACACACAATCTTGTGATAGATAATGAAGCAGTCTCCTTATTTGATGCACATGCCCAAATGGAAGAAGTGAACATACGTGATATACATTATCCAATGGATGATCTGGTTGATGATGAGTTCATTGATGACAATGAAAATAATGAAATTAATGAATTCTCAGATGAAGATGAGGAATCTTTTGCTTCAAACTCAAGTAGTTAAAATTGAAGCTTGTTCAATAAATTTCATTAATGGTATTTACACTAAAATATCATTATTATATTTTAAGGTTTTTATTGACATATAGTTTCTTTACTCGTCATGTTTCCTTATGCAGATATCCATCATGACCATTAGAGGTAGTGGTAATGGACGCAGTCGAGGGAGAGGCCGTAATGTTGCATCTACCTATGATTCTCCACCAGTACAGCATTCTTAGCCTTCTCCAGGTATACCTGTGGGATAATCTTTTTAATTATTATTATCTCGTGGTTATATATATGTGTTTTTTTTATGTATAATTATATTAGGTGCAACTTTAGCTACTGGCCCATCGACTAGTGTAGGCCTACCAGCGTCTAGTCCATTGACCATTGGAGGCGCATCAGCTTCTGTCCCACCCCTTACTGACCCAGCGATTTCTATGCCACCCCCTGCTAACCTAGCCACTAGCGGCCCGAATGTGGTGCCTTCATGTGGAGAATCCAATGTAGAAACAGATAGCAGGGAACTTATATATGTGGCACCTGTCCCTGAACCGTAAGTACTAGTGATATATCATCTTTTATTACATGTATTTACTTTCAGATAACCAACATTATCTTATTTACTTACAGGAGGAGGTTTCTACCGTCGAGGGTGACACGTGACATTATGTACAATGTCATGACACGGATGCTGCTTCCTAGCTAGTACGTGGCGAGGTTATCCAGCTGAGATGAAGGAAATACTATTTACCGACTTCATGGTAAGTAATTATGTTTATAGAATTATATATTATACATTTATTGAAAAATAAATATTCTTCAATAATCCTTTGTGTAGGCTAAGCATCAGTTCACATCTGGTGCTGATCGCAGCATGGCGAGAACTGTCTGGGAACAGACTATCTTGGACCGTTATCTAGACCATTTGAACAAAGCACGAGATAAGGCCTTTGAGAAGGCAAATTCAAACAACTTGGCTGATATTAAGGGTCATGGGCCCAGAGGAATGAGGACGGAAGTGTGGGATGGCCTGGTCGACATTTGGCTGACAGATAAATGGATGACGAGGTCTGTAGCTGCCCGAAGGAACAGGGCAGCCATGCCTGATGCCTTGAAGCATACAGGCGGGTCGATAAGCTTTGGTCAACACAAGAGCAAGATGGTAATATAACTTCCTCATTTAAAGTTTTAATGATAAGCATCTGTGTATGAACATGTTGTAATTACTTGAGTTTTTTGCCTATCTTAAGTATGACATAGTATTTTAGAGGGATTGTCTTACTTTTGATATATGTTTATTATATAATATTCATCGATATGGGATTACAGGAGGCAGAGTTAAAACATCCAGTTTCTTACAGAGATCTATATGCAAAAGTTCATAAGAAGAAAGACGGAAGCTATGTTTCTGAGCGCTCGAGGAATTTTATTGTAAGTGTCTTGTTCCTATTCAAAAGTCATATATATTTTAGGATGTTTTTTTTTTGTTAATATTTTTATTGTTTTGTTATTTTTAGGAGTCATATGACACTGCAATGACAGAAAAATATGGAGAAAACTCTTCCTCTCACCCTATGGTTGACCCAGAGGTCTGGTTGGATACGACGGGTCCCAATAAGAAGGGATGTGTGCATGGCACAGGTAACAGCTTGCACATTGGTAATAACACCAGACCAGCTTCATCCTCCTCGGTTGCGGGTCATTCCCACTCTACACCGTTGACACAAGACAAATCAAGCTGTAAACACAGCAGTGGCAGCAACGATGACTTTGTCTGTCCAGAGTCAACTTGTCCCTATGTTGGCGCCCTTCCAATCGTTCCTATCTACGATTGGATCAACAAATGTTGCTCCACAACCACCATCGCAAGATTTAGGCAGGGAGGGTCGAGAAGAAGAGGAAGAGGAAGACGAAGATAACTTAGATTGATTGTCAAATTTGTATAACTTTTAACTATATTGATTGATTATTTGTATAATAACTTTTAACTATATTATTGGATTATTATTTTGTACAAGTTTTTTGTTGTAGCATTTTACAATTGTTTGTTGTTGGATTTTCGTTTGCTGGATTTCTGTTTGCTGGATTGTGGATTGATATGCAGGTTTTGGGAAAGTTATATATACAAATAGGTTATTAAAAAAACCTAGCTCGTTAGCAAGGGATTAGCGACAGAAGCTCACATTGTAAATAGCGAGGGATTAGCGAGGAAATAACGAGAGACTAATTAGCGAGGTTTTAGCGAGGAAATAGCGAGGGATTAATTAGCGAGGCATTAGCGAGGAAATAGCGAGGAAATGGCGAGTGAATAATACAAGCCATTAGCGAGTGATTAGAGAAAGATTAGCGAGGGAAATTAGAGAGGGATTAGCAAAAGAATAGAGAGAGAATTATTAGAGAGGGAATAGCGAGCAAATAGCGAGGGATATTGACAAAATTAATAAATAATTCAGCGACGTAATAGCGAAGAAGTTTCCCTTGCTAATTAGCGATGAAAAAAAAACAACTAACCTTTCCCTCGCTAATTTCTTGATTTATTGTAGTGAAATATCTTTTCCATTAACAAAATAACCCTTAGATGAGAAAAATAACCATCAATTAAATAAAAATGTAAAAATTTACTCAAGTGAGAAACAATTAGATGTTTGGACAAAAGCAATTAGAAAAGCTCCTGCCCAGTAGGGTTTTGATTAAAGAATACAGGTCATTAGTTTTTGATTTTCTTAGTAAGCCTGAAATTGGAGAGTACTCGCTTGGTTTCTACAAACTTCAGCATAATTACAATGACCATGACACTTGGCTCATTATTGAGATTTTATAGTTTCTAGTTTCTATGTTCAAAAGCAGTTGGAATGCCAAAAAAATGTTTTGAAAACTAACAATGATATTACCAAACATTGATATATTTGAAATTGATAGAATAAACACAATTATAAATATAAGGATTGTAAAAAAAAATCATGCAAATTCATGAAATACACAGAATTAATAAGTTAAATATAAAATTAGGATTTAGGATTTCAAAATATAAAAATTACTAAGTACAACTTGCTTTGGAACTCACAAAGGGGTTAAACAATATCTTGTTTGCACTCTATGAGTAGTTGAGTATGAATTTTTTTTTTCTTGTTCATTTGGAAAATAGATGATGACTACTACAACTAAAAAAAAAAACACGTGTAACAAGAATGCTTCACCAAAATTTGAATTGACGTTAAAAAAAACGTGTAACAAGAATGCTTCACATAATTAACTTTCTATTCAATAATCAATTGATTGACGTTAATTATCTTGAAGCAAATAGTCAATTAATCAATTAACTTTGCTATAAAAGAGATTTAATTAGTGTTAATTGTCTTTTATTGATTTTTTAAAATTTATTACATGATTTTGCTATAAAAATGCTTTGGTTGGCGTCAATTAATTAATTGCCTTTCTATTATTTGATCAATCAATTATTTTTATTTCGAAATTACTTGAATATATATTGCTTATAATAATTATCCGTTAAAACAACGTATTATTTGAGGAAAGGTTCTTACCGAAAAATCAATTCTCTAATAAGAGATACGAGTAAAAACTTTTCCGAAGCTTGAGTTGTACATTAAATTAAATATTAAATTAAGGAAATAGATAGATATGTGCAAAATTTGACCGAAACACTATGTATTCCTTACAAAAACGAAAACAAAGTTTTCTAGCTTAAAAGGCCAAATCAAGGAAGACTATTCTCAACTTGGTAAAGGCCCACTTCTCATACAGAGGTCTATTACTAAAGAATCAAAACAATAATCCTTTTTAATTATTGAATTTTCCTACAATGGTCCCCACGGACCACGGTGAGTGTACCTGCCAGCGTAACATTCTATATATTCTATTGCTCCTTCGCGATTCGTTCGTCCCACCAAACCCCTGAGTACTTTTCTAAACCCTTAACATAAGCCACAAATGGTTGAGCAATTCACACAACATTAATATTCTCATTTAAAATGAAAAGCAAAGTGTCAAACACAAGATCAAGTATGAAAATCTCATCGCATTCCATCTACGAGAAAAAGAGGGAAAAAGAAGTCTCATCTCATTCCAAAAAAATAAAAGGAATGGTTCTGTTTGTTTAAATAACTGATTAATCATTTTACCTAATTGGTTATGCATATGAAATATAACGAGACAATGTCTCTGTTTTAACAAACTAACCGATTAGGAGTTATCTCTAATCGGTTAGGGACCTTAGAATTTGACTCTTGACAAGACAGATAACAGTTTACACTTCATTAAAAAAACTGATTAGTTCACAAAATGACTTTTTTTAGATTTGGCTTATATAAGGAAATTGACTTGAAAAATGATATAAAATTTCAAAGAAGTATTTCAAAAACCTTTTGATCTTAACTTAAAAATCATTTTACAAACTCATTTTAAGAGAGTCATATGATGAGCTTAGAGTGAATCCTTAATATACATTTACACACGATCTTTGACCTACATACTAATTTTGAATTTCTTGTGACTTGATCGTTGTGTTTGCATTACTTTTTTATTTGTCGACATCAAAATCATTTACATTTAGTCAATATCAATCACAGTTTCTATGTTCAAAAGTAGTTGGAATGCCAAAAAAATGTTTTGAAATTTAACAATGATATTACCAAACATTGATATATTTGAACTTGATAGAATAAACACATAATTATAAATATAAGGATTGTAAAAAAAAATCATGCAAATTCATGAAATACACAGAATTAATAAGTTAAAATAGAATTAGGATTTAGGATTTCAAAATATAAAAATTACTAAGTACAACTTGCTTTGGAACTCACAAAGGGGTTAAACAATATCTTGTTTGCACTCTGAGTAGCTGAGTATGATTTTTTTTTTCTTGTTCATTTGGAAAATAGATGATGATTACTACAACTAAAAAAAAAACACGTGTAACAAGAATGCTTCACCAAAATTTGGATTTTGAAAGAGGATCAATTCCACCAGTACACGTGGCTTTTATAGAGATATTGAAAGAGGATCAGTTTCACCAAAACATGCATATATATGAAAATGGCCCTCTGCGCCGTGTGGGTGTAATGGTATATATTTCCCTTTAATAATGCAAAGTTTGGGTGAAATTGTAGAGCACATATTAGTGTGTGATCGACACTGAATAATTAGAGAGGAAAAATAAAAGAAACTGAAACACCTTGACGCCCGGATTGTATCTCCAGAATCCACGCCTAACAATTCATGGAAAAATTATGGCAGAAGTTAAACCAAATCTAACGTCCAAAGCATTTCAAAGCAATATTAACTTATAGGACAACATGAATCTATTGCAACACAATAGAACCTCCAAAAAAACTACAAAAATCTTACCAAATAATTGTAGTTATAGGATAATAGGGAGAATCTTAGACTGATCTTGTAATTTTATTTAATAAGGTAATGATTATAGTATTCTTCATCGCCACAGTATGAAAATGGATAAGAATCGATATCTTAAACATAATCATATCTCAGATTTGAAATTAAGGATATGAAAATTGGTAGAATAGCGGAATCAAGCGATGAGAAAATAGAAAGAAAAATATTTTAGAAGAAGTGTGTTTTGAAAGGTAGTATAAAAAAATTACTTGAAATTAGAGTGACTTACTTCTAGATATATTTAGAGAAGACATCATAGCTAAAGGAACATTTGCACAACTTTAAAATAAAGCACAAAAATATATTTATATAATACATGGAAAAAAAACGCTAAGAGCTTATGCCAACCAATTATTACACACTAATTAATGGAAAATATTATTTACTATTTAATCAATTGCATTTACTAAATATTTACAAAAATATTTTGAAAAAATTTTTTATAGAATAAAAATGGAATTAACTTTCTATTCAATAATCAATTGATTGGCGTTAATTGTCTTGAAGCAAATAGTCAATTAATCAATTAACTTTGCTATAAAAGAGATTTAATTAGTGTTAATTGTCTTTTATTGATTTTTCAAAATTTATTACATGATTTTGCTATAAAAATGCTTTGGTTGGCGTCAATTAATTAATTGCCTTTCTATTATTTGATCAATCAATTATTTTTATTTCAAAATTACTTGAATATATATTGCTTATAATAATTATCCGTTAAATAATTTGAAATTTAAATTTTTGAACAACGTATTATTTGAGGAAAGGTTCTTACCGAAAAATCAATTCTCTAATAAGAGATACGAGTAAAAACTTTTCCGAAGCTTGAGTTGTCCATTAAATTAAATATTAAACTAAGGAAATAGATAGATATGTGCAAAATTTGACCGAACACTATGTATTCCATACAAAAACGAAAACAAAGTTTTCTAGATTAAAAGGCCAAATCAAGGAAGACTATTCTCAACTTGGTAAAGGCCCTCTTCTCACACAGAGGTCTATTACTAAAGCATCAAAACAATAATCTTTTTTAATTATTGAATTTGCCTACAATGGTCCACACGGTGAATGTACCTGCCAGCGTAACATGCTATATATTCTATTGCTCCTTCGCGATTCGTTCGTCCCACCAAGCCACTGAGTACTTTTCTAAACCCTTAATATAAGCCACAGATATGGTTGAGCAATTCACACAACATTAATATTCTCATTTCAAATGAAAAGCAAAGTGTCAAACACAAGATCAAGTATGAAAATCTCATCGCATTCCATCTACGAGAAAAAGAGGGAAAAAGAAGTCTCATCTAATTCCAAAAAAATAAAAATAAAAAATCAATATAACCCATTCAAATTTGTTCTTTTTCTGAAATTGAATTTTGTACAAAGCCACCACCTCTCAGATCAAACTTTTTAATGGATCAAAAGTGTTGTAACCTCTCTTTAAGCTAAAATCTTTCAAAGAGAACATACCAATATCTTGTATTGCATCCAAAAAAAAGATACCAAATCTTGTATGAACATTAATAAGAATCTAGCACACTAACCTACACTGCTTTTGTATCCTCTCTTCTTCACTTCACCTTGACCAAATCGGTTCCTCGTTTATGGTTTCCAACACAGGTTTCCTTGACCTACAATAACTTAACCTATTCTGAAACTCTGACTCTACTCCTTCCAAACTCAACCTTGGAACTTCATTCTCAACACCCATCCCGTGAAACTTCACCTCACCAGACTCACCTTGTTGTGATTCTCCGCCACCGTTCTCCTGCTGCACATGGACCTTCCCGCCACCAGATATCCGCTTCGCCGCCGAGTTCGCTGCCATGAAGAGCACCGCCATGTCAGCAGCCGTGACCACGGAATTCACTCTCCTCATGGGGAAGAAGATGTACACGTTACCAAACTCCAACTCTTCATCAGCTCCAAGGGCAGAAAACCTACGACCAATGTGAAGAGACCTAGAATTGGACAAGAAGTAAGTGGGGCACTCAAGCATGAGCTCAGCAGCATTCGCTAGCTCCTTGTACTGCTTCACTTCACCTGTGGGGAAGATCACCCTTGCAGCCCTTGTGTTCTTTGTCAAAGGAGGAGCCAAAGTGCATGAAATGTAATTGCCCATCACGAGAAAACACGAGAAAAAGCTTCCTAGGAAAGAGAAAATAAGGATTGAGAGAGAAAATGGGTTGTGGGGTTGATCCGTTTATGAGGAGAAGCACTATGGGTTATAGAAAATGGAATTTGGTTAGTGTGAGAGAGAATGTCAAGGTAGGTTTATATATATATAGGGGAAGAAAATTTTACTCAGAAAGTCAATAACAGCACAAAAATGTTGGGTTAAGTTGATAAAAATCAAATAGTGCAGACGTGGATAGCAGAAACTCGTGTCCTTAAATATGTGTTATTAGATTTGATTAAATATTTTATGTATATAAAATTAATATTATTTAAATAAATTTTTATTTAAATATTTAATTATATTTAAAAAATTAGTGTCTCATATATTTTACTCTAATAAACAAAAATTGATAGAATATTGGAATTTCACGTTGTGATGAAATATCGTGTCCGTGTGTGAGTGCGAGATGTGTTGACCAATGTGGTGGCGGTTTTGCTTGTGAGGTGTTGGATTGGGATTTTGGGAATGCGCGTTGGGTTGAAAGAATGGAGGAAAAAGGGGAGAAGGTGCAATGTTTAGGCCTTGCAGATCGTTTATGGCTGTCACAGGAGCTGAAATTTCGCTGTAAATGCGTGTGGGACCAACTGAAAACTTGTTGTGTCAAGCTTAGGTTGGTGGTGATAACTGACAAAAGTCCCAAGAAGAAATGTTTTGCAAATAATCATTTTTTTCCCCTTTTGCTTTAATAATCTTTCAAAAGTAACACAATATTATCTAGTGCCAAATTCTTACATTTTCTTTAAAAAATTGCTAGTTACACATTATTTTGTCCCACATCTTTTATATATAAAAATAAGTGATATAATTAGAATGTAAGTATAATTATAAAAAATAAGATAACATAAATTATAATTAAATGATAAAAATTATATAAATTTTGAAGTAACGTGTATGTAAATAACATTATTTGTTTTGTTATTAGATATTTGAAAACTGTCAATTATTCGTAGTGATTAAATTTAAAAAAGGTTTTTCTTAAAAATGGGATTAGTGAGGTATTTCTTTTCTTTTCAATTATTAGTTAGAAAAGTAATGGTGTCTACCAAACTAGGATTGGTTTAACTCTGAAAAAATTTGGATAAAATTATATTTTCTTGAATTTAGCTAGATAATATCAATTTTAAAATTCTAGAATAAAATACTAGATTAATCCTGAAAGATTTTAGCTGTAGTATCCTTGAGGAATGTTAAACAGTTTTGTGATCCTCTAATCACTTTTTTTTTTATCTGTCTCTAATAACTTTTGTGACCAAAGTCTGACTGCTTAAAGGACTAATTTTTACCACCATAATCTTTTAAGGGAAAAAATTTATATGCTCTAAGAATAATACTCTCGACAGTTTAGAATCTATCTAGACCCAATTTAATATTACCTTAAATAATTTGACAATTGTTTAGATCTAATTTAATAATATGTTTTAATTCAATGACATATATGATTATACGATCCAGACATAAGAATCTTTCCTGTTAATAGAATCAATTTGAAGTAACTTTAAAAATATTAAAAGATCGCATGACATATTAATTTCCATCAAATACAAATTTGGTCTCACTTGACTTTATAAGTTAATTTGAAATTTTTTTTTAGGTAAATCCTAGGATTCACTCTATGGACTTGGCATAGGAACTTCTAGTAAGGTCTCTTGATAGTTCCTTAATAAGGTCTGAGGGAGAGAGAGAGTGGAGGTGGGGGATTGGACACAAAAAGTGAATGGAAAATATTTATAAAAGAATCGAAATTCCACTATTTTTTTTTATATATTTTCAACTCTTATCGATTGAGTTCTTAACACGTGACAAACAAAATTAATTATAGAGGAGTTATGATGCTTACATATAAATTCAGTTATTTATTTGTTTATTTATGTTTTTTAATATACAGTGGGAGCTGAAGGAAGGGCATGTATGACCAAATGGCAAGAGAGGTGTGAATAGCAGCAAAAGTCAGAGTTAGTGGGGTTTTTTTTGGGTAAAAAGTTAGTGTGGTTTGAATTGCTGGCCATGTGTTTGATTGCCTATAATAATTTGCTAACATAGTGGGAGATTTAGCTCTGTTATATAGTTGTCTTTGTCATGGCTTAATTGGCTGTTTATGTCGTCCTTATGAGGAAACTTTGGCGTAATAATAATTGTGAAATTAGGCCCAAGACGAAAGGAGAGAAAGAAATAAAATAATTGATTGATGGTGACATCTACAATGCACTTATGCAACTTAAAAATGATCTACAATAAGAAAATATTAATTTCATGTCACTTTTCCTCTATACCACTTTTTACATTATATGTCAATAGTTGTGATTAAGTGAAAAAAATTATTCACGTATGAATGTTTATCTCAATAGTAAGTGATGTGATGTAAAAAATAGTGTAAAAAAAAGTGATGTGAGAATTGAAATTGTCTACAATAACAGGTCAAGCCTTGTTTATTAATTGATTAAACATCCATTTTAGTCCCTGAAACATCAGGCGCCCATCGGATTAGTCTTTGAAAGATAAAAACTTTTAACTTTAGTCCTTGAAAAGATGAATTTGTACGTCAGTTTAGTTTATTAATTATTATATTTTTACTCATAAATTTTGTTATATTGCATTTTAGTCCTATCACAAGTTTTATCTATTTATTTTTAAAACATTCAACTTTAATTTATGGTGTTTTTTCCCTCTTCCTCTTCGACACCCCTTTCTCCAACACCTCATCTGATAAACATTCAACTTTAATTTATGGTGTTTTTTTCCCTCTTCCTCTTCAACACCCCTTTCTCCAACACTTCATCTGATCAGCTTTGGTATTTAAGGTTATTTTTGGTGTTGTCATTGCATAGGTCATTGACTTCGAGAGCGACTAAGAAGGTGAAGAGGGATATGGGAAACACACCATCTGACACTAGAAAAGCTCTATAACATAGCGTGTTTCACCACTGACAAGGAGAATAGGCAAGAAAGGCCATTATGGATGTATCTATTAATTGGATGTATGTGAAGTTTTTCTACCTTTTATTCGAACCCAAATCAAGCTTTACATGCCGAAACTCAAAGAAGCTGGTCAAGGTTCAATGGGGCTAGACGAGTGAATTACAAGGATTATCTATGGTGTTGGGCCAAGGTTTTGAGCGACAATTTTGGGATTCTGGTGGATCTCCGACTCTTTGATTTGAGAGGCAAAGGATGATGAAGTCAAGGTTGCCATTTGGGGTTGCTATGGCATGGTGGAGATGACAGAGGGTGTGTTGATGGTGGTTTCAATTTAGAAATTTCTGGGTTAACGCAATGATGATTCAAGGTTTAGTTGCTTGTTGTAGCAGAAAATTGATAGTGATGGGGGAAAAGGATGGAGGAGTTCTGGTTTGATGGAGCTATGAGTGTGAAAGTTGACAGACATTTGTTGGGAAATTTGATCTTGGCTGTGAATTAGTTGTTGATGCTTGAATTTCTGGATTATTGTTTTATATGGTGGATGGTGGTAGAAATTGCTTTTGGCAAAAAGCACACATTCGTCCTCTAACTTTAATTTAGTTTTCAATTTAGTGGCATGATGCACAATTTTTAGCTTCAAGCAAGTCTACAAATTTGATGCGGGATTAATTGTTATATTGCGAACCCAAGTGCAGGTTGTCTCAAGTAATAAATTTCTTGGGAGTCCGAGGTCGATCCATAGGGAATTGTTGAAGATTAATTAAGGTGAAGTAAATATTTTGTTACTACAGTAAAAATTATTTACTTGGATTAAAAGATTCACTCTTGGTAAATAAAGTAAAGGTAAGATTAATTTCTTTTATAACTCAATTAGAATCCTCGCAACATGGAGGTTCCAATCGAAAAATATAACATTAAAAGTCCATTTAAAATAATATACGTAATTATATTATGTTTCTTAAAAATATTACCATCACTTATAAATGGGTTAAAGCATTCATTGTGTCAATATTTTGTCTACAACAAATCAAGAACTCCTCTTTACAAAGATAGTTTCTAAATTATAAGAAACAAATTATAATACGTATAATGGTTACTAGAAAATATAAATCATTTAAGCACAAGAGAAGAATAAATCTAACTTTACTTTATTACCAAGAGCTTCACCCTTTCACCCAAGTAAAATGAAACTTAGTTACTCATAGATAAGAAGAAAGAAAGAGAGAAGAAGAAGAAGTAGAACATGACTTTAATTTAGAACAAAGGAAAATTACTATAAGAAAACCTAGTAACAAAATGACATCATTTTGGTAACTAACACCTAACACCCTTCAATGATCTGCTAAGGACCCCTTTTATAGAGAATTAGAGATACAAAATGATAAGTGGGCCGAGTCATTAGCGGGTGGATGAGTGAAAAATGAGTGAAAAATGCCAAATGACTTTTGGTGAGTGGAAAATTATGAAGATTCCTTATCTTTGAAATCATGCAGCTCTGAAGTCATTGCATTCGTATTTTTTGAACCAAGTGGTCTTCATGAAAATTGTAAACCTGGATCTTAGCTTTCAAATGACTTTGGTTTGAGTTCAATATCATTTCTATAACTCCAAATACATTCAAATTACTAGACACTGCCCAAGCCCAGTCACAGCTCCTCTATTCTGACTTCCAAGCCCAATATCACCTTCAAGGAGTTCGATTCTGGAAAAGTATTCAACATGAAAGTTGTAGATATGGGTCTTAAATATTCAACATCCAAATTTCAGTTCATTTGACAACCTCTAACCCAAAAAATGGCATAAATAGTATACATAGGTCAAGCTATCAGGAATAGCACTCTAGTTCTTGCTTTAACCCCAATTTGAGTTATCTACTCGTGTGATTGAGCCTTTGAGGTCTTCATGAAAGTTATAGAGCTCTCTCTTATCTTTAAAATCCATCAGATTCACCTTATTTTACCACCTACATCCCAAGATATAGCTTAAATACAGAAACAACGTAAGACGTAAATTATGCTGAAAAATTCAATTAAGTCCAATTTGAGTCCAAACTTACAAAACATAATTAAAATCAATCAATTAAGTACATGAAGAGTGTAAATGACTGAAAATGAAAACTTATTAATGTATCAAATATGTGATCATCATGGCATAACTTTTTTTCATTCCAAATTTGTCCTCTATTTTTGAAAAGTTAAATAACATTTTCCTCCCATTAACAGACACTCTAACTCTGTTAGTCTACTTCTTAGATGGCAAAGAAAAATCTGACATGTCATATGACTTGGCTATGGATATGTGTTGGCATATGACATGGCTAATGGTCATGTAGGATAGAGAATCTACCCGTTGCATTGTGACCTTGTCCATCTCAATTTAAAAAGTTAGGGTTCTTGCAACCTCTGCCATTGTTCTTCATTTCTTTCTTCTTATCTTTATTTCTTCTAGAAAATAGTTAATCGAACAAAATTTGTATCCCCATTCTATGTAAAAATCACATAGGTAGCATGGATTCTCAAAGTTAATTCCTCCATGAGCGATACAAGTAGAGGGGGACGATGGGCTCCATTTTGCTACTGTGGGGACAAGGCCATAACTCACACTTCAGGCATAACTTCAAACCTAGGAAGGAGATTTTGGAGCTGCAAGCACAACTGATAACACACTTTTATTTTCTCTAATTCCTATTTTGTTTGGCTTGGTTTTTATGCAATATAAACTCCTTCTGCATTCTTGGTTTCACTAATGCCTTAGTGTTGTTTTTGTTTCCACAAGGGTAAGGAAGATGGGTGATTATGCCTAAAGAATAACGCAGTAGTTGTAGCACAGCTTTGGGATATCGATTTCATAGAGAGACAAGTTAAAAGAATAGCAAAAGGAATAAAGAAACTACAGAAAAATAGTAAATGATTAATGATGAACAAAGATTAATTTTAAATACAAATTAAAGTGAAGTAATAAACAAATTGGGTTTCTACCAGATGCAAGATGACTAAGGTTCAGAATCCACTAAGATTAATTTTAACATTAACTATATCAAATTATTATACTTAAATAATTTAACTCATGAACATTTAGCAATAAGAATGTGATCACGAAATATCTATCAATAAAGAATTAAAAATAATAATCAAGTGTATAATAAAATTTTCCTAATTAATAGTACATTATCAAATCATCGAATGTATTCCTAATAAGAAATCACAATTGATATCCAACAATTACCACCATCACTCAGATAACAAATAAATTGCAAAGTATAAGAAAAACATAATTGAACTCATCTAAAAATTTATTCATATAATCTGATAGGAAAATATAATCAATAAGCATTAAATCCTAAAATAAGGTAAAAACAATTCATAACAGTAATGTCAAAACAATTAGGGTTTTATAATCCCCTTAGTACAGAGAATTTAGCAAGACATAGTAATATTAGAGTACAATAAAATTATTTCATTAAAATTCTTCATTGCGCACAACTTCAAAATTTTCTCCTCTGCACTGTGCATTGTTCTGTCGTCACATCCTTCCATTTTTCTTTGTTGTGTGGTGCACTATCCTAGTCTTCTTTCTTTTATTTTCTTCTCTCCCTATGTGATGCAGTGTTTTGTGCATCCTTTCTCCAATTTGTTTTCTGCTCCTCAAACTACATGGTCCATCTTCAATTTATAACTCTTTTCCACCGCCTAGGTATTTCTTTTTATTATTATTATTTGTTGTAGGCCCAATTGAACTTTTGTCTTCTTGTCTATTCTTTGCTCATCTTAATCTACAAAAAAAAATGATTAAATAGTGAGACTAAATTGATTAAAATAAATACAAGAATAGAAAAATTATCAAGTTTAAATATATATATTATTGCTTAAGAATATTATAAAGTAAATAGAAATTCAATTTAAAAATATACATTAATTTTAATGATTTCTATTTCTATTTTAGCATTTTAGTCCAATAATAAAGCATTTAAAGAGTACTTTCATACATTTATTAATGGGGCTTGCAAATTTTTTGAATGGTTTTCAGAGGAAGTTGCTGATGAGAAAGATTTGCTTATGTGAGACAGAGGAGAAGTATTATCAATTTGCAGAGCTCATTGAATTCAAGTAGAAGATGGAACAAAATCTTAATTCTAAGTAGCACTATCTTTTTCAGATTTAATGTGTTATTTAAGTTCATGCTGTGGACATTAGGCTAAAGTCAAGGATAGTCAATATGTACTAGATGCAATGTAACAAGAATGAATATAGGCAACTGATAGGTGTAGTTACTAGCAGAATTAGAAATGAGAAAGAATGTTGTCAACTTGAGTAGGCGTTGAGAATTTTAATGTACTGATTTGTTGAAATATCAATGCAACTACTCTTCTGGTTATTGCAACTTGCTGATATAATTTGACTATGTTGTACAATTGATCCTTTAAGAAAAGAGCAAGGCTAATTTAACAACATAATATTGGCTAACTTAGCAAGCATAACATTACTTCTATGATTGAACAAATAACTTGACTGATTTAAATTTAACAACTAACATAAACATGTGTTCATTATATATGAAATTGTACCAAATACATATACCAACTTAAACTTGTCTTGATCACATTTCAAAATAACCATATCTGAGATGGTACCAAATACAAAGGCCTGTCCAAAATAAATAAAAAATTTGGTTTTGATCAAGATAAAAATAAAAGCAACTATAAGCCTAACAAAAAGCAAAATAAGCAAAATAACCTACATGTTGATCCTTTGACACTTCCTTTTGTTTAACTAGTCTTCTTGCCATTATCTTAGTCCTTTGAGCTCTTATGGGTTGGGTTCCAGGAACACTCATTGGCTATTAATGCAAGCCTGCTCACAGGTTGAGTTACAGGTCTACTCACAGGTTGAGTTGCAGGTATGCTCATTGGCTGCATTGATGCAGGCTGCGAATTAGCTACATGAACTGGAGATGGTTGGGGTGGAATAGGTTGTTGATTTGAAGCAGGAACATGGCCTTGAGATGGTTAGGCTAGAGTTAGCTGAAGTGTAGGCTGTGAAACAAGAACTTGGTTTTGAGATGGTTGGGGTGGAGTAGATTGCACTTGTGTACCACTCTGCTGGGATAAAGCTACTTTCTGCTTCTTACCCTTTGTAACTTTCCTCTTTGATGTTTGGGATGTATTTTAGGTCTCAGTTTCATCTTGGCTATCAAATGGCCCATCCTTGCAAGTGCTCCTGTTGTGTCCAGTCAAATGACACTTGCTGCACTTGAGTGGAATCCCTTTTCTAATCATCTAGATTCCATCCTTACCTTTTCTAATGATCTAGATTCCATCCTTACTCATCTCCCCTGGTTCTTTGTTCCTTGATTTCTTAGGCTTCCCTGGTGGCCTTTTGATTAGAGAAGGTAACACATCAGGATACTCTGTAGCAGGCCAAAGGTTAGCTCCATTGGCAGGGTAGATACATGACTGATAGCATGCTTCATATGTCTCCTTCTTGTAATACAATGAGATGTAATATTCTGGTTGTTGATTCACGTGGTTCATATATGAAATAGCATGACAACTTGGAATCCTATTCAGTTGCCACTTTCTGCAAGAACACTCCCCTGACTGCAAGTTCACCACAAATTTATCCCTCAGGAAGTTAAAGTGTCTCACCTTATAGAAGTGCTCTCCAGCTGACCTTGTCATCAAATAAAAGAGTTAAAGGACAAATCTGAAAACTAAAATAAAGTTATAGGACCAAAGTCAAGTAATTAAGGGAGCTAAACAGTCAATTAATTACCTAACTAGCCACTCATTGGTTGATTCTTGTCCTTTCTCCAGTCTTTTCTTGATTTTAGGCAAGACATTACCATCATACATAGAAATCTTCCTCTTATTTTCAGCCCACCTCTCCATAGAGTGCATTATGATCTCTTCCAACATTGTTATAATAGGCTTCTGTCTTGCCCCAACAATCACACTATTAAAAGTTTCTGATATGTTGTTAAGTAAAGCATCACACTTAGACCCAAAGGTGAATCTAGATTTACTCTAGAACCGTGGTGGAATCTTGATGAGATCCTTGTATGCTTCTTCATTCATTTTTCTCATTTCCCTCGTCTCTCTTTCCCATGCTTGTGGGTATATAGCCTTGGCTGCCTTCCACATCAGTTCTTTCAACTTCTTGCCAGGATGTTTCTTCCTGAAGTTGTTATACAAATGTCTCACATAGAACCTTTTCTCTACTCCTGGCAATAGCTCCTCAATTGTCGGCAACAATCCTTTACAATCACAATTGACTAAGTTCTCATCAGTCACAATTTACATTGACAATAAAGATAAATATTCCACAAACTTAACCAAGTACGCAACAATAGTTAAAATAGAAGCAAGGAAACATTAAACCAAGTATACTATTAAGTGCATTACAGTCCTAGATATGTATTAAGATAAGTACAATCAACCAAATATACTACTAAGTATATTGTTAAGCCAAATAATATCAGCCAAGTATGCAAAATGCAAATTAGTATGCACAAGTTACAAAATGCACAATATAAGCCAAAATGTAAAATGCAAAAAATAGTACAAGCAGTACACATAAAAAAAAGGAATTCACAACCCTAGTAATAAAACATACAAGTAAAAATTGAAATTATATGACGTGATTAACATTAATCAATAGCAAGGTTAAGTTGATTACCTTTTGTTGGTCAGAAATAAAAGTGTATGTCAAACATACAGATCAACCCCCAAGGTCATAGATTAGCAGTTCTAAGAAATAGCTCCAAGAATCCTTTGTCTCACCCTTTACCATAGCCAACGCAATAGGAAGCATTTGGTCATTAGCATCTCTACCTACTACAGTTAGGATTTGACCCCGATACTAGACCTTAAGGAAGCAACCATCTAGTCCTATTATTGGCCTACACTTCAAGAAGCTTTTCTTGCAGTAATGAAAACAGATATACAACCTATGAAAAGTAGAAAACGAGCACATTTTAGGATTTTCTAGATCCTCCTCATCACCTTCTACTGCTTGTATTGTCATCTTTACTGTGGACCTTGGATTTGATCTCAGCAACTCATGACAGTAGTCATAGAGTCTAGTATATTGCTCCCTGAATGAGTCATCCACATACTTTTAACTTAGTGACACCTGTATTCCACTTCTCATGTGCTCTGCTTGTAATACCCTTAGTAACATGCTAAATTTGTATATGATTATAAAAGGTAGCATATTACTTACTTAACATGGCTGTGAAGTTTTGTGACTAACTAAGTTTATTTAGACACTTAGTTGTAACCCAAAAGTTAAAAAGTAGCTTATAATGACTCAGATAATGGCTTTAAAAGTTAAGTTCAGGGAAATATATATGAATAACTTGTTTCTAAGTCACAAATGAGCTAAGTAAGATGCAGTTAAAGTTTCAAGATGATCAAAGTTAGTTTGGTATTTTTAGGCATACTAATTGTCTATTTAATGCCAGATTGACTACCAGCAGATATGGAAAATCATGAATTTGATGAAACAATAATTTAGATGAATCTTATGATTTATTCTAAATTTATTGGAAGCTGAAAAAATTGAATTAGTATAATTTGGGTATCCATAGCAAATATAAGTTTCAGCACAGAAACTTAAGTTACCTTTTCTTTTCTCTTTATTTCCTTCCTCTCTCATGAAGCTCTCGTTTGAAACAGAGAAAGAAAGAAATAAAGGAAAAGAAGAGAAAAAAGGGAAGAAAAGAAGAAGGAGAAGGAGGAGAGGAAGATCAAGATCAAGGTTCAAGCTTGAAGATTGATCATCCATACAAGAGGTAAGGGGTTTTTATTTATCTTTTCCTTTCTTGTCCTTCTTGGATTGAGTTAGGGTTTTTGAGTAGAAATAGGGGTTTGGAGAGCCATATCCATGTTCTTGACTTGCTTCGTGATTCCAAGGACTAGGTTAGGATACTTTTAGCTTAGTAAATGTAAGATGACCATTTATGACTCAAGATCAACCATTAGGATTCATAGGAATGAATTTGGAAAATGGTTGGAGTTATGTGGTTTTGGACCTAAATCTTTGTCTAAGTGAAACAATAGCTTGTATAAGAGTTACAACATGTTTAGGGGCTTAGATTGATGTTAGAAATCATAAGGAAACTAATCTTGAAGGTTGGGAATGAGTTTGCTGCTTGAGAAAGCCTATTTTTTCTAGTTTTTTATAGTATGTAATCGATTACACAGCTTATGTAATTGATTACCAAGCTTCTGGAGCTACAAAATATGTTTCTGGGCAGCTGGTAATCAATTACACAGCCTCTGTAATTGATTACAATGCCTTTGGATGAGTTGTAATCGATTACAACACCCTTGTAATCAATTATAACAGTAGATTCTGCAGAAATAGGGCAGCATCCGATTAACCTGTGTTATTTGTAGCATAACTTAAGTTGTAATTATGTTTAACTTGATTCTTATCACATTTGAAAGCTGAGATACAAGGTTTCATGTGATAAAAATTTCAGAATTTTATCAGTTAAGATGTACATTTAATGCATTTATGAAAATCAGCCTTTTTAAGTGACAAACCAAAAAATGTCAAGATATGGATCTTGTTGATGTAGGGTTCCCTACTAGATGAGACCTTTTATTCATCCTTTTTGGAGTGTGCTAAGATACTAATGGGGATATTTCAAGAAGAAAATTATCACCTAGAAAATATGAGAAAGCTTAAGCCTTTGAGCATCCAAGAGTAATGGTTTACTTTAGATAAGTATCTAGCACTTTAGGCAACTTAGTGTTGTATTAGATATCACATAAGAGGTGATGATGTGGTATAATAGATGCAATTATACTAGGATGGATTAGTAGTATTCACTCTAGTAAGGAGAAGGAAGGTATGAACCTTAAGATATACAAGAGTAGTGGATTACCTTGCGAAGGTACCTAGACCCTTAAGTAACTAAGAGTTGTAAGTGGGAACCACTCTTGCACTAGATTCACTTGAGTGGAGATAAGGTTGTGTACTTAGTTCTGAAGAGGGAATGTTTTTGTACTAAGTCTCTAGTTAAGTGGGACCTTGTGCATTGCTAAATACACAATAGAATAATTTGAGACTAGGGAGCTTGTCATATTCATGAGAATAGTTGAATATGCAAAGTTCTAGAGAAATGTTCATTTGTTTCCTTATGTAAGGTGGGAATGAAGCATTAGCTAAGATAGACTCTTTCACTAGGTTGAGTTGAGTCTATAAGGAAGCTATAAGAACTTTAGTGCAACCAAGGGAAAGGGTTTTCCATAGGTAAGTATCTAACACCTTAGCAATATAGTATTACATAGAGATCACTTAAGAGGTAATGAGTGATGAGGTGGTGTTTAGATATAAGTATGTATGTCTATGGAAATGGTTTAGTAGTATTGATCTTTATGAGTATCCTTTGATGTTGTACACCATCATTAAGGCCAAAGGAGATAAGTGGGGAGTCCATAAGTTTCTTTCGAACAGGGATTCAGCCTGAACTTCTCAGCATGCCAGCATACGTGTGATATGAGGATGAGCTTTTCCTTTAATTACCATAGAATAATATACTAAACCAGTTCCTAATGAACTTCTTGGTTTTCAAAATAAACATCTACATGTATTTCAAAACAAAACATTATACGAGCATATCTTTACGATCTTCCTTAGGCATAATCATATTGCATATCATCCACATTCCATTTTCAGGCAGTTGTATGGGCATTGTCTGTTGCTGTCGGTATTTAAAGTTGTATGGGCAGTTTTCTATCTCCAACAGTGTGTAGGCTATCGATTTTGACCACACTACAATGTAGTGTGCAATTATGAGAAAATGGGAGGAAACTCCTATGTTAGTCATTATAACTTGTTTTTACAATGTTGTGACTAGCTGGTATTGGAATTACTTTTTCTAGGAATTGTAATTCTCACCCCAGTTGTTCTTTCATATAAATCCAGGTACAGACCCTGCTAAGAGAAAGAAGGCAAAGCATGAAGACTAGTAGAAAAAGCTTATGTATAAGTTTATATTTACTTTGTATGTTTAAGAGAGTTATGTATTACAGTATGCCCTTCTATAGCTAGTGATGTATATATATTTGTATGAGGTTTAAGTTTTTCCACAATCTCTCAAGGCTTTTTATAATTACTCAATTATGATTATGGATATATGTTAGTATGTATCTTGTTGAAGTGACGTTTCTAGTGCGGTATATCTTTATATATCTATGATATATCTAGATATTTGTATTATGATGTTACATTATGGTATTAGAGGAGTTCATCCTGTTGAGCTGGGGTATGGACTGACTGTGCTTAGACATAAGTAGTAGTTTAGGGGAGAGTTATGCATTCTTTTATCTCTTGATGAGACATGCAAATGGAATTGTATGACTTGCCTTAGGTATGGATGCTAATGGTGACTGTCACACAGTTACATGATATTGAGCCTAGCTAACTCAATATATATTGTACTGTGTGTACAAGAAACTATGATAACTACCAGGCAAACCTACGAGACTAGTAAATGAGGAGATAACCAGAGCTCTTAGATAAATAATTGTTGTAATGAGAGAGCAAACTGCCATTCATAAAAGTCTTCTAGAAAGGTTAGTCTAGGACTTGCCTAGTAAGATGAAGAACTCAAGAGGGAATAGGATTTCTCAGGGTTCAGCAAAGTTACTTCTTTATTTTTCAAATGAGAGTTTGGTTCAGTCAGTGCTAGAAGATGGCTTCAAGAGATAGAGAAGATCCTTGCGATCATAACTTGCACCGATGGACAAAAAGTGTCCTCCGCTTCTTGCGTGTTCATAGAAGATACAGACAGCTGGTGGTTCAAAGTTAAGAGCCTGCTAGAGATTGTAAGTACTCAACTTACCTGAGAGGTGTTTAGAGTTACTTTCTTAGACGAGTTTTAATCCCTTGTGCTTTAGAAAGCAAAGGAATTAGTTTTTTTCAATCTTGAACAAGGGTTTTGGTAGCGAATTTGTATGCGGGGCAATTTGGAGAATGTCTTAAGTTCTCTTCTTATTTTATGAGTAACCCAGATAAAGACTAGAAGTGATTAAAATTTGAAGTGGAACTTAGAGAAGGCATTAGAAGAGTTGCGAAGCAAAAGAAGATTAAGGACTTCTCCACTCTAGTCAATGAGTGTAGAGTTGTAGAAGCAGATAATCTCAAAGCCACGACAAAACAAGAATTAGAAAGTTCCTTAAAAATGAAAAGATCAGATGTTGAGATTAGTGAGGGTGCCTCTTGGCCTTAATTTTTTATCAAACAAAGGAACACAGGTTCAAGTGGTAGCTTGGGGTGACAATAAGTATATGTAGGGTGTTCTAAGTCGAATAACCCTAAAGGAAATAGGTAAATCAAACTTTAAAGTACCAAGATGTGCTATATGAAGAAGGTACATGAGAGTGGACCATTCTTAGCAAGAAAATCCGTGTGCTTCTTTTGTGAGCAATCAAAGTGGCACAATGGAAGCGATGAAATCTTTGAACTTAGTATGAGGTAAAAGCATATGTAAAGAGAGATCTTTTTAGGTGTGTAAAAAGGAGAGTATAGATTTACCTTGTAAATCATGTTGGTTTACCTTGTGAATCTAGTTTTCTTACCTTGTTGGTATGGTTTAGTTGTTTTAGAGACAAATAATATTATGTTCTTGTTTAGTTAGAGTGTGAGACTGTGCTTATGTATAGGCATTTGAACAAAGAGACTATCGAGGATAAATGTCTTTGCTAGAAAGGATGATCGGGTAGATCAATTAAAAGAAACTTTGGATTTTTTCCTAAGATGATCTAAGATCTAGTTGTCATAGAATCAAAGTTAAGAAGAGTATATCTCTAAAAGTTTTTAAGGATTATGAAAGGACATGAAGAGTATGTTAAAAGTACTTTTGGAAACTTTTGAAGAAAAGTGGTTATGTGCCAAGATAGCCAAAAGTCAATTTTGGTTGTAAGTGGTATAGTTTAAGGGCTATGTAATTTCTCAAGGTGAGAATTATAAAGAACCCTAGTAAAGTTTAAGCCGAGGTATAATGGGAAAGGTAGCCATTATAATAGAAGGCAGAGAGTTTATTAGTAGACTTTCTCAGTTAGTGCTACCCTGTCTAGGTTAACTAGAAAATGTGGTACTTTATAGTGGATTCTTGTTTGTGAGTATGTTTTCCAAGAGTTGAAGAGAGATTGACTACTGCATCAAAGTTGGTAATTCTAAATCCCCATGAGAACTTTAAGGTATCTTGTGATACTTCGAAGGTGGGACTAGAGTGTGTTCTGATGTAAAAGAGGTAAGTAGGTGCCTATGCATCAAGACAGTTAAACCTGCACAACGAGGACTACCCTAGGTATGATTTGGAATTAGCCATAGTGGTGGTTGCCTTACAGGTTTGGAGACATTACTCATAAGGAGTCTAGTTCGAAGTGTTCAGTGATCATAATAGTTCAAGATGCTTGTTGGTCAGAGGAAGCTGAACATGAGGCAGAATAGATGGATGGAGTTTTTCAAGACTTATAACCTTGAGTTATGATATCATCAGGGTAAAGCCAAAGTAGTGGTTGATGCACTAAGTAGGAAAATCCTACAGGTGTCCCAAATGATAGTCCAAAAGAGTGAATTTCTTGAGAGTTTCAAGAATTTGAGTCTCACAGTGACTATGATGCCAGATAGTCTCTCAATGAGCAAGGTGGATATAGTAAACGGTTTAAGGACTCAATTTTTTTAGAAGCTCAAAAGGAGAATAAAGCTCTAAGGGACAAGAGTGAGAAGGTTTTCTAAGGAACCCTAGAGGATTTTGTAATGATGAATAATGGAATGACGAAGTTTTGAGACAGACTTTGTATTCCAAGAAGGTCAAAAATCAAGGAAGGGATCTCAGAGGAAGCTCACAAGAGAAAGTATATCATCTATCTTAAGGTTACCAAGGTTTTTCAAAAGTTAAGGAAGATGTTTTGGTGGCCTAGTAGGTCAAAGAACATAGCAGAATATGTTGAGTCATAGCTAAATGTGGGTAGATTAAGTAATCTGCCCACTTTTTGCCAAGTAAAGTCAGCTATTTTCTAGATAAAGTAGTTCAACTACTTTGAAGGAGATAGTTAGAGTGCATGAAGTCCCAGTGAATGTAGTATCTGATAAAAATCCTAGATTCACATCTAGTTTTGGGAAAACTTGCAAAAGAAGTTCAAAACTAAGTTAGGTTTTGGGACAACTTACCATCCATAAATAGAGGGGGTCAAGAGCTTAGAAGTAAGCATATTTCCTCTAGTGAAGGTTTGGTTGGGAGAAGCTAGTACAAAAAGGATTACATGATAATAAGAATTCCATGTTAAGTGAGTTTACCCAGAGTTGTTTGCATGAGGTGAGCAATTTTGGTGACAAAATTTTAAAAATGATGAGAGAAATATAATACCCTTAGTAACATGTTAGACTTATATATGGTTATAAAAAGGTAGCATATTACTTGCTTAACATGACTGTGAAGTTTTGAGACCAACTGAATTCGTTTAGGCACTTAGTTGTAACGAAAAAGTTGAAAAGTAGCTTAAAATTACTCAGATAATGACTTTAAAGGTTAAGTTCAGGGAAACATATATGGATAACTTGTTTCTAGGTTACAAATGAGTTAAGTAAGATGCAATTAAAGTTTCAAGATGATCAGAGTTAGTTTAGTATTTTTAGGCATTCTGGTTGTCTATTTAATGTCAGATTGACTACCAGTAGATATAGAAAATCATGAATATGATGAAACAATAATTTAGATGAATTTTATGATTTATTCTAAAGTTATTGGAAGTTGAAAAACTTAAATTAGTATCATTCGTATAATTTGGGTATCCTTAACAGATATAAGTTTCAGCACAGAAACTTAAGTTACCTTTTCTTTTCTTTTTATTTCCGTTCTCTCTCATGAAGCTCTCGTCAGAAACAGAGAAAGAAAAAAATGAAGGAAAAGAAGAGAGAAAGGGGAAGAAAGAAAGAAGAAGAATGAGAAGGGGAGAGGAAGATCAAGATCAAGGTTCAAGTTTGAAGATTGATCATCCACACAAGAGGTAAGGGGTTTTTATTCATCTTTTTCCTTCTTGTCCTTCTTGGATTGAGTTAGGCTTTTTGAGTAGAAATAAGGGTTTGGAAAGCCAAATCCAAGTTCTTGACTTGGTTCTTGATTCTAAGGACTAGGTTAGGATATTTTTAGCTTAGTAAATGTAAGATGACCATTTATGGCTCAAGATCAACCATTAGAATTCATAGGAATGAATTTGGAAAATAGTTGGAGTTATGTGGTTTTAGACCTAAATCTATGCCTAAGTAAATCAATAGGTTGTATAAAAGTTATAACAAGTTTAGGGGCTTAGATTGGTATTAGAAATTACAAGGAAACTAATCTTGGAGGCTGGGAATGAGTTTGTTGCTTGAGAAAACTTGTTTTTCTAGTTTTCTGTAGTATGTAATCGATTACACAACTTATATAATCAATTACCAAGCTTCTAGAGCTACGAAATGTGTTTCTGGGTAGCTGGTCATTGAATACACAGCCTCTGTAATCGATTACAGCACCCTTATAATTGATTACAGTTGCAAATTCTGTAGAAACAGGGCAGCATCCGAACAACCTGTGTAGCTTATAGCATAACTTGAGTTGTAGTGATCGGATTAACCTGATTCTTATCGCATTTGAAAGCTAAGATATAAGGTTTCATGTGGTAAAAATTTCAAAATTTTATCAGTTAAGATGTACATTTGGTGCATTCATGAAAATCAGTCTTTTCAGGTGACAAATCAAAAAATGTCAATATATGAATCTTGTTGAAGTAGGGTTCCCTACTAGATGAAACCTTTTATACATCCTTTTTTGAGTGTGTTAAAATGCTAATAGAGATATTTCAAGAAGGAAATTATCACCTAGAAAATATGAGAAAGCTTAGGCCTTTGAGCATCCAAGAATAATGGTTTGCTTTAGATAGGTATCTAGCACTTTAGGCAACTTAGTGTTGCATTAGATATCACATAAGAGGTGATGATGTGGTGTAATAGATGCAATTATACTAGGATGGATTAGTAATATTCACTCTAGTAAGGAGAAGGAAGGTATGAACTTTAGGATATACAAGAGTAATAGATTACCTTGCAAAAGTACCTAGACCCTTAAGTAACCAAGAGTTACAAGTAGGAACCACTCTTGCAGTAGATTTACTTGAGTGGAGATAAGGTTGTGTACTTAGTTCCAAAGAGGGAATGTTTATGTACTAAGTCTCTAGTTAAGTAGGACCTTGTGCATTGCTAAATACACAATAAAATGATTTGAGACGAAAGAGCTTGTCATATTCATGAGAGTAGTTGAATATACAAAGTTCTTAAGAAATACTCATTTATTTCCTTATATATGGTGGGAATGAAGCATTAGCTAAGATAGACTCTTTCACTTAGTTGAGTTGAATCTATAAGGAAGTTATGAGAACCTTAGTGCAACTAAGAGAAATGGTTTGCCATAAGTAAGTATTTAACACTTTAGCAACATAGTGTTGCATAGAGATCACTTAAGAGGTAATGAGTAATGAGGTAGTATTTAGATATAAGTATGTATGCCTATGAAAATGGTCTAGTAGTATTGATCTTTGTGATTATCCTTTGATGTTGTACACCATCATTAAGGCCAAAGGAGATAAGTTGGGAATCCATAAGTTTCTTTCGAACAGAGATTCAGCTCGAACTTCTAAGCGTGTCAGGATACGTGTGGTATGAGGATGAGCTTTCCTTCTAATTACCACAGGATAATATACTAAACCAGTTCCTAATGAACTTCTTAATTTTCAAAATAAAGATTTGCATGTATTTCAAAACAAAACATTGTATGAGCATGTCTTTACGATCTTCCTTAGGCATAATCATATTGCATATCATCCATATTGCATTTTCAGGTAGTTGTATGAGCATTGTCTGTTGCTGTCGGTATTTACAATTGTATAGGCAGTTTTCTATCTCCAATAATGTGTAGGCTATCAATTTTGACCACACTACAATGTAGTGTGCAGTTATGAGAAAAAGGAGAGGAAACTCCTATGTTAGTCATTATAGCTTGTTTTTACAATATTATGACTAGCTCGTATTGGAATTGCTTTTACTGAGAATTGTAATTCTCACCCCAGTTATTCTTCCATGTAAATCTAGGTACAGACCCTGCTAAGGGAAAGAAGGCGAAGCATGAAAACTAGTATAGTTTTATATGCTTTAGTAGAAAAAGATTATATATAAGTTTATATTTGCTTTATATGTTTAAGAGAGTTATGTATTACAGTATACCCTTCTATGGCTAGTGATGTATATATATTTGTATGAGGTTTAAGTTTTTCCTCAATCTCTTAAGACTTTCTATAATTACTCAGTTGTGATCATAGATATATTTTAGTATGTATTTTGTAAAAGTGATGTTTCTAGTACAATATATCTTTGTATATCTATGATATATCTTGATATCTGTATTAAGATGTTACACTGTCATATATGTCAAAAAGTTTAATTTT
The DNA here is from genome assembly GCA_029884595.1 of Ormosia semicastrata. NCBI lineage: Eukaryota > Viridiplantae > Streptophyta > Magnoliopsida > Fabales > Fabaceae > Ormosia > Ormosia semicastrata. Next base: position 27,597,326 of record JAQQTO010000053.1, on the reverse strand, counting down.
TGGGTTCTCCCTTACACTAGAATATAACTTCTTGCTCAACCACTTTGTACTAACCTCACCTTGTATTCCCTACTACATGTATGATTATCTACCAATTTTCTCAGTTGCCGTGTGTCCTCATTAGGTAGCTTGGCATAATAAGAAAGTCATTCACAGCCATCTTTGTAGATTACCCTTACTCTTTCATTATCATTCTTCTGGATTCTCAAATTCCTTTTCTAAAACTCCTTCTATCCCCTGCTGGTTGCACCTCATCATTGGCTAGGTCAATCTAAGATTGATCGCCTTGTTGGGGATAGGCTCCTCTATTTCTAACTCTTCTTCTCACCCTTGTTGGCTGCACATTATCATTGGCTGCCTCATTAAATTGGCCAATCTCACATTTTGTGCCTTGTTGGACCTTCCTCCTTTTTTTCTTAGGCTTCTTTCAACACCTGCTACTTGTATATTCTCATTCACTGCCTCATCCACTTAGTCATTTTCCCTATTAACTCCAACATGCACTTCCTCATTCAGTCCATGACTTCCCCCACTTACAACTCCATTGTACTTGTCAAAGTAGTCATTATCATTTCTCTCCTCCTCATAATCATGAAATCGTATATTCAAGGCACAATCATCACTTTCATTATCCTCATCACTTTTATCTATAAGCCCATCTACTTCAAGCACATCAGATCCAGGCCCATTTCCCTCAGCCTCACCACTTCCAAGCCCGTTTCCCTCAGACTCACTAGATCAAATACCATCCATTATGGGGTCAACACCTTCATTGTCAACCCGTACTTGAGGACTACTTGCTATTTCAGGTTGTGACACTGGATGCACCACATACAATTTAACATTACCATGGCATTTTGCTATAGTTGCCATTTTCATAACACCCTTGTCATCTGTCAGTGCATCCAACCCAACATCTAACCCTTTCCCTCCAATTTTATACGACATACTAACAATGCATGGATATTGGATATCCTTGACTAGGTCTAAACTTTCCCAATAACTCCACCTATCTATGTCACACTTCCAAAATGAATTAGTCCTAGATACTTAGTTCTAGTTGCAGTTAAAAAATGCCCCCATGATGCACTTTAACAGTAAACAAATCCATTCCTGTGTTGTGAAATGATTAAAATAATTATTTTTAATCACTACAGACAAAAAGAATAAAACAAAATCTAAAAACAAAATAATGCATGACCATACATGGAGGACCACATGCTCAAGACCACAACACACACGTCTAATAAACAAATGCAAATCTCCACTCCCATATAACATTGAACACCCCCCCAAAATAGACATTCCTACCTAAGTAGTACCATACTTGATATGAGATTTTTGCAATCCAAAGTGCGACTGAACCACTCTTGCCACAACAGTGCCATAATCATCCACTAATTGTCGCCCTAGCATTCCAATTTTTTCCTCCTTCTGCTAAAATTTTTTGCTCCCTAAGAATTTGTTTCCCTCCCAAATGAATGACCTTGGTGTAACTCCTGGGTCTTTAATTAAGTTTCTGAAAACCCTAAACGATGTCATTCTAGCATAGCTACCATGAAGGATAAATTTGACGTCGTTATTGCCACATAGGAGCCACCTAGGATAGTTCAGTTTGCGCCATTAACATTCTCTAATGGGAGGAAAACATTGTTTAACTTTTCAAACTTAGAGGATGAATTTGGAACAAAAAAAATTTACAAAACAAAACCAAAAACTAAAATAAAGTTAGAGGATGAAAGTATGCTTTTTGCCAATTGCTTTCATTGAATTTTGTAAGATCCTCTAGGCTTATTTGGCTTTGGAAGGGATGGAAATGGTCTGCTTGAAGAAAAAAAAATTGAGAGCCTTCACCAATGTGATTGCCTCTTTTCAATTTACCTCTTTGTAATTTACAAATGTTGACCATTACTATTTCAAAAGGTTACTGGTTTTTTATCAAATGTTGACCAAGCCCTTCCTTTTTTTATTAATAAATCAATGTTTATTTTGTTTTGCTACATCTATGCACCATAAGATTTTAGGTGCATTGTAGACACCACCTAGATTGAATTATGCTTAATGCACAATATTTTGGTGCACATCGAGAATGAAGTAACAAAATCAAAGTATTGGTGAACAGAAAGCCAATCACCCGAGCATGACCCCACCAGATAGTTAATGTTCATAATCCTTGCATCATGGGGGAATCAATTATAAACAACTATCATCCCCAAATATAGCGATTAATCTGCTATTGAGGAAAAGAATCCCCTTCACTCCCATAAAGTTAGGGGTCACAATGAGAGCACTCAGCTTGTTATCCAAGTTCTACCACCACTATATAAGGAGGACCAAGATCATAGGTATGGCATCTAACCCTAATATACCTGCCTCTTAGTGCACATGCTAACTTGAGTTTTAAAGTATCATTGCATGTACACCCCTACCGCTCGAGTTGTTGCTGCACCTGGAGCTTACAACCAACATCATCCTCTTTGCCCAAGGACAAGTATCCTTTGACCCTGAATCTTGGAGAAAACACTTGGAAAATTCAATAAGATTAAATTTCTATACAATAGTAGATATATCATCAATATTAAAGGACTTACAAGAATATTTAGGATCTATAAATATATGAAGCTTTGTATTCAATAAATTCACCGTCTAAAATCTTTCAATTGATAACATATAACGGTTATAAATACATCTATCTAATAGTAATATTCTATTGTCATATTACTTTTTTATGACAAAAATGAATTATACTAGATAAAGAAATACTTATATTTACAATTTTCACATAAATAAATAAAATCACTATGACATATTTTATTATAATTATATTTTTTGGAGATAACATGTAAATTTTATTTTATTTTTGAACTATCAAAATAAAAAATAAAAAGTTATACATATATGTGATAAATTGAGCAAAGTTTTCAAAGCTTGGAGGCATGGCATTCCCAAGCCCCTGGTTCCGTCCTTGGTTATGTGTATGTAAGTGACGTGTATCTAATATTATTATGATAGATTATGGTTGTAAAAATGATAGGTAGCTTAGTTAACGGAAAGATGAGAGGTAGCGTAGATTAAGTAGCAACACGTTTCATCATAAATAAAAGATATAAACAAGCGTGAATGAGTGTCTTAAACAAATAAGCAATGTAAAGTCTAAACTTTGCGTTGGTTAATTACTATTTGATAAATTAGGACCTATGACTGAATTTCATAGAAAGTGTATGCAATTCAAAAATTAGTTTTCTTTTATGCCAAAAATAATTAGTTTTCTTTATTTCCTTTGTTTGTTTGTTGGTAATCTGTTTGTGACTTTTTTTTTCTTCTCCCATATCGATTTTTCTTAGGTCAAATTAATCCGATAATTACTCTGGTTAAAAAAATAGGTAATGACCTCCGACAAATTTTAAATCAGATACGTGGTGGAAACTTTATCGAAATTTATGAACGAACCAATTTAATGGACGTACGACATTAAAACAAGAACGTTTCATTTGCATTTGTGTAGTTTTTGTGGTGGGTTTAATTTGAATGTGATGTTATAATAAAAGTTTTTTATATTTTCATTTAATTATATAATATTATGTTATTAAAATTGTTTGTTTTTCATAATCATTATATTAAAAATCACATATGTAATGTTTTGGATCGGGTTCTAGTTAGCAGTTAAGGAGTAACTCGACTTATTAGAATTGAGTCTCATATATTTATGAGCATTATTGGATAAGTAAATATTCTCATTTATGAGGAGTAAATCTCTCACGGGATCCCTTATAAATAAGGAAATCAATTATATCTCTCATAAATAGAGGAATGAGTTATAAGATAGAACAATCTCATTAGATTCTTATCCTAATTAACAACATTTAATATAAATTTAAACATGATTCTTATAAACTAAGACGTTCCCATGAATATCACACAAGGTAGAAAATGTATGCATCTAATTAAAAAACACTACCCATCTTGTGTATGGTCTAACTTGAGTGTCGGAGTTCTTTTTGCAGGTACTTACCCCTCGCACCACCGTCGCAACCACCAAGCATCAGAGGAAATCATTTTCTTCAACCTTATTCAGGTAATCATTTGAACCTCAGTCAAAACATTAGTGCAGTTTATGGGAAAAGATAAATTTCAATTTCCATTACCACCATCATGATTACTATAAGGAGAAATCACGTCTTTGCCACTCAAAATCAAGCTTCTTCTGGCCTTCATCTGGCATCCGCTCCCATTCATGAGCTAATCTAGGAGCCGGTCATAGCCCAACCGAAACTCAAGCAGGAAAGGGTAGAGACTTCTATATTGGCAAAACTTTGTCTCCTTCGCCACGACAAGTTCTAGTGAGGCAATGACTCGGTCTGCAAAGATTACCTTCCGGAGATACTAGACAGTGGGTATTGTTGTTGCAGTGCTTAGGAGCACGGGTGGATAATGATGAAGTTCGATCCCACCAAGATGAATCTGGTCTCCTGGAGCTATCTAGAGAAGAGTTCATCTCTCTTGTTAGACTCTATGACGAACATATTCATAACCTAGAGAGAGTTGTCAACTAGGAGAAGAAAGGCAAAAAATGAATTCCTAATAGGAATCAAGAAAATCGAAAGGACCTAGCCCATGACGGGGTACATCATCCGGAGTATTTCAGGATCACAGATGATAAGTCCATATTTTGTAGTCTCAAACTGGATAAATTATGGTGATTTGCTTGTGTTTATTGGTGAATTTTATATGATCTTTACCATTGCCTTTGGTTTTTACAGATTGAAAGAGGTTTATCATATTTAAAGTGAAATTAGGTGAAGACATCGCGTTTTCAAAGCGAAGAAGATCATTTTGGCTTAGACAGGGCCCTTTGTCAACTTAGAAGTGATTCTTGAGTTAGACACGGCCCTGTCTAATTTGGGGAGCATCTCTGACTTAGAGACATGCTCGTGTCTCCCTTACATTGAAGTTACATTAATTTATTGCTCACACGGCTATGTCAAGCTTAGACACGGTCGTGTGAGGTCTCTTGTGTGTAAAAACGGAAGTTTTGCCAATCACTAATATAAATAGAAGCGAATCCCTAAACCAGAGGACAACTTTTGCGGCAACAGACTTTTGGAGAACCCTTTTGGAGATAGACCACACTAAAGGAAGGCCACAAATCTCTAGAAGACAACCACGAAGAGAGGATGACATTCTTGAAGGCTTGAAGATCATAATATTCATGAAAGGGGTTTTAATTTCTCTTCCTCCTAGTTTTTTTCCCTTTCTTTAGGTTTTTCTTTTCATGAATTTGTGTTATGATTTGAGATCATTTGTATTTAACATGAATAGCTAATCCCATAGCTAGGGCTATGGGAAATCTTATTTTCTATTTAGTTGGTTTTGACCTCAAATTTGATTAAAGCAATTTCATTGAATTTATTGTATTGCTTGAATTCTTGTCAAGACTTGATCAATTTTAACATGTTTTAATTCATTGTTTGAACGGTGACCATTCGCAACCAATGAGTGGATTTATATAATAAACCTAGGATTAGGTTAGTGAATGACTAAATATCAATTTATTTAACCAATTGAATTGACAATTAGGTTAGTTCATTTCTTGAATGGAGGCGTAATGCATTCCTAGTTAATTAAACTAAATGACCAAATAGGTGATTAATTAGGAATAAAATATTATTTATCCATGACCATTGGGACTGAATAGCAATAAAGAGAATTTGGCAAAAGAATTACCTTATATCATAAATGAGTGAAATTCCTATTAATTAGATTCAAGTGAACCTTGTGCTTTAGTTTCCTTCTAAGTGATTTATTTCTATATTGATTAATATTTCATCTTTCTTCTTTATTTGTTGTTTGATTTTATTTTGAATTTCTCTTTGCACCTACAATTGTTTAAATAACCAAGGGTTTAGTGAATCTAATAATTACCTCTTATTCCTCGTGTGATCAACAATTGGGACTCAAATCCTATATTACTATACGATAGAGTGCACTTGCTCTTAGTGTATTTTATGTTTATCAAGTTTTTGACGTTGTTCTTGGGAAATAAGTTTGGTAATATTAGAGACAAAAAGCTCTAGTTAATTTAGATGAATTTTTATTTTTTAATTCATTTGGCACTTCATCTCGCTGCTTATATTCTTGTTTATGCTTACTTGTTTTCAATTTCTTAATCTGTTATTTGATCCAGAAATTGAGAAAACAACTCGTGGGTTAAGGAAGAAATATCATACTGAATTTATGGCTGAAAAAGCTATAAGGCCGGAGGATGAAAAGATAAACAGTTGATGGGACTCGTGATGAGCTACCCCAGCGAAGCGAACAATGCTTGAATATTTCATGCCCATGATTAAAGGATACGAAGAGAGTATTACAACACCAGCCGTGGTGGCCAACAACTTTGAGATTAAATTGACATTAATCTCCATGATTCAAACTTCTATTCAGTTTGGTGGATTGCTTTCAGATGATCCAAATCAACACTTGTCCAAGTTCTTATAATTGTATGACACCATCAAATATAATGGGGTGACAGATGATGCAATCTGATTGCGAATCTTTTTCTTTCTCTCTTAACGACAGAGCAAGTCAATGGTTAACATCACTACCAAGGGGTTCCGTCACCACATAGGATCAGTTGATACAATAATTTTTAGCTAAGTATTTTCCTCTTTCCAAATATGCTAAGTTACGGAATGATATTTCTACTTTTTGTACAGTATGATATGGATACTTCCTATGAAGCCTAGAAAACTTTGTAAGAGTTGGTGAGAAGATGTACACATCACGGATTGCCCGTATGGCAGCAAATACAGACTTTTTACAATGGTCTGTCGCCTGCAAACCGTTCACTTATTGGTGCTGCTGCGAGAGGTGCAATTTGGAGGAAAACATCGACTGAAATTCATGGACTGATTGAAGAAATGACGCTTAATAGTTATCAATGGCAAAATGAGCGCGCCTAAGAAATAACTCGGTGTGCATGTTGTTGTCTCCTCTACTACCATTTTGAGTCAATTGGAAGCATTGACGAAAAAGGTTGAGACTCTAATAGTGAAAAATAGTGCAGCCCCACTAATCATATATGAAGCATGTGGTGAACAGGGACATAAAAGTTCAAACTGTCAAGTTGGTAGTCCTTTTGCCCCCGAGCTCGAAAAAACAAATTTTGTTGGTAAATTCAACCGACTGCAGTATAATCAATATTCCAATACATACAATCCCAATTAGAGGGACCACCCCAATTTCAAATGGGCAAATCAACAGGGTAATCCACAAAGCCATCAGAGAGCTTAGCAACTACCCCCAGGTTTCCAAGCACCTGAAGAGAAGCAAAGTTTTGAAAATTTTGTGATGAAATACATTCATAATTCAGAGGCTCGGATGAAGAGCATGAAAACTCATATTAGCCAGTTGGCTACCTTGATGTCAAAAAGGGCATCGGGGACATTGACTGGTACTACCGAGCCTAATCCAAAGGAATATGTCAAGGCAATTACCCTGAGAAGTGGCAAGGAGCTTGGGGAGCTCCCCAAGAAAAAGGACAAGGAAATGTCAGAGCATGAAGATACTCTTGATATGTCAGTTAATGTGAAAAACGAGAAGGCAAGTGAAGCACCCTTCGCGATGCATGTCAGTGAGCCTTAGAAGCCCTCTATTCCATTCCCTCAGAGGCTCAAGAACACTCAGCAAGACACGCAATTTGCTAAATTCTTAGATATTTTTAAGAAATTACAAATTAACATTCTGTTTGTTGAAGCCATCTCCCAAATGCTCAAGTATGCAAAATTCTTGAAGGAAATACTTACGAAAAAACACAAGCTTAAAGAATTTGAGATGATAAGGTTAAATGAGGAGTGCTCTGCCATTCTCTTGAAGAAGCTACCACCGAAATTAAAAGATCTAGGAAGTTTTACTATTCCTTACTCTATTGGTAACTTTTATTTTGAGAAAGTATTATGTGATTTAGGTGTTAGTACAAATTTGATGTCTTTCTCTATTTTTAAGAAATTAAGAATATAGGAACCGAAGCCTACTAATATTTCACTATAGGTAGCAGATAGATACATCACTTACCCTCATGGTGTATTGGAGGATGTTTTGGTGAAGATGGACAATTTTATTTTTCCAACAGACTTCATTGTGTTGGACATGGAGGAGGACACCGAGGTCCAAATCATACTTGGGCGTCCATTCCTTGTCACTGGAAAGACCATGATTGATGTTCATTAAGGGAATTAGTTGACCTTGCGATTAAATGATAAGGAAATGATTTTTAATGTTTTTAAAAATTCTATAAAAAATCCTAGTTCCTTTGATTCATTTAATTGCATAGTTACTACTGATGTTACGAATAGTGCTAAGTTTTCATATCTGCAGGAATCTGTGCTTGATGATGTGCTAGAAAATATTTTGCTCATAGCTGCCACTGACTTTGAGAATGCCAAGCTCTATAAAGGGAGAACAAAGAAGCAGCACGACAGGCGTATCAAGTAGCGTGAGCTTAAGATTAGGGATAACATTCTTATTTATAACTCACGCTTCCATCTCTTTCCTAGTAAGTTATGGTCAAAATGGTATGGACCATATGAGGTTGTTCAAGTCTTACTGTACGGTGTGCTTGAGGTGAAGAAAGAAGGTCAACATCCATTCAAGATAAACAGCTAGAAAGTGAAGCACTATGAAGAAGGAGTAGGGATTGAGCACTACTCTATACACTGCACCTAAGCATAGCACTGGCCATAATCAAGCTAATGATTGTAACTTAGCGCTTCACAGGAGGCAACTTGTGTTTCTATCCTTTCTCATAGCACTCTTAGTCCTCGTATTTGGTTTTTCACTTTTTGCTTTATTTTTCCTATATATAAAAAAATGTATTGACACTCTTTGGTTTTCGTGTGCAGTTTTTTACAACATGTCGCCGCTTAGTTCGATCAGATATTTGAGCTCATGGCTACACGCCTTCCCCAGACTCCACCTCCCTCATCTCTTTCGTAATCTTATGTTTAATTTTTAGGAAAGTTTCATTATCCTTTGTTCTCCTATTTTTATTATTTTTCCAAATTGAGGACAATGTGCATCTTAAGTGTGCAGGGGTACAATTAATTTTTATGTAATCGATGAACACTTGAGTATTGTTAGTAATCAAGTATGAATTGTATATTAATTTCTTGAATTAATATTGAGCTGATAGAGATATGTTTAAGAGAGGAATCCATTGCTTATGAGGCGATATTATGTGAAACAATCTTTTCCTATTAAGTAAAGATAAATTTAGCATCTTAGTTGAAAAATTAGTCATGTCTGCTTATATTTGTTTTCTCTATTAACTTAGCCAGAAAGTGAATTTTGAGCTTTAATGATTAATTTTTTCATAAACAAAATTCTATTTTTTTTAAAGTGAGTGTTCTCTTGATTAATGTGCGCTAGAACTTGCTTTGATATTTTGTTAAGACTTTAATGGTTCACATACATACTTGAACATGATTAAGGAAATTAGGCTTAATTCTTTCTTGACTTCCATAATTGCATTAAAAAACAATCTCTTAGTTGCCTCATTTGAGTTAGAAATTGATTTCTTTGAATACCTAATTGAATAATCATGTTAGATTCATTGATTCTTTTTAGAATAATAGAACAACTGATGTGTTAATTAAAAGGTCATTAAGGGTTACTTTTGTCTTCAAGGGTTGTTTAAAAAAAATGGAAAAGGAAGAAGAAAGAAAAAGATTATTGGTGAAGAATAATAAGAATATTGGGTTGAAAGTGAGAATCTGTTATACCCTTGTGATAATATTCTATTTATTATCTTTTCAACCTGATTCTATTTTGTACAAATCTATCCATGAACATTCTTTACCCTTATTTATCTTTTTCCTACCCTTCATTGTTACTCTTGGCCCTGTTACAACCAAAGGAAGCCCATTTGATTCTTGTTATATATGTGAACTTGGAAGTGGAGATGAGATTGATAATCAAACCTATGGTAATGCATTTATTAAGAGAAACTAGAGTTATCTCTTTGTCCTTAAACACTTGAGCGATGGAAAGATGAGTGATCTCAACTGGTTGGTAAAGAGAAAAGATGCAAGTTAGACCCAAGCCTCTAATTGTTTTATGTGCTAAATAATCTTGTTTAATTAGATTTGATTGCTGAACTTGATTGAATTCTTACATTGTGGAATTTTCCTTGATTCATGTTTTTGGATGCTGAGTTTAATCTTATTTTTTATATTAATTCTTTGCTTGAGGACAAACAAAGCTTAAGTGTGGGGGGTTGATAAATCTATATTTTGTAGTCTCAAACCAGATAAATTATGATGACTTGCTTGTCTTTATTAGTGAATTTTATATGGTCTTTACTATTGCCTTCAGTTTTTGCAGATTGAAAGAGGTTTATCACATTTGGAGTGAAATCAGGTGAAGACACCGCGTTTTCAGAGCAAAAGAAGATCATTTTGGCTGAGATAAGGCCCTGTGTCAACTCAGAAGCGATTCTTGAGTTAGACACGGCCCTGTCTAACTTGGGGAGTATCTCTTACTTGGAGACACGCCCGTATGAATGCTTATGTCATGAAGATAGTGCAAATTTTGATAATAACAAAGCTAAGTCAAAGACCAAGTCCAAAGGAAGCAAAGCTAGTATAGCTTTTTAGGACTTAGGATCTTAATGTAAGAAGCTCTCTTAATATCTCAGTATTTTTTTAAAAAGAGCTCATTTTTAATCAAATGATTTTCTAAGCCTTGGATTATGAAAAACAACTTATTTCTTTAACAATCCAAGTTTTCTAAAATCTCAATATTTACAAAGCTGAATTGGGCTTAAGAATGGGTTCAAGGATGTTTGTAAGTTTATTATAAGGCTTAATAATCTATTTACATCTTCTTTGGAAGCTTGTAATCGATTACAAAGGCTTAGTAATCAATTACAAACAAGCGGGAAACCATTTTTTAAAAGTCAAAAGCCTTGTAATCGATTACATGAGGCTTGTAATCGATTACATTGTTTTCAGAGACTTGGTAATCGATTACATAAGGTATGTAATCGATTACAATCAGCCTAGAAAACCCATAAATGGTTTCAAGAAAATGTAATTAATTACATCAACCTTGTAATCGATTACATCGCAATTGAAAGTGTGCAACAGTCTTTTTCTCAGCTTTTGATATGACCATAAATTGCCTTAACAACTCTTTTTTTCTTGAGAACACTATAAATAGATACTACTGGGTCATCTTTTAACAAGAACACATACTGAGAAACATCATTCTATTGCTCTTAATATGAGTTTCATATTTTCTCATCTTTTGCTCTGTTTTTGAAATTCGTGAGAGAGTTTCGTAGTGCTTCAAGTTATAATACACACTTTTTGAAAGAGTTTCTTCCTTTCCTATTCTTGTTTGATTATAACAATGGTGATGTATCCCTCAAGAAATTTGTAAAGGTGAGGTATTCCTGCTGTTAAGACTCAAGCATAAGGGTGAGGTATCCCAAGGTGTGAGGAGTGCTCAGGTTTGCAACGGTATCAACCACCTATTGAAAGCTTGCATTGATAGTGGAAATATCTCGGATGGTTGCTCAAGGACTGGACATAGGTCACAAGTGGTTAGTGGCTGAACCAGGATAAATCTAGTGTTTGTTTCTCTGAACTCCTACTCCTTATATTCGTAGTTTAAATTTCATATAATTGATTAAATTATTTTATTGGCATATTAAATATGTGAGAATTTTTCTATCTTCCTTGTTCGTTCATTTTAATCGATAAATAGCTTTAACAAAAATTATTTTTAAAGTGTTTGTGAAAAGTTTTGAAAGAAATTTTTAAATACTCAATTCACCCTCCTCTTGAGTATAGAAGCCACTTGGGTAACAAGTGGTATCAGAGTTAGGCTCTTGTGTAAAAAGCTTAACAACTTCAAGAGAAAATGGCTTTTTCAAATGATTTTTCTTCAGAAAGATCTTTAATAAATAGACCACCCTTTTTCAATGGGGATGGGTATGCTTATTGGAAAGAACGCATGAAAATTTTTGTTGAAGCTATTGATCTAGATATATGAGATGCTATTGAAAATGGCCCTTTTTGTTCCCACACGTGTTGTTGATGGTGTAAAAGTTGAAACACTAAGGAATGAATGGATTAACGAAGACATGAAAAATGTTCAATATAATTTAAGAGCCAAAAGCATCATTACCACGGCTTCGGAGTATGATCAATTTTTTAGAATATCAAACTGTAAAACTGCCCAAGAAATGTGGGACACTTTATAAGTTACAAATAAGGGTACTAGTGAAGTAAAGAGGTCGAGAATAAACACTCTCACTCGTGAATGTGAATTGTTTAGAATGAACCCAGGGGAAAGCATTCAAGAAATGCAAAAGATGTTCACTCACATTATTAATCATCTTGCTTCATTAGGTAAAAAAATTTCTAATGAAGATCTTATTAACAAGGTGTTAAGATGTTTGAGTAGGATTTGGCAACCAAAAGTGACAGCTGTTTCAGAGTCAAGAAATTTAGCACTTATGACTCTTGCAACTCTTTTTGGGAAACTTCAAGAGCACGAATTGGAACTCAATAGGCTTGACTAAAGTGAGGAACATGATAAGAAGAAAAAGGGGATTGCACTTTAGCACTTCTCCATGACTCTTAGAGAACTTTGAGTAAAATGAAGAAAACCTCAATTTTAATGAAAAAATTCAAGATTCCTCGGAAACAAAGAAGGCTATCTTTTCAAGAAGACTCACGACCTTGTCCACACCCACATGAACTCAATCGGGATACATGAAGATGGAATGTCTTATCTATCAAAAGAAGATAGAGAAATTTGAAAAGAGACCTTCCAAGGAGAAGAAAGGAAGGAGAGTGATCAATCAATTTTTAGGCATTCATTATTGTTTTATATTTGGCCTAATTGATGATACTTGTGTCCAATATTATGTTTGTAGATGAGTTTTAGATGTTTGGTCTACATTGAGCTTAATTGTAAAAACTTCATTAATTTTTGGATTTTAACTCATTTTGACCTTTCTATCTTGTGCAGGCCATAACTTGGGCTACAGATGTCATATTTGATGATGGAAAGATGAGACGAAGATACACAATTTTGCATCTAATAGAATTCAACTTCAGGGCAAAAACTGGTAAAAGTTAGGAATGAACAAAGCTTGGACCTTTCCTCAATGATTTGGGCCTAATAAAAGAATAAGGCAAATGATATGTCTATGAAAAGCTTCAGAGGGCTACAGTATGGGCCAGAAAGATTAATTTTTCAGTTACAAATAGGTCAAGGCAAATTCTGAATTTACCTTTTGATGTTATCGTTCGCTTTATCTTTTTCAAAGAAGAATACTCATCTTCTCTATTTTTTCGTCTTAAAATGGGGAAGGTACTCCAATCAATCCAAGTCCACATCCATATTGATTACGATTTCAATTTGAAGTTAGAATTAGGGTTGAAAAATCTAATGGAGAATAGATACATGAAGATGGAATGTCTTCATCTATCAAAATTGCGAAGATTCTGAGATGAAATCCTAGAATTATTAGTTGAAAATAGACATTCTAAGGACCACTTGAATTGAAGAAAGGAAGGAGAAATGAACCTACATAGCATGGAATGACAATGACATGGATACACTATGCTATATTCCATTATAAACCTAGTCTATTTTGAGGCGAGTAGCATCGTCGATCGGAATAATAGGAAGCAATAATGGACTCTATATCTTATGACTAGATGAGAAGAAGAAGATGAAAGCGACTTGGAGGTAATTTCTAACCTTGACTCATCTCTTTCTTATAAAGAATTACAAGACGTTTTTGAAGAATTACATGATGAATCACTAAGGCTCACAAAATTAGTTTCTTCATCTAACGAAACAATTTCTTTTTTAGAAAAAACAAATTCTTAAAATTGAGAATGAGACATTAAGATTAATTTATGTTAATTCTTCCTACACAATTTGTTCTTCACATGCATCAACATCTTCATCTTGTTCATCATGTCAAGCTCTTGAAAAAGAAATTGAAGATTTAAAGAACACTCTTACAAAATTCACTTTTGGTAGAGACAATTTAAATATTTTGCTTGGAAAAAAAGTGCTTTCTTCAAAAAGCGGGTTTAGGATATAACCCGAAAAATAAACAAAAATTTAACAAAAAATTCTTTGTTCCTATAAGCACAATCCTTTTAATAAATGTTTTCATTGTGGGAAGAAAAGATATAGTACCTCAACATGCAATGTAAGAAAGAATATTAACACTAAAGTGGGGGCTAAAATGGTTTGGATTCCCAAAGGCACAATGTCACAAGCTAAAACACAATGACCTAAGAAAATTTGGGTACCAAAAGTTAAAAACTGAATTTGTGTTATAGGTGTGCTTGAAGGCCAAGAGCTCAAATTAGTATCTTGATAGTGGTTGCTCCAAGCACATGACTAGAGATGAATCCAAATTTTCTTTTGCTTGTTCCCAAGATACATGGACATATAACCTATGGAGATAACAACAAAGGGAAGATTCTTGAAGTCGGCAAAGTCGGTAAAATTCCCTCTTCCTCTATTGATGTTAGTTGAAGGACTTAAACATAACTTGCTTAATATTAGTTAATTATATAATAAAGGTAATAAAGTTATATTTGATTTTCATTGTTGCATAATTGAAGAAAAATATTATAAGCAAGTGAAATTTGTTGGTCATAGAGTAAATAATATATATATGATTAGCCTTGATAATATATCTTCAAATGATGTGAAATGATTTATAAGTAAAGAAAATGATTCATGGTTATAGTATAAAAGAATTGCATACATTCACATGGATCACTTAAATAAGTTGGTCTCTAAAGAACTAGTAATTGGATTACCAAAGCTTAAATTTGAAAAAGATAAATTATGTGATGCATGTCAAAAAGAAAAACAAGTAAAGGTCTCTTTTAAAGCCAAAAATGTTATTTCAACTTCTAGACCTTTACAACTTTTGCATATGAATCTTTTTAGTCCCTCTAGAACAATGAGCTTTGGTGGGAATTACTGTGCATTAGTGATTGTAGATGATTTTTCTAGGTTTACATGGACCTTATTTCTTTCTCATAAAAATGATGCATTTCTAGCTTTTAAGAAACTTGCCAAAGTTATCCAAAATAAAAAAAGTTTTTATATTACATCCATAAAAAGTAATTATGGTGGTAAGTTTGAAAATCATGAGTTTGAATCTTTTTGTGATGAACATGACATTGAGTATAATTTTTCTTTCCCTAGAACTCCACAACAAAATGAAGTTATAGAAAGGAAAAATCGATCTTTAGAAGAAATGGCGCGAACTATGCTCAATAAGGCTACACTTCCTAAGTATTTTTGGGCGGATACGATAAGTACTGTATGTTACGTAATGAATAGGGTCCTAATTAGGCTAATTTTAAAGAAAACTCCTTATTAGTTATACAAAGAAAGGAAGCCAAATGTTTCACATTTTCATATTTTTGGATGTAAAGATTGTTTTAAATAATGAAAAAGATAACTTGGGAAAGTTTGATGCTGAGTCTGATGAAGATATATTTCCCAGCTATTCAAATCATAGCAAGGCTTTTAGAATTTACAATAAAAGAACTATGACTATTGAAGAGTCCATTCATGTTGCATTTGATGAAATTAACCCAAATGGACCAAGAAACGATTTTGTTGTTGATGATGTTGTAGAGATTTTGGCAAAAACGCATTTGGACAACAAGTAGAAAGAAGAGAGGAAGCAAGAGGAAAGTCAAGAGGATCCCCCAAAATAAGAGGATTCACAAGTCATGGACCTTCCCAAGGAGTGGCGGACCTCAAGATACCATCCGCTTGACTAAGTAATAGGTGATGTATCGAAAGGTGTAAGTACTCAAACTCAATTAGAAATGCATGTAACCATACGACTTTCGTTACACAAATTGAGTATAAAGACATAAACGAGGCCTTTAACTATGAACATTAGATCTTGGTCATGCAAGAGGAGCTAAACCAATTTGAAAGAAATCAAGTTTGAGAATTAGTTCCAAGGCCCAAAGATCATCCAATTATAGGCACCAAATTGGTCTTTAAGAACAAGTTTGATAAAACGGGCTTAATAATAAGAAATAAAGTTAGGCTTGTAACAAAAGGGTATAATCAAGAAAAAGACATAGATTATGAAGAAACATATGCACCCGTAGCTAGATTAGAGGCCATTAAAATGCTTCTTGCATATGCATGCATTATGGATTTGAAATTATATCAAATGGATGTCAAAAGTGTCTTTTTAAATGGCTTTATCCAAGAAGAGGTGTATGTTGAGAAACCTCTCAGTTTCGAAAATTACTATTTGCCCAACCATATTTTTAAATTCAAAAAGGCTTTATATGATTTAAAACAAGCTCCTCGAGCTTGGTATGAAAAGTTGAACAATTTTCTTTTGAAAAATGTTTTACAAGGGAAAAAGGTTGACACAACCCTCTTTATTAAAAATAAAAGCATGACACACTCATTGTACAAGTATATGTCAATGATATTATCTTTGGTGCCACTAACAAGTCTCTTTGAAAAGAGTTTTCTAATCTTATGCAAATCGAATTTGAGAAGTCCATGATGGGAGAGCTTAATTTCTTCCTTGGGCTTTAAATCAAGCAAACAAGAAATGAAACTTTCGTTAGCCAATTCAAGTATTGCAAGGAGCTTCTCAAGAAATTTGGAATGGACAACTCAAAACATATGGACACACTTATAAGCACCTCTTGTTACTTAGACAAGGATGAGGCAGGTAATTCCGTAGAAATCACTAAGTACAGAGGTATGATTTGATCCCTTCTTTATCTCACTGCTAGTAGACCAGATATTATGTTTAGTATATGCACGTGTACTAGATACCAAACAAATGCTAAAGAGTCGCATTTAAGTGCAGTAAAACATATCATGAAATATCTTGTTAGCACTTCACAGGTGGGCTTGTGGTACCCCAAAGGTGCCACTTGTAGTCTTATTGGTTATTCTTATTCCAATTTTGCTGATTACAAATTGGACAGGAAAAGCACTAGTGGGACATGCCACTTGCTTGGAAATTCTTTAGTTTCTTAGCATAGCAAGAAACAAAATAGTGTGACATTGTCTACTGCTGAGGCTAAATATGTTGTAGCTAGAAGTTGTTGTACCCAAATCCTTTACATGAAACAACAACTTCTAGGTTTTGGACTTCAACTTGATCACATTCCTATAAGATGTGACAATACTAGTGCAATCAATTTGACCAAAAACCCCATTTTGCACTCTAAAACTAAGCACATTGAGATAAGATATCATTTTATAAAGGATCATGTACAAAAAGTTGATTGTGTATTAGAATTTATTGAAACAAATAATCAACTTGCTGATATATTCACAAAACCACCGCCAAAAGATACTTTCTTTCATATAAGAAGAGAACTTAGTATTTTGGATCAATCTTGCATTTAATTTTGCTACATAATTTGTTCTTCCGCATAATTATATTCTATATACTTTTATTGCTTTCATTTATTCTTGAATCCAATACTGACTTAAGCATCGGAGACTCCCTTAAGTTTGTTTTACAAGTACCCTATCATGACTAAGTCTTCCACCCGCTCAAGATACTCTCTGCTATATGCTAAAGTCAAATTCTTAAAGTTTGGAGAAACTCAATCACAATGATTTGATCCTTAGTACTGGTTTAGAATTGGCAAGAACAAGTGTTGAACACAATTTGGACAAATTTATGGTTTACAAGATGATTTGGAATCGGTTTGAGAAAGGTTTGGAAGTATATTGAGGATTTTGGGATCAGTCTTCTCCTGTTTGAAGTGTAAAATACAAGTTCAGGAGGCTTGTAATCGATTACAGACTCTCTGTAATTGATTACAAAGGTTTTGGAAGGCGCAAAATGAAAAGTTAGAACACCTGTAATCGATTACATCCACTATGTAATCGATTACAAAATTCTCAGAAATGTAATCGATTACAACCTCCTTGTAATCGATTATAAATGTAATTGATTACAAACTCTCTGTGATCGATTACAAAGATTCTAGAAGGTGCAAAATGAAAAGTCAGAATGCCTATAATCAATTACATCCACTATGTAATCGATTATAAAATTCCCAGAAATGTAATCGATTATAACCCCATTGTAATCGATTACAAGGAGGTTTTAAAAGAGTCTTAACGCGCGTGAACGCCATTTTTTGCCCTGTTCTTTAGCTTTCTCTCTCTTTAATCACGACCCACCTTACCTAAACCTCCTAATTTCTCTCTTATCTCTTAACCAAATCACACCATTCCACCTCTTATTCACTCAAAATTCTCTTCCCAACAAAACCCCTCGATCAAATCTCACTAAAACCCATAAAAATCACCACTCAAATCCTTCATCCGTTCGTGTTCTTTCTCTCTCCTCACCAGCGTCCCTCTCTTCACATTTCCACCATTTTCTCATCTTTTTCACCATTTTCTTAACCCAAACACTCCTAAACATCATTTCCATCACTTTTCTTCCACCCCATTTCAACCAAATGGTGGAATCTTCAAAGCGCATAAAAAGGCCACGAACAGGGACTGCTGGTGCTTTATCTTCATAGGCTCCTCCTCTCATCATTCTGGGACTTGATCTTTCTGCACACTTCAGGACCTCCATACAAGCAAAAGTTTTTTCCAAAGAGTTTCATCTGCAGAAAATCATCCAGCCCAAGTATCTCCCTACAGAGTTTTGCTCTAATGAGCCTTTATAGTCTTTTAAGTTGATTGAGCGTCTAGACTTAATTAAATTTTTGAGCATTAAGAATGACATTTATCCTGATTTAGTTCAGGTATTTTATACAAATTTACGATATGAGAATGCTTGTTTAGTGTATGAAGTGAAGAAGAAAAAGATAGTCATAAATCATGACCTTTGGTATAGATTGACTGGGTTATCTTTTGATGGTACCAACTTTACTAAGGCTAATAAATGGGGAGAAGAGTATGATTACAAAGATGCTTTGAACTCCTTATTATGGACAGGTCATACACCTGATCAAAGGATTAAGGCTACAGGGCTTACAATAGAAAATGGACTCTTACACTACATTGTAGCTAGGGCCTTGATTGCCAAAAGAGGCAATTACTCACGGGTCCTACATGATGATGTTCTCACTTTATGGGCTATGAACACATACCGACCCATCAACTGGGCCTATTATGTTATCCAGCATATGCTGAAAGCGAGGAAGACTTATCATCCTCTGCCCTATGCCATGCTTGTCACTGATATCTTGGAATACTTCCACATTCCTTTGTATGGGGAGGCAAAGGATGTGAGTTCTGATGGGCTAGAATCCATTAGCACACACACTTAGACAAAATTACAGCTGAAGAAATACAATGACACATGGTACTATCTGCATCATGGGGCTGATGAGAACATACCTCGGGGAGATGACAAGGACGCTGAGGATGCACCTCCACAGGTTGGTCCAGCTGAGCCTGACATGCAGCTTCTACTTCAGGAAATCCGTAACCTTCACTCTCACGTTGATGATTAGTTCAATGAGCTATGCACTTTTGTTCACCACCTTGAGGAGCACGTGACTCACACTAATGAGGAGGTCGCCATTATTTATGCCTTGATTGAGAGTGATCCGAGTCTTCTTCTGAGGCGAGCTTCCACCTCCTATGCTCCACCACCTCTATACTCAGCTAGTGATGTAGCTGGTGATCCTGCTGCTACTGCTGGCACTGATCCTGATGATACCTTTGTTGCTGGAGAGGATAGCAGGGCTACACAGTGACCATGGAGAGACTTAGTCATGATATTTATGTTTTGAATTATTATATTTTGTCTAACCCCTTAGCTCTTTTATTCTATATATACTCTTGATGTTTCTGTTGTTCATATACTCTAATCTACTGATTATTATCTATATTATTTTGATGATCTGTAATTCTGGCTGGTAATCCTGGTTATGCTATCACGCTGCTGAAACTCTGCCTGGTTTTTTTTTGAATGCTTATGTCGCTTATTCTTTTGATGCTTATAGCTTTTTGTTAATGCCAAAAGGGGGAGAGATACTGCATGATTGCATGAGTAAAGGGGAGTGCATGACAGTGTTTTGACTATTTCTTTTTTTTTTAATATCCCTTTGAACTTCATGCATAAACTTAGGGGGGAAAAGATATTTTATTTTCTGACTTATATATATACTTATGTTGCTCTTTTTCCATTTATTGGTTTGTCATCATTAAAAGGGGGGAGAATGTGATTGCTTATGTTATAAAGATCGTGTGAATTTTGATGATAACAAAACCAAGTCGAAGACCAAGTCCAAAGGAAGCAAAGCTACTATAGCTTTTTAGGACTTAGGATCTTAATGTAAGAACCTCTCTTAATATCTCAGTGTTTTTCTAAAAGGAGCCTTGTTTTTATTAAATGATTTTCTAAGCCTTGGATTTTGAAAAATAATTTTATTTCTTTCTTTAAAAATCCAAGTTTTCTAAAATCTCAATATTTACAAAGCTAAATTGGGTTTAAGAATGGGTTCAAGGATGTTTGTAAGTTTATTATAAGGCTTAGTAATCTATTTACAGCTTCTTTGGAAGCTTGTAATCAATTTCAAAGGCTTCGTAAGCAATTACAGATATGCGGGAAACCATTTTTAAAAGTTAAAAGCCTTGTGATCGATTGCATGAGGCTTGTAATCGATTACACTGCTTCCAGAGGCTTGGTAATCGATTACATGAGGTATGTAATAAATTACAATCAGCCCAGAAAACCCAAAAATGGTTTCAAGAGCAATACAATCAATTAAATCAACCTTGTAATTGATTACATCGCATTTGAAAGTGCGCAATAGTCTTTTTCTCAACTTTTAATATGACCATAAATTGCCTCAATGACTCTTTTTCTTCATAACACTATAAATAGATACTATTAGGTCATCTTTTAACTATAACACATACTAAGAAAAATCATTCTATTGCTCTAAATCTGAGTTTCATATTTTCTCATCTTTTACTCTATTTTTGAAATTCTTGAGATATTCTTGAGAGAGCTTCATAGTGCTTCAAGTAATACACACTCTTTGAGAGAGTTTCTTCCTTTCCTATTCTTGTTTGATTGTAACAAGGGTGAGGTATTCCTCAAGAAATTTGTAAGGGTAAGGTATCCCTGTTGTTGAGACTCAAGCACAAGGGTGGGGTATTTCAAGGTGTAAGGAGTACTCAGGTTTGTAACGATAGCAAGCACCTATTGAAAGCTTGCATTGATAGTGGAAATATCTCGGGTGGTTGCTCGAGGACTGGACGTAGGTCACAAGTGGTTGGTGGTTAAACTAGGATAAACCTATTGTTTGCTTCTCTAAACTCATACTCCTTATATTCGTAATTTAAATTTCATATAATTGATTAAATTATTTTATTGGATTATTAAATTTGCCAGAATTTTTCTATCTTCCCTGTTCGTTCATTTCAATCGATAAATAGCTTTAAAGAAAATTGCTTTTATAATGTTTGTGAAAAGTTTTGAAAGAAAATTTTAAATACTCAAATCACCCTCTCTTGAGTATAGAAGCCACTTGGGTAACAGCTCGTGTCTCCCTTATGTTGAAATTACGCTGATTTATTGCTCACACAGCCATGTCAAGCTTAGACACTGCCGTGTGTGATCTCCTGTGCATAAAAACGGATGTTTTGCCCTCACAAATATAAATAGAAGTGAATCCCTAAACTTGAGGACAACTTTTGCGGCAGCAAACTTTTGGAGAAACCTTTTGGAGATAGACCACGCTAAAGGACTACCACGAATCTCTGGAAAACGGTCACAAAGAAAGGATGACATTCTTGAAGCTTGAAAATCATAATTTTCGTTAAAGGAGTTTTGATTTCTCTTCCTCCTAGTTTTTTCCCTTTCTTTAGGTTTTTCTTTTCATGAATTTATGTTATGATTTGGGATTATTTGTATTGAACATGAATAACTAATCCTATAGTTAGGGCTATGAGGAATCTTGTTTTCTAATTAATTAGTTTTGAACTCGAATTCGATTAAGGTAATTTCATTGGGTTTATTGTATTGTTTGAATTCTTGTCAAAACTTGATCAATTTTGGTATGTTTTAATTCATTGTTTGAATGGTGACTATCCGTAACTAAGTAACTAATGAGTGGACTTATATAATAAACCTATGATTAGGTTGGTGAATGACTAAATATCAATTTATTCTGCTAATTGAATTGACAATTAGGTTAGTTCATCTCTTGAATTGGGGCTTAATGCATTCTTAGTTAATTCAACTAAATGACCAAATAAGTGATTGATTAGGAATAGAATATTATTTATCCATGACCATTGGGACTCAATAGAAATTAAGAGAATTTGGTAAGAGAATTACCTTATATCATAAATGAGTGAAATTTTCGTTAATTAGATTCAAGTAAACATTGCACCTTAGTTTCCTTCTAAGTGATTTATCTCTACATTGATTAATATTCCATCTTTTTTCTTAATTTTTTATTTGATTTTATTTTGAATATTTGTTTACAGCTACGATTGTTTAAATAACCAAAGGTTTAGCGAATCTAATAATTACCTCTTATTCCTCGTGTGATCGATAACTTGGACTCAAGTCCTATATTACTATACAATGAAGTGCACTTGCTCTTATTATATTTTACGAGTATCAATAGAACCCAGTCAGAGAGTTGAAATCCCTGTTCAGGGAAACAAAGAGCAAAATCAAGGATTAAGGAATTCGGTTAAACAAAACTAACCTTTCTCCGACAAACTGATGGCCTATGAGATTCCTAGGCATTTCAAATATCCAACAAATATTGAAGCCTATGATGAGACCATTGACCATTAAAATCACTTAGATGCTTATATTTCTACTCTCGTTATTTGCTGGAGGTTATGATCTAATCATATGTCGTGCTTTTCCTATTTCTTTGAAAAAAGCAGCCCTGAGATGGTTCACCACTTTGACTCCTAAATTCGTTATTAACTGCAAAGACTTGTCTTCAAGATTTTTGTTGCACTTCAACACTAGTAAGGCACAACCGAAATCCATTTCATATTTCTCCCATATTAAACAAGAAAAGGAGGAATCTCTCCAAGACTTTATATCTTAGCTCAATAAAGAAAAAATAAATATTTATAACTGGGATGAAAGAATCGGACTACATTACATGAGGGAATGACTCCGCCCTGGGCCGTTATCTTTTTCTTTTACCAAAAGGGAACCCAAGACTATGAATGAGTTTTGTGCTAGAGCTGATAAATACATCAATGCAAAAGACATTTTTTAAGCTAGGAAACATCTAGAAAAAGGAGAAGGTGTCAAACCTAAGCCCAAACAACCCACCCAACAAGGTCAGAACTCGATGCCACCTTTGAAGGGAAAGTACGAGAGTTACATCCCCCCTCAACACACCTCGAACTCAAATTTTTTAGGAGGTGATGAATACGAAGTTTAGGGATGTGCAAAAATCACCCTTTTTGAGAAAACAAGTGCAAAAGGATAAATTTAAACATTGTGCTTTTCCCGAAGGTCATGGGCATAATACTAAATATTGCATTAACTTTTAAGACACCATTAAATCTTTGATCCGGGATGGCCACCTAAGCCATTCTGTGCATCAATCTCGAAATAATAATCAAAGGGGAGAAAAAAATTACAGAAAAATGAGCTATAACCCTCAGAGAAGCCTATCTCCACCATACCAAAGTTAGAGACTTTCGATCTCTTCAAATTTGAATTCGTCAAAATAAATATCAAGAAGAATTACATAGGAGAAATAACCGATCCCGCCCCTTCTCCATTAATCGACATGTCTGATTGACATTAATTATCACCTATGCAGTTTATTTTGTCTATGATAACCCTGGTTTAATTAGCTTTAATATGCAACTATTTAATTTCCATGACTATGTCGTGTATGAAACTCAGCAAGAAAGATTGGCATTTAGCTTAGTACTTCAACACTGTTATATGACCATTATCAATTCAGATAATAGCAACAAAAGCCATGGATTAGCATAACGTCGACCACCATTAACTAAACATTGATTGCTCATCATTATTTCCTATTACTATGGTCATCATTATGATATATTTATACAGTTATCAAGTATTACAAATTACAATGACTCTAACAAGAATTGTTATTAGATGGTCGTATATTGCAGATTCCTATAATGGCCTATGACCATAAGCTAACTTCATGACAGGAAATGTCATTCACAACATGGCATCAATGGCCACAATGTTTAGCTAATAGATGTCGTCACCACCGCTCAAGAAGGAACCAATTTGCCTATTGATTAAGTGAAAGCTATGCTCAAGTCTGAATTCCTTAATTGTCATATAATGGCAAAGTATTTATTTCCTTTAATTGGAAAAGCACTACACAACATACATTTGACATGTGCACAAAGCTAAACATGTGGACATCACTAGCAACCATTGATTGTATGGTTCTTTCTTCCACTCCATTTATTCAAAATTTCTAGGCATTAAATTAATTGTTATATGCTTTCGTATCTACTCATTGATTATAAGAAGCACTACCAATGGGATGGCTCCACCACTTGGCGGTAGGGAGATAGATCCGTGACTACCAAGTTGGAAGCTCACTTTGACTAATTTTCTTTGGGGGAAATTATGCAAGTTTTGCTACTCAAATGACCACAACCACCAAAAATTACTAATAAAAGTAATCACTATGGTAGCTGGGAAAGCAACTTGGTTTGAGATGACTTCAATGGCTTCAAATATTTATCTAGTTTTGTTAAGTACCACACCTATATGCCAATTAATGGCATCTCTGAGTCAAAATGCACCATGGAGGCTAGTATCTCGATGTGACTTCACATCCATGAGTACCATGGCTCGAAAGACCTTGGACCTCGACATGCTTCCATCTTATCAATGAAGGACCTAGGATCTCGGTCATGCCTCCATCTCATACAAGAAGGATCTAGGAGCTCGACTATGCCTCTATCTCAACCAGTACCTCGGTCGTGACTTTGAATCCACGATTACTTTGACCCATTCTCATCTAAGCCAGTACCTTGTTCGTGACTTCGCGTCCACGAGTACTTCGGCTTGACATCATCTTGGCGCTACCCATAAGGTCGCCTATGGTCACCTTGGCAAAGCCCAATGCCGCCTTGACGAGGTCCAAGGAATACACGTTCCGACAAGGAACAATTATCCCGATTACAACTATTGTAACCCATAAGGTTATCACACCTTGAAGAGGTCCAAGAATACAAGGTTCAATTAGGATAAGATATTATGAAGCGTAAATAAAGGTCAAAAAAGGGAATTCACTTAACTGGTATCCGAGTTCAAGGAGTGAATTCAAGGGTTTTAACTCGTACCCTAATGAGCCTGACCTTAACCTGTAAACATAAAAGTTTAAAGAGATTAAGAGTATTCAACCGTAGCCCGAGATAAGGCAATAACATTTTTCACGAACGCCACTCTAAGAGGCTTTTGTGTCAAATCATACTTCATAGGATCAGATATTCTGATGCGTGAATAAAGATAAAAAAAAAGGGAATCCACTTGACTGATTTTCGAGTTCAAGAAGCAAGTTCAAGGGTTTTAGCCTTAACCCTTAAGACTAAAAAAGATTTAAAGAGTTAAGAGTAGCTTACTGTAGCTCGGGATAAGGCAATAACATTTGCTGTGGATGCCACTCCAAGAGACTTTTATGTCAAAATCATACTTCATAGTTTCACACTCAAAAATTTGACAAAGTATCAACAGAAGTGGAGAAACATGGTTGATAAATAAACAGAGCAGACCCTAAAAAAGAACCATTGAGATTGAGCATTAGACCCATCTCGGTTGGGAAAAATATGAGTGTTCGCTAACTTTAAAAGAGAAATATGGAGATTGAGCGTTGGACCCATCTCGATTATAAAAAGATAAGGCTTGAAAAAAGGGTGGGACCACCAAAAACCACTGTCTAGGTTCACCAAAAATTGCTTGCGCTTGCCGAAGTAGAATGTAGAAATGGCAAAGGAAGGAGAAAAGTGAGGGGGTTTCCTTTCACATTAGGTTGATGATCACATCTTTGATACATTAATAAGCCTTCATTTTTAGTCATTTACACTCTTCATGTACTTAATTGATTGATTTTTATTATGTTTTGTAAGTTTGGACTCAAATTGGACTTAATTGAATTTTTTAGCATAATTTATGTTTTACGTTGTTTCTGTATTTGGGCTATATCTTGGGATGTAAGTAGTAAAATGAGGTGAATCTAATGGCATTTTAAAGATAAGATAGAGCTATATAACTTTCATGAAGACCTCAAAGGCCCAATCACACGAGTAGATAACTCAAATTGGGGTTGAAGCAAGAACCAGAGTGCTTTTCCTGACAGCTTAAACTACGTGTACTGTTCATCATATATTTCGAGATAGAAGTTTTCAAATATGCTAAAATTTGGATTCTGAATAGTTAAGACCCATATCTACAACTTTTATGTTGAACACTTTTCCATAGTCGGCCTCCTTGAAGGTGATATTAGGCTTGGAAGTCAGAACAGAGGAGCTATGACTGGGCCTGGGCAGTGTGTAGTAATTTGAACGTATCTGGAGTTATAGAAATGATATTAGACTCAAACTAAAGCCATTTGAAAGCTAAGATCCAAGCTTACAACTTTCATGAAGATCACTTGGTTCAAAAAGGATGAATGTAATGACTGCCTAGCTGCATGATTTCGGAGACAAGGAATCTCCATAATTTTCCACTCACCAAAAGTCATTTGGCATTTTCCACTCATTTTTCACTCATCCACCCACTAATGACTCAGCCCACTTATCATTTTGTATCTCTAATCTTCTATAAAAGGGGTCCTTGGCAGATCATTGAAGGGGGGAGGTGTTAGTTACCAAAATGATGCCATTTTGTTACTAGGTTTTCTTGTAGTAATTTTCCTTTGTTCTAAATTAAAGTCGTGCTCTTCTTCTTCTTCTTCTCTCTTTCTTTCTTCTTATCTATGAGTAACTAAGTTTCATTTTACTTGGGTGAAAGGGTGAAGCTCTTGGTAATAAAGTAAGGTTAGATTTATTCTTCTCTTGTGCTTAAATGATTTATATTTTCTAGTAACAATTATACGTATTATAATTTGTTTCTTATAATTTAGAAACCATCTTTGTAAAGAGGAGTTCTTGATTTATTGTAAACAAAATATTGGCACAATGAATGCTTTAACCCATTTATAAGTGGTGGTAATATTTTTAGGAAACATAATATAATTACGTATATTATTTTAAATGGACTTTT
Source organism: Ormosia semicastrata (assembly GCA_029884595.1). NCBI lineage: Eukaryota > Viridiplantae > Streptophyta > Magnoliopsida > Fabales > Fabaceae > Ormosia > Ormosia semicastrata. Next base: position 27,570,043 of record JAQQTO010000053.1, on the reverse strand, counting down.
AATGTTATATTTTTTGATTGGAACCTCCATGTTGCGAGGATTCTAATTGAGTTATAAAAGAAATTAATCTTACCTTTACTTTATTTACCAAGAGTGGATCTTTTAACCCAAGTAAATAATTTTTACCGTAGTAACAAAATATTTACTTCACCTTAATTAATCTTCAACAATTTCCTGTGGATCGACCCCGGGCTCCCGAGAAATTTATTACTTGAGACAACCTGCACTTGGATTCGCAATACAACAATTAACCCCGCATCAAGTTTGTAGACTTGTTTGAAACTAAAAATTGTGCATCAAGTTTTTGGCGCCAATTCTTGGGGACTTGATTTGAAGACTGAATTTCTGGTGTAAAAATTTTGTATATATACTAACATACTAACTAGTGGGGGAACCTCTTCCTAATTTCTCTATAATCTTTAATCATTAATGAAATAATCTTTTTTCTTCTCTTCTCTCTCGCTGGAGCAAAAAATCGGCTTCTTGATTCTCTAGTTTTCATATTTTAAATTTACTTTCGTACTTTATTTTTTGTATTTATCTTCTTTATATTTTTTGTTATTTATTTTCTCATTTATTTTTTTGTTTACTAACTTACTAACTCTCTTACTAATTATCTAACTTTTTACTTTATCGGCTATCTAACTTTTTACTTTTTTACTTCTAATATTTTAATTTATCGTATACTAACTTTTTAATTTTTATGCTTATTAACTTATTTGGTGGTTAGTTTATACCACACCTTTGTTAATATTTATTTACTAAGTGTTAATATATATTTGGTGGTTGGTTTATACCACACCTTTGTTAATATTTAATGGACGATTTAAATTGCTAGCTTGTACATTTTATTTTATACTGTAAGTTACTTGTTTATGCTTAATTGGTATTGTGATTTAAATTCTGGTCGTTTGGTTAGAGTTAATCCAAGTACTTTACATATTGATTTGTTTGAATCACAATCACGCATATCAAACACAATGACTAAAAACAAAAGTGTGCATGATGAACATGAAAATCAACCGTTGCGAACCATGCGTGAGTATTTGTAACCATCTCGAAATTCTAGTCCATCATGTTTTATCTTTCTACTCAATGCCAACAATTTTAGATTCAAGTCAAGTATGATTTCTTTACTTCATAATTTCCATAGTTTAGAATCTGAAAGTCCATATTTACATCTAAAAGAATTTGAGGAAGTATGTACCGCTTTTCATTATCAAACTTGTACTAAAGAGGTTGTTAAGCTTAAATTATTTCTTTTTTCTTTGAAAGATAAAGCGAAAACTTGGCTTAACACTTTGAAACCAAGATCAATTGGCACATAGCAAGAAATGCAATGTAAGTTTTTGAAGAAATTTTTTCCAACACATAAAACCAATGCTTTGAAAAGACAAATCCAAAATTTTCCCAAAATTCAAATGAAGCATATTTTCAAAGTTGGGAACGTTTTAAAGATTTGTTGAATTCTTGCCCACATCATGATTTTGAAAAATGGCGCACTATAAGCTTTTTTTTATGAAAGGTTAACACCTGAAACCAAATAATTTGTGAAAATAATGTGCAATGGTGAATTTCTTGATAAAGAACCCAAAGAAGTTTTAGACTATTTAAACCATTTGGTTGAAAATTCTCAATCTTGGCATGGTACTAATCCTTCTGAAAATTCAATTAGATTTAACCTTGCAAATGCTAGTAAAGAAAAATATCATCTTAGTCAAGAAGAAGATCTAAATGCAAGGTTTGCTAGTTTGGCTAGAAAGATTGAAGCTATGGAATCAGGGAAAGTAAAAGAAATCAAATCTGTGCAAAATGAAGAAATTTGTGGCATTTGTGATGAATTAGGACACTCAACAAATGAATGTCCAAAACTTCTTGTTTTTAAAGAAGTTGTGCATAAGCAAGTAAATGCAATAAACAATTTTAAAAAGTCATTCACTTCTTCTTTTTCAGATACATACAATCCGGGATGGAGAAATCACCCGAACTTCAGTTGGAGGACCAACAATCAAGCACAATTCATGCAACCACCACCTCCTCAGGCACAACAGGGCTCTCAAAATTTTCAAGGATATGCACATTTTGTCCCACCATACAGGAATAACCTTGAAGAAACATTGCATGCATTCATGAAAAATCAAGATGTCATTATTAATCAAAACACTCAAGCCATGATTGACATAAAAGACACTCTTGCTAAACTTTCTTTTGCACTCACCATTCACGAGAAAGAAAAATTTCCTTCTCAACCTCAAATAAATCCCAAGGGTCAATACAGTCTAAATGATGGTAATTCAGAAAATCAACAAATAGATCAAGTCAAGTCAGTGATAACCCTTAGGAATGAAAAGATTTTTGAAGAAAGTAAGGAGATAAAGAGTCAAGTGTCCAAAGTGAAGAACTCCTTGAGTGTGAATAAGCTAGAGGATGTCGAAAAGAATTAAGATAATAGTGATGCTGAGCTACCCAAGGAACCTGAGGTGACAAAAAGTCTTGTTAAGCCAGAAAATGATGACGAAGGCCACCAGACATACATGATTGACTGAATCATGGATAGGGGAGTTTCTATAACTCATGATTTTGATCCCTTTGAGAATTTTCTTGTCAATTCTGAGTTTAATTCTATTAGTAATCCATCTAAAGTTCTTGATATTTGTACTATTTTTGATAGAACTCAGGATCATGATACTCAGGCATGGCAATCAAAGTTCAAGGACTTGCTTAAGCAAGCTTGGAGCATTACTGATAAGAAAAGTGTTCGTCCCTTGGTCTGTTCTTATAAAATTAATTTGGAAGAAGGTAAATGGTCAGCAGTTGAAGCTATAACTTGAGTTGAATGATCCAGATGTAGCAGAGACTTTGGTAGACGATCCTGTCCACCAAAGCTGAGGTAAGTTTTTAGTATTTCGTGTTTTTATTGAGTCGGCTTAAGTGCTTCCCAAATTTCGGAGCTTGTATGGGGATGTAAATAGTGTTGGCCAACAAAAAAAAATTATAAAACAAAAGAACCAAAAAAAAAAATTTATTTGCATGCTTGTTTATTTCATTTTTTTTTATTTTTTATTTATCAATGCTAACCATTGTCAAGATGTAGTTATTCTATTCTCATCTAAGCATTTCGGATATGTGACTTCTCCCCATTACTTTGTTTAATTTTGTCCTAATAATTTCTTTGATGTATATTGATAATTATTTCTTCAGTTTGGATTTAATTGTTAACATTGAGGATAATGTTGTGATCTGGTTGGGGGGAATGATGGTTGTGAAAAAAAAATTAGGAAGTATGTTTGTTAATATGTTTATTATGTTTATATTAAAAAAACCCAAAATAAAAAATTTAAAAGTGTGTTTGTTAATATGTTTGTTGTATTTGTCATCAATTTATTAACAACAAAAGTAATTAAGGATGGCAGAGTAAATAGTAAATTATTTACTCTTGAGACGCATAAAAAATTAGTGGCAGAGTAATGAGTAATTGGTAGATAACTAGTTTGTGTGGAAGTAGCAATTCAAATTCAGGGAAATTTGCATGATTGAGTAAATTGTCTTCTTTCTTAAAATTCACATGCTTGGTTATGGATGTTGAATTGGTGGACTGAGAATGATAGAATTATGCCTTGTGAGATTTTGAGCCTATTGATGAATGGATTGAACATTTGTACCATTCTTTTCTTTCTTGTGTGAATTTCACTCATGGAATTGTTACTCTAGAACCTGCTTTGATTCTTTTTTAGACTACATTTTCATATTCATACATAAATATGATTGAGACATTTTTCTTGAAATAGCTACTTTAATCAAATAGCCAGCCTTGTTTAGCAGCATGTTGTCTCAATATGATATCAAGCACTCTTATGACTTCTTAGAAATTCTTTGATTCCTGCCAACATAAAGCATTAGAAATGACCTATTTCCCCTTGCTTAACCTCTTTGAGCTTATTTAACTATTCTTTGTTTCGAACTCATTATGTGCCTTAAATGAAAAATCATGTTCCTACTTGACCTTAGGGAATAAGAGAACATTAGTTTTGTCATTCGATGAGTTCTTGAATAAGTGTGGGGGTGTGTGTACAGAATGGTTAAAAAAATGTATATATGATGTTCTTTTTGTAAAAAAAAATTAAAAAAAATCAATCAAAAAAAATGTAAAAAGAAGAGGGTCAACAAGGTAATAAAGGAAAGGAAAAGAATTTGTAAAGGGAATTTGTATTAGGTGGAGTTTGGATGAACTTTCATGCTTATTAATTGAACTCAGCTCTCATGCTCTTTTATTCTCTAGTATTTAACTTGTCATATCCATATTACCTCCTCCTTTACCTTGACCCTATTACAACATTGAATAAAGTCCTCATGATTTGTGTGTACATGTGTTCTGAGTAGTGAAGAAGTAGAAGATAAGTAAGCTTATGGTAGTGCAATTTTCATGGGTTAAATTGAATGAAATACTTACCTTTTAAACACTTGAGAGATTGAGAGTGAATCTTGTGAAAATCTATCATTCTTGACTCATGTTTTTTAATTGAAATATCCTTACTTGTTGATTTGAGATGTGAAGATATATTACCTCATGAATGTTTTGATTACTTAAATGATTAGTTACTCTTCATTTTTAAATATTATTAGAAATTAAGTCTTTTAGAGTGTTTAACTTTTGAGTCTGTTTCATTTTATTTTATTTTTTTAGTTTTGGTCTTGTATTTTGCCTAGGAGTGCAAAAAGTTAAGTGCGGAAGAATTTGATGATCACATATTTGATACATTAATAAGCCTTCATTTTTAGTCATTTACACTCTTCATGTACTTAATTGATTGATTTTTATTATGTTTTGTAAGTTTAGACTCAAATTGGACTTAATTGAATTTTTCAGCATAATTTATGTCTTACGTTGTTTCTGTATTTGGGTTATATCTTGGGATGTAGGTGGTCAAATGAGGTAAATCTGATGGCATTTTAAAGATAAGAGAGATCTCTATAACTTTCATGAAGACATTAAAGGCCCAATCACACGAGTAGATAACTCAAATTGGGGTTGAAGCAAGAACCAGAGTGCTTTTCCTGACAGCTTAACCTACATGTACTATTTATCACATATTTTGGGATAGAAGTTGTCAAATGGGCTGAAATTTGGATGCGGAATAGTTAAGACCCATATCTACAACTTTTATGTTGAACACGTTTCCATAATCAGACTCCTTGAAGGTCATATTGGGCTTGGAAGTCAGAACAGAGGAGCTGTGACTGGGCTTGGGTAGTGTGCAGTAATTTGAACATATCTGGAGTTATATAAATGATATTGGACTAAAACTAAACCCATTTGAAAGCTAAGATCCAGGCCTACAACTTTCATGAAGACCACTTGGTTCAAAAATGACGAATGCAATGACATCAGAGCTGCATGATTTCGAAGACAATGAATCTCCATTATTTTTCACTCACCAAAAGTCATTTGGCATTTTACACTCATTTTTCACTCATCCACCCACTAATGACTCAGCCCACTTATCATGTTGTATCTCTAATCCTCTATAAAAGGGGTCCTTAGTAGATCATTGAAGGGGAGAGGTGTTAGTTACCAAAATGATGCCATTTTGTTACTAGGTTTTCTTGTAGTAATTTTCCTTTGTTCTAAATTAAAGTCATGTTCTTCTTCTTCTTCTTCTCTCTTTCTTTCTTATTATCTATGAGTAACTAAGTTTCATTTTACTTGGGTGAAAGGGTGAAGCTCTTGGTAATAAAGTAAGGTTAGATTTATTCTTCTCTTGTGCTTAAATGATTTATATTTTCTGGTAACCATTATACGTATTATAATTTGTTTCTTATAATTTAGAAATCATCTTTGTAAAGAGGAGTTCTTGATTTGTTATAGACAAAATATTAGCACAATGAATGCTTTAACCTATTTATAAGTGTTGGTAATATTTTTAGGAAACATAATATAATTACGTATATTATTCTAAATGGACTTTTAATGTTGTATTTTCTGATTGGAACCTCCATGTTGCGAGGATTTTAATTGAGTTATAAAAGAAATTAATCTTACCTTTACTTTATTTACCAAGAGTGGATCTTTTTCCAAGTAAATAATTTTTACCGTGGTAACAAAATATTTACTTCACCTTAATTAATCTTCAACAATTCCCTGTGGATCGACCTCGGACTCTCGAGAAATTTATTACTTGAGACAACTTGCACTTGGGTTCGCAATGCAACAATTAACCCCGCATCAAGTTTGTAGACTTGTTTGAAACTAAAAATTGTGCATCATAGGTGCAAAGAAACTTCTCCAAACTGTTGGCATAAGGAGGGGTAAAATTGGAAGATCGTATTAAATCTGAAATAGTAATCATGGCTGTACAACACCTAAATGGGGACTTCCAATATCTTTTGGACATATGGTGAATTGTACCTGGCAAAGTAGTCAAGAGGATAGTATTTAAAGTTGAAGCAATGTATGACGTTGCAAGAAGATATTCAAACTAGATCAAGCACTTATGTCATGATATAATTGATAACTGTCGAGACTATCAAATTATATCAATTTATAACTGATTCACCAAAATTACTTGCAGCATAAGGTAACACCAGGCCGAGCCCATAGATCACTCTAATTATGCTATCAAATTAAGAGGTTAACAAACAGAGGGGAAATGTTTTACAAGATTAATTAACAGAAAACAATTAAAATGTTAAATAGAATTAGGAAAACGACCAATCCAAGGGAATTGACCAATCTTGATTTTAATCCATCCTTGATCACTATGGATCCATTTAATTACTAATTGAGTTATTAGTCTTAGATCACATCAAGAAGCCTCAAGATGATCCATGGATCCTCTACTATATAAGCATCCATAATTCGTTCAATCAAGGTTAAACAAATTAAGCATCCATCTAATCCCAAATTAAACTAAAAACCAGAATCCAACCAAGTTGAACAATTCATTAAACACCTTTGATGCCTGGTTTAGTCTCTGGAATCATCTCTTAACACATGGTAATTACACAATTATCATATGAACAAGCCAATCAAATTAAGCAACTCAATCAGAATTAAATAAAGAGAAAGGAAAAAAACTTGATTAATAATTAAATGTAGAAAAATTAAAACAGAATATCATAATTAAGCATCAATATTGTCAATCCCTAATATTGATTAAAAGCTCTATCCCTCCATGAATGAAAGGGAAGAACTGCATAAAAAGAGAGAGAAACTAGAAAGAAGGGAGAGAAGAAAGATGAGGAGAGAGAATGCAAAGTGCTGAATGAGAATATGCTTTTCGTTCTACTGCTCTAACCTTTTAAACTAACTCTTAATTTGGCCTTACATGATTAGAATTCTAATAGGTACAAAGATGGGTCAATTAGGAATCGTTGGGCCTAAGTCTTATGTCATTTAGAGGCCTAAAACTTAAGTTATGCTCAATTAAGTGGTCTAACACGTTAGCAACCCATCTCTGCTTTACATCTTCAATTGAATGCCCAAAACGACATAGTTCAACTTAGCAGTATTCATAAGAGTTGTAGCTTTGTGTCTTAGCTTCCCTTTGGACTTAGTTTGACGTCCATTAGAGTATTATAACTCAAGATATGAGCTAATGAGTGCATAGAGGTCAAGCTGTCAGGATCAGCATTTTGACTCTTGCTTTAACTTTAGTTTAAATTATCCAAACGTATGATTCAACTCCTGAGGTCTTCATGAAACTTGTAGAGATTTGTCTTAAATTTCCTACAAGACTAGAATTACATTAATCAGATATTTGAAACTCAGATTATAGCCAAATTAATGAATACTACCAAATAGACCACTTAAGGCTAATTCATGCAATAATTCCTTCAATAATCCAACTTAATTAAGCCAAATTGAACCTTAAAAAGCCTAGTGAGAAGATCACTAAATGAATAAAATATATTGCTATCAATAATGATATGTTTGAAATACAAATTTCAGTTTGAGATTAAATTACTTTCAAAATTAAATGGGCCCCACAAACAAAATATGTATGGGATTAACCTACTATGAATCCCAGATGACGATGTATTGACTTTAGGTAGAGTGATCCTTTCTGGATGTCAGCCTTATTCATTAACACTGGGGGCATTTATATCATGACTTGGATCCTTTTGTCTCATGTGTGTTGTTTGCTCATGTTGAACTCGAATATCTTGACACTCAGCTGTCACATCTAAGCGCCAAGTTAGGGGCAACTGTTCTGAACCGGATTCCGAGTTAGCGATTTAGGAGCAACTTGACCCACTAAAATTGGATCTTAGATATTTATGAGTACTATTAGATAAGTAAATATTCATATTTATAATAAGTAAATCTCTTACAGGATTCCTCATAGATAAGAAAATCAATTATATCCCTCATAAATAGAGGAATCAATTATAAGAGATAACAATCTCATTGGATTCTTATCCTAATTAACAACATTTAATGCAGATTTAAATATGATTCTTATTAACTAAAACGCTCTTATAAATACCGCACAAAGAAGCAAAGATATGCATCTAGTTAAAAAACACTACCCATCTTGTGCATGGTTTAACTTGAGCGTTAAAGTGGCTTTAACAGGTAACGACCCCCTCGTACCATCGTTGCAACCACTATGCATCGGAGGAAACTACATTCTTCAATTTTATTCAGGTAATCATCTGAATCCTGTTCAGAACATGTAGTAATGTACAATTAGATAATAATGTAAAAAACTAACCCAAACACTTCATCAAATTAAACTTTTTGTGTTTTGTTTGGTATTCATTGGTGCAAAATATTGTTACTTTACTTTTACTATTTCAACCTTTGATGTGGTGACATATCTAAGACACAAGATTAACCGACTGTCAAGTTGATTTAACTAATTAATATATTTATATGTAATAACAAATCTAGATTATAAATTTCTTATCAAATTTTTAATTTATTAGTTATATAAGTATTTTATTGATTAAATAAGTTTAATAAATGATTAATTAATTACATCAACAAATTAGTTTTGGTTAAATGTAAGATATATGAGGCTCGCATTATGTGTAAGTAACACTTACATTATTACAAACATAAACCTTGACAGTTTCTATTTCTTTCCTTTTAAGATTTTGGTAATTATCGTAAAGGTTGAAGGTGTTAATTAATTTAGTTGATAAAGTCTTTTTCAAGTGATTGTAAGGATTTAGTATCAAATATCACCTTTACTCCTTTGTCATTATTTGAGCAAAAAGTTTAAGTGGGCCCTCCCTCTCTCTAGGTATAAGGATCTATTATCTCTAGAAAAAAGAAAATAAAAAGAATTATCGAGAAGGATTTTATGGTTGGTTTTCATAATTTTATTTTAAATTTCTTTAGTAGATAAGAGATGCATGTATGCGCTTGAATATGAGAGAGGGATACATAATCTGGTGAAGAATCAAAGTTCTAACATTATCATCGTATATTCATACTTCAATATTAAAGGCTGAGATTGGTGCAATCAAGCAACAAGGTTGTGCTGAAAATTTTCTCTTAATTTATTTTTTATAATTCTTTTAATTTTAATTCAATGACTAGAAACTAAAGAATCAAGGTTAGGAGTTCAAATCTTAAAGCCACTACTTTGAGTATAACTTTACTTAACTATCATCATCCACCTAAAATTATATGAGTAATTGGTCAAACACCTAAATATATTTTTAGTGATGAGGAGTTAGTATTTTTAGTGATGAGGAGTTAGTGTTTTTTACATGGATCTCAATGTGTCATTCTAGCCAAAGAATTTTAAAACTTGTGTTTCTACCTACCATTCTAAATGCATTTTTTTTGGTTGAAAATTCTAAATGCATGTTTAATTTTAGTTTAAAAATACTCGAAATTTCTACCAAACATTTTACATCTGTAGAGATAACTTCTTATCTGCACTACTCAAAATAATTTTTGAAATTTGAATTTCATATTTCTATGTTAAAATTTTAACCATAATATCCAGTTACTAAAGTAAAAGATGATATTAAGGTAAAAATATACTAACTATAGCCCAAAAAGATGGGTTAAGGATGAAGACGCAAATTCAAATTTCAGATAAATAATTTTTGTGGAGAGATCACATAACTCTCATATCTCCTTGGTCGAATAGGGATTAGTCCTATGAGCTATTCAAATAAACTAAACATGTGAGAATACCTTGTAGTCTCAAAAATAAATTTATTAATTACGGTCCACTCTATTGAAAGGATGACATGGCAATGCATTCCCAGTGAGTTTTTGTAGGTAGGAGCATCTAGAATTCCGTTTCTTTAGTTGAGTGCATTTTGACACTTGAGAACTACTTTCTCTACTCAATGTCAATGGAAGTTCTTTTACTATTGCGGTCCCTCCAGCTAAGAAGGCGTCAATTAGCATCTAACAAGTATTGGTTATGGCTAATAAGTCAACAACTCATTATATATGCTTCACAGCCAAAAGAAGTAATTAGCCCATGCTTTCTTTTTTCCTTTTTCTCTTTCTCGTTTCACCTTTTACATCAAGGGCTCTCATCGGATCTGTGAATACACAAATCATTTGTGCAGGTAATATTTTCGATTATTCATAATTGATAGTTGAGGAAGGCTCAATTCAAACCACTTAATATGGGAATATAATTGAAACCTAATCAAGGAATTTACACCTGCCTACCTATAATGTCAGTTGCAATCCATCAAACAGTATGGTCAAAATCTTTCATTTCATGTACCCAAAAAAAAAAAAAAAAGAAATCTTTCATTTCGAACCACAATGAGTGGTGTAGTTGGCAATTTGAATTTAAAGTGAGCAAATTTTACTTACAGTGCAGAGATTTGAAATGCACCACAAACACCTTATGGTATGGGTCAAATTGACATCCAAAAATGAATTATAATCCAACACCTAAAATAAAAGGTATGGAAACACCTCATAATCTTGATTTTTTTAAATAAAAAACTCTCATTTCTTGCCCAAGATAATAGGATAAGTAGTATCAAAATTTCTAAGAATTATTTAATTTCAGGACAAAATCTCATTGTTTTACTAAAACTTTACCTACTCTTTTCCTCTGCACACGAAGTGCTAGATATTTTGTTTGTGGTATTATAGAGTATTGAATTCATAAATTTCTATCTAAATCTTCATCCACCTCAGTCGCTAGAACATCAAGAAATAGCAAAATTTTACATTAGCATGCCAATCATTTTTGAAATCAGCATCACTATATATGTTATTATTATCAACTAGTTTAACATCCGAATGATGCATGAGATATAAAAAAAAAAAACTAACCAATATAAATATAGAAGTATATAAACAATAAATGATTGATAACAGCTTTAAGAATTTTGTATCGTTATAAAAAATGTCTATCTCAATTCAAAAAAAAAAGTTTGTCAATCTTAAAAGTTATGTATCTTTATTTGGTTATAAATCATCTTTAAATTCAATTCATTTTATAGAAGAAATATTATTAAAATTTTATCTCTAAACAGCCTACAAGTCTTGTGGGAGATAGACTTGAATAGAGGTGTAAATTGGTTCGAATAATCGACCAATCCGATCAATCCAAACCGAACTAATTAAAGTGAGTCAGTTTAGTTTGGATATATTGATTGGTTCGGATAAAATCTAAACCAATTAAAACTTAATTGGTTCAATTCTCGATTTGAAATTTCAAAACGAACCAAACCAAACCATATATTTATATATTTTATTTTTTTTTAAAAATTATGCTATAACATTTTTTAGCTACTACTTATTTTTTTTTTACTTTTTGTAATTCTTTCTCAGTTTTCAACCCCTAAAACATCATTTTCGTTCAACACAGAAAGATAGAAAACTCCTCTACCAAAATGTTCAGTTCTGCTCACCGGCACTGCAGTTTTGGCCAAGAATATGTTATCAGGTGCTATTCAAAAAACTCTTGGAGAGGTAAGAGGCTTGAAAACTTTGGATCTTTCCTTCAACTAACTCTCTGGATCCATTCCTATTGAACTTCAAAATCTACATGTCATTCAGCTTTTGAACCTCTCTTATAATGATTTAGAAGGAACCATTCCTAATAGTGAAATTTTCCAAAATCTTTCTGTTATCCATTTAGAAGGCAATAAAAAACTTTGTTTGTATTTTCAATGTGAGTCTCATGGCCATGGAAGAAGGCATGTCAGACATTACATCATCATAGCCACAGTGGTAACACTGATACTATATCTGACAATTTGCTTGCCACTATACATAAAGAACAGAAAAGTGAAAGTAACAATAACAACACCATCTAAACTTGAAAACTTAGAAATGATTAATTGACTTTAAATGCTCTAGTATTGACTTTAAAAACAATGAATTTCTAGCTCTAGTTTATGAGTACTTAAGTAATGGAAGGTTGAAAGATTGTATTAAGGGGAAGAGAAAGCATGCAAATGAAAATGAGTTGAACCTTATGAAGAGACTGAATATAAATATTGATGCTGCTTGTGCATTGGATTACTTGCACAATAATAGTGAAGTTCCTATTATGCATTGTGATTTGAAGCCCAACAAGATTCTCTTAGATGAAAATATGATTGCAAAGGTTGAAGACTTTGGATTCGCTAGGTTACTAATTCAAAGTTCAACTAATCAAGTCTCCATTAGCTCCACTCATGTCCTTAGGGGTTTAATTAGTTACATATATACCTTCAGGTTAGTAGCCTCACAAAACTTTCTCCTAATTGAATAGTAGTATTATACAATTTGTCAAGTTAAATCTCTCTTGAAGAATTTTTTAACTTATTCAAATATAATTTCTTAATACAAATATCAATATGTTTCTTTGTTCCCTCTTTATGAACTTTTTAATACACATTCTGAAACATAAAATAATTATTAGTGTTCAAACCAATAAGTTTGATACTATTTATAGAATTTTTTTCATAGGTTTATTATGTATTTTTTTTTTGTTATGAAAAGCTAATTATTTAGTTAATTTTTGTATTAAAAAAATAGTCAACTCGATCACCCGAATCAAACCAATCCATAGATGATCAGTTCGGTTTGGTTCGGATTTGATTATCAAAAAATACGAAAAATCGAAACAAACCAAACCAATTAATTTTGATTGGTTCGGATTTATTTTTCATCAAAAACTAAATTAAATTGTCCACTTACACACCTAGACTTGAAGATATAAATATAGATTAGTTATACCATGAAATAACATATTGTTCAGTAATGATATCAGTAAATTAATATAATTGTAATTACTATTATAATGATAAGAAGAACACATACAACAAAATAATAAATACATTATATTAAAATATAATATTTTCAATAATTATGATATATTTTCAATTATCTCACATATTTTGGGTATATTCCAGAAACAATGCAATAATTTATATATATATATATATCCTAACAATATCCTAACAATAATTTAAATGTATCTTTATTTTATATAATTAAAATATTATTATTTTTCATTAAAATATAATTTTTCTTTCTTAAGGTTCAACGTCACACTAATAGGTGTCACTTTCCTCATTCAGACTATGCTTATTCATTAAGATTTAATTTCTTTTTATCATTAAAATATGATTTTCAAACATTATTATCTCATATATTCTGGAAACAATGCAAAATAATATATATATATATATATATATATATATATATATATATATATATATCCTAACAATATTATTTTAGTGCAATTTAAATACAGTTCATTAAAATATATTTTTTATTACAATAAAATACTTTTTATTAAAATATAAATTTTTTTTGTCTAAACTTAAACCTCGTACTAATACGTGTCACTTTCTTCATTCAAATTATCCTTCTTATATATAGTTATAGATATAGATTATATTATTTTATTATATTAATGATTACTTAATTTTTTTTTATCAAAAATAGATAATTCATTACTATAATAAAAAAAGAAGCTAGATCCAAGAACAAGAGATGGGGCATAAGCCCAAATTTTAACTTCCAGCATGCTTGGAATTGTGATTGGTGGAAAGGTGGAAAAAAGGTTATGTGATTCAGGTGGTGGCTATACAGGTTCACCCGCCTTCTCTGATGTCATTATATTCTAGGATCTGCTTCTTCATCAATCGTTCCTTGAACGTAACCACCATTTTCTGTGAACTATTATCAAGATCATTGACTAGGTGTTTATTGAAAATTTTGTGAAAGACAAATATGATTCATGTTGTCACTCTGAGAAAGGAATCTCTTCATCTTAAAGACTCTCAAATTCTTGGTGATTTATGAACCTTAAGAATATCATAAAATAAATTTTGACTTAAACAATAAAGTAGGTATGAATTTAGTGAAATGATAATAGTAAACAATGTGAATAAAATTGAAAAGAAATGAAGCACATAAGAAATGCTACAAAGAGCAAATAAAACGAAATGAAAGTAATAAACAACAATTAAATAGCAAATGTAATAGAAATAAAAAAACAAGTAAAAGTAAAGCAAGAAAGCAATTAAAGAAAAGCAAGTAAAGAACCAAGAATTAAACTTGCAGGAAAAATAAACTTGATTAAAATAAAAGAAAGCTAGTAAATAAAAGCAACTAAAAGAAATCAAATGATTAAAGAATCACTCGATCAAGAGATGACGAGAATTTACAAAAAAGAAAATGAATTTGCTTTAAACTTGTATTGAATGGTAAAGATCACGGAAACAAAGTAAGGTGGAATGCATACTTGACTAATCCTTGTGATATCCATGAGCGTCAGAGTGACTTATAGGATGTGTGAGAGATGTGTGCAAATGTTTTCAACTCACCTAAATGTCTCCACCCCCTTGGGTATTTATAGACAAATGTGATAACCATTATTTTGACAAGATTCTGACTAGTGTATTTGTCAAGAATAATTGCCTAAATCTAACAGCAATGATTAATTTTGTTTAGATATTATAGACTAAACTGCTTAAAACTACTTAAATTCAAATTCAAACTATTACAATTTGAATTTGAATTTTAAATCTGTTGGAACCGGAATAAACTCCTTAGATGAAAATAATCATCTATAACCTAGAAAATAATCATGTTGATCATTAGAAAATTGTGCGGAAGCGTACTTGAATTCATAATGACCAATAACTCTTCAGAGTCGTGCAGTTTGGTCTTCCAGATCTACACATATTCCCTGAGAGAACCCTTTAGCTTTTCCTCTGCTTCTTTCTGATGATGGGATGTCAGGAAAGATGAGAACGATACGTGTGACTCGGGGACCATCACCTATTTTATAGACAACCCTAGGGTTATTTATTGGCATTTCTATTTTAGCTCATCGCAAAAATAGAATTATCCTTTAGTCTCTACACATTAAAGACTCATATCCTATTAGATACATTAAAGTCCAAATAATCCAAACCTTATCAGATCACTTTTAATTGGGCTCAACCTTAAGTGACAACCCACAATACATAATTATTCATATATAAGGCCAATGTTGGATTAAGGATCCAACAATCTCCTACTTGGACTATATGTGTAACCTTATAATTATGTATTGCAAAATTAACTATATGAGCTCAATGTTATTGTCATTACTGAAAGTATCTATAACCAATCCGGTCCAACAATCATACCAATATAGGATTAAAGCAGTCTTCGCTACAATTATCGTAACTCAACCCATCAATGGTCACATATGCTGATACAAATGAATGACATGGATCATGATATGGATGTGTAGCATGAAATTTTCATGTGATGTAATCTTAACATGTCTAATTCCAATTGGTCCTCCTTAAACCTTAGTGAGATTAAAGCATAACAAAATTAGAGTGTCAATACACCAAAACTTTATTTTTGCAAAAAATATTCTTAAACCATACACAAATAAAAAAGTCTATATCATAAAAGCATTTAAAAGTTACAAACTCCCACTAAAACTGAACATCACTTAATGACATAACACCTATATGAGCAGTGTGCTCATGAAACATTTTGGGTGGTAAACTTTTAGTAAGTGGATCCGCAACCATGGAGTTTGTTCTGATATACTCTATAGACAACTGTCCACTCTGAACTCTTTCTTTAACAACAAGGAACTTGATGTCTATGTGCTTTGACTTTGTCGAGCTCCTATTATTGTTGGAAAATAGAACTGCTGATTTATTGTCACAAAATAACTTAAGTGGTCTTTCAATACCATCCACTATGCATAGGCCCGTGACAAAATTTCGCAGCCAAATTCCATGATTGGATGCCTCATAACATGCTATAAACTCTGATGCCATAGTAGAAGAGGCTATAAGAGACTGTTTAGCATTCTTCCAAGAAATAGCACCTCCAGCTAGCAGGTATATATAGCCCAATGTAGATTTCATACTATCTTAGCATCCAGCAAAATCGGAGTCAGTATACCCAACGATCTCAAGCTTATCTGACCTCCGATATGTGAGCATGTAGTCTTTTGTCCTCTGTAAGTACCACATGACCTATTTAGATGCTTTCCAATGGTCTAATCTTGGATTACTCAAGTATCTACCCAACATCCCTGTAATGTATGCAATATCAAGACGCTTACAAACCTGAGCATACATCAGACTCCCTATTGCTGATGCAAAGGGAATCTTCTGTATTTCTTTTTCTTTAAAGCCATTCTTAGGACACTGATTGAGACTAAACTTGTCTCCCTTAGCCACAGGGGTATCACCTGATTTACACTCTTGCATGCCATATCTCTTGAGAACTTTTTCAATATAGCCTTTTTGTGACAATCCAAGAATAACACGAGAATGATCTCGGTGCATCTGTATGCCCAATACAAAAGATGCATTACCAAGGTCTTTCATATCAAAATTCTTAGCTAGAAATCTCTTGGTTTCATACAATAATTCTATATCATTGCTGGCAAGCAAAATGTCATCAACATATAAAACAAGAAAAATATACTTGCTCCCATAGAACTTATGATATATACAGTCATCTACCAAATTCACCTCAAAACCAAATGAGATGATTACTTGATGAAACTTGAAATACCATTGTTGAGATGCTTGCTTGAGCCCATAGATGGATTTTAAGTTTGCAAAAGTCTTCCGAAACAAAGATAGATTGTCTCATCAATGTCACCATTGAGAAATGTCATCTTTACATCCATCTGATGTAACTTAAGATTGAAATGCGCCACCAATACCATTATAGTCTTGAAAGAGTCCTTTGAAGATACCAAAGAGAAAGTCTCTTTATAGTCGATGCCTTCTTTATGTGTAAATCCCTTTGCGACAAGACGAGCCTTATATCTTTTAATTTCGCCTTTTGAATCCCTCTTGATCTTAAATATCCATTTGCAACCAATGGGTTTTGTACCTTCAGGCAATGGGACAAAATCCCAAACGTCATTGTCCTTCATGGACTTAATCTCTTCATTCATGGCATCAATCCACTTTTGAAAGTTAGAACTTTCCATGGCTTGACGAAAGTTGATCGGATCATCTTCCATCACTTCAATGTCAACCTCATGTTCTTGGAGAAATATAATGTAATCATCTGATATTGCACTTCTCCTTTCTCTCGTGGATCTCCTTAATGGCATAGGTTCTTGAGGTGGAAGAGTTTGTTCTTCTGGAATAATTTCTTGCATGGGAGGTTCGACATTGTCTTGATCTATTGTGTCTTCAACAGGGTCAGGAAGAGGTTCCTGAACAATGTCAATAACACCTGTAGAAATATCAACATATTCCTCTCCAAAGACAATGTCCCTAACTATATCTCTCCTGGCAAACTCGACATCCTCAAAGAACCGGACATTTTCCGATTCAAAAATTGACTTAGTTGTGGGATCATAAAACTTGTAACTCCTGGACCTTTTAGAGTATCCAATAAAATAGCAACTGATCGTCCTTGAGTCCAATTTCTTTTCATTTGGCCTATAAGGCCTTGCTTCAACTGGACAATCCCAAACATGCAAGTGCTTTAAACTAGGCTTTTTGTCTGTCCAAAGTTCGTAAGGAGTTTTTGTAGTTGCTTTAGATGGAACTCTATTGAGGATATATGCTGCAGTTTTAAGTGCTTCTCCCTAGAGTGATTCTGGTAAGGTAGAATGACTAATCATACTTCTTACCATGTCTTTAAGCGTCCTGTTTCGTCTTTCAGCAACACCATTCATAGTGGGCGAGCCCGGCATAGTGTATTGTGGGATGATACCGTATTCCTCTAGGAATTTAGTAAAAGGTCCTGGATGTTGTTCACCTGAACCATTATATCTGCCATAGTACTCACCACCACGGTCAGACTTGACGCTTTTGATTCTTTTGTTGAGTTGGTTCTCAACTTCAGCCTTATAATTTTTGAACACATTCAATGACTTTGCCTTTTCATTAATGAGATAAATGTAGCCATATCTTGAAAAATTGCAACACCCTAAATTCTGACTATGTTAATAGTAATAGCAGAATTACACTGTTTTGTATTTTTTGTATGTTATAAAAATAATTTGATTGTTCTGAGATCATTTTTTTTATCATTTTGTGTGATTTGCTCCTGGTCAGGAAAATAATAATTTTCGAGCCGGGAAAAATCTTATCTAATTATTTTGGAGACGGGGGATCTTACTAAACCCGAATCTGAGAGAGACAGAAAATATTCTCTTAATTTTTAGAATTTATCTATGAAATAAAAATATTTCACGAATAAATATCTGTTATTTTATTTATAGCAGCTTCTGCTATAATTTATTTGACCCGATATATTTTAGTTGATAGAAAATGTGCTTAGAATATTTTCTGTAGCCTAAATCAAAACGAACTAATAGAAATTAGTCAAAATAGGTGGCTGGACTTTTCTATCCAATAGGAAGTGGTCAAATAAAGGGGCAAAGACTTTGTTGTGGACCATCGGATGAAAAGCTTGATTAAGATGTTTTCGATCATAACCGTTGATCCGATCAATGGTGTGAAATGAATCCTGATAAAACCACTAAGTAATATCTACCGTAGATGAGATCAATGAATAGGAAACCAAGTTGATTTCAAAGGCTAGGATGGAGTCAAATATAGTGGCTTGACTTTTACTTAGTAGTTAATTAAACCTAATTTGGTTAATCTAATTATTTAATTAACAAACTAAGTAAACTAATCTAGTTATTAATTAGTTATAATCTAATTATTAATTAGACATCCTAATTTTATTTAGAGGCTATGATATATAATTATATATTTAATTAGTTAGTTATGTAATTAGAATATTAATTAAGTGAAATTAAGAGACTTAACCTAATTAATTAACTAATTAATTAGCATGCAACTAAGCATTAAGTGAAGTCAAATTTAGTCTCTAAACACCTTAGAGCCACACGACTAGCAGCCTTAGGAGGCTTCTCCAAGGTTCTTGAACCATCTTGCATGACCAAAGCATGATTAAAAGATGACCAAGCCATATGCTTCAAGTATGAACCTAAAATGTGATATTTTTTCTTCAAGTAAATCCCTTTAATTCCCCTACACACTTACACGGCAGCCCACTCCTATTTACTCTCTTAATATTCACTTTTCTCTCTCACCAAAAAGCTTTTATCTTATTCTCTCAAAATTTCAAGAACACTAAGCACCATTTTTCTTCCATTTTCTCTCTATATGGTTCGGCCCCAACACCCATAAACCCTATCAATCTTCTATAATTTTTACTCTCATCATTTCTTAAACCTAAACTACCTCCTAAACAATTTTCATTTAGGAGATTTTGTCAAAATCCTATCGTAAGTGCTTCAAAATCCAACTTTTATCTTACTTCCCTAGAGGTAAACCTTTGATTTTATGGTTTAAAATTTATTTTGTGATTTTCTAAACCATTTTTGTTCCATGGTTTATCATTATTAAGCTTTGTATGTGATTTTACCAATTGTTTTAGAATTGTTAGGGATTTGTTTAAGGCCACATGATGCACAGTTTTTAATTGTCGCATTTACAAACCCAAGTGCAGGTTGTCTCAAGTAATAAATTTCTCGGGAGTCCGAGGTCGATCCACAGGAAATTGTTGAAGATTAATTAAGGTGAAGTGAATATTTTGTTACTACGATTAAAATTATTTACTTGGGTAAAAAGATTCACTCTTGGTAAATAAAATAAAGGTAAGATTAATTCCTTTTATAATTCAATTAGAATCCTCGCAACATGGAGGTTCCAATCAGAAAATACAACATTAAAAGTCTAATTAAAATAATATACATAATTATATTATGTTTCCTAAAAATATTACCACCACTTATAAATAGGTTAAAGCATTCATTGTGCTAATATTTTATCTACAACAAATCAAGAACTCCACTTTATAAGAAGAGTTTCTAACACCACCACTTGTAAATAGGTTAAAGCATTCATTATGCCAATCTCTTGTCTACAATAAATCAAGAACTCCACTTTACAAGGAGGGTTTCTAAATTATTGGAAACAAAATACAATACGTATAATGGTTACTAGAAAATATAAATCATTTAAGCACAAGAGAAGAATAAATCTAACCTTATTTTATTACCAAGAGCTTCACCCTTTCACCCAAGTAAAATGAAACTTAGTTACTCATAGATAAGAAGAAAGAAAGAGAGAAGAAGAAGAAGAAGAACATGACTTTAATTTAGAACAAAGGAAAATTACTACAAGAAAACCTAGTAACAAAATGGCATTATTTTGGTAACTAACACCTAACACCCTCAATGATCTGCCAAGGCCCCCTTTTATAGAGGATTAAAGATACAAAATGACAAAGGAGCTGAGTCATTAGTGGGTAGATGAGTGGAAAATGAGTGGAAAATGCCAAATGACTTTAGGTGAGTGGGAAATTATGGAGATTCCTTGTCTCCGAAATCATGCAGCTCTGAAGTCATTGCATTCGTCGTTTTTGAACCAAGTGGTCTTCATGAAAGTTGTAGGCCTAGATCTTAAGTTTCAAATGGATTTGGTTTGAGTCCAATATCATATCTATAACTCCAGATACGTTCAAATTACTGAACACTGTCCAGGCCTAGTCACAACTCCTCTGTTCTGACTTCCAAGCCCAATATCACCTTCAAGGAGTCCGATTCTGGAAAAGTGTTCAACATAAAAGTTGTCGATATGGGTCTTAACTATTCAGTATCCAAATTTCAGCCTATTTGACAACTTATATCCCGAAATATGTGATGAACAATACACATAGGTTAAGCTGTCAGGAAAAGCACTCTGGTTCTTGCTTCAACCCAATTTGAGTTATCTACTCGTGTGATTGGGCCTTTGAGGTATATTGAAAGTTGTAGAAATCTCTCTTATCTTTCAAATGCCACTAGAATCACCTCCAAAGACCACCTACAGCCCAAGATATGACCCAAATACAGAAACAATGTAAGATAAGAATCATGCTGAAAAAATCAATTAAATCCAATTTGAGTCAAAACTTACAAAACATAATAAAACTCAATCAATTAAGTACATAGAGAGTGTAAATGACTAAGAATGAAAGCTTATTAATGTATCAAATATGTGATCATCAAACTCTCCCACACTTAGCTTTTTACACTCCTGACCAAAACACATAAGATCACTCACAAAAAAAAAATTTGAAACAGACTCAAAAGCTAAATACTCTAAAAGACTCAATTTCTAATAATATTTAAAAATGAAGAGCAACCATTCAAGTAATCAAAACATTCATGAGGTAACATATCTTCACTTCTCAAATCAACAAGTAAGGATATTTCAATTGAAAAGCATGAGTCAAGAATGATAGATTTTCACAAGATTCACTCTCAATCCCTCAAGTGTTTAAAAGGTAGGTATTTCACTCAATTCAACTCATAAAATTTGCACTACCATAAGCTTGCTTATCTTCTACTTCTCCACTACTCAGAACACATGCATACACAAATCATGAGGATTTTATTCAAGGTTGTAATGAAGTCAAGGTAAAGGAGGAGGTAATATGGATATGACAAGTTAAATACTAGAGAATAAAAGAGCATGAGAGCTGAGTTCAATTAACAAGCACGAAAGTTCATCCCAACTCCACCTAATACAAATTCCCTTTACATATTCTTTTCCTTTCCTTTATTGCCTTGTTGACTTTCTTTTTCTTTTTACTTACTTTTTTTTATTTTTGATTTTTGATTTTTGTTTTTTTTTAATTTTTTAATTTTTATTTTTTTTACAAAAAGAACATCATATATACATTTTTTTAAACTATTCTGCACACACACCCCCACACTTGTTCAAGAACTCATCGAATGACAAAACTAATGTTCTCTTATTCCCTAAGGTCAAGTAAGAACATGATTTTTCATTTAAGGCACATAATGAGTTCGAAACAAAGAATAGTCAAATAAGCCCAAAGGGGTTAAGCAAGGGGAAATAGGTCATTTCTAATGCTTTATGTTGGCAAGAATCAGAGAATTTCCAAGAAGTCATAAAAGTACTTGATATCATATTGAGACAACATGTTGCTAAATAAGGCTGACTATTTGATTAAAGTAGCTATTTCAAGAAAAATGCCTCAATCATATTTATGTATGCATATGAAAATGTAGTCTAAAAAAGAATCAAAGCAAATTCTAGAGTAACAATTCCATGAGTGAAATTCACACAAGAAAGAAAAGAATGGTACAAATGTTCAATCCATTCATCAATAGGCTCAAAATCTCACAAGGCATAATTTTATCATTCTCAGTCCACCAATTCAACATCCATAACCAAGCATGTGAATTTTAAGAAAGAAGACAATTTACTCAATCATGCAAATTTCCCTGAATTTGAATTGCTACTTCCACACAAACTAGTTACTACTCCAATTACTGCTTACTCTGCCACCAATTTTTGATGCGTCTCAAGAGTAAATAATTTACTCCTTACTCTGCCATCCCTAATTACTTTTGTTGTTAATAAATTGATGACAAACACAACAAACATATTAACAAACACACTCCTATTTTTTTTTTGGTTTTTTTTTAATATAAACACAATAAACATATTAACAAATATACTTCCTAATTTTTTTTTTGGGTTTTTTTTTACAACTATCCTTCCCCCCAACCAGATCACAACATTGTCCTCAATGTCAAAACATAGATAGGAAAAAGGATAGAATATATTACCTGTTGCTGCAATTACTGAAAAAAAAAACCTCACACAAATTTAAACAGAAACAAAGTATGATAAATAAAACTAAAGCTTGTAATTAGTTAAATAGTTGGAGTGTCTTGGCTAGCTTTCTTTTCATTTTGCTTCCTTCACCACTTCCTTCACCGCTTCCTTCGGACTAATCTATCTGAGCTGTTACTGGATCAGGTTCATAAACAAAAGCTTCTAATTTATCAATCAACTCATCAACAGTGGAAGCAGAGATAAGGAGTCATCTTGCTGAAGGTGTGACAAATTTTTGTTTCACAGCATGGTCAACAAAAGATAACAAATTATCAAAGAAATTATTAACATTCAACAAACCTATGAGTTTATGGTGGATATTCAATTGGGCCCAAGAGACAACTTGAAAGACCTCTTCCAAAGTACCAAAACCACCAGGTAAGATAATGAATGCATCAGAGTTTTCAAGCATCGCCTTCATTCGTCCATGCATAGATGATACCTAAATTTCCAGTCCAATTGTCTTTCCAACGATGTTCTTTCGAGTTAAAGGTTCAGGAATGACACCTAAAACTTGACTACCTCTTACAAATGCAGAAAGTGATACAGCCCCCATTAACCCAAGGCAACCTCTCCCATATACTACACGAATGTTCCTCGCAGTAAGTGTTCTACCAACAGTGCTTGCTGCGTTTACAAACTCTAAACCATTCCCATAACTTGTCCCACAAAATACACAGATACTGAGAAATCTACGAACTGAAGAAGAAGCTCCCTCCATTTCTACACTCACACTCTCTTTGAATGATTATGAGTTGCAGGAAAGTGAAGAAAATGGAGTGTTTAAATAGGGAAGAGAATAGAAAAAGTAATAATAGCTCCTATACAGGTAGGTTGATTGGTGTCAAAAAAGTTTGAAAATTTAAAAATAATAATAATAATAATTTTTTTTGTTTTTTTTTTGTTTTGTTTTTTTTTTTTACTTCAAGAAAACCATCAGGGTAAAGAAGTATAGAAACCCCCGAAGGATCCCATCCAAAGGATCGTCATGTCAAAACCAAAATTCAACAAAATCATACAAAGATAAAATAATAATAACAAATGATTACATACATTTATGTACAAGTTTCATGGCGAGATCTTTATATTTGCGCGTCATGAGTGCGATACCAAGACGGCTCGGCCAATCTGGGCATTCTTCTCCCTCCCGCTTGTGGGATATTTTGGATTGAGCTACGACGCCACTAATTAAAGCTCGTAAATCGGCGGCCTACCACCAACTACCACGGCCACCAGGTGAGAGGTCACTTTGAAGAGCCCATGACATTAAATCACAGGATCCAGGCTCGAGAGCATTGTCACACGAGAATGCAAACACGGATGCTTCTTTACGTCCATCGCCAGCGAGCCTTTGGTTAAAACACAGGGAATGCTTACGCGGCTCTCTACGAGCATGACACATGAACCTTATTTACCGATCGGCGTGCGAAGGTCCACCCGAGTCAATGGCGGGTCTGCCACTCCACCGGCGGGGGCTCTAATCTAATTAAAGACCAAGTACAACCGAAGTTTTGCCCTTTTTTATTTTATTTAATTTATTTTTTTTTTTTCATTTTTTTCATTTATTTTTTTTCTTCTTTTTTTTCTTTTTTTTTTTTGAAGATATACAAGATAATATATACATGTTGTCGTGATTGTGGCTCACATCTTCCTTTGGTTTCACGTCCAGAAATGGCTTAAACGCCTTCTATGAGTCGGGGATATGCTTCCCATCCAATTTTCTTTTAAATTGGCAAACAGGGTCTTTTTGAGTCAGATTCCCAAGACTATAACGCTCTTGTTTGTCCTTGAAGAGATTCCACAAACTAAGAAGTTCATGCTGCACTACTCTACAAGAATGCATCTCAAGAGTCAATAAGATATTATCTAATGACTCCTTACTCAGTCCATTCTTAATGAAGAATATTTTATCTTCTCTGTTTATAGAAACCATCCCCAAAGAGTGACATCGCGTGTTGCAATTCCATCGTGCACACTTGTAACAAACTTTCATTCTTTTTGCTCTTCTCCTTTTTGAAAATGAACTTTTACCGAGACCAGGCATGTATGGGACAAATGAATATGAAAATTCACCAGCTTAACGAACCTTTGCTTCGATTATCTAGTGTATATCTTCTGGGATGCCCTTATACATTAACAATCTCAGTTTTTCACACCTAGCTTCATAGGCTTTTGTTAGAGCATTTAGAGGGAAAGAAGGAAAATATTTTCTTAGATTTGAGAGAATGACATCCATTTTAAAAGGAGAAGAATTCAGTTATTATGGAAAACTGAAAAATAAACTGATTTGAGAGTCACGGAGTACCGTTATCCGCCATTTAACGGGGAACACAAAGAACTACAAAAAGAAAGAAACAACATTAAAATAAATTCTACTCATAACAAGGATTAGAAAGAGAAATGGATTCTACCTCAACAACTTGATGTTCCAGAAATGGTTTGAGTCTTTGTCCATTGACCTTAAATACAATAACATTCCTAGGATTCTCAATGTCTATGGCCCCATAAGAATACACATGTTTGATAGTATAAGGACCAATCCACCTAGATCTCAATTTTCCGGGAAATAGGTGAAGATGAGAATTATAAAGTAGAACTTTTTGACCAATTTCAAAAGTTTTTCTCAAAATTGATTTATCATGAAAAGCTTTTGTTCTAACTTTATAAATCTTTGAGTTTTCAAATGCATCATTTCTTAATTCCTCAAGTTCATTCAATTGTAATTTGCATAACTTGGAAGCATAATCAAGACTTAAGTTGAAAGCTTTAATGGCCCAAAATGCTTTATGCTCCAATTCTACAGGAAAATGACAAGGTTTTCCATAAACTAACCGATAGGGAGACATGCCTAGAAATGTTTTAAAAGCAATACGGTAAGCCCAAAGTGCATCATTTAGTCTTAAAGACTAATCTTTACGATTTGGGTTAACCATTTTTTCCAAAATTTGTTTAATCTCCCTATTTGCCAATTCAACTTGTCCACTTGTCTGAGGATGATAAGGGGTTGCAATTTTGTGGGTAATGCAATATTTCTTCATTAAGGATTCAAATGGTTTATTACAAAAATGTGTTCCCCTATCACTGATGATAGCTCGAGGAATTCCAAATCGACTCAAAACATTTTCTTTTAAAAATTTTAAAACAGTTTTATGATCATTGTGCCGACATGGAATCACCTCAATCCATTTTGAGACATAATCAACTGTAACCAAAATGTACACAAATCCAAAAGATGATGGAAATGGACCCATGAAAATAATTCCCCAACAATTAAAAATTTCAATGACAAGGATAGGGTTCAAAGACATTATATTTCTTTTAGAAATGGACCCCAATTTTTGACAACTTTCACAATTTTTGCAAAAAGTATAACTGTCCTTGAATAAAGTGGGTCAATAAAATCCACACTGCAAGATTTTTGCAGCTGTTTTCTTTGAAGAAAAATGACCTCCACATGCTTCTGAATGACAAAATTTAATAACACTACTTAGCTCATTGTCAGGTACACATCTCCGAAAGATTTGATCAGGACAATATTTGAACAAATATGGGTCATCCCAAAAGAAATTTTTCACCTCAATCAAAAACTTTTTTTTGTCTTGGTGTGTCCATTGAGGCGGCATCTTACCTGTTACAAGAAAATTGACAATGTTAGCAAACCAAGGCATGGAATTGACAGAAAATAAAAATTCATCGGGAAAAGAATCATTGATAAGTATGCTATCAAAAGATGAGCCTGTTGTCAGCCTTGACAAATGATCTGCAACAATATTTTTGGCTCCTTTCTTGTCTTTTATTGTGATGTTGAATTCTTGAAGCAACAAGATCCACCGTATTAACCTAGGTTTGGCATCCTGTTTAGACATTAAATATCTAACAGCAGCATGATCAGTGAAAATAACAGTGGACGAACCAATTAAATAAGCTCAAAATTTGTCCAATGCAAAAATTACAGCAAGTAGTTCTTTTTCAGTAGTGGTGTAATTCATTTGTGTACTATTCAAAGTTCGACTTGCGTAATAAATTACATGAAACTTACCTTCCTTTCTTTGGCCTAAAACAGTGCCAACAGCAAAATCACTAGCATCACACATCAACTCAAAAGGCAAAGACTAATCAAGAGATTGCATAATAGGAGCAAAAGTCAAAAGACCGATTAATTTTTCAAAAGATTTTTGACAATCTTGAGTCCAATCAAATGGTGTATCTTTTGTTAGAAGATTACATAAAGGTCTAGATATGACACTAAAGTCCTTTACAAATCTTCTGTAAAATCCTGCATGTCCTAAAAAGGAACGAACTTCTCTGACTGTTTTTGGGAAAAGCAAATGAGCAATTAATTCAACTTTGGCCTTATCAACTTCAATTCCTTTAGAAGATATCACATGACCTAACACTATTCCTGAGGTAACCAT
Source organism: Ormosia semicastrata (assembly GCA_029884595.1). Lineage (NCBI taxonomy): Eukaryota > Viridiplantae > Streptophyta > Magnoliopsida > Fabales > Fabaceae > Ormosia > Ormosia semicastrata. The sequence continues at coordinate 27,542,531 of JAQQTO010000053.1, read as the reverse complement.
GTAATGACATTTTTTCTAATTTAACACAAATCATTTTTCTTCGCATCTTTTAAGAACTTTTTCTAAATTATCAAGACAATTTTCAAAAGAATTTCCAAAAACTGTCAGATCATCCATGAAAACCTCTAAATAATGCTCAATCATGTCACTGAAAATACTTAGCATGCATCTTTGAAAAGTTACCGGAGCATTACAAAGACCAAAAGGCATTCTTCTATATGCAAAAGTGCTAAAGGGGCAAGTAAAAGTGGTCTTTTCTTAGTCCTCTAATGCAATTGGTATTTGATTATACCCTGAATAACCATCAAGAAAATAATAGTAAGGATGTCCTGCTACTCTTTCCAGAATCTGATCAAGAAATAGCAATGGAAAATGGTCTTTCCTAGTGGCTGCATTCAATTTTCTGAAATCAATACACATATGCCAACTAGATGAGACTCGAGTAGGTATTAATTCTCCTTTTTCATTTTCAACCACTGTTATTCCAGATTTCTTAGGCATAACTTGTGTAGGGCTTACCCACTGGCTATCAGAGATAGGATAGATAATTCCAACATCAAGTAATTTAAAAACTTCAGCTCTAACTACCTCTTTCATGTGTGGATTTAATCTTCTTTGAGGTTGTTGAGATGTTTTAGTATTATTCTCTAAATGTATTCTATGTGTACAAATTAATGAATTAATGCCTTTTATATCCTTTAATGCCCATCCAATTGCACTTTTATGCCTTTTAAGTACTTCTATCAACTTACCTTCTTGTTCTTTAGTTAGGGATGAGGAAATTACCACTGGAGAGCTTTGTTCTTTTCCCAAAAATGTGTACTTCAACCCATCAGGTAATGGCTTCAGTTCCAGTGTGGGTACTTCTTCATGGGCATCATCATTCATGGATTTTAGCTCTTCGAATCTTGGCTTCCTTCCTTTGTATTCCATTTCCTGTGTACAGTCAAGCAAAGATAATATTTCAGAAACATCATCATCTAATTGTGTAGCTGAATCAAATGAATTAATTAAACAGATTTCTAATGGGTCAAAAGAACTCCTGATTTGAAGATGATCATCTATAATGGCCTCAATCCCTTCAATCTCTTCCTTTTCATCATAAACTTCTTGTGGTTGCTTGCACATATTGAAAACATTAAGCTCCAGTGTCATATTTCTAAAAGTTAGCTTCACCACTCCATTTCTGCAATTTATCAAAGCATTAGATGTTGCTAAAAATGGGCGACCCAAAATAACAGGAACTGACTTAGAACTATCAACCATAGGTTCAGTTTCCAAGACAATAAAATCCACAGGATATATGAATTTATCAACTTGTACCAACACATCTTCTACTATTCCTTTTAGAATTTTAATTGATCTATCAGCAAGTAGAAGAGTTACAGAAGTTGGTTTTAACTCACCAAGGTTGAGTTGCTGATAAACTGAATATGGAAGCAAATTAACACTAGCACCAAGATCAAGTAAAGCTCGTTCAATTTTATGTTCACCAATAATGCATGAAACTGTAGGACAACCAGGGTCTTTATATTTCAACTCATTATTGTTTTGAATAATGGAGCTTACCTGTTCAGTCAAAAATGCATTCTTTTTCACATTATGTTTCCTTTTAACAGTGCACAAGTCTTTCAAAAATTTGGCATAACAAGGAATCTGCTTGATAGCATCTAACAGAGGAATATTGACCTTCACTTGTTTAAAAATTTCAAAAATGTCACTGTTATGATTCACTTTACTTGAATTGTTTAATGCTTGAGGAAATGGGGGTGAAGACGAGGGTTTGATCTCCTTTTGGCTAGGTGGCTTATCAACTCCTTCCTCATCTTTGGAAATTGACTCATCATCTTTCTCAAAAAGTTCAGGAATTTATTTTTCAACAACCTTTCCACTCCTAAGAGTTATCACTGAGTTGACTTGATCTATTTTTTGACTTTCTGAACTACCCTCATTTAAGCTAAACTGATCCTTGGGATTTGGTTGAGGTTGAGAGGGAAACTTTCCTTTATCATGAATGGTAAGTGCAAAAGAAAGTTTAGCAAGAGTGTCTTTTATGTCAATCATAGCTTGAGTGTTTTGGTTATTGATGGCCTCTTGTTTTTCCATGAATGCATGCAATATTCCTTCAAGATTTTTCTTATATGGTGGGACATAGGGTGCATATCCTTGAGGATTTTGAGAATCTTGCTGTGCCTGAGGAGATGGTGGTTGCATGAATTGTGGCTGTTTGCTATTCCTCCAACTAAAGTTCGGGTGATTTCTCCATCCCGGATTATATGTATCTGAAAAAGAAGAAGTGAATGGCTTTTTAAAATTGTTCATTGCATCTACTTGCTCATGCACAACTTCTTTAAAAATAGAAATTTTTGGACATTCATTTGTTGAGTGTCCTAATTCATCACAAATGCCACAAATTTCTTCATTTTGCACAGATTTGATTTCTTTTACCTTCCCTGATTCCATGGCTTCAACCTTTCTAGCCAAACTAGCAAACCTTGCATTTAGATCTTCTTCTTGATTAAGATGATATTTTCCTTTACTAGCATTTGTAAAGTTTGATCTAATTGAATTTTCAGAAGGATTAGTACCATGTCAAGATTGAGAATTTTCAGCCAAATGGTCTAAATAGTCTAAAGCTTCATCAGGTTCTTTATCAAGAAATTCACCATTGCACATTGTTTCCACAAATTATTTGATTTCAGGTGCTAACCCTTCATAAAAGAAGCTTATAGTGCGTCATTTTTCAAAACCATGATATGGGCAAGAATTCAACAAATCTTTAAAACGTTCCCAACTTTGAAAATATGCTTCATTTGAATTTTGGGAAAAATTTTGGATTTGTCTTTTCAAAGCGTTGGTTTTATGTGTTGAAAAAAGTTTATTCAAAAACTCACATTGCATTTCTTGCCATGTGCCAATTGATCTTGGTTTCAAAGTGTTAAGCTAAGTTTTTGCTTTATCTTTCAAAGAAAAAGGAAACAATTTAAGCTTAACAACCTCTTCAGTACAAGTTTGATCATGAAAAGTGGTACATACTTCCTCAAATTCTTTTAGATGTAAATATGGGCTTTCAGATTCTAAACCATGGAAATTAGGAAGTAAAGAAATCATACCTGACTTGAATCTAAAATTGTTGGCATTGAGTGGAAAGATAAAACATGATGGACTAGAATTTTGAGATGGTTGCAAATACTCACGCATGGTTCGCAATGGTTGATTTTCATGTTCATCATGCACACTTTCGTTTTCAGCCATTGTGCTTAATGTGTGTGATTGTGATTCAAACAAATCAATATGTAAAGTACCTGGATTAACTCTAACCAAACGACCAGAATTTAAATCACGATACTAATTAAGCATAAACAAGTAACTTACAGTATAAAATAAAATGTATAAGCTAGTAGTATAAATCGTCCATTAAATATTAACAAAGGTGTGGTATAAACCAACCACCAAATAAGTTAAAAAGCATAAAAATTAAAAAGTTAATATACAGATAAAGTAAAATATTAGAAGCAGATAAAGTAAAAAGTTAGATAGTTAGTAAGAGAGTTAGTAAGTTAGTAAACAAAAAAAATGACAGAAAATAAATACAGAAAATAAAGTACAAAAAAAGGGAGAGTTACCCCCACTAAGTGAAAATGTACAAGAAAATAAAATGGAGAATTACCCCAATCGTATTAAATTAAAATGCGAGAAAATAAAGTACGAAAGTAAATTTAAAATATGAAAATCGGAGAATCGGCAAGCCGATTTTTTGCTCCAAATGAGAGAAGAGAGAAGAAGAAAGATTATTTCATTAATGATTAAAGATTATATAGAAATTAGGGAGAGTTTCCCCCACAAGTTAGTATGCACAGAAATTAAAAAGGGAGAGGTTTCCCTACTAGTTAGTATGTTAGTATATATACAAAATTTTTTACACCAAAAATTCAGTCTTCAAATCAAGTCCCCGGCAACGGTGCCAAAAACTTGATGCACAGTTTTTAATGGTCGCATTTGCAAACCCAAGTGTAGGTTGTCTCAAGTAATAAATTTCTCGGGAGTCCGAGGTCGATCCATAGGAAATTGTTGAAGATTAATTAAGGTGAAGTGAATATTTTGTTACTACGATTAAAATTATTTACTTGGGTAAAAAGATTCACTCTTGGTAAATAAAATAAAGGTAAGATTAATTCTTTTTATAACTCAATTAGAATCCTCGCAACATGGAGGTTCCAATCGAAAAAATACAACATTAAAAGTCTAATTAAAATAATATACGTAATTATATTATGTTTCCTAAAAATATTACCACCACTTATAAATGGGTTAAAGCATTCATTGTACCAATATTTTGTCTACAACAAATCAAGAATTCTACTTTATAAGGGGAGTTTCTAACACCACCACTTGTAAATGGGTTAAAGCATTCATTGTGCCAATCTCTTATCTACAATAAATCAAGAACTCCACTTTACAAGGAGGGTTTCTAAATTATTGGAAACAAAATACAATACGTATAATAGTTACTAGAAAATATAAATCATTTAAGCACAAGAGAAGAATAAATCTAACCTTATTTTATTACCAAGAGCTTCACCCTTTCACCCAAGTAAAATGAAACTTAGTTACTCATAGATAAGAAGAAAGAAAGAGAGAAGAAGAAGAAGAAGAACATGACTTTAATTTAGAACAAAGGAAAATTACTACAAGAAAACCTAGTAACAAAATGTCATCATTTTGGTAACTAACACCTAACACCCTCAATGATCTGCCAAGGCCCCCTTTTATAGAGGATTAGAGATACAAAATGACAAGGGGACTGAGTTATTAGTGGGTGGATGAGTGGAAAATGCCAAATGACTTTAGGTGAGTGGGAAATTATTGAGATTCCTTGTCTCCTAAATCATGCAGCTCTGAAGTCATTACATTCGTCATTTTTGAACCAAGTGGTCTTCATGAAAGTTGTAGGCCTGGATCTTAAATTTCAAATGGCTTTGGTTTGAGTCCAATATCATATCTATAACTCTAGATACGTTCAAATTACTGAACACTGCCCAGGCCCAGTCATAGCTCCTCTGTTCTGACTTTCAAGCCCAATATCACCTTCAAGGAGTCCGATTCTGGAAAAGTGTTCAACATAAAGGTTGTAGATATGGGTCTTAACTATTCAGCATCCAAATTTCAGCCTATTTGACAACTTATATCCCGAAATATGTGATGAACAGTACACATAGGTTAAGCTGTCAGGAAAAGTACTCTGGTTCTTGCTTCAACCCCAATTTGAGTTATCTACTCGTGTGATTGGGCCTTTGAGGTATTCTTGAAAGTTGTAGAACTCTCTCTTATCTTTTGAATGCCACTAGAATCACCTCCAAAGACCACCTACAGCCCAAGATATGACCCAAATACAAAAATAGTGTAAGATAAGAATCATGCTAAAAAATTCAATTAAGTCCAATTTGAGTCCAAATTTACAAAACATAATAAAACTCAATCAATTAAGTACATAGAGAGTGTAAATGACTAAGAATGAAAGCTTATTAATGTATCAAATATGTGATCATCACCACACGAAATCAAGGAGAAGGAGAAGAGCTTGAAGGACTTGTCTTCAAGAGGTACGAGGGAGATCTTACCTCACCAACCATGTTTTGGTGGTGTGGAGATGGTTTTGTACTGTGAAAAACCCATAAGGGTTTATTCACTAGTGTTTAATGCTTCTTTGATTTTGTTGTGGTGTTTGTGGTTATGTTTTTGTGATTTGCATGTGTGATATATGATTACTGCTTTGATATATGTTTATCTGTATGTGATTATGTAAGCATGTAAGTGCATGTGTAATTTAGGATGTGAACAACATAATTAAACGATTGTATGAATGCTCCAAAGAGCAACGAGGCTCACAGCCATACTAGGGATTAGAGGACCAAAGTCCTAAAAATGAGGGATTCAAATAAGAATGAAGGATTTAAATGAAAAGGAAATGAATTTGAACAAGTTTGAATGCAGCAAGCAAAATGGTTTTTTGAGAAAATAATTTGATATAATTAAATAAATAGGGTTTAAAATAAAATGAGTGTCAATACTTGAATTTTACTGACGTATAGCTCACCTTACGGGTTTTGAAGTGCGTCTGTGAAATTTGAACTGTAATATGTGAAGTAAAGGAAAGAAAATACTTTTTTTGGGAAACAATACAATTATTGATTTTTAGAGGGGTCATACCGCAAATTTTTATAAAAAAGAGGGACTAAATTGTAAGTATTATTTAAATGAGAGGGCATTGTATAAATACTTATTTTTAGAGAGGTCATATTATAAATATTATTTTTAGAGGGTTTATATTGTAAATATTTTATAAAGAGGACTATTTAATAAATATGAATTTTATGAAGGACTATTGTGAAAATATTATTTAAATAAGGACTATAATGTAAATATTATGTTTTTGAGGGGCTATTATGCAAATATAGAAAATAAAGTGAATTTTAAATATTAAATGAGAAAAATAGTATTTTTGGATTTAAAACGTATGAAAAATATGACTACGCGATGAAAATACAGTAATAATACTATTGAGTTGTTGAGTGGACCCCGAATATGTAATAATAATTAGAAATATGAATAGTACATAGTACATGCATTAGAAAGGTCCAATGGACTGTATGAGGCTAGTTGCTTAGGAGAGGCTACACCTCTTGAGTGGGTGCGATATGCATAGTGTAAGTCACTCGTTGACCTTGGGGGCATTGGGGTGCGGGTTGCCTACAATGGATAGTTGGTAGCTCTTCTGTGCCGTAGGTTAGACTGACGCAACACACTAATGATCCTAACCGAGACACTATTTTTAATCAAGATCTGATAAAGACTGTCGTGTATATGCTAGATGTGTAAAATTGAGCACGTGATCCGAGATATATTGGTACCGATAAATCTTTTCGATCACTCTCTCCGACCTGAGTTTTAGCTCCATAGAGTAGGAAATTGAGTCTGTGTACATACATATAGCCATTGAGGGCATTATCGTAAATATTATTTATGATAATTGATTTATTGAATATTTGATTATTGGTAGTGGCATGATTGTAATTATTATATATTACATGTTTTGTGGTGATAAAGGATGATTAGTGGTATAACTATAATTATGGTATAATAGTTGTTGGAGATATTGTATGTGTTTATCTTCATTGCTACCATATTGGTAATGACGTAGGTGATCTCACCTCTGTGTATGCTTATTTTGTATTATATTTATATGTGTAAAGACGTCGAGCAAGAAGTGGAGCGAGAAGCTGAGGAAGAGCAGATCCCCGTTGAGCACGTTGAGTTTTGAGACGATGGAGATGCCTAGTTTCCTTGGTGATATGAGGTTTACGTTTCTTGGAGGAGAGGAGGCGTGACATGTCGATTTAGATAGAGAGAGTATTTACTGTATGAGGGACTTAAATATTAGATTGAGCAGATTACATCTAGGACATCCGTACTTTAGTGTTAACATATATATACACCTAGAGTTTCCAATTTCTATTAGGCAGTACTGGGGGGCTTACTATCGTACCCCTAGTGAGGTCAGTGTTGTGTCGTCTGCTCAGACACCTGTCCGTAGGACTTCACATCATGATGGATTCCTATATGCTGAGGAATCTAAGGAGGACCCGTCTGAGGGTTCTGCTGTCTAGTAGGACTTGGGCAATATGTTAGTTTAAATTAAAGTTTAAATATTTTGAAAATCTAGTTTATAAAATATCTAAGTATGATAGTACTAAAGGCTTGTATGTATATATACATGATGTAAATTATTTGTGATCATGTTGTTATGTTTTTTATTTCTGCTAAGTTATAGTATTATTATTATGAAATTTTGTAACTCGTATTTATAATACAAGCATGAATGTAAATGAAGGGGTAATTTAGTAATTAAGCAACACAAAATGTGGCGCCCTTAGGAGGGTGTTACATTAGTTGGTATCAGAGCCCAAGTTAGAGTCTTTTGGGTTTGTGGTTAGGTTTGTCTTGTCTAAGTTGTGTGATTCTCTGTGATTATTTTTCGAAAGAAAAACAATATTGTTTGAAGACTGACTCTCACTTTTCTTTATGTTGTTTAGTCTGATTGATAGAACGAAATAGCTGGGCGAGGAAGAGGACGCATGAATGTGAGGGCAGGAGCTGGAAATATCGGCAATGACAATCAAAACATGGCTGCAGCTGTAGCAGCGATTCAACGAATGGCTGAGGTTGTTACACAACAAAACCAAAGAGCAACTGATGATACTCACAGCTTGTTGGAATTTCAGAGGAACAATCCACCGAAGTTTCATGGAGAGTTTGATCCAGAGAAGGCTGATTTGTGGATCAAAGAACTAGAGAAGATATTTGAAGGCATGGGTTGTACCGATGAGCGGAAGCTTATTTTCACAACGTTTGTGCTAGTCGGTGATGGAGAGGCTTGGTGGGCAGGAGCCCGGAGATTAATTCAAACTGAAGGGAGAGTTGTGACATGGCAACTCTTTAAACAGAAGTTTCTGGGAAAGTATTTCCCAGCCAGTGTTCGACATGCTAAGGAAATGGAATTCCTTAGTCTGAGGCAACGGGCAATGACTGTAAGTGAGTACACAGCAAGGTTCGAAAGCTTATCTAAGTTTTCGAGGTACTTCCAAATACACCCAGATGAGGAGTGGAAGTGCCGAAAGTTTGAAGAGGGACTGAGGCTTGACATCAAGCGAGCTTTAGCAACTGTGGATATTGATCAGTTCCCAGTATTGTTGGACAAATGTCGCAAAGTCAAAGAAATTGATCATCTGCGAGAGGCTAGAAATAAGAACTTTGGACCTACGCAGTTCCAAAGGGGAAAGAGTAGCGGTGGCAACCGTTACCAACAGAAACTATATGCCAGACCAGCTAGAGGTCAGAATCAGCAATAATCATTTGGAGGAAGTTCAAGTGGTAGTAGGACGGTTTCAACTAGAACTTCTACACTTAAATGTTTTTGAGTGTGGGAAAGGACATCTCACCAAGGACTATCAGCATAAGGGGGTGATTTGTTATCGGTGTGGGAAGCCTGGACATTTCTCTAGAGAGTGTGATCAGCAAAAGGCAGAACCATTGGTGGGCAGTGTTCGTACTGCAAGGCCACAGGCGGGTGGTTGAGTGTATACAATGAGCGGGGAAGAAGCCGCTAAATCCAAGGACTTGATAATGGAGGAGTGTGCCATTGAAGGTAATCCTTTAACAGTATTATATGATTCGGGAGCGACATATTCTTTTATTGCATGTGATTGTGTAGAGCGTTTGGGGTTAACTGTGACTACATTGCCATATGATTTGAGTGTGGTTACTCCTACTAATAAACCTGTGATAACTACAAAAGTGTGTTTGAATTGCTCGGTATGTGTTAGGGATAGAATCTTTCATGTGGATTTGATTTGTTTACCTCTTTCCAAGATTAATATAATCTCAGGAATGGATTGGTTATCCTCTAACCATATCCTGATAGATTGCTCGAGTAAGACATTAGTATTTCCTGAGGTTAAGGATTCTAGATTCCTAACAGCTACTCAAGTAGAAGCTTGTTTGAAGGAAGGAGATCAAGGGTACTTGTTGATGTCTTCTATGGAGGTGCAGTGTGAAGACGTTCTGAAGGATATTTTTGTAGTGAATGAGTTTCCTGAAGTGTTTCCTGAAGATATACCTGGACTACTGCCGGAAAGAGAGATTGAATTTTCTATTGATTTAGTGCTTAGAGCTGGACCTATATCTATGGTGCCTTATCGGATGTTGCCAGTAGAATTGGCAGAGCTTAAGAAACAGCTGGAGGATTTATTAGAGACGCAATTTGTGAGACCAAGTGTATCACTATGGGGAGCTCCAGTATTGTTGGTAAAGAAAAAGGATAGGACTTCTCCTCTATGTGTAGACTACCGGCAATTGAACAAGATTACGATCAAGAACAAATATCCATTACCAAGGATCGATGATCTGATGGACCAATTGCGAGGAGCCGCAATATTTTCTAAGATTAACTTACGTTCTGGTTATCACCAGATACGTGTGAAGGTGGAAGGTATCCCAAAGACTGCGTTTCGAACATGATATGGGCATTACGAGTATCAAGTGATGCCGTTTGTTGTGACTAATGCACCTGCGATATTTATGGACTTCATGAACCGGATTTTCCATTCATACTTGGATAAGTTTATCGTTGTCTTTATTGATGACATCTTGATTTATTCTCGAAGTCAGGAGGAGCATGTTGAACATCTCAGAGTGGTTCTCTAGATTTTGAAGGGGAATAAGTTGTATACCAAGTTGTCCAAATGTGAATTTTGGTTGAGCGAAGTACAATTTTTGGGGCATGTTATATCGACGGATGGAATTGAAGTTGATGCTTCAAAGGTGGAGACAGTTATTGAATGGGAGAGACCGAAGACTGTATCGGAGATCCGTAGTTTCATCGGATTGGCCGGTTACTATCGATAATTTATTGAGGGGTTTTCAAATATTGCAGGACCTCTTACGCAACTTACACGAAAGAATCAATCGTTCGTATGGACTGAAGCATGCGAGGAAAGTTTTTAGGAGTTGAAACGATGACTGACTACTTCACCGGTTTTGATTCTGCCTGATCTGAATGAACCTTTCGAGGTATATTGTGATGCTTCATACTAAGGATTGGGTTGTGTACTTATGCAGAACCGTAAGGTTGTTGCATACGCGTTGAGACAGTTGAAGATGCATGAGAGGAATTATCCGACTCATGACTTGGAGTTGGCAGCAGTAATGTTTGTATTGAAGGTATGGAGACATTTTCTCTATGGGGCAACGTTCACTATTTTTAGTGACCATAAAAGTTTGAAGTATCTGTTTGACCAGAAGGAGTTAAACATAAGACAAAGGCGTTGGCTAAAGTTTCTGAAAGACTATGACTTTCAGTTACAGTATCATCCCGGGAAGGCGAATGTCGTAGCTGATGCCTTAAGTAGGAAGGTGCTTAATGCTTCTATTATGATGATTAAGGAGAAGGAATTGATAGAAGAATTTCGAGAATTGTGATTATCTGTGAAGTTGACACCGGAGAAGATGTGTTTGAACATGATCATTATTTCAAATGATTTGATGGATAGAATACGAGTGGGAAAAAACAATGATCAGTATTTGCAAGAAGCGAAGGAAGCAAGAAGTCAAGGAGAAGAATTAGAATTCAGCGAAGGTGTTGATGGAATTCTGAAGTTCAAGGGGAGAGTTTGTATGCCTAATGATCCGGAACTGAGGAGGTCGATTTTGGATGAAGCTCATAGAAGTAAGTTGAGTATGCATCCGGGAGCCATGAAGATGTATCAAGATTTGAAACAGGTATATTGGTGTAAGGAATGAAGAGGGATGTCGTAGAATATGTATCATCCTGTTTGATATGTCAGAAGGCCAAAGTGGAACATCAAAGACCATTAGGAATGTTGCAACCTTTGCCTATTCTTGAATGGAAATGGGATAGCATAGCAATGGATTTCGTAACTGCACTACCGAAGACCTGCAAGGGTCACGATTCTATATGGGTAATTATTGATCGGCTTACAAAGTCGGCACACTTTTTACTGATTAATATTAAGTACTCAATGGAAAAGTTAGCTCAAGTGCACATCAATGAAATTGTTAGACTTCATGGTGTACCATCCAGTATTATATCTGATCGAGATCTGGGATTTACTTCAAGATTCTGGAATAGTTTGCAAGAAGCGATGGGAACAAAGCTATGTTTGAGTTCTGCTTACCATCCACAAACAGATGGTCAGTCAGAAAGAACGATTCAGTCATTGGAGGACTTGTTGAGAGCTTGTGTTCTAGAGCAAACTGCTTGTTGGGATGAATTTCTACCGTTGATAGAATTCATTTACAACAATAGTTTACATTCGAGCATAGGGATGACACCCTATGAGGCATTATATAGGAGAAGATGTAGAACGCCGTTGTGTTGGTACCATGATGGTGAAAGTACTGTGGTAGGACCCGAATTTGTGCAGCAGACAACTGAGAAAGTGAAGATGATCCAAGACAAGATGAGGACAACTCAGACGTGACAAAAGAGCTATGCAGATAAAAGATGAAGACCGCTTGAATTTGAAGAAAGCGATCATATGTTTCTACGCGTGACACCTATGACTGGAGTTGGAAGAGTAATCAAGTCGAGGAAGCTCACTCCAAAGTTTATCGGGCCGTATCAGATACTTCGTCAGGTAGGTCCAGTAGCTTATCAGATTGCACTACCACCATTCATATCAAATCTTCATAATGTATTTCACGTACCACAATTACGGAAATATATTTCTGATCCGACTCATATTATCGAGCCAGACACCGTACAAATAAAGGAGAATCTAAACCTATGAGACGTTTCCGGTCAAGATTGAAGATCGAAGGATCAAGCAACTTCGAGGAAAGGAGATCGCATTAGTTAAAGTGGTATGGAATGATGTAAGTGGTGAAGCCACATGGGAGTTGGAAGAGAATATAAGAGACCAATATCCATTTTTATTTTGAGTGTGTGTCAAGTTTCGAGGACGAAACTTAATTTTAGAGGGGGAGAGTTGCAACACCCCAAATTCTGACTATGTTAATAGTAATAGCAGAATTACACTATTTTGTATTTTCTGTATATTATAAAAATAATTTGACTATTCAGGAAAATAATAATTTTCGAGTCGGAGAAAATCTTATCTGATTATTTTGGAGACGATGGATCTTACTAAACCTGAATATGAGAGAGACAGAAAAGATTCTTTTAATTTTTAGAATTTATCTGTGAAATAAAAATATTTCACGAATAAATATCTGTTATTTTATTTATAGTAGCTTTTGCTATAATTTATTTGACCCAATAAATTTTAGTTGACAGAAAATGTGCTTAGAATATTTTTTGTAGCCTAAATCAAAACGAACCAATAGAAATCAGTCAAAATAGGTGGCTGGACTTTTCTATCCAATAGGAAGTGGTCAAACAAAGGGGCAAAGACTTTATTGTGGACTATCAGATGAAAAGCTTGATTAAGATGTTTTCAATCATAACTGTTGATCCGATCAATGGTGTGAAATGAATCCTGATAAAATCACTAAGTAATATTCACCGTAGATGAGATCAATGGATAGGAAACCAAGTTGATTTCAAAGGCTAGGATGGAGTCAAATATAGTGGCTTGACTTTTGCTTAGTAACATTCATATTACATATCAATCTTCTATAATTTTTACTCTCATCATTTCCTAAACCTAAACTACCTCCTAAACACTTTTCATTTAGGAGATTTTGTTAAAATCCTATCCTAAGTGCTTCAAAATCCAACTTCTATCTTACTTCCCTAAAGGTAAACCTTTGATTTTATGGTTTAAAATTTAATTTATGATTTTCTAAACCATGTTTGTTCCATGGTTTATCATTATTAAGCTTTGTATGTGATTTTACTAATTGTTTTAGAATTGTTAGGGATTTGTTTAAGGCCACACGAAATCAAGGAGAAGGAGAGGAGCTTGAAGGACTTGTCTTCAAGAGGTAAGAGGGATGTAGCATCCCGGGGCCGACGAGGGCGGGGAGTGATCGCCGGTGCAATGAAGCACGGACAAGGAGCAGTTCTTGGCAGGCTTTTAGGCAGAGGGTTGACATGAATAAATTGAATATGCACTGAAATGAAAGGGATTCAGAGACTGTGTAGGTATGGGACTGCATAGTTGAGGATGACTTAAAGGAATTGATTTGGTGTAGCCATATCAACAAGTTGCAACTTCTTTTCGGGAGCCTAGAACATAAGAACTCCATGGTTAAGCGTGCTTGACCTAGAGCAATTGTGGGATGGGTGACCTCCTGGGAAGTTTCCTAGGATGCGTGTGAGTGAGGACAAAGCACGCTGAAAAGACTCGTGTTGGTTTGTGGAGACACTCATCAATCCTGCAGGCAGTCTCGGGTCGTTACAAATGGTATCAGAGACAGGACCTCTCCCAGTACGGTGTGGTTCGGGGACGAACCAAGCGGAAGTTGGTGGGCATGTGGCGTCCCGGGGCCGACGAGGGCGAGGAGTGATCATCGGTGCAATGAAGCACATACAAGGAGCGGCTCTTAGCAGGCTTCTAGGTAGAGGGTCTACATGAATGAACTAAATACGCATTGAAATGAGAGGGATTCAGAGACTGTGTAGGTATGGGATTGCATAGTTGAGGATAGATTAAAGGAATTGATTTGGTGTAGCCATATCAACAAGTTACAATTTCTTTTTTGGAGCCTAGAACATAAGAACTCCATGGTTAAACGTGCTTGACTTAGAGCAATTGTGGGATGGGTGACCTCCTGGGAAGTTTCCTAGGATACGAGTGAGTGAGGACAAAGCACGCTGAAAAGATCAGTGTTGGTTTGTGGAGACACTCATCAATCCTACAGGCAGTCTTGGGTCGTTACAAAAAATCGTCTATGAACGTTATATAATATTGTTGACCATTCTAAGCATCCATAGGGAATGGCCTACAAATATCTGTATGTATAAGTTCTAAGACGTCCAAAGTCCTATTGGCTTCAAATCTCCTTTTATTGTTTTGTTTGCCCTTAATACAATTGATACAAATATCAAAATATGTAAAATCTAAGGGTTCTAGAATTTCGTTTGACACAAGTCTCTTTATTCTCCATCTAGAGATGTGACTTAATCTCTTATGCCATAACGCAGTTGAATTCTCATCGATTAATTTCCTCTTTATGCCTCATGTACTTAATTGCAGATATTTATTAAACGAAGCAATCGTATCAAGCGAATAAAGATTATTGTAACCTAACAAAGAACCAGAACCAATTAATTTTGAATCATGAAATAAACTAAATTTTCTTTTCCCAAATGAACAAGAATAACCAAATTTGTCCAAAGCAGAAATAGAAATCAAATTTCGTCTAAAAGATGGTACAATAAATGTTTCATCAAGATCCAAATAAAATCCAGTTTTTAACAATAATCTAAATTTTCTAATTGCCTCAACTTGAACCGTCTTGTCGTCACCTACATAGATGTATCTTTCACCATCACTTGGTTTTCGGCAATTCAGGCAACTCTGTATAGAGATACTGATGTGAGTTGTGGCACCAGAATCTAACCACCATGTGTGTTTAGGCACTGAAGTTAAATTAACCTCAGAACAAACCAAATTAAGAAGCATATCTTTCTAAGCACGCCATGCGTGATAGTTACTGCAATGCTTCTTCACATGCCCTTTAGCTCCACAAAAGAAACAACCACTACCTCCTGATTCATTTGGTTTCTTTTATTGTTTCTTTTGAGACATCGTATCTGCAACTTCTTTATCCATCTTCCTCTTCAGTCTCTTATCCTTATACTTTGAGGTAGAGGCAAAATGAGCACTTTCTGTCTTGTCTTGCTTCAACCTTTCTTCTTCCTGAACACAATGTGAGATGAGCTCATTCAGAGACTAAGTCTCTTTCTGACAATTATAGCTCACCTTAAACTGGTCAAACTGTGTCAGAAGAGATATCAGAACCAGATGCACCAGCAAGTCCTCAGAGAGTTCTAGCTTAAGTGCTTTCAGCTTTGAAGCAATATGAGACATCTCCATGATGTACTCCCTGATGTTGCCCTTACCCATATATTTCATTGAAATTAGTTTTGCCAAGAGCGTACCTATTTCAGTTTTTTTGTTCTTGATAAACCTCTTTTCAATATCTGCAAGGAACTCCTTAGCTGTAGTTATCTTTTCAGATATTGTGTCCCTGAATGCTTCTGGAATGGTCTTCTTCATGATCACTACACTCATGCGATTTGACCTCTCCCACATTTCCATCTCCTTCTTATCTTCAGAGGTACTCTGATCCGTAAGAGGTGGGGGAGAGTCAACCCTTAACGCAAGATCGATGTCCATTACTCCAAGAACTATCAAGATATTTTCTTTCCAGGATTTGAAGTTTGAGCCATTCAGCATAGGAATAGAGTTAATATTGGTAGTAATACTCACAAGATCATTCATAGCTAAATAGAGAACAATAAACAAACAAAACATGCTTAGATAAGTCTCAAAATCAAAGTAATACTAAATTCAAATAAAGTAAACCCCATCTCAAGATACCGGGAATCCATTAACATTTTATCTTTGAACAAAATATTAACTTTTCAGTTATACCTTGGCATAGTAATCAAACATTGATAATAAGAACATGTCAAAAAATAAATCTTTATTTGGGCCGATTCATTATTCACATGTAAAACCGAATAATTATCACGCATTTATCACCATAAATGCACTTGTAATTCTGTAAAATACTCACCTTTCTTTGGGCCGATCAGTATCTACATAAATTACAAGCACACAACCTTTTATATTTTAAAATAAATTAATCTCCACAAAAGAGGTCACTTTGGTGACATGTTGTTTCAATTAATTTATCCCAAAATATATATAAATTTTTCCAATATTTGAATTTAGGATGGCTAAAAATATACCCAAAATAAACATATAATACTTGTAATTTTCCAGAAACAATACATACAATTTAATAAAATCAATCTACATCTGTGCGTGTGATTTTCAGAATAATATATACATACAATCAATACCGGATTATTGTCTTTATTGGTTCCTGATCATACTATAGCTGTAAAGTAATTTTAATATTCCTTTTAATATAATAATAATTGCTCATTATAAATCCATATATAACAAAGGAGCTGTAACACGTTTGACCAAGGAATATACATTGCTACAAACGTATACATATTCGAAACTGAATTCATGATTGATATATATGCGCAAATCAAATTTACAATGATACACGTAAATATCCAAAAAATCACTGCTTAATTCAATTTTAAATCATATAAATCATAATCGAATTCATAAAGAAAATAAAGAATTTCTTAATGATCAAATATAACCGCTCTGATACCAATTGTTGGAACCGAAATAAATCCCTTAGATGAAAATAATCATCTATAACCTATAAAATAATCATGTTGATTATTAGGAAATTGTGCGGAAGCGTACCTGAATTCATAATGACCAATAACTCTTTAGAGTCGTGCAATTTGATATTCTAGATCTACACGTATTCCCTGAGAGAACCCTTTAACTTTTCCTTTGCTTCTTTCTGATGATGGGATGTCAGGAAAGATGAGAACGATACGTGTGACCTGGAGACCATCACCTATTTTATAGACAACCCTAGGGTTATCTATTGGTGTTTCTATTTTAGCCCATCGCAAAAATAGAATTATCCTTTAGTCTCTACACATTAAAGGCCCATATCCTATTAGATATATTAAAGCTCAAATAATCCAAACCTTATCATATCACTTTTAATTGGGCTCAACCTTAAGTGATAACCTACAATACATAATTATTCACATATAAGGCCAATGTTGGATTAATGATCCAACAAAATCTATAACTACTTTGAAGACCTTGTGACTTCAAAACTCCTATGCAATCTTGAATTTTTGTTTAAGTGTCAGTTGCTCTAATTCTTCCTTCGATCTTCAAATAGTTTGCCTTTTTTATTTTCACTTAATCAAAGTTTATAGATACTACCATAAGTCATGATTTGTCCATACATCTCTTTTGAATTTGATGACAACTTCATTCCCTTCATTATGGTCTCTTGGCAAAAACTCTTAGCTTTCGAGTCCGAAACTTAAATCAATCTATTGCTTGATTTATTGAATCAAAGCTACTAATATTTCATTTGGATTGAACATTTTATTTTATAACAACAGATGCCTCCAATATTCATCCTCTTGATGATTAATTTTGAAAGAGGTGAATATTTATTATTTTGACCAATATCTTTTCAATCTGTATATAACATTTTTTTCTTTTATATATATGAAATCAAGTCTTTTCAACATCTTATTTGATTACCATTAGATGAAAAGCCATTTAAGAGGGGAAAAAAGGTTTACTTCAAATTTTTTTTAATAAAAATGGCACTTTACGGGAAACCCTATTACTCATGATGAGCATTCAGGAGGCATGGTAGTTACCACTATTAAGCATTTTGATTAAATCAATAAACTACCTTTATAAAGGGTTTCTTTTCTCATTTGTGAAGCTACCCTCTCTCTAACTCTTCTTTTCTTTGAGCGTTTTCTTGATAACACCTCCATTGTTGTCTTCCAAAGATTCAGCAACTCTAGGAAGCTCTTCACTTTCTGTAATCATTGCCAAATCGTAGTATTCTCTGTTTCCTTTGTCTTCCCTTTTATCAGTTCCTAAAAGAAATTTTTAGAAAACGCTAGTAAAATGGCTTCTTCAAGATCGCAAGCTACTTCTAGAAATGAAGTTCCTCGTCTTCCAGATGTAGTAACTACTTCCACTCCTATCTTGTGAGAAGGGATTTTCTATGCTCCTAATCCTTTAGTGGATAACTCAAAACTTTGGAAATCCCAGGTACTAATCCTCTTTTTTATTGCAAACACTACGTATGCATTTCTAGGACCTACCATTCCTATTGATAAGCTTGCCTCCATTGCTCATTTCTTTCCTTGTCAAGATGGTGAATCCATTCTTGCTTAAAGAAACACTCTCAAAACAAATTTCTTTTTTGATTTTCTAAAGTTTTTTTTTTTGTTGTTCTGCCCTTCAAAACAGATGCAACTACCTTCAATGGTTGAATAGAGTCGAAAAACACAAGATTAATCATTGGAAAGAAATTTGGATTTTTTACTTTATTCAACTTAGTAGATACAACGTCGATTATAATCCCTCGATGCTTTCAAGCTCTTTTTTCTTTCGGAATAAAACAACTAATTCTTTTCATATCTTTTATGGGATGATTGGACCTACTCCTTTTGACCTTGCTACTATAGTTAGTTTGAAACCTATTTGAGAGGTTCTTGCTCTTTCTTTGTCTCCTGAATCCAAACCTGAATTCAATATGAAGAAATTCACTTTTAATTATTTCATTAAAAATAACCACAAAGAAATTGTAGAAGATTCTAACGGGGAACCTATTATTTTTGTTCTTTTTTCGCTCAGTGCATTTGTTTTCTGCATGAGGTCCCTTTAAATTCCAAAAGCTCTTATTGCTTCTGCCACCCTTTTACATGAAGGTCACAAGCTTTGTCTGAGTAAGCTTATTTTGGCCCAATTTTATGAATTCATTGCTTAAACTATAACTGCACTTCGATCCAAAGACACTCCCTTGACTAACTTAAAAGGCCCTTTTTGGCTCTTTCAGTTATAGCTCAATGTTATTTTCGAGCCTCATTTATCCAATTCTGCACCAGTTAGTTTCTTAAGGGATATCGAGGGGATTAGACTTTCTCTTCACTACTTTTCTAAAAAAAGTGCAAGAGGTTGAAGATTTCAAAGTCTTTTTCTCTTTATATCATCATTTCAAATTTCATTCAGATAATTTTAATCTTTCTCCATTTGCTCCTCATATTCATAGTCTCTCTTAGTTCATAAAACCTTTCTTTGGTGAAACTTCTGGAGCCCAATTAGAGAATCATGATCTCTGGGGTAATTTCCTTTGTCCTCAAGTTCTCACTTCTGCCCTTCCTCAATTGAAAAAACTAAATATTTATGCCTATTTTCCTTGGACTTTATCTTGTCAATTTGGTTTTTCTCAAGGTTTGCCAACTTCAATTTCGATGGATGAAGACCATCAACTTTTGGATAGCTATGTTGAAACCAACAAACATTTGAAGGCTTACGTTCAAATGAATGAGTAGAGAAAAAAAAATTCAACCATTTCGATTACCACCAAAGTGCTTTTGGTTCTATTGATTTTCCTGATTGGCGGCATCAATATCACTCAGATTCTTGTCATGTATATTTGAAGCTTTACTTTCAGAGGATGACTAATTCGAGTTCTTTTGTGCATAGTGGAGGTCTAAAGAAAAAATGGAAAAGGTATGTATGTCTAAGAAATCTTTAAATTTGAAAAGTATTTCAAACTTAAACGGGGTCCTTGAAATGTAAGGTTGGTGGTTTAAGAAGCCGAACAAGTACTTCAACATAAGAAAGTTGAACATCATCACAAACATTATGCCAAATTCATTGACATTCTAATGTCAAATCCTATAGTAAAATTCAAGGACTACTATCCACATTTTCCAAAATATCTCTTATTGCCTAATGCTCCTTTTGGCATAGCTAACTGGTATCTTGGTCCAGGAAATGGGCCGATTGGTGTATATTATGAGACCAATAAAAAATAAGTTTCTTTTTCCAAACAATACTTACTTGAATTTTGAGGTTTTCTAGATGATAGCACTTGAATGATAAAATATCGTCCTTATGGTAATTCTCCTTCTTACCTCTTTTTTGTACTTACATGTCTTTTTTATTGAACTTCTTTTTTCTTTTACAGTGTCAAATAGTACAAAGGTCATGGATGACCGTAAAAATCAATCTGAAGACTAGGATTCTGAAGAAGAAAATGCTCCTTTGATGCATAAGAAAATTGGTTACATCTGCAAAGTTACAGTTCCTCAAGTAATACCTTCAACTGGTGTGATCTTAAATATATCCTCTTTCAAAGAGGGTTTCTCAAGGTAACTTTCTAATATCAAACATTCAAAACATTTCAAGAAACTTTAAATGAAGGTACACATTCTAAATTTAATGAAATACATGATTCATTTAATTGTCCTTTATAGTTTTATTTACTCTTATATAGCCATCTTCTTTGAGTACTGATAAGGTTACTAGAGCTAAAGGATCCAAAATCAAAACTTTGGGACATAAGAGGAAGAAAAATAACCCTTCAACAACCATCGATGTGGATGCCATTGAAATTCCTAAAGAGACAACTAGTGGTCCTCCTTCAACTGTGGAGATATATGCTAGTTTTCCTTTGGGTGAAAATTTGCCTGCCAACCAAGAGGAAAAAACTATTCCTCCCATTGAACCAATAATTGAAGGAAGAAGAGCAGAGAATGTTGACCTTTCCAAGGGAAACCAGGACTTAGGATCTCAAATGGACTTTGCCAACCCTATCAAAAATCAAAATCTCAATGATGAAGATTGGGATCCTTTGGCTGAATTAGAAAATGTTGTAACTGGAAAGGTATCTATTTCTTCGAAATCACATCAATCTATTGCCCATTCAAAAGCCAAAGTGCTAATCATGTTTTTATTTTGCTACAATCTTTTAAAGACGTGTTGAATTTAGGGCTCAACCAGCTTATGTATGTTGATGAATCGAAACAATGATTCATTAATTGTCGTGACCAAAATCTTGATGGAAATGACAACTAAATTTGAAAATTAGGAGTCAACACTAGTTTTGTTTAAATTAGGAAAAATTAAAAAGTCTAAAAAAATGACTACATTACAAAGACTAGATTTGGGAGTCTAATTATGCACAGAGAAAGATGGAGACTTAACTTCATTGCACTCCTGATACATCCATCCTAAAACGGTTACCTTAAGTTAATTATGTAAATTATTAATAATCTTGAAATATTTATTTTACCCTTTAAAAAAAACAAAACTAAATTGAGAAAAAAAATTAAATTTGGCTTGATTTGTGCTTCTACGTATCCCTTAGTGTAATGGAGAACTCAAAACCACGTAGTTCTTTAGAAAATTCTTGTGTGTTAGTTGATTTTAGTTATTTAAAAATAAGGTGATTTGTTTTATTTAAAAATTGTGAATGTTTCTGTCTTGAAGCATATCAATGAAGTTTTTTATGATAACAAAGTCAAGATGAAAACCAAGATCAAAAGAAGTATATTTGGTATAGGTTATAGGTCTTAGAATACCAATGTAAAATGCTCTCAATATATCTCAACTATCTCCAAATGGTTTTTGAAAGATCTTTTATAAATCAACTTAAAATTCAAAGTTCATGTTTTAAAGAAATGTTGATTTTAATCTTGGTTTTTGTAACTTAAGTTCACATTTTAAACAAATCTAAAATTTTCTAAGTTAGAAATGGCCATTAAGCTTCATTGGACTTGAAAAATGTGTGTAAGGGCCATTGTAATTGATTACATAGTGCTTGTAATTGATTACAAGCCAAACAGAGGCCTTGTAATTGATTACATTGATGTTGTAATCGATTACAAGTATGGTAGAAGCCTTGTAATCGATTACATAGAGGTTGTAATCGATTACATCCTACCCAGAAAGCTAAGAACACATTCAAACAACCATGTAATCGGTTACATAAAGTGTGCAATCGATTATAACAGGTCTGACATTAATCAACGACTATTTTATCAGCATTTAATACTGCTCAATAATATACCCAATGGCTCCTTTGTTTAAAAAACAGCACAAATACATGTCTTGGGTCATCATTAATGGCTAACTAACAACTTGAAACATATTTTCTATCATTTTAATTCGTGAATCAATTGTTGAATAATTTGTGCTCTCTTTTTTCAATAATTTGAGATATTCTTGAAGAGCATTCTAGGGCTTCAATTTATATTACATACTCTTGTGAGAGTTTTATCTTATAAACACTTTGATTCTTTGTAAAGAGGGTGAGGTATCACTCAAACATTTGTAAGAGTAAGGTATCCCTTTGGAATTAAGGCTCAAGCACAAAGGGTGAGGTATCTCAAGGAGTGTTAAGTACTCTAGATTGTAAAGGTTGTAAGCACTTATTGAAGCTTGAAGATATAGTGAAAATCTAGAGTGATCGCTTGAGGACTGGACGTAGGTCATAAGTAGATTAGTGGCTGAACAGGATAAACCCTTTATTTGATCTTCTAAACTCAATTCTCTTACATTTTTGTTTATTTTATATGCATGCTTGAACATTCTCTGCTTTGGTTGGTTCAATTGTGAGTGATAGTATTCATTATTCTCTATCCATTCTTCTCAATCAATTAATAGCTTCAATGAAAATTGATAATCAAATATTTTGTGAAAGATTTACGAAAATATTTTACAAACTCAATTCAGCCCTCCTCTTGAGTATTGAAGCCACTTTGTAACAAGTAGTATCAGAGTTAGACTTTTGTATAAAGTGCTTAATAGCTTCAAGAGAAGTGATGGCTTCCAATGGTTTTTCCAACGAAAGTTCTTATATAAATAGATCTCCCTTTTTCAATAGGGATAGTTATGCCTATTAGAAAGAAATGATGAAAATTTTTATTGAAGCTATTGATTTGGATGTGTGGGATGCTATTGAGAATAACGCTTTTGTTCCCACACGTGTAGTTGATGGTGTAAGAATCAATACACCAAGAAGTGAATAGACCGATGAGGACAAAAAGAAGGTTCAATACAATTTGAGAGCCAAGAACATCATTACCACATCCTTTGGGTATGATGAATTCTTTATGGTGTTAAATTGTAAGACCGCCTAAGAAATGTGGGATACCTTACAAGTAACCCATGAAGGCACAAGTGAGGTAAAAAGATCAAGAATAAATACCCTCATTCATGAATATGAATTGTTTAGAATGAACCAAGGAAAAAGCATTCAAGAAATACAAAAGAGATTCACACACATCATAAATCATCTTGCTTCATTGGAAAAGAATGAATATCTTATTAACAAAGTGTTGAGGTGTTTGAATAAGAATTGGCAACCCAAGGTGATGGTTACTGTGGAATCAAGGAATCTTTCCACAATGACTCTAGCCACTCTATTTGGGAAGCTCCAAGAGCAAGAATTAGAGCTAAATAAGCTCAATCAAAATAAGGAGCATAATAAGAAGAAAAAATGGATTGCACTCAAAGTCACATCTACCACAATTAAAGAAGATGGTGGAGATAGAGTAGAAAAATTTGAGCTGAATGAGGAAAATCTTAGTCTCCTTGTGAGAAAGTTGGAAAGATTCCTTAAGAAGAAGGGATTTCAAAAAAGGCCATATTTCCCTCCAAAGAAGATATATCATAAAG
This sequence comes from Ormosia semicastrata, assembly GCA_029884595.1. Classification (NCBI taxonomy): domain Eukaryota; kingdom Viridiplantae; phylum Streptophyta; class Magnoliopsida; order Fabales; family Fabaceae; genus Ormosia; species Ormosia semicastrata. Next base: position 27,518,706 of record JAQQTO010000053.1, on the reverse strand, counting down.
GGGAAGGAACCTCATATACTCTTATATGTTATGAATGTAAAAAATTGGGGCACATAAAGATGGAATGTTCCATATACCTTAAGAATGTGGAGAAGTTTGAGAAAAGACCTTCCAAAGAAAAGAAAGGAAGAATAGCATACATAGCATGGGAGGACAATGACATGGATTCTTCCAATAGCTCGAAAAATGAAAAAGCCCATCTATGTCTCATAGCAAGATGAGAAGAAGAAGAAGAAGAAGAAGAGAGTGACATCAAGATAACTTCTTCTAACCTAGATTCCTTATCTTCCTATAGTGAATTGCAAGATACTTTTCAAGAATTGCATGATGAATCCTTGAGGCACACAAAAATGATTTTATCTTTAAATAAAATAATTTTCTTATTAGTAAACAAAGTCTCTATTTTGAACAAGTGGTATCAGAGCCATTCTGGAGCATTTCCATATTCCTTTGTCAGGGGAGACAAAGGATACTAGTTCCAAAGGACTGCAATCCATTGGTTTGCATACTCTGCACAAGCTTTAATTGAGGAAGGTTGACCAGAAATAGTATTACCTCCTTCATGGGAGCTATGGTCACATTCCTCATGAGGCTGAGGATGAAGAAGAAGAAGAAGGACAATTGTCTGCTCCTGCTCCCACAACAACTTTGGAACTGTTACTACAGAAGACGCGTAACTTGAACGAAAATGGATCGCATCAAGTAAAAGGTCGATCATCAAGGCTTGGAGTTAGCTTATATTCATTCCTTACTGGAGGGATCCGATTCTGCACAAAGGAGAGATGCCAGTGCTCCTACCTCCTCTGCTACCCCTCTTGCTCCTCTATCATATACTTCTCTTTCTGGTGCTGCAGCTATTGCTCCTGATGATAATGAGGAGATTCTTGGCTCCTAGGATGATCTCGACATAGATAATGATGATGTAGACCTCGATGATGTGATAGTTGATTCTGAAAGTGACAATGAGGCAACGGAGTGACATGGGACTTAGTCTTGATGATCTACCCTTTTATTGCCTAACCATTAGCTATCTTTACTTTTATAATTTTGTATATGACTCTGGATAATTTTTCATCTTAATGTTTATAAAATCTAATCAATTGATGCATTTACTATTGGTTTGTTGATTATACTCTGATATTGATTCGAATGTGCTGAAATGTTTATACTTTGTTATTCTCTGATTGATGGTATGACTAGTTTTAACAGGCTAATCTTGCTAAATGCTGCTGAAATTTTATTGGTATTATTGAAAAATTGAATGTTTATGTCTTTTTTATAATGTCAACGGGGGAGAGATTACCCATATACCTTGCATGAGGAAGTATTTCTTTATGCAAATCACTTATTCTATCACATGCATAAACTACGGGGGAGAATTGTGCCTAAATCTCTGATATATATAAATGCATATGCCTAAATCTTTGATATATATAAATGCATATGTTACTCTCTTTTTCCTATGTTATTTTGTCATAATCAAAAATGGGAAGAATGTGAATATTTATGTCTTGAAGCATATCAATGAAGTTTTTATGACAACAAAGTCAAGATGAAGACTAAGATCAAAAGAGGTATATTTGGTATAGGTTATAGGTCTTAGAATATTAATATAAAATGCTCTCAATATATCTCAACTATCTCCAAATGATTTTTGAAAGATCTTTTATAAATCAACTTAAAGTTCAAAGTTCATGTTTTAAAGAAATGTTGATTTTAATCTTAGTTTTTGTAACTCAAGTTCATATTTTAAACAAATCTAAGGTTTTCTAAGCTAAAAATGGTCATCAAGCTTCATTGGACTTGAAAAATGTGTTTAAGGGCCATTGTAATTGATTACATAGTGCTTGTAATCGATTACAAGCTAAATAGAGGCCTTGTAATCGATTACATTAATTGTAATCGATTACAAACATGTCAGAAGCCTTGTAATCGATTACATAGAGGTTGTAATCGATTACATCCTGCCCAAAAAGCCAAGAACATATTCAAACAGTCATGTAATCGATTACATAGATTGTGTAATCGATTACAATAGGTTTGACATTAGCCAACGACTATTTTATCAATATTTAATGCTGCCCATTAATACACCCAACAACTCCTTTGATAAAAAAAATAGCATAAATACATGTCTTGGGTCATCATTAATGGCTAACCAACAACTTAAAACATATTTTCTATCACTCTAACCTATGAATTAATTCTTGAATCATTTGTGTTATGTGTTTGCAACAATTTGAGATATTTTTGAAGAGCATTTTAGGGCTTCAATTTGTATCATATACTCTTGTGAGAGTTTCATCTTATAAATACTTTGATTCTTTGTAAAGAGGGTGAGGCATCCCTTTGGAATTGAGGCTCAAGCATAAAGGGTGAGGTATCCTACGGAGTGTTGAGTGCTCTAGATTGTAAAGGTTGCAAGCACCTATTGAAACTTGAAGATATAGTGAAAATTTCAAGTGATTGCTTGATGACTGGATGTAGGCCATAAGTGGATTGGTGGTTGAACCAGGATAAACCCTTTGTTTGATCTTCTAAACTCAACTCTCTCACATTTGTGTTTATTTTATATGCATGCTTGAACACTCTCTGCTTTGGTTAGTTCAATTGTGAGTGAAAGTATTCATTCTTCTCTATCCATTCTTCTCAATTAATTAATAGCTTCAACGGAAATTGATAATCAAACATTTTGCAAAACATTTACAAAAATATTTTACAAACTCAATTTACCTCCCCTCTTGAGTATTGAGGCAATTTGGTAACAAAAATATGATTTGATTTAATTTGAAAATTTTGATCTACAAACCGTCATGACTTAGTTAATCCATTTAATTTTGAGTGGGTGAAGCTCAGTTTCACGATAGAGACGTCACTCATTAGTTAACAAGTTGTTAAATTCCAAAGGGCCCTTTGCATCTTTAGGTTATCTCTTCTAGAATTTTATTTTCATAAAAATGGAGACTTATTTTTATTTTCAAAATAATTTTAAATTTAACTTAATTTGAAACTTCGGATCAACAAGCTGTCACAAACTCAGTTAATCTATTTAATTTTGAATGGTGAAACTTAGTGTCACGCTAGAGACATCACCCTATAGAGTGGTTACAATTTAAATGGCCCTTTATCATTTTTATTTTTTTAAAATGATTTTGAAATTTTAATTAAAAAAAGTGACTTGTTTTATATATAAAAAATAATTTAATTTAATTTAAAATTTTGGATCAACAAGCTATTGCAGCTCGGCTAATCCATTTGGATTTAAATAGGTGAAACTCGACATCACACTAGAGACGTCACTCGTTAGCTTGTCGTTTCAATTCAAATGGTCATCTTATAATTTTTAAATGCCTTATCAAAAGTTATTTTTAAAAAGTTTCAACCATTCATCATATATTTACGCCTACTATACAAAGAGAGAAGACATCAATGAAGGTTCCTTTATTTATATTCTTTCTTTAACTAATTAATTTCCTGAATTAAATCCATAAGAATCTTTAGCAAAATTTCAAATAAACTCCAATGGAGCTCACGACACACAGCTAGAGGAAGGTGGCCAATAGCCATGTTAGCATGAAGTTTGCAGTAACACAAGAAGAAAGGTAGAATTGTGTTACTCTTTTTCTTGAAAATCAACTTTCTCACAACTTTCTCAAGCTGCTTATACTTGGAGGTAAGAAAGTTTAGACTTAAACAAATTATTAGTGAGAAGGCTCAGAATTAATTATCAGACAAAGGTGAGAAGTTTCGTGAGAAGGTTAACTGGTTGAGTTAAAACAACCTTCTCACCACTAAAAATGGGTCTTATCAGTTAAAACTGAACTCAAAAGTTTTTCTTGAGGTAAACTTAGAATTAATAATCTTAGAAATTGGTTCAAGACTTCATATTAACCTTGTTGTTTTTTAGACTTCTAGTAAAGGTTTTATCAAAGTAGATTCAGATTTTAGTTTCAATTTCATGACTTAATTTTAATTAATAAAATAAATAAACAAAGTTAAGGGAAAAATAACTTTATATAGAGATTTATACTAGTTCACCCCTAAACCACGTGGGATTACATCCAATACCTAGCAATAACTAGGATTTTTCACTATCTTCAAGTATTCTTTTACAAACAAGCTTCTTCAGGTTATAGATCAAGTATCTTTAACAACAGCCTCTTTAGGCTCACACCAAGTATTCTTTGACACAACCTCTTTAAGATAAATAACAAGTATTCTTTAATACATTCTCTTCAGGCTCAACAGCTCATAATCAAGTGGCTTGTATAACCCACAAGTTCACTCAAGACAAATGAGAATCAAGAGATTGAATACAATATTTTTTATAGTTGGGTGCCTCTCAAAAACTCTCTAAAAGTGGATACAAACACTTAAACAAGCCTAACAACAACACCTACTAAGGATTTACAAATTTTAGAATCAGTAGGTAGAGATGAAAAAGTTTAGTTCGTAGTTCACTTGGTTAGATCAGCTTCAAAGTTCATTACTTTATGATCTTCGAGCTTGGGTCCTTTTATACGCTTTGAAAATATGACTATTGGATGATTCAATTGGTAACTGTTCTCAGCACCAAGCTTCTCACTGAACTTTCTCATCCAACCTTTTCAAGCTTGAAAAACTTCAATCTTCTCATCTTTTAGCATTTGTCATCTTCTTGTTGATTCTTCATGAGGATTCTAATGGTAAACTCTTTTCTTGCTAGTTTGAAATATTCTTATGATCAATCAATATGGAAGTTCTTCATTTTCTTGAACTTTCTCAGAGTCTTCTCAAGACCTTTTCATGATGAACTTTCTCATATTCTTCAGGAACTTTCTCAAGTCAAAATTTGATATTCTTAACCTTTTCTAGTTACTTAGACAGTTTCCTTGAAAATTGTTTAGTCTTGAAAAAGCTTAATAATAGCAAGAACCACTCCACAATGATCATGTTAGACTTTTAAAGCATTAAGAAGATTCAAACATAATTTCAATATAGTTTTTATCATCAAAATATAATATGCATCATAAAGCACAAAAAGGCTTTAGAACTTGCATAGTGCATATACAAGAAATCAAGTATTAGTATGGAAAATCATGCTATACATTTGAACATGATTGTACAACAAAAAAAATATGGCTACTAGAATTCAATTATCAATTCATTCCTACAAAACACACTTAATTCACTATGCCACTATAATAATTAACACGCAAAAATTTAACCAACTCATAAAAGAATTACAACATTGAATCACGATGTCAATTTACAATAGCAACTTTCCAAAAGAAATGGCAATACATTATACTGATCCCATCAACGATCAATAGTGAATAAGATTAATTGACACCGAAGCATACCTTGTCTAGAATTCATATCAAACAGATTGCAAATGGACTTATTGCTTCGAGCACCAATGGATAGCTAGCCTCCGTGAATCTTAGATTGTGCTCCTTCCAATCTCACTCTTTTTTTCTTTGCTTTCGTGCTCTCTCCTTCTCACTAATGCTCTCTTAGATTCTGTATATATGTGCCTTCTTGTATTTTTTTTTTGGTGTAATTGTGAGTTATTATATGTTCTTATTCTTCACCATATAAGGTTGTATTTATAGGCTAGTGTGTAAACCCCCCATCCATTGATTTATGCTAACTTCTCTTATCTTATCACTTGTCACTTAACTTCCTCAAATTCACTTTTTTATCCTATCTCTTTTATCACTTTTCCAAATTTTCTTATCCCCTATCTCAACTTCCTTAAATTTCTCTTATCTCTTTTGAAGACCATTTCACTTATACATAAAATCTCTCATTTTTTTTACTTTTTTTTTCTTAATTTTAATTATCCATAATTTTCCTTGAGTTTTTTTCTTCCATTATCCATCCATTTTGTTCCATTAAAAAAATCTTCTTTTTTCTTTTTTTGCTTTCTTCATTCAATTTTTTTGGATATGGGCCTGGTCAAAATATGGTGTTCATGTTAATCTTTTGGAGCAACTAGGTCAATGTGATGACCAACTTTCCTCTGCCACTAAAGAAACCATTAATAAAGCAAGGGGTTTCTTCGAGGATCTTTTAGCTAATTATTCTGATTCTCAGCAAACCATAAGAGATCATTAGCAACATCTTGAAGAGAAGAGAGGTTATATGGCAAAGATGACCAATACTAAGGAAAAGCATTATGAACTTTCAACTACAATGACTAGTGCTTAAGTGAGGTTAGGTACTCTCACTACTAAAATTGAGACACTCGAAGACAAGTTAGAGGAGCTCAAATAAGAACGTGATCAACTTCAATCATTTGTCGAAGGATGCAAAGCTCAAGAAAAATAACTGACGATTGATTGTGTTCAATGGTTGAACTCAATTCAAAGTGTCATGGTTGCCATCAAGACTTTTGAATGTACTTTTGTTAATGTTGAAGCATCGAAGAGAAGAGCTTAAAGAGATCTTATTTTCTTTGTAGAACTTGTAGTTATATATATATATATACGATTTTGACTTCTTGTGAATCAAATTTTACTTTTAATATGAAATATTTAGTTCATGAATCATTGGTCTATATATCTTTAAGTATGCCATTAATCGAAGAAATATTCTCCTGCGAAGTAATATTAATGATTGAATAAGCATTTCTTGAAAATATTTTTTCAATTCGATAAGGTGCCTCCCAATTAGGGGACCACTTTCCATATTTTCTCGATTTCTTATCCATAGGCAAGATAACTTTCCACTCCAAGTCATTTAGTTTGAATTCTTTAAATTTAACTCGATGATCATAGAACTTTGAAATTATTTCTTTTTGTCGAATTAGATTTTCTAAGGCATTCAACCTTTCTTTGTCTAAGTTATTTAATTCATCAAAAATCAAATTCCAATAATCTTCACTTGGAATTTCATCTTGACGTTGTAATCTAATAAATTGAAGGTCAATTTCAAATGGTAATATTGCCTCATGTCCATAGATTAATTTATAAGGAGTACAACCAATTGCTTCTCTTGGGGAATTTCAATAAGCCAACAAGATTTGACTTAGCGTGTCATGCCAACTTTTTGCCTTTTAGCCAACTTGCTTTCTAATCAAACCAATGATAATTTTGTTAGCTGCTTCAACTTGGCCATTTGCTTGGGCGTAATATGGCGTTGAAGTAATCATTTTAATATTCCTTGTCTCAGTATATTGTTCAATCATTTGACCAATAAATACAGTTCCTTGATCAGTATTCGGGGTTTGGGACATTCCAAACCTATGAACAATGTGTTCTTCAATAGAATTAATTACATCTTGTTGAGTAACATCTTTTAAAGGAATAGTTTCGACCCACTTTGTAAAATAGTCAATAGCCACTAAAATATATTTATGGCCTTTAAATGATGGTGAGTTTATTTGGCCTATTAAATCAAGTGTCCATCCTCGAAATGACCAGGGTTTTACAATCAAATGTAACTTACTAGCTGGAACATATTGAATATTCCTATGTTTTTGGCATTGTTCATAAGACATAGCATAAGAATTATAGTATTTAGCCATAGTTGGCCAATATAATCTTTGTTGAAGTAAAACTCACTTTATTTTTTCACCAGTCTGATGGGTTCCATATATGCCTTCATGAACTTCTACTAAGGCTAAATAAGCCTCAGTATCACTTAGACAATTCAATAGATTACCATCTACTAACTTTTAGTATAGAGAATCACTTATTATTACATAATGAAAAGCCCTATGCTTTACTTTCTTTTCAACTGGTAAATTAGGCTCCTTTAAATAAGCTACAATCAATTTCCTCCAATTAGAAAGATCCAAATTTTTTATTGAACAAATTCTTACTTTTTCGAATAGGTAAAGTTTCTCTTTAATCTCGATCAACTTGACTAATAAGTCATTTGAGATCTTATACCTTGAGGCTATTGCATTTTCCTCCCTTGGAATATGCTAAATTGTCACCTCATCGAATTCGTTTGGTAACTTCATCAAAAAAGCTAAGTATTTAATCAACTTTTCATTTATAAAACTATATTCTCGAGCCAATTGCATGGCTATTAACTGACAGTCACCTATAACTTCAGTGTTTCTGGCCTTTAATGAGATTAAGTTTTCTAAACCAGCAATTGAAGCTTCTTATTCTGCCTCATTGTTCAAACATTTATATCTTAATTCGAACATGAACTTGGTTGGGATTCCTTTGAGTTAAACAATTAAAACCCCTTAACCCAAGACCATCATTGTGTCTCGATCCATCAAAGTACAATTTCCAGGGTTTTATCCCTACGAAATTAAATTCCTTATCTTTGATTTCCACACAAGGATGTTCTGCTAGGAAATCGGCCAATACTTGGCCTTTAACTGCCTTTAGGCACATATTGTAGATAAAATTCTGTCAAAGCAAGAGCTTATTTTTCTACTCGAGATAGATTTAGACAACATATATTTTATTATATTAGTTTTAAGTAATACATCACAAGGCTTCATATAATACTTCAATTTAGTACAAGAGAAATACAATGCTAAATATAATTTTTCTACTATACTATATCTAATCTCAGCATCATTCAAGGCACAATTGAGGTAGTAGATGGCTTTTTCGATCCCATTCTCATCCTTATGGGCCAGCATGCTCCCAATGGTCTCTTCAGATGTTGAAATGTACAACTTTAAAGGATGCTTTGGAAAAGGAGGGGTCATTATTGGAGGATTTGTCAAGTATCATTTTATTTGGTCAAAGGCCTCTTGGTGGTCTTTCTCCCGTCAAAACTCTTCTTCATACTTGAGTTTGATCAATGATGAGAATAATATCTTGGCTTTTCCTGGTAGATTTGAAATAAATCTTCAAAGAAAATTGATTTTCCCCAACAAGGATTGAAGTTGTTTTTTATTTGAAGGTGGTGAGGTCTCCATTATGGCCTTTACCTTATTCTTGTTAACTTCAACTCCTTTCTTCTGGACCAAGAAACCAAGAAAATTTCCTGCAGAAACACCAAAAGCATATTTAATAGGATTAATCTTTAATCTATGCTTTCTTATTCTTTTAAATGGCTGCCTTAGGTTTGCCAAATGTTCATCTTTGGATTTCAATTTTACTACTACATAATCAATGTATACTTCTATAAATTTCCCAATTAAATCATGAAAGATGGTATTCATGGTTCTTTGATAAGTAACTCGAGCAATTTTCATGCCAAATGGGACAACTACCTATTCATATATACTAATTGCTTCAGGACATCAAAATGTAGCTTTCGATATACCCTTTCGATATACCCTCTTCAGCAATATAAATCTGGTTGTAACCAGAATAACCATCCATGAAACTTAAAATTTCATGATATGATGCTAAGTCAATTAACATTTCAACAATAGGCATTGGGTATTCATCCTTGGATGTTGCATAATTTAATTCTCGAAAGTCTATGCATACTCTTAACTTACAATTTTTCTTCATAGCAGGAACAATATTTGATATCCAATTGATATACCTGGTGGTTCGAATAAACTTACCTTTTAAAAGCCATTCGATTTCTTCCTTAATTTTCAAGACCACATTAGGAGCAAACCTTCTTGGTGTTTGCTTGATTGAGTGTTGACCTACTCGAATTGGCAACCTGTGTTTCACCAGCTATCGACTGAGCCTAGGAATTTCTTCATAATCCCATGCAAAGTAATCTTTACATTCTTTGAGGACCTTGATTAAATCCCTTTTAAAGTTTACATATAATAAACTACTAATATATATAGGGCATTTAATTACATTGTCACCCAAATTAATTTCTTCTAAGACGTCTTAGACCTATATCTTCTTGACACCTTAAGATAGAGGGGTCTATTTGAACCCCAAAGGAGTCATAAATACAATTCAAGTTTACACCTTCAGTAGTGCAAACCATTTTCTCAACTATGTAGGCTAACAATCGAGCCAACTGGCTCTCAAGACTCATTAGAGTCTATTTCATTAGGTTGAATTGAATTAGCCTTTGGGATCAAATAAAAGCCATTGATGTTTAGATGACACATTTCGACAGTCTTATTGTCGAAGGCCCTGGTATCCTAAATATTCAAGGGCTTAAACCTAGGTAGTGCATTTTAAAATCTACATGACTATTTTGTAGGTAGCATAAGTCGTCATCAACTTCAATCAGCTCTAACTCCCCTTCTTCATTCCAAAGGAAACATTTGTTAATGCACAATAGATGTTATAGCTCCTACAACATAGATTCATTCCCTTCCAAGCAAAATATTATAGCTAGCCTTCGATGGTAGCACTATAAAGAGAGTTGATCTTGTTAAAGTCCCCACTCTAATATTCATCATAACAACCCTCTCAGAATTAGAGAAGTTTCCATTGAAGTTAATTACCACCATATTATATGGGAGTAAATTTACTTCACTCGTCCCTAGCTTCTTCAATAAACTTATTAGTATCAGGTTAATTATTGCTCCTCCATCCAATTGTACTTTATTGACAAGCTTTCCATTGGATACTACCTTGATGAATAGAGGTCAAAGATGGTCCTTCATTTCCCTGGTTGGAATGTCGAAGATTGTTGAATTCTCCTTAGCCTTAACCATGTCTTCTTCCATAAAGACGAAGTCCTCATTGACTTCTTCCATCTCATCAAAATAGTCTTCCTCTGAACTTTCCTCCATCGAGGTCATTGTATACTCAATTGGAAAAATAGAAATGACAATCATTGGGAAATTATTGAAGATTGCCTTTAAATCATCATCAAATCCTGACTCGAATGAATTAGTAACTATATCCTCATCCATTGGTACTGGTAGTTTCCCTTATCTAGTTTAGTTTATGGTTCCCTTTACCACTTCTACATATGGTCAAACCTTCATCTAATTAGCTTGCTATTGAAAAGCTTGTTGTTGGGTTTGCTGTTAAGCTTGCTAATGTTTAAGTCTCTAGGCTTTCCTCCATTGAGTTTTTGACATGTAAGGTCCTTTAAACTGACTCGAAGATGACCTTACTTCTCTTCTCAAGTAAGTGTTTAGCTTCCTTGGGTTTCCATATATAGGATATCGAACTCCCAATTCAAACTTATTCTAATTGGCTTTATAAACAGGAGCTTTCTAAAAACTCTGGTTATTTCGAATCCACTTGTTAGTAGCCATATTAGCTAGTGGAACTCTAGTCTTGCCTTTTCTAAACCCCTCAATCGAATGCACCATCAGAATATATTTTTCTTTAATCAGTTGATTTTGGATTTCAATTTTCTCAGATCCTTCAAAAGGAATTTTATTTAACTTCTTTTTCTTCTTGGCTACTTCGAAATATTTTGTTGCCAACCTATCGAATATAGAATTGCATCGAGGGCAAAGTGAAACTTCCTTTTCACATTCTTATTTTTGAATAAAAAATTCCACTAAGGTCTCACCTGTGTTGGGATAATTTTTTTTTATTTGCTTTGAACATATCAAGATCAACATCAGCATTGACATCCGAAGCAGTGTTTTCAAAAACATCAACCATGTTTACTTGTAGGAAATCAATTGGCTCTATGTAACTTGCATATACTTTGAAAGGATTTGCACTAACCATCATTTCCTTTTGATTTTTTTCCTCAAATTTGAATTTTCCTTATTTAATTCCCTTCTAAATTAGGTCCCAGAAATGAATGCAATTGTTAGTCGAATGACCATACTTATGATACTAGTTACAATATTTTTGAACTTTTTATTTCTTAAGGGGAAGGAACTTGATGATCATTAGGTAGTTTGATTTGTTTATCTTTTAATAAAATATCAAATATTTGATTAGCTTTAGTTATATCAAAGCCATAAGACTGCCTATTTGTAAATTTCAATTTATCTTTTGCTCGAATTAGCTTTACAGATGTACAAACATAACGGGGACCAGATTGAAGTTCATCTATATTTACTTTGTTTCCCTCCTCATCTACATCTTCACTTTCGTCTATTTCGGCATAAGCTACCTTGTCTTTCCTTAGATATTTCATATACCTTTCCATTTTGAATTTCAATTGCTTAATTTATCTTACTTTGTCTACCAATTGAGACATATCTAATAGTTGTCAATTTACTAGCTTTTTCCTAATCGAATAATGTAAACTACTAGCAGTTATTTTTCCAATTTCAGCCTCAAGCATATGTTAACATCTGGCTTTCATTTGAATGAATCAATCTAGATAATCATCAATGAATTCTCCATTTACTCATCTTATATTGAATAGGTTCATTAGGCTAACCATAGTTTCTTTTCGTAAGAATTGTTTGTGGAAACTTCTTTCTAATTAGTTCCATGATTAGACCAAATTTGAAGGTAGAGTTGAAAACCAAGTGAAAGCATTGGATAATGAACTAGGGAGATATTTCATTTTCAAGATGGCGAAGTACCAAATATTATTGTGTCATTGTTGCCACTAACACCATTATTTCTTCGAGGAGGATTTTAAGAGTTATTTGAAATGTTTTCTGAAATTCTTGGTACTATTTTATTACTTCTCAATCGCATAAACTTCTGAGTGGATCTTTTCACAAGCTAGTCTCTCAACTTGGTCCCATTGGGCATATCAAATTGTTTACTAAAATTTATGTCAAAGACAAATATGATTTCTTTTATCACTTTAGGAAAGGAATCTCTTCCTCTTAAGGACTCTTAAATTCTTCATGATTTATGAATCTTCAAAATATCATAAAGTAATTTTCGACTTAAACAATAAAGTAGGTATGAATTCAGTGAAATGATAATGGTAGGGGTAGAAACAAGCCGAGGTGCAATTTTTGTAAACATTTTATAGTATCTCAATTATAAGGCCTCCTATTCGGTTTACAATTAGGTCCTCATTTTCCAAACACATACAATTCTTCCCTTTTAAAATCTAGCCTGGCTAAAGCCTGTTTAAAGTACTTTTAGTTGAGGCCTTTAAATAGGGAATGATGATTTTAAATAGGCCAATAAGCCTTTACAGATTAAGATATTAACTACCAGTAAATTGCTTAACATGTCTTACATAGTCTATATTACTACCTTTAAATAAGTCAATATGCCTTTACATAAGCTAACAGACCTAAACCTTGAACTAAGCCAACGGGCCTACTCAAAGTCAATAGACCTTTGTTATAATTTAACACTCACCTTCTAATTTTATAGATGTTTACTACTTTTTTACTCTAATCTTTGGTCGATGTGGGACTTGGAGATATATCAAATTGCTCATTTTCTTACTATAGTCTTTCAAGTCCCACATCGACCAAAGATCAGAGTAAGAAAATAGTGAGCATTTATAAAAGTAAGGGATGAGTGTTATAGATGTTTATTACTTTCTTACTCTAGTTTTTGGTCGACAAACTTGAATATACCAAGTTAACTAATTTCTTACTAATCTTTATGAGTCCCACATCGATTAAAGATCGAAAAAAAGTAGTGAGCATCTATAAAAGTAAGGAGTGAGTGTTAACTTATTATTTTTATTCTAATAAATATATTACGTTAAATATATTAATAAATATGTTATTTCTATTTTAACTTACTAACTTAAGTTTTAATTATTGACTTTTATTAAAATTTAATTAAAAAATATATTAATATATTATAATAAATTAATAATTATAATTATAATTTATAATTATTATAATATTATATATTATATTATATATAATTAAATATGATTTCTTTTATCACTTTTAAAAGGCCTAATAGATGGCTCTCTTCCTTTTAATTAAATAGGCTTTTAAAAAAGTTTTCATGATTTATGTCTTCAAAACAAGTTAATAAACCTCATAAAGCAATTTTCGACTTAAACAATAAAGTAGGTATGAATTCAGGGAAATGATAATGGTAAACAATATGAATAAACTTGAAAAGAAATAAAGCATACAAGAAATGCTATAAAGAGCAAATAAAATGAAATGAAAGCAATAAACAACAATTAGATAGCAAATGTAATCGAAATAAACAACCAAGTAAATGTAAAGCAAGAAAGCAATTAAAGAAAAGCAAGTAAAGATCAAAGAATTAAACTTGCAAAAAGGTAAACTTGACTGAAATAAAAGAAAACAAGTAAATAAAAGCAAATAAAAGAAATTAAGTGATTCAAAGAATCACTCGATCAAGAGATGAAGAAAAATTGCATAAATGTAAATGAAATTACTTTAAACTTGTATTGAATGGTAAAGATCACAGAAACAAAGCAGTATGGAAGGTATACTTGACTAATCCTTGTGATATCCATGAGCATCATAGTGACTTAAAGGATGTGTGCAAATGTTTTCAACCCACCTAAATTCCTTGACCCCCTTGGGTATTTATAGACAAAGGTGATAATCGTTATTCTGACAAGATTGTGACAAGACAAGATTGTGACAAAATGTATTTGTCAAGAATAACCGCCTAAGTCTAACAACAATGATTGCCTTTGTCCAGATATTACAAACTCAACTGGTTATAACTATTTAAATTCAAATTCAAACTATTATAATTTGAATTTGAATTTAAAATCTATAACTACTTTGAAGACCTTGTGACTTTGAAATTCCTCTGTAATTGTGAATTTTTTCTTAAGTTTCAATTGTTCTAATTCTTCTTTTGATCTTCAAATAGTTTGCCTCTTCGATTTTCACTTAATCGAAGTTTACAAATACTACCATAAGTCTTGGGTTGTCTATACATCTCTTTCAAATTTGATGACAACTTCATTCCCTTCATTATGGTCTATTGTCAAAAACTCTTAGCTTTCGATTTTGAAACCTGAGTCAATCTATTGCTTGATTTATTGAATATTGAAGCAACTAATATTTTATTTGTATCGAAAAGTTTATTTTATACCAACACCAAGATGCAAACAAATCAGGGCAAAGAAGTAGGAAGATAGTGCTCCTGACTTGGTTCACAGAGCTATTTGGAAGGGAGCTCACCCCTTGACTTAAACTGCAATGCTACCTGTATCCTTGGCTCCAGCGTTACTCACGTTGGTGCAATATGAACAACCTCGTCATCCTCGTCATCTTCTTCCTCATCATCACCAGCACAAGAATCCAAAGGTTGGTTGCTAGAGGACGCCATAATAGGTGAACGAGATAGTAGTGGCAGCAAGTATATATATGGAGAGCAAAGGCTTGCGGTCACAAATAGATGAGATCGTTGGGGATGTGGTCATAAATCGGTGTGGTCACATGGATGGGTTAGGTCGTAGATTGCAATGGTCACAAGGGCTAGTCGCAAGTGGGAGAGGAAGGTTCACAAGTATTTAAGTGGAGAAAGACACAAGGGTTTGGCTGAGATTAGGGGAATGATGAAGATGGCAACATATTTGCCTTCATGGGATATGGTGGAGAAGACACAATGGTATATAGCGGCGAGTTTGCAGTAGGCCGCAAGGGTTGGACGTAGGTGGAGAAGGGAGGTCACTAGGGTTGGGTTTAGATCACAAGTATCAGAGTGGTCACCGCGTGACTCACAAGGATTGTGAAATGTTCTCAAGAAACAGGTTCGCAAGGGTTATATCAGTGCAAGAAGGATGGTTGTGGCGGCAATTCTAGCTAGGTAGAAGGGTGGTGGTGTTAATGGTGTAGCCTTGGATCATCACCACTGGAGATGGAGAGACGATGAGAATGAGGCCAAAAGACAGAAAAAATTGAAACTTTAATAGTGGAGAAGGAACTGCCAGATGCGGAGCTGAAATCGTCGTTTGCAGATAAAGGCTGCCTAAGGAGGGTGATGATACTAGGTAAGATCAGGATCACTTGTCCCTATTTCCTGTCCCCTTCCTTATCTCTTTATTTAAATTCTTTCAAGTGTTCTAAACTTAATTACATGTCCCGATCCATTCTTTTTTATTTTTCACTTGACAGAATTTAAGTGGAGGGACAGGAAATAGAGACAGGTGATCTTCATCCTACTTGACAAATCTTAGAAGAGCCATATCCTAGCACAGTTTGAAATTTCTTTTACTAGTGTTATTGATGATTGGTTGATTGATTATATAGATATAGATATCGTAAATGAAAAGTTTATTTCATTAGAATTATTTTTTATTATAATGGATAAAAAGTCAATTAGTATTTGAGTTAATTTTAAAAAGTTGACATTTTAAATAAGTTTTGATCTTCATTCACGTGTGTGGTTGGATTAATTAGCTTATTTTGTATTTAAAATAGCTTATAATTAAAAGTTCCAAGAGAAAGCTTTAGAAAAATAAGTGATTATTTCCTTTAAAATAAGTTGAGTCAAACATTCCTTAATATTATGATAGATAAATAAGTATAACTCTAATTTGAATTAATCTAAAATCTGAAAAGTGAAAATAATTAATATTTTATTGTTCAAAGAGATAAGAGATACTTTATTACCTAAATAAAATTATGGTTAAATTATTATTTAGGTCCCTATAGTTTAAAATTTTTTAACAAAATCTTATACTAGTAAAAAAATTTAAATAGGTCTCTATTGAATAATTGCCGTTAGACTCCATTAATATATGTTTGCATTCATCTGCAAGCCATTCAATGTTGTTGCTACAAGTTTTAGGGACTTAATTACAAAATTTTATAATTTTTAGGGATCTAATTAAAAACTTATTTAAACTATAAGGACATGTTTAAAAAACTTTAGAAGTATAAGGATCCTGGTAAAACTTTTAAATTATAGGAATCTATTTAAAAATTCAATAAAATTATAGAGAGCAAAAGAGTAATAATTTAACCTAAACTCAATTATGAATGAAATTAGAATTGGATTTAAACTTTTTTAAATAAAAAATACATGAAAAATGGGTTATATCATTTGTTTTTGGTATTAGGTCCCACTGGATAGGGGAGGCCTCACTCTGAGGTGGGACTTGGGGACAACCTATCGGCCCCAAAAGGAGGGAAAGGGGGTGAAAGGGAAGGAAAAAGGGTGGGAGAGGATACGAGGAGATCGAACTCCCGTCCTCTCAATACCATCAAATGCCCAATACCACTGAGCCAAAGGACTCACGGGCAAACGGGCTATGTCATGTGAGTGTGAATTTGGAGGAACAAAAAACTCATGTATAGACTTTTTTATCAAAATATTCTTAGTGACAAATTTATTTACTAAATTATTATCTTTCTAAAATTATTTATTAAAATATCATCATTTTTACCACGTTAAAATTTTTTATTTTTTATTGTTCCACTTAAGATGCGCCAACGCGTCTTGCGTATCCTACGTAGATGCCTCAACATGCCTAATGCATCCACGTAAAACACGTAAGGCGCGTTGACGCATCTTACGTGAAATAATAAAAAATAAAAAATTTTAGCGTGACAAAAACAACTGTATTTTAATAAATAATTTAAAAAAATGATAATTTAATAAATAAATTTGTCACTAAATATATTTTGGTAGAAAAGCCCTTATGTATAAGTAACACGTATCATTCACTAGAGGTGATCACAGGTCGGGTTTAAGAGTTAAAAAAATCCAAACCAATTAGGTGAGGTCAGGTTGAATTGGGTCGGTTTTTGAAAAAAAATTTCGAGTAACCCGAACCGAATCAACTCGATTAGAATCGGGTTGGTTTGAGTTGGGTAATCGGGTCGGTCGGGTTCGCAGGTTGGGTAATCGAGTTGTGCACCATAAGTGAAAAAGAATAAAATGAGAGCTTGAATTTAGGTAAAATGACGTTGTATAAATCGGATCATCGGGTCGGGTTATTGGGTCGGTTCTTTGAGCCTATTACCCGAACCAATTAATGGATGGATTGATCAAGTTTTACTTGAACGGACCTGATTACCCGAACTAACCGGAACTAATTAAGTTTGATTGGATCGGGTTGTTCGGATCATCGGATTGACCTAGACCTATGTGCACCGTATCATTCACCCACTTGGATAATATGTATTTTATATAGATAGTACATAGATGAGTAACACAATTATATATGTTACTTTTTATTTATCAAGAAATTAAATATTAAAGGGTAAAATGCTGAAACACTCTTTAACTTTAGGTGAGTTACAATTACATCTCATAAATTAATAAAAGTAATTATTAAATACCTAAATTATTTAATTAGTTTTCTGAATAATTGTTGTTGTTTTTGGTTAAAAATCCATATTACTTGTTTGTACGTGAGTATGGTTTTGAGTTATCGATACCCATATATATATTTATTTATTTATTTAAATGGCTTAACTGTTTTTAATTTCAAAATAATAAGTATCTTGGCTTTTTCATGTACACTTTTCGTTGCTATTTTATGAAATAGAAGAATCGACCTGATTTTGATACCATTTAGATTATCAAGAATGATTTCGACCCGATTACTCCTGATCTTTTGGGCGAGTGTGTAACTCTGTTAGCTACACTCACAAGTAAAAAAAGGAATTCTCCTACCTTCGAGTCAAGGGGTAATGACTCTACACTTTTCTATTTCACTTCAGATTTAGCTATTGCACCCAGTTTACCTGTATTTATACACAATTGTTCCTATACATTTTCTACTTTGTTCTTGAATCCTGCATCAGTCTTTGGCGCGCCTGCTTTGACTTCTATAACTAACTTCAGCTGAGTTAGTAACTGCTGTAACGATGGCTAACTGACAAAGTCATGTGCCCAAAAAGGAGTGCTTCTGATGCTTTGTGGCCTTTGATCAATACACCTTTCTATTCCAGTCGTATCAATTCTGCATTGATTGTTCCATCGCTCCCATCCTAGTGTCCATTCTCGCTTCCAAGCTCACATTTGACTTCTTCATTTCTGCTATCTCTCACCCTAGCTCATCCGTTCATGCCATTCGAGTCCCTTCTGCCATGGAAGTTTCTCTCAATGAAAGCACCATTGTTAGCTACACTCACAAGTAACAAAGGAATCCCCCTACCTTCAAGTCAAGGGTAATGACTCCACATTTTTCTATTTCACTTCAGAGTTAGTTATTACACTCAGTTTACTTATATGTATACACAATTGTTCCTATACACCTTTTTACTTTGTTCTTGAATCTTCCATCAGTCTTTGGTGTGTTTGCTTCAACTGCTATAATTAACTTCAACTGAGTTAGTAACTGCAGTAACGGTGGCTAACTGGCAAAGTCCTGTGCCCAAATAGTAGCACTTCTGATCCTCTGTGGCCTCTGATCAGTACACCTTTCTACTCCAGTCGTATCAATCTCTCTATAAAGGAATTTTCTTAAGGGAGGAATGATGTAGAATAAATTAGAATAATTTATTATTTTGATAATTTAAAGAATTTATAAATAATTATGTTATTTAGGGATTCAGATATTTATCCTATTTGTAGAGATTTTATCACGAATTATTAAGAGAAAAATAAAAGTTACACATTTTTTGAGAATCTGTTAAATGAAACTGAAGTTTTGGATGAATTACTTAAGTGTTATTAATTAATATATATAATTTAAATACTTAATAGCTACTTTTATTAGTTTAGAGGCGTGATTGCAACTGAGCAAGAGCACTCAATTTTGAAATGTATCTAAGCATTTTACCCAAAATTAAAAATAAAAGACAAACCCACGATTTAACGCAACTAATAGATTCGTAAACTATTATTTCAGACGAAATAAATCCATGATTTTCTGATTCTTTTATATAAAGCAACAAATTTATTTATTTTTTAAACCATGCCTCCATTTCAAACCTTTGTAGTATTTGCTAAATTCTTCAAATTAATAGGCCAGATTCTAGTTGTCCCGCCTGCCCAAAAGACTTTAGACATAAGCTTGTAAGCACGCTCAGAAGGATGGAAGTAATCCCAAAATAAGAACTTACTGGGATCTTTACAAATCTTGTAGCCTGCCCTACATTGGAGCCACGATCCTCTCCAGGAGGGTCCAGTGTTTTTTTTACATGTAAAAATCATACATACATTTTATTATATATTATTTTATTTATAATATATATTTTATTATATTTTATTTTATTTATAACATCATCTAAACCCAGTACTGACCCTCCAGTACTGTCACCACATTGCAGCTCCCCTCCAAGGATCCCGTCCCCACAACATGCAGCAGAAACGTCAGTGAATCCTATTAAGCAAAACATATTATCAGGCACATTCAACCACAAAAAATTCACCTCATATGCATTAAAAGATGTCAAGAAGGTAGAAAATTATTTAGTTATATACCATAGCTTTTGGGAATTGCTCTAAACTGCTGAACAATTTTGTAGACTGCTCCATAAACCCCAATAACTCCAGTGTACTTCTTGGGGATATCCCTGATCAAATTTTCTAATCCCCATGTTATATTTTTTCACCATAGTATTTAATTTTTCGTAACAGCGATTGGTTGGTGCACCTTGGTAACCGGACCCTCGCTGGAACACACCCAACAAGGCCTAGGGAAAACACAGCAATCCGGCGAGCTCCGAGATTGTAGATTTGCTCCATGAATTGATTGTACATAGGAATGTGGGTCATGTGTTGATGTGCCAAAAGGGAAAAAGTAGCTGAATATGTCATTAGAACCGGATTCAAACAAGAACAGTGATTTCTGGACCAGATTTTTGTCAATGTGGTTTTTGTTTTACTAGTGCTTGGAATTGTAGCAGCTGCTCCTGGATTGAAATGACTCCCTGTAACATTTTTAGCATGTTCATTAGTTATTATACTGGCGGAACAAAAGAGTGGCAAGCATCATAAATATGACGAATGGAAGCATTATTATTTACTAAAGGTCGAATTAGGATTGGCTCAATTGATAGGATTGAATAATGTGGATAAAAAAAGTTTTAAGTTCGATTTTAAGTACTATTATAAGTCCTTGTTAAGGCTTAAGATATGTCTTCAATGTGCCAACCTCCCATCTCCCTAAATTTTTTTCTCAAAAAGAATAAAAAGAATAGTAAAGTTATAATAATTGATATTTTTCTCGTATGTAATATTTTCCTTGCGAAGTTGTGATTTTGTTAATGCACTGTCAAGACATAGAAAGCCGTTTAAATTTGTTTGGGGAATATCATATCTCTTTCTACATGTACTTATATAAATAGAAGTAATTTAAAAAAAATATTACATAAATCAAATACAAAATTTAACATAATTCAACTTAATATATCAATATTTACGAATGAAAATAATTAAATTTACTATCAAGAAGATTACAGAATAATGTGTGGTCGTGTATAATGTGTATATGGACACTCTTAATCTCACAACTTTTTCACTAATATCCATACATCTCTTCCAATCCCTCTCAACATGTACATCTTTTCTCGTAATTTTTATAATTTTTTAATACAAGTATTTATAACCTACAATAATTTGCATGATAACCACCACTCTCACTCAATCTTTATCTCTATAAAAGTTTTCTTAGTTTCCTGTTTAAAAACAAATATATCACATGTATCTCTCTATTATCTTAATATTAATTAAATTCAAAATTGAATTTATTAATAAAATAAAACTATCAATAATTATTACATAAAAATTTAGGTGAATCCAAACAGCTTTGTACCAAAACAGACTTGGCTTGTGTAAACTGTTTAAGTTTTGGACATATCGCCAAGTTTTCACTAATTTCCATTCTTAGCATTAATAATAGGAATAAATATATATAAAATTATTCAAATACTTAGAGTCTTATTTTTTAATAAAAATATAATATGTGTATTATTTTTAACTACCTTATACTTCTCTAAAAATTTTATAGTTGAATTACATATTATATTTTTATTAAAAAACATCATAAATAACTAAAAAATTTATCTTAAGTTTTTTTCCTTATATTAATAACATTGTTGTAGAACTTGGAAGTATTGACCATTGTAATGCTACGAATTCCAGGTGGAATTAATGACAGTGCAGGCACTGGCAACACATTCACAAGGCAGTTGAGTGTCTTATTTCACTAGCTTATTTCACTTCCTCTCAGATCACTACCCTCTTCTGATATTTGATTTTACTCATCTTCTCCATCATTACGCATGCATTAATCACTTCCCTTCAGGACCCTCATGTAATCATGTAACTATGCGCAATGTGATTGATTTTTCCAAGATTCGCCCATTACTTGGACGTTATTTTTATTTTATTTTATTTTTTATTTCAATCTGTGATTGGATGATAGATGAAGAACTCAAAATCTTATTTTTATTCACCTTCTCAATTAGAGCTGCTAAAACTCCAATATCACTATGGTCTCAAAGAAATGTCTAATGTAATGGTCTCCATGAAATGTCTAATGTAATGTAACATAGTACAGTAACTTAGTCTCATTTAAGAATTTGTTAAGATCCCCTTACCTAAAAGAAAATGCGGGTGCAATTCAAAGAAGGAAAATGAAAAAGATTACAACATTAATTAACATTTTCTTACTGATTCCTTGTTTGTTCCTTGCAGAACTCCACTGCCAGCACTAGCAAAGTTAATGCCATTAGACGGATAACCCTTTTGGGTGCCTTTCACCACTGAATTATAAGCTCCCAGAAATGGCTTCTGCATACCAATGCCAATGAATTGGGCTGCAGCCACATTCATACACATTCACACTTTTGTCAGAATCATCTTGTGATTCTACAAGTCCAAAAACCGAATGGGGTTCAAATACTTTATGATATAATTAGATATTAGAGAGAAACAATGGAAGAAAAGGAAGAAAAGAAAATTGTAACTCGCAGATGAAGTCAACTACGGTTCTGTTCTGCCATTAGTGAACCTTCCTGTAGGGTGATGGAAGGTTGATCCATAGGGTGAGAAATCTGCCTGAACAGAGCAGTTCTTGTTGAAGTGATTGTTGCCAACTTCGAAAATGAAGTCTCCAAATGTGAAGATAGCTGGAACGTAGGATGCAGAGACTAACACAATAGGAAAAGATGGACTACGAAGAAGAAGAATGAGGAAAAGCTTCTTCATGGTCTCCATGTGATTATAGTATAGAGGACAAGGGAAGGAAATGATTTATGGAAGGGTGATCGTAGCTATAAAAGGAGATAACCAAGACAAACCGTAACAGTAAGACAGAAGAATCGGAGCATGGTGCGTTATGACCCTTACAATCTGCCTGTCCTTATCTGCTAGTGCATCAAAACAGTGGAATCTAGTGTTTTAGACATCAAGATAGTTTAACACTATTTCTTTTTTAAATAAACTTTTACACCATTTCAATATTTTCCCGTGAATTAATCCAATTTTTATACAATGATTCACTATGTGTATGAGTCCTGATTCTCCTGAAAGCCAAATAGGGTGGCTCAATCAGCTGGCCTGATCCAGATGCCTTGACGCAAATTAAGATTATAAGCTTGATTCTTGTTGGTGATCTGTCTCACCTGCTTTTGTTGTGAAACAACCTATCTATCTAAATTTTTTTTATAACAAGAAAGAGGGGCGTCAAAACATTGGATGAAGATCACCTGTCCCCTATCCCTGTCCTCTTTCCTATCCCTCCAATCAAATTTTGACAATTGGAAAATAATATACATGTCATTTATTATCAGAATTGTAAATTCTCTAATTTTGTTTAACTCCGTTTTTCTAATCCTCGTCGTCACTGTCACTGCCGTCCTCTTCCTCTTCCTCTGCTGCCTCGCTGTTGTCCAACACCAACACCACCGCTCACCGCTGCCCAGGGTCATCACTGTCATTGTCGTACTCTGCCTCCGCTGCCTCGCTGCCGTCCAACACCACCACTCACCGCTGCCCTGGGTCGTCATTGTCATTTTCGTCCTCTGCCTCTGCTGCCGTCCAACACCAACACCACTGTTCCTTATCGCCTCCCCTGCCTTGGAAAGTAGTCACAGCCACCATCGTCACCCGTTGAACCGAGCTGCGCGCCGCCTGCGCCCACTCGCGAGAACAATGCCATGCCACCACACTACGGTAATGAGGATTATGTTTCTTTATCTTTGTCAGGTTCTATTCTAACCAGAGAACACTTGTTTCAGAATTATATTTTTCTTCTTATTTTGGCATTTCTAATGAAGGGCTCCACCAAATTGGAGTGCATAAAAGTTGTGTGTTAATCACAATGTACTCTCATTCTTTTTGCTTCCTCTGTAGTTGAAATGGGATTTGGAATAGTTTTCCACCCAAAATTATGTTTTCCTTAGCACTGGGAATATAGAATCACCCCCTATGTTATTCTTAACCCAATTACCCAAAGAATTGTTACTGTAATTTGGATTACAATTTTTTATGAGTATTTATGTTGAGAGTGGAGAGTGGAGAGTTTCGAATGCACTGCCCTCTACACTAGGACTGCAACTTTTTGGACCTTTCCTTCATTTCATATGAAATGGCAATAGTCCAAGTCCTGATAGTGCAATGCTGGAAGAGATTTGAAAAAGTCATCAAGTTGCTAACTGCTAAGCATACTATTTATTTGCAGAGAATTGTAATCATGGTGAATATTATGTCAATTTTTAATAAAGGGAGCTAAAGCATTTGTAATGTATTTCTCTTATCAGAAAGTTTTGTGCTGAAGAATTGTGTACTGCTTGCTTTGAATTTTGTTGTGCTAAGTGCTCTCATTCTCTATGCCCTCTGTTTGGAATCTTTAAAATGAAAGAATTGATTTCATTTATAAATCATTGTTTTTTTTAGAAAAAAAGTTGTTTGGAATGTTACTAGTTTAAGAATTCAACTCAAATAATTGTGTGTATAATAGTGCATAAAAGTTGAGTGTTAATCACAATGTACACCCATTCTTTTTGCTTCCTCTGTTTGGGTTGCTTCAAGTAGTTGAGATGGGATTTGGAATCTTTTTTCACCCAAAATTATATTTTCCTTAGCACTGAGAATATAGAATCACCCCCTATGTTATTCTTACCCCAATTACCCAAAGAATTGTTACTGTAATTTGGATTATGATTTTTTATGAGTATTTATGTTGAGAGCTTTGGATCAACTTAGGCTTATTGTTCTTAATTTTATTTGATAATTTTGATGTGGACAATTTTAGAATTAGTTATAAAGAGAATCAACAAAAGCAAGATTAAATTGTAACTTTTGTATGAGTTGTATTACGCTTTATCAAATTTATTTGTCTTCTTTAATATGAAGGTGATAAACAAGAAATTATGGCAGAAGGAGAGCACCAAACATTTGAGAATAACAATGGTGAAGGGGTCGAGGAAAAACAAATTGCTAAAATACATGATAAGATTCATAGTGAATGTATACCAAAAGTTGGGATGGAATTTGATACGGAAGACGCAGCCTATACCTTTTTATAATTCTTATGCTTATAAAGTGGGTTTTAGTATAAGGATTAGTAAAGGGCATAAAGGCGTTGATGGGAAGATAATCAATAGAGTATTTTGTTGCTCATGTGAAGGTTATCGTGGGAAAGATAAACGAGAGGCTAATGTCAGAAATCCTCGTGCACAAACAAGATTTGGTTGTTTGGCAAGGATGAAAGTTAATTGCCGTTTAACTGGAAAGTATTGTGTTACTGAATTTATTGCTGAACATACACATGAGACTACAACTCCGAGTAAGAGTCATTTGCTTAGATCTCAAAGGAAAATAACTCCTCCTCAAGCAGTTGAGGTTGATTTAGCTGATAGCTCTGGAATAATTCCAAAAGCAAGTTACTTAATTAATGGCTAGGCGAGTTGGTGGTCGCGAGAATCTTGGATTCATCCCAGATGACTACAAAAATTATTTGCGTTCCAAGCGAACAATTCAAATGAGATCGGGAGATACAGTGGTGTGCTAGAGTATTTACAACAAATGCAATTAGAAGATGCTAATTTTTTCTATGCAATACAAGTTGATGAGGATGATTTAATAACTAATATCTTTTGGGCGATGCAAGGATGATGGTTGACTATTCTTATTTTGGTGATGTAGTTTGTTTCGATACTACTTATAGAAAAAATAAGGAAGGTCGTCCATTTGCAATGTTTGTTGGAGTGAATCATCACAAGCTTAGCATTGTTTTTGGTGCAAGATCATTATATGATGAGACTACTGAAAGTTTTATTTGGTTGTTTAATACTTTTATTAAAGCTATGTCAGGAAAGAAACCTCGAACTATTCTGACTGACCAAGATGCAGCAATGGCAAAAGCTTTAGCTTTAGCATGGCCTGAAATATGTCATCGCCTTTGTATTTGGCACTTGTATCAAAATGCATTAAAGAAACTCAGTGTTGTATTTGGGAAGTTTCAAGACTTCAGTAAGGATTTTAATAATTGCATCTATGAGTATGAAGAAGAAGAAGAGTTTCTCGTAGCTTGGAACAATATGCTTGCGAAGTATGATCTTAAAGAGAATAGTTGGTTGAAGCAAACATTTGATTTGAAGGAAAAATGGGCTTTAGTTTATAGTCGAGAGAACTTTTGTGCAGACATGACAACCACACAACGCAGTGAGAGCTTGAACAACGTAATTAAAAAATATGTGAGTTACCAGCATGATTTACTAAGATTTTTCCATCATTTTCAAAGATTGGTTGAGGATCGTCGGTATGAGGAATCAAAGGCAGATTTTAAAGCATCCCAAAGAAGTCTAACTTTGTCATTCGAAGTGGAAATTTTAAGGCATGCAGCTAAAATTTATACTCCTGCAATATTCAAGATGATCCAATATGAGGTATCAATTGCTTATGATAGTAGTATGCATATTTCTGCTCAGAATGGGGAAGTTACTGAATATAAAGTTGTCCCTTACAAAATACAATTTCAATATACTATCCAATATGACTCATCTACTGGTGCAGTGAAGTGTAGCTGTAAGAGGTTTGAGTTCTCTGGAATTTTATGCTCACATGCTCTCAAAGTTCTTTCATCAAGAAATATAATGAAAATTCCTTCAATGTATATATTAAAGAGATGGACAAAGCATGCAAAAACTGGAAATGACATAGCAACCAGGTTGTTCTATAATCCATGAGGATCCTAAGGTGAGAATGGGAAATCGCTATAAGGACTTGTGTAGGCTGCAAGCTCAGTTGGCAACTAAAGGTGCAATAACTGAAGAAGCTTATAAAATAGCTGTTGATGGTTTGACTAAGACTATGAATGATATAGATGCATGTCTTGGAGGTAAAGATAGAGAGGCCAGCACCCATGATGTTTCACTCATTAATACAGGAAAGGTTTTGTGTAGTGGGAATAATAATAATGTGAAAGGAATAAAGACTAAAGAAAGATTTCGTGGATCATCTACCAGACCAAAAGGTGTTCTTGAGAGAAGAAGGAAAAAGAAGAAAACTACACAAGAAGATGAACTTCCTTTACAAAACTTAGATTGTGAATTGCCTTCATTTCAGTCTATTCAGGTTTTTTCTTTTTTCCTTTATTTGATTTTTGATTTTTATGATAATCTTTTGATCAATATATCTTACTTACATACTGATAATTTTCATTGTGATTAAAATTTATATTAATTAGTTGCCTACATATGCTGCATATAATGCCTCCAATGAGTCAAGTAACAACATGAGCATGATGGAATTGCTACAGGTGATAAATGATTGTAGTATTTCTTTATTTTTGTCTTAGTCTAACATATTTTTGACATTAACATGAAAAAAACAAAATATATTCACAGGCACAATTACCAGGAACTGAACAAGTAGCAATTGATGTCATCAACTTGCAAAGTCAAGATCAACAAGGCCATCCATGAAGCAACTTAACATGTTGGTGTTATTGGATATTGATGATCCTCAGAATTTGACAAAGCATCTTAGTTTTACTTTTAAATTTTAGCTACATGTATTTTTTTTCACTTGTGCTACAAATATTTTGTCACATGACATTTTTTTTTAGCTTGTGTTACAAAGATTATAGTATTTACTTTCGTTAGTCGTGCTGTGGTTGTACAGCAGAATTATCTTATTTTGATATTGTTATTGTTATTGAAGAGTAATAAATACAATAATAGAATAATCTTATTCAATCTTTGTATTATTATTGATAGTTACAAATACATCAGCAAAGACTGTATTTTCTGGTCTAAAGCTGGCTTTTACAAATGAGAAGCAAAAATTGTACTGGCTTTACAAATCAAAAACAAAAATTATATATACTAGCCTCTGGCTTTACATAAAAATAGAGATTGTACTTGTTGGCTTTACATAACATGAGGCCATTAGGCTAGATTTCTTGTTTGTTTCACTTTGCTTTTTCTGAATGCATGAGTCATTAGTACTAGTCACAGTCTCCTATGAGTTTGTAATTGCATCATAACGATCAAAATCAAAAGATGTGATGTGTGGTCTCAAGTCTTGACTTCTATTTGAAAAGAAATTGTGCAACCATCCATTCTTCGCCATTACTGTATCCAAAGAGTTCTGCTACAGCTATGAAGAATGTTCTCCAATAGGCAGTCCTTGATAGCTGAATCCTTGCTATATGTTGATGGAAGTCATGCTTTGACCCATTCTTTTGAGTCATTCTTCACTATAAGATAAATTTGTTTTTGCTTCAGTAATACAGTTCAAACTTGCTTTATCAACAAATTAACTATGGATGGAATATGACAAAATTGCTTTAAAATCATTGAACAATTTATTTGATTCTAACTTGGTCTAGGCGTAAGTTCTTCTAAAAGTGTTACACAAAGTGGTCTGGGTGTAGGTATTGTAAAATCACATGTGAGCTAAATTTGGATGCAATATAAAGGTGTTACACAAAAATATTGCAAGTGCTTCTATTGCCTTTTCTTTTTAATGTTTTAAAGAAAAGAGCATTAAATTATAAAAGAATGCACAAACTTCAATGTACATGGCTATAAAAATGAGGATGAGTTGGCAAAGATGCTCACACTTATTTCACGAATGGAACCAAGATGCTAAAAGAATTCTGGGAGAATGCACAACATCTTCACAATAGAACTAGAAACTGTAGAATGAGTTAGAACAAAAAAATATATTTGTTTCACTTTCCAAATTGCAAAATCCAAGAAGAATTTTCTCAGCAAACTTATTCTTCTCATCTTCTCAAAATTCTAGAAGTAAACCATTCCCTCTATCCATTAAATTATAAATTCTTACCAGGTGAAGTCATGCATAAACTAAGGGGGGAGGGGATTTTAGTACTATTTTACGTCATGGCCACAACCAGCAATAAACTGAAAAAAAAAAAACCAATAACACAATAAATCTAGAGATTTAAAAGTAGGACTTCTTCATAATTCATATATACCTACAAGTGTTCACAGATAGAGTAAACCAAAAAGTTAAGTCATATACACTTACTTCAAGCACTTGGCATAGCTTTTAGAATAATTTTACTATATGCATTGCTTTCCTAAGAATTTTTTTCTTTTGGACATGTTTTATGAGAACTCATGAAAATAAAAAAGATAAGACTGATCAGTGAGCTTACCAGTGTATCTCTAGTAAAAACAACTGGGTTTTCATCCTCTTTGCTAGTCACATAATAACTTATGTGACCTTTGGTGTGGCTGAGCAGGTAAGAAAAATAGCTTATGTTAACAAAAGAGATGAAAATGTGTCTTGAGAGAGGGTGAAAGTTAGTTTCAACCACTACAAAAATCATCAAGTAATAACATGCGTTTAATAATAACTAATCCCAACAATGAAGCAAGGTAATGCCTCCATGGTGACTTATAACAAAATCATCAATTGATTTTACCAACACATACAGAGGTATGAAACTCTAACCCTATGTTTGGAATATATATAACTTTAGAATTGAAATGAAATGATTTATAAGTCCTATCAAAAGTGGTAAGATGTACAAATCATGAAATATTATACACACAATTATTTGAGTTGAATTCTTAAACTAGTAACATTCCAAACAACTTTTTTTTTAAAAAAATAACAATGATTTATAAATGAAATCAATTCTTTCATTTTAAAGATTCCAAACAGAGGGTACAGAGAATGAGAGCACTTAGCACAACAAAATTCAGCAAGCAGTACACAATTCTTCAGCACAAAACTTTCTGATAAGAGAAATACATTACAAATGCTTTAGCTCCCTTTATTAAAAATTGACATAATATTCACCATGATTACAATTCTCTGCAAATAAATAGTATGCTTAGCAGTTAGCAACTTGATGACTTTTTCAAATCTCTTCCAGCATTGCACTATCAGGACTTGGACTATTGCTATTTCATATGAAATGAAGGAAAGGTCCAAAAGTTGCAGTCCTAGTGTAGAGGGCAGTGCATCCGAAACTCTCCACTCTCCACTCTCAACATAAATACTCATAAAAAATTGTAATCCAAATTACAGTAACAATTCTTTGGGTAATTGGGTTAAGAATAACATAGGGGGTGATTCTATATTCCCAGTGCTAAGGAAAACATAATTTTGGGTGGAAAAAGATTCCAAATCCCATCTCAACTACAGAGGAAGCAAAAAGAATGAGAGTACATTGTGATTAACACACAACTTTTATGCACTCCAATTTGGTGGAGCCCTTCATTAGAAATGCCAAAATAAGAAGAAAAATATAATTCTGAAACAAGTGTTCTCTGGTTAGAATAGAACCTGACAAAGATAAAGAAACATAATCCTCATTACCGTAGTGTGGTGGCACGGCTGTTCCTGCGAGCTGGGCAGAGGGCGGCGCAGCTCTGGTTCAACGGGTGACGATGGTGGCTGTGACTACTTTCCAAGGCAGGGGAGGCGATAGGGAACAGTGGTGTTGGTGTTGGACGGCAGCAGAGGCAGAGGACGAAAATGACAATGACGACCCGGGCGCGGTGAGTGGTGGTGTTGGACGCAGCCGAGGCAAATGAGGCGAGTACGATAATGACAAGTGATGACCCCAGGCGCGGTGAGCGGTGGTGTTGGTGTTGGACAACAGCGAGGCAGCAGAGGAAGAGGAAGAGGACGGCAGTGACAGTGACGACGAGGACGAGGATTAGAAAAACGGAGTTAAACAAAATTAGAGAATTTATAATTTTGATAATAAATGACATGTATATTATTTTCCAATTGTCAAAATTTGATTGGAGGGACAGGAAAGAGGACAGGGATAGGGGACAGGTGATCTTCATCCCAAAACATTAGTGGCCATGATCTACCTCCTTTATCATTAAGAGGGTTGGACCCTTCCCAAGAAAAAAAGAAGCTAAAATACAAAATATTAACTCATGTGTAAAAATATTTTGTATTTTAAAACTAACCAACACAACTCACTAACCTTGAATATTATATTAGTGTATACTTGGCATTTTGACCATTATTTTCCAACACCAATAATAATATTTGCACAACTGAAGTCTAAAAGAAAGAACAACTAAACAACAAGAACCTCACCAGGTATGGTGACCC
The DNA here is from genome assembly GCA_029884595.1 of Ormosia semicastrata. Classification (NCBI taxonomy): domain Eukaryota; kingdom Viridiplantae; phylum Streptophyta; class Magnoliopsida; order Fabales; family Fabaceae; genus Ormosia; species Ormosia semicastrata. The sequence continues at coordinate 27,487,567 of JAQQTO010000053.1, read as the reverse complement.
CAACCAAATCAGCCAATATTAAGTGCCCAGCTCCTGGTGGGGGATGTTCCCAAGTAGCTAGATCAAAAGTCTTGGTTCAAGGCTTCAAGTGGTGTTAGCCAACCAATCAGCAGTCATATTGCCTTCCCTGAAAGTGTGTTCAATTTGAATCTCCCACTCCCTTTGAAACTGGAATCGGATTCTGCTTACAAGACTATGGTAGTACTTTCTATCAGTCTTTGCACTCGTTAGAGATGTACATCACTTTTACACCAACAAAAACTATAAAAACAAACGTTCCAATACACTCTTTTTCTATCATTTTTTTTTCAAACAAGAAGAGTGTAATAAATGGTACCATGGTGTGGTATTCAAATAACATAACCTTACATTATTTTAGCAGTTTGATATTCTTATTATTAACAGTGCATACATCTTAAAAGAGAGTGTATGATGATCTTTTTTCTTATTTTAGTCATGTGTTAGCATTTTTTTATATTTTTTTAGTGGGCTATGCTTTCTCTCTTCAATCTCACATCATCTCCAACCCATTCTCCCTTGACTTTTCCATCCCAAATCCATTTCTCCAAATATCATCTATGTTAGATAGCACATGTAAGTGTGTGATGCTAGTGGTAAAGTCCCACATTGAAGAGATAAAAAGAAGATTAATAGTTTATAAGCTTGGTGGACCAAGATCCAAATAGAAAGCTTTTTAGGTCAAGTGGTTCTAATCTAAGTATCATAGTTCTCACGCCAAACTTGTCCAATTGATTCAACACTCTTCCACATGCGGAGAATCTAATTGCCCAACTGCGAACAAAGCTGAGGAGATACGGAGAAGAGATTCAATGGCGGCCTGGTTGGTGTTTAGTAGAGTATAGTCTAAGGCAGTGGTGTAGCCAAGCCCCAAAAGCTAGGTTTATGATATAAATCTACTAAAAATATTGTGACATATATCAAAGATAAACAAGTAACTATTGTCAATTGAATTGAGGAGGTAGTCTTCACTCTTGGTTTTCTTTAATTTATTAGGTTTAAACAATAATACATGGGTAATATTTTCTTTTTAAAGGATGGTAAAATCTTTTAATTTTTTTATATTTTTTTTAAATTCAAGGGGAACCTGTGCTCCCCTTGGAAAATACGCAGCTCCGCCATTGGTCTAGGGGTCCCCTTATGTGGAAAAAAAATGTGTCCAAAAATAATGATGATGAAAAAAATGAAAAATGAGGAAAACAAAAAGAAAATAGAATTGAGGCACTCACATGTGTGTGGTGAGAGTTTAGGATAGCACATGTGAGTGTGTGATGGTGAGTGGGAAAAGTCCCACATTGAAGATATAAGAAGAAGACAAATGGTTTATAAGCTTGGTGGACCAAGACCCAAATGGCTAGCTTTTTGAGTCAAGTGGTTCCAATCCAAGTATGATAGTTTTCAAGCCAAACTTGTCCAATTGGTTCGACACTCTTCCAAGTCCAAATGGCAACATACCACACATTCTCACAAAGCCCAAATCATTCAAGCCTAATGTAAATGTCAACAATCTATCTCAACAAACATAAAGGAAGCACAATGACAAAGCGAACAGGTTGTTGGTAGGTAGCCAGGTAACCCTACCAAGAAGACAGAGACTTGTAATTGGTGAAGGATTGTTGTGAGAGAGGGAGGGAGGGAGCTTTTGTTCTCTGGCATGGAGAAAGAAGGAGGATGGAGAGAGAGAGAGGGAGGGAGGGAGAGTGAGCTAGAATAGAGATAAGTCCAATTTGTGAGTAATGAGCCGATTCAGCAAGTACGACACCACTAGTGGTGGCTCTACTTCTAGTGGTGGCTTTGTCGCTTTTGGTAGTGGCTTTGCTGCTTGACCACTAGCCAAATATTGGCATTAGCAACAAAGTGAGTAGCGATGGAGATGGAATGGAGAATGAGTTGGAGATGAAGTGAGGTGGAATGATGTGTGTGAAACAACATCATGTTTTATTCTTGTTTTGCATGCATTCTTGAGCATTTTAGGCATTTTAGTTTTCCTTTTTGGTTTGTTTTTCTCTTAGTTCAGATAACTGCGGTGTTTGTGGTGTTATTGTGCAGGATTGGTGCTAAATTGGCCTTGGAATGAATGGAATGCTCGCATGTTTGAAGTTGGAGCTTAATGGATAGCAATAAAGGTGCAAAAAGGCCATTCCAGAGAGATCCATGGCCTGCCCGTGGATCAAACCACGGCCATGGATCGAGGGACAACTTAAAGAAGGAAAAGAGAACTCCAGTGAGTTCCACGGCCGTGGATCGCAGTGCGCAGCAGTTTTTATGTTTTTCTTTTTATTTCTTTTGGGGGCTTTTTAGCCAATTAAAACCCTAGGGTTATAAATAGAGGTTATGAATACAATGAGGGGGTTCTAATTTGGTTTTGGAGGAGGCACATTGGAGGCTTTGGTTCTTGATCTTTCTTCCCTCTTCTCTCTTGGATTACGGGTTTGGATGTTTAAGAACATGTTTTCTGATTTCTTCATCTCTATGTCTGAGTAGTTTCCTTTGTTTCTAGGATTGGGCAATGCCCTTTGATACATTGATAATGATTAATTGACGTTGTTTCCCCTTTTATTGATCTTGATTGTTCATTGATTCAATTCTTATTGCTCTTATTTATGTGAATTTGCTAGCCACTTATTTGCATCTCATAGGCATTTAGGGACGTACTGAGAGGTGAACCTAGGTGTTGGAACTATAAGAATTGAACTTAAGGTCTAAATCACGAGAGTAGTTTTAGCCTTTCGAGGATTCAATGAATTACCACAAAGCGTAATAGGTTCAATTTAAATTCAATTACCACGAGAGTAGGAATTGGTTTCATTGGGCACAGATCTTGTATCTTGAGAAAGAACATTAACTAATTTAGGGTAATTCACCTTCAATTGAATTTCAGATTTAATAAAAGGGTTGTCAATTAGGATTTATCTTGTATCATTGTGGTATCCCAATCTTGGAAGTTTTCTTGAATCTGAATACCATTCTTGATTACTTGCTATTTTTGTTCTGAATTCTATTTTCTTAATTTTTATTTAATTGTTTTGTTATTACATTCTTCTTAATAAACAACCATATTCCCTTTTGTTTAATCTAATTGAATTAATTAATTAATTGGTATTCATAGACACAGTCCCTGTGGATTCGATCTTTTTATTACTTGATGACGAAATCGTACACTTACGGATTTTACGCACCATGGAAGCGAGAGAAAATAAGACATATTAAAAAATGTTAACACGGCAAAAATAACAATATGTTGATAAATAGTTTAAAAATAAGAACTATTCAAAAATTAGTTTAAAAAACAAGATTAACATGGTCGAATTCATATTTATTTATGTTAGTCATGACAACTATTACCCAAGAGGGGGGTGAATTGGGTATAAAAAACTTTTCACAAATGCTCTTAAAATAAACACAAATATTTAAGCTATTAAATAAAAAAAAATTACGAGATGAAGAATAAAAGCTTTAAGAATAGCAAATAAATAAATGTGTAATAATATAAAACTGCATAAAATAAAGAGAATGAGAAGAGAGAAGCAGACATGATATTTATCCTAATTCGACCACTAACCTACATGTGGTCTACGTCCAGTCCTCGAAAACAATCCGATATTTTTTACTATGTATACTAGCTTCAATAGGTGCTTATAACCGTTATATAAAAGAACACTTTTCACACACAGGGAAACTCTACCCTTATGCTAAAGCCTCAGCCTGCAGGGATACCTCACCCTTATATAAACCTTGAAGGGATACCTTACCCTTATACAAACCTTGAAGGATACCTCACCCTCAATATAGAAGAACAAAAATATAGATGAAGAGAAACTCTCACTCAGAGTAAATAATTACAAATTGAAGTGCTAAGAGGCTCTCAAAGGATATTTCAAAGTTTCATAAAAAAGAGCACAGAAAATAGGCATAAATTATAAATCACATTTTTCAAAGCAAGCGTAAATTAAACAGATAGCTGGGCTCCTTCCAAATGAGACCCACAGTCTCTATTTATAGAGCTTAAAGGAAAATTAGCTGTTGGAGGAATTTAATATGATATTAAAAGCCAACATGTTTATGTATGAATTCAAAATACAAAACAGATTCTCAAGGGTTATTCGAATACCATCATGGGATATTCGAATACCACTATTTTCATTTCTTATAAAGAATAGTTCAGAAGCAGGTTATTCGAATACCACAAGAGTGTATTTGAATACCTCTATTTTAAATACATTTAAAAAGCTGTTTAGAAGGATGTTATTCGAATACCTTCAAGGTTATTCAAATACCTCTGTTTAAAAACAGTTATAAATGTTTGAAAAACATCCCAAAAAGTTTATCAAAAACACCAAAACATTTTAAAGTTATTTTCATGATCAAAACAGTTTTGGTATAAGTTTAAGGAAGCATTTTTGTTTTATCTTAATGCACTATGAGATATCCAAAGAGATCCTCGAACAGAGAGACTCTAAGTCCTAAAGCTATCCTTAAAAGATCTTGGACTGAGTCTTCCCATCATGTGTGTTATCATCAAAACAAATCTTCAAAGACATATGTTTAATCATATTCTCCTTGTGTTGAGCTTAATAGATATCTTTTGCTTTCTTGTTGCAAGCTCACTCTTGGTACTTGGACTATCCTACAAAGTATTACTCACTTAAACAAGAATAGTTAGTCCAAAATCATAATTCAATGTCTTCATATGCATGATTCATAAATGTATAATTCTAGTTAGTTTAACATGCATATAAAACTTTCATATACACATCCAAATAAGATATTTACCAATTATTAATGGATATGTTCTATATAGAATGCAACAAAGAACATAGGCAAAGTATTCTTTTTGTCTTGTATTTGTCATCATCAAACTTAACATATAAATCCATTCGGGGCAAACTTATTTCTACAATCTCCCCCTTTTTGATGATGACAAATCACCAAAGAAAAATATGTTGAACAATATACAAGAATGGATGTTCATGAAAGCATATCAAACAATAAGTATAAGAACATATATAAGAATGGATATTCATGTAAGCATATCAAATAATAAGCATAAGAACATATTTTTCTTTCCAATTTTCACTCCCCCTATTTGACATCAACAAAAAGGCTTAGAAAGAAGAAATTTTCTCCCCCTTATAGATTCCACAGATTAATCAAGAATAGAGAGATGAAATAATCATGCTTTCAAGATATAAAGGATTATTCATGCAATGCTTGTCATATTTTTGTATGTCAACATTTAACATATGATGACAATAAAACACTTTATGTAATCAAACAAGGATGTAAGCCAAAAGATATAAACAGCTTAAGAACTAGGCTCCCCCTCAAAATATGCATATTATCGAAAAATAAAGCAAGGGCAAAGATATTTATTCTTAATCCAAAATTTTAAGACTTCTCCCCCTTTCAAAAAGAATTTTATAAGAGGACATTATATTTTTAAAAGCATTTGAAAAAGGTAGAGATGTTTTATATAAAAAGCCATATATTCCTTGGAAAGCATCAAGTCATTTAAGATTAATTTATCAACATGCATCATACAATGCATATAATATAAAATATCACAATAGTTTAGGAATAGAGATACTTATTGAGATAGATAAAGAGTGATGATCCTTCTGTATTGGTCTTTTAACTTTGAGCTTTCTTCCTTTGAATTCTCCATTCCATTGCACTAGAAAAAAGTCTTCTTTATCTTCCTCTTCATTTGAATTCCATTCAATTTTTCTCATTTATTTACATATGCTTATAATTAAAAAATCTGATGGCTATATTTGAAACACATAGAGAAACTTGCAAAGCTAACTTTAAAAGTCCTCTAAAACATAGGTTAGCATCAAATATCATGTAAGCCCATTTATAAGCATAATATAGGTTAGTATATAATTTTAAAGCATGTATCATATTATCAACCATGCAATGTTAACTCTAACAAGAATGCATGAAGCACATATGCACTTGAATCCAAAAAAAATAGTTTAAGCATTTTTAAGACATGATTCAAGTTTATCAAGAAACATATGATCATCATCACAACTTATTTAGGCAAATAATTTTCATGTAAGGCATGTAAAGGTATAACACAACTCTCTACTTCGCCATATATCATACGATATCAAATTTAAAGCATAGATAAGGATAATAGATTGATATCATCAAAAGTGTACTCTTTGAGTTTTTGTAGGTGACTCCAACTTCCAAGCTTCAAGTTTTCATGAGGGAAAAGAAATTCTTTACACCTGTTTTAAAAGTTCAATCCTTTTAAACTTTACTATCCTCAAGTAGAATGAACTTATTCCATTTTAAATGCTTGCTTGAGGCAGTTTATACCCTACAAAATAATTCAAAGTGCTTTCTTTGGTATCCATCAATTTTGGATCTATAGAGGTTAGTCATTATGCCAAACTCATAAGCAAATAAGCATTCAAAACAACAAATGAGTTCACAAGGGCAAAAAATATTTCATTTCATTGATCAATTTAGCTCAGTACATATAATCATCAAAAGAATAGGCAATTACATTTGGTTAAGCATTTGCATTTTTTATACATATCATTAAGTGCATATTTTCAGACAAAATAAACAAAGAATTTAGCATATCTTGATTATTAATGCTATGCAATATATATAGCAACAAATGTAGCAGAACCTTTCAAATGAAGCAGGGGCAGGAATATCAGCAGCAGCAGCAGCGGTAGCAGGGGCAACAAGATCGCCTTAAGGGTCGTCCTCATCATCATCAACTTCAATTGGGAACACCTAGCCTTCATCGGTCTTGATTATCTTCATTTTGTTGAGGGTAAAGAACCCAAACACGTGATGATGGTTTAGCGAAGTCGCTCGCTCAGTTGGGAAATACCAAAGGACACACCCTTCTGATAGAAGGTATTCGAATAACTTCCCAGTTATTCGAATAGATGGACCGGTTTGGCTTGGCTGCCAGCCTATGGTATTCGAATGCTTTTTACAGTATTCGAATACCTACACACAAAAAAATATTCAATACAAGAGCAAGTATTCGAATAGCTTCCAAGGTATTCGAATACTCCAAAAGCATGTGAGGAACACTGATATTAATAAGCCTCAGGTTATTCGAATAATTACTTAGTTATTCGAATACACCAGCTTATAGGAATACTGTACTGATGTATGGTATTCGAATAGCCATAGGTCTATTCGAATAGCCCTATCAGAAAATCACAAATTTACACGTATAAAAACAATGGTATTCGAACACCATAGGGAGGTATTCGAATAACTTAAATAAGAAATCATATATATTATGTCCAGGATTTGCATTTTGAGAGACGAAAGCTTACCTTTTGATGGAGTACCTGCAAAAATGATTTCAAGATAACTCTGACGCTCAAGTCAGTGATAATTCAAGAGAGATAAAAATCATGCTTAAGCAATAAATTTAAATATTTAATTATATGTATGATTGATCAAGAACTCAAGTTCAAGGATATTATCATTAGACATGTCATTTTAAGCAAGAAGCATATTTTATCTAGCATATTAACATGTAGAAATATTTTCAAGACATAAAGGTAGAAAAAACATAATAAGAGTTTCCACTTATCCAAGGTTTACAAGTCCAAGCTTCTTGGAAACAAGGAAAAAAGCTTAAAATTATTTATGATCTTTGTACTTGGAGCAGCCACTTTCAAGATGCCAAAGTGAGTTCTTGGCCTTCAAGCACACCTTGGCATTGGTAATCAAGGAAATACTTTTTCTTATCCATTGTTTCTCTTTTGGAGTCTTGAATTTTGCAAGTTCTACATTTTGTACTTGAGAAGCTTTTGTTGAAGCTACTTTCCTTCTTTGACCAAAGTTTCTATCATTAGGATTTGGAAGCATTCTCCTTAATGATTCCTCTTTCTTTTGACCAATTTGTCCATCCTTTTGAGAAATATTCTGTATAATTAAAACACTAGGAGGACACTTTGGTACCCACTTCATTTTGGGTCCTTGAATGTTAGTATTAGGGTCTTTAGGATTTTCAGGAACCCATACCATATAATTTCTCATATAAGGATTTCTTCTATAATTGTATAAATGAGAAATATGTCCTAGATCACCACAAAAATTACAAATAATTGAATTTAATGATGACTTGATCATTTGAATATCATTTTTGAAAAACTTAAGCCTTTTGTTATTTTTATATTCTAAATTATTTTTGTCATAAACCTTACTTGAATTTTCACATAGATTAACACTAATTTTATTCTCATTAACAAGCATAGAATGTAAGCAATTAGAATTATTAGCTTTGGAAAATTTGAAAGATAAGTCATCAACTTGATTTTCTAAATTAATGTATTTTTCACAAGAAGATGAGGTTTCATATTTCAAAGGCATTTCCTCATTAATAAAAGTATATTTATTTTTTAAAGTCTCAATTTTATTTTCAATAGAGGAAATGTTTTCCAAACAAGATAAGTTTTTCTTTTCTAAATTCAACAAACCATCATACAATTCATTATATGCACATTGTAACTCATCATAGGAAGGATTATAATCTAGTTTAGAATTATTTACCTCAAAGTCCTTTTTAGCCATATAGGAATTGATCTCAATTTCTAGCACACTTGGCTCTTTAAGAGAATCACCTTCTTCCTCATCAATTTTATTTTGCTTTGCCTCTTCTTCAAATTGAGCACCATCGTCACCAAGAGGTATTTGACTCCCTTCAATAATTTGAGCATCTTTTTGAGGATATTTTTCATGATAAGCTTCCTTCGATAGCTTTTGCTCTTCTTGCTTTTTATATACAACTTTATACACAAAATCATTGTTAGCAAAATAAATAGCATCAAGAGTGTCCAAAATTTCTTTGGCACTAGAACAACTTTTAATTTTACCATGAGCATCATCATTCAAACTACTTCTCAAAATTTGCATAGCTCTAATATTCAAAGAAAAACATTTCTTGTCATAGGTGTTAGCCATGGCAACCATTACCCAAGAGGGGGGTGAATTGGGTGATGACAAGTTTTAATGCAACTTTGACAAATTATGCATTTTGAATAACTCAATTAATAAATGCAGCAAAATAAGTCTAATAAATGTACAACTATTGAGGATTACTCAAATACAACTTGGGATATATGATGAACTAAGTGAATAAGCTAGATATCAAGTTGTAACAATCAAAACATCAAGATATGCAATAGATAAATATATTTCACCAAATACTAAATTTAAAGAGTGTAGGGAAAAGAGAATCAAACTCAAGAATTTATCCTGGTTCAGCCACCAACCACTTGTAGCCTACATCCAGTCCCCAAGCTTAACTTGAGATTTTCTTCACTATCTCCTAGACTTCACGGGTGCTAGGAAAACCTTTGTACATACAAGAGCACTCCTCACACCTTGGGATACCTCACCCTTGTGCTAGAGCCTCCAATTCTTCAAGCTTCACAGGTGCTTGATGACCTTTACAATCAAGAGCACTCACAACACCTTTGGGATACCTTACCTTTTGTGTTTGAGTCTCACTACAAGGGATACCTCACCTTTTTCTCTCTTAAGGGATACCTCACCCTCTTACAATGATTTCAAAGTGAAGAGAAAGAATAGAAACTCTCATAAGAGTAGATATACAACTTGAAGAACAAAGTATGGATGATAGAAAACTCTCTCAAGAGTGGATAATACAAATTGAAGCTCTATAGGTATCAATGATTCACACTTTAAAGCTCAAAATATGATTTTGATGTTTCAAGGATCAATTCTAGTGTTCAAGAGGTGTATAAGCTTTATACAACACTTATATATAGAGCTCAAGTGATAAAATAGTCATTGGTAGTGTTTTATAATGATTTTCTATGAAAACTAGCCGTTTATAACCGTTAGAAACGTTCCTGGGCACTTGGTAATCGATTACAAGCTTTATGTAATCGATTACAAGCTTTCTGGGAATTTTGTAATCGATTACACACTTTATGTAATCCATTACATGGCTTCTGTCAACGTTGTAATCGATTACATGACTTGTGTAATCGATTACACCATTCCTAGTTTTCAAAACTGATTTTAAAATATCATAACTTCTTCATTTCTTATCTAATTAAAGCAAATGACCACTCATTGGAAAGATCTTTGAGTTTATGTTCATATGAAATAAGTTTCAGAACAAAACTCAAAGTATTTTGAAAGATATGATCTAAATATTAACCAAATATTAGATTTTCAAAACTCAAACTTTAATTGGTCATAACTTTTTCGTTTCTTATCTGTTTAAAGAAAATGACCAGTCATTGGAAAGATTTTTGAGTCTATTCTCAAATGAGATAAGTTTCAAATTAAAGCTCAAAGTATTTTGAAAGTTATGATCAAAAGGGTAACTATATGTCAGTTTTGTAAAACACAAACTTGACTATTTTTCATAGATTTGAAATACCACCAAGACTAGCTTTCCAAAAACATTTTATTGGGCATTTAAGCATTTTAGAAACACTTATAAAGATGTTTAAAACTTATTTGAGCTTAGTATGATTCCTTTTTACCTTTACATAAGATCTAAGTCCTATAAGCTATTCTTGAAGAACATTGAGACTTGATCTTTTGCTACCATCAATTCTTGATGTAATCCAAACTTTCAAAGAAAATCTTCTCTTCAAAACTTGCAAAAGCTTGGAACATCTTTTCATTCTCATCCTTCTTGAGTTGAGCATAGTTGTGATCTTTAGCTTTCTAGTTGCAATGCTCACTCTTGGTACTTGGACTATCCTATAAAGTATTCCTCACTTAAAATAAGCATAATTAGTCCAAATTCATAACTTAATATCTTAATATGCATGATTCATAAATGTATAACTCTAGTTAGTCTAACATGCATATAAGAATGTTGCATATATCTCATTGCATGATTATTAAGTGAAGTATAACTAAATAAAGTACATAATCATACATGATCCAATATATCTCATTAAGCACATCTATGTAACATGATCAACATTCTTTTGTGATGCATTTGTCATTTATTAAGCACAACTATAAAGCATAAGCATCATTCTTTTTGGCTTGTATTTGTCATCATCAAAACTTAACATATTAAACCATTGGAGCAAACCTATTTTCACAATCTCCCCCTTTTTGATGATGACAAATCACCAAAGAAAAAATATGTTTAGCAATATATAAGAATATATATATTCATGTAAGCATATCAAACAATAAGCATAAGAACATATTTTTCTTTCCAATTCTCTCTCCCCCTATTTGACATCAACAAAAAGGCTTAGGAAGGAAATATAATATTTTCTCCCTCTATATATAAAACTCATGTTGTCAAGAAGGATAGGATCTTCTCAATGAAAGAATCAAAAGATATGAAGTTTAAGAAAGTTTACCTTCTTTCATTGATAGAGGGAAAGACAATAAGAGATAATAGTATTAATAATAAAGCACTTCATGTCAAACAATGATGTAAGTCAAGGGATATAAACAACAATTTAAGATCTAGGTTTTCCCTCAAAATATGCATATTATCAAAATATTAAACATAATAGTTTAACATAGTTATGCATATATTTATAGTCAATAAGGATATGGAAGAAGGATATGTAAGATAAGCTCCCCCTTATTGAAGCACAAGATACATAAAGGGAAATATGCATGTCAAGACCATATAAACACATTACTATAAAGAAAAGCAAGGCATAGATACATATTCTTAATTCCTCAAACAAAACCATTTTAAAAACTTCTCCTCCTTTCAAAAAGAATTTTATAATAACACATTACATTTTCAAAAGCATTTTAGAAGGGTATAAGGGTTTTATATTGAAATCACATATTCCTTGAGAGTGATCAAATCTAAGTCAAAAGAGTATTTGAAAGTACATTACCTCTTTTTCACATTGAACAAGAGCCTTGAAAAGATAAAACACTTTTGAAGAATAAGACTTATCTTTTGAAGTATGAATATTGATTTCTATAGATCATTTCAAAAGATTTATTTAGAAACTTTCTTAAATACTCTCTCAAGATTTAATAAACATTTCAAAGCAATGAAGAGAGTACTATATTTATAGCACAAATTGAATGATTTTCAAATTTTCAAGACAATTAGGAGGTGAAAATACTTTCAAGTTCTTAAGACAAGTTCAAAAGATTCTTAAGGATATGGAACTTGAAAAGCTTCTTTCAAATATGATAGAAGATTTTGCCTAAAAAAAACATTTTAATCAAATAAGAAATTCTTTTCAAAAAGAGCATGATTCTCATAAGTGTTATACTACTAACAAACCATAGATCAAGAGAATCATAGATATCAAACATTCATCATGATCAAATATGCTATAGGGATCAAAGAATGTATAGAACTAATATCAACCATATATGCAATGACAAAATTAGTAAGTTAATATCCAATTAAGCACTTTGTCAATGTTAAGCATACTTCTCATGTAAGGAAATCAACTAATCTTTTAAGATTAATTTATCAATAAGTATCATATAATCCATAGCATATAGAATACCATAATAGTTTAGGGATAAAGATACTTATTGGGTTAGATAAAAAGTGATGATCCTTTAGAATGTTCTTCATTTGTAAGTCCTTTGAGTTTGTACTTTCTTCCATTGAGTATTTCATTCCATTGCACTTGAAGAAAGTCTCCTCGTGTCCCTTTTCATTCAACTCTTCTCATTTATCCACATATGCTTGACACTTTAATATTCGATGGCTATACTTGAAGCACATAGAGACACTTGCAAAGCTAACTTTAAAAATTCTCTAAAACATAGGTTAGCATCAAATATCATTGAATCTCATTTACAAGCATAATTTAGATTGATATATAATATAAAACATGTATCACATTATCAACCATGCAATGTCAGTTCTAACAAGGATGCATGAAGCACATATGCACTTGAATCCACAAATATGATTTAAGCATTTTAAGGCATGATTCAAGTTTATCAAGAAATACATGATTGATCTGTCGATTATTTTCATACTTTAAATGTCTTATGATTGATTTAATTGGACTCCATATGTGCTCAATTGTTGACATTTAGCTAAGTTTCTGATTTAGAGTTGTCTTTGGATGTTTATTGTGAAACTATGCTAAATGCGGTTATAAACACTCATAAATGAATTATGTTTTTCAGGATATCTTTGAGTGTTTGAGTCCATTAGCATCAAACCAAGCTTGATGGCCATTTGAGGAGAGAGATGAATGCTTAAGGAGATCAATATCACCTCTTGAAGCAATGAAAGAAAAGTATTTGTAAAGAATCCGGACTGAAAATAAAGGTGTCAAATTACAGGGCCTGGGCCGTGTCAAATTACAGGGCCCATGTCACCTGACAAGGGGTGGGTCGTGTCAAACGACACGGCCCATGTCAAATTACAGGGCCTGGGCCGTGTCCTTCTCTGACTTGTGAAATACATGGAATTGGGCTGACAGAAAAGTACAGGGCTGGCCGTGTCATATGACACGGCCCGTGTCGTCGCACCAGAAAGTTAAATTCGTATTTTAATGTTAAATTAGGTATCCAAACCTATAAATAGGGTTGCTTAGAGTCCTTAAAAGAGGTCTGGACAGGGAGAGTCGTCAAGGGAACTGAGGGAAACACAAAGACCAAGGGGAAGAGAGATTGGATCGAAGATTGGAGTCTCGGGTTCGAGCAATCGGAGATTGATCATCCCCAACTTTTGGAAACTAGTTTGATCTTTAGTTTTCTTTTACACTTTCGTTTTGAACTATGTTTTTCTTCTATTTTTCTTGTGATTTTAACTTTGTCATGTGTGGCTAAACTTCTTGATTGGTTAAGGGAAGATGAAACTTTAGTTTTGATTATGTGAATCTTGCATACTTCTTTATATTAATACAATTATGTTTTTATTCATATGTTTCTATTCTTAAATCAATATAAAGATTTTTATATTCTTGCCACATTTTGAGAGTGGTAAAACTAGGATTGCTATGCTTGCCATTTAGTGGTATGACTAGTGAGACATATGATCTAAGTAATTTAATCCCGGTGTGTGATTAGATCTTAGTGTGATTGGTTTTCTAATTCTTAATGCAATCATTAGGTAGGTGTAAGAGCGGTTGCTTTACAAATAACTAATGGTTAGGATTTGATTTGAGCGGTTGCTGAATTAAGCGAAACGTAAGGAAGACATGAGATTTATCTCACAATCACATAAGAACATAATTGATCATGTTGGTATAAAGGGTATGTAAGTTGGCATTATCATATAAATCTAGTGGTGGATTCCATCTCTTAACCAATGTCTTTAACTTGGTAATTCAATTTGTATTTACTGTTTTGGTTTAAGTTTAATTTCTCTTTTTAGTTTTAATCAACAAAACCCCCCTTTTAATTTTACTATTTAATTTTCTATCAGAGTTTAATTTAGGAATTAGATTGATAGTGTTAATTGAATTAGTTCTCTGTGGATCGACCTTTGCTTACTACAACTGGTTGCAAGGTTTTGTATTTTTTGTGGAACTTGGCAATTGTTTTTTATATTTATTTTTAATCACATTCCACACCACACCAATGATCAACATCAAAACTTATATAAGCAATTTCGGGCAAACAATGATCATGTTAGACATGTAATATCAAGTAAGGAATTTTAGTACTCACACATGCCAAGAACAAAAAGTCCCTTATTGTAATGAAAGAATTGAAAAACCATGGAACTATAACTTTTGAGACCATTTATGATTTATTTTAAGATATACTTCATTAAAAAAAATATTGAAGTTCAAAGGCAAGTTCAATGCACAAAAAAGAATCATTTACTTCTTATTTTCAAGATATGAATATATCAAGCAATTTCAAATAATAAGACATATAACATTTTACTTTCCAATCTCCAAGTGAGTATATAAGACGATTAAGCATCAAAGAGAAAGGATTAGAACTACTTATGAGCATGTGTATTTCCATATGTAAACAAGGAGAATTGGTCATAAACCCAAGAATAGAGGTATTACTCTAAAGCATATTTTTCTAAATAAGGTGTGTATTTATCTAACATGTTAATACATGTAAAAATACTTTTAAGACACAATGCTAGAAAAAGAACAACTTAAAACATGTTAAGGCATAAAATAACTTTCTACTTATTTAAATATCACATGATATTCTATTTAAAGTATAAATAAGGATAAGAGATTGATATCACCAAAAGTATACTTTTTGAGTTTTTGTAGGTGACTCCAACTTCCATGCCTTAAGGCTCCTTGAGAATGTTGTGGTTCTCCATGTCATCCTTTTATGTTTTCATTACTCTTGGAGAACTTTGACCATTTTAAGTTTTCGCAACCTCAAGTAGCATGGTTGTATTTCACTTCAAAGCATACTTGAGCTAATGGTCACCCTACAACACAATTTAAAGCATTTTCTTTGGTATTCGCCAATTTTGGATCCATAGAGATTAGTCATTGATCATTAATCTATTATGCTCTCATAAATATCAATTTTTCTATAATATGTAAATTGAGCATAACATATTTAAATAATCAATTACCATTAAGCACATAGCCAATAACATGCTTACTTTCATGATATATAGACAATTCAAAACATAGCAAGTATACCTAGGTATTGTAGAGCCTCATGTACCAAGATATATAACAAATTAATGAGCTATGGTACAATAAGAATAAACATAATCATGTGCTAAACAAAATATTTAGATTTTACCTAGAGCACATGATTCTATTAATCACTTAAGACTTACAAGGAATATACCTCAAATTTATTGACTTTACAAGTAAATATTCATGAGAGGTAAAAACTTTTGATACCTTGGCCTTGTTGATCAAGGAAACTCTTTTCTTTACCCATTGCTTCTCTTTTGGTATTTTGAACTTTGCAAGTTCCACATTTTGTACTTGAGAAGCTTTGGTTGGAGTCATCTTCTTTCTTTGATCAAAACTTCTACCATTGGGCTTTGGAAGCATTCCCCTTGATGATTCCTTCTTCACTTGACCAATTTGTCCATCCTTTTGAGAAGTTTTCTGCATAATTGAAATGCTAGGAGGACATTTTGGTACTCACTTCATCTTGGGTCCTTGAATGTTAGTACTAGAGCCTTTATATTTTTTAGGAACCCATACCATATTATTTCTCATATAAGAATTTCTTCTATAATTGCACAAATGAGAAATATGTCCTAGATGACCACAAAAATTACAAACAAGTGAATTCAATAATGGCTTAGTCCTTTGAAGATCATTTTTGAAAGACTTGAGCCTTTGGTTATTATTACATTCTAAACTATTTTTGCCATAAGCCTTACTTGAATTTTCATGTGGAATAACATTAATTTTATTCTCATTAACAAGCATAGAATGTAAGCAATTAAAATTATTAGCCTTGGCAAATTTAAAAGATAAGTTCTCAACTTGATTTTCTAAATTAATGCATTTTTCACAAGAAGTTGAAGTTTCACATTTTAAAGGCATTTCCTCATCAAGAAAAGCATATTCATTTTTCAAGTTTTCAATTTCATTTTCAATGGAGGAAATGCTTTTCAAATAAGATAAATTTTTATTTTCTAAATTCAACAAACCATCATATAATTCAACATATGCACATTGTATCTCATCATAGGAAGGACTATAATATAGTTTAGCATTGTTTACCTTAATGTCCTTTTTAGCCATATATGAAGTAGTCTCCGTTTCTAGCATATTTGGCTCTTTAAGGGAATCATCATCTTCCTCATTGTTGTCCATCCAAGATTTAAGAACATCTTCTTGAGGACATTTTTCAATATTGTCTTCCTTTAGAGGCTTTTGCTCTTCTTGCTCTCCATATACAACTTTTTGCAAGAAATCATTGTTAGCAAGATAAAAATCATCAAGAGCATTTCATATATCTTTAGCACTAGAGCAATTCTTAATTATAGCATAAGCATCATCATTTAAACTACTTCTTAAAATTTGCATAGCTCTAATGTTCAAAGAAAAGCATTTCTTTTCATAGGCATTCCAAGTTTGTTTTGATTTACAAGTAAACCCATCAAGCACAATATCCCACAAATCAATATCAATAGATTGCATATAAATTTCTATTCTAACTTTCCAATAAACGAAATTTGCACCATCAAAGAATGGTAGTTTATTAATTTTAAAACCATTCATTTTGAAAAACTTTTAATGATTGCCAAACAAATAAGTATCTTTAACTCTAAGCGGTTAAGCTTTCACCAGAGCACGAAACTCTGATACCACTTGTTAGCCATGACAACCATTACCCAAGAGGGGGGTGAATTGGGTGATGACAAGTTTTAATGCAACTTTGACAAATTATGCATTTTGAATAACTCAATTAATAAATGCAGCGAAATAAGTCTAATAAATGTACAACTATTGAGGATTACTCAAATACAACTTGGGATATATGATGAACTAAGTGAATAAGCTAGATATCAAGTTGTAACAATCAAAACATCAAGATATGCAATAGATAAATATATTTCACCAAATACTAAATTTAAAGAGTGTAGGGAAAAGAGAATCAAACTCAAGAATTTATCCTGGTTCAGCCACCAACCACTTGTGGCCTACATCTAGTCCCCAAGCTTAACTTGAGATTTTCTTAACTATCTCCTAGACTTCACGGGTGCTAGGAAAACCTTTGTACATACAAGAGCACTCCTCACACCTTGAGATACCTCACCCTTGTGCTAGAGCCTCCAATTCTTCAAGCTTCACAGGTGTTTGATGACCTTTATAATCAAGAGCACTCACAACACCTTTGGGATACCTTACCCTTTGTGTTTGAGTCTCACTACAAGGGATAGCTCACCCTTTTCTCTCTTAAGGGATACCTCACCCTCTTACAATGATTTCAAAATGAAGAGAAAGAATAGAAACTCTCACAAGAGTAGATATACAACTTGAAGAACAAAGTATGGATGATAGAAAACTCTCTTAAGAGTGGATAATACAAATTGAAGCTCTATGGGTATCAAGGATTCACACTTTAAAGCTCAAAATATGATTTTGATATTTCAAGGATCAATTCTAGTGTTCAAGAGGTGTATAAGCTTCATACAACACTTATATATAGAGCCCAAGTGATAAAATAGTCATTGGTAGTGTTTTATAATGATTTTCTATGAAAACTAGCCGTATATAACCGTTAGAAACATTCCTAGGCACTTGGTAATCGATTACAAGCTTTATGTAATCGATTACAAGCTTTCTGGGCACTTTGTAATCGATTACACACTTTATGTAATCGATTACACGGCTTCTGTCAACGTTGTAATCGATTACATGACTTGTGTAATCGATTACACCATTTCTGGTTTTCAAAACCGACTTTAAAATGTCATAACTTCTTCATTTCTTATCCAATTAAAGCAAATGCCCACTCATTGGAAAGATCTTTGAGTCTATTTTTATATGAAAGAAGTTTCAGAACAAAACTCAAAGTATTTTGAAAGATATGATCTAAATATTAACCAAATATTAGATTTTCAAAACTCAAACTTTAATTGGTCATAACTTTTTCGTTTCTTATCTGTTTAAAGAAAATGACCAGTCATTGGAAAGATCTTTGAGTCTATTCTCAAATGAGATAAGTTTCAAAGTAAAACTCAAAGTATTTTGAAAGTTATGATCAAAAAAGTAACTATATGTCAGTTTTATAAAATACAAACTTGACTATTTTTCATAGATTTGAAATACCACCAAGACTAGCTTTCCAAAAATATTTTGTTGGGCATTTAAGCATTTTAGAAACACTTGTAAAGATGTTTAAAACTTATTTGAGCTTAGTATGATTCCTTTTTACCTTTACACAAGATCTAAGTCCTATAAGCTATTCTTGAAGAACATTGAGACTTGATCTTTTGCTACCATCAATTCTTGATGTAATCCAAACTTCCAAAGAAAATCTTCTCTTCAAAACTTGCAAAAGCTTGGAACATCTTTTCATTCTCATCCTTCTTGAGTTGAGCATAGTTGTGATCTTTTACTTTCTAGTTGCAATGCTCACTCTTGGTACTTGAACTATCCTATAAAGTATTCCTCACTTAAAACAAGCATAATTAGTCCAAATTCATAACTTAATATCTTAATATGCATGATTCATAAATGTATAACTCTAGTTAGTCTAACATGCATATAAGAATGTTGCATATATCTTATTGCATGATTATTAAGTAAAGTATAACTAAATAAAGTACATAACCATGCATGATCCAATATATCTCATTAAGCACATCTATGTAACATGATCAACATTCTTTTGTGATGCATTTATCATTTATTAAGCACAACTATAAAGCATAAGCATCATTCTTTTTGTCTTGTATTTGTCATCATCAAAACTTAACATATTAAACTATTGGGGCAAACCTATTTCCACAATAGGCATTCCAAGTTTGTTTTGGTTTGCAAATAAATCTATTTACCACAACATTCCACAAATCCAAATTAATAGACTGCATATAAAACTCTATTCTAACTTTTCAATAAACAAAATGCACACCATCAAAGAATGGTGGTTTATCAATTTCAAAACCTTCCATTTTGAAAAACTTTCAAGGTTCCTAATAAACAAGAATCTTTAACTCTAAGCGGTTAAGCTTTCACTAGAGCATGAATCTCTGATACCACTTGTAGTCATGGCAACCATTACCCAAGAGGGGGTAAATTGGGTATAAAAAACTTTTCACAAATGCTCTTAAAATAAACACAAATATTTAAGCTATTAAATAAAAGAAAAAGAATTGCGAGATGAAGAATAAAAGCTTTAAGAACAGCAAATAAATAACTGTGTAATAATATAAAACTGTAAAAAATAAAGAGAATGAGAAGAGAGAAGTAGGTACAATATTTATCCTAGTTCGATCACTAACCTACTTGTGGTCTACGTCTAGTCCTCGAAAACAATCCGAGATTTTTTACTATGTATATAAGTTTCAATAGGTGCTTGTAACCGTTATATAAAAGAGTACTTTTCACACACAGAGAAACTCTACCCTTGTGCTAAAGCTTCAGCCTGCAGGAATACATCACCCTTATACAAACCTCGAAGGGATACCTTACCTTTATACAAACCTTGAAGGATACCTCACCCTCAATATAGAAGAATAAAAATATAGATGAAGAGAAACTCTCACTCAGAGCAAATAATTACAAATTGAAGTGCTAAAAGGCTCTCAAAGGATATCTCAAAGTTTAATAAAAAAGAGCACAGAAAATAGGCATAAATTATAAATCACATTTTTCAAAGCAAGCGTAAATTAAACAGATAGCTGGGCTCCTTCCAGATGAGACACACGGTCTCTATTTATAGAGCCTGAAGGAAAATTAGTCGTTGGAGGAATTTAATATAATATTGAAAGCTAACACGTTTACGTATGAATTCAAAATACGAAACAGATTCTCAAGGGTTATTCGAATACCATCATGGGGTATTCGAATACCACTATTTTCATTTCTTATAAAAAATAGTTCAGAAGCAAGTTATTCGAATACCACAAGAGTGTATTCGAATACCTCTATTTTAAACACATTTAAAAAGCCATTTAGAAGGATGTTATTCGAATACCTTCAAGGTTATTCAAATACCTCTATTTAAAAATAGTTATAAATGTTTGAAAAACATCCCAAAAAGTTTATCAAAAACACCAAAACATTTTAAAGTTATTTTCAAGATCAAAACAGTTTTGTTATAAGTTTAAGGAAGCATTTTTGTTTTATCTTAACGCACTATGAGATATCCAAAGAGATCCTCGAACAGAGAGACTCTAAGTCCTAAAACTATCCTTAAAAGATCTTAGACTTAGTCTTCCCATCATGTGTGTTATCATCAAAATAAATCTTCAAAGACATATGTTTAATCATATTCTCCTTGTGTTGAGCTTAATAGATATCTTTTGTTTTCTTGTTGCAAGCTCACTCTTAGTACTTGGACTATCCTACAAAGTATTGCTCACTTAAACAAGAATAGTTAGTCCAAAATCATAATTCAATGTTTTCATATGCATGATTCATAAATGTATAACTCTAGTTAGTTTAACATGCATATAAAACTTTCATATACACATCCAAATAAGATATTTACCAATTATTAATGGATATGCTCTATATAGAATGCAACAAAGAACATAAGTAAAGTATTCTTTTTGTCTTGTATTTGTCACCATCAACACTTAACATATAAAACCATTCAGGGCAAACTTATTTCTACAATCTCTCCCTTTTTGATGATGACAAATCACCAAAGAAAAATATGTTGAACAATATGCCAGAATGGATGTTCATGTAAGCATATCAAATAATAAGTACAAGAACATATACAAGAATGGATATTCATGTAAGCATATCAAATAATAAGCACAAGAACATATTTTTCTTTCCAATTTTCACTCCCCCTATTTGACATCAACAAAAAGGCTTAGAAAGAAGAAATTTTCTCCCCCTTATAGATTCTACATATTAATTAAGAATAGAGAGATGAAATAATCATGCTTTCAAGATATAGAGGATTATTCATGCAATGCTTGTCATATTTTTGTATGTCAACATTTAGCATATGATGACAATAAAACACTTTATGTAATCAAACAAGGATGTAAGCCAAAAGATATAAACAGCTTAAGAACTAGACCCCCCCTCAAAATATGCATATTATCAAAAAATAAAGAAAGGGCAAAGATATTTATTCTTAATCCAAAATTTTAAGACTTCTCCCCCTTTCAAAAAGAATTTTATAAAAGGACATTATATTTTTAAAAGTATTTTAAAAAGGTAGAGATGTTTTATATAAAAAGTCATATATTCCTTAGAAAGCATTAAGTCATTTAAGATTAATTTATCAACATGTATCATACAATTCATATAATATAAAATATCATAATAGCTTAGGGATAGAGATACTTATTGAGATAGATAAAGAGTGATGATCCTTCTTTATTGGTCCTTTAACTTTGAGTTTTCTTCCTTTGAATTCTCCATTCCATTGCACTAGAAAAAAGTCTTCTTTATCTTCCTCTTCATTTGAATTCCATTCAATTTTTCTCATTTATTTACATATGCTTATAATTAAAAAATCTGATGGCTATATTTAAAACACATAGAGAAACTTGCAAAGCTAACTTTAAAAGTCCTCTAAAACATAAGTTAGCATCAAATATCATGTAAGTCCATTTATAAGCATAATTCAGGTTGGTATATAATTTTAAAGCATGTTTCATATTATCAACCATGCAATGTTAGCTCTAACAAGAATGCATGAAGCATATATGCACTTGAATCCAAAAAAAATAATTTAAGCATTTTTAAGACATGATTCAAGTTTATCAAGAAACATATGATCATCATCAAAACTTATTTAGGTAAATAATTTTCATGTAAGGCATGTAAAGGGATAACACAACTCTCTACTTCTCCATATATCATACGATATCAAATTTAAAGCATAGATAAGGATAATAGATTGATATCATCAAAAGTGTACTCTTTGAGTTTTTGTAGGTGACTCCAACTTCCAAGCTTCAAGTTTTCATGAGGGAATAAAAATTCTTTACACTCGTTTTAAAAGTTCAATCCTTTTAAACTTTACTATCCTCAAGTAGAATGAACTTATTCCATTTAAATGCTTGCTTGAGGTAGTTGATACCCTACAAAATAATTCAAAGTACTTTCTTTGGTATCCATCAATTTTGGATCTATAGATGTTAGTCATTATGCCAAACTCATAAGTAAATAAGCATTCAAAACAACAAATGAGTTCACAAGGGCAAAAGATATTTCATTTCATTGATCAATTTAGCTAAGTACATATAATCATCAAAAGAATAGCCAATTACATTTGGTTAAGCATTTGCATTTTTCATACATATCATTAAGTGCATATTTTCAGACAAAACAAATAAAGAATTTAGCATATATTGATTATTAACGCTATGCAATATATATAGGAACAAATGTAGCAGAACCTTTCAAATAAAGCAAGTGTAGGAATATCGCAGCAGCAGCAATAGCAGGGGCAGCAGGATCGCCTTAAGGGTCGTCCTCATCATCATCAACTTCAATTGGGAACACCTAGCCTTCATCGGTCTTGATTATCTTCATTTTGTTGAGGGTAAAGAACCCAAACACGTGATGATGGTTTAGCGAAGTCGCTCTTTCGGTTGGGAAATACCAAAGGACACACCCTTCTGATAAAAGGTATTTGAATAACTTCCCAGTTATTCAAATAGATGGGCCAGTTTGGCTTGGCTGCTAGCTTATGGTATTCGAATGCTTTTTACAGTATTCGAATACCCACACACAAAAAAATATTCAATACAAGAGCAAGTATTCGAATAGCTTCCAAGGTATTCGAATACTCCAAAAGCATGCGAGAAACACTGATATTAATAAGCCTCAGGTTATTCGAATAACTACTTAGTTATTCGAATACACCAACTTATAGGAATACTGTACTGATGTATGGTATTCGAATAGCCCTATCAGAAAATCACAAATTTACACGTATAAAAGCAATGGTATTCGAACACCATAGGGAGGTAATCGAATAACTTAACTAAGAAATCATATATATTATGTCTAGGATTTGCATTTTGAGAGATGAAAGCTTACCTTTTGATGGAGTACCTGCAAAAATGATTTCGGGATAATTCCGACGCTCAAGTCAGTGATAATTGAAGAGAGATAAAAATCATGTTTAAGCAATAAATTCAAATATTTAATTATATGTATGATTGATCAAGAACTCAAGCTCAAGGATATTATCATTAGACATGTCATTTTAAGCAAGAAGCATATTTTATCTAGCATATTAACATGTAGAAATATTTTCAAGACATAAAGGTAGAAAAAACATAATACGAGTTTCCACTTATCCAAAGTTTACAAGTCCAAGCTTCTTGGAAACAAGGAAAAGAGCTTAAAATTATTTTTGATTTGTGTACTTGGAGCAGCCACTTTCAAGATGTCAAAGTGAGTTCTTAGCCTTCAAGCACACCTTGGCCTTGGTAATCAAGGAAATACTTTTTCTTATCCATTGCTTCTCTTTTGGAGTCTTGAACTTTGCAATTCTACATTTTGTACTTGAGAAGCTTTGGTTGAAGCCATCTTCCTTCTTTGACCAAAATTTCTACCATTAGGCTTTGGAAGCATTCTCCTTAATGATTTCTTTTTTTTTTTTTGACCAATTTGTCCATCCTTTTGAGAAATATTCTGCATAATTACAACACTAGGAGGACACTTTGGTACCCACTTCATTTTGGGTCCTTGAATGTTAGTATTAGGGCCTTTAGGATTTTCAGGAACCCATACCATACAATTTCTCATATAAGGATTTCTTCTATAATTGTATAAATGAGAAATATGTCCTAGAACACCACAAAAATTATAAACAATTGAATTTAATGATGACTTGATCATTTGAATATTATTTTGAAAAACTTAAGTCTTTTGTTATTTTTATATTCTAAATTATTTTTGTCATAAGCATTGCTTGAATTTTCACATGGAATAACACTAATTTTATTCTCATTAACAAGCATAGAATGTAAGCAATTAGAATCATTAGCTTTTGAAAATTTGAAAGATAAGTCCTCAACTTGATTTTCTAAATTAATGCATTTTTCACAAGAAGATGAGGTTTCATATTTCAAAGGCATTTCCTTATTAAGAAAATTATATTTATTTTTTAAAGTCTCAATTTCATTTTCAATAGAGGAAATGCTTTCCAAACAAGATAAGTTTTTCTTTTCTAAATTCAACAAACCATCATACAATTCATTATATGTACATTGTAGCTCATCATAGGAAGGACTATAATCTAGTTTAAAATTATTTTCCTCAAAGTCCTTTTTAGCTATATAGGAATTAGTCTCAATTTCTAGTACACTTGGCTCTTTAAGAGAATCACCTTCTTCCTCATCAATTTTGTTTTGCTTTGCCTCTTCTTCAAATTGAGCACCATCGTCACCAAGAGGTATTTGGCTCCCTTCAATTGTTTGAGCATCTCTTTGAGGATATTTTTCATGATAAGCTTCGTTCAATAGCTTTTGCTCTTCTTGCTTTTTATATACAACTTTATACATAAAATCATTATTAGCAAGATAAATAGCATCAAGAGTGTCCAAAATTTCTTTGGCACTAGAATAACTTTTAATTTTACCATAAGCATCATCATTCAAACTACTTCTCAAAATTTGCATAGCTCTAATATTCAAAGAAAAACATTTCTTATCATAAGCATTCCAAGTTTGTTTTAGTTTGCAAATAAATCCATTTAACACAACATCCCACAAATCCAAATCAATAGACT
This sequence comes from Ormosia semicastrata, assembly GCA_029884595.1. Classification (NCBI taxonomy): domain Eukaryota; kingdom Viridiplantae; phylum Streptophyta; class Magnoliopsida; order Fabales; family Fabaceae; genus Ormosia; species Ormosia semicastrata. The sequence continues at coordinate 27,462,259 of JAQQTO010000053.1, read as the reverse complement.
GCATATAAAACTCTATTCTAACTTTCCAATAAACAAAATGCACACCATCAAAGAATGGTGGTTTATCAATTTCAAAACCTTCCATTTTGAAAAACTTTCAAGGTTACCAACAAATAAGGATCTTTAACTCTAAGCGGTTAAGCTTTCACCAGAGCACGAATCTCTAATACCACTTGTTAGTCATGGCAACCATTACCCAAGAAGGGGGTGAATTGGGTATAAAAAACTTTTCATAAATGCTCTTAAAATAAACACAAATATTTAAGCTATTAAATAAAAGAAAAGGAATTGCGAGATGAAGAATAAAAGCTTTAAGAACAACAAATAAATAAATGTGTAATAATATAAAACTGTGTAAAATAAAGAGAATGAGAAGAGAGAAGCAGGCACGATATTTATCCTAGTTCGACCACTAACCTACTTGTGGTCTACATCCAGTTCTCAAAAACAATTCGAGATTTTTCACTATGTATACAAGCTTCAATAGGTGCTTGTAACCGTTATATAAAAGAGCAATTTTCACACACAGGGAAACTCTACCCTTGTGCTAAAGCCTCAGCCTGCAGGGATACCTCATCCTTATACAAATCTTGAAGGGATACCTTACCCTTATACAAACTTTGAAGGATACTTCACCCTCAATATAGATGAAGAGAAACTCTCACTCAGAGCAAATAATTACAAATTGAAGTGCTAAAAGGCTCTCAAAGGATATCTCAAAGTTTCAGCAAAAAGAGCACAGAAAATAGGCGTAAATTATAAATCACATTTTTCAAAGCAAGCGTAAATTAAACAGATAGCTGGGCTCCTTCCAAATGAGACCCACAGTCTCTATTTATAGAGCCTGAAGAAAAATTAGCCGTTAAAGGAATCTAATATAATATTAAAAGCTAACACGTTTACGTATGAATTCAAAATACGAAACAGATTCTCAAAGGTTATTCGAATACCATCATGGGGTATTCGAATACCACTGTTTTCATTTCTTATAAAAAAATAGTTCAGAAGCAGGTTATTCGAATACCACAAGAGTGTATTCGAATACCTCTATTTTAAACACATTTAAAAAGCTATTTAGAAGGATGTTATTCGAATACCTCTGTTTAAAAACAGTTATAAATGTTTGAAAAACATCCCAAAAAGTTTATCAAAAACACCAAAATATTTTTAAGTTATTTTCAAGATCAAAACAGTTTTGGACTTGTGGTATAAGTTTAATGAAGCATTTTTGTTTTATCTTAACGCATTATGAGATATCCAAATAGATCCTCGAACAGAGAGACTCTTAGTCCTAAAACTATCCTTAAAAGATCTTGGACTTAGTCTTCCCATCATGTGTGTTATCATCTAAACAAATCTTCAAAGACATATGTTTAATCATATTCTCCTTGTGTTAAGCTTAATAGATATCTTTTGTTTTCTTGTTGCAAGCTCACTCTTAGTACTTGAACTATCTTATAAAGTATTGCTCACTTAAACAAGAATAGTTAGTCCAAAATCATAATTCAATGTCTTCATATGCATGATTCATAAATGTATAACTCTAGTTTGTTTAACATGCATATAAAACTTTCATATATACATCCAAATAAGATATTTAATGCTCTATATAGGATGCAACAAAGAATATAAGCAAATTATTCTTTTTGTCTTGTATTTGTCATCATCAAAACTTAACATATAAAATCATTTGGGGCAAACTTATTTCCACAATTTACCTCTTTACATGTGTAGAAAACCCTCATAAGGAGTTCATATCAATGGTTAGGTGAAATCTGTTGAACAATTAGAACTCCATATCCAAGTGTTTGGAAAAGTGCAGAAACTCGGGATGGGCATCTATGAAATCTGGGCTTGAATATGGGTAGGAATAAGAGTTGAGAGCAAGTTAAAGTTCCACCTCCCATTAACCCACAAATCCTTAACCTCCAAATCAATTTCAAATATATGAACGTACTCCACCAAAGAACACAACTGGGTGTTCTAAAGCCATTGGTCATACCAAAGTGAAAGTCTTCCTTCACCTAAACAAAAGCATTACCATTTTGAAGTTCCTTGTAGCCCTAACAATCCCTTTCCAAAGATAAGAGGAATTTGTTTTTGGTGTGACTTGAAAGATGGAATTACCTTAGAGGTATTTGTGAGATACCACCTACACCCAAAACTTATCCCTCTCATTAAGGATTTTCCAAATCAACTTTTCCAAAAGAGCCATATTAGACAAATGTGCTTCCTTAATGCCCAAACCTCCATATTGTCTGGCCTTAGTAACGGTTGACTACTTCACCAAATTTAAGATGCGATTTCCTTCATTACTACCCATTATGATAATCCTGGATATCTTGTCAATATGACTACTAACACCTTTTGCAAGACATATAGTTTGCATTATATGAATTGGTGTAGAGGCTAAAACTGATTTAGCTAGATAAACTCTTCCGAATTTATTTAGGAGTCTACCTTTCCAAGAGGAAAGTTTTTTTTGGAGCTTTTCAATAATTGGATAAAAGCTACTCCTTTTGTCTCTACCTTTTAGAAGAGGGAACCCCAAATATTTTCCTAAATCATTAGCAAATCTAATAGAAGAAATAATAGTGAATACATCATTCTTCCTTCTTGGAACCGAAGAGGAGCACATAGCTCTAGACTTCTCAAGGTTTATCTTTAGACCTAAAGCCTTACAAAAAGCTTCCAAAAGATATTTGATCATTCACACTTGATTGCTTTTAGCCTTACAAAGAAAAAAGGACATTAACCGCAAAGAAAATATGAGAAATGGGAGGACCACCCTTAGAAAGCCAAATAGGAAACCACTCTTTATCTTCCATCCTTTTCCTTATCATCATAGCCAATTTCTCTATACAAAGGACAAACAAATAAGGTGACATTGGGTCATCTTGACGTAAGCCTCTAGTTGGAGAAAACTCATCTAGCTTAGATCCATTTCAAAGAATTGAGAGATTAGAAGATCAAACACACCACATAATAAGAGTGACAATTTTTGTAGGAAACCCAAAATCAATCAGTGTCTAATGAAGGAAGTCTAAATTCACCCGATCATAAGCCTTTTCAAGATCAATCTTGAAGCAATACAACCCTTCTTACTCTTAGTCTTATGCATGAAATGAAAAACTTCTTGAGCAACTGTAGCATTGTCAGTTGTTCCTCTTTTCGGAATAAAGCTACTCTAAAGAGGACCAATCAAATTATCAAGAAAGGGGCGAATGTGGTTGACAAGAACCTTGGTAATGATTTTATATGCAACATTACATAGACTTATTAGTCTAAATTCCTTAAGGTGGGTGGGGTGTTCCACTTTAGGAATTAGAACAATAAGTGTGTCCACCAACTTGTGATCAACTTCCCCATTCAAGAAAGCTTATTGAACAAATGTATGAATATTAGCCCCAATAGTTTCCCAATAAGATTTGAAGAAAAAAGGCTAAAATCCATCCGGCCTAAATACCTTAAAAGATTTCATAGACATAGTTGCATATTTAACTTCTTCCTTATCAACTAGTTTAACAAGGAAGGCACAAGCATCATCACTAAGAGATAGCATAAAATCAACCTAGATTGCTTGAAGATCAACAGGAGCATTAGAAGCTGAAGCTGAGGATCAGGAGGAAGCCGAACCTACTGCAGCGATCTCCAATGCACAGCTCATGGCGACTATGCTCAACATTAAGAACACCATGGGTGCCATGTATGATAAAATGGAAGTCATAGAACGAGAGCAAGCAGCCATAAGGCAACTTCAAACAGAGATGAGGCAACACCAATGTCGCGACCGGGATCGCGGCGGGAAAATAGCAACTCGAAAGGATTTTACAAAATGAAATGGAAAATGGAGTCGCCACCAATTTTATTTGAATTTGGAAAAATTGGAAAACCTCTCTTTGAAAATGGTCTTTGAAACCAGATTGGATTCGGGAGTCGGTTATGCTTAGGGAAGGGTGGAAACTTAATCCCACTGCACCCCTAACACACCCGTCCTAAGACGGTACCTTAGTTAATTGTGCAAATTATTAACAATCTTTAAAAATATTTATTTTACCACTTTTACAAAACATTGTAACTAAAAAAAGCGAAACCACAAAATTATGAAAATTTAAATTTGGCTTGACAAAAATGAAATTCTGCTCCTACGTATCCCCTGGTGCAATGGGGAACTCAAAGTTACGTAGTTCTTTATAAAATAAGTGCGGGTTGGTTGATTTTATTTAAAAAAAGATTTTATTTGAAAGTGAATCCATTTTTTTTTGCACAGGATTCAAGTTAGCACTAGGCTACTCAATAAACCCTTATGACCCAAAAGATAATGAAGATAGCATTCACTATTCAATCATCATCATTGGTCATTGCATGGATTAAAAGATTTTTTATTTTCTTTATTATTATTTTTTATTTTTGCTATTTTTATCACTTTTAACTCCCAAAATCTAGCCCAACAAACTGATGATACATGAAATAAAAAAGAACAAGAAAACGTGAAAAGAAAACAAAGAAACAGATAACCCGAAATTAAAAGATGCAACAGTAAGGACCTCGTTTACGACCAGATTAGCAGGAGAGGGTGGCTGGCTTCTTCGGTTCGACGGTCGAATGGAGGTAAGGATGGGATGGATTCGACGGTCGGTTGGAAAGGGGTGATGGATTCGACGGTCGGTTGGGGGTAAGGATGGGATGGATTCGACGGTCGGTTGGAAAGGGGTGATGGATTCGACGGTCGGTTGGGGGTAAGGATGGGATGGATTCGACGGTCGGTTGGGAAAGGGTGATGGATTCGACGGTCGGTTGCAATTGATGAAGATGGTGGAGGTCGCAGTTTTTTTTTTTTTTTTTGGATCCGACGGTCGGATGGGATGGAGTTTGGTTGATGGTGTGAAGGTTTGGATGAGTTGTCGGTGAGGGGGTAATATCTGGTGTGGTTCGACGGTCGAGTGAGGTGAAAGTAACTGGTGTGGTTCGATGGTCGGTTTAGGGGAATTGGATGGGTTGTCGGTGAGGGGTAGTAACTGTTGTGGTTCGACGGTCGAGTGAGGTGAAAGTGGGCTTTGGAAGTTGGTTGAGGGTCACAATGGTGTTGTTCGACGGTCGGGTGAGGGAATGATGGTATTTTGTGAAGTGGGTTGAGGGTCCAATGGTGTTATTCGACGGTCGGTTGGTTGAAGATGGTGGTTACAGCGTGATGATGGAAAGCGTATGATGGTTGGGTTCATAGTTTAGGGGGATTCGACGGTCGGTGGGAGAGGATTTGGGGTTCGACGGTCGGTTGGGAATGATTTGGGATTCGACGGTCGGTGTGATGGAAGTAGGTGATGTGGTGAGAGATGGAAGGCTGTTGGATGTGGATATTGAAGGTGAGTTCTCTGGTGGTTTTGGGTAATGTGTTGCAGAAGGAGAGGAGTGCCAGTGTGTGTATGGTGCTCATGGCTTAAAAACAAGAATAGGAGAAGAAGATGGACAACATAACTAACCAGCCAGTATCCAAGCATGCATTTGAACATTACATTTTTACTCACAACAGTGCAAGGATAGTGATGAGAAAGGGCTTACCTCTTCTGTGCTACCAATAACACACTCAACTCAAAAAGAATCAAAAAAATCCCTTTCGTTCCCAGCAGCCTCCCCAGCATTCTTGCTTTTTTTCTTTTTTCGGCTACCACCAGAGATCAACTCAACATCATCAATCTTCTTTCCTTGGCTGAAGATGGGATGCTTTGGGGAAGATAAAAGAGGGTGGTCGTGAATATGGAGATGATTCACATTTTTTTTTTCTGGAGGTGAAGATGAGATGAAGGATGATCAAGGTAGATGGGGAGTTCAATGTTGAAGGGGCTCTACTTATGGTTTTTGGGAGGTGGCCTGCCTGCGAGAAAAGAGAAGGAAAAGAAGAAGAAAAAAAATCTCTTTCTGTGTTTCGTCCCCCCTTGAAATGTGAGTGGGTGAGCGGTTTATGTGGAGAGAGGTCTGAAAAGAAATGGGATCAGAACGTGAGTGGGTGCTGCAGCAGAAATTACGCGAACAAGGTTGCGTGTGTGCAGTGAGTGGGTTAAGTGTGTGCGGTGAGACAGAAAAAATCAGAATGAATGTGACCATTTTTTTTTTTTTTTTGTTTTTTTTTTGTTTTTTTTGTTTATTAAAATTTGGGCTTATGTGTTTGGGCTAAAAAAAAAGTCAATAATGTGAACTTGAATTTTTATTTTATTATTATTTTTTATATATATTTTTACTTCTTTTTTTTTACTTTTTTTTCTTCTTCTTCTTTTTTTTTTTAGCCCGGTCAAAATTGGGTGTTCACAGTTGTCCCTCTTTACTTGTTTCTTATTAGATAAAAGGAAAAATTGTAGTTTTTCATTTTATCGTCGTAAGAAGCGAGTAAAGAAATGAACTCCAATTTTGTCTGGCAATGCATAAGAGGATAAATGCAAAATAAAGCAGGAACAACGATGGAAATTAAAATGCAATTAGCCGATGCGCTCAAAAGTAAAATGCATGGAGCCAATACGCTCAAAGAAATTAAAATGCAATGAGCCGATGCGCTCAAAGAATTGACAGAAATTAAAATGCATGGAGCCGATGCGCTCAACAGAAATTAAAATGCATGGAACTAATGCGCTTAAAAGCAATTAAAATGCATGGAACTGATGCGCTCAACAGAATTTAAAATGCATGGAGCCGATGCGCTCAACAGAATTTAAAATGCATGGAGCCGATGCGCTCAAAGAATTGACAGAAATTAAAATGCATGGAGCCGATGCGCTCAACAGAAATTAAAATGCAGGGAGCCGATGCGCTCAATAGAATTTAAAATGCATGGAGCCGATGCGCTCAACAGAAATTAAAATGCATGGAGTCGATGCGCTCACAGAATTGACAGAAATTAAAATGCAGGGAGCCGATGCGCTCAACAGAAATTAAAATGCATGGAGCCGATGCGCTCAAAGAGTTGACGAAAATTAAAATGCATGGAGCCGATGCGCTCAACGAAATTAAATGCAAGGAGCCGATGCGCTCAAAGAAATTAGAATGCGAGGAGCCGTCGCTAATGTAATTTAAAATGCATGGAGCCGATGCGCTCAAAGAATTGACGTAATTAAAATGCATGGAGCCGATGCGCTCAACGTAAAATTAAAATGCGAGGAGCCGTGCGCTCAGCGAAATTTAAAATGCATGGAGCCGATGCGCTCACGTAATTGACAGAAATTAAAATGCATGGAGCCGTGCGCTCAACGAAATTAAATGCATGGAGCCAATGCGCTCAAATTTAAAATGCATGGAGCCGATCGCTCACGAATGTGTGAAATTAAAATGCGAGGGAGCCGATGCGCTCAACAGAATTTAAAATGCATGGAGCCGAGCGCTCACGTCAATTGTGAAAATTAAAATGCATGGAGCCGATCGCGCTCAATGAATTTAAAATGCATGGAGCCGATCGCTCAATGAAATTTTAAAATGCATGGAGCCAATGCGCGTCAAAGAATTTAAAATGCATGGAGCCGATGCGCTCCGAGGTGAAAATTAAAATGCGAGGGGCCGAGCGCTCAACAAATTAAAATGCATGGAGCCGATGGCTCAATCAGCAATTTAAAATGCATGGAGCCGATGCGCTCACGAAATTGTAAAATTAAAATGCAGGGAGCCGATGCGCTCAATGTAATTAAAATGCATGGAGCCGATGCGCTCAAAGAGTTGACAGAAATTAAAATGCATGGAGCCGATGCGCTCAACAGAAATTAAAATGCAAGGAGCCGATGCGCTCAAAGAAATTAGAATGCGAGGAGCCGTCGCTCAACGCAATTTAAAATGCATGGAGCCGTGCGCTCAAAGAATTGTGTAAATTAAAATGCATGGAGCCGATGCGCTCAGAAATTAAAATGCGGGAGCCGATGCGCTCAATGTAATTTAAAATGCATGGAGCCGATGCGCTCAACGTAAATTAAAATGCATGGAGCCGATGCGCTCACAGAATTGACAAAATTAAAATGCAGGGAGCCGATGCGCTCAACAGAAATTAAAATGCATGGAGCCGATGCGCTCAAAGAATTGACAGAAATTAAAATGCATGGAGTCGATGCGCTCAACAGAAATTAAAATGCAGGGAGCCGATGCGCTCAAAGAATTTAAATGCATGGGCAACTGTGCTCCCAAATTTAAAAGACAACGGGCTACTGTGCTCCCACAAATTTAAAAGATAATGGGCAACTGAGTCCCGAAATTTAAAAGACAACGGACAACTGTGCTCCCGTAAACTTAAAATGACAATGGAATAAGCATCATGATCCAAAAAGATCTTTTCTTCTTTTGTTTTCTTTTTTTCTCATTTTCTTTTCTTTGTTTTTCCTTTGTTTTTCTCTCTTTTTCCTTTTTTGTCTTTTTCTTTTTTCTTTCTTTTTTTTTTTTTCTTATTTTATTTAAAAGTCCTTTGAACCAATGACGACTTTTGGAAAGCTTTGACCAATCAAACCTTGTTCACATGCTTTGGTCGTTGGACCTGATAACTTCAATCATTCTTACTCATCCTTTCTTCCTTTTTTCTTCTTCTTTCTCTTTCTTTGTTTTCCACTTTCCACTCTCCTTTCAAGGAATGGGATGAACCATTGCTTGACTGACTCCTTGAGAGAAAATTTTGCCTCAGTGTTTAACTTTATCTCTCATCCAGTTGATTCCCCGCAACTGCTTGATAACTCAATCACTGTCTCTGTTGCTACTTCCTTCAACACAGCTTCTTCTTAATCCTTCAAAAATTTTGCCCCAGTATGGCCAACTAAATGCAAACAAAATTGCCCCTGTGTAGCTGATCAAACGCAATTCAAAAATTGCCCCAGTTTGGGTGCACCCTTCAAGGCGTTTCAGATCGACTTTCTCTGAGATTTTACCCATTTATTTGCCCTAACTTTTGCTTAGACCGACCTTTCGGGTTTTCAGACTAACGGGCTCTTTTTCATTTTTTTCTTTTTGCTCTAACTTTTGCTTAGGCCGCCCTTTCGGGTTTTCAACCTAACGAGCTTTTCCTCCTTCTTCTTCTCTTTTTCTTTTTTCTTTTCTTTTTTTTTTCGGGTGCCTCCTCTTCCATCAAATGGGACCCTCCAAGATCTCTTCAATCTGAATCGCTCATTAGGAGATTACCATTAAGTGGTCAAATCATAGTGTTGTACTCATGTTCACTTTACCTGAAGCATTACGTAACTGACACTCATGAACTCAAAAAGTACAACAGAAAAGAAGCGAACAACTTCAGTTGTTCTTGGAAGCTTGACTACGAAAAAGGGTATTATTTACAAAGGGTAAAGACACAAGAAGTAGAATAGCAAGCAAGAATTTTTTTTTTTTTACCCCAGTATGGACGTGATTGATCTTGACTCGACAACTGGACACCATAACCATTTTTTTCAGGTATATACAAAAATCTGCCCTCATGTAGGGTATCAAAGGAATTTGGCTCAGAGTATGTCATTTGTGAACAAAAATTGCCCCAGTGTGAGTCAAGAAGCCACACCAATTTGGGGCAAATTGAACCAAGAGAAATTTGCCCCAGTCTAGGACTGAATAGGGCAGAAACTCGCCTTAGTGACCTAAAAGATTTGTCCCGATGTAAGTCAAATTGAACTAAGGAGAAACATGCCCCAATATGGGACCAGCTCAGACAGAGTAGCAACTTGCCCAGGTGTAAGTCTCTCTTTTTTTTTCTTTTTTTATTTATTTTTTTTTGAATTTTTTTTAGAGCAATGAATTAGGTACTTAGATGAGCATAACATTTGTCTCAAAATTAAAGTTAGTGAAAATGACAACAATCCTTCATTGATCAGAATGGACTTTTTGAGGCTTGTAACATGGCCAAGGGTATGGGTTATGAAAGAAAAGATATAAGGCTCAAACAATTATTCAAGGGTTTGAATGGGACCAAGGATCCTTGTTCAAAGTTAAACTTTGTCAATTGCCTTTGTACTTTCAAGCACACTTTTCTCTTACTGCTCTTCACTTCTTCCTTTTTTTTTCACTTTCTTTCATTCGCCCTTGTCATGACTTATTTCTCATTCATTTTTTTTGGTTTTTTTGTTTTTCTTTTCTTTTCTTTTTCTTTTATGCTTCAAAATAGCCACCATGACAATCGACCTTTACTTTGTGTCATCTCCCAGTGTAGGAGTGATCCTTGTCCAGGGTTTATTGAAGAAACTTTCAAACTCAAAAAGGGATGTCGAGAGATAATGAAAAGATGAATTCTTATGAAGGATAGAGAAACATGGCCAATCCTCCTTTCAAATCTTGATTGCTCATTTTCAAAAATTTTAATTCAGAGACGAAAAGGATGATACACACCAAGTGATTATTTCCTTGCTCCATTTTTTACTTATTTTTTTATTATTTTTTTGTTTTTTTTTTTGGCAAAGGATACTTACACACGTGAACTTTATTGACATCTACCAAACTGGGAATTACCAAGAATTGGAGTCTGATGGGCCCCCAAATACGAGGAAGACACTTTGAAGAAGTAAAAGAGAAGTAAATATCAAGAAAGACACTGAAAATGAAAGGAAACCAGATATTCATGTGAATTTATTACATCAATGCTTCAAGAAAGTTAACATAAGTTCATCAACACTTGATTTTTTGGCAACCACTTCAATCAAATCCTCGGATCTCCCATTGTTCGAGGTTTCAAATTGCTTTGGAGGATGAGTGACTTCTTCAGAGATGATTATCTTGACTGGTGCGGGGAGTATTTCTCTCGATGAGGAATGTGCTTTGTATCATTTTCTTTTCCCAGAGTTATGCTCCTCACCATTTCCTCCAACTCCACATTGACCTCTTCAGAGGAACCTACATCTTGCCCAGCTTGTATTACCCTTGAAGCGAGTAATTCTTGGCTTCGCACCTTAAAATCCCAACAACCCTCAACACAACTTGATTCTTCATTCTCGCTTCTTCTCTTCTTTCATAGTTGCAAATGGTGTAGTGATATTACAACCTCGCTTTCTTCACCCCCTTCGACTACTTGACCATTGGTGCATGCAAGCTTCGTCCTTTCCTATAGGTGATCCTTCCATCTCCCATGCATTTACCTCATCAAGAATTGGGTTGCTGACAACACTAGGTAGAGCTATTTCTTGAATGTCGAACTTCCCATAAGCTATTAGCTTCCTTACTGCAATCTTAAAAGATTCACAATCTTCAATTGAGTGCCCTGGGATGTTCCTGTGATATTTGCAAGTCAAACTTGGGTTATACCATGTTGGGAATGGTGGCTCTAAAGGACGTACAGGATTTCCCGACATGAGGTGAGCATCAAATAGCCTTTAGAATAAGTCTGCATTTGACATGGGTAATCTTGGGAAAGAAGGTAGGTTTTGAGGATGGAAGCGACCTCGATTTCGGTAATTTGGTTGAGACTGTTGGAGGTTTGAGTAACTTTGTGGAGGTACAGGTGGATGTCGGATATGAGATGGGCGAGTTGGTACATGTGGTGATGGCATGGGGCCATTGTTGGTTTGGAATCGTGGAGTTGGGGTGCTATTTGTGGTCGGAACAAATTGGTGGGAGAGGTAATAAGGAAATGTAGGAGTAGGTGTTTGGTATGGAAAGTGAAGGTTAGGGTTATATGGTGGTTGCTCCCCCATGAATCCGACATTACCGTGGACCTCATTTCGAGTATCCTCTGAAAAATGACACCCTTCTCCGATAGGAAGCACTAGCGGCGCAGTGTTCGAGGTTCTTCTTCCCTCAACAGGAATCTCAGTGGTGATCCCAGGGTTTGTCCTTATGGAAGTGATAGTTGGCAGGTGCGGATGTGTCCCAGTCACTCCTGTACTTCCAGTAGCCCCAATCAAGTTGATAGTCTCCCTCATGGCCAACAACATTTCCTCCATTCTCCTCTGAGATTTTGCCATTTCAATAATCATCTCTTTCATCTCATCTACTTGCATACTCAGATTTCTTCCTTCATCCTCAGGGTTATCAGCAGCCATTCTAGTCCAAGATCTAGGCTTGTGAATGTGGATTTGATTGGTCTTTTCCTTCCTAGGCTCTCTCTGGTTCAAACCAAATTGATTTATTAAAACAAAATAACATTTAACAAAGAACGGATGAAATGCATGAGATGCATAGAATGAATGAGCTTTGAAAACTTTTTTTTTCATTTTTCTTCCCTCTCTCTCTTTTTTTTTTCTTTTTTTTTATGCTATGTCATGAAAATGCAAGATGATTTATTAAAACAAAATAGCATTTAACAAAGAATAGGATGAAATGCATGAGATGCACAAAATGAATGAACTTTGAAAACACATATTTTTTTATTTTTCTTCCCGTCTTTTTTTTTTTAAAGAAAAATGCAATGTCATGAAATGCAAGCAATGAATAACCTTTTTTTTTAATGCAAAAATGAACGATATGAGAAACAGATAAATAAAGAAGAAGAAGTACGCTCCCTTTTGTGCCCTAGTCAAGTGGAACCTAAGATTCGATAGTCACTATGTTCAATCTATCAGTGCAAGATTTTTCAGGACGGTCAAAACTTCTAAAAGTCATGGTTCCCAGATTGCCCTTATCTTGAAAGACAAGGTCCCAAATCATGAATTAATCACAAGTAGGGATAAACCCTCTCAATATGATTCATCCATGATAATGGTAACAATCTGAGTGGTGTCTCAACAAATGTCAAGTGAGCATAAAGCCCCTCAATAACAAAAGCCGAGACCCCTCATACTCCTCGGGTTCGCACAGACTCGGGTATAGAGCCCAAAAAGTGTGTGAGGTAAGTGATAGTGATGTGTGTGAGGGAGCATACAAATCTGTACAAAAATTTAAAAAGAAATTACCCCCAACCTGCAAAAACATATATACAGTAGCCAGGAAGCAATCATCTATCTCAGGGTTTCAGCAATTATATACAAAATATTTACAAGTATATCATGTCAAAACAAACACAGGAATAATGCTATCAGATATTTACACAAAAAAAAATTAAAGAAAATCTATTTACAAATAAAAAAGAAAACACAAACAAGGATAAAAAGGGATGAAATAAATAAATAGAGATTATCAATAATTTGCACAACTAACAACAACAGGCCTGACTCTCCAAATATCCCCAGTGGAGTCGCCATCTGTCGCGACCGAGATCGCGGCGGGAAAATAGCAACTCAAAAGGATTTTACAAAATGAAATGGAAAATGGAGTCGCCACCAATTTTATTTGAATTTGAAAAAATTGGAAAACCTCTCTTTGAAAATGGTCTTTGAAACCAGATTGGATTCGAGAGTCGGTTATGCTTAGGGAAGGGTGGAAACTTAATCCCACTGCACCCCTAACACACCCGTCCTAAGACGGTACCTTAGTTAATTGTGCAAATTATTAACAATCTTTGAAAATATTTATTTTACCACTTTTACAAAACATTGTAACTAAAAAAAGCGAAACCACAAAATTGTGAAAATTTAAATTTAGCTTGACAAAAATGAAATTCTGCTCCTACGTATCCCCTGGTGCAATGAGGAACTCAAAGTTACGTAGTTCTTTATAAAATAAGTGCGGGTTGGTTGATTTTATTTAAAAAAAGATTTTATTTGAAAGTGAATCTATTTTTTTTTTGCACAGGATTCAAGTTAGCACTAGGCTACTCAATAAACCCTTATGACCCAAAAGATAATGAAGATAGCATTCACTATTCAATCATCATCATTGGTCATTGCATGGATTAAAAGATTTTTTATTTTCTTTATTATTTTTTTATTTTTGCTATTTTTATCACTTTTAACTCCCAAAATCTAGCCCAACAAACTGATGATACATGAAATAAAAAAGAACAAGAAAACGTGAAAAGAAAACAAAGAAACAGATAACCCGAAATTAAAAGATGCAACAATAAGGACCTCGTTTACGACCAGATTAGCAGGAGAGGGTGGCTGGCTTCTTCGGTTCGACGGTCGAATGGAGGTAAGGATGGGATGGATTCGACGATCGGTTGGAAAGGGGTGATGGATTCGACGGTCGGTTGGGGGTAAGGATGGGATGGATTCGACGGTCGATTGGAAAGGGGTGATGGATTCGACGGTCGGTTGGGGGTAAGGATGGGATGGATTCGACGGTCGGTTGGGAAGGGGTGATGGATTCGACGGTCGGTTGCAATTGATGAAGATGGTGGAGGTCGCAATTTTTTTTTTTTTTTTGATCCGACGGTCGGATGGGATGGAGTTTGGTTGATGGTGTGAAGGTTTGGATGGGTTGTCGGTGAGGGGTAATATCCGGTGTGGTTCGACGGTCGAGTGAGGTGAAAGTAACGGTGTGGTTCGATGGTCGGTTTAGGGAATTGGATGGGTTGTCGGTGAGGGGTAGTAACTTGTTGTGGTTCGACGGTCGAGTGAGGTGAAGGTGGGCTTTGGAAGTTGGTTGAGGGTCACAATGGTGTTGTTCGACGGTCGGGTGAGGGAATGATGGTATTTTGTGAAGTGGGTTGAGGGTCCAATGGTGTTATTCGACGGTCGGTTGGTTGAAGATGGTGGTTACAAAGTGTGATGATGGAAAGCGTATGATGGTTGGGTTCATAGTTTAGGGGGATTCGACGGTCGGTGGGAGAGGATTTGGGGTTCGACGATCGGTTGGGAATGATTTGGGATTCGACGGTCGGTGTGATGGAAGTAGGTGATGTGGTGAGAGATGGAAGGCTGTTGGATGTGGATGTTGAAGGTGAGTTCTCTGGTGGTTTTGGGTAATGTGTTGCAGAAGGAGAGGAGTGCCAGTGTGTGTATGGTGCTCATGGCTTAAAAACAAGAATAGGAGAAGAAGATGGACAACATAACTAACCAGCCAGTATCCAAGCATGCATTTGAACATTACATTTTTATTCACAACAGTGCAAGGATAGTGATGAGAAAAGGGCTTACCTCTTCTGTGCTACCAATAACACACTCAACTCAAAAAAGAATCAAAAAAATCCCTTTCGTTCCCAAAGAACCTCCCCAAAGATTCTTGCTTTTTTTTTTTTTTCTGCTACCACCAGAGATCAACTCAACATCATCAATCTTCTTTCCTTGGTGAAGATGGGATGCTTTGGGGAAGATAAAAGAGGGTGGTCGTGAAGATGGAGATGGTTCACGTTTTTTTTTTCTGGAGGTGAAGATGAGATGAAGGATGATCAAGGTAGATGGGGAGTTCAAGGTTGAAGGGGCTCTGCTTATGGTTTTTGGGAGGTGGCCTGCCTGCGAGAAAAGAGAAGGAAAAGAAGAAGAAAAAAAATCTCTTTCTGTGTTTCGTCCCCCCTTGAAATGTGAGTGGGTGAGCGGTTTATGTGGAGAGAGGTCTGAAAAGAAATGGGATCAGAACGTGAGTGGGTGCTGCAGCAGAAATTACGCGAACAAGGTTGCGTGTGTGCAGTGAGTGGGTTAAGTGTGTGCAGGTGAGAGACGAGAAAAAAATCGAGAATGAGTGTGACCATTTTTTTGTTTTTTTTTTTTTTTTTTTTGTTTATTAAGTTTGGGCTTATGTGTTTGGGCTAAAAAAAAAATTCAATAATGTGAACTTGAATTTTTATTTTATTATTTTTTTATATTTTTTTACTTCTTTTTTTTTTTTTTACTTTTTTTTTTCTTCTTCTTCTTTTTTTTTTTAGCCCGGTCAAAATTGGGTGTTCACAACCAAGAAGCCATAAGGGAACATCAAGCAACTATGCAAAGATCTTTGGATGACATGAGGCATCAGTTCCCTCCACCTCTTCCGGAAAACTAGTCATAGGATCCTTAGACTTTGAATCTCTGTTTCTGGCCTTTTTGCTATATATGTTGAGTTTTGACTAAAAATGTAATTGATTGTTTTTGACTTAAAATTTAAATGCAATTGACTAGTTGTTTTGATGGATATATGTAGGGGTGGCAAATGGATGGATTAATTTGATTTTGGATTAGATCATAATAGATAGATCTAAAATAAATCATTAATCCATTTAAGATCTATTATAAAATATTTAATATTATCCAATTCATACATGATTCAATTTAATGGATGAATATTCAATCCATCCATTAATCTATTTTAATGGATTGGATGGATGAATATTCAACCCACTCATTTTAAAAACAATCTATCTCTAAAAATTTTTATTATCTCTCTAAAAATTTCTCTCTCTAAAAAATTTCTTTTTCTCTCTAAAAATTTTCATTCTTTCCTTAAAAAATGTTTCTCTCTCAAAATTTTTATTCTCTCTCTAAAAATATTTCTCTCTCTAAAAATTTTCTTTCTCTCTCTAAAAAAATTTATTTCTCTTTCTAAAAAAATTCATTGTAAAAGGGAACTTGAAAATGTTCAGTTGTTTGAACAAAAAAACAACATAAAATATATTGGATATCCATTGGAATAATTTTTAATTGGATATCTAATGCATGTTTTGGTTGGAATACTAACTATCCATCACTAAATTTAATCCATTAGATCTATTCTAATAAAATATATTATTTTAATTGAATAGACTGAACTTGTTTTATATGGATGGATTGGATGAATTATAAAAATTAATGGATTTTATTACCAACCCTAGATATATGTAATTGGTTGCTTCTTTTTGATGAATGAATGAGAATTCTTTTTAAATCTCTTGTATATAATGTTGAGTTGAACTATTTTTTATGTTATTCTAGTCTGCTGTGCATGAATATATCTTATTGGACTTAAATATAATTTACTTTAGGTCTATGTTTTCTCTTACCCCATCTTTTTTATCATGACAAAAGGAGGAGAAAAAAGCTTGAGTTCGTAGTTCATTTTTTAGAAAAGACAGGTATAAATTAAAACGAATTTTGGGATTCCAAAAGTGAGGGAGAGCTGCGCATCTCTAAAATAAATCACCTCTTATGAAAAGGAGGGAGAGTAAGTCTTTCTAATAACTTTGTGGATTCCAATTTATAAAACTAACTATTTTCTCAATGATTGTTTGTCATTATCAAAAAAAGGAAAAATGTAATTGGCTATTGGCCTTTGAATATTATTTTGATGATAACAAACATGAAGATGATGGCAAGATCAAGTCCAAGACTTTCAAGAATAGCTTTAGGACTTATATCTTTTTGTAAAGGTAAAAAAAAGGTTCACACTTAAGCTCTAAACTTGTTTTTCAAAGAACCCAAATAGCACAAATTATTTCTAGGCTTTAAAATGGTTTTAGGTTTCTTAAGAAATGACATTTAAGTGCCTAAGAGCTTGTTGGAACATTTGGAAACATTTGGAAAGTTTTAACAGCTGATTAAAGTGTTTTTCAAATAAGCTTATTTGAATAAAGGTTTTCCTAATTCGAATAAACAAAGTCAGAATGCCCAGAATTCCAATCCATAAGGCTTTATTCGAATAAGACAGAGTCTTATTTGAATAACAGCTTAAAACAAGTTACGCGTGTTTCTGTTTTAAAAGATTTATTTGAATAACACATTTGTTATTCGAATAAAAGTGTTTTAGAAGCCTTTTTCAGTTTGTGCTAAAAATGCATTTATTCGAATAACCAAAGGCTTATTCAAATAATATGCTTCAGAAAAGCTTTCATGCTGTGTTAAAAACGTGTTTATTCGAATAAGAATTTCCTTATTCAAATAATTGAGTTTCCAGAATCAGAAAATAAACAGCTAGTATGACAACATTTAATGCTCTAACCACCCTCCAACATATCTTTAATGCTTTGGGTTATAAATACAAGTTGTTAGGCATTGAAGTTTGATAGGAAATCAATATGAAATGTCTTTTTGAGCATTAATACGAGTTGTTACAGCCTTCATCTTTAAACTCATGCTTTTGAGCTTAAAGTGTGATCAATCCTTATACCCATTGAGCTTAAATTTGTAATACTTACTCTTTTGAGAGTTTATCCTTCTATCTTTCTTTGATTTCTTGTAAAGAGGTTGAGATATCCCTCTAGAGAAAAAGGTGAGGTATCCCTTGATAAAGAAGAGGGTGAGGTATCCCTCTAAAGTTGTAAAGGGTCAGGTATTCCTATTTTGAGGTTCAAGCACAAAGGGTAAGGCATCTCAAAGGTATGTTGAGTGCTCTCAGATGTAAATGTTTTCAAGCACTTGTTCAAACTTGAAGATTTAGTGAAAAATCTTAGATGGTTTACTTGAGGACTAGACGTAGGTCACAAGGGGTGACTGAATCAGGATAAGTTCTAGTGTTTGCTCTTCTTAACTCTATCTCTTTACTTTGATACTTTACTTTTATATGCTTGCTTGAATATTATTCATCTTGACTTGTTTATTTGTGAGTGAAGTGATCAATCTCATCTATCAATTTACTTCAATCAATCAATAGTTTCAACAAAAATTTATATTCAAGTGTTTTGTGAAAGATTTGCAAAAATATTTTATAAACTCAATTCACCCCCCTCTTAAGTTTGAAGCCACTTGGTAACAATCTTTATCCAAAATTTCACTTACCATCAAACTTACATACTACTTAAGTCATTCCTTATGAGTAAGGTTAATAAATGCTCAATATTGAATGATTAGATTATATTTTTAAAAAAATAAATCAATATAAAAGTTAATATATTTATTATACCAACAAAAAATAATTTTCTTAAAATTCAACCAAATGGAACATCAAAAATACATCACAATAAGTTTAATGTCTTTAGTGTTCATTAAGTCTTTATTTTATAAAAAGTTTTAAAGAGAAAATTATTTAAAATGTAAGTACGAAGACTAGTTTAAAAAGAAAAAATATATAAAAAAATTAAATTAAAAATAAATAAAAATTATAAGACCAAAATTTTAATTTAACTTATTTTTTATATATAAAAAAATCATGAAGCATTTATTGATTTCGATGTGTAAGAAGCAGTATTCATAAAGAGGAGTATATAAGATACAAAATCTGATGCATGTGCTTTTAAATAGAACAATTACAATGTTATTTCTAATTTGGTAAGTGCTTTCAAATTTAACGTGGTCTCTATGAAATCACAAATGCATATAGATACTAGATACATTACTCCTTTAGCACTTGACATATTAGTCCTTGGAAATAACTAATGACTCACATTCGTAATTGTTAAGGGACCAAGGTGGAGTTTCACCATTTTCAGATACTAATGTATCCAATGTTTATATTCTCATAAACAAATTTGAAGATTTGTTCTTATATTTAATATTGGGTGTCTCTTTAAACAGATAAGCAATGGCTACCTTTAAAATTTTGAAGCCAATGATGACGAAAAAATCGAAGGTATCTGGCTATATTGCATAAACTTACACACTCCTCACATATTCTCATGCAAGCTATTTGATAACACCATGGTCCCATGTAACTTTTTCTGATGAAGAATAAACTTGACTGAAAATTTCCATTTGTACCTCTGTTTTGCTTTGCCAAATTGTAGAGAGGAGCTCTTGAAGCTGCTCAAGATGCCCTCAAGAACGAAATTGCTGAGAAGCTTGATGTTAAGAAAATCTTCTCTGGTTCTTCAGTCATATTTTATATTGCAAACTTTGGTTGTGCATATGGACCAAATGCATTCCTCGCAGTGCAGTTCATTATTGAAGCTGTGCAACTCAAGCTTCAATCTGAAGGACTAAATTTTCTTGACATAGAATAGCAGGTTTTCTTCAATGATTTTGCATCCAATGATTTCAACACCCTGTTTGAATCTCTCCCACCCGGAAGGCCATACTTTGCAGCTGGAGTGCCTGGAAGCTTCCATGGAATTTTGTTACCTAATTGTTAGCCCAACTCAACCTTTTATAGTATACGAGTTATTCGAATTGACCAGTTAACCTGTATATTCTTTTTTAATTTTCATAATTAGAGTCTAAAACTATTAGTTTTTTTAATAATCTATTTGATTAACTTATATTTAAAAACTTAAATTAACTGTATTACATGATATGAAATTAATTATTATTACTTTTTATAGCATAATAGTAATAATAAAATTTGAATATATAATCTTATATATACTACTCAAGTCCTTTATCATTAACTCAATCTTAATGACTTAAATTAATTGTTATTTGAAATATGTTTATATTAAAATGACATTTTGAAAAATTTGAGAAAAAAACTTAATAATTCAATAGTTGATTTTGACAATTTTTAAACTTATTAGCCCTTAATATTGCATCGACTCAATATAGTCAAGCTTGAATTTTATTAACTCATCCCACATATTTTATCAATTATTCAACCCACCTAGTAAGGGTCGAACCATCTTGACATCTTTGGATGCTGTGCAGATAAAACAGGTTGGCCGTTGGCTCACTTGCTCTACATTTTTTTGATTAAATAAATGTAGCTTAAAAATAATTATTAAAATAGTATAAGTCGTGACTTTCAACTACGACTTACATCAGATTATTATTTTTTATTTTTTGTACTGAAGTCGTGGTTGGAAGCCACGATTTCTATGTCAATTTAAAAAAATGCAAAATACATAAAAGTCGTCACGACTTCAGTACAAAAAATTAAAACAAATTCAAATATAAGTCGTAGTTAAAAGTTAAGACTTACACTATTTTGATAATTATTTTTTAAATTATACATATTTAATAAATTTTATTTCTACTTATGCTTATTTGATAAATGATTCACATTTTTCTTTAACTCTTCATCTTGCTCTACCTTGATTTAGGATTCAGATAGTTTTTTATTGCCTTAAACTTTTTTGTGCCAAAAAAAGTGAGGAGTGCACTTAAAATATCCATGGTGTATCTGGTGCACCCATCGTTACTTTAGATGATCCAACGAAGTGAGAGTGAGATAGACAATGAGAATAGAGGCGTCGTCTATAGTGCATGCTCCATTCATGAAACTGTTTAGTAGATGTAACAACCTGTAACATGCATTAGTTTATAATATATTTGAGTGACACGTAGAATTTTCTTTCCACTCATTTTCGCTAGCCACAACTCTATCGGGTCGCACCACGACCCACCACCGCAAATCCTAGATTCGATCTCCACCATTCCAAACTCCACTATAACCTCCCATTTTCTTTGTTTTCATTTTGTTTTTTGTTGCAGAAACTTGAGGTCTCTTTTCTTTTTTCATTGGTTTTTTTTTTGGAAAATGACTTGTTGCTTAAAAGAAATCTATTAAACCGTGAGATGTAAGGCGAAGGGTTGATGGAGGTTGAAGTGGCTATTGGTTGGGGGGCGTAGTAGCAAGGTGGTAGTGCTGGGAGTGCTTGGGGTGGTTAGTTTTGGGGAGAGAGGGTGTCGTCACTGGTTGATGAGTTAGTGGAACTAGAGATAAGAGGGTGAAGAAATAAAGGAGGATGGGGGACATGTGGACAGGGTTGGTGGGATAAGGTGCGTGGAGGAATGAATAGGAAAGATGAGGAATAAAAAAAAAAAATTAATTTTTTTAAATAAAAAATTATTTTATATTTAATTTATAATTTAAATTTAATAATTATTTGTCAAATTAATATTTTTTATAAAATATATTTATTTATTTAATATAATTTTAAAAAATATTTAATTTAAAAATAAAAAATAATATATTTATATTTAATTATACATTTAATAAAAATAAATATGTCATTCTATATAATTTTATATTATATTATCTTATTTTTTTTATTCAACTTTCATTTTCTTCCTCTCCTTTTTCTCTTCATTCAAACAATAAAAGAAAAAATGTACTTTTCACTTTATTTTCTCTTCTCTTCTCTCGATTTTCTTTCCTTCTATTTTTTCTACACATCCAAACAAAGGGTAAGTGTAGGTTAAGGTTTACTGTGGGTTAGGACTGTGTTTCATGTCTGTGTCCCTAACCCGCATTTACCCATCCCCACAGGACCTCCCCATCCCCATCTCTCCCTTTCTCCTAATACGTCGGCGAAGCCACCTTCAAAGAGTGGAGGGCATGCGATCCGAATAAAGGTGATCCGCGTAAAGATTTAGTTTTTATTTTAAAGTTTGTCATAGTCATGCATTTTTGCTCAATAAATATCAGCAGGCACCTTCGGCACAAAATATTCCACAGATTCAAAACCCAACTACCCAGATTTGCAGAAAAATTACCATCAAAGGCCATTTCTTCAATAGACAAATGTGTAGGAAGGAAATGGTTGAATAAATACATAAAACAAATAACCTTAAACCCATACAGTCATCAGAACACACTTACCTGTAAAAGCTTCAACCCTGCGAGTTTTTTTTAGAATATTAATTTTATTTCATTCAACTATTTTTAGAAAATTAAGTTATTTTATAAAATAATTATTATATTTAGATAAAAAAAATTATATTTTAAAAAAAATTTATATAAAATTTAATGTAAAATAAAAATTTTTTAAAATTAATTTTTATAAATTAAAGATTAAAATTTATTATTTTAATTTATAAATTATTTTTTACACTTTTATATATAAATATTATTTTATCTTCAATTAAATAATTTTTTTAATTATTTTATATTTATTTTAATAATTTAATACATAAAAATAATTTTTTTATATCATCTAAATAAATTATATTAACTTAAAATTATTTTATAATTAATATATCTAAACATAAAAATAAATTAATTATAATTAATTATAATAATAATCAATTATCAATATAATTTATTTTTTTAACTTTTTTAAACACACTCCATTTCTTCTACTTTAATTGCAAAAACGTATAATTTATTTTCATACATATCATATCAGGATCGGGTGAAGATCACTTCTCCTCTTTTTTTATTTATTTTTAAATTTTGTCAAGTTAAAAAAAATTAATATTATTTATTATAAAAATTATAATTACTTTAATTGTGTTTACTTAACAAAATTTAAATAAAAAAAAAAGATAAATCATCCTCATCCATCACTGACCTACCATCATACTACTTGGTTCCAAGTTGTACAGGTTTCAAGTAACAAATTACAGCCGTTGATCAAAATGCACCTTGCATCTATGGTGGTGAGTGGACTGAGTATTCAAAAGTGTAGCACTGTGGACGCCGCCGAGATTATAAGGCCACTGCTATGAAGTAACATAGCTCAGCTTCGAAGTGCTCTGTTTCAGACTCCTAATTTGGTTTGCCTGAGTCTTACCCTTTCTTTTTCTAACACAGTTAATAAACGACATAGGTGAATTCTGTGTCTTGTGTGCTCTGTTAACATGCACGCCCACCACCCAATCCCCATTGCACACCAAAGCACAACTCGTCCACCACCAAACCCACCAACTCGCCGTTCCACCAACCTAACAAAACCACCTAGGTTGTCTCTTCAACCCTCAAACTCCACCCACCACCCAATCCCCATTGCACACCAAAACACAACCAACAAAGTCCCTTACTTGACCCTTTACGATGAGCCAATGAGTTCCACCACTTTTGCCCTCCTTCTTGAATCTTGTGACTCCCTCAGTTTGGGAAAACAGGTGCATGCTCACTCTATCAAAGCTGGGTTTCATGGGCACGAGTTTGTTGAAACCAAGTTGCTTCAGATGTATGGGAACAGCGGCTCTTTCGAGGATGCATGTTTGATGTTCGAGACAATGCCCCTTAGAAACTTGCACTCTTGGACTGCACTCCTGCGTGTTCATGTTGACATGGGGTTCCTTGAGGAAGCGTTTCTTGTTTTTGAAGAATTGCTATATGAAGAGGAGCGTGTGCAATTGGATTTTTTTGTGTTCCCTGTGGTGTTGAAGATTTGTTGTGGTCTTGGGGCATTAGAACTGGGTAGGCAACTGCATGGGATGCTCTTGAAACATGACTTTGTTACAAATGTTTACGTGGGCAATGCTTTGATAGATATGTACGGTAAATGTGGGAGCCTGGATGAGGCCAAGAAAGTTCTAGAAGGAATGCCCAAAAAGGATTGTGTCTCTTGGAATTCTATTATCACTGCATGTGCTGCCAATGGGATGGTATATGAGGCATTGGATCTCTTGCAAAATATGTCTACGGGTGATTTAGCACCCAATCTTGTTTCTTGGAGTGCAGTTATTGGAGGATTCTCACAAAATGGTTATGATGTTGAGGCGGTTGAACTACTCTCCAGGATGCTGGGAGTAGGGATGACACCAAATGCACGAACACTGGCAAGTGTTCTTCCTGCTTGTGCAAGGCTACAATGGCTTAGCCGCGGGAAAGAACTGCATGGCTACATCATTAGACATGAGTTCTTCTCTAATGCTTTTGTTGTGAATGGATTAGTGGACATGTATAGAAGGTGCGGTGATATGAAAAGTGCCTTCAAAATATTTTCCAAGTTTTCAAGGAAATGTGCAGCATCTTTCAATACAATGATAGCTGGGTATTGGGAAAATGGCAACATCTTTAGGGCCAAGGAGTTGTTTGATCAGATGGAGCGAGAAGGTGTAGAGCGGGACAGAATATCATGGAATTCAATGATATCAGGGTATGTGGACAATTTTCAGCTTGATGAAGCCTGGAGCTTGTTTCAAGATTTACTGAAGAAAGGAATTCCACCTGATTCTTTCACTCTTGGAAGTGTCGTTACAGGCTGTGCTGATATGGCTTCTGTTCAACAAGGGAAAGAAATTCATTCCCATGCCATTGTCAAAGGTCTGCAGTCCAACAGTTTTGTGGGTGGAGCTTTGGTAGAAATGTACTGTAAATGCCAGGACATAGTGGCTGCTCAAATGGCATTTGATGAAGTAAGAGAAAGAGATGTAGCAACTTGGAATGCTTTGATATCTGGCTATGCCCGCTCCAATCAAACTGAAAAGATTGGAGAACTTCTCCAAAAAATGACAGGGGACGGTTTTGAGCCAAATGTGTATACATGGAATGGTATTATAGCTGGCTATGTGGAAAATAAACATTACGATTCAGCAATGCAATTATTCATTGAAATGCAGACTTCAAATTTGAGGCCTGACATATACACAGTTGGAATAATTATAGCAGCATGCTCCAAGTTGGCCACAATTCAACGAGGAAAGCAGGTCCATGCATATTCCATAAGAGCTGGGTATGACTCAGATGTTCATATTGGAGCTGCCCTAGTGGACATGTATGCAAAATGTGGGGGTATTAAGTACTGCTATCTAGTTTATAACAGGATATCAAATCCTAATTTGGTGTCCCACAATGCTATGCTTACTGCATATGCCATGCACGGACATGGGGAAAAAGGAATTGCTCTTTTTTGCAGAATGTTGGCTGGCAAAGTTAGACCAGATCATGTGACTTTCCTTTCAGTTCTTTCTTCATGTGTTCATGCTGGATCAGTTGAGATTGGTCATGAATGCTTTTGTTTGATGGAAACTTACAATGTGACACCCACATTGAAGCATTATACATGTATGGTTGACCTCTTGAGTCGTGCAGGCAAGCTCAACGAAGCATATCAACTTATTAAGAACATGCCAATGGAAGCTGATTCAGTGACATGGAGTGCTCTGCTTGGAGGTTGTTTTATTAGTAGTGAAGTTGCCTTGGGAGAAATTGCAGCTAAAAAGCTCATAGAATTGGAGCCTTATAACACTGGAAACTATGTTATGTTAGCAAACTTATATGCTTCTGCAGGGAGGTGGCATGATCTCGCTCAAACTAGACAATTGATGAAAGATATGGAACTGCAGAAGAGTCCAGGATGCAGTTGGATAGAAGATAGAGATGGGATTCATGTGTTTCTTGCTAGTGATAAAACTCACAAAAGAGCAGGTGAGATATGTTATACTCTGGATAATTTGACTAATTTTATTAGAACAAAGCATACGAGTCGTTTTTAACATGAGAAAATAGTTGTTCTATATTGGTCAGTAGACTCATTAAAGAATATGCTGTACATATTTCAGAAGATTATTTTTATTCCTTAACTAGAGAAGACAACGTTGACCTATCCATCATTTGAAACGTCACTGCTAGGGTATTACTCAGGAACGATATACGTAGATAAATGAAGCCTCTGCTTGTATATTTTGCTCTGGCAAGACGGTTTATACCGAGTACATCAACAAACATACCATGTTCTGATCCACTGATTCGAGTATCCCGCATACTTGGAATTATATTTTTTGGATTTTTTTATCAATATATTTTTTGGATTTATGAAAATATATTTCACGCATTCAACTTTAGGAAAAGTAGTACCCTTTTATATAAAGATAATAACATCACATTTATAACAATCGTTATGTAGAACAAATAAAAAAAATCATTATATAGAAATTCCATATAAAAAGAGTTAAAATCTTACAAACTTCCAAACTTTAAGAATGGGTAGTTCACTTTTTCAGCTACTATTATAGTCTAGGAAATATTTGTACCTGTCATTGGATGAGAATAGGCTAGGTGGCCCATCAAGAGTTTGCAACTTAGCTTATTTTTTTACCTACATAAATTTGGCTTATTTAGTAAATAGATCAGACTTAGGCTTTTTAAAATACCTATTTAACTATGTAGATTATGACTTGAACTTTTAAAAAAGTTTGTTTGGCCTATCAGGTCTGTCTATTTCTTTAATATCATATACTTTTTCATTGAAATACTTTAGGGATCCGAGCTAGCTTAAGTTGGGATCTGAGATCCTCTAACTTAGCTTTTGACTTGGTGTTTTAGAGATCCAACGTCCCTTTAGCGGCTCCGTGCATTCTTGGCATGCAAAAGATAGAGAAGAATTGAGCGAGTGATTGTCCTGAATATACCTCATTCTCATTAATTCGTTCTTTTCTTTATATATTGCTTTTCACAAAATTAAGAAATCTAGAGCACATTCGGCGATAATATCTCTTCATGTTGGAAGCGTGCCAGGATCTTTGTAGTTCCCTTTTGGCAGGGACAGTGATCTTGTATACTCCCTTCTTTAACACTTCTGTGATCCGGTAAGGGCCTTCCTAGTTGGGGGCCAACTTTCCATCTCTCGCATTTTGCCCACTGATTATCGTCTTCCTTAATACGAGGTCTCCCACTTTGAATCTTCTTGAGGAGACTAGCTTATTGTATCTTTGAACGGTTTGAAGTTTGAAAGTGACTTCTCTAATATAGGCCATATTGCATTGCTCTTAGGTGAGGTCGAGCTCCTCCTACAGTAGTCTGTCATTCTGCTCTTGCGAGAAGTGTTTTTGTCTTTAACTCGGTTCCCCAATCTTTATTGGGATCATTGCTTTACAGCCATATCTAAGCTTGAAAGGAGTTCCCCCCATAGCTGAATGGTAAGTTGTCCGATAAGCCTATAGCACATGCCCCAATTATTTTTCCCATTCTCCTTTAGCGTCTTGGAGTCGCCTCTTCAGACCTCGAAGGATTACCCTGTTGGCAGCCTCGGCTTGTCCGTCAGCCTGAGGGTGTTCCACCTAGGGGTGCACACGGGTCGGGTCGGGTCGGGTTTATGGGAGAAAAAAATCCAAACCAACCATGTGAGTTCGGGTCGGGTCGGGTTGAGTCGAGAGAAAAAAAATTGAGTAACCTGAACCGAACCAACCCGATTAGAATCTGGTTGGTTCGGGTTAGATAATCGGGTTGGTTAGGTTGGTCGGGTCACTGGATCGGGTTGTAAGAAAAAAAAAAAAAAAACTTAAATATAGGCAAAACGACGTCGTTTTATTGGGTCGTCGGGTCGGGTTGTCGGGTTAGTTCATCAAATCCGTTACCCAAATCGATATTCAACGGGCCCACAAAATTTTACCCGACCCGACCCGACCCGATTACTCGAACCAACCCGGATATATGTGGTCGGGTCGGTCGGGTCGGTCGAGTTGACGGGTTCGTGGGTCGGGTTGTGCACCCCTAGTTCCACCGAGGTGAAGTGTTATTTGATGTGAATATTGGAGCATGCCTCTTTGAACTTTTTGTCTATGAATTGGGTTTCGTTGTCCATGACTATGGACTTTGGAATCCTAAATCGGCAAATAATGTTCCTTTTCAGAAATTTCTTGACCTTCTCAGCCATGATGGTGGCCAGGGGTTTTGTTTCGATCCACATTGTGAAATAATCCACTACTACAATCAGATATTTCAATTGTTCTAGTGCTTGGGGGAAAGGTCCTAAGAGGTCCAAACCCCATTTGCAGAAAGGCCAGGGGACTGATATGGTGGAAAGCTCCTTTGGTGGGGTAGTTTGGATATCGAAGAACCCTTGACACTTATCACAATTTTGCTGATAGGTCATTGCGTCTACTGACATAGTACGCAAAAATATTGTGCTCTCAAGGCTTTCTTTGCAAAGGCTCTTCCAACTAAGTGTTGACCGCAATATCCCTCATTGATTTCTAATAAGACATATTGGGCTTCTCTAGGGTGAGGCACTTTAGCAAAGGGATCAAAAAGCCTCGGCGGTAGAGCTTGTCATCCATTAGAACATGTCATACCGATGTCTGGACTACTTTCTTGGCTTCCTTAGGGTCTTAAGGGAGCGTGTTATCTCAGAAATAGCTGATAACTAGCATCATCCAATTGTTCTCCTCGTCAGCTAGCATCATGGTTTCAGGCTTCGCTATACTTGGCGTGGATAGGATTTCCTGAATGACAAACCTATTATCCTTGGGGCTCTTAGTATTGGCTAGTTTGGATAAGACGTCCATCTTGGAGTTCTGTTCTTGGGGAATATATCTATCTACACCTAAAAGAACCCTTTCATAAGCTGCTTTACTTTGATCAAATACTTTTGCTGTTGCGAGTCTTTGACTTGATACTCCCCCAAAACTTGGGAAATTACCAAGTGTGAATCACTGCAGAGTCTGACCTTGGATGCTTCGTGTGATGCCCCATCCCTTGTATAATCCACTTTACGCCCGAATAGGTGAAACAGATAAAATAAAGTTCATCACATGTTTCTTTTCTAAATCCTTTTACTAGTTTGGTTAAGTTCCTTACTTATTTTAACCATTTTTTATTTTAGCTTTATTTGTTCCTCTTTTAAACAGTTTGTCACCATTGATTATCCTTTAACTTAATTCTATTCTTAACTCAAGTTGTTTAGCTCTCAAATTGAGCTAAGCTGAAAGCCTTTAATCAGCATGCAATGGAAATAAGTCTTAGAGACTACATGGAAGAACTCTAACTCTATCATTCATATTCAACTAAATACATCCATTAGAATCATACATATAACAAGATACCAACCCTCTGGTCTTTATACTAAGTGTTATTCACTGTCAGGTACAAACATACAAAACCAAGGTAATAAAGTGGGCATCAGTACCCACATATACAGTCATCTAGTAGGTAATGAGTCGGTCAGACAAAAGGTAATGCAAACCTAGAATATAGTCAGACATCTCATCCAGATACAATAACATATGCTCATATACACATATATAACAAAATAGGATCTAAGATGTCTACTACTATCCTATTCCTCCATTATCTGGCCCTACATCACAAATCTTCCAGGTCTGTCTCCAAGTGCGCTCGATGTGTACATTATATGCACATGAATCAACTTGAGGAACGAGTTGGTGTTAGTCTCCAGTTAATACACCTACTCTCCCTCTACGAACTCAAAGTATATGCTAAAGAGAGGCATTCTCAAATTCTGGAAATATCATGGAAACATAAAAGAGTGAGAATTTTAGGAATTCTCATATTACTAACATATAATCTTAGGCACATACTCTAACCTAATTAAGATACTTGACAATCAAGTAACACATTATTCATAACTCTTTATCATACATTAAAGCATTGTCTTATGTCATATAACTTCCCTACAAGGATACGACCTCATGGATTAATTTGATACTGACTTGTGGTGGTCTTGGGGTCCACAACCACCATGGATCACCATGGCTAGCCATCCACGGTGATAGCCTCCCCACGAGCTCCACCAACATCAAAACTCCAAATTTTAGAACTCCTCACATGGTGGTTCTTTTGGTGACCCTTGGTGACCACCACCACCACTTCATGGCCAAGAATTGGCCACCCTTAGGTGGCAGTTTCAGCTCCTCCAAAGCAGCAAATTCAGCCACCATACCCCATAACCTTCCATAGCCAATATGATTTGGTGGCCATCGTGGCCACCACCACCATAAACCCAACATCATAGTGGGAGTTTTCACCTTATCTCACTACAAAATCACCAAATATCTCCTTCCCTTCCCTTTTAAGCCATCATCATGGTCCATAGACCACCATAACAGCCAGCGGCCACCACCTAGGCCACGGCCAAGGATGAGCTTTCATGGCCATTTATAGTTTCCATGGACTCCAAAAGATTCTCAAACCATCTATCCTCATCTAATCAACAACCACCAATAAGAATTGAGGAAGAAAATGGAGGAAAATGACCAAGAACCCCTACTTGGTCTCCGGGTAGCTCACGGCTTAGGGTGGAGGCTGAATCTGATGGTGTAACTTGGTTCAAGTGTTGGTGAAATCAACACAAATTCGTCTCTGGTAGCTAGACGAACATGCAGCATCTATGGCTCCTTGCTCCTCCCTTTCTCTCACTAAGTTTGCTCTCCTTCTCTCTTTAAGGGTCGGAAGATGGTGGAAATGAAAGGAATGAGGGAGAAGGTGAGTTGTTTTGTCTTTTAAGCCAATACTATCGCCTTAGGTGGTTTAATGAGTGATTGGCTGCATGTTTTCCTCACATAGAAGCCATGCCAAGATGCCTCGATAGCTTAGTCCCTAAGTTATCGAAGTAGGGCTCATTTGAGAGCCTTTTGGGTTGTGCCTGGTTCAGAAATTGGTCCTAGGTAGAGTGTAACTACCCCAAGGTTCATAATTTAAAACTCATTAGCTTCCTAGGTCGCATTAGGGACCCGTAACAGTCCTATACAAAGCCTATGACCTCTATGCACTAACCCTAACTATTAAGATTTGCACTGACAAGTCTTAAAACTCATTATTTCATGTGATTTTATTAATTTATTTTTAAGACACTCATTATGAATCTAAAACCCCAAAACCAATAGGATCACATCTTAGTGTCTTTACTTATGATACAAGAATTTCTATTAGTTCACTTATAATCATTACTTAATTATATTAATATAATTATATCTAATTTAACCTCTAATTAATGTAATTATATTTCTAAGCTCATATTTAATATCATAAAATATTAAAATTACTTAAGTTAATTATTTCCTTAATTAGTTAGTTAAATTGCTAATTAATATTTAACTAACTAAATTTATATTTAATTAAAATCTATAATATTCATAAAAATCTAATTTATGCCTTAATAATTACAAATAATTCTATTTATAATTATTTTAGCCAAAATCTATTTATTCATAATTATCTCATATTTTAAATAATTATTCTAATTATTCCTATGAAATAACTTGCTCGCTAAGTTATTTGCCTACAAGCACACATAACACAAATAAGCATGCAGAAACACAACAACAACTGCCAAGTAGCTCATATAAGCAAGCTGGAAGGGAGGATGTTACACTCCGAGATCTTTTTCCTTAAGGAGTCCAGCTATCATGGCCTCATGTTCATCTTGATTGTTTGAGGTAGGGAACTCAAACTTCAAGAACTATTAAACTGTGACTCCATTTGCGTTCTCCAACATGATTCTTACTCTGCTTCCCTTCGGGTTCAATACTCCATCGACCTAAATTATCCATTCTTCAACTTAGTCTGAGATTGGGTTGTGGGTGAATTCTGCCATGAAATTAGATAAAGCTTGTGCCTTAATCGCTTGGCGAGGCTTGTACCCCATTTTGAACTCGGATAACTCCACGGACTATGTTATCATCCTTTGGGTAAGCTTGAGCATATGCATCACTTGTCTAATAGGCTAGTTCGTCCTCACCACCACAGGGTGACATTGGAAATAATGCCTTAACCTTCTGGAAAAAAAAAGCAATGCAAAGGCCAACTTCTTTATTCTCTAATACTGAAGCTCGGGTCCCTGTAGCACTTTGCTAACAAATTAGACAGGCTTCCATCCGTCCTCCGTTTCCCTTATAAGGACCAAGCTCACGGCTTTTTCCCCAATTGAAATATAGAGGTAAATCTTCTCTTCTTCTTCTTCTTCTGGTCCGGTCAAAATAGGAGTGTGGAACAAGTTTCAAACCGTAGAAAGCCTCTTTGCACTTTGAGGCCCTCTGTGCTGACTTGGAGATGAATCTCGTGAGTACCGCTATTTGAGCTATGAGTTGTTGGGTCTCCTTGATGGAGCTAGGGCTCTGTATGTCTATAACAGCTTGCCACTTGTGTCCGGTTTGGCTTCAATTCCTCTGTGGGTCAGCGTGAATCCTAGAAATTTTTCAGCTTGGACCCCAAATGCACACTTCTCCAGATTTAGCCTCATGTTATATTTCCACAACTGTGTGAATACTTCTGCGAGGTTGGAAACATAGTATCCTATGGCCAGGGTCGTCACTATCATATCATCTATATACACTTCTAGCACATTCCCAATTTGGTCTTCAAAGACCTTATTCATCATTTTTTGATAGGTAGCTCTCGCGTTCTTTAGCCCAAACGGCATCACCCTATAGCAATAGCTTGTTCTCTCTGTTATGAAGGCTGTTTTTTTCTCATCTTTTGGATGCATTTGGATTTGGCTGTATCCCAAATATACATCCATAAAAAATAAGTACTTATGGACGGATGAGCCATCCACCAACTTGTCAATGTTTATCAATGGATAAGCCTTTATGGAAGGCTTTGTTAAGGTCTGTGTAGTCTACACGCATGGCTACTTCCTCGAAGACTTCTTAACCAACACCACATTGGAGAGCCAAGTGATGTAGGCTACCTCCCTTATAAAACCTGCGCTTAAGAGCTCCTTGATCTGTTCTTCGATTTCCTTTTGGCGTTCTAGCCCCACTTTTCTCTTCCTCTACCACACCAGTTTAGCATTTGGAGAGACTGATAACTACTGGCAGATGAAGTCGAGGTCTAGGCAAGCATATCCGTTACGATCCAGGTGAAGAGGTCTTTATTTTCCTACAAGAAAAGCTTCATTTCTTCTTTTTCTTCTTTAGAGAGGCCGCCCCCAATCTTGGTGACTTGATTAGGACCAGTTCGAGTTAAACCTCTATCAATTGGCCATTAATTTGTAGACTTTTCTCCTTCATTTTAGCACGAACGTCTAACTCCACCATTATCACGGAAGCTGGGTCTTTTTGCAAGGTGGTTTTTCCCATTGTCCATCGTGGGGTTCAACTGAGATCTCCAAACTGGCATTATAGCAACTCTGTGTTGCTGCCTAGTCTGCCTTTACTGTTAACACTTCACCTTTGTCTGAGATGAACTTCATGGGTAAGTGATGCATTGAGACAATAGATCCAAAAGCATTTAAGGACAACCTTCCTAAGATCACGTACGCTGAGGGGTAGTCGACTACCAAAATTTTTACCTTCACTCTTTGCTCTAAGACCTTCTGATTCTTTTCCTCAAAGCTTGTCCCTAGAGTTTGTTACAATTCCACATATCATTTTGGTCTCACCTTCCCCCCCTGAAAACCCTATTAGGCCCATATCAAAAGGCTTTAGGTCAGAGAACGGGAGTCAAGGTTACAAAAACAACTTATGAAAAGGATATCTATCAAGCTCCTTTGATCCACGAAGATCCGCTTAACCCACACATTGGCCATAATCCTTGAAATAACCAAAAGATCATCATGATTGGGGATCACTCCTTCAGCATCTTCATCCATGAAACTGGTGGCCAGGGTGCTCCATGACCCATTCCCCTTCTTGAACGTTGGCCGAGATTAAATACCTAACACTTGCCTCAAGTGTTCACTTTGACTACCCTCCTCAAGCAAAGCCTCTCAAGATGGTGTTTATCATCCTCGTGATCTCACTATCTTGCTTGTGCTCTCTTTGAGTGGAGCGTTCGTTTTGATATTAGGCTCGTTCTTGTGAAGGCGAGAGGTCCTTGAGTGGGGGGGTTTGACATCGCGGACTATAACCTCTCTTCCTTCCTTCTCTTCCTTCATACCTTAAGGGTTGTTGACTCTGGATCTTTGAACGTAGCTGTGCAACTTGCCCCTCTGCATCAATCTTTCTATTGCATCTCACAGGCTAACATATTCCTCTGTGATGTGGCCGTAGCTGAGATGGTGGTTACATCACTTGGACTTGTCTACCCATCCTTGAGATCTAAGGGTCTGTGGTTTGGGGATTTTAGAGAGCTGCGTATGATACACGTCCTTAAGGATTTTGCTTTAAGAAACCTTGAGGGGGTGTAGTCATCGAATTTTCCCTGAGGTGGCCCCCCTTGGGTTGTTCTTAGGGCCTCTTGACTCGAGTTTTTTGTCCTTCTTCTGAGATGGTTCTGCCTCTCTGTAAACTTCATTCTTCACTTTTAGAACCTCCTCTATGTTTATATATTTCTTAGAACGGCTCTTCAATTCATCTAGGTTCTGAGGTGTCTTCTTGGCCAGTGACTTCGTGAAGTCTCGAGGTTGGAGACCTCAAATGATCGCATACATAGTCACGTGCTAGTTTAGGTCTCGAACCCTGAGTAAGGCCTTGTTGAACCACATCATAAAGTCCCTTAGTGGTTCATCATTTTAATTGAGAAGGTTAGACACAATCATGGGCTATACCTTACTAGTGGTGAAGTTTGTCATGAAGCTTGTTGACAGCTCGTCAAAGTCATTAATAGACTTGGAAGGTAGGGAGGAGAACCATTTAAGGGTGGCTTTCTTCAAGGTTGAGGGGAAAGCTCAATACATGATGGGATCGGATGCCCCCACAAGCAGCATAAACAACATGAAGGCATCCAAGTGCTATCTAGGGTCCGTAGACTTATCATATACCTCTATGGTAGAAGGTTTGAAACCCTTCGGCAACACAACTCCCATGATGAAGTTGAAGAACGAATGGCTGAAAAGATATTAGCCCCCTGACTATTGGGAGAAAGCCGAGGCCGCAGAGGGCCCGTGTCCTCTTTGTGGTCTGCAATTTGCCACATGTTATTGATCAACTTGTGCTCCACGATCCACGCAAGCCTCCATATTATTTTCTGCTACCCATTCTCACGTCATCACTCATAAGAGGTCAACTATTTGTTCTTGCTGTTTTGTAATCATATCATAGAGTTCCTAGTTGCTAAGAGGTGGGTGAGTCAAAGTCTTAGCTCCTGGAGTTAGGCGAGCTGGGGATAGAACTGGTCAAGCTTCTTGGGTGGCAGGTTGCATTTTTTCCACCGTAGAACGATGCTAGTGGTAGTTGATTACCCATCGTGAGCTTGACTTGTTGTCACAGAGACTTCCACACCATCTTGCTAATGTTCTAGGTTTGTGGCTGTCTTTTTACGTGTGTTTTCCATGAGAGAATGGTTGGAATAGCAGTTTATATGATTTTAGATAAATGACGCCAATGTTTTGTCTTGGACCTTTGAGGTGTTGCAACCTCTTTAAACAAAACGTTCTCCACTCTAGTAGCTCCTTTGAGTGTTGGTGCAGAGGGTCAGGTAGCTGCAAAGACACTCAATGCTCAAGTAAGCTAGGGCTCCAAGAGTAGAAAATGGGAGAAAAGATCTTTACCACGAAGCTACAATGCCCTATTTATAGAGGAGTGAGTGTCGTGGGTACCAAGTTGAGGAGAGGGGTAGAAAGGTCATTCCAATGGAAGGAGGAAGCTTCTTGGCACATTCCTTCCTTAGAGTTGACTTTTATATGTCCCTTGGTAGGGGACATTCCTTTTGTCCATTATGTATGGTCATTGTCTCATTATTCTTGGGCTTGACCTATTTAGGCCCAAATCTAAGTATGAAACAAGTATATTTCCCACCACAGAGCTACACTGGAAGCACTAATTGTGAACCGCGGAGATGGAATGGTTGCTGAGCTCTTTGATTGCTATGCTAAGAAAGTTGTGGAATTTCCCAGATATAATGGATATGTAAAGGCTAAACATAGTTATACTCTTTGTCGTTCTCAAGCTTAAGTGTATGCATAGATGGATATTCATAAAGCCTCGGTATAGTGAGAAAAAAAACCAATCTCATTATTTTCTGGTTTTGCTTTAGCAATAATCTTGGTATTTGTTAGGTGTTGGTTTTGAACTCTGCCAATTAGTTCAGTAACTAGTAGGTTTATGAGTTTTGAACAATGAGTATTTCGTTAAGTTTGTTGTGTAATTGATTCTAATATTCAATTTTGGATTAATTGATTCTCCAACACTTAAATCCATATATCTATGTCTATATATATTTGTAAAGTTGTCTTAAAATTTGAAAAGCAATTAATGATATTATTAATTGGACCTAGCAGGATCCTTTGGGCCCGGATCCGGTACTTAACATCTCGGGTCAACCTAAGACTCCTACCCGCAACCCAGCTTTAGCATGGTTTCTCCCCGCTCCCCTGAAGGGTGCACGCCACACAAATTTCATAGGATTTGCCAGGAATGTGGCATCACGTGATAGGAGACAAAACTAATAATAGAATTGTCACCCCAATCCAAAGAAAAGGGGTACAAAACACAACCCCCTCCCCTAAATACAAACGTCACCCTCATTCCTATAAATAACAATTATTAGTTATTCTTTCTTTTTTATGTTCTTTCTGTTTACTTTACACACCTAGATATCTTTTGATTTGGGCGTCAAAGTACTCTTGTAAGTACCCCCACTGCCGTCATTGCCTGACCTTCAAAGCATTGTGGCGCACCTAGGTCTTTTTGGAATAGCCCACTATATTAGAGGATGAAACATTAATTAGTATTAACTATTAATTATTATCAAATATAAAGTTATCTTGGGAAGAATATTACTTTGAGAAGCAATTAATGACACTATATATTAAATATTAATTATTAAATACTAACAGGTTACATCTCAAGTGGTAAGTAAGGTTGAGTTAAGTGATTAAGGGGTCTCTAAGTAATGTTAGGGGTCGGAGTCTGTAGAATTTCTTCTATGCAGGTTGTGGCTCTTGCAAATCAGAAGCTATTTGGTCTTAATCCCGTGAGTGTTCATTTGACTCTGCTCTTTTGCTTTTTGTATAATAACATGTCATTTTTTGGCTGCTTCTGCATTATGGTTCCTCCGTTCTAACATATGTTCTGTTATTCTTGTCTTTGCTAGAATTATTTAGTTGCATCAAGCACAGTTACTTTCATATAATTACTTGAGTGGCAATGAAGGTCGGTTGATTTCAGAATTGAGAGAAGTAACTGGGGCTGATGTACAAATATTGCATGGAGAGCCAGTTCCAAGTGGTGCGTCAGATAATGATGTGGTATTACAGGTA
The DNA here is from genome assembly GCA_029884595.1 of Ormosia semicastrata. Classification (NCBI taxonomy): domain Eukaryota; kingdom Viridiplantae; phylum Streptophyta; class Magnoliopsida; order Fabales; family Fabaceae; genus Ormosia; species Ormosia semicastrata. The sequence continues at coordinate 27,425,208 of JAQQTO010000053.1, read as the reverse complement.
CAGTTACTTTTATATAATTAAAGTTAAGTTTGTTTTTGAAAGGATCTTAAGGGTTTAAATTTATTACCTAACACAATGAGCTTCTGTGTATACTTGGCTAATCTTTTCCTATGCATGCATATACACATCGACATGCTGAAGGATATTTTTCTCTTTGCTATGTTTGGTTTCATCTTCATTGTTAGTAAAATAATCTTATTATTTGCTCTTAGTATTGAATATTGATGATTTGCTTTTGAACCAGCCTTTTGAAAACAAATGGAATCGACTTTCATCCAATCCCCAGAGTGGCGCTTCACGTCAATCTGATAACAATTCCCAACCAGTGAATCATATGCAATGCCATTCTTTTCTGCTAAAGTGTATGTTCCTCTTCATATTTGCCAAGTGTATGGAGGATAACCTATCATGTCTTGTATTTTCCACTTCCTATCTAATAATATTTCTTTTTCTATAAAAAATAGTCTCACTATATTGGTTTTGCATCCATGTTGCCTATCAATGTTTGTGGCTCTCACTTTTTTTAACTTTTGTGCTTTGCATTGGGTTTACTTCCTTAAGAGTTAAGTGATATACTTTACTAAATCTTGGTTGATGTAATTGAAGGTGCACAGATCCTGAGGTCTGCAAGCGGCAGATTGCAGAAGATTTTGAGCGAGAGAAACCACTTTGGATACTTACATGCTACAGTCACTGTGAAGGGTATATATACCTCTTCTTAGACATAATGGTTTGAAAATCTTAATCAAACTTGTTAATGTAAATAATATGTTGTTTAATCATAGAGAAAGGCATTGCCTAGTAGTCTAGTATCTAATGCAGACCGCAGACCATGTAGAGAAAGATACAAACTTAACAGATATAAAAGTAACTAGTACCTAATGCATTTAAAGTTTTCTAATGCGGAAAATAGTTTACAAATATACTTGGCTAGAAGCTTTGCTTAACTTATGCAAATATATTTCAATAAAATACTTAAAATAGGAAATATCTATTACGTGCAACAAAAAAAAGTCCTCATCAATTAGTTCCTTTCAGAAACACTTCTGTGTATTGCGTGTATACTCAATTCGCAGTATCTTTCCAATCCTTGTTCTATCTGCTTAGTGATTGGCGTAGAGTGACGCTTCTGTGTACCAGCATATAGGTTAGGCCTTAACTGATAACAAATATCTTATTTTGTCACACTGGGTTAACTACTGAGGCATTCAGGAACTCAAAATAGACTCTGTTTCTTGTTATGGCGCCAACAATCTTTTGTTACTGTCTCCTAGTCAAGTTTGTACTTAGAGATAGATATTTCATGCAGATCAATGGTCCATAATTTTTGTAAACAGAGTTTGCCATAATTTTTGTTTTATGAAAAAATCAGTTCTGAACTAGTTTTTGAACCAATTTTTTGAACTAGTTTTTAAACCAGTTTTATGAATTGGTTTCATAGAAAAATCAGTTTTTTGAACTGGTTTCATGAAAAAACTAGTTTTGAACTGGTTTTTGAACTGATTCAGAAACCAAAATCGGTTTTAAATTAGTTCTAAATCCAAACCGTTTATGAACCGGTTCTAAACCGATTTTAAACCAGTTCTAAATTCAAATCGTTTTTGAACTGGTTTCAAATCCAAATCGGTTCTGAACCGGTTCAAAATTGGTTTACCGAACTAAAATCGGTTTGGCCCAGAAGAAAATCGGTTCGATTTTTAAATTGAACTGCTTTATCAGTTCGGTTCGATTTTTCATGTTAAACCGAACTATGCCAACCCCTATGTAAAAACGCATTACGGAGAGGGGCACATAAAATCTTCATGATTAATTTTTAATTATTATCAAATTTAAAGTTTCAATATATTAATTTAAAATAATTTACACATGACCTAAATCAGAGTTTTAAAAATCAGATTAAATTAGTCGGTTGAACCAGTCAAACCGTGAATTAGGTATGTTTTTGGTTTAACCATTTTTTGGTTTAACCACGATTTAAATACAAATATAATTGGTTGAACCAATCACACCACAACTTAGAAGTCTCACTTATACAATCTCCAACTTGGCTTTTAATACATTACCTAAATGTATCTATAATTTTAAGAGAACTTTGTTTAAAACTAAAGAAAAAATTATCAAAATAGAGTTAAGATTGATTTTAAAAATATTAATAAATTTAATAAATAAAAAAAGGTAAAAATTTTTATAGGATTTTCATGTCATAAAAAAGTCATAAAATATGTTAAAATAAATAAAAATGGAATTATTGTAAAATAAAAAAGACAAAGTAAAATTTTATAGGTTTTTCATGTCATAAAAAAAAAGTTACATGGTTAAAATAAATTAAAACGATATTCTGTTTTTTTTTAATTCTATCTACACAACTTACATGTAAGTATAAAATTATGTATTTAAACTTAAATAAGAAGTTCACCCAAATATTACCACTAAAAATAAAATCAGGTTAAATAATTATTAAATTTTGAAAATAAGTCTTTTTATTATACTTGATAACATTATAAGTAGGTTTTGATTAATTTGTTTTAATTTGAAAAAACTTTTGTTAACTAAAACTCTTTATTAGAGTATGTTAGTTATAAGGTTTTTTTTTTTTCAAAATCAAAATAAGTCAATTTACACTCATACTAGATATTTTTTAATTAAATAAAAACTCATAATTATAGATATAAAATTTGAAATAACCTGTAGGTTGACACAAGAAAGATAACTTGTAAATTGTATAAATAAATTTTACAAGTACATTTGAAATAAGATTCTGAATATGGTTAAATTGCTTCAATGATAATATAAAAAAATTATTATCATTTTGACAATATAATATGCCTATATTTTGTCTTCCATTGTAGTTAATAATTTTTTTAAATGCTAATCATTTTTAGTGTAGATATAGTAACAAACAATAACCTACAAAAAGGGTTAGGATTATTTTACGCCCAGTGCCCTAAAAATCTATCTTTTACCAATTCTTATTGTAGCCTTCCCCATACAAAAACACTCTTTCTCAACAAATAAATAAATAAATAACTTTTTCATTCCTTTACCACGGCTACACAGCTCCAATAGCAGGATACATTCAGAATGCGATTTAACTTCACTTCCCACAAGATTTTGCGGTTGCTGAGCCAATGTCACTTCATCGATTCCAGAAGGCCAGAGCCATCCTCGGCTCTGATCTAAATATTTATTAGCAAAATTTCTCAACGGACCCAGATGACCGTTCAGAATTTCTAATTGCTGTGACAGTGAAATAAAAGTGAACACCTCAACCTGCTAAGTTCGTTCTAACACTGACCTGAAAGAACTACTTTATTTAGACAATAATATCAGAAGACAAGCATCACTGGTTCAGAAAAGAATATATATATATATATATATTCAGCCCACCAACGAGAATGAGCTGTACATTGGTATTATTTCCTTTCAAGAGTGAGCATTTACACCTGGGAGAATCCCTCTCGTAAAGTACAAGTTAACAGACTTTACATAGAACAATCTTGTATAAGCTAAGCTATTAACAATCCAATGATAATGCAAACCAACAGAACATAGATAAGATCAAACGAAAAAAAAAAAAAAAATTCACCCTATGCTTGGCTTTAAGATCAACCACGAGATCAGGCTGAATCCCATTTATTCATCAAGTGGCAAAAACATCAAAAGGAATATTATCTTTTATCCTACGGGATAACACTATTGCTGCTTTTTCTTTTCTTTTGGTATCACACTATTGCTGCTTATAGTAGCCACTTTGGTGAGGAGGATATGGAGATGGAATGGTATAAGGAGGCCGAGGTACAGAGGCAGATTGTTGTGCTTGGGCATTATAGTATGGACCACGCCATCCAGGATATGCAGGTTGGCCATATTCATGACTTGCTGGTGGCTGGTGATGGACCTGAGAAGGTGGGTATGGCGCAGCTGATGTTTGTGGAATATGGTACGGAGGTGGAGGCTGATGTGCAGGACCATACGGTGTAGGGGGATGAACATATCCCGGCACTGGTGGCTGCTCAGCTGGCTGATAATAAGGTGTTTGTGGACGAGAATCTGTTTGTTGTGGATTGGATCTTTGGGTTTGGTGTCCCACTAAAGGGTAGTTGCTGTTGAAAGAACCGGTGCTTTTGTTATCCTGGAAACTGAGACCAGCCACTTGTCTCTGAACATCTTCAATCATTTCTCTGCACTGGATGTTTCTTGTCATTACAAAGTCACTGCACTGCTGCTTTACATTTGTGATAGCGTCCTATTGAACAAAGAAATTGCATATATATTGTTACATAACAACTATATGTTTTTAATAGTATAATCCAAACACGGACAAAAAGTACTAGGAAAGATTTAAAATTAACGACAATGAAGTCATAAAGTGCTTAGCAAGCCCCACGGAGGGGGGAAAAACAACATCAAACAATAAATCAGGTATCTTTTTTTTTGTTGGAGAATAAAATCAAACCAGACATATCTGATAAGTTCTTACCTGCAGAGTAACATAGAATTTTAACCCTTCATTGATGTTATCCTTTATTTCTCGAAACTTTGCTATGGCAGCTTCAATCTGCTTGTAGGATTTTTCACGTGAAGCTGGAATAATTAAGAGAAAAACATCAAAAGATCAAATAACATACATGAAGGGTGTGATAAAAAAAATAGTGCATTCTGCATGAAATGAATGAGCAATTCTAAGAACTATCCACAGAAGCAAAAATTAGAATTTTATGTACATCGCTGTAAAATTGAGAAACTTTCTTTTGCTTGGAAATTAAGACACACAACCAGTTGTCTCTAGAATCATGATTGGCACTCTGCCCCCAAAGGAGGCAAGCAGCTAAAAATCCACAGGTTTTTGGCTCATTAGATAAACATTTTACATCCATTACAAACCCCCCATCTTAAATCTCCATTAGAATGGGAAAAAAAAAAACTCCTCACCACAAATAATGAGTAGAGAGCATAGAAGGAAATCCAATTTTATGCACATTACTAAGCATATAACCTTGTCCCCATGATGATAAAATATTAAAACCAGATTCAGTACAATATTAGAAGAGAAGAACCAAACAAGACCAACCTTTGTAATCTTCAAGATTGAAGATAGCAGAGAAATTGTCATTTTGAGCCTGTGAACAATGGCAAACAATTATTAGAATCGCATCATTTAATAGAGATAGGTTTCTTTTGGACAAAGCCATCTGAAAATCCAAATATCCCTCTTAAGTTCAAATCTTTTGTTCGGACCGCTGTTCTTAACAAGATTAACACTAATGACATAATACAGAAGTGCAAATCTCTCATTGCTTTGTCTCCCAATATATGTGCAATTTTGATGCAGAAAAATAATTATTATAGTAGTAGATATTTTATTTACTAAAGAGTCATGGTTCTATGTATGAGTCTAGAACTACTCAAGAGTTATGGTTATCTGCATTTGAAAAGTTAATTAAGCCTAGGAAAGTCCAAACTCGTAATTAGGGGTCTACGTAATTAAAAACAGTCTAAGAGTCAGTCAAAAGTCATTAATTAAGCCACTTAAGAGTCCAGTCAGTTATAAATACATACTGGGTCTATAAATAGTGATTCTCTATATAATTTTGAATAGAGTTGAGAATAAAAAATTGAGCATTAAGTGAAGTATTTCCAGAATACATCTTCTGGTGTTTTCTTTCAGCTTTGGATTAGAATTCTGATATTATCAGATTTTATCCAAGGAGGTGGACTCCTCCCACACACAACCCTTTTATTCCGAATTCCTACCCAGCCTATTTCCATAATTCCCTATCCACCCAACCCATAATTTTAAATAATTTCCTGGGCTGCATCAAATGTGCTGTACTGCTGTTCTAGTTCGGAAACCAGGGCTCACTATTTTTGCATTGTTCTGCAGTGACTTTTCTTTGGAATAAGCTGTTTGAGATTTTTGGAGAGTATTGGGTCTGCCCTAAGGATTTGCACCAGTTTCTCCTTATTAATTTTAGAGGTTTTGGCTCACGTAAAGAAGCTAAGATCTTGTGGCAGTGCTCAGTCTTTGCTTCTCAGGTGTTTATGGCTGCAGAGGAATGCTAGAATTTTCAAGGGCACTTGTTTGACTCTAGACTTCATTTGGGGTAGGGTTATGTTTTGAACTTTCCTTTGGTGTTCTGCTCATGGTTTTTTTAGAGGTGTTTCTTTCTCAGACATGCAGAGAGATTGGCATCCTTTGTTACATGATTCAATCTCTCAGGTTCTAGTTGTTCTCCTTTTGTAGTCTTCTAGTGAGGAAGTCTTTGATAGAAACTGGTAATCTAGAATTGAATTTACTGAATAGAATCTGAATTGTATAGAAGAATGCTCTGTGGAAGATGTTTCCAAACAGAGAAAAGATACAGAAAACGTTTAGAGAAAGAATACGATAGAGAGGGAGAAAGAAAGAATGCCCAGCCAAGAATCCGAGAGCTTGGTCTCTCCAGTCCAATCCCAACTAATTTCCTAACCGTTTTCTCCTCGCTGTTCTCTATTTATTCTAACTAATCTACAGCTGGCCCAATAGGCAGCTGTCTCATCTTCTCTGGTAAACCTTTCTAATAGGGGGTCTAACAATACTCCCCCCCAAAAGAGTCACCTTGTCCTCAAGGTGAAAAGAGGGAAACTGAGACATAATCGTCTCATAAGGCTCCCAAGTAGCCTCAAAATCTGGAAGCCCCTGCCACTGTATCAGAACTTCAGCTGTGCCCGCAGGGGTGTTTCTGACCGCTTGGACTGCTGCTGGAAAAACCTGTAGTTCCAATTCATCAGAGAGCATAGTTGGAAGAGGTTGAGGTGTGGCAGAAGGAGAAAGAGCCTTCTTCAACAATGAAGCATGAAAAACAGGATGGATTTTGCAATCAGCAGGGAGTGACAACTGAAATGCAACAGGGCCAATCTGTTTGCTGACTTGATAGGGTCCATAATAGCGAGGACTCAACTTTTCATTCCTCTTCTTTGCAAGAGACTTCAAACGATAGGGCTGGAGCTTCAAATAAACCCAATCTCCGACGGCAATAGTGACTGGCCTGCGAGACTGATCAGCATAATGCTTCATCTGAGCTTGAGCCTTAAGCAAATTGGTTTTCAAATCATGCAGCAATTGATCACGAGTCTCAGTCATATTGTTCACTTCCTCAACTAAGGAAGGAATGGTAGTTCCCCTAAGGAGGTGGGGAGGCTCCCTGCCATAGAGAGCTTTGAATGGAGTTAATTTGGTTGAGCTATTATAGTTAGTATTGAACCAGAATTCTGCCCAACTCAACCAACGAGGCCACTGTTTTGGTTTAGAACCTGTAAGGCAGCGTAAATAGGTCTCCAAACAGCGATTCACAACTTCAGTCTGCCCGTCGATCTGAGGGTGGTACACAGAGCTGAACTTGAGTTTGGTACTGGCTGAGGTGACGATCGAGGAAGATTTTGTCTCTATCTGGAGACAATAGTAGAAGGAAACCCATGCAATTTTACCACCTCAGCAATAAAAACTTCTACATCCTTGGCAGTAAAAGGATGACTAAGAGGGATAAAATGAGCGTATTTCGTGAGCCGATCTACAACCACCGAATAACATCCTTCCCATGCACTTTAGGAAGTCCTTCAATAAAATCCATGGATACATCAGCCCAAACTTGAGTCGGAACAGGTAAAGGTTGGAGCAAACCCATGGGTGATAATGTCGATATTTGTTCAGCTGACAGATTTCACATGAGGCCACAAAATGCTGAATGTCACGCTTCATACCTTCCCAATACACCAGGCCAGCAATGCGCTTATAAGATCTGAAAAATCCTGAGTGTCCCCCTACCGCGGAGCTATGGAATTCCTTCAATAAAAGAGGAATTTTAGTAGAAGATTTTGGCAAAGCACCAATTTCCCTTTATAGAGCAAATTTCATTACGAAAAGAATAGCCAGGATGAGAATGTGAGTTCTGGATTAAGTCCTGGATAATGCTCTGCAGGGTCTTTTGAACTTCCTCTTCCCATTCCTCCAATTCTGAAAACTGGACAGTAGACAAGGCAGCAAAAGTCATTTTCCTGGAAAGAGCATCGGCTGCACGATTCTCAGAACCAGGCCTATACTGAATGTCAAAATCAAAACCCATCAACTTGGATGTCCACTTGAACTGCTCCTCACCCAAAACTCGTTGGTCTGTGAGGAACTTTAAGCTCTTCTGGTCAGTAACAATGACAAAATGCCTGCCCAAAAGATAATGCCTCCATTTCTGTACCGCCATCACAATGGCCATTAACTCACGTTCATAGACAGACTTAGCCTGTGCTCGATCCGATAAAGCTTGGCTAAGAAAAGCCACAGGTCGGCCTTCTTGGAGCAAAACTGCTCCAAGTCCTTTATTTGATGCATCTGTCTCAATGGTGAAGATTTTAGAAAAATCAGGAACTGTCAGAATTGGCAAGTTAGCCATCAAGACCTTCAACTCAGCAAATGCATTCTGTTCTGAAAGAAAACTATCTTTCTTCAATAATTGAGTCAATGGCCTAGCAAGCTTACCGTAGTCCCTAACGAACCTTCGGTAATACCCGGTAAGGCCCAAAAAACCTCTAAGTGCTTTAAGGTCCTTGGGAACCGGCCAATCTAACATCACAGCCAACTTCTTAGGGTCACTGTAAATAATATGTCCCAAATATTCCAATTGTTGCCCAAAATGGCATTTCTTCTTGTTGGCAAACAAATGGTGTTCCTTGAGAAGAGCTAGCACGGCCTGCAAGTGTCTCTTGTGATCATCCTCAGTTTTACTGTACACTAAGATATCATCGAAGAACACTAGAGTAAATTTCCTCAAATAAGGTCTCAACATCTCATTCATGAGAGATTGGAATGTGGAAGGGGCATTCGTAAGACCGAAGGGCATAACAACAAACTCATAGTGCCCTTCATGAGTCCGAAAAGCAGTCTTCGGAATATCCTCTTCCCTCATTCTAATCTGGTGATAACCAGAGCGAAGGTCCAATTTAGAAAATACAACTGCTCCTCCCAGCTCATCCAATAACTCATCGATTATTGGTATAGGAAACTTGTCCGGAATGGTGATTTTGTTAAGAGCTCGATAATCAACACAGAAACGCCATCCCCCATCCTTCTTCTTAACCAAAATGATCGGACTCGAGTAGGGACTCACACTCGGCCTGATGATACCAGAACTGAGCATATCATCCACCAATTTCTCAATCTCATTCTTTTGATAGTGGGGGTAACGATAAGGTCTGAGGTTGGGAATATTAGACCCTTCCTTCAAGACTATGGCATGGTCATGACGCCTCGGTGGTGGTAATTCCTGCGGTTCCTGAAATACCTCAGCAAACCCATCAATAACTGAAACTAACCAATGAGGAAAAGGTTGTCCCTGTTCTGTCTCAGCTTGCACACTGTGATACTCCAACAAGAAACCCTCCCCTTGATCAGCTATGGCCTTGAGGATTGATTTGAAAGAAACCTTAGTTCGGGTTAGTGCAAACAACTTAGTACCTTCTTTAGTGGGGATCTTAAGTGAAAGTTCTTTAAAGTTAGCCCGGATCTCTCCCAAACTGGATAACCATTCCATGCCTAGCACGACATCCACTCCCCCTAATTCGAAAATAAAAAAGTCTTGCTGGATTTCTAATCCTTGGGCTTGAAGTGTTAATTGTGAACATACTCCTTCACACATAATTCTCCTACCATCTCCTACTTCTACTGAGTACCGCGGGGTTGGAGTTACATGTAATTCACAATCCTTTACTGTGGTGGCAGAAATGAAGTTGTGGGAAGCTCCACAATCTACCAAAATTACCACCTGTCTGCCAGCTAGAGTTCCCCAAATCTTGATTGATTTTTTTGAGGTCAACCCAGTAATACTGTACAAGGACAACTGTAACTGTTTCATCTCCAATTCTTTCCCTGTTCCCTCTGTTTCAATTTCTGTTTCATTAGCATCTTCATCTTTATCCAGGATCAGAATATGTAACTGTTTGTTAGCACAGATGTGACTTGGGCCCCATTTCTCATCACATTTGAAACAAAGGCCTCTTCTAGATCTCTCTTGGAGTTCTGCATCACTCAATCTTCGAAAATTTCTCCCCTTAAAAGACCCTGTAGATTTTAGATTAGAATCATTCACGAACTCCACATCACGTCTTGACCGAGTCTGATTTTTGCTCCCTGGTTCCCATGTGATCAGACGTGTACTACTTGCACCCCTTGTAATGGCTCCACTTCTTTGCACCGACTGACTTCCTTTATTAAGTAGTAAGTTTTTCTCATCAATTCTCTGAGCAAAATCCATCAACTCAGCTATTGTGTCAGTTTTGTGTAACTTTAATTCAGCTCTAATCACCTCCTTGAGCCCATTAAGAAAAATACCTTTTAAGTAATCTGGTTGAGTTTCTCTTATGAGTGGTCCTGCATACAGCTCAAATTGTTCCCTATACTCCTCTACGGATCCTGTTTGTTTAAGGCTGAGTAAGAGTTCAAAAGGACTGTGGATCATAGATGGCTGGAATCTCCGAATCACATCAGAACGAAACTCCTCCCAGGTAGGGGTTTGAGCGCAAAATTCCCACCATTGATACCACGTCAGAGCCTTACCTTCCATAGCCACCATCACCGCTTGGAGCTTCTCTTTATCACTCAATCCTTTCAACTCGAAATAACGCTCCACACGATTCGCCCAACCATACGCGTCTTCGCCAGTGAACACTGGTACCTCCAATTTCCGCCATCGTTCGTCTCGGATCTGAGAATCCGATCGTTCGTCTCGGATCTGAGAATCGTCGGAGGATCCTTCTCCGTTCGCATTTCCGGTGCTGTGATTTGTCATTCCGCGCACCGTCTCGAGAAGTTCTCCAAGTTGCCTTCTCGTCTCGATCCTCTCGAGTCGTTCTTCTTCTACGACTCTTTTCAGTTCTGCAATTCTTCGCGCGATTCCATGAATGCTTCAAATCCGCGCTCGAGAAACTCAAGTCTGGTTTCCATTCCTCTCGTCGAAACCATGAATCTTCTCCCAAGATCTGAAAGCTTTGATACCAGTTGATAGAAACTGGTAATCTAGAATTGAATTTACTGAATAGAATCTGAATTGTATAGAAGAATGCTCTGTGGAAGATGTTTCCAAACAGAGAAAAGATACGAAAAACGTTTAGAGAAAGAATACGATAGAGAGGGAGAAAGAAAGAATGCCCACCAAGAATCCGAGAGCTTGGTCTCTCCAGTTCAATCCCAACTAATTTCCTAACCGTTTTCTCCTCACACTTTCTCTATTTATTCTAACTAATCTACAAATGGCCCAATAGGCAGTCATTTGTCTCATCTTCTCTGGTAAACCTTTCTAATAGGGGGTCTAACAGTCTTATCCTCTTTGTACTTTTCTCCTCCCTTAATAATATTTCCTTTTCTATCAAAAAAAAAAGAATCACATCATTTAAATTTCTCATTTTCTCTACCATCACTTTCAGAAGTAATCACCTAGAAAGAAACTCTGCAATCACCAATACAACTAGAAGAAAGGGATGTCCTACATGCCCTATCTTGTACATGAGTAATTTGAGAGGTATTTAATCTTTCACTTTTGCCTTGACAGACATGAGTTCAACTCTCTAAAGTATAAAAACTAGGAAGTTTGCATTTGCAGCTAAAGCAGGTACAACATTGTACAAGTGGTAGTCAGGTCACATTATAAATAAAAAATCTAAATATAGTCCCACTTGACTAACCAATGTATAGGAAAAGAAGTTCACAGTAATCAAAATAGTAAATACAAAAGGACCCAAACAAAATATCTACCCGATAGTTGGGACATATTTCTCTTCTTGTATGCATTAGTTCTATTTAGATGTCTTTGCAGAGAGAGATACCTGGATCTGCAGCAACAACTGCTGTTGTGCCTCAATATTTTGAGCTATTTCTTCACAAATATGGTCATATTTTGCTATCTCCTTCTTGAAAAGATCGTCATAAGAGCCGGTTGATGTCATCAACTTCGGTAGTATATCATCCTGAAGATATTTATAGAAATATAAGCCAAGATAATTTTCTTTAGTGTGAATGTCAGACTACATAGGACGAAACAGATTCCAATCAATTCTTTGCAACAACATTAGATACCTCAAAATGCAGAAACCAAAATCCAAACTACTAATTCGTATTTTCACAGTTAAATAACAAATAAAAAATTTCAAATAATAAACTACCATATACTTTTCTCATTCTTACTTAAAGTAGACAGCTTTTATTTGTTTATTTATTTATTTGTTGTAAAGAATATTGTATTCAAATGATATAACATCGATAATACGGAGGGGCAGGGAAATCTCTGCATGTAATCATCAGATATAAACTCCAGGATTGAATTACTTCAATATAAGAAGAAAGAAGGAACTTATGAATGAGGAATACCATAGGCATTAGGGAAGAATATATGGAATCATAAATTGGGCCTTCACACTTAAGAAGCATAAACTCAACATTATTGTAATATTTTTTTTACTTTTCATAAAAACTTTACTGAAGTCTGAAATATTTAAGTTCTCTGACAGACATACAAGCAAAATGTCAGGAACCAAAAAACAGAAATAGGAAAAAGGTACTGTATTATTGAAGAAGATGAATGTATTACAGAGATGAAATCTGCAATACCCCAGAGCAAAGCTCCTGACCCACTATTAACGGAATTCCAAAAACTGCTTACCCCCACTCTTTCTCTCTCCCTAAAAAGGCTTACACACGTGCATAACTAACTCTCACTCCCCAATTCCCCTTTTTTGCCCTCCTACTCCTATTCTTTCTTATTTCTTCTGCTGTATGTCTTCCAAACCCACGGCCCATGACTGAGTTGGACTGGGCTATATAATTTGTGAGGCCTGACACAAAACCAGCAGAAAAGAACTTTATGTATTTTTCCCACAAACAATCCTATCCCACCCAAGAATGACTTCAGCACTGATCCAAGCAAAATCAATTGCATTCCATTAAAAGCAAGCAGCATAAAAGACTCACATCTTAGTCTTACAAAAAAATCTATGACAAGGTATTTAAAAGAGTCTATTATCAGTTTTCCATATAAAACAGCAGAAACAACAAAATATTTTATTTAATATTTGCCTCCTGTAATCTTCACATGGTAACACAGCTCCTCTTGAAAAGTAAAAAGAAATCAACTTTACACCATACTACCAGTAAGCCCCCAGCTAGCCATATGCTCCTCGATATTACAACAAAACACTTCAACAACAACAACACAATCAACTATGACACCATATTTTTCCATTTCATACACCCAACTTTAATCCTATTTGTCACATCTCCATCAATCTCCACGAAGTTTGCACGTTTGTCGTTTCTCATCATACTCCTTTATAGCTCGAATATACGCGATACAAACTCTTTTCTTCTCTAAAGTCTTCCACAAGACTTCACATTGCATCTTATCACAAGCTTTTTCTAGATCAATGAAGACTGTGCAAGTCTTTATGTTCTCTGATAAACAGGTCTCTTTTCTTGATCTACTTTCAATTACTCTTTTCCATAGTTTCATAGTATGGCTCATGAGCTTAATCCCTCTGAAGTTTGAACAATTCGGTAAGCTTGTATTCTTTTATAAAATTATAAATAGGTATCAAATTGCTCCTCCTCCACTCATCCAACATTTTCTCAGACTTCATTATTTCATTGAGCAACTTGGTATGCCAAGTTATACCTTTCTCTTCTAAACACTTCTCCATATTTCATCATAAGTAATTATCCAGTCCAACTTCTTAGCCATTGTCCATCTTCTTTAGTGCTTCCTTTACCTTAAATTATCTGGTAAAAAGTATAATTTTAATCGTCCTTTCTAGTGGTTAAATTCTTCATGTCTTATGTTGTTGCATGCCCTTCATTGAATAGCTTGTAGACAGAACCCCTCCATCTTTCCTTGATACCTTCTCGGTTACCAAAACTTTTTCATCTTCATTTACAATGCATTTCATTTGATCTAAATATCTTGCCTTCCTTTCTCTTCCCTTGAAAAGTTTGTATATAGATATAACCCCTCAAAAACTTTGGTTTTCACCTTTCTTCTTAGTATCTTCCAGAGCTACTTGATACTTTTCACAGTTTTCAGCACTTTCACAAAGGTACAATGCTTTAAAATATTCACCTCCCAGACAGAACAAAACTCTTCAAAAATGTAAGTTGGGTTTAATAACAGGTATTCATGCTCTCCATCTAAAATTAGAGTCAGAAAACTTAGATAGAGTCTAATTTTTTTCCCATTCCTTAGTCTTCATTTTAATACTTATTGTGACTTTAATCCGAGTGCAACATAAAGTTATACAGCAGCTTCCCCATGAACAGCATATATTGATAAAGGTAAAGGCACAAAGTCACAAATATACAAAACCACTGAATGCGTTATAATTTTGATAAATAGCAGACCAAAAGGGAAATATCAAATACGAGATATCATTCAATGATAATGACTCTGATCAGCCTCACGCACCACAGGTACAAAAGTTATAAACACACTGAACTAAGTTATAAATATCAAATACGAGATATCAATCAATGCATTAAGTTACACTTAAAGTGGAATAAAATTATAAACACACTGGACTAAAATCCCAAAGGGACCAGGTTGTGTGTGTGTACTCAGCATTTCACAGGTAAAAAGCTGAGTATTCTTTTGGGCATAGCCCATTTGTAATCCTTGTCATTATCAGGCATACCTTTCTTTTCATCTCTTTAAGCATGTCTTCAAGACCAGCCCTTTGAGCTCCCAGAGTTTCTAGTTGCCTCTGCATTATTGAACAAAAATATAATGAGAAACTAAGCACAGCAGATTACCATTTTGAAAATGGAAAAATGAAAATATCATAGACAGTTTTAATATTACAGCCCTATCAAACAATTAAAAGTGATATTATAAATATGCAGAACGCACATAAAAATGCCATCTGTTGCTAGCTCTGCTGAATACTCCATTTGAATTTACATCTCAAATTTGAATTTACATCTCAAATATTTCCTGGAATCTCTTAGCAGAATAATCAATTTTAATTAAGAGGGTAGTGAAGAAGAAAACTTGATGCAGGAGCAAAGCCCTTTTTTTTTTTTGGTTATGGGTTATTTCCTTGTCTTCCTTTCTGTTTTTTTTTTTTATTGTAATTGGGACTTGTATTTTGGGCTGGATTTAGTAATATATGCTTAGCCCAGTATAAATAGCCCTTAAGAATTGTATTCAGCAGTCATATGTATAATTTCAGATTTGATGTGGTCTCTAACACTAGAACTGCAATTCTAGTTCCTACTTCAATTTTCCCTACTCTTAACCCTAATTCTGTGAAAGTTACTATCTATCTACTTGCTCTGCATCAAAACTGTTCAGTGCTCAGTTGATCAGTAAATGTTATAATCACTAGATATAATGAGAGAAGAGAAAAATTAGCATCATTCCAAAGGCCAGAATTTTGAATAGTATTAAAACTAAAAGGATCACTGAACCTGTCAATATAACATAAAATCGACCATCATAAACACTAGTCCTGACAAAAGTTTCAAAGAATGTGAATGTGATGAAAATAACTTCAGCATTGCAAACTCAAATTTCTAGCTATTTACACTATTAGAAAACATAAGCCTGCCCAAATGTGTATTTTTTGTTAATATTTTCAGAAAATACCTAGAAATATTTATGAATGCAAAAACCACCAATTCTGGGCATAAGCCGCATTAGATATTTCAAATGCAATATACCATTGTGCTTAAACTATGATGCTAACCACAAAAACCACATTTAACAACTTTATCAGATATTCACCACAACTAGTTTAAGAACATTATACTTCAAAATGTACCAAAAAGAAATTATACTTGAAAAGAATACCTAATAAATAATTGACTCGAGAAGTGGTTATAGATTTATTCCTTGAAAAGTATAACATAATGATAACAATTCCATAAACAACAACATACCAAACTCTGCTTGAGAGACCCCAAAATAGCATCTTCATTTTGATCGAAAGACATTATTGGCCTAGCCAAGGTTGGAAGTGCAGATTCAATCTGGAAAAAGACAAAGGAGATTCATTGACTTACCAATGTACTCTGACCAAACCAAGAACCAAACAAATCATACCCACTAATTTAACAACTTTTATTTTGTGGTTGAGGAAGTAGGGGAGGAGAGGTTGACATGCCAATAGTACTAAAACTATTTTATCAGTTTGTTCTAACAACTAATTATATCTCATGATAATTAAATAATTTAATTTGCATAAGTATATGATATCCTGGAAAAAATTAGGATGGCAAACTTAGCAAACAAATGCACTAATAAATAATTAATTTGATACCTTGAACCTTCAAACTGAGTCTTCAGTAAAAAAAAAAAAAGCAGGCAGGAGAAGGGGAAAATTAATAAATTTTTATTTTCTTTTGTGGCAGACTAAATTCAAATAAAATGAATGCCCACATGTAAACAACTCTATGTTTCACAGTCACACATGCAGCAAGGCCTAATTTTTAGAACATAAAACACCAGTAAATCATGAAGGCTTGTAAGTTAACCACGTATACAATTTACCGGACGGGTATCAAGGATTGACATGAGTGCTGAATGTTCTCTAACTGAACGCTCAATACGACCATCACTTTCGGCGGCTTGCTTCAAGTTACCTGCAAACCTGTTTAATCTGTCCTGCAAGTTCTTTGTCAAAGTGCTTGATTGAGGCCTAGTCCACTTCATCCCAAATTGACTTCTAAATTGAGTATCTTCTCTTGCTTCCTTCTGTAACAGCTCCTCAGTGTGGACCACCAATTCTTGATTCACCCTCCTTAGGTCCTTAAGTTGCTGTAATTCTGCTTCCAAACCAGCAGGACCTCCACTGATCTGCACAGCCTCCACATCTTCTTTAAGATGAGTTGGCAGAGTGAAATTTCCTTCCAAAGCAAGAATAGAATCTGGCAGTTCCATTTCCTTAAGCCTAACTCGGGTTACCTCACTAGCTTCTTGTAACTTTTCAGCCTGTGTTCTTATAATGTCATCTACCATTTCAGTGTACCTAGAGAGGGCCTTTGCACTGCTGTCAGGAACAAGACTTGCAAACATCTTCTCTTTGCTTGCATCTAACACCTCATTCATCGCCATTGGCTTCACCATAGAAAGTGCTGGAAGAGGTGGTAATGAATTGGGGGAAGGAACTCTCATGAGGTAAACTCTATCATTCTCCTTGACAGCCCTTTCAAGATTTCGGTTAATATTGGACTCCAACTTGCTAATTGCATCTAGAATTTGTGCTGCAGCACCCTTTGAGTTTTTCTTTGCCTCAGTTAATGCATTAATGCCACTCCTCAGTCGTGCAATCTCCTCTGCTATTTCTTCTTTCTCATGTAGCTCTAATCCATACCTATAACAAGCTTCTGCATAGAATAGAGCTGCCTTTAACTGCACATGAGCTATCCAGGATTTATCAAAATGCTGGCTTAAAGGTGCAACATTCAGTGCAGCTAAAGCTTCCTCATAATACAGCCCAACCTACAGGATTTCAAGTGCATGTTTGAAATTAGCTCAAAAAATAGTGCACTTCAGAGAAGAATCAGATCAGTGATCAAAGCTGTTAAAGAATTAGCGTTTTTGCAATGTGTGAAATTCACAAGTCAGAATGCATGTTTAAAATTAATACAACGCAAATTACTATTTTCCAATATATAGCTAAGAAGCACCTAAGCTTGTGCGAACAGTTGCTATATACATGAGCCGAGTATGCACCACACAGACAGGTAACAACACTCATCAGTCGCGCCAAAAAAAATGAAAAAGAAAATAGCCCAATGAAATTTACAATGTAATCAACTTTAATAAGCATTTGATTACTTTCAATCGATTCTGAAGTTATTCATTACCAGTCAATATGCTTGGGAGCAGAAAACGACCCCTGATGTTTTCTCTCACACCTAAAATATAATCAGCTGTACAACAACAGTAACGCCGAATAAATGTTATTCTAACCTTGCCCAGGATTCAGAACACACAACCGTTACCACCAATCAAACACAAAATCAACAATTTACAAATAGTTGAACAGACCAATTTTTTCCTATATCCACTCAGAGCAATTCAACAGCAAAACCAAGGTTGATGATATTGATGAGTCTAACTTCAAGGGGATTACTCTAGTACCCATATTTTTATTCAAGGGGACCGGTACCCAGGGTGAGTGTCAAACACTTATTGCTTGTTAATTTTATTTAATGAATTTTACAAACATTTATGATAAAACCAGCAGCAACCAACAAATGTTTAAGAACTCACCTCAGTTACGGTACCCATAGCAACTCCCTAACTACAATCCATTGTCTATCATTCAAAGATCATAGAAAAAGTTTAAGTTTTAGGTAGCGGTTGTCATAATCAAACTCTTTCAATGACGTGCCAATAAATGATTATTTGATTAGAGTAAAAAACTAGATCAAAATTAACTTCAATATTGAAATTAGTAGCATAACATCATTGACTTCAGCAGCAATTTTAGGTACCCATCTTTTTTTCCAAGGTATGGTACCCATCATGCATTTCATTGCCTGGTGGTTATTTTTAATAGTATTTTAAACATTTATTATGAAATCAGCATTTAATGAATCTTCACAACTCGGTCTAGGTATTGTAACCATGAGGATAGTGGATACCATAGAAATTCCTGACATGGTTAAACTTATATCAAATAGGACAAAACTTAAGTAAAATTATCTAAGTGTAATAAAAACATGACATGTGTCCTATCTTTATCAATCTTTTTAAAGTTTTCATTGATAAGCTATAAAAAAATTTACACAACTTTATTTTTGTGAGAGTTAAACACCTCAAGCACCTAAACAACTTTATTTTTGTCCAATCAAATATAACTCAAAAACATGCCCAAATAACTCACAAACCTGCCTAGCAATCTTAGCACAAACTCCAGGGGTGCTCCCTTTAGCAATGGTGTTCTCAAACACGCACTCCTGCGCCTGCGCCAGCATCAACCTCTCCAACATTCCAGAGCACTCCACGGACACATCTACCGTGGCAGAACCCCCAATCGACGCCTTCATCGCGGCACTATCCCGCAAGTAAGCGAACGACCCGGCGGCGCCAATGAAAGCATGCAAGGCCTGCCTGCGGCCGTCGGCAGCATTGCGATCGTGCGAGAGCCCGATCTGGCTGTAGACGGCGCCCAAGTTGAACAGTATAGCTGCCTTCTCGAGGTGGATGTTCTGCTGCGCGGCTTTCTGCTTGGGTTTGAAGGCGTCGAACCAGACGAAGGTGAGGGCATTGACGTGGTCGGGATCGGGGGAGATTGGGAACCGGGTCTCGACGAGGCAGAGGGACTTGTAATAGGAACTGAGGAGGTCGCGGCGGGCATGGAGGGTAGGATCGGAGTGGCGCTCGATGTCGGAGCGGAACTGCTTGAGGGTTTGGAGGTCGTCTTCGAGGTTCTGAGCCTCGCGTTCGGAGTAGTGGAAGGTGATGTAGTTGCGGAGAGGGCGGTAGAGGTCGACGGGGTTTGTTTTCTTCTCGAATATGGCAAGCATGATGTTGGTGGTGGTGGTCGCCGTGGACGGCGACGGCGACAAGGCCATGGGCGGCGGGGGAACGGAGTTGGAAGGGATGATCGAGAGACTGATTGGAGGATGAGGAAATGAGAGAAATTTTGCTAACGAACTCTCTGTTTTTCTGTATGCTGTGGTGTGTTCGGTCAGAAATTTCAGATTAGTCAATCTAACTATGAGAAGTCCTCCTTGCCTGTTCGCCTAAGTTAGTGTTTTTTTTTTTTTTTTCTCTGTCTTTTACTTCCTGATAAAGGAAACCAATATTGGAAAAATGTATAAATTAATAATTAATGAACAGAAATGTGATGGTCACTCAACGCCGTTAAGTTACCTTATATTATTATTAAGGGGCGTTTGTTCACATGTCCATGATTAGATTTTCCGAAATGACAGTATTTATGAATAAATTCAAAAACATATTTGGTTATTATTTATTATTTTTTAGAATATTTTTTAGAAACGGAAAAAAAGTGGAAGAGTGTGGGAGTGGAAATTATTTTAATCATTTGTAAGATTATCTTTATTCCCATGTCATGGGAAAAAAATATATCCAACTCTCATAACAGGAATAAAAATTAAGTAAAATATGAGAATATGACTTTTATGGAAATTAGTAATGTCTAAGAATGTTTTTTTAAAACTTAAACAAATGTAAGAATGTATTATTCTCAACTTCACATTCCCATAAATAAATTGACAAACAAACACACCATTAATGAGAAATTCTAACATGTGCCTAAAGCACATTAAATGTATGTTTGAGAAAAAAGATCTTCATTGATTTTAAATAAATTTACATAAATTTCAAGTTATTAGTTTAAAATGAATGATAAAGATTTATCTTAGAGCAAGCATTTATTTTGTGTGTTTGGATTATCAATAAAATTATTTAAAATGTTATGTATTTATAAAAAAAATTGTTTAAAATGTTTTTTTTTATCATAAACAAGGTCTATTGGCCCAAAAATAAAATAAAATTACACAAACAATCGAGGATGAGTCACCCCTTACAAAGTCTTGTCACAATGGCTAACAAAAGGTTAGGGAGAGAAATGTCCACAATAGTACAAGAGAATAAACTCGTGTGACCCATCCTGATAAGAAAATTGCATATATATATATATATAAAACTTTCTCTAAGCAAATGAGCTAATAGTATCACACAATTTTCATGGAGCAAAGCTAGAATCTCTCGAACAAGTGAAGTAAGCACAATGATGGGTGATCGGATACCCTTTCAACGCGAGATTCACATCCACATCTAAATCCATATTTACCATACTTTTTTGGAGCTCCATACTCTTCACAAGATTAAGGCCATAAAATAAACCCTAGAGCTCAACCTTAATACCCGAACAAGCTCCCAAGTTGCAATATAATCCCTTCACAAATTTGCTTGCATCATCACGAAGCATGCCTTCACAAGCAGCTTGGAGGGACTCTTGACGGGCCAATCCATCTACATCTAGTTTATAAAACCATTCGGTGGAAAAGACTAAGAAACCAACATCTCTTTCTTTAGGTTTGCCAAATCCACCAACAAAAGATTATGTATGCTTTTTAGAATCAACTTTATGTAACTGAGAATATATTGTACTAGCTCAAAAGGACTCTACATACTAAGAGAGAACACTCATTCATTATGGTCTTTCTAAATAAGTCATGCAGTTATAACGAGTAGCACCTACCAATCAAAATATCCTCCACATTCCCTCAAATGTTTACCAAGTTCAAAGCTAGCCAATCACGCAACCCCATGTTGAAGAATGAGCTTCAAACTTAAGGCTTGATTAGGTAGAACCATACTTCGGCAACATGCTCTCAATCACGAACAAGGTGCATGATTGCTTCTGCTGCCTAACCATAATAAAGGCAAAGATCAATGTCATTTGTCCTCCACCTATATTGTTCCTTATTCGTGTGTAATCGTCTGTGAGCCATGAGCGACAATAAGGAATGTATATGCTACGGACTCTGCCAAGACCACATCTTCTTGCAGCATAAAGCATTGTGGCCTATGTGATCCTCCACTGAGAGCACATGATATGCTTATTTGAGAGAAAACACTCCATCAGAAGACCATTTTCAAGCAAGGATATCAGACCCTGAAGACTAATTGGGAGGTTTCACCCATGCTATTTTGTTACAAACATTATGTGGTAGATAATAGGAGATCAATTCCCATTTCTAGTTACCATCCTGAGAGTAGAAGGTCACGGGGTAATTTATAACCCAGTCTAAGATTTCCTTAGAACTCTCTCCTTGAGGGGGCCATAGTTTGAGACCCATACATCCAACTAGAATTGTAACACCCTAGCTCTAGGGCCCAACTAATGTAACACCCTAGCTAGGACATCACATTTCTAACTTCCGACTCATAATCTGAAAATAAGTTCGCACAAAGTTTGAATTATAAAATATGAGTTTCAAAATTTCTTCTTTACTGAAACGTAAATTTACTGAAAATATTAGGTAATATTGAAAATCATATTTTAACTATTCATTATGCAATATTGACACCAATTAATATCACAATTTAAAGAGAAATAAGAAATTAACAGACTTATTTTTTTTTTACAGTAGTAAACCCCATGACGGGTCCTACTTAATAGCACGGTACAATACTAACGAGAAACTTTAACATACTTATTCCTTTTTCTGTCCATCTTGATGCATCAGACATCTGTTTCTTTGTCAACACTACACACCTTCGAGTCTTGAATGTCCACTCCTTATTGTTGTCACCAATCTCAGAGTATCCATCGCCCGTTATGTCTAAGACAACTCGATCTTTCTATTATTTGATTTTAACAGTACAGACACAGCAAAACAGCATAATAAAGAGGTGAGATCATCTACACCAATACCAACATGGCAGCACAGGGATAACACACAGCCAACAATATCATACAGATAGATCATACCATAATCATATTATCAGCATTATCATCATCATCATCCAAGTATTCATAACAATCGTTATAACCAATATTCCTCAATTAATATATCACACCGATATAAATGCTCAGATTTATGCATATACACAAAGACTCATTTTATCAAAAACAACTCCATGGAGGTTTTCACAATTTCGAGAAGAATGCTCTAGTTAATTGTCAGCCTTAGCCCAAAGACAATCTCCCAGTCGTTGAAAAGAATCGTGTTCTTGTCGGGTATCGTCAATGCGTTGCAACGGACTGCATCGCCAAGTGGCACAGGGTACTCGCCAGCTGTCCACTGGTCGACCGCCGCGCCTCGACGCCCCCAAGATCCATCATAGACCTCACTACCAATTCTCATTCCCTCTTCAACCACAAGGGCCATAATAGCTATTAGCTATATTTTATACAATGCACGAATATATCAGTGCAAGTCCAACCCCAAAGGGCCAAATCTTTTCAATTTCATTTGTTCAATGTAATCATATGCTTCAACACATATTTTTTTTTCAATGCACGCATAATGCACCAAATCCGATCACAGACATATCTTTCCAATGCATGTATAATGCACCAAATGCCAATCATAGGCACAACATGTCATTTTCTCATACAGTGTCCATATACTGGTTCAACGGTAATTATACTATATTTTCAACACAAAATCATGTTATCATGTTTTCATAGTTATAAAACACTTTCGCTGTGTTTTCACAAAATTGCATAATATTTCCATTATGTTTTTCACAATTCCAAAATGTTTCTGTTACATTTTCAAAATTCTGAAATGTTTCTGTTATATTTTTCCAATACTGTAACACTTTTGTTACGTTTTTAAAATGTCGCAGCTCTTCTGTTGCACTTTTAAATCACGTATTAATTTTTCAATGTCTTTCTCAATCGCGTAAAAATATACGTTTCTCAAATCGCATATTTTTCCACTGTTTCAAAATTGCGTATATTTTTCAATAATATTTTCAATAGTGTAAAATATTTAAACGCTTCCCAAATCTCATAACAATTTTCTACCATTTTTCATAATTACGTAAAAATATTCTATCATTATTTAATCACATAGTGATTTTTCAACTGTATTTCAAATCACGTAAAATATTTAAACTTACATAAAATATTTAAACGTAATTCAAATCACGTAGAAATATTTTAACATATTTCAAATTGCGTAGAAGTATCATTTTTAAGATACGTAAATCATTTTTCACCATTTTACAATTACGTAAAATATTCCTCAATATTCCAAACATTATTTTGGACTTAAATAAATCAATCTTAATTTCAAGAAATCATTTTTCAAAATATAATTCACAAAATCACTTTTCCATTGATATAAATCAACGTTTCAAAACTTAGCGTTTTCTAACGTACTTCAAAACTCAAAAAAAGTTATACGTTAGTAAATTTTTAAAATACCATTATATTCTCCATTTTTCCCAAATCATTTCCAAATCAACTTTCTTCAAAATAATATAACTTTCTACTTCATTTAATATATCTTCTTATTCAAGAAAATCCTTTTTCATAGTATATTTCACAAATTCACAATTCCATTGAATTAAATCAATGTTTCTAACTTTAAAAAATTCCAATGCTTTCCAAAATCCAACGGGATTTTAATAAATTCTTTTTAAAACAAATTGAGGCTCACTTGCAACCTCTCTTTTTTATTTACATAAAAATTCATTTTTCAAGTGCTAAAAAACTTTGATTCTCTTTTCAATTTTCTTGTATTAAATTAATTATATTTTCACTTGGAAAATCACTTTATTTCATCAAAATCAATGCATTACAAGCCTTCGAAAACGTGGACATGACTATTGAAACCATCAAATATTTTTTCTTCTAAATTGATATGATTTTACACAAACAAAATTATTAAAGTTTTATTTTCAAAACCAAAGTACCGATTGGTCATAACACAAACCCATTTGTTCAAATTCATTTTCACTTTCTTTGCAAATCTTTTTTCATTCTTAGTCAAAAATCTTTTCCTTAATATATATTTTTTAAAAATCACTTTTTATTAACCTAGTCCTACAAAATCATATTGAGTTGATTTAATTATTGTTTCTTAACTTTAAATTTCCTAACGTTTTCCAAAACCCAATAAATAAATTCTCTGTTAGAAATTTTAAGTTAAAAATATTTTTCTTTATATTTCTAAATCACTTCTAAAAAAATTGATTAATTTGAAGTTCAATACTTTCAATCTTCTTTTTCTTTTATTTATAAAAATTCCACTTCACTTAATTTATAACACTTAATTCCCTTTTCAAAAATTCTTATTTGAAAATTCTTGTATTTCATAGCATCAAAACATTTTTTCTAAATTATCAAAACCTTATAGATGACCATTGGAACCATCAAATATTTTTCTTCTAACTTAAATAAGTTTCATTCTTGTTTCTACACAAAATAAATCAATAAAATTTTATTCTAAAATTTGTGTTCATGTTTTCTTAAAAAAAACAAACCTTTAGTTCATTTTCCATACTCCTCAAACCAATCCAATTTTTATTCTTCCATAAACATATTAATTTGTAAACACCTATTTTGAGGTGTCTTGGCCGAAATTCTCATTGTTCTAGGGATCAAAATTTAATTTCCTTGTTCTTGAAAAATTTCAACATTTACCCAAATCAAAGGCATCAAAACCGTAGTTCTTCCTTGGCCATTGGAACCAAGATCAATTTTCTTTCCATCCACACATCATGGCATACATATATATATTTCATTATAAATATCACAAACATGCCATATATTCATCATGCATATTATAAGTATACTATCAAAGCCATAAAATCATACAAAGCATATTAAGCATAGACAAAATAATCAAAGCATAATCAAAGTACAAGAAAATAAAGCAAAGCTCATAAACACACAATTAATTATTACATGACCATGGATTGAAATTCTCACATGAATTCACAATCCATCAAATATAAGACCATCTCCCACCACCATAATTGGTTGGTGAGATGGATCTCCCTTTTACCTCTTGAAGATCCTCAAAGCTTCTTGATTTTGCTTCTCTTTCCAAGTCCTTCATCACCAAGAGCTTCTCAAATTCAAAACAAAATACATAGAAATTAGTATACTAAGCTTGATTAAGAGGAACCATGGATCAAACATGATTTAGATCATGAAAAAGAGATAAGAATTGAAGTCTTCTTACACTTCACCTTAAAAACTCAATAACTTGGCTCTTGAAGAAAGTCCATGAAGATGAATGATTTAGAGAAAATCTCCAACATGAAAGTTGCTTAGAATATCATGTAGATTCAAAATCTATGGTTGGATGAAATTAAAAGAGATTGGATGGTGGTTTTGAGTGTCTTGATCGAATGGTTTCTCTTGAAGTACAAAGATGGAATTTTTGATTTTTGATAGAAACTTGAAGCTTGGATTTGAAGCTCAAGATGAATGATTTTGGAAAAACTCATAACTAGAGATGTTCTTAGAATGGTGTTTAGGTTTAGAAAATCAAGTTGGATGAAATTATAGAAATTTGGATGATGGTTCTAAGGTGCTTGACCAAATTTGAGAGAGAAAATGGAAATAAATGTGTGCTTGGGTTCTTGGAGTTTTTGAGAGAAAGTGTTGTAAGCTTTTTGATGTGAGAGAAAATGAAATTAGGAGGGTGAATGAAAGTGAGCAGCTGCCGTGGGAGTCTTGGAGAGATTAAGTGATATGCTTGACTCACAATATCACCAATTGGATGCATATGGAGTAGCACATGGCCTATGTCCCTATATGTCCTCCAATAATCATAAAAGTCCATTCAAGAAGACTTGAGAAGCCTCCTTGGGCTGCATGGCCGTGTGGCCTCTCATGAATTAGGGACTTAATTTGTTTTTAATTCAAGTCCAATTACTTGCTAATTAAGTAGCTAATTAATTAGGTTTAGTTTTCTAACCAATCTTAATTAATTATCTAATTAAATAACTAATTAATTAGATATATAATTACATATATTATAACCTCTAAATAAAATTAGAATATTTAATTAAGAATTAGATTATAACAATTTAACATTTAATTTAGTTTACTTAACTTGTTAATTAGGTCATTAGATTAATCAAATTAGGCTTAAATAGTTACTTAATCAAATTCAAATGGCTATTATTGACTTCATCTTTTTCCTACTAAAAAGCGCATCTAGGCTTTGTCTCTCTCCAAAATGCATGCAAAACCGTCCCCTCCTTCTCCTTGCATGCAACATGTGATTAATTTGCATGGTCATCTTTCCTAAGCCATCCTAGCCCTTGATTAAAAGGATGGTTTAGATTAAAATAGCCATTAGGTTTAGGTTGTAGATGGAAGACTTCTTTTGAGCCATTGGATCTTTCTCCTTTAATTCCTAGCCCTTAGATGAGTCTTCAAAATGGAGGGTCAAGATTACACCTTCAAACTTTACATCCAAGGGTCCAAAATGGTTGTAGTAAATTTTTTGTTGACTAAATCTACACCATTAATTCAAATCCAATAGTTATTAATGGTCCATCTCAACCATTGATTTAATCTTCATCCAAGGGTTCATAATGGTCAAAGTTATTTTACAAAACTAAATCTCCACTCTTGATTTAATTTTCCATCTAACGGTTATAATTAATCCTATTTATTTTCAAGATTAAATCTCCACCGTTGATTAAATTAATATTAAATCTCCAATGTTAATTAAATTAATGGTGGATATCCAATCCACCAATATTAACTTAATAATATAGAATATTATTTTGATTCACTGTAACCCCACAAAACATACATTTACTATATTTTTACTGTCACAGTAAATAAATACAGTAAAAATACGGTAAAGGAAATTTTTTAAAACTGTTTTCGGATTCAGGTTTAGTAAGATCCCCTGTCTCTGTCTAAACAGTACAAATTTTTTTATGTGTAGAAAAATTTTTACTTTGCGGGACCCACCTGGGCTCACATAAGGTCACCTGAGCCCACCTAAGACTACCCGGACCCACATACAGTCAAAAATTTCATAATCATCCATAAAATCACAAAAAATAGAAAACACACAAATATCAAATTAGATTACGTAAAATAATTACCTAACAGTAAAAATTAAATTACATAAAGTTTTCTCCGGCCCAAAAATTTTTATTTTTCTAACACAGAGTAAATCACTCAAAATGATCAAATACGCTGACGGAATAAACAAAATAATTTTACAGTATCCAAAAATTACTAAACAAGAAAATTACAATCTCAAAATTACTTGTTTAAGATATAGGAAATTTGGGGTGTTACAATACTCCCCCTCTAAAAAGAAATTTCGTCCTCGAAATTTAAGAACTATGATTTCACACCCTCAGAATAAATACGGATATGGTGCTTTCATCTTATTTTCTAATTCTCATGAAGCTTCCTCTTACATCTTCTATATACTATTCTATCCCCACAAAATCTCTTTGTTGATGTTCAATTTCTCCTGATCAAACAAATATCTCAGACTCCTATCATAGAGATTTTGTTGAATGTTACTCCAGAAAGAAAGAATTTTCATATCTCTAATACCAACATAACAACAACCGATCTTCGTTCATGCCTAGAATAGTTTTTCTCAGATAACTTCCAACTAATGTAATGAAATATTCAGCTAATGTAATGTATTACTTAAAATTTCCTTATCCTCGTATCACTACATATTCTAGATTTTTACTTTTAACAGGAAATGTCTCACTAACTGAGTTCTTCTTTCCACAGCACGATACCAGATACTTCCATAAAATTTTTCTATGGTTTTCCATTACCGTCTTAAATTTTTCCATAGAAGAATTGTTCCAATCTTTTGAAAAATTCACCACGCTTCTGCTGCGTTACTCAGATACGTTAACACGGATACAAATATAGAAATATCCTTTCTTGCAAGATATTCCTTCAGTTGCAGGAGATGAAAGAAAACATCATGGAAGATAACAAAATGAATCGAACCTGTTATCGAACATATCCAGCAAAGAAATGGATGTAACCCGATTTTCAAAAATGAATTTTCTCTGGATTACTCACACTCTGTTGAAATAATCTCATTGGATATGGTTGGAAAATAACCAATCCATTTTCAAAGACCACGTCTGTTTATGAAACAGATCAAACTAACACAAAAATTTTGAACAATAGATCAAACTAATACAAAGATTTGATCCACAACAATTTGAATAACTTGAATAGCTCGATCAGCTAAGAATAGAAACAGAAGTAAACAAATCAGAAGATAACGAATAACTCTAACATATAATTGATCTACTCAATCATATGTCATAAGGAATAGGTTATTCACAGAAATATTCAAGATATGGTTTATAGGATTAGCTCTAATGACACAATCTCCATTGATTAAATCTTCCGCTCGAACACTCCGCTCCATTCGAGTAACAACTTCCCTTACTATCTAAAATTTTTACTAATAGAAAACTCTATTTTCAAAGAACACATCAGAGATTATACTCTATGAAAATGTGTCCAACTTTTCCATAAATTGTTTTCTTGACGTACATTCCTTCATTAAGTACCTTCTTTCACATCCTTTACTGTTTTTAGTTTCCTCAATGGTTGTAAATTCATCTTCTGTCGAAATCAATTACTTTCTCAATATCCTAAAAAATACCAGGTTCCAAAATTACGAAATCTTATATTCCAAGACTGATTCTCTTCCATCAGATCCTAAACTTCAACTTCTAGTTTCCACTGAACAGCGGTCCTTTGTTCGTGCAATCGTCTTCCCACATTGCTCACGTTGCTCCCGTAACTGCAACTGCATTACTAGTAACATGTTTCACTTCCACACAAGTATAACTATCCCGAGCCATTCTCCTTTTTTTTAAGGTGTGCCGATCGAAATACAATGGATCGAATATCCATTATAAACAACATTATTTCCTTTTGGAAAAATAAACACAGAGAACACAACACAAGCAAAATAGACCTAACCACAAACCCCAAAAGACTCAAACCGTGCTCTGATACCAACTAATGTAACACCCTAGCTCTAGGGCCCAACTAATGTAACACCCTAGCTAGGGCATCACATTTCTGACTTCCGACTCATAATCTGAAAATAAGTTCGCACAAAGTTTGAGTTATAAAATATGAGTTTCAAAATTTCTTCTTTACTGAAACGTAAATTTACTGAAAATATTAGGTAATATTGAAAATCATATTTCAACTATTCATTATGCAATATTGACACCAATTAATATCACAATTTAAAGAGAAATATAAAATTAACAGACTTATTTTTTTTGACAGTAGTAAACCCCATGACGGGTCCTACTTAATAGCACGGTACAACACTAACGAGAAACTTTAACATACTTATTCCTTTTTCTGTCCATCTTGATGCATCAGACATCTGTTTCTTTGTCAACACTACACACCTTCGAGTCTTGAATGTCCACTCCTTATTGTTGTCACCAATCTCAGAGTATCCATCGCCTGTTATGTCTAAGACAACTCGATCTTTCTATTATTTGATTTTAACAGTACAGACACAGCAAAACAACATAATAAAGAGGTGAGATCACCTACACCAATACCAACATGGCAAACGACAGGGATAACACACGACCAACAATATCATACGATAGATCATACCATAATCATATTATCAAAGATTATCATCATCATCATCCAAGTATTCATAACAATCGTTATAACCAATATTCCTCAATTAATATATCACACCGATATAAATGCTCAGATTTATGCATATACACAAAGACTCATTTTATCAAAAACAACTCCATGGAGGTTTTCACAATTTCGAGAAGAATGCTCTAGTTAATTGTCAGCCTTAGCCCAAAGACAATCTCCCAGTCGTTGAAAAGAATCGTGTTCTTGTCGGGTATCGTCAATGCGTTGCAACGGATTGCATCGCCAAGTGGCACAGGGTACTCGCTAATAACCACTGGTCGACCGCCGCGCCTCTGACGCCCCAAGATCCATCATAGACCTCACTACCAATTCTCATTCCTCTTCAACCACAAGGGCCATAATAGCTATTAGCTATATTTTATACAATGCACGAATATATCAGTAAGTCCAACCCCAAAGGGCCAAATCTTTTCAATTTCATTTGTTCAATGTAATCATATGCTTCAACACATATTTTTTTTCAATGCACGTATAATGCACCAAATCCGATCACAGACATATCTTTCCAATGCATGTATAATGCACCAAATGTCAATCATAGGCAAAACATGCCATTTTCTCATACAGTGTCCATACACTGATTTAACAGTAATTATACTATATTTTCAACACAAAATCATGTTATCATGTTTTCATAGTTATAAAACACTTTCATTTGTTTTCACAAAATTGCATAATATTTCCATTATGTTTTTCACAATTCCAAAATGTTTCATTTACATTTTCAAAATTCGAAATGTTTACATTATATTTTTCCAATATTTGTAACACTTTTGTTACGTTTTTAAAATGTCGCATGACTCTTCATTACACTTTTAAATCACGTATTAATTTTTCAATGTCTTTCTCAATCGCGTAAAAATATATCGTTTCTCAAATCGCATATTTTTTTCATTGTTTCAAAATTATGTATATTTTTCAATAATATTTTCAATAGTATAAAATATTTAAACGCTTCCCAAATCTCATAACAATTTTCTACCATTTTTCATAATTACGTAAAAATATTCTATCATTATTTAATCACATAGTGATTTTTCAACTGTATTTCAAATCACGTAAAATATTTAAACTTACATAAAATATTTAAACGTAATTCAAATCACGTAGAAAATATTTTAACATATTTCAAATTAGCGTAGAAGTATCATTTTTAAGATAAGATATGTAAATCATTTTTCACCATTTTACAATTACGTAAAATATTCCTCAATATTCTAAACATTATTTTGGACTTAAATAAAGCAATCTTAATTTCAAGAAATCATTTTCCAAAATATAATTCACAAAATCACTTTTCCATTTATATAAATCAACGTTTCAAAACTTAGCATTTTCTAACGTACTTCAAAACTCAAAAATAAGTTATACGTTAGTAAATTTTTAAAATTCCATTATATTCTCCATTTTTCTCAAATCATTTCTAAATCAACCTTCCTCAAAATAATATAACTTTCTACTTCATTTAATATATCTTCTTATTTAAGAAAATTCTTTTTCATAGTATATTTCACAAATTCACAATTTCATTGAATTAAATCAATGTTTCTAACTTTAAAAATTACCAATGCTTTCTAAAATCCAACAGAATTTTAATAAATTCTTTTTAAAACAAATTGAGGCTCACTTGCAACCTCTCTTTTTCATTTACATAAAAATTCATTTCTCAAGTTCTAAAATACTCTGATTTCCTTTTCAATTTTCTTGTATTAAATTAATTATATTTTCACTTGGAGAATCACTTTGTTTCATCAAAATCAATGCATTACAAGCCTTCGAAAACGTGGACATGACTATTGAAACCATCAAATATTTTTCCTTCTAAATTGATATGGTTTTACACAAACAAAATCATTAAAGTTTTATTTTCAAAACCAAAGTACCGATTGGTCATAACACAAACCCATTTGTTCAAATTCATTTTCACTTTCTTTGCAAATCTTTTTTCATTCTTAGTCAAAAATCTTTTCATTAATATATATTTTTTAAAAATCACTTTTTATTAACCTAGTCCTACAAAATCATATTGAGTTGATTTAATTATTGTTTCTTAACTTTAAATTTCCTAACATTTTTCAAAACCCAATAAATAAATTCTCTGTTAGAAATCTTAAGTTACAAATGTTGTCCTTTATATTTCTAAATCACTTCTAAAAAAATTGATTAATTTGAAGTTCAATACTTTCAATCTTCTTTTTCTTTTATTTATGAAAATTCCACTTCACTTAATTTATAATACTTAATTCCCTTTTCAAAAATCCTTATTTGAAAATTCTTGTATTTCATAGCATCAAAACATTTTTTCTAAATTATCAAAACCTTATAGATGACCATTGGAACCATCAAATATTTTTCTTCTAACTTAAATAAGTTCCATTCTTGTTTCTACACAAAATAAATCAATAAAATTTTATTCTAAAATTTGTGTTCATGTTTTCTTAAAAAAAAACAAACCTTTAGTTCATTTTCCATACTCCTCAAATCAATCCAATTTTTATTCTTCCATAAACATATTAATTTGTAAACACCTATTTTGAGGTGTCTTGGCCGAAATTCTCATTGTTCTAGGGATCAAAATTTAATTTCCTTGTTCTTGAAAAATTTCAACATTTACCCAAATCAAGGGCATCAAAACCGTAGTTCTTCCTTGGCCATTGAAACCAAGATCAATTTTCTTTTCATCCACACATCATGGCATACATATATATATTTCATTATAAATATCACAAACATGCCATATACTCATCATGCATATTATAAGTATACTATCAAAGCCATAAAATCATGCAAAGCATATTAAGCATAGACAAAATAATCAAAGCATAATCAAAGTACAAGAAAATAAAGCAAAGCTCATAAACACACAATTAATTATTACATGACCATGGATTGGAATTCTCACATGAATTCATAATCCATCAAATATAAGACCATCTCCCACCACCATAATTGGTTGGTGAGATGAATCTCCCTCTTACCTCTTGAAGATCCTCAAAGCTTCTTGATTTTGCTTCTCTTTCCAAGTCCTTCAACACCAAGGGCTTCTCAAATTCAAAACAAAATACATAGGAATTAGTATACTAAGCTTGATTAAGAGGAATCATGGATCAAACATGGTTTAGATCATGAAAAAGAGATAAGAATTGAAGTCTTCTTACACTTCACCTTAAAAACTCAATAACTTGGCTCTTGAAGAAAGTCCATGAAGATGAATGATTTAGAGAAAATCTCCAACATGAAAGTTGCTTAGAATATCATGTAGATTCAAGATCTATGGTTGGATGAAATTAAAAGAGATTGGATGGTGGTTTTGAGTGTCTTGACCGAATGGTTTCTCTTGAAGCACAAAGATGGAATTTTTGATTTTTGATAGAAACTTGAAGCTTGGATTTGAAGCTCAAGATGAATGATTTTGGAAAAACTCATAACTAGAGATGTTCTTAGAATGGTGTTTAGGTTTAGAAAATCAAGTTGGATGAAATTATAGAAATTTGGATGATGGTTCTAAGGTGCTTGACCGAATTTGAGAGAGAAAATGGAAATAAATGTGTGCTTGGGTTCTTGGAGTTTTTGAGAGAAAGTGTTGTAAGCTTTTTGATGTGAGAGAAAATGAAATTAGGAGGGTGAATGAAAGTGAGCAGCTGCCGTGGGAGTCTTGGAGAGATTAAGTGATATGCTTGACTCACAATATCACCAATTGGATGCATATGGAGTAGCACATGGCCTATGTCCCTATATGTCCTCCAATAATCATAAAAGTCCATTCAAGAAGACTTGAGAAGCCTCCTTGGGCTGCATGGCCGTGTGGCCTCTCATGAATTAGGGACTTAATTTGTTTTTAATTCAAGTCCAATTACTTGCTAATTAAGTAGCTAATTAATTAGGTTTAGTTTCCTAACTAATCTTAATTAATTATCTAATTAAATAACTAATTAATTCGATATATAATTACATATATTATAACCTCTAAATAAAATTAGAATATTTAATTAAGAATTAGATTATAACAATTTAACATTTAATTTAATTTACTTAACTTGTTAATTAGGCCATTAAATTAATCAAATTAGGCTTAAATAGTTACTAATCAAATTCAAATGGCTATTATTGACTTCATCTTTTTCCTTGGCCTAAAAAGCCTATGCTAGCTTTGTCTCCTCTCCAAAATGCATGCAAAACCGTCCCCCCTTCTCCTTGCAT
Source organism: Ormosia semicastrata (assembly GCA_029884595.1). Classification (NCBI taxonomy): domain Eukaryota; kingdom Viridiplantae; phylum Streptophyta; class Magnoliopsida; order Fabales; family Fabaceae; genus Ormosia; species Ormosia semicastrata. Next base: position 27,390,822 of record JAQQTO010000053.1, on the reverse strand, counting down.
GCAACATGTGATTAATTTGCATGGTCATCTTTCCTAAGCCATCCTAGCCCTTGATTAAAAGGATGGTTTGGATTAAAATAGTCATTAGGTTTAGGTTGTAGATGGAAGACTTCTTTTGAGCCATTGGATCTTTCTCCTTTAATTCCTAGCCCTTAGATGAGTCTTCAAAATGGAGGGTCAAGATTACACCTTCAAACTTTACATCCAAGGGTCCAAAATGGTTGTAGTAAATTTTTTGTTGACTAAATCTACACCATTAATTCAAATCTAATGGTTATTAATGGTCCATCTCGACCATTGATTTAATCTTTATCCAAGGGTTCATAATGGTCAAAGTTATTTTACAAGACTAAATCTCCATCCTTGATTTAATTTTCCATCCAACGGTTATAATTAATCCTATTTATTTTCAAGATTAAATCTCCACCGTTGATTAAATCAAGATTAAATCTCCAATGTTAATTAAATTAATGGTGGATATCCAATCCACCAATATTAACTTAATAATATAGAATATTATTTTGATTCACTGTAACCCCACAAAACATATATTTACTGTATTTTTACTGTCACAGTAAATAAATACAGCAAAAATACGGTAAAGGAAATTTTTTAAAACTATTTTCAGATTCAGGTTTAGCAAGATCCCCTGCCTCCGTCTAAACAGTACAAATTTTTTTATGTGTAGAAAAAGTTTTACTTTGCGGGACCCACCTGGGCCCACGTAAGGTCACCTGAGCCCACCTAAGACCACCCGGACCCACATACAGTTAAAAATTTCATAATCATCCATAAAATCACAAAAAATAGAAAACACACAAATATCAAATCAGATTACGTAAAATAATTACCTAACGGTAAAAATTAAATTACGTAAAGTTTTCTCCTACCAAAAGTTTTTATTTTCCGACACGAGTAAATCACTCAAAACGATCAAATACTGTGACGGAATAAACAAAATAATTTTACAGTATCCAGAAATTACTAAACAGTAAAATTCTGTTAACTGTCAAAATTACTGTTTAAGATATAGGACATTTGGGGTGTTACAAGAATCATGTTATTTTACCATTCCCAAGGATCCAAAGTATATCATTCTCTCATTTTCCAATTCTTTGCAATCCCCCTCCATGTACTAAAGCACTCAATGTTTCGACGGACATTTGGAAGCATCTAGTTACCACAATGATATTTAGCTCGTAGAACTTGGGCACATAGAGCATCTGGATTCCTAACCATGCCCCATACAAGCTTCATTAGGTAGGCATTATACAAAATACATAGAGACCGAAGTTTTAGACCCCTAAGGTATTTAGGTAGACAAAGCTCATCCCACAAGACAATGTGACACTTTCTTCTGTCAACTAAATCTCCTCAAATAGAGCTCCAATAATTTTTTTCCAATCCATTCACTGAAACGCTCTTAGTCTGCATAATATGTCCAAGAAGGATTATTAGAGTTGATTGGCCAATGTAATTCTCCTTGTAATGACAAGAGTTTATTTTCCAACTGACAAGGTGCTATTTCACCTTGTCAACCAGAAAATGATAATCCAATCTAGCAACCCATTGATGTAGTAGCAGTACACCTAGATACTTCCCCAAGTCATTGGTCATAGGGATGCCAAGCTAGCTACTAAGTTCAATATCCTTGTTATGTCCCATATTTCAAGAGAAAAAGACTTTGGACTTCGACATACTCACTTTCTGGCCTGAGCTAGAGTAAAAAGAGCCTAAAATCTCATTAATGATCTCTACTTGTGAAACTGAAGCCTTTGCCACTAGTACTTGATCATCAGTAAAGAACATATGGGACAATTTTGGGCCACGATGTCCCAAGGTAATAGGCCTCCATACCCTCACCGCTTTAGCTTGCTTAGTGCACTAGGCAAGGCGTTCAACACATAGAACAAAATGGTAATGCAAAATGGGGTCACCATGCCTAATTCCTAGAGAGGAAAAAACTTATCTGTGAAGCTGTCATTCCATTTTAAGCACATAGTGGGTGAAGAAATATAATGAAGCACTAGGTTAATAAAAAGCTCACCAAATCCAATGTCTTGAAGCGTCTTACGAATAAAACCCCAACTGAGTCTATCATATGCTTTCTCCAAGTCAAGTTTGATGGCCATAAAGCCCCTCTTCCCTTTTATAGTCCTCATAGTATAAAAAACTTCTTGAAAAATGACTATATTATCAGTGTTATGCCTCCCTAGAACAATGTTGTATTGGGTGGGAGTAAGAGGTATGACATAATAGAACGAATGTGACTAGCCATAACTTTCATCACCACCTTATAGATTATGTTAAATAGTGAAATGGGGTGAAATTGGGGCACTAGCTTGCAATTCTCCACCTTTAGAATTAAAGTGATCATAGTTTGGTTTACCTGCTCAATTTTGTTAGGATTATTGAATACCTCCTTAACAAAGTCGTATATGGAGACACCTAATAAATCCCATTGACTCTTGAAGATGATAGCATGAAGCCCATTCGGTCCCAAGGCCTTATAATTTCTAATACCAAACTAGACAAACAATCCAAACATATTAACTTTGGAATAAAATAGCTCAATTTATGTAAAAAAAAATTGTAATACAAAATAACTAATCTTTCCAAGACATACGCTAAGGCGATGATTTTAAAGACACATTCTCATATTTGTAATGGGCATTTAAATTAAGTAAGAAGTACATATAATTCTTTAATTACTAAGCTAGAACCTTAATTTAATTTGATACATTAGTCTAGAAATATACAAGAATTTTTGAGTAAATTGTTATGTTATTCCTCTAAAGATATATGTGAATACACTTTAATCTTTTATTTATAAATATATTAAATTGATCATTCAAAGAAATATCGAATATCACATTTTTTCCATTAATTTTATCCTTAAAATGTTGTTAAAATAGTATTTAAAGGATAGAATTAATGTTACCAATTATCTTTGAAGAACTAATATATATTTAATAAATATAGAGATGTCACGTATATTTTGAAAGACTAAAATATGCATATAATTAAATTTTTTTCTTACATATATTGAATATAATAGGATTTTGGGTTTTAAGCAATTTTTTTAAAAACTAGATTTGTCATTAAATCATAAAAAAAGACATTTAAGGTTTTGAGGTTCAATAGGAGTTGAACCAAGGTTTTATATATACATATCTATTATATAAATATATAGCAATATGTAAGAAAATATATATTAAGGGAGAAATGCATTTTAATCCTAAACTTTGAGTCATGTGCACTTAATTCCTAAACTTTAAAAAAGTACAATTTGATCCCTAATCTTTTCTAAATGTGTAATTTAGTCATTCAATTAACTTTTCTATCATTTGTTAACGGAAATAATCATGTAAAAGAATTAAATTGCACGTTTAGGAAAGGTTAAGAATTAGATTGTACAGTGATTATTTTTGTTATGTGCCTCATACGTGATTATTTGTGAATACTTAATTTTGTTTGAGTCATAAAATTTTTTAATTCAAAATAAAATAAAAAAATCAAATAAATAAAATTTTAAAGGGACAATTAGATTTAATAAAAAAAAAAAAAAAAAGGGAATGATTGCAAGAAGTGCAGCAGGTGGTCAAGCAATATAAGCCAAAATGTTTTTGATGCAATTGACATATAAAAACAAAAGCAATCCTTCTAGAAAAATTGCAAAAAGAAAAAGAATTTGAAGACAAGTATCAAAAAGGAAAAGGCAGCAACTGCACCTACGTATAAGCTGCAAGAAAAAGAGTGGAAAGAAGGAATAGAAATGTTGCTTAGCCAAAAACAAAAAGACAAATCAAGCCTTTTTGGTCATGGCAAAAGAAAGGAAAAAGAGTGATGCTAGAAATTTTCAAAAATGAAACATCAAAAGAGAATAGAGTTGCTGCCAATATGCTGAGACTAAAACACAACAAATGGGAGGGTTGCAGCCTTGTAGGAGAAAAGAAAAAAATAAAGTAAGCCAAGAAAATGGAGTGGAAATATACTGTACAATCTGCTCTCATGCAGGTCAAGTTAGGAATTTTTTGTGCCTATATAAAGGGGAGTAATGTAAAGTGAAAGGAATCTTTTGGCTGGGGAGAAAACAGTGAAAGTGAGAAGTGAAATTGTAGAGAAAAACTTTGAGTGAAAAGAAACTTTCTAAGTGTTTTTTCTAAAAGTTGGAGCTATATTCATTATTTCTTTCATTATTCATTTTGATTTTTGACATTGCTATTTGCATATGAATTATTGCATTTTGTCTTTGCTCTCTTCATGTTCTGACTTTCACATACACTGCTCACACTCCACTTACACCCATCACCTGCACTTGTTCGTTTCCATCTAAGTGCACACACTACCTATATGTACTCAAGTGAGAAATAGAGCAAAATGAGGGAGAGAAAGATATTGAAAATTCAGAAAGCACTAAATTCTCATCCTCTGCCTCCAACCATCACCATTAGCAACCTTTTTGCCTTTGCCTCACAGCCAACAACCCATTTTCTTCCAGCTCCAGCATAAGCAAGTCCCATTTTTTTTCAACGTTCACAAAAAATCATCACCTAAGGCTTACCTCTGCCATTGTCATCTATCTCGCAACAATCCATCAACAGCCACCATCTTTAATCTGCGGCCACCACGCACCACCCACTCTTAAACAACCACAGCCTCTGCAACTCCTAAAATAGAACCACAATGCACTAAGCCCACCAACTAAATCTCTACCATCACAAACAACCCACACAGTCACCAGCCACCACGACCTGGCCTCATCAACGACCCAAAACACGACCATCACCACCATGCCTCACTCGTCCACGTCTGAACGTAGCAGATCTTTCACCATACCGTGACCCACCAGCTCCGCCTCTCTGTGCACGAACCAGAACCAAACCGAGACCCCAATCGAGCTCTGCCATATGACTCAACCACCATCCACTCCACCAAACCCAGCGTTCACACCACAACCCACTCCAAAGTCAACACCATAGCCAGATCCACCATCAACAAGAACAGATCTACTCTACCAAAGCCACCACAAACCACCTTTGCCACCAAAATTGACCCAGACGACCCACGAACCTAGATCCGTCGTCCACACCACCGCGAACCACCCCACACCAAACCAGTCTTTCACCTCTGTTGCGAACCAGCCATTGCACATCAATCCACTCTTTTCGTCGGAGATTCACCCAGACCCTTGCCGAGCCACCACCGCAGTGCTACAGAATCTCCATGCCACCTACCAGGAACCATCGCCGCCCCTCGTTGTCGTATCGTCCTCTCACCCGTGTCCCTTGAGTTTGTAGCCTCCCCTTTTTCTTTTACGTTTTTGCTTCTATTTTTATCCTTTTTTTTTTAACTTACCACTATATTATTTTAACCTTTAATTGACACTTGGGCTTTATTTTGTTTTGGGCTAGCTACTCTTTTATGTTTCATAATAATTTATTTGAGTCTTTTGTTGTTGATGATGAATTTTATTTTTTTTGCTTTCTTTCACTGACTTATTGAATTTTTTTGTCTTTATTTTTATTGGTATGTTTATTATATTATTGATCTTTGTTGTAAAAGGCGATCTTGTACTAATTTTTCAAATAAACATTTTTATAAGAAAGAATAAAAATGATTATCTAAGTTATGATAATTTATTAATCTTTTTTTAGAGTCATATAAGCTGTGACAGTTTGATGACTTGAAATTTTCTTGTAAAATCAAGAGTTTTTTTTTTCTAAAGCAATAAAACAAAACATCTTCTATAAATAAAATTAACTAACCCACAATCATTTTTATAAATAATGACATGACTTTGAATTCCTCATTGCATCCGAGGATACGTAGGAGCAGAATCTTTATTCTGTCAAGTCAAAATTAAATTTTTATAATTTATTTGTCTATTTAGTTTATCGCTTAACAAAAGGGGTAAAACAAATATTTTTAAGAATTATCAAAATTTATACAACTGACTTAAGGTAACCGTCTTAGGGTGGATGCATTAGGGGTACTGTGGGATTAAGTCTCCACCATTCCCTATGCATAATTAGACTCCCGAATCTGAATCTTTGAACGTAGACCATTTTTTAGGTTTTTCAATTTTTCTTAATAAATAAATAAATAAAATTGGTGGCGGCTCTATTCCATTTCTTTTTCTTAACAAATTATTTTTTACTGCTCCCATCGCAATCATGGTTGTGACATCTATTAGCAATTTACAAAAAAGTTAATAGAATGACTAAATTGCACATTTAGGAAAAGTAAAGGATTAGGTTGCACATTTTTAAAGTTTAGGGACTGAACTGCACATGACCCAAAGATCATGGGGTTAAAATTCATTTTTCCCTTAAATTAAAGTATTGTACTAGTACTAGCATGATTTTTTAACCTATATTAATTCCATGTCGAATAAGTAAAAAGATAAAGCTGCTCATCCTATACTAGTCCTACATCAAATAAGTAAAAGAAGGAAACATGAAGCTTCTCATTATAAATTAAAGCTAAACTCTTATGGCATTACAAGCTCATTTGTGTCCAACATTAGGCAAACTAGTAGGAGTAAGGATGGATTTTGGTTATCAATTGAGAACCAACTAATTAGTTAAGTGGAAAAGTTTAAATTGATCTTTTTTTAAAAAAAAAATGTAGTATAATCGATTCAATTCGATACTAGTTTAATGGTTCTGGCCAATTGATCTAGTCTAGTTCTGAAAACCACGATTTTAAGAGCATATCATGTTACCAGTTAGCCAACGACAGACTAATAACTGACATGTGAAAATAATTTATATAATCCAGGTGAGCCTTATTCCACTCTTTATGTTCTGTCATTTTTCTTGAATGAATTTAAGTTAAGGCCAAGTCTCCAATGTCACAAGTGGCATGGTGCTATTAGGGATGAAAACGGATTAAGTTAGGTCAGATCAAGCTTTACCTTAAACAGACCTAACTTGTTTCCTAAATGCAAGGCTTGAACTTGACCTATTTACCTGACATAGGTCATTTTTCAAGGCCTGACATGAAAGCCTATTTAAAAGTCTATTTTGCAGTAAGACTTTTAAAAAAGCCAACAAGCCTACCTCTAAATTAGTCATTGAAATAGGTTAATAGGCCTAGGCTTTCATATAGGCTAACGAACCTAGACTTTAAAAAATATTATATTATTTATCAAATTAATTATATTATATAAATATTAAAATTTCATAATATATATAAAATAATAATTATAATTAAATAAGTCGGCATACTAAGCCTAAAAGGCTTTTCCAAAGTCTTTGATGAATGTAAAATACACTCGTCTTTTAGGTTTATTTATTAGAATTTTTTATTTATATTTATTTAATATTTGTTTATTTTTATTTATTTTTAATTTTTAATTTATTTTTAAATAATTATCTCTTCACCTAGAATTATTTGAATTTTTAGGATAAATCATCAAATTTTGTGTAAAAATAAGAAATTTCTAAAGATAAATATTTGAAAGATTTGAATATTTTGATATAAGAATTATACTATTTATTTATGATATTGAGTGAATTCTGGGCCCACTGAATTAAATGTATTTTTATTGTGTTTTGTAGGAATTTAAAGAAGGATCAAGTTAGATTCTTAATTGAAGTACAAACAATCTCTACTTAATGACTAAGTATCTCTGCGTTTAATGCAATGATCTCAAAGAGTTTCTTAATTTGAGTGGGATATTTTTTTTCTAATTTATATAGATTCAACAAAAAGAATTAGGAAACAAGAGATTTGATCAAAGATTAAATAAGGAAAATATCACTATCAAACTTTGTCTCAGTAAATCAGGGATAACTTTCTCTATAAATATGTAATTTACCTGATTCTAGTGGCGTTTGAAAGCTAAGAAAGAGATCTACAAATCTTATGTTGACAACTTTTTGTAATTAAGTTATCGTTAATATTAAAGATTGGATAAGAATTCTCAAAGAGATTCGATTCGGATTCCCGCACTATCTTGACCATTTCTCATTAATTGAGTCGTATCTTGGGTTACAAAAATCAGATTGACATATTATTTACGACATTGAAAACCTAACAGAAAATCCTACAAACTATCTGTTAAGATCGATAATAGATTTAGCCATCTGAAGAGTGATAAAAATTGTGCAAGTTAGATGCGAAAAGTTATCAACTTTTCTATAAAAAGGGAAAAATGAGTTTAGCGAAGTAGCTTTCTTTTAGTTCAGAAAATATACAAGAAATGTAGAGTTTCAAGAGGCTTAGAGGCAGCGAGGGGATGATCCCTAAGAGAGGAGGAGGAGCCGTCATGGAGCTCTCATGGAGTTGGAGATCAAATCACCATTAAAGGCATTTTGGTTTCTTCTCTATGGTTCTATCATGATGAATTCTCTTTCCACTTCCTATCTTTTCTTCTCTTTTGTTATGTGTAGCTAAATTCATGTGTTTCTAGGGTGAAGATGTAACTTAATTCAATTGACATGTATTAAGATTGGATTTTTAATTAATTTTTTTTATTCAATTTGAATGTTTATTATAGTTCTTAATGCTTTTATGAATTGGCCACTTATAAATTGACCTAGTGAGATGTGTGTAGAATCAGAAGGTTTGCATATGACTTAGACCATAAATAATAAATGCCATAATTTATAATCATCTAGGAATAGAGGTTATAGGTCTTATGGGAGAATTATGATATTTTCCATGAGAATCTATAAAGTGAAGGTCATGCCTTTAAAAGTTAGAGTTTAGATCAAGGAATTGACCAGGCTTTAATAATTAAAGCGAATTAACTCACCAAGGAATTGAGTTTTAATTAATTAAGGGATTTCTCCCAACAATTGAATGACTAGAAATTAATAAGAATGAAGATCCCAAAGCTACTCTATTGTCTATGATATATTATTGAATTAAGTGAAGTTAGATCCTTAATGTTTTAATTTTGTGCATTCTTATGTGTTTTTATCTTTTATAATTTTGTGTCTTTATTTATTTTGAATCACTCTTAATTATTGGTTACCTAGATAGTATTAATATTAGAGAAGTGGTACTTGGTAAACTAATTACTCATGGGAACGATATCTTACTCATCATTTATTACTTTCGCGATTTGGTGCACTTGCCAATATCACAATAAGTTTTTGGCGTCATTGTCGAAGATTATAGTTTATTAATATTAAATATTAGTTTGAAAATGCACTAATTTAAGCATTTATTTTCTTGTTTGTTTTATTTTATTTGTGGTTCCTTTAATTCACTTTTCTTTGCTTTGTTTATGCGAGATGTTGTGAGTTCTGAAGAATTACTTTTTGATCCAGACATTAATAAAGCAGAAGGAGCACTCAGGAAAGCAACCAAGGAAAGAAAAAAGATTGAAGAAGAAATGGCTGAAAACATTCAAAATACTCAAAGACGCACCCTGATAGACTATGCGATTCCATCCACTGAGAAGGTTGCAACGTGTATAATGCAACCCAACATTCAGGAAAACAACTTTGAGATTAAATCAGCATTGCTACAGCTAGTGCAGCAGGATCAGTTTGGGGGCAATTAGGCTGAATACCCTAACTTGCATATCTCAAATTTCTTGTAACTCTGTGATACTATTAAATACAATGGCATAACTGATGATGCCATTAGATTACGATTGTTTCCATTTTCCCTAAGAGACAAAGCTAGGAGCTGGCTATAAGCCCAGCTACAAGGCAACATCTTTTCTTGGGAGGACCTAGTTAGCAAATTCTTGACTCAATACTTCCCTCCATCAATGTTTGTGAAGATGAGGAGTGAAATAGCTTGTTTTACTCAGAATCAAGGGGAGTCATTATATGAATCTTAGGAGAGATTCAAGGAGCTATTAAGAAAATGTCCTCACCACGCATTTAAGGTTTGGCAGAAAATTTAGATCTTCTATAATGGTTTAAATCATCTTACCAGGGCTATGGTGGATGCATCTGCAGGTGGATTGCTGAACAGTAAAACTCCCGAAGAAGCTCAAGCATTATTTGAGACCATCAATGAATATCAGATGCCTAGTGCAAGGTTTATGGCTAAACTGGGTGTGATGGAACTTAGCACATTTGATGCGTTACTCGCACAAAATAAAAATCTTTCACAATAAATCGCTAGTCTAACTAAGCAGCTTAGTAACATACAGGTGAACTCTATGAACCACCAAGTTTTAACTTATAATTTCTATGGAGACAATCATGCTAATGGTGAGTGTGATGCAAGCAAAATGAGTGTCCTTCCTCAAGAGCAGGTTAATGACATAGGTAACCCTGCAAGGTCTCAAGGTAACCCCTATTCAAATACATACAATCTGGGGTAGAGGAATCATCCAAATTTCTCATGGAACACTCAGAATATGTTGAGACCACCACCACCTCCACAACATCAACCATCATCATCCTCTTCACAGCCTCAACAAGATAGGATATCAAATCTTGAAAGTATTGTTAAGAAACTAGCTCTTAGCTGTTAGCCATGGCAACCATTACCCAAGAGGGGGGTAAATTGGATGATGACTAGTTTTAATACAACTTTGACAAATTATGCATTTTGAATCATTCAATTAATAAATACAGCGGAATATGCACAACAAAGGTATAGCTATTATAGATTACTCAACTATAACTTGAAGTATATGGTAAATCAAGCAAATAAACTAAATATCAAGTTCAACTCAATTATATATAATTAAAGCGTAAATGTAGAGAAGATAGAGTTGAGAGAAGCAAACACAAGGTTTATCCTGGTTCAGCCACTAATCCACTTGTGACCTATGTCTAGTCCTCAAGCAACCGCTAGAGATTTTTCACTATATCTTCAAACTTCAATAGGTGCTTGACAACTTTTACAATTGAGAGCACTCAACACACCTTGGGATACCTCACCCTTGTGCTTGAGCCTCAAATAGGGATACCTCACCCTTTATAACTTTTGAAGGATGTCTCACCCTCAAGGGATACCTCACCCTTTACCAACTTTAAGAGATGCCTCACTCTCTAAGGGATACCTCACCCTTTACTCAAGAGGGATACCTCACCCTCTCAAAACAAAGATTAAGATGAAGAGAAAGAATATAAACTCTCACAAGAGTAGATATACAACTTGAAGAACAAAGTATAGATGATAGAAAACTCTCTCAAGAGTGGATAATACAAATTGAAGCTCTATGGGTATCAAGGATTTCACACTTTAAAGCTCAAAATATGATTTTGATGTTTCAAGGATCAATTCTAGTGTTCTTAAAGTGTATAAGCTTCATACAACACTTATATATATAGTCCAAGTGATAAAATAGCCGTTGGTAGTATTTAGAAATGATTTTTTTTATAAAAACTAGCCGTTTATAGTCGTTAGAAACGTTCCTGGGCACTTGGTAATCGATTACAAGCTTTCTGGGTACTTTGTAATCAATTACACACTTCCTGTAATTGATTACACGGCTTTTATCAATGTTGTAATCGATTACATGACTTGTGTAATTGATTACAGCATTTCTGATTTTGAAAACTGACTTTAAAAGGTCATAACTTCTTCATTTCTTATCCGATTAAAGCGAATGACCACTTATTGGAAAGATCTTTGAGTATATTCTCATATCAAAAAGTTTTAGAACAAAATTCAAAGTATTTTGAAAGATATGATCAAATTAGTAACTAAAGGTCAGTTTTGCAAAACTCAAACTTGACTATTTTTGAAAACTAGCTTTAAATGGTCATAACTTCTTCATTTCTTATCCATTTAAAACAAATGACCACTCATCGGAAAGATCTTTGAGTCTATTTTCATATGAAAGAAGTTTTACAACAAAACTCAAAGTAGTTTGAAAGTTATGATCAAAAGAGTAACTAAATATCAGATTTACAAAATGCAAACTTGACTGATTTTCACAGATTTGAAATACCACCAAGGCTAGCTTTCCAAAAACATTTTGTTGGGCATTTAAGCATTTTAGAAATACTTGTAAAGATGTTAAAAACTTTTTTGAGCTTAGTGTGATTTCCATTTACCTTTACACAAGATTTAAGTCCTATAAGCTAAACTTGAAGAGTCTTGGGACTTGATCTTTGCACTTCCATTCCTTTCTTGTTTGTTATCATCAAAACCATTGTTTTAGTCAATGTCAATTACATTCTCCTCCTTTTTGATGATGACAAACATCTATTGAGAAAAGAGTTAGTTCAAATAAATTGAAATTCACAAAAGGTGTATTAAAGACTTACTCCCCCTCTATTTTTCAAGAGGTGATTAGATCAGAGATTGCACAGCTCCCACTTAATTTTGGAATTCCGAAATCATTGGATTTGTATCATTGAATTTGTACCTTATTATTTACCTTTTCTCAATGACTCATAAACTTCTCACCCTTTTGTCATGATCAAAAAGATATACAGGATATAGATTTTGATAAAGAGAGAAGTAATAGAGCAAAACCATTGCTAAACAATGAATATTCAATAAGGAATTCAGTCAAATCTGCATTATATAACCAGAATATCCATTGCAAAACATCCATTTCAAATAATGCAGTAAAACTTGGATTATGCAGCAAAAATATCACATTATGCAGTAAAATTAATGGCATTATGCAGAAAAATATGGCTTTTCCAAGTATAACATGATTTTCAAATTAAAACATAATTAAGAATGAGAAAATGATGTCACCAAAAGTGTGTTCTTTGAGTTTTTGTAGATGATTCTAACTTCCAAGCTTCAAGTCTTCATGACTCTTGGAGAACTTGGACCATTTCAAGTTTTCACTTCACTTTAGTGCATGCTTGAGCTAATAGTCACCCTACAACATAATTCAAATCAATTTCTTTGGTATCCACCAATTTTGGATCCGTAGGGATTAGTCATTAATCATTAATCCATTATGCTCTTATAGATATCAAATTTTTCATAGTATATAATTTGAGCACAACAAATTAAATAATCAATTATCATTAAGCACATAACCAAAAGCAAGCTTATTTTCATGATATATAGATAATTCAAATCATAACAAACATCTCTAGGCATTGTAGAATCTCATGTACTAAGATATATAACAAATTAATGAGTTATGGTACAACAAGAATTAATATAATCATGTGCTAAACAAAATATTCATATTTTACCAAGTGCACATGATTCTATCATTTACCTAAGGCCTACAAGGAATATACATCATATTCATTGTCTTTTTAAATGAATGTGCATAAGAGGTAAAAACATTTGATACATTGGCCTTGGTAATCAAGGAAACTCTTTTCTTTACCCATTACTTCTCTTTTGGTGTTTTGACCTTTGCAAGTTCTACATTTTGTACTTGAGAAGCTTTGGTTGAAGTCATCTTCTTTCTTTGATCAAAACTTTTACCAATGGGCTTTGGAAGCATTCCCCTTGATGATTCCTTTTTTACTTGACCAATTTGTCCATCATTTTGAGAATTTTTCTGCATAATTGAAACACTAGGAGGACATTTTGATACCCACTTCATCTTGGGTCCTTCAATGTTAGTACTAGGGCATTTAAGGTCTTTAGGAACCCATACCATACTATTTCTCGTATAAAGATTTCTTCTATAATTGCATAAATGAGAAATATGTCCTAGATGACTACAAAAATTGCAAACAATTGAATTTAATGATGGCTTGGTCCTTTGAAGATCATTTTTGGAAAACTTAAGCCTTTTGTTGTTTTTATATTCTAAACTATTTTTGTCATAAGCCTTGCTTGAACTTTTATGTGGAATAATATTAATTTTATTCTCATTAACAAGCATAGAATGTAAACAATTAGAATTATTTGTTTTGGCAAGTTTGGAATATATGTCCTCAACTTGATTGTCTAAATCAATGCACTTTTCATAAGAAGTTGAGGTTTCACATTTTAAAGGCATTTTCTCATCAAGAAAAGCATAATCATTTTTCAAAATCTCAATTTCATGTTCAATGGAGGAAATATTTTCCAAACAAGATAAATTTTTATTTTCTAAATTCAACAAACTATTATATAATTCATCATATGCATATTGTAGCTCATCATAGGAAGGACCATAATCAAGATAGACATTATTTACCTCAAGGTTCTTTGGAGTCAAGTAGGAGATTGTCACAATTTCTTGCACTAATGACTCTTCAAGAGAATCACCATCTTCCTCATTATTGTGCATCAAAGCTTCAAGAGTATATACCAATTGGTTTTGCTTTGCCACCTCTTCAAATTGAGCATCATTTTGAGGATATTTTTCACAATAAGATTCCTTTAATGATTTTTGCTCTTCTTACTCTCTATGTACAACTTTATATAAAAAATCATTATTAGCAAGATAGATATCATCAAGAGTATCCCATATATCTTTAGCACTAGAGTAACTCTTAATATTAGCATAAGCATCATCATTTAAACCATTTTTTAATATTTGCATTGCTCTAATGTTTAATGAAAAGCATTTCTTATCAGAGTCATTCCAAGTTTATTTTGATTTGCATGTAAATCCATCAAGCATAATATCCCACAAATCAATATCAATAAATTGCATATAAATTTTCATTCTAACTTTCCAATAAATGAAATTCACACCATCAAAGAATGGTGGTTTATTAATTTCAAAACCTTCCATTTTGAAAAGCTTGTAATGGTTGCTAAACAAGGATCTTTAACTCCAAGCTGTTAAGCTTTTACTAGAGCACGAAACTCTGATACCACTTGTTAGCTATGGCAACCATTACCCAAGAGGGGGGTGAATTGGGTGATGACTAGTTTTAATGCAACTTTGACAAATTATGCATTTTGAATAATTCAATTAATAAATACAGCGGAATATGCACAACAAAGGTATAGCTATTATAGATTACTCAACTATAACTTGAAGTATATGGTAAATCAAGCAAATAAGCTAAATATCAAGTTCAACTCAATTATATATAATTAAAGTGCAAATGTAGAGAAGATAGAGTTGAGAGAAGCAAACACAAGGTTTATCCTGGTTCAACCACCAATCCACTTGTGACCTATGTCCAGTCCTCAAGCAACCGCTAGAGATTTTTCACTATATCTTCAAGTTTCAATAGGTGCTTGACAACCTTTAAAATTGAGAGCACTCAACAAACCTTGGGATACCTCACCCTTGTGCTTGAGCCTCAAACAGGGATACCTCACCCTTTATAACTTTTGAAGGATGCCTCACCCTCAAAGGATACCTCACCCTTTACCAACTTTGAGAGATGCCTCACTCTCTAAGGGATACCTCACCCTTTACTCAAGAGGGATACCTCACCCTCTCAAAACAAAGATTAAGATGAAGAGAAAGAATATAAACTCTTACAAGAGTAGATATACAACTTGAAGAACAAAGTATAGATGATAGAAAACTCTCTCAAGAGTGGATAATACAAATTGAAGCTCTATGGGTATCAAGGATTCACACTTTAAAGCTCAAAATATGATTTTAATATTTCAAGGATTAATTCTAGTGTTCTTAAAGTGTATAAGTTTCATACAACATTTATATATATAGCCCAAGTGATAAAATAGTCGTTGGTAGTGTTTAGAAATGATTTTTTTATGAAAACTAGCCGTTTATAACTGTTAGAAACATTCCTGAGCACTTGGTAATCGATTACAAGCTTCATATAATCGATTACAAGCTTTCTGGGCACTTTTTAATTGATTACACACTTCATGTAATTGATTACACGACTTCTGTCAACGTTGTAATCGATTACATGACTTGTGTAATCGATTACAACATTTCTGGTTTTGAAAACTGACTTTAAAAGGTCATAACTTATTTATTTCTTATCCAATTAAAGTGAATGACACTTATTGGAAAGATCTTTAAGTCTATTTTCATATGAAAGAAGTTTCAGAATAAAACTCAAAGTATTTTGAAAGATATGATCAACTTAGTAACTAAAGGTCAGTTTTGTAAAACTTAAACTTGACTATTTTTGAATACTAACTTTAAATGGTCATAACTTCTTCATTTCTTATCCATTTAAAACAAATGACCACTCATCGGAAAGATCTTTGAGTCTATTTTCATATGAAAGAAGTTTCATAACAAAGCTCAAAGTAGTTTGAAAGTTATGATCAAAAGAGTAACTAAATATCAGTTTTACAAAACACAAACTTGACTGATTTTCACAAATTTGAAATACCACTAAGGCTAGCTTTCCAAAAACATTTTGTTGGGCATTTAAGCATTTTAGAAACACTTGTAAAGATGTTAAAACTTATTTGAGCTTAGTGTGATTCCCATTTACCTTTACACAAGATCTAAGTCCTATAAGCTAAACTTGAAGAGTCTTGGGACTTGATCTTTGCACTTCCATTCCTTTCTTATTTGTTATCATCAAAGCCATTGCTTTAGTCAATGTCAATTACATTAGCACTAGCACTTTTATGGACAAAACAAGATCTAATTTTAAGAATTAAGAGGCTGTTATCCAAAGTCTAGAAAATCATGTGGGGCAGATATCTAGACAGCTCACAGAAAGACCTTAGGAGACATTGTGGTAAATCCAAAGGAGCACTGTAATGCAATCACATTGAAAAGTGGCAAAACTTTGGAAGCACCCGTGAAAGAAATGTCTAATTTCTCATGAAAAGAGAAAAAGCAAAATGATGTTCTTACTGAGGATGTTTCAATTGAAGATGCACCTGAAGTAGAGGTCTCCACTGAAATTAAAGTGAAGGGAGAAAAAAGAAAGAAGAAGGATTTAGTTTTGAATAAACCTCTTGACCCTTCACTATACGCTAGCTTTCATTCCCTCATAGGTTGAAGAAAGACACTCAAGAGAAGCAAGAGTGACAATTCTCGAAGTTCTTGGATGTCTTCAGGAAATTACAAATAAGCATCCCATTTGCTGAAGCTCTTAAACAAATGCCATCATTTGCTAAGTTCATGAAAAAACTCTTATTTAGAAAGAGGAAGCTGGAAGACGATGTCACTGTGGCACTTATTAAAGAATGCAATGCTATTTTAAAAAAGAAGTTGCCACCAAAGCTCAAGGATCCCGGTAGTTTTACCATTCCTTGTGAGATTGGTTCACAATTTTTAGGAAAAGCACTTTGTGATTTAAGGGCTAGCATAAACTTGATGACATTGTCCATCTATGAAAAATTAGGCTTGAAGGATCTAAAATCTACTTTCACTATGTTGTAACTTGCTGATAGATCACATGTATATCCTTGTGGTGTAGTCAAAGATATGCTTGTAAAGGTGAACAAAGTCATTTTTCCCATGGACTTCTTCATTGTAGACATAGACGAAGATCACCACATTCCATTGATTTTTGGAAGACTATTTCTGACAATTTCAGGAGCTGTGATTGATGCACCTAGGGGTGAGTTCATTTTGAGGATGGATGGAGATCAAGTGACTATCAGTCTTTGATAAGTCTTCACCAACATTAGATCTTTATACTCCCATTAATTACATTAAAGATAAGTCTTAAAAAGAGTTGACTGGTAAGAGCTCTCCACCATTGATTAATGTTAACTCTCTTATTTTCAAGACTGATGAAACAGAGAAAGGTCCCCCCATCTCTCATAATTCATTGTAAAAAGGGTCAAACTCTTTTGATAAATTGAAACTTAATCTATCATCTTTTGATAAATTGAGACCTCAATGGCCAGATGGAATCTTGCATGCTAAGGTATATTTAGAACAATCAGGTTCAAGTCAAGCTCAAAGTGCATTGGGAGGCATTTCAAAGGTTGTTGACCAAGGATGGATGTATTGTTCTGAAAAAGGAAAGAAGACATCTTATTTCTCTTGTTTCAAGCCACCATGAATAAAAAGCAACGTCAAGCTAATAACATTAAACAAACGCTTTTTGGGAGGCAACCTAAATTTTATTTATTTTTCTTTTATTTGCAATATGTTATTTGTTTATTTTTCTTCAATTGGTTTTTAGTTTTTGTTACTTTTTTTTACTAACATTTTTCTATTTTTGTTTTGAAGTTTGCTAATGTTGAGTCGACTTAAGTGTCTCATTGAGTTCGAAGCCTTTGTAGGGGGATGTATATAGTTGTAGGCTACCAAAAAGAGTTTTTCTTTTTTTTTCTTTAATATTTTATTTTCACATTTTTTTTATTTATTTTATTTTATTATCACCACCTTCTTATGTTATGAGTCATTCTGTGCATGCCAGTGTGTTAAATTGACTATTAAATGACTGCATAAATTGTGGATTGATCTAATTTCTTAGGATAGCATATGAGAATCTATGAGTTGCATTTATCTATATTGTTTCAGTTGTGTATGGATGTTCTTCACATCTTTATGTCTGATAGAGCTTGGGTTATGCATGCATGTCAGGGTTAGAGAAAGTTTATAAGATTGTTTTTGTATAGATAATTTGCATCTAGAAGTTGTTAGATTCTCTCTTGAGGCGAAATCCTAGGCAGTGCATGATTAAGGAAATAATAAGGACCTTCTTTGGATCGTTTGACCCTTTCAAGCCAACTTATAAACACATTATATCCTTAGGTCTCTTTTGCAACCTTGTTTATGTTTGACCTCTATTTCTTTTCTTTACCCACATTTACCTTTCTCATACTCATATATATATATATGTGTGTGTGTGTGTGTGTGTGTGTGTGCAAGTTAAGTGATGAATTCTTATGCTCTGTTTTGCACTTGTTCAACATTTTGAGGCTTGGATTGTGAAATGTGCATGATTGTGTATTTTAACTTTTGGTTTCTTTATCCTACACTTTCTTTCTTAACTTTTACCCTTAGCCTTGCATTATAAGCTTTATAAAGTTCTTTTTGATCCTTGGTTATGTGTTGTTTACATTAGTGGAGAGAGAAATGAAAAATAACCCTATGACTGTGGGTCTAATATGTATTTGTATTTTTATAAACCTATACGAGTTTGAACTTTATTGTGAATTAGTCTTACATTCATGTTTATGGGAAGTTATTTATGCATGAGATTTGCATGTGGGAGTCAACATAACAATTGGATTATACATGTATGACACCTTGAAATGAGATTGTAAAGTAATTTCTGAGGATATGAATGATTTTCAATAACTGATATTACTATTTTTGAGTCAGCATGTTTTGAGTTTTAGTTGTTTTTTTTTCTTTTCTTGTTTTTAATTCTTCTTTTTCTTTATTACTTGAGGATAAATAATATTTAAGTTTGGGGATATTTTTTACACTCATCTGTCTTGAAGCCTAGCCTGTTTATCTAAATAGACTTTTTAAAAAGTATTAACCTAGCTTTTTTATTAAAAGAGCCTTGTTACGCCAGGCCTTAAATAAGTTAAAGGGTCATTTGCCTTATTTCCACCCCTAAATGCCACTTGCATAAGTGGAACAATCACATCTATAGATAAAAATTATGCTGATCTATCAGTTTAAACTAATGACCAGTTACCAACAAAACAAGTTAACATGAGAAATTTGGAGTTTTGCATTTAGCCCCTTAAGATATTAAATTCTTATCACTTTGCTCCACTATCTCCCTGACAATACTTATCCTTATTTTCTTACTTTTGCTACCGAGACCTCTTCTTCCTCACCCACTTCCTCATTGCCGACATCACCAACATCAGTGTCATGTGCGAGAACGTCGCCGGCGCCTAGCGAGCCAAGGCCATCGCCAACAAGTTGGTATGTGGGCTCAGCTTTGAACCCTTTTAAGTCCATGATGGCTAGAACAGAGATTGGTTTGTTACTTTGTTTTCTTTACCCCAAAAAATGAATATATCAATAGAAAATTAATTAAAATTTAATTCTAATTCCCTTCCTAATTTAGTTTTTTGGAGCAAAATATCTTAAGTTGACTTGAAACCATGTTTTTTGGTCTTAACCCACCATCCAATCTCAATCCCATGGCCTTGAAGCCACTAGGGTTTCAATGTTGGAGCTATGTTGGCAATGGGTTTCCGTAAGAGAAATGAATGAGATCCCACAAAGAAAATAACACAAAAAATAAGGTCTATGTTATTTAGAAGGCCACCAAGTTTACTCATTTCACAAGGGATTGCTACCCCACCATAGTCCTATAGTAGATGTAGCTGCTAGAGGCTTTTTATTGAGCAAATCATTTGATGATGCATTCCAACTGCTTGAGAAATTGGCAGCCAACATCTACCAATGGCTTTCTGAAAGAAACACTTCAAAGAAGGTAGCTGGAGTGCATGATATTGATCCAATGGCAGCATTATCAGTTCAGGTGGCAACATTAGCAAGTAAGTTGGATCGTTTGGGGAACAACCATCAACAAAGCCCATTTGTGCTGTGTGACAAGTGTGGAGAGATTCATTCAAGCGATAGTTGCCCTTCTAATTCAGAAAGTGCACAATACGTTGGTAACTATCACCCGCAACAAAATAATCCATACTTGAACTAGTATAACCAAGGATGAAGGATCCATCCCAATTTTTCCTGGAGGGATAATCATGTAGCTTCCTCATCTGCTCCAGTGAATGACAGATCCTATAATCCTTTTGGATTCCCCTCCCAATCAAGACAACAGAGCCAAGATCGGAAGCCCTCTTTGGAAGACATGTTTTCATAGCTTATGGTCAAGACAGATTCTCACATGACGAAGACTGATGCTTAGTTGGCAAAACATGAAGTGATGTTTCAAAGTCAATCTGCTTCTTTGTGAGCATTGGAAACCCAAGTAGGGTTGTTAGCTAATGCCATCAATAATAGGCCTTCAGGCACCTTCCCTAGTGACACTGTCAATAATCCGAAGGGGGCCACAAATGAGCACTACTTTGCCATTTCATTGAGGAGTGGCAAGAATATTAAAGGGAATCCAAGAACAAAACTGCTTGAAAAGGAAAGTGAAGTTGTCCAAGAAAAGGAGGTAGTGAGCAAAGATGTCGGGCAAATTCAAGATATTGCCAAGAGGAATGGTCAAGAGAAGAAGAAGGAGTTCAAGTCTCATGTCCACCATTTACCTTTCCCCAATAGGCAAGTAAGCAAAAAACTTGAGCACCAATTCCAGAAATTCTTGGAAGTGTTTAAGAAGTTGCATATTAACATCCCATTCGTAGAAGCTTTAGAACAAATGTCAAGCTATGTTAAATTCATGAAGGAAATTCTATCAAAGAAAAGAAAGCTTGGTGATTTCGAAACTGTTGCCCTGACGGAGGAATGCAGTGCAATTCTGCTTAACAAATTTCCTCCTAAGCTCAAAGATCCCGGAAGCTTCACCATACCCTGCACAATTAGTGAGAAGTTCACTGGCCATGCATTGTAAGACTTAGGAGATAGCATCAATCTCATGCCTTACTCCATTTACCAAAGATTAGGTTTAGGGGAAGTTTCGCCTACTTCAGTTACATTACAGTTGGCGGACCGAACCCTTACTCATCCAAAGGGGGTTATTAGGGATGTATTAGTTAAAGTGGATAAGTTTATCTTCCCTACAGATTTTGTCATACTTGACATGAAGGAGGATAGCAAAGTCCCATTGATTTTTGGTCGGCCATTCCTAGCAGCAGGAAGAGCTCTGATTTATGTGGAGAAAGGTGAACTCACCATGAGGGTTCAGGATCAAGAGGTTATTTTCAACATTTTCAATGCACTGAAAGGCCTTCAAGATTTAGAAGATTATTTTTTGGTGAGTGTAGTGGATGGGATGACATCTAGGAAAACTGAAGAAAGTGAAGCCTATGCTCCTAGAGAAGGTCAAGTCATTTCTAATGGCGAAATGGACCAACTCAAAGCTGCTATGGTGGTAAATTTATTTAATGCACCTATTGAGCAAGCTCCAAACTTGGAGCTGAAAGTGTTCCCATTCCAAATGTATCAAGCTAATTTTGAAAATCAGGAGGAAGATCTTCCTCCCTTATAGAAATGCATTTGGAACAGCAGACAAGTCCTGCTGGGACTGTAAATTAAGCCCTTTTTGGGAGGGAACCCAAAATTTCATTGTATGTCTTAAATATGTAAATATCTTGATTTTTATGTTTTTGTATATTTTTGCATTGCACTATGTAGTTTAACCTTGTAGGCAAGTTTTACAGGTGCTGGAGGCCTTATTTGAGCAAAAGTCACGGCTGAGGTGAATTTGCTACAGAATTCTGCAGCCAAACGCGACATGAGGTTTATAACGCCGCGACGTTACCTTGATTTAGGCCAAATTCCAGTGAGTAAAGCGCCGCGACTCTACAGACCCTAATGTCACGGCGTTATGTGCGTCTGCTTTTAAAAAAAATGTGAAAAGTAAAAATATTAAATAGTAAATAATAATTATTTAAATATTTAAATTACGAGGGAATTAATATGCGCCGCGACATGGTGTGTGTAACGCCGCGGCACGTAGAGGCGGTTATGTTTTTATGCTGAGACGTTTGGTTCTCCAAAACACCATAATATTCTCTCTCTCTCTCTCTCTCGTTTCATCTGCTCTCTCTCTCTCCCTTTCCTATTGCTTTGTGATTTTCTTTGTTTTTCATCTTCTTTTCAGTCTACATTTGTTTCCATTAAGGTATGTTCCTATTTATTTTTAGTTTTATGTAAATTATTAGCCTAATTTCTTTGTTTGGGTCATTTGTTATGGGTCTCTATTTTTAGTTTTGTTGATTGTTCTGATAAATAGTTGTAGTTAGTTAGTTAGTTTTAGGTTTTTGTTAGTTTCTTTATTAATTTATGTTTGGAATGCCTGAAAATGGTATAATCTAGCTTTTGTGCATAATCTTGGGTAAAAATTATTTTGCACACCGTGACATTGATGTACAGCGCCGCGACATTGATGGACAACACTGCGACGTTAAGATGAATACTTTGAATGTTACAACGTTAGGTTGAATGTCGCGGCGTTATTATGAACAATTTGAATGCCGCTATGCTGAATTTGAATGTCGCGGTGCTAAATTTCAGATTTTCCAGAATTGCTTATTTTTCGATATTCTTAATACTTTCAATGATCAAATCTGACTTTTAGCAATTCTTTTTTAGGATATCATGGCTCCAAAAAGAGGAAGGTTTATGCAACGTGGTTCATCTAGTCGGCAACACAGGGAGTCTTCTCCCCCTCCTATCGATTTTGATAGGGGGAGGTTTATCTTAATGGATGCAGCTGAGCGATACACGACTCTCATTACCAGATCGCTCATTCTTGAGCCCGACTTTGCTTTTTCTCATTCCATACACCCGAAGTTGGAGGGGCTTATAAACCACCTCAAATGGGGTGTGTTTGCCTAGTATCCAGGGTCATCTGTCGTACTCCTTGTAGTTCATGAATTTTACGCAAATGCAGCTTTTGTGGGTGAAGGGGCAACCATGGTTAGAGTTAGAGGACATGTGGTCTCATTCTCTCATATTGCTATTCACGTTGCTCTAGGACTTCCTCAACCACCGGAGATCTGTGAATTTACTTAGTTTTGTCGTTGGGAGCCGGTGGAGGGTATTGATGTGGACGTGGTCACCGCTCGGATATGCTTGGCTGAGTCTCAGCCTATGGTGTGGACTATTAGTGTCCAAACTAACCGCCCTAGGTACTTTCCGTGCACTTATTTGACTCTAGAGGCCCGGGCATAGTACTATTTTATTAGCACGCGGATTCTGCCATCTGCTAACCTCTCTGAGGTTACCCGCGACCGAGTCATCTTGATTTATGTTATCCTGGAGCGTTAGTCTATCGATGTTGCTGAGCTTAATTTTCACTAGATTCAGAGATCAGCTCGGGAGTATAGGAGCCTTTTCTTCCCCTTTCTCATTCATACTTTATATCATCGACATCAGGTCCGTTGGGGACCTTATGAGGAGCTTACAGATGTTCGGCAGCCGCTGAACGATACTTTTATTGAGAGTGTGGGAGTAGCTCCCGCTCCAGCAGTTTGGCAGAGGCAGGTTCGTGGAGAGCCTCGAGCAACAGCAGCACCTGAGGCAACAGTCCCTGAGCGCCCGATAGCACCTACAGAGCACGCAGATTGGAGAGCCCGAGTGGATGCTTGGCTAGACCATATTGAGGCCCAGGGCACGCAGATTCAGGATATGCTATCTTATACTATACAAGCACAGAGATGGATAGCGGCCAACCTCCACCTTTTGATGGCTGATTATCTAGTTCCTACTTTCCCACCCACAACTATTATTGCTCCCTCCTAGGCTGGACCTTCTAGAGCGCCTGCTGCAGAGGTCCCATATAGTGATGATGAGGAGGAGGATGGTGATGGTTCTGATGCTGAGGGCCCAGATAGTGATGATCCGCTTATCTAGCCATTGCAATTAGGCTTTTCATTTTCTTTCATTGCATTTCTTTTTTTATATATATATGTATGTATCTTTTGTACAGTGAGGACACTATTTCCCTCAGGTTTGGGGGGTGTCTATAACTTGATATTTTGATTTATATGCAGTATTATGATATATTTATACTTTTATGTTTATATGCATACATTTTAGTATTATGCATGTTTGTTAGTTTTATACTTTTTGAAGTGTATGTATGTGTTTTAGTTTTTTTTTGCTTAAATAATAATCATAGGAGTAATTATCTTGAAAAATTTGATGAAAAATTCATTCAAGATACAATTGTCGTTCCCTTTCACATTATGAGTTGTAATGTTTAAAAAACTAGTATGTATAATTGTCCAATGATAGATATGGATGCAATATGATCTTCATTTTTTTATGAATCCATATGCAATCTTTGGCGCATGTTGAGACATTCTAGTTTCTTTTTGTGTATGATGCGTTTCCCAATTGCATGCTTTTTGAACTTTGGAAAGAATAAGAATGTTTGTCTAGAGAAAGTTCATGAATGATGCATGTGAAAGATTCAATTATCTTAGAAATTGTTTGTCAACTCTCTTGAGGCGAAATCCTAGGTTATGCATGATTGAGGAAATGATTAGGGCATTGTTTGGACTGATTGAGCCTTATCAAGCTTACCTGATATGATTATATCCATAGGTCCCTTTTTTGAAGCTTCATACTGTTTGGCCTTATTTGTTTTTCATCACCATTGTATTCGTTAACCTGTTAACTGTTCTAATGCATATGAAAGCATTGCATTTTCTTCCTACCCTTATTGTTTGTTGGGTTCATAATATGTTATTTCTTGAAATGGGTCTGTTCATTAGGGGTATTAATTATTCAATACAAAATAAGCCTGAAGGAACCAGATGCAGTTAAAGAAAAATTATTGATTTGCAAAAGAAGAAATGAAAAAGAAAAAAAATGAAATATGAATGAAAATCAAAAGAAAAGAGAAGCAAAAGAAAAGCATAAGTAAAGTAAAGTTCGAAAAGCATCGAAAATAGTTCTGGCGAGTTTTCTATATTCACTATATAATACCCTGCTAATGTCAATATTAGCTCATGAATTGGAATATCATGTTTATGTGTCTCAATGTTTGTGTTTAATCTTATTCTTTTATTCTGTTATCCATTACCCTTGGCCTGACATTATAAGCTAATAAAGACCCTTTTGATCCTCAATCTTATGTGATTTACATTAGTGGAGAGAGAGTTGTATTACAATCTTGTGGATTCTGTGAATTATATTCATGTGTATGTTCATAACCTTATCTGGGTGAATATGAATTGAATGGAAGAGGTTTTCCTTGCATGATTTTAGGAAGAATATCTTGTATAAAAGGAAGTTATGAATGTTAGTATGATGACGATTGTGTATGTGTGAAACTGATTGTGAGGTAAATGTATTCTTTGAGGTTTATGCAATCATCATACACTAGCCTGAGTTAGGTGAGAGTGGAATGTTTAAAATGGCTGAAAGTAGGTTGTTAAGTTGATCTTTATGAATGTACTTTGTTTTGCTCGAGGACTAGCAAAAATCTAGGTTTGGGGGTGTGATAACTGCATAAAACATAGTTATTCGTGTCCTATATCTGTGCTATATTGGCTGCTTAGTCCTTGTTTGTATGCATGAATGGAAGAGTTTAGCATCCTATTCATCTAATTTCATTTTGATGACTTCCATTATGATTTTGAGCAAATACTTCCTAAACCTTGATGAATTGAGTACATTTGCATGAGCTATTAAAGTGGTGATTTCTTTGTTATAGGCAAGTCTCAAATAAAGCTTGAAAATAAAGAAAATTGAGTAGCTTTAGGCCAGGAAACCCAAGAGGAAGCCAAATTGAAGATTAACACTTAGCACCGCGACGTGGGCATGTTAATGTCGTGGCGTTGAGCATCCCCTGTTCTAGTACATGAGAGTCGAGGCAAAAGCGCCGCAATGATGAGAGTGGACGCCTCAAGCGCCTGTGACCTAATTGCACATGTGCTGTGACGTGATGTGTTAGACGCCGCAGCGTGACTATTTTATTCAGTCTATAAATACTATTGTATCCATTTTATACGTGACTTCTCACCCTTGGAGAGCAGCTGCTAGGTTCAGGGTTTTTAGACCTAGAGAAGGCAAAAGAGGCTAAGGTTGGAAGTTATCCTTCACATGGAGGATGAATCAAGCTTAGAAGATGAAATCTAATGAGCTTCCTCCCTTTCCTTTCTTTTTTCTCTCTTTATTGCTTCATGAACATGGTTTATATGTTTATATTTTCATGTTTCATAACTAACTAAGCTGTATGTAGGGTTTCCTTTGCAGTCTCCTATGAATATTAATGATTTTGTAATCTTTTGAGTATATATTGATGTTTAGTTATTTTCAATCATATGGATCTTAATGCTTTTGATTGTTTGATCAGTTTTTGATTGATTTGATGAAATTTAATAAACCTAGACATAGGAATTCGAGTTTTAGATCATACGCATGATTGATGCATGTTCAATGAATTCAATTAGTTTGGATAAGTTGATTCGCTAACTGGATAGAAATATACATTTTAGCCATGCATAGCGGGTGTTTGAGAATAAATCGTTCATGAGTGGAGTTTGCACTAGTTCTCAAGGAAACTTAGTGAACTAGGTAAATGAAACCATGGTTAATTGCCTAGACATAAGCTATTAACTAAATCAGATTCTTAAGCTATGTTAACAATTCATTGATGTCACTTGTAAGGATAGCATGTCATTAGTATGAAATAAGAGGTGAAAAAGGATTCCTTATTCTCTATTTATCTATTTATCTTCGATTTATTACTTTTCAGTCCTTATATTTCTTTAATTACTTTTTTTATAAATTTGATGTTCTTGGATAGCATTAATTAGGCTGTTGGTTAATATTTGGCTTTTATATGAAATACGTATTCCTCGTGGAAATGATATCCTACTCTTAGCTATAATACAAGTGCGATCCGTGCACTTGAGGTAAGCAAAAGAGTGTTCAACACTTTTGACACACACTTTAGCCTACAACTAATACCCTAGCCATATTTGCTTCTTTCCATCATGTAGCCTTCTCTGCTGCAAACCCCTGCTAAACAAACTCCAACACCACTTCTCCATTAAGCCTCTATAACAGCCACTTCCTTTCACCACCATACATCAAAATTTGGATTTTAGATCTAATGTATGGTTGATGTATGTTCGATTCTATTCCAATGGCGGGATGAGTTGATTCGCTAACCAGATAGAAATATACCTTTTAGCCCTGTATAGTGTGTGATTGAGAATAGATCGTTCAAGAGTGGAGTTTGCACTAGTTCTCATGGAAACATAGTGAATTGGGTAAATGAAACTATGGTTGATTGACCTAGACATAGGCTTTTAACTAATGAAAATTATCAAGCTAACTTAACAATTCACTGATGTTGCTTATAAGGGTTGCAAGTCATTAGTATGAAATAGGAGGTGAAGAAAGATTCCCTAGATCTCTAAACCATTATCTTTATTACTTTTGTAGATTGGATTTAGTTTATTTATGTTTTCCCCTATTCTTATGTTCTTGAATAGAATTAGGTAAGCTGTTGGTTAATACTTAGCATTGGAAGTAAATTTATCCTCGAGGGAACAATCTTTACTTTTCACTTTATTACTTGAATGACTCGTGCACTTGTGGCCTATTTTGGGACAAATAGAGGTTCATGCTAATAGTGAGTTCACATGGGAATAACTGTATGCGTCCATCCCAATGTCAATGGGATTTCTTATTGGGACTGGTCATGCAGCCATTCAAAATGATAAGATGAAGGAAGAATGGATAGAAAAGATGGAAGAACAAATCAAAGCAATCAAGGGTCCCGATACCTATGGTCCCCTTGGGGTAGAAGAGTTGTGCTCTACTGCTAACATTATCATCCTAAAGGACTTTAAGGTTTCAAAATTCGACAAATATAATGGGAGCACTAACCTATTTTTTCACCTAAAAACATACATTATCAAAATGTCAATTTGGTCAAAAGACTGGAAGTTCCTTATTAGCTTCTTTCATGAAAGCTTGACTGGGCCTGCTTTGGAATGGTGTATCCAGCAAAACCTCTCCAAAACCTCTTCTTTGAATGATTGGGCAAACTAGTTTATAGGACAGTATCGATTCAACCTAGAAATAGTCCTAACTCGGGAATGGTTGAGCTCAATGCAGAAAAGAAAATAAGAATCTTTCAAACAATATGCACAAAGATGGAGAGCCTAGATAGCTCAAGTTCAACCCACATTGACACTGTCAAAGATGTGTTCATATTTCTTGGGACCCTTGGAAAATCCTTTTATTGGGGCAATGGCCAGAGTAGCCTATAAAAATTTTGCTGACTTAATCACCGTGGGAGAAAGGATCAAGATTTTAGCCAAAGTTAGAAAGCTGTTAGTTAGTAATACAGAGGATACCGCTCCTAAGAAAGGATTTTAGCAAAAAAAGAAAGAATCTGAAGTGAATTATGTCCAACACTGACAGACCTTCAGACCTTGGTATTCACCATAATACCCAAGTCATTAACCACCATATAACCCTAACCTTCACTTTCCATACCAAACATCTACACTTCTTTATCACCCACTCCACCAAATTGTGCCAACCACAAACATCACCTCAACTCCACAATTCCAAATCAATAATGTTCCTACATCACAATTATATGTACCAGCTCGCCCAACTTATACTCGATATCCACCTGCACCTTCGCAAGATTACCCAAACCACCCACAAACTCGGCTAAACTTCCAAAATCAAGGTCGCTTCCATTCGCAAAACCTACCCCTTTCCTAATTTATCCATTTCAAATGCAGATTTATTCCAAAGGTTGTTTGATGCTTACCTTATTTCTGGAAATTCTATACGTCTCCTAGAACCATCATTCCCAACATGGTATAACTCGAGTTTAACTTGCAAATACCACAAGGACATCCCAGGGCACTCAATTGAAGATTGTGAATCTTTCAAGATTGCAATAAGAAACCTAATTGCTTATAGGAGGCTTGACATTTAAGAAGTGGCTAGGCCCAATATTGCAATTCCTAATCATGATGGAAGGAATGAGGTAAATGTTTTGGAGATGGAAGGATCACCTATAAGAAAGGTCATGAACTTACGTACGCTAATAGCTAAAATATTAGAGGGGTTGAAGAAAGCAGGTTATAGTGTCACTGCACCGGCAACAACGATGAAAGAAGAGGAAAAGCATGACAAAGAGTCAAGTTGTGCTTATCATTATGGAGGAATAATACATGATATCGAGAATTGTTGGGACTTTAAGGTTTGAATACAGGGATTACTCACTTTGGGAGTAATACAAGCTAGACAAGGAGTAAATTCCTCTGAAGAAGTCATTCACCCTCCAACAGTTCGAAACTTCTAAACAATTGGAGATTTGAGGCGTTAATTGAAGTGATTGCCATAAAATAATTAGTGATGCTGAACTTATGTTAACTTTCTTGAAGCATTAATGTAATGAATTTGCATGGATACCTTGTTTCCTTTCATTTTGATCATATTGTCTTTCTTGACATTTATTCTTTTTCATGTCTTCCATATATTTGGACCATGTTGGACTCCAATTCTTGGCAATTCTCAGTTTAATAGATGTCAATAAAGTCTGTGTGTACAAGTGCCTTTTGAAAAAGACAAAAAAAAGAAAAAAAGAAAAAAAGAAAAATGAATCAAAAAGAAAAAATGGAGCAAAGAAGTAATCACTTGGTATCCTGTCTCAAAATTAAAATTTTGAAAATAAACAATCATGTCATGATTTGAAAATAAAGATTGGGCACCATTCTCTATCATTTTTACTATCCATTGTTATCCATTTTGAGCTTAATTTTTTTTTTCAAAGAACCTTGGACAATGATCATCTCTATACTAGGTGTTAGCATAAAGTAAAAAAGATGATTTCTAAAAAAATAAAGAGGAAAAAGAAGAAGAAAAGGGAAAAAAAAAAGGAAAAGAAAAGAAGAATAAGATAGCAAAGGCAAATGATGAAAAAATAAAAAAAAATCAGTGCTCTTAATAATGCCAAAGGTAATTGACAAAACTTGCTAAAGATCCTTGGTCTCATTCAGCCCTCAAATATTTATTTGAGTCTTATATCTTTCCTTTTATAACCCTTAACCTCAGCCACATTACAAGCCTTAAAAAGTCAATTATGATCAATGAAAGACTGTTGTCATTTTCGTTAACTTTAATTTTGAGACAAAAAGTTTGTGCTTTTTTGAGTTTTCAAGTCCTTGCTCTTAAAAAAAAGAAAAAAATGAAAAAAGAAGGAAAAAAGAGGAAGAAGTACTTACTAGTCTTACACTAGGGCAAATCTTTTACTCACTAGGGCGAGTTTCTGCCCTATTCAATTCAGTCTTAGACTGAGACAAATTTCTCTTTAGTTCAATTTGACCTACACCGGGCAAATCTTTTAGTTCAATTTGACCTTACACTAGGACAAGTTTCTACTCTATTTGATTTGACTCTAAACTGAGGTAATTTTTCTTTTCCTTGGTTCAATTTGACCTACACTGGGGTAAACTTTTTGGTCATTAGGATGAATTGTTGCCCTATTCTATTCAGCCCTAGACTAGGGCAAATTTCTCGTTAGTTCTATTCGACTTGATGTAGATGCTCAGCAGAAGAAAATCATTGGCCATAATGTCTAGTTGGCAACTAAAGATCATTTTCATGAAGATCAAGCCAATTCATATTGAGACAATACTTCTTTGAATCTCATACTATCGTTTGTGTCTTTTTCCATATATACCCTCTTGTGTAGTCAAACTTCCAAGACCAATCTGGAAGTTGTTCACTTAGTAAATTTCTTTTCTATTATACTTTTGAATCTATGTCTGTCTGTTATATAATGCTTCAAGTAAGGTGAACATGAGTACAACACTATGATTTGACTATCTGATAGCAGTCTCATGATGAATAATTCAAACTGAAAAGAACTTAGAAGTTCCAATTAAAGGGGAAAATAATATCCCAACAGATAATCTAGAAATAAGAGGTATCCAAGCAAAAAAAAAAAAAGAGTCTGTTAGACTGAAAACCCGAAATGGTAGTTTAAGCAAAAGTTAGGACAAATAAATTGGCATGACTTAAATTGGGACAATTTTTTTAACAACTTTGTTTGCATTCAATTGGTCATATTGGGGCAAAAATTCTGAAGGACTAAAAAGAAGATATGTTGAAGGAAGTAGCAATAGAGACAGTAGTTGAGTTATCAAGCAGTTGTAGGGAATCAATTGGACACTGGAAAAAAAATGTCTCGCAAGGATTTAGTAGCTCCAAGCAAGGGTTCGCAACAAGGGATAATCATCTCACTACTCAAAAGGAGAGTTAAGAATGGAAAATAGGAAAATAAGATAAAAAAATAAAGAAAAAGAAGAAATGAAGAAGAAAAAAGAAATTCAAAAGGATTCCAAGTTAACCGAAAGATCTGATGAAGAAAAGCACATGAGCAAGGGTTTAATTGGTCAAAGCTTTCCAGAGTTATCACTCGTTCAAATGATTTTTAAGAATAATTAAAAGAGAGAAAAGAAAAGAAAGAAAAAATAGAGAAAAGAAAGGAGAGAAAAAGAGAGAGAAGAAAAATATCTTAAGTTTATGTCTTACTGGCACAAATAGTTTCATGTCATTTTGAACGCATTAGCTCCATGCATTCTTAAGTTCATGTCTTACTGGCACAAATAGTTTCATGTCATTTTGAGCGCATCGGCTCCATACATGTTTGAGCGCATCCACTCCATGCATTTTAAGCGCATCAGCTCCATGCATTTTTGAGCACATTAGCTCTGTGCATTTTTGAGTGCACCGGCTCTATGCATTTTGAACCATCAGCTCCATGTATTCTAAGTACATCAGCTCCATACATTCTTTTGAGCACATTAGCTCCTTGCATTTTAAAATTCTAATGAGCGCATAAGATCCATGCATTTTAAATTCTTTTGAGAGCATCGACTTCATGCTTCTTTAAATTTTTGTCACTTATTTTGAGCGCATTGGCTCTCTGTCTTTTTGAATTCTTTTAAGCATGACAGCTCCATGCATTTTAAATTTTTTTGAGAGCATCGACCAATTTTTTGTCACTTATTTTGCGCACATTGGCTCTCTGCACTTTTAAATTCTTTTGAGCACGTCAGCTCTATGCATTTTAAATTCTTTTGAGAACATTAACTCCATGCTTCTTTAAAATTTTTGTTTCTTATTTTTAGTTCAATGGCTCCCTGCATTTTAAATTCTTTTGAGTGCATTAGCTCTATACATTTTAAATTCTTTTAAGCGCATCGACTTCATGCATTTTAAATTTCTGTCATTTACTTTTGAGCGTATCAGTTCTGTGCATTTTAAATTCTTTTGAGAGCATCGACTCTATGCATTTTGAGCGCATCGGCTCCATGCATTTTTGAGCGCATCAACTCCATGCATTTTGTAACATTATGCTTAATACAAGAATTAATTAAGGTCATGATAGTTGAAATACCAGAGAAGATAAAATAGATATGAGAAATTCATTTTTAAGCTTTGACTGAGTAAAATGAGCTATAAAAAAATTTAGAAGCTCAAATAAATTAGTTAGGTATTTTTTTATGATATTAGGAAGATGATTAAAGGCCAAATTAGGCAAATAAAATGTATCTAATTGTATAACATTTTCACTGTTAACTTTTTCTACTTAACCATTCGTTCCTTATCCTTTTCTCCTATTTTTTTTTCTTCTTTCATGTCTCTCTTTCTGCTCTCTCTTTTTTCTTTTTCTGCTCTTTCTCTCTTTTCTCTTTCTGCTCTCTCTCTCTTTTCTTTCTCGTTTTTGGCAAGAAGAAGAAAGAAACAAAGGGGGAAGGAGGGAAATCAAGTGGAATAAAGGAGGATCAAGCCAAGATCAAGAGGAAAAGGATAGAAAAGGCAAGAAAAAGGTGATACCAAGCTAAGGTAGGGGGTTTTCTCTCTTTTCCCTATTATCCTTGTTTTTCTTCCAAATCTAAGATTTTGGATGAGTTTGGTTGAGATTTTTAACTTGAGAATGATAGATCTATGCATTTGAGGTTTCAATGAGATTTAAAGCTTTATATTTAATTCTTGATTCTAGATGAGTTTTAAGATTTGGAAAATGGGGTTTGTACCTATGTTGAGATATGACGTTTTGTGAATGATTTGGGTATATATTTGTGATGATTTGATGTTGTTGTTGAGGTTTAATGGTTTGGTTTAGGTTGAAATGGTTTAAAGGCTCTATTTTTTACAAATTTTCACGTTGTAATCGATTACATATCCCTCGTGATCGATTACCAAGCTTTTGGAACTACAAAATGTGTTTCTGGGTAGCTTGTAATCGATTACATGGCTCATGTAATCGATTACAAGGCTTCTAGGTGAGATGTAATGGATTGCATCCTGTTGTAATCGATTACATCCTGCTTGTAATCAATTACATTGATTCTGCCAAGCATGTAATTGATTACCAAGGCCTTATAATCGATTATCAGACCACCAAAATGAATCTTTTGATCTGAAAATGATGGATACATAGTTTTTTAACCCAGGTAACCTAAATTCAAACCTTAAACCTTGAATTGAATGATTAGAATTCACTAAATTGTGAAAAGATTATGCATCCAAACAAATTTGAGAAATGATTTCATGATGATTGAATACCCATGACAAGATTGATTAGATTTGCATTATATTGCATAAGTGATGATTTGATGGATAAAATGAGTTGATTGTCATGGGTATCCATCTTGTGGAACTATGCCGAGTTGGATTTTGGATATACATGTACTTGGGTAAGACTTGGTTAAAGGTAAGAGAATATATATGATGTTCTCTATACCCAAGTAATTGAGGTTAAGGAAGAACCTTCCTCTTTACCTGAGATTCCTTAGTCATTAAGTAGTTGAGGATGAATGTTTCCCTCACTACTTGGGGTAATCCTAAATCTTAGATAGTCTGAGTAACGTACCTCTCATTCTATTCCCGATGATTGATATTATGAGATAACATACTTTCTCTTTATCATAATGGATTAAAGTCTAACCCTAGCTTTAATTCTGAGAAGACGTACTTCCTCTAAGCTAGTCAGGAAAGACTAGGCCTAGTTACCCGAAGTAGTTCTGTAGGGCAACATACGGCCATAAAGAGGTTGATGTGCACTAACCTAAAAGTAAACTACTACTAAGTAAATAAATTGGTAATGCTAGTATGATTAATGTATGAGTTTATAAATTTGATAGTGAGTGATGCCATTGATTTTTATCATGGATTTTTATTGAAGCAATTATGATTCGCATGATTGGATTTAATTGATTTTCATAATAATGGAAATGAGAACTCTGTTTCGAGAAGAGGAATGACTGGATTTGACTTCTGTCACCTTCCTACATTAGAAAGATTATTTTTCTTAAAAGATGATTTTTTTTCGAAATAGCTGGAATTGTTATGATGACACATTTTTGCTTATTAATGGTGCTACTGAGAATTTCTTAATTCTCACCCCGTATATGAAATTTTTCGTGACAATTTCAGACAGGGAACAAACAATGGAGCATGATGGAGTTTCGGGCTTGAGAAGACTAGTTTAGATCTTTCTAGTTCTTAGTTTTAAGGAGTTAGTTGTCATGAGACACTTTTTGTATATTGATGTGAATATCGACAAGTGCACCAAATCGACAAAAGTAATAAAGAGTGAGTAAAGTATCGTTCCCATGATGATTATGTTATCAATTATTAAGTTCGTTAAATTAACACTATTCAAGTTATCGAAAAGAGGGTTGTTACAAATTTAATTAAAAAGAAATATAAAATCAGCAAATAATAAATCAAAAGGTTAAAAAACAATGATGTTAAAGAGTTAGGGTTCAGATTTCACTTGAACTCTTTAGATGCACATTCAAATATTGGTTTAATTATGTTCTATTTCAATGATTTATGGTTAATTCCTAAAATTAATTAATACACAATTCCTTAGTATATTAATCCTCTTACGCTGATTGGAATTAACTAATCCCTTAGTCTAACCCTAATTAGAAAGGCATTATCAAGAACAAGAGAATTAAAAGAAAGACCATATAACCTACAATGTCTATTCCTAGCGATTGCAGAAATTATGGTGTTTATCACAAGTTCTAGGTTCATGCAAATTTTTTCAAATCATACATAAATCAAAAAATCATTCCCAAATTGATTAGGTTTAGAAAAACATTAAGAATAGAGATAAACACATAAATCATGAAATAGAAATATTAATTAAACCCATAAAAAAAGTTACATCATCTAAGAACAAGATCCATCATCCCCCTAACAAAGGGAAATTAGTTACACATGGAAAAAGAAGAACACAAATGGAAGAATATGACAAACTCTATTGTAGAAAGGTGGAAAAGTTGAAGAAAATTCCTAATCTTCAAGCCTAATTGCGCCCACACTATATTAAGGTTTGTGCCTCTTGATGGCTGTTACGTTCTGTCTAAGTGTGTTTTGCATTTGGCGTAACTTATGAATTTATAAGAAAATAATGTAGGCTTTCTGTACAGCCAGTGCTCAGGCGCTACATTACCAGCGCCTAGGCGCTGGCCCATTA
Organism: Ormosia semicastrata; assembly: GCA_029884595.1. Classification (NCBI taxonomy): domain Eukaryota; kingdom Viridiplantae; phylum Streptophyta; class Magnoliopsida; order Fabales; family Fabaceae; genus Ormosia; species Ormosia semicastrata. The sequence goes on along the minus strand of JAQQTO010000053.1, from coordinate 27,355,027 downwards.
AAACCATGATATTTTACGTATCGAGTGCCTAGGCACTCTAACTTCAGCGCCTAGGCACTAAATACCCAGAAGACCTCCTCATCTGCCTTGCCAATGCCTGGGTGCTGGACCACCAGAATGCAACTCAGTTCTATCTCAAAAATCGTCCAACCTTTTTCTATGCATAATTACCTATAAAAAACACATAAAAACACACAATTAACACATAATATAAAATAACTAAAAATAAATAAACTTAAGAACAAACTCAATCAAAAAGATTAAAAAAAGAATGAAAACTCAAGACTTTGAACTGTAAAAATATGAATTTTTGTAGGTTCATCACTCCCCCAAACTTAAACTTTTGCTTGTCCTCAAGTAAAAAGAAAAAAAAAACAAAAAGACTAAACAAATAATAACTCAAAACACATAACCAAAACATGGCAATACCAGGTATCAAAAATCATTCATATCCTCAGAAATTGCTTCACAATCTAATTTCAAAGTATCACACATGAATAATCCAATTGCCACATCGTCTCTCACATGCAACTCTTATGCATAAATGACTTCCCAAAAACATGAATGAAAGACACAATCTCCTCATAAAGAACAAGGTCAGATAGATTTATAAAACTGCAAGTGCACATCAAATCCACATCCATGGGATTATTTTTCATCTCTCTCTCTATTAATGTAAACAACACATAACCAAAGATCAAAAGGGACTTTACAAAGTTTGTAATGTAAGGCCAAGGGTATGGGTTAAGAAAGAAGTGGTAGGAAAATGAAAACAAAAGTTGAGATACAAAATCATGTAAATTTCATAATTCAAGCCACAGAATGTAGGATGGGTGCAAAACAGAGCATAGGAAACAATACAACATTCATTTTTTTTTCTTTCCTTTCTTTTTTTCAACAATCTCCACCCCCAAACTTATTTTTTTGCAATACTTTGGGTGAAACTTCTCTTTTTTTTTTCTTTTTTCTTTGAAATTTTTTAGCTCCACAAAACTTCATGCACAAAAATAATGAAGACTTGAATAATAAAATAATATAATATATGCACTCAATAAAGGTTATGTAAGAGAGGAATTTATTTTTATTTTTATTTTTTATGGGCATGGGAAAAGAAAAATGTGGGTAAAGAAAAGAAATAAAGGCCAAACTATAACAATGTTACAAAAGGGACCTAAGGATATACTGTGTTCACAGGTTAGCTTGAAAGGCTCAAACAGTCCAAAGAAGACCCTTATCATTTCCTTAATCATGCATTGCTTAGGATTTCACCTCAAGAGAGAATCAAACAACTTCTAGATGCAAATCATCTAAACACATGCAATCTCATAAACTTTCTCTAAGCTTGACATGCAATTAAATTTCAATGTCTATCAATCATAAAGATGAGAAATACATTCATACACAATCGAAACAATAGAGATAAATGTTGTTACCAAGTAGCCTCAATACTCAAGAGGGGGTGAATTAAGTATGTAAAATAAGTTCACAAATCTTTCACAAATCATTTGATAAACAATTTTCGTTGAAGCTATTGGATGATTAGAGATGATTGGACAATGAGATAAACACTTTTACTTATAAATGTAATGGCCAAAGGAAACAATATTCAAGCAATTCAATAAAACAGTGCACAAAGTAAAGAGAAGGGTTTAGAAAAAACAAACACAATGAATTATCTTGGTTCGATCACTAATCCACTTGTGATCTACGTCCAGTCCCCAAGCAACTACTTGAGATTTTTCACTATATTTTCAAGTTTCAATAGGTGCTTGACAACCTTTACAACCTTGAGCACTAAACACTTTGGGATACCTCACCCTTGGAGCTTGAGTCTCTTCAACTAAGGGATGCCTCACCTTTTACACTTTTGGAGGGATGCCTCACCCTCTTTACAAAACAATTTAGATTAATAGAATGAAACTCTCACAAGAGTAGATGATTACAAATTGAAGCTCTAATATGCTCTCAAAGATTAACTCAAGTTTTTCACAAAAACAGAGCAAGAATGGATTTGAAGATTAAATCACGTATTGAAGTATTGGTAATCAGTTTTTGGTTCAAGGTCAACCTCTAATGAAGACCCAACATTGGTATTTATAAGTTTTGCAAGTAATGGAGTCGTTTGGGACTTTTAGCCAAACATTAAATGTCATTAATATAGCTGTTGAACTCTGTCAGATTGCGTGTAATCGATTACACAACAAATGTAATTGATTACATTGTTGTTCCAACGTGTTCTTGGCTTTCTGGGCTCTGTGTAATCGATTACATTCTTGGTGTAATCGATTACAAGGCTTCTGACTTGCTTTGTAATTGATTACAATATCCATGTAATCGATTACATGACTTCTGACTTGATTTGTAATCGATTACAATATTCATGTAATCGATTACATGACTCCTTGAACGTGTTCTTGCCTTTCTGAGCTCATTGTAATCGATTACCAACTTGGTGTAATCAATTACAAGGCCTCTGACTTGCTTGTAATCGATTATAATGCCCATGTAATTGATTACAATGCCCATGTAATCGATTACAAGGCCTCTGTTTGCTGTGTAATTGATTACAAACATCATGTAATCGATTACATTGACCTTTGAACACATTTTCAAGTCCAATTAAGCTTGTAAGCCATTTCTAACACTTCAAGACATTTGATTAAACATAAATCCTTTCATGAGTGTTAAATCTAAGATTGAAACTAAAGTTTCTTTGAAAAACATGTTTAGCTTTGAATTTTCTCACTTATTTTGGAAATGATATGTTGAAAAATCATTTGAGAAATCTTGAGAGAATTTAACATTAATGTTCTAAGTCTTATGACTAAATAAACCTCTTGACTCCTTTCTTTGATCTTGATATTTTCTTTTACACTTGATCTTCATCTTTGACTTTGTTATCATCAAAAACCATTTGACATGCTTTAAGGACATAAGCATTCACAAATGCAACTTATAAATTCTCATGTGCTATCCTAACAAATAAATCAATCCACAATTCAAACAATCATTAAATATTCAATTTAACACATCGACATGCACAGTATCAACAAAGATAATAAAGGTGATGATGACAAAAATAAAAACCAATTAAAATAAATAACTAAAAGAAATAAATGTAAGAAAAGAAAAGAAAAACTCTTTTTGGCGGCTGACAACTATATACATCCCCCTACAAAGGCTCAACTCAGGGAGGCACTTAAGCCGACTCAACACTAGCTAATTATAAAACAAAAATAGAAAAATGTTAGTTAACAAGAAATAACAAAATAAAAACAAAACAAAAAAAACTAACTGAAGAAAAATAAATAAATAACAAAATAAATAGTGAAGAAAGAAAATTTAGGTTGCCTCCCAAAAAGCACTTGTTTAACGTCATTAGCTCGACATTGTCTTTTCAACTAATCAAGGTGGCTTGAAGCAAGAGAAGTAGGATGACATTTTTCTCTTATCAGTTCTTTGGCTCCATACTTTGTCACTTCCTTTAGAATCAATCTACAATAAATCAATGGAAGCTAGAGGATCTTTTTCAACTGCAGCAATTTTTGAAAGAGGAGGACCTTTCTCTTTTTCATCCATAATCTTAGAAATAGGAAGATCAGCATTGATTGATGATGAAGAACTATTACTAGCCAAATCCTGTAGAGGCTTGTCTTGAATGCATTTGACAGGGGCATAAAGATCTGATGTCGATGCAGATTTATCAAAAATATTAATAGTCACCTGATCACCATCCATCCTCAAAATGAGCTCTCATCTAGGTACATCAATCAACGTTCCTGAAGTAGCCAAGAACGGTCTTCCAAGAATCAGAGGAATATCAGTATCTTCATCCATATCCAAAATCATAAAATCAGTTGGGAAAATAAATTTGTCCAGCTTTACTAGCAAATCTTTCACTATACTATATGGATGTTTAATTGACCGATCAGCTAGTTGAAGAGACATTGTAGTTGGCTTCACTTTATCAATCCCAACCTTACGGAGAATTGACAATGACATTAAATTGATGCTAGCCCCTAAGTCACATAGAGCTTTCTCAACAGTCAGCTTTCTAATGGTGCATGGAATAGTAAAACTACCTGGATCTTTCAATTTAAGTGGCAGTTTCCTCTGAATTATAGCATTGCACTCTTTAGTAAGTGCCACAGTCTCATCTTCATTAAGCTTCCTCTTCTTTAAGAGCAAACCTTTCATGAATCTTGCATATGAGGGCATTTGCTCAAGTGCTTCAACAAAGGGAATGTTTATCTGCAGCTTCTTGAAGATATCTAAGAACTTTGAGAATTGTCTCTCTTGGTTCTCCTTCTTTAACCTTTGAGGAAACAAGAGTCTAGCATACAATGAGGGATCAACTATTTTTTGCTCATATTCCTTCTTCTTCATCAGCTACTTTGGTTGCTCCTCTTTAGCTTCTTCATTACAACGCTCTTGAGTTGAGACATCTACAACAAGAACATCAATTTTTTCAGCTTCTTTAACTTATCCTTCCAAAGTCTTGCCACTACTCAGTGTAATCGTATGATATTGCTCCTTTGGATTGATGATAGTATCACTCGAAAAGGTGCTTGAAGGTCTCTCTTGAAGCTGTTTCATTATCTGCCCTATTTAATTCTCTAAATTTCTAATAACAGCTTCTTGATTCTAAAACTTTACCTTTATTTCCTCCATAAAAGCAGAAGTCGGTTACACAAAAGTAGAGGTCTGTACAGAGAGTTTCTTAAGTGCAATCTCAAAAGGAGACTTCTTCTTTGGTTGAGGATTCAATGGCACTATTCAATTCCTCCAAGAATAATTGGGATTATTCCTCCACTCTAGATTATATGTATTTGAAAATGGAACACCTTGGGGTCTAGAAGGTTTACCCATATAATTTACCTGCTCTTGAGAACTGAAACCAGAATTACTTGTCTTACATCCACCATTAGCATGATTACCTCCATAGAAATCACAAATTAATACTTGGTGGTTCACAGAACTTACCTGTATACTCGTAACTCGCTTAGTGAGGTTAGCTAACTGCTGCGAAATACTTTTATTCTGAGCAAGTAAAGCATCAAGAGTACTAAGTTCCATAACTCCTTATCTGACGACTGCTCTCCCACTAGGCAACTGATATTCATTGGTGTAACACCCTCCTTAGGGCGTCACACTTCGTGTTGCTCAATTACCAAATTATCCCTTCTTTAGAAAACGTGCTTATAAAATAAATATGAGTTGTAAAATTTCTTGATGATAGTAAGATAAACTTAGCAGAAAATAAAAACATAACAACATTGTCACAAATTATTTACAAAATATATACACAAGTCATAGTATTGTTATATTTTAATATTACAAACTAGACTCTCAAAATATTTAAACTTTAATTTAAACTAACACACTGCCCAAGTATTACTACAAAGCAGAATCCTCAGACGGGTCCTCCTCAGACTCCTCGGAAGATAGAAGTCCGACTTGACGCGAAGTCCTACGGACAGTATCCGCGTTGAGACAACACTATACTAATCGCACTAGAGTACGATAGTAAGTTCCTTAATGCTCTATGTGGTAAATACATTTTCCAACAAGAACGACGCACTACGCCTTCTGGTCCTCATATACCCTCGAAAAACTCGGCATCTCCATCTCTTTAGAACTTTACTTCTTCTACGTAAATCTGCTCCTTCTTAGCTTCTTGCTCAACGTCTTTAAAATTATAAATATAATACGTAATAGACATACAAAGAGGTGAGATCACCTACGCCAATACCAAGATGGTAGCAATGAAGATAAACACATACAAATTCTCATACCAACACATCATACATAATTACAATTATGTCACCAATATCATTCATCTAACACATATCATATCTCATATCAACACATCATGCATTATGCCAATAATATCATTTATCCTCATAATTCATACAATAAGCTATAATTACGATTATGTCCTTATCAACATTCAATTGTTCTCTCAAGATCTCTCGCATATGCACCTAGACTCAATTTCCTACTCCATGGAGCTACAACTCGGATCGGAGAAAGTGATCGAAAAGATCATATCGGTACAAAGGTGCCTCGCACCACGTGCTCGCTTTCCACATCTAGCACATACTCGATAGTCTTTATCGATCTTGATTACGGATAGTGTCTCGGTCCCTGGATCATTAGTGTGTTATATCGGTCTAACCCACGTACAAGAGCTACCAACTGTACATTGTAGGCAACCCGCACCCCAATGCCCCCAAGGTCAACGAAAGACCTACACTATGCATATCGCACCCACTCAGGAGGTATATTTTCTCCTTCCTAGGCAAATAACTTTATCCAGTTCATCGGACCTTTTCAATGCATATATAAATGCACCATTCACAGTTCATTTTCTTTATCTCATATTCTCAATTCATTTTCTTTATCTCATATTCGGGGTCCTCAAAATTGGCCCAACAGTATCATTACTGTATTTTCATCGCGAAATCATATTTTTTTTCTCAATCACGTATCAATATTTTTCACACGTTTTAAATCAAAAATATTGTTGTCCTCATTTAACACCAAAATTCAACTTCATTTTTCATATTTGCATAATAACCCCTCAAAACATAATATTGACATTTTAGTCCTCACTTAAATAATATTTTCACAACAGTTCTTCATAAAATTCACATTTACAAAATAATCCTTCATAAAATTCATAATATTTACGTTTTAGTCCCTCAAAATTTGTTATTTACAATATGGCCCTATTAAAAACAAAAATTACTATTTTGCCCCTCTAAAAATCATAATTACAATATTACCCCTCCAAAAATCATATTTATAATATGGCCCCTTTCAAAAACGAAAATTACAATATTGCCCCTCAAAATCATATTTATAATAATTCATTTTTCCCAAAAATCATTTTACTTTGCTATACTCAAATTTGTCCCAAATTCATTTAAATCTCTCAGCTCTCATTTTAATTCATCAGCTTTAATTCGATTATTTTCCCACAACCTTCAAACTTATTCAAATTCATTTCTTTTTCATTTAAATCCTTCATTCTCAATTGAATCTCTCATTTTCGTGGACTTTGGTCCTTTCTAGCCTAGTATGGCCGTAAGCCTCAAGCTCTTTGGAACTCTCATAAAATCGGTTCATCATATTATTCACATCTTACTTTACTCATATATTTTCATGCACACAATTTCATATATACATACATATATCAAAACAACAATTTCATACATACAAACATATATCAAGACAATAGACATAATATCACACATGCAAACACAAAAACACAACCATACACCACAAACACAATCAAATAGCATCAAACAATCGGTGAAGAACCCTTATGGATTTTTCCACCGTACACAACCATCCCCACACCACCAAAACATGGTTGGTGAGGTTAAATCTCCCTCTTACCTCTTGAAGAACCTCTAAAGTTCCTTGTATGTCTCCTTCAAGTAAACTTCCTCCACCAAGAGCTTCTTCAAGGCTTCAAACTTGAGCTTTGAAGAACAAGATAGAAAATAGATGACTTAGGCTTAGGTTTTAACTACAAAGTGTCTTGAAATGAAGTAGGAAAGCAAGAAATAAGATAGTTTAGAATTATAGAAGAATGATTGATGGAAAGAGGGTGGAAGGCCGTGAGGTTGAAGAAGAAAAGAAGAAGGAAATTTGAGAGCTTTTGCTATTTGGAGAATTTTGGAGAAAGATAAAGACTTTGACTATGCATGGCCGTAAACCATTTTGAGAGAAAATGGAGTGAAGTCTTTGGGTGAGAGAAGGTGAATTTGTGAGGATGAAATGGAGAGAGAGTTTCTTTGTCATTTCTCCGTAGAAGTCTAAGGCCAAAAGAATGGATTTACTTGAACAAAAGTCTAATAATTCAAGTGCACATGGCTTGGTCATGTAGGGGTCCACATGGAGGGTTCAAGAACCTTGGAGAAAGCTCTCCAAGTCATGGCACCGTGGCCAAATATATTTTAAATAGGTAAATTGGCTTTTATTCAAATGCATGGTCAAAATGCATTTGAGAGAAAAATGAATATAAAATAAAATAGCTAATTGTAGGATTTCACCAAGGGTGAATTGTCGTAGAAGCTAAATGGAGAGCCACCAAAATTGACTAGTTTTAGGAAATTGAAATTAACTTTATTTCCTTTTTGAAAAGCATGGCCGTAAAAGCACATGCAAAAAGCCACTAAAATTGACTTTGTCTTACTTGGTTAATTAATGAAAGATAGGAAAGAATTAAATTATAATATTTTGCCTTCCAAAATTTAGCTTGGCAGTAGAAATCAAATGAAAGGCCACCAATATTGACTATTCTTCATTTGTTCAATTTGGCTTTTTAAATGAATTTCCTAAAGCATTTCTACGTGAATTCACTTTGTGAATTGGCTATTTAGAGAATTTTACTCTTCTCCTTCACCGTAGCACACCAAAATTTCAAGAAGCCTATATTTGTTTGATAGCTTGTTTTCTATTGGTTCTTAAAAAGTCAAGCTACTATTCTTGACCAATTTCTATTAGTTAGATATTTATTAACTTGATTCCTATTGATTGCTATTTTTGTTGACCAATTTCTATTGGTGCACATCAATCGTATATTTTATAGTATACTTTAACCAATATACAATAATTATTATTTATAAAGTCGGTATTTATCGCCTAATGGATAATAAAATATACATAGATTTTTATCTTAGACTAACAAATAGTAGTAATTATTTTTTATCATTATTTTTCTACTGATTGCCCTTGATGAGTCATAAAGCGAGTCATCAAAGAGAAATTTCTAGAACATGTGACTCACTACAATGAGTCAGTATGATGAGTCATCGTGGAACTTTCTAAAACGGGTGAGTCAGCATGGCGAGTCATCAGCTGAGTCACTGTGCTGAGTCATCAATAGTGAGTCACAACGATGAGTCATCATGGTGAGTCATCAAGGAAGCTTCTGGAACAGGTGAGTCACTATGGTGAGTCACAGTAAATCATCACTTCGAACCTTCGAATCTATCGAGTTGTCACGCCACGTGTCGAGTTTCTATTGGCCCGTTGCAATGAGTCACAGCCACCAATTTTGACCAACTCCTCATTGGTCCACGTGTACAGCATTGGATGACTAAATGTGAGTCCCGCAAAACATTTTCGGTTCATTGTCATTTATTTGTACTTGACTAATAAAATAATATTATAATAATATAAAATTATTTTATTTGACATTAAATCCTAAAAATTAAAAGATTAACAACAAGATCATTCGATTGGGTTTAGTAAGATCCCCCGCTTTCGAATAATTAAAATAAGATTTCCTATTCAAAAATTTATTATTTTCCGTCTTGAGCAAATCATACAAAAAGTCCAAATAAAATCATAGACAGTAATATTGCCCACTGTATCACATAAAAAAATTAAAAACAGTACATTCGGGACGTAATGATCATTTTTTCATTTTTTTCCATCACGAAGCAAATCATTCAAAACGCTCAAATAAAATTACAGACAGTATTATATATCTGTATTTCATACAGAAAAAAATTAAAACAGTAATTTGATAAAAATTTTATTTTACAGTCTCGAAGCAAATTATGCAAAATGACCAAATAAAATTTGAGCCTGTAAAATATATTTGTATTTCACACAGAAAAATAAGAAACAGTAACAATAGGGACACAACGGTCTTTTACCCAAAAGTTGGGGTGTTACAATTGGTCGCCATGGTCTCAAACAATTCTTGAGCTTCTTCAGGAGTCTTAGTATTTAGAGATCCACTTGCAGATGCATCTACTATAGCCCTAATAGGATGATTTAAACCATTATAGAAAATTTGCACTTGCTGCCAAACCTCAAATGCATGGTGAGGACATCTCCTTAAAAGCTCCTTAAATCTCTCTCAAGATTCATATAATGACTCCCCTTGATTTTGAGTGAAATAAGCTATTTCACCCCTCATCTTCACAAACATTGATGGAGAAAAGTATCGAGTAAAAAATTTATTAACCATATCTCCCAAGTAAAAATGCTCCCTTATGGCTGGGCTTGTAGCCAGTTCTTTGCTTTGTCTTTGAGAGAAAATGAGAACAATCGTAATCTAATGATATCATCAGTAACGTCATTATACTTAATAGTATCGTAGAGCTGTAAGAAATTTGCAATGTGCAAGTTTAGATCTTCTGCATGACCTCCCCTAAACTGATTCTGCTGCACCAGTTGTAGAAGTGCTGGTTTAATCTCAAAATTATTAGCTTGAATAGCATGACGCACAATACTGGTAGAAATATTTTCAGCAGATGGAATAGCATAGTCAGCCAATGTACATCCTCGCTCTGCAGTTACAACTATTTATGCCATCTTTGCTTCTGTTTCTTCTAGCTTCTTCCTTTCTCTAGCTGCTTTTCTGTTTGCTCTAGTTGTTCTCTCTATCTCTAGATCAAAAAGTAATTCTTCTAACTCTAGAGAACCATGCATAAACAAACAAATAAACAAACCAGAGTGAAGTAAAGAAAGAAATTAAAAATAAAAATAAATGACTAATAAAATTAAACCAATAAAATAAAGAAATAAATTAAAAAGAAAAGTTAAAGAAATTAAAAATTAAAAATTAAAATAAACAATTAAAAAGAAAATTAAACAAAGAAAAATAAATGCTTAAATTAGTATCTTTTCAACTACTATTTAATATTAATAACAATAATTTCTAGCAACGACGCCAAAAACTTGATGTGGATATCGGCAAGTGCACCGAATCGACAAAAGTAATAAAGAGTGAGTAAAGTATCGTTTCCACGAGAATTATGTTATCAATTACTAAGTTCGTTAAATTAACACTATTCAAGCTATCAAAAAGATGGTTGTTGCAAATTTAATTAAAAAGAAATATAAAATCAATAAATCAAAAGGGTGAAAAATAATGATGTTAAAGAGTTAAGGTTCATATTTCACTTGAACTCTTTAGATGCACATTCAAATATTAGTTTAACCATGTTCTATTTCAATAATTTATGGCCAATTCTCAAAATTAATTAATACCTAATTCCTTGGTATATTAATCCTCTTACGCTAATTGAAATTAACTAATCCTTTAGTCTAACCCCAATTAGAAAGGCATTATCAAGAACGGGAGAATTAAAAGAAAGACCAGATAACCCACAACGTCTATTCCTAGCAATTGCAGAAATTATGGTGTTTATCACAAGTTCTAGGTTCATGCAAATTTTTTCAAATTATACATAAACCCAAAAATCATTTCCAAATTGATCAGGTTTAGAAAAGCAAAGAATAGAGATGAAGACGTAAATCATGAGATAGAAACATCAATTAAACCCATAAAAGAAAGTTATATTATCCAAGAACAACATTCATCATCCCCCTAACAAAGGGAAATTAGTTACACATGGAAAAAGAAGAACACAAAGGGAAGAATATGACAAACTTTATTGTAGAAAGGTGGAAGGGTTGAAGAAAATTCTTAATCTTCAAGCCTAATTGCGCCCACACCACATTACGGTTTGTGCCTCTTGATGGCTGTTGTGTTCTGTCCAAGTGTGTTTTGTATTTAGCGTAACTTATGAATTTATAAGAAAATAATGTAGGCTTTCTGTACAGCCAGCGTTCAGGCAATACATTACCAGTGCCTAGGCGCTGGCCCATTAAAACTATAGTGTTTTACGTATCGAGCGCCCAGGCGCTCTGACTTCAACGCCTAGGCACTAAGTACCCAGAAGACCTCCTCCTCTGCCTTACTAGCGCCTGAGCGCTGGACCACCAGAATGCAACTCAGCTCTGTCTCAAAAATCGTCTAGTTTTTTTTCATGAATAATTACCTATAAAAAACATATAAAATCACACAATTAACACATAATATAAAATAACTAAAAATAAAAAAACTTAAGAACAAACTCAATTAAAAATATTAAAAAAAGAATGAAAACCCAAGACTTTGAACCATAAAAATATGATTTTTTGTAGGTTCATTATTTATTAAGTACAATGACGTAATATCTTGTATAATATTTTGTTTCATAATATATGTATATATATATATATATATATATATATATATATATATATATATATATATATATATATATATATGTTTGCGTAAGGCTCATATTTTAATGTTTATATAATTTATGTATTTGTAAGTTTTGTGATATTCGTAAGTAATGTACGAAATCCTAATTGCTAATACGTAAATCGGATACGTTATTAATTCTAGTATTTGGGACATTACATTATAGTATTAAAGCAATTCATCCTGTTGAGCTAGGGTATGGACTAGTTATGCTATTGTTATGCATCTTTTTGTCTTGATGATAAGACATATAGGTAGAATTGCATAACAGTCTTGGGAATGTATATTTGTAGTTTACTATTACATGGTTACATGATATTGAGCTTGATCCACTCGATATGTAATGTTCTTTGTATTCAGGATACTATGGCATCTTCTGGGCAGCCACAAGGAAATGAGGCATCAACCAGTTCAACAGGTTTGGAGAATATGATGGAGATGTTCAGAGAAATGATGACAGTAATAAGGGACTCGAGGCAGGAAAAGGTGGTAAATAATTCCCATCTGCAGTAGGACCATAAAGTAATCGTAGTAAAGAATGATCTTTTCGAATTCAGAAAGTGTAATCTGCCATCTTTCTATGGTGAATATGATCCTGCTAAGGCTGATGAATGGATTAGGGAGCTAGAAAAGATATTTGCTGTGTTGGCTTGTATATATGTACAACAAGTTTCTTATGCCTCTTTCATGATGAAAGGAGAGGCTGAACTTTGGTGGACCGATGCTAGGAGACTCCTAGAATTTGATGGGACTCAAGTTACTTGGTAAGTGTTCAAAACCACCTTCCTAGAGAAGTATTTTCCACCAAGTGTCTAGGAGGGAAGGAGGTAGAATTTCTAGAGTTTAAGCAAAGAAGCTTAACAGTAGCCTAATATTTAATAAAGTTTGAAGAGTTAGACAAATTCTCCTCTCATCTCAAGAACAAACTTGATGAAAAATGGAAATGTGTAAAGTTTGAGGCCAGTTTAAGACATAACATCAAGAAGGCCATAAAGCCCTTGCAAATTCAAAATTTCCCCACATTAGTGAATAAGTGTCGAATTGTTGATTCCATGGAGTTAGATTCAAAACAGGAGCAAAAGCCACAAAGTTTCTTTAAAAGGAAGAGGCCTGATGATAAATTTAAGAAAAATGTGCTAAGGCCTAAGAGTCAACAAGAGCAAGGAAAACAGATGCGAATTGAAGACAAAGGACCAAGATGTCAAAAATATGGGAGGTACCACGGTAATAACCCATGTTTTAGGAATCATATAATCTGCTTTAAATGTGGCAAGTCAGGGCACATTGCCAGTAACTATCCACAGCAACAATAAGAAGCTGCAAATCCCAGGCCTCAAACCCAAGGAAGGGTATTTACTCTAAGTGACAAGGAAGCGGCTTATTCCTCTGATATGATACACGGTAAGTGTATGATTAAAGATACACTCTTAACTGTATTGTATGACTCTGGAGTATCTCATTCTTTCATTTCATATGATTGTATTAGGGTATTGGATTTTCCTATCTTGGATTTAACTTGTGATTTGACAGTTTCTACCCCTACAAGAAAACCAGTAACCACTTCACAAATCTGTCTATATTGTTGTGTAACTATTAAAAATAAAGACTTTCTTGTGAATTTGATATGTTTACCTCTTGTGGATATAAACCTAATTTTGGGTATGGATTGGTTGTCAGAAAATCGTGTTATCTTAAATTATTCAGATAAAACTTTGGTTTTCTTATCTGAGGTCTCTTCCCTACACACTCCTTCTGAGTGTGTGTATTTGAATGCAGCCAAGTTATCAATGACTTAGGAAAAGGGGCTTAAGGTTATGTTCTCCTTTTTTTCTTTGAATTTCGAGAGTGAGCAAACTCTAGAAGGCATTCCTGTGGTGAGGGAGTACCCAGAGGTATTCCCGGATAAGGTAAGTGAGTTGCCATCGAAAAGGGAGATAAAATTTACTATAGACTTAGTGTCAGGAACAGGGCCTATCACTATAGCACCTTATAGAATGTCCCCTTTAGAATTGGCTAAGCTTAAGAAACAAATAAAAGAACTATTAGGTAAGATATTTATCTGACCTAGTGTCTCACTGTGGGGAGCTCCAGTTCTTTTAGTTAAAATGAAAGACGATAGTATGAGGTTATGTGTGGACTATAGGCAATTGAAAAAAGTAACAATAAAAAACAAATACCTATTGCCTAGGATAGATGATTTGATGGACCAATTGAGGGAAGCAACGGTGTTTTCAAAGATTGACTTAAGATCAAGGTACCATCAGATCAAGGTTCAAGAAGAAGACATCCCTAAGACTGTTTTTAGGACAAGATATGGGCACTATGAGTATTTAATGATGTCCTTTGGTTTAACCAATGCACTAACTATTTTTATGGATTACATGAACAGAATTTTCAGACCCTACCTTGATCAGTTCGTAGTTATTTTTATAGATGACATTCTCATCTATTCAAAGACAATAGAAGAACATGAAAATCATCTTAGGGTAGTTCTAGGAATTCTGAGAGAAAAGCAATTGCATGCTAAATTATCAAAATGTGAGTTTTGGATGGATGAGGTATAACTTTTAGGACATGTAATATCTGAGGAAGGGATATCTATAGATCCCAATAAGATAGAAACAGTTCTGAAATGGGAAAGACCTACCACCATAACCAAAATAAGAAGTTTTTTGGGTTTGGTTGGGTATTAACAAAAATTCATTAAGGGATTTTCTAATATAGCTTTGCCTTTAACTAAGCTAATCAGAAAAGGTAATGCTTTTGTCTGAACACAAGAATATGAGGATAGTTTTCAAGGGTTGAAAAAGAAGTTAACCACCACACCAGCTCTAGTGATCCCAGATCCCCAAAGAAATTTTGAGGTATATTGTGATGCCACAAGGAGAGGATTTGGATGTATGTTGATGCAAGATAAAAGGGCAGTGGCTTATGCCTCTAGGCAATTACGACCCCATAAAGAAAATTACCCAACCCATGACCTAGAGCCAACAGCGATGGTTTTTGCTTTGAAGATATGGAGGCACTATCTGTATGGGGAAAAGTTTGAGGTCTTTAGTGATCACAAGAGTTTGAAGTATTTGTTTGACCAGAAAGAATTAAATATAAGGCAAAGATGGTGGATGAAGTTCTTGAAAGATTATGATTTTGAATTAAAGTACTATCCAGGTAGGGATGGAAATAGGCCAATGTACTGTCGAGTGGCTTTGTCTGGCCGGCTCGGCCTCGTTGTTAGAAAATGAGCCAGTGCTCGTGCCTTTTAAAAGCCTGTTTTATTTAGTAGGCCGGCCCGGCCTCTGAAAGCTTGTTAGGCCTATTAGGCCACTGTTTATATTTATTTATAATAAAAAAATTATTTTTTTTCAATGGCCTTTTAAGGCTGTTTAAAGAGGCCTATTTGGGCCTATATGAAGTTCTTGAAATTTAGAGGCCTTAATATAAATCAGCTTCTAAAATTAAAGTTCTTAAACAGGCCAGGCCAGGCCCAAAAAAAAGCCTTTGACAGGTAACAGGCCAGGCTCAGGCCAAATATTTGTAACACAGGCCTGGCCTGTTTAGGGTGAAGCCTGGCCTGGCCTGGCCTATTTCCATCCCTATATCCAGGTAAGGCCAATGTAGCGGCCGATGCACTGAGCAGGAAACTCTGCATATGTCCTACATGATGTTACAGGAAATAGAACTTTTGGAAAGTTTTAGAGACTTGAGCCTAGCAGTGACTATGTTACCACATGGTTTTTGTTTGAATAGGTTGGAGATTAGTAATGATTTGAGGATTCAAATCAGAAATGCCCAAGAGAAAGATGAAGCTCTAAAGAAAATAAGTGAACAAATATTGTTGGGAAAGAGAAAAGAATTTAGAAGGGCTAATGATGGAACCATTATGTTTAGAGATAGATTATGTATTCCAATAGAATATGAAATTAAAGAGAGAATCCTTGAGGAAGCCCATAAGAGCCAATACACCATTCACCCTGGTACTACAAAAATGTACCAAGACCTCAAAAAGATATTTTGGTGGCCTCATATGAAAGTTGATATAGTAATGTATGTATCCAAATGTTTGATTTGCTAAAAAGTGAAAATTGAACATCAAAAACCCCCAGGATTTCTTTAGCCTCCAGAGGTTCCCGAATGGAAATGGGAAAGTGTGTCAATGGAATTTGTAACAGGGTTGCCCAGAACCTCGTCAGGTCATGATGTCATTTGGGTTATAGTGGACAGGTTGACCAAAATTGCTCATTTTCTAGCCATAAGAACAATTGGTCATTGGAAAGGTTAGCTCAGTTACCATTATGAAATAGTGAGACTACATGGAATCCCCTCTAACATCATATTTGATAGGGATCCTAGGTTCATATCCAGGTTTTGGGGAGCTCTTCATAAAGCTTTTGGAACAAAGTTGAATTTCAGTACGACCTATCATCCACAAACGGATGGCCAAATTGAAAAAACCATTCAAACCTTGGAAGATATGCTTAGAGCTTGTGTACTCAATCATCAGGGTAGTTAGGATAGATTCTTACCTTTAATAGAATTTGCTTATAATAATAGTTATCACACTAGTATAGGAATGGTGCCTTATGAAGCCTTGTATGGTAGAAAGTGTAGATCACCCCTATGTTGGTTTGAGACTAAGGAACATACTATCTTAGGTCCTGAGTTAGTTCAGCAGACTACAGAGCAGATTAGATTGATCAAGAATAGAATGTTAGTAGCCCAGAGTAGGCAGAAAAGTTATGCGGATGAGAGAAAGATACCTCTAGAATTCAATTAAGGAGAACATGTATTCCTTAAAGTCACTTCTACTACGGGAATTGGTAGAGCCCTGAAGACTAAGAAGTTGAATCCTCGATTCTTGGGTCCTTTCCAAATTTTAAAAAGGATTAGACTAGTTGCCTATTAGATAACTTTACGACCCAGTTTATCCAACCTTCACAATGTCTTCCATGTTTCCCAACTGCAGAAGTACAATCTAGATCCTACACATATCATAGAGAATAAAACAATACAGTTAAAAAAAATTTAACTTATGCAATTAAACCTATAAGGATCGTGGATAGAGCAGTGAAAGACTCAGAGGGAAACAAATTCCTCTAGTAAAAGTGTTGTGGGATGGAGGTGACCCAGGGGATGTTACATGGGAACTTGAGACTATAATGATGCAGCATTGTCCTGAACTTTTTCAATGAGGTAATTGAAATTTTGAGGACAAAATTTCAAAAAGGAGGGAAGAATTGTAACATTCTGCTTAATACAAGAATTAATTAAGGTCATGATAGTTGAAATAGCAGAGAAGATAAAATAAATATGAGAAATTTATTTCTAAGCTTTGACTGAGTAAAATGAGCTACAAAAAATTTTGGAAGCTCAAATAAATTAGTTGGATTTTTTTTATGATATTAGGAGGATGCTTAAAGGCCAAGTTAGGCAGATAAAATATCTCTAATTATATAACACTTTTACAGTTAACTTTTTCTTCTTAACCATCCGTTCCTTATCCTATTCTCCTATTTTTTCTTTCTTCTTTCACGTCTCTCTTTCTGCTCTTTCTCTCTTTTCTCTTTCTGCTCTCTCTCTTTTCTCTCTTATTTTTGGCAAGAAGAAGAAAGAAACAAAGGGAAAGGAAGGAAATCAAGTGGAATAGAGGAGGATCAAGCCAAGATCAAGAGTAAGAGGATAGAAAAGGAAAGAAGAAGGTGATACCAAGCTAAGGTAGGGATTTTTCTTTTTTTTTCCTTTTTATCCTTGTTTTCATTCCAAATCTAAGATTTTGGATGAGTTTGGTTGAGATTTTAACTTGAGATTGATATATCTATGCATTTGAGGTTTCAATGAGATTTAAAGCTTTATGTTTGATTCTTGATTCTGGATGAGTTTTAAGATTTGAAAAATGGGGTTTGTACCCATGTTAAGATCTGACGTTTTGTGAATGATTTGGGTACATATTTGTGATGATTTGATGTTATTGTTGAGGTTTAATGGTTTGGTTTAGGTTGAAATAGTTTAAAGGCTCTGTTTTCTGCAAATTTTTGGGTTGTAATCGATTACATATCCCTCGTGATCGATTACTAAGCTTCTAGAGCTACGAAATGTGTTTCTAGGCAGCTTGTAATCGATTACGTGGCCCATGTAATCGATTACAAGGCTTCTGGGTGAGATGCAATGGATTACATCTTGTTGTAATGGATTACATCCTGCTTGTAATCGATTACATTGATTCTGCCAAACATGTAATCGATTACCAAGGCCTTGTAATCGATTACCAGACCCCCAAAATGAGTCTTTTGATCTCAAAATGATGGATATATAGTTCTTTAACTCAGGTAACCTAAATACAAACCTTAAACCTTGAATTGAATAATTAGAATTCACTAAATTGTGAAAAGATTATGCATCCAAACAAATTTAAGAAATGATTTCATGATGATTGAATACCCATAACAAGATTAATTAGATTTGCATTATATTGCAAAGTGATGATTTGATGGATAAAATGAGTTGATTATCATGGGTATCCACCTTGTGAAACTAGGCCGAGTTGGATTTTTAATATACTTGTACTAGGGTAAGACTTGGTTAAAGGTAAGAGAATATATATGATGTTCTCTATACCCGAGTAATTGAGGTTAAGGAAGAATATTCCTCTTTACCTAAGATTTTGTAGTCATTAAGTGGTTGAAGATAAGTGTTTCCCTCACTACTTAGGGTAATCCTAAATCTTGGATAGTTTGAGTAACGTACCTCTCATTCTATTCCCGATGATTGATATTGTGAGATAACGTACTTTCTCCTTATCATGATGTATTAAAGTCTAACCCTAGCTTTGATTCTGAGGAGATGTACTTCCTCTAAGCTAGTTAGGGAAGACTGGGCCTAGTTACCCGGAGTAGTTCTATATGGCGACGTACTGCCATAAAGAGGTTGATGTACACTAACCTAAAAGCAGACTACTACCAAGTAAATAAATTGGTAATGCTAGCATGATTAATGTATGAGTTTATAGATTTAATAGTGAGTGATGCCATTGATTTTTATCATGGATTTTTATTGAAGCAATTATGATTCGTAGGATTAGATTTAAATGATTTTCATAATAATGGAAATAGGAACTCTGTTTCGAGAAGAGGAATAACTGGATTTGACTTCTGCACCTTCCTACATTAGAAAGATTATTTTTCTTAAAATATGGTTTTTTTGAAATTGTTATGATGACACATTTTTGCTTATTAATGATGCTACTGAGAATTTCTTAATTCTCACCCCGTGTATGGAATTTTCCGTGACAATTTCAAACAGGAAACAAATAATGGAGTATGATGGAGTTTCGGGCTTGAGAAGACTAGTTTAGATCTTTCTAGTTCTTAGTTTTAGGTAGTTTGTTATCATGAGACACTTTTTGTATATTAAGTACAATGACGTAACATCTTGTATAATAGTTTGTTTCATAACATATGTATATATATATATGTTTGCGTAAGGCTCATATTTTAATGTCTATATAATCTATTTATTTGCAAGTTTTGTGATATTCGTAAGTAATATACTAAATCCTAATTACTGATACGTAAACCAGATACGTTATTAGTTCTAGTATTTGAGACATTACACATTTTGAGAGCATTGGCTCCATGCATTTTGAGCGCATCGACTCCATGCATTTTTTAGCGCATCGGCTCCATGCATTTTTGAGCGCATCAGCTTCATGCATGTTGAGCGCATCGACTCTATGCATTTTGGGTGCATCAGCTCCAAGCACTTTTGAGCGCATCGGCTCTATGCATTTTAAATTTCTTTTGAGCGTATCGACTCCATGCATTTTTGAGAGCATCAGCTCCATGCTTCTTTAAATTTCTGTCATTTACTTTTGAGTGCATCAGCTCCTATCATTTACTTTTGAGTGCATCGGTTGCTATCATTTACTTTTGAGCTCATCGGCTCCTGCATTTTAAATTTTTGTCATTTACTTTTGAACGCATCTGCTTCATGCATTTTAAATTCCTATCATTTACTTTTGAGCACATCGACTCCCTACATTTTAAATTTTTATCATTTACTTTTGAATGCATCGGCTCTTGTCATTTACTTTTGAGTGCATTAGCTCCTGTCATTTACTTTTGAGCGCATCGACTCTTGTCATTTACTTTTGAGCGCACTGACTCCATGTATCTTAAATTTCTATCATCTCTTTTAAGCGCATCGGCTCTTCGCATTTTATTATTTTCACATTATTTTTTTGTATCATCTTATACTCCCGAACAAAATTTGAGTTCATGTCTTTACTCGTTCCTTACAATAATAAAATGAAAAACTTTGGTTATTCTTTTTATCTAGCAAGAAAAAATGTAAAGAGAGACAACTGTGAATAGCCAATTTTGTCTAAGGTATTTTATTAAAATAAAAAAAAGAAAAAAAAGAAAAAAAAGAAAAAAGAAAAAGAAAATATAAAATGACCCAAATTTCTGGCAGAAACTCATAACCTGACCTATTAGCCCATAACCGGACCCATTGACCCATTATCCATCTCATAAACTTATCCTAAACAAACTTTAGCAGTCATCATTAAACTCATCCTAAGCAAATTCATCTTAAACAAACTCATCCTAAACAAACTTATCCTAAACAAACTTATCACCATCACTCTCCAAACTATAATTTTTTCTATAAATACCCATCACCTATACACTTTTGACACACTTCAACCTACAGCTAATACCCTAGCCATATTTGCTTCTTTCCATCACGTAGCCTTCTATGTAGCAAACCCCTACCAAACAAACTCCAACACCACTTCTCCATCAAGCCTCCATAGCAACCACTTCCTTACACCACCACGCACCTAAACAGCAACCAATATTCCCATCCTCACCTTGAAAGCACCACAAACAGCCACCATCTCCAACCTTCATCATTCATCATAATAACAACCCACACCATCTTCAACCTTCATCATTCACCATAATAACAACCCATACTATCTTCAACCTTCCACGCACCATTCCCATCTGATGCGGGATTAAAAGTTAAGTTGCAAACCCAAGTGCAGGTTATCTCAAGTAATAAATTCTTGGTGAGTCTGAGGTCGAACCACAGAGACTTGATGAAGAAAAATTAATTAAGGTAAAGTAAATATTTTGTTATAACAATAAATGTAATAAAACTTGGTCACAAATAAAAAGGAATTGTTTGGGTTAGGAGATTCACTTTTGGTAAATAAATTAAGGACAAGATTAATTCTTTTATAACTCAATTAGAATCCACACATAATGGAGGTTCCAATCGAAAAATATAACGTTCAAAGTTCATTAAAAATTATATACGTAATTATATTATGATTCCTTTAATCATTTATTAACACCACCACTCATAAATGGGATTAAGCATTCATTGTGTCAAACTCTTGTCTACAACAAATCAAGATCTCCACTTTATAAGGAGAGTTTTTAACACCACCACTTGTAAATAGGTTAAAGCATTCATTGTATCAATCTCTTATCTACAACAAATCAAGAACTCCACTTTACAAGGAGGGTTTCTAAATTGATTGGAAACAAAATACAATACGTATAATGACCACTTGAAAATATATCATTTAAGCACAAGAGAGAAATTAATATAACATTATTTCATTAACAAGAGCTTCACTCTTTCACCTAAGTAAAATGAAACTTAGTTACTCATAGACAAGAAGAAAGAAAGAGAGAAGATGAAGAAGAAGAACATGACTTCAATTTAGAACAAATGAAAATTACTACAAGAAAACCTAGTAACAAACTAACATCATTTTAATACCTAACACCTAACACCTTTAATGATCTGCTAAGGCCCCCTTTTATAGAGGATTAGAGATATAAAATGGCAAGGGGGTGAGTCATTAGTGGGTGGATGAGTGGAAAATGAGTGGAAAATGCCAAATGACTTTTGGTGAGTGAAAAATTATGAAGATTCCTTGTCTCTGAAATCATTTAGCTCTGAAGTCATTGAATGCGTTAGAATAAGCAAATATGATCTTCATCAAAGTTGTAGGGCTGGATCTTAGCTTTCAAATGACTTTAGTTTGATTCCAATATCATTTCTATAACTCCAGATACATTCAAATTACTGCACACTACTCAGGCCCAATCATAGCTCCTCTGTTCTGACTTGCAAGCCCAATATCACCCATTAGGCCTCAGATTCTAGAAAAATGTTCAACATGAAAGTTGTAGATATGGGTCTTAAATATTTAGAAAAAAAATTTCAGCCTATTTGACAACTTATAGCATGAGAGATGACGTGAACAGTACATATAGGTCAATCTGTCAGGAACAACACTCTAGTTCTTTCTTCAACTCCCATTTGAGTTATCTACTCGTGTGATTGGGTCTTTGAGATCTTCATGAAAATTATAGAGTTATCTCTTATCTTTAAAATACCACCAGATTCACCTCATTTGGCCACCTACATCCCAAGATATAGTCCAAATACAGAAATAATGTAAGACGTAAATTATGCTAAAAAATTCAATTAAGTCCAATTTGAGTCCAAATTTACAAAACATAGTCAAACTCAATCAATTAAGTACATGGAGAGTCTAAATGAATAAAATGAAGGCTTATTAATGTATTAAATATGTGATCATCAAATTCTCTCACACTTAGCTTTTTGTACTGCTGAGCAAAACACATAAGACTACTCACTAAAAAAATGAATCAGACTCAAAAGCTAAACACTCTAAACTACTCAATTTCTAATAATATTTAAAAATGAAGAGCAATCAATAATTCAAGTAATCAAAACATTCATGAGGTAACATATCTTCACATCTCAAATCAACAAGCAAGGATATTTCAATTGAAAAGCATGAGTCAAGAATGATAGATCTACACAAGATTCACTCTTAATCCCTCAAGTGTTTAAAAGGTAGGTATTTCACTCAATTCAATCTATAAAAATTGCACTACCATAAGCTTACTTATCTTCTACTTCTCCACTACTCAAAACACATGCACACACAAATCATGAGAACTTTATTCATGGTTGTAATAGGGTCAAGGTAAAGGAGAAGATAATATAGATATGACAAGTTAAATATCAAAGAGAATAAAAGAACATGAAAGTTGAGTTCAATTAACAAGCATGAAAGTTCATCCCAACTCCACCTAATACAAATTCCCTTTACGTATTTTTTTTCTTTCCTTTATTGCCTTGTTGGCCTTCTTTTTCTTTTTACATTTTTTTTATTTTTGATTTTTTTTTTTGATTTTTTTGATTTTTTTATTGATTTTTTTTTTTACAAAAAGAATATTATATATACATTTTTTTAACCATTCTACACACACACCCCCACACTTGTTCAAGAACTCATCGAATGACAAAGCTAATGTTCTCTTATTCCCTAAGGTAAGAAAAGAACATGATTTTTCATTTAAGGCACATAATGAGTTCGAAACAAAGAATGGTCAAATAAGTTCAAAAGGGTTAAGCAAAGAGAAATAGGCCATTTCTAATGCTTTACGTTAGCAGGAATCAGAGAATTTTCAAGAAGTCATAAAAGTGCTTGGTATCATATTGAGACAATATGCTGCTAAGCAAGGCTAGCTATTTGATTAAAGTAGCTATTTCAAGAAAAAATGCCTCAATCATATTTATGTATGCATATAAAAATGTAGTCTAAAAAAGAATCAAAGCAAGTTCTAGAGTAACAATTCCATGAGTGAAATTCACACGAGAAAAAAGAGAATGATACAAATGCTCAATCTATTCATCAATAGGCTCAAAATCTCACAAGGTATAATTCTATCATTCTCAGTCCACCAATTCAACATCCATAACTAAGCGTGTGATTTTTAAGAAAGAAGACAATTAACTCAATCATGTAAATTTTTTTGAATTTGAATTGTTACTTCCACACAAACTAGTTATCTACCCCAATCTAGATGCGTCTCAAGAGTAAAATTACCTCCACAGCAAAATTTACTCCTTACTCTGCCATCCTTAACTGGTTTAGTAAGTTACTGACAAACATATAAACACAACAAGCATATTAATACACACACTTCCTAATTTTTTTTAGTATTTTTTTAGTTTTTTTTACATAATTATTCACACAACTATCATTCCCCCCAACCAGATCACAACATTGTCTTCAATGTTAAAAATTAAATCCAGACTGAAGAAATAATCATCAATATACATCAAAGAAATTATTGGGGCAAAATTAAATAAAGTAATAGGGAGAAGTCACATACCCGAAATGCTTAGACGAAAAAGAGAATAACTACATCTTGACAATGGTTAGCAATGATGCAAAAAAAAATGAAATAAACAAACATGCAAACAAATTTTTTTTTTGGGTTCTTTTGTTTTATTTTTTTTGTTAGCCGACACTATTAACATCCCTATACAAAGGCTCCAAAATTTGGGAGGCACTTAAGCCGACTCAATAAAAATACGAAATACTAAAAATTTACCTCAACTTTGGTAGACAAGATTGTCTACCAAAGTCTCTGCTACATGTAGATCCTTTAACTCAAGTTATAACTTCAACCGCTGACCATTTACCTTCTTCCAAATTAATTTTATAAGAACAGACTAAAGGATGAACACCTTTTTTTATCAGCAATGCTCCATCCTTTTTTAGGAAACTCCTTAAACTTTGGTTGCCATGCCTGAGTGTCATGATCTTGAGTTTTATTAAAAATAGTAGAAGTATCAACTACATCAGAGGGATTACTGATAGAATCAAACTCAGAATTGACAAGAAAATTCTTAAGGGGATCAAAATCATAGGTTGTAGAAACTCTCATATCCATGATTGAGTCAATCATGTATGTATGGTGGCCTTCGTCATCATTTTCTGGCTTAACAAGACTTTTTGTCACCTTAGGTTCCTTGGGTAACTCAGCATCACTACTATCTTGATTCTTTTCCACATCCTCTAGCTCATTCACACTCAAGGAGTTCATCACTTTGGACATTTGACTCTTTATCTCCTTACTTTCTTCAACAACATTTCCATTCTTAAGGGTTATCACTGACTTGACTTGATCTATTTATTAGTTTTCTGGTCTACCCTCATTTAGACTGCACTGATCTTTGGGATTTAGTTGAGGTTGAGAAAGAAATTTTCGTTTCTCGTGAATAGTGAGTGTAGAAGAAAGTTTAGTAGGAGTGTCTTTTATGTCAATCATGGCTTGAGTGTTTTGATTAATAATGACATCTTATTTTTTCATGAATGCATGCAATGTTTCTTCAAGGTTATTCTAGTATGGTGGGACATAAAGTGCATATCCTTGAGAATTTTGTGAATCCTATTGTGCCTAAGGAGGTAGTGGTTGCATGAATTGTGCTTGATTGTTGGTCCTCCAACTAAAGTTCGGGTGATTTCTCCATCCCGGATTATATGTATCTGAAAAAGAAAAAGTGAATGGCTTTTTAAAATTATTCATTGCATTTACTTGCTCATGCACAACTTCTTTAAAAACAGAAATTTTTGGACATTCATTTGTTGAGTATCTCAATTCATCATAAATGCTACAAATTTTTTCATTTTGCACAAATTTGATTTCTTTTACTTTCCCTGATTCCATGGCTTCAACCTTTTTAGCCAAACTAGCAAACCTAGCATTTAAATCTTCTTCTTGACTAAGATGATATTTTCCTTTACTAGCATTTGTAAGGTTTGATCTACTTGAATTTTCAGAAGGATTAGTACCATGCCAAGATTGAGAATTTTTAGCCAAATAGTCTAAATAGTCTAAAGCTTCTTCAGGTTCTTTATCAAGAAATTCTCCATTGCACATTGTTTCCACAAATTGTTTAGTTTCGGGTGTTAACCCTTCATAAAAAAAGCTTATAGTGTGCCATTTTTCAAAACCATGATGTGGGCAAGAATTCAACAAATCTTTAAAACGTTTCCAACTTTGAAAATATGCTTCATTTGAATTTTGGAAAAAAATTTGGATTTGTCTTTTCAAAGCATTAGTTTTATGTGTTGGAAAAAATTTCTTTAAAAACTCACATTGCATTTCTTGCCATGTGCCAATTGATCTTGGTTTGCTTTATCTTTTAAAGAAAAAGGAAACAATTTAAGCTTAACAACCTCTTCAGTACAAGTTTAATCATGAAAAGTGGTACATACTTCTTCAAATTCTTTTAGATGTAAGTATGAGCTTTCAGATTCTAAACCATGGAAATTAGGAAGTAAAGAAATCATACCTGGCTTGAATCTAAAATTGTTAGCATTGAGTGGAAAGATAAAACATGATGGACTAGAATTTTGAGATGGTTGCAAATACTCACGCATGGTTCGCAATGGTTGATTTTTATGTTCATCATGCACACTTTCATTTTCAGCCATTGTGTTTGATGTGTGTGATTGTGATTCAGACAAATCAATATGTAACGTACTAGGATTAACTTTAACCAAAGGACCATAATTTAAATCATGATACTAATTAAGCATAAATAAGTAACTTAAAATAGAAAAAAAATATACAAGTAGGCGGTATAAACCGTCCATTAAATATTAACAAAGGTGTGGTATAAACTAACCACCAAATAAGTTAATAAGTAGAAAAATTAAAAAGTTAGTATATGGATAAATTAAAATGTTAGAAGCAAGTAAATTAAAAAGGTAGATAGTTGATAAAGAAAAAGTTAAATAGTTAGTAAGAGAGTTAGTAAACAAAAAATAAATGATAAAAAATAAATACGAGAAAATAAAGTACAAAAAATAAAGTGTAAAAAGTAAATTTAAAATATGAAAACCAGAGAATCGGCAAGTCGATTTTTTGCTCCAATGAGAGAGAAGAGAAGAAAAAAGATTATTTCATTAATGATTAAAGATTACAGAGAGATTAGGGAAAGTTTTTCCCACTAAGTTAGTAAAGTACAGAAAATAAAAGGAAGAGATTCTCTCACTAAGTTAGTACATTAGTATATATACAAAATATTTACACCAAAAATTTGTTCTTCAAATCAAGTCCCCGGCAACGGCGCCAAAAACTTGATGCGAGATTAAAAGTTAAGTTACAAACCTAAGTGCAGGTTATCTCAAGTAATAAATTCTCGGTGAGTCCGAGGTCGAACCACAGAGACTTGATGAAGAAAAATTAATTAAGGTAGAGTAAATATTTTGTTACAACAATAAATGTGATAAAACTTGGTCACAAATAAAAAAGAATTATTTTGGTTAGGAGATCCACTCTTGGTAAATAAATTAAGGACAAGATTAATTCTTTTATAACTCAATTAGAATCTACACATAACGGAAGTTCCAATTGGAAAATATAACGTTCAAAGTTCATTAAAAATTATATACGTAATTATATTATGATTCCTTTAATCATCTATTAACACCACCACTCATAAATGGGATCAAGCATTCATTGTGTCAAACTCTTGTCTACAACAAATCAAGATCTCTACTCTATAAGGAGAGTTTTTAACACCACCACTTGTAAATAGATTAAAGCATTCATTGTGTCAATATTTTATCTACAACAAATCAAGAACTCCACTTTACAAGGAGGGTTTCTAAATTGATTGGAAACAAAATATAATACGTATAATGACCACTTGAAAATATATCATTTAAGCACAAGAGAGAAATTAATCTAACCTTATTTCATTACCAAGAGCTTCACTCTTTCACCTAAGCAAAATGAAAGTTACTCATAGATAAGAAGAAAGAAAGAGAGAAGATGAAGAAAAAGAACATGACTTCAATTTAGAACAAAAGAAAATTACTACAAAAAAACTTAGTAACAAACTAACATCATTTTGGTACCTAACACCTAACACCTTCAATGATCTGCTAAGGAACCCTTTTATAGAGGATTAGAGATACAAAATGACAAGGGGGTGAGTCATTAGTGAGTGAATGAGTGAAAAATGAGTGAAAAATGCCAACTGACTTTTGGTGAGTGAAAAATTATGGAGATTCCTTGTCTCTGAAATCATTTAGCTCTGAAGTCATTGAATGAGTCAGAATGAGAAAATATGATCTCCATCAAAGTTGTAGGGCTGGATCTTAGCTTTCAAATGGCTTTGGTTTGAGTCCAATATCATTTCTATAACTCCAGATACGTTCAAATTATTGCACACTACTCAGGCCCAATCATAGCTCCTCTGTTCTGACTTGCAAGCCCAATATCACCCATTAGGCCTCAGATTCTAGAAAAGTGTTCAACATGAAAGTTGTAGATATGGGTCTTAACTATTCAGAATAAAAATTTTAGCCTATTTGACAACTTATAGCATGAGAGATGATGTGAACAGTACATATAGGTCAATCTGTCAGGAACAACATTCTAGTTCTTGCTTCAACTCCCATTTGAGTTATCTACTCGTGTGATTGGGTCTTTGAGGTCTTCATGAAAGTTATAGAGCTATCTCTTATCTTTAAAATGCCACCAGATTCACCTCATTTGGCCACTTACATCCCAAGATATAACCTAAATACAGAAATAATGTAAGACATAAATTATGCTAAAAAATTCAATTAAGTCTAATTTGAGTCCAAACTTACAAAACATAATCAAACTCAATCAATTAAGTATATGGAGAGTGTAAATGACTAAAAATGAAGGCTTATTAATGTATCAAATATGTGATCATCACCATCAACTCCTCACCATCACCACGTTCAACATTTCACCACTGTGAGACCACCACCAAACAGCTTCCTCAATAACCACCCTACACCACCATCTTCATCAACTCCTCACCATTTCCACGTCCAACCTTGACCCACACCATCATCACCATCACCATCTCCCTTAAGCACCATCTCACAATGCCCGATAACCACTGATAACTCCATGAAATGTAGTTATTTGCACTCCATAGTTGTACTTCATAGAATGCTATGTTCTTGTTATTATGCATATATGAGAGATTTTATATTTATATTGGTTAAATTTCCTTTGGATATCTCTCTATATGCTATTGAGCAATTTGTATGTATTTGTTAAATGATTAAGTGAATTTATAACTTTTATTTAACTTGGTGATTTTCCTAATGTAGGATGGGTTTAAAACAGATGTATTGGAGCGATTCAAGGCTCAAAAGCCCAAGAGAAAGCCAAGGAAGCATTTCAGGAGAGAGGGCGCGGCTCAGGTTAGTGTGAGCTGCGGCGCAAGGGTGCATCATTAAATTTTCATACTTAGACCCGAGGCGAGAGGGTCGTGGCACTCACTAATGAGGGCCGCGGCGCTTTGTAACCGACTCAATACGGGCCGAGGCGCGCAGCGATAAACTGAGCCTATAAATAGGATTTTCACGTTTTTCTCCCTCTCTCGGCCGTCTCAGCCGTTTCTCTTTTGTTTTCTTAGTTTTTTCTCTTCTAATTTTAGGTTTTAGGTAGTTTTAGGTTAGGAAGCTTTGGCTAGATCTCAATTGATGGTGGATTGAACGCTAGGAACAAGGATGGAGGAGGATTCAAGCTTCAAAGACAAATCAATGAGCTTTCGTTCCTTTTTCCTTTTTCTCTTCTCTTCCTTATCTTCCTTGAATATGATTTTACTTGTATTTTCATGTTTATTATATAGATGGGCTGTATTTAGGGATGATTTTGAATCCTTTTATAAATATTAATGATTTGTTATTCTTTGAGTTTATGTGGATGTTTGGTTTTGTTCTCTCATAATCTATGCTTAATGCTTGTTGTTGGTTGGCTATCAATTGTATGATCCTAATATTGCAAATGAACTAGACATAGGGATTTGTTAATATGGATATGGTATGATTGATGCATGTTCGATGAATTCAATTAGCTTGAATGAGTTGATTCGCTAACTGGATAGAAATATACCTTTTAGCCATGTATAGTGTGTGTTTGAGAATAGATCGTTCATGAGTGGATGTTGCGCTAGCTTTCAAGGAAACTTAGTGAGTTAGGTAATTGAAACCAAGGTTAATTGATCTAGACATAGGCTTTTAGCTAAATCAGATTCTCAAGCTAACCTAATCAATGCATTCATGTTAATAAAGATGATTGCATGTTGTTGGTTGAAGTAGGAGGTGAAGAAGGATTCTCTGAAATCTAACCGTGTATATTTATTGCTTTCTGTCTTTACTTTCTTTATTTTTATCCATTTTTATGTTCTTGGATATAATTTAGGTAAACTATTGGTTAATACTTAGCATTTGAAATAAACTTATCCTTAAGGAAACGATCTTTACTTTTCACTTTATTACTTAAATGACCCGTATATTTGCAGCCTATTTTGGGACAAATAAGTTTTTGGTGCTGTTGCCGGGGATAAGGCATTATTTCTATATTACTAATATTAACAATGAGTTTGCTTAGTTCTAATTTAAGTTTTTATGTTTAGTTGTTGTAAATAGTTTTATTTTCAAGTTTTTATGTTTTTGTTGTTGATTTGCTTAAATATGTAGTTATAGTTTGATTTTGTGTTTTTGTTATACATTCTGTATTTTAAGTTTGTAGACACATTTTGTTGGTGCTGGAGGCCATATTGAAGCAGAAATGGCAGCAGAAACCATTTCCTTGCAGAATTGTGCAGTCTGACCTCTTGCGCCGCGGCCACAGTTAGTGAGCGCCGCGGCCCACACATACTTTTTTCGCAGAATTCTGTAGCTTTTTACTCACGCCGCGGCCCAGGCATGGTTGCGCCGCTGCGCAGCACCCTGTTTTTGCTTTTTCTATTTATTTACTTAGTTTTTCTTTATTTAGTATGCTCAGTGCTAGTTTAGTTGCTATTTTGATATGCTTGGGTACCCTATAGATCATGTGCAGCAAGGAACACATTCATTTTGGTTTGGGGGAGTATCTTTATATGTTTTTACCCTTAATGCTTAATGTTTACACATGTTTTGATATTTTTAAGTATGTGTGATAGTCATAATGCTTTCATGATTATATCCTGTTTTGGCTATTACTGGTGAGCTATTGATGCAAGTTTCAATTTTTCGCACTTTGTACATGTTGTTATGCATCCTTGAATGGAAAATGATGGATCTTTGGAATGCATGAAATATTTCCATTTGCTAGTGTGTGATGGTTGGCCAATGATATAAATGCTTGCGAATTGCTCTCTGTTTTGTGAAACCATTTGCGATCTTGAAGCATGTCAATGCAATCTGGTTTGTTTTTATGCATGCTGTGTTTTCCCACTTAGGTGCTTATGTAACTTTAAAAAAATATGAGTATTTGTTTAGAGAATGTTTATGAATTGTGCATGTGGATGATTTCTTTTATCATTGAAGTTATTTTCCAACTCTCTTGAGGTGAAATCCTAAATTATGTATGATTGAGGAAATGATTACGGCAATGTTTGGACCGTTTGAGCTTTTCAAGCTTAACCCTAACATGATTTTATCATAGGTCCCATTTTGAAGCCTTATACTGTTTGACCTTATTTGTTTTTTACCACCATTGTGTTCGTTAACCTGTTAACCATTCTAATGCATGTGAAAACATTGCATTTTCTTCCTACCATCAATGTTTGTTGAGTACATAATATGCTATTTCTTGAAGTGAGTCTGATGATTAGGAGTATTAATTATTCAATACAAAATGAGCCTGAAGGAACCAGATGCAGTCAAAGTTAAAGAAAAAAAGCATTGCTTTGCAAAAATAGAAAAAGAAATGAAAAGAAAGAAAAAAGAAGAAGATAGAGAAAAAGAAAAGCAAAGCAAAAGTAAAGCAAAGTGTAAAAAGCATCAAAAATGGTTCTGACAAGTTTTCTATGTTCACTGTTGAATACCCTGCTAATATCAGTTAGAGGCTTATGACTTGAAATATCATGTTTATGTTTCTCAATGTTTGTTTATGTATCCTATCCTTTTATTTTGTTACCCATTACCATTGGCTTTACATTATAAGTTATGAAAGTCCCTCTTGATTCTCAGTTATGTGTGATTTACATTAGTGGAGAGAATGTTGGATTAAAATTTTGTGGATTCTTTGATTTATATCCATGTGTAGGTTCATAAACTTTTTCTGATGAGCATGATTTGAAAAAGATAAGTTTGATTTGCATGTTTGTGGGAAATGTGATGTGCATGATTGGAAGCTAGATTGAGGGCATACTTAGGATTGTATATGTGTTGAGCTTAATTGTGAGGCATATGCATCTTTTGAGGGCTTAAACAATCATTGTGCACTGGTTGTGGTTAAATAAAAATTGAAGTGTTGAATGCATATGAGCATGAATTGAATAATGTGAGTTTACTTGATCGTACTTTATGTTGCTCGAGGACTAGCAACAGCTTAGGTTTAGGGTTTTTTTTTGTAGTGAACACCTTTGGTCATAGCAACTACGAACCACGTCGTCCCAATAGATCTACAAAACACATGACCCACGCAGCCCTCCACGCACCAAACCAAGTCTAACTACCCGGTCACCAGCCATAGCCACCCTCCACCGTAGCAGTCATCGATGCAATCCCCTCCATCCTTACCCCACTGCCCCCAGATCCAAACCAGATTCGAGGCACCATCTGACCGTACTCCTATCGTCGGAATTGCTCGAGTCACCACATCCAAGTCGCAGCCTCGTGTCATCCACCATTCCCCATCGAGCAAATCGTGTTCAAACTGAGTCCACCCAGCCGTAACAAAACCACCCACAGCCAACACCATGACCCGTAGTGCTGAACTAGACCTCTCTGGCCCCGACCACAACCTATATTCGCCTCACTACAAGCCAGCGTTGTCTCCTCTGTGGGTCTCAAATCACGGATCTGCAGTAGCCATCTCTGTTCCTGTTTGTGCATAATTGGGTTTTCATCTTTTCCTTTTTGTTGTTTTGTTGTTTTGTTGTTTTCTATTTTCAAATCTTTTTTTTCTTTTTCAAATCTTTTCCTTTTTCTAATTTTTTTTTCTTTGTTGTTTTCTATTTTCAATTTTTTTTGTTTTCAATTCTTCTTTAAATTTTTGTGAAATAAAACAAATCTTCATTTAACAAAGACTTAAAACTCTTTTTTTAAATATATTTAAATTAAAACAAATTTTATTTTATCGCAACAAATTTAATAATTAGTGGGTGACGTCTCTAGTGTGACGCCGAACTTCACATATTCAAACCTTAATATGATTAATTGAATCGTGACGACTTTAATTCAGTTTTTCAAAAAAGGTCAAATGAATTTTCAAAAATAATTTTTTTTTCATAATTAAAATTAACCAATCCACAATTATTTTCTAAAGAATTACGTGATTTTAAATTCCTCATTATACTTGGGGATATGTAGGAGCAGAACTCTTATTCTGTCAAGTCAAAAATTAATTTTTCATAATTTATTTATCTATTTTGTTTAGTTTTTAACAAAAGTGGTAAAACAAATATTTTCAGGGGTTATTAAGAATTTACACAATTAACTTAAGATATCGTCTCCAAACGAGTGTGTTAAGAGTACTGTGGGATTAAGTTTTCATCATTCCTTATACATAATCGATTCTCGAATTCAATATGATTTCAAAGACTATTTTTCTTTAATTTTTTAATTTTTTCTAATAAAAAATAAAATTAATGAAGACTTTTTTTTAAAATTTAAATTGCTATCTCATCGTGATTACGATCGTAATATTATATAATATTAAAAATATATATTTAATTATTATTAACTCAATTACAATCAAACCAATAAACATAGAACCAATATCTTCACAAATTTAATGATGCTTCAATTTTAAAAATATTGTGATCAAGTAAAATAAACATAAATAAAATTTTTGCATTATTTAATAGATTTAGGAAATAAATTATTATACATTTTTTAAAAAATATATATATATATATATTATTGACATTTTTTAAAATGTATCAAATTTAATAAAAAAATATAAAAAGTGATATATATACTACTATTTATAAAAATATCAGAATTGATAGATTTAATAGATGAGTGAGTGAAATGTGAAGAGAGAGAACAAGGGATTTCACACGTGCTAAGCAAGGCTCTATAAGTACACGCCGCCCAAACATGACTTAACGCAACGTTTCTGCAAAAGTCAAGCAATACCCCCAACACAACACCAACCCTCAGCAATACCATCTCATTTTCGCCTTCTACTCGATCTTCTTTCTCCTTTTCTCCTCTGCTTCTTCCTTCTGGTATACCATTCACCCTCCTTTCTCATTCAATTTCCTTTTTTTCTTTTGGTTTCCTTCGATCCGTGGTTCTCTGCTGATTTGTAATTTAGGGTTTATTTTTTTTATTGCGCTGTTGTTTCTTCATGTTTTAAGTTTTTCCTTTCTGGCTTGGAGTTCTTTTTGTAAAGATATATATTTTTTTTTTCTTTTTGCACCTTGGATTGAAATAGTTTCGGATAATTTTGTTTCGTTTGTGCGTTCGTGGGTTATGATTTTTTTATTATTATTATGGTTTTCAATTGTTGGGAGTTATAATCTTAATTTTAATACAATATCTATCATTTGATTTGATGCAGATTTGTCCTGAGGCTGTGATTCTTGAGATTTGGGGTTGATTGCTTTTGACGGGTTTCGAATCTTGCACTTGCACATATAAGGTAAGAAGGAGAGGCTAAATGTACTTTTAGGCCATTCACTATAAACTATAAAGATGTATGCTTTTATATGTAAACTATAATGTGTAAATATGTTACACGTCATATCAATGTTGCTTAAACTTTTAAACACACATTACTTTCTCGCTGGATGATATTAGAGTTTGATACTTTCTCATGGGTAGGTATTGCTTGGGGGCAGCAACCTGCATTTGTACCTTATCTTAGATTGGATTAGATATATATTTTTTTTGAGCAAGGTTACGTTCATAGTAGAAACATTAAATGCATGGGATATACATGTTTTAGCATCATTCATCTTCAATTATCCTGTTTTCGTACGTAAAGATGGTAACATTCTTTTGGATAATGAGCAGAGTAGGAATTGCAAAGAATTTGCTTTGGCCACTGATACTAGTCATGGATTTTCTAGAACGTTGGTAGAAACTTTATGCTTATTTAGTGAGATAGGGTTATGCTTCTGAAAGCCGGTATAAGTTTGTTTTACAGTGCATTTTTGTTGTAGATGGAACTTGGAAGAGTATGCTTTCACCCTGATTACTGTTGTTGATGGGCAATGTTTTTGTCTTGGGTTCTGTTTTTATTTTGGTTGTAGATGTATTCAAAATACGCTTAACATAAGTTTTGAATCCTTGTGTCCCCTCTTATGGTTTGAAACAACACAGATGACAAAGCAAATGGTCAAAAGGTCATGTTCTTTTGATTAATCAGCTGAGAGACAGATAGTATTTAACTCCATAAATGTTATTACTCTGTTTCCTTTTCTTACTATTGTCGCATCATGTTGGTAGCAAGTTTGATTTTTTATTTCAAGGCACATATTTCAAATATATTTGCATAGATAATTTCGAAGAAGCACAATGTACTGTCTTTTTGTGTGTCTTGTCCTTTGAAATATTCAAGATTATAATTTGATTTTAGAACTAACTTTGTTTTTTCTCTTCTGTGAGATGCACTTCCGGTCATCATTTTACCAAAATGCAGTTTTTGAGTTGGTTGTTAAATATAAATGGATAGCAAACGGTTCATCCAGTTGGTTGAGGAGAAGAAGAAGAAAATTATGGAAAGAAACGAAGCCCCTTTGAAGTGGGAGCAGAAGCTGGAAGCTGCTGCCAAGGCCAAGGCTGATGCTGAAGCTAAAGAGAGGAAGCTGAAGGCTGCTAAACATAAGAAAAGATCAGGCTCTGATAATGACAGCAATTATGACAGTGATGATGAGAGTAAAAAGAGAAGTAAAAGAGCTCACAGGAAGCACAAGAAGCATTCTCACTTTGACTCGGATCATGAGAAAAGGAAAGAAAAAAGGTCCAAGCGAAAGACAAAGAAATGGTTCTCAGAATCTAGTGATGTTAGCAGTGATGAATCTGAGAGTAGCTCTGAGGAGGAGAGGAGAAGAAAGAAGAAGCAAAACAAGAAGCATAGAGATCAAGCTTCAAAATCAGATTCCAGTGATTTGGACTCCAGTGCTGATGAAGTAAGCAAGAGGAAAAGGCATGCTAGAGAGCATAAACGGCATCATCCATCAAGATCTAGTGGATCTGACTTCTCTAGTGATGGAGAAAGTCCAGTTCGGAGGAGAAGTAATGGAAAGCATCACAAACGCCCCCGACGAACAGAATCTACTGAATCTGACTTGCTGAGTGATGAAAGTGATGATGCTCGCAGGAAGAAAAGCCACAGAAGGCACCATAAGCATCACAGGCGATCACATAGTGTGGAGTTGGGGTCATCTGATTCTGATGATCACAGACACAGTCGAAGAGGCCGATCATTAGGGAGATCATCAGATGAAAGTTCTGATGAAGAGAGTAAAAGATCAGTACATAAGAAGTGTGGCCATCATCGTCGCCACCACCATCGACATCACCACAAACATCGACACCACTTGGATGAGAAGAAAAATCATTCACCCCAACACTCTCCAAAAGTCAATGGAAAGCATGGGGAAGAAGTAGACAAAATTCTAACTGAGAAAAGGGATGGTGATCTTCATGGGAACAGAGCTGTGATTGAGCATAATTGATGGTCAAATTGTTTGATTTTCAAGTATCTGATGGTCTGTTTATCACTTTGTGTCATTGTTCTTCACTGGCATTGGCAGTGATTATCTGTGATTCAATTTTAAATTTGCTGAACAATGTCATTATTGTTATCTGATGTATAACTGTTGTCAGCAGTATTATTGACCATGGAAACTTCATTGGGGTTCTTGTTGGCTAATGGCATTAATCATAACCAAATTTAGCCATAAGCAATTGCAATTGAAGGTTATTTAATTCTTTAGAGTTTAGGGTAACGTCTTCAATGCACCAAAACAGATTGGGTGCATCCATGCATCATGCTATTTGAGCCGTTGATTAGGGAGACAAATACATCAATGGCTAGAAACATTGACCTGCAACTTGATATACAGGTTATTATACAAAGTTGGCCCTAAATTAAATCCCTAGCTTGTCTCCTTCTCCTCCTCCCTTGACTAATAATCAAGGTTCATCTCCTTTATCGTTAACCATTTTGGCCGTTCAAGTCTGAGGCTTTGTCCTGAGCAAGTTCATTCCATGGAAGGGTCAAGCTTAGAGCTTTAGCTCGAGTCGTTGCACCAGTTCCTTGAACTATCTTCGGTTGGCCACAATGATTTGCTTTCGCTCTCATGGATTGGGAAGCTCCTTGATTCATGCCTCCATTGCTAAGAAGAATTTAGGGCCATTCTCCATACCCACTGGGCACAGGCGTTGAAAACCCCATTGGATCTCATGGTCTCTCATTACTTTGAAACTCAGTCGGTGGTGTTGGAGCGGCAGAAGGCGGCAAACTCGGAGAGTTTGTTGAAGCTGTAGTGGTCGGTGTTGATGTCCATGACGTGTTGGAGCTCCGCCAGGATTCAAAGTGTAATATGACAAATTCGGGGTTAAAAATAATTGTTAAGAAATGGACACTACTAACTTGTGGGAGCCGGTCAGTTCTTTGGTGCATGCATGTACCAAAACTAAATAGGTGCATTAGGAGAATTTTAATATGAATGAACTAAGTGTAGAAACAACTGTTGATTTATTGTTAAAATAAATTATTAGTTAAGATTAAAATATTAGATTTAACTAGTAATATTCAGATTTATATATAAATTTAGTTAGATTATTTTTTTTATGAATAATTGTACATATAAAAAATTTACATATTTTAACTAATAATATTTATATATACTTAAATCTGTATATAAATACTATAAGATAAAAAAAAATAGTTCATCCATAGGTTACTTTTCAAATGGTCCAGAATAGTCTTCTTCAAGTGCATTATAGAAGTCACCAGAGTTTAGAGGGCGTGTGCACAACTTTGCTTGGGTTTTTGGTTGGCAGATCTTCTCGTAAGCAAACCGCCACATCTTCCTCTAGTTTTTCTTGTCCCTACCAAAACTTAACACGTCGGGTAGAATGAGATAACAAGAAAAGGAAAATAATGTTCATATATTATTTTTTTATATCTCTTTTCACACTCATTTTTAATGAGTATAATTAAGTGGAAAAAAGTGATAAAATAAAGTGATATAATTAATGATATGAGGAGTGATATAAGATGTAATGTAAAAAAAATATATAAGAAAATCAGTTGAAAAGAAAATATTACATCGTTTTTGCACTTGACAAATATTTGTACACATATTCAGAAAAAAATACAGATAGCAGGTATCTATATCATAACACAATATCATACCATCTTAGTGGGTGATTGATTTATTTTTTATTTTCATTTTTAGTTATTATATTTTTATTAATATTTACAAAAAGGTTACATTATTCTCATTTTGTTTCTTATTTTTAAGATTTTGTGAATGAAATGATAAAAACAACAAAACAAAAAAACAAACCAAAAATCAAATCTTGTTTTTATCATTTTCTTAACAAAATCTTAAAAACGAGAAACAAAATAAAAACATTGATAGCATTTTTGTAATTATTAATGAATATATGTAAACTAAAAATAAAAATAGAAAATAAACCAAATACTCTTGTTTCGTTTACACAATTCTACACAATTTTTAATTGCACATACATACGAGGATGTGTACATAATGTTAGTCATTTATCCTGGCTTACTAAGGAGTGAAGTGTATGAGCAATCTAAATGAGTCCATTATTCAACTGCAAAATTGTAGTTTTTAAATTTGATGAGTTTTTTGGAGTGCTGGAGAAAAGAGAAGTTGCTTCCACCCTTGTAATTTCTTCTGTATCTAGTCTCTAATATATTAATACTTGAGTTCTTGGAGCATTTCCACGACATAGCTGGAGCTCCAACTAATTATCTAGATTTTGTAGTGACCTAACTTAAACAGTACCACACATTTTCAGTACTAACTTCCTTTGAGGTGTTAGGGCTCAAATACACATGATTTCTCAAAATTGGCTACTTGTTCCGAAGATGTTAATATCTTGAGAAATAGTGAGAAATTGTAATCGAAGAACATGTCATATCGAGAAAACGCCAATGAGTAATCAATTGCCAGTGGAGATAATTCATAATTAGTCAAGTTTGTTGGACCGACCTTTCGAAAGCCCATCTTCCACGCGAGTTGAATACCCTTCCAAGCTCCCCAAATCTGGTGCCCAAAAAATGGGGAAAAAAAAACTCCCCAAATCTCTGCTGTGAAGGCATTGGTGTTGGCCAAATTTCTGTTGCAACCTTTAGTCAACTGACCAAGGCTACCAGACCCTTTGCCATTCTCTTCACCATGACACCAACCCTTTATTTGAGAAGAAAAGTGGTTGCATCGTTTGGTAGATCCAGGTCCAAGGGCATTGGCACGCCTAAAGTAGAATAAGAACGGGTACCGAACATCTTTTTATTTATTTTCTTAGCATGGTATATTTTGTCATTTGACCAGGAAAAATATTCGCAGAAATATAGAAGACTGATCTTTACATGACTTCAAAAGCTTTTCCATCGATTTATTTAGCAATTTGAATAATTGACAATACTTTGAGTGAACATGATCCTTGGCCACGCGGCAACATAGAGGAATTTGGGGACTGAAGCCCATGCTAACTTGTATGCTTCCTAGAACCAAAGAAGGCTGCCTCTGAAAGGGAACAACAAATCAACCCTTCAAGTAAAAAATTAAACTTCATATTTCTGTCCTAGATTTGGCCGCTGAAAGTGGTTAAGGGTTGAAATTTCTAATATATGAACTAAATTCCAAAATTGTGCTTTTTATTTTACATTCCATGCCAAGATGCTTGATCCTCAGCAGTGGCAATGAACAAATAATTACCAACTATAACTCGACAATGATACAACAATGCCAAAAAATTCATCAGGGTGGTCAGAAGTTCTTCAATATCTTCTCACCTGAGACCCCATCAGCAACAAGAATAGATGTAATTTCCTGCAACAAATAAACATTGATTTGGAAAGGTCATGCATTGGAACCAGGGCATTGTAGAAAATATAAATTAACCATCAATTCTTAGCAAACAATGATAACAAAACTTGTAATCATTTTAAAAATGTTGAACTTCTCTTTGCCATGAGAACTGAAAAAAAAAATCATGAACAAGACTTGACATAGAACTACAAAATGAGAACTGCTTATAAAGTAGGATGACAATTGGCTACGGCCATTCCCAAAACATTGATTAAATTAAACCTTTAGTAGAATCGGGCATTAATAAACAGCTTAAATTTTGTAAAGAAAAGGGCTTACAGTGCCTATACGTCTTTGTTGTTGAGGTTGTATCATTAGAATTTTATTAATACTAAAATCCCTTGAATATATTAAACTGTTTGAATGGTTAACACTGTGCAGGCATTGGCTATCAAAATTACTTGGAATCTCTCTCATGCACTCACCACCCACACACATTGATCATATCCATAAACCCTTGCATATAAAGAACCAAATCCTATCAGAGTTTGCGACCAGTTTAAAGACATATGGGTTTTCAACGCAGCCAATATGTAACTTTATGACAGTATTTGCTGTTCAAATGCTAAACTAAAGTTAAACTCCCAAAGGTGTGTCTAGTTTACGGAATGCTTTTAAGATTCCTGGTAATACTGTACCATGCCCATGTTGTTCGAGGTTACAAAAAATATTCCTTTGAATTTATCATTCTTGGGAATGCAATATCCACGTTTTGGCTAAAAGCAAAAGGCATTCTAAGTGCCAATTGCCAGTGCTCTTATCAGAACCAGAAAATTCAAACAGATAAAAAACGGGCATGATTTCCTAAGGAGGGTGTTTATGGAGTGATGTGTTGTGGTAGCTGAATGGAGCCTCTGGTTGGACCAAAATTCTAGGATCTTCATGGTAAGTTTACACCTGTGACTTTTACAAGACAGGATTTGTTGATTTGACTTCTTTATAAAAGTTTTTCATTATACAGCCAGAGAGGTTGGAGGATTTTACTGTACTTGAGACTCCATTTGGTACAGCCAATTGTACAAGAGATTAAGACTTGATGGTATAAGGTAATAGAATAAATCCCGATAGTATAAAAGTGATGATAACCCTTATACTATCAAGAGTTTGATCATTATTGTATAGATAAAAATGGTTGTATGTGTCATGAACCATCTTTCCCAAAAGCTTAAGCTTATATCTCTAAAATGCCCCTTATATCTCTAAAATGCCCCCTCATGCAAGAGCCCTTTGGACTTGAAGCATGGACAATGCACCGGCCCACCTACCTTGTGCTTAAATTCAACTTTCTATTAGAAGAATGGGGATGACAAGGAT
Organism: Ormosia semicastrata; assembly: GCA_029884595.1. Lineage (NCBI taxonomy): Eukaryota > Viridiplantae > Streptophyta > Magnoliopsida > Fabales > Fabaceae > Ormosia > Ormosia semicastrata. Next base: position 27,313,731 of record JAQQTO010000053.1, on the reverse strand, counting down.
CGAACTCTAGACTATTTGGCCATAGAGACTTTGATACTATGTCATAAACCATCTCTCCCAAAAGCATAAGTTGCTAGGTGAAGGCACATGAATGACTTTTATATTATATCTTTAACAGTATGCATCTAACAAAGACGCCTCTCTAAATAAATAAATAAATAAACTATCCTTCTTCCATGGAAGAGGCAGAAATCATCCTCCCATGAAGCCCCTTTCATCCATGGAGGAAAATTTAAAGAGTTTAATTTTTTGATTTGATGCAATGTCCTAAACTTTACACTATCACTCAATCATGTATTACCACATCATTAAAAGAGTATGACTATTTTGAGGTAGTTGCAATGGAAGTCAAACTATTTTAATGACATGGCAAGGCATGATTGAGTAATAGTGTAAAAAACAATCATTGATAGTTCATCAAAATTTAATCCTTAAAAAATGGAAAACAAATTAAAATTTCCTGTAAAATTTTCCTTTTCCTAGGACTGTATATGGTTTGTCAACCCCCCCCCTCATTTTTTTTTACATAGAAGTATAGAGGAGGCCTAGGTGTAGTGAAAAATAAGTAAAGATTCCCACATTTTCATGAACAGGTGTGGGTAAAGAAGTTAGTTCACGAGAGTAGGATTCATTTTGGAACATGGAATATTCGCACACTTCTAGGTAAAGCCTCTCCGAAGATTTGGTTTATAATAGGACACAGTAGCATTGTTTGATTCATGTAGCCGACCAATCTAGCGTGAAAAACCTTTGCTTGTTATTGTTGTAGCAGAATATAGAGGGGAGGGCTTCAGTTTGCAAACATAGCATCAACGTCCCTCTACAGCGTCGCCACCACCATTAGTGACAGTTCAACCTCCTCTGCCGCTGCCATTGCTTGGAGTTTTCTGGGACCCATTTGTGCCTCTGTCCATCCTTGTTCAACGTCTGCTACTGATGGTGAGTGGATGACAGCTTCTTCAGCTTTTCTCCAATGCCGATGGTCAATGGATTTTCTAAGGAGACAGTGATAGTGATAGGACCCTCGGGTCCAGTGCTGATAGTGGGCAGGAATTGGATCAAGTGCTGGATATGAATCCAAAGAAGCCCATCATATGGAGGGTATATTCTAGAAGGAAGCAAGTGGGTCCAAAGGAGGGAGAGAATTAGTTAGTGACTTGGCATATGGTTACCGCATTTGTAGGGGGGAATTCAGTTAGCATCATGCCTTAATAGGTCTGGAAGGGAATAGGTGAAGGATGGATGCATTTTGGTATTAAGTCAGTTAGGAGAGTGTCTCTCTGGAATAGGAGCTCTAGGCTCTAGTTATATTTTCCATACTGTAAGAGCTCTAGTAGCTCATTTTTCTATTAAATAATACTACTACACCAGAATCCTTTCCGGGGCTTTATCAAATAGCCATGGGCTTTCCAGTTAGCATGACAACTCCTCACAATTCAAGTAGGCATTGTGAGGGTGGTGGTAGTTGGAAAGCAGTGACCATGGTGGTCGGCAAAGTGGTGGCTGGCAATGGGGATGCTTCAGTGAGAAAGATGTCACTTCAACGAGAGAAATGAATGCTGAGGGTAAAATTAGAAGAGATATCTTATAAGGTCTTATCCTGGGGTAAGGGAAAGGTCTGTGTAATACGGTTATAGTAGGATAAAAAGCCCTAATCGTTTTAGACTATACTATCATGTGGCTGAAACAAACATCTGTTAAGGCTAGATAGTATTTGATATACCGTCAGGTCTTATACAATGCGCCAAACACAGACTAAGTGTATTACTTCTTTCTTGATCAGTTATTTTAGTTTCCCAAGCAGAAAGCCTCTTCTGTTTTCATATTATTTTCTTATCCCCAATCAATAAAGTTTCCTCATTTATATGCTGCTTTTTAACTGCTCCTAATGTCCAGATTCTTAACAAAAGTGGATCTTTACAATGCAGCTAGAAGATAACTGGAACTTGAACCAGACTTGAAAACTAATAGTATATTACACTGCAAAACATAACCATCCACTCCTCTCTCTTCTTGCTTAGTTTGTTGAATTGCTTAAATTGAGATTGTTAGTTGTTATCAATAAACTCTCGGTCCACACAATCAGACTGTATTAGCTCAGGTTTAAATAAAGCAATTAGGTCTTCCAATAATCACCACGAAAATCACAGTTCAGCCTAAGAAAATCACATTTGGTTATCCACAAAATTTTCCTAGACGGATCACATTTGAAAATCCCTTATTTTAGTTTACTCTAAAAATCCATCTTCACACTGATCATATTTTATCATATGTAGGCTTCCAGGATCATCTTTCTACTCATGCATGTCCTTATGGTTTGCTGGTAGGAGTGAAAATTGAGGAGTGGGGAATGAAAGGTTAAAAATTGACAATGTATCATGCTTGACTACATTGCCAATTTTCAATACTCTACTCAACTTCTACCTAGACTGTAAATACCTTCTACAATATCTACTCACAAAATGCTCTTCAAGGGATAAGAAAACTACGCGCAAAAATAGACAAAATAAACTTGAAACGTAGTAATGTTAATTTTCAAGCTGTTTCAGTTATTAAAATTACATAAGGACTTCAAAATATAACCAAATATAGTTAGCGCTATAAAGTATTTATATCTTGATAATTAAATATTTCTCTTATCTATTAGTTGCATAACTCTTTTTCCAAGTTTGAAAATCTAAATAGTATAAATTTTATGCAAGAAAAGGGAAGCTGGTCAGGGAAAGGAAAAATATGACTAGTAGATTGTGATTTCAAGCACGATGTGTGAAGATTACCTTTTCACCTTGTCATTCAATTTTGAGCAAGTCATTTATTGTCAGTTAACAAAATGTTTCATGTTCTAGTTGTTATGAATCAACCCACGTTCTTAAGATAGTTGTTCATCTCACCTTCTTAAGATAATTGGCTTTATTTAAAGTCTATTACTGAAGGAGGAAGCAGTGAAAGGCCTAAGTACTAAATTTTTCTTTATAACAGAATATTATGCCTGGGAGGTTCAGTTTCCTCAAAGCAACCATTATTGTTATCTTTCTCTTGCTCTCTTATCAAAAATAGGATAGAGACGGCCTTCTACATGCAGGCCACTAGCATCATAGGTTTCTTAAATACTTTGGTACCCCTTATAATTTAAATATCTCTTCCTATAACTCAACAAGGCAATATGGTGGCTAGTGACCTGAAGGTTGTAAGAAAGAGTTAATCTAAACAAAATATGTTTTTCATAATTATACAGACCAAAAACTCATACAAGGAATCCAAGCTAATTTCAATAGTGGCGCACCTCAGTCATCTGTTTCCACCCACAAAGCACAGCACCAGTTGACAAAGGGTTAGAAATTTGCTTCGCTCTTGTAAAAGCAGCCTGGGAAGACAATCATATGTGAAAATGTAATCTTTCCCCCATGAAGGTAACTGAGTGAAAATATAACCATATATGTCCAGACACTTTACCTGTACAATGCCACATTCCCCTGTCCAACTATCATCAGGTTGAGATAGTACAGGCACAATCTTAACACCAGAAGATTCCCAGTGTTTGAATCTATCCTATAATAAAGAATAATATAGTTAATTAGTTATTAGAATAAACTCTAAATGAAGTACAAGGTTTCAGATTGTTAAGCCAACAAATAACTGAACTAACCAGATAAGCCATTCTCTGCAGGTTTCTAGCCCCATAATATAGCCTCACATCAGACCTGCTCACTGCAAATCCTGACTCAATAAGTGACCGAATTGGACTGCAAACAAGGAAGTAAATGGATAAAACTGCATACCATACAGAAGCAAAGAAAAAATCTAGGATAAATAGCACATTGCATTGTTGTTTAATAGATGTAAATTATAATGCAAAAGTATTCATGCATCTAATGTTACATTGATTCACAGGAAGGAGTCATAAGGAGTTGAAACAACATATAAGCTATCTTTGTCTCTTTTGTTTTATTGGAGTTTGGGGAGGACAAAAGATGAAATTTTATTAGATGGAAAGAAGGAATACAATAAAAAGGAGAGTCAGATAATGCCCTTTGACAAGCAAACAATGAAAAGCAAAGCACATACAAAACAAAGATGCCAAAACATAAGAGCGCTCCAATTACTCTACATGTCTACCAACTAACAGGGAGATCAAAGAGTGGCCATGAGAACAATCCCAAAGCAAGTGTAAGGTCACCGATGGGCCCTTGACCCATGTGTATAAGAGAAAGGGAAGAGGGAAGGATGGGGTAATGAAGAGGGATGAGCCCAATGAGGGGCTGCATGTGTATGTGAGAAGGAAGAAGGATGGTATAAGGGGTAATGAGGGAATTGCAACTAAGGGAGAGAATCAGGCAGTGGGCAGAGAGGGAAGCATAACCGAATGAACAGCTGGCAGCATGTGATTGGAGAGGAGGATCACGCATAATCGGAGAGAGGGATATGAATGTTTATAGGGAGGGTGTAGGGGGCGGTGGAGGCGCATCACAGAATTTTGGGTGAAGTCTGGTGGTCTTGCCCTGGGTAGGAGACTGTTCACAGCAATCTCTTGGGTATCTTTCCTTCTTGTTCTTCATTTATTTTCTTACTGTTTCCAGTGTTTTTAAGAGGGTATCCTCTGCTGTAAGGAGCTGAGCTCCCTTTTTAGATAAATAATAGCAGTGATTTCCAGTTTTCTATCAGTCACTAATTTTCCCTTACAAATACAAGCATTCCACTTCATCCAAGGGCACCAAGGGACAGCATACATAGCTCACTGCTGGAATGCTTTGCTCTACTTACCACCAAAATATCTTAAAAAGCACCACCAATTGGTATGCAGTATGCAATATGCGGAAATTGGTACGTGGTTTGCAGGGTTATTGAGAGAACCAGGTAACTATGCACCTGCCCTCTACTTTTTTATTTTTTTTATCAAGAAAAAAAATATGGGAGATGTGTGCTGCATTGGAACGCTTGGGCCTCAACAAAGGAGGTAAAGTTTCAGGTTAGATGAATTGGGACACTAGAGCAGTTGAGCCTCAAAGGAGAGCTCCATATCAAGACCCTGGAAAGAGTACCAAGTGCCATGGATGCCAAAGAAGCCAATTTAATGAGTAAGAAGCTACATGAGTTGTTCTTGTCAAGGGGGAAGAAATGGCCAATCTGAATTGTAACAACATGTTGAGCAGATTCTCGAAGCCCTTGAACCTCATCCAAAGCTTTTAAGTTTAGGAGTGGGAGAATATAAAGGTGGTTGTTTCCCACATTGGATGAGCAATCCTATCCTAAAAAACTTGTTACATAAGACTAATGGACTGCAGGTATAGTCTACAGCTTCCACAGGTGGGGAAACTACCATCTCTAAATGAACTTAGAATATATAATATGCATCATGTGCTATATGTTGATGAATTCTATGGTGGGGGAGTAGCTAGAGGTTTTCTAACTCTGGAATCTCAGTTACATGTTCCCATGTCTTTCAAAGCCCTGCCTTCCCTTCCATTTGTTTGCAACTTTTGTCTTTACTTGCCCACCCAGACCCATCATTCACTCCCCAAAATTTTCAATCAAGTTTCGCCACTGACCAGAAGAACTCATCCCCACTGTACATTGGATGCAATGCCTATTGATTCATTAATAGAAACTAATAGTCCTAGCTTTAGATACCAGATCTTCAAAAAAGAAGATCTTCTTTCCTCGGGGGGTGTTCATGGTTCGGTTTGGATCGGTTTTGAATCGAAAAGCCAACCAATCCAAACAATGTTATTTTCATCAGTTTGGATTGGATTGGATTAATTGTATTCTAAAAACTGATTCAATCCAAACTGATTTAAATTGGTTTGGATTGGATCGGTTTAATCGGCTTTTAACTAAATTTTTTTTAAGCTTATAATGTTGAGAGTTAAAAGCAATTTAACCTATTAAAAAAAATAAGAAATAAAGGAAATAAAAGATAAAAATAATCTATTTCACATGCCTAAAATAATATTTGATCACATAAAATAAGATAATTTCGGAAGAAATTAGAATTATTATAAGTAAAAATATAAACTAAATAACAACTAAATATATTATATAATGTTAATCAGTTTGGATTGGATTAGATCGGTTTTGAAAATCAAAACCAAAAACCAATCCAATCCAATTGGTTTTCAAAAAATCCATCCAAAAAAAAAACCAAATTTATACGGTTTTGATTGGATTTTGATTTTTAGGTTCAATTTTGGGTTTGGTTTTCCGTTTGGAATGGATTTGAACACCCTAGACTTTCCTCCTTCCAAAGCCCCACGACAAAGAGAACGTGCACATGAAGACACACTATTAAAGCATTCCTGACTCCTGAGTAAAGCTAACATTGGACAAAACCCAATACCTCAAATCGAAGTTAGTATCATCAAAACTCAACAAATGAGTATGAGAATTTACAATCCATATTTCAAACCCACGACAATTACCAAAATCAAATTTAAAATTAACCCCAAAACTAATTTTCACATCACAATCACTCATCTATTTTGATAAAGATAACCAAAATTTCAGACATTTGCATCAAATTGGCCAAAGACTCACCTGATTCCGGAACCGGTGGCGAAGATAAGAACGGTTTGAAATTTCTCGGGCGGGTCGATCCGCCCAATATCGAATCCGTTTCCCATGACCCTGCTGAGGTCCACCACATCCCCTCCCCTCAACCGGCACAGGGCCTCAGCGGTGGATCCCGCCACGCTCTTCACGAGGAACTCGAACTCGCCACGATCTGAAGCGAGCTTTGGCGGCGACGCGATGGCGAGGAGCGAGGGTTTGGTGAGGTCGGGAACCCGCAGCTGGAGGTACTGGCCAGCGCGTGTGTGGGACGCGGCAAGGTCTGGTGAGTCGGACAGGTCGACGGTGATGTGGAACAGGGACTCGGCGGCGCGTTCGACCTGAGAGAGCCGCGCGGTGGTCCAGACGGCGGTTTCCTGCCGTACTGCGGCGGCGGCGGTGGCGGTGGCTAGGCGATGGTTCCGATGAAGAAGGTGGCGAGGGAGGTTTAGGCGGCGTAGAATAGACATAGGAAGGGGGGAAGGGCTAAAGTGCGCATGAGGGTGGAGGGAAAGGGAAGTTGGAGGGGGTTGTGGAAGAGAAAGCAACTTGCTTTTGGTGTGAAACACCAATCGGACAGAGAATAGGAATGCCGGCGGTACACATGGCTTCACGACAACTAAAGAATAGATTCTTCGCACGTTTTTTAAATCGGTTGAAACGAAATGGATAGAGGTAACGGTTCATCGTTCAATTTTAATTAAATTGTTAATATTACAATTATATAAATTTTTTTAAAAAATTAATTACAAATTTTAAACTAGAAATTAGTCCATTTAAATGGTTGATTTAATAAATTTTATTAATTTTTTTTTTTACAATTCAACTGCTTATTCAATATTTTAAGTGAATTAAAATTGATAGAATGACTGATTTACAATTCAACTGATTTGATTATTTTTTAAAACATTGATTCTTAAAATACTTTCGATTAGTTTTGTTATATTATCTCAAGAATTCATCTTCATAATTATTTTAATATTTAATAAAAAAATATTAAATAGTATACTAAAAAATAGGGGTGATCAACCCGAACCAATGACTTAAGATCTCGATCGACCCGACCCGACCTGATTACAAATATTTGAATTGGTTCGAGTGTTCGGGTTAGTTCGGGTCAACCCGATTAAACTTGACTTCTTATTGGCTCAGATTACAGGTTTAAGTGACTGACCCGATGGCCCGACCTGATGATCCGTGAAACGACGTCGTTTTGTTTAAATTTAATCATTATTTTATTCAATTTCCATAACTCAACCCGGTGAACCGACTAACCCGATTAACCCGATTACCCAACCTGAACCAACTCGATTATAATCGGGTTAGTTCGATTCGGGTTACTCGAAAAAAAATAGCAAACTCGACTCGAATCGACCCGACCCGACCTTACCTAATTGGTTTGAATTTTTTTTCTCCCCAAACCCGATCCGATCCGACCAATGATCACCCCTACTAAAAAATATTAAATAAAAAATATATTTAATAGCTTCAAAACATAAAAAATTAATATTTTTTATTTAATAATTAAAAAAATTAATAAGAGAATTTGTTAGAAGATAGACAAATTTAAGTCATTCAAAGATATAAGTGAACATTAATACTTTGATTTTTTTAAAGAATTTTGATATTAATTTATTTCTTCAATTATGCAACTTAATACAAAAACATTCTTCTAGGTATAGATTACGAGAATGAGGGAATATATTATAATTATCTTCTATAATTAAATGATTAAATTAATGTCAATTTTATATACTTGATGGATTAAATTGATATTATTTTATATTATTGAGGAAATTAAATGATGTCAATTTATTTGAAACTTCAAATTGATGTCAAAATTCTTTATACTACTAACACTTGTATTTTGGAAAATTAAAATAAGAACTTACTCATAAAATTTTAAACATTTATAATAAAATCAATAACTAATAATATTTGACAAATCATATGGTACCATAATAACTCCTTAATTTCCATTTTTAAAAATGAAGAAAAAAACACACACATATACATTAACCCGGTGTTTGTATTTATGCTTCTGATCTTAGTTTTTTCAAATGGTAGAACAATATATATATATATATGAAGTGTATCTGATAAGAAGAATATTTATTGTGAGAGAAGTGAATCTTGACCATTGGATCTTTCATGAATGATCAAGATTAGAAGATAAATGCATGTGACTTTTTTAAGTGGTCATATGACCTTTAAATAACTTTTAATCTTGACTATCCATGTATGGTTGTATGGTCAAGATTTAATTCTTTCACCCTCTCACAATAAAAACTCTTCTCACTAGGTATGTTATATATATATATATAGGATCTTACTTAGTTAAGAGGTGTAACACCCCTCGATTTAATAACCAATGCATAATCGTCATTATGTCACGGTCACTAAATGTCGGCGTGCTAACATTGTCAAACAACAAATTTACCATAAATATTAAACATTTCTCATATGAGGAAAATAGGAGCCACGAATGAGTAGTTACATATACAACCAGTTAAATTATGAATTATAATATGTACTCAATTTACAACATTTAAGTCTGGATAATTGCCTTAAAGCATACATGTACTTAAAAATACACTTTATATAGGTAATGCAAAATAAAATATAAACTACCCATAATATATCTACGACTAAGGAGTTGGGCACTCCATCGTATCCCGAATGCGTGAGGCAATTCCTGCTCACCGGTGTAGTGAGAAATACAAGATAAGGTCTTCAATCGCAGTCCTCTTCATGGTCAAAGTCGATCCCCAAAGATGTCACATACGCTTGTCGGTCCGGTCGACTCTACAGGTCTTGGTATCAAAGCGAACACAATTCGAACAAACCCCAAAAAGAGCTCCCTTCACGGCATCACCAATCACGAATGCGGTCAAACCAATAAAATCCAAAGGAATCCAACTTCGTTCCCACTTATAGTCTTTAACCAAAAATTAACATAGGGCAAGAAAAGTACAAGAAAGAGGTAAGACATCCTACCATCATTACCAGGTCATAGCATCAAGAAACCAAACGGCAAAAAGCGCCCACATAGCATTTATGACAAAGAATAATGGTAATAAACATTTAGTAGCATTAAAATCAACCAAACAGATTCCAGTACATATATATATAGATATATCAAAAATACAACAGTTCCAATTATAATAACAATGTATGCCGGATAATTCATGGACTCACTATGCACATGTTTCTCAAAGTACATCCGACTCAATCGTCAACCGGATGTTTCTCAAAGTACATCCGACTCAATCGTCAACCGGATGTTTCTCAAAGTACATTTCGTCGACCCAATGTCACAATGATAATGCACATTAAATGCATATGGGTTCAATGCATGACTCAATTATGCTTCTCATACCAAACTAGGTCAATCATGCCTCAAATGCATGTCATATGATTTATCCACAATGCATACAGACTCATGCATAATCATGTATGATCATTATTACATACTATTCCATCATACGTCACAATTTGCCCAAGTAAGAATTAACCCAATCAATGGTCACCCACATGGACCCACAATAGCATGATATTGTTGTTAAATAAATTAATACATTTTAAAGCGTATTATGAATTCTTACTTAGGTTTAGCTTTACTTACAAAGTTTGTCTCTAAAGGAATTCTCTTAGTCAACTTAAATCCTCTTAGGTAATTTATTCATATGCCCTTAGAAGGTTATTCTAAGATCTCAAAATCTCACACTCTCATTCTTTCTTCCCTGTTTATGCATCCCTAAGTAATTTCTAATCATCCCATTTATTTATAATCAATATGCCTCTATTAGTCCCAAGGTTTTGGGTCCAGGAAAATACACGGTCGGAATCACAAAATGAGTCACATTTCAATTACTAGGTGTTGGATGATAGGTATACTTTTAAATTCAACGAAGACAATACGTTTTATGAATAATTGAAGCTGCCATTCGACGAAGAATAATGTAACGAGGAGGAAAGAATGGGGAAAACATTTTATAATAGGATTGGCAAGAAATCAATTTACGTCGATTGGATGGGGTTACTGTCGAACGAAAATCAAAGCGTCGAACCCTCCGTAAGGTCGAAAAAAAGCCTCGGTTCGACGGGTATGGGTGTCGTCATTGGAGAAAATCTCCCAAGTGTCGAACCGACGAAACACCGGTCGAAATCTCTAATTTCGACGGTCCGAGAAATTCATCTACTCGACGAGGCATTGTCTCTCAAACTCGACGATTATTGACTTTGGGGCAGTTTCTCCTAAGTGTCCAGGGACTCTATTCGACGGGTTTTGGTCGGAAGATCAATCTCGACGGGCATGATAGGGGTTCATACTCGACGGATTTTGACATTGTGTTTAGTGGTCAAAGATCTAAACTCGACGGGTTTTGACATTCGACGGAAATGGTCAGAAGTCTAAACTCGACGGATTTTAACATTTTACTGAGTAATTAGGATATCAAACTCGACAGGTTTGGCCAGAAGTCCATACTCGACGGATTTTAACATTTTACTAAGTAATTAGGATATCAAATTCGACAGGTTTGGCCAGAAGTCCATACTCGACGGATTTTAACATTTTACTAAGTAATTAGGATATCAAATTCGACAGGTTTCTGGGACAATAGGGAAGTTTCACTCATGCTGATCCGAAGGAATGCTAAGAGGGTCACAATTCCTAATTCGACGGATTTTGAATAATAGGGAAGATTCTCACTCATACTGATCCGACGGAAATGCTAAGAGTCATAAATTTAAAGTCCACGAATTGTGTTATTGGAGAAGTTTCATTCATGTTCGACCAAAGGATGTGCCAAAGGGTCACAAGTTCTAATCCGACGGATTTTGAGTCATAAATAAGTTTTCTCGCATGTCAAACCGACGGAGGTGTTAAGGGGTCACTAGCTCGACAAATTTTGACATTGTAAAGGGCCCCATGTGTCGAACCGACGGAAGCATTAAAGGTTTAGAAGTTGGTTGTCAAAAGTTGGACAAGGTTCAGTGTCGAATAGTTGAATTCACAACTTACAAAGATTGGATACCTAACTGATTTGAATTCCATTTATTATCCTAGTTCACCCAGAATCCCAGATTCTGGGCCTCAAAACCATGGCCATCCCAGGGATGAATCCGACATCATTTCCTTCCACTCTCATGCATTCATCGAATATATATATTGACATGCAAAATCATCCAAGTACTATGCTTTCCAATTTTCAGTCGAATATGTGAACATACTAACATGCAAAATTGTCAAACCAAAACATCATGCATTCCACTCTGTCGAATATATTATCAAACTTAACAAATCATGCAAACAGTGTAAACAACTAAATACAGCACAGCACAGAATCATAAAAACCAAGCAAGCAAAGGATAGCCCTCGTCAGGACTTCCTCACCGACAAGCACAACAGGGTTCCTTAATGCTAGAAGAGGTTGAGGAGGAGTGTCTTCCTCTTACCTTGGAGAAGCACAAAGAAAGGCTGCTCCTTTTTGGTCAGAAATTATGTCTTCAGCTCCCAAGAGATCCTTAAAGTTCCAACCTTTAAGCTTCAACCGTGGAGGAAAATGAAGATGAAGAAAATGTAGAACTTTGAAGATGATTCCCTCAGATATGGTGTTTCTCCAAACACGAAATGGTGCTAGGAGTGTGACGGTTTTGGAAGATAAAAATGTGAATGTGGGTGGATGGTGCTGCTGTAAGGAGAAATGGAAAGAGAGAAAGATGAGTGAATAGTGATCTGCGTGAGGGAGAGTGACCAGCGTGAATGAGAAGAATGGGAGAGAAATGAATTAGACCTCTTAATTCAAACGTGCTGCACAAAATAGGAGGAGAGAGAAATAATAAAATAATAATTGGAAGAAGCTTCCTTGAGAAGCTTCGCGCGCTCCTCGATAAAGTGTATGGTAAGCTAGTCTCCAAATTAAATACATCTGATAGATGATCAATTACACTGTAAAATTATTTTCTCAGTGAATAAAATTACAAGTGATGGAAATAATATTTTATTATTCATCCGATAATTTTATGGTACCGCGATTTTATCTAACAGATAAAACCTTGAAAAAATGCAAACCTCGCAAATCTGTGCCTGGCCTCGGGTTTAGTAAGATCCCCGTCGACGCATTGACAGTTCAAGGTTTACCACCTCGGGAGAACATTTCGTTATCCCGGCTCCGCTCATGCATACGCAAAACGAGGAATATATTAAAATATTCAACGTTTCCGAGAAAATTTCACAAAAATCGCCAAAAATCACAAATATTATAAAATGATTATTTATAATGAAATAAGCAATTTTCGGGATGTTACAACACTCCCCTTCTAAAAAGGAATTTCGTCCTCGAAATTCATCATATCTTAGAACAAACGCGACTGTGTTTCTTTCATTTCGACTCTTAGTTCTCGTGTTGTATCTTCGATTGCATCAATCCAAATCACGGGCAATAAGGTTGCTTCCTTCCCCTGAGCATCTTATATTAACGAGCAAAAATGCGTTGACGTCATAGGCCCATCAACAAAAGATTTTACGCTCCTTGAGTCTTCAGCCATCCAACAGCCAATTCCCAAAACAATTGTACACCGCTGAGTGTCTCTATCGAACTAACTCTTCTTGCTCACTGTTGTAGACAACTAAACGTATTTTCTTCCTAAGGCGTCCTCTACGACATTCACCTCTTCTGATATTATACCAAAACAAAAATCAAAATCTTTTGGAACTTCTAATCATCGTTTCTGCCTTATATTCAACTCATTCTAATAAACCAAAATACCTTTGGCTCTTAAGATTACTATAGGCATTGAGAATTTCTCCTTGTAGAAAATGCCTCTAGACCTTCAATGCAACTACGAGCTAATTCTCGAGTTGGTGTAAGGTAATCCTTCTCATGTATTCTTGATTGTCGCTAAGCGTACATTACCATTCCTTCTATTCTGATCAAGCGCACGTTCTAAACTTTCAATGCGAAGCATCACTAGGTATCTCAAAAGTTCATTGGGGTTGGGCAGAATCATCTTTGGCGAAGAAATCGAGTGTCTCTTCAATTCTTGAAAATCTTTCCTCGTATACATCAGTCTATACAAAACTTGACCCTCATACATGAGTTAGATGAGAAGTCTTGCCATTTTAAAGAATTCTACAGTGAGTCCCCCCGTACTATTCAGCTGATCCTTTAAAGTTACGAATTTGCAATACAGTCTTTGGTCTGTCCCATTGAAGAATTGCTCCAACTCGCGACGGATCTTCAATAGTTCCTTCTTTTAAAAATCGCTTGACTCAAAAGTTAAACTGCCTCAAACCGAAATTCACACTTGAACAGCTTCTAGCGTAACTCCTCGTTCTTCTTCTGAATTTGAAGAACAACATGACAATTCTGTCTCAATAGGGAAGAAAGGTCTTGTTTGTGTAGTCGATGGTTACTACCGAAGTGTTCATTACTCGGAACGACCTTACGAAATACCCGTGGTATTCACTACGTATCAGAGAAAGTTACCTTGGAAATATACCCTTCTCTCAAATGATCTTAATGATAGTTGAGAACCCAAAATGATCTTAGAGAAAGTAGCAGTGTCCTTCAATTGATTTGCCAAATCGTCTTTCCTTGATTCGAACAAATGTCTCATAGGGTAAGTTCTCACTTTATCGTGCTACGCTTAGCATGTTGTTATGGTTCAGATTCGGGAACACATTTACTCAATCGAAGTATACTAGAAACGTTATAAAGGTCAGAAAGAAAAATAGGGAAGTTACTTGATTTACCACTGGGCCCGCCTAACGAAGAGTATGATATAGTCTAATAAAACGTAGGAGTGAGTTTCATTGGTTCACATCTAGGAAATTTCTGTCTCAAGAAACACTTGGTTTCCATTGAAATTGAATAACGAGACCCGTTTAGAAAACAATCAATCCTCTTCCTGAGATTAAGCCTATTCATGAAGAAAGTAGGTGATTGAATTGGTAAAAAGGGTTTCAATTTCTAACAACAATAGGATAGTTCTAAACAGACCTGTTGTAATGAAAGTAGTCTTACAAACGAGAATAGTATCATTCGGATCGGAAGGAAATAAATACACAGATAACTCAATTCTATAAACGAACTCTTAGAATTTCATTGGAATATTTCAACAGGATATGGTTGAAAGATAACCAATCCCTTTTGTTAACATTACATCTAATTTGTAAGAGAAGTAAACAAATCAGATCACCAAAAGATTCAGTCTTTAACAAGTCATTGGATAATTTAAACAACTTGGCTACCATCAACAAGTTCTTAGTAGCCAAAATAGAAATAACTTAGTCAAAAGATAACGAGGGTATGAATATCCCTATTGAATTCATACATTCATACGTCATAAAGAAACGGGTTACCCCGAATTATACAAGATATAATCACAGGGTCATCCACCGTAGTACAAGCTTCCTCGCTTAGGCCGTCAGTCTTGGACGTTTCCACTCCACTTGAGAAATTAACTCTCCTTTCTTCGTGAGATTGTGGAGTGCGTGCATCACCAACAAAAAGGCTTCGTCTTTCGCGAAGTACACTTCTTAGCCACATGTCCTAGCTCTCTCGCATTTGAAACAGATTATCCCACCATTCGTACAATCCTTGGTTAAATGGTCCTTTCCACATTTGAAGCAGATTGCCCTTTTGATCGCATATGGAGGTTTTGTCTCATGTAAAGGACAATCTCTTGACACATGTCCTGGTTTTCTGCACTTGAAACAAATTCTTCCTTCGATCTTACAGTCCCTCGTGAAGTGGTCCTTTCCGCACTTCTTACACATTGACAATGGTACCACAGTTGGATTGGACTTACTACCACTCGTACCTCCTTCAGGCATTGGTTGTCGCTGTTGTCCCCTTGGTCGTAGTATATACGGTTTCTGCTTAAACTGATTAATCATCCAGTTGTTCCTCCTTTGGAACTTAGGTAGTTCAGAATTACCCAAAAACTGACTTTCTCCCAACAAATTCTGAACCTCAGTTTCTAATCCCTGTTGTTGTGCGGTCCTCTGATCTGGTTGTACTATTACGCCAGCCATTCCTTGCATTGTTTCCATAGTCACATCCATTCCTCCGTTGTTGCGTCCCACATCCCTACGCATACGTCTTCCGCGAGCCATTACCTCCCTTCGAAAACAGACAATCAGGCACAATGGAGACAAGAAGTAACCATTTCAAACAATAATGTCTCCTTTCTAAACCAAACGCAAAAAGTCACATAACACGCAGGGTGCAAATGCAAACAAGTCCTAAGCAAGTTCACCATCTTTGCTAAGCTTCTTTCTAAAGAGCTCCTATTACCTTAATATGCCTAGGTGAAGTCATAGTTTCTGTAGACACGAGAACATTACACATTGAGTGGGCCAATACTCAATGTCACGTAATCAGTGCAACAAGTAGCTACCAATACTCAACCTACGGCAAGCCATGCCTTCCTTTCCCAACATCTCAATCAAGAGACAAGGAAGTACACAACAACTTCTAATATGTCTAAGCATAGTCACCCCATACCCCGCTCAACAGATGAACGAGCTCGATACCATAAAATGTAACACCCTCGATTTAATAACCAATGCACAATCGTCATTATGTCACGGTCACTAAATGTCGGCGTGCTAACATTGTCAAACAACAAATTTACCATAAATATTAAACATTTCTCATATGAGGAAAATAGGAGCCATGAATGAGTAGTTACATATACAACCAGTTAAATTATGAATTATAATATGTACTCAATTTACAACATTTAAGTCTGGATAATTGCCTTAAAGCATACATGTACTCAAAAATACACTTTATATAGGTAATGCAAAATAAAATATAAACTACCCATAATATATCTACGACTAAGGAGTTGGGCACTCCATCGTATCCCGAATGCGTGAGGCAATTCCGGGCTCACCGGTGTAGTGAGAAATACAAGATAAGGTCTTCAATCGCAGTCCTCTTCATGGTCAAAGTCGATCCCAAAGATGTCACATACGCTTGTCGGTCCGGTCGACTTACAGTCTTGGTATCAAAGCGAACACAATTTGAACAAACCCCAAAAAGAGCTCCTTCGCGACGGCATCACCGAATGCGATGGGTCAAACCAATAAAATCCAAAGGAATCCAACTTCGTTCCCACTTATAGTCTTTAACCAAAAATTAACATAGGGCAAGAAAAGTACAAGAAAGAGGTAAGACATCCTACCATCATTACCATCATAGCATCAAGAAACCAAACGGTAAGCAAAGCGCCCACATAGCATTTATGACAATAATGGTAATAAACATTTAGTAGCAGTTAAAATCAACCAAACAGTTCCAGTCATATATATATATAGATATATCAAAAATACAACAGTTCCAATTATAATAACAATGTATGCCAGATAATTCATGGACTCACTATGCACATGTTTCTCAAAGTACATCCGACTCAATCGTCAACCAGATGTTTCTCAAAGTACATCCGACTCAATCGTCAACCAGATGTTTCTCAAAGTACATTTCGTCGACCCAATGTCACAATGATAATGCACATTTAAATGCATATGGGTTCAATGCATGACTCAATTATGCTTCTCATACCAAACTAGGTCAATCATGCCTCAAATGCATGTCATATGATTTATCCACAATGCATACAGACTCTATGCATAATCATGTATGATCATTATTACATACTATTCCATCATACGTCACAATTTGCCCAAGTAAGAATTAACCCAATCAATGGTCACCCACATGGACCCACAATAGCATGATATTGTTGTTAAATAAATTAATACATTTTAAAGCGTATTATGAATTCTTACTTAGGTTTAGCTTTACTTACAAAGTTTGTCTCTAAAGGAATTCTCTTAGTCAACTTAAATCCTCTTAGGTAATTTATTCATATGCCCTTAGAAGGTTATTCTAAGATCTCAAAATCTCACACTCTCATGTTCTTCCCTGTTTATGCATCCCTAAGTAATTTCTAATCATCCCATTTATTTATAATCAATATGCCTCTATTAGTCCCAAGGTTTTGGGTCCAGGAAAATACACGGTCGGAATCACAAACTGAGTCACAGATTTCAATTACTAGGTGTTGGATGATAGGTATACTTTTAAATTCAACGAAGACAATACGTTTTATGAATAATTGAAGCTGCCATTCGACGAAGAATAATGTAACAGGAGGAGGAAAGAATGGGGAAAACATTTTATAATAGGATTGGCAAGAAATCAATTTCTGTCGGATTGGATGGGGGTTCTATCGAACGAAAATCAAAACTGTCGAACCCTCCAGAAGGTCAGCAAAAGCCTCAATTCGATGGGTATGGGTGTCGTCATTGGAGAAAATCTCCCAAGTGTCGAACCGATGAAACACTGGTCGAAATCTCTAATTTCGACGGGTCTGGAGAAATTCATCTACTCGACAGGCATTGTCTCTCAAACTCGACGATTATTGACTTTGGGGCAGTTTCTCCTAAGTGTCCAGGGACTCTATTCGACGGGTATTGGTCGGAAGATCAATCTCGACGGGCATGATAGGGGTTCATACTCGACGGGTTTTGACATTCGACGGAAATGGTCAGAAGTCTAAACTCGATGGATTTTAACATTTTACTGAGTAATTAGGATATCAAACTCGACAAGTTTGGCCAGAAGTCCATACTCGACGGATTTTAACATTTTACTAAGTAATTAGGATATCAAATTCGACAGGTTTGGCCAGAAGTCCATACTCGACGGATTTTAACATTTTACTAAGTAATTAGGATATCAAATTCGACAGGTTTGGCCAGAAGTCCATACTCGACGGATTTTAACATTTTACTAAGTAATTAGGATATCAAATTCGACAGGTTTCTGGGACAATAGGGAAGTTTCACTCATGCTGATCCGAAGGAATGCTAAGAGGGTCACAATTCCTAATTCGACGGATTTTGAATAATAGGGAAGATTCTCACTCATACTGATCCGACGGAAATGCTAAGAGTCATAAATTTAAAGTCCACGAATTGTGTTATTGGAGAAGTTTCATTCATGTTCGACCAAAGGATGTGCCAAAGGGTCACAAGTTCTAATCCGATGGATTTTGAGTCATAAATAAGTTTTCTCGCATGTCAAACCGACGGAGGTGTTAAGGGGTCACTAGCTCGACAAATTTTGACATTGTAAAGGGCCCCATGTGTCGAACCGACGGAAGCATTAAAGGTTTAGAAGTTGGTTGTCAAAAGTTGGACAAGGTTCAGTGTCGAATAATTGAATTCACGACTTACAAAGATTGGATACCTAACTGATTTGAATTCCATTTATTATCCTAGTTCACCCAGAATCCCAAATTCTGGGCCTCAAAACCATGGCCATCCCAGGGATGAATCCGACATCATTTCCTTCCACTCTCATGCATTCATCGAATATATATATTAACATGCAAAATCATCCAAGTACTATGCTTTCCAATTTTCAGTCGAACATGTGAACATACTAACATGCAAAATTGTCAAACCAAAACATCATGCATTCCACTCTGTCGAATATATTATCAAACTTAACAAATCATGCAAACAGCGTAAACAACTAAATACAAAGACAAACAGAATCATAAAAACCAAGCAAGCAAAGGATAGCCCTCGTCAGGACTTCCTCACCGACAAGCACAACAGGGTTCCTTAATGCTAGAAGAGGTTGAGGAGGAGTGTCTTCCTCTTACCTTGGAGAAGCATAAAGAAAGGCTGCTCCTTTTTGGTCAGAAATTATGTCTTCAGCTCCCAAGAGATCCTTAAAGTTCCAACCTTTAAGCTTCAACCGTGGAGGAAAATGAAGATGAAGAAAATGTAGAACTTTGAAGATGATTCCCTCAGATATGGTGTTTCTCCAAACACGAAATGGTGCTAGGAGTGTGACGATTTTGGAAGATAAAAATGTGAATGTGGGTGGATGGTGCTGCTGTAAGGAGAAATGGAAAGAGAGAAAGATGAGTGAATAGTAATCTGCGTGAGGGAGAGTGACCAGCGTGAATGAGAAGAATGGGAGAGAAATGAATTAGACCCCTTAATTCAAACGTGTCTTTGCACAAAATAGGATGAGAGAGAAATAATAAAATAATAGTTGGAAGAAACTTCCTTGAGAAGCTTCGCGCTCCTCGATAAAGTGTATGGTAAGCTAGTCTCCAAATTAAATACATCGATAGATGATCAATTACATCAGAAAATTATTTTCTCGGTGAATAAAATTACAAGTGATGGAAATAATATTTTATTATTCATCCGATAATTTTATGGTACCGCGATTTTATCTAACGATAAAACCTTGAAAAAATGCAAACCTCGCAACGTGCCTCTGGCCTCGGGTTTAGTAAGATCCCTGTCGACGCATTGACAGTTCAAGGTTTACCAAATTTCGGGAGAACATTTTGTTATCCCGGCTCCGCTCAATGTATACGTAAAACGAGGAATATATTAAAATATTCAACGTTTCCAGAAAATTTCACAAAAATCACCAAAAATCACAAATATTATAAAATGATTATTTATAATGAAATAAGCAATTTTCGGGATGTTACAAGAGGAGTGTTTATTGTGAGAGATGAGAGGAGTGAATCTTGACCATTAGATCTTATATGAATGGTCAAGATTAGAATATAAATGCATGTGACTTTTTTAAGTGATCACATGACCTTCAAGTAATTTTTAATCTTGACCATCTATGTATGATTGTATGGTCAAGATTTACTTCTCTCACCCTCTCACAATAAAAACTCCTCTCACTAGATATATATATAGGAGACATATCTAGTGAGAGGAGTTTTTAATGTGAGAGGGTGAGAGGAGTAAATTTTGACCATACAACCATACATAGATGGTCAAGATTAAAAGTTACTTGAAGGTCATGTGATCACTTAAAAAAGTCACATGCATTTATGTTCTAATCTTGACCATTCATGTAAGATCCAATGGTCAATATTCTCTCCTCTCACCTCTCACAATAAATACTCCTCTCACCTGAGTAAGATCATATATATATAATCCTTGTAAATATAGTACAATTTAGGTTTGGTCTGTTAAATTTTAAGTTCGGTTTGCATCTCTATACTTTTAAAGTGAGCCATTAAGATAAAAGATATTTTTGTATGCATACAAATTCATCACGTTATATTTATATATAAGAGATAAAAAGTTAGAAAGAGATGTGGTTTTTTGTGATAAGTAGGTTTAATAGGACTCATTCATTATCTCTCTCTAACTTTTTATCTTTTGTGTCTAAATGTGACATAATAAATTTGTATGGATACAAGAATATCTTTTAATATAAATCTACTGTGCTAATATGGCAAACGGATGTCCACCTGAGTCAGCATATGGGACCACCTTTTTTAAGTCTTTTCACCTTTTTCTCTCTCCTTAGTCTTCTTTCTCTCCTCTCTCTTTCCGACAACCACCATTGTTGCCACTCTTTAACCTCTACAACTTCACCCATTGTTGCCACCAACACCCACTAGCAATCCCACCCAAACCCTAATAAGCTTAAGCACACTACGCACTACCCCTTATGTTAAAACCCAAACAAAACCCTTACAACACACAAATAGACCCACAACAAGGAGGCTCCCCAGGAAGCCATTTTTTCAAAAAATGCCATAGCCTAAACCAACAGTCCATCATAGAGCCTCCCTACCATGCCCCAAACCACCATGAATAGTATTTCTTTAACCCATATTATCACTCAAACTTCAACAGCACCCACACCAACAAAAAAACATCTCCAGCATACTAGAAACCTTACAACCAAGTGGCCCGTCTAATAACCCATGAGAACACCCAAGAACCACCTTGAACAAGATGCATAGTAAACCTCTGCCTAAGCACACTCTACCGCCACACACTGGAAACCACAACTTAATAACCAGAAACAAGTCATCAAAGCCAAATCAGCAAATCACCATTAATTGAGTACCACCATATAACCATCCATATGACCCACCCAGAAGTTCTAAATCATCCTAGTTGCCACCACCATACGTACGCCACCTACTTCCTTGCACCTAAATTAGCTTTCACTATCAACATACTTTTGTGGTGGTTTGAAATGGTGGGTGAGTTGATTCGTGGTTTGTGGGGGATTTAGATTTTTTTTTTCTTGGATTGAAATGACTAATTTAGTAGTAGATATTGAGAAATTGAGGCATGGGCCTGCAAAAATAAGGACCAACCTTTGCATAAGAGAGGAGAGGAAAGAGAAGAATTGGGGTGGAAGATGTGGCAAATGATTTAATGTCATATGCAATATACAAGACAGGTGGCAAAGGTGAGTTGGACCTTTGTTTGCTAGGTCAACATAATCATGTTAACAACAAGGATCAAAATCACTCACTTTTAACTAAATGTTTTTATTGATGCTTCTATTTAATTTTTCAAATGATATATATATATATATATATATATATATATATATATATATGATAGTATAAATGAGGAAAGTGACATATATTAATAAATATAATTAAGAAAAATTATATTTTGATTAAATTAAGAAAATAATACCCAAAAAATATAATACCATAAAATTTAGGAATTGATGTCCAAATTAATGAATATTAATTTTGATTGATTAGAAAAACAATTTAGGATTTAATTTGGGGTAAAACTATAAAAAAAGAATATTTTGAATGAACCTTAGACAATCGAGGAAAATATAATTGTTAGATAAATAGGTTTTTACCTTTGGTCTTTTTACTTTATTATTCCTTTGTACTAGTTATTCTTTTACACACATATAATAGAATCAGCAAGATGACCAAGAGGACACAACTTTCCTCTCAATGGTTTTCTGTATTCTCTCTTTTCTCTTTCCTCTAAGTTCACATGGTATCTAGAGCTAGAAAAGAGAAAGTCATTGCCTTTACCCACTTGCCCACTGCAAGTGGTGAACATTAAACTTATACCCACCATTCTCACGAAGTGGTGGTGACTGTTGTGACCCAACATCCTTGTTTAGGTATGTTTTCTGACTTCTCGTGTGACTTCTGTGTTTGGATGCTTACCATTGAAGATTTGTTTTGATGATAACAAACGAGAAGATTAAATGAAGATGAGTAATAGACCAAGTCCAAGTTTATATTTGATTAGTTTTAGGACTTAGGATCTATTGTACGGAGCTCACATTTAATATCTCTTTGTTTTTTGAAAGAAAAGTTAAAACTTGTTTTTGAACTCAGCATCTTTGAAAATCCTTTTCAAAACAGTTTTTAACTTGAATTATTCGAATAAAACATTGCCTATTCGAATAAATGTCTTCATGAGAAACTGTTTTCAAAGTGGCTATTCGAATAAACATTCGTTTATTCGAATAACTAAGCTTTTCAGAAACTTCGTTTTAAATGAATTATTCGAATAACTCATCTGTTATTCGAATAAAGGTTTCTATCTGAACTTCGTTTTAAATACGTTATTCGAATAACCAAGTTGCTATTCGAATAACCCTTTCAGATGAGCTTTTTCACGTTGAGCTTTATTCGAATAAGTCTTGCGCTATTCGAATAAACACGAACCTTCAGTTTACGAAAATGGAAACAGACAGAATTTAAATTTGTTTTCAATCAGGGTTTAATGTCTTTTATTACACCCAACGGCTGTTTAACCTAATTTTCTTTATAAATAGCAAGCCTGGGTCACGTTTTCCATTACCCATTATTCTGAATTTTTTCTGATTACTCTGTCTTTGTGAAAACTTTTCCCTATGCTCTTCTTGCTTAAAAACTTTGAGATATTTCTGTGAGAGCTCCATTAGCACTTCAACTTGTATTACACACTCTGTTTGAGAGTTTCTCTTCATCTCTATTTTCTTATTATTTGTATCGAGGGTGAGGTATCCCTCAAAGGTTTGTATAAGGGTGAGGTATCCTCATAGGTGAGACTTTAGCACAACGGTATAGTGTCCTCGTGTGTGAAAAGTGCTCTATTTTTTGTAACAAATGATGCAAGCACCTATTGAAGCTTGTATACTTAGTGAAAAATCTCGACTTTCGAGGACTGGACGTAGACCACAAGTGGGTTAGTGGTCGAACCAGGATAAATACTGTGCCTGCTTCTCTTTTCCCTAATCTCTTTAATTTAAGCAATTTAATTTACTGCACATTTATTTTACGCTGCTCTTTACTGTTTATTCTCTTTTCTTGTTCCTTCTGTGCTTTTATTTATCAAGTTTATATTTGTATTTTATTTTAAAAAGGGTTTTGCGAAAAAGTTTTTATACTCAATTCACCCCCCCTCTTGAGTACTGGAAGCCACTTGGTAACAAGTGGTATCAGAGCTAGACTCTTGTATAAAGAGCTTAGCAGCTTCAAGAGTATATGGCTTCTTCAAATGGTTTTTCAGAAGGATCCTCCATAAACCGACCACCCTTTTTCAATGGGATGGTTACGCATATTGGAAGGAAAGAATGAAAATCTTCATCGAAGCTATTGATCTAGATGTTTGGGATGTCCGTTGAAAACGCGCTTTTATACCCACACATGAGATCGATGGTGTAAGGACCGAAACACCTCGAAATAAATGGTCTGATGAAGACAAACGAAAAGTTTAATTTAATTTAAAAGCCAAAAATATTATTACTACTGCTTTGGGTTATGATGAGTTTTTTAGAATTTCAAATTGTAAAACTGCTAAAGAAATGTGAGATACTTTACAAGTTACCCATGAGGGTACTAGTGAAGTTAAGAGGTCGAGAATAAATTCTCTAACTCGCGAATATGAACTTTTTAGAATGAACCAAGGAGAAAGCATTCAGGAAATGCAAAAGAGGTTCACCCACATAGTTAATCATCTTGCATCTTTAGGTAAAAGTTTTTCTAATGAAGATTTGATTAACAAAGTGTTGAGATGTCTTTGTAGGATTTGGCAACCCAAGGTAACAGCCATATCAGAATCAAGGGATTTGTCTACAATGACTCTGGCTACCCTCTTTGGAAAACTTCATGAGCACGAACTTGAACTGAGCAGACTGAATCAAAGTGAAGAGAATGATAAAAAGAAAAAGGGGATAGCTCTTAAAGCCACTTCATCAACATTCGACAACGATGATGAAGAAAATGAAGAAGGCTCAGAGAACATTGAGGTAAGTGAAGAAAATTTTAGTTTATTAGTTAAAAAATTTGGTAAATTTCTTAGGAAAAAGGAACGCAAAGGAGACCTCCTTCCTCCGAAAAAGACACACTTTAAAGGCGAAGGAGCTTCATCTACTCCAACTTGCTATGAATGTGGGAAACCTGGACACATGAAAATGGAGTGCCCAGTTTATCAAAAGAAGAAGGAGAAATTCGAAAAGAAGCCCTTCAAGGATAGAAAAGGAAGAAAAACCTACATAGCGTGGGATGAAAACGACATGGACTCAACTCGACAGCTTTCGGATAGCGAAGAAGCTCAATTGTGTCTAATGGCAAAAGGAGATGAAGAAGAAAGTGAAAACGAGGTAAGTTCTAATACTACTTCTTTATTACCCTCGTATGATGAGTTACAAGATGCTTTTGAAGAACTACATGTAGAATCTCTAAAACTCACAAAAATTATTTCTTCTTCTAAGAAAACAATTTCTTCTTTAGAAAATAAAATTCTTGTTTTAAATAAAGAAATAGAAGAATTAAAAATTGAAAACGAAACTTTAGGGATCATTGATGCTTGCACAAATCATTCCTCACATGCTTCTACTTCTTCATCTTGTTCTTCATGTCATATACTTGAAAAAGAAATAGAGGATTTAAAAAACACTCTTTCTAAATTCACTTTTGGAAGGGATAACCTAAATATTTTATTAGAAAGACAAAGAGTGATTTTTCAAAAAGCTAGGGATAGGTTATAACCCGAAAAATCAACAAAAACTCTATAAAAATTTCTTTGTGCATTCTAGTGTTTCAAGTAGTCCTTTTATTAAATGTTTTTATTGTGGAAGAAGAGGACATAGTGCTTCAACATGTAATGCAAGGAAAAACATAAATACTAAAGTTGGAACAAAAATGGTTTGGGTTCCCAAGGGTACCATACCCAAAACTGACACACAAGGACCCAAGAAAATTTGGGTACCAAAAGTTAAAACCTAAACTTGTGTTGTAGGTGTGCTTGAAAGCCAGGAGTTCAAATTGGTATCTCGACAAAGCAAACTTTGCTCCAAGCACATGACTGGGACGACTCAAAGTTCACAATGCTTATTCCCAAGAATCATGGACACGTCACTTATGGCGATAACAACAAGGGTAAAATTCTTGGAATCGGCAAAGTCGGTAAGAACCCTAACTCCTCTATTGAAAATGTGCTACTTGTTGAAGGTTTGAAACATAACTTGCTTAGTATCAGCCAATTATGTGATAAAGGAAATAGGGTAATATTTGATTCAAACTGTTGCATAATTGAAGATAAAAATGATAAGCATGTTAAATTCATTGGTTAGAAAGTTAATAACATCTATATGATTAGCTTGGATAATATATCTTCAAATGATGCGAAATGCCTTTTAAGCAAAAATGATGGTTCATGGTTATGGCACAGGAGAATTGCACACATTCATATGGATCACTTAAAAAAGCTGGTCTCTAAAGAGCTAGTAATTGGACTACCCAAGCTTAATTTTATAAAAGATAAATTATGTGATGCATGTCAAAAGGGTAAACAAATAAAGGTCTCTTTTAAAGCGAAAAATATAGTTTCTACTACTAGACCTTTACAACTTTTGCACATGGATCTGTTTGGACCTTCTAGAACTATGAGCTTTGGTGGGAATTACTATGCTTTAGTGATTGTGGATGATTTTTCTAGGTTTACATGGACTTTATTTCTTGCAAATAAAAATGATGTATTTCTAGCTTTTAAAAGACTTGCCAAAATTATTCAAAATGAAAAAGGTTTTCAAATTTCTTCTATAAGAAGCGATCATGGTGGCGAATTTGAAAACAATGTTTTTGAAAATTACTGTGATGAACATGGCATTAATCATAATTTCTCTGCCCTAGAACTCAACAAAACGAAGTTGTAGAAAGGAAAAACCGTTCTTTAGAAGAAATGGCGAGAACTATGCTTAATGAGGTCGCTTCTTCCTAAATACTTTTGGGCGTATCTTTGTAAATACACTTGTTATGTAATGAACCTGCCCTTATAAGGCCTATTTTAAAGAAAACCCCATATGAATTGTATAAGGGAAGAAAGCCTAATGTCTCACACTTTCATGTTTTTGGTTGCAAATGTTTTGTTTTAAACAATGGAAAAGATAATTTAGGCAAGTTTGATGCTAAGTCTGATGAAGATATTTTTCTTGGCTATTCAAATCATAGTAAAGCTTTTCGTATATATAATAAAAGAACTATGACCATTGAAGAATCTATTCATGTTGCTTTTGATGAAACTAACCCAAGTGGATCGAGAAAGGATCTTGCTATTGATGATGTTGCAGAAGTCTTAGCGGAAACTCACTTGGATAGCAAAGAAAAAGAAATCAAGGAGCAAGAGGATAAACAAAGACACGAAGATTCACAAGCTTTGGAACTTCCCAAAGAATGGCGGACTTCAAAATATCACTCTCTTGATCAGATCATCGGTGATGTATCTAAATGTGTTAGTACTCGTAACTCCCTTAGAAATACTTGTAATCACTTAGCTTTTGTCTCTCAAACTGAACCTAAGGATTTAAATGAAGCTTTTGATGATGAACATTGGATCTTGGCTATGCATGAGGAATTAAATCAGTTTGAAAGAAATCAAGTTTGGAAATTAGTTGCTAGACCTAATAATCACCCCATAATTGGAACTAAATGGGTTTTTAGAAACAAACTTGATGAAAATGGGTTAATAACTAGGAACAAAGCTAGATTGGTTGCTAAAGGATATAATCAAGAAGAAGGGATAGATTATGAAGAAACCTATGCACCTGTAGCTAGATTAGAAGCTATTAGGATGTTGCTTGCTTATGCTTGCATCATGGATTTCAAATTATATCAAATGGATGTCAAGAGTGCTTTTCTAAATGGTTTTATTCAAGAGGAGGTATACGTTGAACAACCTCCAGGTTTTGAAAATCATAAACTGCCTAACCATGTTTTCAAACTTAAAAAGGCTTTATATGGTTTAAAGCAAGCTCCTAGAGCTTGGTATGAAAGGTTAAGTAAGTTTCTTTTGGAAAATGGTTTTTCAAGAGAAAAAGTCGATACTACCCTTTTTATTAAAAATAAAAAGCATGACATTCTTCTTGTGCAAGTTTATGTGGATGATATTATATTTGGTGCTACTAATGAATCCCTTTGCAAGGATTTTGCTAAGTCAATGCAGAATGAATTTGAAATGTCAATGATGGGAGAATTGAACTTCTTCCTCGGACTTCAAATCAAACAAACGGACGAAGGGACTTTCATAAGTCAAACCAAATACTACAAGGAGTTGATCAAAAGATTCGATATGGAAAACGCTAAACACATGGCCATTCCGATGGGCACGTCTTGCTACTTGGACAAAGATGAAGGAGGTAAATCAGTAGAAATAACTAAATATAGAGGTATGATTGGATCTCTCCTTTATCTTACTGCTAGTAAGCCCGATATTATGTTTAGTGTATGCATGTATGCTAGATATCAGGCAAACCCTAAGGAATCTCACTTAAGTGCTGTTAAACGTATAATGAAATACCTAGTAGGCACTTCACAAATGGGCTTGTAGTACCCTAAGGGTACCTCTTGTAGCCTAATAGGTTATTCTGACTCTGATTTTACTGGTGCAAATTGGACAGAAAAAGTACTAGTGGGACATGCCACTTGCTTGGTAACTCTTTAGTTTCTTGGCGTAGTAAGAAACAAAATAGTGTGGCTTTGTCTACTGCTGAGGCTGAATATGTTGCAGCCGGGAGTTGTTGTGCTCAAATCCTATGGATGAAGCAACAACTTTTAGACTACGGTCTTCAGCTTGATCGTATCCCGATAAAATGTGATAACACTAGTGCAATAAATATCTCTAAGAATCCCATACTGCATTCAAGAACAAAGCATATAGAGATAAGACATCACTTTATCAGAGATCACGTACAAAAAGGGGATTGCATTCTTGAGTTTGTTGAAACATCTAAGCAACTTGCAGATATCTTCACTAAACCCTTAGCAAAAGAAGCATTATTTTATATTCGAGGATAATTAGGCATAATTGATCAATCTAATGTTTAAATTGCATGTTTGATTGCTGGTTGTTTTCACATGAATATATGCTTTAAATGTTATAAACGTATGCATCTGTGTTAGTTTTATTCGAATAAGCATGCCTTCACTCGAATAAAATTCTTTGCTGCTCGTTAATATATGTGTTTAACATCAGCTTTATTCGAATAAAACTTAGTTTATTCGAATAAACTGACTCCTTTGCTTTACACTGTGTGCTTCTCGTCTCTGTTTATTCGAATAGCTCTTCTCTTTATTCGAATAACCAGAAACCTGTGTTTATCAGTGCTTCCTTCTCCCCTCTGCTTATTCGAATAAGCCCTTCTTATTCGAATAACCATTCCTCTTTTATCGGGCTTTGGTCTTGATCTCTCGCTATTCGAATAGACCCCGTGTTATTCGAATAACTCAACCTCATTTTATCGCTTTTGACTGATGGGTCTCTGCCTATTCGAATAACTCCATAGTTATTCGAATAAAACCTTTCCAAATAGCCAACACGTTTGGCTTTCCAAGTTATTTTATTCGAATGGATCCTCTTCTATTCGAATAAACCCTAGCCATTTTCAACCCTCTAGTTTCCTGCGCGCCTGTCTGTTCAGCTGTCCAGCAAGGTTTATTCGAATAAACCTCAGTTTATTTGAATAAACACGGGGTTCTTTAAATAACCCCCTACGCGCCCAAGTCTTTCACCCTCCATCTTCTCTCTCGCTCTTTTCGACTTCTCACTTCTTCCTCTCAAACCGTCTCACCATCTCGCGTCTTTTCACCTCTTTTTCACCTTCCTCCATGGCTTCCTCCTCCAAAGAAACGTCCTCGCACGAAAAATGCTCCAGTGCACCAACCCGCTTGATCTTCGAAGGCTCTCCTCAAATGATGAGTACCGTGCACGCTTCATCTCTCATTTCGGGAGCGCAACTTAGTTCAACCTAAGTATCTGGATCTTTCCTTCTTCCAAAGACACCGCGGCTTCGACTTCGACTCTACCGCAAAACCAAGGAGTTCTTCGCCTTTGCTCTCACCGGGGGCCAACATCTATCCAGCACTCGGTGAAGATGTTCTTCCGCAATCCGGCTTTTGACGGCCAGAATCTTCTCACTAAGGTCTGTGATCAGCAGGTTGTGATCACACCGCAGGACTGGCTGACGCTGTTCGGGCTGCAGCTTCTCCGCGCCCTTGTTAAACCTGATGACACGCCCTTTCTTGAAGACTTCAACAAACTTCAAGCACTTGAAGACCTGCTGAAGCCTGGCCTGGCCCTTCCTGATAAATGTCTCAAGGGTGGAATGCTGAAGAGCCAAGATAGGCTTTTGCATTACGCCTATGCTCACATTCTGGCTCCTCGCGGTGGAAACTACGCCTATCTCAGCGAGGAAGATGTCTTCATGCTATGGTTTCTCAAGAATGGTCATCAGGTCAACTGGCCTGTGTTCATCATGAGGCACATGATGAGGGCCAAGGGCAAGGACAAATCAGACCTACCTTATGGCTTCCTCGTCACTACCCTGTTGGGTAAGTACCCTCAGGTCCTAGAGACTGAGCGAGCTATCGCCCTGATGCACCACAACGTGTTTGGAGCTCACACCTTAAGAAAGATGAAGATGATCCAAACCGATGAAGGCTGGGTGTACCCAGATGAGGTTGCTGAGGACGAGCTTGACCCTGCTGCTGCCCCTGCTGCTCCTGCTGATGTACCTGCTGCTGCTCCAGCTCCGGTCACTCTAGAACAGATCATGCCCACCTTACAGGATAACCGAGCTTACATGGAACATACATTCTCTATTCTGTTTGATAGAATAGAAGGTTTTGAACGTGAGGTTGCTGCCCTCCGATCTGCTTCACCTGCCTCTGCACCAGCGTCTTCACCACCACCTCCGGATGCTTACTTTTAGGAACTGTAGTTCTTAGGCTTTCTATGTTTTTGACTTTGTGTAATTTGTTTTCTGGCTTGTAATTATCTCTCCTATTATTAATGCATAAATAAAGTTTCTTGTTGTTCTAAATGACATGAGTATGTTTATGAGACTTATTATGCATTCTTATATGTTTATGAGACTTATTATGTATTCTTATCTGTTTATGAGACTTACCCCTCCTTTTTGCTCATGACAAAAGGGGGAGAAATATTTATTTGATCATTTGACTTTAATTGAGAAAAGACAGGTAAAATTGAAATAAGATTGGATTCAAATTGAAAGGGGAGCTCACATACATATCGATATACATTACCTCTTATAATTAAAGAGGGGAGTAAGCTTTTATACCTTTTGTGAATTCCAATTATATGCACTAACGCTTTTCTCTTTGATAGTCTCTTTAATAGTTTGTCATCATCAAAAAGGGGAGAATGTGTTTGGATGCTTACCATTGAAGATTTGTTTTGATGATAACAAACGAGAAGATTAAATGAAGATGAGTAATAGACCAAGTCCAAGTTTATATTTGATTAGTTTTAGGACTTAGGATCTATTGTATGCAGAGCTCACATTTAATATCTCTTTGTTTTTTGAAAGAAAAGTTAAAACTTGTTTTTGAACTCAAAGATCTTTGAAAATCCTTTTCAAAACAGTTTTTAACTTGAATTATTCGAATAAAACATTGCCTATTCGAATAAATGTCTTCATGAGAAACCTTGTTTTCAAAGTGGCTATTCGAATAAACATTCGTTTATTCGAATAACTAAGCTTTCGAAACTTCGTTTTAAATGAATTATTCGAATAACTCATCTGTTATTCGAATAAAGGTTTCTATCTGAACTTCGTTTTAAATACGTTATTCGAATAACCAAGTTGCTATTCGAATAACCCTTTCAGATGAGCTTTTTCACATTGAGCTTTATTCGAATAAGCTGCTGCCTATTCGAATAAACACGAACCTTTAGTTTACGAAAATAGAAACAGACAGAATTTAAATTTGTTTTCAATCAGGGTTTAATGTCTTTTATTACACCCAACGGCTGTTTAACCTAATTTTCTTTATAAATAGCAAGCCTGGGTCACGTTTTCCATTACCCATTATTCTGAATTTTTTCTGATTACTCTGTCTTTGTGAAAACTTTTCCCTACGCTCTTCTTGCTTAAAAACTTTGAGATATTTCTGTGAGAGCTCCATTAGCACTTCAACTTGTATTACACACTCTGTTTGAGAGTTTCTCTTCATCTCTATTTTCTCGATTATTTGTATCGAGGGTGAGGTATATCCTCTCAAAGGTTTGTATAAGGGTGAGGTATCCTATGAGCCGAGAGACTTTAGCACAAGGGTATAGTGTCCCTGTGTGTGAAAAGTGCTCTATTTTGTAACGGTAGCAAGTACCTATTGAAGCTTGTATACTTAGTGAAACATCTCGACTTTCGAGGACTGGACGTAGACCACAAGTGGGTTAGTGGTCGAACCAGGGATAAATACGTGCTCCGCTTCTCTTTTCCCTAATCTCTTTAATTTAAGCAATTTAATTTCTTCGCACATTTATTTTACGCCGCTCTTTCTTGTTTATTCTCTTTTTCTTGTTCCTTCGTGCTTTTATTTATCAAGTTTATATTTGTATTTTATTTTAAAAAGGGTTTTGCGAAAAAGTTTTTATACTCAATTCATCCCCCCTCTTGAGTACTGGAAGCCACTTGGTAACAACTTCCATGGCTGCGACTTCTCCAACCACCCAATTTCTTCATCATTTTAAGTGGATTCGACATCAGGGAGACTCAGAAGGCTCCGATCGGCCAGAATCCAAGAGCCCATTGCCATTTGCTGTTGGACGTGCCTCCAAGCGCCGCCTCCTTCCTTGCGTGTGGCCGTCATGTGCCACCCTAGCTTGAGTGCGTGAGCAAAACGCGCCGCTTTGTTCATGTTTTGACCTTCTCCGAAGCTCTTCTCGGTGGTTTTCCAGTCTGTTCCAGCCACCTACGACCAAGTCGAGCACACCTTCATTTCTCCCTAAATTTCTCTCTTCTTTCTCTCTCTCTCATAATCATAGTTGAACCTCAATCTAAGTTGGATACCAAAAATGACACTTCTAAGAGTAAGACTCCTATTTTCATTAATTATGTCTCTTCTGGAATCATTGTTGATAAACTAGATGGAACCAACTATAATATATGGGTTACAGACATTAAGCTATGGCTTTTAGGTCAGGCATATACTAACCATTTGATAAAGAAAACTGAGGATATCCCAGCAATTGAAAAGCCTAAATGGGAGAAGATTGATGCTCAATTATGTAACTTGATGAAGCAAATCATTCACTCGTCATTCAAACAAATCTTCCGCCCTTACATCTCATGCTATACAGTATGGAGGCAAGCAAAAGAACTTTACACCAATGACAAACAGTGTATGTATGCTGTTTGTTCTGATCTTATGTCTCTTATAGCTCCTCGCAAACTTGAAGGACGTATGTCTACCTATCTGGAAAGAATTCAAGCTGCTTTTTTAGACTTCAATGAGTTGTTACCTCCAACAAATTCTCCAGAAAAAGAGTATGAACAAAGAAGTACCTTCTTCATGCTCCTAGCACTTTATGGTTTGCCATAAGAATACTCTTCAACCCAGGATCAGATTTTAGGAAGCATTGTTGTTCCTACTCTCTCACAAGCTTTTTCTAAACTTCTCAGGGTTATGTGACCCTCCACATCATAGCCTTCCACTGAAGTTTCAGCTCCTCCAATTTTTAAAACTTCAGCTTTTGTCTCCCAAGTGGATAATTGGGGACGCGGTGGTAGAAATCGAGGAGGAGGATGTATAGGCAATTGAATTAGTCCAAAGTGTGATCATTGCAAGCGGATTAGTCACACTATGGACCGTTGTTGGATCTTGCATGGGAGACCACCTCTAATTGCAAATGCTGCTCAAACCGTCACTCTTGATACTTCAGAAGGTTCAAGTTACCGATCAACAACTCAACCATCTCAACCTGATTATGAAGATTTTCTGAAGTGGTTTGAAGCCCGAAAGCCCTCTACATCTATGACCTCGATTGCACACACTGGTAACTCCATTGCTTGCATCTCCCAATCATAATCCCTTGGACCTTGGGTACTAGATTTTGGTGCCTTAGATCATATCTCTGGTAATAAATATTTGTTTTCTGCCATTTCTTATCCAACACACCTTCCCACTGTTACCTTAGCTGATGGCTCTCAAACTCGAGCTAAAGCAATTGGGAAGGCTAATCTTTTACCTTCATTATCTGTTGACAATGTTCTTTATGTTCCTGGTTGTCCTTATAATTTGATCTCAATTAGCCGTCTAACTCACACCTTTGATTGCTTAATCACCTTTACTAAAGACTTTGTTCTTGTGTAGGACCGGAGCTCAAGGAAGATGATTGGCACAGGGCGTGAATCACAGGGCCTCTACCGTCTCTCGACAACCTCTAATGTTTTTACAGCTACAAAGTCGCCCAATGTTATTCATGCTCGTCTTAAACACCCTTGTATCTCAAAACTTCATATGATGGCTCCTAATTTGTCAAAGTTGTCTTTTTTGGAGTGTGAATCTTGTTAATTGGGCAAACACACTCGTAGTTCCTTTCCTAGTCGAGTCTGTAACCGAGCTGAATCTCTTTTTGATATAATTCACACTGATGTATAGAGACCTTGTCATGTTAAGTCAACATTAGGATATCAATACATTGTAACTTTTATGGATAACTATTCAAGGTGTCCTTGGTTATACTTAATGAAAAATAGATCAGAATTATTCTCCATTTTCCACAGTTTTTGTTATGAAATCCAAACTCAATTTGGAGTTACCATTCGCACCTTAAGAAGTGACAATGCTCGTGAGTATTTTTCTACACAGTTCCAATATTTTATGGCTTCTCAAGGAATTGTTCACCAATCCTCTTGTGTATACACCCCTCAACAAAATTTGGTTGCTGAAAGGAAAAATAGACACCTAATTGAAACAACCTATACACTCCTTATTCATGCTAAAACACCATCTCATTTTTGGGGTGATGCAGTTTTCACTGTATACTACCTTATCAACCGGATGCCATCATCGATTCTCTAAAACAAAATTCCTCACTCCATTGTTTTTCCTACACAACCTCTTTACCCATTACCTCTTCAAATCTTCGGGTCTACATGTTTTGTTCATGACCTCACACCAGGTAAAGATAAAAATCTGAACCACAACATCCCAATGGTTGTCACATGGAGAGTTCAAAAACTGACTAACAACACTCACAGAAAAAGAGATATCAGGTCGAGTCACTGTGAGATAATTCAGTTTCCCAACAAGTCTCTGATATCTGCCTAGATCAGCTAAGGGCTCCCCCTGATTTGGTAGAAGTTTGACATTAGGATCCATCGGGGTATTAATAAGCTTAGCATTTAGCATGCTAGTTTCCTCAAGTATGTCCAAAGTATACTTTCGCTATGAGATAGAAATACCATCCTTAGACTGAGCAACTTCAAT
Source organism: Ormosia semicastrata (assembly GCA_029884595.1). Classification (NCBI taxonomy): domain Eukaryota; kingdom Viridiplantae; phylum Streptophyta; class Magnoliopsida; order Fabales; family Fabaceae; genus Ormosia; species Ormosia semicastrata. Next base: position 27,278,610 of record JAQQTO010000053.1, on the reverse strand, counting down.
TCTCAGGAAATACCGAAGTTTGCCCAAGTCTTTTGTCTGAAAATGATTGAAGAGGAATTGTTTAAGCCACAAAATGCCATGATGATCACTAATGCGGATTAAAAGTTGCAAACCCAAGTGCAGGTTGTTTCAAGTAATAAATTCTCGGGAGTCCGAAGTCGATCCACAGGGAATTGATGAAGAAAAATTCTTTGACGTAAAATAAATATTTTGGCATAACAATAAAAGTGATAAAACTTAGTCACAAATAAAAAAAAATTATTTGGGTTAGGAGATTCACTCTTAGTAAGTAAAATAAGGACAATATTAATTCTTTTTATAACTCAAATAGAATCCACACATAATGGAGGTTCCAATCGAAAAATACAACATTCAAAGTTCATTTAAGATTATATATGTAATTATATTATAATTCATTTAATCATCTATTAATACCACCACTTATAAATAGGTTCAAGCATTCATTGTGCTTGTTGATACCCAATTTTGTCCATTTTCTTTTATTTTCATTTTTCTTTTATTTATTTATTTAATTTAATTTCTTTTTAAAAAAAAGAGAGAAAAAAGAAAAAGAAAAGAAAAAGAAAAAGTCACTAGCTTTGTTCTGTATGGGTCAACCCATGACCCAATTTCTTTTTCAACCCATGACCCAACTTCATTCCTACAACCTTCAAACCCTAGCCTTCACAAACAGCTGCATTAAATTGGATTAAAAACTTCTAAAAGTTCTCTTTTTCATTTGCCTTCTAATCATTATTCAGAAACGTTAAGAAACGTTTGGCTAATTTAATCCTTATAAATCACTCTCAAATAGACAAAGCCCGAACACTCAGAATTCCCTCACACAAATATCAGATAAACAGATTGAGCAAACCTACTGACGGCCAAAAACGAAAACCCCTGCTTCCAGTAAACCACCATCATCCCTGCCAACGTTACCACCACCTTCCAGCAAACCACCATAACCGAACCTCCACCCCTTCACCTTCATCATCTTCAACCACCATTAAAACCACCTACACCACCAACCAAACCTCCACGGTAGTGTTTGCTGCCACCCAACACGTCAAACCTCCACCACGCACCGCAAGCCCACAACCCGAGAGCCTCTATCGCGAACCCAGCACGCCACCACGCCCCACGCCGTCCACCACCGTGTGCATCCCAGAATTCGTGACCCAAACCACCAGATTTGGACCTGCAGTTCGCGACTCCGCTACTCACTGAACCCACAACCCATCGCGCCTTCACCTAGAAATCGCACCAGATCCGTGAGCCATCCACCACCGCGCGCCTTTGCCTCTGCGTCGCAGCCTCCGCCTAGATCACAGTCTCGAAATGTCTGCTTCATGCCTCTGCCGAAGATCTGGCCACCAAGCGTCGTGAAGCTTTCCCCTGACCCGTGAGCTTCCCCCTGTTTTCCCCTTTTCTTTCCCTGTTTCGTTTGCACTTCCAGAGACTAACAAAGTCTCTTTAACTAGCTATTAGTTTCTTTTTTTTTCTTTAGCTGCCCTTTTGGTTTATTTTTATTGTTTTACTTTTTTTATTTTATTTTTACCTTTCATTTAGGTTTAAGTGAAAAATAAAGTTTAGGCCTATTTCTTTTTTTTTTTTACTTAATTGGGTTGAGTCATTAGGTGTCTTTTTTTTATTTTTATTTATTCATTCTTTTGGATTAATTTGTATTTACTAATTTGAGATTTATATTACTTGTATTTTAATTCAACATACTCCTTTTCGTATTAATTAGTAATTTAAAACTAGCCGACGACAGAAAAATTGGGAGAGGATTGGAGCACCGATCAAATACACTCTTCCCAATACTTTTGAGGCTTTATATTGGATTTTGTCAGGAGCGCTATAACAATTAGATAAACTAAAATATAACTTTTTTTATAAACTAAGATAAATTTCTTTTTGTAAAATAAAAATATTCAAATAAAAGTAAATAATTTTGCATAGTCTCAACATTATGACTGTGGTGAGTTCAAAAGAAAAAAATTCTTTTTAGTCTTTTTTTAAAAAATAATTTTTTTTCTTTGCAGAAATTCATTTTAAATCATTTTATCCCATCAAAAATAAATATTTTGAAAATTCTTTTCTTTACAAAATTAACACAATTTCAATTAACCACTTTTATATAATATGTTGTACACTTAGAATTTGTTCCAAAATAATGATAATTTAGCTATCCATTTCATGTCTTAGTCATTTATCATTTTTGATAACATGCTTGACAAAATGAGATATATCAAAATAAAAACAAAAACAATTCTTTTCTTAATAAAGGACTAATTTAATTAATATTACAAATAACATTAGATTAAACAGGTAATCGTTCTTAGAACGGATGGTGTAGGGTGCTAACACCTTCTCTACCCGTAATCAACCCCCAAACCACGAACTCTGAAATACATACTATCTTTTAGGTGTCCAATTGCACCATTCCATTTAATGGATAAAGCAATTGGTGGCGACTCCCAACACCCCGAGGTTTATCCCTTCCTTTTTTTTTTTTGCGGCACCCTTCGGGATGGTTGCAACAGTGCCAATATATTGTCTACAACAAATCAAGATATTCACTTTACAATAAGGGTTTCTAAATTGATTGGAAACAAAATACAATACATATGTTGGCTATTTGGTAATATATCATTTAAGCACAAGAAAGATATTAATCTAATCTTATTTCATTACTAAGAGCTTTCCCCTTTCACCCAAGTAAAATGAAACTTAGTTATTCATAGACAAGAAAAAAGGAAGAGAGAAGAAGAAGAAGAAGAAGAAGAAGAAAAAGAAGAAGAAGAACATAACTTCAATTTAGAACAAAAGAAAACTATGACAAGATAAACAAATAACACAATAGCATGATCTTGGCCTCTAAGACCAAGACTCCTAAATGATCAGCCAAAGACTCCCTTTTATAGAGGATTAGGGATACAAAATGACAAGGGAGCTGATTCATGAGTGGGTGGATGAGTAGAAAATGAGTGAAAAATGTCAAATGACTTTTAATGAGTGAAAAATTATGGAGATTATTTGTCTCCAAAATCATTTAGTTCTGAAGTCATTGAATATATCAGAATATTGAAATGTGGTTTTCATGAAAGTTGTAAGCCTAGATCTTAACTTTCAAATACCGCTAGAATCACCTCAAAAGGTCATCTACAACCCGAGATATGACCCAATTACTGTACAGTGTTCAGGCTCAGTTACAACTCCTTTGTTCTGACTTCTAAGCTAATATGACCTCTAAGGAGTTCGAATTGAGTCTTGTGTTCTTCATGAAAGTTGTATATATGGGTCTTAACTTGCAGATTTCAAAATTTCATCTCAATCCATATCTTACAGCCCGAGTTATGCTCTGATTACTGCACACTATTTAGGTTCTAATCACAAAACTCGTATTTTGACTTCCAAGCACAATTAGTTTCACTAGATGTCTGATTTTCACCTAGAGCTCTTCATGAAAGTTGTAGAGCTCTTTCTTATCTTTCCTACAAGATAAGATACATAATTATTATACATTTAAAAATCAAGAGATGACAAAAATACAGAAATAGTATAATCTTGCTGAAAAATCAATTAAGTCCAATTTGAGTCCAAACTTACAAAACATAATCAAACTTAATCAATTAAGTACATGAAGAGTGTAAATAGCTAAAAATGAGGGTTTATTAATGTATAAAATATGTGATTATCAAATTCTTCCACACTTAACTTTTTGCACTCCTGGGCAAAACACATAAGACCAAAACTAAGGAACAAGGAAAAACAACACACACTCAAAAGCTAGAAATTCTAAAAGACTCAATTTCTAATAATATTTAAGAATGAAGAGCAACTAATCATTTAAGGAATCAAAACATTTATGAGGTAACGTTTCTTCACATCTCAAACCAATAAGTAAGGAAACTTTAATTGAAAAGCATGAGTCAAGAATGATAGATCTTCACAAGATTCACTCTCAATCTCTCAAGTGTTTAAAAAGTAAGTATTTCACTCAATTCAACCCATAAAAATTGCACTACCATAAGCTTACTTATCTTCTACTTCTCCACTACTTAGAACACATGCACACACAAATTATGAGGACTTTATTCAATGTTGTAATGGGGTCAAGGTAAAGGAAAAGGTAATATGAATATGACAAGTTAAATACCAAAGAGAACAAAAGAGCGTAAGAGCTGAGTTCAATTAACAAGTATAAAAGTTCATCCCAACTCCACCTAATACAAATTCTCTTTACATATTTTTTTCCTTTCCTTTATTTCCTTGTTGACCCTTCTGTACACATTTTTTTTGTTTTTGTTATTTTTTTTTACAAGATGAACATAATATATACATTTTAATAATTTTTTTAAACCATTCTGCACACACACCCCTACACTTATTCAAGAACTTATCCAATGACAAAGCTAATGTTCTCTTATTCCTTAAGGCCAGGTAAGAACATGGTTTTTCATTTAAGACACATGATGAGTTCGAAACAAAGAATGGTTAAATAAGCTCAAAGGGTTAAGTAAGAGGAAATAGGTCATTTTCAATGCCTTATGTTGGCAAGAATCAGAGAATTTTCAAAAAGTCATAAGAGTGATTGATATCATATTAAGACAATATGCTACTGAGTAAGGCTGCCTATTTGTGTGCTAATCATTCTTGACTGTTTAGTTAAAGTAACTATTTCAAGAAAAATGTCTCAATCATGTTTATGTATGCATGTGAAAATGTAGTCTCAAAAAGAATCAAAGCAAGTTCTAAAGTAACAATTCTATGAGTAAAAATCACATAAGAAAGATGAGAATGGTACAAATATTCAATCTATTCATCAATAGGCTCAAAATCTCACAAGGCATAATTCTATCATTCTCAGTCCACCAATTCAACATCCATAACCAAGCATGTGATTTTTAAGAAAGAAGACAATTTACTCAATCATGCAAATTTTCCTGAACTAAGATGCGTCTCAAGAGCATAATTTATTCCTTACTCTGCCATCCTTAACTGATTTTACTATGAGTAGGTTTCTGACAATCATATCAATAAACATACTCCCAACTAAGATGTGTCTCAAGAGCATAATTTACTCCTTACTCTATCATCCTTAACTGGTTTAGTAAGTTATTGATAATCATATCATACTTCCCAAATTTTTTTTGAACAACTATCATTCCTGATGTGTGTGAAACAACATCATGTTTTATTCTTGTTTTGCATGCATTCTTGGGCATTTTAGGCATTTTAGTTTCCCTTTTGGTTTGTTTTTCTCTTAGTTTGGATAACTGCGATGTTTTAGGTGTTCTTGTGCAGGATTAATGCTGAATTAGCCTTGGATTGAATAGAATGCTTGCATGATTGAAGTTGGACTTTAAAGGATAGCAAAAAGGTGCAAAAAGACCATTCTAGAGGGATCCACGGCTTTCCCGTGGATCAAACCACAGCCATGGATCGAGGGGCAACTTGAAGAAGCATGACAGAAATTGCAGAGAGTTCCACGGCCTGGCCATGGAACCATCCACGGCCGTGGAACTCAAATGACCCAGAGATGGCTTATTGGCAGAATCATCCATGGCCGTGGATCGCAATGCGCAGTAGTTTTTAAGTTTTTATTTTTATTTCTTTTGGGGATTTTTTAGCCAATTAAAACCCTAGGTTATAAATAGATATTCTGAATACAATTAGGGGCTTCTAATTTGGTTAGAAGGAGGCACATTGGAGGCTCTTGCTCTTGATCTTTCTTCCCTCTTCTCTCTTGGATTACGTGTTTGAATGTTCTTGAATTTGATTTCTTGTTTCTCCTTCTCCATCTCTGAGTAGTTCTCTTTGTTTCTAGGATTGAGTAATGCCCTTTGATACATTGATAATGATTAATTGACTCTGTTTCTCCTTTTCTTAATTTTGAATGTTCTTTGATTCAATCCTTATTGCTCTTATTCATGTGAATTTGTTAGCCACTTATTTGCATCTCATAGGTATTTAGGGACGTACTGAGAGGTGAACCTATGTGTTCGAACCATAAGAATTGAACTTAAGGTCTAAATCACGAGAATAGTTTTAGCCTTTCGAGGATTCAATAAATTACCACAAAGCGTAATGGGTTCAATTTAAATTCAATTACCACGAGAGTAGGAATTAGTTTAATTGGGCACGGATCTTGTATATTGAGAAAGAACATTAACTAATTTAGGGTAATTAACCTTCAATTGAATTTCAGATTTAATAAAAGAGTTGTCAATTAGGATTTGTCTTGTATCACTATGGTACCCCAATCTTGGAAGCTTTCTTAAATTTGAATACCTTTCTTGATAACTTGCTATTTTTGTTCTAAATTCTGCACTTTGATTTTTATTTATTTAATTGCTTTGTTACTACGTTCTTCTTAATCAATAATTATATTCCCTTTTGTTTAATTAAATTAAATTAATTAATTAATTGGTATTCATAGACACAGTCCTTGTGGATTCGATCTTTTTATTACTTGACGATGAAATTGTACACTTGCGGATTTCACACACCAATTTCCCCCAACCAGATCATAACATTGCCCGCAATGTTAAAATATAGATGAGTAAAGGATAGAAGATATTACCTGTTGTAGTAATTACTGAAAAGAGAGACTTAACACAAATTTAAACAGAAATAAAGTACAATAAATAAAATCAAAGCTTATAATTATTTAAATAATTGGAGTGTATAATCTGGCTTATTTTTCATATTGTTTCCCTCACCGCTTCCTTCTGACCAATCTATCTGAGCTATTATTGGATTAGGTTCATAAACAAAAGCTTCTAATTTATCAATTAACTCATCAACAGTGGAAGCAGAGATAAGAAGTCGTCTTGCTGAAGATATGATTTCTGTTCCACAGCATGGTAAACAAAAGATAACAAATTATCAAAGAAATTATTAACATTCAACAAATCTATGGGTTTATGGTGGAAGTTCAGTTGGAACCAAGAGATAATTTGAAAAACTTCTTCCAAAGTACCAAAACCACCTGGTAAGGTAATGAATGCATCAAAGTTTTCAAACATTGCCTTCATTCGTCCATGCATAGATGATACTTGAAGTTCCAGGCCAATTGTCTTTCCAATGATGTTCCTTCGAGTTAAAGATTTAGGAATGATACCTAAAACTTGACCACCTCTTATATGTGCAGGAAAGTGATACAGCCCCCATTAACCCAATGCTACCTCCCCCATATACTACATGAATGTTTCTTGCAGTAAGTGTTCTACCAACAATGCTTGCTGCATTTACAAACTTTAAACTCTTCCCATAACTTGTCCCACAAAATACATAGATACTGATAAATCTACGAACTGAAGAAGAAGCTCCCTTCATTTTTACACTCACTCTCTTTGATTGATTATGAGTTGCAGGAAAGTGAAGAAAATAGAGTGTTTAAATAGGGAAGAGAATAGAAAAAGTAATAATAGCCCCTATATGGGTAGGTTGATTGTTGTCAGAAAAGTTTGAATTTAAAAAAAATTATTATTTTATTATTTTACTTTTTTTAGACTTCAAGAAAACCATCAGGGTAAAGAAGTCTAGAAACCCCTGAAGGACCCCGCTTAAAGGATCGTCTGTCCAAAACTAAAATACAACAAAATTATACAAAGATAAAATAATAATAACAAATGATGACATAACTTTATGTACATGTTTCATGACGTATCTTTATACTGTGCATCATGAGTGCAGTAATACCAAGATGACTCAGCTAATCTGGGAATTCTTCTCCCTTCCGCTTGTGGGATATTTTGAATTGAGCTACGACGCAACTAATTAAAGTGCGTAAATCTAACAACTACCACCAACGACTATAACCAGTGAGAGGTCGCTGGAGAGCCCATGACATTAAATCACAGGATCCAGCTCAGAGGCATTATCACGCGAGAATGCAAGCACGAGACACTTCTATCTGTCCATCAGCAAGTAGAGCCTACAGTTGAAACATGGGAATGCTTGCGCGACTCTTTACAGAGCATGACACACGAACATTATTTACGGATTGGCATGCGAAGGTCCACTTGAGTCAATGACGAGTCTACCACTGGTAGGAGCTCCTAATCTAATTAAAGACCAAGTACAACCGAAGTTTCGCTCTCTTTTTTTTTTCTTTTTTTTCTTGAAGATGTACAAGATAATATATACATGTTGTTGTGATTATGACTCATATCTTCCTCTGGTTTTACGTCCAGTAACAACTTAAACGCCTTCTATGAGTCGAGGATAAGCTTCCCATCTAAATTTCTTATAAATTGGCAAACAGGATCTTTTTGAGTCAGATTCCCGAGACTGTAACGCTTTTGCTCGTCCTTGAAGAGATTCCACAAACTAAGAAGTTCACGATGCACAACTCCATAAGAATGCGTCTCAAGAGTCAATAAGATATCATCTAATGACTCCTTACTCAGTCCATTCTTAATAAAATATATTTTATCTTCTCAATTTACAAAAACCATTCCCAAAGAATAACATCGCGTGTTACAATTCTATCGTGTACACTTGTGACAAACTTGCATTCTTTTCGCTCTTCTTTTTTTAGAATAAGAACTTTTACCGAGACCCGGCATGTATGGGACAAATGAATCTGAAGATTCACCAGCTAAACAAACTTTTACTTCGATTATCCAGCGTATATCTTCTGGGATGCCCTTGTACATTAACAATCGCAGTCTTTCATACTTAACTTTATAGATTTTTGTTAGAGCATTTAGCGGAAAAGAAGGGAAATGATTTCTTAGATTTGAGAGAAGGATATCCATTTTGAAGGAAAAAGAATCAATTATTATGAGAAACTGAAAAAATAAACCGACTTGAGAGTCATGGAGTACCGTTATCTGCCACTTAACCGGAAACACAAAGAACTCAACAACTTGGTTTTCCAGAAATTGTTTGAGTCTTTATCCATTAACCTTAAATACACTATCATTCTTAGGATTCTCAATGTCTATGGCCCCATAAGGATACACATGTTTGACAATAAAAAGGCCACACCACCTAGATCTCAATTTTCTAGGGAATAGGTGAAGACAAGAATTATAAAGCAGAACTTTTTGACCAATTTCAAAAGATTTTCTCAAAATTGATTTATCTTGAAAAGCTTTTACTCTAACTTTATAAATCTTTATGTTTTCATATGCATCATTTCTCAATTCCTCAACAATCAAAAATTTCAATGACAATAATAGGGTTCAGAGACATCCTATTTTGCTTAGAAATGGAACCCTATTTTTGACAGTTTTCACAATTTTTTCAAAATGTATAGCTGTCTTTAAATAAAGTGAGTCAATAAAATTTGTACTGCAAGATTTTCGCAGTTGTTTTCTTTGAAGAAAAGAAACCTCCATATGCTTCTGAGTGACAAAATTTAATGACATTACCTACCTCACTGTTGGGCACACATATCCAAATGATTTGATCAGGATAATTGAGGTGAGATCTTTCATGCTGCAAAAAAAATTGATTGTGTTAGCAAACCAAGACTCAGAATTGACAGAAAATAAAAATTATTTGGAAAAAGAATCATTGATAGGTGTAATATCAAAAGGTGAGCCTGTTGTAAGTATGGACAAAAAAATGATTCAAAACAATTAAAGACACAAAATTATATAAAAAAAAAAAACAAAAACAAAAATACACTAAAACGCACGAAATTAAAAGGGAAAAGAGATAACAAAGTACATGAATGCAAAACACATTAAGGATGTAAACACATGAAATTAAAACACTAGGGATCTGACTTCACTTAATTCAACAATCTATCATAGACAATAAAATAACTTTGGGACCTTCATTCTAATTAATTTCTAATCATTCAATTGATGGGGATAATCCAGTAATTAATTAAAACTAAATTTCTTGGTCTAAACCTTAACTATTAAAGGCATGACTTTTACTCTATGGATTCTCATGGAAAATACCACAATTCTCTCACACAACCTATAACTTCTATTCCTAGATGATTATAAATCATGACACTTGTTATTTATGGTCTAGGTCATATGCAAACCTTCCGATTTTACACACACCTCATTAGATCAATTTATGAGTGGCCAATTCATAAAAATATTAAGAATCATAATAAGCATTCAAATTGAATAAAAACGAAATTAATTAAAATTCCAATCTTAATACATATTGATTGAATCAAGTTACATCTTCACCCTAAAAACACATGAATTTAACTACACATGATAAAAGAGAAGAAGAAATAAGAAGAATAAAATAAAAATATCTACAAAGCTCAACCTTCCATAAAAAAAATTAACAAGTAGGCGGTATAAACCGGCCATGGTAAAAAAATATATATTAACAAATAGGAGGTAAACCTGCCATTAAATATTAACAAGGATGTGGTATAAACCAACTACCAAATAAATATTAATAAGGGTGTTGTATAAATCAACCACCAAATATATATTAACACGTAGTAAATAAATATTAACAAGGGTGTGGTATAAACCGACCACCAAATATATATATTCACAAGAGTGTGGTATAAATCAACCACCAAATAAGTTAATAAGCTGATAAATTAAAAAGTTGGTAAGCAGGTAAAGTAAAAAGTTAGAAACAAGTAAATTAAAATGTTAGAAGTAGGGAAATTAAAATGTTAGAAGTAGGTAAATTAAAAAGTTAGAAAGTTAGTAAGAGAGTTAGATAGTTAGTAAGTTAGTAAGCAATAAAATTAAAAGGTTACTAGGTTAGTAAGTTAGAAATAAAGTACAAAAAATAAATTACGAGAAAATAAAGTGTAAAAAGTAAATTTAAAATATAAAAATCAGAGAATCGACAAGCCAATTTTTTGCTCTGACAAGAGAGAAGAAAAAAAAAGATTATTTCATTAATGATTGCAGATTATAGAGGGAGAAAAGAGAGTAGAAAAGAGTTAGTAAGTCAGTAAATACAAAAAAAATAAAAGAGCAAAGAAATATATATATATACACACACAAGATCCACAGGGATAAAAAATATATATACAAAATATTTACACAATAAATTTGTTCTTCAAATCAAGTCCCCGGTAACGGCGCCAAAAACTTGATACGGATTAAAAGTTACAAACTCAAGTGCAGGTTGTTTCAAGTAATAAATTCTCGGGAGTCCGAAGTCGATCCACAGGGAGTTGATGAAGAAATTTTTTTTGACGTAAAGTAAATATTTTGGAACAACAATAAAAGTGACAAAACTTAGTCACAAATAAAAAGGATTTGCTTGAGTTAGGAGATCCACTCTTAGTAAGTAAAATAAGGATAATATTAGAATCCACACATAATGGAGGTTCCAATCGAAAAATACAACATTCAAAGTTCATTTAAGATTATATACATAATTATATTATGATTCATTTAATAATCTATTAATACCACCGCTTATAAATGGATTCAAGCATTCATTGTACCAATATCTTGTTTATAACAAATCAAGATCTCCACTTTACAAGGAGGGTTTCTAAATTGATTGGAAACTAAATACAACACATATAATGGCTACTTGATAATATATCATTTAAGCACAATAAAGAGATTAATCTAACCTTATTTCATTACCAAGAGCTTCACCCTTTCACCCAAGTAAAATGAAAATTAGTTACTCATAGATAAGAAGAAAGGAAGAGAGAAGAAGAAAAATAAGAACATAACTTCAATTTAGAATAAAAGAAAACTATAACAAGATAAACAAACAACACAATAGCATGATCTTAGCCTCTAAGACCAAGACTCCTAAATGATTAGCCAAAGGCTCCTTTTTATAGAAGATTAGGGATACAAAATGATAAGGGGACTGATTCATGAGTGGGTGGATGAGTGAAAAATGAGTGGAAAATGGAAAATGACTTTTGATGAGTGAAAAATTATGGAGATTCTTTGTCTCCGAAATCATTCAGCTCTGAAGTCATTGAATGCGTCAAAATATTGAAATGTGGTCTTCATGAAAGTTGTAGGCCTAGATCTTAGCTTTCAAATGCCACTAGAATCACCTCAAAAGGCCACCTACAACCCGAGATATGACCTAATTAATGTACAGTGTTCAAGCTCGGTTACAGCTCCTCTATTCTGACTTCTAAGCCCAATATGATCTCTAAGGAGTCCGAATTGAGTCTTATGTTCTCATGAAAGTTGTAGATATGGGTCTTAACTTGCAGATACCAAAATTTCATCCCAATCCATAGCCTGAGTTATGCTCTGATTAATGCACACTATTCAGGTTCCAATCACAAAACTCGTATTCTGACTTCCAAGCCTAATTAGTTTTACTAGATGTTTGATTTTCACCTAGAACTCTTCATGAAAGTTATAAAGCTCTCTCTTATCTTTCCTACAAAGTAAAATACATAATTATTAAACATCTAGAACTCAAAATATGGCCAAAATATAGAAATAATGTAAGATGTAAATCTTGCTGAAAACAAATCAATTAAGTCCAATTTGAGTCCAAACTTACAGAACATAATCAAACTTAATCAATTAAGTATATAAAGAGTGTAAATGACTAAAAATAAGAGTTTATTAATGTATAAAATATGTGATTATCAATCACTTCCTGTGATAACGATGTCTTCAACATATACAACTAAATAAATGCATCCTTGAGAAGAATGGTGATAGAACACTGAATAATTTGTTTCACTGTGAGTTATACCAAATTGTTGCACCACAGTACTGAAGCGACCAAACCAGGCTCGGAGAGATTGTTTGAGGTCATAGAATTAATTATATATGTAATAAGCTTGGATCATATGATATATATGCTCTAGTTTGAGTGGAAGTGTTAGATAAATAGGTTTTTACCTTTGGTCTTTTTACTTTATTATTCATTTGTACTAGCTATTCTTTTACACATATATAATAGAATCAGCAATATGACCAAGAGGACACAACTTTCCTCTCAATGGTTTTCTCTGTTCTCTCCTTTCTCTTTCCTCTAAGTTCACAATAATCAAATAAAATCAATGTAGAATATATTGTTGTATTGTTTCTTGATTAAATATTTTAGGCTATGTATTATGCTAGTTGATGCTTAAGTTTTGCATCGTTATTTATAAAATAATTCCCATAAAATATCTTTTTTTCTGCCTTACTTTCTCAACTTTTTTGTTTTGTTGATGTAATGCAGACCATTTAACAAGCATGAATATGAAGTAAATTGAGATTGAGATGTGAATATACTTAGGTTACAAATTTCCAAAGTAGGAAAGCTTGTAACACCATTAATTTTCCATTATTTTTTAGTATGAAAGATCTTTCCTTTTTTCATATTTTCCTAGATGTTTTTAAACTAATTCTGAAACTTTTTTATTTCGATGAAGTATTGTAAACCATTTAGCAAACTTGCTGACAAGCATATAAGTAGAGTTTACTATGTTATTGGGTACATGCTCTTTGTTCGATTAATTTTTCTTTTTTATTTTAATGTTCTAGCTTAGTTTAAGAACATGTTTTTTTGGTATGAATGTGTTTCATAATTATATAAGATAATGTTACAATATTTTTTCTTTTCTTCAATGCTTTCACACCAAGGTTTTGTTTCAGTGATGTATTGTAAACCGTTTAACGAGCATAAATGTAGAGCAAATTGATTGGGATTAGGATATTCATATAGTTGAGTAATAAGTTACCCAAAGTAAGAAAGCTTATGAGATCATTATTTTATCGATATTTTTTAGAGATATTCCATTTTTAATGCTTTCCCACAAATTTTTTGAACTAATTCTAATTTTTTTTTATTTCATTGATATACTGCAAGTCGTTTAGTGAAGATGAGTTATGTAGCAATGGTTATTACAAAACTGCTTTTGGATTGAAAACTGATATACAAAAGTTCACATTACATCTTATATACATGCAAAGAGAGTGCCACATAGGCTAAAGTTGCACTACTAGAAATTTGGGTTTTAGAGACTGATTTTTCGGTCTCTAAATCAAGTAAATCGGTCTCTAAAATAATTAGAGACCGATTTAGAGACTTTAAATCGGTCTCTAAAAGCCTCGTCGCTAAATATTAGAGACCGATTTAGAGACCGATTTTATAGAGACTGATTTTTTCGGTCTCTAAATCACATAATTTTCGGTCAATTATTGGTCAATTATACTTCCTAAAAAGCATATTACAGACCGATTTAGAGATCGATTTTTTAGAGACCAATAAATCGGTCTCTAAAGTTTTAAATTCGCCTCTAAATCGGTTTCAAAAAACATGAATATATTATATATTATACAAAATCGGTTGCTAACTCCGTCTTAAACTAGAGACCGATTTATATCTCTAAATCGGTCTTTAAATCGGTCTCTAAATCGGTTCTAAAAGACTAAATATATTATATATTTTATAAAATCGGTCACTAAATCGGTCTCTATATATAAAAAAAAAAAAAAATAAAAAATTGCTAGAAAGGAATTATTATGAAGTTCCAGTATTAACAAAAATCCTCGGGGCTATAGGATTTCCAATATCTAGAGTATAAGCAACATAAATCCTTATTAACAAACTAAGCTAACATACTTTTTACAATGTAGCAAGGTTTATCAAATTAAATTCATCAGATATATGGAGAGCAATAAATTAAATAGCATACTAAACACTTCACAAGTTAAACTTTAGTTTATCCGCAACTATATTATTCATTCAACAAGAAGAAAATACCTCTTGCAGTGCATCCTTGAACTCAGCACACAAAATATAACAGTCAGTAATTCGAAAACTTCTATAATCTCATAAAATAAGCAAATATACATATCTTTAAATATACATATGTTCATTTTCCAGCTTCATACGCATGTTTATAAACACAAGGTAACTTGAATTTATCCCACCACCACCACTTTAATCAAATTTAATAATAATAATAATAATAATAAACAATAGAAAACAATAATATATGCAGAAAATTATGTCTCAAACAAAGATGATGCATACATTACAATAGAAAATTATCTAAGTATATATTACTTAAATATATATCATGCACATAAACAATGAATAGATAGTTTCAACATTACAAGTAAATTTCTATGAGTACAAGTGCATGTGTACTTGTATATTTTACTGAAGGAAAAAAGAGACAATAGATTGGACAACAAAAGAAGAATGTAATTGAGTTAGAAGAACCACAATTAATGCCGAACAAGGATTGGATGACGCAATACTGAAATCTTTTGGACAAGTTCATATTCTGACAGATACCTACAAAATTACAAGGCCTTTTAATTCCTTCATGCACAGTTTTCCTTTTTTCTATTAATCGAATTTATTTCATCAAAATAATAAAATTAAGCTTGACTAATTAATCTGCAAAAAACAGATTGTCGCACAAAATACAAAACTATATTGAAACTTGAAACAAAACCTTACTATAACACACACAATACCCAATGTCTTCGACAATATTCCATGTTAGCAAAGTCACATTTGAGACGATAATTAGAAGATCGGACTCCCTGTTTAACATTTTACATATCTTCAAGGAGGAGGTATAAATTACGTAATTAATGGTCATATATATGTGTATATATATATATATATTATTAACAACTCAGCTGGTACTAGTAGACATTAATTATAGAACTTCAAGCTAAAAGTAATTGAAAGTATACCACGTACCTATCATTTTGGAAATGCCATGATCTCCGTTTCTGTACCTTCTTAGAGTCATTTGTAAAAAAGGAAGACCTCCCAAAGTGCTTGAAGGGTGCCCAACATCCAAGCTTTGATGCGGAAAATTGATACCCCA
Source organism: Ormosia semicastrata (assembly GCA_029884595.1). NCBI lineage: Eukaryota > Viridiplantae > Streptophyta > Magnoliopsida > Fabales > Fabaceae > Ormosia > Ormosia semicastrata. Next base: position 27,262,871 of record JAQQTO010000053.1, on the reverse strand, counting down.
TGGTTTTTTACCTGATTACATAGAGGGTAAGGATCTCTAAAACCAAAACACGTGTTTCAACACTGTAACTAGTGATGATCTACAGAAGAAAGATGGCCACTTACATACTCATACTCAGCTCTCCCTTCCCACTCTTTGAACTCAAGTGTATGCTCCCCGCCAGAAATAGTGATCCCATGTTACACGATATGGGGTGGCAAAAATATAAAGATCCATGCATGTCCAACTATGGGCATTGCTAACCTAGATCAGCACATAGATATTAATCAGTCAGTTCTTTTGAACCCCAAATCTATACACATACACACACAGAGGGAGAGAAAATACAATTATAGAACTGCAAAGACAAATAATGACTTATCAAAATAATGAGTGGTATTAAATCTAGTGAACTTGATCTATTCTAATGTAATATAATCTAGATGACCACCAAAGGCAGATTTCTGAACCTTTCAAATGTCGATGCGTCCAACAAAAATCCACCAAACTACAACTCAATCATATAATACAATCTAGATCTCATAGAAAATTCTAAAGTGGACATAAGGTATAGTACTCTCTGATCCTTGAAGCATCCAAATGTTTTGAAAACACACCTACTCCCGGAGCTTTTTAAAAAAAAAAAAAGAAGAAAGAAAAAAACTACAAAATATCTCATGAATATGACCAATTTCTGTTTATGCTTTATGCCATTCAGTTTGAAGATTTCTTAAGCCTTAAATATCTTTCAGACCCATAACTTCAGCAAACAAAGTTTACTTATTTCTTCATTTATTAGCTTAATTAGTAGATGAAAGTTCATTACAAGAAGACTTACAAGAACCACAATTAATGCATAAAAATGAGAAGTATCCATGAACTAAGGCAGCTACTTAAGAGCAAATTTGGAAGACAACAAATTAGCTGATTTAGAGTTCCAGTCAATTCCCGCAATCTCTTGCTCTGCATCACCAGATTTTGATGGATTTCCTCTCACAACAAACTATTGAACAGAACAAACCATAAAAGGGAGAAAAATTGTGAAGAACAAAAACCAGAGTCTCCCTGTTTAGACATCCAAAGTCCAAACATACATAGCAGATTTGATGAGACAGAATTCAGAAAACAAAACTCATGGATGTATAAGGAGAAAAACTCACAGTGGGTCCAGTGTCACGAAACCAAGAATCATTCATGTTGATCTCAACGACCCTGATATGTTTGGGTAGTGCCTTCGTGCATTCTCCCACTAAGATAGATAATTCAAGTACCAAAGCCCATCATCGCGGCATCCATTTCTCGATTCGCATTAATATGTAACAACTTTAGCGTACAGCACAAACAGCTTACTCGCTCAAATCTTGAGATGGCAGATGCTACCCTGGCAAAGACGCGTTGGGCATGAACGGCACTCTCTCTCCAGTTATCTTTGCGTTCCTGTCAATAAAAAAAAGACCCGAAAGTCAAACACCAAACTAACTCTGTTATACTAGTTTTGCAGAAGACATGAATAAAAGAATAAGTGATTATAACCATTAACCATAGGTGATGAAGATGAAGATAAAGTGCATGTATGTAAGTATTATACTCACAGGCCAACCCATCCAACACCGTGGTGATTCCCACTCATGTGAAATCCGAAAGCACCCAACGCACCTTGCAAGCGACGAGTCGGGCGGGTTTCGATTCGGCGTCGCGACGTCGGGCCCACACCCACGCGTCGAGTTGCGAGGGTCGAGCGGCGAGGGTGAGCAGCAGCACCGAGGGCGAAGGGCGACGGCCAAGGGCGAGAGGCGAGGTGAGTGGTCGAGCGGCGACGGTCATGGCCGGCGGTGAGGTGGGAGAGGGAGAGGCAGTATGAGGGTGAGAGAGTCGAAGCGGTGAGGGTGTTAGGGTTTGAAATGAGAAAAAATTGAAGGGGTGGGAGGCAGGAGCCGATATGGTAAACTTTTAGAGACCGAATTTTTGGTCTCTAACTTTTTTTTTAAATTTTTTTATTTAGAGACCAAAATATCGGTCTCTAATAATAAGATATATATTTTTTTAAATTTTGTATAGCATAATTTCATTTTTTGACGGAGTTTCTAAACAAAATTTAGAGACTGAATTAGAGACCGATTTTTTAGAGACCGAAATATCGGTCTCTAAATCAGTCTCTAAATAAATTAGTTTCTTTAAAACTCAAATTTCTATTAGTGACCGAAATATTGGTCTCTAATTTTTTTTCGCCGCCTATTTGTTTATTTATTTTTGTAAATTTTTTATTTAGAGACCAAAATATCGGTCTCTAATTTTTTATTTTTTAGTGACCGAATTTACTGGTCTCTACCTATTTTATTTTTTTGAATTTTTTATTTTATTTTTTAGAGACCGAAATATCGGTCTCTAATTTTTTATTTTTTTTTTAGCGACCTACAAATTCGGTCGCTACTTATTTAATTTTTTTGCTGTGTAAATTTTTTATTTAGAGACCGAAATATCAGTTTCTAATTCGGTCTCTAAAAAATTTAGAGACCGAATTAGAGACCGATTTTATTTCGGTGGCAAATTAGATTTTTTTTTCTTAATCGGTCTCTATTTCGGTCTCTATAGAGACCAAAATAAATCGGTCTCTAAATCGGTCTCTAAAAGCCAAAATTCTAGTAGTGTTGGTTACACTATAACTAACACTCTAACAGTGTTGTAACTGAATGGTTGAATGGATAATATGCATGCAGGTGCATGAAGATTTATGAGGCCTTGAGTTTACTAGATACTCTTGATACCACCCCCCTAGACAAGCTAGGCGATGAACATCAAGGAGACCCAGCTTGGAAATAATCGAGTGAAACGGGGCTAGACACAGAGCCTTTATGAAGATGTCTGCAAGTTGAGCAGATGAGGCACCAGAAGCAAGTGGAGAAAACCATCTTGGATTTTGCCCTGTACTACATGACAATTGATCTCGATGTGCTTAGACTAGTCATGAAAGGTGGGGTTAGGAGCTAAGTAAATGGCAGACTTGTTATCACAATATACAAGCACTAGATGAGTGAAGAAAATGTGTAAGTCTTTGAGGAGAAACTGTAGCCACTAAAGCTCACGGGTAATGGAGGCAAAAGCTCGATATTCTTCTTCAGAGGAAGATTTAGAGATCGTAGATTACTTTTTTGACTTCCAGGAAATGAAAGCATCACCTATAAACACACAAAGGGCAATGATAGAGCGGTAGGTATCTGGGCAGCTTGCCCAATCCGAATATGCAAATCCGCTAAGTTGAAGGTCATTGGAGGCTGGGAAAAACAACCCCTTAACAAGTACCCTTTTAAGTGGCAGAGCACCCTCATAGCTGCTAGGTAATGAGTTTGTATGGGGTTGGAGACATATTGTGAGAACTGTTGGACAGAAAAACTGAGATCCAGTTGAGTGGTGGTAAGGTATAATAACTGGCCCACTAATTGAAGGTAGGAAGTAGCATCTAAAAAGGGAGCACCTTGAGCATATTGAAGACGTTGAGAAGGATCCAAAGGTGTAGAAGCTGGCTTTGAGTCTAAGGTGTTTGCTAATGCGTCTGAGACAAACAACTCAAGGAAACAATCATCTTCAAGATTCCATGGTAGAGGGCAAGGCTATGGCAGACGAGGTCAAGGTCAAGGTCAAATGGTGCCGATAAGTCGTATGTTCTGTGGTAGGATGAATCACACTATCAAAGTTTTCTTCTTCAAACATGGTTTTCCACCTAGTTACAAACTAAGGAATGGTCATGGAACTACCAACACAGCCTCAACAAATCAAATCCAAACTTCTCTTGATTGTAGTGCACAACTCTGTGATGAGAGTCAACAAGTGTCAAGTGTTGAATTTACTCCAGAAGAGTACTAGAAGCAACGAGAAAATATCAAGAGTATCTAGTGAACCCGAGCCCTCATGAATCTTCATGTGCTGGATCTAAGAGGACGCTTCTACTGAACTACCTACCTTGCTAGATAACAAGTGAAAATGCCTTTGTGATAGAAGGAAGATGCTGCATTAAGATAATCTGAGATCTGACAGAGGAAAACTAGTCATTGAGACCTTTGAGAAACTAAATCGCGCAATCACAATCTTGGTAATTATTCATGACAGAAAAAATTCCATCTGTGGATGGAATGACACAAGAAAGCATAGGAAAAGGTTTGAGCACCTCTAACTCATCCCACAACGTTTTCAATAGAGTAAAATACTCTATAACACTAAGCTCACCCTGTCGAAATTCGTCGATATCCTCTTGTAGATTTGAGATACGGAGGACATCTGCTTGAGAGAACTGTTCACGCGCGTAAGTCATTCCACGCATTTGAAGCCTTGTTAATCTATAGGATTGACTGTGCTATGGATGGAGATATGAGTCTATTGATACAAGACAAAACCATTGTATTGCAGTATTCCCTTATTGCATACAACAGATCAAGCGTTGATGGTGGCTGAATCATCCATCCAAAAACTAGTGTTTGCTTTTAGAGAGAAAAGCCATCTTCATGGCTTTTGACCAAGGGTGGTAGTTTCTGCCTTCAAGAAGAGGAGTGACAAGAATCAAAGAAGGATTTTCATTAGGGTGATGAAAGTAGGGATTGGAAGGATTGGTTAGGTAATGTTGGTAATAACTCGCTGTTAATGAGCTTCAAGCTTAGAGAGTTTCGGAAGAAATAAAGAGAAGAGAAGGTGGGCAAAAATACTAAACTGGTGCTGTTAGTAAAACTATTTATCAAAATGTCATTTTATTTAAACTATTTATCAAATTATCATTTTTTAAACTATTTATCAAAATGTCACTTTTTTGAAATTATATACTAAACTGTCACTTTTTTGTCTTACGTGGTATTTTTTAATATTTTTCACGTCAATAAGGATGCGTCAAATAGGATGACGCATCCATGTAGGTTGCGCCAACACAGTTGGCATAACCTACATGGATGCGCCATCCTATTTGGCGCATCCTTGCTGACGTGGACAAAGAAAACTCCAACAAGGGTGGCGTAACCAAGCCACCTGCGCCACCCTTGTTGGCGCAACCAAGACATGTGTATTCAGATTATTTAGTTGTTAGACACGACCCTATTTAACTTTACAATCGCTTACAAGTCCCTATAAGTGTGCAACCCTAAAATATAAGTATTTTTAATTTGTCATTTTTAATGTAATAAATGCGATTAAATTTTGAAAAAATGAAGACAATGTAATAAATACATGATAGGAATGTATGTTTAAAAAAAACAAAAATGTTATTTCACACGGATTTAAATTTGTAAAATCAATTATAAAATGGCATCCACCAATATTAATGTACTTGCATTTAATATGAGAGTACTAGAGTACTATATTAAAATTGTAACATGTGACAATATACAACTATATAATCTGTCATATTGAAATTTATTTTTTTAAAATTAAATTATATGGAATAATACTTTAAAAATATTTTAGAATTTATATCTTTTTCTAAAGCGAAATTGGTATGAGTCTTTTTTTGAAGACTTACCCAATGATCGAACACATATTCTTTCTTATGAAACAAATTTTCAGTCTTCCAACACTAATGTTAGTTTCTAATAAACTCCTTATACTTTCACCTTTTGAATGAATATTCCAAAGTTTAATTAATGTATAAGTCTCCATATTATTTAAACAAATTTTTAAAAAAGTTCTCATAATGTAAAAAATTATAACAAGATAAGTGCCTAATCTTGCAACTTCATAAGAGGAGTACATTGATATCGAAATCTAATAGAATTCATCACTCGATGGTAGATTGATGGTCATACTCATCTCCATTTTGAAAAGTCAGGCTTAATCCTTCATGGTAGAAAAAGATTGTCAATTTTAACTATATTCGCTCTTTTAAATATGATATATCTCTAATCTGAACATGCAGTAATCTCAATCATCTCCCTCCCAATTTGCAATCGTTTGAATTGGAGTGAAAATTTTGACAGAGTTTTTCCTAAATATTGGACCTCCCCAAAAGCACATGTACCTGTATAATTCACCAGTTACCAAGATCTTTAACAAAAATTAAAAATGAGCGGCAAACATATTTAATCCAATAAGGGCACCAAAATCACAATAATCTATTATCAATAGTATGTTACACAAAATCACATGTATCTATTATCTATTATCACCAGTTTTGGTTTTTGTTAAAGATCTTGGTAACTGGTGAATTAACCAGGTACATGTGCTTTTGGAGAGGTCCAATATTTAGGAGAAACTGTCAAAATTTTCACTCTAATTCAAACGATTGCAAATTGGGAGGGAGATGATTGAGATTACTGCATGTTCAGATTAGAGATATATAATATTTAAAAGAGCAAGTATAGTTAAAATTGACAATCTTCTTCTACCATGAAGGATTAAGCCTGACTTTTCAAAATGGAGATGAGTATGATCATCAATCTACCATCGAGTGATGAATTCTATTGGATTTCGATATCAATGTACTCCTCTTATGAAGTTGTAAGATTAGGCACTTATCATGTTATAATTTTTTACATTATGAGAACCTTTTTAAAAAATTGTTTAAAAAAATATGGAGACTTATACATTAATTAAACTTTGGAATATTCATTCAAAAGGTGAAAGTATAAGGAGTTTATTAACAACTAACATTGGTGTTGGAAGACTGAAAATTTGTTTCATAAGAAAGAATATGCGTTCGATCCTTGGGTAAGTCTTCAAAAAAAGACTCATACCAATTTCGCTTTAGAAAAAGATATAAATTCTAAAATATTCTTAAATTATTATTCCATATAATTTAATTTAAAAAAATAAATTTCCATATGATAGATTATATAGTTGTATATTGTCACATGTTACAATTTTAATAGTGCACTCTAGTACTCTCATATTAAATGCAAGTACAATAATATTGGTAGATGTCATTTTATAAGTGATTTTACAAATTTAAATCCGTGTGAAATAGCATTTTTGTTTTTTTTTAAACATACATCCCTATCATGTATTTATTACATTGTCTTCATTTTTTCAAAATTTAATCACATTTATTACATTAAAAATGACAAATTAAAAATACTTATATTTTAGGGTTGCACACTTACAGGGACTTGTAAGCGATTGTAGAGTTAAACAGGGCAGTGTCTAACAACTAAATAATTTGAATACACGTGTCCTGGTTGCGCCAACAAGGGTGGTGCAGGTGGCTTGGTTACGTCACCCTTGTTGGAGTTTTCTTTGTCCACGTCAGCAAGGATGCGCCAAGTAGGATGCGCATCCATGTAAGTTACGCCAACCGTGTTGGCGCAACCTACATGGATGCACCATCTTATTTGGCGCATCCTTACTGACATGAAAAATATTAAAAAATATCACGTAGGACAAAAGGGTAGTAGTTTAGTATATAGTTTTAAAAGAGTGACATTTTGATAAATAGTTTAAAAAAATGACAATTTGATAAATAATTTAAATAAAATAATATTTTGATAAATAATTTTACCAACAATGACAGTTTGATGTTTTTGCCTAGAAGGTGCGAATGCAAAATGCGATGATGGCAATACAAGAGCTCTGATACCATATTACAAAACTGCATTCGGATTGAAAATTGAAAAGTGAGATATAAGAGTTCACGTTACATCTTATATACAAGCAAAGAGAGTGCCATGTAGGCTAGAGTTTGTTTAGGAATTCTGTTGTACACTTGGAGGAAGAAAAATTCTCCCGCCACGCTAATCTCAACCATTCAATTAGAGTGAAGCCAACAATAAAACCCACATAACAAACATAATCCAATGGTGAATATTTATCTAGAAGGAGAAAAATTCTTCCTCCAGGTGTATATAAGAAATTTTTGAGTTTGTTACACTGTAACTGACGCTCTAACAATGTTGCAACAAAATGAGTGCATGAATAGTATGCATGCAGGTGTACGAAGATTCATGAGGGGCTTGAGTTCACTAGATACTCCTAATAATGTGCTTCTCAACAAGCATATAAACAAAGTTTGTTTTCCGATTACTTGGATACAATTTTATTGTTTCCCACTTAAACTAGCATGCTAATCAATAAGATAGTCTGAATGAGTAATGCAAGACATGTTGGCATGAGAAACTAAGTAAAAAAATATTAAAAAATGCTAATGGATGGAAAAATTAATAAAGAAAAGAATATAATAATTGATAAAATCAAGGAATAATTGTCTCCAATCATGAAGATTGGTTTTTATTGAATAAAAAGAATATAATATATAAAACCAAAGAATAAATGTCCTTATTAAAAGATTGATTCTAATTGATTGAAAATAATATAATGAAATAAAGGAAAAACTTAAAATACTCATCAACTTTAAAAAAAAATGATGATTATGAATGTCACAATATGCTGGAGGGTATCGTGATAAGAGACAACTAAATTCATATAAAATAAATTTGGAGAGTCAGTACTAGTTTTTATTTTGAAAAGTAAGGAAAAAATATTTTATTTAAAAGACCTGTCTTTGAAAAGAAATTGGGTTTGTGAGTCTAATTATGCACAAAGAATGATAAAAATTTAACTCCACTACGTTTTTGATACATTTTTTCTTAAAATAATTATTATTAAGCCAATTATGCTAATTTAGTAACCTTAAAATATTTATTTTACCACTTAAAACAAAGATACAAAAATAAGCAAACAAAAATAAATAAAAATATTTATAATTTTTTATATTAAAGATCTGTTCATGCACAAGGTTCAAGGGTGATTAGGCTATATATAATAAACTCTTATGGCTCTTACAATACTTGAGGATGACATAACGGTATAATCAATATTATAGGTCATTGCATAGGTTTAGAAAGATTTTATTAAGAGTAAATTACATTCATTCCCATTCAAGTTTGATAATATTATATTTAGCCTTATTCTTTTCTAAAAATGATATTCACTCTTATTAATTGATCAAGTTGCATAATTGTATAAATATTATCGGTTAAAATTTATAAGATTTTCAGTATTTATAGTTATTTATGAAAAAAATATTTTTTAAAAAATATTATTATGTATAGATATTACCAATTGAAATCTGGTAATATTTTTTATCGATTAAAATTTGATAACATTATTAGTTAAAATATATATATATTTTTTCAAAAACTCCTTACACACCCACACAGAGAAAATTGTAAATTTTTTTATAAAAAATATTATTATATATAAATATTACTAATTAAAATCAGTAAGATTTTCAAGATATATAATTATTTTTAGTATACACAATTTTTCATAAATAACTGTGAATGCTAAAAACTCTATAAATTTTAACTGATAATATTTACACAATTATGTAACTTGATCAATTAATTGAAGGGTGAGTGTCATTTTTAAAAAGAATGGGGCTGATATTTTTTTAAAAAATATTTTTTTATAAATAACTGTGAATGTTGAAAATCCTATAGATTTTAATTGATAATATTTATACAATTATGCAATTTGATCAATTAATGGGGGTGAGTGTCATTTTTAGAAAAGAATGGGGTTGAGAGTAATATCATCAAACCTGGAAGGGGGTAAGTGTAATTTACTCTTTTATTAAACATTTGAAAAATAAAAATTATTTAGATGTTAATCATGAAAATGATAAATCAAAGCAAGTAACAAATATTTGAAGCAAGGATACATGCTAAAATAAAAATCATGCAATTTAACAAGGAAATAAACTGCTAAAATTATGTAGTCACACAAAAGAACAAACTAACTTCAATTATGTTAAAGAAAATTCAAACATATTTTATTTTCTCAATTTTCTATTTTTATTTATTTAACTTTTTACTTGCCTAGTCCTACTTATTTAGTCATTCCTTTACTCTATTTATTTATTTATTTACTCTTCAAATATTTATTTTTTTATAGATACTTCAAATTATTAATATTCTCATCATTTTATTTACTCAAAAAGATTTTATTCATTAACAAAGAAAACAAAAACAAAAACAAAAGCCCAGTAACAAACTTCTTTTTCTTGGTGAGAAACAAGGTGGCTAGGCCACCCCAAAACAAGGAAAAACTAATTGGAACTACGCTGATAAGAAACACCAGCAGAGGGATTCAAAAATCTATGCACACCAAAGTCCAAAGAGTGGCCATGGTAAGCAAGCAAGTAAGAGAGGTTCACCAACCAGCTTTGTCGAAGATGATTTCTGATGTCACAGATGATAGCATAGGCTGGGTGGTAGGATGAAGAACACTCTGAGATCAACTCCAAAGTAGCCTTGGGATCTATTTTGCATTTCACTTGCCTACACCCTAAATCCTAAGCGAAACCCAGGCTATAAAATATACCCCACAACTCAGCTATAGTAATTGAAGTTGTCCTTAAGTTCATTGAATAGCCACCCAAATAACCACCTGAGGTGTCTCAAATCAATCCTCCACACGCAGCCTTGTGACAATTGAGAAAAAAGCCATCAGCGTTAAGGCACACCCAGCCAAGAGGTGGAAATTCCCATGTCACCCACTTTGTTACTCTATTCCTCGAGGGATCAATGGTAGCAAATAAGTCAGTAGATAAAGAGTAACTTTTTACCTTCACCCAAAACTGAAATAGAAGGTCCTTCTTATCCATAGCTGGCAGCTCTGAAGATGCTTTCATTCAGGTATTGCTAGAGAAAGTGAGTAGCAATATCGAATAGAAAACACTAGTAAACACTAGTTCTTGCCACCCAATAGCGTCCTACGTCTAAGATTTTGTAATAACTACTCTTGGACATCCACCTGAAAGAAGGATAGGTTCAAATCTCCACCAAAAAGTCTCATCCAAAACCCACCAATGCTACTGTAGTCCCCAAGAGCATGCAACCTAGTTCCATGAAAGCCAAACTACAATAAGGGTAGTGGGGGTCATTGGTCAAGTGTCTATGATGTCTAATGTGTAGGTAAAATACACAAACCTTATGTTTTATTTGATATGAATTTAGATAAACATAATGGGAATTTATGTCATTCTTTATTAAATTCTCCTTGGTAATTTAAGTTTGTCATTTTTTTTATGATTTTAGGCTCAAAATGGATGTTTTGGAATGGTTTCATGAAGATTTGGATGAGTTCTTTGCAAAGGAGTTGAGTTCTGAATCAAGATTGCCAAAATTTGTGGATTACTTGACCTTTATGTGGTAAAACAAACTTTACTTAAGCTATAGAGGTCAAAACAAGGTGATTCTAATGGCGTTGGAAAGATAAGAAAGAGAGCTATAACTTATGAAGACTTCAAAACCCAATTCGCACTTTTGGAAAGTGTAAAATTGCACACAAATCAGAAAATGTGATTTTGGGCAACAACTGGGATACTCATTACTTATTAGCCAAGTAATAGAAATTTAGGGACTAATTAATCAAGTTTCCTAAATTTATTCAATACCTTTTCATTACTTAGAGACCAATTATGGAATTACTTGGTGATCAAGTAAGAAGATTTAGTTTTCTAAAATCGATTTTTTAAATCTAATCAAGATCTTTTCATTATTTAGGAACTAATTAATGAGATTGAATTTCCTAAATTTGGTTTCTTAAATCCAATCATATTTTTTCATTACTTGAGAGCCAATTAAGATTACTTAAGGAACTAATTAATGAGATTGAATTTCCTAAATTTGGTTTCTTAAATCCAATCATATTTTTTCATTACTTGAGAGTCAATTAAGAATACTTAAGGACCAAGTAAGGAGATTTAATGCATGATACACCTCTGTAGGTTAAATCACCCATAAAGAGAGCAAGGATGAAGAGATTGAGTAGCTTTTTTTTTTACCAAGGATTGATGGCAAGGGTTTGAAGACAAGTTCAAGGATAAAGGAGATAATTTTTGAAGACATCTAATATCTTTTCTTCTTCTTCTTCACCAAGGATTGAAGAAGCAAGGGTTTGAAGACAAGTTCAAGGAGAAAAGAGATCATTTTTTAAGACATCTAATTTCTTAAATAGAATCATGATTGTGGCTAAATTCTTTTTTTTTAGGGTTAGGATGAAACTATTTACTCTATTATGTTAAATATTTGATTTCTCTCTTGATTAATGAAATAATTATTGTTTTGATTCATTCCTAGTATTCTTAATGTTTGAGGTATGTTGTAGGTCATACTTGCATGATCTTAAGTTTTAGGTGAATGATCGATAGATGAAATCTAATGTTTAATAATTTAGGAATTAAACTTAGGAATTAAGATCTAGAGATAACCTTGATCCTTTGAGGGTTAACAAGATATCATGAAACATAATAAGTTTTAACTAATTTGATTGTTATGAGAATGAAATTAATTTAGTTTTAATATATTTTTAGCTCCAAGAAATTGAGTTTTAAATAATTTAAGATAGATCACCTTCAAAACATAATTAATCAATAATAAAGAATTAATGTTCATCATGATGGGTAATTGAAGTGAATTCCTAACCTTATGTCTTTAATACTTAGTTGAGCTCTATCTTTTTAGTCTTATTAGTTTTATTAGTTATTTTATTACTTTTTAATTTCTTTCAATTTATTCTATATTGTTATTTTTGTTTGCATAAATAATTAAAATTGTCGTAGTTTGGTATTCACACTATCCACATGAGAATAGTACTTTACTCATCACTTTATTACTTGTTGATGACCCGTGCACTTGTGGATTTAGCACAACAAATTTTTTGTGCCGTTGTCAAGAATCGGTGCTAATATCAAACGATCGGTGATTTGATTAGTTTAGGCACTTTATTTTTCTATTAAGTTATTTTCACTTTCTTTTGTTTTTGTTTTTCATTTTAGTTATTGTATTATGTCTATGCAAGTTGGTATGTTAGATCCATTGAGCGCATTTAATGCTAAACTTGATGGTTTCATTGAGAAGTTAGACTATTTCAAGCCATAAAGGAACCCATATTACAAAGCAAATAATCATGGTTGGGGCCATTGCACCAATTTCTCTTAAGAGAATCAACATGTTCAAAGGAACCAAGCTATTACTAGACCACCATCAAGCTTCTAATAATGGGGTGCTCATGCTCAAATGTTTTATCAATACCCACCTCAAAATCAAGAGTCCAACTTGGAGCTATTATTGAAAAATTATATATATAAATAGGGTGTCAGTGCTCCAATGACTTACCATCAACCACCCCAAAGTGAGAAGTCAAATTTGGAGATCTTCATGGAGAACTTTATAACTACTCAAAGTCAACAAACTCAAGTCATTCAAAAACAAAATCAAGTAATTCAAAAACAAACTCAAGTCAGTGAAAACAAATTCAAGAACAAGGTGAAACTCTCCAACAAATCACATCAAGGCTTGACCAATTAGATACACACCACATGATGCTAGAAGATCAAATTGCTCACAACCAAATAATGATAGCATATCAAATTGGTCGACTTGAGTGTTTACAAGATGGTGAAAATCAAAAGAATGAGGAAGAGGTTGAAGATGAAGTCGAGTTTAATTTATTCGATGCTTCCAAGCAGCCAGCTGTGACAAATGTTTTCTTGGAAGATGATGACACCTATGAGCTTGATCAAGAGGTATACAACGAAGAATACCCAAAGGAAATTCTTGATTCATGTCTAGAGTATAGTGCCACAATAAAAAAAGAGAATGAAGAAGTAGTGGCTTATGGCCAATTGCTAGAATTGAGTTCACTCACTCCCTATTTGCAAGGACCAAACTTTGAGGAGTAAGAGCAAGTTAAAATTACTCCACCTCTACTCATTGAGAGTGAAGCTCCAAAGGTAGAATTCAAACTTCTTCTTCCCATGCTCAAGTATAAGCTCCTTAAACCGAAATCTTCATATCATCCCATGCTCATGTACATATTTTAATGTGCTGAATATTTGATGGATCTTCTTTTGGTAAAAATAAGAATAATTTATGACACTTTTGACTAAGGTAAGAAGATGATTTTCATAGGTCAAGCTGGGGACCTAAAATTAGTGCTTCTTGGGATGCAACCCTAGTTTTCTTTTCATTGTTTTCTTTATTTTCTTGTGGTTTGTATTTTGTAAATTTTGTTGATAACTTAGTGTTTATTGAGTCGGCTTAAATGTCTTCCCGAGTTCGGAGCTTTTGTAAGGAGATGAAAATAGCATTGACAAAAAAAATCTAAAAAAAATGGATAAATAAAACCCCTTTGAGATTATACAATTTGCATTGAAAGATGATTAAAATGGCTAATAAGGGTGCGATTTGTCAACAGTTTAGAGAAATTCGAGTGGAAGAAAATTCATGACTGTTATTTATGTTTACTTGATGCATCTTTATTAATTTTTGCTTGTGATCAATAAACTTGTTTCAATGGATTTATGAGTTCTTAAGTTAGTATATGTGTATGATGTGATTTACTAGTTGCCTCACTAGTCTTTAGACAACTCTTCCACTCTTTTCAAAATGAAGTTCTAGGACGCACTAAATTAAGGGGATTTAGGCAATTAAAGAAAAAGAAAAGAAAATTTGATCCACCCAAGTACATAAAAGAAAACAAGTTTGGGGTGGTGAAAGTTGAAAAGCTAATGGAAGGAAAAGTGATAAGTATGGATTAAGTGGGGATAAGAGTTTTTGATGTGTCGGTAAGAAGCACGATCATGAATTCGATTCCTTTAGCAAGACTTCGTGATGTCTCCATTACAGAAAAAAGGGAGAAAGAATATATATATATATATATATATATATATATATATATATATATATATATATATATATATATATATATATATATGAATGATGAAAAGTACTTAAAGATATCCTATTGATCTTTGATGAAATGTGAACTTGAATTAGTAGAGAACTGAGTATCAATTTTTACCTATCTAACTTAAGGAGATATTTAGGAGTAGTTAAGTAAGCATATGTTCTTTAAGAGAGCTAGTGAGTTCATGAAACTTGTTTTAGAAAGCCGAGTTGAGTTGATAATTTGTATTTGGGTTGAACATGAATGCATGATTGAAGGATCGACCATTTCAAGCTTTAAAAACTTTTGGCATGTCAAGCTTCCTAAATTTTTGTTGAAAGTCTTATTTGCAATTGTTGTCATCTCTATGTTTAGTTTGATATGAATTTAGATAATTTTTATGGGGATTTATGTCATTCTTTATTAAATTATCCTTGGTAATTTATGTTTGTCCTTTGTCTATGATTTTAGGTTCAAAATGAATGTTTTGGTCTGGTTTCATGAAGATTTGGATGGGTTCCTTGCAAAGGAGTTGAGTTTTAAATCAAGATCACCAAAATTCGCGGATTACTTAACCTTTATGCAGTAAAACAGACCTTACTTGAGCTACAGAGTTTGAAACGAGGTGATTCACTACAAGAAAATAGTAAATTTGCGGTGAATTTTTTGCGACAGATTCATATTCGTCGCAATTGTGAAAGGCGTTGCGGCGGATTATGATCTGTCTCAATTAGAGGCGGATTTTGTGGCAGATAATTTTTGCGGTGGATTGGCCGCCGCAAATTTTTTCGGCGATAATTTCCACCGTGAAAGGCTGTAGCAATTGGGAAAAAAAGTTTTGCGACAGAAATATCCACCGCAAATATCTGCCACAAATTATAAAATAATAAATTGCGACGGATGAATTCTGCTACAAAATTGATAAACTATTAAAAAAATTCGTAAAAATTTTTAAATTGTTTGCGATGGAAAAATTCACCGCAAAAAAAGACGACGCAATTTAAGAAACTTTGCGGTGAAAAAATCCGTTGCAAAAGATATGACGAAAAAAATTAGTAAAAAAATTATAAAAAATATTCGTGGCGGAAAAAACCACCGCAAAATATAAGCCGCAATTTAAAATAAATTTTGTGACAAATTTTTCCACCGCAAAATATAAAACTAATTAAAAAATCGTGAAAATAATTTGCGGCGGATAAATCCGCTGCAAAAATCTGCCGCAATTAGAAATCAAATTTGCGATGAAATAATTCGTCGCAAAAAATCCGTCTCAAAAACTAGATCTACCTCCTGCCTTCTTCTTTCATTTTCATTTTTCTGAATCCATCTATTTTTCCTTCAGCTCCTCCTCTCTCTCAACTGACCGGTGACCTCCACTACTCGCCGCCACCGACCTGCGTGAGCCACCGCAACCGGCGACCCGCCACCTGCGCGAGTGACCCGCGACCCCCACCGAGATCTGCGCCTCACCCGCGACCCCCGACCCGATCACTTCCACCGACCGCCGACTGCCGACCCCCGTGAGCCACCGCAACTGGCGACCCGCGACCCGTGCGAGCGACTCGCGCGAGCTACCGAGGCCTGCGCCTTACCCGCGACCCGTGACCCGCGCGAGCCACCGCGACCCGCGCCTCACCCGCGACCCGCGCCGTCGGCAACGACTCACCGACCCGCACCGTGGCAGTGACCCACCGACCCCGCACTGCCACCCGCGACCAGCGGCACCAGCCCCAGCAACCCACTGACCCGCTACAGCGGGCCACCGACCCGCGCACCGCCACCTACGACCCACCAACCGCGCCGCACCGCTGCCTGCGACCCCCCGACCCCGCTGCACCTGCGACCCGGCCGACCACCACTGCTCCACGCCTCCACCAGTCTGCCCACCTACCAAGTAGGTACCCCACTGTTAATTGCTTGCTCTGTTCATTGGTTTAGTGTTTGAACCAATGATTTGTTTGCTGAGAAGATGAGTGATTTGTAGATTGTGAAATAGAGATTTAGAATTTGATCACATGGTCACGACTGGGTTTCAAAAATTTATCTCTATGATCAATTTGAATTTGATTATTGCAATGTACTATGACTCTGCCTGATATTGTTATCTTTGTAATATATTTGATGCATGTGGTAAATCGTATTACCGAGCAAAGCCTTAGTTTCCCGTTTGAGATTCAATATTAGTGAGCACACGTACTTTTTGAAGGAAGTGCTCATTGTATTGAATCTTGAATTGTCCAATTTGGACAGTTTAGGAAGAAACTTTTACTTCACTTGATTATAGTTACTCATTAAATTTCATATCATATACTTGATGAAATTTTGTTGTGCAACATATCCTTTTGTTCTCTGGGTGCACACTTGATCGTGGTAGATGTCACCACTTTCTAGTCGTGCACTTGAAGACCAATGGGAAATGATGTCGAAATTTCGTCAAGTATATGATGTGTGATTTTTAAGAGTACTATCAATTAAGTGCTGAAAAGGTTTCTTCTTGAATGGGATAACGTCATACCATGTCAAGAGATTTTAAGATTTTGGAGATAATAGTTGTTTGCATTGAAATATTTATACAAGTATAATTTTAAAATGTATTAATTATGCAACATATGTTGTGCATTTTACATTTTTGTATTTTGATTTAAGTGTAAAATTATAATTGCAGAAAATGGTAGTTCCAAAAAATCGTATATGGATGTATAATAGGACTCATTCGGGTCGTAGAGGACTTACACAAGATTTTGTACGTGGAGTTGAAGAGTTTGTGAATTATGCATGTCGATCTTCTCATTACTTAAGTGAATGAACAATTAGGTGTCCATGTTTGATGTGTTATAGTGGGAAATTGTTGAAACCTGAGATTGTGAAAGTTCATTTGTATAAAAAAGGATTCAAACCTAGGTATTGGTATTGGACAGATCATGGAGAGAAAGAGCCTGATCCAATTAGTGTAGATATAAACTTTGATGTGAACCCTGCTAGTAGTCCTATATTAGAGGAAGAAGACATGGTTGATAGATATCAAAATATGGTTTGTGATGCGGCTGGAACAGAATTTGGGGATTTTAGGAGTCGTTTTCAACAGAGTGTTGAGGAGCCTCCACATCCAGAGGCCAAAGAGTTTTATGATCTATTAAATGCTTCAAGTCAACCATTATGGCACATTCGTGCGAAACTCATTCTCGAGTTATCCTTGGCAATTCGAATGTTAAGCCTCAAATCTGATTATAATGTAACGCATGCGTGCTTTGATTCATTTATGGAGATATTAAGAGAGGTTGCTCCTCCAGGATCACGAATTCCTCTGAATTACTATAGAACAAAAAAATTGGTTTCTAAACTCGGGCTTGCTTCAAGAAAAATAGATTGTTGTGTAAATGGTTGTATGTTATACTATGACAATGCCAGATAATGTAGGTTTTGTGGTGCTGAAAAATACGAACTTCGTAAAACCAGTAATGGAAATAACAATGAAATTCTGGTGAAAAGAATGCATTATTTACCTCTTATTCCTAGGCTGAAGAGGTTGTATTCCTCTATGAGCTTATCTGCACACATGGGATGGCATGCTGAAAATAATAGGAAGTTGGGGGAGATGCCTCACCCATCTGATGGTGAAGCATGGAAGCATTTTAATAGGACATATCCTGAATTTGCAATTGATCTTAGAAATGTTAGGCTTGGTTTGTGTGCTGATGGTTTCACTCCATACAATCAATCAGCTTCTCCTTATTCTTGTTGGCCTGTGATAGTCACTCCATATAATCTGCCTCCAAAAATGTGTATGATTGCCCCATACATGTTCCTAATATGCATTATTCCCGGCCTTAACAATCCCAAGAGCAAGATTGATGTTTATTTACAACCATTAATCGATGAACTGAAAATTTTATGGGTGGGTGTTTTAACTTATGACGTGTGTTAATAATTTGGCAAGTGTACTAAATCGTACAAGTAATAAAGAGTGAATAAAGTTGTCGATCCCACGAGGATTATGTGTCAATTATCAATGTAAACTTGGAAATCACTAATTGAACTGAGAAAATGATTTGATAACTTTGAATTGTATTGGTTTTTAACAAGCATAAAAGAAATGAACTAAAAATAGAGCAATTGACAAATTAAAGAATATTTTTGGATTTTTAAGGAGAAGAAAGTCTATTGAGAAAAGCGGCTAGGGGTCGAATCCCATTGTTTACCCTATTATGCTACTGATGAATTCTCAATACAAGCAATAATCATGCATTTGAAGTTCCAATCAACAAATTAGGCCAAGATCAATTGCTTGATTCAAAACTCATTTAACCCAATCACAACTCCCAATTCCTTAGGTAATTGTTAATTCAAGTTAAGCATTAATAGCAGTGATTTAATGGAACACATAATTACAATGATATATCCCTATATTCAATCATAATTATGTCAACTCTACTCAGGTCCAGCATTAAAACGAATTTTTCAATTTGAAATAATACCCACATTCAAATCAATAATGATCAAGTATTGATTAGCATTAAACAATGAGTAGAATGTTCAAATCCATGAATTAACTTGTAAAGAGAAACAAATCAGATCACATAAAAGTATTTACAATGTTCATCTGACCCTAGCCATAAGAAATTTAACTACTCATAATAGAAAAAGAAGAGATGAGAGAAATCAAACAAATGGGAGAGGAAAAAGCCATTAATTCTTCAAGGTGTTGTTCCCAAGCTTGAATCATTAAATGAAAATGGAAGAAAAAGGAACCCTAGCAAAGCTATGGGTAAAAACCCAAATATTTCTGAGTTTAGAAACGAAAACTGTCCAAAAGATCGTCACCAAATGTTTTCTCTGTCTATTTACATTTGCAGGATAACGGCCATCGCCTAGCGATGGCCCAAGCTCGCCTCACGACGGCCCGTGTACAAAGGGAAGCCCAGTGCAGTCTCAGATCCTTTCACTCCTCTTCTCGCCTCGCGATGGATGATCCTCGCCTCGCGATAGCACGAAATCTCGCCTCGCGATGGAAGTTCATCGCCTCGCGATAGCACGTTCAAAACAAGAACAACTTCATCCTTATTCTTAGTTGAATCCAAACCTGTTTCATTCAAAAATTAGAACTCATCAAACAATGAACTCACAAACTAATCATGCTAAAAAACAATTAAAACTTATCTATTTTCTTCCAAATTTCTTTAATTCTAAGCCCACTTTGACATCAAAAACTCACTTGTGCTAAGGATTCAACACAACCCCAAACTTAGAGTTTTGCTTGTCCCCAAGCAAACAACTAATCTCAAACAAAAATCAAAGGGGGTAAAACTACATTTTTATTCATTGTTCAAACAACCCTTTCAACAAAATCCCAAAATTGAACATTCCACACAAATTGCAACAATCATTGCACAATCAATTCACCTAATCTTTTGCATTCATGCTTCCCATTCATCACAATTTTAGGTAATCAAAACCAATGATCCACTAAGAGCAGCATATCAATCCTCACTACTCCTCTCCAGAATAGATGTTTCACTCAACTCAAGTGTCTAGAGGAATTATTTACACTCAATTCACATCACAAGCAGCACTCTACCATTAGCTTGACAAAGTTCTAGAGAAGTAAATGCATTGCAATGCACACACACACAAAAAGAGGTCTTTTTGGGTTGTAATGGGGCTTAGGTAAAGGTAGAAAATTATTTAGACAAGAGGCTTTTTGTACTTGAAAATAGACACAAGTCATTTCATGACACTTTTGAGTCATCCTTCAATTTATTCAGAACCAAATTTCCCAAAACAATTCTTCAAAATAAAAGAAAGAAAAAAAAAACAGAATAAGATGCCAAATTTTATATATATATATATATATTTTTTCTTTTTTTTTTTTTTTATTTCATTTTTAGTTTTTTTTTTTTTTTTTTGTTTGTTTTGTTTTTGTTTTTGTTTTTGTTTTTAGAAATTACACCAGAAAAAGTTCTACAACTACCCCAAACTTAAAATGTTGCTTGTCCTCAAGCAACCCCAAACTTAAGAATGTGCCAAGACATGCCATGAAATGACCCTTACCTAACTCCAAGTAAGTAGGGACAATGGTTTTCCAGTTATTGGCTTGTAATGAGGGATCAAAGCAAAGACAAGGCTACAGGCTCAAGGGGCTTAGCAAAAGACAAAAATATTAAGGTGGTTTATTTAGGCCCTAGGTAAAAACAAAAAGAATGCCTCAGTGTGTTGGAGCAAGCAAGCAAAAATAACTAAGAACTAGGTCAAGTCCTGAAGAATGCACAGTGCAATGGAAGCACACATGAAGAAATGACAAGTGTTTAGGCCCAAATGCTCACAGTGATTGAGAGTGAGGAAAAACATGCTACAATCAATTTCACTTTGATTAAGATTACCATGAGTTGCTGAAAAAGGACACACTCAAGCAAAAATTCAGCTCTAAAATTATACAACTCATGCACAACTTACGTGTCAAGTTCTAAATTTTTTTCAAAAATATCAAAATTCAAATCATCATCAAAAATCAAAAAGCAAAACTAAAACATCAAACAAAATCAAATCAGACATGCACAACTAAAGTGTGTTCAATATCAAAAATCAAACAAGAGATGTTAACCAAGCATAGCAAAATCAACACTAAAACATCCTTGGTTAACTAAACAACTAAATGTCATCATCATGCTTTGCAGCTCCACCCTCGGCGCTCTCCGCATCCTCAGTAGCAAACTGGTCATCTTGGCGCTCACTAACTCCTTCCTCTGCATCAACAAGGGGTGTATCAGCAACACGAACACCCTCTACAGCATCAGCTAAAAACTCCTCATCATTAGTAACCTGATCCCCTTGAATAGGCGGGTCTACCGGTTCCTCCTCAAGAGTTGTTGCAGCCACTCCAGAACCCCCAGCACCCTGGCTGTGCCTTCTGGACGGTGGCATCATACTCTGAAAATATTGATCTGTAGAAAGGTCAAGAGATACATCAGTCAGCAAGGATAAATCAATTCCCTATTCCGGGGCCCGAGATCGTATGATCAGCTCCATGTTGCGCATGGACTGGAAACACAAGGCGGTCAGCCTGCCAAGAGAATGAATGGTCTGACTATGAAGGGCCTGCGCGTCCTGAATGGCAGCAAGCTGATGCTGAATAGCTGCCAAAGATGGTGGCTCAGAAACTAGCTCCGGTGCCGCAGGCTCTTCTGCTTGTGACTCTAGTGCAGGAACAGCAACTGATGCTGGTGCAGGAGCAACATCCAGTGGCCCAGATGGTTGCTTTCTAATCCATTGCGCTGTAATGGGTGCTTTTGGTTTCCCAATAGTGTCAGTATCTGAAGACTTGACACCCTCCTTAGCACACAATAAGCAAATCAGGGATGGGTAAGCTAATGTGCTGGTATCATCATTTGCAATATGTAGCATCTCTTTAGCAATGATGTCCCCCACATTAAGAGATTCACCTTTCATGATTGCAATGATGGGCTGGGCCCGGTGAACAATGATGTCAGAGGTATTAGAGCAGGGAAGGACTGTGCTCGATGAACAAATGCAGACCAAGCCTTGGCAAGTGGCTTCATATCAATACTTCTGAATCTCCGGGGAATATTGTCCCGGGTTTTGAACCATTCAGCCCCTGGCCTGCAAAGGTACTCAATCAACTCATTGTAGTCAATCTCCCCGTTTGTTCTGGTCTTGTAAGCACACACCCGCGGAATAGGAAGACTTAAAACCTCATTAATTTTTTCCCCGGTGAAACTGATTGTTTTACCTCTGACATAGACTCGATTTGTGCCCGGAACTTGATATGCATTGGCATAGAATTCACGTACAATTTCCGAGCAATGATCATTGACATATCGAGTCAACTTTGCCCATTTCCTCCGGGTAATCTCAGCTTATATCTCAGGTATAGTCTCAGAGAGGAAATCAAAAGTCCTGTCAGCGATGATCTTCTTCTTGCTGATTATGGACTTGAATCGTTCTTGGTGTTCAAGGGAATGGTACAGATGTGCTGCAAAAGCAGGGTCTTCCTCCACAGCTTGCTTTCTTTTCTTCTGCTTTCCTTGTTTTGAGGCAGAGGCCATGTTCCTGAAATAGGAAAATATAGCATTCATCAACCTTAGGCTCATGCATTACCAATAATCACACAAGTGACTCCTAAACTTAAGTCAGAGTATTCAACAAGCACATTGGAAGCAATTTGGTATCATGTTATTTTCACACATGCAAGTAATGCGTCAGGTACAGTCATCAAGTAGTTGAACAAACAAGGGAATGCACAGCATAAAAAACATGGCATGGTAATAACAAGAAGAAAAGGACAAGCATCCTTGTGAACTTTCTTACAAACACCTGGTGTGTGAGAAATATGCAATGGTTCAATTGAAACTAATAATACCCATATAATACCAAACTTGCATGAACCAAAATCACAAATCCACAGTTGCAATCATCCACACAACACAAGAAAATCACTGACTATCAAGCACAACTCGTAGTACTCAACATGGTAGCACAATGAGAAAAGGAAGGAAGAAGGACGAGCATAGTAATGACATTTATCAAGAGCCCTAGAATGAAGCTTGGAAAGAACACATACCTGATCAAGAAGTGAGGAGGAGTGAAGTGTAAAGAGAGAATATGGAGGGAAGAAATGTATAAAAGTGAAAGGAGGTGAGGGTTTGAGAGAAAACCCTAACAGAGCTCTGCAAAAATTGCGCGTGGGAAAACTTCAAATGAACCATTTATTTATAAAATACGACCCATCGCTAGGCGACAACACAATGTCGCACCGCGAAAGATACAATTGGCAAGAAAAAGAATGGTTCACAAGAAGTCGCCTGGCGAAGACCATCTATTCGCCTCGCGATGAAAGTCAGTGAGCCTTTGTTTCAAATTCGCCCAGCGATTGAAGAGTTCTCGCGAGGCGATGAGCCCCTGGGAAAAACTTGAACAGTTATATGTCCCATATCGCCTTGCGATGACCCATCCTCGCCTCGCGATAAAAGTCAGAAGCTGGTGCTTGGAAATTCGCCTCGTGATGGTAAAACTACTGCGAGGCGATGGATACTGAGGAAAAACTTGGAAAGAACACGGCCCATATCGCCTTGCGATGACCCATCATCGCCTCGCGATGTAAGTCAGTATCAAATTGAAGGAAATTCGCCCTGCGATGAAGAAATATCGCGAGGCGATTGGTATTGGAAAAGAAACATGAATTTACACATCCCAACTCGCCTTGCGAAGGCTTCATCCTCGCCTCGCGATATAAGTCAGTAGCTTTGGGAAAAAATTCACTGCGTGATGGGAGATCTACCGCGAGGCGATGAGCATTGGGAAGAAAACTTTGAATTTGCAACTCACAACTCGCCTCGCGATGAACAAATATCGCCTCACGATAAAAGTCAGAAGCAAATTATAGGAAATTCACCTCACGATGAAAATGTATCGCTTGGCGATGAAACACTTGAAGATACTTAGAACCCTCTTGTCCTTCATATCGCCTCGCGATGCATGCTGAAATACTGATTTCGCTGAGCGATAGATCCATTCGCCTGGCGATCTCCATAAATTCTGCATACTTCAAATCAAATCCTCATCACCTGAGTCCTTTCTCTAAGATCAACAAAATTGCAACCTCATTCCTGCAACAACAAGCACAAAATCAGCCTTTTAAGAAAATTTATTTATGTATTTATTATTATTATTTTTTTTTTTACAAAACAAGGAAAATTGGTATGCAAATTTAATGCAAGAAAAGAAAAGAAAAAAAAATTTTGGGTTGCCTCCCAAGAAGCGCTAGTTTAACATCGTTAGCTCGACGCCTTGTGAACTTTATGGCTCATGCAAAACAAGAGCAACCTTTGCTCTTTCTACTTTCCCACCAAGATACGGTTTCAGTCTCTGTCCATTGACCTTGAAAGCCCTTTTAGAAGCTAGATCCTCCACTTCTATTGCTCCGTAGGATGTCACCTCCTTCACAATGAATGGTCCTGACCATTTAGACTTTAATTTTCCCGGGAATAACTTCAGTCTGGAATTAAACAATAACACTTGTTGTCCCGGATAAAATTTTATTTATGAAATGTACTTGTCATGGTAGACCTTCATCTTCTGCTTGTATATCCCCATATTCTCATACGCGTGCACACACATTTCATCAAGTTCATGCAGCTGATTAACTCTTTTTTCTCCACTCAAAGTAGGATCAAAATTCAAGAATTTTAAGGCCCAAAACGCCTTGTGCTCTAGCTCAACTGGCAAATGGCAAGACTTACCATAAACCAGCTGATACGGTGACAAACCAAAAAGAGTTTTGTAGGCTGTCTTATATGCCCAAAGAGCATCATCCAACTTCTTTGCCTAGTCCTTCCTTGAATGACCAACTGTCTTCTCCAAGATTCTTTTTATCTCCCTATTTGATACCTCCACTTGGCCATTGCATTGCGGGTGGTAGGGAGTTGCCACTTTGTGTTGGACATCATACTTGGAGAGAACATTTTACAGCTGGTTGTTACAAAAATGAGTGCCCCCATCACTGATCAACACTCTGGGAACTCCAAATCTAGAGAAGATGTTCTTTTTGATGAATTTAAGTACTGTTTGAGAATCATTTGCAGGAGTGGCCATGGCTTCAACCCATTTGAGACATAATCAACAGCCACTAATATGTACTGCTTTGAATAAGAGGAAGGGAATGGTCCCATAAAATCAATGCCCCAGCAGTCAAACAATTCAACTTCCAGAATAGGATTCAAAGGCATTTCACTTCTCTTTGAGATATTGCCAGTCCTTTGGCATTTGTCACAACCCTTCACATAGTTGTATGCATCTTTAAAGATGGATGGCCAATAGAACCCCGACTGAAGTACCTTAGCAGCAGTACGTTCACCATTAAAATGCCCTCCACAAAGGGAATCATGGCAATGCCAAAGTATCTTCTGCCCCTCATCTTGTGACACACACCTCCTGAGAAGTCCATCAGGGCCAATTTTGAAAAGAAAGGGGTAATCCTAAATGTAATATTGGGCATTCCGAAAGAATTTATTTTTCTGTTGCCATGTGAAATCATCTGGTATAACCTTTGCAGCTTTAAAGTTAGCCACATCAGCAAACCATGGCCTTTCTTCAATTGCAAATAACTTCTCATCTGGAAATTCTTCAATAATGTCTCTCTCCTTAGCAATAACTTCAGAATTTTTCAACCTGGATAAATGGTCTGCTACCACATTCTCACTTCCCTTTTTTATCTTTAATCTCAAGATCAAATTCTTGTAACAACAATATCCACCTAATCAGTCTAGGTTTTGATTCTCCCTTTGTTAGCAAGTATTTTATTGCTGCATGATCAGTAAACACAGTAATCTTTGATCCAATCAAGTAGGGACGAAATTTCTCCAAGGTAAATACTATGGCAAGTAATTCCTTTTCAGTTGTGGCATAATGAATTTGGTTCTCATTAAGGACCTTGCTTGCGTAGTAAATTGCATGGAAAAATTTATCCTTCCTTTGCCCCAATACAGCTCCTACGGTATAATCACTCACGTCACACATAAGTTCGAATGGTAACACCCAATCAGGGGCTACAATAACAGGAGCTGAAATCAATTTTTCCTTCAACAGATCAAATGCATGCAGACAATCATAATTAAAATCAAAAGAGGAATCTTTAATGAGCAAATTGCACAATGGTTTTACAATTTTTGAAAACTCTTTGATGAATCGTCTGTAAAAACTAGCATGACCTAGAAAACTTCTCACTCCTTTCACATTTAAATGTGGGGGCAGCTTCTCTATCACTTCAATCTTGGCCTTATCCACTTCTATACCTCTAGCTGAAATCTTATGGCCCAGTACAATGCCTTCCTTCACCATGAAATGACATTTCTCTCAATTTAAGACTAAATTGGTTTCCATGCACCTCTTAAGAACATTAGTGAGGTTAGACAAGCAAGAATCAAATGATGCACCAAAGACAGAGAAATCGTCCATGAACACCTCTATATTTTTTTCAATCATATCAGCGAAGATAGAAAGCATGCACCTCTGAAAAGTAGCGGGAGCGTTGCAAAGACCGAAAGACATCTGTCTATATGCAAAAACTCCATAAGGACAAGTGAATGCTGTCTTCTCTTTGGTCCTCTGGATCGACTATAATCTGATTATAACCAGAATAGTCATCAAGGAAACAATAGAAATCTTGTCCGGATAATCTCTCAAGCATCTGGTCCATGAATGGGAGAGGGAAATGATCTTTCCGGGTAGCTTGATTGAGCTTCCGGTAGTCGATACACATACGCCAACCAGTGATTGTTCTAGTGGGAATTAACTCATTTTTCTCGTTTTTCACCACAGTCATACCTCCCTTCTTAGGAACAACCTGAACCAGACTTACCCAAGCACTATCAGAAATAGGGTAAATCATTCCTGCTTCAAGGAGTTTCAACACTTCCTTTCTCACTACTTCTTTCATTGTAGGATTCAACCTTCTCTGTGGCTGGACCACTGGCTGGAATTATTCCTCAAGTTTGATCTTGTGCATACAAAAAGCTGGACTAATCCCTTTTAAGTCAGAAATAGTCCATCCAATTGCAGTTTGATGTTCTTGGAGTACCCTGACAAGCTTCTCTTCTTCAAGTTTTGATAAAAAAAACTGCTGATGATTACGGGATTTGCATTTGGATTACCTAGAAAAACATATTTCAAGTGAGATGGTAAAGGTTTCAACTCTTGTTTTACTTTTTCTTCCACCTTGTCATTACAAACAGCATTATCTGCTTGATGTTCTTCCAGATATCACAAACACTCCCTAATGACTTCATCATCCATCTCTCCATGCTCTTCAATTGAATGAATAAGCACCCTCTCAAGAGCTGCAGTTGGAGTGTTTTGCTGAAAGGATTCTTCAACTGTAGTATCAATCACATCTAACCGATAAGAAGTTTCTTTATCATCCGGTTGTTGCATCGCCTCAAAAACATTAAAGATGACTTTCTCATCCTTCACTCGCAACATTAACTACCCTTTGCTGAACATCAATGAGGGCTCTCCCGGTAGCTAGGAAGGGTCTTCTAAGAATCAAGGGTACTTCTACATCCTCCTCCATGTTTAACACGAAAAAATCAACTGGAAATATGAATTTATCAACCCTTACTAACACGTCTTATATGACTCCATACGGGTGCTTAATTGACCTATCTGCCAGTTGCAAAGCCATTCTTGTTTGCTTGACCTCACTTCCCCCAAGCTTCTTAAGCATAGACAATGGCATCAAAAATTTATGCTCGCTCCCAAGTCACAGAGAGCTTTTCCAATGGTCATGTTGCCAATAGTGCATGGAATTGTAAAACTCCCCGGATCCTTCAATTTTGGGGGAAGCTTCCTTTGAAGTATTGCACTACACTCTTCTGTCAATGCGACCGTTTCATCCTCTTTGAACTTCCTCTTCTTAGTCAACAATTCCTTCATAAATTTAGCATATGTAGGCATTTGTTCCAATGCCTCTGCAAAAGGAATGTTGATTTGGAGACATTTAAAAATATCCAAAAAATTTGTAAACTGCTCCTCTTTCTCCTTTTTCTTGCTCAAATGGGGATATGGTAACTTCACATATGGGGGTATCACTTGAGGCCTATCCCCATCTTGCAAAATCTGACGCTTTGTTCTCCTTAAGATGGAGTCTTCATCTACCAAGTTAGAACTCTTTTTATCATCCTTTTTCTGACTTGCATTCTTTTCTTCATTTTCTTCTAAATTCACAATGTCACTCATTTCATGTGGCTCTTCATCCAATGTTTTCTGCTCCTTTATTCCATTAGACTCTGGAACTACTGGCTCTACCATGGATGGTGTAACAATCTTTCCACTCCTCAAAGTTACAGCTTTGCAAGACTCATTCTTGGGATTATCTACTGTATTTCCAGAAAATTGTCCCCCGGATTGTTCAGCAAGTTGCTTTGAGAGCTGTCCGATTTGGTTTTCAAGGTTCTTGATGGATGCATCTTGATTTTTGAAATAAGCCTCATGATTCTGAAAATTAGTTTGAGTCATATTCATGAATTGAGTCAATGCCTCTTCTAAGGCAGTAGGCTTCTCTTTAGGTTGCTGAAGTGGAGGAGGTTTGCTTGATTGAGGAGCTTCATGTTGCTTCCAAGAAAAGTTGGGATGATTCCTCCACCCTGGATTATAAGTGTTGGAATAAGGAGTCCCTCTTTGCCCTTGAAAATTTCCCATGTAATTAGCTTGCTCATTGGAATCACCTTGAGCTTCACAAGCACCATTCTCATGTCCTCCCCCACAAAAATCACACCTCATACATTGCATCACAGCCTTGGGATGATGAGATTGAGAAGAACCTGCTTGCAAGGCATGAAGTTGTTTAGTAAGAACCTCCAATTATTGAGAAACCAACTTGTTTTGGGCTAATAGAGCATTATGTGCATCCAGCTCTAGAACACCCCTCCTTGATTGCACTCCTCTATCATGCTGAATAAGATACTCATTTGAGGCCATCGCTTCCACTAACTCTCTTGCTTCTTCAGCTGTCTTGTTATTCATTGTACCCCCTGCTGAAGCATCTAGCATCATCTTTGTATTTGGTCTCAACCCATGACAAAATGTTTGCATTTGTGTCAAGTCATCAAAACCATGGTCGAGGCATATTTTCAAAAGTCCTTTGAACCGTTCCCATGCTTCATAAATATTTTCTCTATCTTTTTGCTCAAAACTAGTAATTTCAGCCCTTCTCTTGATGAACTTGGACGTAGGGAAGAATCGATCCATAAATTTGTCCTCCAACTCATTCCAAGTAGTAATACTCCCTTGAGGAAGTGTTTGCAACCAATCCTTTGCCCTATCCCTCAAAGTGAAAAGAAACAATCTCATCCTCTTAGCTTCTTCAAAAACACCATCCAGCTTCAATGTACCACAAATCTCAAAGAAATTTACTAAGTGCTGATTGGGATCTTTATTATCCACTCCAGAAAACTGATTCTACTTGAGAATATTCAAAAGAGAAGTTCTGATCTCAAATGCATTTGCCTCCACCAGTTGATACTCAACAGCCAACCTCTGACGGTTGTTCCTCCGGCCAAAATCTCCCAAAGTCCGTCTAGGTGGTGGTTGTGCAGCCATGACTTCTACTGTGAGAGTATTAGAAGAAGAAGAAGTAGATTCTTGTTTTTCTTGAGTTATTTTCTGTTACTTTACTTTCTTTGCTTGCTTCCTATTTGCTTTTTCTGTTTTCACAATCTCAAGATCAAGCAAAAATTCAGCTGCCTTTTTCCCTCGCATAAACAGCAACTAGGAGAATGGTAAGTACAAGTCAACTATATGTAAAAAAAATGAAGTAAAATAATGCAGTAAAATTTCTAAACAAACAAACTGAAAACAAAATAAATGTCCAAAGTAGTAACTCCTTTGCCTTGTTGATAATCAATCCCCGGCAACGGCGCCAAAAACTTGTTAATAATTTGGCAAGTGTACCAAATCGTACAAGTAATAAAGAGTGAATAAAGTTGTCGATCCCACGAGGATTATGTGTCAATTATCAATGTAAACTTGGAAATCACTAATTGAACTGAGAAAATGATTTGATAACTTTGAATTGTATTGGTTTTTAACAAGCGTAAAAGAAATGAACTAAAAATAGAGCAATTGACAAATTAAAGAATGTTTTTGGATTTTTAAGGAGAAGAAAGTCTATTGAGAAAAGCGGCTAGGGGTCGAATCCCATTGTTTACCCTATTATGCTACTTATGAATTCTCAATACAAGCAATAATCATGCATTTGAAGTTCCAATCAACAAATTAGGCCAAGATTAATTCCTTGATTCAAAACCTCTTTAACCCAATCACAACTCCCAATTCCTTAGGTAATTGTTAATTCAAGTTAAGCATTAATAACAGTGATTTAATGGAACACATAATAACAATGACATATCCCTATATTCAATCATAATTATGTCAACTCTACTCAGGTCTAGCATTAAAACGAATTTTTTAATTTGAAATAATACCCACATTCAAATCAATAATGATCAAGTATTGATTAGCATTAAACAATGAGTAGAATGTTCAAATCCATGAATTAACTTGTAAAGAGAAACAAATCAGATCACATAAAAGTATTTACAATGTTCATTTGACCCTAGCCATAAGAAATTTAGCTACTCATAATGGAAAAAGAAGAGATGAGAGAAATCAAACAAATGAGAGAGGAAAAAGCCATTGTTTCTTCAAGGTGTTGTTCCCAAGCTTGAATCATCAAATGAAAATAGAAGAAAAAGGAACCCTAGTAGAGCTATGGGTAAAAACCCAAATATTTCTAAGTTTAGAAACGAAAACTGTCCAAAAGATCGTCACCAAATGTTTTCTCTGTCTATTTACATTTGCAGGATAACGGCCATCGCCTAGCGATGGCCCAAGCTCGCCTTGCGACGGCCCGTGTACAAAGGGAAGCCCAGTGCAGTCTCAGATCCTTTCACTCCTCTTCTCGCCTCGCGATGGATGATCCTCGCCTCGCGATAGCACGAAATCTCGCCTCGCGATGGAAGTTCATCGCCTATCGATAGCACGTTCAAAACAAGAACAGCTTTATCATTCTTCTTAGTTGAATCCAAACCTGTTTCATTCAAAAATTAGAACTCATCAAACAATGAACTCCCAAACTAATCATGCTAAAAAACAATTAAAACTTATCTATTTTCTTCCAAATTTCTTTAATTCTAAGCCCACTCTGACATCAAAAACTCACTTGTGCTAAGGATTCAACAACGTGTCAAGCAAACAAAATTATATGATGAGGGCGGCATTGATGTGGACAATAAATGACTTTCCAACATATGGAATGTTGTTTGAATGGATGACTGCTGGTAAATTAGCATGTCCATATTGCATGGACCAAACAAAGGCATTCACTTTGAAGCATGGGGGGAATATTCGTGGTTTGACTGCCATCGTCAATTCTTGCATGTTGATCACATGTTTAGAAGAAACAAAAATGCATTTAAGAAGAAAACTGTGGTGACTGATTTACCTCCGCCAAGATTATCTGGACATGAATTAAGTGAGATTGTTAGTGTCTTTAGTAAAATAACTGAAATGCAGTCGTGCAAACACCATGGGTATGGTGTTTATCATAATTGGACTAAGAAGAGCATATTTTGCGAGTTACCATATTAGAAGGATAATTTAATTAGGCATAATTTAGATGTCATGCATATTAAAAAAAATGTCTTTGATAACATATTCAACACTGTTATGGATGTTAAGGGCAAAACAAAGGATAATATCAAGGCAAGAATGAACTTAAAAGAATATTGTCAATGACCAGAATTGGAGCTTATTGATTTTCCAAATGGTAAGATCATGAAATCACAGACTAATTATACTTTTACAAAAGAGCAAAAGAAAATTGTTTGTGAATGGGTGCAACATTTAAAAATGCCAGATGGTTATGCTTCAAACTTAGCCAGATGTGTGGACATGAATCAATTACGATTGTCTGGGATGAAGAGTCATGATTGTCACGTGTTTATGGAGAGTTTGCTTCCAATTGCTTTTTCTTTGTTGCCAGATCAAATTTGGAAGCCATTGACTGAATTGAGTCAATTTTTTAAAGACTTATGCTCAATGACTTTGACGAAAAAAGACATGCTTCAAATGGAAAAAAACATTCCGGTGGTTTTGTGTAAATTGGAAAGGATATTTCCACTGAGTTTCTTTGATTCCATGGAACATTTACTAGTCCATTTACCTTATGAAGCAAGAGTAGGTGGGCCAGTTCAATAAAGATGGATGTATCCATTCGAGAGGTACTTAAACAAGATAAAGAAAACAGTTAAGAACAAAGCTCGGGTTAAAGGTTCTATTTGTGAAGCTTATTTGATTCAAGAGATATCTCATTTCTGTTCATTTTACTTTGAGTCTCATGTTAAGTCAATGAGAACTAGAGTTGGACGAAATGATGATACAGATGAAAATATGTCAATGGAATCGACTTTGTCAATTTTTAATCAACCCGACCAAGGTTATGGAACATCAAAAATACAATGGCTAAATGATGCTGAGATGAAATCTGCGACATTGCACATCTTTCTAAATTGTGAAGAAGTTGAACCATACCTCCAGTAAGTGGTACTAATAAGTTAAATTTAAATTTCAAATGTATTTCTAACTAACAATCAAATCATAAACTTTTAATTTTTCAGTGTTTTTTTACAACATTTCAACATTCTTGAGGAACATTCAAATGAAAGAATAAATGCAGATTTTATAGAGTGGTTCAAAAGTTATGTAAGTATTTAAACATTACTAAATTGTTGATCCCAATCATTATATATGATTTAGATCATTAACATTAACTATATTTTTTTCTAGGTTCACAATCCACAAAATATGGTGAATAATTCTTACTTGCATGATTTGGCATGGGGGCCTAGTAGATGTGTGACATCTTGGCCAATATATTTTGTCAATGGATATAAATTTCACACAGAGGCTTAGTCAGATGGGAAGAAAACAATCAATAGTGGCGTGTGTATTAAAGGCTTAACTAATGGTGAAATTGAAAATAATTATTATGGAATACTAAAAGATGTAGTTGAGTTAGAATATCCTGGGAACCCAAAAAAAAAAGTTGTTCTTTTTAAATGTGAATGGTTTGATCCTATGATTAATAGAGGTACAAGAGTTCACAAAGATTATAAGATTGTCGAGGTTCGACACACTAGACGATACGAGAGGTTTGATCCTTTTATCCTTGCTTCCTCTGCGAGACAAGTGTATTACGTTCCTTTCCCTAGAAAGAAAAAGGATAAGGTCCAATGGTGGGTGGTAATAAAGACCAAGGCAAGAGGTGGAGTTGAAATTGAAAGTGCCTAAGAAATTGCATTTCAAGATGATACTATGACTCATGTGGATCCAATTGTTGATGTGGATCTCATTGACCATTTGCAAGACACTAATGTGGTTTTTGATATAGTTCAAGATGTTGGTTCTAGTAGACAGGATGAAAATGATGAAGATGAGCAAAGTTTTAATGACGACGATGATGAAACATCTTCCAATCATGAATATGAAACAAATAGTGATGAGGACAATATTTCCTCATAACCGTGAGTATAGAATTATATTAATATGTTGTAGTTACTAGTTATACATTAATTATTGTGTTGTTTTTGGAATTTATTTACATTATATTTTTATTGTTTGTGTAGTTGTCATCATCACGAGGTGATAAGGGGAAAGGGAAGGAGAAGGAGAAGGAACAACCTCGACGTCTTAGGATCAATATAGGGAAGCCACCTAGGGGGCAAACATCAGGATCATCTCCACCCCCAGATCCAATATTACCCACTACAGGTTTGCTTCAGCCACCATCTTCTGAGTACATTATGATACCCACACCTGGATCACAGCGTCCGTCACATACTTCACATTCACTACATGGTACATCGTATGATTCTGGGTCACCTACTATTGGCCCGTCACCGAGTACCCGTGAGTCGCCGGCTACCCGTGATTCTAATATTCCCATTTCTGCAACAAATCAAAGCAACAAGACATTTGTTGAGCCCGATGGTGATTTTGGGTATGTGTACAACTACTTGTTATTCATTTATAGTTATGCGCATTCAATTTTTTTTATTGAGTATATTTACATTTCCTTTTTTAAATTGTATCGTAGGTTTCTGCCATCTAAACCTGCTGCTGATGCCATAACAAAGATTATACGATCTAGGTATAATCAACCTTGGACATCTTGGGGAGAAATACCCAAGGATACTAGAGAAATATGGTTTCGAGAGTTTCAAGTATGTATCATTTTTTATCTATTTAATTTTGTTTGTTTGTCTTGTAATAGTGCAAATTTTTTTAACTTTCATGATATTTACAACATATTTTTGAAGGATTATGTTTGGTGGATGCCTCAGCATCATAACCATATGCGAAAGACATATAATAGTCGTAGTTCGAAGAGACTATCAAGTTTACTAGGGCAGGCACGCAACTTAAATGAAAGGTCTTTTTGAATTGGAGAAGGCATATGGGAAGACTTATGCAGGCACTGGGCTAGTAGCGTGTATAAGGAGAAATGTCAGCAAGCAAAGATGAATCGTGCTTCTGACACTGGTGGATGCTTGCACATAGGTGGTTGCATTTCTACCGACACCCATGCGCAAAAATTGGTAACTATTATCGTCAGTTGTTGAGTAATATATTTTATTATTTTGTTATTAACTTATTTTCTCATTATTACAGGCCAAGGCTTGGGGTAGAGAGCCTACAGTTGATGAGACCTTTCATCACGTACATTTGAGGAAAGAAGACCTACTGCATGGGTTTCTACAAAAGCTAAAGATGTATATGTTAGTATTTCTTAACTTAAAATTTTTTATTTTAATATTAACTCATCTTATAATAATAGCCATAACAGTTTTTTTATTTTCATCTTTAGGAGAAATTCAAAGTAAAGGAATCTGAACAATCTTCTCAGTACTCCAATGAAGAAGGGGCATCTGGTACACAACTGACCAGTCGTGAGCTTTGGATTCAGACTGTTGGTGGGGTAAAGAAGGGGCGTGTTTATGGTCTTGGTTCTCAAGCATCTATCTATGACCATGAAGAAGCATCCTCCTCAAGGCTTGGATCGAGTCAAGTTCCTAAACACGTTATTAATCAAGTTAAGTAATAGTTGTAATATTTTTTATTAATTGATTTTTAGAATATTGATGGATGTACTCAATCATTCCACTTTTCGTATTTTAGGTTAAATAATTTATTTGTGTAATGATTAATGAATTTGTATTTACATATGTTAATCAGGTGAAGGAGCAGTTGCAGCAGGAGATGTTGGATCGGGTTCAGGAGATTCAACAACAAATGGAGCAGCGGAGCCAACAACGTGACCAACAACGTGAGGCGGAGTGGAGAATGCGATTTGAACAATACCAACATCAACAACAACAAATGATTGGTAATATGATGAAATCATATTTACAAGCCGCTGGCACTCAGCCAAGCCAGCAACAACCACCAATACAAGAAGACAATGAGGATACTGAAGATGATCATGAAGATGACAATGATAATGATCATATGGATTGAAATTGATGTTTGAGGATTCTGATAGTTCTTGCTAAACTTTGTATTTGAAGAAACTTTTATGGATTATGTTTGTTTTATGAATTGCATTAATAAGTTAAAATTGATGTTTGAGTGTTATTTTGAATGTATTGGCAGGTTGAAATTAAAGTCTGAGTGCTGTATGTATTAATAATAATATAATTATGAATTTTGAACAATTCTTTTAAAATATTAAAAATTTTCAAAAATTTGCGGTGAAAAAATCCGCTGCAAAATCCGCCGCAAAATCACATAGGTCGAAGACAATTCCGTCCCAAAATTCACCGCTAATCCGACGCAAATTAGCGGCAGATAAATCCACCGCAAATTAGCAGCGGACAAATCCGTCACAAATTAGCGGTAGACATATCCGCCGCAAATTAACGGCATTCTAGTAAGGTTTTCGGCATCTTGCCGGAGCAATTTTGCAGCGGATTTGTGGCGGCATAATCCGCCGCAAATTTGTGGCAAAAATTAAAATCCGCCGCAAACAAAATTGCAATGACAGTTTTTGCGATGGTCACGAATCCGCCGCAAATCCGCCACAAAAACATAATTTGTGGTGGATTTTATGTGATTTGCGGCGGATTTATCCTTCGCAAATTGTGATTTTTCTTGTAGTGATTTCAGTGACGTTAGAAAACTAAGAAAGATATCTAAAATTTTTATGAAGACTTCAAAGCCTATTTCTCGTGTTTGAAAAGTGCAAAATTGCACATAAGTCAGAAAACGTGATTTTGGATAGCAACCATGGTGCCCATTACTTGTTAGCCAAGTAATTGGAATTTAAGGACCAATTAATCAAGTTTCCTAAATTTATTCAATACATTTTCATTACTTAGAAACTAATTAAGGAAATACTTAGTGATCAAGTAGGGAGATTAAGTTTCCTAAAATTAGTTTCCTAAATCCAATTAAGATATTTTCATTACTTAGGAACCAATTAAGGAGATTGAGTTTCCTAAATTTGGTTTCCTAAATCCAATCATATTTCATTACTTGAGAGCCAATCAAGATTACTTGAAGACCAAGTAAGGAGATATAATGCATAATACACCTCTATTAGGTTAAATCTCCTATAAATAGATTAAGGAAGAAGAAATTTAACAATTTTTTTTACCAAGGATTGAAGGCAAAGGTTTGAAAACAAGTTCAAGGAGAAAGGAGACAATTTTTGAAGACATCTAATTTCTTTTCTTCTTCTTCCTTTTTGTTTCCTTTTTTCTTAGATAGAATCATGATTGTCTCTTCATCTATTATTTTTGTATGTTTTATAATTGTCATGTGTGGTTAAATTCTTTTTTTTTTTCAGGGTTACGATGAAACTCTTTATTCTATTATGTTGAATATTTGAGTTCTCTTTTTGTTAATGAAATAATTATTATTTTAATTCATTCTTAGTGTTCTTAATGCTTTTGATATGTTGTCGGTCATACTTACATGATTTTAAGTATTATGTGAAAGATCAAGAAATGAAGTCTAATGCTTGATAATCTAAGAATTGAACTTAGAAATTAAGATCTAGAGATAGACTTAATCCTTCGAGGGTTAACGATGATATCATGGAATTTAATGAGTTTTGATTAATTTGATTGCTATTAGAATGAGGTTAATTTAATTTCAACATTTTTTAGTGTCAAGAGATTATGCATTAAATAATTTAGGATAGATCGCCTTCAAAACATAATTAATCATGAATAAAGAAGAATTAATGTTAATCATGATGGATAATTGTAGTAGATTCCTAATCTTATGTCTTTAATACTTGGTTGAGCTCTATCTCTTTAGTCTTATTAGATTTATTAGTTGTTTTTATTAGTTTTTAATTTCTTTCAATTTATATATTGTTATTTTCATTTGTCTAAATAATTAAAATTGTCGTAGTTTGGTATTCACACAATCTTCATAGGAACGATACTCTACTCATCACTTTATTACTTGTTGATGACTAGTGCACTTTCAGATTTAGCACAACAATATCTTTTATCATTCATAAGAAGGCCATTAGAAGCCAAAAGCCATATGAAAGTTTTGATTTGTGCCAACCTACACCAAGACTAGATTCTCTTGCTCAAGGTGTTTTCTACAAGAGAAGAGTTGCTTGCTATGAAGTTATGAGCTGACTTTAAAGAGAAATCACCATCATTACTTTGGGACCACACAGGAACGTCCTCAACATCAAGAGAATTTCGGGTGGGGAGGGTCGTATGCTAGCTATCCTCCCATACACTTGGATAGGAATGACATTAAACAAGACATCGTAATCCTATTTCCCATCCACAGCAGCATAGTTTGCCACCTTCTTAAAAAGTTCGCTAGTTGAAAGATCAGGTAACACATACTGTTCAAGTGGACCAAGGGAGGGGACCCACCTATCCTTCCAAAAGCTAACATGCCTGCCATTGTGCACACGCTATTAAGAGTGTAAATTAGTTCAGATAACTCGATCAACTCGAACTGAACCACTTAGATTAGTTTAATTTGATTTAGTTCGAGTATGTTGATTAATTCGAGCAAAATTCGAACTAAATAAAACTTAATTAATTTGATTCTCAAGTTTTAAATTCGAGAATCGAACTGAACCAGACTATATATATTTCTCAATTTAGAATATATATATATATATATATATATATATGTATATATATATTCTAAACTGAGAAACATAGGACAAAGACATAAGATGAACTCACCTACTCTGCCTTTCTTTTTTATTTCCATTTTATTTTCATTTTTAACCCTCGCCACTGCATACTAAAACAACCCTTGCCCCTGCCGCCGCTCGACACTCATCGTTGCTCGGCGCTCGACGCTCACCATTGCTCGCCACTCAACGCTCACCGTTGCTCGTCGCTCGATAAGTTACATTCTCTATTAGTTGTGTTGAAATATGCTGCATATTGCATCCTTTGTTTTTTTTTGGCTCGAATACTCCTTTCTCTTGAAGTATAATATGGATTTGTCCAATAGGAATATTGTACAAGGAAGAACTTAAATTGCATTCTATTATTGACAATGGTTCTAGTTGTTTCTTCATTGGCATGTTTCCCCTTACCTTAATTGAACCCCAAAAAATAATTCACAACTAAAATAAAAGTAGAAAAGGATTAGATGAACGTAGGAGTCTATATGTTCCGTGTCAACTTCTGGTGACTGACATTCATCATGATACAAAAGTTTCTATATGTAAGGATGCAAATTGTTAGTACAATTACTGTAGGCTGCATCAACGTTGTTAAGTCTTACAACAATTTGAACATCCTGTCTGTGAAGCTGCATCTTTGTTCTTTGACTTTTATTTATTTACCCAATCATTGTTTAATCTTATTATAATTAAGCTAATGCTCTTGTACTATTTACTTCAATAGATGTCTCCCTCAACTGACTCTGGATATCAGATTGCCAAGCTACTAGTGCAAAGGAGTTCTCAAGTGAGCATAGTGGATTCACCTTCTATAGTGCTAACTTTTCTCAAAAATAAATATCAATGCTGAAAACTTAAACAAACTTTATCTTGTAGGCAGGACCAAACTAAAGTACATTGCAGGAGGATAATCCTTTAGAATATCACCTTCTTGATAAGTGAACTCCCTTCATATACAATGTCCTTCTAACACAATACATCAGAACAACAAATCAGAGTGCATGACATCTAATTTATATAAATATAATGACTAAACTAAGTGTAGAAGTAAAAAAAAAAAAGATTAAAGAGAGTGCAACCTGATTTATTCCATGTCATAAGTCAAAAGCTTTTAAGAAATTGACTACAAAATATTAACATAACAATTTAACCTAAAAAAGCTTTATAATACATAACAAATAGCAAGTCCAGAAATATAAGAAAAAAGTCCATTCAACTTGAAACTAATATTCTAAAAGTTGTATTATATGCAAGTTGTTGCTGTGAAGCAACTTAACACAAAAAAATTTTATAATTACATTACAAACAACAAGTCTAGAAGCATATACCATAATCCACCTTTAAGGCTATACAAATTAACCAACTTATACCCTTATTTATATAGAGACTAAACACTTAGTTAAAGATTCTAAAATAAACAGAGTATCATACATCAAAGACACTGACTGAGTGTATTATCAGTAGATTAGGACAACATGTTAAACATATAATTTTGGAATTTGTACTTTGTAGTATGTTTATTGAGATAAGTCTGATTCTATTTTTATAAATTTTTTCATAGGTTTATTATGCATTTTTTTTTTTGCTATGAAAAGATAATTATTTAGCTGATTTTTGTGTAAAAAAAACAAATGGTCAACCCAATCACACAAATCGAACCAATCCATAGATGTTCAATCCGGTTTGGTCTGGGTTTGGCTATCAAAAAATAAGAAAATTGAATTAATTAATTTTGATTAGTTCGGATTTATTTTCCTCTAATAACCAAACCAAACTGACCTGATTACACCCCAACGCGCTATATCAAATTTCGTGTGACAAAATCCCAAGCTTTGGAGACACTAACCAATAGTTTGAGGCAATAGGGCGAGGTTGAACATTAGGAATCAAGTCACTACCACACTTGTATTTATATATCATGACCCTGACCCACAAATCATCAATTTTTGGATGAGACCCCACTGACTTTAGTCATAAAAGTAAGATTAACCTCTCTAGCATGACGTAAACCCAATTCTCCTTTGCTTTTAAGAGCAAGCCTTATCCCGGTGGACTAAGCTAATCCTCATTTTTTCCTCCATAGAGCCCCATAAAGATCGCCTACAACATTTGTCTATCTCATCACACATAAAAGTAGGCAATAATACAGTTTTCATAGTGTAGGAGGGTATGGCTGACACAACTGACTGACACAAGGTCAACCTACCAGTGAGAGACAAGAGTAGGCTTTCCAACTGTGCAAGCGTTGCATAATTTTGTCAGCGATGAAACAAAAAGTATTTCTACTTGGCATCCAAATCTCCTACGCTCTATTATGGTTGACATTTTTAAAGAAGTAGATCCTAATTTTTTCTATGCCAACCTTTTCACCAGAGCTTGCACAAAAAATATCTAAACAACTTCTAATAACCTCTACTTGCTCCATATAAGCTTCAACAAAAAGAAATAAATCATCTACAAAGGTGGGAAAGAGGGGACCACCTCCAGAGACAACAATCGACTTCTAGAAGTTACTATCCTCCACAACAGTAATTAAGTGGGAAAAGAGATAAGTGAAGAGAAGGGTCTACCTGTCGAATTCCCCTTGAAGGATAGAACTCACTTGTACATTCCCCATTCCATAAAATGTTCATAGAACTAGTAGAGATTCAATGCCAAATCAAGGTGATTAAAAAGTTTGGAAGGCCCAACTCCACCAAGCTATCTTTA
This sequence comes from Ormosia semicastrata, assembly GCA_029884595.1. Taxonomy (NCBI): domain Eukaryota; kingdom Viridiplantae; phylum Streptophyta; class Magnoliopsida; order Fabales; family Fabaceae; genus Ormosia; species Ormosia semicastrata. Next base: position 27,221,797 of record JAQQTO010000053.1, on the reverse strand, counting down.
ATAAATGACCAACTAAGGCCATTATATGCCTTTTCAAGGTCATTTTTAATCTCCATATAGCCTTTGGAACTATGTTTTTCCCGCATCATATGAATAACCGCTTGGGCTATAATAATGTTGTTAGTACCATGTCTACTAGGAACGAAGTTGCATTGAGCAGGGCCAATAAAATATGACATAATCATCTTGAGAAGATTGCAAACTCGTAAACCACATTGCACAGGCAGGATCTATATTAGTTGATGTGTTCTGGATGGTCTACCTTAGGTGTTAAAGAGATAAGAGTTTGATTAATCTCTGTAACCTTAGATGGCCACTCAAAAACATCCTGCACTAACTTGCACACTGAGTCCCCCACAACCGACCTCTGAGATTGGAAGAAAATTGCATGCCACCCATCAGGGCCCGATGTCTTAAGACCCTTCATTCCAAAAAGAGCATGCTTTACATCAACCACTGTAATATAAGAATTAATCATGGTAAGCAACTCTTCTGTTAGGTTCTTAAAACAACCAGTTAGCGAAAAAGTAGAAAGCTCATCCTCACCTTGGTATAGGTTAGCAAAAAAGGACTTAGTAGAGGCTTTCAAAATATAAGGGTCGTAAACCCATTATCCCATATCATCCTTCAATGCAACAATGTGATTCCTTTTCCTTCTAGTGACTGTTGACAAATGGAAAAAGTGAGAGTTTCTATCTCCAAATTCAATCCACTTGGCTCTAGACTTCCACAACCACAAGAGCTCTTCCTCCAAGAGCACCCTTTCATAATCCAACCACAACTCTTTATGCAGGTTTTTCAAAAATAAATTCGGGCCAAGACTGAGGCTTCTGTGAATACCTTGAATTCTATTTAAGAGTCTGTTTTTCTTGAGCAAAATATGCCCAAAAACATGAATGTTCCACTCTTTAGAGCTAGAAGTAAATTGGGCAATGTTATCATTCCAATCCCTTGTCAAATCCCAATTGTTTTTTACCAGTTCCACAAAATTATCATGTGAGAGCCACACCGCAAGGAAGCAGAAAGGTTTTGGGCTAGCTGAGACATTTGAGTTATTGTCCAACTTAATCCACAAAGGAGTATAGTCTGACTTTAAAAATGGTAAGTGAATGACTGAAGCTTTAGGAAAAGCAAGATGCCAATCTGTGTTATAAACAACTCTATCAAGTCTTTCCTTGAGCCTACCTCTCTTCCAAGTGTAAAAAGGACCATGGAATCCTGCATCCTGGAGAGAACAGTCTAAAAGGCAATCTCTGAAAGCATTGTAGATGGAAGAGGAGTTTCTAGAGCTACCACTCCTTTCATTTTCAGGTAGAATAGAGTTGAAATCTCCAGCTACCAAGGCCCCTGGATTGATTTGCTAATAGTTCTAAGATCCCGCCAAAGTTCAGCCGGAATTACCCCTTAAGGCCTAGCATAACAGACAAAAAAGTACCACACCAGCCTAGTTCTTATTTTGACTTCCAAATGGATAAATTGCCTCCCAAAGCTAATAACATAACATTCCAAGTATGTTCCTCCCATAGGCCCCATAATCCACCCGCAAATCCTTGGGTTTCTACCCTGCAAAATTTTTGAAACCTAAGTTTTTAATCACTGCATTTACTCTGGTTCCACAAATGTTGGGCTCAAGAAGCACAAAGAAAGAAAAGGAGAATTTCCTACAGAGATCCTTTGTTATGTTGAGATCTTTGGTTATTATTATTTCCTTTGTTTTAGGGATTTTACAGCTGTAAATTAGTTAGACAGATAAATTAGATTGATTTGGGATATAACTTGATTATAGGGTCAATAGCTTAAATATAGGGATTCTTTTTGTTCCTTTCGACTATATATGTATTTGTACTATTCTTTTATCTGCAAGTGAATAAAATACACTCTTCAAACTTGGTATTAGAGACGAAACTTGTACCACCATGGGCAAGTCAGACTCTGAAACTGATAAAGAGGTTGGGACCAAGTCTGCTCCAATTATTATTCAAACTGAAGGTTCATCGTTCAATGCGGGAATTGTACTCAATGAGACAAATTATGATATTTGGTCTCAAATCATGGAGATGCATATTGCTGAGAAGGACAAACTCTCACTAATCCGTAGAAAGTTACCACCACCTACAGAAAAAGACGATGGGTATGAGAAGTGGTATGCAGATAACCAGAAAGTCAAGAGATGGCTGTTGATGTCTATGTCCCCAGAAATTATGAAGCGATACATTCGCCTAGCTACTGCTCAAGATATCTGGAAAGCTCTTTCTAAAGCTTTTTACGATGGAGCAGATGAATTGCAGGTTTTTGCCTTGAACCAGAGAGCTTTCTCTGCCAAGCAGAATGGCAGAATACTCTCTGTATATTATGGAGAATTAATCGAAATTTTTGGTGAATTGGATCATCGTGATAAGGTGATCATGGAGTGTGCTAAAGATGTTGAATCTTACCGAAAATCAATTCAGCGACAAAGGATACATATTTTTCTTGCAGGATTAGATGGTGAATTCGAACAAATCCGTGGTGAAATTTTGAGAAAAGATCCTACTCCTGAATTAGAAGAATGTTATGCACTGGTCCGCAGAGAATTTGTTCGGCACACAACGATGAAAGGAGAGCCTGAAAATTCTGAAGCTTCCGCCATGGCAACTCGACGACCCAATCAGAACTGGTCTTCTCAAAAACGGCTAGACCAAACAAAGACCAACTATCCTAAGCCTCCTGATGGTGCCGATAAATCTACCTACAAATGTACTCAATGCAATCAAATTGGTCATACCAAGAATCGTTGTTTTGAAATTGTTGGATATCCAGAATGGTGGGATCATAGCCGAGACTCACGGAAGAGGAATTCCAAGAAGACCCCTACTGCTGCATTTGTTGAAACTAACACAGGGGATGATTCTGCTGGACAAACTTCAGCATTGGTAGCAGCTGCAGGTAATGGTGGTAAGGTTTTTAATATGTCTTCACCTGTTTCTAATAGTGCATGGATAATTGATTCTGGTGCTACCGATCATATGACATTTGATTCTAGGCAAGTCTTATCCCTTAAACCATCTTCACAAAAATTTGTTTCCACTGCCAATGGTGCCTCAGCCCCTGTTATTGGGGAAGGATCCTTTCCCCTCATTGATACTTTGAATTTAGATTCTGTTTTAGTTGTTCCATCCTTGGACTATAATCTTTTATCAGTTTCCCAAATTACTACTGCCTTATCTTGTGTTGTAATCTTTTGGCCTGAATTTTGTGTGTTTAAGGACATCCAAACAAGGCAGACAATTGGTTGTGGTACTAGGCGTGAAAAGCTGTATTACTTGGACTTAGATTCAAAGAGTTCGAACAAGTTGTGTCAAACATTGACAGTGAATAGTTATGAGCGGGAGAAGAAGAAATCTGACATTTGGTTGTGGCATTGACGTCTTGGACATGCCTCTTTTGGTTATCTTAAGAAATTATTTCCTAATTTATTTGTAAAATTTGATGTTTCTAGTTTCCGATGTGATGTTTGTGAACTTGCAAAAAGTCATCGTACATCGTTCCCATTAATTTTGAATAAAAGTCCTATTCCCTTTATGGTTATACATTCTGATGTTTGGGGTCCATCTAAGATCACAACCTTGGGTGGATCACGTTGGTTTGTTACTTTTATTGATGATTGTACTAGGATGACTTGGGTGTGCTTGATGAAATCCAAAAGTGAAGTGAATTTTTTATTTCAAAAATTTCATAAAATGGTTTGCACTCAGTACAATGCACAGGTTCAGGTTCTTCGGAGTGACAATGGAGGAGAATATTTGAGTTATGAATTTCAACAATATTTGGAAGCACGTGGAATTGTTCATCAAACAACTTGTCCAAACACACCTCAATAGAATGGGGTGGCTGAGCGAAAAAATCGTCATTTATTGGAGGTTGTCCATGCTTTATTGATAGAAGCCCATATGCCGTTATCCTATTGGGGAGAAGCACTTACCTCTGCAGCATACTTGATTAATCGGGTACCCTCTAGCACTATTGACTTTCGAACACCATCCCAAGCTCTTGCTGAAGCAATTGTTGCCCCTGTTGTTCCAAACTTATCCCCTCATGTCTTTGGTTGTGTAGCTTTTGTACATCTCCATAAGCATCAAAGTAACAAGTTGTCTCCTCGAGCATTGCGATGTGTCTTTGTAGGGTACGCTGCTTATCAAAAGGGATATCGATGCTATCATCCTCCAACTCAAAGAATGTTTGTTACATTGGATGTAGTTTTTCATGAAGACTCGATGTATTTTTCCTCTGAGCCTGAACTTCAGGGGGAGTACCAGGAAGAAGTTCTGACTCTAGACTATGATGTTCGTGTATCCGAAGAAAGGAAAGTCATTAAAGAAGGAGAACTCTTTGAATCTGGAGGAGAGCTATCCGAAACAGGTGCTGAACCCGGTAATCAAGATCTGAGTGAATTGGATATGAGTGGTGCAACTTTGGACGAAAGTGGTGATGAACACTCAGAAATTGCAATTTTGGCTCCACCTTCGTCTGAATTCCTAGTACCACAGGTAACTGATATGCCAAACCAATCGCTTGTCGAGGATGTTCCTAATTTGGAGTCTGAACCACCTAGAAAACAACTACCACCGCGTTGCACTAGAGGTATCCCTAAACCAACATATGAACCTGAACTTTCTAGTAAGATTAAATATCCCATGAGTTGTTATGTGTCTAACCATCACTTCTCAGAATCAAATCAGTCTTTTGTAAATCAATTATCTATTGTATCTATTCCTAACAGTGTGCAGGAAGCCTTAGCTGACCCAAGGTGAAAAGCTGCTATGAATGAGGAGATGAAGTCCTTACTAAAAAATGAGACTTGGGAACTTGTTGATCGTCCACCAGGAAAGAAACCAGTGGGATGTCGGTGGGTTTATACTCTGAAGTACCAAGCAGATGGTACAATCGAACGCTTTAAAGCAAGATTGGTGGCGAAAGGGTACACTCAGACCTATGGGATCGATTATACAGAGACATTTGTACCTGTAGCTAAAATCAACACAGTCCGAGTCTTATTGTCTCTAGCAGCCAACTTGGACTGGCCACTACAACAGTTTGATGTGAAGAATGCCTTTCTACATGGCGAGTTGTCTGAAGAAGTCTACATGGATCTCCCACCAGGATGCATGATACCAGAAACCCATAGTCAAAAAGTGTGCAAATTAAAGAAATCGTTGTATGGGTTGAAACAATCTCCGAGAGCATGGTTTGGAAGGTTTACAAAATCTATGAAAACCTTTGGGTACTGTCAGAGCAATGCAGACCACACTTTATTCTTGAAGAAACAACATGGTAGAATCACTGCACTTATTGTATATGTGGATGATATGGTGGTTACAGGTAATGATCCTGTAGAAAGGATGGCCTTACAAAGTTACTTGTCTAGAGAATTTGAAATGAAAGACCTTGGCCCTTTGAAATTTTTCCTTGGAATTGAAGTGTCTCGATCTAATAAAGGAATCTTTCTCTCTCAAAGAAAATATACCTTAGACTTGTTACAAGAAACCGGTATGTCAGCATGTCAACCAACTGATACACCAATAGAAGAAGGATTGAAGTTATGTGTTGAGCCTAATCAGTCCCAGTTGATAAAGGGAGATACCAGAGACTAGTAGGGAGATTGATGTACTTAGCCCACACTAGGCCGGACCTTGCCTATGCATTGAGTATTGTTAGCCAATTTATGCATAATCCTGGAGAGCAACATATGAAGGCAGTTATGCACATTTTGAGGTATTTGAAGTCTGCTCCTGGGAAAGGAATATTATCACTAAAAATGTAGATCATCAAAGCGTGGATGCATACACGGATGCTGATTGGGCTGGAGCGGTAGATGACAGACGATCTACTTCAGGTTATTTCACCTTTGTAGGTGGTAATCTCGTTACATGGAGAAGCAAAAAACAGAATGTTGTTGCAAGTTCAAGTGCAGACGCTGAATTTAGAGGTATGACACTTGGAGTATGTGAAACCCTATGGCTAAGACTTCTCATGATGGATTTGGGCTACCCACCTAAGCAACCAATTCGACTATATTGTGACAATAAAGCAGCGTGTGACATAGCTCATAATCCGGTTCAACATGATCGTACAAAACATGTAGAGGTAGACAGATTTTTCATTAAGGAGAAGCTGGATGAGAAAATTGTGGAGCTTCCTAAAATTCGATCAGAAGATCAGTTGGCCGACATCCTTACTAAAGCCGTTTCAAGCCGAGTGTTCTCAAAGTTTTTAGACAAGTTGGGCATATGTGACATCTATGCACCAACTTGAGGGGGAGTGTTGAGATCTTTGGTTATTATTATTTCCTTTGTTTTAGGGATTTTACAGCTGTAAATTAGTTAGACAGATAAATTAGATTGATTTGGGATATAACTTGATTATAGGGTCAATAGCTTAAATATAGGGATTCTTTTTGTTCCTTTCGACTATATATGTATCTGTACTATTCTTTTATCTGCAAGTGAATAAAATACACTCTTCAAACTTGTTAAAGAAGGAAAAGAATTTCCTCTAGCTCCACAATAATCCCACACTAAGATGCTATTTGTATTATCCATAAAAAAACCACGACGAGAAAAGATAAACAATGGAACATAACTCAAGGCTATTCATCAGGATCAGAATCCCCCTAAGACACCTACGTCACTTCCTTTGCCAAAACTTGGTCCACATTGCTGTTTAGAGCTATATTAAGATCCATGACATCTTCACCACCTGAGTTCGAAACCAATACAAGGTCTTGGCTCTCTAAATCTGGCCTACAACTCCATAGTGTATGTATAGTGACATTTATGCAATTTAGCTTTCCATCCAACCATCATCATTGCAATGCATGAATAAGATGATTAGCCACAATAAATATAGATAGCATACTTTCTTGCAGTTTCATAGTATACCAATAACTTGGCTTTCAGTTCAATTTTAGTCAAACCAGATCCAACACTCAATCATCAGGCAAACCTTTTCAAGCATGTGTATTATTCGATATACATGCTAATCTCTAATATGTAATACTAATGAAAAAATATTCAACTGGCATTATAATAAAATTATACTAAGGACACAAACCCAAACCCTTAATAAAGCTGAAGTATTATAACCAAATTAGACTAAGGTTGTATTTTTTTGGAAAACTTATTAGCAACAACCATTACGAGAAGAAGTACATGTCCTGTTATCTTAATGTGTGATTTTCATCAACATATCTTCAAATATCAAAACCAGCACAGATGGCAATTGCAAGGATGGAAAATTAAATAAACTAAAACAAATGAACCACATGCTGCCTTATCTTGTTTAGTCATATTACACAGATAAATGAGTTACTATCATGGATCAGGATAACAAATTAGACAAGTCTATCAGATTTGAAAATCATTATAGCTAGATCATTAAATGCTATAAATTGACACTTTTCTGACTATCAAACCTGAATATATGCAGGATGAAGGAAAAGCAATATAAATGATCTAAACTTCTATCATTTGAGATGTTTATTTAATAGAAATTTAATGCAAGCACAACAACTAAAACATATATCAGATTAGAAGGACTAAAAAAGGATACTAACTTTTTATTATTTTGCCCGATCACCATTTTGTCAAACTGAAAGGCAGAACAAAGGCTGCTTTTGGGAGTGGATAACCTTGATAATTTGCAATTACAATTTAATATTGGTTAAATATTGCCAAAAATCTCAGCAAGTAAATCTAATATAATTATATTATACCATAAAATCTTGTAAGATGCATCCTCATATAGAGATTAATGGAAAAGGTTTGAATTTGTCACCTTTGCTTCATAGAATGAGACTGAGAGTACCATATTAGTGATGAATGGAAAGGTCATTATCCAAACTTGCAACTTTTCTTTTCTTAGCCAGGTTAGATGTGAAGTCAAAACTGACACAAGTCTTTGCAGGCACTAAATGGACGTGTTATGGTACGTTGATTGTGCAAAACCCAAGTCCAAGTCTGAAAATGGAATGCCAATTGCCAGAGGACCTCCTGAACCAACACCAGACAGTTGATTTATGATCCGTAATTTTTTATATACTTAAGCAATAGATATGCTAAAAATAGGAACAATTCTTCTTTGATCAGATCTTGCTTGCATATGTAAGGCTCAGTTTTGAGGATAATAGATGCATACAATAATTAGAAGCACTGCTCATCACAACAAACTGATAGCTGAAGGATTTATGTCATTGAATTAAAAAAAAATGGCAATCGCAATTCCCTAATGTTAATCTTCCTTATTCATGCTGAGCACTGGATAAAAAAGCCACCTGAAATGATAACTTACAACTTACGCTGAAAGCAATAATTAATGAAAAAAGAAATAACAAGCCAAACCTTTCAACGGTCCCGGGTAAAGCATTTGGCATCACTGCCATAATCAAGCTCAAGAACAATTGAATAACCACCGTTGGCATTTTAATCTTGAGCAACCTTCAAGTAGGATAGGAATGGGTTGAGCAAACCACAAGCAATTTTCTCCTTCATTCCATTCAGAATTATAACCAAGTCAGACCTCATTTACAGAGGAGCAGCAAATCAACAAGTCAGCCTGTATTTTCCATGTCACTGTTTTGAGTGACCTTTCACATAGATCAATTAGTGGCACAAAAATTACTAGTAAAATCAAAATAGTCTCACAGTAACTGCCCATTGTTGTTGGTGATTTAGTGAAATAGAGCTGCAGAGCAGCCGAACAGGAGAATAATTATTAGAGCTGTCACAACGGCCCAATCCAGCTCACTTTGGCTCACCACGAGTTGCTCAACATGTAAGTTGGGCCAGGTTGGCCCACTTTAGTAGTGAGTCAAAAATTAGCTAACCTGCCTCGACCCACCCAAATTGGTGGGTTAAACGGTCTGGTTCACTAATTTTAAAAAATAAAATTTAAAAACAAAAATATAGAAAAAAATACAAAAAGAAAAAAGAAAAAATACAAAAAAAGTCATCTCCTTCAAGTTAAATTTCACCCATCATCTCCCTAACTGCCTTCACGTCCACAGCATCGTCGTACCACTCCGGATGACGGTGACAATGCCAACGAAACGACGAGCCTTGGCCTTGGGGCAGGAGTGGTAGAAGAAGTAGAGATCGCTGAGGCCTGAGTGATATCTACTTGAGGTACTTCTGGGTTGTTCCAATAGGTGGCTGGTGGTGGTGTATGCTTGGTGACGGCACCCCTTGATCTTTTGGAGGGGTGGCGGAGGATGGTGGTTGGTGGCTATTCATCACTCGTGTCATGCTCCGCAGCTTCCTTCGTCGCGTTGCGTGTCGTGCTTCGTGCTCTCCGTCGTGAGCTTGGCGCCTGGTGATGGCCGGTAGAGGGGTGGGCGATGCTGCAGTGCAGCAGGGGAGGGTGACTGTCGGCTGCTCAGAGAAAAAAGGGTGGGATGGTGCTGGGTTTCAATTTGGGAATTAGGATTAATAGTTTTGGCCAAGCATCACCCGTCCTACATGCATGTGTCCACTTTTACCTTTGCATTTTTTTTTATAATCTCTTAACCGGTGAGCCAATTCAATTTGAACACAAGTTAAGTGAGTTAGGTCAGGTCAATTTGGGATTCTTGTGAGTTGACTTTTTAATAACTCAACCCACTATTTTACATGAGTTAAGTGGATTGACTCATGAGTTGAAATCCACTTTCATGACTCTAATGATTATGCACGCTGCTGGATGGCTGATCTGGGTTTATGCGGCGATGGTTCAGGAGTAGCCTCAAGAGGCAGTAGCTGATGGCTCCTTGGCCATGGGGTCGTGGCTTCAGCTGTGGGTGTGTGGCGATTGGGAGTTAAGGAAACTGCTGACTTAGGCACTTGACATCTTAGCTTGTCTCCACGCGATCCACGGCTACCAATCTCAAACTTCTACCGTCTTGTAGTTTCCAATTCTAGCGGAAAATGTTTTCCCAGTGTACTCCATCCTATGATGGCGAAAAAGGTTGAAAAATAATTAACCCAAAAGTAAGTGTATGTTTGGCAATAGATTAATCTGTTGCTAACAGTATTTTTTCATAAAAAAACTTTTTTTTATTGTTAAACTATATTTAATAAAATTAATTTTAATTTTTGTATAAAATTTAATATATTATAATTTTTTTATAACAATAAAAATTAAAGTTTATGATTTTAATTTTTAGATTTTTTTTTATTTTAAGATGTAAATATTATTTATTTTTAATTAAATAATTTTTTTAATTTTTTATATTTATTTTAATAATTTAATACATAAAAATAATTTTTTATATTATTTAAATAAAATAAATTAACTTAAAATTATTTTTTAATTAACATATTAAATATAAAATTAATTCTATTATAATTAATTATAATAATAATAAATTATATAATAATCGATTATTAAAATAATCAAATTTTCGCATTTATTTTTAAACAACCAATAGCAATTTGCAAAGTTAAGTATCTCTTACTTACAATCACTACCATCTATTTATTTTTCTTTGTACATAAAGAGGTCCATTAATTGACTAAAAAACTATTTTTTTAATACACTTTTTAATATTTATTTTATTATTAATTTAAAAATAAATATTATTAATATTTTTTAAATAATTCTTCCAAATATATAAGATAAATTAGTAAAACAATGTTAAAAAAGTGTCAAAACAAATATGTTGTTAACGAAAACATATAAACACTAATTTATAAAAGTAAATATTTATAAAAATAAATATAAAAGTAAAAGCAAAAACCAAAATAATAAAAAGAAAAACAATATTTCCATTTTTGTGCAAAATGTAGGTTTACATAGAGACAGTGCCACTCACTTCCTAGTCCACAACCAGTCAAGCTCAAACTCTAGCCCCCCTTTCTCTGAAGCCCTCCTACGATGGCTTCACGCAGAATCGTATCCTCTCTTTTTCGATCTTCCCTTCGTCGATCTGCATTCAAATCCTCTATCACCACCTCCTCAACCGCCAGGCTCTCTTCTCCAACCCTTTCGGGTCGCCCTTCTCCCTACGGCTACCTCCTCAACCGCGTCGCCCATTACGCCACGTCAGCCGCTGCCTCCGTCCCACCTCCCGAGGCGCCGGCGGCCAAAGATGCCGGCGCAGGAGGTGGGAAGATCACCGATGAGTTCACTGGTAAGGGCGCGATCGGGCAGGTGTGCCAGGTCATCGGCGCCGTTGTCGATGTTCGATTCGACGATGGTCTGCCCCCGATCCTGACCGCGCTCGAGGTTTTGGATCAATCGGTGCGGTTGGTGTTGGAGGTGGCGCAGCATTTGGGTGAAGGCGTGGTTCGGACCATTGCTATGGATGCCACGGAAGGGCTCGTTAGGGGCAGCCGCGTGCTCAACACTGGGTCCCCTATTAATGTAAGACTTTGTTGAATTAATTCTCTATTCTTGATTGGAATTTGCATTTTGCGGTTACTGTTTGTAAATTGTAACTCGTTTTGGTGGGTATGTTATGTTCTGTGGAAAATCTTGACTTTGTTGGTATCTGTATGGATTGGAAGATCTGAATTTTTTACTATTGCGGTTTGAAGATTTAGTGTCTTTTGAATCTGAGTTTTTTTTTCTAGTTTGGAAATTAACAAATGGGTGTAAGGTTTTTTTTCTTATTTTTGATCATTTTTATGAATTTCTTGTGATATTTTTGTTATGGGTTTATAATATTTTGTAAGATCTATGCGAGGTTTTTGTGACTTGTGAGTACCACATTTTGTCTTTTAATTATTTGGTCGTCTGCACTCCAACAAGTTGGATAATGTAAATTAATGTGCTGAGATATGCTTGTATTGCTTTGTAAATTTATAGTTTACAGTTTATAGTTTATACTTTGGAACTATTTTTTCCCTTTTAGATGTGGATCATTGTTCAATAAGGGTTCATCTTCCTGGATGCACTCTTCTGTGAATGTTTTGATACTGAAATTCAATTATTCTTTACATATTTAATGCACTCTTCTGTGAATGCACTTTTAAATTTGGATAATTGTTCAATACTTTTCTGGTTACTGTATAGAGCAGTATTTCATTGTTGTTTTTTGTGATTTTTTCAGCTGTTCCAATGTCTTCTTTACCTTAGAGGCTTAGACTTGCATTTCTCACCATTGGATTTTGCTTACTTGGTTTTATTTTATTGTATTTTATTTTTGTTGTGTCACTAGCTTTTATTTTTTGTATTCTGATATAATGTTGATATTCCCTTTAGATTCCTGTTGGTAGGGCTACCCTTGGCCGAATCATGAATGTCATTGGAGAGCCTATTGATGAAAAGGGTGAAATCAGTAAGAAACCCATAAAACCCTTTTATATCTGATTAGTAGATAAGACCTTGTTGTATCATTTTTGCTAGATGTTTTTTCTGATGGTAATTTGTGTGAATCGTTGTAGAAACCGAGCATTATTTGCCCATTCATAAAGAAGCTCCTGCTTTTGTTGAACAAGCAACCGAACAGCAGATTCTGGTTACTGGGATCAAGGTATTTTTTCTTTTAATATTTACTTTCTTTTATCTGCATATTTGTAAATGTGCTTTATCTCATTTCCTTGACAGCTTATTATTCTCCAATCTCCATTTTTATGTTTTTGTGTGTGTGTGTGTGTGTGGGTGGGTATCTTTTGATTGGGTACCGATTTTACGTCCCTTTTGCCCCTTTAGGTTGTTGACCTACTTGCTCCATACCAAAAAGGAGGAAAGATTGGTTTGTTTGGTGGTGCTGGTGTAGGAAAAACTGTGCTTATTATGGAACTTATTAACAATGTTGCAAAGGCTCATGGTATTTGCTTAATGCATTTAATTTACTTTTGTTAAGATGTTCTTTTACCTTTCTATACTCATGTGCTGACTGTTTCCTTTGATTAGGTGGTTTCTCTGTGTTCGCTGGTGTGGGAGAACGAACCCGAGAGGGTAATGACTTGTACAGAGAAATGATTGAGAGTGGTGTCATTAAGCTTGGGGATAAGCAGGTGAACAGAATGTTGTTCATGATAATCATATATCTTGTGATATTCAATATTCTTCCTAATATTTTCATTTTATAAGTTTGTAAACTGTGATTGTTTCATGAAATCAGGGTGACAGCAAATGTGCTCTTGTGTATGGTCAAATGAATGAGCCCCCTGGTGCTCGTGCCCGAGTTGGTCTTACTGGGCTTACTGTTGCTGAACACTTCCGTGATGCTGAAGGGCAAGATGTGCTTCTTTTCATTGACAACATTTTCCGCTTTACCCAAGTATGGGTCTTTTGGACAACTTATCTATGATAATTTTTCTTCTTTCTAGTACATTCTTTCTGCTATTACTGTACATTTTACATTATGATATTATGCAGGCCAACTCAGAGGTGTCTGCTTTGCTTGGTCGTATCCCATCTGCTGTCGGTTACCAACCAACGTTGGCTACTGATCTTGGAGGTCTTCAAGAGCGTATTACGACCACCAAGAAGGGTTCAATTACCTCTGTCCAAGCTATCTATGTGCCTGCTGATGACTTGACAGATCCTGCTCCAGCTACCACCTTCGCTCACTTGGATGCTACAACAGTGTTATCACGACAGGTTTTATTGTTATAGAGTGGTTATTGCATTGATGTTATTTGTTGTCATCAATTAATTTGACTGTGTTGATATTGGATAGATCTCTGAGTTGGGTATCTATCCTGCTGTTGACCCCTTGGATTCTACATCTCGTATGCTTTCCCCACTTATTTTGGGGGAGGGCCACTATGAGACTGCTCGTGGTGTACAAAAAGTTCTCCAAAACTACAAGAATCTTCAAGATATCATTGCCATTTTGGGAATGGATGAGCTTAGTGAAGACGATAAATTGACTGTTGCCCGTGCACGTAAGATTCAAAGGTTCTTAAGCCAGCCTTTCCATGTTGCAGAAGTCTTCACTGGTGCCCCAGGCAAATATGTAGAATTGAAGGAGAGCATTAACAGCTTCCAGGTATTTTGTCTCAAATTGTTTTAGCTTGCCCTTTTTCCCTTTTATCAGAAAATTTTAATTGCATCTGTCAAATAAAAGCTTATATGAAATTCGGTTTCAAATATAATTGCAACTTATTTAAACAATTTGTGTGTTCACGCGCTTTGCCATCTGGACTTCTTTTTATTTGAGCTGTTTCCATTGCATATTTTCCTTATTCAGGGTTGCGATGGCTGCATTTTTGCCATGCCTTGCCATACTTTAACTCATGATATGTTTATCTTGGTTTTCAATGATTCTTTTGTTACTCTGTAATTGACAGGGTGTGTTGGATGGTAAATACGATGACCTCCCAGAGCAATCATTTTATATGGTTGGAGGTATTGATGAGGTCCTTGCAAAGGCAGACAAGATTGCTAAGGAATCAGCGTCTTAACCGCATTCAGCCTTCCTGCTCCCATCTTATATATATATATATATATATATATATATATATATATATTTTTGATAATTGCGAAAATTAATAAGTTAGAAACTCGTTAATGCAAGATCCAATTTTTTTGGTATCAAAATGCATCGGTTTATTCCATTTCCTTTTTAAAGTTGCTGAGTGTGAAAGTGATACCGACCTCCAGTTGCCACTTTTCTTGAGATGAGAACGTTGGGTGATGTATCAATGTCAAAAACTTTGAACTGTTCCATATGAAACTTAATTCGCTGACTTTTGAATCCGCATGTTTCAGCTCCTCCTCTCACTGCCCCTATTGGGCTGTGAAGTATATTATAAATAGATGTGTCATCCAATGTTATAAAAACTGAACTCGAGATTGCGAGACTGATTCAATTGGATCAATCGATTGGACCGAAAGTTGAATTGCATTATAAATAAATAAATAAATATTTTTTTATAGAATATATATGTATATTATTTATAATATTATATTATATGTTTAATATGTATATTATTTATAATCTATAATTATAACATATATGTATAATGTATTATATTTTATTATATGTATATTACTTATAATTATAATGTGTATAATATATTGTATTCGATCTTTACCCACTCGAGGTCGTATGTGCAGACCATAAAATGTCCATTGAATTAGTCCAAATCCTTTGTCACACGGAAAGCTGCGTTATGGACATGGTTAAATAAACCCATCTCACATTTTGTTCTCTTACTACTAATAAATATATATAAGATATGATAAGTATAAGTGTTAAGATCTCGATAAGATAAATAATAGGATAAGATCTAATACTATCAAATATTTGGTGTAATAGATAAACAACTTGATAAGATATGTGATTATTTATTATGACCATACTACCCATCACCCTCATCTTCACCCTCCTGCAACCCAAAAAAAAAAAAGAACCACACGCATGAAGAAGCCCCACCCAAATTAACTCACCCATTTCCGTTTTGATAACTACAAGTCACAAGTGTGACACGTGACAAAGTGATGATCCCTCCCTTTTTCCCATCACGTGTCTGTGCTGCCCCCCGTGACTCCTTTTTTTTTTTTATTCCATCTTTCCCTTTCATACGTAATTAGAACCCTATAGTTCCTCACATCCCACACCTTAATTACCGTGGCAATAACAAATCATACTTGTTCCAGTCCACAACTCGTCTCAAACTCGTGAGCGCGAAATCATAGTCGAACCAGGTTCGCGCACATCCCGGTGGACGGTGCGGTGGCCGGAAGCGGAAGTGAAGACGTCGGCGTGGCGGGGTTCCGAAGGATAGAACTTGAAGGTGCGACACCGCGGGGCTGGTGGGGCGGTCCAGTCCGAGTTTGACGGTGCGTCCCAAGAGAGGAGGTGAGGAAGGAGTCGCGGCGGACGGGGTTGTAGTCGGCGGAGTGGACCACGCGGGTGTGCTCGTGGAAGGAGCGAATGGGGTTGGAGGAAGGAGGAAGGGCGAGGTCATAGAGCTTGACGGAGCCGTCGGCTATGGCGGCAACAAGGAGGGAGTCGTGGGACTCGGACCAGGCAAGGTCGTAGACGCCGTCGGCGGTGTCGTGGCGACGAGCTCGGAGATTGCGGAGGTGGCAATGATAGGCTTGGATTGAGGGAAGAAGATGAAGGGTAAGGTAGGAAAAAATATACTATCGCTAATCTGAGGGGATGATAGAGTAATCATGTTAGAGTAGGATAAAAATGTTGAACCTGATTTTATTATACTATCAGGTTAAATCACCAAACACTTGATAAGACCTGATAGTATTAATTAATACTATCAGGTATTCCTTATACGATGCACCAAACATAGCCTAAAATGCTAAAAGCCTAAACCCCTTAAATTTCACTCATTCAGAATAGCATCTTCGTTGAGTGGTTGTGCGCCGCAACACAATTGTTGAGCCTTACCAGTGGCATATGCAATGGCCCAATGGGTGCTCACTCTGGAGGCGATGGCAGATGAAAGGCGAAGACGCTATGGCAGCAGCAAAGGAGGTATGGAGCAAATCTGCAAATGGTCGCACTCTTTGGTGTGGCACTGAGTTGTGGAGACAGAAGAGCACTCAACCGTCTAGTTTTTTAAAATTGCCTCCGGTTTGGATAATTCTTCTGTTCTTGCGGTTCAACAGCGGTTCAAGCGATTCTTCTCCAGTTCTATAAGGCTGACAGTTTTATGCGACTAGCTGAACCGTTGACATGGCCGGTTCAAGGTTCAACCAAATGAACCGAGTCAGTCTGGTTCAATTTTGATAACATTGGTGCCATCCTATGTCCCAAAAAAAAAAAGTGCCATCCCGATAGGCTGCACAAGTTGGTGCAAACGATTGATTCTACTGTTTGTAAATAGTAGCATTTTAGACATGATAGTGCACTGGTTTTTTACAAAAATTTTTAGCATGAAATTTGACTGTTTTAAGCAGGCTTTCTTTAATTGAATTGAAGATTTTGATAAATAGTAACGTTATTCGTGTAACTAAAATATTTTAACTTTCATCTAATCCTCTCACAAACTTATTCTGTATCCCACGAGAAAGTTATAGTAACATACAGTCTGATTTGACATTTCTCTCATATAAATATATGGTGGACATACGGTGGATGTATTTGAGTTGAACAAAAATCATTTCATAAACGGTAGTTCTTTCTCAATTTATACCAAGCACTCGACGTCTCTGCAAGGATGACTGTTTTTGCGGCCAGTATCGTAGGTGTGTCGGACACAGGTGGGTGTAGGCTTTTATGTTTAGCACCGTGGCCAATAAATTTCATAGGTCAGGGAATTGTTTGAACCTCACATGCTTTCCTTTTCATCTAAGTTATTTTTTTTATTCTTCTTATTCTTTTTCAATTTTTTTTTATTTTGACCTTTCTTCTTTTTATTTTTGAAAAATTGTTTTTCAAATGAGAATAAAAAATAAATAGTGTAGAGAAGGACTTTTCAATTGCTTCTGGTGAGAAATGCTTAGGAAAAACTTGATAATTATCTCACTTATTGAAGTAGCCAAGGCTTAAAGGTACAAAAATTTTACTTTTATGGTTCTCATTTGTTTCAGATCAATTTTTTATTAGTGTTATTCTCTTAAGAGTAATGATACAAAGTAAAAAAAAAAAATAGAATTTTGACAAAATTCAACTCGATTTAATGTGGATTGCCATAGGATGAAATAAAATAGAAGAGATTATTTACCTATCTAAGAGTCAACAAACATGCTAAATCATTTTATAAAAATTTTAGATGAAATTTTTTCAATTGTTTAACATCTTTCTTCTCTTAATTATATACAACTATACAATGGTCTATCTCCCATTAAGTTATTTATAACATTATTTTTCTTTCACAATAAAAAATATTTTATTCATCCCAAAACAATTATAAATTATAAAAAAACTGAGAATCAATCAGTCATTAATTTGTTTTGAAGGCAATTAAAGATTGAACAAATATTTTTTTCTCCTTGAATTTATTTTTTTATTTAATGTATACACTAGGAATAGAAATATAACAGGCATTTTTTTGTTGTAATTTTTATAGGAGAATTTTGAAATGCCAATAAGAAAAATACATCAAATTAAAAAACCAAAACAAAATAGTATCCTGTAAACTTCACTGCATAATTTGTAGGAGTTTAATTATTGGATTTAATTTGATGTTAATAGTGAGGAAAGTTTGAAATGTAGATTCAATTGGCAATCTAATCAAATAATGATGTATAATGATATAAAAATGAATAAATATAAAAAATAAAAAAGATGAAAATATTTGTGAAATTCACGAATCGGTGTATTAGTCTATCTATAACCGATATACTATAACTGAATTTGGTGTACTGAATAGTATAAGACATGATAGTATAAAATAATAAGATAAAGTCTGATAGTATAAACAAACTGACAAGCTCTTATACTATCAAACATTTTATACAAATAGTATAAGCAACTTGATAATATATGTAACTATTTAATATGACTACAATACCCTTCACTTTCCTCACCACATCATCCACACTGGTTATCCTAGTTAACTACACATCACAGATACCTTAATCTCGAAATTAAAAATAAAATAAAAAATAAAAAAACCCAATCAATATCTTCTTCAACATTTCGGCAAAAGAAAAAAATGGTGGTATTCAACAATAGAACAAAAAAATCAAAGCTTTGGCCTCTAATTCTGGCTACAACCATCCATCATCTTCAACAACTAATATCACGACGGATTTGGGCTTTGGCCTCTGGTTCTTGACCAGAACTTGTGGTGGCCTTTGCGGCTCTACCCTCTGGTACCATCACGCGTGTGCTAGCAGTCACACAACCTTTCACCAGCTACCAGTGTCGTTCTTTATCCAACAACGGTGACCAGCACCGATCCTTAGCCACCGCACACCACCGCGTTGCACCCCTATTGCGAGCCCGTCGTCCAGATCTGTCGCAAAAATAGAGCCTTTCCCTATCTCTATTTCGCAAAAACATATTTGTTTCCACCACCGTTGGTGACAGTAATGGAGCGGAGGAGCTTGGCCGTGGACACGGAGGAGAATAACTTCTCGGTGTCGTGGAGGTTTAAGGAAGAAAGGCTGGCGGCGGCGGAGGACAGTTGTGTTTGATCTGTCTTGTTGAAGAGTGAAGGAGGAGCTACAGTGGTAAGGGGATAAGAGAGGGGTGAGGGGAGTTAAGAGGGATGACCATGGTTTCTGAACGAAAGATGAAAGGTTTGGAAGAGAGATGAAAGGTTGGGGATGAATTTGGAAAATAATTCCTATCAGGTCTAATCAAGGGGTGGGAGGAGGATAAAGTAATAAGGTTAGAATAGGATAAAAGCGTTTGACCTGATTTGACTATACTATCAGGTTAAAGCACCAAACATCTGATAAGGTCTGATAGTATTAGCTAATACTATCAAGTCCTCCTTATCCTGTCCACCAAACGTAACCTATTTTTATTGTAGCACTTACTGTTCATTACACGTGGCATTTTCCAACTGCATACACTATTCCTTGACAATTTTTAACCCATATGTGTGTTATTTCTATTGGAGATATCATGCGTTTTTGACAAAGTTTGAAAATGTTATTTTAAACAATTAAAATAGGGGCTAGGATAAGGGTTACCAATTAGGTGGTGTTAGCAGGGTGCTAGGTGCTATCATAGTAGGTAACCTCTAACATGGATTATTTTGGGGTGATCTATGAATGGATCAGGTACAAATTAGTCATTGATTTATTATTAAAATAAATTAATGACTGAAATTAAAAGGTTAAATCTCTACAGATTTTAATTAGTAACATTCAGATTCGTACACAAAATTTAACCTAATCACTTTTTTTTTATGAATAACTATACATACAAAAAATTTACAGATTTTAACTAATAATTTTTATATACATTCAGATTTACATATAAATCTTATAAATTATATATCCATAGATGGACTTCTTCTTAATCGATCTATATTAACCTTCTCCATCATAGTAAGATTCTACTATGCTCCTTATCATGTTTGGTTGCATCCATGCACCGTGTAACTTACATGCTATTAGAAGGAGTTTTACTTTTTTTCAAGCTTTCTATGTTCTCTCTCTCTTGCTAATCTTGTTTCTCTGACTTCAACTTAGGTGAAAGACCTATGCTCCCAAACCAACATCTAAGTCCTTCATCGGCCTCAATGATGTCACTTGTGAGGAATGCGACTCTAGCGACTGAAACAGGCAAGGAAATGCTTGGGCTTGCCTAAAACAATGGTGGGTCCGACCGACGACATGATTCATGTTGGGTTAACCATTGCACACAAATCGCGAGAGCAAAACAATCTGAAAGTTGTGCAAATCGTCACATGCCTTCAGAAAATCACTCCACACAATGACCCAGAGCCTGAAAGTATTCAAATCAACAAGATGAAGCTGGAAAAATTGGTTTTCTTTATCGAATAACAATCTGTTAGCAAAGGAGAAGGGATTCAAAATACTTTTGTACCTAACATCTTTATTTAGGCTACGTTTGGTACATCGTATAAAGAAGATATGATAGTATAAGCTAATACTATCAGGTCTTATTCAATGTTTGGTGCATTCAACTGATAGTATAATGAAATCAGGTCAAGTCATTTTATCTTATTCTAAGCTGATAACTCTATCCCATCCCTTAGTACATGATAAGACATGATAGGATTTCTATTCAAATTTTATCCTCAATTTCATTTTTATCACTCCTCTCCCTTGCGCCACTACCACTACCCGCCCCCGCCCCCGCCACCACCACCACCACCACCATCGCCACCATTATAGCCATCGCCACCTCCACCTCCACCACCACCACCACCACCACCACCACCACCACCACCACTACCACCCCCCCACCACCACCTACCACCACCACCACCGCCATCACCACCACCACCACCACTACTACCACTACCGCCACCATCACCACCGCCACCACCACCATAAGGCTTTATTATTATTATTTTTTAATTATTTTAATTTTTATACTAAATGATATTTTGGTCTTAAAAAAAATGTTATACAATCACTAATTTATCTTTTTGTTATCAAACAAAAAATAGGATTATATCTTATCATATTAATTATACTATCATACTTTATACTATCCTATCATCTTATTTTATACTATATTATCAAGTGTACTAAACATATCCTTAAGATTTTATTTAAGATGGAAAATAAATTTTAAAGGGCAAAGATTCCACGAAAATTTATGCCATTAACTTTCCACTCCAAAAAACTGAAAGGATATTATACACCACCTAGTTCTCCACTTGAGCTGCTAATGCTTATAATAATACTTTTTAGAAGGGAAAAGACTTAGGTAAATTTTCTTATATTCATTTTATCAATTAATTTATAATAAGTGTATATTTTTTTAAAAAAGAGAGTAAGAGAGAGAACATTAATAAATACTGTGAATACCCAATTTTATCTAGCGCATTTAAAAAAATAAATAAAAAGAAAAAAAAGAGAAAAAAACTCATCTTTCACTTAGTGATCCATTAACCCATAACCCATGATCCAATCCATTAACTCATAACCCATGATCCAACTCGTTAACTCATAACCCATTATCTAACCTATTAACACACAACTCATATACTAGCACTTATCTTAAACAAACTTATCTTAAACTAATCATAACTCATTCTAAGCAGGTCACAACTTATTATCCTAAACAAATCCTGATCATACTTTAACTCAAACACTTCAACCTAATCTCCTCTTATAAAAACACATAACCCACACGCACAAAAAATGACCAAAAACTTTAACTTAAAGCTTAAACACACTCACAGCCTAGTCTTTTTTTTTTCATATCACGTGGTCTCCTATTCACCTTCCCTCTGCCATAGCATTTTTTTTTACCACTTCATCTTCAACCTCCCCTTCGTCACCCGCTCCACCATTAATACCACCATTAAAACCACCTCCAAAACCACCTTCCAAAACTAACCTCTACCACTTTCAACTACTGTCCATCTTCTTCCTCAACAAAATCTATCTTCTTCACAACTTCAACATTCAACCTTTACAACAAACACCATAATCATCTTCATCACCACCCACTTTAATACCACCATCAAGCCATCCTCCATCAAAACCACCACACCCAACCATCACAGCTCCGGAAAGCCTAGTCCGAGACGTCGCCACTGTGTCGCATAGGACCGATCCACCAATCCTCCAAACAATCGCGACAAGCCCCCCCAACCACCAGAAACCACCGTTGATTCGTGTTTTGCGTCGCCCTCCACCGCGCCATATCAGATTCGATCAACATGCCTCCATAGCCTCCATCAAATGCGCAGAACCGCACGACTTTGCTCCACCCGCCAAAACAAACCAGATTCTCCCCCCTCGTCCCCGCTCCTTTGGTCTTGAACTCACTTGCAAATATCCCAAGAAAAGAAACACCCCTTTTGTTTTGCCTTTTTCCGTAAAGCTTTTGCTTTTTTTTGGTTTTTTCAAGTTCTGTTAGTTTTTTTTTTTTTTTGAGAAATGGTTTAGATTAATGTGTTTATTAGGTTAAAAGTATAAAAAATATATAAAATAATTTAAACTTTTTTTTAGAATAAAATAGGATTAACCAAGTTGTGACAGCTTGTTAACCCTGTAATTTTTTATGATCATCTGAGTTGTGACAACTTGATGATTCAAAAAAAATTCAAAAAACAAAATCAAATGAATTTTTGAACTTTCAAAAAAAAAATTAGGATTATCTTAATTATGACAGCTTGTTAATCCTGTCATTTTTGTAAATATCTGAGTTGCGATAACTTGATGATTTAAATTTATTATTATTATTATTATTATTATTATTATTATTATTATTATTATTATTATTATTATTTTGTCTTTAAATTTTTTTGAAATAAAATAAATTACTAATCAATAAAGATTCAAACTTTTTTTTTAAAAAGAAAAATAAAAAATTCAAAACAAACTTGATAATCAATGGGTGACGTTTCTAGCGTGATGCCCAGTTTCACTTATTCGAATCTTAACAGGAATAACTGAGTCGCGATGACTTGTTAATTCGAATTTTCAAAAGTCAAAAATTATTTTTTTAAAATTAAAATCAACTAACCCACACTTATTTTTTAAAGAATTACGTGACTTTGATTTCCTCATTGCAGCTGAGGATATGTAGGAGCAGAATTTCTATTTTGTCAAGTCAAAAATTAATTTTTCATAATTTATTTGTCTATTATTTTCAAAACAAACTTGATAATCAATGGGTGACGTCTCTAGCGTGATGCCCAGTTTCACTTATTCGAATCTTAACAGAAATAACTGAGTCGCGATGACTTGTTAATTCGAATTTTCAAAAGTCAAAAATTATTTTTTTAAAATTAAAATCAACCAACACACACTTATTTTTTAAAGAATTACGTGACTTTGATTTCCTCATTGCAGCTGCGGATACGTAGGAGCAGAATTTCTATTCTGTCAAGTCAAAAATTAATTTTTTAAAATTTATTTGTCTATTATTTTTATTTTTTACAAAAAGGGTAAAACAAATATTTTCAAGGATTGTTAAGGATTTACACAATTAATTTAAGATACCTTCTCAAGACGGATGTATTAGGGGTGCTGTGAGATTAAGTTTCCACCATTCTCAATACATAACCGACTCTAGAATCCAATTTGGTTTCAAAGACTATTTTTCTTAGGTTTTTCAATTTTTCCTAAAAAAAAATAAAATTGGTGGCGACTCCTAATTTTTTTTCATTTAAGATGTTGCTATTCCGTCGTGATTTTTCTGTCGCGACAAACACATGTCATAATTTGATTAGTGGAATAGATGTAATGAACATAAAGAAATGAACCTAAGTTTTATCCTTTTAAAAGGCTAATATTTGTCCTCTAATTAAAATTTTCATTATTTTTGGATAAACCATATACATATTCACTTTTTAAACTTTAACTTGTTGAATAGGTTGTAGATAATGTTTTATAGCCATTGATTTAAATCTCCCACAAATCAAAGGTTAAGATATAAGTTGCTTTCATAAACCTTACCTAAGAAGGTGCATGTTATACAAAGTTGAGAAGACATTGTGTCTAATTTCAATCGCCCTTTTGTTTGAATATTTTTTATTAAGAGGCTTCTCATCTTCAGAAGCCTCCTCACATTTGCTAAATTTCTTTGCCTCTATGTTTTGGTTAACAAAAACATTTAGCATCCAACCAAAATACCTACAACTTTTGTCCACTGTATGTCTATCACTGTATGTTTATTCGTTGACTCAGTCGTCCTCTTTCTCTCGCTTCTCATTTCTTTTTTTTTTATTTATCAAATTTTAAACTTCTTTCACTCTCAGTCTCGTGTCACTTTTCTCTTCCTTTCCCCAAAATTTTAACTTTCTTCTCCCTTTACAAATTCTCTCACACCCTTGAATGTGCCTCATCCGGGTCACCACACATAGCATTTTGCTACCGTATCTCAGTAGCTTTCTTAGTGTCTCCTCTGCCTTGTCAAGCTGCTCCAACAGCCAACCGATTGCCAACTGATCACATCCCCACCTCTTCTAGAATCATCTATCCATGGCACGAAAGAAGGGAAGGAAGTTCAGAAGAGAGAAACAAATAGGATAGATTGCTATTAAAGAAAAGAAAGTTGAGACTTGATTCAGAAAGACAGAGGGGAAGATGAATGGTGGTGAATCGTACGATGCTATTGAGACACAGTACATAAGGAGACATCATAGGCATAAGCACTCGTGAAACACATCAAGCCTCCCATTCACTTTGTTAGTATAACTAAGAGAGACAGGCAGGACAGAATTGCTATCAAAGAAAAGAAAGTTGAGACTTGATTCAGAGGGATAGAGGGGAAGATGAACGATGGTGAATCGTACGATGCTATTGAGACGTAGTACATAAGAAGACATCACAGGCATCAGCACTTGTGAAACACATCAAGTCTCCCGTTCACCTCATTAGTATAACTACCTTCTCTCATCAACACTCTGGGTGTGTGAGTTATTGCATTTCCCTTTATGGGTTTGTCTCTTTCTTGGGCTTGGATGCTTATTCTTGATTTTGGTTCTATAAGGGTACTGGAAAAGTTGGATATTTCAGCTCATTAGACACAAGTTTTGATTAGTTTGTGGTTATGAAATCGATTATGGGGGAAGGGTAATCTTCGTTTTGTTAGGTGTTTTCATTTGAATTTTCGTGCCACAACCAATTTCTAAAGATGAAAAACATGTCATATAACTGGAGTTTATGCTTTGTCATTTATTTATTTATTTTAACGGATTTGTATGTTAAGTTTTACGTTTCAATCCTTTTGGTCATAGAGAGTGTGCAGCAGAATAAAAAAGAAATCCCAAAATTTTAAGGTTGGATTTGAATGCATGTTGCTTAGCAATTGATTCGGGTTCTTTACTCATTTGAGTTTCACATCTTTATAATGCTCTTTAAATCTTAGTTCCTTGCAGATTTGTTTTTAGTAAACCAAGCAATGTAGAACATTCTTAACTTTTACAAAATTGTATTCCGCTTTTATACTCTATATGTTGGACACTCAGACTCAATAGAGGTTCAGTGACATGTTTAATTATTTTTTGAATTTTGTGGCAAAAGAGAAAAAAATTGATTAAATGATGCATTACATTTCATTGACATGCTAGATTTGGGTCTCTAGTATATCTCCAAATTTTGTGTTTCATTGTGTCAACTTAATATTAAATGATGCATTACATTTCATTTCATTTCTTTTCTCTGTAGAGATAACCATGGCTTGTTGAAACCCCTTTTTGTAATGCTTTTATGGTAGAATCAAGGCATGCTTGGTCCTGTAAGAAAATTAGGAAGGTTGGTATCTACAAGAAGAGTACTGTAAATGGATTGCAAAAGATGTTGTTGATTTAGTTTTATTTGACAAGTCTGCACTCATTCATTACTCATGGATTTTTATGCTCATGCTATTCTTCGGGGAAATAATTTTGTATTTACTTCTTTCCCTATTTTTTGGTTTCACTCAGAACCTAAAGTGAATTATAGCTTTTTATAACAACCAATCCTATGCCTATTACTTTACAATGACAACTTGTTCAAGTGAATGCATGATAATGAAACTAGAAACTTGTTTTACTATTGAAAGAATTTAGGATTCCTTGTTATTGACATGTTTGTGCCATCATATTTTGGTTGTAGAAAAGACTATTTCTATGGGTTCTAATTGTTTCCTTATCTTTTTTTTCCTATACTTTGTCCATGCAGACATTTTGGAACAACTTATTCTTGAGTTAGAGTACTTTGGGCTTATTCTTGAATTAGAGCATTTTAAGAGGTAAGGTATACTTGTTAATTTTTGTATTGTAGCTCATGAATTGAGTAAATGTTCATATGGTGTAAATGTCATTTTGGAAATCTCTTGGTTAACATTTTAATGAAGGAAAAGAGGAAAACTATAAGCCAAAACAAACCTGTCCAAATTAAATGACACTTAGATCAATGGTTTGGGCTAGTTAAGAATTTTTGTGGCACACATAACTTTAAATACTTGTATTACCAATATAGCATTTTAAATGAATCTAAGATGAGCTATCACTCCACCTTGTATTAGTGACTACAAAGCATTAGTAACAGTGATTGTCACTATATCATTATAACAACATTTTTTGGATTCTTCCAAAAGACCAACTTTACCTGATCATATCCAATCAGATCATAAAAAGCAAAAAAAATAAACTTAATGATTTTCTTCTGTATCATTACTTGTTTGGTTTCTTATGTCTGATGAGTTTTAGTTAACTTAGTCCAAAAATATGCTTGGCATGCATGTGAAGTTTGGGATGACTACTTCAGCTCAAGTGTTGTTTTTGTACCCAAGCCAAGGAAATAGGTAATTCCAAGTACTTTGTGATGGTTAATTATTTATTTATTTCCTTGTTTATTACTCTTGAAGATCAAATAATGCAGACTAAATTGGTAACATAAAGGTAACATGTCCTAGAGCAAATCAAGGATAGAAAGCTAAGGCAATGAGTTAGGTACAATTCATTAGTCACTAAAGAAATAAAATTGGCCTGCTAAAGAAAAGTGCAAAAGAAAAATTTATGCAGAATGTGTCGTTATATTCTGAACAGTCTGCACTAAATGGTGTATAATTTGAGTTATAGGACTTCTACTGACATGAGATTGGTCTAATTTGAAAGTTAAGAAGTGGTATTATATTATGTTAAAATTTCAGCATTTGTACTCGTCTGGTTCACTACCAGTTTTATTTTGAAAATGGGTCAAATTCTGCACAATTCAGTTTCTGATAGCCAATAGTTATGGTTGCATAACTTGAGTCATAGAGGTTCATTTGACTAGGTTTTAGGGACATCTGAAAGCTAAGATATAACTCTTTTAATAATAAAAAGATTAGTAACTTTTAAGAGGTTGTTAGAAAACTAAATCATATCAAACACATATTGTATGTAGCAGTATAATGGGTTTTGTCAACATACTTTGTAAGCTGCATAAGGAATTCTTTATGAGTCACAAATGATTTCTATAAATCCTTTGATAGCTTGATAACAACATTTGTGGTTTTGACCTTTTTTTCTCTTGGATTATTGGTCTTTGCTTCTCTATATGTGTTTCTCGTTTTTGGGTTTCATTTTCTAGAGTGAGAAATTGAAATTGAAATAGATTTCTAAGACTTCTATGAATTTTTATTAACAACTCCTAACAGATTGAGTTATAAGCTCATTTAAGGGTCCTATTTAGTAGGTAGAAACTCAGAGTTATATTCAATTCATTGGTTGTCGATGCTTTTTCTTGTTAATTATTATATATATTCATATTTGAAAAGGTTTAGGAGGTAGATTTCAATGAAAAGCTTTTTTACTTCTAAACTGGTTATGTAAATTCATTAAATCTGATAATGATTCAATAGTAGGTTGTCCAAGTGCCTTGAAGCAGTTAAAAGCTTGGGTTAGGCCAAATTGTTCCAGAAGTATGAAGCGAGGCCAAATGCCTTCAACTAAACTTGCTGGTATGTACAACCTAAATGTTTTGATTCATGTTGGTTTATTTGAGAAGAATACAAAATATTTCATTTTATTAGGTTGTCAATCATATATATGTACATTCATTGTCTAATGATCAGATAGGGTCATGCGGCAAAAAAGTTCGTACAGTCCCACAGGAGGATAGGGATTTCGATCCTCAACATGCAACTCAAGGTCAAAATGCATTTAGCATTATAAATTTTTATTTCGTTCGTTCTCTATACATTATGCTTATTGACGTCTAGTGTTGTACAATTTGTTGATTTATGTTGGTGTGTTGCTAGACGAACCAAGTAGTGATGAAGCAAGCACCTATTATGAAGAAAGTGATCCACGTAGTGCATCACAGTACGATAAAAGGTATACGATACTTATAGCAATTCTTGTATAGTAATTTTTTCACCATTAAATGGTTTCTGTTACTTATTAATTATGAATCAGATATGCAAGAAAAGGAAGTACAGTGGACATACAAAGATGTCTTCAAACAATAATGTGGGTGAGGTGTGTATATGCTGAATAATAACATGGATTTTGGCATGAATATTGTTTGAAATTATCATCTCATTTGCTTATGTGTGTTTCTTTGAGCTTTTAACCAAAAGCATGTTCGGAAAACTTTGAGAATGGGATCACAATCGACTGCGGGTGTACTTAAGTCAGACACAAAAAGCATAGAATACTGCAGATCGCAAAAGTGATGTCGGTGCAAAATCTAGAGCTGTAAGTTTCGTAGTTCTATAGTCATTGATTAATAAAAAATCATATTTTTTCCAATTTTGCGCTATCCATTATTTTGTGGTGTGTATGTGAATGTCTATTTGGTTTGTTTTGAATATGACGCCAGCCTTCCAAATGAGGTGCTCTCCTAAGCATTTTCAGGAATGGTGTGCAACCTTAACAGAAGGTCAAGTCTAGTCCACTAAGGAGATGGGTTTTGGTGCATTGTTGGACTTAGATTGCACTATAATGGATAGGGTTCTGTGGTTAGAGCTGGTAAAGAGTTTTGACTCGCACCGACATGTATTATGTGTTAGGGGGTCACTTTTCCCTTTGGATTTCATCGACGTAGGCTTGGTCATGGGCACACCTGACTCTGGTATGCCAATTCCAACAACTCTGAGCGATGAGGAAAATATGGACTTAAAAAGTTCAAAGGAATCGATGTGACTGGGCTACAGATAATTATTAGCGGAGGGACAAATATTGGTAAGTTTTAGAGAGCATTTTTGCTTTTTACTCTGGCTATCTTATTGTTACCAACAATTAAGAATGATCTAAGTCCTAGATTGTTACCTGCGTTCAAGACATTAGGAGAGTTCAAGACATTAGGAGAGTGCAAGAATACAACTGGAGTAAGTTAGTATTTGACTGGCTGCTCAGGGAGATTAAAACATACCAGCATGCATATTCGAGAAGAGAGGTCCAATGCATAGGTAGATTCCCATCAAAAGTCACTTCTTAATTACAGTCCATTATACAGTAGATAGATTCAAACGAAATTACTCAAATTAATTCGTAAAAGAGTAACATCCATGCCAAATTTGTGTTGTTGCTACATCAGATTCTTGGAACAAAATTTTAATAAATTAATAGGCTATTTAATGAGATTTATAATGTGATTAGCTAAATATGTATTAAGTTCAATTGTGTACACACCATGACCACATTGCAAGAGGTTATAATCCTAATCTAATCTTTTTCAACATTATACATGTCTTGTGCCATGTTTAAGGTCACTTATACTATCATTAAATGTTAGGGTATTCTCTATCACTGGGAGGATCCATTTGATGCTGTATGTTTGCATCTGGCCTTAAAGTACGAGGTTTGTGCGGAACTATGGCTTCACTCAATTTGTGTTTTTTGTCGTAATGTTAGGTAGATGTTATCATTCTATTATTTGTCCGTATGCAAGTCACACGAGATACATTAAATAATTTTTATAAGAATGTTTTGAAACCACTAGATGCTGCGTTACTGGCTGGGCGATATAATTTGAATCCTTCTCACCTTATTGTACCAGTTGTCCAAGTGAATGAGGATCTGCATCACATATATAGGGATGTAACTGAAGCAAAGGGTAATGTTTCCATGTCAAGTGATCAAGACAATGTGGATGACAGTGACCTGGATGATGTTCACCCTCTACGTCACTCGATGAACACTTCCTCTCTCAGTCAGCATCCAGATTCAATCCCTAAATTGGATGCTAAGAAAGTGAAGCTGTATACCAAACTTTTTACCTATTGCTCTAGAGTGATAAAAAAATCGGAGCACGATTCAAAGTAAGCTCTAAACTACCAATATGACATGATAAGTATAATAATTATTTTACTTAGGCCAACATTTGTCATTTGCATCTTGTACATTTTCAGCCTTAGGCAAATATAAATGCTCATATAATTTTACTGCTTTGAATGTTTTTATATCAAATTAGGAGTATCATACACCGCTAAACCCTAGCTATAATTATCTAAAGAGTCCAAGTCATCTAACAGGTGAATGAAGGAAGAATGCACATTGACACCTGTAACGAGAAAATAGAACTCCTCAAAAGCAAGTAAGATATAAAGTCGACAAAAATTATCCACATCTTAATTCCCTAGATACTAATAAAGCTCATGACAAATCATGACAATGGTTACATCTCCCCTCTAAAACAAGGACAAAGTATGGTGAACTCCATTATCACGTGCATTCACTCTTTGCCCTACAATCCATAATCCAAGTGTCAAGCACACATCTAATGGACTAAATGAGACAACCCTACTCCTAACTCTAAACCCCCCACTTCTTTCAACCCATCTACATGTTAACTCTCACAACAGGACACAATTGATTTCTAATTTCTTTGGCATATATAATAGTGACTTAAATGGGGTGGACTCAATTCGAGACTTCTGCACATCAGTCAAAGTGCTATTCATATCAATGAACAACGTTGGTTTGTAAACATGCCTCGATCATAACTTCTGCATTATGAGAACTAATTGTTCAACATATTTGCAAAAACACTCATTATAATAATTTTTTCTATATTAACCATATTGGTTACCTGATCGGTGTTGGACAAATTAGACCTCCGTCTTAACCGTGACCTGTCCATGGAAGTAATCTATATATACACAAGACCAATTCTGAATTTCAGAAGTACAACAATATTAAAGCACAAATGAAGAATAAATAATCAACCATATTGGTCACAACTATAATATTGGAAGATATTTTCAGAACACAAAACTCTCTAATGTCAAATTCCAACAAACCCTAACCCCAACACACAACAACCTAACCAAATCCAGCAGTAGACTGCCACCTTCACCTAAACAAAAACTTAAATTGAACACTGCTCTTAACGACTTTCACAACCTCGAACTTCCAATGTTGCACATTTAAGTGGTTAATCTCTATGAGTTTCTAGTTAATCCAAAAATGAGTTCCTAATAATGGGGAAAAACTAGTTACAAATAAATTACTAGTTAGAGTTGAGATATGTAATTTTGTAATTAACACATTATGAATAAATTGTCAATATCCATGGTTTTGTGGTGAATCACATTACTTGGTGAATGTAAAATAACTGGTTAATGCATTAGGAAATAATGGTCAATATCTATGATGTTCTGGTCAATATCTAACTGGTTAACATTGTTTCGATCGGATGACTTTTCCCTTAAACCCTAAACTAACCCAAACTAGATCGCGAACACTCCTAATAAATAGTGCTAACATGGATTTATAGTCTTATATTATTTACATTAAATTTTAGACGTAACAAATTATAACATAATAGACACTATCTTAAGAAAACAACACTACTAGTTGCTCCCATTAATAGAAACTCTAAACCAGGTGGTTGCTGATCCCACAGGACTAAATATTCATAATTGGAAGCTCATGATTTTGCAAAGAAATCAACTGGAACATTCCCATCCCTCACAACATGGTAGATATGACAATCCCAATATCTTCCAATGACATTATGAAAGGGGATAACAAAATTTTTATTAAAGTCTAAGGAATCAGTCATCAACCCAACAAGATCCTGCACCACATCCTGATATTGTTTTAATTAAATCAAAGATGCATTCATATGCTTTTAAGTGACATTTCTACACCTAACCATGAAACAATTTATCTTAATTATGGCTATAAGGAAATCCTTATACTTTCATAGTTAAGAACAAGTATATAATCATTAATAAAAGGATAATATTTCTTTGAACTTCAATTATTCTTAAGGCTGCAATTAAAAATACATAAATAAAGTAAATATAAAAAAATATACCTGATTTACAAAAAAAGTCAGTTATTGCTTATGTCTCACAATATATATCCATGTACATTATAAATATTGTGGCATTGCAATAATACATTCCTATCATTTACCCTAAAATAATATAGACCTCCTCCTCCTCTACATAGAATTACATGTATTCTATACACATTACACGAGAAGTACAAATAATTACAGCACACAAACAACCCACTTAAAAAGACAAAAAAAACTACTTAAGTGGGTTTCTAATGATACATGAAAATCTATTTTCAAGGTTGCCACAAAAAATAATGTAAACCAAATCACAGTGTGAGCGCACTTTCACCAATTTCCACCTAAGCCAATGTCAGCATACTTTGCTTATATAAAAATAAAAGGTGCATTGTACTATCATTATCCTCTATACCAAAAAAAAAAAAAAGAAATCAACCTGCAAAACAACAGTGGATTGGATTAGTGCTGAAATATACCTTTGAAGTGTGTACATAATGCTACCCTATATTATTTATACAAATTTAGATTTGTACTATGTCATTGATTCCCAGCCAGTGTATCTTTAAATTGGCCTGCATTATCGCTAACCAACAAATTGGTATATGACATTTGATTAGGACAATCCTGGACAAAGACATATAAGCATGTCAAATTCAATCACTATAATGAAATTAATAAGCATATGTTAGACATGTATGTGACCTTTGAATAACATCCTAATCAGTTCCTTCTAATAATGATAAAAAAAACCAGCTCTTGGATTATGTGATAGTTGCAAAACCCAATAGCTACCGTCACACATTGGTACTGCAACATTTGTACTCAGCTCAACAGTTGTGGACTGTTAAGCAACAAATACCAAACATGAACATCTAAACTATTCATTAAAACAAATAATTTAAGTTTAAGTAGTTTAAAACTTAAGAAGCATTTCAACAATGATTACAAATGAAACATAGTTTTGGTTTAAACACACACCATAGTACAATCATCACAACATTCTCCATAGCTGTTCATTTCTATAGACGACTCTATGTGTAACTTCTTTTCATTCATCTGCCTCGAGCTTCCATCAATGTACTCCTACATAATCAAATTAAAATAACTTAATACTCTAATAAAAATTGATGCTAATCAGTTTAAATAAAATATCTACATAATCAAAGTATCTCTTACAATAATAATTAACAAATTCATATTTACATACCTCAATTGTCAAAGTTTGATGACGCTGGTCCTTTCTCTTTCTCAATTTAAGGATTACTTGATCAACTTTAGATAATTTTCTATTGCCTGGGGGTCGTCCTTTATGTGGTACACGTAATGGACTATGAATGCTAGTTTTAACAGTTTCATTGCCCTCATTCAATTTTCTTTGAAGGTCATCACCCTTATAACTTGTTCTATTGGCTTGCTTTGATGCAACCATCGACTGCATCTTGTTTTTATTTTCACATAGTCCATAGTGGAGAACATCTGTGAGATCCTCAAACTCTGCAGCAACTTCTTAGAAATGCTTGCATAGTTTATCAAACCTTGTGGCTTCAACAAAGTCACATTATAACTGTTCTTTATGTGTGCATGTCTCCATCTTATGTTTTTGCTCCATCTTCGTAAAATATACTTTGACGGCACTTCTTGACCCATTTTATTACCAAGGACACAAAGTGAATGTTTAAACATAATTCCTCTAGACTCAAACAACAAGCAGTTGTAACTAACATCGTGATTGTCACGATTAAATATCACCTCAAAAATAGCATTCTTTGTTAACCCTCTAACAACCATATTCGCCCTCACATGGTAAGTACAAAGAATTCCCTCCACACGCCTATGGGACACAATAATCCTTTCTTCCTCTGAATTCAGATTGGATCTTAACAAACTTTGTATGGGTGTACTCGAATTGAAATTCCTTTCAATGGGTAAGTTTAACCCACATTGAATTATTGAGTCCATTGATTTGAAATTTGCTTGAAATTCTTTTTTTGCCTAGCTTCTCAGAGCTTTATCATACTGCTTCACAAGTTGCTGCAAGCTTGTGTTTGAGTTGATATATCCATCAAAGAAAGCATGCATGCTTTCACTGCATTGTGTTGCTGACATCCCTGCCCAGAAATATTTCTTTAAGAAAATTGGCACCCATCTATGCCGCTCTATGTACAAATCACTCAACCAATTGTTATATTTTAGTTCAAATTCTTTGTTGAAGGCAGACCAATTTTCTTCACAATCATTCTCTATTAAGGTATCGTAAATATCTACTTTCATCGCATTCTTGATATTGTTATATTCAATTCAACCTTTCAGCTTCTTAGGAATTTTTTTCATTATATGTCATAGGCACCACCTATGTTGAGTAGTTAGAAAGACAATCTCAATAGCATTTTGCATGGCTCTGCATTGGTCCGTGATAATACCAACAAGTGGCTTACCTCACATGCAACGAAGCCAGGATTCAAATAGCCACACAAATGACTTCGTGTCTTCAGCTAAAATTAGACCACATCCAAGCAAAACTGATTGGCCATGATGATTCACACCGACAAAAGTAGCAAATGGCATGTCATATTTATTTGTCAAATATGTTGTGTGAAAAGTCACAACATCTCCAAATGACTTATAGGTAGCTCTACTTCTAGCATATGCTAAATACATTTTGCAAATGAAAATCATCAACATCTATATCATAAAAAAAATTACTATTCTCCTATTGCATTCTCGCAAAATAATTCTTCAAAGCCTTCCTATCACCTTCCTTGTCAATTCTATGATTTTCCTTGTTAACATAATTTCTAACATCTTGCTCATTGAATAATAAGTTCTCGTACCCTCCCTCCTTATAAGCAAGAGACCAGACTATCTTGTGTATTCTCACCCCTGCGTCATCATTCACTTGGATTGTTCTCTTCACGTGCATGCTAAGGTTCTTGTTAACTTTCAACATTTTCTCCTTCGTCAAGCTAAGTTCATGAGAGTGTTCAAGTATAGCTATCCTGATGTACCATAATCCATCTCCCTTCAACTTGGCTATAATTTGTGTTTCACAATTTGTCCTTCTAGTTGGAAGTGTCTTCAAAGTGTTTGGTATTGTTGGCACATGTTTTCCCTATCGTGAACATGTTAGCATAATGTAACTGACTTTACCACCATATCCTTTTTTTGAAGTTCTATTTATCATACCAAACCCCCTTTTTGTAAGCATATTTCCTATAAAATTCCTTAACATCATCCTCTATGAAAATGACATCCCTTGTCTTGGCTCATAACTTTCAAATTCGCCATCCAAGGCATCATTCATAATGAAATCACCTTCACATACTTCTTCCACATTATCAATGGCCTTAGATGTATTGAGATTATTTGAACCCTGCATCAACTTTGATTTTGGGTTGCTACACACACCTGCAAATTATCAACTATATACTGTCATGTTACAAGCATATTTCATTTGTTATCAAGTAATGCACTAGTAATCATCAATAATGTCAGCATTGTTACAAGTACGTACCAGAAAATGACACTCCAACCACTAATCCTACCACAATAATAGAGTCAATGGAAGGGAAATAACACCCAACAACTAAAAAATATGTCACAAGCTACTAAATGCTTTATTTAGTATGGTAACTGTCATGTTCTCACCATATGCCCGATGTTATCAACTACTACAATATTAATTATCAACTACATCACCCTTGTTATAATCTACTAACAGAATATCCTACCAAACTGGGAGTATGATTAATTAAAGCCTCAGACTCCTCATAAACAAGAACTAGAAAAAAAAAAGATCATTCAAGATAGTTACTTATATGCTAAACTTTTATAATCAAGAGTTGAGAGAA
Source organism: Ormosia semicastrata (assembly GCA_029884595.1). NCBI lineage: Eukaryota > Viridiplantae > Streptophyta > Magnoliopsida > Fabales > Fabaceae > Ormosia > Ormosia semicastrata. Next base: position 27,185,750 of record JAQQTO010000053.1, on the reverse strand, counting down.
ACTTGCATGCTTCCATTAAAAACTCAAAAGCAATGTATGAAAGTGAATTGCAAACTCCATAATGAATTTGAAATTAATATGTCTTACTTGTGTAAAGGGTTAAGTTTTAAAGGGAAAAACCTCAATGTACTAGTCTATTAAATAATTCATTAAATATCTTTCATTAAATAATTTACAAAATTTTAGAACATATATGTTGCAATAGTATATTGAAATTGTAGTGATATATTATATTACTTTCTAAATAACACTTTTGGAAGCTAAATGATACGGAAAATTAGTTACCAATGCCTCATAGAAGTAGATATACATAAATACATGTTCAATCCAATGGGTAGTAGCAACTATAACTCTAAATCACTCTTAATAAGAAAATACAAGGATTACTGCTGAAAGCATGTAGTAAATAAAATTTCTGAGAACATAATCTTCACTACTGTGCAACCAAGCAACAGACCTTACCCTCACAAAGATGACTCAGAGATGGACAAACTAGACACACACAATTATGATGAAGCTTTTGAAGACCTTTGCCTACAATCATCACAAATATTATGTACTAGAAAATATTTACCTAAAAAAGGAGAATTGTAGTAGAAATGACACAAAAAAAAAGAAATACAATAGTAATCTTATATCAACAATAGAAACCATCATAGTTTCCATATACACTTACAAAACTCTTAAATGAGCATGGAATAGGAAAGTCAAAGCAATAAACAAAAGAAAGTTATGATGAGCATCTGAGAAAGCAAACACTAAATAATATACCTACGAGGGTCTGCAAAGTTTTGTTTGTTCCCTCACTCATTATATATGCTTTCCTTGTTTTGGAAAGAACTAGTTCATATAACTAATACAAAGAATAAAACCATTAGATGAGAGCAATGGACCCATCTTCACCAACCTCTAGGTTTTATTATGGAACATTAAGAAAGAGCAATGGAAAGTAAACAAACAAATGGCAATAGATAATGGGGATAGAGACCCATTCGAATGAGTCAATTCTATAAAAGCCACACTAAGACATTGAGATGAAATGCATCATTTAATATTCAACTGACACAATGACACTCAAAATTTGGAGATATACTAGAGACCTAAATCTAGCATGGACAATTTATTCTTTAAAAAAGAAGAAGAAGAAGCAGGTCTCATTTTACTTGATTTGGGTCTCTAGTATATCTCCACACTATGTGAGATCTGATTCTTCTTCTTCTTATTCTTCTTCTTTTTAAAAAAATAAATTGTTCATGCTAGATTTGGGTCTCAAGTATATCTCCAAATTTTGAGTTTCATTGTGTTAGTTGAATATTAAATGATGCATTTCATCTCAATGTCTGAGTGTAGCTTTTATAGAATAGACCTATTTGAATGGGTCTCTATCCTCATTATCTGTTGCCATTTCTTTGTTTACTTTCTATCACTCTTTCTTAATGTTCCATAATAAAACCTAGAGGTTGGTGAAAATGAGTCCATTGCTCTCATCTGATGGTTTTATTCTTTGTATTAGTTATACGAACTAGTTCTTTCCAAAACAAGGAAAGCATATATAATGAGTGAGGGTACAAACAAAACTTTGCTAGCCTTCGTAGGTATATTATTTAGTGTTTGCTTTCTCAGATGCTTATCATAGCTTTCTTTTGTTTGTTGCTTTGACTTTCCTGTTCCATGCTCATTTAATTTGCACCGCTTCTGCTGAAACAAACTTCAAAGCACACTTTTTGTAAGTACTCATTCTCAAGAGTTTTGCAAGTGTAAGTGGAAATTATGATGGTTTCTAGTGCTGATACAAGATTACTGTTGTATTTTTTTTTTTTTTGTGCCATTTCTACTACAATTCTCCTTTATTGGGTAAATATTTTCTGATACATAATCTTTGTGATGATTGTAGGCAAAGGTCTTCAAAAGCTTCATCATAATTGAGTATGTCTAGTTTTTCTATCTCTGAGTCATCTTTGTGAGGGTAAGGTCTGTTGCCTGGTTACACAGTAATGATAGTTATGTTCTCAGAAATTTTATTTACTACATGCTTTTAGTAGTAATCCTTGTATTTTCTTATTAAGAGTGATTTAGAGTTATAGTTGCTACTACCTGTTGGATTGGACATGTATTTCTGCATATCTGTTACTATGAGGCACTGATAACTAATTTTTCATATCATTTAGCCTCCAAAAGTGTTATTTAGAAAGTAGTATAATATATCACTACAATTTCAATATACTATTGCAACGTATATGTTCTAAAATTTTGTAAATTGTTTAATAGAAGCTATTTAATGAATTATTTAATAGACTAGTACATTGACATTTTTCACTTTAAAACTTAATCATTTACACAAGTAATACATATTAATATCAAATTCATTACGGAGTTTGCGGTTCACTTTTATATATTGCTTGTGAGTTTTTAATGGAAGCATGCAAGTTTCTCTCAACTATAGATTGTAAAAGTTTAGCATACAAATAGTTATCTTGAATGATCTTTTTTTCTAATTCTTGTTTGTGAGGAGTCTAAGGCTTTAAATAATCATACTCTCAGTTTGGTAGGATGTTCTGTTAGTATATTATGACAAGGGTGATGTAGTTGATAATTAATATTGTAGTAGTTGATAACATCGAACATATGGTGGGAACATGACAATTACCATATTAAATAAAGCATTTAGTAGCTTGTGACATTTTTTGTTGTTGTTGGGTGTTGTTTCCCTTCCATTGACTCTAGTATTGTAGTAAGATTAGGATTAGTAGTTGGAGGGACATTTTCTGGTACATTTTTGTAATAATGCTGACATTGTTGATAATTACTAGAGCATTACTTGATAACAAATGAAATATGCTTGTAACATGACAGTGTATAGTTGATAATTTGTAGGTATATGTAGTAACAAAAAACCAAAGTAGATGGAGGGTTCAAATAATCTCAATACATCTGAGGTTATTGATAATGTAAAAGAAACATGTGAAGGTGACTTCAATATGAGTGATGCCTTGGATGGTGAATTTGAAAGTTATGAGCCAAAACAAGGGATGTCGTTTCCATTAGGGGATGATGTTAAGGAATTTTATAAGAAATATATTTACAAAAAGGGGTTTGGTGTCATAAATAGAATTTCAAAAAAAGGAGACCATGGTAAGGTCAGTTACATTATGCTAACATGTTCACGACATGAAAAACATGTGTCAACAATACCAAATACTTTGAAGTTACTTCCAACTAGAAGGACAAATTGTGAAGCAAAAATTATAGCCAAGTTGAAGCGAGATGGACAATGTTACATCAGGACATCTATACTTGACCACTCTCATGAACTTAGCTCGACGAAGGAGAGAATGTTAAAAGTTAAACAAGAACCTTAGCATGCACGTGAAGAGAACATTCCAAGTGAATGATGAAGCGGGGGTGAGAATACACAAGACAGTTTGGTCTCTTACTTATGAGGCGGGAGGATATGAGAACTTATCATTTAATGAGCAAGATGTTAGAAATTATGTTCACAAGGAAAGGCATAGAATTGGCAAGAAAGGTGATGAGAAGGCTTTGAAGAATTATTTTACGAGAATGCAAGAGGAGAAGAATAATTTTTTCTACGATATAGATGTTAATGATGATTTTCATGTGCAAAATTTATTTTGGGCAGATGCTAGAAGTAGAGCTATTTATGAGTCATTTGGATATGTTGTGACTTTTAACACAACATATTTGGCAAATAAATATGACATTTCATTTACTGCTTTTATCGGTGTGAATCATCACGGTCAATCAGTTTTGCTTGGATGTGGTCTAATTTTAGCTGAAGACACGGAGTCATTTATGTGGCTATTTGAATCCTGGCTTCATTGCATGTGAGGTAAGCCACCTGTCGGTATTATCACAGACTAATGCAGGGTCATGCAAAATGCTATTGAGATTGTCTTTCCAACTACTCGACATAAGTGGTGCCTATAACATATAATGAAAAAAAATCCCTAAGAAGCTGAAAGGTTGTATTGAATATAACAATATCAAGAATGCGATAAAAGTAGCTGTTTATGATACCCTATAGAGGATGATTTTGAAGAAAAGTGGTCTGCCTTTATCAAAGAATTTGAACTAAAATATAACAATTAGTTGAATGGTTTGTACATGGAGTGGCATAAATGGGTGCCAATTTTCTTAAAGAAATATTTTTGGGCAAGGATGTCAACAACACAGCGCAGTGAGAGCATATATGCTTTCTTTGACGAATATATCAACTCAAACACAAGACTTGCAGCAATGTGTAAAGTAGTATGATAATGCTCTAAGAAGCAAGGCAGAAAAGGAATTTCAAGCAGATTTCAAATCAATGGACTCAATAATTCATGGGTCAAACTCACCCATTGAAAAGTAATTTTAATTTGAGTACACCCATGCAAAGTTTGTTGAGGTCAAATCTGAATTCAAAGGAAGAATGGATTGTTTTGTATCCCTTAAGCGTGTGGAGGGAATTCTTTGTACTTACCATATGAGGGCAGATATGGTAGTTGGAGGATTAGCAAAGAATAGAAGTGGTATTTAATCGTGACAATCATAATGTTAGTTACAACTACTTGTTGTTTGAGTTTAGAAGAATTATGTATAGACATTCACTTTGTGTCCTTGGTAACGAAATGGTTCAAGAAATTCCATCAAAGTATATTTTACGAAGATGGAGCAAAAACATAAGATGGAGACATGCATACATAAAGAGCGGTTATGATGTGACTTTGTTGAAGCCACAAGTACAAAGGTTTGATCAATTATGCAAGCTTTTCTATGAGGTGGTTGAAGTTGCTGTAGAGTTTGAGGATCTCACAAATGTTCTCCACCATAGACTATGTGAACATAAAAATAAGATGCAGTCGATAGTTGCATCTAAGCAAGCTGGTAAAACAAGTTGTAAGGGTGATAACCTTCAAAGGAAGTTGAATGAGGGCATTGAAACTGCTAAAACTGGCATTTGTAGTCCATTACGTGTATCACATAAAGGATAACCCCCAGGTAATAGAAAATTATCTAAAGTTGATCAAGTAGTTCACAAATTGAGAAAGAGAAAGGATCGACGTCATCAAACTTTGACAATTGAGGTATATAGATATGAATTTGATAATTATTATTGTATGGGATGCTTTGATTGTATAGATGTTTTATTTAGACTAATTAGCATCTATTTTTATTAGAGTACTAAGTTATTTTAATTTGATTATGTAGGGGTGCATTGATGGAAGCCTGAGGTAGATGAATAGAAAGAAGTTACACATAGAGTTGTCTATAGAAATGAACAGTTGTGGAGAATGTTGTGATGATTGTACTATGGTGTGTGTATATACCAAAACTATGTTTCATTTATAATCATTGTTGAAATGCCTATTAAGTTTTAAGGTTCTTAAACTTAAATTATTTGTTTTAATGAATAGTTTAGATGTTCATGTTTGGTATATTGTTGCTTAACAATCCACAGCTGTTGAATTGAGTACAAATATTGCAGTACCAATGTGTGGTGGTAGCTATTGGGTTTCGCAACTATCATATAATCCAAGAGCTAGTTTTTTTATCATTATTAGAAGGAACTAATCATGATGTCAGTTAAAGGTCACAGACATGTCCAACATATGATCATTAATTTCATTATAGTGATTGAATTTGACATGCTTATATGTCTTTGTCTAGAGTTGTCTTAGTCAAATGTCATACACCAATTTGTTAGTTAGCGGTAATGCAAGCCAATTTGAAGATACACAGGCTAGGAATCAATGACATAGTACAAATCTAAATTTGTATAAATTATATAGGGTAGCGCTATCTACACGTTTCAAAGGTATACCTCAGCACTAATCCAATCCACTGTTGTTTTGCAGGTTGAATTCTTTTTTTTTTTGTATAAAGGATAATGATAGCACAATGTACCTTTTTTTATATAAGCTAAGTATGCTGACAATGGCTTAGGTGAAAATTGGTGAAAGTGCGCTCACACTATGATTTGGTCCACATTATTTTTTGTGGCAACCTTGAAAATAGATCTTCATGTATCATCAGGAACCCACTTAAGTAGTTTTTCTTTTCTTTTTTTGTCTTTTTAAGTGGGTTGTTTGTGTGCAGTAATTATTTGTACTTCCTATGTAATGTGTATAGAATGCATGTAATTCTATGTAGAGGAGGAGGAGGTATATATTTTTTTAAGGTAAATGGTAGGAATGTATTATTACAATGTCACAATATTAATAATGTGCAAGGATATATATTGTGAGACATAAGCGATAACTGACTTTTTTTGTAAATCAGGTGTATTTTTTGTATTTACTTTATTTATGTATTTTTACCTGCAGCCTTAAGAATAATTGAAGTTGAAAGAAATATCATCCTTTTATTAATGATTATATACTTGTTCATAAGTATGAAAGTGTAAGGATTTCCTTATTGACATAATTAAGACAAATTGATTCATGGTTAGGTGTAGAAATATCACTTAAAAGCATATGAATGCATCTTTGATTTCATTAAAACAATATCATGATGTGGTGCAGGGTCTTGTAGGGTTGATGGTTGATTCCTTGGACTTTAATAAAAAAATTGTTATCCCTTTTCATAATCTCATTGAAGATATTGGGATTGTCATATCCACCATGTTGTGAGGGATGGGAATGCTCCAGTTGATTTCTATGCAAAATCATGAGCTTCCAATTTTAAATATTTGGTCCTGTGGGATTAGTAACCACCTGGATTAGAGGTTTTTTAAGGGGAGCAACTACTAGTGTTGTTTTCTTAAGATAATGTGTGTTATGTTATAATTTGTTATGTCTAAAATTTAATGTAAATAATATAAGACTATAAATCCATGTTAGCACTATTTATTAGGAGTGTTCACGATACGGTTTGAGTTAGTTTAGGGTTTAGGAGAAAAGTCATTCGATCGAGACAATGTTATTTACACACCTCCACTCAAACTAGTAATTTATTTGTAACAAGTTAACCCTACTCTTGGGAATACCTTTTTTGATTAACCAGAACATCATAGATATTAACAACTATTTCCTAATGCATTGACCAGTTATTTTGCATTCACAAAGTAATGAAATTCACCACAAAATCATGCACATTGACCATTTATTCTTAGCTTGTTAACCGCCAGAAAATTGCACATCTCAACTCCAACTAGTAATTTATTTGTAACAAGTTTACCCCCACTATTGGGAACTCATTTTTGGATTAATCATAAACACATAGATATTAACCACTTTTTCCTAATGTATTAACCAGTTAATTTGCATTCACCAAGACATGAGATTCACCACAAAATCATAGATATTGACCATTTATTCCTAACGTGTTAACTAGAAAATTAAACATCTTAACTCCAACTAATAATTTATTTGTAATAAGTTTATCCCCACTATTGGGAACTCATTTTTTGATTAACCAGAAACTTATAGAGATTAACCATTTTTTCCTAATATATTAACTAATTAATTTGCATTCAAGTAATGAGATTCATCACAAAACCTTGGATATTGACCATTTATTCCTAACGTTACAAACCATAAAATTACACATCTCAACTCTAACTAGTAATTTATTTGTAACTAATTTCCCCCTACTATTAGGAACTCATTTTTGGAATAACTAGAAACTCATAGAGATTAACCACGTAAATGCGCAGCATTGGAACCTCGTGGTTGTAAAAGTTGTTAAGAGCAGTGTTCAATATAAGTTTTTGTTTAGGTGAAGGTGGCAGTCTACTACTGAATTTGGTTGGGTTTTTGTGTGTTGGGGTTAGGGTTTGATGAATTTGACATTAGGAAGTTTTGTGTTCTGAAAATATCTTCCAATATTACAGTTGTGACTAATACTGTTGATTAATTTATTCATTGTTTGTGCTTTAATCTTGTTGTACTTCTGAAATTCAAAATTGATCTTGCGTATATGCAGATTACTTCCATAGACAGGTCACAACCAAGACAAAGGTCTAATTTTTCCAACACCAATCACGTAACCAATATGATTAATATAGAAAAACTATTATAATGAGTGACTTTGCAAATATGTTGAACAATTGGTTCTCATAACGCAGAAGTTGCGATCGAGGCATGTTTGCAAACCAACATTGCTCATTGATGTGAATAACACTTTGACTGATGCGCAGAAGTCCCGAATTTACTCCACCTCATTCAAGTCACTGTTATATATGACCAATAAATTAGAAATCAATTGTGTCCTATTGTGAGAGTTAGCATGTAGATGGATTGAAAGAAGTGAGGGGTTTAGAGTTAGGAGTAAGGCTATCTCATTTAGTCCGTTAGATGTGTGCTTAAAACTTGGATTGTGGATTGTAGGGCAAAGAGTGAATGCACGTGACGATGGAGTTGGTCGCACTTTGTCCTTATTTCAGGGGGGAGATGTAACCATTGCCACGATTTATCATGAGCTTTATCAGCATCTAGGAAATGAATATGTGAATAATTTTTGTCGACTTTATATCTTATTTGCTTTTGGGGAATTCTATTTTCCCGTTATTGGTGTCAATGTGCATTCTGTCTTCATTCACCTGTTAGATGACTTGGACTCTATAGATAATTATAGCTAGGGTTTAGCAGTGTATGATACTCCTAATTTGATATAAAAGCATGCAAAGCAGTAAAATTATATGAGCATTTATATTTGCCTAATGCTAAAAATGTACAAGATGCAAATGACAAATGTTGGCCCAAGTAAAATTAGTATTATACTTATCATACAAGTTGGTACTTCAGAAGCTTACTTCGAATTGTGTTCCACTTTTTTTAGCACTCTGGTGCAGTAGGTAAAAAGTTTGGTATGCAACTTCACTTTCTTAGCATCCAATTTAGGGATTGAATCTGGATGCTGACTGAAAAAGGAAGTGTTATCAGGTGATGCAAAGGGTGAACATTGTTCAGGTCACTATCATCCACATCGTCTTGATCACTTGACATGGAAACATCACCCTTTGCTTCAGTTACATCCTCATATATGTGATGCAGATCCTCATTCACCTGGACAGCTGGTACAATGAGGTGAGAAAGATTCAAATTATATCGCCCAGCCAATAGCGCAACATCTAGTGGTTTCAAAACATTCTCATAAAAATTCTTTAATATATCTCGTGTGACTTGCATACGGACAAATAATAAATGATAACATCTACCTAACATTACAACAAAAAACACAAATTGAGTGAAGCCATAATTTCGCACAAACCTCGTGCTTCAAGGCCAGATGCAAACATACAGTGTCAAATGGATCCTCTTAGTGGTAGAGAATACCCTAACATTTAATGATAGCATAAGTGACCTCAAACATAGCACAAGACATGTATAATGTTGAAAAAGATTAGATTAGGATTATAACCTCCTGCAACGTGGTCATAGTGTGTACACAGCTGAGCTTAATACATATTTAGCTAATCACATTATAAATCTCATTAAATAGCCTATTTGTTTTATTTTTTTTTTTCAAGAATCTGATGCAGTAGCAACACAGATTTGGCATGGATGTTACTCTTTTACGAATTAATTTGAGTAATTTCGTTTGAATCTATCTACTGTATAATGGACTGTAATTAAGAAGTGACTTTTGATGGGAACCTACCTATTCATTAGATGTCTCTTCTCGAATACGCATGCTGGTATGTTTTAATCTCCCTAAGCAGCCAGTCAAATACTAACTTACTCCAGTTATATTCTTGCACTCTCCTAATGTCTTGAACTGCAGGTAACAATCTAGGACTTGAATCATTCTTAGTTGTTGGGTACAACAAGATAGCCAAAGTAAAGAGCAAAAATGCTCTCTAAAACTTACCACCATTTGTCCCTCCGGTAATAATTGTCTGTAGCCTAGTCACATCGATTCCTTTAAACTCTTTTAAGTCCATATTTTCCTCATCGCTCAAAGTTGTTGGAATTGGCATACCAGAGTCAGGTATGCCCATGACCAAGCCTACGTCGACGAAATCCAAGGGGAGAAGTGACCCCTAACACATAATGCATGTCGGTGCAAGTCAAAACTCTTTACCAGCTCCAACCACAGAACCCCTATCCATTATAGTGCAATCTAAGTCCAACAATGCACCAAAACTCATCTCCTTAGCGAACTATGTATCACCCACCGTAGGATATCACATTTAAGACTAATCCTAATATAACTTACCCAAATTGTAAAAGCATTAATCTTGTAAAAACATTGATTTTAAAATTTCGTTTGCGGAATAAATTCAAATAAGTAAACTAAATAAAAATCATAAGTACAACTTGTAACTGAAATCACACCTATATTATACATAAACACTGAAAGCCTTGTTTACAAATAATTTACATAAAACCTTTACATATCAAAAGATAAAATGTACAACAAACACTCCAAAACATAACTGCTAAACTTAAAACTTCTAAAAACTAACCTAAGAATTTGGGTCCTTAGAAGGATCCTCCTCCACTTCATCATTAAAGAACCCAGGCGGATATAACATTCGCCTCACAGGGGTCCTTGTGGAAGACACCATATAATCCTCCTGTGGTGTATACACAGTGCCACCCCAGAGTTCACGAATCGGCTTCATAAATTCTAGGCACACAGACGCGTGTTGCGTCAAAACAGAAATCTCATCGCGGGTTCCACTCAGACTCAGAGTCAAGTCTCCAATATATACAAAGCGTTCATTATTAAAATCAACCCTCCAAGCATCAACCCCACAATAGAAATTTAGTTGGACAAAACCCAAAAGTTGGCGCCTTGCTGCCATCTCAATAAACAAAGAGTAATATCACTGATAGTAAAAAGAATTATCAGCTCCTTCGTCTTCTCGATCTTCATCAGACATAAGTAGTAAACAAGTATAATACAACAAAGAGGTGAGATCACCTACATCAATACTATTATGACAATATAGAAAATGACAACAAATAAATAGAACATAATATCAAAGTGGTAGATTATTTTATCACACAACAGATAAAATATCATATAAACATAATTATCATGCCAATATGTTGACCAGCTATGCATATGCACACAGACTCATTCTTACTCCATAGAGCTAAACACAATTTCAGAGAAAATGATCCAAAAGATATGTCTGTAACCTCGGTTGTCGTGGCCAAAAGTGCTATAATTTATCAATTTATCAACGTGCACATCAAGGCATTTGTACAAGACATTCTACGCCAGATCGTGATATAGGACAGTGTCTCAGTCCGGATCGTCGGTGCGTTTGCATCAATCTGCCTCACAGACAAAAGATCTACCAACTGTCCATTGTGAGGTACCCGCACCCCGACGTCCCCAAGATCAACAAGTGACCTACACTTGTCTACTCGCACCCGCACATAAGTGTGATTCATCTCCTAGGCATACTGCCTTAACCAAATAATCTGACATGCTTTTCAATGCATGATGTATGATTCAAATACACATACAATCATTATTATTAAAGTATTTCACATACCCTTACCATCTCTTGGCGGTATCACTATTCAACATCGTCGGACCCACCACAACTGACCTATCACCACATCACGTAACGATATTATCGCATTTTCAAAATCATGGAACACTTTTCTTACGTTTCCAAATTGCGTAAATATTTTTTAACGTTTTCTCAATCGCATAAATATTTTATTGCATTTTCTTAATTGCATAGCCAAAAATTACTGTTTTTAAATCGCATAAAATATTACTAACATATTCTAAGCTCAAATTAAATCTTTTCTTATTTATTTTTAAAATCTAATTTTAATTCCAATATTTTCTCACTAAAGACAGTATATATTCATTTTTTTACTATTTTCTACAAAATAACATTTCTTTGATTAAGTTATGATATTACAGCTCAAAATTTTCTAACGCGCTTCAAAACTCAAAGAGTGAGCTATACGTCAGTATATTTCAAGTTTTAACTTTTATTTCAATTAATAACCCAATCACACTAATTTAATTAAAAATTGGTTTACTTTCTTTTTAGGCCTAAAAACCTATCAAATTAATTTCCTATTAATCAAATACTAAATCCTACAATTAGTAAAATAATTTTGGACTTACGATATAAAAAATTAGTAAGTTGGCCGAATTCCACATTTTGCTTCATAAATCATATATAATTATTTTCTAACACTTTATTCCTTGTAAAAACACTTAATTAAATTTTTTGTCATAAAATCATTTAATCCTTGATTATGAAAATAATTTAGAGCATTTGGCTCCCTTGGTGGTGTTGAGGCCGTGAGCCTCTAGGTTCTTTGAAACCATTATACAATTCCCCATCATGTGAATCACATCCTACTTTACACAAGAATCAACAAGCTTTCTAAATCACATATTCAAGCATACTATCAAAGCTATAAGCATACCAATCACAAATAAAGAAAGCTTAAACAATCAAGTGAATAAATCCTTATGGATTTTTCACCACAAACAATTCCATTTCCTCACTACCAACACATGGTTGATGAGGTTAATCTCCCTCTTACCTCAAGGAAGACAATAAACTTCAAGTTCCTTCTCCTTTTTGATTTCGTGAAGCACCAAGAAAAACCTTAAAAATCTTAAACAAATCTTAAAGTCATAAACCAACCTTGAAAACAAGAAACCATGGATCAATCATGGTTTAGAAATTCAAAAATTCAACTTAGGATCAAGAAATCAAGAAGTTACCTTAGGAGTAGAAAATCAAAGCTTGATTTTTTAAGCCCTTAGAGAATGATTTAGGCAAAACTCACAAAAGGAAAAGTGTTTAGAATTGTATCTAGGTTTAGAAAATAGGATTGGATGGAATTATTGAAGTGTGGAAGTATAGTTTAGGGGTAGAGGCCGTGAGCTCCAAGAAGAAAAGTAGAATAATGTTCTTAAGTGTTCTTGAGGTGAGAGAAAAAAATGAATGAGATTTTTATGTCACAAAGTGTTCAAATGAAATGGAAATATCCAATACTACACATGCATGGCCATGTAGTTAAGTGAGTAAGAAATTAGACTTGTTTAGCAAGATAAAACTATCACATGGCCTATGTAATCTAATGGTCATCAAGTGGTCATAATAGACCATTCAAGAACCTCCTATCACACCAAGTGGCCGTGTGACTCATAGGAGAGGCTAACTAAGTTTCATTTCAACTAGTTTCTAGTTACACCTAAACTAGATAGTTAGTTCACTTAGTTAGGTTATTTAGTTACATAACTAACTATCTAGTTTAGGTGTAACTAGAAACTAGTTGAAATCAAACTTAGTTAACCTCTCCTATGAATCACACGGCCACTTGGTGTGCTAGGAGATTCTTGAATGGTCTATTATGACCACTTGATGACCATTAGATTACATAGGCCATGTGATAGTTTTATCTTGCTAAACAAGTCTAATTTCCCACTCACTCAACTACACGGCCATACATGTGTAGTATTGGATATTTCCATTTCATTTGAACACTTGACACAAAAATCTTCTTCATCTTTTTCTCTCACCTCAAGAACATCATTCTTCTTTTTTTCTTGGAGCTCACGACCTCCACCCTTAAATCATACTTCCACACTTCAATAATTTCATCTAATCCTACTTTCTGAACCTAGATACAATTCTAAACCCTTTTCCTTTTGTGAATTTTACCTAAATCATTCTCTAAGGGTTTCAAAAATCAAGCTTTGATTTTTCACTCCTAAGGCAACTTCTTGATTTCTTGATCCTAAGTTAGATTCTTAAATTTCTAAACCATGATTGATCCATGGTTTCTTGTTTTCAAGGTTAGTTTATGACTTTAGGATTTGTTTAAGATTTTTAGGATTTTTCTTGGTGCTTCACGAAATCAAAAGGAGAAGAAACTTGAAGTTTGTTGTCTTCTTGGAGCAATTGTAGGATGAGTGACCTCTTGGAAAGTTTCCTAGGATGCGTGTGAGTGAGGACAAAAGTACGCTGAAAAGACCCGTGTTGGTTTGTGAAGACACTCGTCAATCCTGCAGGCAGTCCCGGGGCGTTACAAACTAAACCTGACCTTTTGTTAAGGTTGCACACCCTTCTCGAAAATGCTTAGGAGAGCACCTCATTTGGAAGGCTGGCGTCATATTCAAAACAAACCAAATAGACATTCACGTACATGCCACAAAATAATGGATAGCGTAAAATTGGAAAAAAATATGATTTTTTATTAATCAATGACTATAGAACTGCGAAACTTACAGCTCTAGATCTTGCACCGACATCACTTTTACAATCTGCAGCACACTATGCTTTTGCGTCTAACTTAAGTACACCTGCAGTCAATTGTGATCCCATTCTCAAAGTTTTCCAAACATGCTTCTGGTTCTAAGCTCAAAGAAACACACATAAGCAAATAAGATGATAATTTCAAACAATATTCATGCCAAAATCCATGTTATTATTCAGCATATACACACCTCATCCACATTATTGTTTGAAGACATCTTTGTATGTCCACTATACTTCCTTTTCCTACATATCTGATTCATAATTACTAATTAACAGAAACCATTTAATGGTGAAAAAATTACTATACAAGAATTGCTATAAGCATCGTAAACCTTTTATCGTACTGTGACGCACTACGTGGATCACTTTCTTCACAATAGGTGCTTGCTTCATCACTACTTGGTTCGTCTAGCAACACACCAATATAAATCAACAAATTATACAACACTAGATGTCAATAAGCATAATGTATAGAGAACAAACGAAATAAAAATTTATAATGCGAAATGCATTTTGACCTTGAGTTGCTTGTTGAGGATCGAAATCCCTATCCTCCTGTGGGACTGTACGAACTTTTTTGCCGCGTGACCCTATCTGTTCATTAGACAATGAATGTACATATATATGATTGACAACTTGATAGAATGAAATATTTTGTATTCTTCTCAAATAAACCAACATGAATCAAAACATTTAAGTTGTACATACCAACAGGTTTAGTTGAAGGCATTTGGCCTCGCTTTATAGTTCTGGAACAATTTGGCCTAACCCAAGCTTTTAACCGCTTCAAGGCACTTGGACAACCTACTATTGAATCATTATCAGATTTGATGAATTTACATAACTAGTTTAGAAGTAAAAAAAGCTTTTCATTGAAAATCTACCACCTAAACCTTTTCAAATATGAATATATATAATAATTAATAGGAAAAAGCACTGACAACCAATGAATTGAATTTAACTCTGAGTTTCTACCTACTAAATAGGACCCTTAAATGAGGTTATAACTCAATCTGTTAGGAGTTATTAATAAAAATTCATAGAAGTCCTAGAAATCTAATATAATTTCAATTTCTCACTCCAAAAAATGAAACTCAAAAACAAGAAATACAGATAGAGAAGCAAAGAACAATAATCTAAGAGAAAAAAAGGTCAAAACCACAAATGTTGGTATCAACCTATGAACGGATTTATAGAAATTAGCCATGACTCATAAAGAATTCTTTATGCAACTTACAAAGTATGTTGACAAAACCCATTATGCTACTACATACAATATGTTTTTGAATGATTTAGCTTTCTAACAACCTCTTAAAAGTTACTAATCTTTTTACTCTTAAAAGAGTTATATCTTAACTTTCAAATGTCCCTAGAACTAGGTCAAATGAACCTCTATGGCTCAAGTTATGCAACATTAACTACTGGTTATCAGAAATCGAATTGTGCAAAATCTGACCCATTTTCAAAATAAAACTGGTAGTGAACCAGATGAGTACAAATGCTAAAATTTTAACACAATATAATACCACTTCTTAGCTTTCAAATTAGACCAATCTCATGTCATTAGGAGTCCTGTAACTCAAATTATACACCATTTTAGTGCAAATTATTCAAAATATAACAACACATTCTGCAAAAATTTTCTTTAGCACTTTTCTCTAGCATAGCATTTTATTTCTTTAGTGACTAATGAATTGTACATAATTCATTGCCTTAGCTTTCTATCCTTGATTTGCTCTAGGACATGCCATCCTTTATGTTGCCAGTTTAGTCTGCATTATTTGATCTTCAAGAGTAATTAACTAAGGAAATAAATAAACAATCAACTATCACAAAGTGCTTAGAATTACCTATTTCCTTGACTTGGGTACAACAACAACACTTGAGCTGAAGTAGCCATCCCAAACTTCACATGCATGCCAAGCATATTTTTGGACTAAGTTAACTAAGACTCATCAGACGTAAGAAACCAAACAAGCAACAATACAGAAGAAAATCATTCAATTTATTTTTTTTGCTTTTTATGATATGATTGGATATGATCAAATAAAGTTGGTCTTTTGGAAAAATCCAAAGAATGTTGTTATAATGATATAGTGACAATCATTATTACTAATGCTTCGTAGTCACTAATACGAGGTGGAGTGATAGCTCATCTTAAATTCATTTAAAATTTCATATTGGTAATACAAGTATTTAAAGTTATGTGTGCCACAAAAATTCTTAACAAGCCCAAACCATTGAGCTAAGTGTCATTTAATTTGGATAGATTTGTTTCGGCTTGTAGTTTTGCTCTTTTTCTTCATTAAAATGTTAACCAAGAAAGTTCTAAAATGACATTTGCACCATATGAGCATTTACTCAATTCATGAGCTACAACACAAAAATTAACAAGTATGCCTTACCTCCCAAAATGCTCTAACTCAAGAATAAGCCCAAAGTGCTCTAACTCAAGAATAAGTTGTTCCAAAATGACTGCATGGACAAAGTATAAGAAAAAAAGATAAGGAAACAATCAGAACCCACAGAAATAGTATTTTCCGCAACCAAATTATATAATAACATTATATAGTATGATGTCACAAAAATGTCAATAACAAGAAATCCCAAATTCTTTCAATAGTAAAGCAAGTTTCTAGTTTCATTATATTGCATTCACTTGAACAAGTTGTTATTGTAAAGTAATAGGAATAGGGTTGGTTGTAATAATAAGTTATCATTCACTTCAGGTTCTGAGTGAAACCAAAAAATAGGGAAAGAAATGAATACAAATCTATGAATAATGAATGAGTGTAGACTTGTCAAATAAAACAAATCAACAACATCTTTTGCAATCGATTTACAATACTCTTCTTGTAGATACCAGCCTTCCTAATTTTCTTCCAGGACCAAGCATGCCTTGATTCTACCATAAAAGCATTACAAAAAGAGGTTTCAGCAAGTCATGGTTATCTTTACAGAGAAAAGAAATGAAATGAAATGTTATGCATCATTTAATATTCAACTAACACAATACAACAACAACTAAGCCTTTTTCCATTAGGTGGGATCGGCTACATGGATCAAATGACATCATTGTACCCTATCATAAACCAAGTTTGCAGAGATGTCATTCAAATCTAAATCTTTTTTAATCGTTTCACCTATAGTCTTTTTTGGTCTTCCTCTACTTCTAGCTATTGGATTATTATCTACCTGATCTACTCTTCTTATAGGGGCTTTTAAGGGTCTTCTCCTTACATGTCCATTCACCTAAGGCGAGATTCTCTCATCTTTTTCACAATAGGTGCTACCCCTACTTTCTTTCTAATGCATTCATTTCTAATCCTATCTTATCTTGTATGGCCACACATCTAACGCAACATCCTCATCTCCGTGACATTGATCTTATGCTCTTGTTAGTTTTTTACCACCCAATATTCAGTACTATACAATATCGTGGGCCTTATAGCTGTGCGGTAAAATTTACCCTTAAGCTTGAGAGGCACTTTTCTATCACAAATAACTCCTGAAGCACTCCTTCATTTCATCCATCCAACTTGAATCCTATTGTTTACATCTCCCCCTATCTCTCCACCATTTTGTATGATAGATCTAAGGTACCTAAACTGTGTGACTTGTGGTATGGTATGATCTCTAATTTTCACCACTAAGCTAGCATTAACATGTCTCTTACTGAACTTATATTCCATATACTCCATCTTACTCCTACTTAGACGAAAGTCATGTTTTTCCAAAGCTCGTCTCCATAACTCTAGCTTCCCATTTGTTTCCTTTCTCGACTCTCCAACTAAGACTAATCATCTATGAAAAACATACATTGTGGCACTGGCTCTTGGATATGCGCAGTAAGCACATTCAACTAACACAATGAAACACAAAATTTGGAGATATACTGGAGACCAAAATCTAGTATGTCAATGAAATGTAATGCATCATTTAATCAATTTTTTTCTCTTTTGCCACAAAATTCAAAAAATAATGAAACATGTCACTGAACATCTATTGATTCTGAGTGTCCAACAAACAAAGTATAAAAGTGGAAGACAATTTAGTAAAAGTTAAGAATGTTTTGCATTGCTTGGTTTACTGAAAACAAGTATGCAGGGAACTAAGAATTAAAGTGTATTATAAAGATGTGAAACTCAAATGAGTGAAGAACTTGTATCAGCTGCTAAGCAACATGCATTCAAATCCAACCTTAAAATTTTGGGATTTCTTTCTTATTCTGCTGCACGTTCTTTGTGGCCAAAAGGATCGAAACGTAAAACTTGACAGACAAATCCATTAAAATAAATAAATAAATGACAAAGCATAACCTCCAATTATATGACATGTTTTTCATCTTCAGAAAATTGGTTGTGGCACGAAAATTTGAATGACATCACCTAACAAAACGATGACCACCCTTCCCCCATAACTGATTTCATAACCATAAACCAATCAAAAATTGTATCTAATGAGCTGAAATATCCAACTTTTTTAGTACCCTTACAGAACCAAAATCAAGAATAAGCATCCAAGCCCAAGAAAGAGACAAACCCATAAAGGGAAATGCAATAACTCACACACCCAAAAGGATAAATAGCATTGGAAACGAAAAGAAGGCACATAAAAGCAAGCAAAATTGCTCAGATCTTCAAAGGGAAAAAAAATCCTTTTTTGTTTTTTTCCACCAAATAAATTAGACCTATCAAGCAAAGAGAGCAAATTGAGAAGCAAAAGGCATTGATGAGAGAAGGTCGTTATACTAACGAGGTGAATGGGAGCCTTGATGTGTTTGATGAGTGCTGATGCATGTCATGTCTCCTTATGTACTGTGTTTCAATAGCATCGTACAATTCACCACAGTTCATCTTCCTTCTATCTCTCTGAATCAAGTCTCAACTTTCTTTTCTTTGATAACAATTCTATCATATCTGTTTTTCTCTCTTGAACTTCCTTCCCTTCTCTCGTGCCATGGACCGCTGATTCTGGAAGAGGTGGGGATGTGATCGGTTGGCTGTCAGAACACAGCAGAGGAGACACTAAGAAGGCTACTGAGATGTGGCAGCAAAATGCTATGTGTGGTGACCCGGATGAGACATATTTTAAGGGTGTGGGAGAATTGGTAAAGGGAGAAGAAAATTGAAATTTTGGGAAAAAGAAGAAAAGAGGGACACGAGACTGAGAGTGAAAAAAGTTTAAAATTTGATAAAGAAAAAAAGAAGTAAGAAGCCAGAGAAAGGGGGCGACTAAGTCTGCAAATAGATATATGGTGATAGACATACAGTGGATGAAAGTTGTAGGTATTTTGGATGGACGCCAAACATTTTCGTTCTCTGTTTTGCTCTTTCTCTCTTTCTCTTTCTACCATCACCGAATGTGAGCAATAGGCATAGAACGATTTGTTGACGCTGCCAGCAGTGGCTGACTAAGCAACACCGAGCACAACGTAGCGGTTCTGCTCGCCACTGATTACTGCAGAGTCACCGATGGCGAGATTGTTGTCGCTGTGGACACCATCGAGAAAGTGAACTCAAGTCACCTAGGTTTTCCCATGGGTTGTGCCTCGTTGGGCCACATTCTCTATGACAGCGGGTTTTGTTCAGGAAGGAGGTTGTCTGGTGATGGGTCATTGGTTTGGGGGTTAAGGTGAAGGCTGATCTGAGGCAAGGTTCCCGGTGGAGGATGGCTGGGGTGGTGGCGCTAGCCTTGGTGGAAATGGGTGTTGGTGGTGACCCTCCTTCGTCTGGCCTCCAACTCGCAACAACCCTATGTCTCTGAACTCCTCTCCTGCACCCTCGATTTCCTTCACAAGGTCAATTTCATCCTTCTCCTTCTTAATCCATGGATTCTTCAATTTTTCATTAATTAGTTTTTGTTAAAAACTACAGATAGAAACATAGAGAAATAGAGAATGCTTTCGGTATTTCTGAATCTCATGAGTACAAAGATTTTTACACCTATTTATAGGCGTAGGACTATACATGTAGTACAAGTACAATACATGATTCACATTTTAGGTATGTAACACATTTTACGGATCCGACTTCTTCTCAAGAGGGAGCTCAGTAACTGACTCCTGTTAGAATATCTGCACCGTTTATTTTTCATCCAATGGTCAGTATTTTTTTAATATTAAAATTTTTTTTAATATTAAAAAATAAAAAAAAATTCTAACCATTAGATGAAAAATAAACGTTCCAGATTTTGCCGCACGGAGCTGCTGGACAGCTCGTGCGGGAGAGAAGCCGGATCCCACATTTTACACATAACTCACTTTTTTCACGTTTTACAAAATATTTTTATATTATAATTAGATGATAGATAATGAGGGGAACGAAAAGAAAATGAGAAAAATGAAAATAACTTCTATTTTTTGAGAGTTTTAAAATGCATGAGAACAGAACGGAATACATGAAAAATCATTTCTTCCATCTTCCTCTGAAATGCCTAACTTTTGTTCCCCCCAAAATTGAGGTGGAATGGGAGGAACACATAGGTAATTCTGTTCTGCTCCGTTCCGTTAATGAAACTTGCAAATAAAAAGAATAAAAATTATGTTTCATTCCATTCCTTTTCTTTCCGTTCCATTCCCACCTATTCTTTTCTGTTCTTTTAATAAAATAAATTCAAATATAGGGTTAATGTCTAATTAACATCTGTTTTAGGAACTAGGATTGCTTCATGTTGATGCAGAGCATATTTGGAGGCAAATGCAAGAGATGTCCGTTGGTAACTACCAATCTTTCATTGCTGCTGTCAATGCCTTGCTTGCTATTCGTCAGGAAGTCTCCTCGATTGACAAGCATCTCGAATCTTTCATATTTTTTTTTAAGATTTTCATGTATATTTACATTTTATACGTACCTTAGTTTTCCTAAATAAGCAGTTTGTGGAAATAATAAGCAATGTAATAAATTTTGATGTGATTTTATAATTACTATGATATATATAATTTGTTATCGATCATATCTGATAATATAGGAGTTTTATGCATTTTACAGACTAATATGATATCTTCTATTTTTTTTTTATAAGATGTTACCATGATGACTGAAAAGGTTATCAATGTTCAGATGTGTGTAAAATTTACATATAGAAGTAGATTTATGTAGAAGAGCACAATTCCTTATGTGGCATGGCAGCAATGGTTACATTGTAATGAAAGTAATTTGAGGTTATCCCTTTTTTTGATTTGCATGTCTTGGTAAAGAGGTCGCAAAGAAACCACACTGCAAAGGCGTAAGACAGGGACCTTGTGTAACACCCCAAAATTTCCTATCCTATAAACAGTAATTTTGACAGCTAACAGAATTTTACTATTTAGTAATTTCTAGATACTGTAAAATTATTTTGTTTATTCCGTCAGCGTATTTGATCATTTTGAGTGATTTACTCAAATGTCGGAAAATAATAATTTTCTAATTTGGGAAAAATCTTTCTCGTATTTATTTCTCTTGACTGTTAATTATTTTTAATAATCTGACTTGATTTTCATACATTTTCTAATTTTTGTGATTTTATGTGTGATTTTGAATTTTTTTCTGTTTGTGAGCCCCACGAGGTGTTTGTGGGCCCAGGTGATCATACGTGGGCCCAAGTGGGTCCCGCAAAGTGAAAAAAATTTCTACGCATAGAAAAATTTGTACTGTTTAGACAGAGACAGGGGATCTTACTAAACCTGAATCCGGAAACAGTTTTAGAAAATTTGTTTTGTACTGTATTTATTTATCGAAAGATAAAAATACAGTAAATATATTCTTTCGTGGGATTTTTAGTAGATAAAAATAGAAATTATATTGCTTAAGTCAATATTGGTGGTTTGGATATCCACTATTGATTCAATTAATGGTTAAGAAATAAATTTAATAAAGAAATATAAGATAATCATAATTGATTTAATCAATGGTGTGAGAATAAACTTAATTAAAGCGAAAAGCTTCAATATCAACCGTAGATTTAATCAATTGGTAAAATTAATTATATAAAGTGACCATTTACAACCATTGGATTTAGAGTTGATCAAGGGTGGAGATTTGGTCTTAAAAAGTGACAAAGACCATTTATGACCATTGGATGAAGAATTAATCAAGGGTGGAGATTTGGTCTTAAAAAGTAAAAAAGACTAATTATGACCCTTGGATTAAAAGTAAGAAGAAGCAATCTTGACCATTTATTTTGGAGACACATCTAATGGCTAGAATTTAAAGGAGAAGGATCTAATGGCTTAGATTTAATCTTCTAAATCAAAAGTCTACCTAAATCCTAACCATTGAATTAATCAATGGCTAGAAATGCTTCAAATAATGGCCTAATTAACAAGCAAGTAAACTAAATTAAATGTTAAATTGTTATAATCTAATTCTTAATTAGATATCCTAATTTTAATTAGAGATTATAATATATGAAATAATATGTCTAATTAATTAGTTATGTAATTAGAAAATTAGTTAAGATTGATTAGGAAACTTAATCTAATGAATTAACTAATCAATTAGTAAGTAATTATGACAACTTTGGAGTGCATGATGAAGGGGGGATGGTTTTGGAGTGTTAGGAAGGAGGAGACATGTTTAGACATGCTTGTATAGCCTTTTTAGGCCAAAGAAAAAGCTTGAAGACATTAATTAGATGTCTTGACCAATTATTGATCATTTTCCTAAAGCAAAATTATTTTCTTCTTTCTCTCCATGCAATGCTACGGCTGCCCACTTCAATTCAGCCATTTGATTTCATTTGTATCACATTTTATAACACTTAACTCATTCTCTATCTTCTCGCTCTTCCAATTTGTCAAGAACACCAAGAGTAACACCATTTTCTTTCCTTCCTTGAGCATTCGGTCACCACCCATGGAACCACTTCCAATCTTCCATAATTTTATCTAGCTACATATCTTGAATCCTCTCATCAATCTAAAACACTTTCATGTTGGGAACTTCTCAAAATTCCATCATCTTCATCACTCAACCAAGCCAAGAACACAAAACAACCATTTTCCTTCATTTTCTCACCAAATGGTTCGGCCATGACCACCAAAAGCACCACCCATCACTTTTAATTTCATCCAACCATAGATCTTGAATCTACATGATATTCTAAGCAACTTTCATGTTGGAGACTTTCTCAAAATCATTCATCTTCATGGACTTTCTTCAAGAGCCAAGTTATTGAGTTTTTAAGGTGAAGTGTAAGAAGACTTCAATTCTTATCTCTTTTTTATGATCTAAACCATGTTTGATCCATGGTTCCTCTTAATCAAGCTTAGTATACTAATTTTTATGTATTTTGTTTTGAATTTGAGAAGCCCTTGGTGGTGAAGGACTTGGAAAGAGAAGCAAAATCAAAAAGCTTTGAGGATCTTCAAGAGGTAAGAGGGAGATCCATCTCACCAACCAATTATGGTGGTGGGAGATGGTCTTATATTTGATGGATTGTGAATTCATGTGAGAATTCCAATCCATGGTCATGTAATAATTAATTGTGTGTTTATGAGCTTTGCTTTATTTTCTTGTGCTTTGATTATTTTGTCTATGCTTAATATGCTTTGCATGATTTTATGGCTTTGATAGTATACTTATAATATGCATGATGAGTATATGGCATGTTTGTGATATTTATGATGAAATATATATATGTATGCCATGATGTGTGGATGGAAAGAAAATTGATCTTGGTTCCAATGGTCAAGGAAGAGCTACGGTTTTATGCCCTTGATTTGGGTCAATGTTGAAATTTTTCAAGAACAAGAAAATTAAATTTTGATCCCTAGAACAATGAGAATTTCGGCCAAGACACCTCAAAATAGGTGTTTACAAATTAATATATTTATGGAAGAATAAAAATTGGATTGATTTGAGGAGTATGGAAAATGAACTAAAGGTTTGTTTTTTTAAGAAAACATGAACACAAATTTTAGAATGAAATTTTATTGATTTATTTTGTAGAAACAAGAATGGAATTTATTTAAGTTAGAAGAAAAATATTTCATGGTTCCAATGACCATCTATAAGGTTTTGATAATTTAGAAAAAATGTTTTGATGCTATGAAATACAAGAATTTTCAAATAAGGATTTTTGAAAAGGGGAATTAAGTGTTATAAATTAAGTGAAGTGAAATTTTCATAAATAAAAGAAAAAGAAGATTGAAAGTATTGAACTTCAAATTAATCAATTTTTTTAGAAGTGATTTAGAAATATAAAGGAAAACGTTTGTAACTTAAAATTTCTAACAGAGAATTTATTTATTGGGTTTTAGAAAATGTTAGGAAATTTAAAGTTAAGAAACAATAATTAAATCAACTCAATATGATTTTGTAGGACTAGGTTAATAAAAAGTGATTTTGAGAAAATATATATTAAGGAAAAGATTTTTGACTAAGAATGAAAAAGGATTTGCAAAGAAAGTGAAAATGAATTTGAACAAATTGGTTTGTGTTATGACCAATCGGTACTTCGGTTTTAAAAATAAAATTTTAATGATTTTGTTTGTGTAAAACCATATCAATTTAAAAGGAAAAATATTTGATGATTTCAATAGTCATGTCCACATTTATGAAGGCTTGTAATGCTTTGATTTTTATGAACAAAGTGATTTTCAAAGTGGAAACGTAACTTGAGTTAATACAAGAATTTAGAAATGGAATTAGAGCATTTATCACTTGAGAATTAAGTTCTTGTAAACAAGAATGTTTTCGAACTTCAATTTATTTTGAAGAAGGTTGTGTTTGGAAATGCTTTGAGAAAAATGGAGAATATAATGGTGATTTAAGAATTTACTAAAGTATAACTTATTTTCAAGTTTTGAAATACGTGTGGAAATTTTAAGATTTGAAACATTGATTTATATCAATGGAAAAGTAATTTTGTGGATTATATTTGAAAAAGAATTTCTTGAGTAAAGAAACGTGGAAAAAGATTTTTCTTGAGTAAGAAAATGTGAAAAATGAAGTACAAAGTCATAATAATTTGAGAAAGGATGAAATGAAATTTTTGAAGGTTAAGAAATATTTTTCATAATAGAATTGTGGTAAAAAATGATTTACGTATCATAAAAATGATTTAGAATATAGTAAAATATTCTTATGCGATTTAAAATATGTTAAAATATTTCTATGTGATTTGAATTACGTTTAAATATTTTACGTGAGTTTAAATATTTGACGACTTGTTGGAAAATCACTATGTGATTTAAAAGTAATAGAATATTTTTACGGTATTGTGAAAATTTAATGTAAACGTTTGAATTTTAAAACGTAATGTAAGTGTTACGATATTTTGAAAACGTAACAGAAACATTTAGGAATTGTGAAAACATAATGGAAATGTTACGCAATTTTGTGAAAACACGACGAAAGTGTTTTATAACTATGAAAACATGATAACATGATTTCGTGTTGAAAATATAGTATAATTACTGTTGAACAAGTGTATGGACACTTTGTATGAGAAAATGACGTGTTTTGCTATGACTGGTTTTTTGGTGCATTTTGTATGCATTGGAAAGAGATGCTTGTGAATGGATTTGGTGCATTATACATGCATTGGAAAAGTATGCGTTGAAGCATATGATATAAATTGAACAAATGAAATTGAAAAGATTTGGCCCTTTGGGGTTGGACTTGCACTGATATATTCGTCCATTGTATAAAATATAGCTAATAGCTATTATGGCCCTTGTGGTTGAAGAGGGAATGAGAATTGATAGTGAGGTCTATGATGGATCTTAAGGGGCGTCAGTAGCGGCGATCGACCAGTGGACGGTTAGCGAGTACCACTGTGCCACTTGGCGATGCAGTCCGTTGCAACGCATTGACGATACCCAACAAGAACACGATTCTTTTCAACGACTGGGAGATTGTCTTTGGGCTAAGACTGACAATTGACCAGAGCATTCTTCTCGAAATTATGAAAACCTCCATGGAGTTGTTTTTGAAAAACTGAGTCTTTGTGCATATGCATAATCCGAACATTTATATCTGTGTGATATATTAATTGAGGAATATTGGATATAACGATTGTTATGAATACTTGGATGATGATGATGATAATGCTGATAACATGATTATGGTATGATCTATCTGTATGATATTGCTGGCTGTGTGTTATCTCTGTGCTGCCATATTGGTATTGGTGTAGGTGGTCTCACCTCTTTGTTATGTTGTTTTACTGTGTTTGTATTGTTAAAATCAAACAATAGAAAGATCGAGTTGTCTTAGACATAATGGGCGATAAATACTCTGAGATTGGTGACAACAATAAGGAGTGGACATTCAGGACTCGAAGGTGTGTAGTGTTGACGAAGGAACAGATGTCTGATGCATCAAGATGGACAGAAAAAGGAATAAGTATGTTAAAGTTTTTCGTTAGTATTGTACCGTGCTATTAAGTAGGACCCGTCATGGGGTTTGCTACTATCAAAAGAAAAAAAAATAAGTCTGTTAATTTTATATTTCTCTTTAAATTGTGATATTAATTGGTGTCAATATTGTATAATGAATAGTTGAAATATAATTTTCAATATTACCTAATATTTTCAGTAAATTTACGTTTCAGTAAAGAAGAAATTTTGAAACCCATCTTTTATAACTCAAACTTTGTGCGAACTTATTTTCAGATTATGAGTCAGAAGTCAGAAATGTGATGCCCTAACTAGGATGTTACATTAGTTGGTATCAGAGCTAAGGTGTTACACCTTGCATGTTTAGATTTGAGGTTTCCTTATAGGTCTTGCATGTCTTTCAATATTTTTCATCCTAAATTGTGTGTTTAGATTTGCAAATCTATATTGAAATTCACGATAAATTCTTGGTTACACACAATTGTATTCCGTTATCCTTACACACATTCACAAAAAAATTAAAGAAAGAAAATAATTTTTTATGATGAGTGAGTTTAGAGAGACTCATTTTTTTCTCTCTCTAATTTTTTGTGAGTGTGTATAAGAATGACGTGGTACAATTGTGTGTAAGCAAGAATCTCATGAAATTCACATATTTTTAGATTGGAAGCATAGTATGAAAGGATTGTTGCTGAATGTTTTCAGCACCTTTTCACTTATATTAATTTTGATAGGTATTAAATAAGCTCCATTAGATTATTATCAGTGCTGAAACTACTCATTTTCAGTATCAATTTGAGTATTCAAATAGGCCCCAAAGATTAGGAAGTACTAATGATGATCAGAAAAAGGTAAAAGAGGATGGGGAAGAAGCAATGCATCATCCATGGTAGGCATATATGTGAAGTACAACCCTTTGTGAGTTGAGTTCTCTTTGTGAAGCAAGTCCTTTAGTTGTTTGTGTGTTGAACTCTTGATTTTAATATTTATTTGAACATAGACTTGAGTGTTCTCAGAGGTTGGTTTTGGTGGGTGCTAGACACAGGGTAAGCTTTTTTCAAACTCTGTTTCATAACTTTGGGGCTTTGACTTATTTTATGCATTCTATTACTTTATAATAAATTTTTGTTACATAGGAATTAGATCAGATTACCAGCCTAGTAATGTTCTTCTAACTTTGTTTACTATCTGATTTCCTGCTTGAGTGCTGGCTAATGGAAATTCACGACTTTCAATAAGTCAATCAATAAACCTTTATAAATAAGCAACCTGGCTAAGATAGGGTCACAAGCTAATGGAAATTCACAGCTTCCGTTATGGTTCTTGCTCCCATCTTTTTGTTGGATAAATAAGTCAATATTTCAAAAGCTATTTGCTCCCAATGTGGTTCTGGCTCCTAACTTTTTGTTGGATAAATAAGTCAACCTGAGCTGACGATTCCTCTGAATAGTAGGAGAACAGAGGAAACTTAGACTCAACGAAAGTCAAATTGATGAATGCAGAGAAGCATGTGAGATAACTGACTACCACCAGTTTGTGTATTCTTTGTGATTGTTTATTCACTGTCCAAGCTTAGCGCACTTGAACACTTGGGTTTTTTTAGTCTTTATGTTTGTGCATTACTCTAGATTTCTAATTTTGCATAGTGATTATAGTTTAGGCAGTTGGTGAGTTACCAAATGTCACGACCCATCTTTGGCCATGACGGGCGCACAAACTAGTGATACTCAGTACTCAACTAGCTTGACAAGCCTAACCATATAACCTCAATTAAAGAAAAATAATTTGTAATGTAAATTAGGGCCATTAAAAATCTGACAGAGTCTCCTCTAAAAATTGAACAAACCACATAGTTCATTTAGACCTGGTCAGCAATATATATCCATATCCATCACTAACATAAGCATCTAGTATCAATCCTAAGAACAAGATGAGCCAGTTATATAGAAGGAATATATCAAGACTTTTCGTTTACATATATATACATCAAAAGAAGGAAATAAACATTATCTCCTATAGCTGCAAAATACTGGAGTCGACAGGTAACACTAGCCAGCAACGACAATGAAGGCCTACCAAAAAAAAAAAACAAATACTCCTGGGCAGAATAGTAAATCCCAAGAATCCCCTACTCAACAAACTAAATCAAGGGGGAAAAAGAAAGAAAGGGGTGAGTCACATAGACTCAGTGAGGGCATAAAAAAATGAACAAGAAAGGGAAGCAAGTAAGAGTCAAAAACATTTAAACTTTGCAAGATAACTCAATACACAAAAATCAAATAAATGAGACCGATAAATAAAATCTCATCACATTTTTCCTTTCCAATAATAAATTTACAATCGTAAAGGAATTCAACTATACTTATCAAATCTCCTCTCGATCTTAAAACAAAATCTCTACATTCATTTTATATACAATAGCCATTACATCTCTTCACCACGGCAGAGCGAACATTTGCCGTTATATCTCTTTGCCATGGCAGGCGGAACACACGCCGTTATATCTCTTCACCACGGCAGTGAAACATTCACGCCGTTATATCTCTTCGCCACGGTAGGCGGAACACATGCCGTTATATCTCTTCGCCACGGCAGGCGGAACACTCGCCGTTATATCTCTTCGCCACGGCAGGCGGAATTTTAACACTCAACATTTATAGCTCAATCCATATAACCAAGATTCACAATTATCCAAGATTAACTGAAAGGTTTTGTTTCCCCATAATATAAAGTTTGAGGCTATAACCAAAACTATTAGAATAAATATAAATACATGCCGAGAAGTCTAAATTTCAACATATATCACAGTGTAAATTATCCACTCACAGTATGAAGAACCAACTCAATCGGTTCCTACGACACTCGGAGGAGCAAGTCAGTAGTGCCCACTGAATCTGACCATAAACAAGCATTTTGACAAGTCAAGATAAATGTAAAGTTACCCACTAGCTATTAGGAATTTAGAACACAAATACCATGAATAAATAAAATAACTACACTATAATTACAAATTTACAATTGATAAAACTCTAGAAATTTCATTTAGAGTTGAACTAACAAAGGGGTAAAGAGATTAGTTAAAATCCCTAATTTTAGGGCTTAGGGTTTTTCAAGAATCTCATGAGAGAAGAAAAAAAATCAATATATGACTTTCCCATTACCACTTACTAGAACCAACCTTCCACACTCTTAGATTTCTACTTCAAAGCCCCAAAATACGCTCATCTACTATTTTATTTGAGATAACAAAGCTTGAGGGAAATGAGATTTGGTACAAAGCAAACAAGAATAAAATAGTAGAAACTTACCTCAAGCTCTTGGTGCAAGTGGATGCAAGGATTTGGTGCTAAAATGGAGAAAAGATGAAAATTTGGTGGAGAAAGGGGAAGAGACGAGAAACAGAGGACGAGAAACGTCTCTGTTTCTCGTTCTTCCTCCGTTTTAAATCTTTGATCTCTTTTTTTTTTTTTACACATATAGGCCAAATGACCAAAATACCCCCTATAAGAAAATTTATTTCCAACCTTATCCCTCCTCTAACACCAGCGTCGTCACAATCTTCCCCCCTTAAATGAAATTCGTCCTTGAATTTTTTTTTTTAACTAACCTTGTATATCAAAGAGGTGTGGATACGTGTCACGCATAACCATCTCAGGCTCCCACGTCATCTCTTCACCAGATGGTCCTCGCCAAACAACCTTGACAGAAGCAACTTCCTTGGAGCGTAAGCGTTTTACTCGTCTATCTACTATAGCCACAGGTTGCTCAACATAACAAAGATTTTCATCAAGTTGAACCGCCTGGTGTTGAATGACATGAGATGGATCATAAACATATTTTCGAAGCATAGAAACATGGAAAACTGGGTGAACTCCTGAAAGACTAGGGGGAATGGCTAAGCGATAAGCCACCTGCCCGACCCTCTCCAGAATCTCAAATGGTCCTATGAACCTCGGGCTTAACTTACTCTTTCTACCAAACCTCATAATACCCTTCATAGGAGAAACACGTAGAAACACATGTTCTCCCACACCAAACTCCAAAGGTCGACGCCTCCGATCCGAATAAGACTTTTGCCTACTCGAGCAATTACTAGGCGATCTCGAATTAATTGAACCTTCTCAACAGCTTCTAGAATTAAGTCTGGACCCACAAGTCTAGATTCTCCAACCTCAAACCAACCAACAGGGGACCTACAACGCCTCCCATATAAGGCCTCAAAAGGTGCCATCTGAATACTAGATTGATAACTATTATTATAAGCAAACTCCATCAAAGGTAGGTAGTGATCTCAACTCCCTCCAAAGTCTAACACACAAGCGCGAAGCATATCTTCCAAAATATGTATAGTCCTCTCAGACTGACCATCAGTTTGTGGGTGAAAGGCAGTGCTCAAGTCCAACTGTGTTCTCAAAGCAGTTTGAAAAGATCTCCAAAACTGAGCTGTGAACTGAGGGCCTCGATCAGAAATGATAGACAATAGTACTCCATGTAGAGATACTATCTTCTCTAAATAGAGCTTAACATACTGAGCTACTGTATAAGTGGTTTTTATAGGCAAGAAGTGTGCATACTTTGTCAACCGATCCACAATTACCCAAGCTGAGTCATAACCCTTTGAGGTTTTAGGCAACCCCATCACAAAATCCATAGTGATCCTCTCCCATTTCCACTCTGGAATATCAATCTGTTGAAGCAAACTTGCAGGCTTTTGATGCTCAGCTTTCACCGACGACATACTAAGCATCTAGATACAAATTCTGCTATATCCTTCTTCATCCCTTCCCACCAGTATAATTCTTTCAAATCTTGATACATTTTTGTGGAACCTGGATGAATAGTATAGGAGGAATGATGAGCTTCTTCTAAAATCTTCTTTCTCAAATCCCCTATATTAGGGACACATAAGTGAGTGCCAACACGTAAAACACCCTCAGAGTCAACCACTATTTCAGAAGTCTTGCCTTCTCGAACCTCTCCCATCATTTTCTTTAAATGAGGATCTTGACTTTGTGTCGCCTTAATACTATCCACCAAAGTAGAACGAACCTGAAAATGAGCTAGTAATGACTCCAAGCCTGTGACCTCAAATTGCACTCCACTATCTATAAAATCTTGAAACTCTTTCACTATTGGTCTTTTAACGTCAACTATATGTGCAAGACTACCCATAGATTTTCTGCTCAAAGCATCAGCAACTACATTTGCCTTCCCTGGGTGATACAAAATCGTACAATCATAATCTTTTAGGAGCTCCATCCACCTTCTTTGCCTTAGGTTCAAATCCCTCTGCTGAAAGATATACTTAAGACTTTTATGATCAGTGTAGATCTCACATGTCTCACCATATAAGTAGTGCCTCCAAATCTTGAGGGCAAATATCACTGCAGCCATTTCCAAGTCATGTGTAGGATAATTCTGCTCATGCTTCTTGAGTTGCCTAGAAGCATAAGCAATAACTCTCCCATGTTGCATTAACACGCATCCAAGACCAACTCTAGAAGCATCACAATAAACTACATACCCACTACCACTAGAAGGTAATGCTAAGATCAAAATTTGAGGTCAAACAATCCTTTAAGTGTCGGAAACTCTGCTCACATGCATCGGTCCACTGAAACTTAGCTTGCTTTTGTGTCAACCTAGTCAAAGGAGCTGCAAGTTTGGAGAAATTCTTGACAAATCGACGGTAATACCCGGCTAGTCCAAGAAAACTACGGATCTCAGTTACCGATGTGGGTCTTGGCCAACTCTGAACTGCTTCGACCTTCTTTGGATCTACGCTTATTCCACCCTTAGACACCACATGTCCCAAGAAAGCCACATTATCCAACCAAAACTCACATTTAGAGAATTTGGCATATAGCTTATGCTCTCTCAATGTTTGTAACGTTAGCCGCAAGTGTTGCTCATGCTCCTCCTTGCTCTTGGAATACACTAGGATATCATCAATGAATACTATCACAAAGTGGTCCAAAAATGGCTTGAAGACACGATTCATCAAGTCCATAAAAGCTGCAGGAGCATTGGTAAGACCAAAGGACATAACCAAAAATTCATAGTGACCATAACGGGTGCGAAAAGCTGTCTTAGGAACATCCCCACTTCTTATCTTCAGTTGATGGTATCCTGATCGCAAATCAATCTTTGAGAAACATTGGGCTCCTTGAAGCTGATCAAATAGGTCATCAATGCGAGGAAGAGGGTACTTATTCTTCACCGTCACCTTATTCAACTGCCTGTAGTCAGTACACAAACGAAGAGAACCATCCTTCTTCTTTACAAACAACACTGGTGCACCCCATGGAGAACAACTAGGACGGATGAAACCCTTATCAAGTAGATCCTCCAATTGCTCCCTTAACTCCTTAAGCTCGGTTGGAGCCATCCGATATGGGGGTATAGATATTGGTTGAGTGTTTAGAAGCAAATCTATACAAAACTCTATCTCTCTGTCAGGCGGTAACCCTGGTAACTCTTTAGGAAAGACATCAGGGTACTCACACACCACTGGAACCTGCTCCAAGCTTGCTTTTGACATATTAGTGTCTTTCACCTTTGCTAAGTAACCACAACAACCTTTTCTCAACAATCTTTGAGTCACAATAGACGAAATCAAGTTACTTGGTGACCAATTTCGATCGCCTTGAAATATGAAAACTGATTCCTCTGGCATACTGAACTTCACTACCTTACTATGGCAATCTAAGGTAGTATGAAAAGAAGCCAACCAGTCCATGCCTAGTATTACGTCAAAATCTATCATATCCAGCATTATCAAATCTACTAACAAAAGCCTATCTCCCACCAAAATCTCGCAATATCTATACACTAAATTAGCTGACAAAGAATCACCCATAGGTGTAGTTACTATCAAAGGCTCACTTAGAGGTGAAGGATCTCTCCTAAAATGAGAAGCAAAGAAACATGATACAAAGGAATGCGTAGCTCCAGAGTCAAACAGAACACGTGCATCCTGTGAGCACACCGAGAGTATACTGTCCAACAAAGATTAGATGCCTGAGCATCTTGACGAGTCAAGGCAAACACACGAGCCTGTCCTCTACCAGCCTGTCCCTGTCCTCTACTAACCTGTCCCTGACCTCTGCCTCCTGGTCCTCTACCAGCCTCTTGAGCACTACCAGATCCTCGAAGCCCTGGACTACCAAACTGTCTCGTTGGAGCCACTGGTGCTGAAGCTCTACTAGAAGAAGCCTGAGAATATAATATAGGGCAGTTTCTCACAAAGTGCCCCATCTGACCACAATGATAACACCCCCCTGAACCTTGCCTCTGATGTTGTGAAACACCTCGGCTATGAGCTGTGCTAGCTGTTTGGCTACCATGAGTACTCAATGACTGTCGACCCCTTTGTTGTCCTTGATGGCCCTGAACAACATCATCTTTAGAACCTCCACCACCATGGCCCTAATGGCCACCACGCGATGTATCAAAGCGTGATCTCTTACGTGAGTCACGAGAAGTCCCACCCTTGTCTCTGTTCCCACGCTCAATCGTCAGAGCCCTATTCAAGGCCTGGTCATAAGTCATACCATCATACCCTGCAACTGCCCTGAATAAATAACCTTTCAGGCCCTCAATAAACCGCTGTACGCGTAACTCCTCCGTGGCTACCAAGTGAGGTGCATACCTGGAGAGTCGCATGAACTGAATGCTATAATCCATTACTGACATCTGCTCTGTCTGTACAAGGGTCTCAAACTCTCGGGCTCTTCCATCTCGGACACTCTGTGGTAAGAAATGAGCTAAGAACAACCGAACAAACTCATCCCAGACCAAAGGGGGTGAACCTGCTGGCCTAGCATTGAGCATGGTCTTATACCATCCTCTAACTACGTCACGTAGTCAAAATGCCGCTAACTCAACCATCTTGGCTGGAGAACAACCCAAGCCTCTACATATCCAAGTCACTTCCTCAATAAAAGTCTGAGGGTCCTCGTTGCCATCTGAACCACTAAATACAGGAGGATTAAGCTTTATAAATGCAGTAAGAGAGAACCTCGCTCCCCATGGGGTACTTGATCTCTTTGCTCGCTCGACCCAGCCTCTCCGGATTAGTCTCTCGAAACCACATGAGTCCGCTCTCATGTGTTTGTTGTCGTCCACCAACAACATCTACCAACTGTCGTATAGCCTGCTTGCATATCCTTGTATCTCAAAGAGCTAATTGAGCTACAGGGATTACCACGTCTAGCCCTAGGAATCTCAACATCAGGCACCCTATCAACCCCTCCATGTCTGCCCCGACCACGACCGTGACCGCGACCACGCCCACGTCGTCTCGGGGGTGATTCATGAGGTTGAGTAGAAGCCTCATCAGCAACTTCTCGTCTGGGTGGCATCCTCACCTAGGACAAGAAATCACAATTAGATAAAAGGCAAACATATTATGGAAACATGTAGAGACAAGGCTAAAATTGAACACAACAACTTGAATAAGAGACTCAACTTTAACAAGTGGTGATCATAGCTCCTTGCATGTAATTTGTGCCCGGCACACAGATTACAAACAAGATTCTACAATTACCCGTATTTTGCAGCTATTAGGACCTACAAACCCAACGCTCTGATACCAACTTTGTCACGACCCATCTTAGGCCATGACCGGCGCACAAACTAGTGATACTCAGTACTCAACTAGCTTGGCAAGCCTAACCATACAACCTCAATTAAAGAAAAATAATTTGTAATGTAAATTAGGGCCATTAAAAATCTGACAGAGTCTCCTCTAAAAATTGAACAAACCACATAGTTCATTTAGACCTGGTCAGCAATATATATCCATATCCATCACTAACATAAGCATCTAGTATCAATCCTAAGAACAAGATGAGCCAGTTATATAGAAGGAATATATCAAGACTTTTCGTTTACATATATATACATCAAAAGAAGGAAATAAACATTATCTCCTATAGCTGCAAAATACTGGAGTCGACAGGTAACACTAGCCAGCAACGACAATGAAGGCCTACCAAAAAAAAAAAAAAAAAAATACTCCTGGGCAGAATAGTAAATCCCAAGAATCCCCTACTCAACAAACAAATCTGAAGGGGAAAAAGAAAGAAATGGGTGAGTCACATAGACTCAGTGATGGCATAAAAAAATGAACAAGAAAGGGAAGCAAGTAAGAGTCAAAAACATTTAAACTTTGCAAGATAACTCAATACACAAAAATCAAATAAATGAGACCGATAAATAAAATCTCATCACATGTTTTCCTTTCCAGTAATAAATTTACAATCGTAAAGGAATTCAACTATACTTATCAAATCTCCTCTCAGATCTTAAAACAAAATCTCTACATTCATTTTATATACAATAGCCGTTACATCTCTTCGCCACGGCAGGCGGAACATTTGCCGTTATATCTCTTCACCACGGCAGGCAAAACACACGCCGTTATATCTCTTCGCCACGGCAGGCGGAACATTCACCGTTATATCTCTTCGCCACAGCAGGCGGAACATTCGCCGTTATATCTCTTCGCCATGGCAGGCGAAACACATGTTGTTATATCTCTTCGCCACGGTAGGCGGAATACTCGCCGTTATATCTCTTCGCCACAGCAGGCTGAATTTTAACACTCAACATTTATAGCTCAATCCATATAACCAAGATTCACAATTATCCAAGATTAACTGAAAGGTTTTGTTTCCCCATAATATAAAGTTTGAGGCTATAACCAAAACTATTAGAATAAATATAAATACATGCCGAGAAGTCTAAATTTCAACATATATCACAGTGTAAATTATCCACTCACAGTATGAAGAACCAACTCAATCGGTTCCTACGACACTCGGAGGAGCAAGCTGTGTAGTGCCCACTGAATCTGACCATAAACAAGCATTTTGACAAGTCAAGATAAATGTAAAGTTACCCACTAGCTATTAGGAATTTAGAACACAAATACCATGAATAAATAAAATAACTACACTATAATTACAAATTTACAATTGATAAAACTCTAGAAATTTCATTTAGAGTTGAACTAACAAAGGGGTAAAGAGATTAGTTAAAATCCCTAATTTTAGGGCTTAGGGTTTTTCAAGAATCTCATGAGAGAAGAAAAAAAAATCAATATATGACTTTCCCATTACCACTTACTAGAACCAACCTTCCACACTCTTAGATTTCTACTTCAAAGCCCCAAAATACGCTCATCTACTATTTTATTTGAGATAACAAAGCTTGAGGGAAATGAGATTTGGTACAAAGCAAACAAAAATAAAATAGTAAAAACTTACCTCAAGCTCTTGGTGCAAGTGGATGCAAGGATTTGGTGCTAAAATGGAGAAAAGATGAAAATTTGGTGGAGAAAGGGGAAGAGACGAGAAATAGAGGACGAGAAACGTCTCTGTTTCTCGTTCTTCCTCCGTTTTAAATCTTTGATCTCTCTTTTTTTTTATTACACATATAGGCCAAATGACCAAAATACCCCTTATAAGAAAATTGATTTCCAACCTTATCCCTCCTCTAACACCAGCGTCGTCACACCAAAGGCTGAATTGCAATGGTTTGGCTCTCTTAGCTTAAGTGGAACTTTGTTTTTCCCTGCAAAATAAATGTACTTGAAAAAGCTAGCTAAATTTTTCCTTTTTTTTCCTTCTCTTGAAGTTGTTGGTCCTAGGTATAGTTAGTTTGCTTGATGCTATGCAGGGACTATAATATATTCAAGTTACTCTAAACAAAACTTACAGAGTAAATATGTTAGAATAGGGATGTTCTCAAGGTAATAGTCTTTTTCCCTTGAGGAAACTATTGCAGTATTGTTTTGAAAATGACTATTTTTTTAATGTGCTTACCTGTAGTTTTCTTGGTAAGATATCATTTGTTCATGTTAAGATGCAATGTTAGAAGTTCATTATAAAGAATTGTTAACAGTTATATATGTTTTAGCTTGCCCAGATTCCTAGGTAGGCAGAAGTACTTTGCTTATAATCTTCTAATGTCTCTTGATCTGTTTTCTCTTTTTGTAATTTTGTTAGCTTTTAATTTATTTATTTTTGGAAAATCACTTATAGTTGTCTCTTTTTGTTGGTAAGTGTTTTATGAATTTCTAAGAGTCCCTTTGGAAACTCTCTCTGAGCCTTGAGGATTGAGGCAAACCTCATACTAAAGGTGGAGCGTTTAATTTCTAGAAAAACAATAAAGGGCTCAGCTTTTAGTTTCCTTTTGTCAATATGTTCTGGCAAAGACATGAGCATCAGTGGGCTAAACTTCATTTCATACAGCATCTATATGAAAGTATTGAAAGTTCTAAATTGTGTTGAGGAGGACTTCTTGCATCCATCTCCAGATGCAAATAACCTTGGGTGGGCTTGAAAGTTCTAAATTTCTGTGGTTTTTGTTTGGATTTGGGAAGCTACCTCTGTAAACAATTCCACACCCCATCCTCAAGTTAAAAAACTTATAATTTGAAGTTAGCAAATATATGAATCTTTATCTATTCATTATCACTTTTAGATTTGTTGTTTGCTATTTGACTTGACATATATTTATACTAAGCTTGTGGACCGTGGTGTGAGACTTGTGTTTTCATTTTGTGATAGGATGTTATGATCCTTTACCGATCAGTATTTTTCGGGATGGCTAATATTCACGATCGACACAGGGATACGCGACTTGAAGTTGATAACAAGTCTTACGAGGTAAAAACTCATTTATACATTTGGGTGCATATAATAATATTTCTATTCACGTTAGTGCCATTTTATCCCTTGCTTATATTTCATCTTGCTTCATTTTAGAGTTTCTGATTATGTAACATTTATAACTATAATAGGAGTTATTGGATTTGGAAAAGTGCAATGAAAATGTGAGTACTGGATTAAGTGAGGAAACCATATTAAAATTTTGATACATAAAAAGTATTCAACTGAAACAGGATCTCAGCTTGATGCAGAACCCCGTTATGTTTGTCAGGTAAATCTAACTAGATTACTTATCTATGTCCCCTACATGCATGTGCACCAGGGTCTTATCTCTTGAATTATGTTGTGTGCAGGAGGATTATGGTGATGGAGTGGAGATGATATTGGAATGCTCGATTGCAAGCATGATTTCCATAGCAACTATATAAAGCAGTGGCGATTGCATAAGAATCTTTGTCCCATTTGTAACACAACGGGCTTGGCAACATTAGATTTGTCACTTGATTCGTAGGAAAATATGAATGATTAAGAAAAGTAGCAAAATTTATCCAGGAAATTCTGGATAATTGATGCTAAATGACATATTTGCTCTAGCCTTTATTATTTGTGCACCGTTGGAGTATGATTGTTCTTGGTATTAAGAATGTTCTTTGTATTGATTAGTTTGTCATATTTATAATAAGTAATTAACTAAGATTATATTAAAAGTTTGGTCTATGTATGTTATACTCATTTTCAATTAAGTCTTTATATATTTTCTTTTCTTTTCAAATTGAGTCTTCATACTTAAAAAGGTTTTCAAAATAATTTTTACTATTAACTTTTCATATAACATTGTTATAAACTATTAGTTAGTTGACAAAATAAATGTTTCTTTATCCAATAATATTTTTTATATGCTCATTTTCTTTATAAAATGTCAAATAGGTATTTTTTTTCATTTTAATAAGTGTTTATTTCTTTTGTGCAGATACTTCTTTATTTAATATGTGTTCTTTTATTTTAGTAGGTATTTATTTATTTTGAATAAGTATTTTTGTTCAATAGATGCTCTTTTTTACTTTGTAAAATATCTAGTAAAAAATAAATTAATGATGTTAAAATGAAAGTTAATTGAATAGATTATTTTAAAAAAATTTATAAATGTAATAACTGATTTAAAAATAAAAAAATACAAGAATTAAATTTACATCTTCACTTATTCAATTTAGAAATAAAGTCCTTTTAGAGAAACTTTTGCATTAGAAAACAAATACGAAGCTAGCAGAAAACTTCTTTTAGCCTTGTATATGAGAACATATGTCAAGGAGTATGAAGCACACTACATTATTTGCCAATAGATTATGGATGCGTTTGTTTAAGTTTTTTTTTTTTATATAAATTATACTATCTCCCTTGAAGTTTAAGATAATTACACGGACACCTTCCAAGTTTTAAAAATGGAAAACGTTTTTCGTCCAACTAAATATTCTAACTTTTATTCACCATATGCTTCCGTACATATGTTTATTAACTTTTTTGTATGTCAATATTTTCATTTCAAATTTCTCATTTTTCGCTTCTTAGATTCACCAGAAACTAATATAAATTAACCACTTATTTATAATGTATTAACTAATTAATTCCTGCTTCTCATTTTCCAAATTGAATTCACCAGAAACTAATATAGATTAATCACTTATTTCTAATGTATTAACCAGTTAATTTCTTACTTCTCATTTCTCGGTTCTTGAATTCACCAGAAAATAATATAGATTAACCACTTATTTTTAATGTATTAACTAGTTAATTTAGATTCACCAATTAATGAGATTCACCAAAAATTTATAATGATTAACCACTTTTACGTAATATATTAACCATATATTCATTATTAAGAACTCTTTCTTGGATTCACCAGAAACTGATATAGATTAATAACTTATTTCTAATGTATTAACCAGTTAATTTGGATTCACCAATTAATGAGATTCACTAGAAATTTATAGTGATTAACTACTTTTACGTAATGTATTAACTAATTATTTATTATTGAGAACTCTTTCTTGAATTCACCAGAAACTGATATAGATTAACCACTTATTTCTAATGTATTAACCAGTTAATTTGAATTCACCAATTAATAAGATTCACCAATTAATGAGATTCACTAGAAACTTATAGTGATTAATCACGTTTACGTAACGTATTAACCAATTATTCATTATTAGAAACTTTTTCTTGAATTCACTAAAAATTGATATATATTAACTACTTATTTCTAATGTATTAACCAATTAATTTGAATTGACCAATTAATAAGATTTACCAAAAACCTATAGTGATTAATCACTTTTACTTAATGTGTGATGAATCTTATTAATTGGTGAAAGTTAAATTAACTGATTAATATATTAAAAATAAGTGATTAATCTATATCATTTCTAATAAATTAAGAAATAAAAATTAAAAAATTTGAAATAAAAATATTAACATAAGGTGGATTATAATTGAATAGATGTACAAACAAGCACGACCGTTTAAAAATTGGAAAACGTTTTTCGTTCAACCAAAATACTCCAACTTTCCTCCACCCTCCTGTTTTGTTGACTTTTTCCGTATGCCAATATTTTCATTTCAAGATTTTCATTTCCCACTTATAGGATTCACCGATTATTAACCACTTACTTGTATTACTTTAATTTCCCGCTTTTCATTTCCCGCTGATTCAAATCTCATCTTGATTAACCACTTATTCTTAACGAAACATTTAATTTCTGATTTCCTATTCTTGGATTAAAAATAAATAATTAATCTATATTAATTATTGAGAACTCTTTCTTGATTTAAATTACGTAAAAAATTAAAAAACTAAAAATTTAAAATAAAAAATTAACACTTATTTCAATAATTGAACATCTTTTAGATAGACACGTAGCACGACCGTTTAAAAATTACGCCCGCACTCATTCTTATTCACTCAGTTAGTGCACTGTTAGTTATCTTTGTGAATTGTCCATTATACCCTTAATGAAAAACTCCCCAATTAAAACTCCGACTCCCATTTGACCTCACTCTCTCATACACTCCCTTAAACATAACTTTCCTCTGCTGGGGTTTTCGATTTGCGACCATAAAGGTGCTCAAGGTGTCGTCCCCTTCGTGAAAGGGTGAAGAGGGGCCATGACCATTATATCGGTGAGTATGGATTATGATTTGAGTATGGCGTTCGTTTTAATGTTTTTGAATTTTGTATTTTCCACACATGTGGGAATGGGTTCATCTGTCAAATTTGACATTGTGGTGCATTATGTGGATAAAGCTAGAGGACCTATGACCGTTTATAATGTCAACCTAGATAGGTATTGCTACTTCGACTCAGTGGAGAATGTCATGAACATGGCTCCATAAGAAGGAGGATAAAACAATGATTAGAGTTCAAACTCCAGTTCCTATTGAACGTGACTAGAGAGAAGAGGGATATACTCTGTCACCAAGACGTGCTTGACATATTCAATGAGAACACAAGATTCACTTTCATCCATGTGTATGCATCAATTCAAGTACATTAGGTATTAGAAACCCAATTCCCTAAGATTTATGTTGATTGTTACTCTACAAATGGTGAACATGCTGCTATGGGTAAGGGTAAGGGTAAGGTGGAATTGCCTAGGGTGCATGAACAAAATGATATAGATGTAGATGCAACCGTAGAGGTAGTTGAAAATGAACTTGTTATGGAGAGTGAAGTTGTGATTAGTGAATATGATTATATTGCTGAAAATGAGGTTGGTGGCACTCAACCTGTGCTAGAAAAAAACAGAGGAAAAAGGTTTTTTTGTTTATTGTCAGTTGTTCTTGTTTCAATAGAAAGTGAGATTCTTTTCTCTCTGCTGCAGAAAAATGAGACTGCAACAACTGGGACTAAACTAGTGAGAAAAAAGGTATTACTCAATACTACCAAGTTTATAATTTTCTTAACTGTGTTGCATTGTGATCTTTTTTTTTTTTTGGTCTTTTCTGCAGAAGCAACAGAAAGTTGATGGAAGTGATGGTGTTGAAGCTGGTTTCACACAAGTATAAGGAACTAAAGCTAGGACTCATGGAACTGAAGCTTGGACTCAAGGAACTCAAGCTGGGACTCAAGGAACCCAAGTTTTGGGACTCAAGGAACTCAAGCTGGGGCTCAATTGCATATTGGGACTCCAATACTGAAAGAGGCTCCAAGGGTGGCTAGGACATCAATTCCTGCAAGTGGGAGGCTCTGGCCTACAGGACATTAATACTAGAGCGTTGTATAGCTTTTTTCTTTTTAGGACTGCAGAGAGAAGTTTTTTGGATTGACTGCAATATATTGGATGATATTGGATGATGGGACTGCAAGAAGAAATTTTTTGAAATCACTACAACATAGTGGTTTTATTTTGAAATACTGTAATTAGTTTATACGGTGAGGGTACTGTAATTATAAGACAAATTGTGAATGAGCATATTATGGTGTATTTTTTGGGAGTCAGTTTAGGTTGTGAATGG
The DNA here is from genome assembly GCA_029884595.1 of Ormosia semicastrata. NCBI lineage: Eukaryota > Viridiplantae > Streptophyta > Magnoliopsida > Fabales > Fabaceae > Ormosia > Ormosia semicastrata. The sequence goes on along the minus strand of JAQQTO010000053.1, from coordinate 27,143,035 downwards.
TAGTGTTAGATTACATGCACATGTCCAGTGCATTAAGTTTGTAAACATACAAAGTTGTTACATATTCATGATATGCAATGAAATTAAAGTACTTATTTTGCAATCCAAATTTCTTGTCCGAAGTTGTTACTTTTATTTACTGGATTCTTGTACTAAGTTTGTGTATTCTTTACATTACTAGCAATTTACCGTGCAAAATAGACATCATTAAGCAACCCATACTCATTTGGTACAATTCATACTTCATTGTAAGGAGAATTTGCAATACATAGACACAAAACATAAAAAACTTTGTACCATACCAAGATAATTTTGTTGGGTTTTTAAGTTTTGATAATGATATGTATTTTAAGCATGTGTTTTATTTATTCAAATCCCCTAATTAGTTGTGATTGATTTATTTAAATCCCTTAATGTTGGTTAAATATTAAAGATGGTTTTAGCATGTGTCTTATATTTGAATTTCAAATTTGAGGTTGATAGGATTTTAACATGTGATTGATTCTTATATTGGAAGGTGTATTAAGAGCATTGAATGAAGTATTTATAGTTGATAGAGACCATTCTTTTTATGACACTTTATGATTGGATCAAGCACTATTAAGGGAGATTGAATGCTCCAACATTCAAAAATTAGATGATATGTTGCCATATATAAACTAAAGAAAATGAGTGATTACTGGGTAAAGGAGCAACTATCAGATAATAGAAGGTCCAACTATGCGTTTTGTACATGGAATTAACTCCCATGAATTAGAGGTTAATTTTTCTTAATTTTCTCTGTCTCTAATGGCTTAAAAAACAAGAGGAAGCTTTTCACTATAAATAGGAAGCCTTGGAGAAGATCAAGACACATAATTACTCAAAACAAAAAGTAAGGAAGTGATGCAATCTTGCTATCTCTATTTTTCTTTCCTCTTATTTGATTCTAAACTTGTATATCCACTCTAGAGAGAGTCTAAAACCTATTGTAGCTCACCGATAAAAGCAGCCACAACCTTTGAGAGTTAAAGCCTTGTTCTTGTGAGAAGAAAGGAGTATGGGTAGCATTTCTTTGATATTGTTACTCTTCTTTGGGTAGAAGTAGAGGGAGGTTTGGTGATATCCTTAGTGAAAGAAACCATTATAACTCTGTTTTGAGATTAAGGTAAAGGAAGGTTTGTCGAAGTCATTGTAAGAGAAAATTCAGAAAGTGAAGAAAATCTTGAACATTTGCTTGGGGATTGGATGTAGGTTGCGGATTATGGCCGAACCAGTATAAAATTCATTTGTTCATTTCTCTCAACCTTTTCCTTTTTACTTTCAACTTTTACTTGTGTTTGTATTGCAATTGTTGTTTAATTTTAAATTTTTCTGTTATTGAACTCTATAGAACCAATTTACTCCCCTCTTAGTTTTATCAATTGGTGTCAAGAGCTTAATTCTCTAGAAGGCCTAACCACTTGAAAATTCGATCATGCTAGGTTCAATGGTAAGAAACTTGATGAACTGAAACATCTTTGAAGGACAATCCATTTCAAGGCCACCATACTTTGATGGGCCAAACTACACTTATTGGAAGGAGCGCATAAGAATATTCTTTCAGTCAGCTGGCTACAAATTGTGGCTCATTATAAAAAAAATGGAACATTCATTCCAAAGAAAGAGGTAGATTGCAAAGAGGTGGAGAAGACTAAAGATGAATTCAACAATGAAGACATGAAGAAGATGGAACAAAATGCAAAAACCAAAAACATCTTCTACTGTGTCCTAAATCCGATCGATTTTAGAAAAATCTCAAAGTGCAAAATGGTCAAGAAAATATGGGATAAGTTAGAGGTGACACATGAAGGAGCAAACCAAGTAAAAGAAGCGAAGATCAACATGGTTGTTTATGAGTACGAGTTGTTTAACATGAAAGAGGAAGAAAAGATTGATGAGATGTTCGAGAAGTTCTCTAACATAGTCAAACACACTTGATACCCTTGGGAAGGTCTACACGGATAGAATTAGTAAGGAAGATTCTAAGAAGTCTCACTAAAGAATGACAATCAAAGATGGCTACGATTCAAGAAGAACGAGACATCAACAACATTTCCTATGATGAATTAAGAGGTAATCTCATAACTTATGAATCAACTTTCCTTAATAGATTGTAGGAAGAGAACATAACAAGGAAAGGAGTTGCTCTCAAAGCCACATCAACCTCATACCAAGAGGAAGATGATGAAGGAACTCAAATGAGTAATGATGAAGAGATAGCACTCCTAACCAAGAGACTCTATAAACTCAACAAGCAAAAATTTGGTTCAAGGAAGAGGCAATAATTCAAAAGAAATGATTCAAAAGAATGTCAAATTGTATGCTATAGATGTAGAAAGGTTGGTCACTACTAATCCGATTGTCCTTTCACAAAGATGAAATTTTAAAAGAAGCCAAAGAAGAAGAAAGTAATGGTAGAAAGCTCAAATTGGAGTGATTATGATGACTCTTTATCGGAAAGTAAACAAGAAGATAAGGATAAGGTGCCTTATATGTGTTTCATGGCAAGAAGTGAACAAGATGATGAAGATGATGAGGTAAATGATCAAGACTCTACTTATACATATGATGAACTAAATGAAATGCTTGAAAAGTTCTTGAGGATTCTAAAATATTGTCTTCAAAATATTTTGCCTTGAAATCAAAATATGATAATGTTTTAGTGGAAATTGAAAAATTGAGAAAAGAAGCAGAGCTTTTGAAAATAGAAGGCATTTCAAATAAAAATGAACAAAAATTAATTGACAAAAATGTTTTATTATATAAAAAGGTTCAGGAGCTTACTAAAGACCTTGCCAACTTTGTAAAAGGAAAAGAGAATTTGGATATTCTCTTAGCAAAACAAAAATGTTATTTTGATAAATTTGGAATAGGATTTACTCAATGCAAAAGTGAAAAATATTATAAGAATTTTTTTGTGAAATCAAGTGTCTTTATAACTTCATATGTGACTTGTAACTATTTGGACACAAAGGATGTGAATGCTTATGTCCCTAACGCATGTCAAATAGTTTTTGATGATAACAAAGGCAAAAGTGAAGATCAAGTACAAAAGTGAAGATCAAGTGCAAAAGGAAAGATCAAGATCAAAGAAAGAAGTCAAGAGGTTTATTTAGTTATAAGACTTAGAACATTAATATAAAATGCTCTCAAGATTTCTCAAATGGTTTTTCAATATATCATTTCAAAATAAGTGGAAAAATTCAAAGCTAAACATGTTTTTCAAGAAACTTGAGTTTCAATCTTAAATCTAATACTCATAAAAGGATTTATGTTTAATCAAATGGCTTGAGGTGTTAGAAATGGCTTACAAGCTTTATTGGACTTGAAAAATGTATTCAAAGGTCAATGTAATCGATTACATGATGTTTGTAATCGATTACATAGCAAACAGAGGCCTTATAATCGATTACAGGAGCAATGTAATCGATTACAAGCAAGTCAGAGGCCATGTAATCGATTACACCAATAATGTAATCGATTACAATAAGCCCAGAAAGGCAAGAACACGCTCAAAGAGTCATGTAATCGATTACATAGATATTGTAATCGATTACACAGCAAGACAGAAGTCATGTAATCGATTACATAGATATTGTAATCGATTACAAGCAAGTTAGAAGTCATGTAATCGATTACATCAATAATGAAATCGATTACACAGAGCCCAGAAAGCCAAGAACACATTGGAACAACAATGTAATCAATTACATTTGTTGTGTAATCGATTACACGCATCCTGACAATGTCCAGTGAGCATTTAATGCTTGGCTAAAACCCTTCAACGGCTCCATTTATTGCAAAACTTATAAATACCCATGTTGGGTCTTCATTAGAGGTTGACCTTGAACCAAAAACTGATTACCAATACTTAAAAACGTGATTCAATTCTCAAATCCATTCTTGCTTTGTTTTTTGTGAAAAACGTGGGTTAATCTTTAAGAGCATATTAGAGCTTCAATTTGTAATCATCTACTCTAGTGAGAGCTTCATTCAATCAATCTATATTGCTTTGTAAAGAGGGTAAGGCATCCCTCCAAAAGTGTAAAGGGTGAGGTATCCCTTAGTTGAAGAGACTCAAGCTCCAAGGGTGAGGTATCCCAAAGTGTTGAGTGCTCAAGGTTGTAAAGGTTATCAAGCACCTATTGAAGCTTGAAGAAATAGTGAAAAATCTCTAGCGGTTGCTTAAGGACTGGACGTAGATCACAAGTGGATTGGTGATCGAATCAGGATAAATCATTGTGTTTGTTTTCTCTAAACTCTTCTCTTTACATTGAATACTATTTTATTGAATTGCTTGAATATTGGTCCTTTTGGCTATTGCATTTATAAGTAAATGTCTTTATCTCTTATATCCAATTATCTCTAATCATCAATTAGCTTCAACGAAAATTGTTTATCAAATGATTTGCGAAAGATTTGCGAACTTGTTTTTCATACTCAATTCACCCTCTCTTGAGTATTGAGGCCACTTAGTAACAAGTGGTATCAGAGTTAGACTCATGTATAAAGAGCTTAACAGCTTCAAGAGAAGTGATGGCTTCAAATGGTTTTTCAAATGAAAGTTCTTCTATAAACAGACCTCCTTATTTCAATGGGGATGGTTATGCCTATTGGAAAGAAAGGATGAAAATTTTCATTGAAGCTATTGACTTAGATGTGTGGGACGCCATTGAAAATGGTACTTTTGTTCCAACACAAACTAAAGATGGTGTGAAAATTAATACACCTAGAAATGAATGAACTGATGATGATAAAAAGAAGGCTCAATACAATTTGAGAGTCAAGAACATCATCACCACATCCTTGGGGTATGATGAATTCTTTAGGGTGTCAAATTATAAGACCGCAAAAGAAATGTGGGATACCCTACAAGTAACTCATGAAGGTACTAGTGAGATAAAATGATCTCGAATAAAACACTCTTACTCATGAATACGAATTGTTTAGAATGAACCACGGTGAGAGTATTCAAGATATGCAAAAGAGGTTTACTCATATTATTAATCATCTTATCTTATTGGGAAAGACATTTTCTAATGAGGATCTTATTAACAAAGTCTTGAGATGTCTATGCAGGAATTGGCAACCCAAAGTAACGGCGATTGCAGAATCAAGAGATTTATCAACAATGTCTCTAGCCACCTTATTCGAAAAGCTTCAAGAACATGAGCTAGAACTAAATAAGTTCAATCAAAATGAAGAACATGACAAAAAGAAGAAGGGAATCGCACTCAAAGCCACTTCTTCTACAATTGAAGATGATGATGAAGATGGTGAAGAGGATGCTGAAAGTGTTGAGCTAAGTAAAGAGAATCTTAGTCTCCTTGTGAGAAAGTTTAAAAGATTCCTAAAGAAAAAGGGATTTCAAAGAAGGTCACCCTTTCCTCAAAAGAAAGTGTATCACAAAGGAGAATGATCCTCTACTCTTCCAAAATGCTATGAATGTGAAAAACCGGGGCACATGAAAATGGAGTGTCCTATGTATCTCAAGAAGACGGAGAAGTTTGAGAAAAGGCCTTCTAAAGAAAAGAAAGGAAGGAGAGCATACATAGCTTGGGAGGACAATGACTTAAGCTCTTCCAACAGTTTAAAGAATGAAGAAGCTCATCTTTGTCTCATGGCTCAAGGAGAAGAAAGTGGAGAGAGCGACACCGAGGTAACTTCTTCTAACTCAGAATCTCTACCTTCATATGATGAATTGCAAGATGCTTTTCAAGAATTGCATGATGAATCTTTAAGGCTCACAAAAATGGTTTTGTCCTCTAACAAAATAATTTTCTTATTGGTAAACAAAGTTTCTATCTTAAGTAAGGAGATAAATGAGCTTAAGATTGAAAATGAGACCTTAGGACTTATTGATGCTAATTCACTATGCATGACTTGTTCCTCACATGATAACACATCCATATCATTACCTTGTTCATCATGCAAAGCATTTGAAAAAGAAATTGAAGACTTGAACAACACTCTTGCAAAATTCACTTTTGGAAGAGACAACTTGAATGTGTTGTTAGGGAAACAAAAATGTGTTTTTCAAAAAGTCGATTTGGGATTTAATCCAAACAACCATCAAAAGTCTTATAAGAATTTCTTTGTTTCCTCAAATACTTCAAGTAGTCCCTTTGTTAAATGTTTTCACTGTGGTAAGAAAGGGCATAATGCATCCACTTACAATGTTAGAAAGAACATAAATACTAAAGTTGGAATAAAAAAGGGTTTGGGTTCCTAAAGGCACCATGCCTAACTCTAACATACAAGGACCCAAGACAATTTAGGTACCAAAGGTTAAAACTTGAATGTGTGTTGTAGGTGTGCTTGAAGACCAAGAGCTCAAGTTGGTATCTTGATAGTGGATGCTTCAAGCATATGACCGGTGATAGCTCCAAGTTCTTCTCCTTTACTCACAAGAAACATGGTCATGTCATATATGGTGATAACAATAAAGGGAAGATTCTTGGAATTGGCAAAGTTGGTAAGATCCCTTCATCATTTATTGATAATGTTTTGCTTGTTGAAGGAGTTAAACATAATTTGCTTAGCATTAGTCAATTGTGTGATAAAGACAATAGAGTTATATTTGATTCTTCTTGTTACATAATTGAGGAAAATGATGATAAGCAAGTTAAGTTTGTTGGTCATAGAGTCAATAATATATATATATGATTAGTCTTGATGATATTTCCTCAAATGATGCTAAATGCTTTATGAGTAAAGAAAATGATTCATGGTTATGGCATAGAAGAATTGCTCACATTCATATGGATCACTTAAATAAATTGGTTTCTAAAGAACTAGTAATTGCTTTTCTAAAGTCAAATTTGAAAAAGACAAACTTTGTGATGCATGTTAAAAGGAAAAACAAGTAAAGGTCTCTTTTAAAGCTAAAAACATGGTTTCAACTTCTAGACCTTTACAGCTTTTGCACATGGATCTTTTTGGACCCTCAAGAACTATGAGCTTTGGTGGAAATTACTATGCATTAGTGATTGTGGATGATTTTTCTGGGTTTACATGAACATTATTCTTGGCCCACAAAAATGATACTTTTCAATCATTTAAAAAGCTTGCCAAAGTTATCTAAAACGAAAAAGGTTTTTGTATTGCATCCATAAGAAGTGACTATGGTGGTGAATTTGAAAATCATGAATTTGAAACTTTTTGTGATGAACATGGCATTGAGCATAATTTTCCTACCCCTAGAATACCACAACAAAATGGTGTTGTAGAAAGGAAAAATTGATCTTTAGAGGAAATGGCAAGAACTATGCTCAATGAGGTCAACCTTCCTAAGTACTTTTGGGCGGATGCGGTTAACACCGCTTGTTAAGTTATGAATAGAGCCTTAATAAGGCCAATTTTAAAGAAAATTTCATATGAATTGTACAAAGAAAGGAAGCCAAATGTGTCATATTTTCATGTCTTTGGATGTAAATGCTTTGTTTTGAATAATGAAAATGATAACTTGGGGAAGTTTGATGCAAAATCTGATGAGGGAATACTCATTGGCTATTCTATACATAGTAAGACATTTAGAGTCTATAATAAATGAACGATGACCATAGAAGAGTCCATACATGTTGCATTTGATGAAACTAACCCAAATGAGCCGAGAAAGGAGCTTATTGATGATGTTGCAGAAATCTTGACAAAAACGCACTTAGAAAATCAAGAGAAAGAATCCAAGAAGCAAGAAGAGAGATTCCTTGATCACTCATGGCAAAAAGATTCAGAAATCTTAGATCTACCCAAGGAATGGAAGACTTCAAGATATCACCCTCTCGACAAGGTGATAGGTGATGTATCAAAAGGGGTAATCACTTGAAACTCACTTAGAGATGCATGTAATCACTTAGCCTTTGTCTCTCAAGTTGAACCTAAAGACATAAATGAGGCCATTAATGATGAGCATTGGATTTTGGCCATGCAAGAAGAACTAAACCAATTTGAGAGAAATCAAGTTTGGGAATTAGTTCCAAGGCCCAATGATCATCCTATAATTGGCACCAAATGGGTCTTCAGGAACAAACTTGATGAAACAGGCTTAATAATAAGAAATAAAGCTAGGCTTGTAGCTAAGGGATATAATCAAGAAGAAGGCATAGACTATAAAGAAACTTATGCTCCCGTAGCTAGATTAGAGGCCATTAGAATGTTACTTGCATATGCTTATATTATGGATTTCAAACTCTATCAAATAGATGTCAAAAGTGCCTTTTTAAATGGTTTTATACAAGAAAAGGTGTATGTAAAACAATCTCCTGGTTTTGAGGATTTTGAAATACCCAACCATGTTTTTAAACTGAAAAAGGCCTTGTATGGCTTGAAACAAGCTCCTAGAGCTTGGTATGAAAGGTTGAGCAAGTTCCTTTTAGAAAAAAGTTTTTCTAGAGGCAAAGTTGACACTACCCTTTTCATAAAACATAAAATGCATGACATACTTCTAGTTCAAATCTATGTTGATGACATTATATTTAGAGCTACTAACAACTCTCTTTGTAAAGAATTTTCAAATATTATGCAAAGTGAGTTTGAAATGTCCATGATGGGTGAGCTCAACTTCTTCCTTGGTCTCCAAATCAAGCAAATAAGAGAAAGAACTTTCATAAGCCAATCTAAGTATTGCAAGGAGCTGCTCAAGAAGTTTGGAATAGACAATGCCAAGCATATGGCTACTCCTATGGGCACCTCTTGCTATTTGGACAAGGATGAATGAGGTAAATCAGTAGAAATCACAAAATATAGAGGTATGATTGTCTCACTCTTTTATCTCACTGCAAGTAGGCCTGATATAATGTTTAGTGTATGCATATGTGCTAGATATCAAGCTAATCCTAAAGAATCACACTTAAGTACTGTTAAAAGAATAATGAAATATCTAATAGGCACATCACAAATGGGTTTATGGTACCCTAAAGGTGCCTCATGTAGCCTTATTGAGTATTCTGATTCTGATTTTGCTAGATGCAAAATGGATAGGAAGAGCACTAGTAGGACATGCCACTTGCTTGGAAGCTCACTAGTTTCTTGGCATAGCAAGAAACAAAATAGTGTGACATTGTCTACAGCTGAAGTTGAATATGTTACAGCTGGGAGTTGTTGTTCTCAAATCCTTTGGATGAAACAACAACTCTTGGAGTATAGTCTTAAGCTTGATCACATCCCCATAAGATGTGATAATACTAGTGCAATCAATTTGTCTAAAAATTCCATTTTGCATTCTAGGACTAAACATATAGAAATAAGACATCATTTCATTAGATGCCATGTTCAAAAGGGTGATTGTATGCTTGAATTTGTAGAAACCACTAAGCAACTAGCTGACATTTTCACTAAACCCCTATCAAAAGAAGCATTTTCTATATAAGAAATGAACTTGATATATTGGATCAATCATGCATAAATTAACTATTTGATGCATAATCCTAAAACTAATGCATAACTTGTGATTTTCTGCATAATCATGCCACATTGCTGCATAATCTCTGAATTTTTCATCATATTTAAATCCAATACTGACTTGAGCGTCGGAGATTTCCCCTAAGTTGTTTTGCAGGTGCTCCCTCATGTTTAAGACTCCCAAGCAACTCAACAACCTCACAATTTCACCAAAAAAGGTATAATTCTTGGTAAAAATAGCAATTTTGAACAATTATGTGATTTGAATCATAATATGATTAGATTATATGCTTGCATGATGATTTGAATTGATCTCAGATGCTCTGGAACTGATTTGAATGGTTTTAAATTGATTCTATGCTGATTAGAATGCAAAATCTGAGTTAAATCATCTTGTGTCGATTACAATGCCTTTGTAATCGATTACATGTTTTGTTAAGCATGTAATCGATTACACAACTTTTGTAATCGATTACAATCAACTCAGAACTCAGGTAATCGATTACATCAACCATATAATCGATTACAAGGTTCCCCAGAAGCATGGTAATCGATTACACCAAAAATGTAATCGATTACATATGAACCAGAACGCTTGTAATCGATTACAAACCCAATGTAATCGATTACACAGGGTTTTTTAAAAGGTTTCTGATGCGCGCAGAGCTCGTTTATCAAAAAGTCTTCAACTCCTTCGTTTTCCTCCTCTGCTCCCACGCAACCCAAACCTCCAAATCTCTCCATTCTCACTCAAACCTCCCTCATATTCCTCCTAGTGCTGCTGTTGCACCTTCCACATCCTCTGCCTCTCCCGTTCCTCTGTCCTTTGTTGGTCCATCTGGCGTCCCTACTGATAATGATGAGCTCCTAGACTCTGAGGATGATCTTGAGCCCAGCGATGATAACGTTGATCTACGAGACATTACTGCGGATCTAGACAGTGACAGCTAGGCTACTGATAGTGATCATGGCTCATTGCCCTGATGTTTTTCCTTGTTATTTGCTTATGTATACATTTTTTTGGTGTTTTTGGTTATTGGCTATACTGGTTATGATAAGCTACATTGTACATGTTTTTTTAATGATATATGAATTTGACTTAGCTTTGATTCTATTCTCTGAATGTTTGACTTTTTGAAAATTGATTGGATTGAATATTCTCTTTGGATTTCTTGTTTTGGCAAAACTTGGGAAATCATGAAATATAGCTGAAATGCTGTCCATTTTTTTTAAATGCTTATGTCTTTTTGATAATGCCAACGGGGGAGAGAATAGTGAAGAATAGTGAAAAATGAAATGAAAAATGGAAAATGAAATCTAATTAAGGTTGCATGTGTACGGGGGAGTTATTGAGCTTTTGAGCTCTTAAGCTTTTTACATGAAAAATCTAACTCAATATCATGTATAAACTCCGGAGGAGCATTGCGCCTAAATCTCTGTTATATACAAATGCAAAAACTCTTTCTTTTTCCTATGATCAGTTTGTCATCATCAAAAAGGGGGAGAATGTGAATGCTTATGTCCCTAAAGCATATCAAATAGTTTTTGATGATAACAAAGGCAAAAGTGAAGATCAAGTGCAAAAGTGAAGATCAAGTTCAAAAGGAAAGATCAAGATCAAAGAAAGAAGTCAAGATGTTTATTTAGTTATAAGACTTAGAACATTAATGTAAAATGCTCTCAAGATTTCTCAAATGGTTTTTCAATATATCATTTCAAAATAAGTGGAAAAATTCAAAGCTAAACATGTTTTTCAAGAAACTTGAGTTTCAATCTTAAATCTAACATTCATAAAATGATTTATGTTTAATCAAATGGCTTAAGGTATTAGAAATGGCTTACAAGCTTTATTGGACTTGAAAAATGTGTTCAAAGGCCAATATAATCGATTACATGATGTTTGTAATCGATTACACAGTAAACAGAGGCTTGTAATCGATTACAAGAGCAATGTAATCGATTACAAGCAAGTCAGAGGCCATGTAATCGATTACACCAATAATGTAATCGATTACAATAAGCCGAGAAAGGCAAGAACACGCTCAAAGAGTCATGTAATCGATTACATAGATATTGTAATCGATTACACAGCAAGATATAAGTCATGTAATCGATTACATAGATATTGTAATCAATTACAAGTAAGTCAGAAGTCATGTAATCGATTACATCAATAATGTAATCGATTACACAGAGCCCAGAAAGCCAAGAACACGTTGGAACAACAATGTAATCGATTACATTTGTTGTGTAATCGATTACACGCATCCTGACAATGTTCAACGGTTATATTAAATGCATTTAATGCTTGACTAAAACCCTCCAACGGCTCCATTTATTGCAAAACTTATAAATACCCATGTGCGGTCTTCATTAGAGGTTGACCTTGAACCAAAAACTGATTACTAACTCTTGGAGTTGTGTTTTTTGGAAAAGTTTTTCATGACATGGAATTGCACAATATTGCTATCTATTAATTACTTGTTGTCTACGCAAATGGGACCAAATAAAAGTGATAAATCTACAAAGAGGTGAAAAATATCAAGTTATAGATTAAGAAGAAAATTGGTGAGGAATAGGGTGGACATCTATCTGAGAATGGAATTTATGCACATAATTGGTAATATCTTTCCCTTAAGTCCTAATGTTGGAATTTGTTAAGTCTATTAAATTGAGGATTTCATTATGTTACTCAAGTGCTGTTAAGCAAGGATGAGAAGAAAGCATAATATCACTGTCTTTGTTGTTTTTATGATGTGTTGTGCTACAAAGAGAGTGAACTTAGATTACTTTTTGTTGTTTGGAATGAAGAGAACAGTTAGAAGGATTAAAAGTTACTTGCCTATGATGTATATGACAAATACATGGTCCTCCAAGCTTTTAATACTTCTTGCTGAGGAAATTAAGTAAATCATTCAAAGAAAAAGTTTTCATGATGAATGGTGAGATTATATGAAGTTCAAGAGCCAAAATAATGAAGAACAAATAGCACTTGCAAGCACTAAGTTACACTCAATCTCTTTTCAAAATGTTTTTCTAAATTTATTTTGAATCTTTTAATCTTTTCAATATGCTTAAAATTTGAAAATTGATATGGTCATCCATGGTATATTTTTTGCATGTTATCCTGATCATAGCACTTTACATCTTAATATACATTTGAAATTATATTATGTTATTTGTTACTGTTATGACTATCTTTACTGTGCTTTTTACTATGAGTTTTGGACTATTTTTGCATTACATTTAACCTTTTTGATGTTGAAGGGGGAGAAATGACAAGTTTATCAATTTGGATTATGAACTTAGGAGGAGCTCACCTAAAAGCAAGTTCATGTATTAAGGGGGAGCATAGCAAGCATCCAAGGATTAAGGGGGAGCTCATGAATTAAGGGGAAGTCTTTTCTAAACCATTTCTCTTTAATATGTTTGACTCCTATATGTGTTTGTTGCTAACTCTTATTGTTGATAAAAATGTGATGTGTGAAATGATTATTGATTTTTACATTCCTTTGTCATGCTCAAATTGTTGATTATGTTTCATAATGAGGTCATCATAAAAAAGGGAGAGAATGTTGGATTTTTAAGTTTTGATGATGATATGTATTTTAAGCATGTGTTTTATTTATTCAAATCCCCTTATTAGTTGTGATTGATTTATTTAAATCCCTTAATGTTGGTTAAATGTTAAAGATGGTTTTAGCATATGCCTTATATTTGAATTTCAAATTTAAGGTTGATAGAATTTTAACATGTGATTGATTCTTATATTGGAAAATGTATTAAAAGCATTGAATTGAGTGTGTGTAAATATTAGAGACAAGTTTTTTTATGACTGGATCAAGTACTATTAAGTGAGATTGAATGCTTCAACGTTCAAAAATTGGATGATATGCTGACATACATAAACCAAAGAAAAGGAGCAACTATTAGAGTGATTATTAGACAAAGGAGCAATTATCAGATAACATAAGGAGCAACTATTCATTTTGTACATGAAATTAACTCCTACAAATTAGAAGCTGATTTTCCATAATTTTCTTTGTCTCCAATGGCTAGAAAAATAGGAGGAAGTTTTCCAATATAAAGAGGAAGCCTTTGAGAAGATCAAGACATACAATTGCTCAAAACAAAAAGTGAGGAAGTGTTGCAATCTTTCTATCTCCATTTTTCTTTCCTCTTAGTTGATTCTAAACTTGTGTATCCACTCTAGAGAGAGTCCAAAACCTATTGTATCTCATTAATAAGAGCAACCACAACATTTGAGAGTTAAAGCCTTGCTCTTGTGAGAAGAAAAGGGTGTGAGTAGCATTCCTTTGATATTGTTACTCTTCTTCAGGTAGAAGTAGAGGGAGGTTTAGTGGTATCCCAAGTGAAAGAAACTATTATAACTCTACTTTGAGACTAAGGTAGAGGAAAGTTCATCGAAATCTTTATAAGAGAAAATTTGACAAGTGAAGAAAATCTCAAACATTTGCTTGGGGACTGGATATAAGTCACGGATTGTGGCCGAATCAATATAAAATTCGTTTGTGCATTTTTCTCAATCTTTTTTCTCTTTACTTTTAACTTTTACTTTTGTTTGTATTACAATTGTTGTTTAATTTTGAAATTCTTTGTTGTTGAACTCTATAGAACTAATTCACCTCCCTCTTGATTATGTCAAATTTCATTTTTTACAAACCATTCACTTAATAGTAACTAAAACAAACAGAACAATGACAAAAACTACACATTGAAATGCATCAAAAACCAACATCTTCAAGTATAAGATAGTGACTTCCAACATACTCAACTTTTCCTTGCACTTGTTCAACTATTTCTCCATTTCATTCTTCTAAGTGGGTGCATCATTGATTACATATTGCACCACTCCACCACTTTCAATAAGTTCAGTGTTGATATGGTTGCACCAATCAAAGAAATTGTAATTCTTTTCTCTGTATGTGTAAAGCAAATGACCAAGATTGCTTGGTGTTTTTGAAACTTTAATGTCCACAATTCTCCCACAGATGTAGGGCCTGCTACGATATTGGAGTCCACCCCTTCGTTTCACCAACACTTGATGATGCCATTCTAGAACTTTGCAGAAAACACAGAAAGGAAAGGTAAAGGGAGGTTATACATTAAACACCTTGTGGGCACAAACTCCAAGTAAAAAATGGAGAAGAACACCCACACAACACCCCAAAACCTATAACCCAAAAATTCTAAACACACTTACCTTCGTGCAAAGTAAAGACCACAGTTGGAGGAACCACCCACAACGCACACAAGGACGACACACACAGAACCTAAGAGGAGATGCAATGTTGCTGCAATGGGAAAGGGTGGGATCAAAAAAGATGATGTAAAACAACATGAAATAGGGGCATAAGCATCCTTTTTTCAATTAAAAAACTTAAAAACATTTAAACCTCACGTGTGTTGCATGTGTCGTTAACTTTCTTAATGATTTGTTAAGTGTAAGGGTAAACGACGTACTAATAAAGTGAATAAGAAGGGGTGTGGACATAATTTTTAGAATTAAAAGAGTGTTCGTGTAATTATCTTAAATTTTAAGAGATGTCAATGTAATTTATCTTTTTTTAACTAAAAAAAATACTTTTTATTAAAAAAGTCATGATGACAATAAAAAGTAATTTTTGTAATTATATTATATCTAATTAATAAAATCATTTATACTTTTCATAATAATCTTTAAAAAATTACTTTTTTTATACTGCCTTAAAATCATTTTATTCAAAATTTATTTATACGAACCCTGAATGTATAGATAGATTAAACTTGGAGTGATTTGAGAATTTAACATGACTCTGTTCACTATATTGCCACCAATAGAAATTAAATGTCAAGGGTTGGTGCGCTGCTTGTGGCTAACCAACGGGCATCGTGGATAGAAGTTCATCAAGGAATTGTCCTGCATCCCAAAATTCCAACTATAAAAAAAAATCATAAAATAAAATAAACAAGAAAAATTTTTTTCTAATAAGTGCTGGAATCTAAAATAAAAAAATTTCAACAAAAAAATTTGTATAAAAAATAAAATATTTTTAATTCTCAAAATATTAAATATTTTACTTTTAATAAAAAATTCCTTATTTTAAAATCCTTATCAACTATATATTCTTTAACAAAATCTATAAGAAAAAACCCATAATAAATTGTTTAGGACCTAGCAGGTTCGGGTTCAAACGGAGCTCCGAAATCATGGGCTCGGATCGTTGCTCGCTAATTCGTGGCAGACTCTAATACCTTCCCTCTGAGGCCGCCATTCGAACCGTTGTTCCTGGCCACAGTGGCTGTTCATGGCATCGCCACCGTAGCCACCATCACCACCACCATTTTGAGATCCTCTACCTGCAATTCCACGCTCCCTACTCAATGACCCTCTCTTTCAGAGCCTCTAGAGCTTTTGCCGCACCAGCCATAACCCTCAAAGCGCGCTTCCTCTTCCCTTTCTGCACCTCAACCCACTCTCTGGCCTTGGTTCCCGAGACCCATTACCGAGACCTCATATACGACGCCGTTGAAGACAACAACAAGCCTCCTTCGTTAGTGTCCGATCAGTTTCGCGCTGCGGTTGCCGAACCCGAGTTTCTCGTTCGGGTCCTTAACTCGGTTCGCGACCGACCCATCCTCGCCTTGCGGTTCTTTCGATGGGTTGAGCGGCAACCCGGATTCAAGGGATCTGAATTCGCGTTTGTTGTTATTCTTGAGATTCTAGCAAGGAACGGTTTGATGAGGTCTTCGTATTGGGTCATGGAGAAGGTGATTACGTTAAAAATGGATGGTGTTATGGATGTTTTGGTTAATCGGAATTTTTCTTCTGAGGTATCGATTAAGCTTCTTGATTTGTTACTTTGGATTTATACAAAAAAATCGATGCTTGAGAAGTGCTTGTTTGTTTTTTATAAGATGATTCATAATGGGTTGTTGCCTGATGTGAAGAATTGCAATAGGGTTCTTAGGATGCTTAGGGATAGGAACCTGGTAAACAAAGCTAGGGAAGTTTATAATGTGATGGTGGAGTGTGGGATAAGGCCTACAATTTTTACTTATAATACCATGTTGGATTCGTTTTGCAAGGAAGGGGAGGTTCAGCAAGCTCTGGAGCTTTTGTTTGAGATGCAACGGGGAGGGTGTTCGCCGAATGACGTGACCTATAATATTTTGGTGAATGGTTTGTCTAACAAAGGGGAGTTAAAGCAGGCCAGGGAACTTATTGAGGAGATGTTGAAATTGGGACTGAAGGTTTCGGCTTACACGTATAACCCTTTGATTCGCGGGTACTGCGAGAAAGGGCTTCTTGAAGAAGCGTCGAATCTTGGGGAGGAGATGTTCAGTAGAGGAGCTTGGCCTACGGTAGCGACCTACAATACAATTATGTATGGTCTTTGCAAGTGGGGAAGAGTGAGTGATGCTAGGCAGCTGTTATCTATTATGGTAAATAAGAATCTGATGCCTGACTTGGTTTCGTATAACACTCTAATTTATGGTTACAGCAGGTTGGGCAACTTAGGGGAGGCTTTTCTCTTATTTGGTGAGTTAAGACACAGAAGTCTTGTTCCCACTGTCGTGACCTATAATACGCTTATAGATGGTCTTTGCAGATTGGGGGACTTGGATGGTGCCCAGCGGCTCAAAGATTATATGATCAATCGAGGGCCTAATCCTGATGTATTTACTTTTACAATTCTTGTTAGAGGATCTTGCATGATAGGAAACTTGCCAGTGGCTAAGGAACTATTTGATGAGATGCTTCATAGAGGATTGCAGCCAGATCGTTTTGCGTACACAACTCGAATAGTAGGTGAACTGAAGCTTGGTGACTCATCTAAGGCTTTTGGTATGCAAGAAGAAATGCTAACCAAAGGCTTTCCTCCTGATTTGATCACATACAATGTCTTCGTCGATGGGCTCTGTAAATTGGGCAATTTGAAAGAAGCAAGTGAACTCGTGCAGAAAATGCTGCACGATGGACTTGTTCCAGATCATGTAACATATACTAGCATCATCCATGCTCACTTGATGGCTGGGCATCTTAGGAAGGCTAGAGTGGTGTTTCATGAGATGTTGAGCAAAGGGATATTTCCTTCAGTTGTCACTTATACAGTTTTGATTCATTCATATGCAGTCAGGGGAAGGCTGGAACTTGCTATTATGTACTTCTTTGAGATGCAAGAGAAGGGTGTTTATCCAAATGTGATCACCTACAATGCTTTAATCAATGGACTTTGCAAAGTGAGAAAGATGGATCAGGCATACAAATTTTTTACAGAGATGCAAGCAAAGGATATTTCTGCAAATAAGTATACCTACACTATTTTAATAAATGAGAACTGCAACATAGGCCATTGGCAGGAAGCTTTGATGTTGTATAAGGATATGCTAGATAGAGAAATTCAGCCTGATTCTTGCACACATAGTGCACTATTGAAGCATCTAAACAAAGACTATAAATTGCATGCAGTTCAGCATCTTGAGACTGTAATTGGAGGTGGTGAATAACCTTCTGATGTAAAGACGAAGGAATGATTATTTGTTATCTGCATTTTTGCATTCCCACATGACTAATGACTGAGAGGAATCCCTACATTTGGATGGGTTTTACCTCATCGAGGTGAAAATTTCCCCAGACATAATCATGTAAATTTTTCTCTGTCTGTCATGGTAAGTAAGAATTCCCATTTTTCCTCAGATACGTGATATGTATGTAACATTTATATTCCTTTGGCCTTGATACATTTCCTGATTTGTTACAGGATGAAGATGCCAATTGGTGTTTCTGATGATTAAGAAGGGCAAACTTCAACTATTTAAACTTTTTCACATGTTATACCCTGTGACTAGGTAATAATACTTGGAAGAGTATGGGGATTTTATCAATTAAGATTCAATGATCTATGACATTAAGCTGCAAAGGCAAGAGGTATGCTGATGAAGCTCAATCCTCTATCAAGATATTTCAAATAAATTTTTGACATGATCATACACCATTTTTTCATTCATTGTTCTTAGCCTTTTGTGGGAAAGAGGAAAATTTTTTATGGGATGGTGCTTATTCTTTGCATGACAGTTGTAATTATTATTTGTAAGCCTAGTGGTACACTTTTTGTTTTCCATCACAACTTGTATAATGAATGGAAAATTAAAGTTTGTCCTCTTCTATACTAGGTAGTCAATAAATGCACAAAAACTTTCTCAGCATTTTATTGTACCTTGCTATTCACTTACCTTTTTCAGTAATAAATTTATTTTTATGTGTTATATGCCACAGTTACATTCTCTGTATCTCATTTTCTGTAGTTGATGTCCTTCTCTATGATTCTAATTTGATATTATTCAGAATGGGAAAACAGAATAATAAATAATACCTTCAGACAAAATACTATGGGATGTTGGGATGAAGCTGTATTAGAGATTTATACTTTGGTATTATAATGAGGGTTCTCATTGAAAAGACAGATTGTGGTCTGCACTGGAGATTTCCCTTTTAACATACTTTGGTTCTATTTGGATAGGTAAAGAACAGGTGAATGAAGTGCAGTGTTTTGATCAGAAAATTAAATTCCTTAAATAAGGGCTTACTTGTATTTTTGCAGGACCAAACATAGCTTTAAACAAGTATTTTTTCTAGTGGACGTCTAATTATTGTACAATTCCATCCTTAACAAATACCAACATGAACTATTCATGCATAGTTGATATCTTCAGCAACTTACGGCCAATTGATTGAACCCTGCTTTATTAAGTGACGAGCATACACCACATGGAATTTTAACACAGCACTGAAGTTATGAGTACATTTTAAAAGAAAATTGAGATCAATTCACTTCCATCCACTCTTCCCCCCTCTATTTTGATACTGATGCCAAACTGCTGAAATTGTTGTTTGCTAGGTCAGTTCTCCTTTCCATCCACTTCTTCGATACCAAACAATGATTTGGTTTCATTTTGATTCTTCTCATATATGTTAGGATGAGAGGTAGGGAGGGGGAAGGGAAGGGAAGGGAAAATTAACTTGTACCATTGTTTGGAAGATTTTTAATGAGAGGGAAGGAGGAGGAAAGAGGGGGAACACTTCCCCTCCTTCCCCCTCAAATTGGGGGGTTTAAGGAAGGGGAAAGGCGTTATTTTAAATTAAATAAGCGGAATGAGAACTACTTCCCCCTCCTTCTCCAACTTAAACATCCATACAAGGGGAAATAACTGCCCCTCTTCCCCCTTCCTTCTTTCGCTCTCCTTTCTTTCCCTTTCCATCCCTTCCCCTCAGTATTTCTGGTTTATATGCTTGTTTATATTGGATGGTTCTCTGTTGATCCTGGAGTTGGATACATATTGTATATAATCTGCTGCATAACAGAGCTATGTACCCTGAATTGCATGTTTCAGGAATTTTCCAGTTTTTCAGTCAGATAGCTATGTCTGTAAGATAGTGTATTGATATGAAAAGTAGACTTTGCAAGCATTTATTAGACTAGACTAGGCGGCCGCCATTATATAGTCTAACCTAACTTGACTTATATCACATAAGTGCTATGCTGCTTATCCCAAGATTTCATTAATACTCTGCTTTCTTCTTTTTGTTTGTTTATTTCCCATATTATGAAGAGGGTGAACCTTGGTGCAATGGTAAGGTTTCTTCCTTGTGAACTGGTGGTCACAAACTCACAGTCACAGGTTATAGTCGCGAAAATTGCCCTCTTCATTCACAGGGATAAGGCTGCATACATCTGACCCTCCCCAAACCCCACAATGATGGGAGGCGGAGCCTCATGCACTGAGCCACCCATTTTTTTTAAAGTCACCATACTATGACTTAAACTACTTATTAGTTAGAGCAGCATTTAACAAAGTTACTGAAGATAATAAGGTTTATTCAGTTATGTCTAGTAATTTTCTCTGTAATTAATGTAAGAAGATGATTGATTAATGTTCAGTTATCAGGTAAAAAAATATAGCTTCGTAGAATCATAGATTGTATCTGCTGTCCTTGCCTGGGGAATTGCATGCCTATCTTCTAATGTGCTTAAATGCAAAATGCATATGATAATTATATGGTTGTTCTTATAGTGCTTTCTCTTATGCCATTGCAACTAAAATTCTTTCCAAGGATAATATTTCAAAAACTTGGTTGAAATTAGTAGATTCTATTTAATATCTCATCAATGTCATTGAAAATTTTTCTGGCTGGGTGTTACAGATATGAGATGTGATCATTTGGTAAGTTGGGAGGTGTGTTGTTGTCCTAAGAAGGAAGGGGTCTTGGGTCTTGGTAATTTGGTATCGAAGAGCATTGCTTTGGTAGGTAAATGGCTCTGGCGTTTTACTTTGGAACCTCATTCCCTTTGGCCTCAGGTTATCCAAAGAAAGTATGGCTTAGATCAAAATGGGTGAGATGTCAATACAGCAATCCGAGCTTCTCATTTTAGTCCATGGAAATTTATCTCACATAAATATGATACTTGTAAGTCTTTGCTTTCCTTGAAGGTGGTTAATGGTTCATGTCAACTTTTAGGAGGACCTTTGGGTAGGAGATTTCTCTTTTAGATATGCTTTCCCACGTCTTTATCGTCTTTCTTCTTTTACACATCTCTCTTATCCACAATTTTTTATAGTGTTCAACATTTTGTTTTCTTCAAGGGATTTCCACTTTTCCATAACTTAAATGATAGGGAATTTTTTGAATTGGAGTCTCTTTAGGTCTCATAGACTCTGTTCATTTGTCTCCTAACTCGTATAAAGGAATTGGTCTCTCGACCCTTATGGGGTATTTTAGTGGAAATATTTTTTCCAATTCCTAATTAATTTGTTGAACATAGATACTTTCCATCTTGATAAACCCCACTTTTGGAAGTCCGAAGCTCCCTCTAAGGTCAAGTCTTTTATTTGGACTGCAGTGCTTAATAGAATTACTACTAATAACATGTTGCAGTTTTGTAGGCCAAATAAGGCTCTTTCCCCCGATGTGTGTTAATGTTGTGTGGTGCTTGCTAAAAATCAGTTCCTCATCTATTCTTACATTGTTCTGTTGTTATTTCTCTTTGGAACTCTTTGTTCGGCATTTTTTGTAAATGTTACGTGTACCCTAGGTCCTTAGACCAATTTTGATGATTAACTTTAATGGTTTTGGTAAAAGTAAATAGGATAAATTTTTGTAGCATTGTGCAATCTAAGCTACACTTTGGTGCATATAGTTGGGGCGTAATTTAAGTATCTTTAAGGAGGTTTTTTTGGCACAACAGCTGTTTTGTGATCAGAGTAGTCAATAGTGGGATTTCACACCGCAATAGCAATGGTGTGGTGCGGTGTGGAGCAGCCTCTGGCCACTACAGGAGCTCCGTCGAGGAGCAGTTTTGTGTCGCGCCAGTCGCTGGCAGGATAGTGGCTGCTTGTGGGCTGTTTCATGGGTATAGCAGCTGCGATTCTGAATTGGGACAACATCTCAGTTTTGCCCACATTAAAACGACAGATCTTGTTCAGTAGCGACATCTCTTCCATAAAGAAGTCCCAGTAGTCGCTGTCTCTGGCTCGCATATCTGTTCTCACCCACACATTTTCCGGGTATCTTCCGGCAGCCCACCCCATTTCCAGCCAAAGCGGTCCTTTTTTGGCCATGTCCCAGCTGTCCCTGCTCTGTTTCACTGCCCTCTGTCTCATGCAGTGCACTTGCTCACAACCTCTATTTCGCATGCTGCTTGCGAGCTCTTCTGTGCAGCATTCAGCTTGCCAGCTTCTGTGTCGTGTGCAGGTCATCCTCCTCTGGCCTTTGTTTGTGATGCAGTTCCTCCTTCAACCTCTGTTTGGGATGCAAGTCCTCCTCTTCCAGCCTCTCTATTTGGCACAAAGGTCCTCCTCCAGCCTCTGTTTGGTTATGCATCTTAGACATGTTGGTATTTTAAGTTTACTGTGATTAGGATAAATGATATATGTCTATTTGAGTTCTGAGTATTAATGACGAATATGTCTTATGTTTAGAGTTTGGAGTGTCAATTATGTGTGTATTACAAATTTGTGAAGTTTTTATATTGCATTTGCTTTCTTTGGTGTAGCGGCGCAATGCGATCCACTATACTGCTATAGTGTTTTTGGAGTCAGCCGCAATGTTTTAACCTAATCTTTCTTATCTATTAACCTAATCTCTATGTTTCAGCTGTCCCCTATAACTCCTTTTTATAACCATAAGTGGTACATTTTGGCATATCAGAATAATAGAGTTGTTTTGCATTTTGCATAGTAGTATAGTGTTAACTAAGTAGCTGTCCTTACAGAAGGTTTTCTATCAAATGGAAAGGTAGTACTCTAGTAGTGGTAGAATATTCGGGAATCAAATGTAAAATATGTATAAGCGTCTGCTCCTTAATTACTTTATGCAACCTTGGGACAATGCTGCTTTTCACATTCTTCATTTAGTTGATTTTTTAATGTGAGAATACGAGATCTTCTATATTTCGTAGATTGGTAATGTAATCTGAAAAGCTCATATTTTTCTTATTTATTTTGCATTATATTTAGTTGTTTTTTGTAGAGATGAGAAAAGCTTCTACGTCTGCAAACATAATCTTGGTGAAATTTCCTCCCATGGATTTCTGTTTGGCTATAGCCTTTTGTGTAAGGAAAAGGGGGGAAAAGGCTTGCTTGTCTTCTTCCTCACCCCACTTGGTCATGTGTAAGTTATGGTTTGATGATTTCCACCCCTTTTGCTTGTGGGCTGATACCAGGAACAGATATGTGGCCTTTTAAATTCTTAACGTGAGAAGACCTGAGGAAGCTGTTGTGAAAAACAAAAAAAGCGTATATGCAAGGTGGATTCAAGCTTTATGTACTGGTTTTGGGCTTTTTGGTTATTAATGTACTGGAGAAGTGCTTACAGTTGTATTTTTAGTGTTCCTGTGCAGATATTCAATAATGGTAGCTGCTATAGAATTTCAGTGGGGAGCTCAAGACAGCTGAAGTGACAAAATCCTCTCTTTCACGTAGCTTTGGTTTTTGGTTCTCTGAAAAATGCTAAAGAGGAGGTAGTAATTTCTGTGACGTTTCCAATGTGGTTTGGGAAATGTAAAACACTTCCTGAGGTAGAATAAATGTTCTGTCTGCACGCGCGCTAAGCTTTTATTGTAAGATAAAATAATTATTGTCATGTGTTGGTTAAATATATACTCCTCCTGCTTCAAAATATTTGGCGTTTAAGGTTATCTACAAAGATTAAGAAAGTTATTAAATAACTTTAATTACAAGTAAATATAATTATATTTGACTAAAATATCTTTCATTAAAATAGTCGAAACATTATCACTTTATTAATGCTCTTTGATTTTTTCTAGCGGAGAGAGGATAAAGTTGAACTGATAAATTGAAATAGAATAATTTTTTTTTAAAACGATAAATATTTTAAAATGTATGCAGTATGAAAGTAATTTCATTGGATGCTTTGCCTTTTTTTTTCGTCCTTTCAGAGTTTGCCCACACCTGTTATTGTTAGGCTCAAACCCCACTGAATAACAAGTATATATATTCTCATGAAAGTGGGATATTGAAATTTTAAATGATAGTTGTGATTTAAGGGTGGGTTTAGTACATATGAAAATATATGACTTAAGATAATAGGATAAAGATTGATAGTATAAATAACATAATTAGCTCTTATATAATCATATATTTGATGCTTAATAATATAAAAATTTTGATAGTATAATAATTATTTAACATGTTTATAATATCTTTTAATATAAAAAATAAAAAATAAACTAGATCTAGTGGTGGCTACTCCTGCAATTACCCTTAAATAAAAAATTCCAATTATCCCTGCAATCCGAGTTCCAACCCAAACGAGGTGGTGGCTACTCCATTGGATCTGGTGGCGCGACTTTGGCAGCGGTGTGAAGCGGCGGAGAGTGGCTGGGATCTGGACGGAGCAATCTAGCGGTGACACAGTAATGAGGTGGTGATCTGAGCAGCTCTGGACGACGACAAGGTGGACTGGTGGCACGTGGAGAAACGACAGCTTAGTGAGAGGATCTGCGTGCGGAGTATGACGCGAGCAACGGCGCAGCGAAACAGCAAGAGGCAGCGCCAGCAGGGGCATCAATGACATTAGAGTGGGGGTATGGTTGGTGCGATGGCGATGATGGAACTATGTCGGTGGCGCGAGTTAGGTGGCAAGTTTGTGGGTTTGACAAGAGATGACAGCTGGCAATGAGTTCAACAACGGTAAGGTTGTGTACGACGGCTCGAGGACACTGTTGTGTGGACGGTAGTGCTGGGTTGTTTAGGTTGGAGCTCGGATTGTAAGGGTAACAATGGTGGGAATGGGGTTCTTGGCAGAGAAAGAGAGGCTTGGAGTGAGAGGGATGAAGTTGAGGGGTTAGGTGAGAAAAGAAATCTTATCAAGTCTAATCAAGGAGTTAGGGAGAGGATAAAATAATTAACTTAGAATAAGATAAATATATTTGACTTAATTTGACTATATTATCAAGTTAAACTACCAAACACTTGAACAGACTTGATAATATTAACTAATACTATCAAATCTTCTTTATTCTGTCTACCAAATGCAACCTAAACAAAATTGGTTTTCAAATCTTAAGTGTAACATTCTATTTTTTTATAATATTTTTATAAAGAATAAAATTTAATTTTTTTAACTCAAATATTTTATATGTTTTTATTTTATAATAATTAGTACTAATTAAAGGAGATTAGATAAAATTTATAAGAATTTAATTAGTAATAATTTATGAAATTAGAAATAGAACTTTATTGATAAAATTTAGTATTTAATCTTTATAATAGTAATTAAGAATAATTCTATAAGTTGAAATAAATATGAAGAGATATTTATTAAAAAATAATTATTAAAAAATAGATATTTCACAAAAGCAATAAATGAAGGGTGGCTACGTGCACCAATAACAAATGGTGCAACGTAGCCAATGATGTAATGTAAAAGTTGAGTGCAACGTAGCCAATAACATAATGTAAACAATCATGATTTTCTCATCATATTTTCATCTTACATCACTTTTTACACTACTTATACTATTGATTACATCTCTTCCTTTCCATTACTTTCTCTCACTTAACCATAACAATTAAAAAGTGTAGTAAAAAGTAATGTAAGATAAAAAAAAAGTGTAGTAAGAATATCATTTTCCTAATGTAAAAGTTGGATTTGTACCTATAAATAGGGTATAGGATCTTGGTGCAAGAAAACAAGAAGCATGTGAGAGAAAACATAGAAGAGAAGGAGAGAAAGAGAAAAAGAAAGAGAAAGAGAAAGAGGGAAAAAAATGGAAGAGAAAAAGTAAGAAAGAAAGAAAGGAGATTTTGTATTAGGTAGGATTTGAACTCTCTTTCTAAAAATAAAACCATAGCTTCTAGTATATTTATATATTTTATTAGTTAATTTATTATTTTAATATTTTTGTGCATATTGTTATTTTTGTTAAATTTATTAAGCACGTGTAATGTTATGAAAACTTGATATTTGTTTAGCTTTGAAATATTTATGATATTTGACAAAATTTAGAATTATTATAATTTAAATGTTGACTCTTTCATGGGATCAATATAATAAATTAAAATATCACTCAAGGCTTAAGTTAAATAAATATTTTAATTATATTAGATAATAAATATATGTACTTGATTTACATGAATTTTCTTATATTTACCTTGGCTTGGAAGCAATTTTATGACTTTTATTCTAACTTATATTTACTTTGGCTTGAGAGCAATTTTATAACCTTTATTTTGACTTTTGCAACAAAAGGGCATTTGTGCAATGAATGCACTATCAAGACCAGTACAAATTATGGACCATGATGATAACCTGACAAAATATGAATTATGATGAGGACCTGATAAATTAGAGACTGTGATGTGGACTATTAAGAGAATTATTAAATTAATTTTAAATCATAGTTGGTCCCTTGAAGAATTGACATTTAAATTTAATGATTCTAAGTTTTATGAGTTTTATTTAATTGTCATGATTGATTTATATGATGAATTCATTTGTGACATATTAGTGGTTTATATTGCTAATGTTTGTGTGTGATGACAAGCAAGTGATTTATGAAAAAGTTTGTACCTAACCATTGAGAGGCAAAGAGATCGATTTCCTTTTATGTTACTTTCTTAGTTAGTGTGAGTATGTCTGGCTTTGTTGTCACGATGTTAAAGTAACACTAAAGATAAGGTGGATTCCTTATAAAAGTGAAGGCCTTCGAATAAAATTTTAGACAAGCAGACATGGAAAGAAAAAGAAAAGTAAAGGGTAGATTCCCTGTGACAAGGAACTTGTTTGCTAATGGTTGAATATACTTATAATTGGTACTTATTTATTGATATTTGAGGAACTTGTTGATGATAATATATAAGGTTATATTGCGTGATTTATTTAGCATTTGTTTTATTATGCTAGAATTGTGTTGTTCTTATTATACTTTGGTTGTCATATAATTTTCTGTGTATCTTACACAACTAAAATTCACCATGTGTTTTTGAATATTTTTATAATTGTTCATTTCTTAATGAGAAATTTCAATTCTCACTCAATTCATAGTGTTTTCATGTTAGCACAAATGTATTATGGTTATTATCATTCAGATTGACTAAGCATAGACTATTGTTTCAGAAGAGGAGGATATAATTATTAAAAATATATGTATACGTACTTCTAAGTAAACATTTCGACTAGTGTGGGATGATAATTTGAAAAGTTAAAAATGTGTATTATAACTTTGTGTTATCATATATCAATGCCTATTTCTTTTTATATTTTGATTTTGATTTTAATTTCTATATGTAAATATATAGTAAGAGAAAATTCATTAACATTATTATTATGGTCATGTCTATAGCTATCAATTTAGTAAGGGAGTTACATTTTTGGTATCAGATTGTTTTCTGACACTAGAAAATTATATCTATGTATTGAAATTTTTGCCTATGTTGACTTTCTGCATGATGATTATTCTTATTAATTTATACATGTCATATAGAATTACAACTACATTAACCTTTCAATATTGAGACTGATCACCTCAATATTGAATTGTTCATGGCTGTGTAGGACTATATAGCATCAGAACAACTGGAAGTACAGAGTTCACAAAATGATACTCTGATAAGAATATTGGGAGTCATGAAAGGATTAGCTGACGCTGTCATAGCCTAGACATAGTCAACCAACCTGATTTTACAACGCATGCAGGAAACACAAGATAAGAACAATAATCGCAACCATAATCATCCTGGTGAAGGTAGTAGAAATTCTACTGGGGAAACTCCTGTAACCAACTTAAATTATCAAGGTCTTTCAGATTTTAGGAAAGTCAAACTGCCATCTTTTTATAGAGATTATGACCTAGCACTAGCTGAAAAATGGGTCATGCAATTAGAAAAGATTTTTACAGTTATGGGATGCACGAATGTACAAAAGGTAGTCTTCGCCACCTACATGCTAGAAGGGGAGGCAGAGCATTGGTGGAAAGGTGCTAGGCACTTGCTAGAGTCTAGAGGAACTGAGATCACCTGAGAGGTATTTTTAGCCACATTCTTTGATAAGTACTTCCCTCATAATGTAAAAAATGAAAAGGAGGCAGAATTCATACAACTTAGACAAGGAAATATGACTATAGGACAATATGTGGCCAAATTGGAAGAGCTTTCCAAAATTTCTTCTTACTTGAAAAACAATCCTGATGGCCACTAGAAAGATACAAATTTTGAGTAGGGGTTGAGGCCTGAAATAAGGGAGGTTTCTACCCTAGAGATAAAAGATTATGTCACTCTAGTGAACAAATGTAGGATAGCAGAAAAGAGTTATTTAGAGATGGAATTTGAAAGAGAATGTCAAAACTTTCTAAAAAGCAAAAGGGTGGCAGAAGCTCAAAAGAAAAATAATTTTAAGAACGGAGTAAACCATGGGAAGGGTAAGCAAGTGAAGACTAGCGGATTTCCACCTGTGTGCAACAATTGTGGGAAATCTCATGGCACTAGACCTTGCTATGTGTGTTTCTGATGCAGAAAACTATGGCATTTTGCCAAGGATTGTACCACCGAGAAGATGGTGAATAACCCTATACCCAAACCACAAACTAAAGGAAGAATATTCGCTCTAAGTGGAGAAGAGGCAAATCAATCCCCTAACACAATTGAAGGTAAATGTTTTCTTAAAAACACTATTTTAATTACATTGTTTGATTCAGGAGTTACACACTCTTTTATATCTATTGATTGAGTGAAGAAGTTGAATTTTCCTATAACTTCCTTGTCTTATAATCTATTAGTTTCAACTCCCACAGGGGGAAAAGTTTATACTTCTCAAGCTTGTTTAAAATGTCTTATTTTAATTGAAGGAAAAACTTCCACTTTAAACCTTGTGTGTTTGCCCTTGATTGATATTGATATTATAATTAGAATGGATTGGTTGTCTATTAATTATATTATCTTAGACTGTTCCAAAAAACTCGCTTATTTTCCCAATGATCCATCCAAGGAATCAAAATCTACCAATACCCTATTCCTTAATGTCACTCAAGCAGAGAAGTGTCTCTTAGAAGGAGCTCAAAGGTTTCTTCTTTTGTTTTCTTCAAATTCAGAGGTTGGGTAGAAAATAAACAATATACCTATAGTAAGAGAATTTGTAGAAGTATTTTCCAAAGAGATAGTGAACCTACCACTTGAAAGGGAAATTAAATTTTCCATTGACCTAGTTCCAAGAACATGACCTCTATCTTTCGCACCTTATAGAATGTTCCCTTTGGAGTTAAGTGAACTCAAGAAACAAATAGAGAAATTATTAGCCAAAGGATTTATCAGGCCCAGTGTATCACCGTGGGGTGCACTTGTTCTATTAGTTAAGAAGAAAGATAGGAGTATGAAGTTATGTGTAGATTATAGGCAACTGAACAAAGTCATAATTAAAAACAAGTATCCACTCCCTATGATAACTTGTTGGATCAATTGTTGGGAGCCACAGTCTTCTCAAAGATAGACTTGACATTATGGACATTATGAATAGCTTGTGATGCCCTGTGGACTT
Source organism: Ormosia semicastrata (assembly GCA_029884595.1). Taxonomy (NCBI): domain Eukaryota; kingdom Viridiplantae; phylum Streptophyta; class Magnoliopsida; order Fabales; family Fabaceae; genus Ormosia; species Ormosia semicastrata. The sequence goes on along the minus strand of JAQQTO010000053.1, from coordinate 27,113,562 downwards.
ACTAATGCTCCTACAATATTCATGGATTACATGAATAGGATTTTTAGACTTTACCTTGACCAGTTTGTAGTAGTCTTTGTAGATGATGTACTTGTTAGACCAATTATGTACCGTAAGTGCACGGGTCATTCAAGTAATACAATAAAGAGTAAAGTTCGTTCCCACGAGGATGTTGACTTCCAAAACTAAGTATCAACCAATAGCTTAATTAATTCTATTCAAGAACATAAAAATAAGGAAAGTGCAAACAAACTAAATCTAAACTACAAAACAATAAAGATAATGTTTAGAGTTTTAGGGAATCCTTCTTCACCTCCTACTTCAACTAATAACATGCAATCCTTACAAGCAACATCAATGAATTGTTAAGTTAACTTGAGAATATGATTTAGTTAAAAGTCTATGTCTAGGTCAATCAACCATAGTTTCATTTACCTAACTCCTTAGTTAGATGCAAAATCCACTCATTAAGATCTATTATCAAACACACACTATGCATGACTAAGATATATATTTCTATCACATTAGTTAATCAACTTATCCAAGTCAGTTGAATGAAATCGAACATGCATCAACCATATATATGATCTCAAATCCAAATTCCTATGTCTAGGTTCATTAGATTTCACCAAATCACTTAAAAGCTTATCAAATAATCAAGAGCATTAAGAACAATATGATTGAACAAAACCAAACATCAATATATACTCAAAAGATTATAAAATCATTAATATCCATAGAAAGATTCAAAGTTATCCTTAAATATAGCTTAGGTAATCATTGAACACAATATTAGAACCACAAAACTCATGTTCAAGATAGATGGAAGAGAGAAAAGAGAAAGGAAAAGGAAGAAAAGCTCATGAATTTGGCTTTTTGATGTTTGAATCTCCTTCCATGAAAAAGATGGCATCCAACCTAACTTCCTTTGGCTTCCTTAGCCTCCAAATAATAAAACCTAGTCGCAGCTCTCTAAACCTAACAGCCTTCTTTCACAAAAATCTAATAAAACAGTATTTATAGGCATAGAAAAACATAGTCATGTTGCGGCATTAACAAGCCTACGCCGTGGCATGCTTGATAGTTAGGTCACAAACACCGCGGTATCCATACTTTGCGCTGCGGCATTCTAGCCACGGGTCTGATGTACTGAAGCAAGGGAATGCACCACGCCGCAGGATTGACATGCCTGCGCTGCGGCGTTAACTGCTGAACTTCACACTTGGTTTTCTCTTCCACTTTTTGTCCAAATTTTAGCTTGATTAGAGCCCTTCCTAAAATAGAGAAATTATCAAGTTAATTATAATTGCAAATCCACTTAATCACTTACAAAATATGTATAATTTGATCAAAATAATATAGGAAGATATGAAAATCAGAATTTGATAAATATAAGCTTAAAACCTTCCATATATGCATTATAAACAAGGATTAAGCATTTTTATAGCATAGAGATAGGGCACAAATAACTATATTTTATGGAATTATCAATACTCATCTATTCTAAGACTAAGAAGGAGCACGAACAACACCGTAGAATAGTGCTATAAATCCTGAAGGAGAAGCAGTTGTATGCCTGGTTAGAAAAATGTGAATTCTGGTGAAGTGAAATAAAATTCTTAGGTCATATGATTACTTAACGATGAGTAGCTGTGGATCCTATTAAAGTTGAAGCAGTAGTTCACTGGGAAAGGCTAAAGACAATTACTGAGATTATGAGTTTTCTAGGATTGACTAGATATCATAGAAGATTTATTAATAGATTCTCCTAACTAGTTTTACCTCTGACTAGGTTAACCAGAAAGAATCACCCCTTTGAATGGGATTGAGCTTGTGAAACAAGTTTTCAGGAGTTAAAGAACAAACTTACCTCCATTCCAATCTTAATAATTCCTGATCCTAGACAAAACTTTGTAGTGTATTGTGATGCATATAAGAAGAGTTTAAGATGTGTTTTAATACAACACGATAGAGTTGTAGCCTATGCATCCAGATAACTTAGACTGTATGAAGAAAATTACCCAACCTATGACTTAGAATTAGCAGCAATAGTCTTTGCTTTTGAAAATTTGGAGGCATTATCTATATGGAGTCAACTTTGAGGTATATAGTAATCATAAGAGTTTAAAGTATCTTTTTGACCAAAAAGAGTTAAATATGAGACAACGTACATGAATTGAATTCGTAAAGTACTATGATTTTGAATTGAAATATCATACTGGTAAAGCCAATGTAGTGGCCGATGCCTTGAGTAGGAAATCCTTCCACATGTCCTCAATGATGATAAAGGAACAAAAGTTGTTAGAAAATTTTAGGGACTTGAAGATTTCAATGTCCTTGCAACCTCACTGCTTATATGCCAGTAAACTAAGAATAGAGTATGCTTTAATAGACCAAGTAAGACAAGCTCAATAAAATGATGAGTTTTTGCAGTATCTCAAAAGAAGAATTCTAGTAGAACAACTTGAACATTTTCATGTTGATGAAAAAGAGACTATGATGTATGAAGGAAGATTATGTGTGCCCAATGATGAAGAATTGAGAAAGAAGATTTTAACTGATGCACATTACATTAAGTATACTATGTATCCCGGTACAACCAAAATGTATTAGGATCTCAGGAAATTGTTTTGGTGGAATGGGATGAAAAGAGACATAGTTAGTTTTGTAACTAAATGTCTAATTTGTCAAAAGGTTAAAATAGAATACCATAAGCCTACTGGATTACTGCAACCTTTGAATATCCTTGAATAGAAATGGGATAGCATATCAATGGATTTTGTGTTAGGATTACTTAGGATTCCATTAGGTTATGATGCAGCATGGGTAATTGTTGAAAAGTTAATTCAGTCTGCTCACATTTTGCCTATTAGAACAGTTGTCCATTGTACAAGTTGGCTCAGGATAACATTCAAGAAATTGTAAGGTTGCATGGTGTACCAACCAGCATAATTTCAGACAGAGACCTAAGATTTACCTCAAAATTCTAGGAAGCCTTACAAGATGCATTAGGCACTAAACTTTGTTTTAGTACATCTTATCATCCTCAAACAAATGGTCAAACTGAAAGAACCATTCAAACCTTGGAAGATATGTTTAGAGCCTGTGTGTTAGAATTTCAAGGAAGGTGGAATACTCATCTACCATTGATAGAATTTGCCTATAACAATAGTTATAATTTCAGCATAGGAATGACACCATTTGAAGCTCTGTATGGTAAAAAGTGTAGATCACCTTTGTGTTGGTCAGAAACAGGAGAAAATAATTTATTAGGACTTGATATAATGTAGCAAACCACAAAAAAAATCAAATTTATCAAAGAAAAATTACTTGCTGCTCAGAGTAGACAGAAAAGTTATGCTAATCAAAGAAGAAGACCTTTGGAATTTGAAGAAGGGGAACATGTTTTTCTCAGAGTCACTCTTACTACTAGGATTAGCAGAACCCTTAAATGTTGGTGTATGCCCTAGAGGCCAATATATTTTCTGTATTTACATACATTCTATTATGCTATTTTATATATGAGACATTTCATTTATTGTGTTCTTTTTTGATAAACAAAATAAAGTCCTTAGAATAGTAAGTTTGATGCCATAGGACATCAAGTGGATGACTTGATCGTGAGATCCTTTTGGTTACAACACTATTCTTAAATGTACCTAGTCAAGTATTATTGTTAATTAGGACACCAATAATACATTGAGACTAGTATGTGCATAGACTGATAACCACATCTCACGGGTCATAGATATGAGATATCAAGTCTTCACATGGGTACACATTAGAGTAATGATGTACTAGACTGACCCACCATGAGAACGCTACATGGATCGTTACGTGAGTGTCATAAGCGATTCTCATAGTGACAATGGTGTCTGTGATCCTTTGACCTGAAATCACTACAATTCCTACATGAGGAGTTGTGTATTTTAATACCATCAAACGTCATCTGTAACAAGGTGATTATAAAGTTGGTTATTGGACATACCGCAAATCATGCAGAGGGATGTGAGTGACCTAGATGGGATTTGTCACTCCTACATAACAGGAGCGATATATTCGGGCCACCTGATTGAGTGAGACTGCGAAATGCATGGCTATGCTCAAATGAGTCAATATGATATATTGATCTCATTTGTTGTTACAAAGTCTACTCGAATATCAGAAAACGAATGATTGGACTATACAAGGGTGATGCATTCCATGCCTTGTGTTCAATCTAGATATCTTGACAAAGGGACTAAACAACATGGAAACATTGGTCACGGAAAAGTTATGTCAAATCACTGACATTCTTATTACTTGGGTAGCAAATGACGTGTTGCTAGATACCGCTCACTGCTTGTAATATTAAAATGGGATTTTAATATTACTGCCAACGTAATAAGAACCTGCAGGGTCACACACATAGAGCAGACTAAAATTGGAGCAATGGATCCAAATTGGACTCAGATTCAAATATGGGCCAGACTCATAACAGATGGGTCTAGGGTTGCACAACTTACCTTGCTGCTGCTCACACTCACTTAAAGCAGTCACTATTATAAATAGTACTTCTAAGAGGCTGCTAAGATACACAATTCAGAACCCTAGCCGCACCTACAGAAAAAGTGAGTGAGAGAGCGACAGGTTTCTTCTCTTCTCTTCGCAACTAGCACTGTGTGAGAGACGTGACGCTCCTCTTTGCGGACGTTGGACGTTTGTGAGTCTGTTCGTGTGGATACCGCAGAGACATCGTTTCTATTACGGTGTTGGTGATTCACGCTCCAAGAGGTAAATCATTTAAAAACTCGAATTATGGCTTTTTCGCATGGATCCTCGATGGGAATCCCTGTTTTCCGCTGCGTGTTGTATCCGCAAAAATTCCCAACATTAAAATCAAAAGGTTGAATTCTAGATTTATTAGTCCATTCCAAATTCTTAAAAAAATAGGATCTGTTGCCTCTCAAATTGCATTTCCCCCAAATCTTTCAAATCTTCATGATGTCTTTCATTTATCCTAATTCAGAAAATATTATTTTGACCCTTTACACATCATAGAACATGAAATAATGCAAGTAAGAAATGATTTAACTTATGGAACAAAACCTGTATGAATCATGGATAGATCTGTCAAACTTTTAATAGGAAAAGGAATTCATTTGGTTAAAGTGATCTCAGAAGGACTGTCACTAGAGGAGGCAATATGGGAATTAAAAGATGACATTCAGAAATCTTATCCAGAGTTATTTCAAATAGGTTAGTGAATTTTATGGACAAAATTCCTAGAAGGAGGGGAGAAATATAACATCCTATTTTTTATAATATTTTTAAAATATAAAATTTTATTTTTTTAACTCGAATATTTTATATGCTTTTATTTTACAATAATTAGTACTAATCAAAGGAGATTAGGTAAAATTTATAAGAATTTAATTAATAATAGTTTATGAAATTAGAAATAGAAATTTATTGAATAAAATTTAGCATTTAATCTTTATAATAGTAATTAAGAATAATCCTATAAGTTGAAATAAATATGAAGAGATATTTATTAAAAAGTAATTATTAGAAAATATATATTTAACAAAAGCAATAAATGAAGGGTGGCTACATGCACCAATAACCAATGGTACAATGTAGCCAATGATGTAATGTAAAAATTGAGTGCAACGTAGCCAATGACATAATGTAAAAGTTGGATTTGTAACTGTAAATAACGGTTAGGATCTCGGTGTAAGAAAACAAGAAGCAAGAGAGAGAAAGTGAAATAGTGAAAGTGTGTGAATGAAGTTGCTGATCGAGGGAGAGAAAATGTAGAAGAGAAGGAGAGAAAGAGAAAGAAAGAGAAAGAAAGAAGGGAAGAGAAAAGGTAAGAAAGAAAGAAAGGAGATTTTGTATCACATAGGATTTGAACTCTCTTTTTAAAAATAAAACTATGGCTTCTAGTATATTTATATATTTTATTAGTTAATTTATTATTTTAATATTTTGTGCATATTGTTATTTTTGTTAAATTTATTATGCACATGTAATGTTATGAAAACTTGAAATTCTCTTAACTTTGAAATATTTATGATATTTGAAAAAAATTAAAATTATTATAATTTAAATGTTGACTCTTTCATGAGACTAATATAATAAATTAAAATATCACTCAAGGCTTAAGTTAAATAAATATTTTAATTATATTGGGTAATAAATATATGTACTTGATTTACGTAAATTTTCTTATATTTACCTTGACTTTGGAGCAATTTTATGACTTTTACAATAAAAGGTCTTTTGTACAATAAATGCACTATCAGGACTAGTACAAACTATGAACCATGATGAGGACCTGACAAAATATGGACTATGATGAAGATCTGGCAAACTATGGACTGTGATGTGGACTATTAAGAGAATTATTAAATTAATTTTAAATCATAGTTAGTTCCTTGAAGAATTGACATCCAAATTTAATGATTTTAAGTTTTATGAGTTTTATTTAATTGCCATGATTTATTTATGTGATGAATTTATTTGTGACATATTAGTGGTTTGTATTGTTTATGTTTGTGTGTGATAGCAAGCAAGTGATTCATGAAAAAATTTGCAGTTAACTGTTGTGAGGCAAAGGGATGTATTTCCTTTTATGTTACCTGTCTAATTAAAATGAGTATGTCTAACTTAGTTGTCACGATGTTAAAGTAACACCAGAGATAAGATGAATTCTCTATGGAAGTGAGGCCTTTGAGTAAAATGTGAAACAAGCAGACATGAAAAGAAAAAGAAAAGTAAATGGTGGATTCCCTGTGATGAGAAACTTGCTTGCTGATGGTTGAATATACTTATAATTGGTACTTGTTTACTGATATTTGAGAACTTGTTGATGATAATATATAAGGTTGTATTGCGTGATTTATTTAGCATTTGCTCTGTTATGTTAGAATTGTGTTGTTCTTATACTTTGGTTGCCATGTGATTTTCTATATATCTTACACAACTAAAATTCACAATGTATTTTTTAATATTTTTATAATTATTCATTTCCTACTGAGAATTTTCAACTCTCACTTAATTCATGGTGTTTTCAGACTAACACAAGATATATTATGGTCATCACCATTCAAATATACTAAGCATAAATTTTTGTTTCGAATGAGGAGGATATAATTATTAGAAATATGTGTATATGTACTTTTGAGTAAGCATTACAACCAATGTGAGATGCTAATTTGAAAAGTTATAGATGTGTGTTATAACTTTGTGTTATCTTATATCGATGCCTATTTCTTTTTATATTTTGATTTCAATTTTAATTTCTATTTATAAATATATAGTAAGAGAAAATTCACTGACATTATTGTTATGGTCATGTCTATAGCTATTAATTTAGTATGGAGGTTACATTAAGAATATAAGTCAATTTGTACAACAAACGTTTTAAGATAGCTATCATTTACCACATAAGTAATTTGTATTATATTCTTAATTCTTAATAATAGTTAAGGGGTGTCTAGTAAGTTGAGTCAATTTATGAATTAACAGATTTGACCCAATCTAATTCACAAAATGCGGGTTAAATTAGGTCTATGGGTTGAGTCGAATTGAAAAACACTCAAACTCATAAGGTATAAGTCAGGTATTAGGTTTGGAAAGTACCAACACATACAAATCAAACTTACTCAAGTAACTTTTTTTAAAAATAAAACTCATTTTGACATTTGTTGCTTTTCAAAAACTTTTATATGGTAACAATTAAGTTTAGGTATAGACATTATAGTCATATTGAGAGTGTGACAAAAAATATTAATGAGTAACTCATGAAGTATCTAACAGACAATTGCGATAAAAATTTAATAGATCGTTTAGATAATAAAGAGTATGCTGAGAAAATTGAGAAAGAAGTAAATGATTATGTTAATCCATATATTATATGCAATGACATTGACTTCAATTGGCTAATATGATTTATTTATGACTTTTGGGACTTGTTAGCTTACTTTGGTTTATTTCATATTTATGTTAACTTAGTAAGACTTGTTATATTTGTGTTAGCTTAGTTATGTATTTTTTTTTGTTTATTTAAGACATATATAGTTTTTAATTAAGATGTGTTATGCGTAATGAATCTTTTATTTTGTATTTCGACAATTATTTTGGTAGAAGATTTTTTTATTAAAAAAAATGTATGCTGAATCTATGGTTTGACCCAACTCAACCCAAATCCAAATTCACTAGTTTAATGGACTTATCAAGTCTAAAAATATCGTAAAACTCACCTAACCTATCCGTTAGACACCTATAAGAATAACAACTACTTTTGTAGGCCATGAGCTTTAGTTTAGCTAGTGGGCATATGGTGTTCTTATTTGCTCAATAAGAGCGATTCAATTTTTTTCTTATACACTCCTTACCTATGTCGCCTTCACCCCTCTCCTTAAGAGAAGTTCTTATGCAATTTGAGAGCAGTATATTATTTCATTCAAATTCTAACATGTAATACTTATAATTATGCACGCCTTAGATCAAAGTAAAATATTATTAAATTAAATATAAACAGTTACACAATTTTTCAAAATAATAGTAGTCTAAAGTGTATTTTAAAATTTCTCCACCCATGGGTCCCTAGTGGAGTTTCCTTAGGTGAGTTGGTGGTGCCATCTTTGGAAAATAAACCCAGACAATTGTTTGTAAAATCGGGCCTGCTTAGATTCTTACAATGAGTACATGCCTATTTCAAGTTTGACATTTTGAAAACAACTGAAAACTTGGGAGTCTATACAAAAATTATTAATTCTCTTAACTAATTTTTTAATAATTTTTTAATTATTAAATAAAAAAATATTTTTATATTTTTAAAATATTAATTATATTTAATTTTTTATTTAATATTTATTTTATTAAATAATAATAAAATTATTAAAAAATATTTTAAGAAGATATAACAAAACTTAAGTCTACGTTCCCTTATTGTTTGGGGAGTCTATATGCCCTTATTGTCGTTGAAAAATGTTGTACAAATCACCCGTGTTTTCCCTTTTGTTTCGGTCTCTCGCAACCGAATTGGCCTGTGCCTTCAACATGCTTATAGTTAGTTTAAAACTCATTCATGAACTTTTCACTCTTATTAAAAGGGGGAACGAGGTAGCTGATTGCTAACCTTGCTCTAGATATTTCACTTGAAGTTTTGGGCTACTTTGCACAAAATAAAAAATGCAGAAAAGCTGTAGTAAAAAAGAATGAAATATCTTACATAAAAATATGGTTGTCATCAGCTCAAAAAACAAATGTCGTATTAAGTTTTACCAAAACTTAATATATTTTAGGGTCTTGTTAACCAGTAGCATTGGTACTGTTTAAAGAAACAAAAATAAAAATTAAAATGTTAAATACTTTTTTCTCTAAATAATTAGAAGTATTTAATAAATACTTCTTAATCAGTGTCTTTAAGAAACATGTAGACGAATTTAAATTAAAACTAATAAATGAAAAGTAAAAATGTTTAATATCTTGAAATTTTTAAAAATATTTAATAGTTAATTCTTTAAATAATTAGAATAATTAAATAAAAAATAAAAAATACTATTTTTTTTCTTAACAAATATTCTAAAGACACCTGATAACAAACTCATTTTTCAAATACTAATAGTTTGGGCAAGTTGATTGTCAAAAATAAAATCTTCTTTATTTGATAAATATTGAGAGCAAAATTAGGTTATTTATATTTTAACATACAATCTTTCAAATCTTATTATCCATTTTCCATTAAACATACTAGATTCTAGAGGCTGTATAATGAAATTTAGACAATAAAATGAGAAAAAATAGTTTTAGTTGTCGTAGTTGCAAAAAGTAGTTAAGTAGACCCCAATTTTTTTTTGAAATATGATAATTTTATCGGAAAAGATAGTTGCACAGAAATTTGGTGTATAGAAACCTCACAAATCCACTTATATATTATTGATATCTAATTTTGTCTATTTTTATTTTATTTTATTTTATTTAATTAATTTTTTAATAAAAAAATAAAAAAAAGCTTTGTACAGGTCAACCCATGACCCAATTCTTTTCTCAACCCATAATCCATTTTTCATCTCAACCCATGACCCAACTCTCCATCCCAACCTTTCCCTTTCCTGCTGCTGCCACCCTAGCCATCAATTAGCTGCATTAAATTTGATTAAAAGTTTCAGACAGTTTTCTTTTCCAATCATCAAGTTCTGCCGGTTTTCTTCTTTATTTGCATTCATTCAGAAACTCAAGGTTCAGACTGTTTTAATTTTTTTGCATTCCAATCATCAGAAATTGAAGAGATTTGTTTTGGCATGTTTTTCTTTCCTTATAAGAATCACACACAAATCAATCAGGGAGGGAAAAAAATTAATCATTCAAAAAGGAAAAAATAGAGAGCAACCAAAAGCTACACAAACACGAATACAACACAGAAACATTCCTTCACATTTAGCAATCACAAAAAATTTTCCTTCACCTATAACAGCTCCTCCATTCCACCAATCAAACCACCATCTTCAACCTTGCAGCCACCATCAGCAAACCCAGTTAACTCACCATCTTCAACTTCTCTCCATAACCCCTCCATCTCCACCACACACAAATACCCCATACCACCCCACAACCAATAACCCACGTGAAGCCACCATGCTGCACGGCCTCCCCAACCACCACACGGACCTCCGCTACACCACCGAGTCACTTACCCAAAGCCGCCGCTCCACGCTGCCACAAGAATCAGCCACCATCTCGCGGATCCGGCCACCACCCTTGCGAATCTCCACCACCACGAAGCCGCACCCCATGGCCCGAACCCAACCGCGCCACCCAGTTCGCGTGACTCGCACACCGCCGTTGACCAGCCAGGAACCGCACCGAGCCACCACCCCAAGCCGTTTGAACTAAGACCACGCTGCCCAGATCCGGCGAGCCACCAGAGCGTGAGTTGTTCGGTCTCACCGTTGCTCTGCACTCTGCTGACCGTTCAACGCCGTGGCCCAGACCTCCGTCGCGAGCCCAGCAACCCGAGCCTCCGGCCCCTGACCCGCGTCGCACCCAGTGCTCGGAGCCGGCCCCCATCCCGTCGTCGCCGCTGCGCCTCCCACGAACCCAGATCCGACCGGATCTGTACCTGTCCGGCCCAACACCGCGACCCCGCTGCTAGACCGCCCACCACTGCCACCCAGGCCGCACGAACCCGTCGCTCCCCACCGTGCATCGTGAGTTTTCGTCTCCCCCTTCCCCCTTTCTTCTTTCTTTTAGTGTTTGGTTTGATATTTTTTGAGACTTAAAAGTCTTTTTAATTTCCTGTTCGTCCAACCTTTTTTTTTCTTTCAAACTTTCATTTGGGCCTAAGTGAAAACGGATCCGGGCCCTATTTTTTTTTTCCTCTTTTCATCAATTTTTTTATTCATTTCTTTATTCTTTTGGATTGACATGTGTTCATTAATTTGAGGTTAATATTGCTTGAATTTTAATTTAACACACTCTTACTTGTATTAATGTATTAATTAGTTATTTAAAATTCACCGATGACAGAAAAATTGGGAGAGGATTGGAGCGCCGATCAAATACGCTCTTCCCGATAATCTTAAGGCTTTATATTGGATTTTGCTAGGAGCGCTGGCGAGGTCTAATTCTCACACTAAATTAAAATATTTTCGCTAAATAAAATATAACCCTTTTTTAAATTAAAATAAAATCTCTTTTTTGTAAAAAAATAAAAAAATCCTTAAATAAAAGTGAACAAATTCATACAGTTTCAACATCATGATTGTGGTGAATTAAAGTTTTATTTTTCATAAAGACATTTTTAGAAATTACTACAAAAATCTCATTGTGCCTAAAAATATTTTTTTCCTTGATTATAAAAGAGATTTTATTTGGCCATTTACTTAAAAAACATTTTCTTACCTTAAACAAATTTCTTTGAATTAAAATTATTCATTGAAATAATTTTTTTATTTGGCCATCTATTTTGAAAATTACTTCTCTCCAAAAAATAAAATTTTAATTCACCACTTTTATACAATATGTTGTAGACTTAGAATTTGTTTCAAAATAATGACTATTTAGCCACCCATTTTTAGTCTTAGTCATTTATTATTTTTGATATTATACTTGACAAAATGGGACATGTTAAAGCAAAAAAATATTTCTTTTCTTTAATAAAGGACCAATTTAATTAATCTTGCGAATAATATTAGATTAAATAGGTAACCGTTCTTAGAATGGACGGTGTAAGATGCTAACACCTTCCCTACCCGTAATCAACCCCCGAACCTCAAACACTGAAACGTAGACCATCTTTTAGGTGTCTAATTGCACCATTCTATTTAATGGATAAAGCGATTGGTGGTGACTTTCAACACCCCGAGGTCTTCTCCTCCCTTTTCTTTTTATTTTTGCAGCGCCTTTCGGGACAGTTGCAACATATATAGCTGACAGCTTGCATACATTGTGAAGAGAAATTTTTATATAAACTGGAAGTATTAAAGTTCAACGAATTAGATCAATTATATCATTAATTATGATATATTATAATAATTAATTATTAATTAATTATAATCTTTATTTATTAATTAATGATGTAATTGATTTAATGTACTTAACTTAACTACTTTAGATTTATGCAAAATTTTCTCCATTATAAAATGTGATGGTTGAATTTTTTGTAGTCCCAAATTTGAAGCTTTGTTTGGTTTTTGGGTGAAAAACTATGTATGTGTATCATTGTTCTATTTTTATATGTAATCCTTATTTAAAATTTAAAATGTTTAAATTTGACAGCCCATACAATATTTTTTCCACTTTTAAGAAAATTTTCTTAGCTCTCCTTGAGTGGGTGAAAAGAAATATAATCAACAAGTGTAAGACACACAACATATAATCGTAGATAGGGATTACTTGCAAACGAGGTAGGGGAGGGTACTCATTATAAAATAGGGGCAGGTAAGGAATCATAATGCCTGCCTCTTAAGATTCTTTATTTTTGTAAATTATTTTATACTAAATTTTTCATTCTTTGAGATAATATGAGAATATATATATATATATATGGACATATTTAGTGAGAGAAATTTTTATTGTGAGAAGGTGAGAGGAGTAAATCTTGACCATACAACTATACATAGATGGTCAAGATTAAAAATTATTTAAATGTCATGTGATCGCTTAAAAAAGTTACATGTATTTATGTTCTAATCTTGACCATTCATGTAAGATTCAATGGTCAAGATTCACTCTTTTCACCTCTCATAATAAATACTTCTCTCAATTGATACATCATATATATATATATATATATATATATTACTTTACAATGAATTTTTTTAGTGAATGACCCAGAATAATAAAATATATTGTTGAAAAAATTTACACCTTTTATATGATAATTATTACTTATATGACTTGATTATTATAAAATTATAAAATATAATTAAACTTATATGTTATTAATAAAATTAAGTAAATTAGACATGGTCCACGAGCCGGTTCCTTTAACTCACAGTTCAAGTAGATTAAAACCAAGCATTTTATAAGTCTATTTAAATATAGACGTACGAGTTCAGTTTATTTAACTCGCACTTTAAATAATTTTGATATTCATTTAATGTTTATACTCTAATTTTTTTAATTTATTCATAAATTTATTTTCATAAAAATATTATAATTATATACAACTTAATTTAATATATATCTCATATTAAAGTACAATAAATATACATCTATATTTTGGATGAAAAAAAACATTTCCGCACGTTAAATGCGTTGTGACCCATGGGTTAAAAGGCAAACCTACTGTCCCGCAAAGCTTTTATTATTATTATTATTATTTTGAAGAACCAGCAAAGTAGGCTGACTCAGCCACCCCAAGCAAGCATTCAGCAGCCCAAATGCCATAAGACCCAAATACTTGAAATGATTTTAAAAAATAAAAAATCATGAAAGAAGGAAAATCGTAACACTAGGCTAAGAAGGCTCTATCACCCTGACTCTGCCTCTCTTGTTCGTCTCTCATTCTCAGGTCAGGTCTCACAACCTCAGCCTCAAGCCTCTCCTTCTCATTCTTCTCTCACTGCTAGTTGCCGCCGATTAGTCAACACAAGCTGCCACAGCACCAGTGCAATACGCATCCACAGCCTGACGCCCTTATAACCTCATTCACAACCGCGACCCTTTCCCTCCCTCAAGTTATAGATCTGTGATAATTGCTCTTTAACTAATTAGTTGTTTTATTCTTTTTTTTTGGTACATAGGTGTCTAAATACTGAGGCTGGGTCATTCAAAATCATGTTCTATCTGAATTTTTTTCTTACTTTTTGTCTAACACTATGTTTGGATGATAGGTAATGAGAGGAACAGAAAGAAAATGAGGGGAACGAAAATGACTTCTCTTGTTTGGGAGTTTTAAAATGCATGAGAACGGAACGGAAGACATAAAGAATCATTTCCCTCTTCTTCCCCTCAAATGCCTAACTTTTGTTCTCCTCAAAATTGAGGTGAAATGAAAAGAACATATAGATAATTCTGTTCCGTTCCGTTCCATTAATGAAACTTGCTAATAAAGAAAATGAAAATTATATTCCATTCCATTCCTTTCCTTTCCGTTCCATTCTCACCTATTCCGTTCTATTCCTTTAATAAAAAAACATCTAAACATTAGGTAAATTTCATTGGTCATCTTCTACCCATTCGAAAGGAGAAAAAAAGGTCGCTGGATGGCGAGTCAGCTCGCTAACTCGAGGGTTAAGGCTGTGTGGATGCGGTTGCGATTATGCTGGACCATTTAACGGGCTAATTCACTTTGACTCATTTATCAGCTTGTAACAAGTCGGGTTAGTATAGACTGGATTGACTCATTACCCACATCTAATTATTGTTGATACTTTTTTAATTTTCTAAGTATTTAAAATGTTAAATAAAATTGTGATATTTGATACATTTATATATAATTTTTATTTTTAAAATTTTATTTTAAATTATGTTTTAAATATACTTTTAGTTCTTATACTTTTACTTTATTTAGATTTTGGTCTTTATATATATATTTTTGGATCTAAGTCTATATACTTTAATTACGTTTTCACGTTAGTTTCTATCATCACCTACTGTGATGACACTGTTAAATTTCGTCTTGCATGGCAAATAGAATCTTACTAGATAACAATAACGGATAAAAATTAAATTTTTAATCGATCTCGTTTCCCTCCAACAATAATAAATTATTACATAAAAATAAATTAACTTTCCCTTTTTCTTTTTTCAACATCATCCGAATTCCGAACCTTCCTCCTTCTTCTTCACCAACTTTTCTCCCTCTTCTTCTTATTTCATTCCAACGCCATATTTGTCTTGCACTACACTCATTCGGTGACATTCATCATGAGGAAGAAGCAAAGGGCGCAAGTCACACTCTACGAAATTTTAGAATCAATTTTGTCATTGGAAGAACAACCTCACGTCTGTAAGTTTCTAGCAAAAACCCATTTGTTGTATTTGGTGCAATGTTAATGGAAATGATTTATCCTAAAATGCTAGGTTTTTGGACATTAGTTTGTGATAAATGTATGTAGTGTGGTTCTGATTTTTGTGATAGAATAAGAATAGAAAGGGTGCGATGTCAATGGAAAAGGGTGATTACCCATTTGTGTTCAATGCATATTCTTTTTTAGATGAGGAATTCCATTTTGCAACTTCTGATTTTCTAATGGTGTTTAGTTTTTGTTGTGGTTAGGATTGTATCTTTGGTTTTATGTCAGTTATGGTGTTTTGTAAGTGTGTGTGGGTGTTTTGCTATGTTTACTATATTGCTATAATTGTTATGTCAATTTTGCAACTTCTAATTTTCTGTTAGAGTTGAATTTGTTGTATTTGCATCATGGCTTTGGTTGCATTTATCCATCTAAGCAGCAAGTGGTTTCATGTGTTGATAAAGACTTCATTAAGGTAGAAATAAATTGTTGATGAATGGGAGTGCTTTGTTAGCAAAGTTAGGAGATCAATGACCTACAAGTTAAAGACACTGAGAAACAAACATACTTGTGGTAAGGCCTATAAGAAAAAAATGGCTACTGGGGATTAGATTATTGGTAAGATAATGAAGTATATGAAGTCTAACAAGCATATGAGTTTGAAGAGAGTTATTGAAACTATTAAGGATGACTATTATGCTGAAATTTCAGTCACAAAAACATACTTTGCTAGGAAGATGGCCAGAGAGAGGATTGAAAGGGGTTTTGCAAAACAATATGGGAGGATTTGGTCTTACTGTGAAGAGATTAGGAGGACCAATCTAGAGGGCACAATGAAGTTGGAGACTGAAGCAACTATCACTGGGGAAGATAGGCATTTTCTTAGACTATACATGTGTTTGAGTGCTGTGAAGAGGGGTTTCTCGAAAAGTTACAGGCCAATTATTGGGTTGGATGTGTGTTTCTTGAAAGACCCTTATGGTGGGATCTTATTGGTTGCTGTTGCAAGAGACCCCAATGATGAATACTTTCCATTAGTTGTTGCTGCAGTAGAAGGAGAAAGCAAAAACTCTTGGTCTTGGTTCCTAACATTGCTTCTGGAAAACATTGACCATCATAGGAGATGGGTGTTAATCTCATACCAGCAAAATGTAGTGCAGTGTTTTGTGTTTCTATTTAACATGAAATGGTATTGATGTGTATTGCTTTTTTACAGTTTTAATTAGTGTGTGTTTATGTGTGCAAGGACTTGTTCCAACAATTGAGTAGCCGGAGCAAAGGGTTGAGCAGAGGACATGTGTTAGACATTTATATGCTAATGTGAAAAAATATTATGGTGGAGGCACAGTACTGAGGGATAAAGTGATGGCAGCCTACAAATCAACCTACTATACAGTTTGGTTGAAGAAAATTGATGAGTTGAAACAGGTGTCGAAGGAAGCCTATGGTATGATGGTAGGAGTTCTACCAAAACTGTGGGCAAAAGCACACTTTAGTGAATACTTAAAGTGTAACATTTGTATGAACAATATACGTGAATCATTTAATGAGAGGATTTTGGAAGCAAGAGATTAGTCTATTATCTCAATGTTTGAATGGATAAGAGTGTACATGATGACAAGATTTGCCAGAAATAGGGTGATGGTTAAAAAGTACAAGGGAAAATGGAAGATTTGTCCAAAACCAAGGAAGAGTGATGACAAGATTTGCCAAATGCATCTGCTGGAGAGGGAGGCCTGCTGTAGCCAACTCATAAGGCACTATGACACAAGGATAGGGACAGGGACAAGGAAATGTGCAAGGCACTCAGGAGTCTGTCAATGGACCACTGAATTTGAGGAAACCAAGGCCAATGCACCACACTTGTCTTTTGTTTTTTGTTTTTGTATTTTTTATCTTTTGGGGCTTGTCATTTATGATGGCTCAGTGGATTATTACTGATGTTGGTTGTATATTGACTAGTGTATGACAATGACTAAAGTATTAACAATTGTGAGTTGATGTATATTGGTTAATGACTATTATATTGATAATTACAATGACTATTATATTGATGTTAATGACTAAATTATGGTTAATGGTGACTATTTGTACTCTTTTAATGACATGGTAACTATTTGTTCTCCTTTAATAATTTGTGTATTGGTCCATATACATTATTGATAAGGTTAATGGTTAATGGTGACTATTTATACTCTCTTAAATTATGGTTAAATTCTTCCACATACTTTCATATAATTTATGTATTGGTCCCTATAGTTGAGTATAATTTGTGTAATTAGTCTCTGTACTTTCTTATAATTTGTGTATTGATCCCTATACTTTTATATGATTTGTGTATTGGTCCCTATAGGCACCAATCAATTACTCAATTCTTGTAATTTCATTATTTTGTCCTTACTATCAACATAATTGTGGTTGCATAAGTAAAAATCAGACAATGTTAAATCCAAAAGTTTTCAATTAATTGATCAAAAAGGGATTACATAAGTCAAGTAATTTGCTCAATTAAACCACTCAATACATTTACTCAGACCCTAAACATCTACCCACCAACATACATTAACAGTCAGAACCAATTCAAAGTAGTTGATACAACATTCCTCTGCCATATTGAGTTCACATGAAAAACAACATTAATCTCATTATCATTCCATAACAAATCATCATCAACAACTTGTACATTTTCAGATTCCTCTTCAAACCTTGAACCACTTGTTACTGCCTTTCAAGAACTTCCCTTGCACTAGTTGGTATTGGCGAATCCAACAATTCAAACAAACCACAATTCCAATCTGTCTGCTACAAAAAATCTCTTCAAATCACTGGAGTAAAGATAGAAACAAACCATAAACCAAAAATCTACTTACTCTATAACTAGGGCACCTAAAAATTCTTCTTCTTGAATTTTCATCTGCTTTTGAAGTATATATCACCACCCTATCATTACAAGCATAGAACATGCTTGTGATCAGGCGGCTCCATGAGTGGAGCAACTGCAATATAAGTTATGGGAACTGCAACTACTACCATCCATGATTGAGTATAGCGAAGGAAGAAGTGGAGCTGCACAATTTCAATGGAGAAACCTTAGATTTTGAGGGTTTTTGTCACTTTTGATAAAAAATTATTGGAAGGAAATTAGGTGGATTAGAAATTTAATTTTTATCTGGTGTTGTTGTCAAGTAGGATTTTGTTTGCCTCGTAGGACGAAATTTAATGGTGTCATCACGGTAGGTAACGGTAGGGACTGACGTGAAAACAGAATGAAAGAATAGAGACTCAGATCCAAAAAAAAAAGTATAAGGACCAACATTCAAATAGGGTGAAAGTATATGGACCAAAAGTGTATTTAAGCCTTAAATTATTAAATATCTATAGATACCTATAAATACTCCTTTTTATGTGAGGATAAAAAATGGGTACCGATGATAGAGGCAAAAGCAAGGCTAGGGACATTAACTACACTTTCCTCGCCCATTGACCATCTAGGGCCGTTTGGTATGAATGATATGATAAGATCTGATAATATTAGGTCTAATAGTATAAGACCTGATAGTATAAAGCCTAATACGTAATGGTTGGGGATATTGAGGTGTTTAAAATTGTAATGAATTTTTTTTTTTACAATAGCTTATACATAAAAACTCAATCAGGCCTGATTCCACTTCTAAGACTTGATTAAGTTATTCATTATTTTAATATATAAGAGAGATTTGATAAATAAATTTATACAATATAATATTTGTATCAAATAACTGATAAAATCATAATATATTATATTGATTTATCTTATCAAATTTAATAAAATATGACAAACATGTCTAAGATATGTGGAAATAAGTTTGCTCTAAATGATTTAATATATTAAGTTTTGATGATGACAAATACAAGATAAAAAGAACACTTTACATATGTTATTTGTTGCATCCTACATAGAGCATATTTATTTGTTATTGATAAATATTTTATTTGGATGTGTCTATGAAAATCTTATATACATGTTAGGCTAACTAGAGTTATACATTTATAATCATGCATATGAAGATATTGACCTATGAATTTGGAGTAACTATGTTTGTTTAAGTGAGCAATACTTTGTAGGATCGTCCAATTACCAAGAGTGAGCATTGCAATAAGAAAGCAAAAGATCACAACTATGCTCAACTCAAGAAGAATGAAAATAATAAAGATATTCCAAGCATTTACAAGTTTTGAAAAGAAGAATTTTTGGAAGCTTGGATTACATCAAGAAGCCAAAGAATGATGATGGCAAAAGATCAAGTCCCAAGGTTCTTCAAGAATAGCTTATAGGATTTAGATCTTGTGTAAAGGTAAATGAGAATCACACTAAGTTCAAATAAATTTTAAACATCTTTATAAGTATTTTTAATATGTTTAAATGTCCAACAAACTGTTTTTGGAAAGATAGTCTTAGTGGTATTTCAAATATATGAAAAATAGCCAAGTTTGTGTTTTGTAAAACTAACATTTGGTTACTATTTTGATCATAACTTTCAAAATACTTTGAGTTTTATTATGAAACTTATTGCATATGAAAATAGACTCAGATATCTTTCCAATGAGTGGTTATTTCCTCTAAACATATAAGAAATGAAGAAGTTATGACCATTTAAAATCAGTTTTCAAAAATAGGCAAGTTTGAGTTTTGAAAAGCTGACATTTGGTTACTCTTTTGATCATAATTTTCAAAATACTTTGAGTTTTGTTGTGAAATATTCCATTTGAAAATAGACTTAAAGATCCTTCTAATGAGTAGTCATTCGCTTTCATCGGATAAGAAATGAAGAAGTTATGACCTTTTAGAGTCAATTTTCAAAACTAGAAATGATGTAATCGATTACACAAATCCTGTAATCGATTACGAAGTGCCCAGAAACGTTCCCAACGGCTATAAACAGCTAGTTTTCATAAAAAAAATTATTTCTAAATACTACCAATGATTATTTTATCATTTGGGCTCTATAAATAAGTGTAGATTGAAGCATTTACACTTGGAGAAACTCTTGAACACTTTGTTTGATCCTTGAATCATCAAAATCATATTTTGAGCTTTAAAGTGTGAAACCTTGATATCTATTGAGTTTCAATTTGTATTATCTACTCTTTGAGAGAGTTTCTATCTTCTACATCTTTGTATAATCTGTAGAGAGAGGGTGAGGTATCCCTCTAGAGTAAATGGTGATGTATCCCTTAGAGAGTGAGATATATCTCAAAGATTGTAAAGGGTTAGGTGTCCATTGAGGGTGAGACATTCCTCAAAAGTTGTAAAGGGTGAGGTATCCCTGTTTGAGGCTCAAGCACAAAGAGTGAGGCATCCCAAGGTGTGTTGAGTGCTCCACTTTGTAAAGGTTTTCAAGCACCTGTTCAAGTTTGAAAGTTTAGTGGAAAAATCTCAGGTGGCTTGAGGACTAGACGTAGGACACAAGTGGTTAGTGGCTGAACTAGGATAAATCATTGTGTTTGTTTTTCTCAACTCTATCTCTTTACATTTGCACTTTAATTATATATGTTTGAGTTGAACTTGATATTTAGCTTATTTGCTTGATTTATCCTATATCTCAAGTTGTAGTTGAGTAATCTATAATAGTTGTACCTTTGTTGTGCATGTTCCGCTGCATTTATTAATTGAGTGATTCAAAATGCTTAATTTCTCAAAGTTGCATTAAAATTTGTAATCACCCAATTCACCCCCTCTTGGGTGATGGTTGCCATGGCTAACAAGTGGTATCAGAGCTTCATGCTCTGTTAAAGGCTTAACCGCTTAGAGTTAAAGATCCTTATTTGTTTGAAAACCATTGAAAGTTTTTCAAAATGGAAGGTTTTGAAATTGATAAACCACCATTTTTGGATGGTGTGAATTTCATTTATTGGAAAGTTAGAATGGAATTTTATATGTAATCTATTGATCTTGGTTTGTGAGATATTATGCTTGATGGATTTAATTACAAATCAAAACAAACTTGGAATGCCTATGACATGAAATGTTTCTCTTTGAACATTAGAGCAATGCAAATCTTGATAAGTGGTTTGAAGGATGAAGCTTATGCTAAAATTAAGAGTTGCTCTAGTGCTAAAGATATATAGGATGTTCTTGATGTTATCTATTTTGCTAATAATGATTATTTGCTTAATGTTGTATATAGAGAGCAAGAAGAGCAAAAGATATTAAAGGAATCTTGTTATGAAAAATATCCTCAAAAAGATGTTCAAACTATTGAAGGGAGACCAGTACCTCTTGACGATGATGATACTCAATTTGAAGAGGTGGCAAAGCAAAATCAAATGGTATATACTCATGAAGCTTTGATGCACAACAATGAGGAATATGACGATTCCATTAAAAAGTCAAGTATGCTAGAAATAAAGACTACTTCATATATGGCTAAAAAAGGACTTTGAGGTAAATAATGCTAAACTAGATTATAGTCCTTCCTATGATGAGCTACAATGTGCATATGATGAATTGTATGATGACTTGGTATTTTTAGAAAAGAAAAACTTATCTTGTTTGAAAAACATTTCTTCTATTGAAATTGAAATCGAGACTTTGAAAAATGAATATGTTTTTCTTGATGAGGAAATGCCTTTGAAATGTGAAACCTCAACTTCTTATGAAAAGTGCATTGATTTAGAAAATCAAGTTAAGGACTTATCTTCTAAATTTGTTAAAGCTAATGATTCAAATTGCTTACATTTATGCTTGTTAATGAGAATAAAATTAATGTTATTCCACATGAAAGTTCAAGCAAGGCTTATGTCAAAAATAGTATAGAATATTAAAATAACAAAAAACATAAATTTTCCAAAAATGATCCTCAAAGGACCAAGTCATCATTAAATTCAATTGTTTATAATTTTTGTGGTCATCTAGGACATATTTCTCATTTATGTAATTATAGAAGAAATTCTTATATGAGAAATAATATGGTATGAGTTCCTAAAGATCTTAAATGTCCTAGTACTAACATGCAAGGACCCAAGATAAAGTGGGTACCAAAAAGTCTTCCTAGTGTTTCAATTATACGGAAAATTTCTCAAAAGGATGGACTAATTGGTCAAAGGAAAGAGGAATCATCAATGAAAATGTTTCCAAAGCCCAATGGTAGAAATTTTGATAAAAAAAGAAAGATGACTTTAACCAAATCTTCTTAAGTACAAAATATGGAACTTGCAAAGTTCAAAACACAAAAAGAGAAGCAATGAGTAAGGAAAAAAGTTTCCTTGATTACCAAGGCTAAGGTATCAAAAGTTTTTACCTCTTATGCACATTCACTTGTAAAGACAATGAATATGAGATATATTCCATGTAAGCCTTAGGTAAAGGATAGAATTATGCGTACTTACTAAAATTTGAATATTATGTTTAACACATGATTATGTTTATTCTTATTGTAACATAAGGTTCTACAATGTCTAGGTATGCTTGCATGATATTTGAAATTGCTTTTAAACTTTTTGGAACTAATTTGAATGCTTTGAGATTAGCTCTTTACTGTTTAAAATGCAAAAATTGAGTTTTAGAAAACTGGTAATCGATTACAAAACCTTTGTAATCGATTACAAAGGTTCTGTCAAGCAAGTAATCGATTACACTAATCTTGTAATCGATTACAAGGTTCCCAGAAAGATGGTAATCGATTACACCAAACTTGTAATCGATTACAAGGATTCCAGAGGGCTGGTAATCGATTGCACACACATGGTAATCTACACAGTAACTTTAAAAAGGTTTCAGTGCGGGAACAGCCATTTTCACTTGAAATTGTTTATATATAATGAAAGTAAGCATGCTATTGACAAGTGTGTATACTAGAATTCCTTACTTGATATTACATGTCTTACATGATCATTGTCTGCCCCAAAATGCTTATATAAGTTTTGATATTGATTATGTATTTCTTGATAAACTTGAATCTTGCCTTAAATTGCTTAAACCATAATTTTGGATTCAAGTGCATATGTCCTTCTTTTGTTCTCTTTAGAACTAACTATGCATGGTTGATAATATGTTATATGTTTTACATTATATATATCAACCTTCAACCTAAATTATGCTTGTAAATGAGCTTAAATGATATTTGATAATAGCTTATGATTTAAAGAACTTTTGAAGTTAGTTTTGCAAGTTTCTCTATGTGTTTCAAATATAGTCATCAAAATTTTTACATACAAGCATAAGTGGATAAAGAGAAGAGTTGGATGAAGAGGGACATGAGGAGACTTTCTTCAAGTGCAATGGAATGAAATACGCAATGGAAGAAAGCTCAAACTCAAATGACTAATAGATGAAGAACATTCTAAAGAAGCATCACTCTCTCAATAAGTATCTCTATCCCTAAGCTATTGTGGTATTCTATATGGTATGAATTGTATGATACTTGTTGATAATTTGATCTTAAATGATTAGATGATTTCTTTACATGAGAAGTATGCTTAGCATTGACAAAGTGCCTAATTGGATATTAACTTGTTATTTTTGTCATTGCATATAGGGTGGATGATATTAGTTCTATACATGCTTTGATTCCTATAGCATATTTCATCATGGTGAATGTTTGATATCTATAATTCTCTTGATCTATGGCCTCTTAGTGGTGTAACACTTATGAGAATCATGCACTTGTTTCGAAAAGAGTTTATGGTTTGACTGAAAAGTTTTCTTTTTAAAGCAAAATCTATTATCATATTTGAAAGAAGCTTTTAAAGTTTCATATCCTTGAGAATCATTTGAACTTGTCTTAAGACTTTGAAAGTATTTTCACCTCCTAATTGTCTTGAAAATTTAGAAATCATTTGATTTGTGTTATAAATGTAGCACTCTATTCATTGCTTTGAAATATTTTATTAAATCTTGAAAGAATATTTAAGAAAGTTTCAAAATAAATCTTTTAAAATGTTCTATAGAGACTATCTTAATACTTCAAAAGATAAGGTTTGTTTTTCAAAAGTGTTTTATCTTTTCAAGACTCTTGTTTAATGAGAAAAAGAAGAGATGTACTTTCAAATGTTCCTTTGACTTGGATTTGATTATTCTCAAGGAATATGTGGTTTCAATATAAAACTCTTTTACCCTTCTAAAATGCTTTTGGAAATGTAATGTGTTATTATAAAATTCCTTTTGAAAGGGGGAGAAATTTTTAAAATGATTTTTGATTAATGGATTAAGAATATGACCTTTTAAGGTAATGTGCTTACATGGTCTTGACTTATATATTTTTCTTTATTTATCTTGTGCTTCAATAAGGGGGAGCTTATCTTACTTATCTTACATATCTTTCTTCCATGTCCTTGTTGACTAAAAATATATGCATGACTATGTTAAACTATTATATTTTATATTTTGATAATATGTGTATTTTGAGGGGGAGCCTAGCTCATAAATTGTTACTTATATCTCTTGACTTACATCCTTGTTTGACATGAAGTGTTTTATTGTTAATGCTATCAACATGTCAACAAAGATCATCTTTTATTCTCTTTTCCTCTATCAATGAAAAAAGGTAAACATTTTTAAACTTCATATCTTTTGATTCTTTCATTAAGAAATACTTGATATGTGACAAATTGTATGATCTTTCATTTAAAAACTTTAATTCCATGATCTTACACGAATATCTTGTAACTCCTAACAAGTGATATCAAGTGATACTTATTTATCATGTGGTATGCATGAGATTATATGCTAGACATAATTTCTTAAGCTTATTGCTATCATATGCTAAATGTTGATGTACCAAAATGTGACAAGCATTACATGAATAATCTTTTATATCTTGAAAGCATGTTTGTTTCATCTCTCTCTTCTTGAATCATATGTAGAATCAATTATGGGGAGATAATTATGTTTTGAATAACTTGAAGCAGTTTTTGGTTTTGATGATCCTACTCTCTTTGACAACATGAGTTTTATCTATAAAGAGAGTGAAAATATTATCTTTCCTTCCTAAGCATTTTTGTTGATATCAACTAGGGGGAGTGAAAATTGGAAAAAAATATGTTTTTGTGCTTATTGTTTGATATGTTTACATGAATATTTATTCTTGTATATTCCCCAACATATTTTTCTTTGGTGATTTGTTATCATAAAAAAGGGGGAGAATGTGGAAATAAATTTGCCCCAAATGGTTTAATATCTTAAGTTTTGATGATGACAAATACAAGACAAAAAGAACACTTTATATATGTTCTTTGTTGCATCCTATATAGAGCATATCTATTTGTTATTGATAAATATCTTATTTAGATGTGTCTATAAGAGTCTTATATGCATGTTAGACTAACTAGAGTTATACATTTATGAATCATGCATATGAAGATATTGAGTTATGAATTTGAACTAACTATGTTTGTTTAAGTGAGCAATACTTTGTAGGATAGTCCAAGTATCAAGAGTGAGCATTGCAACAAGAAAGCAAAAGATCACAACTATGCTCAACTTAAGAAGAATGAAAATGATACATATATTCCAAGCATTTACAAGTTTTGAATAGAAGAATTTTTGGAAGCTTGGATTACATCAAGAAGCCAAAGAATTGATGATGGCAAAAGATCAAGTCCCATGGTTCTTCAAGAATAGCTTATTAGGACTTAGATCTTGTGTAAAGGTAAATGAGAATCACACTAAGCTCAAATAAGTTTTAAACATATTTATAAGTGTTTTTAAAATGTTTAAATGTCCAACAAACCATTTTTGGAAAGCTAGTCTTGGTAGTATTTCAAATCTATGAAAAATAGTCAAATTTGTGTTTTGTAAAATTAATATTTAGTTACTATTTTGATCACAACTTTAAAAATACTTTTAGTTTTATTGTGAAACTTATTGCATATGAAAATAGACTCAAAGATCTTTCCAATGAGTGGTCATTTGCTTTAAACGGATAAGAAAGGAAGAAGTTATGACCATTTAAAGTTAGTTTTCAAAAATAGGCAAGTTTGAGTTTTGAAAAGCTGATCTTTGGTTACTCTTTTGATCATAACTTTCAAAATACTTTGAGTTTTATTGTGAAATATTTCATTTGAAAATATACTCAAATATCTTTCCAATGAGTGGTCATTCGCTTTAATTGAATAAGAAATGAAGAAGTTACGACATTTTAAAGTCAGTTTTTAAAATCAGAAATGATGTAATCGATTATACAAGTCCTGTAATCAATTACAACATTGACAGAGGCCATGTAATTGATTACCAGAAGTGTGTAATCGATTACCAAGTGCCCAGAAATGTTCCCAATGGCTATAAATGGTTAGTTTTCATAAAAGAATCATTTCTAAATACTACCAACGATTATTTGATCATCTGGGCTCTATAAATAAGTGTAAATTGAAGCATTTACACTTGGAGAAACTCTTGAACACCTGATTTGATCCTTGAATCATCAAAATCATATTTTGAGTTTTAAAGTGTGAATCATTGATACCCATTGAGCTTCAATTTGTATTATCTACTCTTTGAGAGAGTTTCTATCTTCTACGTCTTTGTATAATCTGTAGAGAGAGGGTGAGGTATCCCTCTAGAGTAAAGGGTGATGTATCCCTTAGAGAGTAAAATATATCTCAAAGATTGTAAATGGTTAGGTATCAATTGAGGGTGAGGCATCCCTCAAAAGTTGTAAAGGGTGAGGTATCCCTGTTTGAGGCTCAAGCACAAAGGGTGAAGCATCCCAAGGTGTGTTGAGTGCTCTACTTTATAAAGATTTTCAAGCACCCGTTCAAGCTTGAAGGTTTAGTGAAAAAATCTCGGGTGGTTCACTTGAGGACTAGACGTAGGCCACAAGTGGTTGGTGACTGAATTATGATAAATCATTGTGTTTACTTTTCTCAACTCTATCTCTTTACATTTGCGATTTAATTATATATGCTTGAGTTGAACTTGATATTTAACTTATTTAGTTGATTTATCCTATATCTCAAGTTGTAGTTGAGTAATCTATAATAGTTGTACCTTTGTTGTGTATGTTCTGCTGTATTTATTAATTGAGTGATTTAAAATGTTTAATTTCTCAAAATTGCATTAAAATTTGTAATCACCCAATTCACCTTCCCTCTTAGGTGATAGTTGTCATGACTAACAAGATAGTGTTTAGATAGCCAAGGAGAATGGAAGGTACCTTATGCGTCTTTTACCTACACAAAAGCCAACGAGACGTTAGTTATATTCTATGCTTGATACCTTCAATAGGTTTTTACTCAATTTATTTTAATTTATCCAATTAGCAAAATGGTTTGTATGCTATTGAATATATAGAGAGAATAATTTATAGCAACAATTTTTTTTTTTTAAATGAGAGATACCTTCTTCTGGATATGGCGGTTAGCTATAAACTGCCGCATAATTTCAATTCAAACCGTGGCGTAAGTTACAATGCTTCAATTGAATTGTGTTTATAGGTCGTATCAAACTAATGCTCGTCTTATTATGCTTGCAAATGTTGGCCATTGTACTTCCCTTATTTTTATGTCCAAGGCCATAAGTAAGTTTTCCTTCTCCAGCTTTCTCGCCAAGCGAAATTGGTATTACTAATGGGCATTTTCACTCGAATGTTCATAAATAGCTTCTCTATTTTTTCGACTTCATCTTAGAATCGTTCCTTGCTAGCTTCTAGTTCACCCTACAGAAATACTTTATTGTAGTTTTCAGCATATTTATGATGAAGAGTTAAGACTTCAATATTCTCTTGATATTGTAAAATTTGAAATACTTACATCACCTAATTTTCTTTTCTTGAAACATGGTTTAATTAATCAAACCGTTGAATTTTAAGTAATGGCGTTGTTGATCACCTATAGAAATTTCGTAAAATTTAAACAATTAAAATGAGATTAAATCGTTAATTTTTATTTAAAAGTGTAATTATAAATTAATTTTAATATATCAATCAAGCACAAAATAATATTAAACTATATAAAACTTATAAGTATAATATGCATGATATAACTTTTTAATTTAATGGTAACGTTTAAGAGATTTTTCTCATATATTATTGGGTATAAAGACTAACTTTAATTTATATTATTGGGTAGCTCTGCTGGGAGAAGCTTGCTCCGTCGCATTATGGGTCTTCTTATATTAGGAGGTTCGAATTTTACATATCTTTGGAGAAGCTAACAAGTGCGCTGACTTGTTGGCTAATCAAAGCTGCGGTTTGTAACCTGGTTTGGTGATTTTGGATACTCCTCCATTAGAGGCTAGACAGTTGATGTTATCTGATGCTTTGGGAGTCTCTACTCCCCGTATGATTCTAGTGTAATCTTTTTTCTGTTTGAACTTTGGCCCCTTTGATTTACCAGCAAAAAAAAAAAAAAGAGAGATCTTAACCCATAAAACGGATGCAGATCACCTACACTTTAAAATAGAACTGAATAGTGGGGCAATTGAGATCCAAATGCTCAAAACCGTTAACTCGTTTTTTTTCAACATTTTATCATTAAAGAAACTATTTTAAATGGTTGGGATTTCTTGCAATTTCTTCAGAAATTCCCCCCCCCCCGAAAAAAAAAAGAGGCGTGCTTGGTTTTGATTATTTTGGGAATATAATCATTTTTTTCTTACTCTCTTAAAAAAAATTTGATTATAAATTATTTTAAATACAAAATAAACTAATTTAAACACATATTAACATGTTTTCTTACACATGATTTTCATTGATCTGAAAAAAGTCTACGATAAGGTATAAAGATAGGTCTTGTGGAAGGTTCTAGAGAAGAAATAAGTTCGTATCACTTATATTAGAGCAATTCAAGATATGTATGATAGAGTTAAAACTAGTGTGAGAACACAATGTGGGGTCACGAAAGATTTTCCTATAATTATAAGACTGCACCAAGGGTCAACTTTGAGTTCTTATCTTTTTACCTTAGTCTTGGATGTACTTACTACGCATATTCAAGAGTCGGTACCACAATGTATGCTTTTTGCATATGATATAGTCTTAGTTGGAGAGTTGATAGAGGAAACAAATAGGAAGCTAGAACTATGGAGACGAGCTTTGGAAGAATATGACTTCCGTCTGAACAGGAGTAAGACGAAGTATATGAAATGCAAGTTCAGTAAGAAACGTGCTAATACTAGCTTAGCGGTAAAAATTGGCGACCATATCATACCACAAGTCACACGGTTTAAGTATCTTGGATCTATCATACAAAATGATGGAGAGATAGAGGGAGATGTAAACTATAAGATTCAAGTTGGATAGATGAAATAGAGGAGTGCTTTAGGAGTTATTTGTAATAGAAAAGTGCCTCTCAAGCTTAAGGGTAAATTTTACCACACAACTATAAGACCCGCGATGTTGTATGGTACTAAATGTTAGGCAGTAAAAAGACAGTAAGAGCATAAGATCAGCGTCATTGAAATGAGGATATTGTGTTAGATGTGTAGCCATACAAGACAAGATAAGATTAGAAATGAAGATATTAGAGAGAAAGTAGGGGTAGCACCTATTGTGAAAAAGATGAGAGAATCTCGCCTTAGGTGGTTTTGAAATGTAATGAGAAGACCCTTAGAAGCCCCTGTAATAAGAGTAGATCAGGCGGAGAATAATCCAATAGCTAGAGGTAAAGGGAGACCAAGAAAGATTATAGATGAAACGATTAAAAAATATTTAGATTTGTATGACATTTCTGAAGACTTTGTTTATGATAGGGTACAATGACATTGTTTGATCCATGTAGCCGACCCCACCTAATGGAAAAAAGCTTGGTTGTTATTGTAATTCTCTAGTTGGCCTCTGCTAGCTACTATCCCAGAATGATATATGGTTCGAAGTAACCTATCTTCCTTTTTTTTTTTTGAAAAAGATATTCACATACTATTTTTTACATACAATTTTTATATCGGTGATCAATGTAACATCCTAATACAGATATTGAGATATATCCTAGATATGCGGAGATATATAAAGATAAACAATACTAAAGACGTCACTTCAACCTACTACATGCTAACATATATCCATAATCACAACTGAGTAATTATAGAAAGCATTAAAAGATTACAGAAAACTTAAACTCATACTTATATATATACAACACTAGCCACAGAATGGCATACTGTAATACATACAAAACAAATATAAACTGTATACATAAGTTTTGGCTAGAAAAGCATATAAAATTATACTAGTCTTCATGCTTTACCTTCATTCCCTTAACAGGGTATGTACCTTTGTACCTGAATTTACATGAAAGAATAATTGGGGTGAGAATTACAATTCTCAGTAAAAGCAATCCCAATACTAGTAAGCTATAACATTGTATATCAAATATAATAGTTGCTATAACTATAACATAGGAGTTTCCTCCACTAATCCTCATAACTGCACACTACATGTATAGTGTGATCTAAAACCGATAGCATACATACCGTTAAAGATGAACAACTGTCTATACAACTGTAAATACCAACAGCAACAGACAATGCCCATACAACTGTCTGTAAATGCAATGCAGATGATATGCAATATGATTATGCTCAAGAAAGACCCTAGATATATGCTTGTGCAATGCTTTGTTTTGAAGTACATGTAGAGTTTTATGTTTAAAATAAAGAAGATCATTAGGAACTGATTTAGTATATTATCCCGTGGCGAATGAGGTATCTCCTCACATCCCACATATCCTGGTACGTTGAGATGTTTGGTCTAAGTCCTGATTCTGAAGAACCTTATGGACCCCTACTTATCTCATTTGCCCTCGACACTAATGAAATATCAGGGTTATGTCTTTCCTCCATTAAGTCTATCAGACACCTTTTCGATTTTTCTTGGCCTTCATGAGTGCACATCAAAGGATACTTACTAATATCAATACTACTAAATCATTTCCATTTACATACATATATACTTATATCTAAACACAACCTCATCACTTATAACTCTTAAGTAAATCCTATGCAATACTATGTTGCTGAAGTGTTAGATATTTACCTATGGCAAACTATTACTCTTGGTTGCACAAAGGTTCTCATAACTTTCACATACAAACTAGATTAACTATTTAGTGTGTGAAAAGCGTAGTGTTATGTTTACTTCTTACATAAACACCGTCTTAACATCTCTATAGACTTAACTTATCCTAGTGAGTTAGTCTATCAAAGCTAATGACTCACTCAACCTTGCTTAAGGGAATAAATGAGCATTTCACTATAACATTATACTTAATGAACATGACAAACTTATAAGTCAACATTCATCCTACTATATATTCTACAATGCACAAGGTCCCATTTAACTAGAGACTTAATACATATCATTCCCTCTTTGGAAATAAATACACAATCTCATCCCACTCAAGTAAATCTAACACAAAGTGGTTCTTACTTACAACTCTTCATTGTTTAAGGTTCTAGGTACCTTCCAAAGATAATCCATTACTCTTGAATATCCTAAGACTCATACCTTCCTTATCCTTACTAGAGTGAACCCTACAATCCATCCTAGTATACTCGTCTCCATTGCACCATCTCATCACATCTTGAGAGATATCTAATGCAACACTAAGTTACCTAAGGTGCTATGTCATTACTTAGAGCAATCCTTCACTTTTGGATGCCCGAAGGCTTATACTTTCTCTTTACTTACTAGGTGATAATTTTCCTCTCGAAAATATCCTCATTTGTGTCCTCAAACATTTTATAAAACATATACTAATTATCTCATATAGTCAAGAACTTGAAAACATAAAAAATGACATTTTTGAAAGATTCTAGCCTCAGACACGGGCCATGTCACATGCACGGCCTCCATCGTGTCTTCAGACACGGGCCGTGTCTTGTTACATGGCCTACCTCGTGTCTTGCTCTGTGAACTCTGTTCACGAGAACTCCTGGCAGAGAGAGACACGACCCATCCCGTATCTTCGAACACGGGCCGTGTTACAGAACTAGAAGCCCTACATCAACTCTGCAAAACGTGGTACTGTTCCATTAGTTCTTTTCTTGGATTTTGGCCACTCCAAACTAGTTTTTAAGTGATTCTAGGTCTCTAATCAGTTCTTAAACGCTTAGGAATCATCAATCACAAACTTAAACCTCTTAATTTGGATTAAAACACCAAAATCTTCTATAGGATGACCTAACCCCTCTTTTGGGAAACTAAGGTCCAATTCTTACTTCTATGGATCCTAATGGTTGATCTTGAACCATAAGTGACTAACTTACACTCACTAAGCTCAAACTAACTTAACCTAATCCTTGGAATTAAGAACTAAGTTAAGAACATAGATTTGACTCTCTAAACCCTTATTTCCATTCAAAACCCCAAACCTCATTCATAAGAATCAAAGAAGAGATTGATGAATAGAAACCCCTTACCTCTTGATTGGATGATCAATCTTCAAGCTCTATGCTTTGATCTTGATCTTCCATTGGTCTTCCTCTCCTTTTTCTTCTTCCTTTCTCTCTTCTCTTCCTTTGTTTCTTTCTCTCTCTATTTTTCCTTTCTTTCTTTGCAGCTTCTGCTGCCTTTAACGTGAGAGAGAAAAATGAGAGAATGACCATCATGTCCGTTAAGATATTTTGCTGGAACTTCCTTATCTGCTAAGAACACCCGAATTATGCTAATTCAAGTTTTTCAGCTTCCAATAACTTTAGAATAAATCATAAGATTCATCTAAATTTTGATTTCATCATTTTAATAATTTTTCATATCTGCTGGTAATCAATCTAGTATTAAATACATAACTAGTATGCCTAAAAATACCAAACTAACTCAGATTCTCTTGAAACTTTAACTATATCTTGTTTCACTTATTTGTGACTTAAAAACAAACTCTCTACATTTATTTCACTCAACTTAGCAACTTATGCTATTATTTGAGTCGTTTTAAGCTACTTTTCAACTTCTATGTTACAACTAAGTACCTAAACGAATTCAGCTTGTCACAAAATTTCACTGACATGTTAAACAAGTCAAATGCTACATTTTGTAACCATTTACCAGTCCAACATGTTACTAAGGGTATTATAATCAACATACAAATAATTAGTGATTATCGTGTATTATGTGGTGATTGATGATGTTAATATATTATCACATATTGGTAAGAGTAACATCCACAATCATCACATAATACACACTAGTCACCAATTATTTACATGTTGATCACCGATATAAAAATAGTGTAACAAAAATGGTGTGTGAATAGCATAACTTTTTTTTGGGGGAGGGCGAGGGGAGAAATTGAGAGGTGCAAATCAGTGTTTCGGCAGGTTGAATCGATCGAGTCGTGAATCGACTATGTCTCTGTTTCAAGCATTTTCTTGTTCAACGACAATTTAATCACAATTCAACTACAAATTTAATATATTGAACCAATTAAATCATGACTCGAAGATCTTGCTGGTTTGATCTCCGATTCAATTTTTAAAATATTAGTGCAAAACACCTGTAAATAGTGTGGAAGGGGATATGTGGCTCAAGTTCGCATCTCTAAGATCATCATCAAATCCTAGTCTTAAAAATATGGATTCGGTGCCAGTTAAACTTCAAACTCGTTAGCTAGCTAGACTAATCCATCCTTATTAACATTTTTCTTAAAAAATTTAAAAGAAAAAAAAGGATTAAGGTGTTTTTTTTTTTTTTTGCAGGAATGAAGTATAATTAAGAAAAATGGAAATGCTTGAACAAGATTACACATGGATGGCTAAACTCTACCTTCGTTCCTGTTGTGATTGTGATAAACAAAAACACTATCCACAATATAATACTCTATGCTTACACGATACCATCACAAAACATGACAGCAACATAAGTCCCTGGCTGAATTTCACTTCCTGAGCTGCACGAACTTTGGTTTGCATCAGAGAAAAACTTCTACATATTTTCAGTTGATTCTCTTCTATTGCTTGTCATAATTTCCAACCTTCCTAACAGACAACGGAAAACAGAATAACTCCAAGAAAATCCGGAAACTTCCAAGTTCCACGCAACAGTTCTCACCAAAAAAGAGCCTGAATCATTTCTGTTATTTTCTAATGTTAACTTCTAGAAGAGGTGATGACATGTTTATTTTATTAATATTATTCCTATGTAATTTGCATTAAGCGTTATCTGTAGCTGACCAATTGGAAAAAGTCCAAGCCCAGATAATGGAAGGAGACAAAGCTTATGATGATCGTCAAGCTAGTAGAGCCAATGAAGAAGCCTTAAAAACATTCCAACTTCTCAGCATAAAACAAACAAACCAAACACACTTTTGTCCACTTTACCTCGTCGATCCGTTCTAGGGCATTTTTATTTACAAATGAAAAATGTTCATCAGACACTATTTTTCTCTACACCACTTTATATTTTACTTGTTTTAGTAAAAAGAAAGAAACAATGTGTGTATTGAGAAGTGTGTTATTTTATAATTTATTATTCAAACAGGAAATGGTGCAAGAAAAGTATCATGTAATAATAGGAGAAATATTTACTTAAACCTGGAGTACCACATTTTAGTGTACAAGACTAATTAAAAATTAATATTTTTATTAATTTTTATAAAATTAATTATGTATTATAAATATTTATAAAAATATTAAATTTTAATTGACCTAATACACTTAACTAAGTGTTTTAAGTTTAGACAAAAATTTCTCTAATAAATAAATATCATTGTTGATTCTAATCTCTCGTTTTTCTCATCACACTTTTTTATACCATTTTTTATACCTCTGCCACATACCATTAATTACAATATTTACATGTGAATATTTTTCTCACTTAATCACAATCATTCACATGTAATATAAAAAGTGGTATAAGAAAAAAGTGACGTGACATGATCATTTTTCATTCTCAAATTTGCCATCAGAAACCTAATTCAGCAGCAAAAACCAAGGCTTCTTTGATATGTCAGCTCTATCACAAGGTTCACTAATTTGTCTACACAGAATTCCCAGTCTTGCTTGCTTTGTTAATGCCGCCTAAAGTTACCTATAAAGAAGTTTCATTGCTCATTTTTCTTTTCCAACCTCTCTCTTCCCTTCCATCAGCAGGAGAAAAAAGAAACAAAAAGAGAAGAATGGCCGCTACTTTATCATATCCAGCCTGTGTCTATCTTGTGAGGTGCTGTTCCATGAGGGAAAATCATCATGACCAGCATAAGCAACAAATGAACAGTGGCATCAGAGTTAATGGGAGTTATAGGTCCCCAGTTAAAGTTGATTCACTCGGCCTAACATGTGAAGAAGCATCAGCTGCCACTCTAGGTCAGGTTGTTCCTCTTGTTGAAATTGGTCAACGCCAAAACATCCCTACAAAAAAGCAGTTGGTTGATCCTCATCGTCAGGGGCTCATTGTTGAAAGTGGAGTTGGTTACAGACAAACTGTTGTCATTAGGTCCTATGAAATTGGCCCCGATAAAACTGCAACACTTGAGACCATACTTAATCTTCTTCAGGTAATTAGTCAAACAGACAAGTTTTATTACTAAACTAATTTTACTTCATAAAAGCAAAATGGCTTCATTGTTGCTGTAGTTGGGAGCTATAAATGTAGTCTTATGTTGTATTACTTGCAGGAAACAGCATTAAACCATGTATGGATGTCTGGACTGCTCGGTGATGGATTTGGGGCAACACATGGAATGATCAGGAACAATCTCATTTGGGTTGTGTCAAGAATGCAAGTTCTGATTGATTACTATCCCATCTGGTAAGTTCTTAGTCCTTGATAATTATGACGACAAGGACAAAAATGATTTTAATGTCAGACAGTTCTTAGACAGTTGCACGGTTTCTTGAAGATTCTCCTAGGAATTTTCTCCATATTCAAGATCTTTTGTCGCCTTTTAGCAGCAGAAAACTACAAAACTTTGCTTTTTTCTAATAGAGTAACTTATTGGCCAAGCTATGCATATAATTTCATTAAAATAATGTTTAAACTTTAAATCATAGTTACCAAGTTTGCAATACTCTCTAATACGCGGTACGGGTATCGATACACAATTCATTATTTCTTGTCATATAATTACAAGACTTTTTTTTATACTGTAAAGTACCATGAATTAGTACACAGAAATTGGTACGTGGTTCTAGTTCGCTGGGTTGTTGAGAGAATCGGGTAACAATGGCTTAAATCTACCATGGCCTACCCAAACTATCAGAAGTCAGAAAATCATCAAAAAACATTGTGACTGGCCATAATCTAAGAAATTGGCTAAAATATAATTAAGTTTAATTAAATGAAGCTTTAGTTTTACTACCAACTACCAAACCTCATCATGGCAAAAAAGACAGAACCATAACTAGTAAAGCACATAACATGTGGCAGGGGAGAGGTAGTTGAAATTGAAACATGGGTTGGAGCATCGGGCAAGAATGGAATGCGGCGGGACTGGCTGATCAGAAGTCAAGCCACAGGCCTCATTTTTGCTCGTGCAACAAGGTATACATGTCTAGGACAATTTCCCTAACTACAAATTTGAAAATTTCCTCAGTTTCTCCCCTTTATACCTGTACTAATTGATATTAACCACCAAACAGCACATGGGTGATGATGAACCGAAAAACAAGACGCCTCTCCAAAATGCCAGAAGAGGTGAAGGATGAAATTGCACCTTGGTTTATAGAGAAGCAAGCAATAAAAGAAGATGCTTCTGAAAAAATAGTCAAATTGGACAAAGAGGCAAAATACATTAACTCTGACTTGAAGGTATATCCATATTATGCAATCTGCATACACTAAAATGCTGCCGCCACAGCTTTAAAAAGTGAATAATTAATGACTCTTTGCCCATGTCCAATTTGCAGCCCAAGAGAAGTGATATGGACATGAACGGTCATGTTAATAATGTGAAGTATGTAAGATGGATGCTAGAGGTAAATTACAAAAATGGTGTAGTCATTCTTCAGTAGAGTTCATTATGAATGTCATAGTTAATTCTCAACTTCTAAAATTGATTACAGACAATCCCAGACCAAGTTTTAGAGAGACACCAATTATCTGGTATCACACTAGAGTACAGAAGGGAGTGTGGGAGCTCAGATATAGTTCAATCACTCTGTGAACCGGAAGAAGATGAAATACTTCATGATATAACTAAACAAGATTACAGCACAGGTCTTCTCAATGGGTTTTCCATGGCGTCAGAGATCATAAAGGGTGGTGGAGTCCTGGCCTGCCTTGAGCAGAACCCAATTAGGTATACACACCTCCTACAAGTCAAAGGGGAGAAACAAAATGAAGAAATTGTCAGAGGAAGGACTACATGGAAGAGGAAGCTTGGTCCAATACCATTTTCCTCCTAATAGTTTATGTGGAAGTAGACATTGGTAAGTAACAAGCATATACTCTGGTGAACTTACCAAGAAATTATTGGCCTAAACGGCAAGATGGGAAAGCCACCCAGGAATAGGGGTAAAAAATTATTGTAAGAAAGAAAGCAAGAATTCTGATGAATTGTAATTTACGAATGTGTTTGTATTTTAATTCATGCAAATAGTATGAAATGTGATTATTTAGCTGTAAACAAGTAAAGTTATATTATCATGAAATGTATATATACGAGAAATATCTAGTGAGAAGAATTTTTATTATTAGAAGGTGATAAGAGTAAATATTATCATACAATTATATATAGATAATTAAAATTAAAAATTATTTAAATATCATATGATTGGTTAAAAATATCACATATATTTATGATCTAATCTTAATTATTTATGTAAGATTCAATAGTCAAGATTCACTTCTCTCACTTCTTACAATAAATACTTTTCTTATCATATGTACTCTCTTTCTCTCTCTCTATATATATAAAATCAATTTGTTATAACTTTTACAATAAACAGATTTTTTTTTAAGAAAAACTATATTATATTTGCTACAAGAGGGTTACTTTTTTTCTTCCGACGTAAAACTTGGATGTAGCATTAACTAGAACCAAAGGCAAGTACATCCAGCGAGGGAAGTTAATTGCTTCTTGAGGCGCAGCCTCTACTCAAATGGAATCATGACTAGTGAAAGACAAGGCTGCTAGATAATGGGCAACTTTAGTTGACAAAGGAAAATCCTAAAACGGAAGGCCGAAAAATATGGCAATCTCTGATCATCATACCCAGATACATGCTGTTGTTTTGATCACCAATTCCTACAATATGGAATCATGACTAGTGAAAGACAAGGCTGCTAGATAATGGGCAACTTTATTTCCCTTTCTTTACATGTTGACAAAGGAAAATCCTAAAACGGAAGGCCGAAAAATATGGCAATCTCTGATCATCATACCCAGATACATGCTGTTGTTTTGATCACCAATTCCTACAATATGATTCAGCTACAAGGTCACGAAAACATAGCACGTGGGCAAGTTGAAGTCCTCTTCTTACTCCCAAAGCTTCAGCGACTGCCACCTCAAGCTTTTCCTTGACCAATCAAGTTGCAGCTGATAACTGCCCCTGGCCCACATGATCCATCCTCAAGAGGACGCACCACTTGCTGCATGTATGTCCCTCACGTTAGCCTTGTTGTAATCATTAAGGCATTTGATGGATCTTGCCACTGTTGTGTGGTCCAATCAACTGAATCAAGTGAGGTTGTTATAAAATTAGAAAAAAAAAAATTGAAGATAGGGTTTTTTAAAAACATTAGCATTTTTTTTTTGTTTTGCTGAAAAACAGTGCCGTTGTCATTAGAGAGGAGGGAAAAAATTTTGAGAGCTAATTTTGTGTGTTTAGATTAAATTGTCATTTGTGATTTGATTTGGATAATTTTTTACTATATTACTCTTTGTATCATGAGTTTCTATTTGTACGGTTAGAATTTTATTTTTACATATTTATTTGTTGAATTATTTGTACTCTTTTGTAGATTTTGAGTTTTATTACTTTGTTGATTTTCACTTTGTTGGTAGTGAGTAGGAGCTTTTATGATATCCTTATTTATTAGGAGATACTTTACTGTACTCATTGATTTGTTATAGTTAAGATTTTTTTGAACTAGGTCCCGTGATTTTTACTTCTGACATTAAGGGGATTTTTTACTTTAAAATTGTGTGTGTTCTCTTTGTTTATTTATTTTTGTACATTCTTGAATATATCTTTTGGTGAATATTTTGGTTGACTGTATATTTTGCTCCTTATAGATTCTTTCAAGCGAGAAATGTTTTATTGCTCATTTGTGTGTTGTTGCTTCTGCTGTGTACACACTCCTTCCTTTCCCAACAATTGGCATCAGAGATATTTACTTGTTTGTTTGCTTGAGCCTAATTACAGTAGAATGATTAGTTTGAATGACACAAATTATCACAAGTGGAAAGGAAAGATGAAACATTTATTATTTGTGAAAAAAATACATTTATCGGTGTTTGCTAGTGAAAAGTCTGAGGCTAAATCTAATGAAGAATGAGTTTTTGAGCATGAGATGGTTTGTGGCTTTATTCGGTAATGGGTAGATGATAA
The DNA here is from genome assembly GCA_029884595.1 of Ormosia semicastrata. Lineage (NCBI taxonomy): Eukaryota > Viridiplantae > Streptophyta > Magnoliopsida > Fabales > Fabaceae > Ormosia > Ormosia semicastrata. The sequence continues at coordinate 27,073,707 of JAQQTO010000053.1, read as the reverse complement.
TGTTTTGAATCATATTGCTAATAATTCACATGTCAGAACTTAGTGAGAGAAGCTTGAGACCTTGTATGCCTCTAAATTTGGGAACAATAAATTGTTTTTGTTGAAGTAGGCTATGAACTTGAGTTACAAGGATGGTAGTTCTATCTCTGATCACTTGAGTGATTTTCAGGGATGCTTTGACCAGTTGTCTGACATGTGTGTGAAATTTGAAGATGAAATTTTAGGACTTTGGTTGCTTAATATTGTACCTGATTCTTGGGAAAATCTTAGAGTCACTTTGACTAGTTTTGCTCTTGGAGGTGTTGTGACCATTAATTATGTAAAGACTGCTGTTTTGAATGAAAAATTCAGACGACGAACTCAGCAAGTATCGTCTTCACGGTTAGAGGTTTTGGTTACTGAAAACGGGGGGAGAAGCAGTGACAGGGATCAGGGACAAGGCAATAGAGGCAATAGCAAGAGTAGAAGCAAATCAAGGTCTAAATACAAATGGAAAAAGGAGAACAATGGTAACAAGGGCAAGCAACAAAAAAAGGATAATGACAATGATGATCATGTAGCCACCACTACTGGAGGAGATCTTATGATTATTTGTGATGAGAATTTGATTAATGTTGCTTGTGATGAGACTAGCTGGGTTGTTGACAGTGGTGCATGTTTTCATGTGACATCTAGGAAGGACTTCTTCATATCTTATACTCCTGGTGATTATGCGATTTTGAAGATGGGTAATGATGGTATGTCAAAGGTGATTAGCATTGGCAATGTTTGTTTGGAAACTAGGATAAAGTTGATTTTGATGAATGTCAAACACACATTAGACAACTGTTTGCATCTTATTTCTGCTAGTATTCTTGATTATGATGGCTATTTTAGTACCTTTGGTGGTGGACAATGGAAACTCTCTAAGCGTCCTTTAGTTGTGGCACATGGAAAGAAATGTTCAGGTTTGTACTGGACCAAGGCTTCAGTTTCTATTTATGCTGTTAATATAGTTGAGTGTGATAACCAGTCAGAGTTATGACACAAGAGACTTAGCCACATTAGTGAAAAGGAACTAGATACTTTGGTCAAAAGGAATCTACTTTCAGGTTTAAAGGGTGCAAGATTAGAAAAGTATGCTCATTGTTTGGCTGGGAAGCAGAATGGAGTTTCTTTCAAGAGTCATCCTCCTTTTAGGAAATCAGAGGTGTTTGAGTTGGTGCATTCAGATCTTTATGGTCCAATGAGGAATAGAACATTTGGTAGTGTGCTTTTACTTTGTGATTTTCATTTATGATCATTCAAGGAAACTTTGGGTTTATGCCTTGAAGACTAAGGACTAGGTGCTTGGTGTCTTTAGCAGTTTCAGGCTTCTATTGAGAGAAAAATAGGAAAGAAGCTGAAATGTTTTCGCACTGATAATGATGGTATATATTGTGGACCATTTAATGAGTACTACAGATAGTAAGGTATTAGATACCAGAAGATGCCTCCTAAGACTCCTCAGCTTAATGGCCTGGCAGAAAGGATGAACAAGACATTGACAGAGAGAGTTAGATGTTTGCTTTCTAAAGCAAAGTTACTTGGATTTTTTTAGGGTGAGGCTTTGTATACTGCTGCACATGTTACTAATGTATCTCCTACTATTGCTTTGTAGACTGATGTTCCTGATAGGGTGTGGTATGAAAAGGATGTTTCCTATGACCACTTACATGTCTTTGGGTGTAGAGCATTTATACGTGTACCCAAAGATGAGAGATCCAAGTTGGATGTCAAGACTTTTCATTGGTTATGGTCATGATGAGTTTGATTATAGGTTGTATGATCCAGTTGAGAAAAAGCTTGTTAGAAGCTATGATGTTATTTTCATGGAGGATCAGTCCATTAAAGATATTGACAAGGCAAAGAAGTCAGAGTCTCCGAGTACTGATGCAAAGAAGTCAGAGTCTCCGAGTACTGATGATTTGGTAGATATTGATTCAATTCCTGAGCCTCATATGCCTGATATAGCTGACTTTGGCAATTATGATGATGTGCACAATCATATTCAAGGTGATCATGTTGAGGATGTTGTTGATAATGTTACTGATGAGGTAGATGCTCTTGCTCGTGAGGTTGTTGATGAACCTCTTGTTTCACTTAAGAGGTCTTCTAGACATCTTATTCCCTCTACCCGTTACTCATTTGATGAATATGTGTTCTTCACTAACGGAGGAGAACCTGAGTGCTACGAAGAGGCTATAAAGAATGAGCAAAAGAAAAAATAGGTTGCAGCAATGAATGATGAGATGAGATCTTTGCTTGACAACCATACTTTTGAGTTGGTCAAGTTGCCTAAGGACAAGAAAACTTTGGAAAATCAGTGGGTTTATAAGTTAAAGAATGATGAGAATACTTCCACTTCGAGATACAAAGCTAGATTAGTTGTCAAAGGCTACCATAAAAAAAAAGGATTTATTTTGAGGAGATCTTCTCACTAGTTGTTAAAATGTCTTCCATCCGAGTTATTCTTGGTTTAGCAGCCAGTCTTGATTTAGAGGTTGAGCAGATGAATGTGAAAACTGCTTTCCTTCATGATGATTTGAAGGAAGAGATTTACATGGAGCAACCTGAGGGTTTTGTGGTGAAGGGTAAAGAAAATTATGTTTGTAGGTTGAAGAAAAGTTTGTATGGCTTGAAACAAACCCTAAGGCAATGATACAAGAAGTCTGAGTCTGTTATGATTCAATAGGGTTTCAAGAAGACTACTTCTGATCATTGTGTGTTTGTACATAAATTCTCTAATAATGAATTCATCATTTTATTACTCTATGTTGATGATATGTTGATTGTTGATCATAATTATTCTAGAATTGACAGGTTGAAAAATGAGCTTATTAAGTCTTTTGCAATGAAAGACTTAGGACCAGCAAGATAGATTATTGGCATGCAGATTACGTTTGATAGAGTGACCAAGAAGTTGTGGTTATCTCAGGAGAAGTACATTAAGAAAGTGCTTCAACGGTTTCACATGAATAAAGCTTAAGTTGTAAGCATACCTCTTGCTTTACATTTTAGGCTTAGCACTAGACAAGCTCCTTCTAGTGATGAAGAGAAAGAAGACATGCAGTGTGTTCCTTATGCATCTGCAGTAGGAAGTTTGATGTATACAATGGTTTGTACAAGGCCTGATATATCTCATGCAATTAGTATGGTTAGTTGTTTTCTTTCCAATCCTAGTAGAGAGCATTGAAAAGTTGTGAAGTGGATATTGAGATATCTTTAGGGCACTTCTAGTTTGAAGTACTATTTTGGAATTGGGAAACCTATTCTTTTTTGTTATTAAAATTCAGACTTGGCAGGGGATGTTGACTCTAGAAACTCTACTTCTGGATATTTTATTACCTTTGCAGGAGGAGCTATGGCTTGGCAATCTAGGTTGCAAAAGTGTGTTGCATTGTCTACTACTGAGGTTGAGTTCATTGCTATTATCGAGGCTTGTAAGTAGCTGCTTTGGATGAAGAATTTTGTGCATGAACTTGGTTTTACTCAGTAAAGGTATGTTTTGTTTTGTGATAGTCAGAGTTCTATCCATCTTGGTAAGAATCATACATTCCATGGTAGATCTAAGCATATTAATGTGAGGTATCATTAGATACATGATGTTCTGGACTTTAAGTTGTTGAACCTTAAGAAGATTCATACTGATGATAATGATTCAAACATGTTGACAAAGACTCTACCGAGAAGGAAGTTTAAAGATTGTCATTCGGTTATCGGTTTGACATTTGCTTTCAATTTAGTTGGAGGGAGAGTTTGTTGTGTAGGTCCAACCAAGTGGGCCTATGCCATAAAGTTTAAAAAAACCAGAAGATAGAGCTTTTTAAAAACATTAGCATCTTTCTTTTTTATGGAAAAATAGTGCCGCTGTCGTTAGAGAGGAGAGAAAAAGTTTTGAGAGCTGATTTTGTGTGTTCAGATTAGGTGGTCATTTGTGGTCCGATCTGAATGATTTTTTAGTATGTTATTTGATCTGTTAATTATTTCTATATCTTGTGCTATCTTTGATCTAATTGGATTCCATATATGCCTAATTGACAACTTTTAGCTAAGTTTCTAGATATGAAGATTAATTGGATCATTATTGTAAAACTATGCTTAAGTGTGTTCATAAGCACTCATGTTTGCATTGTGTTCTATTCAGGAGATTTTTGGAATGACGGAGTCCATTAGCATCAAAGATCACTTTGAGAAGCAAAAGGAGAAGCAATATGTGAAGAATCAGGGCTAAATATGAAGAAACTAAGTGACACGGCCCGTGTCCCAAGACACCAGGGGGGGCCGTGTCCTTCTCTGACATCATAAAAAGGGGATCTACACCTGAATTGCTCGAAGACACAGCCTGTGTCTTAAGACACGAGGTAGGCCGTGTTTCTCTCTGACTTGCAATCCTGTGGAATCCATCCTAGCAGACTCAAACACGAGGTGTAATATGTCATATGACATGGCCCATGTCTTCGTATCAAGAAACTAATTTTAGGCTTTAATGAGGAGTTAGGTCAAAAGGCCTATTAATAGTGTTACTAAGTGGCTTCCAGTATTCAAGGGGGAGTGAATTGAGTATAAAACTTTTTCGAAAAACCTTTTTTTATCAAAAACTAATATTAAAAACTTAATAAATAAATGCACAGAAGGAACGAGAAGAAGAAAAGAAACAATAAAGAGCAGTGAAAAATAAATATGCAGTAAATTAAATTGTATAAAATAAAGAGATTAAGAAGAGAGAAGCAGGCACAATATTTATCCTAGTTCAACCACTAACGCACTTGTGGTCTATGTCCAGTCCTCGAAAGCTGAGATTTTTCACTAAGTATACAAACTTCAATAGGTGCTTGCTACCGTTACACAAAAGAGCACTTTTCACACACAGGGAAACTCTACCCTTGTTCTAAAGCCTCAGCCTGCAGGGATACCTCACCCTTTATACAAACCTTGAGGGATGCCTCACCCTCGATACAGAATATCAAAAAAAGATGAAGAAAAACTCTCACTCAGAGTAGGTAATACAAATTGAAGTACTAATGGAGCTCTCACAGAAATATCTCAAAGTTTTTAATCAAAAAGAGCGTAGAAAATAATTTTCACAGATTAGAGCAACCAGAAAATAGTTCAGAGTTATGGGCAAAGAAATTCGTGACCCAAGGTTGCTATTTATAGGGAAAAACACTAAGATAGCTATTTGGGTATAATTAAAACCATTTAAAACCAATTTGAAAGCTTGTCTGTTTCCATATCCGTGATCGTGAGCTTCGTGTTTATTCGAATAGAAGAAAAGCTTATTCGAATAACACTGTGTCTGAAACCAACGTGAAAAGCCATCTGAAATGGGTTATTCGAATAACCAATGTGTTATTCGAATAACTCTGTTAAAACCAGAGTTCTAAAAACGAAGAGGTTATTCGAATAAAAGCTGAAATATCCGAATAAAGTTTAAAAGACAAGTTCAGATAGAAAAGGTTTATTCGAATAACATTTTGAGTTATTCGAATAACTCACTTAAAAGCACAGTTCTGAAAGACATCAGTTATTCGAATAAAAGTCATGCTATTCGAATAACGTTTTTAAACACAGAATCTCGTAAAGGGTTTTATTCGAATAGACTAAGCTCTATTCGAATAAATCAGCGTAAAACAGATTTGGAGAGGATGTTTTAAAGATACTAAGTTTATTTTAAAACAAGTTTTATTTTTTCTTTCAAAAATAGAGAGATATCAAAGTGACCTCTGTACAACAAAACCTAAGTCCTAATGCTAATCAAATATAAACTTGGACTTAGTCTATTTATCATCTTCATTTAGTCTTCCCGTTTATTATCATCAAAACAAGTCTTCAAAGGTATGCATCCAAACACATTCTCTCCTTTTTTGATGATGACAAACTATCAATGAGAAAAGTGTTAGTGCATATAATTAGAATTCACAAAGAGGTAAAAAAGCTTACTCCCCCTCTTTAATTATAAGAGGTAAAGTATATCAGATATATGCGCAGCTCCCCCTTTCAATTTGAATCCAATCTCATTTTAAGTTTACCTGTCTTTTCTCAATTACATTCAAAATAATCAAAATTTTCTCCCCCTTTTGTCATGAGCAAAAAGGAGGGGTAAGTCCCATAAAGATATATAAAAGTGCATAAAAGGAAACATACTCAGATCAATAGATCAATAAGAAATTTTATTTATGCATTAATCAAAAAAATTCAAATACAAGAGCCAGAAATAAATAACATGAAGGCAAAAAAAATAGATAGCCTAAGAGCTAAAGTTCCTAGAAATAAATATCCGGAGGTGGTGGTGAAGAAGCTGGTGCAGGAGCAGGTGAAGCAGATCGGAGGGCAGCAACCTCACGTTCAACACCTTCTATTCTATCAAATAGAATAGAGAAGGTATGTTCCATGTAAGCTCTGTTATCGTGCAAGGTGGCCATGATCTGTTCTAAAGTGACAGGAGTAGGAGCAGCAGCAGGTACATCAACGGGGGCAGCAGGGGCGTCAACAGGGTCAAGTTCATCCTCAGCAACCTCATCTGGGTACACCCAGCCTTCATCAGTTTGGATCATCTTCATTTTGCATAAGGTGTGGGCGCCAAAGACGTTGTGGTGAGTCAGGGCAATGGCTCGCTCAGTTTCCAAGACCTGAGGATACTTGCTCAGTAAGGTAGTGACAAGAATGCCATAAGGCAGGTCTGATTTTTCCTTGCCCTTGGCCCTCATCATGTGTCTCATGATAAACACAGGCCAGTTGATTTGATGGCCATTCTTCAGAAACCACAGCATAAAGATGTCTTCCTCGCTGAGGTAAGCGTAGTTGCCACCGCGGGGAACCAAGATATGAGCGAAGGCGTAATGCAGAAGCCTATCTTGGCTCTTCAGCATACCCCCTATGAGACCCTTGTCAGGCAGGGCTTGGCCAGGCTTCACCAGGTCCTCAATCGCCTGAAGTTTGTTGAACTCTTTAAGAAATGGGGTGTCACCATCTTCAACAAGGGCGCCAGAGAACTGTAGTCCAAACAAAGTCAGCCAGTCCAATGGTGTGATCATAATGTTCTGATCACAAACCTCGGAGAGAAGATTCTGGCCATTAAACGCCAGATTGCAAAAGAACATCTTCACCAAAGCTGGATAAATGGTGGCCCGGTGAGAGCAGAGCTGAAGAACTCCCTGGTTTTACAGCAGGGTCAGAAAGTCGAAGCCTCGGTGTTGCTGAAAGAAAGAGAGGTCAAGGTACTTGGTTAGACCAAGTTACACTCCCAGAAGTGCGTGATGAAGCGTGCACGATGCTCTTCGTTGGAGGAGAGCCTTTTCAGATCAAGAGGGTTGTTGCATGGAGTCTTTGTGCGTGGGCACTTGCTGGAGGAGGAGGCCATGGTGGAAGAAGGTGAGAAAGAGTGAAAACTCAGGGGTAAACAAGTTTGAGATGGCAGGAGCTATGGAGACGTGAAGAGCAGAGAAGAAGATAGAGGGTGAAAATGTTTGGGCGCACAGGGGTTATTTAAAGAAGGCCTCTTGTTTATTCGAATAAACAGAGGTTTATTCGAATAAACCTTGCTGGGAAACTAGAAAGACAGGCGCGCAGGAAACTAAAAAGGTGTTTCTGCTAAGGTTTATTCGAATAGGGGTGGGATCTATTCGAATAGAGCATCTGGGAAAGCCAAGCGTTTTGGCCAACTGACAGGGTTTATTCAAATAACTATGTGAGTTATTCGAATAGACTGAGGGCTATCAGTCAAGACTGATAGAACGAGGTTGAGGTTCAGGTTATTCGAATAACCTGAGGTTTATTCGAATAGACAGAGGGAAAAATAGATACTGATAAAAGAAGGAGTCTGGTTATTCGAATAAGGAGGGATTTTATTCGAATAGACAGAGATGAAAAACAAACAGTTTGTAACACAGGAGCCAGTTTATTCGAATAAACTATGTTTTATTTGAATAAAGCTGATATTCAACACAAGTAGTAAGGAAGTTTATTCGAATAAAAGCTTGCTTATTCAAATAAACCTAACAAAGAAGCACAAAAAAGCATACGTTCAAGAAATTCAAAGCATATATTCATGTGATACTATTCAGCAATAAAACATGCAATTAGATATTGGATTGATCAATTATGCCCAATTCTCCTTGAATATAAAAGAATGCTTCTTTTGTTAAGGGTTTAGTGAAGATATCTGCAAGTTGCTTAGTTGTTTCAATAAACTCAAGAATGCAATCCCCTTTTTGTACATGATCTCTGATAAAGTGATGTCTTATCTCTATATGCTTTGTTCTGGAATGCAGTATGAGATTCTTAGAGATATTTATTGCACTAGTGTTATCACATCTTATCGGGATGTGATCAAGCTGAAGACCGTAGTCTAAAAGTTGTTGCTTCATCCATAGGATTTGAGCACAACAACTCCCGGCTGCAACATATTCAGCCTCAGCGGTAGACAAAGCCACACTATTTTGTTTCTTGCTATGCCAAGAAACTAAAGAACTACCAAGCAAGTGGCATGTCCCACTAGTACTTTTTCTGTCCAATTTGCACCCAACAAAATCAGAGTCAGAATAACCTATTAGGCTACAAGAGGCACCCTTAGGGTACCACAAGCCCATTTGTGAAGTGCCTACTAGGTATTTCATTATTCGTTTAACAGCACTTAAATGAGACTCTTTAGGGTTTGCCTGATATCTAACACACATGCATACACTAAACATTATATCTGACCTACTAGCAGTAAGATAAAGGAAAGATCCAATCATACCTCTATATTTCATTATTTCTACTGATTTACCTCCTTTATCTTTATCCAAGTAGCAAGAAGTGCCCATCGGAGTGGCCATGTGTTTAGCGTTTTCCATTTTGAATCTCTTGAGCAATTCCTTGCAGTATTTGGTTTGACTTATGAAAGTCCCTTCGTTCATTTGTTTGATTTGAAGTCCGAGGAAGAAATTCAATTCTCCCATCATTGACATTTCAAATTCATTCTGCATTGTCTTAGCAAATTCTTTGCAAAGAGATTCATTAGTAGCACCAAAGATAATATCATCCACATATACTTGCACAAGAAGAATATCATGCTTTTTATTTTTAATAAAAAGAGTAGTATCGACTTTTCCTCTTGAAAAACCATTTTCTAAAAGGAACTTACTCAACTTTTCATACCAAGCTCTAGGAGCTTGCTTTAAACCATATAAAGCTTTTTTAAGTTTAAAAACAAGGTTGGGTAGTTCATGATTTTCAAAACCTGAAGGTTGTTCAATGTATACCTCTTCTTGAATAAAACCATTTAGAAAAGCACTCTTGACATCCGTTTGATATAATTTGAAATCCATGAAGCAAGCATAGGCAAGTAACATTCTAATAGCTTTTAATCTAGTTACAGGTGTATAGGTTTCTTCATAGTCTATTCCTTCTTCTTGATTATATCCTTTAGCAACCAATCTAGCTTTGTTTCTAGTTATTAACCCATTTTCATCAAGTTTGTTTCTAAAAACCCATTTAGTTCCAATTATAGGGTGATTATTAGGTCTAGCAACTAATTCCCAAACTTGATTTCTTTCAAACTGATTTAATTCCTCATGCATAGCTAAGATCCAATGTTCATCATCAAAAGCTTCAATTAAATCCTTAGGTTCAATTTAAGAAATAAACGCTAAGTGATTACAGGTATTTCTAAGAGAGTTACGAGTACTTACGCCTTTAGATACATCACCAATAATCTGATCAAGGGAATGATATTTTGAAGTTCGCCATTCTTTGGGAAGTTCCAAAGCTTGCGAATCTTCTTGTCTTTGTTTATCCTCTTGCTCCTTGATTTCTTTTTCTTTACTATCCAAATGTGTTTCCGCCAAGACCTCTGTAACATCATCAATAACAAGATCCTTTCTCAATCCATTTGGGTCAGTTTCATCAAATGCAACATGTATAGATTCTTCAATAGTCATAGTTCTTTTATTATATATACGAAAAGCTTTACTATGATTTGAATAACCAAGAAATATACCTTCATCAGACTTAGCATCAAACTTGTCTAAATTATCTTTTCCATTATTTAAAACAAAACATTTGCATCAAAAAATATGAAAATGTGAGACATTCGGCTTTCTTCCCTATACAACTTATATGGGGTTTTCTTTAAAATAAGCCTTATAAGAGCACTGTTCATTACATAACAAGCTGTACTTACAGCATCCGCCCAAAAGTATTTAGGAAGAGCAGCCTTGTTAAGCATAGTTCTCGCCATTTCTTCTAAAGAACGATTTTTCCTTTCTACAACTCCATTTTGTTGTGGAGTTCTAGGGGCAGAGAAATTATGATTAATGCCATGTTCATCATAGTAATTTTCAAAAATATTGTTTTCAAATTCGCCACCATGATCACTTCTTATAGAAGAGATTTGAAAACCTTTTTCATTTTGAATAACTTTGGCAAGTCTTTTAAAAACTAGAAATGCATCATTTTTATTTGCAAGAAATAAAGTCCATGTAAACCTAGAAAAATCATCTACAATCACTAAAGCATAGTAATTCCTACCAAAGCTCATAGTTCTAGAAGGTCCAAAAAGATCCATGTGCAAAAGTTGTAAAGGTCTAGTAGTTGAAATTATATTTTTTGCTTTAAAAGAGACCTTTATTTGTTTACCGTTTTGACATGCATCACATAATTTATCTTTTACAAAACTAAGCTTGGGTAGACCAATTACTAGCTCTTTAGAGACCAACTTCTTTAAGTGATCCATGTGAATGTGTGTAATTCTCCTATGCCATAACCATGAATCATCATTCTTACTTAAAAGACATTTCGCATCATTTGAAGATATATCATCAAGACTAATCATATAGATGTTATTTACTCTATGACCAACGAATTTAACATGCTTGTTATTTTTATCTTCAATTATGCAACAGTTTGAGTCAAATATTACTTTATTTCCTTTATCACATAATTGGCTAATACTAAGCAAGTTATGTTTCAAGCCTTCAACAAGCAGCACATTTTCAATAGAGGAGTTAGGGTTCTTACTGACTTTGCTGATTCCAAGAATTTTTCCCTTGTTGTTATCACCATAAGTGACGTGTCCATGATTCTTGGGAATAAGCAAGGTGAATTTTGAGTCATCCCCGGTCATGTGCTTGGAGTAGCCGCTGTCGAGATACCAATTTGAACTCCTGGCTTTCAAGCACACCTACAACACATGTTTAGTTTTTAATCTTTGGTACCCAAACTTTCTTGGGTCCTTATGTGTCAGTTTTGGGTATAGTACCCTTGGGAACCAAAACCATTTTTGTTCCAATTTTTGTATTTATGTTTTTCCTTGCATTACATGTTGAAGCACTATATCCTTTCCTTCCACAATAAAAACATTTAATAAAAAGACTACTTGAAACACTAGAATGCACAAAGAAATTTTTATAGAGTTTTTGTTGATTTTTCGAGGTATATCCTATCCCGACTTTTTGAAAAATCACCCTTTGTCTCCTAATAGAATATTTAAGTTATCTCTTCGAAAGGTGAATTTAGAAAGAGTGTTCTTTAAGTCTTAAATTTCTTTTTCAAGCATATGACATGAAGAACAAGATGAAGAGGTAGAAGCATGTGACATATGATTTGTGCATGCATCAATGATTCCCAAAGTTTCATTTTTAATTTTTAATTCTTCTATTTCTTTATTTAAAACAAGAATTTGGTTTTCTAAAGAGGAAATTGTTTTCTTAGAAAAAAGAAATAATTTTTGTGAGTTTTAAAGATTCTTCATGTAGTTCCTCAAAAGCATCTTGTAACTCATCGTAAGAAGGCAATAAAGTATTAGAACTTACCTCATTTTCGCTTTCTTCTTCATCTCCTTTTGCCATGAGACATAGTTGAGCTTCTTCGCTATTTGAGTTGTCAGTTGAATCCATGTCATTTTCATCCTATGCTATATAGGCTTTTCTTCCTTTTCTTTCCTTGAAGAGCTTCTTTTCAAATTTCTCCTTCTTCTTTTGGTAAACTGGGCACTCCATTTTCATGTGACCAGGTTTGCCACATTCATAGCAAGTTGGAGTCGATGAAACTCCTTCGCCTTTGTAATGAGTCTTCTTCGGAGGGAAGGGAGGTCTTCTTTGCGTTCCCTTTTTCCTGAGAAATTTACCAAACTTTTTAACTAACAAACTAAGATTTTCTTCACTTACCTTGATGTTCTCTGAGCTTTCTTCATTTTCTTCATCGTCATTGTCGAGTGTTGAGGAAGTAGCTTTGAGCGCTATCCCCTTTTTCTTTTTATCGTTTTCTTCGCTTTGACTTAATCTGCTCAGTTCCAATTCGTGCTCATGAAGTTTTCCAAAGAGGGTAGCTAAAGTCATTGTCGACAAATCCCTAGATTCTGATATGGCTGTTACTTTGGGTTGCCAAATCCTGCTAAGACATCTCAAAACCTTGTTAATCAAATCTTCGTTAGAAAAACTTTTGCCTAAAGATGCATGATGATTAACTATGTGGGTGAACCTCTTTTGCATTTCCTAGATGCTTTCTCCTTAGTTCATTCTGAATAGTTCATATTCACGAGTTAGAGAATTGATTCTCGATCTCTTAACTTCACTAGTACCCTCATGGGTAACTTACAAAGTGTCCCACATTTCTTTAGCAGTTTTATAATTTGAAATTCTAAAAAACTCACCATATCCCAAAGCAATAGTAATAATATTTTTGGCTTTTAAATTAAATTGAACTTTTCTTTTGTCTTCATCAGACCATTTATTTCGTGGTGTTTCGGTCCTTACACTATTAACCTCATGTGTGGGTATAAAAGCGCCGTTTTCGACAGCATCCCATACATCTAGATCAATAGCTTCAATGAAGATTTTCATTCTTTCCTTCCAATATGCATAACCATCCCCATTGAAAAAGGGTGGTCGGTTTATGGAAGATCCTTCTGAAAAATCATTTGAAGAAGCTATGTTCTCTTGAAGCTGCTAAGCTCTTTATACAAGAGTCTAGCTCTGATACCACTTGTTACCAAGTGGCTTCCAATACTCAAGGGAGGGGTGAATTGAGTATAAAACCTTTTTGAAAAACCTCTTTTTATTAAAAACTAATATTAAAAACTTAATAAATAAATGCATAGAAGGAACGAGAAGAAGAAAAGAAACAATAAAGAGCAGCGAAAAATAAATATGCAGTAAATTAAATTGCATAAAATAAAGAGATTAAGAAGAGAGAAGTAGGCACAATATTTATCCTGGTTTGACCACTAACCCACTTGTGGTCTACGTCCAGTCCTCGAAAGCTGAGATTTTCCACTAAGTATACAAGCTTCAATAGGTGCTTGCTACCGTTACACAAAAGAGCACTTTTCACACACAGGAAAACTCTACCCTTGTGCTAAAGCCTTAGCCTGCAGGGATACCTCACCCTTTATATAAACCTTGAGGGATGCCTCACCCTCGATACAGAATATCAAAAAAAGATGAAGAGAAACTCTCACTCAGAGTAGGTAATACAAATTGAAGTGCTAATGAAGCTCTCACAGAAATATCTCAAAGTTTTTAATCAAAAAGAGCGTAGGAAATAATTTTCACAGATTAGATCAACCAGAAAATAGTTCAGAGTTATAGGCAAAGAAATTTGTGACCCAAGGTTGCTATATATAGGGAAAAACACTGAGATAGCCGTTTGGGTATAATTAAAACCATTTAAAACCAATTTGAAAGCTTGTCTATTTCCATATCCGTGATCGAGATCTTCGTGTTTATTCAAATAGAAGAAAAGCTTATCCGAATAACACTGTGTCTGAAACCAACGTGAAAAGCCATCTGAAATGGGTTATTCGAATAACCAATGTGTTATTCGAATAACTCTGTTAAAACCAGAGTTCTAAAAACAAAGAGGTAATTCGAATAAAAGCTGAAATATCTGAATAAAGTTTAAAAGACAAGTTCAGATAGAAAAGGTTTATTCGAATAACATTTTGAGTTATTCGAATAACTCACTTAAAAGCACAATTCTGAAAGACCTCAGTTATTCGAATAAAAGTCATGCTATTTGAATAACGTTTTTAAACACAGAATCTCGTAAAGGGTTTTATTCAAATATACTAAGCTCTATTCGAATAAATCAGTGTAAAACAGATTTGGAGAAGATGTTTTAAAGATACTAAGTTTATTTTAAAACAAGTTTTATCTTTTCTTTAAAAAACAGAGAGATATCAAAGTGAGCTCGGAACAACAAAACCCAAGTCCTAATGCTAATCAAATATAAACTTGGACTTGGTCTATTTATCATCTTCATTTAGTCTTCCCGTTTGTTATCTTCAAAACAAGTCTTCAAAGGTATGCATCCAAACACAAATAGGATTGCTTAGGGCTCCTAAAAGGGGATCTAGACTGGAAGCCGTTAAGGAACTAAGGGAAATATGAAAAATAAGAAAGAGGGAGATTCGATCAAAGATTGGAGACTCGGGTTCGAGCGATTGAAGATCCATCAACCTCAATCCTTGGAAACTAGTTTGATCTTTAGTTTTCTTCTCTTCTTTTATTTTGGACGATGTTTTTCTTCTGTTTTTCTTGTGATTTTGAATTTGCCATATGTGGCTAAACTTTTTATTTGGTTAAGGGAAGTTGAAACCCTAGTTTTGATTTTATGAATTCTACATACTTCTTTATTTCAATACGATTATATTTTTATTCATATGTTTCTGATCTTAATTCGATATAAAGGTTTTTATACTCTTTGCTATTTTTGAAAGTGGTAAAACTAGGATTGCTATGTGCAGTTGCGGTGGTATGACTAGTGAGATATATGATCTACGTAATTCAATCTCAATGTGTGCTTGGACCTTAGTGTGATTGATTTTCTAAATCTTAATGTTGTCATTAGGAGGATATAAGAGCAGTTTCTTTATAGCTAACTAGTGATTAGGGATTAATTTGAGCAGTTGCTAAAATAATCAAAACCTAAGGAAAATAGAGAATTAATCTCACAATTACATAAAGACATAATTGATCATGTTGGGATAAAAGGTATGTAGGTTAGCATTATCATATAAATCTAGTGGTGGATTCGATCTCTTAACCAATCTCTTTAAATTGGTAATTCAAATCGTGTTTATTGCTGTTGATTTAAATTTAATTTCTTTTCTTAGTTTTGACAAACAAAACCCCATTTTTCTGTTATTTGTTCTTTAGAGTTTAATTTAGGAATCAAGTTATAGTGTTAATTGAATTAGTTCTCTGTGGATCGACCCTTATTAACTACAACTAGTTGTAAGATTTTTATATTTTTGGTGGAACTTGACAACTGATTTTAATATGTTTTTAATCACAATCCGTAGCTCACCAAATTTTGGCTCCGTTGCCGGGGAACTAATTGTCCAATTACGCTATTTATTTGTTTCCTATTTTTCACTCTATTTTTGTTTCGGTTTTTAATACTTTAATTCCTTCTTTTTGATTGTTTTGCAGGTGTTCATGTCCAGTGAAGAAGTGAATGAGCATTTGAGGAATTTAAGGCATTACTTTGAACAAGTCAGCTTACATCCTCAATTTCCCTTTCAATTCACACCTGCTAACATTGAAGCTGCCCGCCATATAGATCTATTAAGTTCTGAAATATCTGAAGAGACATCTGAAGAAGTGATGATGGCAAAAAATACTCTGAGGGTGTTGGGTGCTCCAAACTTATACCAACAGCCTATTTGCATAGAAATTCTAGAAAATGAAGGGGCATTTAAGTTGAAATCCGGCCTAATCCATCTTTTACCATCTTTCAATGGATTAGCTGGGAAGGACCCTAACAAGCATTTGAAAGAGATATATGTGGTTTGTTCTAGCATGAAGCCTGCAGGAATTTCAGTAGAACAAGTCAAGCTCAAAGCTTTTCCATTCTCATTGAAAGATTCTGCAAAGGAGTGGCTATACTATTTGCCACCTAGATCCATTAATTCATGGCAGGACATGGCTCGAGCTTTCTTGGATAGATACTTCCCTGCCTTAAAGGCCGCAACCATTCAAAAAGAAATCTGCAGCATCCAACAAAGGCAAGGGGAATAAATTCATGATTATTGGGAAAGGTTTAAGAGGTTGTGTGCTAGTTGCCCTCAACATCGAATCAGTGAGCAGCTTCTAATTTAATATTTCTATGAGGGTTTACTCGTGATGGACCGCAACATGATTGATGCTGCTAGTGGAGGAGCTTTGGTTGACAAGACTCCTCAAGAAGCTAGAAACTTGATCTCAAGAATGGCTGCGAACATTCAACAATTTTTCACTCGGAATGACACCGGAGTGAGAGCAGTTAAAGAGGCAGAAATGACTAGTTTGCAGTAACAAATGACCCAGTTGACTACCATGGTTCAGTGACTTATGGATAATGGAAAAGCACCAGTGAATGCTTGTGGGATCTGTTGCTCTTCGGGATATCCCACTGATATGTGTCCCACTCTACAAGAGGACACAAATGAGGAGGCAAAGGCAGTAAGGGGATATTCTGGACCTTCCAAAAATTACAACCCCTACTCTAATATATACAATTCGTGGTGGAGAGATCATCCTAACTTGAGCTATGGAAGGCAGCCCTAGAATCAACCTCCAGTATATGGACCTCCAAGGTTTCAACAGAGGCAAGCATTTTTCCCTCAGATGCAACAATAAGCTTAAGCTCTTAAGCAACCCGAGCCTTTATTGGAGGAGCTAACGAGACAAATGGCCACTAATAACATTCAATTTCAACAAGAAACTAGGCTCACTATCAGTAACTTACAGAACCAAGTGGGGCAATTAGCCACGAAAATCAATAAAGTTTAGAGTCAACTTTCGGGGAAACTTCCCTCCCAACCAGAAGTGAATCCTAGGAAAAATACTAGTGCTGTCACATTGAGAAGTGGGAAGACATTAGATGAACCAACATTGTCTTTAAAAGTCACAACAGAGAAAGATGAAGAGTTTGAGAAGGTAGATGAGGAGGGCCAAAACTCCAAAGCCCCTGAGGTAAGTATTTCTGAACCCCTTCCTAAGTATGTCACTAAGGCCCCATTCCCTAGTAGGTTGGTAAAGAAAAAGAAAGATGAAATAGAGAAAAAGATGTTAGAGACCTTTAGGAGAGTGGAAGTTAACATTCCTTTGTTAGATGCTATTAAGCAAGTACCTAGGTACGCCAAGTTTTTAGAGGAATTATGCACTAACAAAAGAAAGTTAAAGGGTAATGAGAAGGTTCAAATGGGAGCAAATGTGTCAGCTATAATTAACAAGAAACTCCCAGCTAAGTGTAAGGACTCTGACACATTCACCATACCATGCACTATCAGTAACACAAGGTTTGAGAGGGCAATGCTAGATTTAAGTGTATTTATAAATATCAAGCCTTATTCCATTTATGCATCTTTGTATCTAGGACCTTTAGAGCTAACTGGTGTTATTATTTAATAGTAGATAGATTTAATGCATACCCAAAGGATGTTGTTGAAGATGTTTTAGTATAGGTGAATGAGCTAGTCTTTCTAGAAGACTTCTATGTGTTGGACATGGAAGAGGATAAATCCCCCAACTCTGCTCCTATTTTGTTGGGATGACCATTCTTGAAGAATGCATGGACAAGAATTAATGTACACTCAGGGACATTAACCATAGAATTTGATGGGGAATTGATCAGATTCAATTTTTTGAGGCTATGCGATATCCTAGTGATGTGCACTCTGCTTGTTTGATTAATTCTTTTGATGCTTTTGATTCCTTAATTTCTGTAACTTTTGAGTCTAATCATTTTAATACTCTTGATACAGTTTTGACTCATAGCTTAGATGTACAGGAAGAACAGAAAGATAATGAAGGAGAGCCATGAAGCGAGGACATTCATGATATAGTTACAACATTGCATGAGATCTCCTCCACTTCAGAAGGACGTGAAGTTTCGTATGTTGAGCTACTAGTTAATAATGATGCTCCTAAACCCTCTATTGTGCAAGCACCAGCATTGGAATTGAAGGAATTACCTGATCATCTCAAGTATATATTCTTGGGGGAGATGAACACACTTCCAGTGAGAAATTGGTGGTTGTTTTGAAGGAGCATAAGGCGATCATTGGTTGGACTATCGCAAACATCAAAGGTATTAGTCCCTCCATTTGCATGCACAGAATCTTAATGAAGGAGGGAGCTAAACTAGTGAGAGATCCCTAGAGAAGGTTGAATCCTCCTGTGATGGAAGTTGTGAAGAAGGAGATACTGAAACTCTTAAGTGTAGGGGTGATCTACCCCATATCTGACAGCAAGTAAGTAAGCCTGGTCTAGGTAGTACCAAAGAAATTTAGAATCACTGTGGTAAGAAATACCGAAAATGAGCTTATTCCCACTCGGCTACAAACAGGGTGGTGTGCTTGTATAGACTATAGAAAATTAAATGCTGTCACTAGAAAAGACCACTTCTCTTTACCTTTTATTGATCAAATGTTGAAAAGATTAGCTAGTCATTCTCACTACTATTTTCTGGATGGATTTTCAAGTTATAATCATATTGTCATTGCTCCAGAAGATCAGGACATAACTACTTTCACTTGTCCCTTTGGTACCTTTGCATATAGGCGAATGCCTTTTGGACTATGCAATGCACTAGGAACCTTTCAAAGATGCATGATGAGCATATTTTCTGATTGTATAGAGAACATCGTAGATGTCTTCATGGATGATTTTAGTGTATTTGGGAATGGTTTTGACAATTGTTTGGCACACTTGACATTGGTGTTAAAGAGATGCATTGACACTAACCTTATGCTGAATTAGGAAAAATGCCACTTCATGGTAGAGGAAGGTATAATGTTAGGTCATGTAGTCTCCACTAAGGGCATTTAGGTTGATAAAGCTAAGGTAGAGATTATGCGATCCTTACCCCCGCCCACTAGTGTGTGGGAAATTTGTTCTTTTTTTGGTCATGCAGGTTTCTACCGGAGATTCATCAAGGATTTCTCCAAGATATCTTTGCCCCTTTGCAAACTTCTTCAAAAGGACGTTCCATTCAATTTCAATGAGAAGTGTATGGATGCTTTCACTAAGCTCAAGGAATTGATGACTATGGCGCCTATCATTAAGCCACCAAATTGGGAACTACCATTTGAACTGATATGTGATGCCAGTGACTTAGTGGTAGGGGTTGTCCTAGGACAGCGAGTTGATAGGGTGCCTTATGCTATCCACTATGCATCAAGGACCTTAAATGATGCTTAACTTAATTACTCTACTACTGAAAAAGAACTTCTAACTGTAGTCTTTGCTTTAGAAAAAATCAGATCATATTTAATTAGATCTAAAGTAATTGTATTTTCTGATCATGTAGCTTTGAAGTACTTACTCATGAAGAAAGAAGTGAAGCCTAGATTGCTCCAGTGGATTTTACTGCCCCAGGAGTTTGACTTGGAGATTAAAGACAAAAAGGGGAGCAAAAACTTGGTGGCAGACCATTTGAATAGTGATGCACAAATTTTTCAACCAAGTCCAAAAACTTGATGCGGGATTAATTGTTGTAAACCCAAGTGCAGGTTGTCTCAAGTAATAAATTTCTCAAGAGTCTGAGGTCGATCCATAGGGAATTGATGAAGATTAATTAAGGTAAGGTAAATATTTTGTTATTACGGTAAAAGTTATTTACCTGAGTTAAAAGATCCACTCTTAGTAAATAAAGTAAAGGTAAAATTAATTCTTTTTATAACTCAATTAGAATCCTCGCAACATG
This sequence comes from Ormosia semicastrata, assembly GCA_029884595.1. NCBI lineage: Eukaryota > Viridiplantae > Streptophyta > Magnoliopsida > Fabales > Fabaceae > Ormosia > Ormosia semicastrata. Next base: position 27,054,015 of record JAQQTO010000053.1, on the reverse strand, counting down.
GAGGTTCCAATCAGAAAATACAATGTTAAAAGTCTATTTAAAATAATATACGTAATTATATTATGTTTCCTTCATTTATTTCCATCACTTGTAAATGGGTTAAAGCATTCAGTGTGCCAAAATCTTGTCTACAATAAATCAAGAACTCTTATTTACAAGGATGATTTCTAAATTATCAGAAACAAAATATAACACATATAATGGTTACTAGAAAAATAAATCATTAAAGCACAAGAGAGGAATAAATCTAACCTTATTTTATACCAAGAGCTTCACACTTTGACCCAAGTAGAAGGAAATTTTTTTTTTAAGCAAATGGTTTGCAAAAGCATCACTCTAAAGGCAGACATCCCAACTATGTTGGCACCCCTGCCAATATCAATCATTTGCAGCAAACCATAAATTTATTAAGAAAGAAAAAAGAAAACAAAAGGAAACATGGGGGGACATTAACCTTACCCGTGGAAGAATTACAAATTCTTAAATCTATAACTAGAAACACTATACCTATTTTTAAAGAAAACTTCAACAATGAATGAAGGTATTAAATTCCACCAAACAAATCCTGAAATAGAAAAGCTATGACAAACAAGTTTATCTGCACAAGCATTTCCCTTTCTATAAATGTGAGAACATGAGAATCTCATTTGCTTGGATAAGGTTAAACAATTCTTCCATCTGTTTTGTAATTACCAAGGAACAATATTAATATTGCTAAAAGCAGAGACAACCAGTTGAGAGTCACATTCAATCCAAAGATTAAACCAACCTTTTTTGAAAGCTATCTCAATAGCTAGAATAGCTGCTGAGAGTTTAGCAAAAAGAGCATTTTTAATACCAAGACTAAAAGCAAAATAGCCAAGAGTAGCAGCTCTACTGTCTCTAAATATACCACCACAGCCGGCAGGACCAGGACACCCTTTGGCAGCACCATCAACATTACACTTTATCACATAACAGGAAGGTGGAGACCAAATAACTTCCTTAATAACAGGCATTTTCCTCGGATGAGAAGCAACCTTAAAGAACTGAAGGATCATGAATTCTGTTATTGAAGAAGACATGCTGCCAACACTCGAGTTACCAGAGAGAGAAACATTAGCCACAATTAAACTAATGGCTGAGTGCATTGAAATAATTTTGTTGTGGAATCTAGCCCTGTTTCTGCAGAACCAAATAGCCCAAAGAACAAAAATGATAGCAGCTAAGATGACATCTCGAGCTTGAGAGCTCCAACTTCTGCTGCACAGTGAAAGAACAGAAAGAAAACTAGAATAGTCCATATGTATATTAATAATGTTGCCAAACCAGCTCCAAATATGCATAGCAAAGTTGCAGTCCAGAAACAAATGATGAGTGGTTTCTGCTGCCTGACCACAAAGGCTACAAACAGACACGATAGTACACCCTTTAGACCAAAGCTTGTCATCAGTTAGCATTTTGTCATGAATAATTCTCCATAGCAGAAAAGATTTAGAAGGAGGAAGCATATACTCCATATGAGCTTAGCCTAAGGAACAACATTTCCTATAGGATTTTGAAAAGTGTAAGATTCTTAAAACTCAATTTGCCAGTATCAGATTTAGTCCAGATCAGAGAATCATGACAAGGCTAAGAAGGAATTATAACCTGCTGAATTTCTGATTTCAAAGCAGGAAACTTGGAAACCAAATCACTGGGAATTGACCACTTACCATTGACAATGAAATCCTTAACTTTTAACTTCAAAGAACTATGCAAAATAATAGGAACACCAATTATATCCACAATTGGACTAGACAACCATGGATCAGTCCAAAAATTTATAGTAGTCCCATTGCCAAGCTGCCACAAGGAGTGCTCTTGAATGATAGGAATAAAAGTCTTAATACCAGACCAGATCGAAGAAGAAATATGGTAGCTAACAGGTTTATTTTTCCTTAAGGCTCTAGCTTTCAATAAAGTAGTCCATTGATCATTAGAAGAAAGTAACTCCTAACCCAACTTAAACATACCTGCTATATTGATAGAATTAATGGACCTTATGCCAAGGCCGCCCTCCAACACAGGTTTACAAACTTTGCTCCAAGTAATAGTAACTAACTTCCTGTTATTAATATCTCCTGACCAAACAAAATTTTGGATCCAACTATCCACCATTTTAATGAGATTAGCAGGCCAAGCATAGATCCTGAAGCTATAAATTAGCATACCTTGAATAATTGACTTCACTAGTAAAACTCTCCCCATCAAAGACAACAATGATCCTTTCCAAGAGGAAAGTTTATTTTTAATTCTGTCAGCAATTGGCATTAAGTGAACCCTATTGGGCCTTCCCTTAAACAAGGGCACTCCAAGATAAGTGAAGGGAAGACAACCAACATTGAAACCAAGAATTGAAGAAATAGCATCTGATCTGGAAAAGAAAGTTGTACTCGAGTAAAATTTGGACTTGTCTTTGCTAACCACCTGACCAGAAGCCTGCTCATAAACCTTGAACAGATTTATTAAATTGAAAAGACTCCTTTTAGAAGCTCTGCAGAATACCATTACATCATCTGCATACAAAACATGACTAGGCATCACAACACCTCTAGGACCAGACATAAGTTGTAACTGACCATCATTGACTAGTTTTGTTATTCCTCTACTTAACACTTCTTTAGCAAGACAAAAAAGAATAGGAGATAAGGGATCACCTTGCCGAACCCCTCTCTTATAATTGAAGAAACCAACAGCCTTGTCATTAATAAAAATAGAAAGCTTAGCTGAATGCAAAATCAAGTTAATCCAATTACAGAACTTGGCATCAAAACCAAAAGAATGAAGCACTTGAAGAAGGAAATTCCAGTCTAATGTGTCAAAAGCTTTTTTAATATCTATCTTTATAGCAACTTGACCACCATAAGCGTTCTTATCAATTAAGTTAATGGCTTCAGAAGCTGTGCAAATACAATCTGCAATCTACCTCCCTTTAACAAAACCTCTTTGATTTTTAGAAATAATCCTAGAGGCAACCAAAGCTAATCTATCAGCCAACACCTTGGTTATAATTTTGAACTGAAAATTAGCTAATGCAATAGGCCTATATTGCTCAATCTTATCTGCCTCTGAAACCTTAGGAATCAAGACAACCACATTAGAATTTAAGTTTGGAAAAAGCCAACCTTGCTGAAAAAATTGAAGAACAGCATTATGAACATCTTAAGCAATTACATCCCAGTATTGATGAAAGAAAAAACCACCAAACCCATTCGGATGAAGAGCACTATTGCCATTTAAAGAAAAAATAACAGCTTTAACTTCTTCCAAATAGGGAAGATTAGTGAGCATAACATTATCTTGATGAGTAACCATAGCAGGAATCACACTTTGAATAAGATCATTGGGCTGACAAGCATTCCCAGAAGCAAACAAATCCATATAATAGTCCAAAATATGCTTCTCAATATCAGTAGAGGTGTCCAAAACCTGATCACCCTTTTTCAAAACAGAGATTTGCTTTGTAGCAGACCTGATTTTAGCAGATATGGAAGAATTCAGTGTTCCTATCTCCTTGCAAATGCCAATCTAGCCTAGATTTCTCCATCCAGAAATCTTTTTCATAGCTTAAAGCCAGCTGCAACAACGATTGAGCTTCTTTTTCCTGTTTTAGTAACTCATTTGAACCTCCATTAAGATTAATCAGCTCTTGAATTGTGTCCACATTAGACAAGGCATAACTGACATTTTTATGGACATCCCCAAAAACATTTTTGTTCTAATCCTTGAGCTTAACTTTCAGCAATTTTAACTTCTGAGATAAGATATGCATTGGACAGCTAACAACAGCAGTTTTCCAAACATCTTTAATAATATTTATACAAGCTGGATGCCTAGACCACATTTTCATGAATTTGAAAGATGAGGCATGCTCCCTATTAACCATGTTCACTTTAAGCATGATAGGAAAATGGTCAGACTGACTGCGAGTTAAAGTGCTACAAGCAACACTACTCCAGTGGTTTATCTAATCAACATTACAAATTGATCTATCTAGTCTTCTTTCAGTATAATTACTGCCCACTCTACCATTAGACCATGTGTAAGAAGAACCACGAGTAGGAATATGGATCAGGTGATTAGAATCAGACTAGTTCCTAAAGTCTTCACAAGAAATTCGAGAAGGCAGATTTTTACCTCTATGTTCATGAGCTCCCAAGACAACATTAAAATCTCCTATAAAACACCAAGGAGCTTTATAAGTGTGCTGCAACCGCTCTAAATCTGTCCTGAGATCTCTCTTGGAAATATAAGTAACAGCAGCATATATAGCTGAGATATAAAGCAGATGATTATCAACACCAATCGAAAAAGAGACATGTTGCTTTGAATAGGCAACAATGGCAGGAGAAAAAGAATTTGTACAAAGGCACCACAAATTAGAAGGAAGACCGCCCTTATTGTTTTCAGCAAAAATCTTCATATTCAGACTATTAAAGAAACCATAAGGAACTTGATCAGAAGAAATCCATGGCTCGGACACAAAGAGAAAGTCAGGTTTATGCATGCTACAAAGCTTTTTAAGAAAGGACCTTGTGTCAGGGTTACCAAGACCCCTAAGATTCTAATAAAGAATTTTTAATATTGATCACAATGAGTGACACCTCCCTTTGATCGGGTTGCATAACCACTAGACTTTTGTATTTGAATTTTTTTTTCCTAAGTTTCTTTCTCTGTGACTTAGACAAGACTTTAAAGAAACCTTGATTATCCACCGAATTTTCAACCTCAGCAAGATATTTACTTGGATTTCCCTCAATAATATTCCCATAATCACAGGAAGAGTCCTGATTTTCTATAGAGTCATCCACTTCATCATTATTGAGACCACTCCAGAATTTACTTATAGTATGCAAATCCTTGTTAACATTCGGATTAGAATAGACCAAAGGAGTCTCAAAATTATTTGGCTGAATCAATTCTTCCACATTATCTGAAACTTTAGTAATGTTATCATTAACAGGAAGAGAGGTCGAGACATGATCAACATCATTCTGAGGAGAAACATCATGGTTAGAACCATTTATAGAAAGGTCATCATGCAAAGCAGCATCCAGATTAGTATTGACATCAACTTCTATAATAGGTGAAGGATTAAAATCAGGAACAAATCCCAACAGAGGATTGGGATCATAAGGATCAACATTAAAGTTTTGTTGAGAGGAATTCTTAATAGATTCAGGCTGTACCTCCTCCTCAATAACATTGTCCATTGCTTTCTCTTCTTGAATTAACACATTTTCTTGATTATCAAGATTAGTAACATCAGCACCCTCTCCAATAGGGCCAACAGAGTCCTTATTCAAAGCCTCAAAAGTATTAGGATTGTCCAGTCCCTTATCTTTTGGGATAAATTTCAAAGATGAATTTTTAGGACCCCCAATAATCTTATTCCCTTTCAGAATTTGATGATCTTTGGACTGGCCATGCACCTTCCTACTATTTTTAGTATATATATCTAACGAGTGACCAATAATTTTGCAAGAAGTGCAGAAAGATGGCAGCTTTTCATATTGAATTCCAACAAAGAAAGCAAAACCCTGCCTCTCTACCAGAACTTGATCTCGCAGTTCACAAGCAAGGTCAATGTCCACCAAGACACGCGCATAATGACTAAGAGTTCTGTTGATTGTAGCATCATCTAAAGACAAAGGAACACCAATAGCTCTGGCAATAGCAAACAATATTTTTGGTCTCCAATATTCTTGTGGAAGACCTTGGATCCTTATCCAACACTAAGTGTTTGTTTATTTAACCATTGAAGGATTAAAATCAAGAGACCATGAGAATAAACGTAGGATTCCAGGCTCTAGATTCCATGAACTAGAGGACCAAATCTTACGCAAATCCTCAACTGAAGAGAAAGAAAATTCAAAAAAGCCTTTTCCAATTGGAACCATTCTCCATTGACCTATTGGATTCCACAGTTTAGATAACTTGGCACGCAGGTCACCATATTTCAGAGGAGTATCACCTTTGGATAGCATTAATCTCCCATAAAGATTTGTTTTGCAAGAATCCAAACCTGCACGATATTCATCTTCAAGAATTTGTACTGCAAGATCACCATCCTTTAAGCATGGAACCGATAATTGACTCAAGGGGATGTCACAAGCATTATTCAATGCTTATGCAAATGTTTTCGTACGTGGAGGCAGGGATGAAGAAGGTTTTGAAGAAGTTAGAGAAGAACCGGAGTCAAGAAAACTCCAAGGAATGACTGGCTTGGCAGTGGACATTGCAAGATCCATGCAAACTGAAAATCACAACGTGAAGAATCCTAGCAGAGCATTCTAGGGTACGGCGCCATCCTCCGAAGCTTTTTCAAGTAGAAGGAAACTTATTTACACATAGGCTAGAAGAGAGAAAAAGAGAAAAAGAAAGAGAAAGAAAAGTGAAGAGAGACTGAGGAGAGGAGGGAAGTCCTCCTCTCCTCCCCTAGAAATAAGCCTAGAGTTTCCCCCTCCCCGTCTCTATATGTTTTCATTCATTCTGATGCCTATTTATAGGCAAATTGAGCTACAGTGTAGCTACAGGAGAAACTTAGCGATTAAGTTTTTTTTTTTAGAATAATTGAGCAAATGCACGGCCGTCTGTCCCAGAGACACAACCGTGTCTCCTATTTTTTTTATTTTTGAGAAAAATGATCTTCATGAAAGTTATAGACCTAGATCTTAGCTTTAAAATAGCTTTAGTAGGAGTCCAAAACCATTCCTTGAACTCAAGATATGGTCCAATTACTGCACGCTGCTCAGACCCAGTCACAGCTTCTCTGTTCTAACTTGCAAGCCCAATATCACCTCCAAAGAGTTCGATCTGAGTTTTGTGTTCTTCATGAAAGTTGTAGGAAATTGTCTAAGCTTTCCTATAAGACTAAAATCACATCAATCAGATATTTGCAACTTAAGTTATATCCAGTTTGCTAAACACTGACAAAGAAATAATTAAGGCTAATTTATATAATAATTCGTTTAATGATCCAATAAGATTCAATATCATAAAATGTGTCAAAACTAACTTAATTAAACCTAATTGAACCTTAAGAAGCCTAGTGAGAGGATTATAAAATGTATAAAATACAGTGTTATCAAATTCTCCCACACTTAACTTTTGCACTCTTGGGCAAAACACAAGAAACAATAACTAGGGAACAAAAAAAAAACGACACAGACTCAAAAGCTAAAAAACTCTAAAGGATTCAATGAATCAAGAAGAGCAACCAGTCATTCGAGGGATCAAAATATTCATGATGTAACATTTATTTGCATCTCAAATCAATAAGCATGGAACTTCAGTTGAAAAGAATGAATCAAGAATGATAGATCCTCACAGAATTCACTCTCAATCTCTCAAGTGTTTAAAAGGTAAGTATTTCACTCTATTCAACCCATGAACAATTGCACTACCATAAGCTTGCTTATCTTCTACTTCTCCGCTACTCAAAAATAACATTTATACACAAATCATGTGGATTTTATTCAAGGTTGTAATGAGATTATGGTAAAGGAGAAAGTAATATAGATAAGACAAGTTAAATACCAAAGAGAATAAAAGCACATTATGATACAGTTAGAGTAGAGAAGATGTTCGAGAACATTCAGTCTAAATTTCCTAAGAATTTCTTAGTTCCTTCTCTGTTTGCTTCCTTCTCATAAAGGACAATGACCAATATTTGACTAATATTTTGTTAAAGATCAATGCCAATATGGTAGATTGAATTCATTGTTAGGCTTGAACATTCTCCTTCTATTTCTGTTATTTTCAAACATCCGCTGGTCAGCTTTCTTTTTTTTTTTAGAAATACTTGCACACATACCCCCACACTTATTCAAGAAACTCATCCGACAACAAAGCCAATGCTCTCTTATTCCCTAAGGTTAGGTAAGAACATAATTTTTCATTTAAGGCACATAATGAGTTTGAAACAAAGAATAATCAAATAAGCTCAAAGGGGTTAAGCAAAGGAAAATATGCAAGGTTGGCTATTTGGTCAAAGTAGTTAATTTAAGAAAATTGCCTCAATCATGTTTATGTATCCATGTGAAAAAGTAGTCTAAAAAAGAATCAAAGCAAGTTCTAGAGTAATAATTCCATGAGAAAAAATCACACAAGAAAGAAGAGAATGATACAAATGTTTAATCCATTCATCAATAGGCACAAAATCTCACAATGCATATTTCTATCATTCTCAGTCCAAAAAAAATTCAACATCCATAACCAAGCATGTGATGTTTAAGAAAGAAGACAATTTACTCAATCATGCAAATTTCCCTGAATTTGAATTGCTACTTTCACACAAACCTATTAACTACCCCAATCTAGATGCGTCTCAAGAGTAAAATTACCTCCACAGCAAAATTTACTCCTTGCTCTGCCATCCTTACTTGGTTCAGCTATTAGAAAATGACTAACAAACATATAAACACGACAAACATAAACACACTTCCTAATTCTAATTTTTTTTGGGTTTTTTTTTACACAACTATTCACACTACTATCCTTCCCCCCAACCAGATCACAACATTGTCCTCAATGTTAAAACATAAAAAAGTAAAGGATAGAAGATAGTACCTGTTATTACAATTATTGAAAAGAGAAACCTTACACAAAAGGTTGACTAGTCAGAAAAGTTTGAAATTAAGAAACATTTTTTTTTTAGAAAAGGATAATATATACATGTAGTTGTGATTGTGGCTCACATCTTCCTCTGATTTTATGTCCAGTAACGGCTTAAACGCCTTCTATGAGTCAAAGATAAGCTTCCCATCCAATTTTCTTATAAATTGACAAATAGAGTCTTTTTGAGTCAGATTCTCAATACTATAAAACACATTAAGGATGTAAACACATGAAATTAAAACACTAAACACATGAAATTAAAACATTAGAGATTTGACTTTAATTGATTCAATAATCTATCATAGACAATATAATAGCTTTGGGACCTTCTTTCTAATTAATTTCTAATCATTCAATTGATGGGGAGAAACTAGTAATTAATTAAAACTTAATTCCTTGGTCTAAACCTTAACTCTCAAATGCATGACCTTTACTCTTGGGATTCTCATGGAAAATACCACAATTCTCCCACACAACCTATAACCTCCATTCCTAGATAATTATAAATCATGGCACTTATTATTTATGATCTAGGTCATATGCAAACCTTCCGATTCTACATACACCTTACTAGATCAATTTATGAGTAGTCAATTCATAAAAACATTAAGAATCATAATAAGCACTCAAATTGAACAGAAAATAAACTCATTAAAATTCTAATCTTAATACATGTCAATCGAATCAAGTTACGTTTTCACCCTAAAAACACACAAATTAATTACACATGACAAAATAGAAGAAGAAATAGAAAAATAAAAAAATAAAAAATATATACAAAGGTGTGGTATAAACTAACTACCAAATAAATATTTACAAATGCATGGTAATAAACCAACCACCAAATATATATATTAATACGTAATAAATAAATATTAACAAGGTGTGGTAATAACTAACCACTAAATATATATATTAACAAATGTGTGGTAATAAACCAACCACCGAATAAAAGAAAATAACAAAGGTGTGGTATAAACTAACCACAAAAATAAAATAAAATAAAATAAATAAAGTAAATAAAGCAAAAAGTAAATTACAAAAAAAGAGAGTTTCCCCCACTAAGTTAATATGTACAAAGAAAATAAAAGGGAGATGTTCCCCCACTAAGTTAGTATATACAGAAAATAAAAGGGAGAGTTTCTCCCACTGTTAATATGTACGAAAAATAAAAGAGAGAATTACCCCCATTGTTAATATGTACAGAAGTTAAAAAGAAGAATTTCCCCCACTGTTAATATGTAAAAATAAAAAATAAAACACTTAACTTCTTTATTTATTTTTTTAGCTTTCTGTTTACTTTTAGTTTTTTTATGTTTTTCTTTCTTCATTATTATGTTCCCTTTCTCTTTTCTTTATTTAATTGCTAGTTTTTTTATTATTATTTTCATTTTTTTTGTGGTCACGAGTGTGACCACCCTCCCCCTCCCCCTCCCTTTTCCTTTTTTTTTTTTTACTCACGGGGTATAGCCTTGTTTCCCACTTTTTTTATATATAAAACACTATTCACATACTATTCATATACTATTCACATATTATTCACACTATTTACACACTATTCACTCAAAAGTTTGGGGGAATTAAAAGGGAGAATTACTCCACTAGTTAGTGCGTTAGTATGTACAAAAATATTTATACTAGAAATTTGTTCTTCAAATCAAGTTCCCCGGCAACGGCGCCAAAAACTTGATGCACAAATTTTTCAACCAAGTCCAAAAACTTGATGCGGGATTAATTATTGCAAACCCAAGTGTAGGTTATCTCAAGTAATAAATTTATCAGGAGTCCGAGATCGATCCACAGGGAATTGATGAAGATTAATTAAGGTAAGGTAAATATTTTGTTACTACGATAAAAATTATTTATTGGGTTAAAAGATCCACCCTTGGTAAATAAAGTAAATGTAAGATTAATTCCTTTTATAACTCAATTAGAATCCTCGCAACATGAAGGTTCTAATCAGAAAATACAACGTTAAAAGTCCATTTAAAAGAATATACGTAATTATAATATATTTCCTTCAATTATTTTCATCACTTATAAATGGGTTAAAGTATTCACTGTGCCAGAATCTTGTCTACAATAAATCAAGAACTCCTCTTTACAATGATGGTTTCTAAATTATTAGAAACAAAATATAACATATATAATGGTTACTAGAAAAATAAATCATTAAAGCATAAGAGAGGAATAAATCTAACCTTATTTTATTACCAAGAGCTTCACACTTTGACCCAAATAGAAGGAAACTTATTTACACATAGGCTAGAAGAGAGGAAAAAAAAAAGAGAAAGAAAAGTGAAGAGAGACTGAGGAGAGGAGGGAATTCCTCCTCTCCTCCTCTGGAAATAAGCCCAGAGTTTCCCCCTCCCCATCTCTGTACGTTTTCATTCATTCTGATGTCTATTTATAGGCAAACTGAGCTACAGTGTAGCTACAGGAGAAACTTAGCGATTAAGTTTTCTTTTTTTTTTGGGAATAATTGAGCAAATACACGGCCGTGTGTCCAAGAGACACAGTCGTGTCTCCTGTTTTTTTCATTTTTGAGAAAAGTGATCTTCATGAAAGTTGTGGGCCTGGATCTTAGATTTAAAATGGCTTTAGTTTGAGTCTAAAATCATTCCTTGAACTCAAGATATGGTTCAATTACTGCACATTGCTCAGGCCCAATCATAGTTTCTTTGTTCTAACTTGCAAGCTCAATATCACCTCCAAGGAGTCCGATCTGAGTTTTGTGTTCTTCATGAAAGTTGTAGGGAATTGTCTAAGCTTTCCTACTAGACCAAAATCACATCAATCAGATATTTGTAACTCAAGTTATAGCCAGTTTACTAAACACTAGCAAAGAGATAATTAAGGCTAATTTATGTAATAATTCATTTAATAATCCAATAAGGTTTAATATCATAAAATGTGTCAAAACAAACTTAATTAAATTTAATTGAACCTTAAGAAGCCTAGTGAAAGGATTATAAAATGTATAAAATACAGTGTTATCAAGTAGGTTGGTGACTGAAGAAGAGGAGATACCTATCTTAGAGAGTTTTCCAGATAAGCATTTAATGGCCATCGAGAATACAATTCCTTGGTATGCTGATATTGCCAACTACTTGGCCACCAAGGACTTTTTGGAGGGCTTCAACAAAGCACAACGGGATAAACTGAAGAGTGATTGCAAGTATTACACCTGGGATGATCCTTACCTATGGAAGTATTATGCAGATCAAGTGATTATGAGGTGTATTCCGGATTCTGAAACTCATTCCATACTCTCTTTCTGTCACACTTATACATGTGGAGGACATTTTGGCATGAAGAGGATGACCAATAAAGTGTTCGATAGTGGTTTCTATTGGCCTACAATTTTTAAGGATGCTTATAACTTTTATAAGTCTTGTGACCGCTGTCAAAGAATAGGTAATATTGGTCCTAGAAATCAAATACCTCAAACTCCGATAATTTTTGTGGAAATCTTTGATGTTTAGGGCATTGACTTTATGAGACCATTCCCTCCCTCCTTTGGTTTCTCATACGTTCTTTTAGCTGTTGATTATGTGTCTAAATAGGTGGAAGCTAAGGCCACTAAAACTGATGACTCTAAAACTGTTGTGAATTTTGTGTAAGTCTAACATTTTTTCCAGGTCTGGAACTCCAAGGGCAATCATTAGTGATCAAGTGACTCATTTTTGCAGCAGAACCTTTGAGGCTCTCTTGAAGAAATATAGTGTGGTGCATCGGACTTATACTCCTTACCATCCACAGATAAATGGGCAAACCGAAGTGTCCAATCGGGAAATCAAGTCCATCCTTGAAAAAACAGTGAATCCAACGCGCAAGGATTGGAGTACTAGACTTGATGATGGATTGTGGGCTTATAAGACTACATATAAGACCCCTATTGGCATGTCGCCATTTCAGTTAGTGTATGGGAAGCCCTGTCATTTACCTGTGGAGCTAGAGCATCGCTTTTATTAGGCCATCAAACAAGTCAATATGGATTTGGAAGGTGCTGGAAAGCAAAGGAAACTCCAATTACAGGAGTTGGAAGAATTACGGACTGAGGCTTTTATTTGTCCCAAAATAGGTCGCAAGTGCATGGGTCATTCAAGTAATAAAGTGAAAAGTAGAGATTGTTCCCTCAAGGATAAGTTTACTTCCAATGCTAAATATTAACCAACAGCTTACCTAATTCTATTCAAGAACATAAAAATAGGGGAAAACAATTAAACTAAAGACTAAAATGCGGTAAAGATAATCAATTAGAGATTAGGGAAATCCTTCTTTATCCTTTACTTTAACTAACAACATGCAATCCTCTTCATAAATATGAATGCAATGATTAGGTTAACTTAAGAATCTTCATTAGCTAAAAGCCTATGTCTAGGTCATCTAACCATAGTTTCAATTGCCCAACTCACTATGTTTCCGTGAGAGCTAACACAAAATCCACTCTTTAAGGTCTATTCTCAAACACACGCTATGCATGACTAAGAGGTATATTTCTATCCTATTAGTGAATCAACTCATCCCGCCATTAGAATAGAATCAAACATGCATCAACCATACATATGATCTCAAATCCAAATTCTTATGTCTAGGTTCATTAGATTCCATCAAATCACTTAAATGATGATCAGACACTCAAGAGCATTAAGCACAATATGATTGAACAAAACCATACATCTATACAAACTCAAAGGAGAACAAAATCATTAATATCCATAAAAAAGAATCAAAGTATTCCCTAAAATAGTTGCTACATCATTGAACACGAAAATACAAACTAAAATACATGCTCAAAGAATGAGAAAGAGAAGAAAACAAAGGGAGAAATGAGGAAAGGCTTATGGATGTTGCCATTGATGCTTGAATCTCCCTCCATAAGGAAGATAACCTCTAACCTTGGCTCTCTTAACCTCTTTCAGCCTTAGAAAATGAAAAGCCAGGCACAACTTCTCTAACCTAAAAAGCTATCCTAAGAAAATCTAATAAAATTCTATTTATAGGCTCAGTTCTGCACCTCACGCCGTGGCGCACACTCCTTTGTCCTGCGGCGCGCATTGAGTCAGTCACCTAGTGCCGCGGCTCACACTCCTTTGTGCCGCGGCGTGCTAGCCTCGAGTTTCAGTATGATAGCTTGATGATGCACCTTTGCGCCGCAGCGTGCAATAACCTAAGCCACGGCTTTCTCCCCTGGAATGCTTCCTTAGCTTTCTCTTGGGCTTTTGAACCTTGAATCACTTTAATTCCTCTGTTTTAAGCCCATCCTACATTAGAAAAATCACCAAGTTAAATACAAATTATAAATCCATTTAATCATTTAACGAATACATACAAATTGCTCATAATCATATAGAGAGATATCCAAAGGAAATTTAACCAATATAAGCACAAAATCTCCTATATATGCATAATAACAATGACATAGCATTATATGAAGCACAATTATGGGGTACAAATAAATACATTTCATGGAGTTATCACACCCCCAAACCTAAGTTTTTGCAAGTCCTCAAGCAACACAAAGTACAATCAAGTAAACTCATATTAATCAATTCACGCTCATATGCATTCAACACTTCAATTTCATTTAACCACAACCAGTGCACAATGATTGTTTAAGCCCTCAAAAGATGCACATGCCTCACAATTAAGCTCAACACATATACAATACTAAATATGCCCTCAATCAAGCTTCCAATCATGCATATGACATTTCTCACAAACATGCAAGTCAAACTTATCTTTTTCAAATCATGCTTGATGAACCGTTAACATGTCCTATTTTTACGGTTCAATTCCTTAGTTTTTCATATTCCTTTTATTTATTTTTAATGAATTTTGTTTGTTAGTTTTGTTATATTTTTAGTATTATTTAATTGTGTTTTATTAAGTAATTTATGTGTTTTTGTCAGGTAATTGTACGGGGAGAAGATTGAATGTGCAAAGGAGTAAGAAAAAGAGTTTTGTAATAGTGACCAGCGCATAAGTGCTGGTGTTGGGGCACTTGAGCACCCAGAGTGTATGCAATAATGGTGATGAAGTATTTCAGTGCCTGAGCGCTGAGAGGGAGCGCTTAAGCGCGCAAGAGAAGCAGCAGCGCACATTCTGGTTAGTGGCTGAGCGCTTGAGCGCTCAGGACTAGGCGCCTAGGCGTTGGTGGCGTAACAGCAAACGTGATTTTTATTAAATAGGAGAAGTTATGCCAAATTCAACACATGGAGTACATTGAGCACATTACACAGAAAATCCCTAATCTTGAGAGAGTTGTTTTGTGGTAGCAGACCTTGAAGGGCGATTTCAAATGAGGATTCTTGAAGGCTTGAAGATCTTAATCTCCATTAAAGGGGTTTTGATTTCTCTTTCTTTTTAGTTTTTCTTTTTCTTTGGATTTTCTTTCCATGGATTTGTATTCTGATATGGGTCTATTTTTATTGAACATGAGTAGCTAAACCCATAGTTAGGGCTATAGGAGATCTTGTTTTCTTAATTATTTGGGTTTGATTTCTAATTTGATTATGGTAATTTCTTTTTGGGTTTATCATATTGCTTGTATTCTTGTCAGAATTTGATCACTTTTGAGATATGTTAATTCATTATTTGATCAGTGACTATCCGCATTCAATAAGTGGATCTATATGGTAAGCCTAGGATTAGATTGGTGAATGACCAAACATCGATTTATCCTACTAATGGAATTGACGGTATGTTAGTTCATATCTTGAATTGAAGCTTAATGCATTCTTGATTAATTCAACTAAATGACCAAATAGGTGAATTAAATTATGAATATAATATTATTTCTTCCATGACCATTGGGATTCAATAGCAAATAAGAGAATATTGGTAAAAGAATTACCTACATCATAATTGAAAGAAAATCTGAATAATTGGATTCAAGTGAACCTTGCGCCCTAGTCTCTTTCTCATCGATTATCTTTTCTTTATTTAATTGTTCATTACTTTTCTTTAATTGTTTATTTTGATTTTAATTTTGAATTTCTTCATATACTTTTCATTGTCTGGATAACAAAGGATTTTGTGAATCTAGTAATTATCAATTATTCCTCATGGGATCGATAACTGGGACTCAAGTCCTATACTACTTGGAGATATAGTGCACTTGCTCTTAGTGTATTAGAAGCGCACCAAGTTTTTGGCGCCGCTGCCGGGGAATAAGTTTGGCAATATTAGAAGCGAAAAACTCTAGTTGATTTAGACGCCCTTTTTTCTTTTATTCCTTATTTCATTTTTATTTTTATTTCTTATTTTATTTTATTTTTATTTTTTATTTTTTTGTTTATATCTTATTTTAATTTTAATTTTATTTTATTTTAAATTTTCACTTTTTTTTTTTGTTTATGCTTACTAGATCTCAGTGTCCTGATTTGGCTTTTGATTCAAAAATTTAGAAAATAGCTCGCAGGTTAAAGAAGCAGTTTTTTATTGTAGCTGTAACAGAAGACATAAGCAGGATGGAGAGGCAACCAGTTATTGAGGCCAACCGTGAAGAAAGAGCTATCCCAGCAGAGCGCACCATGTTTGAGTACTCTATGTCCACTGCTGAAGGGTATGGAAGAAGTATAATAAGACCAACTGTGGCGGCTAATACTTTTGAAATTAAACCAGCATTGATCTCCATAATTTAGAATTCAGTTCAGTTTAGTGGATTGCCTTCGGATGATCCTAATTAGCATTTGGCCAGATTCTTGCAGTTGTGTGATACTATTAAGTATAATGGGGTGACAGATGATGCAATTCGATTGTGACTCTTTCCTTTCGCTCTTGGGGACAAAGCAAGTCAATGGTTAACGTCACTACCGAGGGGTTCCATTACTACATGGGATCAATTGACACAACAATTTCTGCCTAAGTATTTTTCTCTTTCTAAATCTGCTAAGTTGAGAAATAATATATCTTCTTTTGTACAGTTTGAGATGGACTCTCTTTATGAAGCTTGGGAGCGCTTTCAGGAGTTGTTGAGGAGATGTCCATATCATGGATTTCCTGTATGGCAGCAGGTTCAAACTTTTTACAATAGTTTGTCACCTACAAACTGTTCACTTATTGATGCTGCTACGGGAGGTACTATGTGGAGGAAAACACCTACTGAGAGCCAAGCTTTGATTGAAGAAATGGCACTGAACAGTTATCAGTGGCAGAATGAGCGCCAGGCTCCTAAGAAACAAGCAGGTATATATGCTGTTGATTCTTCTATAGTAATTCTGAGTCAATTGGAAGCTTTGACGAAGAAAGTGGAGACTTTGATGGTGACAAATAGTGTAGCCCCACCTATCATCTGTGAAGTATGTGGAGGATAGGGTCATTCAAGTGCAAATTGTTAAGTTGGTAGTCCTTTTGCCCCAGAGTCTGAAGCAGTAAATTTTGTTGGTAATTCCAACCGGCAACAGTACAATCCATATTCAAATAAGTACAATCCTGGTTGGAAGGATCACCCAAATTTTAAATGGGGAAATCAGAAAGGTTATCAACAGAATCAGTAAAGAGCTCCACCACCACCTCTTGGTTTCTAAGCACCTACAGAGAAGCCAAGTTTTGAAGATCTGATTATGAAGTACATGTAGAATTCTGATACCAGAATGAAGAATATGGAGACTCAGATCAGTCAGCTGACTACATTAATGACAGCGAGGGCACCGGGACATTGCCTAGCACTACTGAGACTAATCGGAGGGAACAAGCCCATGCAATTTTCCTTATAAGTGGTAAGGAACTTGAGGAGTCCTCTCAACAGAAAGAGATGCCAGAGCTTAGAGATTCTCTTGTTTAGTTAGTGCATGATGATGAGAAGGCAACTGAAAATGTCCTTACTGAAGAGGTCAATCAAGAAAGAGAGGTTGAGAAGAAAGCACTAAAGTGGCAAAGAGTGAAGAAGGATCATGAGCAGAGTGCAGTTTATGAACCATCCCCATATGCCAAGATCCCATTTCCTCAGAGGCTAAAGAACAATCAGCCATATCAGCAATTTGCTAAATTCTTGGAGATATTCAAGAAATTACAAATTAACATACCATTTGTTGAAGCCATCTCTCAAATGCCCAAGTATGCAAAGTTTCTAAAGGAAACACTTACAAAGAAACGCAAGCTTGAGGAATTTGAGACTGTATGTCTTATTGAGGAGTGTTCTGCTATTCTTTTAAAGAAGTTACCCCTAAAATTGAAAGATCTAGGGAGTTTTACTATTCCTTACACTATTGGTAACTCTTATTTTGATAATGCATTATGTGATTTGGGTGCTAGTATTAATTTGATGCCTTTCTCTATGTTTAAGAAATTGGGAATGCAGGAACCGAAGCCCAATTTCACTATAGTTGGCTGATAGATCCTTCGCTTACCCGCGTGGTGTGGTAGAGGATGTTTTGGTGAAGGTGGATAAATTCATATTCCCAGTTAATTTTGTGGTGCTGGATATGGAAGAGGATGCTGATATTCCTCTCATTCTTGGAAGACCATTTTTTGCCACTTCTGGAGCTGTGATTGATGTACCTCAGGGTGAGCTCATCTTGAGAGTGGATGGAGATCATGTGATCATTAATGTCTTTAGGGAGGCTAAATCTTCCCCAATGTCAAATCTCTATGCTCTTATCAATTTTGTTCAAGCTAAGAAGTAGGAAACCTTAGCTATTAAATACCCCCGCCATCATACAGTATTGATGTTAATCTGTTGGAATGTCAAGCTGCTGAGACAGATAAAGGTCCTCCCAAGATTCATGCTTCTTCACAGATTATTCTTTCATCTGTTGATCGACTGCGACCACCTTGGCCTAGTGGAGTTAAGGCGCATTTGGGACAGTCCAACTCTTATCAAGTTCACAATTCTGTTGGAAGCAGTCCCAAGGCTATTGTTGAAGGGAGGAAGAACTATTTTGAAAAGAAAAAGGCATCCTCCTATTTCTCTTGCTTTAAGCCACCTTGATTCATCGAAAAAAGGCAACGTCAAGCTAATGACGTTAAACAAGCGCTTCACAGGAGGCAACCTGTGTTTCTTCTTTCTTTATTTTATTTTAGTTATTTAGTTATTTTTGTTTTTCTTTTAGATTCTACTCATGTGTTTTGGGATTTTATTTTTCAGATTGTGTTGCTGCGCTAACTCTTGTGCTTCTCCTTTGTCTGATATTGTGTCATTGTCCATCAGGTTGTGTTGTTCTTTTCTTTATCCCCTTTATTTCTTTTTCTTCCACATTGAGGACAATGTTTATCTTAAGTGTGGGGGGTACTTTTACAATTTTTGTCAAAAAAAAAATTTATTGAAGCACTTGAGTATTGTTGGTAATTAAGCTGAAATTATGTGTTAATTTCTTGATTTATTCTGAGCTGATAGATGTATGTTTTTAAAGGGAATTCCATGGATCTTGAGCTGATAATGTGTGAAGCAATTTTTTTCAATGAAGTAAAGTAAAATTTAGCATCTTTAGTTGGAAGTTAGCCATGTCTGCTTGCTTTTGTTCTCTTTATCAACTTAGCCAGAAAGTGAGTTTTGAGCTTTAATGTTTGGATTTTTCATAAATGAAATCCTGTCTTTCTTCTGGAGTGAGTTTTCTCTTGATTGATGTGCGCTAGAACTTGCTTTGATATCTTGTTGAGGCTTTAATGATTCACATGCATACTTGAATATGATTAAGGCAATTAGGCTTAATTCTTTCTTGACTTCCAGAGTTGTATTGATTAAATAACCCCTTAGTTGCCTCGTTTGAGCCTGAAATTGATTTCTTTGAATACCCAATTGAATAATCAGGTTGAATTCTTTGGAGCAATTGATGTGTTAATTGAAAAATCTTGAAAGGCTGCTTTTGTCTTCAAGGGTTGAAAAAAGAAGGAAAAAAAGATTGAAAAAAATAAAAAAGAAAGAAAAGAAAAGAATTATTGGTGAAGAATAATGAGAATATTGGGTTAAAAGTGAGAAGTGTTATATTCTTGTGCATCATGCTCTATCTGTCATCTTTTCAGCCTAATTTTGCTTTGTATTGATTTATTCATGAACATTCTTTACCCTATTTTATCCATTCTTCCTACCTTCCATTATACCCTTGGCCCTGTTACAACCAAATGAAAGTCCTTTTGATTCTTGTGTTGTATGTGAACGTGAAAGTGGAGATGAGATTGATAAGCAAGCTAATGGTATTACATTTTTTGAAGAGAAATTTGAGTGATCTCTTTGTCCTTTAAACACTTGAGTGATGGAAAGTTGAGTGATCTCAGATGTTTGATGAAAAGAACAGTTGCAAGCTAGACTCAAGCTTTTAATTGTTTAAGTGCTAAATGATCTTACTTGATTAGATTTGATTGCTGAACTTGAATTTCTTTTAATTGTGGAATTTTTCTTTCATTCATATTTCTTGATGTTGAGTTTGATCTTGTTGTTGATTCCTATTCTTTGCTTGAGGACAAGCAAAGCTCAAGTGTGGGGGAGTTAATGAACCGTTAACATGTTCTATTTTTATAGTTCAATTCCTTAGATTTTATATTCCTTTTATTTATTTGTAATGAATTTTGTTTGTTAGTTTTGTTATATTTTTAGTATTATTTAATTGTGTTTTATTAAGTATTTTGTGTGTTTTTGTCGGGTAATTGTATGGGGAGAAGATTAAATGTGCAAAGGAGCAAGAAAAAGAGTTTTGCAATAGTGACCAGCGTCTAAGCACTGGTGTTAGGGCTCTTGAGCGCCCAGAGCGTATGCAGCAACGGTGATGAATTATTTCAGCGCCTGAACGTTGAGAGGGAGCGCTTAAGCGCGCAAGAGAAGTAGTAGCACGCATTCTGGTTAGTGGCTGAGCGCTTGAGCGCTCAAGACTGGCCGCTTAGGCACTGGTGGCGTAACAACAAACATGATTTTTATTAAATAGGATAAGTTACGCCAAATTCAACACACGGAGTACATTGAGCACATTACACAGAAAATCTCTAATCCTAAGAGAGTTGTTTTCTGGTAGTGGACCTTGAAGGGCGATTTCAAAGGATGATTCTTGAAGGCTTGAAGATCTTAATCTCCATTAAAGGGGTTTTGATTTCTCTTTCTTTTTTGTTTTCCTTTTTCTTTGGATTTTCTTTCCATGGATTTGTATTTTGATATGGGTATGTTTTTATTGAACATGAGTAGCTAAACCTATAGCTAAGGTTATGGGGGATCTTGTTTTCCTAATTATTTGTGTTTGATTTCTAATTTGATTATGGTAATTTTTTTTTGGGTTTATCATATTGCTTATATTCTTATCAGAATTTGATCACTTTTGACATGTGTTGATTCATTGTTTGACTGGTGAACATCCGCATTCAATGAGTGGATCTATATGGTAAGCCTAGGATTAGATTGGTGAATGACCAAACATCGATTTATCCTACCAATGAAATTGACGGTATGTTAGTTCATATCTTGAATAGAAGCTTAATGCATTCTTGATTAATTCAACTAAATGACCAAATAGGTGAATTAAATTAGGAATAGAATATTGTTTCATCCATGATCATTGGGATTCAATAGCAAATAAGAGAATATTGGCAAAAGAATTACCTATATCATAATTGAAAGAAAATCTAAATAATTGGATTTAAGTAAACCTTGCGCCCTAGTCTCTTTCTCATCGATTATCTTTTCTTTGTTTAATTGTTCATTACTTTTCTTTAATTGTTTATTTTGATTTTAATTTTGAATTACTTCTTACACTTTTCATTGTCTGGATAACAAAGGGTTTTGCGAATCTAGTAATTATCAATTATTCCTCGTGGGATTGATAACTAGGACTCAAGTCCTAAATTACTTGGCGATAGAGTGCACTTGCTCTTAATGTATTAGAAGCGCACCAATGCTCATCTGGATAAGTTTATAAACCTACACATATATGAATCATAGAATCCACAAGATTGTAATTTAACTCTCTCTCCATTAATGTAAATCACATAAGATTGAGGATCAAAAGGGACTTTCATAGCTTATAATGTAAGGCCAAGGATAGTGGGGCGAAGAACAAAAGGGAAAAGATACACAACAAACATTGAGAAACATAAACATCTTAATTCAAGACTTGAGATCAAGTGAAACTATTAGGGTATTCAACAGTGAAAGCATAAAACGCGCCAGAACCATTTAATGCTTTTCGAACTTTACTTTACTTATGCTTTACTTTTGCTTTTTCTTTTCTTTTCTTTCTTTTTTTTCTTTTTTTTAGAACAAAGCAATGATTTTTTTCTTTGACTGCATCTTACCCCTAATCACTGAACTCACTTCAAGAAATAACATATTATGAACTCAACAAACATTGATGGTAGGAAGAAAATGCACTGCTTTCATATGCATTAGAGTGGTTAACATGTTAACGAATACAATGGTAGTGAAAAACAAATAAGGCCAAACAGTATAAAAGGGACCTATGATAAAATCATGTAGGATTAAGCTTGAAAAGGCTCAATCTATCCAAACAATGCCCTAATCATTTCCTCAATCATACACAATTTAGGATTTCATCTTAAGAGAGTTTAAAAATAATTTCTAGGATAATCGAAACTTTACATGTACATCCATAAACATTCTCTAAACAAACACTCATATATTTCCAAAGTTAAACAAGCATCTAAGTGGGAAAACACAAATAGCCAAAACAAGATATAATCATGAAAGCATGATGACTATCACTAGCACATACTTTAAATATTAAAACATGTGTAAACATTAAGCATTAAGGGTGAAAACATGTAAAGATACTCTCCCAAACCAAAGTGAATGTGTTCCTTGCTGCACATGGTCTATAGGATACCTGAGCATATCAAAATAGCAGGCAAATTAGGACTGAGCATACTAAATAAAGAAAAACAAAGAAAATAAATAGAAAAAGCAAAAACAGGGTGCTATGCCGTGGCATAACCATGCCTGAGCCGCAGCGTGAGTAAAAAGCTGCAGAATTCTACAAAAAATATGCATGTGTGCCGCGATGCTCAGAAGACTGCGTCGCGATGTGAGAAGTCATACTGTAGAATTCTACAACAAACCAGTTTCTGCCAGAACTGGTGCTCCATTTTGGCCCCTAACACCTTCAAAATGTGTGTAAAAGCTTAAATTGCAGTATGTATAACAAAAAAAAAAAAAACACATAACAAAAACATAAAATCAAACTATAACTACGTATATGTAAAGACTTAAAACTAAAAGACTAAAACATGTCCAAAAGGCTTAAATTATGGTATGTACAACAAAACTAACACAAAATTATAAAAATCAAACTTATTACATATTTAGACAAAAACAACAACAAAAACATAAAAGCATTAACATATATAAAGCCTTAAAAACTTAAAAACTAAAACATGTCCCAAATGGACTTATTGAATTGAACTAAAAACAAAACTTGAATTACAACTATATAAACTCATTGTCAATATTAGCAATATAGAAATAATGCCTTATCCCCGACAACGGCGCTAAAAACTTGTTTGTCTCAAAATAGGCCACAAGTGCACGGGTCATTCAAGTTATAAAGTGAAAAGTAGAGATTGTTCCCTCGAGGATAAGTTTACTTCCAATGCTAAATATTAACCAACAACTTACCTAATTCTATTCAAGAGCATAAAAATAGGGGAAAACAATTAAACTAAAGATTAAAATGCGGTAAAGATAATCAATTAGAGATTAGGGAAATCCTTCTTCATCCTTTACTTCAACTAACAACATGCAATCCTCTTCATAAATATGAACGCAATGATTAGGTTAGCTAGAGAATCTTCATTAGCTAAAAGCTTATGTCTAGGTCATCTAACCATAGTTTTAATTACCTAACTTACTATGTTTCCGTGAGAGCAAACACAAAATCCATTCTTTAAGGTCTATTCTCAAACACACGCTATGCATGACTAAGAGGTATATTTTTATCCCATTTGCAAATCAACTCATCCCGCCATTAGAATAGAATCGAACATGCATCAACCATACATATGATCTAAAATCCAAATTCCTATGTCTAGGTTCATTAGATTTCATCAAATCACTTAAATGATAATCAGACACTCAAGAGCATTAAACACTTTGAACAAAACCATACATCCATACAAACTCAAAGGAGAACAAAATCATTAATATCCATAAAGAGGAATCAAATTATTCCCTAAAATAGTTTCTACATCATTGAACATGAAAATACAAATCAAAATACATGCTCAAAGAATGAGAAAGAGAAGAAAACAAAGGGAGAAAGGAGGAAAGGCTTATGGATGTTGTCGTTGATGTTTGAATCTGTAACACCCCAAAATTTTCTATCTCTTAAACAGTAATTTTGACAGTTAACAGAATTTTACTATTTAGTAATTTTTGGATGCTATAAAATTATTTTGATTATTCCATCAGTGTATTTGATCATTTTGAGTGATTTACTCCGAGTCAGGAAAATAAAAATTTTCGGGCCGAGAAAAACTTTACGTAATTTAATTTTTACCATTATGTTTTAATTATTTTACATGATCTGATTTGATATTTGTGTGTTTTCTAATATTTGTGATTTTTGTAGATGCTTATGAATTTTTTTACTGTATGTGGGCCCAGGTGGTCCTATGTGGGCCCAGGTGACTTTACGTGGACCCAGTGGGTCCCGCAAAGTAAAAATTTTTCTATGGACAGAAAAATTTATACTGTTTAGACAGAGACAGGGAATCTTACTAAACCTGAATCTGGAAATAGTTTTTATAATTTTCTTTTACTGTGTTTTGTATTGTATTTATTTATCAGGTGATAAAAATACAGTAAAAATATTATTTGTAGGGTTATAGTAGATAAAAATAATAAAAATTGTACTGCGTAGTCAACAAAGAGGGCTTGACTTGATTTGTACCCTTGGATGAGAATACTTAGTTTGAAGATTAACCATTGATTTAATCAACGGTTAAGAAACAAACTTAATAAAGAAGCATTGGATAATCACCATTGATTTAATCAATGGTGTGAGAATAAACTTAGTTAGGAAGGCTTCGATATCAACCGTAAATTTAATCAACGGTGTAAAATTAGTTATATAAAGTGGTTATGACCATTTATAACCATTGGATTTAGAATTGATCAAGGGTGGAGATTTAGTCTTAAAAAGTGACAAAGACCATTTATGACCATTGGATGAAAAATTAATCAAGGGTAGAGATTTGGTCTTCTAAAAAGGCTATGACTAATTATAACCCTTGGATTAAAAGTAAGAAGGAGTAATCTTGACCCTTTATTTTGGAGACATGTCTAATGGCTAGGATTTAAAGGAGAAAGATCCAATGGCCTAGATTGAGTCTTCTAAAAATCAAAAGTCTACCTAAATCCTAACCATTGAATTAATCAATGGTTAGGAATGCTTCAAATAATGGCTTGAAAAAGATGACAATATTATTGCATGCATAATGCAAGGAAGGGACGATTTTTGTAGTATTTTGGAGCTAAAGGTGATTTGATGACCATTATTACTTGTCATGGTCAATATTACATCATTCTTGACCATTATTGATTTGTTTGCATCCTTAGGAGAGTGTTTAGAGGGGAGACAACTTTAAATAGGCTTTTTAGGCCAAAGAAAAAGATGAAGTCAACAATAGTAACTTGAATTTGATTAGTAACTAATTAATCCTAATTTGGTTAATCTAATGGCCTAATTAACAAGCTAAGTAAATTAAATTAAATGTTAAATTATTATAATTTAATTCTTAATTAGATATCCTAATTTTAATTAGAGGTTATAATATATGCCATAATATGTTTAATTAATTAGTTATATAGTTAGAATGTTAATTAAATGAAATTAGGAAACTAGACCTAATTAATTAACTAATTAATTAGCATACAATTAGGTTTTAATTGAAAATAATTAAGTCCCTAATCCTATGAAGAGCCACATAGTCATGTAGCTTGGAGAGCTTCTCCAAGGTTCTTGAATGGACTTTTATGACCAATGGATGGCATTTAGTGACTTAGACCATGTGAAGACCATATGCATGCATGTGAAAGCATTCAATTATGCTAAATAAATTTTTATCTCTCCATTCTTTCACTCCTACGGCTGCCCACTTCAAATTCAGCCTTCTATTTTTATTTTTATCACACTTAGCAACACAAAGACCATTCTCTCTCTTCTCTCTCTTCCAATTGTTCAAGAACACCAAGAACAAATACAAAGAACACCATCTTCTCTATTCTTTGAGCTATTCGGTCACTACCCATAGAACCACTTCCAATCTTCCATAATTTTATCTAGCTACATATCTTGAATCCTCTCATCAATCCAAAACACTTTCATGTTAGGAACTTCTCAAAATTCTATCATCTACAACATTGTCCTTCAAGTTAAAGATCAAAAAGCTTATGTTTTCCTTCTTGTGAAGAATTTGGTCAACCACCCTAAGACCACCCTTCAAGTTTGTTTAATTTAATCCAACCATAGATCTTGAATCTACATGATATTCTAAGCAACTTTCATGTTGGAGACTTTATCTAAATCATTCATCTTCATGGACTTTCTTCAAGATCAAAGTTATTGGGTTTTTGAGGTGAAGTGTAAGGAAACTTCATTTCTTCTCTCTTTTTCATGTTCTAAACCATGTTTGATCCATGGTTCCTCTTAATCAAGTATAGTATACTAATTTTTATGTATTTTGTTTTGTATTTGAGAAGTCTTTGGTGGTGAAGGACTTGGAAAAAGAAGCAAATCAAGAAGTTTTTGAGGATCTTCAAGAGGTAAGAGGGAGATCCATCTCACCAACCAAGTATGGTGGTGAGAGATGGTCTTATATTTGATGGATGGTGAATCCATGTGAGGATTCCAATCCATGGTCATGTAATAATTTATGTGTGTTTATGAGTTTTGATTTATTTGCTTATGCTTGATATGCTTTGCATGATTTTATGACTTTGATGATATGCTTATATTATGCATGATAAGTATATGGCATACTTATAGTATTTATGATGAAATATATATATGTGTATGTCATGATGTAGTGATGAAAAGGAAATTGATTTTTGGCTCCAAAGGCCAATGGGGAGGCTACGGTTTTGAGCTCCCAAAAATTAGAGTTCATGTTGAAATTTTTCAAGAATAAGAAAATTAATTTTTGGGTCCCTAGAACTTAGTGAATTCCGTCCAAGACACCTCAAAATAGGTGTTCACAAATTAATATTTTCATGAAAAATGAAAATGGATGATTTGAAGAGTATGAAAAATAAACAAAGGGTTTGTTTTTCAAGAGAACAAGAATACGGTCTTTGAAGAATTTTTATTGATTTATTTTGTGTAAAAAGATCCTAAGTGTTTTTCTAAATATGAGTTTTGAATGAAACGGACAAACATTGATTTTAAGGATTTGCAAAGAAAGTGAACAAGGATTTGCAAAGAAAGTGAAAAAAAGATTTGTAAAGAAAGTGAAAAAGGATTTGAACAAATGAGTTTGGTTTTTATAACCATCGGTATTTCAGTTTTGAAAATAAAATTTTAATGGTTTTGTTTGTGTAAAACCATATCAATTTAGAAGGAAAAATGTTTTGATAATTTTCAATAGTCATGTCCACATTTTCGAAGGCGTGTAATGCATTGATTTTGATGAAAACAAAGTGATTTTTCAAGTGAAAATATAATTAATTTAATACAAGGAATTTGAAAAAGGAATCAGAGTATTTTAACACTTGAGAAATGAATTTTTATGTAAATGGAAAAGAGAGGCTGTAAGTGAGCCTCAATTTGTTTTAAAAAGAATTTATTTTTGTTAAAAATTGATTTAAGAAAAAAAAATAAAGGATACAATAGTGATTTGGTATTTTCTAACGTGTAACTCATCCGTTGGATTTTGGAAAGCGTTAGTAATTTTTTAAAGTTAGAAACATTGATTTAATTCAATGGAATTGTGAATTTGTGGAATATACTATGAAAAAAGATTTTCTTGAGTAAGAAGATATATTAAATGAAGTAGAAAGTTATATTATTTTGAGGAAGGTTGATTTGGAAATGATTTGGGAAAAATGGAGAATATAATGGTATTTTGAAAATTTACTAACGTATAACTTATTTTTGAGTTTTGAAGTGCGTTAGAAAATGTTAAGTTTTGAAACGTTGATTTACATCAATGGAAAAGTGATTTTGTGAATTATATTTTGGAAAATGATTTCTTGAGTAAAGAAATGTGGAAAAAGATTTTCTTGAGTAAAGAAAATGTGTTAAATAAAGTATAAAGTCATATTAGTTTGAGAAAAGCGGAAATGGAATTTTTGAAGAATGAGAAATATTTTCTATAATGGAATTGTGGTGAAAAAATTATTTACGTATCTTAAAAATGTAATTTTTAAAGTACGTGGTTTGAAATACAGTAAAATATTTTTAAGTGTTTGAAAATACAGTAAAATATTTTTATGCGATTTGAAATATGATAAAATATTATTACGCGATTGAAATGCGTTGAAACATTTTAAGTGATTTGAATTACGTTTAAATATTTTACGTAATTTGAACTACTATTGAAAAATCACTATATGATTTAAAAGTGATAGAATATTTTTACGTGATTGTGAAAATGATGAAAAATGTTTTATGCAACTTAAAAGAATGATTTTTTTAAGTTACGCGATTTTGAAAATGATGGAAAATCATTACGCAATTTGAGAAACGTATATTTTTATGCGATTGAGAAAAATGTTAAAAAAATTTAATACGTGATTTAAAGGTGCAACAGAAGAGTTGCAGTATTGTGAAAACGTAACAGAAACGTTTTGAAATTGTGAAAACGATATGGAAATGTTGCGCAATTTTGTGAAAACACGATGAAAGAGTTTTATAACTATGAAAATGTGATAATATGATTTTTCTGTTGAAAATATAGTATAAATACTGTAGAACCAGTATATAGATGCTGTGTGAGAAAATGACATGTTTTGCCTGTGATTGGCATCTGGTGCATTATACATGCATTGGAAAGATATGTCTGTGATTGGATTTGGTGCATTATACGTGCATTGGAAAAATATGTATTAAAGCATATGATTACATTGAACAAATGAAATTGAAAAGATTTGGCCCTTTGGGGTTGGACTTGCATTGATATATTCCTGCATTGTATAAAATATAGCTAATAGCTATTATGGCCCTTGTGGTTGAAGAGGGAATGAGAATTGATAGTGAGGCCTATGATGGATCTTGGGGGCGTCGAGGCGCGGCGGTCGACCAATGGACAGTTAGCGAGTACCACCGTGCCACTTGGCGATGCATCCGTTGCAACGCATTGACGATACCCGACAAGAACACGATTCTTTTCAACGACTGGGAGATTGTCTTTGGGCTAAGGCTGACAATTAACCAGAGCATTCTTCTCGAAATTGTGAAAACCTCCATGGAGTTATTTTTTATAAACTGAGTCTTTGTGCATATGCATAAATCTAAGCATTTATATCTGTATGATATATTAATTGAGGAATGTTGGCTATGACAATTATTTTGAGTACTTGGATGATGATTGAACTGATAAATGATTAGATGATGATAGTTGATTAATGCTGATAGTATGATTATGGTATGATCTATCTGGATGATATTGCTGTTTGTGTTATCTCTGTGCTGCCATGTTGGTATTGGTGTAGGTGATCTCACCTCTTTGTTATATTGTTTTGCTTTGTCTGTATTGTTAAAATTATACAGTAGAAGGAATGAGTTGTCTTAGACATAACGAGTGGTAGATACTCAGAGATTAATGGAAACATTAAAAAGTGGCTGTCTCAAGGTCGAAGATGTGCCGGGTAGACAAGGAGTAAAGTTCTGATGCATCAAGTTGATACAAGAGAAGGAACGAGTATGTTAAGATTTAATGTTAGTGTTGTACCGTGCTATTAAGTAGGACCCGTCCTGGGGTTTGCTACTGTTAAAAAAATAAGTCTGTTAATTTTATATTTCTCTTTAAATTATGATATTAATTGGTGTCAATATTGCATAATGAATAGTTGAAATATGATTTTCAATATTACCTAATATTTTCAGTAAATTTACGTTTCAGTAAAGAAGAAATTTTGAAACCCATCTTTTATAACTCAAACTTTGTGCGAACTTCTTTTCAGATTATGAGTCAGGAGTCAAAAATGTGATGCCCTAAGAAGGGTGTTACAGAATCTCCCTCTATGAGAAAGATAACCTCCAAACTTGGCTCCCTTGGCCTCTTTCAGCCTCAGAAAATGAAGAGCCAGTTGCAGCTTCTCTAACCTAAAAAGCCATCCTAAGAAAATCTGATAAAATTCTATTTATAGGCTCAGTTCTGCACCTCACACCGCGATGCACACTCCTTTATGCCGCGGCGCGCATTGAGTCAGTCACCTAGCACTACAACTCATACTCCTTTGTGCCGCAGCACGCTAGCCTTGGGTTTCAGTATGGCAGCTTGATGATGCACCTTTGCGCCACGGTGTGCAACGACCTGAGCCGCGGCGTTCTCTCCTGGAATGCCTCCTTGGCTTTCTCTTGGGCTTTTGATCCTTGAATCGCTCCAATTTCTCTGTTTTAAGCTCATCCTACATTAGAAAAATCACCAAGTTAAATATAAATTATAAATCCACTTAATCACTTAACGAATACATACAAATTGCTCATAATCATATAGAGAGACATCCAAATGAAATTTAACTAATATAAGCATAAAATCTCCCATATATGCATAATAACAAGGACATAGCTTTATATGAAGCACAATTATAGGGTACAAATAACTACATTTCATAGAGTTATCAGCTTTTGAGAGTGCCTTCACTTACAAGGCCAAAACCAAGGCATTCCATGACCAAATGATCTCCAGGAAAAGCTTTAACAAAGGACAAAGAGTGTTGCTATATCAATCTAGACTCAAAATATTTTCAGGTAAACTACGTTCTAAATGCATTGGACCATATGTGGTGACATATGTTTTTCCTTCTGGTGTAGTGGAGATCATGATTGAGGCGTCTGGCAAAACATTCAAGGTCAATGGACACCGTCTCAAGCCTTACCATAAGTTCTTGAAAAAGGAAGAAGTGGAAGAGATGACTCTTCTCCATCCACATTATGAAGAACACTGAGGAGTGTCACAATGTCGAGCTGAGCACAATAAACTAAGCGCTTAATGGGAGGCAACCCATCATCAGAAAATCAGATTTGCTTTCTTTGTTTCTTTTATTTTATGTTTCTTTATTGTTTTCTTCATGAGTTTCCTAAGTTAAGTAGACCTTGGTGTGTTTCTTGCATGGTTACCCATGTCTCCAACAAAGCGAAGCCCTAATTTCTCCTTTTTTATGCCATCCATTTGTGCAACCCTCACTTATGCTTTGAATCTGACTGTTGATATTTTGGCATTGTCTTGGATCTTATTTTGGATATGAATGATAATTCCTGGTTATGGATTCAATTTTCTTTTTAATGTCTTTGAATATGCACTGTTGATTTCCTTGAGTTTATTTTCTTTGATGTGTGTATGCTTTGACATTAGGGACAATGTCTGCTTTAAGTGTGGAGGGGAGTAATGATCTTTGTTGAATTTATGGTGCATGTCTCTCCAATGGGTTTTAGAGTGAATTGAGTGGTAAGCAAAAAATCTATTTTAAAAAAAATATTTGAAGGAGTCAATTTTCTTACTTTCAAATCTATCAGGTGAGGTTTTGAAAATTTAAGGGGTTAATTTGAATATGGTAAATTAAGACCTAGTGAGATTTTGGGCCTTGATGTGAATGGCTAATTTTAGGCCATTTTGGTTCTTTGTTATGTGATTCCACTCATGATTATGTGTTCTTCAGAATTTGGTTTGACTCTCTTTTAAGCTATAAATGACCATTGCACACATTTGAAATGAAAAAGGCATTTCTTTCAAATAGCTACTGGCCAAACAACCATCCTTGCATTTTATCCATTGTGCATTTTATCCATTGTTTACCCCCTTTTGAGCCTAATTGACTTTTCCTTCATTTACAGTTCAATATAAGCCTAACAGTGAAAAACCATTACGCTACCCTACCTTAGGGAGTAGAAGAGCTTAGTACTTGTGTTGGGAATTGGTCTTGAATAATTGTGGGGGATTTAACAATATGTTTGCCTAGCTATGTTTGCATATAAAAAAAATATGTATTGGCAAAAGAAAAAGATGTTTGGATGTGATTATAAATAAATAAAAAGAGCTCAAAAGTGAGAAAGAAAGAAATGAATAAGAAAAAGAAAAATTTGACTATTGTATGGAGAAAGGGTAAGAAAAAGCAAAAGAGGCAAAAAGAAAATTAAGGTTGAAGAGTGCTTGGGTGATTTTATTATAATGATTGAATATATTTCCCTTTACTCTTCTAATTCCTATGGTCTAACTTTGCTCATCCTTGATGTATCCTACCTTAACCCTGACCCCATTACAACCTAATTAAAGACCTTTTGATCTTTGTGTGCATGTGGCTTAAGTGGTAGAGAAGTAGAGGCTTGCCAAGCTTATGGTAGAGCATGTTTTCATGAGTAGGTTGAGAGTAAACACAAGCCCAAGACACTTGAGTGGAAGAGTAAACCAGTGAGGACTTATCCTGTTGATTTAACCTTGATATTTGATTGACTTTACTTGCTGATTTGGATTGTTAATGGAGGAAATTTTTTATTGCTTAAATTCCTTGGAAAGAATAAGAGGCGTAGGTCTTTACTCATTATTCTGCACTTTCATTGCCTATTGAGACATATGTGCTTGATTATATATATTTGCCCATGAGTGCAAAAGGCTAAGTGTAGGGGTATTTGATCTGTTGATTATTTCTATATCTTGAATGCCCTATCTTTGATCTAATTGGATTCCATATATGCCTAATTGACAACTTTTAGATAAGTTTCTAGATATGAAGATTAATTAGATCATTATTGTGAAACTATGCTTAAGTGTGTTCATAAGCACTCATGTTTGCATTGTGTTCTATTCAGGAGATTTTTGGAGTGACGGAGTCCATTAGCATCAAAGATCACTTTTAGAAGCAAAGGGAGAAGCAATATGTGAAGAATCAAGGCTAAATATGAAGAAAATAAGTGACACGGCCTGTGTCCCAAGACACCACGGGACCGTGTCCTTCTCTGACATCATAAAAAGGGATCTAGATCTGAGTTTCTTGAAGACACGGCCCATGTCTTAAGACACGGGGTAGGCCGTGTTTCTTTCTGACTTGCAATCCTGTGGAATCCATCCTGGCAGAATTAAACACGGGATGGACCGTGTCATATGACACGTCCCGTGTCTTCGTATCAGGAAACTAATTTTAGGCTTTAATGAGGAGTTAGGTCAAAAGGCCTATTAATAGGATTGCTTAGGGCTCCTAAAAGGGGATATGGACTAGAAGCCGTCAAGGAACTAAGGGAAATACGAAGAACAAGAAAGAGGGAGATTCGATTAAAGATTGAGCGATTGAAGATTAATCAACCTCAATCCTTGGAAACTAGTTTGATCTTTAGTTTTCTTCTCTTCTTTTATTTTGGACGATGTTGTTCTTCTATTTTTCTTATGATTTTGAATTTGCCATGTGTGGCTAAACTTCTTATTTGGTTAAGGGAAGATGAAACCCTAGTTTTGATTTTGTGAATCCTACATACTTCTTTATTTCAATACAATTATGTTTTTATTCATATGTTTTTATCTTAATTCGGTATAAAGGATTTTATACTCTTTACTATTTTTGAAAGTGGTAAAACTAGGATTACTATACGTGATTGCGGTGGTATGACAAGTGAGACATATGATCTAAGTAATTTAATCCCGGTGTGTGATTGGACCTTAGTGTGATTAGTTTTCTAAATCTTAATGCTGTCATTAGGAGGATATAACAGCGGTTGCTTTATAGCTAACTAATGATTAGGGATTAATTTGAGCGGTTGCTAAATTAACCAAAACCTAAGGAAATAGAGAATTAATCTCATAATTGCATAAATACATAATTGATCATGTTAGGATAAAAGGTATGTAGGTTAGCATCATCATATAAATCTAGTGGTGGATTCCATCTCTTAACCAATCTCTTTAAATTAGTAATTCAAATCGTGTTTATTGCTGTTGATTTAAATTTAATTTCCTTTCTTAGTTTTGACAAACAAAACCCCCTTTTTCTATTATTTGTTCTTTAGAGTTTAATTTCGGAATCAAGTTATAGTGTTAATTGAATTAGTTCTCTGTGAATCGACCCTTACTAACTACAACTAGTTGTAAAGTTTTTATATTTATTGTAACACCCTCCTCAAGGTGCCACACTTTATGTTATTTAATTACCAAATTACCCTTCAGTTAAATATCGTGCTTGTATTATAAATACGAGTTATAAAATTTCTTGATGATAATAAGTTAAACTTAGCAGAAAATAAAGACATAACAACATGGTCACACATAATTTACATCATATATACACATACAAGCCTTTAGTATTGTCGTACTTAAATATTTTACAAACTAGACTTCCAAAATATTTAAACTTTAAACCTTAAAACTAACATATAGCCCAAATCCTACTAGACAGCAGAACCCTCAGATAGGAATCCATTATGATGTGCAGTCCTACGGACAGGTGTCTGAGCAGACGACACAATACTAACCGTACTGGGAGTACGATAGTAAGCTCCCCAATATTGCCTAATAGATATTGGGAATTCTAGTTGTACATAAATATTGACAGAAAAGTAAGGGTTTCCTAAATGTTGTCTACTCAGTCTAATATTTAGGTCTCCCAAGTAATAGATACTCTCTCTCTAAGTCTACAAATCCATGCCTCATCTCCTCCGATGAATGTAAACCTCGTGTAGCCAAGGAAACTAGGTATCTGCATCTCTTCAAAACTCGACGTCCTTAGCAGGAATCTGCTCCTCCTCAGTTTCTCGCTCTTTTTCTTGCTCGACGTCTTAACAAATATAAATATAATACCAAACATACATAAAAAGAGGTGAGATCACCTACGCCAATACCAGTATGGCAGTAATGAAGATAAACACATACAATATCTCATACAGTTATCATACCATAATTACAGTTATGCCACTAACATCAATATCATCACAAAACATGTAATACTCAATAATTACTGTTATGTCAGTATCAATAATCAATAAATCAATTATCATAACAGAAATTACGATAATACCCTCTATCAATATATGTATGCATACAGACTCAATTTCCTACTCCATAGAGCTACAACTCAGGTCGGAGAGAATGATCGAAAAGAAGTGTCGGTACCAATATGCCTTGGACCACGTGCTCAGTTTTGCACATCCAGCATATACACGACAGTTTTTATCAGATCTTGATTAAGGATAGTGTCTCAGTCCGGATCATTGGTGTGTTGCGTCGGTCTATCCCATGGTACAGAAGAGCTACCATCTGCCCATTGTAGGCAACCCGCACCCCAATGCCCCCAAGGTCAACGAGTGACTTACACTACGCATATCACACCCACTCAGGAGGTGTAGTCTCTCCTAGGCAACTAGCCTCATACAGTCCATTGGACCTTTCCAATGCATGTACCATGCACTATTCACATTTCTATTTCATATCACATATTCGGGCCCCATACAATAATCTAACAATATAATTATTGTATTTTAATCGTGCGGTCATATTTCCACGTTTTCTCAATTTTGACTCAATTCTGTCGCCTTTTCAAAATCGCATAGCGATTTTTCAACATTTTCCAATCGCGTAAATATTTTTCTCACGTTTTGAATCAAAAATACTATTTTTCTCATTTTAATACTAAAATTGGCTTTATTTTCCATATTTGCATCTTAGCCCCCCAAAAACTCATATTTACACATTAGTCCCTCAAAAACTAATATTTACGTCACAGTCCCTCAAAAATTAATATTTACGAAAAGTCCTCATAAAATTCATATTTACAAAATCATCCTTCTTTTATAAAATATTTATAATTTAACCCCTCTAAAAATAATATTTATAATATTACCCTCTAAAAATAAGTATTTACACAATGGCCCCTCATTTTGATAAAATTTATGATTTAGTCCCTCTTTTATAAAAATTTGCGGTATAACTCCTCTAAAAATCAGTAAATGGTATTGTTTTTCATATTTCTTTTCTTTACTACTCATAAAATCATTTTATTTTACTATACTCAAAATTTTCCCAAATTCATTTAAATCTCTCAGTTCTCATTTTAATTCATTAGTGTAAGGACTTTGGTCCTTTTTTCCATAATATAGCCGTAAGCCTCAGTACTCTTTGGAGTACACATATAATCGATTCATCATATTATTCACATCCTAAATTACACATACAATCTCATGCTTTCATAATTTCACATACACACATAATATCAAAGCTTTAAGCATTTAATCACACATGCAAGCATAGAAACTCAATCAAACATAACACAAACACAATCAAATAATCGGTGAAGAATCCTTATGGATTTTTCACCGTACAAAACCATCCTCACACCACCAAAACCTGGTTGGTGAGGTTAAATCTCCCTCTTACCTCTTGAAGACAAACCCTTCAAGCTCTCCTCCTTCTCCTTGACTTTCGTATGGCTCACAACAATTCCTAACAATTCTAAAATAATTAGTAAAATCACAAACAATGCTCAATAATAACAAACCATGGAACAAACATGGCTTAGAAAATTATGAACATAAATTTGAACCATAAAAACCAAAGTTTACCTCCAAGAAAGTAAGCTAGAAGTGGGATTTTGAAGTACTTAGGATGTGATTTTGGGAAAACTTTCTACATGGAAAGTGTTTAGAATGCAGTTTAGCTTTAAAAAGTGGTGAGAATAGAAATTATAGGTGATAGATGGTGTCTGTAAGGTGCTTGGCCGAACCAATGAAGAGAAAAGAAAGAAAAACTGATGCTTCGGTTCGTAGGATTTTTGAGAGAAAAAATGGATGCTTTTTGATGAGAGAGAAAATGTAATTCTGTGAGAGTGAAATTATGAGTGTTGCTGCCATGGGATAAACTTAGATAAAATTTAGGATTTACTTGAAGTAAAATATCCTATTCTGAATGCACATGGCTGATGTCATTCATTCAACTTTCAAGGTTATTGGATTGTTCAAGAACCTTGTAGAACCCCCTCCAAGCTACTGCATGGTCGTGAGTTTCAAAGGAAATTTTTGATGAAATTAACATAACAGAATACTGTATGATGAGAGAACATTATTTCCCAAGTATGGCCAAAAATCAAGTGCTGTCGGATAAGCATTCTGTCGAATGATAATTCTGTCAGACGAATGGTGATTTTGTCAGATGAATATCAAAAACTGTTGGATAAACTAAAAGTCAACAGAATTCCCAATTCGTCGGATGGGTGTTAACGTAGAAGAAATTTTCAAATTGTCGAACCGACAAAAATACTATATGATTAGAAATTCAAATTCGACGAATTTTGACATTAGAGAAGTTTCTTTGCTGAATGACTAGAAATTATTACTCGACGGTCATTAGCATCACAACTCGACAAACATTATCATTCTATTTCGATGAACATTGGCATCCATACTCGACGGAAATTGACATTCTTACTTAACGGACTTGAGCCTTCTCACTCGACAGATTTTAATATTTTCACTCGATGAATTTTAACATTTTCACTCGACGGATTTTAACATAGTACCAAATAGTCAGAAGATCAAATTCGACAAATTTGAATAGAAGTTTAAATTCGACGGATATCTCAAATTCGATGGATATCTCAAATTCGACGGATATAGCATGGTCTTAAAATATTCAATTTCAACGGATTTTGGCATTGTTTCAGAAAGTCCAATTCGACAAATATGGGCATCTTCACTCGACGGATAATACTTAGTGGCTTTGTCAAGATTCATTTTTCACCATTGTTCAGATCAACGGTTTAGATCAAAGCTTCTACAACAAGCTTTACAATCTAATGGTTCACAAAGAAGTCAATGCTTCTTTTGTTGACTCATTCTAATTGGTTTAGAAAGTCAAGCCTACTTTCGTTGACCTTCTCTCATTGGCTAGAATTTGTCGGTCGGTGTCACCAGTAACTTGATCGTTTTTCATAAACGTGGGCCCCACGAACTTTTTCGGGTCCACAAAATAATTTTTCTACTATTTTTGAGATAGTAGGTACTGTTGAATAAAATAATATTATAAAAATATAAAATTATTTTATTGCACAATTAAATCCTAAAAATTACAGGATTAATATATATATCAATCAATTGGGTTTAGTAAGATCCCCAAATCTTCAATTATTTAAAATAAGATTTTTCCTACGTAAAAAATTATTATTTTCTTGACTCGAGCAAATCACACAAAATGATCAAAAATGATCTCAGAATAGTCAAACTATTTTTATAACACACAGAAAATGTAAAACAGTGTAATTCTGCTATTACTATTCACATAGTCAGAATTTGGGGTGTTACATTTATTATGGAACTTGACAACTGATTTTAATATGTTTTTAATCACAATCAGTAGCTCATCATTGCTCCTTGCATCGTGAACTTTTTTTTGTACGTTCAGAATTTTATTTCTCCATCTCTACTTGTTGGGCTGTTTGTACCCCTGTGTGGGTTTTAAACTTTATTGTATTGTTGATTTTCACTTTATTAGTAGTGAGTAAGGGCTATTATGATATCCTTGTTTGTTGAAAGACACATTGTTGTACTCATTAATTTGTTATAATGGAGATTTTTCTAGACTAGGTCCCATGATTTTTACTTCTCAC
Source organism: Ormosia semicastrata (assembly GCA_029884595.1). Classification (NCBI taxonomy): domain Eukaryota; kingdom Viridiplantae; phylum Streptophyta; class Magnoliopsida; order Fabales; family Fabaceae; genus Ormosia; species Ormosia semicastrata. Next base: position 27,015,698 of record JAQQTO010000053.1, on the reverse strand, counting down.
ATTGAGAGAGTTTTCCACGTTAAAATTGTATGTGTTCTCTTTGTCTAGGGGTGATCACGGGTCGAGTCGAGTCGGGTTTAGGGGAGAAAAAAATTCAAACCAATCATGTGAGTTCGGGTTAGGTCGAGTCAGGTCGAGGGGAAAAAAATTGAGTAACCCGAACCGAACCAACCTGATTAGAATCGGGTTGGTTCGGGTTGGTTAATCGGGTTGGTTGGGTTACCAAGTCGGGTTGCAAGAAAAAATAAAAAAAAAACTTGAATATAGGCAAAACGACGTCATTTTATTGGGTCATCGGGTCGGGTCATCGGGTTGGTTCACTAAATCCGTTACCTGAACTGATATTCAATGGGTTTATCAAATTTGACCCGAACTAACCCGATTACCCGAACCAACCTGGATATATGTGATCGGGTCGGGTTGGCGGGTCGGGTTGTGCACCCCTATCTTTGTCTATTTATTTTTGTGTGTTCTTGAATATATCTTTTGGTGGATATTTTGGTTGGGTGTATATTTTGCTCCTCACAGATTCTTTCAATCGGGAAATGTTTTATTGCCCATTTGTGTGTTGTTGCTTCTGCTGTGTACTCACTCCTTGCTTTCCCAACAACCACCACTAGGTCAGCTTGGATTTGTGTATTCTCAAACAAAGCTTGTTACGGGCTAACCATGCAGGATGTTAACTGATATGTATATTTGTATATTTCTACTTGTACAGCATACAATATAGTAGTTGAAGTTATTAGTAGTTTGCTGTTAATCATGCCACATGGATAGAGTTAGTTACAATTTAGTTAAAACTAACTCACACTTCATCTGATGTATATAAGACCACTTGACACATGCCTGGATTTTTCTTATGAAATCAAAATTTGAAACAACATCACACATAAAATCATTTCTTACTTTGATAGAGACTCAATTCAATCATAAAGTAAAATATATTAGTTATATAGTAAGTTATGCGAGATAAGTAAGGCTATCATTTGATTAAGCCTCAAGGATAAACAAGCAGCTTCATGCTTGAAGAAAAAGAACATAATTTTATTTAATTCATATCAAGAGTCTTCTATTACATCATGCATCTATAAGGTATTTATAACCCAATAATAATCAAGTCCTAATTAAATATAAAATTTTAATAAGATACTAATTAGATAATATTTTCCTAATATTCTAGGAAATCTTCTGTATGCCTCGTATCATTCTCCTCCACTTTAGAAAAACTCTACCCCATGTTTACTTTAGGAGATAATACTAAAAATCCATGTAGAAAGGACTAACAAAACTGATCAAATTCATTGTTTTTAAGTTTACTAGGCTTTACTCCAAAATTAACTATCTTGTAAAATGCTTGGTGTAACTGTTCTGCATTTTTTGTGTGATATAAAATTAATTTGACTGTTCCGAGGTTATTTTTGATTGTTTTGTGTGATTTGCTCCGAGTCAGGAAAATAATAATTTTTGGACCAGAAAAAATCTTATTTGATTTATTCGGAGACGGGGGATCTTACTAAACCCGAATCTGAGAGACACAAAAAGGAATCTTTTAATTTTTAGAATTTATCTGTGAAATAAAAATATTTCACGAAAAATATTTTACTATTTTATTTATAGCAGCTTTTGCTATAATTTATTGGACCCGATATATTTTAATTGACAGAAAATGTGCTTAGAATATTTTCTGTAAACTAATTTAAAATGAACCAATAGAAACCAGTCAAAAATGATGGTTGGACTTTTCTAACCAATAAGAAATAGTCTAAGTTGAAATATTTGACTAGTTACAAAGTAACTAAATAAACCTAATTTAGTTACCTAATTGCCTAATTAAGGAACTAAATGAACTAACCTAGTTACTAATTAGTTAGGATCTAGTTACTAGTTAAATATCCTAATTCCATCTAGAAGCCATGACTAAGCATGACATATGCAATGACCTAATTAACTAGTTAGCTATGTAACTAGATAATTAATCATGTAACTAGAAAACCTAATTTAGTTAGTTGTTATTTGATTAAAAAGTAACTAGAATAAAATTAAAAACAAACTAAGTTACCTTTCTTAGAGGGCCACACGGCTAAGGAGTCTTCTCAAGCCTTCTTGAATGGTCTTTTGTGACCATTGCATGACACTTTGATGACCAAGCCATGTGCATTTGCATGTGAACACAAAGTGTGATATTTTGGTTTCAAGTTTATCTCCTAACTCTCCTATACACTACCTCACGGTTGCACCTCTCTAATTCACTCTCAAATTTCATTTTCTCTCACCTAAAAAGCTAAGCCTTCATTTTCTCTCAAAAATCTCAAGAACACAAGAACACAAGAACACTTTTCCCTTTCTTTTCTCCTTGGAGTTTAATCCATACTAGCCAAACCCTAGCTCTAATCTTTTATAATTTTTCTTCTCTACATTTCCTAAACCTAAACCATATTCTAAACACTTTTCATTTAGAAAGTTTTGTCAAAATCCTACTCCTTCTACCTCAAAATTCAAGCTTTGGTTTACTTCCCTAAAGGTAAACTTTTGATTTTATGGTTTTAAGTTAAGTTTTTGATTTTCTATACCATGATTGTTCCATGGTTCTTTGTTATTAAGCCTTGGTTATGACTTTGGTAATTGTTTAAGAATTTTTGGGGTTTTTGTTTGGTTCCCACGAAAATCAAGAGAAGGAGGGAACTTGAAGATTTGGTCTTCCTTAAGGCAAGAGGGAGATTTACCTCACCAACCAAGTGTTGGTGGTGAGGAGATGGTTGTCTATGGTGAAAAACCCATAAGGGTTTATTCACTTATTGTTTGATGCTTCTTTGTTTGTGATTGTGGTGTTTATGATTTTGTATCTTTGATTTCATGTGTGATAGTATGATTATAGCTTTGACAATATGCTTGTATGTATAGTTTTGGAAGCATGCAAATGTATGTGTAAATTAGGATGTGAACAACATGATGGAAATGAGAGCTCCAAAGAGCTTAGAGGCATACGGCCTCACTAGGTTCAAGAGGACCAAGAGTCCTAAAATGATGATTTCAAATTAAGGATTAAAGGTTCCATGACACTAAAATGAATTATGGTGTTTTACAAGGATTTAAAGTGTTAGAAAATGAATTACAATGAGTTTTGAAGCAAGAATGAAAATTTGGCCAACATGCCATTTTTCATAATGTAGAACTACATTATTTTATCAAGTGTAGATTTAAAGGTTTAATTGAGAAGGAAAGCATTTTGAAAGAGTTTGGATTTAGTAGCAAGGAAAATACTTTTGAGAAGACAAAATGATGTAATTAAATAATTAGGTTATGAGATAAAAATAAATGTCAATACTTGAAGTTTTCTAACGTATAGCTCATCCTATGAGTTTGGAAGCGCGTTAGGAAAATTTGAGCTGTAATATCTTAAGGTAAGCAAAGAATTACCATTTTTTGGGAAACAATAGAAATATTAATTTTTAGAGGGGCTATATTATAATTATTATTTTTAGATGGGCTATAGTGTAATTATTATTTTTAGAGGGACTATATTATAAATATTTTCTAAAAGAGGGATTATCTCATAAATATTATTTTATGATGGACTATTATGCAAATATTAAAAATAAAGTCAATTTTTTGTATTAAATGAGAGAAGTCGTATTTTTTATTCAAAACATTTAGAAATATTTTACGCGATTGAGAAAACGTTGAAAAATCAATACGTGATTTGACAATGCGAAAAAATTGTTGCACGATTGAGAAAATGCAAAAATATGATTACGCGATGAAAATACAGTAATGATACTGTTGAACCAATGTATGGACCCTGAATATGAGATAATGAATTTGAACTGAGAATATGAGATGTTGAATTTGAACTGTGAATGGTGCATTATACATGCATTAGAAAGGTCTGATGGACTGTATGAGGCTAATTGTCTAGGAGAGAATACACCTCTTGAGTGGGTGCGATAAGCGTAGTGTAAGTCACTTGTTGACCTTGGGGGCATCGGGGTGCAGGTTGCCTACAAGGGGCAGTTGGTAGCTCTTCTGGACCATATGTTTGACCAACGAACACACCGATGATCCTGATCGAGACACTATTCTGAGTCAAGATCTGATAAAGAATGTCGTGTATATGCCAGATGTGCAAATGATAGCACGTGGTCTGAGGCATGTTGGTACAGACAGATCTTTTCGATCACTCTCTCCGACCTGAATTTTAGCTCTATGGAGTAGGAAATTGAGTCTATGTGCATATGCATAATTATTGAGCATTGATATTGGTGTGATATTTAAACTGTTGAATATTTGAATATTGTTGAGGGCATGATCGTAATTATTATTTATTATGTATATTGTGATGATAAATAATGTTGATGGCATGATTGTAATTATGGTATGATGTATCTGTATGATAGATTATATGTGTTTATCTCAATTGCTACTATGCTGGTATTGGCGTAGGTGATCTCACCTCTTTGTATGCCTATGTTGTACTGTATTTATATTTGTAAAGACGTTGAGCAAGAAGGTGAGGAGGAGCAGATTCCGGTGGAGGAAGCTGAGTTTTGAGAGAATGGAGATGCCCAGTTTCTTAGGATACATGAGGTTGCAGTTTCGCGGAGGACCGGAAGCATGGCGTGTCGATCTAGCTAGAGGGTGTATTTATTATATAGGAGACTTAAATATCATTTTAAGTAGGCTTTATCATATACACCCTTATTTTAGTGTAAATATTAATGTACACCTAGAGTTTCCATTATCCATTAGGCAATACTGGGGAACTTATTACTGTACTCCTAGTGAGATCAGTATTGTGTCGTCTGCACGGACACCTGTCCGTAGGACTTCGCGTCAAGTCGGATTCCTACCTGCAGAAGAATCTGAGGAGGACCCGTCTGAGGGTTCTGCTGTTTAGTAATATTTGGGCAGTATGTTAGTTTCAATTAATGTTTAAATACTTTGAGAGTTTAGTCTGTAAGATATTTAAGTATGTCAGTACTAAGACTTGTGTATATATGATGCAAATTATTTGAAATGATGTTCTAATGTTTTTATTTTTTGCTAAGTTTACTTTATTGTTATTAAGAAATTTTATAACTCGTATTTACGTTAAAAAGCATATTTTATAACAAAGGGGTAATTTGGTAATTAAGTAACATAAATGTGATACCCTACGGTGGGTGTTACACTTGCAACATTAGATCAACTATACCACTCTTAGCACAAGTTGATATTAGAGTGGTATAAAGTTTGCATTTAGGTTCTAGTCGAGCTACCTTAAGAAGATTCAAAATTTGGAAAGCCCTTTTTGAATTTTAGGAGCTTGTACACACCGACACACCATTTTCCTTTGGAGAACATGTGGCTTCTTTCTCTGAGTCTTGCAAATCTGTTTGCTCCTCTTTGACACTAATTTCACAAATAGTTTATGCCATTTCCTTCATAATTCCTTTTTTCAAAGATTCAAACATCTTATGTTCTTCGTTAAATCACAATTTTGATAACTCCATGAAATATAGTTATTTGTGCCCTATCTCTGTGTTATAAAGAATGCTTAGTCCTTGTTTAATATGCATATATGGAAGGTTTTAAGCTTATATTTGTTAAATTCAAATGTGGATATCTTCCTATATGGTTTTGAGAAAATTGTGCATATTTTGTAAGTGATGCGTGAAATCCGCAAGTGTACAGTTTCGTCGTCAAGTAATAAAAAAATCGAATCCACAGGGACTGTGTCTATGAATACCAATTAATTAATTAACTTAATTAAATTAAACAAGAGAAAATATGATTGTTGATTGATAAGAACTTAGTAACAAAATAATTAAATAAAAATTAAGAAAACAAATTTAGAACAAAAACAAAAGTTATCAAGAATGGGTTTTGAATTAAGAAAGCTTCCAAGATTGAAGGTGCCAAATGATACAAGATAAATCCTAATTGACAACCCTTTTATTAAATCTCAATTGAAGGTGAATTACCCAAAATTAGTTAATGTTCTCTTTCAAGATACAAGATCCGTGCCCAATTAAACCAATTCCTACTTTCGTGGTAATTGAATTTAAATTGAACCCATTACGCTTTGTGGTAATTCATTGAATCCTCGAAAGGCTAAAACTACTCTCGTGATTTAGACCTTAAGTTCAATTCTTATGGTTCCAACACTTAGGTTCACCTCTCAGTACGTCCCTAAATGCCTATGAGATGTAAATAAGTGGCCAGCAAATTCACATGAATAAGAGCAATAAGAATTGAATCAAAGAACATTCAAGATCAATAAAAGGGGAAACAACGTCAATTATTCATTATCAAAGTATCAAAGGGCATTGCCCAATCCTAGAAACAAAAGAAACTACTCAAACATAGAGAGGAAGAAAACAGAAATCAAACTTAAAAACATCTCAAACCAGAAACAATGGAAGAAGAAGAATGAAGAAACCAAGCCTCCTTTGTGCCTCCTTTAGAACTAGCTCCTCCTCCAAGGAGTTGTAGCATCCTCTAAATCGAACCCCCCCTCAAAACGTGCTAAGAATGTCAATAAATAGGCCCCCCAACACAAACTTCGCATAGAAGTTTCAATAGTGTTTAACCACGGCCGGTGGCCACCACGGCCCGGCGGCCGTGGTTGGTTCCGAGTTAGAGGGATTTCACTTTGAGCAGGCTTCAAACCACGGCCGTGGTGTAGACCACGGCCAGGCCGTGGTTGGTTCTGGAATGGCCTTCCAAGCTCAATATGACCCATTAGACCTCCGAATCTGGAAAAGTGCTCAACATGAAAGTTGTAGATTTGGATCTTAGCTATCAACCATCAAAATTTCAGCTAATTTGACAACTTGTAGCTCGAGATATGTCATGAATAGTATACAAAGGTCAAGCTGTCAGGATCAGCACCCTAGTTCTTACTTCAACTCCAATTTGAGTTATCCAAACGTGTGATTGGGCCTTTGAGGTATTCATGAAAGCTGTAGATAATTGTCTTATCTTTCCCTAAATTAGTTCCATAAAGCTCCAACTTCAATCATGCAAGCTTCCATTCATTCCAAGGCCAATTTAGTACCAATCCTACACAATAACACCACAAACACCGCAGTTATCCGAACTAAGGAAAAACAAACCAAAAAGGCAAACTAAAATGCCTAAGAATGCATGCAAAATAAGAACAAAACATGATGTTGTTTCACACACATCAATAAGTGATTAAGTGGATTTGCAATTGTGAATGATTTGGTGGTTTCTCTATTTTAGGAAGGGCTCCAAAAAAAATTAAAATTTGGAGAAATTGGACAAAATGTGGAAGAGAAAGCCAAGTTTGCATTCTAATAGCTCACGCTGCGGCGTAGGCATATTAATACCACAGTGTGACTCTATTTTCTGAGCTTATAAATACTATTTTATTAGTTTTGGTTAATAGGGGCTGCTAGGTTTAGAGAAGCTGTGGCTAGGTTTTCATTTCTGGGCTGAGAAGAAGCCCAGGAAGTCAAGGTTGAAGGTCATGTTCTTCATGAAAAGAGATTCAAGCATCAAAGATGAAATCCATGAGTTTTCCTTCCTTCTCCTTTCTCTTTTCTCTCTTCCTTCTATCTTGAACATGATTTTTTATGTATATTTTTGTGTTCAATGATTAGCTAAACTGTATTTAAGGATTACTTTGAATCCTTCTATGTATATTAATGATTTTGTTCTTCTTTGAGTTTATATTGATGTTTGGTTTTGCCCAATCATGTGGTTCTTAATGTTCTTGATTGTCTGGTCAACTTTTAAGTGATTTATTAAAATCTGATGAACCTAGACATAGGAATTTGGGTATTAGATCATATGTATGATAAATGCATATTCGATTTCATTCAATTGGCTTGGATAAGTTTATTCACTAATAGGATAGAAATATATCTCTTAGCCATGTATAGCAGGTGTTTGAGAATAAATCTTAATGAGTGTAGTTTGCGCTAGTTTTCATGGAAACATAATGAATTAGGTAAATGAAACTATGGTTGATTGACCTAGATATAGGCTTTTAACTAAATCAGATTCTCAAGCTAACTTAACAATTCATTGATGTTGCTTGTAAGGATTGCATATCATTAGTTGAAGTAGGAGGTGAAGAAGGATTCCCTAAACTCTAAACATTATCTTTATTGCTTTGTAGTTTAGATTTAGTTTATTTGCACTTTCCTTATTTTTGTGTTCTTGAATACAATTAATTAAGCTATTGGTTGATACTTAGCTTTGGAAGTCAACATCCTCATGGGAACAAACTTTACTCTTCATTATATTACTTAAATGACCTGTGCACTTGCAGTACACAAATGGTCTAACAAGTTTTTTGGTGCCATTGTTGGGAATAATGGTTTAATTTTATATTGCTAATATCAACAATGAGTTTAGTTAGTTCTAATTCAAGTTGTATATAGTTCATTTCAATTTAAGTTTTCTTTATGTTAAGTATTAGGTACAATAAAGAAGCCGGATGATCATAATCATACGAGGCTCTTAAGGGAGTTCACGTCTCCTCAAAAGGAAAACCTTCGATCAAGTTCAAGAAGACCACTGATCCGCACAAACCATTTCGGTGACAAAGTCCTGCCAGGACTGTAAATTAGGCTCTTCTTGGGAGGAAACCCAAGTTTATGTTAATTTTTGTCTTTACTTTTTGCATAAATAGGTAGTGTGTTAATTTTGTGTGTTAATACTTATATGTTAATACTTATTTGTTAGTATGTTGATTTTTTAGGTTTGAAGTCTTATTTGTGTTAATATTTATATATGTTAGTATGTTAATTTGGTAGTTTTATGCTTTTGTTAGTTTTTATGTTTTCGTTATGCTTTAAGTCATAAATATGTTAGTATGTTGATTTTGTAGTTTTATTATGTTTTTGTTATATATATTGTAATTTAACATTTTGGATAAGTTTTAAAAGTGCTGGAGATCATTTTGGGGCAGAACTTGTAGCAAAACTGATTTTGCTGCAGAATTCTATAGGCTGACTCCTCATGTCGCGGCGTAAGCCTTGTAACACCGTAGCATGAAGGCCTTTTATGCGCATCTGGCCCAATTCCAAGGAGCTCAGCGCCGCAACGTGAACTTTTGTACACCGCGGCGTGCCTATAAAACTTGTGAAAATAATAATAATAATGATAATAATAATAATAATAATAATAATAATAATAATAATAATAATAATAATAATAATAATAAAGTTTTGTACATAGTTTGTTTATTTTTCAAGTTTGTACATATTTTAGTATGCTCAGACTAACAGTGTGCATATTTTTGAAAAGCCAATGCAACAATGAAAGTGAAGATGTTGTCTCACTTAGGTTTGGGGGAGTATCATTACATGCTTTAATTATAATTATGAATGTATAACATGTGATGATATCTATTGTATGCAGTAGTGATAGTCATCATATTATCATGTTTCTTTATTGCTTTGGCTATTACTGATGGGTTTTGCGAAGCATTTTTCAATTTTTAACATTATGCACATGATGTTATGCATGCTTGAATTGAAAAAGTTGGATCGATTTGAATGCATGATGTGTTGCAAATTGCTAGTGTTGTATTGGTTGTCCAATGATATTAAAGTTTGTGAATTGCCCTCTTTTCAGTGAAACCATTTGCAATCTTGAAGCATGTGAAATAATTTAGTTATTTTTTTATACATGATTTACATCTCACTTAGATGCACATGTAACTTTGAAAATGATAAGAGTGCATGTCTAGAGAAAGTTTATGGATGTACATGTAAAGTTTCGAATATCCTAGAAATTATTTTTAAACTCTCTTGAGGCGAAATCCTAGATTATGTAGGATTGAGGAAATGATTAGGGCATTGTTTGGATCGATTGAGCCTTTCGAGCTTACCTTGACATGATAATATCCATAGATACCCTTTTGAAGCCTTATAATTGTTTGGCCTTATTTTTTTCCACCACCATTGTGTTCATTAAACTGTTAACCATTCTAATACATGTGAAAGCATTGCATTTCTTCCTACCATCATTGTTTGTTGAGTATATAATATATTATTTCTTGAAGTGAGTCTAGTGATTAGGGGTATAATTGCATATTCAATATAACATGAGCCTGAAGGAACCAGATGCAGTCAAAGAAAAAAAAAAGCATTGCTTTGCAAAATAATTAAAAAAAATGATATGCTAAAAAAAAAAAGAGAAAAGCAAAGCAAAGCAAAGCATAAGAAAAGAAAAGTACGAAAAGCATTCAATGGTTCCGGCGAGTTTTCGTCATTCACTGTTGAATACCCTACTAATATTAGTTGGTGACTCAAGTCTTGAAATAGTATGTTATGTTTCTCAATGTTTGTATTATATCATTTCCATTTCTTTTCATATGCCCACTACCATTAGTCTTACATTACAAGCTGTTGAAGTTCCTTTTGATCCCCGATTATGTGTGATTTACAGTAGTGGAGAAAGAGTTGTATTACAATTTTGTAGATTATATGATTCATATACATGTATGCTCATAAACTTATTTAGATGAGTATGACTTGACTAGGAGAAGTTTATTTTGTATGTTTGTGGAAAATGTGAATTGCATGAAAAGATGCCTAGATTGTTAGCATATTAAGGATTATGTATGTGTGGATCTGATTATGAGGTATTTGCACTTTTTGAGGGCTATACAATCAGTATGCACTGGTTGTGGTTAAATTGGAAAATTGAAAGTATGTTAGATGCTGAATGAATAATTGAACAAGAATTGTTAAGCAGGTTTCCTTAGTCATACTTTGTTTTGCTTGAGGACTGGCAAAATATAGGTTTATTGTGCCCTATCTCTATACTATAAAGAATGCTTAGTCCTTATTTAATATGTATATATGGAAGGTTTTAAGCTTATATTTGTTACATTCAAATGTGGATATCTTCCTACATGATTTTGAGAAAATTGTGCATATTTTGTAAGTGATTAAGTGAATTTGCAATTATGAATGATTTGGTGGTTTCTCTATTTTAGGAAGAGCTCTAAATAAGCTGAAATTTGGAGAAATTGAACAAAAAGTGGAATAGAAAGTCAAGTTTACATTCCAGCAGCTCACGTCGCGGCATAAGCATGTTAATGCCGCGGCATGACTCTGTTTTCTTAGCCTATAAATACTATTTTATTAGTTTTGGTTGATAGGGGCTGTTAGGTTTAGAGAAGCTACGGCTAAATTTTCATTTCTGGGCTGAGAGGAAGCCAAGGGAGTCAAGGTTGGAGGTCATCTTCTTCATGGAAGGAGATTCAAGCATCAAAGATGAAATCTATGAGCTTTCCTTCCTTCTCCTTTCTCTTTTCTCTCTTCTTTCTATCTTGAACATGATTTTTATATATATTTTTGTGTTTAGCTAAGCTGTATTTAGGGATTACTTTGAATTTTTCTATGTATATTAATGATTTTATTCTTCTTTGAGTATATATTGACGTTTGGTTTTGTTCAATCATATGGTTCTTATGGATCTTGATTGTATGATCAACTTTTAAGTGATTTGTTGAAATTTGATGAACCTAGACATAAGAATTTGAGTCTTAGATCATACGTATGGTTGATACATGTTCGATTTCATTCAATTGGCTTAGATAAGTTGATTCGCTAATGTGATAGAAATATACCTCTTAGTCATGCATAGCGGGTGTTTGAGATTAGATCTTAATGAGCGGAGTTTGTACTAGTTTTCATAGAAGCATAGTGAATTAAGTAAATGAAACTATGATTGATTGACCTAGACATAAACTTTTAACTAAATCAGATTCTCAAGCTAACTTAACAATTTATTGATGTTGCTTGTAAGGATTGCATATCATTAGTTGAAGTAGGAGGTGAAAAAAGATTCCCTAAACTATAAACATTATCTTTATTGCTTTGTAATTTAGATTTAGTTTATTTATACTTTTCTTATTTTTATGTTCTTGAATAGAACTAATTAAGTTATTGATTGATACTTAGTTTTGGAAGCCAACATCCTCGTGGGAACGAACTTTACTCTTCATTGTATTACTTGAGTGACCTGTGCACTTGCAGTATACAAATGGTCTAACAAGTTTCTACCACATCACTTTTAGCCTCATCTTCATACTCATCATCATCCTTGTCTAGACCACAACAAACCTCTTCATCCTCCACGTCTCATACCACCACATTGACTTTTTTTTTTAGATTGAGAGGGTAGTCACTGGATCTATTGCCAAGTTGGTTATGTATAGATTTCTGATGGCACATTTGATACTTTTAAAACAAAATATGATCATAGTCAAGAAATTCTTGCTTTAAATGTTGCTTCATCTTGAACCATATTCTGACTTATGCTTTCCCTTCACGGTTCCTCCTCCATTGTAACCTTTTTCCTCTAACCCTCCAATCTACATGTGACATGGTTCAAACTTTTCTCCTTTCCAATAACATCCATGTACTCAAAGAATTTGTCTATTTTTGTAATCCAATCAAGAAACTCCTTAATATTTAGATCCATTAAAATAAGGAATATCTATCTTTCATCGAAAATTACAGGAATATCTATCACCATTATCACATCTCCCATGTCTAGCATTCATTACAGGCTCCTTAAAGTAATTGTCTTCCTCATCTAAATCATCAAAGTTGACCTATTGTCTATGCCTATTTTCAAAAACAAGTATTCCAATAGGTTGTCTGCGAGTGGCATCATCTCGAGTACGCACTCCGTTGCCATCTCGATTTATGTTGGCGTCTATGCTTAGAACAAGTCAATCTATGATTTCTTTAAATTATTGCTCCAAATGCTAGAGTTTGAGATCTACTCATTGCTCAAAAGCTCTCAATGCCCCCATGATCTACAATGGATTGTGAGGTCCCAATTCTCTGATCTTTGCCATGAGAACCTCTGCTTCCTCTAACCGTGCCAACCATCGAACTAACTTTGATACTAATTGATGATGCGAGTTAAGTGTGATAAGTAAGGCTAGCACTCGACTAAGTCTTAAGGATAAACAAGCAACTCCATGCTGCAAGAAAAAGAACATAATTTTATTTAATTCATATCAAAAGTCTTCTATTACATAATGCACTTATAGGGTGTTTATAACCCTATAATAATCAAGTCCTAATTAAATATAAAATTCTAATCAGATAAATTTTCTTGAAATATAAAATCCTAATCAAATAGAATCAAATAACTTATTAAAATAAGATTTCTAAAAATAAGGAAAGATCTCAAAAATCATAAATAAAAAATTAAAACATTTTAAATATTCTAAATTACCCAAATAAAAAAGATAAATAAAAAAATTATCATCATCATAAGTTATCTGATACCATGACGATATTCTAAGAAATCTTCTGCATGTCCCACATCAATTAGGTCTAATAATGGTCCTAATTTTCTGTTGTCAAGTTTCTATGCTTAAAAAGGCATTCTCCACCAAACCAGCTGTGTGGAAACTCCACTACATAATGGAGTGGTGGAGAGGAAACATCAATAGATTTTAAATATCACTAGATCTTTACTTTTTCAATCACAAATTCCTAAAATATTCTAGAATTATGTTGTGTCCAATGTTGTTTTTCTACTCAACTGAATTCCTAGTTCTTCCCTGTACATGAAGACTCCATATAAGGTTCTACATGAGACTCTTCCCAACCTTAGCAACCTTAAAGTTTTTAGTTGTCAATGTTTTGCTTCTACTATCACATCCCATAGGAAGAAACTTGATCCTCGGGCTAGCAAGTGCATTTATCTTGGCACTAAACCTGTTACCAAAGGTTCCATTTTATATTATCAAGCCACTAAAGAAATATTCCTTTCTTGAAATGCGGTCTTTTATGAAATTGTGTTTCCCTTTTTAAGTCCACATAATCCCTTTTCCCTCCTTTCCCACTTCATCTTTCTTATCGTAACATGATCTTGACACTTTTCCCACTGATTCAATACTACCACCTGAAAATTTGGCTCCACAGATAATTGTTTCCCTACCTCCACCCAAACAATCTTCTAGAATCCATAAACTCCAAACATATTTACAAGATTATCATTGTATATTTTCTAGCACAACTGATCAGTCTAATCGTTCTTCAGGTACTCACCTTATAATTATCATTTACCCATTTTCTTAATATCTTTCTTACAATAAACTTAGTCCCGATCACAAACATTTCACCCTTACTATTTCCTCTACAATTGAACCTACCTCCTATCACCAAGTAGTTCAACATGACTCCTAGAAAAAGGCTATGGAAGTTGAACTACAAGCTTTGGAACAAAATAATACTTAGGTGTTAACTAAGTTGTCTCCTGATAAGAAGACTATATAGGCTACAAGTGGGTCTATTGAATCAAATATCATGCTAATGGTTATGTTGAAAGGTATAAAGCACGCCTGGTAGTGAAAAACACAAACAGAAGGGCTTGACTTCTTAGAAACTTTTTCACCAGTTGCTAAAATGAGCACCATTAGACTCTTTTTAGCTCTTGCTATTGTGAATGATTGGCATCTTGAGTAGCTTGATGTAAATAATGCATTTCTCCATGGAGATTTGCATGAACAAGTTTACATAAAACTGTTGCTGGGGTCACTTCTCCTAACCTGAATTTGGTTCACAAGTTGAAGAAGTCTCTCTATGGACTAAAATAAACATGTAGTCAGTGGTTTTCCAAACTTTCCAATGCCTTGCTCACCTCTAGCTTTACTCAGTTCCAAGTAGACCACTCTATATTCATAAAGAGAAGCCCATCTACTTCCTTTACACCCTTGTTAGTGTATGTTGATGATGTGATTCTTAAAAGAAATGAGCTTGGACAAATTCAAGGTGTGAAAACCATGCTTGACTCCTCCTTCTAGATCAAGGATCTAGGTAATCTCAAATACTTCTTGGGCTTTTGAAATTGCAAGATCCAAGAAAGGAATTTCCATTTTCCAACAAAAATACATTATGGAACTTCTTCAAGAAATTGGTTTTCTTGCTAGCAAGGTAGTTTATACATTTATGGGGCCCGTGACACTAGTCTGTTGAAAGATAATGGTGCCCCTTACCTAGATATTAGCTCTTATCGCAAGCTTATTAGAAAGCTCATCTATTTTACTAATACTAAACCTGACATCAGCTTTGTAGTAAACTATTTAAGCCAATTCCTTGCCTATCCAATGCAAGCACATTACAAAGTTGCCACCAGAATACTGAGACACTTAAAAGGATTAATTGGTGATGGTTTGTTCTTCTTTTCCTCCATGCTATGCTCGTGATGGTAAAGTGGTTTTCTAGAGAAGTTTCCATCTTTACAAGAACCTAATGTCATTTGATTAGAACATATCTATATTGCAATATACAGGTACGTGTATCGGATACGATACAATATGCAAATACGATAATGATTTTGAAAAACTAAGATATGAGTATAGCGATATATATTAAATAATGTATGTATGTATGTAAGATATTAACTTTTTGTTTGCAAGATATTGAATATTTTATCATCATCATTAATGTCACTAATCAAAATTAATAAAATATAATCATTGCAACTAACATAAATATTTGCATTCATAAATTTAACAAAAATACAATAAAAATTCAAATGTAAATTAAATAAGTTCCTTATAAGTTACTATTATTCTAATAAATAATAAACTTAAAGATAGAATAATATAAAGAAAATCCTAATCAAAACATAACCAAATACAAAGTCCTAATGAAATATCAGTCTCTTAGAATAAATAATCAATCAAAGATAAAATTCTAAAATTAAAGAAAGGTTCCTACAATAAGGGAAAATGCTTAAATTATCAAAAATAACATAATAATCTCTAAATAACATAATTATCTTGAATAACTACTATGTCCATTTTGGATCCACTACATTGATTTGCCATCATCATCTAAAAAGTCTTTTTTGAAATATGGTTCATCAATTAATTATCTTGCAACTGCAAGTGCTCTAGCACCATCAAATGGCTCCTATCCATCTCCAACAACATTCTATATTTTAGAATCTCCACTAGAATATTTTTCACTCTTCCTTGACAAAAGATGAAGATATGTATGAATAAATAACAGATCTTCAGCTCTTTTTGGATGTAACTTATTTCTCTTCATTGAATGGACGAAAGAGTATGTGCTCCAATTTCTTTCACAACAGGAAGACAAGCATGGTTGACTAAGAAGCTTTAAAGCAGGATTTTGGAGATTAAGGGTTAAAAAACCATAATTTATCCATTATTCCTTTGGGTGCAAGGCCCATCTATCTTATAAAGAATCAAATAGTGAGAATTAGTTTGTAGCTCCAGAAAACTTAAAATACTCCTTCAACAAAAGTTTTCTTAATTTAGAATCTTTGAAGTATATTAGACCTCTCTATTGAAACTTTAGTATCTCTATGAGAGGGAACTCTATTTGGTCCTTTTGTAAGATATTCTTCGCTATAATACCTATTTTGTAAAAAGAAAGATTCAATGTACCCAAAAAAAAGAGAGAAAGATTCATGATTTAATCAAATTGCTACAAATAATTAAGAAATAAATAAGATATTGATATCAAAAGATAAATTAACAAAATTAATATTTAAGAGGAAACTTACTTTTGATTCAATGAATGAGCTAAGCAATGTAATGGAGTATAGCTTTTTGTCCAATGATCATTGAGAATTGTATGTACCACATCATAAAAGAATTACACATCTTCTAAGTGTTTCCCTTCATGTTGATAAATTATTGCCTTTACTTCCTCTATCATAGAATCCTTCATATCATAAACCAAATGGAGTGTAAGCTTATCAATATCACAATACTGAAGCATATCATAAATAGGCTTAGTAAAAGAAAGAATATAATCTACCTTTTACCACCATGATTCTTTAAGAAGAATATCTTTCATAATTGTAGCCTTTCTTACATCATCCATTTTATAGGTATTCCATTTAAGACTAATCACCATGTTTTGAAGAGGTGTCTTTATGAGCTTTAGCCTTTTAAGCATTACTATGGTTAAAGCAAACCTTGTTTCAGCAATAGCAAGCAACTTCAATGGCACAAATGCATTAAATATGGCTAACCCATAGAATGATTCAACATAAAATTCCTTACGAACATTGCATCATCTTTAATTTGAGTGATCTAATGACATTCATCATAAACATTCACATTATTTTCTGTATGTTTTGCTGCAAAATATTTTTAAAGCAAGATTTAAAGTGTGCACCACACATGAAGTCCAAAAAATATGCTCACATCTTGTTTTGATAATTAAACTAACAACTTTACAAACATGTGCATTATCAATGATAATTTGAACCACATTTGGTGGTCCAACCTTCTCAGTTGTCTTCACGATCTGTTTAGCTATGAAATCTTTATCTTTCTACTCTCCAAAACAATCAACAAATTTCAAAAAAATAGGACATCTATTAGGTGCAGCCATAAAATTAATCAATGGCCTTCATTGAACATCTATCCACCCATCAGTCACTATGCTCACTCCTTCCTCATTCCAAGTCCCTTTAATTAGTTGAATTAGTTCTCAACATTTGCCTTCTCCTTTTGTAGTAATTGAGTCCTCAATGCATTGTAACCAGGAGGGTTTAAAACCAAAAATTTGATTATTTGCAGCATATTGAAATGCACTAAAATAATATAGATATCATGCAAGATTAAAGGGCAAACTTGTAGAGTAGAAAATCCTAGCAATTTCATATATGAGTTGTTCCCTAGATCCTTAGTTTAAAGCCCTTTCAAGAGCACTAACAACCTTCCTTTTGTTCCCTTAGCTAGTTTCAGCACCAATTGTATCACTCGACACTCCTATATTCAAAAGTAAAGGAACTTGTTTTGGCTTTGCTAATTTGTTAGCATTCTCTCGTAATTTTTTCATCTCAACTAAATCATGATCGATTACTTTTGAACATACAATAATTCTCATTCCTTTTATTTTCAACAAGTGACATCTAACCCTTTAATATGACCCATTGTATTCAAGATTACATTAATTACACTTCCAATATTTTGTTTCTGCCACCTCTTTTTGCATTAATTCCCTTTGTTGCATAAGCCCATAAAGGAGATTTGGTCATGTTTTATAAGTTTAGGCTCAAATTGGGCTTAATTGATAATTCTCAACATTGTTAAAGTTTTACACTATTTCTGTATTTTGGCCATATCTTGAGTTCTAGATATCTGATAATTATGCATTTTATATTGTAGGAAATTTGAGAGGAAGTTCTACAACTTTGATGAAGAACTCAAAGTCTTAATCGGATGTCTAGTGGACCTAATTGGGCCTGGAAGTTTAGACTCGGGTTTGGGGAGCATATGACATTAAAGTGAGCATATCTTGGTCAATTCAAGTCCAATTCAGATGAAACTTGGGCCATTGCATTCCTACAAGGCCCAATTGTGTTTGGGAAGTGTAATGAGGTATTGGAGGCCAATTTATGGGGCAGTTTATAGTTTTAGAAGGAGGAATCTGAGAATCAATTTTTATTCCACACTTTTCTCACCTCTCTCTAGAACTCTTTCCTCTCTTTTCCCCTTCTCTCTAATTCTCATTTTCTAAGTTTTCCTTTTCTCATGGAGGGCTAAACACCTTATAATCAATTCGGGATTCTTGAAGAAATTTCGATTTGGATTCTTGAGATCTTGTTCTGATTTTACTTTTCTTTGATTTGTATTTAGATTCTTCTTCTTCCCCTTCCTTTTCTTAATCTTGATCTGATTGGATCTTGATTTGGGATTAAGATTTATGATTGAATTTAGGTTGATTAATCTAGTTTTGTCACAGAATTCAAAGTTAAGTGCTGATTTGTGCTTAGGTTGATTGAATTTAGATCTAAAATTAACATAGATCTAACATGAATTATGCGATTGCGAATTTGTGTATTAATTGTTAATTGAATTCTAGATGATTGTCTAGTATGAATTCTAGAATTAATGCTAAGATTTCAATTAATTCCAAGTTAATCATTCAAATACAATTCAAATGTTTGTTTAGTGATCTGTGATAGAATCCACCAAATTTTGGATAGATTTTTGAATTGATTATGCTTTTAATTGATTGTTCTTTCCTTAATTCTGCTATTTCATATTCTGTTTCTCAACTCTTCCCCTAATCTTGGCTTGATCTGATTTTGTAACTAAGATCCGTGAGAGATTATCCAGTGTTAACTCCTATGCTACAAGCCATATGTATAACTCGATTTTAATTTTGATTGAGTTCGGCACTCGTCACCTCTTCAAGGTGCGATAATCTTGTGGGTTGTAATAGTTGCAGGCATATAAAATAACAAAGTACTGAAAATATAATTATCGATTTATTCATGTTGGAACTAGTCACTTACATGATAAAAATAAGAATTAAAGACATTTAGATATAGTATTTCCTGAGTTTATCAACATTCTAGAAATTCTTGATAGTTTTTCCAAAGAGGGTTTCGAGAGTATAGACTCATGTGTTTGTCTTGTACATGATTTTGTATGGTCCTTCCTAATTAGGAGCTAATTTTTTATCTTTTACATTTTTTCCTTCGATATTCACTTTTTGTAGAATGAGGTCGCCAGGAACAAACCTTCATGGTATCACTTTGGAGTTGCATCAAGCTGTAATCCTCTATTTAACGGCGGCTTCACATATATGGGCAATGTGGTGTTGTTCTTCTAATAGGTCTAAGTTATGATAGATGAGGTTCAAGTTAGCCTCTTCTTAAAAATTCTACCTCCTCCAACTCGATTCTCCTATCTCCACTGGAATCATAACCTCGCAATCGTAGGTTAATTTGAAGGGAGTTTTTCTTGTGGAGGAATGGGATGTGGTTCGATATGCCCATAGGATCTGATTGAGCTGCTCCACCCAATTCCCTTTAACTTCATCAAGCCTCTTTTTGATCCCATGAAGAATAACCTAGTTGGCGACTTCAGCTTACCCTTTAGTTTTTGGGTGTTCTACCACGGTTAAATATTGTTTGATGTTGAGTCTGGATAAAAGGTCATTGAATTTTTTATCAGTAAACTGGATTCTATTTTACGTGATAATGGTCTCTAGGATACCAAATCTATTGATAATATTCTTATAAGTGAACTTCTAAACTTGCGCTGATACGATAGTGGATAATGGCACTTAGGGCTGCATAGATGTCTGAGAACCGTTGACATTGATAACATTTCTAGACATGTTCCATGTAACGTCCTAATACTATGGCTAATGACATATCCAGAATTATGCATTAGCATTCATATTAGAGAGCGTCACTTAGTTCAATATCAAGTTTTCTAAAGAAAGATACATTTATTATATAAAATATGAGCCTGAAGCGAAAATAAATATACATTAGAATGAATCAAAATACATCATATGCCACTAAGGCTCCAAAAATGGTGTACAACCATATACATCAGTTATATCAAAAGAATCAAAAGATCTAAGGATCATATATTTCCTCTCCATGATAGTTTGCTCCAAGACTTCCTGGAATCATTATGGAAATCAAAGAAATGGGGTGAGAATCTTACAATTCTCAATGATCATTTTAAAATCATGTTCTCATAATCATTTCAGCTATTTCGGGATAAAATCATTTCAAATCAATAAATTATAAACAGTAGAAAGGTGGCAAAAGCCAAAGCAAGTCTTTTCTCTTCCTAAAACAGAGGTTCATTTTATGTTCTTTATCAAAATCATTTGAACAATCAATCAATTATCAAAATCATATTCAGAGATCCATCTATGATAGGCTTACACAATAAGCTATCTCACAATGGTCATTTATCAATCATCATCATCATCAATCAATCATCAATAATCATCATTCATCATTTATCAAAGTGGTATGAGGGGAATTATCTGTCCTCACAATACCATTCACTTGGTAGTGGCCTGCTTTTAGGTTAGCGCACTTCAACCTGTTTATGACAATCTTTTTTTTTTGTCACACAGAGTTATTCTGAATAACCCAATCAAGTCTACAACAAATAAGTGAATTATTCGTCCTCATATAAAGTTGTGAGTAGAGAGAGATTTATCTGTCCTTAACTACTTTAATAGGGAGGGTATCATCTTTCCTCACACTATCTCTAATCTAAGAATACCTCAAGTAGTAAGGGAGTTATCTGTCCTTAACTACAACTCCATCCAGGGTGAGCTTAGGTAAAGAGGGAGGGAATTATCCATCCCTAGCCTCAATAACTCAATTGGTAAGGAGATATTCATCCTCAACCACCCTTTCCAAGTCTCCCCATATGACCAAGGATACCCTAGATAATGGGTTACTCATTTAAATCAATTATCACTCTCAATCATCATTCATCAACATGCAATGATATGCATACAAAGATTTTTCTTATCATCAATAATCAAATCCATCATTCAATCTCATTTGATGCAATATCATTATGAAAATCATTTCTCAAATAATTTGGATGCATAGTAATATCACATTTAATTGATTCATAATCTTTCAATCCAATGTTTAAGGTTTGTATTTAGGTTACATGGGATAAAGAACTCTGTTTCCATCATATTCGAATCAAAATCCTCAATTTAGGAGCCTGGTAATCGATTACATGACCCTGGTAATCGATTACAAGCCTAGTAGAAGCCATGTAATCTATTATAAGCAGGATGTAATCGATTACACCTTTCCCAGAAGCCTTGTAATTAATTATATAGGCTATGTAATTGATTACAAGCTGCCCAAAAAACATAATTTGCAGTTCCAAAAGCTTGGTAATCAATTACAATGGCTATGTAATCGATTACCACGTATAGATTTACAGAAAACAGAGTCTTCAAGCCATACAAACTCATACCAAACCAATAAACTTCAATATCAACATCAAAATCATCATATTTAAGCATCCAAAACACTTTCAAAGCAAAGAATTAAACATTGGTTTCATACCCATTTTCAAATGTCAAAGTTTTCATGAATCAAAATCAAAGCTTGAACCTTGAGTTCATAATCTCACACAAAAGCATCACTTTCATTTATCAACTCAAATCTCAACCACAATCATGAATATATCATTTTCAAATGGAAAGAAAAGATGAGCAAGTGAGGAAAACCCCTACCTCAAAATTCCATATTCTTCTTTCCCTTCCCTTCTTTCTTCACTTGGTTGCTTCCCCCTTCCCCTTCACTTACTCCTTTCTTGTGCCTCCTTTTCCCCTTCCTTTCTTCTGCTGCTAGATGTGAGACCAAGTGAGAATGAAGAGAAAAAGTGAAAGTGAGAGTGAGAAGATGAAGAAACGTGAAAAAGGAGAAAAAGTGGAAACTAAAGTCAAGTGTTTAGTGAAGAAGTATCAGAATGGAACAGTGCTAAACGTGGGGAGCTTTTTCGAATAAATCATTCCAACTGATATTCTTTTATCTACTAGGAACACTTTAATTTTTCAGAAATGAATTTTCTAACCTTCATAGGTATCGTAGAAATTTCTAGAATTTCATCCTATTTTCCTTATTAATATTCCACCTATTTTCTTATATTGCACTATCAGTCTCTAAGTTTCATTATTCTTTCCTGAGTTAAATTAAACTTGTTTAAGTGAATTAATAAGCTTTCAAATATCCTTAAAAATAAATCTTCCTTATTTATTTCTATTTTCTCAGCCATTTTTTGCAAAGGAACTATTTTTCTCACTCAGTGTGATAGATTTATGCTCAAATTATGCCAACTAGTTACCAGAATTAATTAGTATCCTATATCGGTGTTAATAAGCTTCTATAATCCTAATTAAATCTATTGGGTTGGAGAGAATGTTACATATTATCAACTTCCATGCTAGGCCAGTAGAATCCAACCCTTATGCTTTTTGTACTAGGGACTTTCCGCCCAGGTGATGGCCACAACTCCCTTCATGGATTTCGGCTAGGATATATTTTGCTTCTTTTGGACCAAGACACTTAAAGAGGGGAGAAGAAAACCTATGATGGTATAATTGATTATCAAAGATAGTATACCGGGCTGCTGTCTATACTATTTTCTGAGTTTCCTTTTAGTTTTTAGGTAATATGCCATTAGGAAGGTAGGCAACTGTGAGTGTCATCCAGGTTTCATCATTTTCTAGTAAGAAGACTTCAGTGTCTGTAATGCTGGGAGTGAGTAGGGTATCCTGGATTACAGACCTATTGTTGTCAAGGCTCTTAGTGCTGGCAAGCTTTGATTGGATGTCAGCTCTATAGTTCTGTTCTCTCAGGATATATTGTACCTTAACAATGTCAAAGCTTTCCATTAATTTCTTTACTTTAGCTAAGTATTTCTACAATAGGGGCTCCTTAGCTTGATACTCACCCTGGATTTGGGATGTTGCTAGCTACGAATCACTGCATAGAACTATATTTGTGACTTCCATTTGTTTTTGTTAAGATGATGCTTGCGATACACACTTCATATTCTGCTTGATTATTTGAAGTAGGGAAATCGGACCTTAAAGAATGTTCTATCATGAGCTTGACTTCTTTTTCCAATATGACCCTAGAGCCACTTTCTTTGGGATTCTAAGATCCATCAACACAGATGGTCCATGAATTCACTCTAGAATGGTCAGAATCTGGTGTAAGTTCAACCAAAAAGTCAGATAAGACTTGATATTTTATGGCTTATCTTAGTTCATAAGTGATACATAATTCGGAAAGCTCCACCAACTAAGTGATCATTCTTCCAATGAGATCCGGCTTATGCAACACTTGTCAAATCAGTTAATTCGTCCTTATTATCACAGGGTGACACTGAAAGTATTGTTATAACCTTCTTGTAGTTGTTAGCAATGCTAGGGTCAGTTTCTCAGTCTTCTAATAATGGAGCTTGGGGCCTGTAGGACCTTGCTGATGAAATAAATTGGCCTCTGAGTGTGACACCCGAGGCCAACGAGGGCGACGAGTGGTCACTGGTGCAAAAGATGAATCACGGACAAGGAGCGGCTCCTGGCAGGCTTCTAAGCAGAGGGACACATGAATAAACTGAATACATGCCGGAATGAGAGGGATCCTGAGACTGTGCAGGTATAGGACTGCATAGTTGAGGATGACTTAAAGGAATTGATTCGCACCATCCATATCAAGAAGATACATCTTCTTTTCGAGAGTCAAGAACATAAGTACTCTATAATTAAGCGTGCTTGACTTGGAGCGCTTATGGGATGGGTGACCTTTTGGGAAGTTTCCTAGGATGCATGTGAGTGAGGACAAAGCACGCTGAAAAGACCCGTGTTGGTTTGTGGGAACACTCATGGATCCTGCAGGTAGTCTCGAGATGTTACAAATGGTGTCAGAGAGGGACCTCTCCCAGTACAGTGTGGTTCAGGGATGAACCATGCGGAAGCTAGTGGGCATGTGACAACCTGGGCCAACGAGGGCGGGGAATGGTCGCCAGTGCAAAAGATAAAGCACGGACAAGGAGCGGCTCCTGGCAGCCTTCTAGGCGGAGGGACACATGAATGAACTGAATACACACCGGAATGAGAGAGATCCAGAGACTGTGTAGGTATGGGACTGCATAGCTGAGGATGACTTAAAAGAATTAATTAGCATCACCCATATCAACAAGATGCATCTTCTTTTCGGGAGCCAAGAACATAAGTATTCCATAGTTAAGCGTGCTTGACTTGGAGCACTTGTAGTATGGGTGACCTCTTGGAAAGTATCCTAAGATGCGTGTGAGTGAGGACATAGCACATTGAAAAGACCTGTATTGATTTGTGGGAACACTCATCGATCCTGCAGGAAGTCTCAGGGCGTTACACTAAGCTCCTTTGGTCTCTCTTATCAATACTAAACTAATACTTCATTGTTGACTGAGAGGTAGGCATATAGTGCTTCATCAGGTGTAGCTAGCATCTTTTTCACTTCCTGCAAGGTAGCCTCACACTCTGGGGCCCACTTAAAATCTCTTCCCTTTTTAAGAGTTCTGAAGAAAGGAAGGAATTTTTGAGCGGCCTTAGCTAGGAAAGAAGTGAAGGCCGCTATCCGATCTGTCAATTGTTGCACCTCTTTAATGGACTACGGGCTGCCCATATCGAGAACGACTTGATATTTATCCAAATTGACTTTAATGCCTCATTTTGTTAGTAAAAATCTAAGAAATTTACCGACCTGTACTCTTAAAACACATCTTTCAAGGTTTAGTCTCATGTTATGCTTCTGTATTTGGGCGACCACCTCTTCCAAGTAATTAACATGGTTACCAATCTCTGTTGTCTTGACAATTGTAACATCTTATTTTTAGCATGTTAGACTATTTTATGGTTACAAAGTTAGCATAACACTTGCTTGACATGTCTATTAATTTTTGTGACGAACTGAGTTAGTTTAGGTACTTTTTTGCAACCTAAAGTGTGAAAAATAATTTAAAATGACTCAGATAGTAGCATAAATGGCTAAGTTGAGGAAAATAAATCTAGAGAATTTATTTCTAAGTCACAAATAGGTGTAAGAAAATGTAATTAAAATTTGAGAATAATCAGAGTTGATTTGGTATTTTTAGGCATACTGGTTGTGTATTTAATGTCAGATTGACTAGTAGCAGATATGAAAAAATATAATAATGGTGAAACAATAATTTAGATGAATATTAGTATTTATTTTAAACTTGTTAGAAGTTCAAAAACTTAATTTAGCTAAATCTAAGTGTTCTTAGCCGATGAGGAAGTATCAGTGAAATACTTAAGTGATACAAGTCGTATACGGCAGTCCCTTATATTGACTTCTATTTCCTGATATTTCACTCCCTTGTAACTTATTTCACTCACTTCTCTCTAACGAAACAACAAAGATAGCAGTAGAAAATAAGGAAAACAAAGAGGAAAAGCTTAAGGAGGAAGAGAAAAGGAGAAAGAAAGGGAAAGACAAAGCCAAGCTTCATCATCCACCATCATAAAGGACTCGAGGCAGGGGATTCTAACCTTAAATTTCATCTCTTTCCTTCGTCTATTCTATTGGTTGATGTTAGGTCATTAGATGGAGAAAATGAGTTTTTAAGAATAAAAATCAGTTTTCTTTGCTTGATTCTTGTTTTCATTGCTTGGAATTAGCTATTTCAATTTAATGAAAGCAAAGGGATTGAATTTGTCCTTAGATGTGGTTTCATAGTTCCTTGAGTTGAATATTAAGAAATAGGTAAGTAAGGATGTGATTTTGATCATTAGTCTAAGTTTAAGTGAATCATTAAGTTGTATAAGTGTTACAACATTTTTAGAAGGTGTTGGTAGTATTAGAAATCACTAAGGAGCAATTTTTGGTGATTGGAATTCGGTTATGTTCCAATGGAACAATATTTTGTAGATTCTGGGTTATGCGACCAGCGTTCAAGTGCTTAAAGTTGAGCAGATGCATGTAGTAGGGCATTGGGCGCCTAAGCGCCAAATGCTGAGTGCCCAGGTGCCAGCGATAGAACATAGCAGAGCAATGCTCTGCCTAGCCAGTGCCTAAGCGCTGGAGAGGGGGTGCCTAAGCACTGGTTCTAGAAATTGACAAAGGTCATTTTGTGGACAGTTTGAGCTTCTCAATCAGTTGGGATCCTTAGTATATGCTTTCTAAAGTATGTCAAGATACTGTTAGGGATATTTCACAAAGGGAATAACCGCCTAGCATATAAGAACAAGTTTAAGTTTTTAAGCTTTTCTAGAGTTAAGAATTGCTTGAAAAAGGAGTATTAGTTAAGAGTTGGTTCCTTTACTGGTTAGAGTTGAACCGTTGTACAATTATCCTAATTAAGAGAGTGAGATAAACCCCTCAACCTTGCAAAGTAATGAGTAAAGCTCTTTGTTAATGAGGTAATTGTGAGAGGAAAGTGTCAGTATAATACTTTACCTAAGACAAAATAGTGGGCTAAGCTATTTGTCAAGTAACATGAGGAGTATGATTAACCCTTATGTAAGTGTAGTAAAGTGAGATAAACTTACTAACACGAGTCTTGGGATGACTTAAGTCCTAAGTAAGGAAATTAAGCGAGTTAAGCAATTTGCCAAGTATAGTTAATGTTATACAATTGTATGGGCAATTGTGTAATATTGAGATAATTTAAAATTTTATACATTATACAATTGTATGGGCGATTGTATAATATTGATATAGATTAAATTCATATGAAATTTACATTAATGAATGCCTTTGAGGCTTTTGATGTATATATGTATGACCTACTTTTATCGTGACTCTCCATATTTAATTATTTAATTATATAGGATTAGAATGATAGTATAAATAGAAGTGTCGCGACCGTAATCGCAGCGGGAGTGGTGAAAAACAAATTGTTAGAGTAAAATGGAGTCGCCACCAATTTTATTTAGAAAAAATTAGAAAACCTTTATTAGAAAATAATCTTTAGAACTAGATTGGATTCGAGAGTCAATTATGTATAGGGAATGGTGGAAACTTAATCCCACAGTACCCCTAACACATCCGTCCTAAGACAATTACCTTAAATCAGTTATGCAAAATTTTATAACTCTTGAAAATATTTGTTTTACCTATTTTGTTAAACAATAAACTAAATAGACAAACAAATTATAAAAATTTAATTTTGGCTTGATAGAATAGAGATATACTCCAACGTATCCTTGGATCTAATGAGGAATTCAAAGTCACGTCGTTCTTTAGAAAAATGATTATGAGTTGGTTGTTTTTTAATTATGAAAAGATTTTATTTTTGAAAAATTCATTTATTTGTTTTTATGTTTAGAAAAGAACGAATCATCAAACTGTCACAACTTAAATTATTTTAAAAGTTACAGGATTAACAAGCTGTCGCAGTTCAGCTAATCTAATTTTATTCTTTTCAACAAAGTTCAATTATTTTATTTTTCCTTAAAAAGAATGTAAAATCAACAACTAAAAAAAGGCAACATTGGCAACATGATTAAACACAATAGTGTAAGCAAAAACCCAATAAAAGCCAATAAGGGGAACCTAAGGTGATCTTTTTTTATGTTATTGCCATTTTTATCATTTTTTTATATTTTTTAATTATATATGTATTTTTTTAGTATTTTTTTAAAAACTATGCCCAATCCAAATAATTACAAAACCTATAAAAAATGGACTGAACTACTCTAACCAGCCCAAATAAAAGCCAACTAAAAGCCCAGAAGAAAGAAAGTTAAACAAAAAAAAATAGCCATTCAGAATTATTTTAGCTTTTTAGCATTTTTTTAAAAAAACAATAAGTCAATTAAAAAGAAGAAGAGACATTTAGTCTCTAAAAGAAAAAAAATGAAACAAAGAACAAAAGGGGGGCGTTTACCACAGGGATGAAGATTGACGGTGTATGGGCGTAGTTGAAGCAGGGTTCACAGCGGCAACCAGATCGGGCGGTGATGGCTTGCGTGGCTCTGACGAAGTGGTTCAACGGAACTACTGGGTGGAGCGACGAGGTAGCACGGTTGTAAATGGTGGATCTGCAATGACGGGACACGGTGGTGCTAGTCTTCAATTAGGGGTGGTTCTTGGCGCACAGTGAAGGGCAACTCACATTTCTGGTTTGACGGATGGGGCTGATGATGGGCGTGGTTGGGATAGCGTGGAGTGCGGTGTAGAGAGTGACAAATCGGCGCGGTGCTGGCCGGATCTGTGGTAGTTGGGCTTGGGTGGCTGTTTAGGTGCGGTTTAGGTGATGATGAATGGTGGTGATGAAGGTTCAAAGGCTCAAGGTGGTTTGGACAGATGATAGGTTAATGGTTTGGATGTTGGTTGCAATTTGTCGTAGGTTAGGGGTCTACAGCACAAAGATGGGAACTTGTTGTTTTGGGTTTTTTCTGATGAAGTGTAGATGGATGAAGGAGCCTTGATATGTGGTATTCTAAGTGGTTGTGGTGGAAATTTATGGATGCAAGTTGTTTGTGAAAAAGCTTATGTGAGGAGTTTTTTTCCTTTTTAAGATGAATGTTGGGGTTGCTGGGATGATTTTAGTGTTGGTTTGATTCAGTTGGAGGTGTGGTGAAGGGTCTCATTGTATGGATGAGTTAGTGCTTTTGAGGTTGTTGTGGGGATGGTCTTGGGATATTGTCATGGCTATGGGTATTCAATTGGGAATTTCTGAGTGGTGGTTGAGGGGTGATGAAGCTGTGTTCTGTCTCGGTCTCTCCTTCGTGTTCCCTCACTTTGTGCTATCTCAATTTTTCTTTCTCACCCTTGAATGAAAACTAACTCTCTTCTTTTGGACTTCTCCCTATTGTCATTTACGTGCAAAGAATATGTGAAGTGAGATGGTGGGGATGGTGCCAAAATGTGATTCAGTGTGTGTACGTGATAGTGGCGTGGAGTGCTTGAATGAGGATGAGGTGATGTACTTGAAAGTGAGTGTGTGTATGTATGTGAGCCAGTGGTGTAGTGGGAGCAAGACAACATTGTCTCCCCTGTGGTGCTGTGTATGTAAGGAAAAAGCCAAAGGGAGGTGGGAAGCAAAAAAGCTTAATCTCTGTTGTAGGAGTTCGTAATGTATGGCCAACAAAAGATCAAAAAACATAAACTAAAAAAAAGAAATTTGATTTTCACCTAAAAAAAAAGAAAAATAGCCCAGCAGCAACTAGGAGTCCTGACTCTACATTGTTTTTTTTTTTTTGTGGCTTTTTTAAATCTAGGCTAAGGTGGGCTAAACAAACTTTTGGGCTAAAAATTAAAGAAATGGGTCAAAGAAACACTTACTAGTGTAATTATATATATTTTTCTTTTTTTTCTTTTTTTATTCAGAATTGAAAGGTTTTAATGACCCAAACAAAATTGGGTGTTTACAGTTGCTCCTCTTTACTTGTTTCTTACTAGATAATAGGAATAACCATAGTTTTTCATGTTATTGTTGTAAGAAACGAGTATAGACGTGAACTTAAATTTTGTTCGGCAATGCATGGAATGATGTGAATGGACAATGCAAAGATGCTAATTGAAAACCAGTGAGCTCAAATACAGATTTACGAGCTATTGCAGTGTTGTTAAATCTACCAGGGTGAAACTCAGCGTTAAGCCAAAGACGTCACCGCCTTGTGTTAAGGTCAAAACGTGTTTGCCCATTTGATAATCGCAAGTGCACGGGTCGCACAAGTAATACAGTTACAGAGTAAGAGATCGTTCCCACGAGGATAAGTTTATTTCCAATGCTAAGTATTAACCGATAGCTCACCTAATTCTATTCAAGAACATAAAAATGGATAAAAGTAAAGAAAGTAAAGACATAAAGCAATAAGGATAAATGGTTAGAGTTTAGGGAAATCCTTCTTCACCCTTTACTTCAACCAACAACATGCAATCCTCTTCATAAATATGAATGCAATGATTAGGTTAGCTTGAGAATCTACATTAGCTAAACGCTTATGTCTAGGTCATCTAACCATGGTTTCATTTGCCCAACTCTCTAAGTATCCTTGAGAGCTAACACAAAATCCACTCTTTAAGGTCTATTCTCAAACACGTGTTATGCATGGCTAAGAGGTATATGTCTATCCCATTAGCGAATCAACTCATCCCGCCATTGGTATAGAATCGAACATGCATCAACCATACATACGATCTCAAACCCAAATCCCTATGTCTAGGTTCATTTGATTTTATCAAATCACTCAAATGTTGGCCAAACATTCAAGAGCATTAAGCACAATATGATTGAACAAAATCAAAGATCCACACAAACTCAGAAAAGAACAAATCATTAATATTAATAAAAGGATTCAAAGTCATCCCTAAATAAAGCTCAGCTATACAATGAACATGAGGACAAATTACAAAATACATGTTCAAGAAATGAGGAAGAGAAAAGAGAAAGAGAGAAGGAGAAAGCTTATGGATTTCGCCATTGAAGCTCGGATCCTCCTCCAATGGAAAGAGGGCTCCATCCTTAGCTCCCCAAGCTCCATCTCCACCTCCAATGGAGATCTAGCCGCAGCCTCTAACCTGAAAAACTAAAAAACCTAAAACCTAAAACCTAAAAGAGAGAAACCGAGAGAGCGAGAGGGTGCGTGAAAAATAGAATAAATAGGCTCAGCTCGCCGACGCGCGCCGCGGTGTGCACATTCTCACGCCTCGGCGTGGAGCTGTCTGTCCTGTCAATATGTGGCTGGCTGAGACCCTCACGCCGCGGCGTGCACATTTCCACGCTGCGGCGTGGAACTCTGGAATGCTTCTTTGGCTTGTATCAATTTGTCTCTTTTGAGCCTTTCCTGCATTAAATAAGGTACCAAGTTAAATATAATTATAAATTTACTTAATCAATCAACAAATATGCATAAATTGCTCAAAAACATAAAGGAATGTATCCAAATGACATTTAACAAATACAAGCATAAAAACTTCCAAATATGCATAAGAACAAGGACTAAGCATGCCATAAAGCACAATTATGGGGCATAAATAACTACATTTGATGGAGTTATCACACCCCCAAACTTAAGATGTTGCTAGTCGTCGAGCAACACAAAGTATGACTAAGAAAACTCACTTTGACAATTCATGCTCACATGCATTTAACAATGATAAATTCAATTTTCCTTTAACCACAACCAGTGCACAATGATTATAATGGCCCTCAAAGAATGCGCATGCCTCACAGTTAAGTTCAACACATACACAATCCTTAGCATGCTATCAATCAAGCTTCCAATCATGCACATGATATCTCTCACAAACATGCAAGCTCAACTTATCTTTTTCAAATCATGCTCATTCGGATAAGTTTATGAACCTACACATGGATACAAATCAAGATTCCACAAAATTGTAGCACAATTCTCTCTCCACTAATGTAAATCACACATGATTGAGGATCAAGAGGGACTTTAATAGCTTATAATGTAAGGCCAAGGTGATGGGGTGAAGAACAAAGGAGAATGGAAAACATACAAACATTGAGAAACATAACATGATATTTCAAGACTTGAGTCACTACAACAAGGGTATACAAAATGAAACAAATAACACTATTCAGAACCACTCGATGCTTTTTTTTTTCATTTATGCTTTCTTTCATTCAATTGTTTTTCTTTTCTTTTCTTTTCTTTTCTTTTTCTCTTTTTGTATTTTCTTTTTCTTTAACAAAATAACTTCTTATACAACAAATGGTTCCTTCCAGCCACTTTTGTATTGAACAACATAAATACCCTAAACAATGGACTCAAGTGAAGAAATAACATATCATGCACTCAACAAACATAAAGGGAAGGAAAAGATTGCAATGCTTTCGCATGCATTAGAATGGTTACAAGGTAGGACATATGAGGGTGAAAGAAGAACATAGAAGGCCAAACAATTATAAGGCTTCAAAAGGAGACCTATGGATATAATCATGTAAAGGTAAGCTTGAAAGGCTCAACCGGTCCAAACAATGCCTTAATCTTTTCTTCAATCATGCATAATCTAGGATTTCACCTCAAGAGAGTTGCAAAACAATTTCAAGGATAGTAGAAATCATCCACATGCACAATCCATAAACATTCTCTAGATAAGCACTCAAATCTTTTCAAAATTAAACAAGCATTTAAGTGAGAAACACATCATGCATAAAAACAAACAAGATTGCTTAAGCATGCTTCAAGATTGCAAATGGTTACATAAAAGAATCGAGGACAATTGCAAGCATTTATATCATTGGCCAACCATCACACACTAGCAAATGGCAACAAATCATGCATTCAAAAGATTTATCATTTTTCATTCAAGCATGCATAACATCATGTAGAGAATGTTGAAAATTGAAACTTTTATCAACAGCCTACCAATAATAGCCAAAACAGGATATAATCATGAAAGCATGATGACTATCACTAGCACATACTTAAAGTATCAAAACATGTGTAAACATTAATCGTTAAGGGTGAAAATATGCAATGATACTCCCCCAAACCAAAGTGATATGTGTTCTTGGTGTTCATGGTCTATAGGGTACTTGAGCAAGTCAAAACAGCATCCAAACTAAAACTGAGCATTATTAAATAAAGAAAAATAGAGAAAAACAACAAAAAATACAAAAACAGGGGCCACGCCGAGGCGTGGAGCTCTCTAGTGCGTGTTCCTGATCAGGCAGAGACTGGCACGCCGCGGCGTTCACATTATCACGCTGCGACATGAGAGGTTAGTCTGCAGAATTCTGCAGCAAACTTGTCTCCGCTGAAATTGGTGCTCCATTTTGGCCCCTAGCACCTCCAAAACATGTCTAAGAACTTAAAACACAGAATGTACAACAAAAACTTAACAAAAACACAAAATCAAACTATAACTACTTATCTAAACAAAAACCAAAAACAAAAGCATAAAAACATGAATTAAAACTATTTACAACAACAAAACACACAAAAAAAAAACTTGAATTAGAACTAAGCAAACTCATTGTCAATATTAGCAATACGGAAATAATGCCTTATCCCCAGCAACGGTGCCAAAAACTTGTTAAGGTCAAAACGTGTTTGCCCATTTGCTAACCGCAAGTGCACGAGTCACACAAGTAATACAGTTATAGAGTAAGAGATCGTTCCCACGAGGATAAGTTTATTTCCAATGCTAAGTATTAACCGATAGCTCACCTAATTCTATTCAAGAACATAAAAATGGATAAAAGTAAAGAAAGTAAAGACATAAAGCAATAAGGATAAACAGTTAGAGTTTAGGGAAATCTTTCTTCACCCTTTACTTCAACCAACAACATGCAATCCTCTTCATAAATATGAATGCAATGATTAGGTTAACTTGAGAATCTACATTAGCTAAATGCCTATGTCTAGGTCATCTAACTATGGTTTCATTTGCCCAACTCTCTAAGTGTCCTTGAGAGCTAACACAAAATCCACTCTTTAAGGTCTATTCTCAAACACGTGCTATGCATGGCTAAGAGGTATATGTCTATCCCATTAGCGAATCAACTCATCCCGCTATTGGAATAGAATCGAACATGCATCAACCACACATACGATCTTAAACCCAAATCCCTATGTCTAGGTTCATTAGATTTTATCAAATCACTCAAATGTTGGCCAAACATTCAAGAGCATTAAGCACAATATGATTGAACAAAATCAAAGATTCACACAAACTCAGAAAAGAACAAATCATTAATATTAATAAAAGGATTCAAAGTCATCCCTAAATAAAGCTCAGCTATACAATGAACATGAGGACAAATTACAAAATACATGTTCAAGAAATGAGGAAGAGAAAAGAGAAAAGAGAGAAGGAGAAAGCTTATGGATTTTGCCATTGAAGCTCGGATCCTCCTCCAATGGAAAGAGGGCTTCATCCTTAGCTCCCCAAGCTCGATCTCCACCTCCAATGGAAATCTAGCTGCAGCCTCTAACCCAGAAAACTAAAAAATCTAAAACCTAAAAGAGAGAAACCGAGAGAGCGAGAAGGTGCATGAAAAATAGAATAAATAGGCTCAGCTCGCTGACGCGCGCCGACGCGTGCACATTCTCACGCCTCGGTGTGGAGCTATCTATCCTGTCAATATATGGCTGGCTGAGACCCTCACGCCGCGGCGTGCACATTTCCACGCCGCGGCATGGAACTCTGGAATGCTTCCTTGGCTTGTATCAATTTGTCTCTTTTGAGCCTTTCCTGCATTAGATAAGGCACCAAGTTAAATATAATTTTAAATTTACTTAATTAATCAACAAATATGCACAAATTACTCAAAAACATAAAGGAAGGTATCCAAATGACATTTAACAAATATAAGCATAAAAACTTCCAAATATGCATAAGAACAAGGACTAAGCATGCCATGAAGCACAATTATGGGGCATAAATAACTACATTTGATGGAGTTATCACCTTGCCAACAAGCTGTCATAGCTCAATTGACGTTTATTGATTAAAGAAGAGTTTATTAAAAATAGGAACTTAAATGACATCGAGTGATCTTGTGATTCGAAATGCAAACTATGACAGACTTGCCCCGGAATTTAAAAGACAGCGGGCTTGGCCTGGAATTTAAAAGATAGTGGGCTTGACCTAAAATTTAAAAGAGAGTGGGCTTAGCCCAGAATTTAAAAGAGAGTAGGCTTGACCCAAAATTTAAAAGATAGTGGACTTAGCTCGAAATTTAAAAGACTATAGGTTTGACCCAGAATTAAAAAGACAATGGGCTTGGCCTAGAATTTAAAAGATAGTGGGCTTGGCCTGAAATTTAAATGACAGTGAGTTTGGCCCAGAATTTAAATGACAGTAGACTTGGCCGAAAATTTAAAAGACAGTGGTCCAGAATTTAAATGACAGTAGACTTGGCCCAAAATTTAAAAGACAGTGGTCTTGACCTAGAATTTAAAAAGACTTTGGGTTTGACCCATAATTTAAAAGACAATAGGCTTGGCTCTGAATTTAAAAAGACAGTAGGCTTGGCTCAGAATTTAAAAGACAGTGGGCTTGGTCCAGAATTTGAAAGACACTGGACTTGGCCCGAAATTTAAAATACAATGGGCTTAGCCCAAATTTTAAAAGATAGTGGGCTTAGCCCAAAATTTAAATAACAGTGGGCTTGACCCAGAATTTGAAAGATAATGGGCTTGTATAACATCCTAATACAGATATCTAGATATATCCCAGATATACAGAGATATATAAAGATAACCAATACTAGAGACGTCACTTCTACATACTAACTAATACATATATCCATAATCACAACTGAGTAATTATAGAAAGTCTTGAGAGAATGCAAAAAACTTAAACTCATACATATATATATACAACACTAGCCACAGAAGAGCATATTGTAATACATACTACTTAAAACATACAAAGCAAATATAAATTTGTACATAAGTTTTGTCTACTAAAGCATATAAAAACTATACTGGTCTTCATGCTTTACCTTCATTCCCTTAACAAGGTCTATACCTTTGTACCTGAATTTACATGGAAGAATAATTGGGGTAAAAATTACAATTCTCAGTAAAAATAATTCCAATACCAGTTAGTTATAACATTGTATAACAAATATAACAATTGCTATAACTACTAACATAGGAGTTTTTTTCACTACTTCTCATAACTGCACACTACCAAGTAATGTGATCTAAACCGATAGCCTACATACCGTTAAACACAAACAACTACCTATACAGCTGCAAATATCAATAGTAACAGACAATGCCCATACAATTGTCTGTAAATGCAATGAATATGCTATGTAGTATGATTAGGCTCACGAAAGATCCTAAAGACATGCTCGTGCAATGTTTTGTTTTGAAATACATGCAAGGGTTTATTTTGAAAACCAATAAGATCATTAGGAACTAGTTCAATATATTATCCTGTGGTGAATAGAGGTATCTCCTCATATCCCACATATCCTGGCACGCTGAGATGTTCGGTCTAAATCCTGATTCTGAAGAATATTATGGAGCTCTACTCATCTCCTTTGACCTCAGCACTAACGAAATATCAAGGTTATATCCTTCCTCAATTGAGTCTATCAGACACCCTTCAATCTCTCTTGCCTCCATGAGTGCACATTAAAAGATACTTACTAAGATCAATACTGCTAGACCATTTCCATATACATACATACTTATATCTAAACATAACCTCATCACTTATAAGTTTTACGTGAATCCTATGCAATACTATGTTGCAGAAGTGTTAGATACTCACTTGTGGCAAACCATTACTCTTGGTTTCACAAAGGTTCTTCCTCTTCACATACAAACTAGATTAACTAACTAGTGTGTGAAAAGCATAGTGTTATGTTTACCTCTTACATAAACACCACATTAACTTTCCTATAGACTCAACTCATCCTAGTGAAAGAGACTATCTTAGCTAATGCCTCATTCAACCTTATTTAAGGAAATAAATGAGCATTTCACTATAAATTTGCATACTTAATGAATATAATAAACTTACAAGTTAACATTCATCCTATTGTGTATTACACAATGCACAAGGTCCCATTTAACTAGAAACTTAGTACATAACATCCCCTATTTGGAACTAAATACACAACCTTGTCTCTATTCAAGTGAATCTAACTCAAAATGGTTTTTACTTACAACTCTTTGTTGCTTAAAGTTTTAGGTACCTTTCAAAGGTAATCCATTACACTTGGATATCCTAAGACTCATACATTCCTTATCCTTACTAGAGTGAACCCTACAATTCATCCTAGTATACTTGTCTCCATTGCACCATCTTATCACATCTTGAGTGATATCTAATGCAACATTAGGTTACCTAAGGTGCTATGTTCTTACCTAGAGCAAACCACCTCTTTTGGATGCTCAAATTCTAAGTTTTCTTATTCCTTCTAGGTGATAATTTCCCTCTTAAAAATATCATCATTTGTGTCTTAACACACTTTATGAAACATATACTAATGATCTCATCTAATCTATAGCTTCAAAACATCACCAATCACATTTTTAGCCATTTTGTGCCTCACGCCACGACATTGACCAGGGCACGTCACAGCGCCCAAGCCACGGGTTTTACTACTAATGCAGCATCTCCTTCACGCCGCGGCAAGGCGTTACTCAAGCTGCGGCACGTGCTACAAAAATCGGCCTCACGCTGCGGCGTAACCTTCCTCACACTGCGACATTCAAGCTGTTCATCCTCACGTCGCGGCATGACGTCTCTCACGCTGTGGCATTCACAACAAAATCTAAGTTCTGCATAATTCTGCAGAATCGTAATACTGTTCCATTAGTTCTTTTCTCAGATTTTGGCCATTCCAACTGAGTTTCTAAGTGATTCTAAGTTCCCAATTAGTTTAATAACATATAGGAATCATCAACCACTAACTTAACCTTTTAATTTGGATCATGGATCAAAATCACACATATAATGACTTAACCCCTCTTTTGGGAATCCAAGATCCAATTCTTACTTCTAATCATCTAAAGTTGGTTTCTTGGTGATTTCTAACATCCATTCATGCCCCTAAACTTGTTGTAACTTAATTACAACTTATAGATTCTCTTAGACATAGATTAGGTCCAAAACCACAAAACTTCAACCATTGTCCAATTCTTAAATCTATGGATCCTAATGGTTGATCTTGAGCCACAAGTGACCATCTTACACTCACTAAGCTCAAACTAACTTAACCTACTCCTTGGAATCAAGAACTAAGCTAAGAACATGGATTTGGCTCTCTAAACCTCTATTTCCATTCAAAAGTCCAAACCTTATTCATAAGAATCAAAAAGAAGAATTATGAATAGAAACCCCTTACCTCTTGATTAGATGAAGATCTTCAAGATTGAACTTAATCCTTGAAGCTTGATCCTCTCCTCCTTCTCTTTCTCCTTCTTCCTTTCTTCCCCCTTTCTCTCTTTTCTTCGTTTTCTCTTCTCTATTTCTACTGAGAGAATAGGAAATAAATAGGAAAACAACATAAGTTCCTGTGCTGGAACTTATATATGCTAAGGACACCCAAAATATACTAATAAAAGTTTTTCAGCTTCCAACAACGTTAGAATAAATCATAAGATTCATCTAAATTATTGTTTCACCATTTTTATGATTTTTCATATCTGCTGGTAGTCAATTTGGTATTAAATGCACAACCAGTATGCCTAAAAATATCAAACTAACTCAGATTCTCTTGAAACTTTAATTACATCTTACTTAGCTCATTTGTGACTTAGAAACAAACCCTCTATGTTTTATTTCTCTTAACTTTGTAACTTATGCTATTATCTAAGTCATTTTAAGCTATTTTTCAACTTCTGTGTTGCAACTAAGTGCCTAAATAAACTCAAATTGTCACAAAACTTTATTGGTATGTTAAGCAAGTCATATGCTACTTTTTGAACACATAAACAAGTCTAACATGTTACTAAGGGTATTACAGCTTGGCCCAGAATTTAAAAGACTAAAATTTTAAAAGGCAATGGGCATCTTGGCCCCAATTTTTTTTAAATTTTTTTCTTCTTTTTTTTTTCTTTTAGGAAAGATCATTAGGCTATGAACCTAAATTTTGTAAAAGCAGGTCATCCAGTCACGAACTTGAGATTTTTTTTATTTTTATTTTTGACATATCATCAGGTCATGGACATGAAGTTTTGTAAAGCTATCAAACCAAGGATTTGAAAATAAAATATATTTGACACACCATCAGGCCATAGACCTGGAAATTTTATTTTTTTTTTAAGTCATCAAGTCCAGGACTTGGATTTTTTTTTGAAAAATAAATATCTTTGAAAAGTCTCTTAGTAAAATTAAGATTTTCTTGAACCATGCGCTTTCTCGAAAAAGCTTATGCAACTAAACCCGTTTTCATGCTCGTTTTTTGCCCTTCAATTTGGATGAACTTAGTGACACACTTTATTCAAAATACTCGCTTCCATCTTTTTTTTTTTTCGAGTACCTCTTGTTTTTGGATTATTGATTGAGATATCATTTTTCCTTTCAATGGAACTTCTAAGCTCTTTTCGATTTGAATTGTTCATCAGGGGATTACCATTAGATGGTCAAATCATTGTACTCATGTTCACCTAACCTGAAGCATTATGTAACAAACAGATATGGATTCAAAAGTACAACAGAAAGGAAGTGAACAACTTCCATATTGGTCTTGGAAGTTTTGACTATACAAAGGGTATTTACAAAGGATGAATATATGAAAAAAAATAGACACAAACAATAGTATGATATTCAAAGTGATGTTGCCCCAATATGGATTAGTTTGATCTTCATGAAATCGATCTTTAGTTGCCTACTAGACATTATAATCAATGATTTCCTTCTGCTGAGCATCTACATCAAGCCAAATTGAACCAAAGAGAAATTTGTCCCAGTCTAGGACTGAATTAAATAGGCTAGAAACTCGCTCTAGTGACCAAAAGATTTGTCCTAGTGTAGGTCAAATTGAACTACGAAAAAGAAAAATTGTCCTAATTTAGAGTTGAATCGAACATGGTAGAAACTTGCCATATTGTAAGGTCAAATTAAACCAAAAGATTTGTCCCAGTGTAGGGGTAGCTTGAACAGGGTAGAAACTTGCCTTGGTGCAAGTCTTTTTTTTTTTCCTTTTTTTTAAGGAGCAATGAACTAGATACTTGGATGAGCATAACCTTTTGCCTCAAAATTAAAACTTATGAAAATAAAAGCAATCATTCATTAGTTAGAATGGACTTTTTAAGGATTGTAATGTGACCAAGGTTAGTGGTTATGAAATGAAAGAAATAAGGTTCAAACAAGTGTTTAAGGATTGAATGGGACTAAGGATCCTTATTAGAAATTAAATTTTGTCAACTGCTTTTGCGCTTTCAAGCACACTTTTCTCTTATTGTTCTCCCTTTCTTCCCCTTTTCTTTTTACTTCAATCATTCGCCTTTGTCATAACCCATCTTATTTCATTTTTTCTTCTTTCTTTCCTTCCTCTTTTTTTTTACTCTTTTTTTTTTTTTTCATCATTTTTTTTGCTTCCTGCCCCTTTTACTTTTTCTTCCTTTTCTCTATTTTTATTAAGTTTCAAAATAGTCACCATAACAATCAACCTTTGTTTTGTGTTATCCCCTAATGTAGGGGTGATCCTTATCCAATGTTTATTAAAGAAAACTTTCAAGCCCAAAAAGGGATAACAGGAGGTAATGAAAAGATGAATTCTTATGAAGGAGAGAGAAAGATGGCCAATTTTCATTTCTAATCTTGATTGCTCATTTTCAAAATTTTTAACTTAGAGACAAAAAGATAGTGCACAACAAGTGATTACTTCATTGCTCCTTTAAAATTTTCTTTTTGATTCTTTTTTTGGTTGCATTTTTCCTCTTTTTTTTGTTTTTGCAAAGGGCACCTGCACACGTGGGCATCATGACCACAAAAAATTTTCTAGAATGAGAGTCTCGTGGAATCCGAACCAAAAGAAAACAAGTAAAGGAAAGAAAAGAATGACAAAAAAGGCATAGCAATAATATGAGTGCTAAGAACATAGGAAAAGGAAACAAGGTATGTTGAGATCTACGCAAATCCATTACATTAATGCTTCAAGAAAGTTTACACAAGTTCAAGCATCACAAAAGTCTAATATGGCAATCACATCAATTAATGCCTCAAATCGCCAATTGTTCAGAGGTTCCGAGTTGCTGGAGGGTGATTGG
The DNA here is from genome assembly GCA_029884595.1 of Ormosia semicastrata. NCBI lineage: Eukaryota > Viridiplantae > Streptophyta > Magnoliopsida > Fabales > Fabaceae > Ormosia > Ormosia semicastrata. Next base: position 26,974,752 of record JAQQTO010000053.1, on the reverse strand, counting down.
TATAGACAGGATGAGTTAAGACATATGAAAGCGGCGATGGAACTTGGTATGAGGTTTGGTAAGCATTGACTTCTAGCTCTTCCTCCCTTATCAGTTCCACCATCTTAGGAAAACTACTCTCTATATTTCCAGCAGATAACTTACCTGATCTTGCAAGGTCCTCAATCCTTTCTCCAGCTGAAATTAAGTTAGAAAAATGCCTATAGGCAGCCCCTGCCATCAGCCTAATAAAAGGTGCTCCTAAGGTCCCCATAAAGTACCAGCTCATTTCTGATGAAGTCAATAGAGGTTGAACCTAGGCTACCAACACTCTCCATCTTTGACCGTATTTCTTAAAAGTCTCATCATTCTTGTTTTGCATTGCCCCTAGTTGTTCTCAAGTATGTGCAGTGTCAATGTTGAATCGATATTGCCTGAAGAATAGATTTGTCAAATCATCCCAATAATAAACCTTTGAATGGTCAAGTTGCATGTACCATTCTAAAGCTAGCCCAGTCAGGCATTCATGAAGGAAATTAATTAGGAATTTTTAATCCTGTGACCAAATGGTCATTTTAGTTATGTAAGTCTTCAAATGAAACATGGGATTGGTGCTTCCATTATACTTTGAGAAATCTAAAATTTTGAAGTCCTTAGGGATATTAACTTCGACCTCCGGGCACAGTTCTTCGATTCCCATCGAGCCATACAGATTAGGGCCTTGAATGCCTTTAACTTGCTTTTACATCTTTCTAATCAATTCATCTTTTAATTTTTCTTTTTCTGAGTTGCTGTTCAGGAATATCTTCACTGGCTGCTCATGAGTGGCTTCTGCATTGTTATTTTCCCCTTCAGGATTTCTGTTCATCAATTATCCCCTTCATTTGCATCTACTCTAGTGTCAGCAGGGGTTTCATTTGTCATTCTAAGGGTCTCAATTAACTGTCTCAGTAAGTTCTCGACCTTTGATTGTCCTTCTGCCATTGCATCAATTCTTCCCCTCATTTCATCCATCTCTTGACCCAAATTTATTTTCGAGTTTGACATCTTTTGTAGCCTAGTTTGCGACCTAGTTTCGTAGGTCTGGGTTTGTCCGATCTGCGCTTTCCGAGGACGAGCAAGGATTCAATTTTTTTTAAAGAATATTAATATTAATGGAATTAAAAAAACATTTTTCTCTTTTTTAGAAAAAAGGTGAACATATACAAGAATGCATGATGAAAATTTTGTTTTTGTTTTTTTCTTTATTTCAATATATAGGATGAATGCAAAAGTTTGTCCTTTAATAGTGAGTTGCCCTCCTTTTTTGTAAAGAATTTTTTTAAGCAAAAACTTTTTTTAAAAGGGTATAGTTATGACATTTCACATTAATGGACCATACTACTTATGATGTATTTATATGACATGGATAAATCTAAAAATAATGAAAAGGTACACTCCCTTTTTGTACCTTAATGGGATTGCCTTAAACTTAGGAATTTCTATCCTCGGGATCTATGGGTTTTTTTGATTCGTGAGAACTTTCATTGAGCGACTCTACTATTCTAAAGGCCTCTAGAGCTAAGTCTCATTTCAGAATGTTGACCACAAACAGTGGGTAAATCACTAGGTGTAGAACATTCGTGAAAAATACACACTCTAGATGAGGTTTTTGTGATAACCAAACAGGATACACTTCCAAAATGGCTACCACTACGTAACCTCTACCTAACTTAGGCTTCACTCAGACCCAGGTATAGGGCCTCCCTCAAATGTGTGTAAGAAACGTGTAAATGTAATGTGTGTAGGGAGCATACAAACCTTCATAATCCTAAGGACTATCCACATCCTACAAAACAAAATAAACGCAAAAAAAATTCCAAAAAATCCTCTATCATAAGGTTTGCATAATAAAATAAAATCACAGTTAAAATAATCAATAAACAATTTAAACAAAAAAAAAAAAAAAAGAGTACAACAAACATATAATTGTTACAAAATTTGCACAACTAACTTTCAAAGGCTTGACTCTCAAATGTCTCCAGTGGAGTCGCCATCTGTCGCGACCGTAATCGCAATGGGAGAGGCGAAAAACAAATTGTTAGAGTGAAATGGAGTTGCTACCAATTTTATTTAGGAAAAATTAGAAAACCTTTTTTAGAAAATAGTCTTTAGAACTAGATTGGATTCGGGAGTTAATTATATATAGGGAAGATTGGAAACTTAATCCCACAACATCTCTAACGCATCCGTCCTAAGATAAACCTTAAATCAGTTATGCAAATTTTTATAACTCTTGAAAATTTTTATTTTACCCCTTTTGTTAAACGATAAACTAAATAGACAAATAAATTATGAAAATTTAATTTTGGCTTGACAGAATAAAGATCTGGTCTTACGTATCCTCAGATGCAATGAGGAATTCAAAGCCACATCGTTCTTTAGAAAAATGATTGTGAGTTGGTTTTTTTTAATTTTGAAAATATTTTATTTTTGAAAAATTCATTCATTTTTTTTATATTTAGAAAAGAGCGAATCATCAAGCTGTCACAACTTAGATGATTCTGAAAGTTACAGAATTAACAACTTGTCGCAGCTCAACTAATCCAGTTTTATTCTTTTTCAACAAGGTGCAATTATTTTATTTTTTTCCTTAAAAAGATTGTAAAATCAACAACTACAAAAAGACAATGTTGGCAACATGATTAAACACAATGGCGTAAGCAAAAACTCAGTAAAAGCTAATAAGGGGAACCTAAGATGATCTTTTTTTAATGTTATTGTCTTTTTATCATTTTTATATTTTTATATTTTTCATTTTATTATACATGTATTTTCTATTAATTATTTAAAAAAAACTATGCCCAATCCAAAGAATTATAAAACCTCTAAAAAATGGACTAAACTACTCAACCCAGCCCAAATAAAAGCCAACTAAAAGCCCAAAAGAAAGAAAGTTAACCTAAAAAAAAAAGAATAGCCCTTCAAAATTATTTTAGCTCTTTAGCTGATTTTCTTTTTAAAAAACAACAAGTTAATTAAAAAGAAGAAGAGACATTTTGTAACACTCCAAAATTTTCTATCTTGTAAACAGTAATTTTGACAGTTAACAGAATTTTACTGTTTAGTAATTTTTGGATGTTGTAAAATTATTTTGATTATTTCATCTGCGTATTTGATCGTTTTGAGTGATTTACTCCGAGTCAAGAAAATAAAAATTTTCAGGCCGGGGAAAACTTTACGTAATTTAATTTTTACCATTAAGTTTTAATTATTTTACATAATCTGATTTGATATTTGTGTGTTTTCTAATATTTGTGATTTTTGTGAATGATTATGAAATTTTTTACTAGTTGTGGGCTTAAGGGGTGTATGTGGGCCTAGGTGGCCATATGTGGGCCCAGGAGGGTCCCGCAAAGTAAAAAAAATTTCTACGGATAGAAAAATTTATACTATTTAGATGGAGACAGGGGATCTTACTAAACCTAAATCTGAAAATAGTTTTTATAATTTTCTTTTCTTGTGTTTTATATCTTGTATTTATTTATCGGTGATAAAAATATAGTAAAAATATTATTTGTAGGGTTATAGCGGATAAAAATAATAAAAATTATCTTTAACGTAGTCAACAAAGAGGGCTTGACTTGATTTGTACCCTTGGATGAGAATACTTAGTTTGAAGATTAACCATTGATTTAATCAACGGTTAAGAAACAAACTTAATAAAGAAGCATTGGATAATCACCATTGATTTAATCAATGGTGTGAGAATAAACTTGGTTAGGAAGGCTTTGATATCAACCGTTGATTTAATCAACGGTGTAGAATTGGTCTTGAAAAGTGACAGAGACCATTTATAACCATTGGATTTAGATTTAATCTACGGTGGAGATTTAGTCTTATAAAGTAACAAGGACCATTTATGACCATTGGATTTGGATTTAATCAATGGTGGAGATTTGGTCTTCTAAAAAGGCTATGACTAATTATAACCCTTGGATTAAAAGTAAGAAGGAGTAATCTTGACCCTTTATTTTGGAGACACATCTAATGGCTAGGATTTAAATGAGAAAGATCCAATAGCCTAGATTGAGTCTTTTAATCAAAAGTCTACCTAAATCCTAACCATTGAATTAATCAATGGCTAGAAATGCTTCAAATAATGGCTTGAAAAATATGACAACTTTGAAGAAGCAAGAATGAAGGGGGGACAATTTTTGAGCTTCATTTTGGAGCTAAAGAAAAAAAACTTTATGTCATTATTAGATGTCTTGATCAATTATACATAATTATTGGTCATTTTCCTAAAGTAAAAATATTTTCTTCTTTCTCTCCATGCAAGCTACGGCCATGCACTCTAAAGGGGGCCAATTCCTTTACTCATTTTACTTGGTCATTCTTCTAACAATAATTCAAGAAAGCTAAATAAAAGTAAGTCAAATTTGGTGGCTTCTCCAAGTGCTTCCTATGGCCATGCAAGGAAAAAGGGGGGCCAAAAATCATTTCATTCATTTGCTATCTCACTTTATCACCTTTTCTCTCAATGACTTAGTACCAATTATTTGTTCAAATAATTCACGCATTTCTCACTCACTCTCCACGGCAATGCATCCATTTATGAAGCAAATTATTACAAATCAATTCCTATCATTTTCTATCACTTTGTCTTAGTCAACATGCATTATTATTGATTTGTTTGCATCCTTAGGAGAGTGTTTAGAGGGGGGCACGGTTTTTGGTGCCTTAAGAGGATGGCAAAGTGGAAGACCATCATTATTACTCATTCTTGGTATTTCTTTGTCAATTTCAAGAAGCTAAACTTAGAAAATTTTCTTTTCTTTCTCTTCTACTCTATGTTTCAGCTATGACCATCAAGAACACCTTCCATCACTTTTTAATTTCATCCAACTATAGATCTTGAATCTACAGGATATTCTAAGCAACTTTCATATTGGAGACTTTCTCTAAATCATTCATCTTCATGGACTTTCTTCAAGAGCCAAGTTATAGGGTATTTGTGGTGAAGTAGTGTAAGGAAACTTCATTTCTTCTCTCTTTTTCATGTTCTAAATCATGTTTGATCCATGGTTCCTCTTAATCAAGCTTAGTATACTAATTTCTATGTATTTTGTTTTGTATTTGAAAAGCCTTTGGTGGTGAAGGACTTGGAAAAAGAAGCAAATCAAGAAGCTTTTGAGGATCTTCAAGAGGTAAGAGGGAGATCCATCTCACTAACCAAGTATGGTGGTGAGAGATGGTCTTATATTTGATGGATGGTGAATCCATGTGAGGATTCCAATCCATGGTCATGTAATAATTTATGTGTGTTTATGAGCTTTGATTTATTTGCTTATGCTTGATATGCTTTGCATGATTTTATGGCTTTGATGATATGCTTATATTATGCATGATAAGTATATAGCATGCTTATAGTATTTATGATGAAATATATATATGTGTATGTCATGATGTGGTGATGAAAAGGAATTCAATTTTTGGCTCCAATAGCCAAAGGAGAGGGTTCGGTTTTTGATGCCCTTGATTAGGGTTCATGTTAAAATTTTTCAAGAACAAGGGAATTGATTTTTGGGTCCCTAGAACAATGAGAATTTCAGCCAAGACACCTCAAAATAGGTGTTCACAAATTAATATTTTTATGAAAAATGAAAATGGATGATTTGAAGAGTATGAAAAATAAACAAAGGGTTTGTTTTTCAAGAGAACAAGAATACGGTCTTTGAGGAATTTTTATTGATTTATTTTGTGTAAAAAGATCCTAAGTGTTTTTTCTAAATATGAGTTTTGAATGAAACAGGCAAACATTGATTTTAAGGATTTGCAAAAAAAGCGAACAAGGATTTGCAAAGAAAGTGAAAAAGGATTTGTAAAGAAAGTGAAAAAGGATTTGAACAAATGGGTTTGGTTTTTATAACCATCGGTATCTCGATCTTGAAAATAAAATTTTAATGGTTTTGTTTGTGTAAAATCATATCAGTTTAGAAGGAAAAATGTTTTGATAATTTTCAATAGTCATGTCCACGTTTTCGAAGGCTTGTAATGCATTGATTTTGATGAAACAAAGTGATTTTTTAAGTGGAAATATAATTAATTTAATACAAGGAATTTGGAAAGGGAATCAGTAACTTGAGAAATGAATTTTTATGTAAATGAAAAAGAGAGGTTGAAAATGATGATAAATTTATTTTTGTTAAAATTGATTTAAGAAAAAAAATGAAGAATACAATAGTGATTTGGTATTTTCTAATGTGTAACTCATTCGTTGGATTTTGGAAAGCGTTAGTAATTTTTAAAGTTACAAACATTGATTTAATTCAATGGAGTTGTGAATTTGTGGAATATACTGTGAAAAAGGATTTTCTTGAGTAAGAAGATATATTAAATGAAGTATGGAAATGATTTGGGAAAAAGAAGAATATAATGGTATTTTGAAAATTTACTAACGTATAACTTATTTTCAAGTTTTGAAGTGTGTTAGAAAATGTTAAGTTTTGAAACGTTGATTTATATCAATAGAAAAGTGATTTTGTGAATTATATTTTGGAAAAGGATTTGTTGAGTAAAGAAATGTGGAAAAAGATTTTCTTGATTGTGTTAAATAAAGTATAAAGTCATATTATTTGAAAAAGTGGAAATGAAATTTTTGAAGAATGAGAAATATTTTACAGTGTCGAATTGTGGTGAAAAAATTATTTACGTATCTTAAAAATGTAATTTTTGAAGTACGTGATTTGAAATACATGAATATTTCTAAGTGTTTGGAAATACAAATGATTTGAAATATGATAAAATATTACTACGCGATTGGAGATGCGTTGAAACATTTTAAGTGATTTGAATTACGTTTAAATATTTTACGTAATTTAAACTACTGTTGAAAAATCACTATGTGATTTAAAAATGATAAAATATTTTTACATGATTGTGAAAATGATGAAAAATCGTTATGTGATTTGGAAAGTGTTTTATAAACTATGAAAATGTGATAATATGATTTTTATTTGAAAATACTGATGTAGAACCCTATATGGATGTTGTGTGAGAAAATGACATGTTTTGCCTGTGATTAGCATTTGGTGCATTATACATGCATTGGAAAGATATGTCTGTGGTTGGATTTGGTGCATTATACGTGCATTGGAAAAATATGCGTTGAAGCATATGATTACATTGAACAAATGAAATTGAAAAGATTTGGCCCATTGGGGTTGGACTTGCACTGATATATTCGTGCATTGTATAAAATATAGCTAATCGCTATTATGACCCTTGTGGTTGAAGAAGGAATGAGAATTAATAGTGAGGTCTATGATGGATCTTGGGGGCATCGAGGCGCGGTGGTCGACCAGTGGACGGTTAGCGAGTACCACTGTGCCACTTGCGATCATCCGTTACAAACGCATTGACGATACCCGACAAGAACACGATTCTTTTCGACGATGGGAGATTGTCTTTGGGCTAAAGTGACAATTAACGAGCATTCTTCTCGAAATTGTGAGAACCTCCATGGAGTTATTTTTGATAAAGCCGAGTCTTTGTGCATATGCATAAATCTGAGCATTTATATTTGTATGATATATTAATTGAGGAATGTTGGCTATGACAATTGTTTTGAGTACTTGGATGATGATTGAACTGATAAATGATTAGATGATGATAGTTGATTAATGCAAATAGCATGATTATGGTATGATCTATCGTATGATATCTTTGTTTGTGTTATCTCTGTCTTTGCCATGTTGGTAATGGTGTAGGTGATCTCACCTCTTTATTATCTTTGTTTTTTACTTGTGTATGCATCTTGTTAAAATCAAATAATAGAAGGATCGAGTTGTCTTAGACATAACGGGCGATGGATACTCGAGATTGGTGACAACAATAAGGAGTGGACATTCGGGACTCGAAGGTGTGCGGTGTTGACAAAGGAACAGATGTCGATGCATCAAGATGGACGAGAAAAAGGAATAAGTATGTTAAAGTTTCTCGTTAGTGTTGTGCCGTGCTATTAAGTAGGACCCGTCATGGGGTTTATTCTTGTTAAAAAAAAATAAGTCTGTTAATTTTATATTTCTCTCTAAATTATGATATTAATTGGTGTCAATACTGCATAATGAATAATTGAAATATGATTTTCAATATTACTTAATATTTTCAGTAAATTTACATTTCAGTAAAGAAGAAATTTTGAAACCCATCTTTTATAACTCAAACTTTGTGTGAACTTCTTTTCAGATTATGAGTCAGGAGTCGAAAATGTGATGCCCTAAGGAGGGTGTTACATATTTAGTCTTTGAAACAAAAATGAAACAGAGAACAAAAGAAGGGGCGTTAACCACAGGGATGAAGATTGATGGTGTGTGGGCACGGTTGAAGCAAGGTTACAGTGACAACCAGATCGGGCAGTGGTGGCTTGCGTGGCTTCGGCAAAGTGGTTCAACGGAACTTCTAGGTGGAGCAACGAGGTGGCACAGTTATAGAGGGCATATTTGCATTGACGGGACACGGTGGCCCTGATCTTTGATTGGGGTTGGTGCTTGACAGTGCATGGCGAAGGGCGGCTCGTGTTTCTGGTTTGATGACTGGGACTGATGATGGGCGTGGTTGGGACAGCATAGAGAGCAACAGATCGGCATGGTGCTGGACGGATCTGTGCATAATTTGGGTGATAAAGAATGGTGGTGATGAAGGTTCAAAGGTTAAAGGTGGTTTGGACAGTTGATAGGTTAATGGTTTGGACGTTAGTTGCAATTTGTCATAGGTTGGGGGTTTACAGCACAAAAATGGGAACTTGTTACTTTGGATTTTTTCTAATGAAGTGTAAATGGATGAAGGAGCCTTGATATGTGATTCAGTGTATGTAGATGATAGTGGCGTGGAGTGCTTGAGTGAGGATGTGGGTGATGTACTTGAAAGTGAGTGTGTGTTTGTACGTGAGGCCAGTGGTGTAGTGGGAGCAAGACAACATTGTCTCCTCTATGGTGTTGTGTTTGTAAGGAAAAAGCCAAAGGGAGGTGGGGAGCAAAGAAGCTTAATCTCTATTTGTAAAAGTGCATAATGTATGACCAACAAAAGGAAAAACAACATAAACTAAGAAAAAGAAATTTGATTTTCACCTCAAAAATAGAAAAAAAGCCAAGCAGCAAGTAGGAGTCCTGATTCTACATTGTTGTTGTTTTTTTCTTTTAATTTTATTTTATTTTTTGAAATCTAGGCTAAGGTGGGCTGAACAAACTTTTGGGCTAAAAATTAAAGAAATGGGCCAAAGAAACACTTACTAGTGTAATTATATTTTTTTCTTTTTTTCTTTTGTTTTATTCAGAATTGAAAGGTTTTAATGACCTGGATAAAATTGGGTGTTCACAAGAAGTAACATGATTAATGCTCTATATCTTTATATATATATATATATATATATATATATATATATATATATATATATATATGTTATATCGAGATATTTGTATTAGGGTGTTACAACAATCATGTCGTCTATATAGATTTCCAGCATCTTATCGATTTGTTTTTCGAAGACCTAATTTATCATTCATTGATAAGTTGCGCCTGCATTCTTTAATCCAAATGGCATGACACGGTAACAATAACTTCTCATCTCAGTTATGAATGCAATTTTATCTTCCTCCTAGTTCTTGGGAATTTGGTTATATTCGGAATAGGCATTCGTGAACAAGAGTAGCCGAAACCCGAATGAATTGTCCACCAATTTATCTATGTTGAAAAGTGGATAAGGGTCTTTTGAGTAAGCCTTATTCAAGTCAGTGTAGTCAACACATATACGCTACTTCCCATTAGCCTTTTTTTACCAGGACCACGATAGAGAGTCAAATGGTATAAGAGACTTCTCTGATGAATTCAACATCCAGGAGTTCTTTTACCTACTTTTGAATTACCTCTTGCCTCTTAGGTCCGACTTTTCTCTTTTGTTGTGCCACCGACTTTGCATCATTCATGATAGAAAGTTAGTGGCAAATGAATTTAGGGTCTAACCCTGACATATCTACAGACGTTTAAGCAAAGAGATCCTTGTTTTTCACAAGAAACTCAACTAGCCAGGATCGTTCTTCCTGGCTCAGATGTCCCCCAATTTTGGTTACCTAATCTGGCTTGGCACTGAGTTAAAGAGACTGAAGTTCTCCATTAGGTTGAAGGCGCATACCATGGATCTTTTTTGCAAACATCGAGCTCAGTCAGGAGGACATTGACGTGGTCCGTAATGATTGATCCTAGATTATTGCGTTAGTTAGTGGTCTGTGGTTTCTTAGCAATCTTTAGGCTTTTATTAACCGTAACGACCTTGTCATGCTAGTGAAGGAACTTCGTGGCTAAGTGGGGTGTAGAAATCACAATCCTAAAATCGTTAAGTGAAGGGCGACATAGTATGACATTATAGGCTCAAAGGCAATCTACCACAAGAAATTTGACCTTAAGTATCTTGAAAAGAGAATCATTCCCCAAAGTCAAATAGGTCTAGATGTATCCCACTGGGGTAATCTTTTCTCCTGTGAATCCGATTAACTTGCTGATATATGGGATCAATTCCTACCTTAAGAGTCTTAGTTTCTCAAACAGATCAAAGAACATGATGTCTGCTGAGCTTCCTTGGTCAACAAATATATGTCGGACTTCGATATTAGTTATTATCCCTGAAATCACTATGGGATCATCGTGATCCGGGATAGTGCAGCCATAATCTTCATCTGAAAAAGAAATCAGTGGGGTCTTCCTAGTTCTATCATCCGACTTTAATCATAAATAAGATACTATGCTCAACACAGCCTGTAGTGCTTTTTTCCTTACATTCCCTAATTATGCCCATGACCTTCATGAAATGCACAATGCTTGAATTTATCTTTCTGTGCATGTTTTCTCAAGAGGGAGGTCTTTGCACATCTCTGACCTCTGTGCTCATCACTTCTTAGTAGATTTAAGTCTAAGATGTGTTGAGGGGGTGTAACTTTCATATTTCCCTTTTAGCGATGGTATCAAATTCTGGTTTTGTTGTGGAGCTTGTCCTGGTTTAGGCTTGACATCTTCTCATTTCTCTAGATGCTTTCTAGTATAGAAAGCATCGTCTGCATTGATATATTTGTCAGCTCTAGCTGGGAATTCGTCCATCGTCCTAGGTTCATTTTTGGCCAAAGAAGAAGAAAACGACCCAAGCCGAAGTCCTTCCCTTATGAATTGTAACTTGAGTCTTTCATCCCAGCCATAAATATTCATCACTTCTTTATTAAACTGGGATATGTAGTCTTAGAAGGACTCTTCTTTCCTTTGTTTAATATGAGAATAACATAAGATGGATTTCGGTTGCACCTTACTAGTAGTAAAGTACAACAAAAATCTAGAGGATAAATCTTCCTAATTAACAACTGATTTAGGACTTAGGGTAGTGAACCATCTTAGGGCAACTTTTTCAAAAGAGAGAAGGAAAGCGCGACACATGAGTGGGTCACCTCCTCCAGCAAAAAGTAGAGTAGAAACGTAAGCATCTAAATGCTCTTAAGAGTTCGTGGTTCCATCATAGGCTTCAATATTGATCGGGTATTTGAAACGCCTAGGGATCTCATAGGCCATCAATTCATTAGAGAAATGTTGGTTTTGCTTAACCAAGTTTCTCCGCCCTTGGTCCTGCTCTTTATTTACATGAGCCGGGATCTTAGCTCTCTAGCTAGGCTCCATGATCCTTGAATATTCCGAATTACATATCCTGTCGTGGGTTGGATCCCTTCTATTTTCCTGATTCTAGTGATGAATTCAATTTTTGTCCGCCTTCTTCTGGTTAACAACATTTTCCAGGTTATGAATACATTCGTCTTGGAGTCTAACTAGAAAGATAAGTTCTTTTCTGGATAGCTCCAAGAGATCGGACTCGCCTTGGTGGGGCCAAACTTCATCGTTGTTCACCTGTGCTCCTAAGCACTGTAAGACTAATACTTGTTGCCTAGTATTTCTTGAAGGGGCTCCATGTGGGCCAAGTCATTACATCGTTGGAATACGCCACAGTTGAGGAGAGAGATTTTCACTAGTATGCAAAGTATTTCCTTCGTCTTCCCTAGGTTTCGGTTGGGTAGCAACTAACTCTTGGATGGGAGTGGATGCCAGACGGTGACTGCTGTTTTGCTTACCGCAAGTGCACAGGTCGCACTTGTATTATAGCAAAGAGTCAGATATCGTTCCCACGAGGAATATGTATTTCATATAAGAGCCAAGTATTAACTAATAGTCTAATTAATGTTATCCAAGAGTATCAAATTTATAAAAGAATGTTTAAAGAAATATAAAGACTGAAAAGTAATAAATCTAAGATAAATAGAGAAATAAGGAATTCTTTTTCATCTCCTACTTCAACTCATAACATGCAATCCTTACAAGCAACATCAATGATTTGTTAAGTTAGCTTGAGAATATAATTTAGTTAAAAGTCTATGTCTAAGTCAATTAATCATAGTTTCATTTACCTAATTCACTATGTTTCTATGAGAACCAGTGCAAACTCCACTCTTAAATGATCTATTCTCAATCACACACTATGCATGGCCAATAGGTATATGTTTATCCTATTAACTAATTATCTCACCCAAACTAATTGAATGAAATAGAACATGCATCAATTATACATATGATCTAAAATCCAAATTCCTATGTCTAAGTTCATTAGATTTCATCAAATCAATCAAAAGTTTATCAAACCCTCAAAAGCATTAAGATCCATATGATTAAAAATAACTAGACTTCAATATATACTCAAAAGATTACAAAATCATCAATATCCTTAAGAGACTACTAAGAAAATCCTCCATACAGCTTAGCTAGCCATGAAATATGAAAATATAAACATATAAATTATGTTCATGAAGCAATAAAGAAAGAAAGAAGAAAAGAAAGGAAGGAAGCTCATTAGATTTCATCTTCTAAGCTTGATTCACTCTCCATATGAAGGATGACCTCTAACTTTAGCCTCTTTTGCCTTCTCTTAGTCTAAAATCCCTAAACCAACAACTGCTTTCCAAAAAGATGAAAAAACTCTCGTAAAAAATGGATACAAACGTATTTATAGCCTGAACAAAATAGGGCAACGCTGCGGCATCCAACACATCACGCCGCGGCGCACATGCAATTAAGTCACAGGGGCCTGGGCCTTCCACTCTCAATGTCGCGACCCTCTAGCCTCGGGTTTTAGTACTGAAGCAGGGTAACACCACGACATTATCATGCCCACGTCGCGGCGTTGAGTGCTGATCTTCATTTTTGGCTTCCTCTTAGGCCTCCTGGTCCAAAACTACTTCAAATTCTTCATTTTCCTACTTTATTTAAGACCTACCTATATCAGAGAAAGTATCAATTCATTAACTCATGCAAATGTACTAAATTTATCAAAGTTTTGAAATTATTTGCTCAGGATCACAATGGAAGCCATCAGAATGAAATCAGATATAAATGATGCTAAAATCTTCCATTCATGCATATAAACAAGGACTAAGCATGCAATGAAGCACATATATAGGGCACAAATAACTACACTCTGTGAAGTTATCACACCACCAAACCTAGATTTTTGCTAGTCCTCGAGCAAAAGAAAGTACATTCACAAAGATCAACATTATCAACTGGCTTTTAGCCATTTTTAACATTCCACTTTCACGTAACTCAGGCTAGTGTATAATGATTGCATAAACCTCAAAGAATACGCATACCTCACAATCAGTTTCACACATTCACAATCCTTATCATACTAACATTCATAGCTTCCTTTCATACAAGATATTCTTCCCATAACCATGCAAGGAAAACCTCTTCCATTCAATTCATATTCACCCAGATGAGGTTATTAACATACACATGAATATAATTCACAGAATCCATAAGATTGTAATACAACTCTCTCTCCACTAATGTAAATCACACAAGATTGAGGATCAAAAGGGACTTTATTAGCTTATAATGTCAGGTCAAGGGTAATAGGTAACAGAATAAAAGGATAGGATTAAACACAAACATTGAGAAACATAAATATGATATTCCAATTCATGAGCCAATAATGATATTAGCAGGGTATTATATAGTGAATATAGAAAACTCACCAGAACCATTTTTGATGCTTTTCAAACTTTACTTTACTTATGCTTATCTTTTTTTTTTATTTTCATTCATTTCTTTCTTTTTTTTTTCTTTCCTTTTCCAAAGCAATAATTTTTATTTAACTGCATCTAGTTCCTTCAGGCTTATTTTGTATTGAATATTCAAACCCCTAATCATAGGATTCACTTCATGAAATAACATATATTATGCACTCAACAAACAAAGAAGGTAGGAAGAAAATACAATGTTTTCACATGCATTAGAACGATTAACAGGTTAAAGAACACAATGGTTATGAAAAACAAATAAGGCCAAACAGTATAAGGCTTCAAAAAGGGACCTAGGGATATAATCATATCAGGTAAGCTTGAAAAGGCTCAATCGGTCCAAACAATGCCTTAATCATTTCCTCAATCATGCATAACCTAGGATTTTGCCTCAAGAGAGTTGCCAAACAATTTCTAGGATAATTGAATTTTTCACATGTATCATCCATAAACTTTCTCTAGGCAAACATTCTTATTCTTTCCAAAGTTCAAAAAGCATTCAAATGGGAAACACACCATGCATAAAAAGAAACTAGACTACAACATGCACCAAAGATTACAACACACAATATGAAAAGGAACGACACTTGTATCTTGAATGGATTTTCTTCAAATTTTTCAAGATAACTGCTCCTATGATTATTATTTAAGCTAAAATACTAAAACACATACATACACTTAAAAAAATATAAAACTAACATACTCATAATACCAAAACATATGCACATAAACATGATAGTATGAAAATAATATAATACTGCATATATAGTCAAAACATAAAGTTTAAAGACACTCCCCAAACTTGAGGGAAACAGTGTCCTCACTGTACAAAAGATAAATACAAAAAGATATCAAAAAGAAATACGATGAAAGAAAATGAAAAGCCTGGTGGCAATAGCTAGAGAAGTGGATCATCACTATTGGGGCCCTCAAAATCAGCATCATAATCATCTCCATCATCACTGCTATCAACATCCTCCTCTGCAGCATGTGCACCAGAAGGGCCAACCTGGGAGGGTCCAGCAACAGTAGTGGGTGGGAAATGTGGGACTGGAAAGTCTTGCATCGGCAGTCTGAGACGCTCCGCCATCTAAAGCTGAGTCTGCATCGTGTAAACGAACATGGCCTCCATATGGACTAGCTTAGCCTCCGTCCTGGCACGCCAATCTTTGTCATATGTAGGTGTGGCTTGGGGCTCAGGAATTACAGCTCTAGATGTTGGTGTTGCTCGAGATGCTGGTGAAGCTCGAGGCTCTCTACGAGCCTGCCTCTGATGAGCAGGTGTAGGTACTGCTGGTCCTCTCAACCTCACAATGAAACACTCATTGAGAGGTTATTTTACATCAATCTTCTTTTCGTGAGGTTCAGTCTAAACACCCTGCCTCCGGCACAATGCATATATGAGTGAAGGGAAGAATAAGCTCCGGGCCTCCCTCACTGCTTTGATAAACTGATTGTGTATAATCTGAGCAATGTCTATTGATTGGTGCTCTAAAATAGTATATATGAGAATCGCCCGATCCTTAGTTACTTCTGATAAGTTATTTGACGGGAGGATCTTGGTGGATATAAAATGATACTAGGCCTTCGCCTTAGGCGTCAAACAACTTCTGGGAAAGTAACGAGGCCTGTTCATCTAGATGCTCATCGTCCACTGCACCGGCTAAGACTCGACAGTGCAAATTCGAGCAGTCACCAGGCTAAGATCAATCCCCTCCTCAGGCTCCCAGTGATAGAAATCTGTATACTCATATAGAAGGGGCGGAGGCTGCAGTTTCAGCACTGCTCGGAGATCCTCAATAGAATAGGGAACCTAGTGTTCCCTTACCATGACGGTAGTAGCGCCTGGTGCGGAAAAGGCTAAGTTTGCATAGAATTCGCGAACTAATGGTAGCACTGCCACCTCAGGGTGTTTTGCAAAATGGCCCCATCCCAGTAGACAGATGGTCCTCTCGATATCCTCATGGATGCTGTTCAAAAAAGAAAATCTGCGCTCCACGATTACTATTTTATTAACCAGTACTGCATATTTCTACTATGTTGCGACTGATACGAACCTCCTCTGATCAAATTGTGGAGGAGAATATGGCTCCCTGTTACGCTAACTACTAGATCCCTTTTGGCATTTGTGAGCCATTAGACCTGAAAAAGAATTACAAACTGTTAATATCGAATAGACAAAAGTGAAAAGCATTTACAAAATAGAGCAATTCTGGAAATTTTGGGCCCCAACGCCGCGATATTCAACTCAACATCGCAGCATTCAATCTGTTCATATAAACATCGTGACATTCAAGTAAACGTCGCGATATTCAAAACAAAGCCATGACATTCAATACAACATCGCGGTACGTAACCCTAATTTTTCCAGGTATGCAGGAAACAGCACGTTTAATCCAACACAGCATGCAAGTCAGGCACCATATAACTCTAAAACTAACAAAACTTAACAATAACTAAGTCTAAAACAATTATTTAACACAAAACCTACAAGAATACGAACAGAAACAAAGCAACAGTAAAAACCTATGAAAAATAAAGAAATAAAGATTCACAAAAATAAAGAAAAAGCCAAGAAACATACCTTACTACTGGTAGGGCTTGGAGGACGAGAACGGGAAAGAAGAAAGGAAGCAGAAAAATTTCAGAGAAAAAAAGAAGAAAGAAACAGAAAGCAAGGAGGGAAATGGGAGAATGAGAGGGTGCACGAAACGTCGCAGCACTTAACCCATCTGCCCCCATAACGCCGCGGCGTGAACATGATAACGCTGCGGCGCTCACTAATTCCTACCAGTTTTAAATTTTTAAATTAATTACTAATTACTATCTAGTAATTTTTTTATTTTTTTATTGAAAACAATGCCGCAACCTTAGGGTCTGTACAGTCGCGGCCCTGCATTCACTGGATTTAGCCCCAAAACAAGGTAACATCGAGGCGTTTTGTAGCCTGACGCTGATGCAAGAGGAGCCTGACTGTAGAATCCTGTAGCAAACTCACTTCAGCCGTGAGTTTTACTCAAATGTGGCCTCTAGCACCTGTAAAACTTACCTACAAGGTTAATTTATATAATCTAATGCACAAATATACAAAAACATAAAAATCAAGATATTTGCGTATTTAAGACATAAAATGAAAATTTTGGGTTCTCTCCCAAAAAGGGCCTAATTTACAGTCCTGACAGGACTTGTCTGCTGTTTCAAATGCATTTCTATAAGTGAGGAGGATCTTCCTCCTGATTTACAAAATTGGTTTGATGCATTTGGAATGGCAAGACTTTCAGCTCCAAGTTTGGAGCTTGCTCAATAGGTGCATCCAAAAAATTTACCATCATAGCAGCTTTGAGCTGGTCCATTTCACCATAAAAAATGACTTGAGCTTCTCCATGAGCACAGGCTTCACTTACACCCCCTTCATTGGATGTTATCCCATCAATTATGCTCACCATTGCATAATCTTCTTGATCTTGAGGGTCTTGTAGTGCATTGAAAATGTTGAAATTAACCTCTTGATCAAAAACCCTCATGGTGAGTTCACATTTCTCCACATTAATCAGAGCTCTTCCTGTTGCAAGGAATGGCCTGCCAAAAATCAACGGGACTTTGCTATCCTCCTTTATATCAAGTATGTCGAAATCCACAGGGAAGATAAACTTATCCACTTTAACCAATACATCCTCAATAACCCCCTTTGGATGAGTAAGGGTTCGGTCCGCCAACTGTAGTGTAACTGAAGTAGGCGAAACTTTCCCTAAACCTAATCTTTGGTAAATAGAGTAGGGCATGAGATTGATGCTGGCTCCTAAGTCATACAATGCATGGCTAGTGAACTTCTCACTAATTGTGCAGGGTATGGTGAAACTTTCGGGATCTTTGAGCTTAGGAGGAAGTCTGTTAAGCAGAATTGCACTGTATTTCTTCGTCAGGGCAACAGTTTCAAAATCACTAAGCTTTCTCTTCTTTAATAGAATTTCCTTCACGAATTTAACATAACATGGCATTTGTTCTAAAGCTTTTGTGAATGGGATGTTGATATACAGCTTTTTGAACACTTCCAAGAATTTCTGGAATTGGTGCTTAAGCTTTTTGCTTACTTGCCTATTGGGGAAAGGTAAAAGGTGGACATAAGGCTTGGACTCCTTCTTCTTCTCCTCACTATTCCTATTGGCAATATCTTGAGTTTGCCTAACATCTTTGCTCACTGCCTCCTTTTCTTGGATAACTTCAGTTTCCTCTTCAAGCAGCTTTGTTATCGGATTTCCTTCAATGTTCTTCTCACTTCTTAGTGAGATGGCATGGCAATGCTCATTTAAGGCACCCTTCGGATTATTAATAGTGTCACTAGGGAGGGTGCTTAAAGGCCTATTATTGATGGCATTAGCCAACTGCCCTACTTGGGTTTCTAATGCTTGCATAGAAGCAGATTGACTCTGAAACATCACTTCATGTTTTGCCAACTGAGCATCAATCTTTATCATGTGAGAATTCGTCTTGACCATAAGCTGTGAAAACATGTCTTCCAAAGAGGGTTTCCAATCTTGGCCCTGTTGTCTTGATTGGGAGGGGAATCTAGAAGGATTATAGGGTCTGTCATTCACTGGAGCAGATGAGGAAGCTCCTTGATTGTCCTTCCAGGAGAAGTTGGGATGGTTCCTCCATCCTGGGTTGTATTAGTTTGAGTATGGATTATTCTGTTGTGGGTGATAATTACTAACGTATTGTGCACTTTCTGTACTGAAAGGGCAACTATCGCTTGAATGAGTCTCTCCACACTTGTTACACAGCACAAATGGGCCTTATTAATGGCTGTTCCCCAAACGATCTAGTTTACTTGATAATGTTGCCACCTGAGCTGATAATGCTACCATTGGATCAATATCATGCACTTCAGCCACCTTCTTTGAAGTATTTCTTTCAGAAGGCCATTGGTAGCTGTTGGCTGCCAATTCCTCAAGCAGTTGGAATGCATCATCAAATGATTTGCTTAATAAAGAGCCTCCAGCAGCTGCATCTACTATAGAGCGATGGTGGGGTAGCAATCCCTTGTGAAATGAGTAAACTTGGTGCCATGGTGGAATGTCGTGATGAGGACACCTACGAGGCAAATCCTTGTATCTCTCCCATGCTTCATACAAGGACTCATATTCAAATTGGGTGAATGATGTGATATCATTAACCATTTCAGCTATCTTGGCCAGTGGAAAATACTTATTTAGGAATTTATCGCATAGATCGTTCCAAGTGCTGATGGATCCCGCAAGTAAAGACTGCAACCAACTCTTGGCTCTATCTCTGAGAGAGAAGGGAAAGAGCCTTAAGCGAATAGCATCATCAGAGACACCATTGTGCTTGAATGTGTCACAAATCTCTAGAAAATTTGAGAGATGCGCACTGCGATCTTCCTTGGGCAATTTGCCAAATTGCACAGAAGTCTGTATCATTTGAATGATGACTAGTTTGATTTCAAAATTATTAGCACGGATGGCAGGCCGTCTAATACTAGACTGCAATGTTGGGAATTTTTACGGATACAACACGCAGCGAAAAACAGGGATTCCCACCGAGGATCCATGCGAAAAAGCCATAATACGAGTTTTTAAATTATTTACCTCTTGGAGCGTGAATCACCAACACCATAATAGAAACGATGTCCCTGCGGTATCCACACAAATAGACTCATGAACGTCCAACGTCCGCAAAGAGGAGCGTCACGTCTCTCACACAGTGCTAGCTGCGAAGAGAAGAGAAGAAACCTATTGCTCTCTCACTCACTTTTCTGTAAGTGCGGCTAGGGTTCTGAATTATACATCTTAGTAGCCCCGTAGCAGTACTATTTATAATAGTGACTGTCTTAAGTGAGTGTGAGCAGCAGCAAGGTAAGCTGTGCAACCCTAGACCCATCTGTTATGAGTCTGGCCCATATTTGAATCCGAGTCCCACTTGGATCTATTGCTCCAATTTTAGTCTGCTCTATGTGTGTGACCCTGCAGGTTCTTATTACGTTGGCAGTAATATTAAAATCCCATTTTAATATTACAAGCAGTGAGCGGTATCTAGCAACACATCGCTGCTACCCAAGTAATAAGAATGTCAGTGATTTGACATAACCTTTCCGTGACCAATGTTTTCGTGTTGTTTAGTCCCTTTGTCAAGATATCTAGATTGAACACAAGGCATGGAATGCGTCACCCTTGTATAGTCCAATCATTCGTTTCCTGATATTCGAGTAGACTTTGTAACAATAAATGAGATCTATATCTCATATTGACTCATTTGAGCATGGCTATGCATTTCGCAGTCTCACTCAATCAGGGGGCCCGAAGATATCGCTCCTGTTATGTAGGAGTGACAAATCTCATCTGGTCACTCACATCCCTTTGCATGATTTGCGGTATGTCCAATAACCAACTTTATAATCACCTTGTTATAGATGACGTTTGATGGTATTAAAACACACAACTCCTTATGTAGGAATCGTAGTGATTTCAGGTCAAAGGACCACAGACACCATTGTCACTATGAGAATCGCTTATGACACTCACGTAACGATCCATATAGCATTCTTATGGTGGGTCAGTCTAGTACATCATTACTCTAATGTGTACCTATGTGAAGACTTGATATCTCATATCTATGACCCGTGAGATGTGGTCATCAGTTTATGCATATACTAGTCTCAATGTATTATTGTTGTCCTAATTAATAATAATACTTGACTAGGGACATTTAAGAATAGTGTTGTAACCAAAAGGATCTCACGATCAAGTCATCCACTTGATGTCCTATGGCATCAAACTTACTATTCTAAGGACTTTATTATGTTTATAAAAAAAGAACACAATAAATGAAATGCCTCATATATAAAATAGCATAATAAAATGTATGTAAATACAGAAAATGTATTGGCCTCTAGGGCATACACCAACATGCAAGTTCTCCATTTGAGGGGTTACAAACTCCCTGTTGATACCTAATTTTGTCCATAAAATTTTGTCACTTAATCAAAGATTAATGTTTCATTGCAGTGTTGGGAGCATTTTGTTTTCTTGGTCAGTTTTCATTTTAGTTTATTTTATTAGTGCAAACAAAAAAAAATAAAAAAACACAAACAAAACAAAAAATAAAATAAAAATAAAATAAAAAATATATCAAATAATAAAACATGATTTCCTTCTATTGTTACAAGAAAAATGATAAAAAAGGGCAAGCAAGCAGGGGAACGTAGCTTCCTCCTAGCTGTGCACTAGTCTGGCTCCTCAGCATTCTGCACATCTTGGGGAGCTGCATGTCATGGATGGGGAAAGGGCAGCAGGCATTGGAGAAAGAGAGCTTGGAGCAGAGGGCAGTATACACAAATAGGGAAGTGTTATGGTGACCCAAGCAGGGTCAACCTGGAAGCCTCTCCACCTCGGGCAGAGGAGGCCTCCTTCTTTCAGATACAAAGGAAGCAGGGGAAGGAAAACAGGGGGGACACTCCAACAAGCAGAGACCACACCTTGGCTCTCACAGAGAACCAATCTCCATAGCCAACATCACAGCATCACCTCAGCAAGCCAACCCTTCATCCTCATCAACTCCATTCACGTAACCCCCCATCTACCAAACCCAACCCCAACACTGATTACCTTCTTCAAGCCTCTACCGAAACTTCCAACAAATGTACCAACCAAGAAACCCATTACCATCTTCACCATCTCCTTCCTTCAACCACTAAAACACCACCTAAATCAGTAACCACCATTCTCTAACCTTCAACACAACCCAAAACAGAATCACCAACCATTCATCCTCACCCAAACCAAACCGAGAAAACACCCTTCAAGCCACTCACTTAATCTCTAACCACCGAGGTTAACTCACTACCATCTTCTTCAACCTCCACCACCACAATCAACCCAAGTAACCTCAACCCACCTTCAACAACCAACAACAACCACCATAACCCAAGCATCCCATCACCATTCATTTTTGTTTTCACCAACTCACCATCCACAACCGAGTCAACTCGGTGAGCCACCTCAACCACTTTCTTCCATCTCCTTCAAACCACAACCCATAAACCCCAAATCCAAGCCACCAGCTCCCCCACTCCCACCAAGGTCGTGTCTCCACCGGAAGCTCCACTCTAGCATAACCCACCTCGCCGGCGCTCCACCTCGCTGAACCGCGCGCCGCACCAGACCGGAACCGAGCCGCCGAAATGAACCAGATCCGGTGCCCACGCCGTTTCTGCTCCACCCAGATCCAGCGAGCCGCCGCCACCAGCGTGAGCCATTCGATCCTCACCGTCGGCCCCTCCCCGCACCAGACAGGCCGAACTAGATCCGGCGCCTGTGCCGTCACCACACGAACCCGGAGCCTCCGCCCGCGCCATCATCGCACGAACCCGGAGCCTCCGTCCGAGCCGCCCACCGCACGAACCCGAGCCTCCGTCCGAGCTGCTCCACTGCACGAACCCGGAGCCTCCGTCCGAGCCGCTCCACCGCACGAACCCGGCAGCCTCCGTCCACACCGCAAGCCCGCCACCGTCGAGCTCCACGCTGCCTCCCCTGGTCTATGCTCTGGTGATTTCTCTAGAGCACTCTTTGTTTTTTCTTTTCAAATGCATTTGGCTTTGGGACTTTCTTTTCTTCTTTGATAAAAGTCTGCTGCAGCACGTGGGTTAGAAGCCCATCATTTTTTTTATCAATCAAAAAGGCAATTTCGTCCCTTCTGCTAAAAAAAACAAAAATAAACATTAAAAATAAAAAAGAGAGAAGAATCTGAAAACTATAAAAAAAATAAGAATAAAAATAAAAGTGCTTTGTGGTTATTCTGTTTAAATCGGTGCTTACTCTATTTTTATGGTATTTGCTTAGCTCATGACATGATAATGCATTACTTGTGTAATCACTTATTTGTCCTTAAGCATTCCTTAAAATAAAAAATAAAAAAAATAGTTTTAATCAATGCGATGACCATTAATGTCGACTGAATAATGGATGTTATCTTCAATGTTAGTTGGATCATAGGGGTTTATTGAGTAGCCTTGTGCTGCCTTGAATCCTGCGCGATGATTTTATTTTCAAACAAAAAAAAAACTTCTTTTCAAAAATCTATTTCTTAATTAAAATTAACTAACTCACAATCATTTTCTAAAGAACTACGTGACTTTGAGTTCTCCATTGCACCAGGAGATACGTAGGAGCAGAAATTCATTTCTGTCAAGCCAAAAAAATTAAATTTTCATAATTTGGTTGTTTCTTTTATTTCTTTTCAAAAAAATAATAATGAAAAAATAATAAATAATTACAAAGTCTTTTGTTTAAAGGGGTTAAAATAAATATATTCGAGATTATTAAAATTTGCACAACTAACTTAAGGTACCGTTCATGAAACGGGCAGTGTAGAGTGCTAATACCTTCCCTACCTGTAATCGGCTCCCGAATCCAAACTCATTTTCAAAGATCAGTTTTCCTGATAAAAGGGTTTTTCTAATGTTTTCCCAATTTAAATAAACATTGGTGGCGACTCCATTGTTTTTTATATTTTTCGGTCATCCCGTCGCGATCCCGGTTGTGACACTCCCTCAATGGTCTAGTGTGACTATCATTCTCCAACTGGAGCGTAGCGTTATCGTCTGCCATCTTCGTACCTATATCACAAAATAATCTGAAAACTTAAATTAATATGTATAAAACAAAACTTGAACTAGGATTAACTAGACTCGTTGCTAATATCAACTAAACAAAAATAACCGTAGTCCCCAGCAATGGGGCCAAAAACTTGATCACTCTTTTGCTTACCGCAAGTGCACGGGTTGCACTTGTATTATAGTAAGGAGTCGGATATCGTTCCCACGAGGAATACGTATTTTATATAAGAGCCAAGTATTAACCAATAGTCTAATTAATGCTATCCAATAACATCAAATTTATAAATGAATGTTTAAAGAAATATAAAGACTAAAAAGTAATAAATCTAAGATAAATAGAGAAATAAAGAATTCTTTTTCATCTCCTACTTCAACTCATAACATGCAATCCTTACAAGCAACATCAATGATTTGTTAAGTTAGCTTGAGAATCTGATTTAGTTAAAAGCCTATGTCTAGGTCAATTACCATAGTTTCATTTACCTAATTCACTATGTTTCTATGAGAACTAGTGCAAACTCCACTCTTGAATGATGTATTCTCAATCATACACTATGCATAACTAATAGGTATATGTATATCCTATTAACGAATCATCTCACCTAAACCAATTGAATGAAATAGAACATGCATCAATCATACATATGATATAAAATCTAAATTTCTATGTCTAGGTTCATTAGATTTCATCAAATCAATCAAAAGTTAATCAAATCCTCAAAAGCATTGAGATCCATATAATTGAAAATAACTAAACTTTAATATATACTCAAAAGATTACAAAATCATCAATATCCATAAGAGACTACTAAGAAAATCCTACATACATCTTAGCTAACCATGAAACATGAAAATATAAACATATAAATCATGTTCATGAAGCAATAAAGAAAGAAAGAAAAAAGGAAAGGAAGGAAGCTCATTAGATTTCATCTTTTAAGCTTGATTCACCCTCCATATGAAGGATGGCCTCCAACCTTAGCCTCTTTTGCCTTTTCTTGGTCTAAAAACCCTAAACCAACAGCTGCTCTCCAAAAAGATGAAAAAACTCTTGTAGAAAATGGATACAAACGTATTGATAGGCTGAATAAAATAGGGTAACGCCGCGGCATCCAACACATCACGCCGCGATCCTCTAGCCTCGGGTTTTAGTACTAAAGCAAGGTAATGCCACGACATTATCATGCCCACATCACGGCATTGAGTGCTGATCTTCATTTTTGGCTTCCTCTTAGGCCTCCTGGTCCAAAGCTACTTCAAATTCTTCATTTTTCTACTTTATTTAAGACCTGCCTGTATCAGAGAAAGTATCAATTCATTAACTCATGCAAATGTACTAAATTTATCAAAGTTTTGAAAATATTTGCTCAGGATCACAATGGAAGTCATCAGAATGAAATCAGATATAAATGATGCTAAAATATTCCATTCATGCATATAAACAAAGACTAAGCATGCCATTAAGCACAAATATAGGGGATAAATAACTACACTTTGTGAAGTTATCAGACAGCGAGCAGAAGAAGGTTGATTCTGAGTGGCAAAAACGTGATTTCATCTTGTAGTGACTAAGATGGTGGTGACGGGAATTGAAGTTTATCGTTTTCCCACAAACGATGCTAATGTTATGAAAGAGTTTCAGAGAATCACCTGGATGAGGATAATGTAGATGATTTCTTCTGATGCACAGTGGTTGCGATGGTGGTGCGAATGGTAGGTACATGCAAAAAGCACTTTGACATTTGATGTAAATCAAAAGTTGCAAACCCAAGTATAAGTTGTTTCAAGTAATAAATTCTCGGGAGTTTGAGGTCGATCCACAAGAAATTAATAACGAAAAATTATTTGATGTAAAGTAAATATTTTGTCACAATAATAAAAGTGATAAAACTTGGTCATAAATAAAAAAAAACTTACTTGGGTTAGGAGATCCACTCTTGGTAAGTAAATTAAGGACAAGATTAATTTTTTTTATAACTCAATTAGAATCCACACATAATGGAGGTTCCAATCGAAAAATACAACATTCAAAGTTCATTAAAAATTATATACGTAATTATATTATGATTGTGCCAACCTCTTGTCTACAATGAATGGGATCAAGCATTCATTGTGCCAACCTCTTGTCTACAATGAATCAAGATCTCCACTTTACAAGGAGGGTTTCTAAATTGATTGAAAACAAAATACAACACGTAAAATGATCACTTGAAAATATATCATTTAAGCACAAGAAAGAAATTAATCTAATATTAACTTATTACCATGAGCTTTACCTTTTCATCCAAGTAAAATGAAAATTAGTTACTCATAGACAAAAAGAAAGAAAGAGAGATGAAGAAGAAGAAAAACATAACATCAATTTAGAACAAAAGAAAACTACAACAAGATAAACAAACAACACAATAGTATGATCTTAATCGCTAAGACCAAGACTCTTAAATGATTAGCCAAGGCTCCCTTTTATAGAGGATTAGGGATATAAAATGACAAGGGGGCTGATTCATGAGTGAGTGAATGAGTGCAAAATAAGTGGAAAATGTCAAATGACTTTTGATAAGTGAAAAATTATTGAGATTCTTTGTCTCCGAAATCATTCAGTGCTGAACTCATTGAATGCGTCAGAGAATTGAAAAATGGTCTTCATAAAAGTTATAGGCCTGGATCTTTGCTTTCAAATGCCATTAGTTTGAGGCCAAAAGCATTCCTACAACTCGAGATATGGTCTGATTACTGCACACTGCTTAGGCCCAGCTACAGTTCCTCTATTCTGACTTGGAAGCCCAATATGACCTCCAAGGAGTCCGATTTGAGTCTTGTATTTTTCATGAAAGTTGTAGATATGGTCTTAACTTGCAGATACCAAAATTTCAGCCTAATCCAGATCTTAAAGCCCGAGTTATGCTCTAATTACTGCACAATATTCAGGTTCCAATCACAAAACTCGTATTCTGACTTCCAAGCCAATTAGTTCCACTAGATGTCCGACTTTGACCTAGAGCTCTTCATGAAAGTTGTAGAGCTCTTTCTTATCTTTCCAACAAGGTAAAATACATAATTTTTAGACATCTAGAATATGGCCAAAATACAGAAATAGTGTAAGACGTAAATTATGTTAAAAAAATCAATTAAGTCTACTTTGAGTCCAAACTTACAAAACATAACCAAACTTAATCAATTAAGTACATAGAGAGTGTAAATGACTAAAAATAAGGACTTATTAATATATCAAATATGTGATTATCAAATTCTCTCATACTTAACTTTTTACACTCTTGGATAAAACACACAAGACCAAAACTAGGGGAAAAAATGACACAGACTCAAAAGCTAAACATTCTAAAAACTCAATTTCTAATAATATTTAAGAATGAAGAGTAACCATAGATTTAAGGGATCAAAAAATTTATGAGGCGATATTCATTAACATATCAAACCAACAAGCAAGGAAATTTCAATTGAAAAGCATGAGTCAAGAATGATAAATCTTCACAAGACTCACTCTCAATCCCTCAAGTGTTTAAAATGTAAGTATTTCACTCGATTCAACCTATGAAAATTGCACTACCATAAGCTTGCTTATCTTCTACTTCTTCACTACTTAGAATACATGCATACACAAATCAAGATGACTTTATTCAAGGTTATACTGATGTCAAGGTAAAGGAGAAGGTAATATGGATATGACAAGCTAAATATCAAAGAGAATAAAAAGGCATGAAAGTTGAGTTCAATTAATAAGTATGAAAGTTCATCCCAACTCCACCTAATATAAATTTCCTTTACATATTCTTTTCCTTTCCTTTATTGCCTTGTTAGCCCTTATTTACGCATTTTTTTGATTTTTTTTAATAAGAACATAATATATACAATTTTTTAAGTAAACATTTTGTTTTCAACCATTCTGCATAAACACCCCCACACTTGTTCAAGAACTCATCCAATGACAAAGCTAATGTTCTCTTATTCCTTAAGGCCAGGTAAGAACATGATTTTTCATTTAAGACACATTATGAGTTCAAAACAAAGAATGATCAAATAAGCTCAAAGGGGATAAGCAAGGGGAAATAGGCCATTTCCAATGCTTTACGTTGGCAGAAATTAGAGAATTTTCAAGAAGTTATAAGAGTGCTTGATATAATATTGAGACAATATGCTGCTGAGCAAGGTTGCCTATTTGTGAGCTAGTCATTCTTGGCTATTTAGTTAAAGTAGTTATTTCAAGAAAAATGCCGCAATCATGTTTATGTATGTATGTGAAAATGTAGTCTCAAAAAGAATCAAAGCAAGTTCTAGAGTAACAAATCCATGAGTGAAAATCACATAAGAAAGAAGAGAATGGTACAAATAATCAATCCATTCATCAATAGGCTCAAAATCTCACAAGGTATATTTCTATCATTCTCAGTTCACCAATTCAACATCTATAACCAAGCATGTGATTTTTAAGAAAGAAGATAATTTATTCAATCATGCAAATTTTCTTGAATTTGAATTACTACTTCTACACAACATAGTTATCTACCTAACTACTCCTTACTCTGCCACTAATTTTGATGTGTCTCAAGAGTAAATAATTTACTCCTTACTCTGTCATCCTTAATTAGTTTTGCTGTTAGTAAGTTGTTGACAAACATATAAACACGATAAACATATTAATAAACACACTTCCTAATTTATTTTTTTAAATTTTTTAATTTTTTTTTTGTTTTTGTTGTTGTTTTTTTCACTTCAACTATCTTTCCCCCCAACTAGATCATAACATTGTCCTCAATATCAAAACATAGATAGGTAAAGGATGGAAGACATTACCTGTTGTAGCAATTACTGAAAAGAGAGACCTGACATAAATTTAAACAGAAACAAAGTACAATAAATAAAACCAAAGCTTGTAATTATTTAAATAGTTAGAGTGTCTGATCTGGCCTGCTTTTCATACTGCTTCCCTCACCGCTTCCTTTGGACTAATCTATCTAAGCTATTACTAAATCAAGTTCATAAACAAAAGCTTCTAATTTATCAATCAACTCATCAATAGTGGAAGAAGATATAAGGAGTCGTATTCCCAAAGGTGTGATAAATTTCTGTTCCACAACATGGTCAAGAAAAAATAGCAAAAGATTAAAGAAATTATTAACATTTAACAAACCTATGAGTTTATGGTAGATGTTCAGTTGGGCCGAAGAGACAATTTAAAAAACTTCTTTCAAAGTACCAAAACCACCCAATAAGGTAACGAATGCTTCAGATTTTTCAAGCATTGCTTTCATTCATCCATGTATAGATGATACTTGAAGTTCCTCCCCAACTGTCTTTCCAGTGATGTTCTTTTGAGTTAAAGGTCCAAGAATAATACCTAAAACATGACTGCCTCCTATATGTGCAGAGAGTGATACAGCCCCTATTAACCCAATGCAACCTCCCCCATATACTACATGAATTTTTCTCGTAGTAAGTGTTCGACCAAGAGTGCTTGCTGCGTTTATATACTCTAAACTCTTCCCATAACTTGACCTACAAAATACTCAAATATTTGTAAGTTTACGAACATAGAAAGAAACTCCCTCCATTTTTACACTCACACTCCCTTTAAATGATTATGAGTTGAAGGAAAATGAAGAAAATGGAGTGTTTAAATAGGGAAGAGAATGGAAAAAGGTAATGATAGCACCTATATGGGTAGGTTGGCTGTTGTCAGAAAAGTTTAAAATTAAGAAGCACAGTTTTTTGTTTTTTAAATTTTTAAATTTTTTTTTACTTCAAGAAAACCATGAGGGCAAAGAAGCCTAAAAACTCCTGAAGGACCCCACTCAAAGGATTGTCTGTCCAAAACCAAAATACAACATAATCATACAAAGATAAACAGAGAAAATCTGAATACGACGACCAATGACCACAGCCAGTGGAGCTACGCTCAAGAACCCAATAAATCAATACCAGGAATTGAGCTCAGAGGCATTGTCTCGCGAGAATGCAAACACGGGATGCTTCTATCTGTCCATCAGCAAGTAGAGCCTATAGTCAAAACCTGGGAATGCTTGCGCGGCTCTCTACAGAGCATGGCGCATGAACCTTATTTACGGACCGGCATGTGAAGGTCCACCCGAGTTAATGATGGGTCTGTCACTGGCACGGACTCCTAATCTAATTAAAGACCAAGTACAATCAAAGTTTCGCCCTTTTTTTATTTCTTTTCTTTTTTTCTTCTTTTTTTCTTTTTTTAGGAGATATACAAGATAATATATACATGTTGTTGTGATTGTGACTCACATCTTCTTTTGGTTTTACGTCCAGTGACAGTTTAAACGCCTTTTATGAGTCAAGGATAAGCTTCCCATCTAATTTTCTTATAAATTGACAAACAAGGTCTTTTTGAGTCATATTCCCAAGACTATAACGCTCTTACTAATCCCTGAAGAGATTTCACAAATTAAGAAATTCGCGATGCACAACTCCATAAGAATGTGTCTCAAGAGTCAATAAGATATTATCTAATGACTCCTTACTCAGCCCATTCTTAATGAAGAATATTTTATCTTCTCGATTTGCAGAAACTGTAACACTCCAAACTTTCTATGTATTAAATAAGTAATTTTAACAGTTAGCAGAATTCTACTGTTTAGTGATTTCTGTACACTGTAAAATTATTTTAAATATTTCGTCTGCATATTTGACCGTTTTGAGTGATTTGTTCCGTGTCAGGAAAATAATAATTTTTAGGCCAGAAAAATTTACGTAATTTAATTTTTACTGTTTAGTCTTAATTAATTTACATAATTTGGTTTGATATTTGTGAATTTTCTAATTTTTGTGTTTTTATGTGTGATTTTGATTTTTTACCATTTGTGGGCCCCGCGAGGTGTTTGTGGGCCCAGGTGGCCATACGTGCGTCCAGGTGGGTCCCGCAAAGTGAAAAAAAATTTTACGCACAGAAAAATTTGTACTGTTTAGACAGAGACAGAGGATCTTACTAAACTTGAATCCGAAAATAGTTTTAGAAATTTTTTTTTATTGTATTTTATACTGTATTTAATTATCGAATGATAAAAATACAGTGAATGTATTCTTTTATGAGGTTATGATAGATAAAAATAAAATTCTATGCTATTAAGTCAGTATTGGTGGTTTGGATATCCACCATCGAATTAATTACCATTGGAGATTTAATCAACGGTGGAGATTTGATCTTAAAAGTAAATAGGATCAATTATAACCGTTGGATGGAAATTAAATCAAGGGTAGAGATTTAATCTTATAAAAGACTATGACCATTATCAACCCTTGGATGTAAAATAAATCAATGGTGGAGATGGATCATTAATGACCATTAGATTTGGATTTAGATCAATGGTGGAGAATTGATCATCAAAAAATTTCTACAACCATTTTGGACCCTTGGATGTAAAGTATGAAGGTGTAATCTTAACCCTTCATTTTGGAGACACATCTAATGGCTAAGATTTAAAGAAGAAAGATCCAATAGCCTAGATTTTGTCTTCTAAAAATTAAAATCTACTTAAATCCTAACCATTGAATAAATCAATGGCTAGAAAGGCTTCAAATAATTGTTTGAAAAGATGACAATTTGCATGAATCATGCAAGGGGGGGTTTTGAAGAAGCAAGGAGAAAGGAAGACAAAGTTAGTATAGGCTTTTTAGGCCAAGAAAAATGATGTAGACAATGGTCAAATCTCAAGACAAGTTCCTATTGATCAATTAATGAGCATATTTTTCAAACTTCACTTTTCATTTCTCTCCATGAAGGCCACGGCCATGCATAGTTTAGGATACCAAATAATTCATTTCTACACTTCACATTTTCATTTCTTCATTCTCACACTTATGTTTCATGAACCAACCAAATGAAAAACTCCATTCTCTCTCCCTAAAGAGCCATTCGGCCAAGCACTCTCATCTACCCTCCATCACTCTTTAATTTCATACAACCTAGTTTCTTGAATCCTTACCTTATTCTAAACAACTTTCATGTTGAAGACTTTCTCTAAATCTTCCATCTTGAAGGACTTTTACTAAGATCAAGTTCTAGAGCTTTTATTGGTGAATAGTAAGGAAATTTCTTTCATTCTTTTCTTTTTCATGTTCTAAACCATGTTTGATCCATGGTTCCTCTTAATCAAGCTCAATATACTAATTTTCTTGCATTTGTTTTATGTTCAATAGACTTTTCTTGGTGAAGATCTTGTTCTAAATCCAAAGCAAGGAGCTTTTGGAGTTCTTCAAGAGGTAAGAGGGAGATTTATCTCACCAACCAAGCATGGTGGTGAGAGATGGTTATATTTGATGGATGATGAATCTATGTGAGGATTTATATCCATGGTCATGTAATAAATTATTTGTGTTATGTGTTTTTAATTATTTTGTTTATGCTTGATATGCTTTGCATGAATTAATTGTGTATGTATGCTTAGTATGATTTTTACTTGTTTATATGGTATGCTTATAATATGCATGATGATATATGTTAAATATATTATGATAGATGTATGTTGAAATAAGCAAAATTTTAGCTCCAATGGCCAAAGGAGAGGTTCGATTTTGATGCCCAAAATTAGGGTTCATGTTAAAAAATTTTCAAGAACAAAGAAATTAATTTTTGGGTCCTTAGAACAATAAGATTTTTGGCCAAGACATCTCAAATTAGGTGTTCACCAAATTAATATTTTCATGAATAATAAAATTTTATGATTTGAGAAGTAAAGGAAATAAACAAAAAGATTTTGATTTTGCAAAAGAGAATGCACACGTTTTCTTTTTAGTTATGTTGATATTAATTAATTTTGCGTAGAAATAAAAATGTAATTCATTTAAGTTATAAGAAAAATCTTTTATGGTTCCAATGGCCATTTTTAAGGTCTTGATAATTTAGAAAAAAAAATGTTTTGATGTTATAAAATATAAGAATTTTCAAATAAGGATTTTGAAAAGAGAATTAAAGTGTTGTCAAGTGGAATTTTCATAAATAAAAGAAAAAGGGAGATTGAAGATGTTAAACTTCAAATTGTTTTCAAGGAGAATTAATTTTTAAAAGTGATTTAGAAATATAAAAGAAAACGTTTGTAACTTAAATTTACTAACAAAGAATTTATTTATTGGGTTTTGGAAAAACGTTAGGAAATTTAAAAGTTAGAAATGGTAATTAAATAAACTAAATGTGATTTTGTAAAACTAGATCAATAAAAAGCAATTTTGAGAAAATATATTAAGAAAAAGATTTTTTTTGACTAAGAATAGGAAGAAAATAAAGTAAGGAATTATATTATTGTAAGAAAAGTCCAAAATAATATTTTTAAAGTTAAGGAATATTTTACGAAGGGTAAAAACGGTGAAAAATGATTTATGGAACTTAAAAACGTAAAATTTGAGTTACGCAATTTTGAAAAAGGTTAAAATATTTCTACGTAATTTAAAATGTTCAAATATTTTATACGATCGAAATGTTGTAGAAAAATTACTATGTGAAAAAAAAATGATGAAAGAATATTTTTACGCACTTTAGAAAACAATAGAAAATTTTTACGTGAATTTTAAACGTAATAGAAATGTTACAAATCGTTGATTACGTAATAAAATATTACGTGACTGTGAAAACGGGACAAAAATGTTTTTGTGAATGAGAAAAGTGCGATAATGCAATCGCTGTTAATTATACAGTAAACTTGACAGTTAAAAATACTATTTGAACCTGGTATGAGAAATTATGTGATTTACCATTGGTTGGAAATTGGTGCATTACACATGAATTGAAAATGGTCCGATGGACTGGATATGGCTAATTGCCTAGGAGAAACATACACCTCTTGAGTGGGTGCAATACGCGTAGTGTAGGTCACTTATGGACCTTGGGGGCATCGGGGTGCGGGTTGCTCACAATGGGCAGTTGGTAGCTCTTCTGCACCGTGGGTTAGACCGATACAACACACTGGTGATCCGGACCGAGACACTATTCTTAATCGAGATCTGACAAAGACCGTTGTGTATGTGCTAGATGTGCAAGATATAATTATAAACACTTGGTCTGAAGCACGAAATACCAGCAGCTCTTTTCGATCAATTTCTCCGACTTGAGTATTAGCTCCATGGAATAGGACATTGAGTCTATGAGCGCATGCATGAAACTGAGCATTTATATCTATATGATGGTGTTACTGTAATTGTTGTATGATTTAAACAGTGATAGTGGCATAATGGTAATTATTATTTTACACTATGATGATGGTATAATTGTGATCATGATATGATATTTTTGCATGATGTGTTGTTTGTATTATCTCTGTACTATCATGCTTGTATTGGCGTAGATAATCTCACCTCTTTGTATGCATATCTGTATATTGTATTTATAATTGGGTGAAGACGTTGAGAAAGAAATGGTACAAGAAGCAGAAGAAGAGTTACTTCTCACAGCTGGGAACGCAGAATTCTGATCGTATGACGTCAAGAGCCAGTTTCTTCGAATATGTACGTCTACAATTTCACGGAGGAGCTGGTGAATGGAGAACAAGTCCCGATGAGAGAGGACTTATTTACGAGGGATACCTGACTGTTAGTATTAGTAGAATATTTCGTGGAAATTCATTTTTCTATGTAACTATTTTAGTTCATGTTGAATTTCCGTTGAATATCAGGCGACACTAGGACACTAGGAATTATGTCCCAATGGAAATCAGTATAGTATCGTCAGCCCAGACACCTGTCCGTAGGGCTACTCGTCATAATGGATTTCTATCTGCTGAGGAATCCGAGGAGGACCCATCTGAGGGGTCCGCTGCTTAGTTAAACTTGGGCAAGTTTGAACTCTAATATGAACTATGTGTGTAATTTATTTAAGTGTGTTTTAGTTTGAGACATGGGCTGTAAAATAAATAATTCCAACAGTACATTTGTAATATGTATATGATGTAATCTATGTGTGAGGTTGCTATAATGTTTTATTTTCCGCTAAGTTTATTTTATGGTCGTCAAAAAAAATTTTTTTTTGACTTATCTTTTTATTACAACGTCACCTTATATGAACTTGGGGGTTATTAAGTAACATAAATGTGACACCCTACGGCTTAGGGTGTTACAGAAACCATCCCAAAGAACGATATCGCGTGTTACAATTCTTTTGCGCACACTTGTAACAAATTTGCATTCTTTTCGCTCTTCTTTTTTTAGAATAAGAACTTTTACAGAGACCCGGCATGTATGGGACAAATGAATCTAAAGATTCACCAGCTAAATGAACATTTACTTTGATCATCTAGCATATATCTTCTGGGATGCCCATGTACATTAATAGTCTCAGTCATTCACACCTGGCTTTGTAGATTTTTGTTAGAGCATTTTGAGGGAGAGAAGGAAAATGATTACTAAGATTCGAGAGAATAACATCCATTTTTAAAGGAGAAGGAATCAGTTATTATGGGAAACTGAAAAACAAATCGACTTGAGAGTCACGGAGTACCGTTATTTGCCACTTAACCGGGGGCTCAAAGAACTCAACAACTTGGTTTTCCAGAAATGGTTTAAGTCTTTATCCATTGACCTTAAATATACTATCATTCTTAGAATTCTCAATGTCTATGATCCCATGAGGATACACATGTTTGACAATAAGAGGGCCACGCCACCTAAATCTCAATTTTTCAGTGAATAAGTGAAGACGAGAATTATAAAGCAGAACTTTTTAACCAATTTTAAAAGATTTTCTCAAAATTAATTTGTCATGAAAAGTTTTTGCTCTAACTTTATAAATCTTTGTGTTTTCATATGCATCATTTCTCAATTTCTCAATAATAAATTTTTTTAATGAAAATGATAGGGTTCAGAGGCATCCTGTTTTGCTTAAAAATAGAACCATATTTTTGACAGTTTTCACAACTTTTCAAAATGTATAACTATCTTTAAATAAAGTGGGCCAATACAATTCACACTGCAAGATTTTCATAGCTATTTTCTTTGAAGAAAAGAAACCTCCACATGCTTTTGAGTGACAAAGTTTAATGACATTACCTACCTCATTGTTGGGCACACATCTCTGAATGATTTGATCAGGATAATTGAGGTAGGATCTTTCATGTTGCAAGAAAATTAATTATATTAGCAAATCAAGGCATAGAATTGATAGAAAATAAAAATTTATCAGGAAAAGAATCATTGATAGGTGTGATATCAAAAGGTGAGCCTGTTATAAGTATAGACAAATGATCTGCAACAACATTTCAACTCCTTTCTTACCTTTTATTGTGATGTTGAATTCTTGAAGCAACAAAATTCACCATATCAACCTAAGTTTGCAAAAACTTGTGAAAATCGACAAGTGCACCGAATAGTCAAAGAAATAAAGTAGTTGATTAAAAGGGAAAAAAACACTAAAACGCACAAAATTAAGAGGGAAAAGAGAGAACAAAGCACATGAATACAAAACACATTAAGGATGTAAACACATAAAATTAAAATACTAGGGATCTGACTTCACTTGATTCAACAATCTATCATAAACAATAGAATAGCTTTGGGACCTTCATTCTAATTAATTTCTAATCATTCAATTGATAGGAAGAATTCTTTAATTAATTAAAACTCAATTCCTTGGTCAAAACCCTAACTCTTAAAGGCATGACCTTTACTCTATGGATTCTTATGGAGAATACCACAATTATCCCACACAACCTATAACCTCTATTCCTAGATGATTATAAATCATGACACCTGTTATTTATGGTATAAGTTATATGCAAACCTTCTGATTCTCTATACACCTCACTAGATCAATTTATGAGTGGTCAATTTATAAAAGCGTTAAGAATCATAATAAGCACTTAAATTAAATAAAAAATAAATTAATTAAAATTCTAATCTTAATATATGTCAATTGAATTAAGTTACATCTTCACCCTAAAAACACATGAATTTATCTACACATGACAGAAGAGAAGATGAAATAAGAAGAATAAAATAAAAATATATACAGAACTCAACCTTCTATAAAAAAAAATATTAACAAGTAGGCAGTAAACCTGCCATGGTAAAAATAATAATAATATTAACAAGTAAGCGGTATAAACCAGCCATTAAATATTTATTAACAAAGGTGTGGTATAAACCAACCACTAAATATATATTAACACGTAATAAATAAATATTAACAAGGGTGTGGTATAAACTAACTACCAAATAAGTTAGTAAGCAGATAAATTAAAAAGTTAGTAAGTAGATAAATTAAAATGTTAGAAGCAAGTAAATTAAAAAGTTAGATAGTTAGTAAGAGAGTTAGATAATTAGTAAGTTAATAATCAAGAAAATTAAAAGGTTAGTAGGTTAGTAAGTTAGAAATAAAATACAAAAAGTAAAATACAGAAAATAAAGTACAGAAAGTAAAGTGTAAAAAGTAAATTGCAGAAAGTAAATTTAAAATATGAAAATCAAAGATAGACAGAGCTCCACCAGAGTCGGCGAAGGAGGAAGAAAAGAAGTTAAGATTGAGATATTATTAGAACATAAAGTAAAAATAAAAGAATCAAAGAACTGATTTTTTTAGTGAGAGAAGAGAAGAAGAAAAAATTATTTAATTAATAATTAAATATTACAGAGGAAGAAGGAAGAGTTTCTCTCACTAAATTAGTACGTTAGTATGTAAAAAGAAAAAAAAAATTAAAAGAGTAATATACATATATATATATATATATATATATATATATATATATATATATATATATATATACAAGATCCACAAGGATAAAAAATATATACAAAATAAAATTTTTCTTCAAATCAAGTCCCCGACAATGGTGCCAAAAACTTGATGCTAATTAAAAGTTGCAAACCCAAATGCAGGTTGTTTCAAATAATAAATTCTCGAGAGTCCGAGGTCAATCCATAGGGAATTGATGAAGAAAAATTCTTTGACGTAAAGTAAATATTTTGTCATAACAATAAAAGTGATAAAACTTGGTCATAAATAAAAAAAACTTACTTGGGTTAGGAGATCCACTCTTGGTAAGTAAATTAAGGACAAAATTAATTCTTTTTATAATTCAATTAGAATCCACACATAATGAAGGTTCTAATCGGAAAATACAATATTCAAAGTTCATTAAAAATTACATACATAATTATATTATGATTCCTTTAATCATCTATTAACACCACCACTTATAAATGGGCTCAAGCATTCATTATGCCAACCTCTTGTCTACAATGAATCAAGATCTCCACTTTACAAGGAGGGTTTCTAAATTGATTGAAAACAAAATACAACACGTATAATGACCACTTGAAAATATATCATTTAAGCACAAGAAAGAAATTAATCTAACCTTAACTTATTACCAAGAGCTTCACTTTTTCACCCAAGTAAAATGAAAATTAGTTACTCATAGATAAGAAGAAAGAAAGAGAGAAGAAGAAGAAGAAAAACATAACTTCAATTTAGAATAAAAGAAAACTATAACAAGATAAACAAACAACACAATAGTATGATCTTGATCTCTAAGACCAAGACTCTTAAATGATCTGCCAAGGCTCCCTTTTATAGAGGATTAGGGATACAAAATGACAAGGGGGCTGATTTATGAGTGAGTGGATGAGTGGAAAATGAGTGAAAAATGTCAAATGACTTTTGATAAGTGAAAAATTATTGAGATTCTTTGTCTCTGAAATTATTCAGTACTGAACTCATTGAAGGCGTTAGAGAATTGAAAAATGGTCTTCATGAAAGTTGTAGGCATGGATCTTAGCTTTCAAATGCCGTTAGTTTGAACCCAAAATCATTCCTACAACTCGAGATATGGTCTGATTACTGCATACGGCTTAGGCCAAGCTACAGTTCCTCTATTCTAACTTGGAAGCCCAATATGACCTCCAAGGAGTCTGATTTAAGTCTTGTGTTCTCATGAGAGTTGTAGATATGAGTCTTAAATTGTAAATACCAAAATTTCAGCCCAATCTAAATTTTACAAACTGAGTTATGCTCTGATTACTGCACACTGCTCAGGTTCAAATCACAAAACTCGTATTCTAACTTTTAAGCCTAATTAGTTCCACTAAATGTCTGACTTTGACCTAGAGCTCTGCATGAAAGTTGTAGAGCTCTCTCTTATCTTTCTAATATGGTAAAATACATAATTTTTAGTTATCTAGAACTCAATAAATGTCTAAAATACAGAAATAGTGTAAGATATAAATCATGCTGAAAAAATCAATTAAGTCTAATTTGAGTTCAAACTTATAAAATATAATCAAACTTAATCAATTAAGTATCTGAAGAGTGTAAATGACTAAAAATAAAGACTTAATAATGTATTAAATATGTGATTATCAATATTCAAGTCCGATCATGTACAGGTGGATAATGTTTTGAATTAGATACATACATTCACTATCTTGTCTGGTATTTATAGAAACATTTTAATTGATAAAAATCATGTTTAAATATACATAAAATGCTATTAATAGGATAATAATCTAGTAATATTATTATTTCTTATAATTATCTTTTCTATTTATGAAGGATAAAATTGACTCTTCTATGTATAAGAGATTCTTTAGAAATTTATACCTTATAAATAAATATATTTATTTATTTAATAACACTCATAAATATCTAAGATTCAATTCTAATAATCCAAGTTGGTTTTAAACTATTAACATTGAAATCTGATCCAAAACACTTCTTAATACTCCTTAACATTCATTCTTCCAAAACAATATTATCCATAAAATTATTATACCTATAATAATACTGTTATTAGAATTATCAAAGTTTAACCCGTGCATTGTAAGGATAAAAAACACCAGTTCATGGTACACGACGGTTAGATTTAGTGAGAATCCAAAGATGGAACCGACTGACATGGCAACATTACATAACACGCGCATGACGCGTGGTAGTCGTGATAGGAAAATCAGCAGAGAGAATGTGTGTGTGATACTGAGCTAGTGTCACTAAAACCGAAACCAACATCAGCGGTACCCGTACCGAGAAGCAGAACAACAACTACAGCGACGGGTGCTGGTCCTCACAGACGACGCCGTCGGGCCTTTAATTGCATGTCCTCGTCTCTTTTCTCTTCTCTATTCTCTGCAACCTTCAAAACCCTAAATCTCACAGAATCATCTTACATTTCTCGCCATGAAGGAGCTGCCTCCTCAACCGTCCTCATACGGCGCCGTTTACGTTCCGCCGCACCACCGCCTAAGCTCTCCGGAGCAAGTTCCTAACCCGGGGAAGTCGCCCTATGTTTCTGCTTCTGACGATAGGGTTCCCGATAAAGGTTGGGATCGTGAACTTGAGGCTTCGTCACAGCCAGTGAGATTACTTAAGATGCTCGTTTGTATTTCAGCTTTTTTTTTGTCCTTTTATTTTTTTGGTTGTTAATGATGGGTTTGTTTCACATTCCTGTTTTTATTGTTGGATTGATTTTTTTACTGTTTCTGGATATGGTAATTGGTGCCTATTCCCTCTCATTCAATTTGTGCCTTCCCATGTTACCATTTTTTTCCCTAAATTCTCTCTAAAACATTTATCTGCATTTTGCTTGTTAATTGTGATTTAGTTACTTTCAGCATGCCTTTTGTTTTTCTTTCATTTTCTTTAAATTTTTTTTTTTTGTAAATTTCCTTTGTGCTTAGTAATTTGAAGTAACCTTTCATATATGTCGGATCAGTTTGGAGAAACAGAGGGTTATGCTTTACCAGTAGCTTGGTCCGTCTCTGCTAATAAAGTGCCATCTTAACGTCAATGTGCTTTGTGATGAGTATTTTGATTGATAAGATGTGTAGGATTTCTTGTTATTAGAAGTGTGGATTTTTGTGAAGTAGAATTTGAGTTTAATGCATATTTTCCTAATTTATATTGAAGATTTTTTTTTTCTCCCCAAAACTTGCTTGTCAGAGTGCTTCCCCCAATGATAACACTGCTGAATGGAAGCAGAAATTAACCATGCTTTTAAATGACAAGAGTAAGCAAGAGTTGATCTCAAGGGAGAAAAAGGATAGGCATGATTTTGAGCAAATAGCAGCTTTGGCTAGCAGAATGGGTTTGTATAGGTATCTTTTCTTTTGTCATGGTCTGACTATTATTGATGCTTGAGCCACAAGTCTTACTCTCTATACTGGTGTGGGGATCTCAATTACATTTATATATGGCAGCCATTTGTATGCAAAGGTTGTTGTCTTCAGTAAGGTTCCACTGCCTAACTACAGATATGATTTGGATGATCGACGCCCGCTGAGGGAGGTATATTTATCATGTTTCATGATCTACTCTCTACTTTCCAGAATCATTTGAGGAGGACAAACATTAAACAAAAACTGAAGTTACCCTAAGTTTTCTTCCTTTTTTTCCTTCTATTGTCTCCACCACAATTTCAAAGAATTTAAATCAAGTTTCTGAATGCTGATTTTATTTTGTTGGATAATTTATCTCTCTCATTGAGAGACACTCAACTGACTCAAGTAAATCTTTCTGGAATTGACAGGTGAACCTGCCTATTACTATGTTAAGGCGAGTTGATGCATATCTTGAAGAATACCTGACCCAAAAGTCCAGGATGAAGGAAAGCTTTTCAGATTTGTCTTTTGCAAGATCTAGAAGTAGCAGTAGTATTGATACAGATGAAGGGCTTTTCGAGCAACCTGAGCCACTAGCATCAGGTAAGGCTGTTGTGGA
Organism: Ormosia semicastrata; assembly: GCA_029884595.1. Classification (NCBI taxonomy): domain Eukaryota; kingdom Viridiplantae; phylum Streptophyta; class Magnoliopsida; order Fabales; family Fabaceae; genus Ormosia; species Ormosia semicastrata. The sequence goes on along the minus strand of JAQQTO010000053.1, from coordinate 26,933,327 downwards.
GAAAATTCTCTGGCAGAGAAGCTTACAAATGCGTGATCAGCAACAAGCTTGGCAGGTCATCTTCCCTAAAATATAAAATCTTGGCATATGTGTTCTCATTATGTGATTGAGTTTGTACTTTATGTTTGCTTCTTAATTCAGAGTTGAAGGCATTTTCCTTGGCAACTTCTTAAGTCAGTTTGTGTAAGATGGTGATATGAACCTTGTTCCTACTTACTAATCTACATTCCTTGTAATGAGATATGGGGAAGACGGTATGATGAGAGGGAGGGTGTAAGGAGAGTTTTAAGATTGCTTGTGGGAGATGAGATGAAAATTCTTAGGATATGATTAAAGACATTATGTGAGAGTTGAAGCAGGTTGGGTGTTGGGACATGTTTGAGAGTTAGATATTTGAAGGAAACAATAATAACTTTAGTTTTATGTGTATTCTTTGAATTTTCTTCTTCTCAAAGGCATTATGTATGTATCACATGGTAGTCTATCCCAGATAGTGGCATGGAGTGGCTGACCGGCCCGACCCCAAAATTGCTGTAGTGGTATAGCGGATCGCGGAGTGGCTGCTATACCGAAGATAGCGGATACAATGCAAATAGTTTATAATATACACATATAAAATGCTCAAAACTCAAAAAGTACTAAAAATTTAAGACATATTCATCACTAATAATCAAGAGTCATAGCTTAAAGACACAGTCATCATTAATCTAAGGAATAATTGCATAACTAATAAGTCAATAATAACAAGAAGGTAAGAAGCATAAAAAAGCTGAGTGTGCATGGCCGGATTTGGCCGGAAAACAAGTAGGCTGCTAGAACTAGGAAGGGTTTTCTGCTGGAAATTCAAAACAGAGGTGGGGCAGTGGGTTTTCTTCGAAGGATGAAGGGTTTCAAACCGGAAAATGTTTCTGATGCAAAAAGGACGTGAAATCATGAAAATATCCCTAAAAGAAGTAGGTGGGGAAACTGAGAAAGGAGTGGGCAAGGTTGGTATGTGATTGACCGCAATAGTGAGCGCAATGCACGCTACATCAAAACGTGACACGATGGTTCAGCCATAGCGGCTAGAGGCTGCTCCGCCACACTCTGGCGCTATAACGGTGCTATTTGCCGCTATTTGCTACTCTTATCACATAGTAACTAGAAACTTTCTTAAGATCCAACCCTAAGAAGTGTAGGTAGCCATTACATGTTGCAATTTTATTTAAGCTTGGACTGTGATTAACCCACATTCTACTTTTTTTGGCCTAAGGTGGCAATATAAAATGTAAATTGTAATTGTTATTTTTAATATATTTCATAATTTGGAAGTATAATATAGAGCTGATATATGAACTAGCAGGTTGATGGTTGGGAGAGAAATTGTGTTAGTTATGTCTTGAAGATAAGTCTAGTAAAATAAGGTAGAATTCATGAACTGAAGTGGTTGGAGTACTATTTCTCTCAAAATACCTAGGATCTAGGAAGTTACTGGCTTACTGCTGTAATGGTGTAGGACAGGGGCAGAAGAGGGAAGGAAAAAAAAAATATATATATATATAGATAGATAGATAGATAGATAGATAGATATATTTAGCGTGTAGTATGGTGAGAGAAGAGGGACAAAGGAGGACATGAGAGGGAGAATTGGGATAATCACTCAAGGAAAATTTTGACTTTTCAAAAGCTGATACGTACAAAATCTAATATTCCTTAAATACGCAAAATGCTATTAGGATTGGAAACCCTTGCATAACACACAAGTAATCTTAGATTAAACACACGTCTTAATCTTCTAGAAAATCCTAATCAAGTAATCTACTTAAGTAATGGTAGTTATGGAGTTTTCATTTCTTCTGGTGGGATGTGAAAGAGAATATGTGAAGCCAGTTGGTTAGTTTTCATCAAGATTGAGTCAAAGTTTTTTTTGATAAAAGAAGAAATTTATAGATAGAAAAAGAGAGAATTACAAACAAAAAGGAGGATAAGGGATCCTCCTATAACAAAAGTAACAGATAGAAAAACAAAAAGAGAGAATCAATGTAACAAAGCGTCCCAATCCCTCATCATATCTGTTAGGGATACCCCATTAAAAAGACCATGAGCTTTACACCAAGTAGACGCCAACTGCCTAGTCTTATCCCTAATTAAGTTGAGAACGGAAGAAACACCCTTGAAAATTCGAGAATTTCGCTCGAGCCAGATGCACCAAATTGTAGCATAAATAGCACATTGCCACAAAAATTTAGCCTCTTTCCTTCTACCAAAGCCATAGAAGTTAACCATCAAAAATTGATCTAAAGATCAAGGACAGACCCAATATTCGCCATAAATGCCAAACAAGGACTGCCATAAAGAGTTGGCAGCAGAGCAATGTAAGAATAGGTGAGAAGCTGATTCTGAACATGTACCACACATAACACACATATCAGGGGAAAGGGCCTTATGAGGCCTATGAACCTGCAACATATCATTAGTATTTATTCTATTAAGTACTGCAGTCCAAATAAAAGCCTTGACCTTAGAGGGAGCTTTGGATTTCCACAAAGGTTTATCGAGAAGAAACCTAACCCTATTCGAAGAATAAGTTAGTTACTTGAAAATAAGATTTGCAAGAAAAAACCCCGAAGAGTCAAGAGACCAAATCCTTTTATCCGGGTAGGAGGAAAGAAGAACAGAATCCAAAACCCAAAAGGACCTCCAATTCGAGAAACTCTCTATCATTTAAGTTTCGAAAAAAGTGAAAATTCCAAGAGGATACTGAATTTTGGACATTACAAAAATTGTTGATAGGAGAATTATGTAGAGTAGAAAGACGATACAGGCGAGGGAAAGCACAAAAGAAGGGAACATCTCCTACCCAAAGGTCCTCCCAAAATCTAATGTGAGAGCCATTACCTACTTTTAAGGAAAGCAAAGTCTTAAAAGTAGAATAGCCTTGTGAAATAAACTTCCAAGGACTAAAATGAGAAGCTCGACTTGCTGTGTTAGCATCCCAGCCAATAGGGTTCAAACCATACTTACTTTGGATTACCTGATGCCAAAGAGAATGAGGCTCCAAAGGAACACGCCAAAGCCATTTTGCAGCCAGAGCAACGTTCTTAGACACCAAATTACCAAGACCCAAACCCCCTTCCTTCTTAGGGCGACAACACACCTCCCAATTCACTAGATGATCTCGTTTAGAATCCGAAACACCCGACCACAGAAAGTCCCGCATAATCTTTTCAATAGAGTGGGCCACACTAGCGGAGATACGAAACAAAGACAAGTAATAAATAGGAATGCTCGAGAGGCAAGCTTGAACAAGAGTGATACGACCCCCAAGAGAAAAGTAAGCACCTTTCCAATTATCTAAACGCTTAGAAATTTTCCTCAACACTGGGTCCCAAAATGAAGCACCTCTTGGATTCCCACCCAAGGGAACACCCAAATAAAAGAGGGGCCAATCCAAGACCTGACAACCTGCCATAGAAGCTAAGGAGGAAAGAATTTGCGAATCCACATTTATACCAGCTAAGCCACTTTTAGGCATATTGATTTTCAACCCAGAAGCACTCTCAAACAGCCTGATCAAAGAGAGAGCGTTGCAAAAACTTTCAGTATCCTCTTCTAAGAACAAGATGGTATCATCTGCAAATTGCAAATGTGACACAACAATCCTCTCTGAACCAATTTTAGCGCCTTTAATAAGATCATTCTCAATAGCTCTCGAAATAAGACGACTAAGGACATCCACCACCAAAGTGAACAAGAAAGGAGACAGAGGATCACCTTGACGCACACCTCTTTGACCTCGGAACCATGCTTTCGGTTCACCATTGATAATCACAGAAAAGGTACTATTTGAGAGACATCCTGCAATCCAACTTCTCCACTTAGAACCAAAACCCTTTTTTTCCATAACTCTATCCAAAAAGCTCCAACTGACTCTGTCATAAGCTTTCTCAAAATCCAATTTAAGAACCAAACAATGCCGATCGTTAGCCCTAACATCATCTACCACGTCATTAGCCACCAAAGCCGCGTCCAAAATTTGACGACCAACAATGAATGCACTCTGATTCTCAGAAATAGTGTCTCCCAAGACCTCGGCAAGACGGAACGACAGAAGTTTCGTGATGATCTTATACAAGCTAGTAACTAGACTAATAGGTCTGTAGTCACTAACTCTAACTGATCTATCCTTCTTAGGAACCAAAGAGATAAAAGTGGAATTGATATTGACCCCAAGTTTACCATTGTGATGAAATTCAGCAAACACCTTTAAAAGATCATCTTTAACAACATCCCAACAACCTTGGTAAAAGCCACTCGTAAAACCGTCAGGACCCGGAGCCTTATCTTTCTCTAAACTCCAAACTGCCTTCTTTATCTCTTCTTCCTCAAAAGGTCTCTCCAAAAAGCAAGCCTTCTCGACAGAAATAGCACACCAATCCAAACCATCAAAGAACGGCCTTGACATATTCTCCTCAGAATAAAGAACCTTATAAAAATGGGTAATTTCCTCACCAATAGTCCCTATGTCCCTTATCATAACCCCATTAGAACTTTCTAACTCTTTAATCAAACTCTTCCTCTTCCTCCCTGTCGCCACCTTATGAAACAACCTTGAATTTGCATCACCATCCTTGACCCATTGTAGTTTTGTCTTTTGTCTCCAACTAGCTTTCTCCTTTAACAAGATCTCCTCAAAAGCAATAAGCAGAGAATCCTGTCTATTCCCTTGATCACAAGGTAAGGGCCCTTCTTGTTCCAAAGTATCAAGGGCCTCAATCTCTCTAAGAATTTCATCTTTTTCAGTTTTAATATCACCAAAGACAACCTTATTCCATTCTTTCAATCTTTCTTTCAAGCATTTTAACTTCCTCATGAACTTGAAACTTTCCCAACCTTGAACAACTGTATTCTCCCAAACATCTCTAACCAACGGGGTAAAGGAAGCATGATTGAGCCACATATTCTCAAATCTGAAGGGAGAAGGACCCCACTTGATTTTATTTGACTCCAAGATAACTGGAAAGTGATCAGAGACAGGCCGAACAAAAACCTCCTGGACCAAGTCTGGGAAAGCTTCTTCAAAGGCACTTGGAAAAGAAACCTGTCCAAACGGGAGGAAACTAAAAGACCTCTATTAGCAGACCAAGTAAATTGTGCATTAGATAAAGGAAGATCCCTCAAATTACAATCTCTGATGAAGGAGTCAATTGACCACCGTTTAAAAAGATGGCTTCACTTTCTCATTGAATATTGACATCTCATTAGCATATCCACATAGGCCAGATATAAGCTTACACTTATGTATACACAGATTGATGTAAAGAGCAAGCTGCACTTCTTTTTAGTTTTTATGTACCATGTTAATGAATTTCCTTGATTTTATCTGTGGTAGATTGAATTTGAGGCAACCTCTAACTGCTTCGGAATCAATGTGCCTAAGGTTGGGCTTAATTTTTCTGATAGTAAGTTAGAAAAATTGTATGGCTCCTCTTGGTGGTCATTATTGTCTGTATGCATGTGTTCCATGCTACTATTTAGTGTATTTGGGTTGAGTGTAACGGTTATATTTTTAAGGAGGTTTCTTTGGCTGAACAGCTGAGTTGGGATAAGATTAGGTGATTAGCTTCTTTTTGGTGCAAAGCTCATAGTCTTTTTAAGGGGTTTCCCGAACAGATATATAGAGGGATTGTGCAGTTTTGTTCTGTTGATGACTTGATGTTTCCTCTTTTTCTTTGTTGTTGTTGTTGTAGTTGTATTTTTTTTCCCCTTTTTTTTCCCATTATGGAGAATCTCTTATCCTTCAATTTCCTTGTAATTTTCTTCTCTTCGTCTTAATGAATTTCTTCTTTTATCCAAAAAATAAAACTATTGTCTGTGTCTGCTACTGTTGGTTGTCCTTTCCCATTATCTGTACAAGTGCTTGCAGATAAAGGTTTTAGCACAGTTATTTTGTATATAGATGGGTTGCCCCTAATTCTTTGTTAATGATTTGCAAAGATATCCAATGAGGTTTTTGAAACACAAGAAAATGGTTTTTGAAACTAAAGTTACCTTTTCATTTCAGGAATCTCCGGAAGGAAGAAGAATGCTGGAATTTCGTAGCAGTCTCCCTGCTTATAAAGAGAAGGAAGCAATATTGTCAACCATATCAGGGAATCAGGTTTGTTGAATAAATGTATTTTGTTATTTAATCAATTCTCTTTTTGTTTTCATTAGGGCTATTTTTATGAAAAGATACTAATTCGTTTGAGAGACATAAGCCTCTTTGTTCTATTAATTATATTATAGGTTGTGAGTTGTGTATTTCCCGAATTTTTGTTTTGATAGAGGAAGAAATTTCAAGAGAAAAGAGAAGAAGTACAACTAGGTGAAGGATAAGAAATCCTCCAAAACATATTAGGAAAAAAGTACAAGAAACCAAAACGCAAAGGGGGTGGGGACTAAGTATGTAGCAAGGGTTCCAAATCTCTGCAAATTTGAGATAGCAAGGTACTAGTGTTCCTCTTCAACCACACACCAAAGATTTGCAAAAACTGCTGACTGCCATAAAATCTTATTCTCCTTTTCTTTTTTCTTTTTCTAAAAAAAATGAAAACCTTTATAACAAATCATAAAAAATTGCTCAAGTAGAGGGAAAGCCTAGTTCTATGATATTTAAGAATTGCAAATAAAGGGGTAACTAATAGGGGCAGGGGTTAGGGCATCGAATTTGATCCTGCTTTTAAAATTTTTGAGTTCTCCCACCTTCTCAGTCTCTCTGATAATTTTATTGATGTTCAGTAACTGGATCCATTGGTGTGGCTGGGATTGGGTTTGCTCTATTGCAATGATGCCAGTGAGACAAAGGCACCCACCTTCCCATGCTACCCTCCGTTCCCTCTCCCACTCTCAGATTCTCATTGTAGTCTCTAATCTCATTGTCAACCTAGTGGCTGAGGTGAGCAAGGTGACAACAATTGGCATGACATAGTGGCTGGTAGTGGCCATTCGAGTGGCAGCATCGGTAGTCTTTGATTCTCTCTCTTTGGTGATTTGAGTGGCAGTTCTTGCTTGATTTCCATCATGGTTTTAAATTGTAGTCGCAGTCGCGGTTGCTTTACGGTTACAGCTATTATTGGCATTGCAGCTACTGCAATGTGGGTTGTGGCCATTGCTGCTGTAAAATTTTTTCATGTTTGCAGTTTGCACTGTTGATATAGTCCTTGATTCCTATTGCAATTAGAATAGAAAACTTACTGTAAATAGATTGATTCACCAATTAAGGGATTTGGTCCTTGTACTCTGTAAATATAAATCAAAGAGTTGGACCATTATTTGATGGAGTCAGACCTGTTTTAATCTTAGGTCTCCTAATCCTAGGTTCATGTTCGTCTGGCCACCATCAAGGTTGGTCCTCTATTTCCAACGCCCTCTGCCAGCCAAGTGAGGGCACATGTGGTCACTGAAAGCTCTGACCAGCTATACCACGGAGCACCATCGCCAAAAAGTTCGTCATGCGCCTCCACTTGCGTCAGTTGTTGTAGGCTCGTGAGAGCCATGCGCCTCCTTCTTGGCCTTTGTTTGTCTTGCTGTCGGTCTGGTTCTGGTCACCAGTGCATCCTTGTTCAATTCCAAGGATTAGAAGTCAAGTCTAGCATTGTTCAAGTATTGGGTTCTTAGTGCCCACCGGTTTCTATACATCTCAGCTTTGTTTTTTAGATTTCAGGTCAGATCTCTGATCACTCTCTAGTCAGATCTCATGGCTTTGTCATAATCATCCTTTGTCACCATTGAATCTTCGAAAAAGGGCCTTATTTCCCTTGCTTTCTCTAGCACTCCCACTATAACGTCAAAGAAACTCAATGGTAAGACTATTCTAGATTGGTATGCTGTTGTTGATGTGTGGTTTTTAGTTCATGGACTCTTTGAGCATCCCACCAAGAAGATGGAGGACATCGATGTCGTTGAGAGGGATGAATGGAGGAAGGCAGATTATCAGTTGGTGTCCTTATTGTGGCAATCCATTAATCCAAAGCTGTTAGTGCACTTTTGCTCCAATAAAACATGTTATGATATACTGATTGGTGATAACCTTTAGAAGGTGTTGGACAAGCTTGATAACATGTATATGGTGTTTGTCCTCTTTGATCTTCATAAAGATTTTGAATCATGTATCTAATTTGGTTGATCGTGGAGATTGAGGCTATGGTCATTGTGGTGGTAAAGGTGGTCGTGACTCTAGTAATCACCCTCAGTGTTCCTACTGTAAACACGTAGGCCATACTCAAGACCGGTGGTGTTCTTTGCATGATTTCCTAGAGAAATAAGGTGATGTGTCTAAGTCTTAAGCTTTGAGTATTGAGAAGACAGAGTTTGGGGGTGATAGCTAGAATATTTTATTAGACAGTGAATAGAAGAAGTATCTTCAACTCAAATTAGCCCAACAAGCTTCATCTTCAACCACTGTAGCCAATACTGGTAATTTTATGGTTTGCCTCTCTTATTCATCGTTTGTTGGATCTTGGATTTTGAATTTTGGTGCTTCAGATCATATAACTTTCTCAAAATTGTTATCTCCCAAGACACCACATCACATCACCCTCGCTGATGGCTCTAAGGATAAGGCCATTGGCATTGGTCAAGCTACACCTCTCCCATCTTTATCCTTGAATTCCTTTTTTCTTTAATTTTTAATACCTGGTTGTCCTTTTACTTTAATTTCTATTAGTCAATTTACTCGCACTCTTAACTACTCCATAACTTTTACTGTTGATCCTTTTCTTATCCAAGACCAGAGGACGGGATAGACAATTGGCACAAGATCTGAATCATGTGGACTCTATTATCTCCAGCTTTCATCTCCTACCATATGTGTTGTCTCAAAGTCTCATATCTCTTTCATTGTCGTCTGGGTCATATGAGTCTGAATTAACTAATGATGGTCCCTCATCTCTCTCATCTGCAGTCCTTAGAGTGTTGAGTGGTGTCAGCTTGAAAAATATGTTTGGGCAACCTTTCCAAGCAAGTTCAATAACTGAGCAGAGTCTCCTTTTGGTATTGTTCATTCTAATGTTTGGGGTCCTAGTCATGTCATTTCTGTCTCAGGGTATAGATACTTTGTTACTTTTATTGATGATTTTTCAAGATGTACTTGGATTTTTTGAATGAAAGATCATTCTAAGTTATTTACTATTTCTCAAAACTTTTGCACCAAAATTCAAACCCAATTTGGACACATTATTCACATTTTACGTAGTGATATTGCAAAAGAACATTTCTTTGCCTCTCTCAATTCTTTTATGGCTTCTCATGGCATGACTCATCAATCCAATTGCCCTCATACACCGCAACAAAATGTTATAGCAGAAAAAAAGAAAAAAAATTGCCTTATTATTGAAACTGCTCATACTATTTTATTACATGCTAATGCACCTTTAAAGTTTCTGGGTGATGCTGTTCTTATTGCTGGATACTTAATAAATTGGATACCATCTTCTATTTTAAATAACCAAATTCCTCATTCTCTTATGTTTCCTAAGAAGCCCGTTTATGCAGTTCATCCTTGTGTTATTGTTTCTACTTGTTTTGTGGATGATCTTTCCCTAGGTCTTGATAAATTGTTGGCCCATGCTATTAAATGTGTTTTTCTTGGTTACTTTCGAGTTCAGAAGGGATATAGGTGCTATTCTTTCACACATCGTTTTTATAGATCTACATATGTCATTTTCTTCGAGGATACGCCTTATTTTAGCTCACCAATAGAACCGAAATTCGTCTCTTCCCATTATGCTTTTATATCTACTTTGTCGTCCATTTCTATTCCTAGAACTGTCCAAGAAGCACTCTTCCATCCTGGATGGCGACAAACTATGATTGATGAGATGTGGTGTTGGATTCCAATCATACATGGACTGTTGTTCAACCCCCTCTAGGGAGTCTACAGTTGGTTGTCGATGGGCTTTTACTATCAAAGTGGGCCCTAATGAGCAAGTGGACCAGTTGAAAGCTCACCTCGTGGTTAAAGGCTATACTCAGTTTTTGGTCTTGATTATAGTGACACTTTCTCCCTTATTACTAAAATGGCTACCATTCGGCTTTTCTTATCACTGGCTGCCATACACCATTGGCCCTTCTTAGAATTTAAAGAATATGAATATGAATATTGTATATTATTACATTATCTGAATGTTTACAATGGAGGCAATATATATAAGGAGCTGTATATTAAACTAGTCCCTAGAAAATAAGCAACATAAAACACTAAAAACAATGTCTACACTAAAAACATGAAAACGTAGGAACAAGACCAAGAGGCCATCGTCCAACAGAGGCCATTGTCCAACACTCCCCTTGAAGTTGGTGAATATGCATTCTCCATTCCCAGCTTGGATACAATCATTTGAAATACTGGATTACTCAACCCTTTTGTAAGTACATTAGCAAGCTGACCTTGTGTAGACACATAGGGTGTACAGATTAAACCACTCTAGTTTTTCTTTGATAAAATGTTTGTCAACCTCAATATGCTTTGTTCGATCATGCTGTACTGGATTATGAGTTATGTTGATTGCAGACTTGTTATCACAATAAAGTCTCATCGGACCATCCCACTTGATCTTCAGATCTTCAAGAATAATCTTCAACCATAGTAGTTCACACACACCTTGAGCCATAGCTCTGAATTCTGCCTCTGCACTAGATCGTGCTTCTACATTCTGTTTTTTACCTCTCCAAGCCACTAGATTTCCACCAAGAAAAGTGCAATATCCTGTAGTTGATCTTCTGTCTACTGGTGATCCAATATAATCAGCATCAGTGTATGCCTCAAGTACCATACCTCTATTTCTCTTAAATAAAATGCCTTTTCGTGGTGTTCCCTTAAGGTATTGTAACACTTGATATGCTGCTCGCAAATGAGATTCTTTTGGACTGTGCATGAATTGGCTAGTCACACTTATTGCATATGCTATATTCAGTCATGTGTGGGATAGATAAATAAGTCTTCCCACTAGATGCTGATACATTTCTCTATCAACTGTAGCATCTTCCTCTGCCTGTCCAAGTTTCATATTGGAATCCATAGGAGTACTTATTGGTTTGCATGCTGTATGACCTGTTTCTTTTAGGAGATCCATAACATACTTTTGTTGGGAGATGAATATACCTTTGTAGAAATATATGAAGAAATAAGAGGAGAAGAAGAGAACACACAGGTTCTCGTATATTTGCATAAAAACAAAATAATGTTAACAGAATATAAATAGAAGAGAAGAACCAAAGTCAAACCCTAAATATACATAAAATTAGGGATTGATTTATTCTCCCCTTAATCATAGGAAATCTGTTTCCCTAACTTATTCTGAATATAACACGTAAATCTTATCTTTTCTAATTTAATTTTTCGACACTCCCCCTCAAGTTGGTGCAAAGATATCAATCATGCCCAACTTGCTAACTTGAAGTTCAAATGGTTGTCTTAACAGTCCCTTAGTTAGCACTTCTGCCACTTGCTGTGTACTGGGTACAAATGGAGTGCAAATTATTCCCTCTTCAAGTTTTTCCTTTATGAAATGTCTATCAATCTCAACATGTTTCATCCTATCATGTAGAACCGGGTTATGAGCGATGCTAATAGTTGCCTTGTTATCGCAGTACAACTTCATGGGAAAACTCACTGGCCTCTTAAGCTCTTCTAAAACTCTTTTTAGCCAAAGAACTTCACAAATTCCTTGAGCCATTGCTCTAAATTCAGCCTCGGCACTACTTCTAGCAACAACACTTTGCTTCTTGCTCCTCCAAATGACCAAATTACCCCAAAGAAACGTGTAGTACCTGGAAGTTGACCTTCTGTCCATAGCTGATCCTGCCCAATTAGCGTCGGTATACACCTCAACTCCTTTCTTCTCGTTTTTCTTGAAGAAGACTCCCTTTCCTGGGGTGCCTTTTAGATACTGAAGAATTCGATAGACAGCTTCAAGATGTACTTCATAAGGGGAATGCATAAATTGACTCACCATGTTGACAGCAAAAGCAATGTCAGGACGAGTATGTGATAGATAAATCAATCTCCCAACCAACCTTTGGTATCTTCCCATGTCAACAAGTACACCATCTTTGACTTCTCTGAGCTTAGTATTCACTTCTATTGGAGTATCTGAAGGTTTGCAACCACTCATCCCAGTTTCTTTTAAGAGATCAGGAATGTACTACCGTTGTGACACCACAATGCCCTTTTTTGATCTTGCCACTTCCATTCCAAGAAAGTACCTTAGTTGGCTTAAGTCTTTAATCTCGAATTCCTTGGCTAGGCTCTGCTTCAGTCTGCTTATCTCTTCTATATCATTCCCAGTCAAGAATATGTCATCCACATAGACAATCAAAATTAAAACTTTGTCCTTGGTGGAACTCTTCATAAAAAGAGTATGATCAGATTGTCCTTGACTATATCCTTGGCCTTTAACAACTCTTGTGAATCTTTCAAACCATACTCGAGGAGATTGTTTGAGCTCATATAGAGATTTTTTTAGCTTGCATGCCTTAGTTCCAAATTTCTTAGAGAAACCAGGTGGAGGCTCCATATATACTTCTTTCATGTCTCCATTCAAAAAAGCATTCTTCACATCTAACTGATTCAGAGGCCAATCAAGATTAGCTGCAACTGATAAAAGTACCTGAACTCTATTTAGCTTTGCCATAGGGGAAAACGTCTCAGAGTAATCCACTCCATATGTCTGAGTAAAGCCTTTAGCTACTAGGCGAGCCTTGTATCTTTCCAAGGATCCATCTGAGTTGTATTTTACGGTGAAAACCCATTTACAACCAACAGTTGTCTTCCCAAATGGTAGATCCGTTTTTTCCCAAGTAACATTCTTCTCTAGAGCTCTCATCTCCTCAAGAACAGCTTCTCTCCACCCAGAAACATTTAGAGCCTCCTGGATATTGTTAGGAATAGCTATACTAGACACTTGTGAGATAAAGGCACAATATGAAGCTGAAAGATTATTGTAAGATAAAAAATTTGACAGAGGATGTTTTGTGCAAGACTTAACACCTTTCCTAGGAGCAATGGGAAGATCAAGTTGACTTGAAGAACATGACTCAAAAATACTTGGAGCATTATTTGCATAAGTCTTTGAAGAATTATCATGATCCAACCTCTGATTAGATTCTTGGTGATGCTGTTGAATGATACCTCTCCTTTTTTGTGCTTGATATTCCTTTGAATAAACAAGACCTTTATCCTGTTTCGCACACATCTCTATAGTTTCAGCATTTCCATTTTGAGATGGCATTTGAATATTAGAAGATTCATCATTTTCAACATTTAATTAATTTGTTTCCAGTAATTTCAGTGATCCTGTGTGAGGAACATTATTATAAAACTCAAAAATTAAATCAGAACTGCCAAGAAAACCATCTTCACTAGTGTTGCTCTCCCCCTGGAGATGGGAATTGTTGTAGTATGAGGTTCTTTCAAAGAAAGTGACATCCATATAAATAAACTTTTTTTTCAAAACTGGATCAAAACATTTGTAACCTCTCTGAGTAGAAGGATAACCAACAAAAATACATTTATGTGCCTTTGAATCAAGTTTTGAGCGTTTTGGGTCATGATTATGAACAAAAGCCACACTGCCAAAAACTTTTAAGGGAATATTTGTTGTGAGCTGAGTGTTTGGGAAATAATTCATAAAAAACTTGTAAAGGAGTTTCAAAGCCCAAAATTCGTGTAGGAAGTCTATTAATCAAGTAAGTGGCTGTTAAAACAGCATCTCCCCATAGATAGTTAGGAACTTTAGTTTTAAAACTTAAAGCTCTAGTGACTTCTAGGAGATGTTTGTTTTTTTTTTCCAGCTATCCCATTTTGTTGAGGTGTATTATTACACGAACTTTGGTGAACAATTCCTTTCTCAGCAAAAAAAGTCCCTAACACATTGTTAAAAAATTCCTTTGCATTATCACTTCGAAAAATTTTAATCTGAGTCTAGAATTGTGTTTGAACCATATTATAAAAATTTTTGAACACAATTTCAGCATCAAATTTATCTTTCAAAAGAAAAACCCAAGTGACCCTAGTATGATCATCAATAAAAGTAATGAATCAACGTTTTCTAGAAAAGGTTGCCACTCTAGAGGGACCCCAAACATCACTGTGAATCATGGTAAATGGTTTAGATTTTTTATATTGTTAAGATGGAAAAATAGCACAATGGTGTTTTGCTAATTCACAAGATTGACACCGAAAAGACAAATGATTTTTATTCATAAATAACATTGGAAACAAATGCTTTAAATATTGAAAACTAGGATGTTCTAATCAATCATGCCATAACATAGTTTCACTGTCACTAGGCACAGAAATAGAATTGAAACAAGTCTGCAGTCTTGCCTTCCAAAGGTTGATCCTTGATGGAGAAAGTAGAGGCCACCATCTTGTTTAGCTCCCCCAATCATCTTCCTTAAGGTTAAATCCTAAAATTCACAATGGCAGGACCAAAAATTAATTTGACAATTATGATCAAAGGTTAATTTACTGACAAACAGAAGATTATAGGATAGATGAGGAACATGCAGAACATTGTTAAGGGTTAGATAAGAGGAAATAGGTACAGTTCCTTTTCCAGCAACAGTAGCAAAGGAACCATCAGTAATTTTTACCTTTTGATTCACTGCACAAGGTGTATATGAAGAAAAAATTTGCTAAGTGCCGGTCATATGATCAGTGGCACCTGAATCTAATATCCAGGAGCCATTAGATTTTGTACAAGCAATAGCTGCAGTAAAAAAATTACCTGATTGTGCTAAAGAACAAGATGGATTAGAGTTTCCTAAAGATTGAGATTGAAACATTTTATATAAATGCACTATTTGTTCCTTTGTGAAGGGAAGAGATTCTGAGGATGATTACTGCCCTGTTTCCAAATTGCTCACTTGAACTGCCCGGATAGCTCCCCCTGAAGTGCGATCACCACTCAGGTTTTTCTTAGGATTTGCTGGTGTCCCATGTAGCTTCTAGCAAGTTTCTCGAGTATGCCACGGTCTTCTACTATGATCACACCAAGGCCTCTGCTTTCCTCCTCGCCTTTCTCCTTCTGAGTCTGCACTTGCACCATGGACCACAAGAGCTGATCCCTCATTATCTATTTTTATTTCATTGGGATGCTTCAGCATCACTTGCCTCCGAGCTTCTTCTCTACGCACCTCGGAGAAGACCTCTCTGATAGTCGGCAAAGGTGTTCGCCCTAAGATGCGACCTCTTACTTCATCAAGATCCTTATTCAATCCTGCCAAGAAGACAAATACTCGACTTCTCTCTTTCTTCTTTTTATACTGAGCACTGTCATTTGGACTCTCTTATGTTTCAGCATCAAATAAGTCCAACTCCTGCCAAATAGTCATCATCTCATTATAATACGCTGTTACTTCACGCGCTCCTTGCTGCATTTTCCACATCCGGGTGTTTAGTTCAAACAGTTGAGAGTGATTGTCTAGATCGGAATAGGTTTCCCTTACGGCTTCCCACACGTCGCGAGCTGTGGGCAAGAACATGAAAGGTTTTCCAATCACCAGATCCATAGAGTTGATTAACCAAGCCATGACCATTGAGTTTTTGGAACGCCACTGCTAGTATTTTGGATTGGTGGTGGCTGGTGGTTTCACTTCACCGTTCAAATAGTCGAGTTTTCCCTTGCCGTCGATCACCAAGCACACGAACTGAGACCACTCAAGGTAATTATTTCCATTCAATTTATGAATGGTAATCTGCAGAGAGTTCTCAGACATAGAGACTGTTGCTGGTTGCTGATTTCCTCCCGCCGAAGTCGTCACGCCACTGCTAGCATCCGAAGGGGTCGAATCGGAGCCAACCATGGCAGCCTTAAAGTTCATGATTGAAACCTTCAAGCTCGTGATACCGTGTAGAAATATATGAAAAAATAAGAGGAGAAGAAGAGAACACACAAGTTCTCGTATATTTGCATAAAAACAAAATAATGTTAACAGAATATAAATAGAAGAGAAGAACTGAAGTCAAACCCTAAAAATACATAAAATCAGGGATTGATTTATTCTTCCCTTAATCATAAGAAATCTATTTCCCTAACTTATTCTAAATATAACACCTAAATCTTATCTTTCCTAATTTAATTTATCGACAACCTTGCCTAGACTGAGCAACCTCAATTCCAAGAAATTATTTCAACCTTCCTAATGCTTTAATTTCCAACTCCTTGTCTATGCATTGACTCAGAAAATGTTTCTCCTTAGCATCATAGAATATGTTTCTCCTTAGCATCATCTCTTGTTACTATTATGTCATCAACATACACCACGAGAGCTGTGACTCCCTCTGAAGGAGAGTGTTTAACAAACAGTGTGTGATCCCCTTGGCTTTGTTTGTACCCCATAGCCAACATAATTCTATCAAACCTTCCAAATCACGCTCGCAGTGATTGCTTGAGGCCATACAGGGCCTTTTCAACTTACACACAATATTAGCATGCAAATTCTTCCCATATCCTGGTGGAATCTCCATGTAGACTTCTTCTTCGAGATCTCCATGCAAGAAAGCGTTCTTGACATCAAATTGCTGTAAATCCCAACCATAATTAGCTACCAATGCCAATAATACCCAAACTGTGTTCATCTTTGCAACTGGTGCAAAAGTCGCCTGGTAATCAATTCCATAAGTTTGGGTATACCCTTTGGCAACTAATCGTGCCTTATACCTCTCTATGGATCCATCTGCTCTATATTTCACAGTAGACACCCATTTGCAGCCCACAATTTTCTTCCCTGCCAGTAATTGTACCAGCTCCTAGGTTTTATTATTTTCCAATGCCGACATTTTCTCATTCATGGCCTCGGGTAGAGTGGTAGGGATGGCAATGGTATTTAGGCTTATAAGGAAGGCTTTATGGGATGGTGAAAAGTTCTCAAAGGACAAGAAGTGTGCAAGAGGGTATAGTGGCCATTTTGTGCACTCTCTAGTTCTTTTTTTGATGGCTATGGGAAGATTTGGTTACTACTATCAACATGAAATTCAGTTTCATCTTGCAATGAAGGGTTAGAAACTATTACCTTATTCGAAGGCTTCGAGTTGGACTCTTGGGCTTGCACAGATTCAGGAACAACTATCTTCCTTCGTGTGAACACCTTGCCTTTGCTATGCCTCACATTCTCAAGAGCAGACTCAACTACTGGGTTAGGAATGATTTTGGACACAGGTTCAGACATAGGTTCAATAGTGATTTCAGGAGGAGGATTAGGGACAACAGGAAGGTCATGAGAAGGACCATTAGACTCAGGAAGTAAGGACAAGTCAACCAAGAAATCTTCCTTATCTTCTCTCATTGACTTCTCCCCTTGAAGATAAGGATGGGAAAAATAAGGCTCCTCTTCACTAAATGTAACATCCATGGAGACATAGAATTTTCTGGATGGAGGGTGATAACACTTGTATCTTTTCTAGGTCGAAGAATAGCCCACAAAGACACATTTTAGAGCTTTCAGATCGAGTTTCCCCCTGTTTGGACTGTGAACATGGACAAAAGATACACATCCAAAAATCTTAGGGACAAGATTATTAGAAGTTTGTAGATCAGAATAGAAAGTGGAGAGGACATCCATTGGACTCTTGAATCCTAGGACTTTAGTGGGCAAGTGATTTATAAGATGAGTAGTTGTCAGAATAGCTTCCCCCCAAAAAGACTTAGGGACATTTCTCTGAAATAGTAAGGCTTGAGTTTTTTCAAGAAGATGATTGTTTTTTTGCTCTGCTAACCCGTTTTATTGTGAGGTATGGACACAGGATGATTCATGGATTATTCATTCTTTCTAGAAATAATGCATAAGAGTTTGATTAAAATAGTCCTTAGCTTTATCAGACCTGAATCGCTTAATACCCATCCCAAATTGATTTTTATTTATAGAACAAAAATTTGGGAGAATAGTACTAATATCAGACTTATGTTTGAGTAGAAAAATTCAGGTAACACGAGTACAATCATCAATAAAAGACATAAACCATCTTGCCCTAGAGACACTAGGAATGGAAGAGGGATCCTAAATATCATTGTGAATAAGAGAAAAAGGAACAAAACTTCTTGTATAACTAATTGGAAAATTGACATGCTTATGTTTGGCAAGTTCACATACTTCACAATGAAATTGTTCAACATCAAGACCTTTAAACAAAGAAGGAAAATGACTCTTAACAATAAAAAAGGATGGATGACCTAATCTACGGTGAACAAGCCAAATTTTGTCTTTTTTGGTTGAAAGAAGTTCTGAGGGAAAAAAATATGGTTGTCCAAGTCCGCTCTTGGTATTGTTTACCAGACAAGGTGCTTTAAGGAGGTAGAGGCCATCCTGCTCCCTAGCATGTCCAATCATCTTCCTCGAATCCTTGTCCTGAAAAACACAATGATCATTGTAAGAAACCACATTGCAAGATAAATCTTTAATTAATTTTCTGAACAAAAATCAAATTTGTGGACAGTTTAGGGACATGGAGGACATTTTTTAAGGTCACTAGACGGCTTAGTTGGACATCTCCTTCACCGGCTACAGTGGTCAAGGAACCATCTGCTATGGATATTTTCTTATTGCTTGGGCATGGAGAATAGGTGGAAAATCTAGTGGGGTTGGTCATATGGTCTGTGGCTCCTAAATCCATAATTCCGGAGTTGGTAAAAATTGTACTGGAGACATTGAATCCAACAGAAAAAGGTAAGTTACCCAAATAAGTCAAAGAACAAGTACCTGAGAGCTTTTTAAGGCTGTGTAGAGAGACATTTGAAACCTCACCTTCAGTTGACATCGTGAGAGACAAAACAAAACTGAAAAAAAAATGTCGGAGAAGATGAACCCACTATCCAAACAGCTTGGGACTAGA
The DNA here is from genome assembly GCA_029884595.1 of Ormosia semicastrata. Taxonomy (NCBI): domain Eukaryota; kingdom Viridiplantae; phylum Streptophyta; class Magnoliopsida; order Fabales; family Fabaceae; genus Ormosia; species Ormosia semicastrata. Next base: position 26,914,474 of record JAQQTO010000053.1, on the reverse strand, counting down.
GTTTCGACCACTGGAATAGGAGCAGTGGTCGTCGGCGAGTTGAATGGAACCAATGACGTCGCTTTTCGGTGATTGTAAGGTGGCGTGTGACCTCCACGTGCCGAGAGTTGCAGATGTGTGTGACGGCGCGTGACAACTCCTCTGGCAGCGGAGCTCAGAGGGATGGCCGGTCAGAGGTTTTTGAGACACCTCGTGATCTTACTTTGACAGAAGAATGGCTATGAAGGCATTGGTTGGCAATGAAGGCCGACTTTTTGGGTACTGTTTTGATTTCTAGGTGTTTGGGGGAGATGAAGGCCGGCCCCAAAAAAAAAAGTTCTATGGAAAAACAGAGATTGGTTGGCAATGAAGGCCTATTGGAAAAAGAGCGGGCATTGAAGGCCGACCGCGGAAAAAAAGGCTTCAGCAGAAAACAGAGATTGTCCAAGCGCGGAACTGCTCTAATACCATCTTAGAATTTGAAGAATATGAATATGATTACTGTATATTATTGCATTATCTGAATGTTTACAATGGAGGTAATATATATAGGGAGCTTTACATTAAACTAGTCCTTAGAAAATAAGCAACATAAAATACTAAAAAAATGTCTACACTAAAAACATGAAAACGTGGGAACAAGACCAAGAGACCACCATCCACAGTGGCCATCGTCCAACAGCCTTTATATTAGCTAGACGTCAAAATTGCTTTCCTACATGGTGACTTGAAGGAGGAGGTTTACGTGGAGCGGGTTTCAGTGCTGTTTGGTATGGTTTTGGTGCGATTTTAGCTGCTTCTTTGAAGCCTAGGTCTGTTTGGTGCAATTTTCAGGCCGGTTTGGTGGTTTTCCTTGTCGTTTGTGGCATTTTCAAGTCTGGTTCATGAGGTCTTGCTTGGTTTCTAGTGTTTTCTTCTAGGTTGGCTTCCTATTGGTTGATGCTGGTGTTTTCCTGTTTGATTTAAGTGATTTTGCTGATTTTTTGGTGGCTTTTGGTGCTAGCTTAGACTGCAGAATTGGGTGCGATGTTTACTGGACTGGGATAGAGAAATTCATGCTGTGGAGTGGTCTTTGAGGTTTTGTGTGCAGTGGGTTGATGTTATTTGGTGTTTTCTCGCATCTTTGATGTGCTCAGTGATGTTTGATTGCTGTTTTTGGAAGTTTTGAAGGACAACATTTGTTGGGTTGCTTCTTCTAAGAGTTGTTTGAGATGGTGGAATTCTGTTATCATCTATTGTTGGGATTGATTTTCTGGTTTCATGAATTGATTGTTTGAGAATGGCTCTCGATTTGTGGATGTATGGTGTTCTGTGACAAGCGATAGTGACAATTGTGACTGTTCAGGCTATTCTTCCACTCCTTTCTTCTTCTATGTGCGGCCAAGGGTGCCGGGTGCGATGTTTCTGGTGACTGGGGGTGTTGTGGCCAGCCAGCAAGGTGTGACCAAGGGTGTCGTAGGTATGGGAGCAAGAGTTTCCCAGTTTCTCTTTTCTTCTCTTATCTTCTATCTTCTTTTCTGTTTGTAATTCTTGGGGATCTGGAGGTGGTCGCTGGTTGGAGACCGGTTGTGTCAACTAGTGTTTAAGGAGGATTAGCAAAGTTCATCATTGTCAATCCACGTGAGGCTGCAATCGGAGTGGCAAGACTTGAGGAGTTCACGTCGATGGTGTCTGGTAGCATTTGGTCGGTGGCAATGGTGTCCTGGTTGATTGTTGTTTTGCCTATATTGAATTGTTTGGTTCTTGATTTGACTCTATTTGGTTTTGTTTGAGACTTTGAAGTAATTTTGCATGGTTTGTGTTGTTTAGAGATTATGAATCGTGGTTTCTTTCTTTTGCTGTCAAGGGTTTATGGATTGAAGACTTTGGACACTAGTAAAGGACCTCATTTATGTTACTAGGTGGTATAATACCTGACTCAATGTTTTGGAGACTCGGTTGGAGGTCATTGCTGGGTGGTATGATACTCGACTCAGTGTTTTGGAGACCAGTTTGGAGGTTGAGGGGAGGTCGAGGGGACCACTGAGGAGAAAAGTCAAAGACTCTAGAATAACTCTCATTTGCTTGGGACGTGTGTTGAGGAGAAGCAAGGAAGCTATCTGCCAAGGACGTTGCCAAGGCTTTGTTATTCAAGGGAAGCACTAGTTCCCTTAGTTATTTGTTGAGATCGGTTGAGTTTTAAATGTTGGTATTGTTCTTTGTTTTCAGTTTATACCTTTATGGGTTTTCTACTTGTAACAAGCTTAGCTTTAGTAAGCTTAAGCTAGAGGGAGAGTGTTAGAAGATATCAGGGTTATTAGTGTTAGTGTTATTGGGCTTGGGCTTGTACACCTTAGTATTAGTATAAATAGGAGTACTAGGTTATGAAATTGTATCACTTTACATCATTCTGATAATATTCTCAATTTAGTCATTCTTGTTAGCTGTCTTCCTCTTCTCCTTCTCCCTAACCCTAAATCCTATAATTCTTCAACAAACAGGAGGTTATTTTTTCCTTCCACTAACTTGCTGAATCCTTTCCAGCCTTCTCACATTCTCATCATGACTCCTGTGGGTTTAATTCTCTACATTCCTCTTTTTCCTCCTTTGATACATCTTAGTAATTGAGGGCCTAGCTGTGAACAGTAAAATGGTCTAATCTGGCCTGGCTTGGTTTGGTAGGTCAAACTTATTTGCCCTGTTTTCTCAGCTCTACCGATAACCCCAAAAGTGTTTTCCAAATAAAATTGGCCACCTTAAACAAGAATAAGTGCCCAAGGTCCAAACTCTTATATCTAAATTGGTTGAGAGAGCAGACCCGAGGAAAACCAAAACGGATTGTAGTTCACTATTGCTAAATATCTACTGAAATTAAACTCCCACTTTAAAGGATGATCTTGAATAGAAGTGCATCACCCAAAATTAATTTTATAACATGTATGGCCGTGTCAATCTTGTGTCATGACTCATTGTAGGTCCATTACTATTATCCAATTTGACTGGCTGACACTAAAGAGCAATTGTGAGGTGGTTCAGAGGATAAAGTCAATATGATGAATATTTTGTTGCAAATGCATAAGTACTGAAAAAGTGTAGCTGAAATTTTAGTTGCCAAAATTTTATACAAATGATATAGGGTGAAGGTGTTGAGGTTGTCCTTGTATTGGAGAATAAATGTTGAAACATGGTGGTGGTATGGTTGACTTGCTCTGCTAGTGGCAGCAGCGGTCCTTGCAAACCTTGGAGTGGAACAGTTGCAGTGGTGGTGTTGGGAATAATCATATGATGAGCATAAATAAAAAGTCTCAGGTATAAGATTTATTATTTTGTCCCGAAGATAAGTGAGTTGCTATTAGATAATTTGCTACAATATAGTGGTCAAGTTTTTATACCTATCAGACAGCCATATCTCAGACTGTGTGTGTCACATGGACTGCTTGAGCTGTGTTATCTGTGATTGAAGAAGCCTTTGGGTTTGGGATGGGTAGAATACCACAAATCAATAGTCGGAGAAAGCTTGAGACTTGACATGCATTGGTTTATATAATTTCTATAGTCTATAATAGCTTATGTTGGCACATTATAGCACGTGATGCTGTACTTTGATGTATGAATTGGGGTGATAAAATCTCCAATTTAAAAATTAAAAGTTAATGTCCTCGTCAGTGTGAAGGTGGCAACATCATGAGAAGGGGGGGTTGAATCGTGCTTTCAACTTTCTTTTCTATTTCTGCAAATTCAGAAGGTTCTCAAGTTTCTCAACTTGGATATCAGAAGAATTAGTAGCAGAAATATTAAGTTGCTAGATATTGCCTTAGGTCTACTTAAATGGACTCAATTTTAACTCACAGATCTTCTTTGAAAGCTTCTCATTTATTCAAAAGGAGTAGTTTATAAACTTAGAAGAGTGTGACTTGATGAAACAGTGACAACAATAAATAAAGAGAAGATTACAAATGAGCTTAACACAGAAGATTTATACTGATTCAGCCAAACCACGTGTCTACATCCAATCCCCAGCAAAGCATTGAGTTTTTTTATATAATCACCAGTATTCTTTCTTCCACCCTAACCTCTCCAAGCTAGATTACAAGTTGTCTTTGTTCTATACTAGCCTCTCCAAGCTTGACTCACACTTTGAACACTACCGGATCAAGGATACATTAAGGAGTATAAGTGTTTTGGGTTTCTCTCAACACTCAATGAGTGAATATAGGCAAATGAGATACAGAGAATGATCTAATACACACTCAAATGGTACTGCAAAAAAGTACAGGTGTGTTGTGGTAAGTTTAGAAGGGTTGTAGAAGGCTTAGAGGACTTCATAAGGTTGTTCAATATAACAGTGCTTCACTACCTTCTTTCTTCTGGTCTTCAACTATTTATAGATTTTGAAAAACTAGCTGTTTGTCCTTACATCTAACAGATTCTGATGGACTGTTCACTAACCGTTTTTCTTGTCTTGTTGTGCTAGTCACTTTAGCAGCTTTTTATTCAAGAACTTTGTCTTCCAGTAACAGAGAGAAGAGTTCTACTTAGAAGCTTCTGAGCTTGATTATTCTAATCTTTGTGCTTCTCACTTCTATCCTCTTCATTTAACTTGACTTTATGACAAAGTTTCTTCATGATGCATAGCTTTGGACTCGTCTGAGCAAGTTTTTCAACCTTTCTGTTGTATGCAGATACTTTAGAATAGTGCTTGCATGTATTAATCTTAGGCAGAGTAACTCTTCTGAACTTCAGAAGCATCTGATCTTGATAGAAGGTCTTGTTCCTAAGATTTGTTGACAAGGAATACACACATCTGCAACTTGAAAGTATTCTGCACACTTAAATACACTCGTTAGAGTATCAAGAGATATTAATAACAATATAAGTAAGTTTGTTTATCATCAAAACATGTGGTATAAAGACCATTAAATGGCTTTGGAGCTAACACAGTATTCATTGGCAAGGTTGTCAAACTCGAGAGTTTGGGTAAATTCATGGACCCCCAATAAACTGAAATTGTAAAATCGACTCATAAACTCGTAAGAGTTTACATACTTAAAAAATATTATTTAAAAGCATATCTTAGTAACCAAGTATAATTAAATACCATATAAATAAGTAATATTCACATTCCAACTCTATAATAAAGCAAAAGAAAGTAATAAAGTGAAAACATAACACAACACTCGACCCAACTGTTATGCTATTCATAGCCATGCACTTACATTATTTTGTAGTTTAATAAAACAAACAAAAGCAATAGTAAAAACATAAAATGAACTTCATAAACCAATACACATTGCATAGTAGAGGCAATTCAACTTGAGTACCCAACAAATCAGCTAAAACTTTGCATTTTGAAGCCAAAACCATGTGTATCTTCAACCTTGTGAATTTGCTAGTAGAATCGAGAGTTTACTGATTTTCTTAGAGTTTACTTGAACTCGCATGAGTTTGACAAAAAGAAAGTTTACATGCAAGTTAACTTGTTTTTGTGTCCTAGGATCGTAAACTTGCAATAGTTTAAGGACTTAACTTGAGAGCTTGACAACCATGTTCATTGGATCCTTAGGACCCCTGAAGAGATATGAAATTTTTGGGCTTTTTAAGCCCATTGCTGGTCCCACTGCCAACTCCTTTTATGCTGAGTCAATGATGTTTCATACTCCTTTGTGAAAATAAATGCTTTTGTAAACAATCTTTGCAAACTCCAGCATGCATCTTAGTTAAGTTCTGTTGTATGTCTCAGCATTCATCTGTGATTCATATGTGCCAGCCGGTCTGGTAATTCTATGGTTTAAAAGTAGTTTGTCGTATTAATTTGAATCTTTTTTTTTTAAAGCTTGGCATCTCAAATTCAATTTTTAATTATTAAATGACATACTTTGCAGGTAGTAATCTTTTCGGGTGAAACAGGTTGTGGGAAGACAACACAACTTCCACAGTTTATTTTAGAATCTGAGATAGAATCAGTTCGTGGAGCTGTTTGTAATATTATATGCACACAACCAAGACGCATTTCGGCGATTTCTGTTTCTGAAAGGGTTGCCTCTGAGAGAGGGGAGAAATTGGGTGAATCTGTAAGTTTTCTGAAGACAATTACTGTTAATTACTCTCCCAACACATTACTTTTCTCTGTTATATGGTTTCCTGGAAATTTAAAGATCTCTCGCTCTCTCTCTGTCTGGCTTCCTTCATGAAAGGTTGGATATAAAGTTAGACTGGAGGGTATGAAAGGGAGAGATACCCATCTTCTCTTTTGCACCACAGGCATCTTATTGAGAAGATTACTTGCTGATAGAAACTTGAAAGGTGTAACTCATATTATTGTGGATGAAATTCATGAGCGCGGGATGAATGAAGGTAGAATTCTGAACTTGATTGAATCTCTGGTTTCTAGAAGATTTTTTATGTTTATGTTCTTGCATTTTTTTTTGTGACAGATTTTCTGCTTATTGTCCTTAAAGATCTCCTGCCCCTCCGACCAGAACTGAAACTAATTTTGATGAGTGCTACCCTTGATGCAGAGCTCTTCTCCTCATACTTTAATGGAGCTGCAGTTATGAAGATTCCGGTGTGTTACAGAAATTGAATGACATTGCTTGTTTGTGTTGTGAAGTGGGATAGTTATATCTCTGGGAATTTAGTATGATTAATGGTTCATGAATCTTAGGGGAGAAAGCATTGATTTAACATTTAATGGGAAGGCATAAACTTTAGGGTTGTGCTAGATATAAAACCATTCATAAGTCTTCACTTAACATCTTAACCTTTTAGGAGAGTTGGTCCTTGATGTGGTATCAGAGCCTTTATGATCAAGTGGTCAAGAGTTTGATCCTTGCCACTTTCATTCTTCTAAATAAAAGTTGAATTTCAGCACAAGATAAAATGGAATTGTGCATTGTCCATGCTTCAAGCCCAAAGGGCTCATGCATGAGGGGGCATGTTAGATATAAAACTATTCATAAGCTTTCACCTAATAGCGTAAGCTTTTAGGAGAGTTTTGACATGTTGCTTCTAGGAGTTTAAAATGGATTGGAGATTGGACCTTAATGACTTTCCATTGCAGAAAGAGTACAAATTTATTGAAGATATTCATAGTTGTTATTCTTCTTATTCTTCACTCTGTCTGCGGCATGAATTTTTGATAGACAATTGAATAGGTGAACAAGAAAACTCAAACCGGAGGAGGGTTGTAAAAAGATTATCTTGGAGAAGTTAGAGTTAGAGTGAATTTACAGGGTTATTGAAGATAGGGATGAGGTTCATCAAATTAGTTTTAGTGGTGAAATCATAGTAAAAGTTGATTGTGTATTAAAGCATGTTAATTGAATTAAACAATATGGCCCTAGTAAGTGATATTTTCATATTTTCTTAGTTTTTATTGATGGTTGGGTATTTTCTGTTGTATTTGTTTGTACTTGGAATTTGAGCTTGGACTTTATATCCCATTATGGGTGCTCCGTCTTTGATGGTCTTTTGGTATTTGCTTTGCTGTTCTTATCATCAGTAGGGAGAAGTAATGGACCTGGTGAGGAGGGACGAGGAAATTAAAGCAAATGGAATTTCAGACTAGGGAACAACTCAAATGACATTATTTGGAAGTATAAAGGGAGTGTAAGGGTGCAAACTAGGTTATAATATCATCTTAAACGGGAATGAAATTGCTCAAGAATTCGTGATGAGAATTCCCAGTAGTTTCTGTCGTAGTTTTGTGGAGGTTTATCTTCTTTTTATTTTCCTTTTTTGCGAGAGAGGGGGGATGATGGAAACGGGATGGGGATTCTAAAATATATTCTACATAGATGGTTGAAAGGATAATTAATCTTCTCTTTTTTATTTAGATGCAACTGAGGATTACTATTTTGGTGCCAAAAGCTAAAGGTTTCCCTTTTTCTTATTGGTTGGGTGGATGTGGTTGCTAATATAGGGTTTCACATACCCCGTTAGAACTCATTTTTTGGAGAACATTCTGGAAATGTCGGGCTACAGATTGACTCCGGACAATCAAATTGATGATTATGGTCAAGAAAGGATTTGGAAAATGAACAAACAGGCCCCAAGAAAGAGGAAAAGCCAAATTGCTTCTGCTGTAGAGGTATTTAAAATTTTCTGAACTACAGGTGCTCCATTTCTTGTTATGTATTTCTTAATTTAAGTTCATTTCCAAAAACTGTGACCAGGATGCTGTAAGAGCTGCTGATTTCAAGGATTACAGTCCGCAAACATGGGAGTCTTTGTCATGTTGGAATCCTGACTGTATTGGTTTTAACGTCATAGAATATATCTTATCCAATATATGTGAGAATGAAAGGCCTGGTGCTGTTTTGGTTTTTATGACTGGATGGGATGATATAAGTGCTCTGAAAGAGAAGCTCCTGACACATCCTGTGTTGGGAGATCCAAGCCAAGTTTTTTTGCTTGCATGCCATGGCTCAATGGCCAGTTCAGAGCAGGTAATGTGTTTTCTGTTGATGGCACATTGTTTGAGTTGACTTAGTAATCTGCATGAATCACCTTTCATGTTAGGTGTTTCGCTGCAGCAATACATGTTATAATTTTATGGTCAAAGAAAATAAGCATAATGATCGGATCCCCTAGTGACATAGCTACTTTTAAAAAAAATATTGCTTGAATAGTCTTGTAACAAAGAAAGAAACATGTGCAGATGTGCTTCATTGTCCTGCTTACAAGTAATATCTAGATAATATTATATATATTGGATATGCAGAGGTTAATATTTGAAGAACCTGAAGATGGAGTACGGAAAATAGTGCTTGCAACAAATATTGCTGAAACGAGTATCACGATAAATGATGTTGTTTTTGTTCTTGACTGTGGAAAGGCAAAAGAATCATCATATGATGCACTGAATAACACGCCTTGTTTGCTCCCCACCTGGATCTCAAAGGTTTCTGCTCAACAAGTAAGGTTATTTTAGTTGATTATGTCTTTGGCAGTAATCATTATATACATGTTATGTGTTACTAGAAAGCATTTTTGCTTCTGGCATCTTTGATATATTTATACTGTGTTCATTTTGTTCAATTCTTTTCTAATAGAAACTTTGCATGAAAAATCTGCCTAATTTATAACAGTTTAGTTGGCTGAATTCTGTGTTCACTGGAATACTGGCATTATACTTAGTTATAGGGCTATTGTGGGCAATATTATGGGTTTGTGTATGAATTTTTGTATGACAACAAATTCTGCATATTTGTGCTAGATTTAGGCTTAGCTCTTATTTAGTCTTGCAGTTGGCATTGAAAGGAGAGTGGCTGTCAGTTCTACTAGAATAACAAGGTTCTGGGAAGAAATATATAGATGAGGACATACTACATGACACTTGATAGACCTTGTATTTACTCATCACTCATTATTTTACCAAGATATAAGAAAATATAGTATAACATACAAAGGAGGCTATGGACAAGTTGAATGTCTTAATTTTTGTTTTTGGGGGGAGAGGGGGAGATGGCAAACATGACATATTTGTGTCACATGATTATGATTCATGTTTAGTTCGTTGTGTGCATCAAATATTCAATTAGAAATTAATGTTTTAGTACTTGTGAACTAGTAAAAATCTGCCAGCCTAGACTTCATTTGGGATAGAGTTATTGTTAGTGTTCTGCTCATGGTCTCTTTAGAGGTGTCTTTTTGTTAGACTTGCAGAGAGATTGACATGTTTTGTTACATGACTCAATCTCAGTGTTTTTGTTGGTTTTGCTCTTTCTTGTGCGGATGTCTTATCCTCTTGATTTGTACTTGTTGGACGGTGGTGTTGGACGGTGGCCTCTGTGGACGGTGTTTCCACGGTTTATAGTGTAGATATTGTTTTTAGTGTTCTATTAATTTGTTGTTGATTTTCTAGGGACTAGTCTTAATGTACATCAGCTACTTTTATATAATCTTCATTGTAAACATTTTGTTTTTTGATGAGAAATAATATACAATGTTCATATTCTTCAAATTCTAAGATGGTATTAGAGCAGTTTCGATCCGGGACTGTCTCTGTTTTCCGCTGAGCCTTTTTCCGATCGGCCTTCATTGCCAACCAAACTCTGTTTTTTTTTTTTTTTGGGCCTTCATTGCCAACCAATCTCTGTTTTTGGCCTTCATTGCCCCCAAAGAGTACCCAAAGAGTACCCAGAAACCCTAACAGTACCCAGAAAACCAAACAATCAGCCTTCATTGCCGACCAAGGCCTTCGTAGCCATTCTTCCATCCAACTAAGGTCACGAGGTGTCTCAGAAACCTCCGACCGGCTATCCACCAGAGCGCCATCGCCGGAGACCTTGTCACGCGCCGCCACACGCATTTGGAGTTCTCGGCACGTGGGAGTCACGCGCCACCTTCCGGTCATCGGAGTGCAACCCCGTTGGTTCCGTTCAACTCGCCGGCGACCTCTGCATCTGTTTTAGTGGTCAGAACTCCAGTCCAAAGCTATTTGGATAGTGGGTTCACCTTCTCTGACGTCTTTTACGGTTCTACCTTGACTTTGTTACTCCAGCAGTTCTGTTTTGTTTCTCACGATGTCAACCAAAGGTGAGGTTTCAAATGTCTCTCTACACAGTCTTGAAAAGCTCTCAGGTACTTGTTTTGTGACTTATTCGGGTAAGTTACCTTTTTTCGTTGGATTCAATGTCTCAGGTACAATTTTTACCAACTCTTGGATTATGAATTCAGGAGCCACAGACCATATGACCAACAACTCCACTATATTTTTCACCTATTCTCCATGCCCAAGCAGTAAGAAAATATCTACAACTGATGGTTCCTTGACCACTGTAGCCGGTATAGAAGTTCAACTAAGCCCCCTAGTGACCTTAAATAATGTTCTTCATGTCCCTAAACTGTCCACAAATCTGATTTCTGTTCAGAAATTAATTAAAGATTTATCTTGCAAAGTAGTTTTTTACAATGATTGCTGTGTTTTTCAGGACAAGGATTCGGGGAAGATGATTGGACATGCAAGGGAGCAGGATGACCTCTACCTCATTGAAGCACCTTGTCAGGTAAACAGGACCAAGAGCGGACTTGGATACCCATATTCTTTTACCTCAGAACTTCTTTCAACCAAAAAAAGACAAAATTTGGCTTGTTCACCATAGATTAGGCCATCCATCCTTTTTTATTGTTAAAGAGTCTTTTTCCTTCTTTGTGTAAAGGTCTTGATGTTGAACAATTTCATTGTGAAGTATGTAAACTTGCCAAACATAAGCGTGTCAATTTTCCAGTTAGTAATACAAGAAGTTCTGTTCCTTTTTCTCTTATTTACAGTGATGTTTGGGATCCTTCTTCCATTCCTACTGTCTCTGGGGCAAGATGGTTTATGTCTTTTATTGATGACTGTACACATGTTACCTGGATTTTTCTGCTCAAACACAAGTCTGATATTTGTACTGTTCTCCCAAAATTTTGTTCCATGATTAAAAATCAATTTGGGGTGGGTATTAAACGATTTAGGACCGATAATGGTACAGACTACTTTAATCAGACTCTCATGCATTTTTCCAGAAAGAATGAATAATCCATGAATCATCCTATGTTCATACCCCACAACAAAAATGGGTTAGCAGAGCAAAAAAATGGTCATCTTCTTGAAAAAACCCGAGCCCTATTGTTTCAAAGAAATGTCCCTAAGTCATTTTGGTGGGAAGCTGTTCTGACAACTACTCATCTTATAAATCGCTTGCCCACTAAAGTCTTGAGGTTCAAGAGTCCTATGGATGTCCTCTCCACCTTTTATCCTGATCTACTCACTTCCAATAATCTTGTTCCTGTAATTTTTGGATGTGTATCTTTTGTCCATGTTCACAGTCCAAACATGGGGAAACTTGATCCGAGGGCTCTAAAATGTATCTTAGTGGGCTATTCTTCGACTCAGAAAGGGTACAAATGTTATCATCCTCCAACCAAAAAATTCTATGTCTCTAGGGATGTTACATTCAGTGGAGAAGAGCCGGATTTTTCCCATCCTTATCTTCAGGGGGAGAAGTCAATGAAGGAAGATACAGAAGATTTCTTGCTTGACTTGTTCTTACTTCCTGTGTCTAATGGTCCTTCTCATAACCTTCCTGTTGTCCCTAATCCTCCTCTTGAAGTCATTGCTGAACTTGTGTATGAACTTGTGTCCAAAACCATTCCTGACCCAGTGGCTGAGTCTGCTCTTGAGAATGTAAGGTATGGCAAAGGCAAGGTGTTCACAAGAAGGAAGATGACTGTTCCTGAACTTGTGCAGGCCCAAGAGTCCAACTCGGAGCCTTCGAATGAGGTAATAATATCTAACCCTTTATTGCAAGATGAAACTGAAATTCATTTGGATAGTAGTGACCAAATTCTTCCTATAGCCATCAGAAAAGGAACCAGAGAGTGCACAAAACGGCCACTATACCCTCTTTCACACTTCTTGTCATTTGAGAATTTTTCACCATCCCATAAAGCTTTCCTTATAAGCCTAAATACCATTACCATCGTTACCACCCTACCCGAGGCCTTGTCCAATCCAAAATGGAAACAAGCCACGAATGAGGAGATGGAGGCATTGGAAAAGAATAAGACCTGGGAGCTAGTGCAGTTATCGATAGGAAAGAAACTTGTGGGCTGTAAATGGGTGTACACTCTGAAATATAGAGCAGATGGATCCATAGATAGGTATAAGGAACGATTAGTTGCCAAAGGGTATACCCAAACTTATGGAATTGATTACCAGGAGATTTTTGCACCAGTTGCAAAGATGAACACAGTTCGGGTATTATTGGCATTGGCAGCTAATTATGTGTTGTAACCGTCTCCTTTGTAACCGTCTCCTTTTAACCGTCTTTGTGTGTATTTATTTTTTAATTATTGTAAATTATTATACATTACTCATTAGTTGCCATACGTTACTCATTAGGAAGTCTATATATTGTAAGAAACGATGTACAAAAGTTATCAGGATGTATATACAGTTTTTATTCTTCCAGTTGGTATCAGAGCTCCCCGATCTGGGAGACTTTGCTTCCGCATTCAACCCTAGGCTAGCTTGCCTTCATCGCAGCTGCCTCCGCCTTCATTACGGCTGGTTTCCTTGGTCTTTTTGCGCCTTAGTCACGCCCAACGCCACTACCACCACCGTTCGCCTCCAGTCACCGCCACTGTTCACTCTGGTGACCCTACCGGATGGATCGCCATCCCTAGTCCGGCCGACCACTGAAAGACCACCAACGGAAGCCCTCCCACGCGCTCTCACGCGCGGCCTTCCTTCATTCTGCGCGTGAACCCACGTGCCGCCAGTCTAGCCACTCGTGGCGGCGTGTCTGGCATTTTTTCCCGACGTGGTTTGTCCCCTCTGACTTGTCTCATCTTTCCCTACTAGATTCTGCCACCACCTTGCCCAAATAGCAACCCGTTGCTCCTGTTATAAGCCAAACAACAACCTCTTCCTCATCCTATTAGCCAAACAGTGACCCTAGACCACCATGTCAGTCACGGAGACCACCATCATCTCCACCACCACCCAAAAAACCAGTCCTTGCATCACCACGCCTCTTAATCCCAATGACCTACCTGTTTTCCATCCTACCTATTGTCTAACAGGCAAGAACTATTTACAGTGGGCTCAAGTTGTTCGTACCACCCTCAAAGGTCGTCGAAAATTAAGTCACATCGAAGGTACAATCCCTAGTAAGACTGACCCGACATTTGAAGAATGGGATAATGAGGACTCTCTCATTATGACATGGTTATGGAATTCTATGACACCAGAGGTTAGTAGAAATTGTATGTTCTTGCCTACTGCCCGGGACATTTAGGACAACCTTCGTCCGACATATTCCATGAAGCAGGACATAGCTACATGCTATAAGTTGAAAACCAAGATTTTTTCCACTAAGCAGGGGGCTTTATCGGTCACAGACTATTATGGGATCCTCAATGGGTTATGGATTGAGCTGGATCAGTATCAAAATCTGACAATGGAGTGCAGTAACGATGCTTCCACTTTGGCCAGTTTCGTTGAACGAGACCGCATCTTTGAGTTCCTCTCTGGTTTGAACTCAGAATATGATCCTATCAGAGTTCAGATTCTAGGTAAGGAAAAGCTTCCCTCTCTTTCTGAGGTCTTCTACACTGTTCGTGGAGAGGAAAGTAGACGGGCTGTTATGCTTGATGACAAACCCTCTAATGCGTCAGCCTTGATCATGGGCAAGCCTCCTAAACTCGACTCTTCCTTTTCCTCTTCTTCTAGACTTAACAAAGACAGCCGCTGGTGCATTCACTGTAAGAAATTTGGTCACACTAAGGAAACCTGTTTTAATCTCCATGGGAAGGATTAGGTTCTTTGGCGTACAGGTGGATTCAAGGGTATTCAGCGTGGGCAGGCCAATCTGATGGCCTCAAATGAAGTCTCACATGTGACAGATGAAGTTTCTGCTCTCAGTCAGGATGAACTGGAGCGCTTACGGTCTCTTATTTACTCTCTCAGTAAGCCTTCGGGTACTTGTTCTCTAGCCATGACTGGTAAGAATTTATGTTTTCAGTCCTTTAATGCTTCTAGTACTGCTTCTGAAGAATCATGGGTTGTTGACTCTGGTGCTACTGATCATATGGTTTTTTCTTCCTCACATTTGTTGTCTTATAAACCACCTTTTGGTATCCCTTCCATCGCTGTGGCTGATGGCTCACACACCTCAGTCGCTGGCTATGGTAATATTAACCTCACCTCCTCCATCCACTTAACCAATGTTCTTCATGTTCCTAAATTGTCCACTAATCTTATATCTGTTCATAAACTTACCAAGGATTTAAATTGTGCAATAACATTTTTCCATTCTCATTGTGTCTTTCAGGATCTTGCCACGGGGAGGATGATTGGAGTTGCTGAGGAACGAGGAGCGTTGTATCGTCTCCTCAATGGTCCAGGTGGCTCCAGTCATAGTTTGCTACTTTCATGTCATCAGTCTAGCCCTGAGATTTGGCTTCAACACAGGCGTCTTGGACATCCTCCTTTCTCTTTACTTAAGTCTATGTTTCTATCTTTATTTTTTAAAGAGTCAGTGGAGTCTTTTCATTGTGATGTCTGTGAGTTTGCTAAACATCATCGTGCATCTTTTCCTCCTAGCATTAAGAGAAGTGTTGAGCCTTTTGCTCTTATCCATTCCGATGTTTGGGGACCCTGCATCTGTTTGTAATATTTCTGGGGCCAAATGGTTTGTTTCATTTATTGATGATTGTACTTGTACAACTTGGCTTTTCCTCATGATAGACAAATTAGAAGTGCCAAAATTATTCGTCCAGTTTTATCGTATGGTTCAGACCCAATTTGGAAAATCCATAAAACGACTGCGCTCTGATAATGGTAGGGAGTATGTCAACCAAACACTTTCTAACTTTCTTAAAGAGCATGGTATTTGGTGCGTGCAAAAGATACACCAAGAGCAAGTATACTCTATCGCCAAGTAATATAGGACTTTTGAGTCCAAGTTATCGATCCCACGAGGAATAAGTGATAATTACTAAAATTGTAAAACTCTTATGTTATTTAGACAGTCGAAATTGTATACAAGATCCAAATTAAAAATAGAAAACTAATGAAAACAATAAAGAGCAATTAAATAAAGAAAAGATAAACAAAAATAGAGAGGCACTAGAGCGCAAGGTTCACTTGAGTTTCATTATTCCGATCTTCTTTCAATTATGATACAGGTAATTCTTTTGCCAATATTATCTTATTTGCTATTGAATCTCAATGGTCATGGATGAAACAATATTCTATTCTTAATTTAATCCACCTATTTGGTCATTTAGTTGAATTAATCAAGAATGCATTAAGTCTCAATTTCAAGATATGAACTAACAACCCGTCAATTCCATTGGTAGGGGAAATTGATGTTTGGTCATTCACCAATATAATCCTAGGCTTACCATATAGATCTACTCATTGAGTGCGGATGGTCACTGGTCAAACGATGAATTAACAAATGTCATAAGTGATCAAGTTATGACAAGAATATAAACAATATGATAAACCCACACAGAAATTACCATAATCAATTTAGAAATCAGATCCAAATAATTAAGAACACAAGATCCCCCATAGTCCTAGTTATGAGTTTAGTCACTCATATTCAATACAAACAAACTCATAATAAGATATAGATCCATAGAAAGTAAACCAAAGAAAGGAGAAAAATTAAAGAGAAAGAGAGATCAAAATCCCTTTGCAGAGATCCAGATCTTCAAGCCTTCAAGAAATCCTCCATCTGAAGCCTTCCTCCCTTCAGATCTGCCTCTCCAAACCTCTCCTTAAAGAGACTAAAATATAAAATTTACAAGAGAAAATAAAAAAACTAACCTAAGAGCTTCTGCAGCTCGTATGCCGTCCCCCATATCAATTCCAAGACCCCCTTCTTATAATAATTCTCCATCAACTTCAATAATTATTTGCCAACCAATAAAAAT
Organism: Ormosia semicastrata; assembly: GCA_029884595.1. Classification (NCBI taxonomy): domain Eukaryota; kingdom Viridiplantae; phylum Streptophyta; class Magnoliopsida; order Fabales; family Fabaceae; genus Ormosia; species Ormosia semicastrata. The sequence continues at coordinate 26,898,082 of JAQQTO010000053.1, read as the reverse complement.
GCTCATGCATTGTCAATGCCTTCCAACCAAATATTTCACTTTCCAACCAATAAAGCTACCTGCCATAATGCTTTCCACGTTACCTTGCTTTTCTTTCTTCAATAATTCTCCACCAAGTTCCAATCTGTTTCTTATTTTTTTGTTCCACTTCTTTGTTTTCTTTGCATGGCCCCACTTGCTTCTATCTTTAATTTTTGTCTTTGCAATTTTTCTCCTCCACGTGAACAGCCCCTCAATTTCCTCTTTCAATTTTTCTACAAGTCCACCACACTTGCTTCCTTCAATTTAATCATTTGTGGGACCCACTTTCATCCTTTATTTTATTTTTATTTTAATTGTACACAACCGAAATTGATCATAAAAATTAAATTAATGATTTCTTTTAATAAATAAATCAATATTATCACAAAGTCACTAAAATCAAATATAATAACACAAATATCAAAAAGAGGTGAAAAAAATAAGAAATTGAACTGCAAAAATATGACATATTACATGTTCATCAGTATTGTTCATGAGTTGACATGTGTTGATACTCCTCAGCAAAATGAGATTGTCGAGAGAAAAAATCATCATTTACTTGAAATAACCAGGGCACTGCTTTTCCCAATGTCTGTTTCACATTAATATTGGGGGGAAGCTGTTTTAACTGCTGCTTATATGATAAATTGATTACCATCTCGTGTCCTTGGTAATGAAAGTCCTGTTAAACTCATGACATCCTTTTTTCCTTCTATTCCTATTATGCAGAGTCTCCAGCCTCGTGTTTTTGGCTGTGTGGCCTTCGTACATGTCCATCGGCAGCATCGCAGTAAACTTGATCCTCGTGCTATCAAGTGTGTCTTCCTAGGTTATGCTCCTGACAAAAAAGGGTATAAATGCTATCATCCTTCGAGTCATCGTTTCTTTGTCTCCATGGATGTCACTTTTCATGAAGCCGAGTCTTATTTTTCTCGTCCTCAGCTTCAGGGGGAAAGCTTTCCGGAAGCTGAGCCCTCTGAGTCTTTTTTTCCAGAGCCTTTCGTTCCTTTGCTGCCTGGGTCCAAATCGGTCCTAGACCCTATTTCTCCTAGTCCACAGGAGTTAGCATCCTCTTCTGGTACACCACATGAACCAGTTAAGGTCAAGACCAAGGCTGGCACACCGAAACTGGTATATAAGAGGAGACATGAACCCGATCTAGCTTAACAGCAACTCCCGTTGTCCAAACCTATGGTAAGTACTGAAGGTATAGTTTCCCATATTTCTGACCCCAATACTTTCAATATTCCTTTGGATAATTGTGATCCTGACCCAGATGACTTACCCATTGCCTTGAGAAAAGGGAAAAGGTCGTGTACTCGATACCCTATTTCTCAATTTGTTTCCTCCAAAAATCTTTCCTTGCAGCACAAGAGTTTCATTTCATCCCTTGATTCTGTTCAAATTCTAACATCAGTACAAGAAGCATTGAAGGATAAGAACTGGGTTCAAGTCATGAATGAGGAGATGAGCTCTGGAGAAGAATTGAACATGGAAGATTGTTGAAAGACCTAGTAACAAAAGACCAGTGGGATGCCGTTGGATCTATACCTTGAAATATTGGTCTGATGGTACACTAGATCGATATAAGGTAAGGTTAGTCGCAAAAGGATACACTCAGACTTATGAAATTGACTATCAGGAGACATTTGCTCCAGTAGCAAAGATGAATACTGAAAGAATCCTACTCTCTCTTGCTGCACTCCTTGGTTGGGAATTGCATCAGTTTGATGTTAAAAATGCATTCCTTCATGGAGACTTGGAGGAAGAAGTTTATATGGAGATTCCACCCGGTTATGACTCCACCAATGGAAGAAATAAGATATGCAAGTTGAAAAAGGCTTTGTATGGGTTAAAGCAGTCTCCCCGAGCATGGTTTGGAAGGTTTACAAAGGCAATGGTGTCCTTGGGATACAGGCAAAGTTAAGGTGATCATACCGTCTTCTTTAAACATTCACAAGAAGGTAAACTCACTGTTCTACTTGTGTATGTGGATGACATTATTATCTCTAGGGACAACTTGGTTGAGCGATAGTTGCTAAAGAAAAAATTAGCAACTGAGTTTGAGATAAAGGATCTTGGGAGACTAAAATATTTCCTTGGGATTGAAGTTGCCTACTCCAAACAAGGCATCTTTATTTCCCAAAGAAAATATGTTCTTGATCTTCTCAAAGAAACTGGTAAGCTGGGTTGCAAGTCTACTGGTACCCCCTTTAAGCAGAATCACAGAATAGGGAACGATAAAGAGAGTCCCAAGGTGGATAAAGCTCGATATCAGAAGTTAGTAGGGAAGTTGATATACTTAGCACACACTAGACTAGATTTGGCATATACTGTCAGTTTTGTTAGCCAGTTTATGCATGACCCAAGGGTAAGACACTTACAGGCCGTGGACAAAATTCTACAGTATCTTAAAACTACACCTGGAAGAGGGTTACTATTCAAGAAAGGTGGAAGTTTATCCATGGAAGTATAAACAGATGCTGATTATGGAGGATCAGTCATTGATAAAAGGTCAACCTCTGGTTATTATACGTTTTTAGGAGGAAACTTAGTAACCTGGAGAAGTAAGAAGCAAAATGTGGTAGCTCGGTCAAGTGCAGAAGCTGAATTTCGGGCTATGACACAAGGAATTTGTGAAGTGCTATGGATGAAAATTATATTGGATGATCTGAATATGAGACCCCTATGAAATTGTTCTGCGACAATAAGTCTGCCATTAGCATTGCTCACAACCCGGTTCAGCATGACAGAATAAAGCATATTGAGATAGACCGGCACTTTATCAAGGAGAAGTTAGATAGCGGGTTGATAACCACAGCATATGTTCCCTCTGAACTGCAGATTGCTGACGTGTTGACTAAAGGGTTAACCATGGAGAGGTTCTAAGACCTTACTAGCAAGCTTGGAATGATAGATATCCATTCACTAGCTTGAGGGGGAGTGTTGTAACCGTCTCCTTTGTAACCGTCTTTGTGTGTATTTATTTTTTAATTATTGTAAATTATTATACGTTACTCATTAGTTGCCATACGTTACTCATTAGGAAGTCTATATATTGTAAGAAACGATGTACATAAGTTATCAGGATATATATACAGTTTTTATTCTTTCAGTTTATGGTTGGGATTTATAGCAGTTTGATGTCAAGAATACTTTCTTACATGGAAATCTCGAAGAAGAAGTCTACATGGAGGTCTCACCAGGATATGGGGAGGAATTTGCATGCCAATACTGTGTGTAAGTTGAAAAAGGCCTTATATGGCCTCAAACAATCACCGCGAGCGTGGTTTGCAACGTTTGTTAGAATTATGTTGGCTATGGGGTACAAACAAAGTCAAGGAGATCACATACTGTTTGTTAAACACTCTCCTTTAGGGGGAGTCACAGCTCTCTTGGTGTATGTTGGTGACATAATAGTAACAGGAGATGATGCTAAGGAGAAACATATTCTGAGTCAGTGCTTAACCAAGGAACTGAAAATTAAAGCATTAGGAAGGTTAAAATATTTTCTTGGAATTGAGGTTGCTCATTCTAGGAAAGGTATATTCATCTCCCAACAAAAGTATGTTATGGATCTCCTAAAAGAAACAGGTCCTACAACATACACACCGGCAAGTACTCCTATAGATCCCAATATGAAACTTGGATAGGCAGAAGAAGATGCTGCAGTTGACAGAGAAATGTATCAGTGTCTGGTGGGAAGACTTATTTATCTATCCTACACACGGCCGGATATGGCATATGCAGTTAGTATGATTAGCCAATTCATGCACAGTCTAACAGAATCTCATTTGCGAGTAGCATATCGAGTATTATAGTACCTTAAGAGAACATCAAGAAAAGACATTTTATTTAAGAGAAATGGAGGTGTGGTACTCGAGGCATACACTAATGCGGATTATGCTGAATCACCAGTGGACAGAAGATTAACTACAGGATATTGCACTTTTCTTGGTGGAAATTTGGTGACTTGGAGAAGTAAAAAACAGAATGTGGTAGCACGAGTCAGTGCGGAGGCAGAATTCAGAGCTATGGCTCAAGGTGTGTGTGAGCTACTATGGTTAAAGATTATTCTGGAAGATCTAAAGATCAAGTGGGATGGTCCGATGAGACTTTTTTGTGATAACAAGTCTACAATCAACATAGCTCATAATCCGGTACAACATGATTGAACAAAGCATATTGAGGTTGATAGACATTTTATCAAAGAAAAATTAGAGAGTGGTTTAATTTGTACACCCTATGTATCTACACAAGGTCAGCTTGCTGATGTACTTACGAAAGAGTTGAATAGTCTAGCATTTTAGACGATTGTATCCAAGTTGGGAATGGAGAATGTATATTCACTAGCTTGAGGGGGAGTGTTGGACGGTCGTGTTGGATGGTGGCCTCTGTGGATGGTGTTCCCACGGTTTTTAGTGTAGATATTGTTTTTAGTGTTCTACTGTTCTATTAATTTGTTGCTTATTTTCTAGGGACTAGTTTTAATGTACAACAACTGCCTTTATATAATTTTCATTGTAAACATTCTGTTTTTTGATGTGCTATAATATACAGTGTTCATATTCTTCAAATTCTAATAGTACTATTCTTTTCTCCCTTAATAAAATTTCTTTCTCTGTCAAAATATATAAAAAAAAATCTTTGGGCCTAACTGCAGTTTCCCCATGATCTTTAGAAAATGGGTATTGCACCCTAATCTATCAACTTTATGGCGATTTCCACCCAGTCCATTCAAACTAGCTATCAAGGTTAATGTCCACCGACTATATGTGATATTTCACGCGACTCTGGGCTAGAGTGCTATGCCGTTCAAGTGAATGGGGATGTGTATTCCCCGTTATGAATGTGTCCATTCGCTTGACTGGCTTGTGTATTCTTGCCAAAACATCATGTGAATATGATGTATAGCCGTTAAATATTAACTTTGTTATCCAATTTGGACAGACTTGGTGGAAATTGCCATCATGTTGGTTTGCAATGTGCCATTTTATAAATATCAGCGAGGAAACTGCAATTGGACTCAAAGATCATGGTACCAAAGTGCAATTACCTGTGAGCCATGATCCTAAATATGAATTGTGAAACCTTTTTGACCTTTAATGTTGATTTTATTGTCTCTTTCCCCTTAATCCTATTTTTCTAGCGAAGAGGAAGAGCTGGTCGTGTTCAACCAGGTGAATGTTACCATCTCTATCCTAGATGTGTATATGATGCTTTTACCGAGTATCAATTGCCTGAAATCTTGAGGACACCTTTGCAATCTCTCTGTCTGCAAATCAAAAGTTTAAAACTCGGAAGTATATCTGAGTTCTTGTCTAGGGCTTTACAGTCTCCTGAGATACTTGCGGTAATGATAAATTCAATACTCTTATTTAGTGCTTTCATTTTATCTCCAACAATTCACGTATATATTTTTTTCATTATTTTTGAAATACATTTGCTTATTTATTTCGTCTTTATTATTTGTATATAATTTGGATATTTCTCCTTGGTTTACTTATTTTATTCATAGGTGGAAAATGCAATTGAATATTTAAAAATAATTGGAGCTTTGGATGAGAATGAGAATCTGACTATTCTAGGTAGATTGACCCCTTACCAGTACATGAAAATCTGGCTTATTAATTTTTGTCCTCAAAATTATGATGCCTCATGGTTGGTCTGTCAATTGATAGGGCACTATCTGACAATGCTTCCGATGGAACCCAAACTTGGCAAGATGCTTATATTTAGTGCTATCTTCAATTGCCTGGATCCCATATTAACTGTTGCTGCTGGCCTTAGTGTGAGAGATCCTTTTCTAACACCACTGGATAAAAAAGATGTAAGTTGATCCTTTTTTAAATGATTGCAACATAATCCTTTTTATAAGAGGTCATTAGATATTTACTTGTGTTTCTCTGTCCCTCAATCTCCCTCTCTGCATGAACTTATGGCATCATTGGCATGAATAATAATTTGGGCTCAATTTTCTGTTTCTATTCAAACATCGAATACCAATTTCAATTGAATTTATACCAAGACAATCTATGCTGTGTTGAAATTTATTTGAATTGGTGCTCTTTATATGTGTGTGCGTGCATAAAGTGCACATGACATATTGTAAACCACCCACGGGCATCCCTTTTCTTTCATAGTTGGGAAATCATCAAGCCCCTCATTTCATCTAGTTCATTGTTCTAATGCGTGTTTTTCTGTTCTTCTCTCTCTTTTCGTGCATGGATTCGTTGTTTGAGCTTGACTAACTCGGCATATACTGTTAGATATATATAAAATCATTCATGTGCCTTCACTTAGCTGCATAAGCTTTTGGGAGAGTTGGTTTCATGACATAGTATCAGAGATCCTTGTTGTCCCTATTCTTCTAATAAAAAGGTGAATTTCAGCACAAGGTAAGTGGGCTTATGCATTATCCATGCTCGGAGCCCAAAACAACTTAAGCTTTTGGGGGAGTTGGTTTCATGACATATAGATAGAAACAGAAATTAACACTGAAAATGAGTAATAAACTCAAGGAGCATCGCTCTTGTTACAATGGGAAACACTTGAAAACTAGTAAAAAATCAGAGCTGCAAGTGCAAACTCTGCCCCTTGGCCTAAGCCACCCAAATGACTCCCAAAATTCTGTTATGCCTCTCCACTACACTCACCCTCACCCTTCTACAAGTCCCTCCCCTCTCTCATCAATGTAGAATTATCCTCTCCAATAGCTGGTTGCCAAGTGGACATTCTGTTGCACACACCCTTTACCTCTCTCAGCCCAACTCCCCGCAGCCCATTTTCCTTCCTTCTTCCTCTTCTCTTAATACACGTGTCAAGGGCCCATCAATACCCTCCCCTATCAATTTCACCATGTCCTAAAGGTGAAAGTGTGGGTAAGGGTCCTGTAGCAGCTGCGACAAAATACCACCGGGGTCCCATTGCTTGAAACCTGAGGACCAAGTTATGCATGAAGCATAAAATGTTCCACCAGGGTCCCATGGACTTTCTCCATGTCCCACCATGACCAACAGCAAGGAGGACAACTGGAAAAACATACAGCCCCTGTTAATAGTAGCTAAATCAAAAGATTCAGTAGTGGCTTGAAAACCAACACTTTTGGAACACCTGCAGATTGTTACAATTTTCTTACAATAATCATTGAAACATAGACCACACCATCTTTCTTTTGCAATGAATTCCTCCATAAATGTAGCCAACCCCCAAAACCCAGATGAACTAGAGTCCACTACAAATCAGAACTTAATGAATGTTGCTCTAGTGTACATTCTAATGGTATAACACGTAGCATCCAAATATGGAAAATGCAGTGACTCTACTACCCCTATTAACATAGTTCTTTTCAAAGACCAATATACACCCCTCCAAGTAGGCATGTGCCAAGGCAGTAATATCCTCACCCAATGCCCCTTGCAGAAATTAGAGATGAGGGCCAAATTGGAAGTGACACACCACAATTTAGCTTGTTGACAAGCACCCACTGGTTCAATGTGCTTGAAATTCATTGCACCAGCAACATGTACACATAAGCTCTCATTTCCTGAAATTGAGGATCGCCCACCCTTCTGCTTTGTTCACCAATGCATCTCACCATGAAGCACTGCGTAGATGAATGGTGCTTTGCTGGCTTCAAAAGCTACTAGCAACCATTGTACCTTAGTCGGTCCTTCACCACTAGAACTCTTGTAATGCTTCATCAACGTTTCTGCAGAATAAAGATGCCTCTCTCGACCAACATAGGCTTTTAGAATTCCATCCAGTTCTATACGCAGCTGTAGCCAAAGCTGAGCAGGTGGAGCTAACCGCAGCTGCAGCCCACTGCCCACCAGCTGCCATGTGCAGGCTCCAATCAGGGGGTTCCGATGGTGGTTCCAATCTCCACCAGGGCCACCAGGTGAGAGCATAGCCTCTCAAACCCTCCACAGCCGTGGTTAACATCTCCGTCTCAGGTGTTCATGCTGTACTGAAGTACCTTTCCATGTTAATTAGCCACCAATACGCCTCATCTCCTTCAAATATTGAAACCTTTTACCTCCTCTTCCTCCTTTTCTCTTGTTGAAAACTATGTCTAGATTCATTGTATAGGCTAACTAAATCATAACCAAATTATGTAATTACGGTAATTAGGATTTTTTGTAATCTTTGTATTTATTACAATAACTTTATATAATTTAGGCTCCATTGTGTAATTCAGACACACGATTTCTTCGTATGTCTCTCTCTTTTCTCTCTTTCAACATGGTATCTAGAACCTAAAGAGAGGCAATCCTAGAACTGTGCATGCTCGGTGAGCCCATTGCTCTTCGGTGAAATTTTTTCCAACTAACTGTGTTTTCATTCTGGTTTGCTGGCCTCTCACCTTCTGTTGTGTTCTCTTTCCAGCAGATCCACCGTTGCCCATTGCCGTCCAACGCCATCCACCGCCGTCGTCCAACTTTTCTGGCTGGCGACCCCACCATTGGGATCGCCTTTCCCTGCTCGGTCAGAACTCAAAAGCCCAACCTGAAATTCCCTCTGACACGCCCACAAGCGTCGACTTTTCACCGGCTCATGGCCGACCCCCTCTAGCTGCTGTTTGTTGCACAGTGATCGCCTCTCTCTCCTCTTTCTGGATTTGTTCTCGCCTTTTGTGTTTGTGACCGTTTGTCGATACCCTTTTTGCATCGGTGCATTCAGGTACTGTTTGGTTGTGTTTTTTGGCCTGTTGTTTATTGATCCATGACTAGTTCTCCTTCCTCAGTTGGCTCTAAAGACCGCCAGTTGCGTCAGTGCCCCTCTCTTCGCAAACAAATTGGATGGCAGTAACTATGATACTTAGGCTTCGGACATCAAACTGTGGCTCAACGGCCAAGGTTATGAAGAGCATCTCATCACGAAGCTTGAGTCTGTGCTCGAGGCTGACAAATCAAGGTGGAAGAAGATTGATGCCCAGTTATGTAGTGTCATCAAATCTATTATTCATCCTTCCCTCAAGCAGTTATTCCGTGCTCATATTACCTGTGAATCTGTTTGGGAGCAGGTCAAGGTTCTTTACACTAATGACACTCAACGGCTATATGGGCTGTGTCATAACCTCATGAGTGTTGTTGCTCCTCAGAAGTTTGATGGTCCTATGTCAGCCTATTTGGGGAAGGTCCATGCTGCTCTCCATAATTTCAATGAACTGCTGCCCCCTACTGATACCCCGGCGAAGGAACTCGAGCAACCGTGAATATTCTGCCAACCGTGATCAGATTTTGGGTTCTCCCACTATCCCTACTCTGAGCACGGTTTGGTCCACTTTACTCCGGGTCCCGGCCAAATAACCCTCTGATTCTGTTGTTGCTCCAGCTCCGGTTGATACCTTTGTCCTAGTCTCCTGGAGCAGCAATCGTGGTCGTTCTCGTTCTAGCAACTCGGGTAGACTCCGTCCGAAATGTGATCATTGCAACAAGCCGGGTCGTACCATTGATAAATGTTGGATTTTACATGGTCGCCCTCCTCGGGCTGCCAATGTTGCCCAAACTGCTGCCCTGAGTCCACCTGAGCCCTTTGCCCAACCAACCACATCTCCCGTTGCCTATGTAGATTTTTTGAAGTAGGTTGAGCAACATCAGGCCTCTAGTTCCACTGCATCTGTTGAGTACACTGGTAATGCATTTGCTTGTCTCTCTCAGTCACCGTCCTTGGGTCCTCGGGTCCTTGATTTTGGTGCTTCTGATCACATCTCTAGTAATAAGCACCTTTTTTCCAAAATTTATACTTCTAGTTATTTACCTATAATCACTTTAGCAAATGGTTCCCAAACACGGTCGCAAGGGATTGACACTGTCCATCTCCTCCCTTCCCTGTCTGTTGACTCTGTGCTTTATGTTCCTAGGAGTGTTTTTAATTTATTGTCCATCAGTCGTTTGACTCGTTCTTTAGATTGTAACATTACATTCACTAAAGAGACTGTCATTTTGCAGGACCGGAGTTCGGGATGGATGATTGACGTCGGATGTGAGTCCAATGGCCTTTACTAGCTCTCTGCCACCTCTCGTGTTTGCTCTGTCACGGATTCCCCTCTTACCATCCATGCTTAGTTGGGTCATTCGAGCCTTGCCAAACTACAGAGAATGGTCCCAAGTTTATCTAAGTTATCTAGTTTACCTTGTGAGTCGTGTCAACTTAGGCAACTTAGGAAACACACCTGTAGTCCATTTCCCGACAGAGTCTGTCGTCGAGCTGCGTCTCCCTTTACTTTGGTTCATTCTGATGTTTAGGGTATTAGTCGTATCGAGTCTACTTTGGGTTCCAAATACTTTGTTACTATCATTGATGATTACTCTCAGTGTATTTGATTATTTTTAATGCACAACAGGTTTGAATTGTTTACTATTTTTCATAAATTTTATAATGAAATAAAAACTCAATTTGGTGTTCCAATTAGTACCTTGCGTAGTGACAATGCTTGTGAATTTTTATCTCAGTCTTTTCAACATTTAATGGCATCTAATGACATTCTTTACCAAACATGTTGTGCCTATACACCTCAACAAAATGGGATTGCTGAGCGCAAATATAGACACCTTATTGAAACAACTCGAACCATCTTGCTTCATAGTCATGTGTCCCTTTCCGTTTTTGGGGCGATGCAGTTCTTACTGCCTGTTACTTGATTAACCGCATGTCCTCTTCTGTGCTTGATAACCAGATACCTCACTCTGTGTTGTTTCCTCATCAACCCCTCCATTCTCTTCCGCCTCGTGTTTTCGGGTCATCATGTTTTGTCCATAATCTCATTCCTGGTCTTGATAAACTTTCTGTTCGCTCCATCAAATGTGTTTTTCTTGGTTACAATCGATCTCAAAAAGGTTATTGTTGTTTTTCACCTACTCTCCACCATTACCTGGTCTCTGCCAATGTCACATTATTCGAGTTGGTTCCCTTCTTTGACTCTTCTCTGTTCCTCCTCTTCTTGTCCCAGCTGCATATGATACCCCTCAGCCACCTCTTGTTGAAGGACCCCAACTGATCATACGACCCTTTCAAGTATATCATTGCTTGCCCCAGCCACCTCCACTACCACTACCTCCACCAGAAGTTGCAGAGGTCACTGGCGACTCTCCTCCGACACCAACTCCTTTACTAGATCCGACACTTCCTCCTGAGCCTGCACTTCCCATTGCTCTTCGAAAAGGTATACGTTCTACTTGTAACCTTTCTCCTCACTATGTTACTTTAAGTTATCATCGCTTGTTTTCTTCGCATTTTGCATGTCTTTCTTTCTTGTCTTCTGTGTCTATTCCTAAATCTACAAGTGATGCCTTGTCCCATCCTAGGTGGAGACAAGCTATGATTGAGGAAATGTGTGCTCTTCAGAATAGTGGTACTTCGAAGCTTGTTCCTCTTCCTCCAAGGAAGTCTATTGTAGGTTGTCAGTGGATCTATATGATCAAGGTTGGCCCAGATGGCAAGCTTGATCGCCTCAAGGCACGTCTGGTGGCAAAATGGTGTACACAAATTTTTGGCTTGGATTATGGAGACACTTTCTCGTCGGTGGTGAAGATTGCTTATGTTCGGCTCTTTCTATCTATGACTGCTATTCGCCATTGGTCCCTTCATGAGCTAGACATCAACAATGCTTTTCTCCATGGTGATCTAGAAGAAGAGGTTTATATGGAACAACCACCATGGTTTGTTGCTCAGGGGAAGTCTTCTGGTCTCGTTTGCTGACTTCACAAGTCCTTGTATGGTCTCAAACAATCTCCTCAGGCTTGGTTTAGTTGATTCAGTACTATAGTTCAGCAGTTTGGTATGATTCGGAGTGAGGCTGACCACTCTGTCTTCTAAAGCCATACAGCCTGAGGTTGCATATATTTGATTGTATATGTGGACGACATTATCATTGGCAGCGATCACCAAGGCATAACTTAGATAAAACAACACTTTTGTCATCATTTTCACACCAAAGATCTTGGCAAACTTTGTTATTTCTTGGGAATTGAAGTGACACAATCCAAGAATGGTATAGTTATTTCACAAAGGAAGTACACTATGGACATCCTTCAGGAAACAGTTTTATTGAATGCAAATCCTATTGACACTCCTATGGATCCTAATGTCAGGCTTCTACCTAATCAGGGGGAGCCACTTTGAGACTCAGGAAAATATAGAAGATTGGTCGAAAAATTAAACTACCTTACTGTTACTCATCCAGATATCTCTTTTGCAGTGAGTGTGGTAAGTCAGTTTCTAAACTCACCTTGTGAATGACATTAGGATGTAGTCATTTGTATCCTAAAGTATATTAAAAGAGTATTTTAAAAGAGCTCCAGGAACATCTATGAAGATAAAGGTCATACTCAGATTGTTGGATATTCAAATGTTGACTAGGTAGGCTCTCCTATAGATAGAAGATCCACTTTTGGGTATTGTGTATTCGTCGGAGGTAATATGATATTGTGGAAGAGTAAGAAACAAAATGTGGTCGCAAGATCAAGTTCCGAAACAGAATATCGAGCAATAGCTTTAGCCACTTGTGAACTCATTTGGTTAAAACAAAGGAGCTCCAATTTGGGGATATTATCCAAATGACACTCATTTGTGATAACCAAGATGCATTGCATATCTTCTCTAATCCAGTATTTCATGAGAGGACTAAACACATAGAGATTGTCATTTTATTAGCGAGAAGATCCTATCTAGAGACATCACCACTAACTTTGTCAATTCGAATGATCAACTGGTGGATGTTTTCACCAAGTTTTTGAGAGGTCCTCGGATAAGTTATATTTGTAACAAGCTTGGTGCATATGACCTATATGTTCCAGCTTGAGGGGGAGTGTTGAAAACTATGTGTAGATTCATTGTATAGGCTAATTAAATCATAACCAAATCATATAATTACAATAATTAGGATCTTTTGTAATCTTTGTATTTATTACAATAACTCTATAATTCAGCCTCCGCTATGTAATTCAGACACACAGTTTCTATCTGTAGGAAAACTTGTCTAGTCAGTATCTGAATATCCAACAATTTGAGCCTACCCAAATTTGTTGTACAGGCTAACTAAATCATAACCCAATTATGTAATTACAGTAATTAGAATTTCTTGTAATCTTTGTATTTATTACGATAACTCTATATAATTAAATCTCCATTGTGTAATTGAGACATATGGTTTCAAAATCTGTATGCTTCTTTTTTCTCTATCTTAACATGGTATCTAGAGCCCAAAGAGAGGCAACGCTAGAATCGTGCATGCCCGATGAGCCCAATGCTCTCCAGTGAAAAAGATTTCCGACCAACTGTGTTTCCACTCTAGTTTGTCGGCAAACACCATCTCCTCTACTGTCGTCTCCTGCGAACTCTCTTTTTCGGGTTTTTCCCGTCGCTGCCACCTCCCTCCACCATCACCTTTTTTGGTCAGTGACCTCACCAGCTGCACTGTTGGCCTCCGGTCGGCCACCCACTAAAAACGCGCCTCCAACAGCCTTCTCATGTGCTCCCACGCGCATCCTCCACTGTTAGTGCGTAGATCCACATGCCGCCCTTCCTCTAGCGCATGACTGCGCGTCCTGCTAGCTTTCCGGTAGTCGCTGGTCTCATCTGACTCGTCTTGGTCTCCTCTTCCTAGATCTGATCTCCTCTCCTTCAACCAACCTTTTTGCAGACTTGTACACTCGCTTAGAGACATTCAGGTACTTGTGGTTTTGTTTTTTGCCCCTTGTGTTCACTTGAATATCAAAGAAACTTAAAAAAAATTTCTGAATTGCTTGAGTGACCCACCCACTCAGCAGATGATCTATTTATATACATAATTAATACAATTTACAAGAAGGGGAGTTAACTCTAGCTTTAATTCCCAAGATACAATGAATCCTAAGGTTGCAATGAATTCTAAGATACAATGAACCCTAATTAGTGGGGTAATAATTATATCCTACTTCCAACACAATTATCTATTTCCAACACTCCCCCTCAAGCTAGAGCGTAGATATCAAAAGCATCCAGCTTGTTGCAGATAGATACACAGATTAGATGAATACTTATAAAATACAGAGTGATCCACTTCACTTCTGATCATTCCATATTTTTGTAAAACCAAACTGAATCGTCCCAACCAACATCGGGGAGATTCTTTAAGACCATATAGTGATTTGTGAAGTGTACAAACCATACCGGACTCCCCCTGAGCAACAAACCCAGGAGGTTGCTCCATATAGATCTCCTCAGTCAAGTCGCCATGCAAGAAGGCATTTTTGACATCTAGTTGGTGTAGAGGCCATTGATTCATGGCTGCCATGGATAGAAACACCCTGACCGAAGCCATTTTTGCAACAGGAGAAAAATTATCACCATAATCTTGCCCAAAAATCTGAGTAAAACATTTGGCTGCAAGACGAGCCTTAAGACGATCCACAGTAATATTAGGGCCAACTTTTACAGTGAAGACCAGCGACATCCCACAGGATTTTTACCTGAAGGTAAAGGAACCAAAGACCAAGTACGGTTGGATTCCAAAGCTTTCATTTCCTCAATCATTGCTTGCCGCCATCCTGGATGGGAAAGAGCTTCCTGAAAAGTTTTAGGAATAGAGATAGAAGACAAGGAAGAGGTGAAAGCATATTGAACAGGAGAAAGACGATGATAACTAACAAAATTATAAATAGGGTGAGGATTACGAGTGGAATGAATACCTTTACGAATAGCAATTGGGAAGTCAGAAATGGGTGAAGGCGGATCCGGAGATGATTGAGAAGCTGGTTCAGGCACTGAAACACCGGACTCAGGATCTGGTGGTGATGTGGAAGGTTCATGATGACGACGATGATAAGTGATCAATGGACGAGAATTATCTTCTTGAGTGGTGGTCGATGGGCTGAGAAAAGGAACAGGTAAAGAAGGAGGGACTGTTTCTTCCTTTGAAGTGAAGAATGAAGAATCTTCAAAGAAAGTCACATCTGCAGTAGTCATCAATGAAAGTTACAAAATAACGAAAGCCTAGAATCGAACTAGTGCGACTAGGCTCCCAAATATCTGAGTGAACTAACTCAAAAGGAGACTTGGCCCGACTTGTTTCTTTATTGTGAAAGGAAGAACGAGCATGTTTGCCAAGTTGACAAGATTCACATTGAAGAGACTGTAAATGAGAAAGACTAGGAACCATTTTCTTCAATTTATTTAAACATGGATGACCCAGACGATTATGAAGGATACTTGGAGAATCAGCCACAACACAGATGGTTGAGGAAGAAGGTTGAAGGTAATAGAGTCCACGTGATTCAGAGCCTTTGCCAATCATCTGTCCTGTACCCCGGTCTTGAATATAGAAAGAATCAGACAGAAAAGTTACTGAGCAATTAAGAGTGTGAGTCAATTTACTAACTGAGAGTAGATTAAAAGGACTGCCAGGAATGAGAAGAACAGAATCTAAATTTAAAGAGGGAAGAGGAGAAATCTTCCCAATGCCAATGGCCAGAATTTTCGAACCATCTGCAAGGGTTATTGAATAAGGAATTTTTGTAGGAGATAAATTCGAAAATAATGAAGGATTACCAGCAATATGATTTGATGCACCAGAGTCCAAAATCCAAGATCCAGAAGGCAAAGATTGAGAAAAAAAAACTGAGGAATTACCAGATTGAGGTCCTGAGGATAAGATATTGTTAGAAGCTGCCTTTAACTTGAGGTACTCCTTATATTCACTATCAGATAAGAGAATCTTATTTTCTTGTGGAGGATCATCTGTTTTTGCGGTATCCGGTGCCTGCATTTGTGACATATTGATAGTTTTTCCCGGAAAGCCATTCAGAGAGTAGCATCGATCTTGAGTATGCCCCATTCGTTTACAATAAGAGCATTGTGGTCGATTACCACGACCGCCTCTTCCACGGCCACGGCCACGTCCACCACGACTAGAATTTGTCAAGAAGGCTGCATAGTCTTCTTGAGGATCAGGTTTGAGAGATTCATCAGACAACGGAACACGGAATAATAGATCAATCAGTTCATCAACAGTAGGAATGTTTGGATTTGTCAGGACTTGGATTTCTAACATTTTCAAAGTCCTTATGCAAGCCATGGAGAACAAAGACCATGTACATCGGATCTAACTTGTTCACCACCTTTTTAGGATCACTATCAGTTAGATGCATCTTGACTTGCTGAATTGTGGACTGAGCTTTGTTCAAATAGGAAATTAAGTCATGATCCTGCATTTGAAGAGTTGCCAAATTGTGGACAGAGTCATAGAGTTGCTGAATGTCATTAGTATAAACACTTTATGCCTTCTTCCAAATATCATAACAAGACTTATACAAACGGTAGTGAACCAGCAGTGACGGATCAATGGACTGCCAAAGAAGTGACACTAACTGATAGTCAACCTTTTGCCATTCATCTTTTAATGCAGCATCAATTTTCTCTACTTGAGTTGTTAGATGATCAAAAAGTCCCTGACCGAGGAACCAAATTTCGACGACTGAACACCAATCCGTATAGTTTTTGCCATTAAGTTTCACAGAAGTAATTGAAGGAGTTCTTGAAAAGGTAAATGAGATGGGACTTTTCTGGTCCTTGTCAGAATTTGTTGCTGATGCCATTTGGTAGAAAAGAAATCAGAAACAGAAATATTTTAGAGAACCGAATGACAGAGGCTCCAAGAACACTTAGACCCATTAACCAAACAGTACGCAAAAAACAGTGAAGGAACAGTACGAACAGTAACAGAATAGTACCGTAAACAGTATGAACAGCGATGTGAACAGTGTGTGAACAGTACTGTGAACAGTGACAAACGGTATCGTGAACAGTGATAGGGAACAGTACCGTGAACAATGATGAACATCACGTAACAGTGACAGGAACAGTACTGTGACAGTGACAAAAACAGTACGTGAACAGTACGAGTTGAGAGACCAGAAACGAGATCAACCCGTTCTGATACCAACTTGAATATCAAAGAAACTTAAAAAGGATTTCTAAATTGCTTGAGTGACCCACCCACTCAGCAGATGATCTATTTATATACATAATCAATACAATTTACCATAAGGGGAATTAACTCTAGCTTTAATTCCCAATATACAATAAATCCTAAGGTTGCAATGAATTCTAAGATACAATGAACTCTAATTAGTGGGATAATAATTATATCCTACTTCCAACATAATGAATTTGGATCCTCTCCTTTTACTCAATAATAGGAGAGAGTCCTGTTATGAGAAAGAAATACACAAATTTTATTGTGGAGGGACCCACCATGATTTGTGTTAGGGTCCAACAATTTTATACAAATGCACTTTGTGTCTTTCTCTCTCATAATAGGACCTTCTCCTATTAGTGAGTAAAAGGAGAGAATCCAAATCCCAACATAATTATCTATTTCCAACATGTTCTAACACAGCTAGTTCTATCACCTCAGATGGCTCTAAAGACCCCTCGAAGGCTAAGTTTCCTGTCTTCACCAGTTATGTTAGTGCCCTTCTTTCCGCTAACAAATTGGATGGCAACAACTATGATACATGGGTTTCGGACATCAAACTGTGGCTCAACGGCCAAGGCTATGAAGAGCACCTCACCACGAAGCTTGAGTCTGTGCTTAAGGTTGACAAGTCCAGGTGAAAAAAGATTGATGCTCAGTTATGTAGTGTCATCAAATCCACTATTCATCTCTCTCAAGCAGATTTTCAGCGCTCATATTACCTGTGTTTATTTGGGAGCAGGCCAAGGTTCTTTACACCAATGACACTTAACGACTATATGGGGTGTGTCATAATCTCATGAGTGTTGTTGTTCCTCGGAAGTTTGATGGTCCTATGTCGGCCTATTTGGGGAAGGTTCATGGTGCTCTCCATGATTTCAATAAGTTGTTGCCCACTGCTGATACCTCGGCAAAAGAACTTGAACAATGCAGTACCTTCTTCATGCTCATGGCCTTGTATGGTTTGCCTTTGAAATACTTTGCCAACTGTGATCAGATTTTGCTCCGAGTCTCGACCAATCAGGCCTCTGATTCAGTGATTGCTCTAGCTTTGGTTGATACCTTTGCCCTTGTCTCCTAGAGCACCAATCGTGGTCGTTCTCGTTCTGGCAACTTGGGTAGAGCTCGTCCAGTGTGTGATCATTGCAACAAGTTGGGTCATACCATTGGCAGGTGTTGGATTTTACATGGCCGTCCTCCACAGATTTCCAATGTTGCCCAGGATACTGCACCAGATCCACCTGAGCCCTCTGCCCAACCAACTGCATCTTCGGTTGCCTATGCAGATTTTTTGAAGTGGGTTGAGAAACATCAAGCCTCTAGTTCCACTACATCTATTAAGCACACTGGTAATGCATTTGCTTGTCTCTCTCAGTCACCATCCTTGGGTCTTTAGGTCCTTGATTTTGGTGCCTTTGATCACATCTTTGGTAATAAAACATTTTCTCCAAAATTTCAAAATCTTGTTATTTACTTATAATCACTTCAGCAAATGGTTCCCAAACACGACCGCAAGGGAATGACACTGTCCATCCCTTCCATTCCTGTCTGCTAATTCAGTGCTTTATGTTCTTGGGAGTCCTTTTAATTTACTATCCATTAGACGTTTGACCTGTTCTTTAGATTGTAAAATTACATTCACTAAAGACTCTGTCATTTTGCAGGACCGGAGTTCGGGATCGATGATTGGTGCCGAATATGAGTCCAATGACCTCTACCAGCTCTTTGCCACCTCTCGTGTTTGCTTTGCCATAGATTCCCCTCTCACCATCCATATCCATGCTCAGTTGGGTCATCCTAGCCTTTCCAAACTACAACGAATGGTGTCGAGCTTATCTAAGTTATCCAGTTTACCTTGTGAGTCGTGTCAACTTCAAAAACACACTTGTAGTCTGTTTCCCAATAGAGTCTTGTCGAGCTGTGTCTCCCTTTGCTTTAGTTCACTCTAATGTTTGGGGTCCTAGTCGTATTGAGTCTACTTTAAGATCCAAATAGTTTGTTACTTTTATTGATGACTATTCTCGGTGTACTTGATTATTTTTAATGCAAAATAGGTCTGAGTTGTTTTCTATCTTTCAGAATTTTTATAATGAAATAAAAACTCAATTTAGTGTTCCAATTCATGCTTTGGGCAGTGACAATGCCCGTGAATTTTTATCTCAGCCTTTTCAACATTTTATGGCATCTAATGGCATTTTTCACCAAACATCTTTTGCCTATATCGCTCAACAAAATAGGGTTGTTGAGTGTAAAAACAGACACCTAATTGAGACAACTCGAACCCTTTTGCTTTATGGTCGTGTTCCTTTTCGTTTTTGGCGCGATGTGGTTCTTACTGCCTGTTACTTAATTAACCACATGCCCTCTTTTGTGCTTAATAACCAAGTACCCCACGTTGTGTTGTTCCTCGTCAACCCCTCCATTCCCTTCTGCCTTGTGTCTTTGGGTCAAGATGTTTTGTCCATAATCCTACTCCCGATCTTGACAAACTTTCTGCTCGCTCTATCAAATGTGTTTTTCTTAGTTACAATCGATTCCAAAAGGGTTATCGCTATTTTTCACCTGCTCTCCACCGTTACCTAGTCTCAGCCGATGTAACATTTTTTGAGTCAGTTCCCTTCTTTGACTCTTCTTGCTTGACTCCTGAACCCATTAATATGGTCTTCCCTTTTCCTCTTCTTCTTGTCTCAGTTGAACCAGATACACCACAACCTCTTTCTGTTGGTGGACCGGCAACTACCATTCGCCCATTACAGTTCTATCATCATTGGCCACAACCACCTCCACCGCCACAACCTCCGCTAAAAGTTGCAGAGGTCACTGCGGACTCTCCTTCGGAGCCAACTCCTTTGCCAGCTCCAGCACTGCCTCCTAAGCTTGACCTTCCCTTTGCTTTCCTAAAATGTATATAGTCTACTTGTAACCCTTCTCCCCACTATGTTATTTTGAGTTATCATCGTCTATCTTCTTTGCTTTATGTTGTCTTTCTTCCTTGTCTTCTATGACTATTCCTAATTCTCTAGGTGATGCTTTATCCCATCTTGGGTGGAGACAAGCTATGATTGATGAAATGCATACCCTTCAGTTAAAGTAAATCTAAATATTTCTCTGTATATTATTGCAATATGAAACTGTAAAATATATACACTTGACAATAGGCTAGAACATTAATTATCTATGCTAAGTCCTAGAAGTGTAAGTACAATGAATACATAGATGCAATGAATAGAACTCTACCGTCCACACCGTCCACTAATTTATGATTATAATCAACATTCCCCCTCAAGTTGGAGCATATATGTCTGATGCAACCAGCTTGTCACATATGTATGCTATCCTAGGTCCTCGTAAGGACTTAGTCATCATGTCTGCTAGTTGATCTTTAGTACCCACAAAAGAAGTCTTAATGATGCCTGAGAGGATCTTTTCTCTAATGAAGTGACAATCAACTTCTATATGTTTAGTCCTTTCATGAAAAATTGGATTCGAAGAGAGATACAAGGCTGATTGGTTATCACAAGCAAGTTCCATAGGACCTATCTCACAAAACTTCAACTCTTGGAGCAAATATTTTAGCCACAAGAGTTCGCAAGTAGTATTAACCATAGCACGATACTCTGCTTCGGTGCTCGATCTTGCAACAATAGTCTGCTTCGTGCTTTTTCATGAAATCAAGTTACCTCCAATAAGCACACAGTAGCCTGAAGTGGACCTCCTATCACTAGCATCACTTGCCCAATCTGCATATATATATCCAATGATATTAGTATGATCCCTGTCCATATAAACAAGCTCTTTACCAGGTGATCCCTTGATGTATCTTAGGATCCGAACAACTACATTCCAGTGACTGTCACATGGTGAGTTGAGAAACTGACTCACAACACTGACAGGAAAAGCATGGTCTGGTCGAGTCATGGTGAGATAATTTAACTTCCCAACTAATCTTCTATATCTGCCTGGGTCAGGATAAGGCTCTCCCTAATTAGGTAGAAGCTTCACATTTGGGTCCGTAGGAGTATGAACAGGTTTACAATCAAGCATCCCTGTTTCTTCCAGAATATCAAGGGCATATTTCCTTTGAGAAATAGCAACACCTGTTCTTGATTGGGCTACTTCAATCCCAAGAAAGTATCACAGTCGGCCAAGATCTTTAGTTTTAAAATGTTTAAACAGGTATTGCTTCAATTGCTTAATGCTTTCTTGGTCATCGCCTGTAATGACAATATCATCCACATACACCACAAGATAAATAAGTTTATTCAACGGTGAGCATTTAAAGAATACAGAATGGTCTGCCTTGCAATGAATCATGCCAAACTGCTGAATAACTTTACTAAACTTCCCAAACTAAGCGTGAGGTGACTGTTTTAAGCCATATAAAGACTTTTGTAGCCGGAAAACAAGACCTGACTCCCCCTGAGCAACAAACCCAAGTAGTTGCTCTATATAAATTTCCTCCTCCAGATCACCATGTAAGAAGACATTTTTAATATCCAGCTGATAC
Source organism: Ormosia semicastrata (assembly GCA_029884595.1). NCBI lineage: Eukaryota > Viridiplantae > Streptophyta > Magnoliopsida > Fabales > Fabaceae > Ormosia > Ormosia semicastrata. The sequence continues at coordinate 26,876,597 of JAQQTO010000053.1, read as the reverse complement.
AAGGGCCAGCATCTCATGGCAGCCATAGACAAGAACAAATGTACAGACGCCATCTTAGCAACAAGAGAAAAAGTATCACTGTAATCCAAACCATAGATCTGAGTGTATCCCTTTGCTACTAGCCGGGCTTTCAATCGGTCCACCTGCCCATCAGGGCCAACTTTAATAGTAAATACCCATCGACAACCAACTGTAGATTTTCCAGGAGGAGGTGAAACAAGTGTCCATGTATTATTAGATTCCAAAGCAGTCATCTCATCAATCATTGCTTGTCGCCATCCTGCATGAGATAATGCTTCTTGAACATTCTTAGGAATGGTAACAGATGACAAAGCAGACACAAAGGCACAATGGGAAGGAGATAATCGATGCTAACTTAGAAAATTGTAAATCGGATGAGGATTGAGAGTAGAGCGTTTAGCTTTACACAGTGGCCGAAGAAGAAGCCTGCTGAGTGGCTTTAAACTGAAGATACTCCTTATACTCATTGGTAGAAAGTAGATGATCTTTTTTGACTTATGCTCAACAACTGGTTCAAGAGACTGAGCTACAGTGGCAGTTTTATTCGGAAATCCATGTAGGGAATAGCACCGATTTTGAGTGTGTCCATCCTGCTTACAGTAAGAACAGTGGAGATTACCTCTACCACCTCTACCACGACCACCACTTCTACGACCACGACTTTGGCCTCCTCGGTCAGTTGAGTTGGAGACAAAAACTGAAGACTCGGATGCTGTTTGAGAATCATCAAGGGAAGCTGTCAGAGAAGGAACTCGAAGCAAGCGATTAATTAGTTCCTCCACCGTAGGAATATTAGGTTTTGTCAGAGTCTGATTTCGAACAGGTTCAAAGTCTTTGTGGAGGCCAAGAAGAATAAATACCACGAATTGGATACCGGCACAACAACTATTTTAAAGTATTGGTGCTTCATAGGTTGGAACCCAATGGCAACAGAATAGGAAAGAAGTAGCCCAGCAAATACAAGATGCTCATCATTAAACTAAACAGATTGGGCAATAATGCAATATGGAGATGCGCACTATATCCAAAGACAATCTACCCAATTCAAGTCTCTTTCTTTATATTGTTGAGTTTTGTTCTCCCTCTTATTTTGTTTTTAAAATATGTATTTTTCACTGACATTATAATTCAATATCATATTTATCATTGAATTATTTGGTAATAGCAGATGATGCAAGCATTTTTTATGTTGCTACTATCCATGAAATTTTTCGTTTTTTTTCTTTTAAGAGATTGGTTTTGCAATTTGGTTGCAGAAATATAATCTGGTTACCTATATAATATAAAATTTGGAATGCTCCACTGAAGCCCTGACGATCTCATTCCACTAATACTCAGAAGCTTATTATTACTATAATTTTTTTATTTTATAAATGGACCCAAACCTAAACTTTCTCAAAGACAGTACCCTAATACAATAAGGGCTCGTTTGGCATGCCATATTAGGCATAATAAGATAAGCTAATACAATACATTATGACCTTATCAATTGTTTGGTGTAAACACTGTAGTGTATAAGCTTATCTATCAAACTCCTCTTATACATTAAAATGATGGATAACTTAATAAAGCCGTGGAGGGAAGGATTAGACTTGATAGGGTTTTGATGTATAAACTCTTATAAAGACATTTTCATTACAATTCTAAACACCTCAATATCCCCAACCCTTACGTATTAGGTTTTATACTATCAGGTCTTATACTATTAGGCTTTATATTATCAGATTTAATACTATCAGGCCTTATCCTATCCTTCGTACCAAACGGACCCTAAATAGAGCTTAAAATATGTGGATTGAATAGATAACTATGATAGTTGGGAGTGTTAGCAATCGTTTATAAACTTGACGTAAGAGCGTTTGAGGACTTTAATGGCTTTCTGCTGTGGTAGAATATTAGGGTTATAAGGTCATTAGTTGTATTGTATCAGTGGGCTTGGGCTTGTACGAGTTGTACTAGTAGTTGGCCTAATTATTATTATAAATAGTAGCATTAGAATAGTGTATTACATCATATCAGAATATCAATCTCATATTGTATTGTTGACTTTCTATCTTTTCCTTTTTCCTGTTAGCCCTATAGTTTCAACATGCTGGATACTGTTCTCAAATCTCAATGATAGCAGCAAGATTAGAGAGAAGAAAAGACATATCTGTTAATAGGGAAGAAAAATAAAATGAGTGTGGCCGCCTATGGAAATGAGTGGTCAGCACTGTGGCAAAGAGAAGCCATTGACTTGGGTGTGATTACCTAGTGAAAGAGGGCGAATAAAACATTGCACCGGATGGTTTAGAAGAGGCCATGTGTATTTCTTGTGTTTTAATGTGGAGCATAATTTTTTTCAAACAGTTATGAATTATTCCTCTCATGGCTCACAATAAACAACTGCTCTCACTTGATACGGCCACACACACACACTCACACACATTATGAGGTCTGTGTGTTTGAAGAAAAGTTTGTGATAAGTAAACAGTGTGCGTTTAACCTAAATTAAGTAAAATCTTGCATCTTACCTGTAACATAAAACTTTAGCTGTGTCTTCTGTTTGTTTCATTTAATTTTGTTTTCTTCCATCTATTTGAGTTTAGGAACAAATTATGGAACTCTAGAGGAGAGGTTTTAGAAAATCTCTCTAGCCTATCTTGCCTTTTGTCTAGTGAACTTTAAAAATAAATTTGATGAAGCTTATGTGTTATGGATTTGTCTAGTGGATGAGGGGAATTTGTTGTCTCAAAATTATTGCCTCACAATTCACATAATCATTTATTTTTGTACATATCCATTGGCGCGCCAATTCACTTTGTACATGGTCATTTCCTGCTAACTAAGTTTTTCTTTGATATCTTTTTCTATCGGACAAAGGGAACTTCAATATAACTGCACTTGTCGACCATGTTAAAACATCTTAGAATATATTCATTGTATCCTAGAATATCTAGGATTGTTTCCTCAATTAGGTGACTAATTGGTTCTGCAATATATTCTGAAGATCAACTAAGATATTCCAAGATACATGGAATATATTCTGAGATATTCTAACAGGACAAATAATTCCTTTGGGAGTTAACTTTTTTTATTTTTAAAAAAAAAGATAGAATTTCCAAAATGGCAAGCCAAGTCACAATATGTTATACCTTGAGGGAAATGGTTAATGTCAAGTGGATAATCAAGTCACTCAATTGGTTAATGGTTAACCACTTACATGTCTTGATAAACCAATTACTATTGACCAGTTTCCTCTAGGTCCAACAGGTTTATTGGCACTTCCCGCTAGGTCGTTTTCCAAAACTTTATTCTTAATAACACTGGTAGAATATTGTTGCCATGGGTTGCTCTAGTAAATTGGTGAATAACTTTTGTATTTCATATATGCAATTCTGTTACATAGGTAAGACTTTATACAAGAGAAACCCTACACTAAAAAGGAAACAAAACTATCTTAGGAAATAGAATAAATCAAATCTCTAATTCTAGGAAACCAGAATATAAACTTTCCTAACATATCTATTAGACTTATTACAGAAGTAACCCACGTGATTATATTCTCATCACCGAGATTCTTTCCCACACTCTCCCTTAAGCTGGTGAATAGGTATTTTCTATTCCCAGCTTGGAAACAATTGTGTTGAATACTGAACTGCTAAACCCTTTTGTCAACACGTCATCAAGTTGACTCTGTGAGGAGACATAAGGTGTGCAAATTAGACCACTTTCCAGCTTCTCTTTGATAAAGTGTCTATCAATCTTGATGTGCTTCGTTCGGTCATGTTGTACCGGATTGTGTGCTATGTTGATTGTAGATTTATTATCACAATAGAGCCTCATAGGACCATCCCACTTAATCTTTAAATCTTCTAGAATGATCTTTAACCAAAGTAGTTCACACACATCCTGAGCCATTGTTCGAAATTCTGCTTCATCACTAGACCGAGCTACTACATTTTGTTTCTTACTTCTCCAAGTTACAAGGTTTCCACCAAGAAAAGTACAGTAACCTGAAGTTGATCTTCTGTCCACAATGGAACCAACATAGTGAGCATCAGTATAGGCCTCAAGTATCAATCCTCCATTCCTTCTAAATAGGATACCTTTTCCTGGTGTTCCTTTAAGGTACTGAAGTACCCTGTGGGCAGCTTGCAAATGGATCTCCTTTGGACTGTGCATGAACTGGCTGATTACACTCACTGCATATGCTATGTTCGGTCTTGTATGAGAAAGATAAATTAGTCTTCCCACCAACCGTTGATACATTTCCCTATCTACTGCAGCATCCTCTTCTGCAACTCCAAGCTTTAGATTAGGATCTATGGGAGTACTTGCCGGCTTACATGCTGTCTTGCCCGTTTCCTTGAGAAGATCTGTGATGTATTTCTGTTGAGAGATGAAAATTCCCTTTCTAGAGTGAGCAACCTCAATTCCAAGGAAGTACTTCAATCTTCCCAAAGCCTTGATCTCAAATTCCTTGGCCAAGTGCTAGCTCAAAACTTGTTTCTCTCTATCATCATTACTGGTCACTATTATGTCATCAACGTATACCAGAAGAATGGTAACCCCCCCTGTTGGAGATTATTTAATAAAGAGTGTGGTCCCCTTGGCTTTGTTTGTGTCCCATAGTCAATATAACTTTTGCAAATCTTCCAAACCATGCCCGGGGTGATCGCTTGAGGCCATATAATGCCTTCTTCAATTTACACACAGTGTGAGCAGTCATGTTCTTATCATAACCTAGTGGAATATCCATATAAATCTCCTCCTGCAATTCTCCATACAAGAATGCATTCTTCACGTCAAACTGTTGTAACTCTCAGCTGTAGTTAGCAGCAATTGCCAACAGGACCCTTATTGTATTCATTTTGGCAACAGGGGCAAAGGTCTCTAGGTAGTCAATCCCATAGGTCTGTGTATACCCTTTGGCTACTAATCGAGCCTTGTATCTTTCAATAGACCATCAACTTTATACTTCACCGTATATATCCACTTGCAGCCCACTGATTTTTTTCCTGCTGGTAATTCTACTAATTTCCAGGTTTGATTCCTTTCTAAAGCCTCCATTTCCATACTCGTGGCTTGCTTCCATTTTTCATTAGATAATGCTTCAGATAATTTGGTAGGGACAGCAATGGAGTTTAGGCTTACAAAAAAGGCTCTATCAGATGGTGAAAAATTTTTAAAGGACAGAAAATTTACAAGAGGATATAAAGGAAGTTTAGTGCACTCTCGAGTACCTTTCCTAACAACAATTGGTAGGTTCAGGTCATCATCATCTTCCTGAAATTCAGATTCATCTTGTAGTGGAGAGTTAGAAATTGTTACCTCATTCAAAGAATTCGAGTTAGACTCTTGAGCCTGTGTAAGTTCTAGGACAGTCACGTTCCTTCTTGTGAATACCTTGTCAAACCTCCTATTTCCAGGAGTTGAGTGAGACACGGGATTTGGATTGAGGACAGGGGACAAACTAGGAGACTGGGGAGGTGTAGGAGGTGAAATTTCGTACATGGATTTAGGTTCAGGTTCTGGTATGGAAGTAGAGGGTAGATCCAGAGTCAAATCCAAAAAGTTTTCCTTATCTTCTTGTATTGAATTCTCCCCCTGAAGATAAGGATTAGTGAAATAAGTTGAAGGTGACATCCACCGAGACATAGACTTTCTTTGATGGAGGGTAGTAACACTTATATCCTTTCTGAGTTGAGGAATAGCCCACAAAAACACACTTTAGAGCCCTTGGATCTAATTTTCCCCTGTTTAGACCATGGACATGGACAAAGGCTGTACAGCCAAAAATTCTAGGAATAAGGTTATTTGTGGTCTTTAGGTTTGGATAGAAGGATGAGAGGATGTCCATAGGACTCTTGAAGTCCAAAATTCGAGAGGGCAATCTGTTTATAAGATGGGTTGCTGTAAGGATAGCTTCCCCCCAAAAAGTTTTGGACATATGGTTTTGAAATAAGAGGGCTCGGGTCTTTTCAAGAAGGTGACCATTCTTCCTTTCAACTTTCCCATTTTGCTGTGGGGTCTTAACACATGATGACTCATGGACAATTCCCTCTTTTTGGAAAAAAGGAGTGAGTGTTTGATTGAAGTAATCTCTAGCATTATCTGTCCTAAACCTTTTGATACTGACTCCAAATTGATTTTTTATCATGGAGTAGATATTGGGAAGAATGGTACTAACATCAGACTTATGTTTAAGTAAGAAAAGCCAGGTGACACGAGTACAATCATCAATAAAAGTGACAAACCATCTTGCCCCAGAAATGTTAGGGACAGAAGATGGACCCCAAATATCACTATGGATAACATAGAAAGGAACAGAACTTCTTTTATTATTGATTGGAAAAGATACACGCTTGTGTTTGGCAAATTCACATACTTCACAATGAAAACTCTCAATACTCAGATTTGTAAACAAAGAGGGAAACAAAAACTTAATGATCATAAATGACGGATGTCCCAAACGAGAACGATGAAGTAAGATCTTCTCTTTGTTTGATAGGACAGATTCTGACATAAAGGAACTTGGTATTTCACTCGAGTATTGTAGATTGACTTGGTATCTCAAGATAGTAGAGGTTGTCCTTTTCCCTAGCATGTCCAATCGTCCTTCTCGAATCTTGGTCCTGAAATACACAATAATTGTTGTGAAAAATCACACTACAACATAAATCTTGTGTAAGTTTGTGTATGGAGACAAGATTGGTAGATAATTTAGGGACATGGAGAACATTTCTCAAGGTCAATGATGGGCTTTTTCGACATCTCCTATTCCTGCTACTGTTATTAAGGACTCATTGGCTATGGCTATTTTCCTATTACTGGGACATGGGGTGTATGTTGAAAACCATTTAGATGAGTGAGTCATGTGGTCAGTGGCTCCGGAGTCCATGATCTAAGAGTTAATAAAGGTTATATCTGAAGTATTTAATCCAACAGAAAATGGAAGCTTACCTGAATAGGCTAGAGAACAAGTACCTGAAAGCTTCTCAAGGCTGGTAAGGAAAGCTCTCATCATGTTTATTTCTTCCTGGTTGAGAGTGATGGACTCAGATTTGTTCTCTTTGTGTGACATATTCAACACACCAAAAACGATCGACTACGGTTGGAAAAAAAACAATCCCTCGATTTCTGGATTTGTGGCACTGTTCACGCAACACAAATTAGAGGTGTGTCGCGGCACTTAAACAAATTCCAGCACTGTTCACACGGCACAAATTGGAGGTGTGTTGTGGCACTCTTTATGGAACCAGAAAAATTGGGTGTGCTGCAGCACAAATTGGAGGTGTGCTGCAGCACAAATTGGAGGTGTGCTGCAACACTTTATGGAACCAAAAAAAAAGGGCAATGAAGGCCGAGAACAGCAATGAAGGTCGAGAACTGTTGGCAATGAAGGCCAATAAGTTTAGGGATGAGTGTTTCAGCCGAAACCAAGAGCAATCCCTGATCGAAACTGCTCTGATACCATCTTGTAAATTGGTGAATAACTTTTGTATTTCATATATGCAATTCTGTTACATAGGTCAGACTTTATACAAGAGAAACCCTACACTAAAAAGGAAACAAAACTATCTTAGGAAATAGAATAAATCAAATCTCTAATTCTAGGAAACCAGAATATAAACTTTCCTAACATATCTATTTGACTTATTACAGCAGTAACCCACGTGATTATATTCTCTTCACTGAGATTCTTTCCCACAGTTGCTAAAGTTATTCTGTGTATATTTTTTCTTTCTCCTCATTTCTTTCACTCTTCACTTTTCTGTTTCAGAAGATATCTCTTGTCCTCTCTTCTTCCTCATAAAGAAACTTTTTTATTTTTAATCCAGAACAAAAGTTAGAACCCGCTTTTTGCATCTTACTTGGAAGGCACTTTTAACTGCATTTTATTCACCTGTTAATAAAGTAACTTTCTTTATTTGGGTTTCATTACCACAATCATGTTATGTCGCCTTTCTGACATTTTCTCGATGTAATGAGCTAGTTAGAATGAGTAGTGCTTCAGTTAAATCTGTTTTAATTCATTAACTGATATGGACACTTTTGGGAAAGAAACTTGTATTGTTGCCCATTTCTTTTGCAACTTATTGCTTGATGTCTTCAACTCTTCATTATGAGGATATGACTGTTTGATTCATCAAATTTCTTCATTGCAGCTTGCAGAGGCAGCAAAATCTCAATTCTCCCATGATTTCAGTGACCACCTTGCACTTGTGAGGGCTTATGAGGGCTGGAAAGATGCTGAAATAGACCTTGCTGGACATGAATACTGCTGGAAAAATTTTCTTTCTGCACAATCCATGAAAGCTATTGATGCTCTTCGGACGGAATTCTTATCCCTGCTCAAGGATATTGGATTAGTTGATAGCAACACAACCGGCTGCAATGCATGGAGCTATGATGTGCATCTTATACGAGCAGCTATTTGCTATGGCCTATATCCTGGAATTTGCTCTGTTGTGGTATTTTTTTATATTGCATAATATTATATATTTATTGTAGAAACCCTTTCTACCTAGTGTTCATATTGTATATTTAGTGCGTACTTATGTTGTGGGTAAATAAGTGTGATGTAATTTCATTTGCAGCATAATGAGAAGTCATTTTCTCTGAAAACAATGGAGGATGGTCAAGTGCTCCTACATTCGGTTAGTTCATTCAAGTCATTATAATTTGCTACTGGTCGTGAAACTCTCTAAATACTTGTACTTATGTTTTTGATGCCGTTTTTTGATTTTTGATTTTTTTTCCCCAATTGCATGTTCGTTTCATTTGCCTAGAATTCAGTTAATGCTCGGGAAACTAAAATTCCATATCCATGGCTAGTTTTTAATGAGAAGATAAAAGTGAACTCTGTATTTCTCCGTGACTCAACAGCTGTGTCTGATTCAGTGGTGCTTCTTTTCGGTGGAGGCATCTCAAAAGGAGATGCTGTAAGTTTCTTGTGGTTTTTCATTGATTCTCATTTTTATTCTATAAAATGTTACAGTTTCAAATTACCCTCGAATTTTTAATTCTATGATGTTTTACTGGCCATCCATTCTTTTTCTGGCAGAATGGTCACTTGAAAATGTTAGGAGGGTATCTGGAGTTTTTCATGAAACCTGCTGTTGCTGATATGTACCAGAGTATAAGGAGAAAACTTGACGAGTTCATTCAGAGGAAAGTAAGTGCAAATTAATTTCATGCTCCAACCAGCTTCCCTTGATATTTAAATATTGATATTAAAAAAAAAAAACCTGAACATATTTTCCTAATGCATATGGCAGTAGCATCTTGTTTTGGTGCTTTATTTCTGGACCAACCTTCATTGATGAAGTTGAGTTATATTTAAACTTACACTGTTGGACTTGGCAGCTACTGTTTCCAATGATGGGCATACACTCATTTCACGAGCTCCTATCTGCTGTACGGTTGCTGATTTCAGACGACAAATGTGAAGGCAGATTTGTCTTTGGTTGCCAGGTCCTTAAACCATCAAAGACATCTGTGATGGCCTTGCAACAAGCATTGGTTTCAAGGACTGAGAGTGGACCTGGGGGTGATAATTCTAAAAGTCAGCTCCAAACATTGCTGACACGGGCCGGATATGCTGCACCCATTTACAAGACTAAGCAATTGAAGAACAATCAGTTTCAGGCTACAGTCGAGTTTAATGAAATGCAGATAATGGGCCAACCTTGTAACAATAAGAAGACTGCAGAAAAAGATGCTGCGGCTGAGGCACTGCAATGGCTTTTGGGTAGAAAACAGACAGGGATTGAGTATATCAATCACATGACAATGTTGCTAAAGAGAAGTAAGAAGGATCATAATTAAGCAATCGACTATTATGAGCTTGCCGGTAAGGTTATGGAGCCCAAGATGAATTACTTAATCTAAATCTTGTGGTTCCTACTCCACTCTTCTCTTATGGAATAGATGGACGGAATGGCTTGGCGGATTGTTAATGTATAGTGCAGCTTTGAGCTAATTTGGAGCTCATACAACAGCCATCTCCAGTCAGGCATGTATCAAACCGATTCAATTTGAAGTTGGAGTTACCAATTCTTGATCAAAGCGAATAATGGATAAGTGACATTGAAGCAAGAAATCGGCAATCAAAGCTTTAGGGGATTAACTATCCAATTTGATGCTTTGCATCTTCAGCATCTTCAGTGAGAAAATAGATGGATGCTTGCAGAGTCCTTTTACAAAGGAAGGAGGATGTAGTGCATTGCATTCATCATAGGGGATAAGCACATTCATGGGTAATGCTTCCCTTCCTGAGTTCCAGTACCTTTTTCATTCCATAAATTCCATGTATAGTTATTTTTTATATCTTGAAATTTGACACGTGTCGGAACTCAAAAGGGCTTTCATTCTATGTTAGGTGCAAAATATGAATGAAATTATAAGGAATGACCGAATGAGTTTTGGATATATGACAGGTGAAATGGAAAATGGAAAATGTAATTATTGATTGTTTAGCATTAGTAAAAATCGGAAAAGTGAACGATATAGAAGTTTGAATTGCAGATTACATTCTCGACTTGTCTTAAGAAACACGACAAAGGTTTAGTAAGCGTTTGGATTAGATTTTGCAATTTTAATTTTGGATGAACTTGATCAGCAAATTTGGCTAGAAGTGAATTTGCATTGAAGTAATTTATGTTTGGAGACGTTTATATGATAAATGATTTTCGCATAATGAATGATGTTTGGATAGTGATAATTAAAATTATTTTTGGATGTATAATTACTAAGGATATAAGTTTCGTATTGCATTGTTCATATTGTCATTTTATTTTATTTCATCATTTTTGAGATATACTCTAAAAATGTTATAATAATTATTTTTATACTTCTAATGCTATTATTAAATTATAAACAAAAAACATATAATAAAATGCATGAAATTAGCTCCATTAAAAAATCCCAGCTTAAATGAATTTTAATTTATCGTTATTAAAATATATGTGAAGACCGAAGATGGTGTGTAGTCGTACACTCCTACCAAGAAGAGATTTGCTTTAGGACAGATTTAAAAGGTTAAAGTGCGAAGGGGTTGTTTCTACAAGCAACCTTGATTTGCTTTTGTTCAAACCCCAATTTCAGCACAAAATCCTCTTGAGAGTTGCTCATTGTGATATTTGCCAAACATAATATTGTGCCTGAAACCCGTTTGATGGGGGCAAACATGTAGTTACATGGGGTATTCCATTTTAAAGTTTCGAGTCTGTCTGATAGTAGGTGTTAAACAATTAATATATATGATTATTGAATTTTAATTCTACTCATTAAATATGCTTTATATAAAAATATGTTAAAATAATTAATATATATGATATATGATTTATTCGTAAAAAACTTATGTAATTGTTAAGGGCGTTGAAATGTTGAATAATTAATATATACAAATTACATAATTTAGTTATTCATACAGATTTATCCTTTTGTTACCTAATTTTTATTTTTTATAAAATAATTTAAACTTGTTAATTATGTACATGAATTGAGTAATTACGTATACAAATTTAATTAGTTTATGAACAAAATTAAAAACTTGAATTTAATAAGACGAAATTAAAAATTGTATTGCTATATAGTAGGAAGATTGTTTCGTAAAATCTCTATGAAATCTATGTGGCAGTAATTAAATGGAAGGAAACATAATTCATCATGAGAAAAAAACAGAAGTAAGTCTTGAAAAGAAACGGTTGCTAATTACAACTATTCGTACAAATTCACAAAAGGCAATTCGTGACATTAAGCATTATTCAATAAAAAATAAAGTAGTATACTATTGAAAAGATACCTATAAATTAAAGAGTTGTTGAATGAAGAAAGTGATATAAGTTATTATAAAAAATTTAATAAATAAAAAAATAATTAATTAAGGATAATACTAACAAAGTTAAAAACTTGAATTTAATAGGAAGAAATAAAAAATAAAGCAAAATATCATTGAAAGGATACTTATAAATTTAGTATTCGACAGAGATTAAGATAATCACATGCTCGAACTATATTTGAATAAAATTAGAGTGTCCAAAATATTTTTTTATTAGAGAACAGTGCTAGAGAAATCAATAAACTGAGCTTAAGAGGAGTTTCTTATGGCGAGTCACGGGGAGGTGATGTATAACCTTATTGGTATAGATTATTTTGTATCTTTGCCTTCATTTACTGTGTTTAATCTTCACTTTAAAATTGACAATTACAAAATAAATTGAATTTTTATATTATTTAGTTTTGTTGAACATGTGCGATGTGATTATCTTTGTTATAGTATTTTGCTTATTTATACTAAATCTGATTCATATTCACAATTGATTCGTATTGCTTTTTTCTTATAGATATTTCGCATATATTTAAAATTAGTCTTAAAAACTTTAATTTAATAAGAAGAAATAAAAAAAAAAACAAAGTATGATAATGCTATTAAAAGGGTCTGTATATAAATTTATGATTTAATTGAGATTGAGATAATTGTGAAATTTAAATAAAAATAAAAAAGAGCATAAGAAAAAAGAAATAAATGAGTCTCTTGAGAGTAAACAAAGAAAAAAGAGAGATGTATGTTGAACCTGTTGATGTATGCTCTAGAGGCCGATATATTTTGACAATACTTATATATATATATTGTATTATACTATTTTGTAATATATAAGACATTTCATTTATTGTGTTATTTATGATAAACATAACAAAGTCCTTAGAATAGTAAGTTTGATGCTATACGACATCAAGTGGATGACTTGATCGTGAGATCCTATTGGATAAAATTAGAACACTATTCTTAAATGTCCATAGTCAAATATTATTGTTAATTAGGACAATAATAATGCATTGAGACTAGTATGTGCGTAGACTGATGACCACATCTCACGGGTCATGGATATGAGATATCAAGTCTTCACATGAGTACATATTAGAGTAATGATGTACTAGACTGATCCGCCATGAGAACGCTACATGGATCGTTACGTGAGTGTCATAAGCGATTCTCATAGTGACAATGGTGTATGTGTTCCTTTGACCTAAAATCACTACGATTCCTACATGAGGAGTTGTGTGTTTTAATGCCATCAAATGTCATCTGTAACAAGGTGATTATAAAGTTAGATGTTGGATATACTGCGAATCATGTAGAGGGATGTGAATGACCTAAATGAGATTTGTTACTCCTATATAACAAGAGCGATATCTATCTCCATATATGATCTTGTTCTGAAGTGGATTCAGAGGTGTACCTAAGATAGGCACGTCACGGAGGTTTCCTCCTTACGCAGCAACAAAGCATGTTGAGACAAGGGGGTTGGTACCTACAAAGGTACTCTAACGCTCAAGTCAGACTATGCACAAGAAGTGTTATGCTATGAATGATAATTCACTTATACCTGTTTAGGGTTACTTAGCTTGATATTTATAGAGGTTGGATAGATACATTCTCATAATAGAGAGATACGTTCCTGTAATTGTAGCAGGAAGAGATATGTCCCTTATTTAGTTGTAGAAGATCCCTATATTATCGGAATACTAGTATGGTAGTTATAATGTTATTATTCCGTAAGATCATGATTGACAATAAGAGATATCATAATGATTTATCCATTATGCAGAACTCGCAGCAAAGCTGTCAACATCTAATACCGGGGTCTCGTGGTAAGCGTACTCCTGTAAAGAGTGTTGATGTCGGATTCCGGTGGGCATGCGTGCTGGATTGTCCTACGAGTTATGAACCTGGATTATGGTCCAGAATAGTTGCCCCTAACTTGGTGCTTAAGTGGAACAATTAAGTGTCAAGATACTAAGTTTGAAAAGAACACACGACATGCAATAGATGTAAAAATCCAAAAGGGCCGAGGTCCATTATAGTGGAATACCTCTAGGGTTGGCATACGAGGTTGGAATTCATGGTGAATTACCATCTCGCCATCCGAGGTGTACCTTTATTGCCCTTATGCATGGTTTCACAAGGTTTTTATTTTTTTCTTGCAGCCTTATTTTATAACTTGTAACAATCTGAGCTTCTTTGAGAAACTGTCGCATTGACTTTATCAGGAATTAAAGATCTTTTAAGATTATATCAGTTTCGTACTGTTTCCCAATTGCCCGCTACTCTCGTAACCAATTAGAAGTGTGGAGCATTAAAACGCGATTGCCATCATGCGATCAATTCATATGTCTTAGGTCTAATCAAAGTGCTTTATTCTCTCTATAAATAGAGAATGTTTGCATTAAAGCTGACATTCCCTTTGTTGCATCCCTTTTGCTTTTGTAATTTTGTTTGAAAATGATATTCTTTCAGAGAATAGTTTCCCTTTCATTTTTTGTACTCACATGGAGGGTTTTGCCCTCTACTAAGATCATCATCCTATTCTTCCCAAAGTCTTCAAAGGTGTTTACTTTTTTGCGATGCAATCCCTCTGGTGGAGGCCTTTCTTTCTCAGCGTAATGTCTAGGTTGCCATGCATTTGGGTAGCATAAGCCTTTCTCTCCTGGCGTACGTGAGAGTGTTTGATCTACTGGCTCTTGTCGGGGAAGAGTGAGGTTTCTGCAATGGTGCATGGAGACACTCAGAGAAGCTTCGTCCTTGCCCCTCCTCCTTCTTGAGTGATTTGGAGGCACCAGGTCGGTCTTTTGGCAGGTCCTCTAAGGGTAGTTGGATATGCAGGAGGGCGGCTCCTTTGGAAGGGAAAATTCTCTTGGAGTAACTTGGGGTGATGCGTTCTCCTAGGGCTGCTGGCCTTTATTATCACTATGGAGGAGGCAGGGAAGAAGAATTTAGATGGTAGTGACTTCAGAGGCCGTCATCGTTGTCAATGTTTGTTCCATTCCAGTTACCTTTACCAACGGGCGTTCTATTCAACAGAGAAGAGACTAGTGCTAGTTTTGGAGGGACCGTGGAGGTGGCAATGACCCGGGGCGCCATGACTGTGATGTTGGTTTCCTTCCCCGGGTTCTCCAATGGATACTATTTTCTAAACACTTTTGATGTATTTTTCCTTCTCTTTTTGTGAAAGCTGATGATGTATGGAATGAGAACAAGCAATAATTTTTTTTTCTTTTGAATTCTGTCTTGTATCTTCTTTTTCCTCTTTCTGTTTTCCGCTATCCGTACTATTCTTTTTCTACTAGGGTGAGTCCAATGCTCGCCCTATAATGATGCTAAGTTGTCCCCATCTTGGTACTTAGTTGATACAGCAAAGTGGAAAGCTTAAGTTCCTTCCCCCGGGGTCCGCGTTACGTGTGGGGTTAAGAAATTTAACTTGGTTGTTCAGAATCAACCAATTGACCTTTTTTTTTGGGGTGCCACAGTCCGCATTGATCTTCCATTGTTTTATTTAAAATGGACATTCTAATTGTAGCCAGGGCCCGTAGTAAAAATCCGTGGCTCCTGGTAAAATCCCAGACTCAGCTTGCTAAGGTTATGTGTCTCTTGGTTTGCTGCCCAACCATCCCTTTAACTGCCGCGATAGCTGTGAGGGCCACATGGCACGCCCTAGTTGGTTATTCGTGCTTAGTGCTTTGCACGCCATGATGAGTATCTTTTAAAATATGTACTGTCAAGATAAAAATGCCCCCTACCGTCTGGCCTCTATAAATAGGGGTTAAAGTTCACTTTTTCACTTTTACTTTTTCTTTTCGAAATCCAGCGGCCTAAGGCAATATCTGGCAGTTTTCACAATGGAGGAGACCAGTTTCTAACAATTTCTGGTGATTCATACTCTAAGTTGACGATCTGCTTTCACTTTCTACAAGGTATTTCTTTTTTTTCATTTGTTTTTTTCCATCTTTGAGTCGTAGAGTAGTCGTGTGTCCCTTTTTCGAGTGTATTTCCTTCCTTTCTCTCAATGAAAGGAGTTGGGAGTGTTAGTTCCTGTGTTTCTTCAATGGCGTTGCCCTGTGGAGCACGTCCTCCACCGTATCGTGTGTGGCAGAGGTGTCCTTATGAGGCTTTTAGCCTTGGTGGGTGTGGAGGCCAGTATGTGGGCATGAACAGTTTTTTCTATTTGCCTCTTTCCTTGTCTGAATCTTTTATATTAAATTAATTTTGACAATTAATCATTGGCCTTTGTGGACGTTTCTAGGAACTTCCAGGAGAAGGAGAGCGGCTAGGCCTCTAGCACTGGTCCCAGAAGTTTGGGTGCCTGTTGAGGAAGATCCCATTTGTATTTAGCATAGTTCGGGGTTGGTATACCCATGGGTCAGGGATGATGCCTATGATCGGATATCACAATTTCTGCCCGGTGTTGAGCTTGAACGGCTCCAAGGTTATTTGATGTTGACTAAGAAAGGCATTAGGGATCATGAGTTCCAGATCCTGTTGCCGGAGAATGAAAGGGTATGCTCTTCACGACAGGCTGGTGCGCACTATACGTTTTTTTTTTATGAAGATTTATTTACTCAGTTTGGGCTCTGGCTTCCCTTCAATGACTTTCATCTTGCCATTCTCCAAACTCTTCAAGCTGCTCCAACCCAAATCTACCCTAACGGTTGGACAAACATCCTAGCCTTTGAGAGAGTTTGCCAGTTGGTTAGGTTGTGGTATTCAGAGAGAGCATTTTTCTACTTCCACACTCGGTGGAGTCTCCAGGGTGGTAATGCTTCTCAAAAGACTTGGCTTTCAGTGCGGTCAAGGCAGGGTTGGAAGATTTTTCATGTATACCAAGAAAGTTATAAGGACTTCAAAGAAAAGTTCTTGAAATTGATGGCGGTCCCCGGTACCCGTCTATTCTGGTTGGACAACGACGGGGAGCCAAAGTTTAGCATGTACTAGACTGAGAGGGTCTGGAACATCCCTATTCAACTAATTGAAAAGGAGAAACACTAACTGGATGATGATGAAATCAAGTGTGTTAAATTCTTTAAAACCTGGGATGAGGAAGTGGGTCTTATCTCTTCCAGGACGTGCTAGACACCACAGATGACACAATTCTCTGGGCCATCCTATGTAGGGTAGCCTGCGATCCGCACTTAACATATGCGTGATAATAATTATAACATCTCAATATTTGCTATCCAAATATATCATCATATAAAAGAATAACACAACACTAGCCATGCTACTTCTAACATACCACAACTAAACCCATAACATTTATACAAATAATTATGGAGAGTCACGATAACAAAAGATATATATATTCATAATTCCCTCAAAGGCATATTGTAATACATAAATTTTTATAACAAGATATAGCATAATATACAAGCTTTATCAACAAAAAGCCTATAACTATACTAATCTTCACATATTTTCTTCTTTCCTTTTGAGGAACTCGCACTTAGATTTACATGGCAACACAATCGGGGTGAGAAAACATATCTCAATAGAAGTATTCCAATACCAGCAAATACATATACATATATACACATTCAGATAATATTCACAATTATCAAAATAACATTTCATCACAGAAGCAAACATCTCCATCTCAAAGACACGCAATCACCCATACAATTGCAATGCATGAAAATGTTATGATTACAACTGCCCATACAATTACTATGTTATGCCAAGTTATGTCTAGTATTTATGCCTATACAATATCCTAAGCATGAAAATGAATAATGTATGATACCATATCCAGGAACCTCCAGTTCCATGGTAATGTCATGAATGCATGAAACTTGAACGAAGTAATGGAAGTCACAACCATAACCTTGAACAAGCATTGGAAGTCCATCCAGCAAACATCATTATCACAGAGGAAATCCATCTCCCCCGGGTAGTAAAATCCATCTACTACACAGTTATCGATAATGAACAAGGAAATCTATCCTTAATAACACTATATCAAGAAGGATACAATCCACCTTACCTAATATAGAACACCCACATCTACGGGACTCACACCTATAAAAAAAAGCAATCGCCTACATCTACGGGGTTCATACTTTTCAGAAAGGCAACTCATACAATTAAGTATATTATCATGACTAATTAAACTCTCATAATTAGCATTTCAAATCAATATGATCCAACAATCACGTAGAGAGGATATTATGTGATTGACATGAACTAGATGCAAATGGTTTTGATGTCGACAAACAAGAAAGCAATGGGAACACAATGATCAAGTCACAAGGAACTCAAGCTTAGCATGTAGATTATAGATCTTGTGTAAAGGTATATTAAGGATTCACCTCAAGCTCAAATGGCTTCCTTAAAATGAATTTGCAAAATGGTTTTTCAAGTTAGGATCAAAAGGTTTTTTGCAATAACTCTTTGAAATCTTAAATCCTCTTTCAAGTAAATCTCCTTGTATGTGCCAAAATTGAAATAAGCCTTTTTGGGAAGTTACCAGTTTTTCAATAAACACAAAACTGCTTCTGTAAATGTTAGGAGCCAAAATTCTAAGGCCCCTAACCGATTAGACCAGCTCCTAATCGGTTAGCTTGTTCAAATAGAGGCTTTGCCTCGTTATTTATCAAATGCCTAACCGATTAGGCAAAGTGGCTAATTGGTTATTTAACAACTTAGAAACCAAAATGTTTTTATCCTAACCGATTAGGTAAGAGACCTAACCAGTTATTCTATAACTCAGAAGCCAAAATGATTTTGTCCTAACCGATTAGGTGAAAGACCTAACTGGTTAGTTCACTCTCAGAAGCCAAAAACGTTTTGTCCTAACCGATTAGGTGAGAGACCTAACCGGTTATTCTCCAACTCAGAAACCATTCTGATTATGTCCTAACCGATTAGCCTGGAACTCTAATCGGTTAGCATCTTTCCCAGAACCCATTTTTGTGTTGTCCTAATCGATTAAGACACACACCTAACCGGTTATTTATCAAAACAAAATGAATTCCTTTAAGCTTAAAGGGTCCCTAACCGATTAGGGGGCTTGACTAACCGGTTAGTTTATGTTCTAGAAAAATAACCAGAAGCTCGTAACGGCTATATTAATGAGCATTAATTGCTCACGTCTACCACCAATGGCACTAAATGGCCCTTAACTATAAATTTGGTTGTTGGGCTTCAATGGAGGGTTAGAAAAACAGAGACTATCAATCTGAAAGTTTACTACTGAGCATTAAACAAGTTTTTCTCATCATTTCACAAAATCCTCTGTTTCAAGCTTGAACTTGTGTGAATCCCAAATACCATAGCTCTTCAATTTGTATTACTTGCTCTAGAGAGAGTTTCTTCCATTTAAATCTTATACAATCTGTTTAGAGAGGATGAGGTATCCCTTGGAAATAGAGGCTCAAGCATAACAGTGAGGTATCCCAAAGTGTTGAGTGCTCAAGGTTGTAAAGGTTGTCAAGCACCTATTGAAACTTGAAGAAATAGTGAAAAATCTCTAGCAGTTGCTTGAGGACTGGACGTAGATCACAAGTGGATTTGTGATCGAACTAGATAAATCACTGTGTTTGTTTTCTCTAAACTATTCTCTTTACATTAAGCACTATTTTATTGAATTGCTTGAATATTGTTTCCTTTGGCTATTGCATTTATAAGTAAAAGTGTTTATCTTATATATCCAATCATCTCTAATCATCAAATAGCTTTAACGAAAATTATTTATCAAACGATTTGCAAAAGATTTGTAAACTTGTTTTACATACTCAATTCACCCCCCTCTTGAGTATTGAGGCCACTTGGTAACAAGTGGTATCAGAGTTAGACTCATGTATAAAGAGCTTAGCAGCTTCAAGAGAAGTGATGGCTTCAAATGGTTTTTCAAATGAATGTTCTTCTATAAACAGACCTCCTTATTTCAATGTGGATGGTTATGCCTATTGGAAAGAAAGGATGAAAATTTTCATTGAAGCTATTGACTTAAATGTGTGGGACACCGTTGAAAATGGTGCTTTTGTTCCAACACAAACTAAAGATGGTGTGAAAATTAATACACCTAGAAATGAATGGACCGATGATGATAAAAAGAAGGTTCAATACAATTTGAGAGCCAAGAACATCATCATCATATCCTTGGAGTATGATAAATTCTTTAGGGTGTTAAATTGCAAGACCGTAAAAGAAATGTGGGATACCCTACAAGTAACTCATGAAGGTACTAGTGAGGTAAAACGATCTCGAATAAACACTCTTACTCATGAATACAAATTGTTTAGAATGAACCAAGGTGAGAGTATTCAAGATATGCAAAAGAGGTTTACTCACATTGTTAATCATCTTATCTCATTGGGAAGGACTTTTCCTAATGAGGATCTTATTAATAAAGTCTTGATATGTCTAAGTAGTAATTGGCAACCCAAAGTAATGGCTATTGCGAAATCAATAGATTTATCAACAATGTCTCTAGCCACCTTATTCGGAAAGCTTCAAGAACATGAGATGGAATTAAATAGGCTCAATCAAAATGAAGAGCATGATAAAAAGAAGAAGGGAATTGCACTTAAAGCCACCTCTTCTACAATTGAAGATGACGATGAAGATGGTGAAGAGAATGCTGGAAGTGTTGAGTTAAGTGAGGAGAATCTTAGTCTCCTTATGAGAAAGTTTGGAAGATTCCTAAAGAAAAAGGAATTTCAAAGAAGACCACCATTTCCTCAAAAGAAAGTATATCATAAAGGAGAAGGATCCTCTACTCCTCCAAAATGCTATGAATATGGAAAACCAGGGCACATGAAAATAGAGTGTCCTATGTATCTCAAGAAGACGGAGAAGTTTGAGAAAAGACCTTTCAAAGAGAAGAAAGGAAGGAGAGCATACATAGCTTGAGAGGACAATGACTTAAGCTCTTCCAATAGTTCGGAGAATGAAGAAACTCATCTTTGTCTCATGGCTCAAGGAGAAGAAAGTGAAGAGAGCGACACCGAGGTAACTTCTTCTAACTCAGAATCTCTACCTTCATATGATGAATTGCAAGATGCTTTTCAAGAATTGTATGATGAATCTTTGAGACTCACAAAAATGGTTTTGTCCTCTAACAAAATAATTTCCTTATTAGTAAACAAAGTTTCTACTTTAAGTAAAGAGATAAATGAGCTTAAGATTGAAAATGAGACCTTACGACTTATTGATGCTAATTCATTATGCATGACTTGTTCCTCACATGATAACACATCCATATCATTACCTTGTTTATCATGCAAAACTTTTGAAAAAGAAATTGAAGATTTGAACAACACTCTTGCAAAATTCACTTTTAAAAGAGACAACTTGAATGTCTTGTTAGGGAGACAAAAATGCATTTTTCAAAAAGTCGGTTTGGGATTTAATATAAACAACCATCAAAAGTCTTATAAGAATTTCTTTGTTTCCTCAAAAACTTCAAGTAGTCCCTTTGTCAAATGTTTTCATTGTGGTAAGAAAGGGCATAGTGCATCCACTTGCAATGTTAGAAAGAACATAGACACCAAGGTTGGAATCAAAAGGGTTTGGGTTCCTAAAGGCACCATACTTAATTCTAACACACAAGGACCCAAAACAATTTGGGTACCAAAGGTTAAAATTTGAATGTGTGTTGTAGGTGTGCTTGAAGACCAAGAGCTCAAGTTGGTATCTTGATAGTGGTTGCTCCAAGCACATGACCGGTGATGGCTCCAAGTTCTCCTCCCTTACCCACAAGAAACATGGTCATGTCACATATAGTGATAACAACAAAGGAAAGATTCTTAGAATTGACAAAGTTGGTAAGATCCCTTCATCATTTATTGATAATGTTTTACTTGTTGAAGGACTTAAACATAATTTGCTTAGCATTATTCAATTATGTGATAAAGGTAATAAAGTTATATTTGATTCCTCTTGTTGCATAATTGAGGGAAAAGATGATAAGTAAGTTAAGTTTATTAGTCATAGGGTCAATAATATATATATGATTAGTCTCGATGATATCTCCTCAAATGATGCTAAATGCTTTATGAGTAAAGAAAATGATTCGTGACTATGACATAGAAGAATTGCTCACATTCACATGAATCACTTAAACAAATTGGTTTCTAAAGAACTAGTAATTGGTCTTCCAAAGCTCAAATTTGAAAAAGACAAACTTTGTGATGCATGTCAAAAGGGAAAACAAGTAAAGGTCTCTTTTAAAGTTAAAAACATGGTTTCAACTTCTAGACCTTTATAACTTTTGCACATGGATCTTTTTGGTCCCTTTAAAACTATGAGCTTTGGTAGGAATTACTATGCATTAGTGATTGTGGATGATTTTTCTAAGTTTACATGGACATTATTCTTAGCCTACAAAAATGATGCTTTTCAATCATTTAGAAAAAGCTTGCCAAAGTTATCCAAAACGAAAAAGGTTTTTGTATTGCATCCATAAGAAGTGACCATGGTGGTGAATTTGAAAATCATGAATTTGAAACTTTTTGTGATGAACATGGCATTGAGCATAATTTTTCTGCCCCTAGAACACCACAACAAAATGGTGTTGTGGAAAGAAAAAATTGATCTTTAGAGGAAATGGCAAGAACTATGCTCAATGAGGCCAACCTTCCTAAGTACTTTTGGGCGGATGCGGTTAACACCACTTGTTATGTTATGAATAGAGCTTTAATAAGGCCAATTTTAAAGAAAACCCCATATGAGTTATACAAAGGAAGGAAGCCAAATGTGTCACATTTTCATGTCTTTGGATGTAAATGTTTTGTTTTAAATAATGGAAAGGATAACTTGGGGAAGTTTGATGCAAAATCTGATGAGGGAATATTCATTGGCTACTCTATACATAGTAAGGCCTTTAGAGTCTATAACAAATGAACTATGACCATAGAAGAGTCTATACATGTTATATTTGATGAAACTAACCCAAATGAGTCGAGAAAGGAGCTTGTTGATGATGTTGCAGAAATCTTGGCAAAAACGCACTTGGAAAATCAAGAGAAAGAGCCCAAGAAGCAAGAAGAGAGACTCCTTGATCACTAATGGTAAAAGGATTCAGAAATCATGGACCTACCTAAAGAATGGAGGACATCAAGAAATCACCCTCTCGACAAGGTGATAGGTGATGTATCAAAAGGGGTAATCACTCGAAACTCACTTAGAGATGCATGTAATCATTTAGCTTTTGTCTCTCAAGTTGAACCTAAAGACATAAATGAGGCCATTAATGATGAACATTGGATCTTGGCTATGCAAGAAGAACTAAATCAATTTGAGAGAAATCAAGTTTGGGAATTAGTTCCAAGGCCCAATGATCATCCCATAATTGGCACCAAATGGGTCTTTAGGAACAAACTTGATGAAAAGCGCCTAATAATAAGAAACAAAGCTAGGTTTGTAGCTAAAGGCTATAATCAAGAAGAAGGCATAGATTATGAAGAAACTTATGCTCCCATAGCTAGATTAGAGGCCATTAGAATGTTACTTGCATATGCTTGCATCATGGATTTCAAACTTTATTAAATGGATGTCAAAAGTGCCTTTTTAAATGGTTTTATACAAGAAGAGGTGTATGTGGAACAACCTCCTAGTTTTGAGGATTTTGAATTGCCCAACCATGTTTTTAAACTAAAAAAGGCATTGTATGGCTTTAAACAAGCTCCTAGAGCTTGGTATGAAAGGTTGAGCAAATTCCTTTTAGAAAAAGGTTTTTCTAGAAGCAAAGTTGACACTACTCTTTTCATAAAACACAAAATGCATGACATACTTCTAGTTCAAATCTATGTTGATGACATTATATTTGGAGCTACTAACAACTCTCTTTATAAAGAATTTTCAAATATTATGCAAAGTGAGTTTGAGATGTCCATGATGGGTGAGCTCAACTTCTTCCTTGGTCTCCAAATCAAGCAAACAAGAGAAGGAATGTTCATAAGCCAATCCAAGTATTGCAAAGAGCTACTCAAGAAGCTTGGAGTGGACAATGCCAAGCATATGGCTACTCCTATGGGCACCTCTTGCTATTTGGATAAGGATGAAGGAGGTAAGTCTGTAGAAATTACCAAATATAGAGGTATGATTGGCTCACTCCTTTATCTCACTGCAAGTAGGCCTGATATAATGTTTAGTGTATGCATGTGTGCTAGATATCAAGCTAATCCTAAAGAATCACACCTAAGTGCTGTTAAGAAAATAATGAAATACCTAATAGGCACATCACAAATGGGTTTGTGGTACCCTAAGGGTGCCTCATGTAGCCTTATTGGGTATTCTGATTCTGATTTTGCTGGATGCAAAATGGATAGGAAGAGCACTAATGGGACATGCCACTTGCTTGGAAGCTCACTAGTTTTTTTGGCATAGCAAGAAACAAAATAGTGTGGCATTGTCTACAGCTGAAGCTGAATATGTTGCAGCTGAGAGTTGTTGTGCCCAAATCCTTTGAATGAAACAACAACTCTTGGACTATGGTCTTGAGCTTGATCACATCCCTATAAGATGTGATAATACTAGTGCAATTAATTTGTCTAAAAATCCCATCTTGCATTCTAGGACTAAACATATTGAAATAAGATATCATTTCATTAGAGATCATATTCAAAAGGGTGATTGCATGCTTGAATTTGTGGAAACCACTAAGCAACTAGCTGACATTTTCACTAAGCCCTTAGCAAAAGAAGCATTCTTCTATATAAGAAATGAACTCGGAATATTGGACCAATCATGCATAAATTGATTACTTGCTGCATAACTTATCCTCTATGATACCCATTTTGATCCTCTACTGCATAATATCATTGTTTCGCTGTGAAATTTTATAAGTTAATCTCTTTTAAATCTAATATTAACTTGAGCGTCGGAGTGTCCCCTTATTTTTTTTTGCAGGAACTCAGTTCATGCTTAAGTCCCTCAATCTTAAAACTCAAGTTCCTACTACAAAAAATGATCTCTGAAGCTCCTCCTACTTAATCTGATATTGGGATAATTTTTTTTATGAAAATGAAGTCAAGCCAAAAATGAACTTCAAGAAAAATTGAATTCATATGCTCAAGGATTATTCCCATGAAATTGTTCTAGTTCTATCAGTAAAATGATCAAGTAAAAGAAGAAAATCTCATTTTATTTGGCCTCTGGAAGTGTTTTGGAACCTTGAGGAATTCTCTGGTAAGACTAAATAATCGGTTAGGCATGGCCCCTAATCGGTTACCTTGTGTTTGGAAGCAATTTCGTACTCTCAATCAAGCAAAATAACTGGTTAGCCAATTGCCCCTAATCGGTTAGCTCAAACCGTGACCTCCAAATTGTTTTGCCTAACCGGTTAGCAAACAATCCCTAATCGGTTTCCCTGTTTTTGGATTCCATTTTTGCGCTCTGACTTAGCACAATAACCAGTTAGCCACCCATCCTAACCGGTTATTGGAGAACACAGTGGCTTAACTCCAATAGCCCTAACCGGTTACCCACCTTGCCTAACCGGTTAGGACACCCCACTTAAACATCCCCCAGTAGTGTAGCTCTCCCTATTCACGCACCCTCACCCCCATTATCATCTTCATCCTCTCAAGCTCTCTCACACCCACTCTCTCATATTCATCCCTCACCATAAAACCACCACAAATTCGGCCTTTAAACCCTATTTCTCTCATAATCCCTTACTTTCCATCATCTTTCTCAGATTAAAACTCCATTTTTCTTCCAAAATTTCCATCTCCCTCATACTCTCTCTTTTCTCCACCGTGTCCTAAGCCTCCATTCCCCACCAATGGCCAGCAGCTCTTCCTTCCCCAAAAGGTCATGCACCAAAAATCCCAATGTCCCAAAGGAACAACTCCTACTGACACTGACCCAGATTTTTCAGTAGCTTTAAATCTCGGAAGATACTTCACTGACTCTGCTCAGATGAAGAAATATCAGTTGGAATTTCATGCAAGACGCATCATCTCACCTGAATGGATAGACTGAGAGTTTTTCATCCAAGAAGGCTTCACTTCTCTTATAGAGCTTCTTGAATTCCATGGGTTGAGAACTCTCATCACCACCAATCCAGGGTATTTCTATCTTGAACCTACTAAAGTCTTCTTCTGCAATTTATCTATTAAGAGTGGAGCTTTGATTTCTGAAGTTAAAAAGCACAAGATTGTTGTGAATCCCAGTGAGTGGGTTCCTTTGTTTGATCTTCCCCACTCTGGTGAAAAGCTCAGATTGGAAAAACATGGCTCATGGGAAAATTATAAGAGAGATCAAGCCGTTATGGGTATGCTTCAGCCTGGTGTTCAAATGCCAAAGGGAACTTTTACTACCGGCCTTCTGAAGATACATGATCATCTTCTTCATTTCATTGTCACTCATATCCTCGCACCAAGGGCAAGTAACTATGGCCTGATTGAAGAGGAAGACATTTTCCTGATGTGGCTTCTCAAGGAACGCATAAAGATCAACTGGCCTTTTTACATTATACATAATATGATGAAAGCTAAAAACAAGGCAGTTATGGATATTTCGTATGCCCTTTTGGTTGCTCGAATCCTAGACCACCATAAGGTTCCCCTATTAGACGATGGCATTGTAAACACTGCAGGCCCTCATAAGTTTGGCCTTGCCTCTCTTAATAGAATGCACATGAAGAACGTCAATGGTGAATGGACTTATGGTCATGCACGAGTGGCAGGAGCACCACCAGAAGAATTTCCCGCTGATACGACTGATGTCCCTATGGAAGAGGCACCAAAAATGAGTAGCATCTCTGAAATCACAAGTGAAGCTCGCATTCTTGCAGCCATCACGGATCTACAAACCTACCAAGAGCATAGCAACTTAGCAATTTTTGATCGGTTAAGTGCTATGGAGGACCGCTTGGATAGGATCGAGCGTCGCTTCCCAGCACCCGATGACCCTGGGGCTTAGGCATGGATTCTCTGTTTCTATCATAGTTGTATTACTAAACTAATTGCTTCTGAGCTCTATTTTGACTATGCTTGGTTATCATATTTTGGATATTTTAGTAGACTTACTTGGCATGACTGATTATGAGTTTCTGGAAATTATGCTTAGTTTTAAAAGTTATCTTTGACTTATGTGTTGAATCTTGAACATATTTAATTATGGTATACCTTCTGAGTTTCTGTATGACTGATTATGAGTTTCTGTTTTGAATGCTTAATCTCATATACCTTATCTATGTCTACCTGGTTTACTGGATCTTTTTTGATTATGACAAAAGGGGGAGAAGGATAAGGGGCTTTCTATTTATTAAGAAAAGTAGGAAAAATAACTGTATGTGTTATGATAATGTGTTGTCTGTTAATCATCCTGGAATCCCAAAACAAAGGGGGAGCTGTGCATTTCTGACTCAAGCACCTCTTAAACAAAAGAGGGGAAGTAAGTCTCCAAATCCTATTATGAATTCCAATTATCATTTGAACTAATCCTTTTCTCAATAATTGTTTGTTATCATCAAAAAGGGGGAGAATGTGATTGATATGGACTAGATGCAAATGGTTTTGATGTCGACAAACAAGAAAGCAATGGGAACATAATGATCAAGTCACAAGGAACTCAAGCTTAGCATGTAGGTTATAGATCTTATGTAAAGGTATATTAAGGATTCACCTCAAGCTCAAATGGCTTCCTTAAAATGAATTTGCAAAATGGTTTTTCAAGTTAGGATCAAAAGGTTTTTTGCAACAACTCTTTGAAATCTTATATCCTCTTTCAAGTAAATTTCCTTGTATGTGCCAAAATTGAAATAAGCCTTTTTGGAAACTTACCAGTTTTTCAATAAACACAAAACTGCTTCTATAAATGTTAGGAGCCAAAATTCTAAGGCCCCTAACCGATTAGGACCAGCTCCTAATCGGTTAGCTTGTTCAAACAGAAACTTTGCCTCGTTATTTATCAAATGCCTAACCAATTAGGCAAAATGGCTAATCGGTTATTTAACAACTCAGAAGCCAAAATGTTTTTATCCTAACCGATTAGGTAGGAGACCTAACCGGTTATTCTATAACTCAGAAGCCAAAATGATTTTGTCCTAACTGATTAGGTGAGTGACCTAACCGGTTAGTTTCACTCTCAGAAGCCAAAAACGTTTTGTCCTAACCGATTAGGTGAGAGACCTAACCGGTTATTCTCCAACTCAGAAAACATTCTGATTATGTCCTAACCGATTAGCCTGGAACTCTAATCGGTTAGCATCTTTCCCAGAACCCATTTTTGTGTTGTCCTAATCGATTAGGACACACACCTAACCGGTTATTTATCAAAACAGAATGAATTCCTTTAAGCTTAAAGGGCCCCTAACCGATTAGGGGGCTTGACTAATCGGTTAGTCTATGTTCTGGAAAAATAACCAGAAGCTCGTAACGGCTATATTAATGAGCATTAATTGCTCACGTCTACCATTAATTGCTCACGTCTACCATTAATTGCTCACGTCTAACATTAATTGCTCACGTCTACCACCAACGGCACTAAATGGCCCTTAACTATAAATTTGGTTGTTGGGCTTCAATGGGGGGGTTAGAAAAACAGAGACTATCAATCTGAAAGTTTACTACTGAGCATTAAACAAGTTTTTCTTATCATTTCACAAAATCCTCTATTTCAAGCTTAAACTTGTGTGAATCCCAAATACCATAGCTCTTCAATTTATATTACTTGCTCTAGAGAGAGTTTCTTCCATTTAAATCTTATACAATCTGTTTAGAGAGGGTGAGGTATCCCTTGGAAATAGAGGCTCAAGCATAAGGGTGAGGTATCCCAAAGTGTTGAGTGCTCAAGATTGTAAAGGTTGTCAAGCACCTATTGAAGCTTGAAGAAATAGTGGAAAATCTCTAGCAGTTGCTTGAGGACTGGATGTAGATCACAAGTGGATTGGTGATCGAACCAGGATAAATCACTGTGTTTGTTTTCTCTAAACTCTTCTCTTTACATTAAGCACTATTTTATTGAATTGCTTGAATAATGTTTCCTTTGGCTATTGCATTTATAAGTAAAAGTGTTTATCTTATATATCCAATCATCTCTAATAATCAAATAGCTTCAACGAAAATTGTTTATCAAACGATTTGCGAAAGATTTACGAACTTGTTTTACATACTCAATTCACCCCCCTCTTGAGTATTGAGGCCACTTGGTAACATATTACGTACCTCAACATGCTCCAAAAACATCTCATGTAAAACAATTACTAAATACTTCCTATAACTAGTTTCACAATTGGTTTATATGCATGACAAGTTCATTTCCTCATTTCATCACAATACACAATATTTATATATAATCATGACTAATTATCCCACATAATTAGCACCACGAATCCATTTGATTCAACACATTCACACTTCAAATTAGGAATACTCACATACTCATGCTACGTGCCATTCCCATCACATCACAGCATCACAAAAAATGCTAAAATAACCCCATATGGGTCAAAATCTTAAGTGTTACCCTATAGCATTCCACCACACTATGGATGCCGAAGATAATCCAACACATTAGCCCTTGATAATCCACCTTAATATGGTTATCTAGGGTCCCTCTAAGGCTCCCAGCCTTATAAAAACATAATGCATTTCCTAATCAAAATCACATCCTGCTCAATCTCAACCTTTGACCTTGCACAGTAAAATGAGTATAACTTGAGATACGGAGGTCGAAACGAGGTGATTCCAGCGACATTGGAAAGATAAGAGAAAAAGCTACGTTTCATGAGACCACAAGAGCTAATTCTCATTGCAGAGGGAAACACGACTTGTGTTATCAGACACGGCCCCCCTGGTGTTTTCCTCTGTGAGCACTGTTCATGAATTCCAACTGGCAAAGAGGGACACACCCCCTGTCTTTGGACACGAGCCGTGTTTCTCAACTAGAAACTCTGCAGCAGCTTCTGTAGATTCGTGGCACTGTTCTAATGGCCAAATTCTTGGATTTTGGCCACTCCAAACCAATCTCTAGGTGATTTCAAGTCCCAAACAAGTTCAACATGAAGGAAACTTAAAACACTAACTGATTTCATAAAAAATGGACCAAAACACTAAATCACTCATCCAAATCCCTAAAACCATCACTTTGAGCTTTAAAGGACCAAATGGAGAGTTTTCAATTTCTAATCCAAACTCTTAGCATGAACAAATTATAAACACCATTTAAAACTTATCCAAGCAAGAAAATCATTCAAAACACCTCAAATTCTCATATTGAAAGTGTTAAGTCCCATTCTCACAAAACCCTTTTTTTTCCAACCCTTTCACAAAGAGCTCTACGATAAATCCTAGATTTCAAGCTAACAACTATGCCTCACTCAAGCATATAACAGCTCAACTTCACACCCAAAAGCAAGAATCAGCACGAAAATCTCATACCAACACTCACCCAATCCATTCCTCAACCCAAAACCATGAAACAAGATGGAGATAGAGAGGATTACAGTACAAAAGACTAAGCCCCCTACCTTAAGGTCTTGAAGATGAAAATGAATATGAAGCCAAGCCTCTACTTGAATAATCTTTCTCCTTCCTCTTTCTCTTCTCCTTCGATTTCCCCCTTTCTCTATTTTCTCTTTTCTTTTCTTTCTTTGTCTTCTGTATTTCCTTTCTCTCCCTGCCGTAGGATATTTATAAAAAGGGGAAGTCAACTTTGGCTTCTCCTAAAAAGGTACTAAAACCTCAATTTGTTAAGAACACTCAGATTTCACCAAATCTAATTTTCTCAGCTTCCAACAAACTTAAAATAAGTCCTAAGATTCATAAAAAATATGATTTTACCATTTCCATATTTTTTCATATCAGCTGAGGGTCAATCCGACACTAAAACACACAACCAGTTTGCTTAAAAATGCCAAACCAACTCTGATAAATCTCAAACTTTAACCACAACTTCTTTCACATATTTGTGACCTAGAAACAAGTTCTCCACACTTATTTCCACTAACTAAGGAGTTTTTAAGTTAAAACCAAGGCTAAAAATAGCAATATTTCACATATAGTGCTACAACAAAGTGACTAAACGTGCTCAGACAGTCACAAAAATTCACAAGCTTGACAAACTAGTGTTAGGCTACCATCGGGACCATTTACAAGTCTATCATGATTATCTAGGGTGTTACAATAATTAAACTCTCATATAATTTTCTTGCTATTTTGACTGCTTATATATTATTTGATTTATTTCCTTTTCTTGTTGTGTTGCAGATAACATGGCTGTTAACGCAGGTGCTACATCTTCCATTCGAGCACTTCAAGCTTTGAAGGCAAGGAAAGAGGGAGCTGGACCTTTTTGTCCTCCGGCTGCAGCTGTTCTGTCTTTCGTTATCCACGAACCAGAACTAGATTCCCTTGCACAGGCCCACCAGAGAAGGAAAATGAAGGCCATTGAGGGTACTGGGGTAGGAGATTGCAGTATGCTTGCTGTGGAGGGAGGTGCTAGGGCTCAGATAAATCCTCTACCACTAATTACTGGGGAGTTGCTTCCTGGGGACTTTATTGCCAATGTCTTCTTGAGTGATGATGCTGTCAAACTCATCACTCGTAATAAGGTCCCTGAAACTTTATCATTGTTTCAGACCTTCGCCCTCTGAACTGCTGCCGAAGCCCGACTTCTTGAGAATACTTTGGTGACATTCGAGAAGAAAGTGAAAGACCAGTTGAAAGCGGTTGAAGCCGAGGGGAGATGGTAGCTGGAGCTGGCTCTTAAGGGAAGAGAGGAGATTGAGGCCAAGATTGCTCTGCTAGAAAAGGAACTTGCGAACTCTAAGTCCTTGTTGAGAAACGAGAGAGCCCAATCAGATAAAGCCCTTGCCGACCTCTGAGCTATGAATACGGAGTTGGAAAAGGATAACGCAGAGCTGTTCTCCATTAGCAATAACATTAGTGGAGAATAATTTTGGAATGCGATTGCCCAAGTCCAGTACTTCAACCCTGAGATTAAGCTGGCCTTAGGAGATTTGAGCCCCGATAAGATAATGGAGGATGGACGCTTGGTTGCAGCGGGACCATCTAATGAGCTAGGCACCATGGTACATCCTGTTGAGACTTCAAATGGCGTGTTGGATCTGACTGAAGGGGCATCAGACGAAGAGCAACAGAGCCTGGGTAGGGACGAGGCTGAGGAGTAGCCTTCCCTTTTTTGCTTATTGCATTTGGTTGGCCCCTACGTGGGACTTTTTATCTTTTGTAAAGATAATTGCCCTGGTTGCCAGAGTGATTTTAAATGCTTTGTTGCCAATTCTTTGCTGTTGTATGCCTGCTTATTTTCCATGGTCCATCTTAGGTCCAATGCCCATTATGATTTTTTTTAAACAACCATTTCATAGACTTAGGAATATTTCTGATAGGGGGAAGCCATGGTCTGGAGTCCAATGCCTTTTATGTTTGTCGCCAACTGATTTGACATTTAAGAACCCCCTTGACTTAGGCATAGTTTATAATTAAAACCTTGCTCGAGCTTCATCGCTAACTACTTTGGCATTTGGGATCCCACTTGACTTAGGTATAATTTAAAACCTGGGCTTGAGGTTTAACATCTAAAGTGTTTTGGCGCTTGAAACCTTCTTGGCTTAGGTATAATGGTGGGCCACAAATGTTGAAATCCGCATTGCCTCTTAATTTATTAACCTTAAAATGGTTAATGCCAAGTATTGTGAATTAGGTATTGACCCTATAACTTACTACCAAAGCGCTTTCAGGGGCTTGGCGTGTTATACCTCTTAACTTGGGCTTTTTAGGATGCTTCATGATCCAGAAGGATTGGACTTTGTATTTTCTCTAGGCGTTTTCCAGCTTAAGGGATGGTCCACAGATAACCTCAAGGCGTAGTCCAACTCGAGGATCCTTTGGGACTTCAAGTAAGATAGAGAAAGTGATATCTGAATAACTCCATTTTATAGATAAATTTGAGGACAGAAGTCCATATAGAGCATATAACCATCAAAATTGGGACAAATCAAACATAGTTTACTAAATGACTAGGCCTTTATGGGCATCTAGCTATAGTACTTTCTAAGTTTATCCATATTCCAATAGTTCTTGATTGGCTTGCCTGTTATTGTTTCCAACGTGTAAGCTCCTTTGTCAATGCTGATTATAATGCGGTAAGGGCTTTCCTAATTAGGGGCTAATTTCCCTTGGGATGTATTTTTCCCTCTGATATTCACTCTCCTGAGTACCAAGTCTCTTGGGTAGAACTTCTTTGGGATAACCTTCAAATTGTATTTAGCTGTCATTCTCTGTTTGATGGCGGCATCGTATATATAAGCAATGAACCTTCTTTCTTCTAATAAATCCAAGTCTTACCTTATTAGTCTAAGATTATTTTTAGGTGAAAACTATTGGTGACACCAGCTCAATTCTCCTATCTCCATCGAGATCATAGCTTCACAACCATAGGTGAGTTTAAATGGAGTTTCACTTATCGTAGAATGGGGTATAGTCCGGTATGCCCAGAGAACATAGTTAAGCTATTCAACCTAATTTCCTTTGGTTTCTCTAACCTTCTTTTAATTCCATGAATAATGACTCAGTTGGTGGCTTCTACTTGCCCATTTGTCCTAGGGTTCTCAACAGAACTGCAATGGTGCTTGATTTTTAAATCAACAAGTAGCTCTTCAAAACCCTTATCCTTAAACTGGGTTTTGTTGTCTGTCACAATGGATTTTAGAATTTCGAACCTGGTGATAATGTGGTGCCAAGTGAACTTTTGAACTTGGGCGAAAGTGATCGTGACCAAGGGCTCTGCCTCGATCCATTTTGTGAAGTAATCCACTGCCACCACTAAGTATTTGAATTGACCAGGAGCTTGGGGGAACGAGCCTAGTATATCCTTGCCCCATCTGTAGAATGGCAAGGGTACTGACATCATAGATAGCTCCTCTAAGGGGGCCTGATAGTTGTCCGAGTGGCATTGACATTTATCATAAACCCAGACATGTGCATGATAGTCTACCTCCATTGTTGGCTAGTAGTATCCTGCCCTGAGCACTTTTAAGGCTAGTGCTCTGCCTCTTAAATGGTGTCCATAGCTTCCTTTGTGAACCTCATCCAATACGTATTCTGCTTCTATCAGCGTGAGGCATTTAAGGAGGGATGATGAAAACCCACGTCGGTACAATTGTCCATCATAGATGGTGTATATGACTACTATCTTGACTAGTTTGGAGGCTTCCTTCAGATCAGAGGGCATGACTCTGGACTGCAAATACTCTATGATAGGGGTGATCCAAGTATACTCTTCTCCTTCCACTTGGAGAACGACATTTTCCATAATGGAGGGCTGAGAGAGAGTCTCTTGGATTACTGAATGGTTGTTGCTAGAGCTTTTAGTGCTAGCCAATTTTAATAGGAGGTCTGCCCTGGAGTTATGCTCTCTCGGTATATGCTCTATCTTGACCTCTTGGAAACTTTTAAGTAGTTCTTGAACTTTGACCAAATATCTCTGAAGGAGGGGTTCTTTTGCTTGATATTCTCCTCGGATTTGGGAGGTCCCAAGTTGATAGTCACTACAGAGCATGATCTTGGAGGCTCCTGTTGGTGTATGCCCTAGAGGTGTTAGTGTATACCCTAGAGGCTGATACATTTGTCTGTATTTACATATATTCTACTATGCTATTTTAATATATGAGGCATTTCATTTATTGTGTTCTTTTTTAATAAACATAACAAAGTCCTTAGAATAGTAAGTTTGATACCATAGGACATCAAGTGGATGACTTGATCGTGAGATCCTATTGGATAAAACACTATTCTTAAATGTCCCTAGTCAAGTATTATTGTTAATTAGGACAACAATAATGCATTGAGACTAGTATGTGCGTAGACTGATGACCATATCTCACAGGTTATGGATATGAGATATCAAGTCTTCACATGGGTACATGTGAGAGTAATGATGTACTGGACTGACCCGCCATGAGAATGCTACATGGATCGTTACGTGAGTGTCATAAACGATTCTCATAGTGACAATGGCGTCTGTGGTCCTTTTACCTAAAATCACTACGATTCCTATATGAGGAGTTGTGTTTTAATGCCATTAAACGTCATCTGTAACAAGATGATTATAAAGTTGGTTATTGGACATACCGTTAATCATGCAGAGGGATGTGAGTGACCTAGATGAGATTTGTCATTTCTACATAATAGGAGCGATATCTTCGGGCCCCCTGATTGAGTGAGACTGTGAAATGCATGACCATGCTCAAATGAGTCAATATGAGATATTAATTTCATTTGTTGTTACAAAGTTTACTCGAGTATTAAGAAATGAAGGATTGGACTATACAAGGGTGACATATTTCATGCCTTGTATTCAATCTAGATATCTTCACAAAGGGACTAAACGACACAGAAACATTGGTCACAGAAAGGTTATGTCAAATCACTGACATTCTTATTACTTGGGTAGCAGCGATGTATTGCTAGATACTGCTCACTGCTTGTAATATTAAAATGGGATTTTAATATTACTGCCAACATAATAAGAACCTGCAGGGTCACACATATAGAGTAGACTAAAATTAGAGTAATAGATCCAAGTTGGATTTAGATTCAAATGTGGGCCAGACTCATAACAGATGAGTCTAGGGTTACACAATTTACCTTACTGCTGCTCACACTCACTTAAGGCAGTCACTATTATAAATAGTACTGCTAAGGGGCTGCTAAGATATATATTACAAAACCCTAGCCGCACCTACAAAAAAGTGAGTGAGAGAGTGACAGGTTTCTTCTATTCTCTTCG
Source organism: Ormosia semicastrata (assembly GCA_029884595.1). Lineage (NCBI taxonomy): Eukaryota > Viridiplantae > Streptophyta > Magnoliopsida > Fabales > Fabaceae > Ormosia > Ormosia semicastrata. The sequence continues at coordinate 26,841,052 of JAQQTO010000053.1, read as the reverse complement.
CAGCTAGCACTGTGTGAGAGACGCGAGACTCCCCTTTTGCGAACGTTGGACATTCCTGAGTCTGTTCGTATGGATACCACAGAGACATCGTCGCTGTTACAATGTTGGTGATTCACGTCACTTCCTTTGATCACACTTCAAGAGGTAAACGATTTGAAAACTCAGATTATGGCCTTTTTTGCATGGATCCTTAATGGGAATTTTGTTTTTCGCTGTGTGATGTATCCGCGATTCCCAACAAGAGGCTGATATTTTTTTAAAAGTGCTTACATACATTGTATTATGCTATTTTTAATATATATGAGGCATTTCATTTATTGTGTTATTTATGATAAATATAATAAAGTCCTTAGAATAGTAAGTTTGATGCCATAGGACATCAAGTAGTTAACTTGATCGTAAGATCCTATTGAATAAAATTAGAACACTATTCTTAAATGTCCTTAGTCAAGTATTATTGTTAATTAGGATAATAATAATAAATTGAGACTAGTATGTGCATAGACTGATGACCATATCTCATGGGTCATGGATATGAGATATCAAGTCTTCACATGAGTACATATTAGAGTAATGATGTACTGGACTTACCCACCATGAGAACACTACATGGATCATTACATGAGTGTCATAAGCGATTCTCATAGTGACAATGGTGTATGTGGTCATTTGACCTGAAATCACTATGATTCCTACATGAGGAGTTATATGTTTTAATGCCATCAAACGTCATCTATAACAAGATGATTATAAAGTTAGTTATTGGACATATTGCGAATCATGTAGAGGGATGTGAGTGACCTAGATGGAATTTGTCACTCCTACATAACATGAGCGATATCTTCAGGCCCCATGATTGAGTGAGACTACGTAATGCATGACCATGCTCAAATGAGTCAATATGAGATATTGATCTCATTTGTTGTTACAAAATCTACTCGAGTATTAGGAAATGAAGGACTGAACTATATAAGGGTGACACATTCCATGCCTTGTGTTCGATCTAGATATCTTGACAAAGGGACTAAACTACACGGAAACATTGGTCACGGAAAGGTTATGTCAATTCACTGACATTCTCATTACTTGGGTAGCGGCGATGTGTTGCTAGATGCCGATTACTGTTTGTAATATTAAAATGAGATTTTAATATTACTGCCAATGTTATGAGAACCTGCAGGGTCACACACATATAGCAGACTAAATTGGAGTAATAAGGATCCAAGTTGGACTGGATTCAATTATGGGTCAAGCTCATAACAAATAAGTCTAGGGTTACATAGCAAACCCTATCGCTGCTCACACTCATTTATGGCAGTCACTATTATAAATAGTATTACTAAAGAGGCTGCTTAGCATGCATAACAGAACCCTAGCCGCACCTATAGAAACAGTGGGTGAGAGAGTGACAGGTTTCTCTTCTCTTCGTAGCTAGCACTGTGTCAAAGACGTGAGACTCCTTTTGTGGACGTTGGACGTTCGTGAGTTTGTTCGTGTGGATACCATAGAGATATCGTCGCTGTTGCGGTGTTAGTGATTCACGTCATTTGTGTTTTCATCTCGCTTCAAGAGGTAAATTTTAAAACACATATTATGGTCTTTTACATGGATCCTTGGTGAGAATTTTGTTTTTCTACTGCATAATGTATCCGCGATTCCCAACAGCTCCCATGTCCTTGGTCATTACTAGTTCGACAATGCACACTTCATACTCCGCCTGATTGTTTGAGGTTGGGAACTCAAACTTTAGGAAATTTTTGAGTATTACTCTTTTAAAATTTTCCATGATTACCCCGACAACATTTCCCTTGGGATTCGAGGATCTTCAACAAATATGGTCCAAAAAATTCGTTTGGGGTCACCAGGATCTGATGTAAGTTCTGCTAAGAAGTCAGAGAGTGCTTGAGCCTTTTATTACAAGTCGAGGCTCGTATGCAATTCAAACTCAGAAAGCTTGATAGACCAACCAATCATTCTCCCTGCTAATTCCGGCTTGTGTAACACTTGACGGATGGGTTGATCGGTTCTCACCACCATTGGGTGGCATTAGAAATATTGTTGGACTCTTCTGGCCATGGTACTTAGTGCGAAGGCAACCTTTTTAATTTTATGATATCGAAGTTCTTGGCCTTGTAGCAATTTACTCACAAAATAAACTAGCTTCTGTCCCTCATTTGTCTCCCAGATTAGTAATGAGCTTATAGCCTCGTTGTGAACTAAAAGATACAAGTACAATATTTCTCCGGGTTTCGGTCTTGTCAATATAAAGGGAGAGGACATAAGGCTCTTTAAAGCAAAGAAGGCATCCTCATACTCCTGAGTCCACTTAAAATCCTTTCCTTTCTTGAGTAGCTTGAACAAGGGGAGGGATTTATGAGTAGCTTTGGCAAGGAATCGTATGAGGGCTGTAATCCGTCCAGTAAGTTATTGTGCTTCTTTAACATTTTCAGGGTTTCACATGTTGAGCACTGCTTGACATTTATCAAGATTAGGCTCGATTCCGCAGTGGGTCAGCATGAACCAAGAACTTGCCTGCATGGACCGAGAAGGTGCACTTTTCTGGGTTAAGTCTCATATTGTACTTCCGAACTTGTGCAAACACTTCTTCGTGGTTCGCTATGTATGATCTGCTTTATAGGATTTTCACTATCATATTATTAATATAGACCTCTAGCATCTTCCCCACTTGGTCTTCAAAGACCTTGCTCATCAATCTCTGGTAGGTGGCTCCTACATTTTTCAATCCAAAGGGCATAACCCTATAGCAGTAGCTCACCCTGTCAGTGATGAAGGCGATTTTATATAACACCCTAATACTGGTAACCTAGTATATCAAGCATACTCAAGGATAAACAGTATTAGTTATGCTACTTCTAACTTAACATCATACTAATCCATATCATTTAAGCAAATAATAATGGAGAGTCTTGTGGAAACTAAAAGTCATATACATACATATTGCCACAAAAGGGCTCATTGTGTACATAAACTTTATACAAACTAAAGAAAAGTAAATAAATACAAAGTTTTGAACTACTAATCATAAAAACTGTCATAGTCTTCATACTTTTTCTTCTTGCCCCTTGAATGAACTTCCACCTGGATTTACATGGCAACAAATAGGGTGAGAAATAACATCTCTCAGTATAAGTGACAAAAACTAGCAGTCTAAACATTTGAAAATGAATAAACCATCTTAAACTAATAAACGTACTAAAAACTCATTGCATAAGAACCATTACAAAACTTCTTCTCTCTATGTAACGTTCCTAAGGAATCTATACATCTGATCATATAACTGAAACCACAATGATAATAAACAACCACTCATACAATCATTTGGGAATCATTGACCAGACAACTGCCTAAACAGTTGTCACTGAAGACATAATGCAATAACAAATCATACACAAACCAAACACAAATTCCAAATGAAGCAAATATTAAATTATGAAATGATGAGATGATGTATGCTCATAGAAAGTATGTGCAGTGTAGGTGTAATATCGTGATACTTAATTATTCCCCCTGCTTAAGGAGATACTCTACCATAATAACGTGTGACCTCTTATATCGTACAAAGTAGAGGCAAAGTCTGTTACTATAACAAGTATTCTCCTTCTACTACTAAGTAGTCTACCGTAAACTAGGTGGATATTGCCACCAAACTAAGAGGATGCCTCCACTCACTAATATCTAGGGATAACAAGTATATGTGAAGTGAAGTGTGTGACAATGCGGAGTTATGTCCTAACTTTAACAAAACTACCACATAACTCTATACTAAGTCCATCTTGCACTACTAATACTACCTCTTCTCTGTAAGAGCAGTTCATGCACTACGATACTTATTTAAATGCCAACTAGACTTAGTACACTTTCTAACTTTGCATTACTAACTCTAGTTCACTCTTTAAGAGTTTTCACGCACTATGACATTCACCCTTACCAGCTAGGGTCTATGGTACTCATCTCTTGCCATCTAGTTTGTACACTTGTTTTTAATTTTCTCATCACTTCTGAAGTGATATCTAAGCAATACTTTGTCACTCATAAGCTGAACTTTAATCTATGACAATTCATACTTAATGAATTGTACAACTTTTCCTTTATCTTCCCTTGTATGCCACTAGGTCATTCTCTTTACGAAGTACCCTCTCTAGTGCCTCAATACCCTTAAAAAGGCATAAACAAAAGATTGTAGCAGCTAGGAAACTCAAACCATCAAAATCAACATTTTGGGGAGTTTCAGCGCCTCATGCCACAACACTCATTTTGCACGTTGCGGCGCCTCACTCTCGTGTGCCAAGGTTATGCACTTCATGCTATGACACTCTTCTTCACACTGCGGCCCTCGAAGCCAACTCATCTTCACGCCGTGGCACGAAGCTTCTCACGCCATGATGCTCACTGGTTTTTTTCTGAATTCTGCAGAAAATTCTCGGTTTTGCACTGTTCCATTGAACCATCTCAGCTTCTAATCATCTAAACTTAGTTTCTAGTTGGTTTCTAACACCACCAACAACTTTTAAACATGTTGTAACATTATTACAACCTATTAATTCACTAAACTTGGATCAAACACCAAAAATCACTCTCTTAGTTCTTTGAAAACCTAGGTTCCAACTCAAGAACCAACTAGCTAAAACTATGGATAAATTCATTTATCTTGCTTCCATTAAGTTGAAATAACCAATTCCAATCAATGAAATCAACAATCAACTAAAGAAACTAGTTTTCCCTTTTTAAAACCTAACTTTCGCATTTAAAAATTTAAGTCTAAAACCTAGAAAAAATATAGAATCAAAGATAGAAAACACCCCTACCTCTTGCTTGGATGAAGATCTTGAAGCCTTGCTCTTGCTCTTGGAGTTTCTCCTTTGATTTCCTTCTATTCCTCTCCTATTTCCCTTCTTTCTTCCCTTGGTTTCCTTCTTTTCTCACTTTCTCTCCTCTGTTTTGCTCTCTGTCATGGGAAAATGAGGAAAGGAAACCTCACTTGGCTTCTTAAAGAGTTACCACTAATGTGGTACTGAAAAACCTGATTTGCTATGAACACTTAGATTCCTCTGAATCAAGGTTCCTAAACTCCAACAAACTCAAAATAAATCCTAAGATTTAATAAAAATCAGCACTTTTCTCTATTTTTCTATATCTGCCAAAGGTCAATCTGGCATTAAAACATAGCCAGTATGCCTAATAATACCAAATTAACTCCGATTGTCTTGAAACTTTAACCACACCTTATTTAACTCATTTGTGACCTAGAAATAAGTTATCTGCACATATTTCCCTCAAAATAGTAGTTTATGCTATTTTCTGAGTCATTTTAGGCCATTTACCACATTCTGTGTTGCAGCAAAGTGCCTAAACTAACTCAATTTGTCCCGAAACTTAACTGATATGCTAAACAAGTATCAGACTACCTATGTAACCTTATACATGCCTAACATGATTCTCCGGGATGCTACATTCTCCCCTCCTTTTTAAAAATTTTGTCCCCAAAATTTAGTCTACCTAATGCAAGAAGTCACAAACAACTCACATTTAAAACTAGCACAACCAAATCATAAAGAAACAAAATCATACACTAACCTTTCTCTGAACTCGTAGGTTACTCTGTCTCCTTGCCTTGCAAGATGTAAACCCTTCCTTGAGCTGTGGGTATACTATCTGGCTGGGCTCTTTCCTTGCCAGGCAAGGTCTATGTCCATACTACCTTCCACACTTAGGGCACTGACCCTTCTTGGAATCCTCTTGATCTGATTTGCCATTTTCACCCTTTGTGAACTTCTGCTCACTATACTTCCTCTTCTGAGATACTTGGGATTCTTGATCCACTGTTGGTGGCTTCCTAGCACGCCTCTCTATTATTCTGCACTTGTTGACCAAAGAAGAAAAATCTCTGATCTCAAAAGGCTCTACAGCATCTCTGATATCAGTCCTCAGGCCCGACTTGAACTTCACACACCTCCAGTTCTTATTCGGGTCATGTCTGAAGTGATATGAAAACTTTAATTGTAACACCCTTGTGGGGATGTCACATTTATGATGCAATAAAATAAAATTAAATGAAATTCTTACCCAAGTTATAAAACGTTTAATACATAAATAATATTAGTGGTAACATTTTTTCTTTCTTTTATACTTATTACGTTAAATAAAATAACATAGAACACCAAATAAAACAAAACATAATCACACCATAATATACATATGATTTTTGTCTGAAGTATAAAATTAATTTACAACTATTAATATTTAATAGAAACAATAAAAGACAGCATACTACTAAAACATAATCCCTAAAACATGAGCCCTTGTTATAAGACAAATTCCCTAGTTGGGAATGTCTTGACCGATAGAAATTCGACCTAAAAGTATATCAAAGTTCTCTCTAAGAGTATGGTGAAATTCATTCCACAACTCCGTAATAGGTAAAATAATCTCTACGAAAGTAATCGTGTAACGTGTAGTAACGAACCCATGTCGAGTCCTACATACTGATAAAGTAACGTCACCACTGTACTCTATGTGTCCTGTGTCCCAGTGGACATACCAAGCCTCAGCGCCTTCGAGAAACTATAGTCTAAAGAAACCTAATTGATCTCCTCTTGCTGCCATTGTAGTCTTCGATGATATAAACATAAAATAGAAACAGACAAAATAATACAATAAAGAGGTAAGAAAATCTACATCATTACCCGCATGGCAAATAAGAAAATGACAATACAAAACAATTATCACATATAGTATAGCAAAACAATACATCATACATGTTATCACAGATTATAGTAAGCAGTAAAATGCAAATAATGAATGATACACACACTGACTTGTTCCTACTCCATGGAGCTAAACACGGATATCTGAGAGAATGATCCAAAAAGAACTAATAGTACTTCTGGCTGCCCAACCAAACTATTGCACTGTCTAACGTCGTGTCTATAGCCCACAGTCCAAACATCGTGTACTACAGGCATTGTACATAATAGTCTCTACCAGACCTCGATTAAGAATAGTGCTTGTTGAGATCATTAGTGTGTTACCCGTTACCACGGCCCAGAGGTGCTACCACTGTCCACATATGGGTTTCTCCGCACACTAACGCCTCCAAGTTCAAATAATAAACCACACTACGCCTATCACACCACAACCTGGTGTAATTCGTCTCATCAATCAATCACCAATTATCAACCAAATTGGCACAACTCTCTAAACATGATCTAAAATTATAAAAATACCCTTAATATCCATATTTTATCATATTAACGAAAATACCCTTAGTCACAATATTCTAAAATATAGTCTGTCCCACCTGACAGTATTATCTCACAATATGTCCGGGTCCACCACTTTGGCCCGACAGTAAAACTCACTGTTCCATTCAGTCACGTAGGAATTTTATCGCATTTTCACAATCTCATTGTTTTCACAAACGATTTTAAATCGCGTAAATATATTTTGACATTTTGAACATCGCGTAATGTTTTTAAATCATTTTCTCAATCGCGTAAGATTTTTAATTCATTTTCTTAACCGAATAGCTTAAAATTATCATTTTAAATATGTGTAGACTATATCTAGTACTTTTAAACTACGTAAAGTATTTTCCTTATGTTATAAATATATTATGGAATCATTTCATTTTATTCATCTATTTTTAGTAAATTTCGGCAACATTTTGCCTATAAAATCAGTATAAGGTATTTTTGATGTTTTCCTCTAAATTCTGTTTATTTTAATCTTACCCAATAGTTACACTATGAAACTTGCTAACGCGCTTCAAAACTTAGAGAGTGAGCTCTACGTTAGTATTTTTCAAGAGTTCATTTTATTTCTTACTTAATACGAATCCTTCTAAAAATTAAATTCTAAATCTAACTTCATTCATTTTATTTTTCATAGATTCATTGGAATCAAATTCCTTTGTAGATTAGTTACTTAACCTACTTTAGAAAATAACTTAGGAATTTAAATTGTATATTAAATGGCATGTTGGCCATAATTAACCTATCCTTCATTACTAATTATTAAATCATTGTCTAACTTCTAAATTATTTCCAAACTCATTGTTTTTCCTAGATTCTTTAAATCATTGCTTTAGAAAATGGTTGAGAACATTTTGGTTCTCTGTTTAATGGTAAGGCCGTGAGCCTCTTTTGTGTTCTTTGGAACACTCATGCAAATCGTTACACGTTATTCACATCCTACTTTAATAACCATATAATTATAAACACATACAATATATTTTTAAAAATTATAAACACAAGCAATATATTTTATAAACTATAAACACATGCAATATATTTTAAAGATTATAAACATGCATACAATTAAAATCAATCACAAATAGGAAAGCATATAAACAATCACATAAATGAATCCTTATGGATCCTTCACACACAAACAATCCATTTTCTCATCACCACACAAGGTTGATGAGATTAAATCTCCCTCTTACCTCTTGAAGACAAAAATCGGCTAGTCTCCTCCTTTTCCTTGTTTTCTTGAAAATCAACACAAAATCCTAATAATTCTTAAATAATTAGTAAAAACGCATACAAGGATTAAGATTGAAAAACCATGGAACAATCATGGTTAAGAAAATCAAAAATCAAACTTTAAACCAAAGGATCAAAACTTACCCTTAAGAAAGTGAACAAAAGGTTGGATTTTGAACTAGATAGAGTAGGTTTTTGGCAAAACCTTGTAAAGGAAAAGTGTTTAGAATATCATTTTGGTTTAGGAAATATGAAGGGATAAAATTATAGAAGTTGGATGGTGGTGTTAGGGTGTTGGGCCGAAAACATAGAGAGAAAAAGAAAGGAAAAGTTACTTGGTGTTCTTGGCGTTTTGAGAGAAAATAGAAAGCTTTGATTATGATAAGTGTAAAATGAATATTGAGAGTGAAAAAGGGAGGGGGCTGCCGTGAGGTGAGTGTGGGTGAGGTTGAGTGTTTAATTTGGATAGGTAAATATCTAATTGTGTTCACACTAAGCAAGCACATGGCTTATGTCATGGATGGTTCAAGAATCATGTAGAACTTGTGAAAGCTTGTCTATTTAGCCATCATGGCCGTGGGGTTCATTGGGTTTAGGGGCTTGGATTAATTTTAATTACAAGCTAATTACATGCTAATTAAATAGAAAATTAATTAGGTTAAATCTCCTAATAACACTTAATTAACATTCTAATCATATAACTAATTAGTTTAATATATATTAGCATATATTATAACCTTTAAACAATATTAAGATATCTAATTAGTATTTAGATTATAACTAATTAATAACTAAGTTAGTTTACTTAGTTTGCTAATTAGGTAATTAGATTAACCAAATTAAGTTTAATTAGCTACTAATCAAATTCAAGCCACTATGTTTGACTCAATCCTATCCATTGATTTCAACTTTAATTCCTAGCCCTAGATGTAATCTAAGGTGGATATTGATTAGCCATAAAACTTGAATTCTCATCTCACCATTGATATGATCAACGGTTAGAATCAAAGGCTTCCTAACTAAGTTTTCATCCAACGGTCCATATTAAAGTCCATGCTTCTTTCTTTGACCCATTCCTAGTGGTTCAAATTAGTCAAGCCACTTTCGTTGATTTGCTCCCATTGGCTTAGAATTTTGTCCAGTCAGAATCGTTGACTGCTTTTTCTAAACGCAGGTCCCACAGACTTTTAAGGATCCGTGGTCATTTTGAAGCAGATTTTTACTATTTTTGAGACAGTAAGTACTGTAATATAAAATAATATTATAATAATATAAAATTATTTTATTGCACGTTAAATCTTAAAAATTAAAAGATTAATTTATATATCAATCAGAATTGGGTTTAGTAAGATCTCCCAGCTCCAATTAATTAAAATAAGATTTTTTCGGCCAGAAAATTATTATTTTCTTGACTCGGAGCAAATCACACAAAGCAATCAAATACACTCACGAAACAGTCAAATTCATTTTACTACTCACAAAAATTACAAAACAGTACATTTCAGGATGATATTGTAATTAACCCAAAAGTTAGGGTGTTACATTAATAGTTCCTCGAACTTGGCCATATACTGGCCTATTGACATGTTTCCTTGTTCTAACTTCATAAATTCTATCTCTTTTGCATCACACAAAGTTTATGGAAAATACTTCTCGTGGAAAGCTGTCCTAAACACTTCCCAGGTTATCTGGGCTCCATCTACTGCCATCACTCTTGTGGTTCCTTTCCACCAATGTTTTGCTTCTCCCTTTAGCATAAAGGATACAAAAGAGACTTTCTGCTTATTTGCGCAGACCATGACCTCAAAAATCTTGTCTATCTCATTCAACCATCCCTTTGCTTTCACGGGATCATACTCACCATCAAAAGGTAGAGGTTTCATACACTTGAAAGCTGCCAAGTCTTGGAAGTTCTAGTTCCTTCTAACTTGCGGTACATCTTGCACTGGATGCTCAGGTGGTGGAGGCTGTGATCTGTTGATTATTCCTATATCTTAAATGCCTTGTAATTGATTCATTGAACTCCATTTGTGCTTAATTGTTATTATTTAGCTAAGTTTCTGATATCAAACCTTAATTGGAACATTACTGTGAAACTTTGCTTAAATGTATTCTCAAAATGCTGATAATTGAACTTTTCAAGAAATCTTTGTGAATGCTTATGTCTCTAAGGCATGTCAAATGGTTTTTGATGATAACAAAGACAAAAGCGAAGATCAAGTGCAATAGTGAAGATCAAGCGCAAAAGGAAAAATCAAGATCAAAGAAAGAAGACAAGAAGGTTTATTTAGTTATAAGACTAAGGACACTAATGTTAAATGCTCTCAAAGATTTCTCAAATGGTTTTTCAATATATGATTTCAAAATAAATGGGAAATTTCAAAGATAATCATGGCTTTTAAGAAAACTTGTGTTTCAATTTTAAAACTAACACTCTTAAAAAGATTCATGTTTAAACAATTGTCTCAAGGTGTTAGAAATGACTTACAAGCTTTATTGGACTTGAAAAATATGTTCAATGGCCAATGTAATCGATTATACGACATTTGTAATCGATTACACAGCAAATAAAAGGCATGTAATCGATTACATGATCAATGTAATCGATTACAAGCAAGTCAGAGGCCATGTAATCGATTACATAATATATGTAATCGATTACATCAAGCCCAGAAAAGCATGAACACATTCAAAGAGTCATGTAATCGATTACATGGATATTCTAATCGATTACACAGCAAGTCAGAAGCCATGTAATCGATTACACCAAGAATGTAATCGATTACACAGCAAGTCAGAAGCCATGTAATCGATTACACCAAGAATGTAATCGATTACACAGCAAGTCAGAAGTCATGTAATCGATTACACAGATATTGTAATCGATTACACATAAGTCAGAAGCCATGTAATCGATTACACCAAGAATGTAATCGATTACACAGAGCCCAGAAAGTCAAGAACACGTTGGAACAACATATGTAATCGATTACCTGAGCTGAGTAATCGATTACAAGAATCTTGGCAACGTCCAATGGCTATATTTAATGCATTTAATGCGTGCCCAGAAAACCCCAACGACTCTATTAAATGAGAAACTTATAAATACCAAAGTTGGGTCTTTATTTGAGGTTGACCTTGAACCAAAAACTGATTGCCAATACGTCCAAACGTGAATCAATCCTCAAATCATTTTCTTGCTCCGTTTCTGTCAAAAATGTGAAAAATCTTTGAGAGCATATTAGAGCTTCAATTTGTATTCATCTGCTCTATTGAGAGCTTCATTCTATCTATCATTCTTGCTTTGTAAAGAGGGTGAGGCATCCCTTCAAAAGTGTAAAGGGTGAGGTATCCCTTAGTTGAAGAGACTCAAGCTCCAAGGGTGAGGTATCCCAAAAGGGTTGAGTGCTCAAGGTTGTAGTGGTTGTCAAGCACCCATTGAAGCTTGAAGATATAGTGGAAAATCTCAAGTTGTTGCTTGGGGACTAGACGTAGATCACAAGTGGATTGGTAATCGAACTAGGATAAACGACTGTGTTTGTTATCTCTAAACCTTCCCCTGTTTATTTTGTATACTATTTTATTGATTTTCTTGGATACTGTCTCCGTAGACTATTTCTGTTATAAGTAAAAGTGTTTATCTCGTCCTTCCAATTATTTCTAATCATTCAATAGCTTCAACAAAAATAAGTTATCAAATGATTTGTGAAAGATTTGCAAACTTAGTTTTCATACTCAATTCACCCCTCTCTTGAGTATTGAGGCCACTTGGTAACAAGTGGTATCAGAGCTAGACTCTTGTATAAAGAGCTTAGTAGTTTCAAGAGAAGTAATGGCTTCAAATGGTTTTTCAAATGAAGGTTCTTCTATAAACAGACCTCCTTATTTCAATGAGAATGGTTATGCCTATTGGAAAGAAAGGATGAAATTTTTTATTGAAGCTATTGACTTAGATGTGTGGGACGCCGTTGAAAATGGTGCTTTTGTCCCAACACAAACTAAAAATGGTGTGAAAATTAATACACCTAGAAATAAATAGACCGATGATGATAAAAAGAAGGTTCAATACAACTTGAGAGCCAAGAACATCATCACCACATGTGGGGTATGATGAATTCTTTAGGGTGTCAAATTGTAAAATCGTAAAAGAAATGTGGGATACTCTACAAGTAACTCATGAAGGTACTAGTGAGGTAAAACGATCTCGAATAAACACTCTTACTCATGAATATGAATTGTTTAGAATGAACCAAGGTGAGAGTATTCAAGATATGCAAAAGAGGTTTACTCATATTGTTAATCATCTTATCTCATTGGGAAAGACATTTCCTAATGAGGATCTTATTAACAAAGTTTTGAGATGTCTAAGCAGGAATTGGCAACCCGAAGTGACGGCGATTGCGAAATCAAGAGATTTATCAACAATGTCTTTAGCCACCTTATTTGGAAAGCTTCAAGAACATGAGCTAGAACTAAATAGGCTCAACCAAAATGAAGAGCATGACAAAAAGAAGAAGAGAATTACACTCAAAGCTACTTCCTCTACAATTGAAGATGATGATGAAAATGGTGAAGAGGATGGTGAAAGTGGGGAGCTAAGTGAGGAGAATCTTAGTCTCCTTGTGAGAAAATTTAGAAGATTCCTAAAGAACAATGGATTTCAAAGAAGGCCACCCTTTCCTCAAAAGAAAGCATATCACAAAGGAGAAGGATCCTCTACTCCTCCAAAATGCTATGAATATGGAAAATCAGGACACATGAAAATGGAGTGTGCTATGTATCTCAAGAAGAAGGAGAAGTTTGAGAAAAGGCCTTCTAAGGAAAGGAAAGGAAAAAGAGCATATATAGCTTGGGAGGACAATGACTTAAGCTCTTCCGACGATTCGGAGAATGAAGAAGCCCATCTTTGCCTCATAGCTTAAGGAGAAGAAAGTGAAGAAAGCGACACCGAGGTAACCTCCTCTAACCTAGAACCTTCACCTTCTTATGATGAATTGCAAGATGCCTTTCAAGAATTGCATGATGAATCTTTGAGGCTCACAAAAATGATTTTGTCTTCCAATAAAACAATCTCCCTATTGACAAAGAAAGTTTTTACTTTAACCAAGGAGATAAATGAACTTAAAATCGAAAATGAGACCTTAGGACTCATAGACGCTAATTCATTATGCATGACTTGTTCCTCACATGATACTGCATCCATATCATTACCTTGTTCATCATGTAAAGCTTTTGAAAAAGGAATTGAAGACTTAAACAACACTCTTGTAAAATTCACTTTTGAAAGAGATAACTTAAATGTGTTGTTAGGGAGACAAAAATGTGTTTTTCAAAAAGCTGGCTTGGGATTTAATCCAAACAATCATCAAAAGTCTTATAAGAATTTCTTTGTTTCCTCAAATACCTCAAGTAGTCCCTTTGTCAAATGTTTTTATTGTGGTGAGAAAGGGCATAGTGCATCAACTTGTAATGTTAGAAAGAACATAAACACTAAGGTTGGAATAAAAAGAGTTTGGGCTCCTAAAGGCACCATGCCTAATTCTAACACACAAGGACTTAAGACAATTTGGGTACCAAAAGTTAAAACTTGAATGTGTGTTGTAGGAGTGCTTGAAGACCAAGAGCTCAAGTTGGTATCTTGATAGTGGTTGCTCCAAGGACATGACCGGTGATGACTCCAAGTTCTCCTCCCTTACACACAAGAAACATGGTCATGTCACATATGGTGATAACAACAAAGGGAAGATTCTTGGAATTGGCAAAGTTGGTAAGATCCCTTCATCATCTATTGATAATGTTTTGCTTATTGAAGGACTTAAACATAATTTGCTTAGTATTAGTCAATTGTGTGATAAAGGCAATAAAGTTATATTTGATTCTTCTTGTTGCATAATTGAGGGAAAGGATGATAGGCAAGTTAAGTTTGTTGGTCATAGAGTCAATAATATATACATGATTAGTCTAGATGATATCTCCTCAAATGATGCTAAATGCTTTATGAGTAAAGAAAATGATTCATGGTTATGGCATAGAAGAATTGCTCACATTCACATGGATCACTTAAACAAATTGGTTTCTAAAGAACTAGTAATTGGTCTTCCAAAGCTCAAATTTGAAAAAGACAAACTTTGTGATGTAAGTCAAAAGGGAAAACAAGTAAAGGTCTCTTTTAAAGCTAAAAACTTAGTTTCAACTTCTAGACCTTTACAACTTTTGTACATGGATCTTTTTGGTCTCTCTAGAACTATGAGCTTTGGTGGGAATTACTATGTATTAGTGATTGTGGATGATTTTTCTAGTTTTACATGGACATTATTCTTGGCCCAAAAAAATGATGCCTTTCAATCATTTAGAAAACTTGCCAAAGTTATCCAAAATGAAAAAGGTTTTTGTATTGCATCCATAAAAAGTGACCATGGTGGTGAATTTGAAAATCATGAATTTGAAACTTTTTGTGATGAACATGGCATTGAGCACAATTTTTCTGCCCCTAGGACACCACAACAAAATGGTATTGTAGAAAGGAAAAATCGATCTTTAGAGGAAATGGTAAGAACTATGCTTAATAAGGCCAACCTTCCTAAGTATTTTTGGGCCAATGCGGTCAATACCACATGTTATGTTATGAATAGAGCCCTAATAAGGCCAATTTTAAAGAAAACCCCATATGAATTGTACAAAGGAAGGAAACCCAATGTGTCACATTTTCATGTCTTTGGATGTAAATTCTTTGTTTTGAATAATGGAAAAGATAACTTAGAGTCCATACATGTTGCATTTGATGAAACTAACCCAAATGAGCTGAGAAAGGAGCTTGTTGATGATGTTGCAGAAATCTTGACAAAAACACACATGAAAAATCAAGAGAAAGAATCCAAAAAATAAGAAGATTCAGAAATTAATCTACCCAAGGAATGGAGGACTTCAAGATATCATCCTCTTGACAAGGTGATAGGTGATGTATCAAAAGGGGTAATTACTCAAAACTCACTCAGAGATGCATGTAATCACCTAGCCTTTGTCTCTCAAGTTGAACCTAAAGACATAAATGAGGCCATTAATGATGAGCATTGGATCTTGGCCATGCAAGAAGAACTAAACCAATTTGAGAGAAATCAAGTTTGCGAATTAGTTCGAAGGCCCAATGATCATCTAATAATTGGCACCAAATGGGTCTTTAGGAACAAACTTGATGAAACGAGCTTAATAATAAGAAATAAAACTAGGCTTGTAGCTAAGGGATATAATCAAGAAGAAGGCATAGACTATGAAGAAACTTATGCTCCCGTAGCTAGGTTAGAGGCCATTAGAATGTTACTTGCATATGCTTGTATCATGGATTTCAAACTCTATCAAATGGATGTCAAAAGTGCCTTTTTAAATGGTTTTATACAAGAAGAGGTGTATGTGGAACAACCTCCTGGTTTTGAAGATTTTGAATTGCCCAACCATGTTTTTAAACTGAAAAAGGCCTTGTATGGCTTGAAACAAGCTCCTAAAGCTTGGTATGAAAGGTTGAGCAAATTTCTTTTAGAAAAAGGATTTTCTAGAGGCAAAGTTGACACAACCATTTTCATAAAACATAAAATGCATGACATACTTCTAGTTCAAATCTATGTTGATGACATTATATTTGGAGCTACTAACAACTCTCTTTGTAAAGAATTTTCAAATATTATGCAAATTGAGTTTGAGATGTCTATGATGGGTGAACTTAACTTCTTCCTTGGTCTCCAAATCAAGCAAACAAGAGAAGGAACATTCATAAGCCAATTCAAGTATTGCAAGGAGCTGCTCAAGAAGTTTGGAATGGACAATGCCAAGCATATGGCTACTCCTATAGGCACCTCTTGCTATTTGGACAAGGATGAAGGAGGTAAATCAGTAGAAATTACAAAATATAAAGGTATGATTGGCTCACTTCTTTATCTTACTACAAGTAGGCCTGATATAATGTTTAGTGTATGCATGTGTGCTAGATATCAAGCTAATCCTAAAGAATCACACCTACGTGCTGTTAAAAGAATAATGAAATATCTAATAGGCACATCACAAATGGGTTTATGGTACCCTAAAGGTGCCTCATGTAGTCTTATTGGGTATTCTGATTCTAATTTTGCTGGGTGCAAAATGGATCGAAAGAGCACTAGTGGGACATGCCACTTGCTTGGAAGCTCACTAGTTTCTTGGCATAGCAAGAAGCAAAATAGTGTGGCATTATCTACAGCTGAATGGTGAATATATTGCAGCTGGGAGTTGTTGTTCTCAAATCCTTTGGATGAAACAACAACTCTTGGACTACGGTCTTGAACTTGATCACATCCCCATAAGATGTAATAATACTAGTGCAATCAACTTGTCTAAAAATCTCATTTTGCATTATAGGACTAAACATATTGAAATAAGACATCATTTCATTATAGACCATGTTCAAAAGGGTGACTATATGCTTGAGTTTGTAGAAATCACTAAGCAACTAGCTGACATTTTCACTAAACCCCTAGCAAAAGAAGCATTTTTTTACATAAGAAATGAACTTGGTATATTGGATCATTCATGCATAAATTAACTTCTCACATAATCCTGAATCTAATGCATAACCTTGCATTTTTCTGAATAATCACGCCAAATTGCTGCATAATCTCTGAATTTTTCATTATATTTGAATCCAATACTGACTTGAGCGTCGGAGATTTCCCCTAAGTTGTTTTGTAAGTGCTCCTTCATGACCAAGACTCACAAGCAACTCAACATCCTCAAAATTTCACTAAAAATGGTAAAAATCTTGGTAAAAATAGTAATTTTTGATAAACTACGTGAGTTGAATCATAATATGATTAGATTATATGGTTGAATGATGCTTTGAATTGATCTAAGTTATTTTGAAACTAATTTGGATTGATTAAAGTTGATTATATGCTGTCTGGAATGCAAAATCTGAGTTAAAGAGTACTGGTAATCGATTACAATGCCTGTGTAATCGATTACACAGGTTCTGTCACGCATGTAATCGATTACACACATTTTGTAATCGATTACGATCAACTCAGAACTCAGGTAATCGATTACAATATCCATGTAATTGATTACAAGGTTCCCAGAAAGCATGTAATCGATTACACCAAAATGTAATCGATTACACACCCACCAAAATTCATGTAATCGATTACACACTCAATGTAATGGATTACACAGAGTGTTTTAAAAAGGTTTCTGATGCGTGTAGAGCTCATTTTTTTTCAGAACCTGTTCATCTTCTTCGTCCTCCTCCTCTGCTCCCACGCACCCTAAACCTCTCAAACCTCAAAATCTCTCATTTCTCACTCAAATCTCCATCGAAATCCCTCATTTTACATCTCTCAATCTCGGAAATCCCCTCTCCACACAACCCATCTCTCAAAATCTCCTCACATCCCTCACCCAAATCTCCCCACCTTCTCTCACGAACCCCATCTCCATTTCTCTAACCTAATTTCGTCCTTTTCTCTCTCCTCACTCATCCCCAACCATTTCCATTCCTCCCACTCCACTCCTACTCCTCAATGGCTGAATCTTCTCATCGTTCAAAGCACCCAAGAACAGGGGCTGCCATTACAGGGTCTTCTGGTGGTTCTTCACGTAATATATCCGGCCTGGACCTCACGAGGCACTTCTCCACTGTGAAGCGAGCTGAATTGTTCCGGAAGAACTTCCAGCTTCGTAAGATCATCTCTCCCAGGTATCTACCCATCACCTTCTGCGAGAGTGAACCATGTAACATCCCGAAAATTTATTATTTTGTTAAAAACGATCATTTTATAATATTTGTAATTTTTAAGAATTTTTGTGGAATTTTCTGGAGATGATGAATATTTTAATATATTCTTCGTTTTATGTGTGTGCTGAGTGGAGCCGGGAGAATAGAATATTTTCCCTGAAGCTGGTAAACCTTGGACTGTCAAAGTGTCAACGGGGATCTTACTAAACCCGAGTCCCAGGGCACGCTTACGAGGTCTATATTTTTGAGGTTTTATCTGCTAGTGTAATAAATCATCCGTCGAGGTATTTAATCAAGGAGACAAGCTTACTATGCACTTCGTAGAGAAGCGTGCGAAGCTTCTCAAGGAAGCTTCTTTGAATCATTTTTTATTATTTCTCTCTCCTCCCATTTTTGGTGCTGCACATTTGAATTAAGGGACTTAATTCATTCTTCAATCCACACATTTTCCTCCTCCTGTACGTAGCACTCATCTTTCTCCCTTTCCATTTCTCCTTACAGCAGCACCATCCACCCACCTTCATATTTTCATCCTCCAATACCGTCACACCCCTAGCACCATTCCGTGTTTGGAGAAACACCATATCTGAGGGGAATCATCTTCAAAGCTCTACGTTTTCTTCATCTTCTTTTCCTCCACGGTTGAAGCTTAAAGGTTGGAACTTTAAGGTAAAGTCCTTAGCTTTTTCCTCATCCCTCCTCATTTTCGTGACCCACTGTCATTTTGATGACCATGGGTATCCATTTCAACACTTGATTCTGATTTTGGTGAGCATGAATATTCAAGGATCTCTCGGGAGCTGAAAATATAATTTCGACCAAAAGGAGCACCTTTCTTTGTGCTTCTCTAAGGTAAGAGGAAGACACTCCTCCTCAACCTCTCTTAGCATTTAGGAACGTCTGTGATTTTGTTGAGGGTCTTTCTGCTTTTGTATGTTGTTTGTATGGTATATGTGTTATTTGATTGTTTGAGTTTTGAATGTACATATATATAAATATAACTGGATGTACTGGAATGTGTAATATTGAAGGGAATGAGTTCCGAGTGATTTTCGGATAGTTACGGTGTTGAGCCCAGAATTTGGAAACTTAATGTGGAAACTAGAAATAGTATGAAATTTGGCCAAACTCGTCGAATATAATACCTTGATCTTTTGGTGATATGTCAAAATCCGTCGAATGAAGATTTCTGACCATTTCCATCGAATGATAAAATCCGTCGAGTAAAGACTCATAGCCAAACCTGTCGAACGTGATAACCTAATCACTTAATAAAATGATAAAATTCGTCGAGTAAGGACCCATAGCCAAACCTGTCGAATTTGATAACCCAATTATTTAGTAAAATGTTAAAATCCATCGAGTAAGGACTCATAGCCAAACCTGTCGAATGTGATAACCTAATCTCTTAGTAAAATGTTAAAATCCGTCGAGTTTAGACTCCTGACCCTTTTCGTCGAATGTCAAACCCGTCGAATTTAGATTTCTGACCAGCAAACACTAAGTGAAAATCCGTCGAGTTTAGATCTTCGACCACTAAACACAATGTCAATATTCGTCGAGTATGAACCTCGATCATGCCCGTCGAGATTGATCTTTCGACCAAAAACCCGTCGAATAGAGTCCCTGGACACTTACAAGAAAATGCCCCAAAGTCAATAATCGTCGAATTTGAGAGACAATGCTGTCGAGTAGATGAATTTCTCCACTGACCGTCGAATTAGAGATTTCGACCGTGTTCGTCGGTTCGACACTTGGGAGATTTTCTCCAACGTCGACACCTATACCCGTCGAATTGAGGCTTTTGCGACCATCCGGAGGGTCCGACAGCTTTGATCTTCGTCCGACAGAACCCCCATCCGACGTAAAATGATTTCTTGCCAATCCTATTATAAAATGTGTTTCCCATTCTTTCCTCCTCTGTTACATTATTCTTCGTCGAATGGCAACTTCAATTATTCATAAAACGTAGTCTATGTCGAATTCAAATGTATACTTATCACCCAACACCTAGTAATTGAAATCTGTGACTCAATTTGTGATTCCGACCGTGTAGTTTCCTGGACCTAAAACCTTGGGACTAATAGAGGAATATTGATTATAAATAAATGGGATGACTAGAAATTACTTAGGGATGCATAAACAGGGAAGAGCATGAGAGTGTGAGATTTTGAGATCTTAAAATAACCTTTTAAGGGCATATGAATAAATTACCTGAGAGGACTTAAGTTAACTAAGAGAATTCCTTTAGAGACAAACCCTGTAAGTAAAGCTAAACTTAAGCAAGAATTCATAATACGTTTTGAAAAGGTATTGAGCTATTTAATGACAATATTATGCTATCGTGGGTCCATGTGAGAGACCATTGACTGTATTAATTCTTACGTTGGCAAATTGTGACATATGATGGGATAGTATGTGATAATGATCATACATGATTATGCATAAAGTCGGTATGCATTGTGATTTGTCCGTTGGACTTGTCGTAAGGCCTAGTTGCCTAGGAGTTGAACACACCTTAGTGCGGGTGCGAATAGACAGTGGGGTCCTGTAGTTGGCCTTGAGGGCGTTGGGGCGCGGGTGTTTCACAAAGGGCAGTGGTAGCCCCTCGGGCGGACCGTGAGACAAACCGATGCAAACGCACCAACGATCCTGACTGGCCACAGTCCTATATCGAGATCTTGTGAGAATGCTGCTGTATAAAGCCTTGTTGCGCAAAATGACTGATTATTTTCTGGAAAGCACTTGTTTTTATGGCTGACGAGATACTGGCATGTCTCCCTGATCATTCTCTCCGAGTGTTTTGTGTCTAGCTCCATGGAGTAGGATCTTGGTTATTGAGGGCTCATGTGTATAGAGTCCGTGCATTATTTGCATTTATCATTATTATGGTCTGGCATTGATATATTGTTGATATACCTATGACTGCCTGGAACTGTTTGCTTGATCATAACTGCTCTTGAATGTCTATTACTATTACTGTTGTTGTAAATGCTATGTGGGCGCTTTGCGCCGTTTGATTTCTTGATGCTATAATTGGTAATGACGGAAGGATGTCTTACCTTTTTTCCTTCCTGTCTCTCCGTTTCTATTTATCTGTACATTGCGTCTCATCGAAGACAACCGTGAGGAACCGGAAGCTCCCAACTTCCCTGGTTTTTGGCCTTACCTTGACTAAGCAACTACAGAAGACTATGGAGCCCCGTACGCACAGATTTTTGGGAGATGTACGTCTGACTTTCTTAGGAGGGCCAGAGTGCTGGTATATCAACTACAGTTCTGAACGCTGTGTCTACACGGGAGATGTCTCGATATCACTAGCCTGGAGACGCCACGAACCACCCGTCTTCACCTGTTGTATTAGCCTACGTTTGGAGTTTCAACCGATACGTGAGATGTGGGCGATCGTTACTTCACTCCGAGAGAGACTCTTTTCGTTCTACGGCTCGGGCCCCGTCCCGTGTCTCTCGCTATTCCTATGGTGATTTCCTCGATGATGAGGAAGATCCCGAGGAAGATCCCGAGGAAGTCCCCGAGGACGACCCCGAAGAGGACCCTGAAGAGGATCCTGACACGATTCCTCCTCACTTGAGGGATTGATGTTACTCGTAGCTACTGAAGGCTACCAGCATTTTATTTTGGGGGCCCGATGTTTTGTTTGTAAAGGGCTGTAAATTCTGATACCGTGGGGATGTGTATGTAATACTTTGGGGGCAGGTATAGCTTTGCTTTTTGATGTACCAGGCTTGTAACTAAATATTTTGATAAACTTATATGTATATATATATGATGATGCAGATGTTAATTCCTATGCATATTTTACTTCTGTTTGATCTTTTATTCCCATTGATGTCTCGTCAACATGGTTACTAATTATAAAGAAAAAAAAAAGTATTATATATATATATAACCTAACCGCCAATTAAAATACCCAACTATAATCTAGTGAATATACGCGTCTTATTAAAACGAACCGGGTCTCAACTCACCTAACTTTATTTCCGCATTGTAATCGACCATGTGGCGTTCCCTTGGAAGAAGGGCGTTACATTCTTGGTATCGAGCCCCGCTTATGTTTCTTTGGGTTTTGTGGTTGAGTCTGTCTTGTTTGTCTTTGTGTGTTCTCTGAATGGTATTCGTAAAGGAGTAGTGTTTGGTATTCTTAGTGAATGCAATCGACTTTTTTCGTGTTTTCGGATAATCCGAATGCGAGAAAGTGAGATGGCACGAAGGGAAGACATGGCGCGGCTATTACAGGCGATGCAAAGGATGGTGAGGTCATCGCACAACAAACCGAGCAAGCCGCACGACAAGCAGAGAGAGTTACGCAACAACAAGAGCGAGCCGCTCAACGGTTAGAGGCTACTGGCGATGCTCGAATTTAGCGAGTTTCGACGCCATAATCCTCCTCAATTTAAAGGAGAATTTGATCCGGACAAAGCTAGTCTACGTGGATCAAGGAGTTGGAGAAGGTATTTCGAGGAATGAATTGCGCCGAGGGTAAGAAGGTGGATTATGCTACTTTTATCTTTGGTAGGCAACGCCGAGAACCGGTGGAACGGAGTGCGGAGGATGCTAGAAGCTGCGAACCGAGATATTACTTGGGAGTTGTTCAAAGAAAAGTTCTTGGACAAGTATTTTCCCGCAAGTGCAAGGCATGCGAAGGAGTCGAATTCCTCAACCCGCGACGAGGGAATATGACCGTTAGCGAGTACGCAGCCGAGATTCGAAAACTTGTCACGCTTTTGACCTACTTTCGAACCAACCAGATGAGGCTTGGAAGTGCCGAAGATTCACGGAAGGATTGAGGTACGAACCGAGGAAAGTCGTAATCACCTTGAGGATCAATGAATTCTCACAACTGCTTTGGATACTTGCTTTGTGATGTAGAGGCTCTGGAGCAATCTAGAGATATGAGGAATAGAAACTTTGGGCTGCGAGATTCCGGAGAGGCGGCAATAACAGTGCTAACCGCTTCCCGGGAAAAGCCATACTCTCGACCAATGGGAAGTCACCAACAAGCCATGGGTGGAAGTTCAAGTGGAGGTTCTAGTGGGAACCGGACCGGCCAAAACTTGGCATACCCCTCCAAATGCCTAAGTGTGGAAAGATCATCGACAAGGGATTGTCCTATCAAAGGGATTATCTGTTTTGATGTGGGAAACCTGGACACATCTGGCAGAGACTGCAATCAAGCGAAGGTCGAACCTTCAATGAATGTTGCGAAAGCCAAGAAACCGCAAGCTGGAGGACGAGTTTACACTATGAGCGGAGGTGAAGCCTCCGAAATCCGAAGATTTGATACAGGAGAAGGCATCATAGAAGGTAATCTTTTAACTGTACTGTATGACTCTGGGGCAACCCATTCTTTTATATCGTATGACTGTGTGCAAAAACTGAGTCTACCTGTGTCGTCCTTACCTTTTGACTTAACTGTTTCTACCCCCACTGATAAACCAGTAGTTACTACCAAAGTTTGTCTAAACTGTCCATTGATTATTGAAGGTCGATCCTTTTTGGTCGATCTGATTTGTTTACCCCTTTCCCAATTAGATATTATCCTAGGGATGGACTGGTTGTCTTCTAACCATGTTTTGTTAGACTGTTCCAGAAAGACCATAATTTTTCCCATAAATGAGAATTCTAGATTTTTGACGGCCAACCGAATTCAAGCTCTCTTGAAAGAAGGAGCTCACGGATACATGCTACTGTCTTCTTTGAAAATCGAGAACGAGGTTGATGTGGACACAATTCCAGTGGTGAATGAGTTTCCCGAAGTCTTTCCTGAGAGTGTGCCTGGTTTACCACCGCTCGAGAGATAGAGTTTGCTATCGACTTAGTACGGGAGGCTGGTCCTGTGTCTATAACACCGTCTTAGGATGGCACCAACAGAGTTAGTGCTAAAGAAACAGCTAGAAGACCTTTTGGAAAAGCAATTTGTCAGACCAAGTGTGTCACCATGGGGAGCACCAGTGCTGTTAGTTCGCAAGAAGGATGGCACCTCAAGGTTATGTGTGGACTATCGGCAGCTGAACAAAGTGACGATTAAAAACAAATATCCACTCCCGAGGATTGACGACTTGATGGACCAACTGAAGGGAGCGGCAGTGTTTTCCAAGATTGATCTGCGATCTGGGTATCATCAGATACGAGTGAAGACAGAGGATGTGCCCAAGACTGCTTTTCGCACCCGATACGGTCACTACGAGTATTTGGTGATGCCGTTTGGTGTGACGAATGCACCAGCTATCTTCATGGACTACATGAACCGAATTTTTCGACCTTACTTGGATAAATTCGTTGTGGTCTTCATTGACGACATTCTGGTATACTCTCAAAATCGGGAGGACCATGCTGAACACCTCAGTATAGTTCTTCAGATTCTGAAGGAGAAGGAATTGTATGCCAAACTGTCAAAATGTGAGTTTTGGCTGGAAGAAGTCAAGTTTCTAGGTCACGTGATCTCAAAGAGTGGGATTGCTGTGGATCCATCGAAAGTGGAGGCAGTACTACGATGGGAAAGGCCGAAGTCAGCAACAGAGATTCGAAGCTTCGTGGGTTTAGCGGGATATTACCGGAGGTTCATTGAGGATTCTCCAAGATTGCTGGACCACTTACACAACTCACAAGGAAAAACCAAACTTTTGAGTGGGCCGACAGTTTGTGAGCGAAGTTTCAAGAGAGTTGAAGAATCGGTGACTACCTCACGGTGTTAGTCTTTGCCCGATCCGAATGAACAGCTTTGAAGTGTCTTGTGACGCTTCATACCAAGGGCTAGGATCCGTGCTTATGCAACATGGAAGAGTGGTGGCTTATGCTTCAAGGCGAGTTGCGAGTGCACGAGAAGAATTATCCGACGCACGACCGGAGCTAGCGGTGTAGTTTTTGCTCGAAAATATGGAGGCATTTTCTCTACGGAGCAACGTTCGACATTTTCGGTGATCACAAGAGTCTCAAGTATTTGTATGATCGAAGGAGTTGAACATGAGGCAACGGAGGTGGTTAGAATTCTGAAGGATTACGATTTCCAACTTCAGTATCATCCTGGCAAGGCAAATGTTGTGGCGACGCTCTAAGTAGGAAGATGATCGTGTCTACGCCCGATGATCAAGGAAAAGGATCTAATAGAGCAATTCGAGAGATGTATGGTCTTTGTGAAGTTAGAACTGGAAAGATTTGCATGAATATGGTTACCATCTCAAGCGAGTTGATGGACAAAGATAAGAAAAGAGCGAGAAGAAGGACAAATTCTTACAAGAAGTGAGGGAACGGATGAAGCAAGGAAATGAAACGAGTTTGCGAGAGGGAACGGATGGAATTTTGAGATTCCATGGGAGAGTTTGTGTCCCTCGGAATCAAGAACTTAGAGAATACATCATTAATCATGCTCACACAAGCCAACTGAGTATGCACCGGGCATGACGAAGATGTATCAAGACTTGAAGAAGTTGTTCGGTGGCACGGAATGAAGAGTGACGTTACTAGACGTGTATCTACTTGTCTGGTTTGTCAAAAAGCTAAAGTGGAACATCGAGACCGGCGGATTGCTTTGCAACCGTTATCTATTCCTAATGGAAGTGGGACAAGATGTGCAATGGACTTTGTAGTCGGATTACCAAGGACAAGAAAAGGTCATGATTCGATTTGGGTAATTGTGGACCGACTCACAAAATCAGCACATTTTCTTCCGATCGACATCAAGTACAAGCTAGAGAGATTGACTCGATCTATATTGGAGAGATTGTCAGTACACGGTGTGCCTACAAGTATTGTTTCGATAGAGATCCGAGGTTTACTTGAATTTACGGGCGAGTTTGCAAGAAGCATTGGGGACAAAATTACAACTTAGTTCTCGCTTATCATCCGCAGGCCGACGGTCGGTCGGAGAGAACAATCCAATCTTTGGAGGATTTGCTTAGAGCTTGCACCATAGAGCAAGCCTGGGAATTGGGATGACATTCTACCCTTGATAGAATTCACCTACAACAACAAGCACCATTCGAGCATAGGGATGGCACCCTATGAAGCTCGTATGGACGACGATGTCGAACACCTATGTGTTGGTACCAAGACGGCGAGCGCCTTACTATTGGACCCGAGATTATACAACGGACAACCGAGAAGGTTAAAATGATTCTGAAAAGATGAGGATGGCTCGAGTCGACAAAAGAGTTATGCGGACCGAAGGAGAAAACCTCTTGAGTTTGAGGAAGGTGAGCATGTATTCTGAAAGTCACACCTACGATCGGGGTGGGCGGGCTTTAAAATCTAGAAAACTCACTCCTAAATTCCTTGGACCATACCAAATCATTGCTCATGTAGGTCCCGTAGCATACCAAATATCCTTACCTCCTTTTCTTTCAAACATTCATAATGTTTTCCATGTGTCACAACTTCGGAAATACCTTCCCGACCCAAGTCATATCATAGCACCCGGATACAAGACAACTAAAAGAAAACTTAACTTATGAGACGTCTCCTATAAGAATCGAGGATAGCAGGATAAAGCAATTAAGAGGCAAGGAGATCGCATTGGTGAAAGTGATCTGGAACGAGGTGATGGAGATGCAACACGGGAGTTGGAAGACAAGATGAGAGAGCAATACCCACACTATTCTAAGGTATGCAAATTTCGAGGACGAAATTTCTTTTAGAAGGGGAGTGTTGTAACATCCCAAAAATTTATTATTTTGTTAAAAACGATCATTTTATAATATTTGTAATTTTTAAGAATTTTTGTGGAATTTTCTCGGAGATGATGAATATTTTAATATATTCTTCGTTTTATGTGTGTCTTTGAGTGGAGCCGGAGAATAGAATATTTTCCCCGAAGCCGTAAACCTTGAATTTGTCAAAAAGTGTCAACGGGGATCTTACTAAACCCGAGTCCGGACACGGTTCTGAGGTCTACATTTTTGAGGTTTTATCTCGCTAGTGTAATAAATCATCTGTCGAGGTATTTAATCAAGGAGACAAGCTTACTATGCACTTCGTAGAGAAGCGTGCGAAGCTTCTCAAGGAAGCTTCTTTGAATCATTTTTTATTATTTCTCTCTCCTCCCATTTTTGGTGCTGCACATTTGAATTAAGGGACTTAATTCATTCTTCAATCTACACATTTTCCTCCTCCTGTACGTAGCACTCATCTTTCTCCCTTTCCATTTCTCCTTACAAAGACCATCCACCCACCTTCATATTTTCATCCTCCAATACCGTCACACCCCTAGCACCATTCCGTGTTTGGAGAAACACCATATCTGAGGGGAATCATCTTCAAAGCTCTACGTTTTCTTCATCTTCTTTTCCTCCACGGTTGAAGCTTAAAGGTTGGAACTTTAAGGTAAAGTCCTTAGCTTTTTCCTCATCCCTCCTCATTTTCGTGACCCACTGTCATTTTGATGACCATGGGTATCCATTTCAACACTTGATTCTGATTTTGGTGAGCTTGAATATTCAAGGATCTCTGGGAGCTGAAAATATAATTTCTGACCAAAAGGAGCAGCCTTTCTTTGTGCTTCTCTAAGGTAAGAGGAAGACACTCCTCCTCAACCTCTCTTAGCATTTAGGAACGTCTGTGATTTTGTTGAGGGTCTTTCTGCTTTTGTATGTTGTTTGTATGGTATATGTGTTATTTGATTGTTTGAGTTTTGAATGTACATATATATAAATATAACTGGATGTACTGGAATGTGTAATATTGAAGGGAATGAGTTCCGAGTGATTTTCGGATAGTTACGGTGTTGAGCCCAGAATTTGGAAACTTAATGTGGAAACTAGAAATAGTATGAAATTTGGCCAAACTCGTCGAATATAATACCTTGATCTTTTGGTGATATGTCAAAATCCGTCGAATGAAGATTTCTGACCATTTCCGTCGAATGATAAAATCCGTCGAGTAAGGACTCATAGCCAAACCTGTCGAACGTGATAACCTAATCACTTAATAAAATGATAAAATCCGTCGAGTAAGGACCCATAGCCAAACCTGTCGAATTTGATAACCCAATTATTTAGTAAAATGTTAAAATCTGTCGAGTAAGGACTCATAGCCAAACCTGTCGAATGTGATAACCTAATCTCTTAGTAAAATGTTAAAATCCGTCGAGTTTAGACTCCTGACCCTTTTCGTCGAATGTCAAACCCGTCGAATTTAGATTTCTGACCAGCAAACACTAAGTGAAAATCCGTCGAGTTTAGATCTTCGACCACTAAACACAATGTCAATATTCGTCGAGTATGAACCTCGATCATGCCCGTCGAGATTGATCTTCCAACCAAAAACCCGTCGAATAGAGTCCCTGGACACTTACAAGAAAATGCCCCAAAGTCAATAATCGTCGAATTTGAGAGACAATGCCTGTCGAGTAGATGAATTTCTCCAGACCCGTCGAAATTAGAGATTTCGACCAGTGTTCGTCGGTTCGACACTTGGGAGATTTTCTCCAACGTCGACACCTATACCCGTCGAATTGAGGCTTTTGCTGACCATCTGGAGGGTCCGATAGTTTTGATCTTCGTCCGACAGAACCCCCATCCGACAGAAAATGATTTCTTGCCAATCCTATTATAAAATGTGTTTCCCATTCTTTCCTCCTCCTGTTACATTATTCTTCGTCGAATGGCAACTTCAATTATTCATAAAACGTAGTCTATGTCGAATTCAAATGTATACTTATCACCCAACACCTAGTAATTGAAATCTGTGACTCAATTTGTGATTCCGACCGTGTAGTTTCCTGGACCTAAAACCTTGGGACTAATAGAGGAATATTGATTATAAATAAATGGGATGACTAGAAATTACTTAGGGATGCATAAACAGGGAAGAACATGAGAGTGTGAGATTTTGAGATCTTAAAATAACCTTCTAAGGGCATATGAATAAATTACCTGAGAGGACTTAAGTTAACTAAGAGAATTCCTTTAGAGACAAACCCTGTAAGTAAAGCTAAACTTAAGCAAGAATTCATAATACGTTTTGAAAAGGTATTGAGCTATTTAATGACAATATTATGCTATCGTGGGTCCATGTGAGAGACCATTGACTGTATTAATTCTTACGTTGGCAAATTGTGACATATGATGGGATAGTATGTGATAATGATCATACATGATTATGCATAAAGTCAGTATGCATTGTGATTTGTCCGTTGGACTGTCGTAAGGCCTAGTTGCCTAGGAGTTGAACACACCTTAGTGCGGGTGCGAATAGACAGGTGGGGTCCTGTAGTTGGCCTTGAGGGCGTTGGGGCGCGGGTGTTTCACAAAGGGCAGTGGTAGCCCCTCTGGACCGTGAGACAAACCGATGCAAACGCACCAACGATCCTGACCGGCCACGCGTCCTATATCGAGATCTTGTGAGAATCTTCTTTGTATAAAGCCTTGTTGCGCAAAATGACCGATTATTTTCGGAAAGCACTTGTTTTTATGGTGACGACGAGATACCGGCATGTCTCCACGATTATTCTCTCCGAGTGTTTTGTGTCTAGCTCCATGGAGTAGGATCTTGGTTATTGAGGGCTCATGTGTATAGAGTCCGTGCATTATTTGCATTTATCATTATTATGGTCCGGCATTGATATATTGTTGATATACCTATGACTGCTCGGAACTGCTTTGCTTGATCATAACTCGCTCTTGAATGTCTATTACTATTACTTGTTGTTGTAAATGCTATGTGGGCGCTTTGCGCCGTTTGGTTTCTTGATGCTATAATTGGTAATGACGGAAGGATGTCTTACCTTTTTCCTTCCCGTCTCTCCGTTTCTATTTATCTGTACATTGCGTCTCATCGAAGACAACCGTGAGGAACCGGAAGCTCCCAACTTCCCTGGTTTTTGGCCTTACCTTGACTAAGCAACTACAGAAGACTATGGAGCCCCGTACGCACAGATTTTTGGGAGATGTACGTCTGACTTTCTTAGGAGGGCAGTCTTTGGTATATCAACTACGCTCGAACGCCGTGTCTACACGGGAGATGTCTCGATATCACTAGCCTGGAGACGCCACGAACCACCTGTCTTCACCTGCTGTATTAGCCTACGTTTGGAGTTTCAGCTTCCGATACGTGAGATGTGGGGCGATCGTTACTTCACTCCGAGAGAGGACTCTTTTCGTTCTACAGCTCGGGCCCCGTCCCGTGTCTCTGCTATTCCTATGGTGATTTCCTCTGATGATGAGGAAGATCTTGAGGAAGATCCCGAGGAAGTCCCTGAGGACGACCCCGAAGAGGACCCTAAGAGGATCCTGACACGATTCCTCCTCACTTGAGGGATTGATGTTACTCGTAGCTACTTGAAGGCTACCAAGATTTTATTTTGGGGGCCCGATGTTTTGTTTGTAAAGGGTAAATAAATTCGATACTGAGTGGGGATGTGTATGTAATACTTTGGGGCAGGTATAGCTTTGCTTTTTGATGTACCGGGCTTGTAACTAAATGTTTTGATAAACTTATATGTATATATATATGATGATGCGAGATGTTAATTCCTATGCATATTTTACTTCTGTTTGATCTTTTATTCCCATTGATGTCTCGTCAACATGGTTACTAATTATAAAGAAAAAAAAAAGTATATATATATATATATATAACCTAACCGCCAATTAAAATACCCAACTATAATCTAGTGAATATACGCGTCTTATTAAAACGAACCGGGTCTCAACTCACCTAACTTTATTTCCGCATTGTAATCGACCATGTGGCGTTCCCTTGGAAGAAGGGCGTTACAAACCACTAGAGAGCTTTAGGACAATAGAAAACTTAGGCTTACTGGGATTCTTGAGCATAGAGAAAGCCATCTACCCTAATCTTGTACGTGTCTTTTATGCGAACCTGAAGGTTAAGGATAACTATATCATTTCTGAAGTAAAAAAGCAACAAATCAGGTTATCAATGGCAGAGTGGTATAGGCTGACAAAGCTCACTCCAGATGGAGCTCAGTTCTGTGGGAATGCCAATGTATGGGGACATGAGTTTGAGCACAAGGCTGCTCTTCTCTCTTTGATTAGAACTGGCTACCATCCCCCGAGTGATCCTAAACGAATAATTATGGCTACTGGCCTCACCATGGAGAACAGGGTTCTCCACTATCTTTTGGTCCGTGGCTTGATTCCCAAGGGAGGGAATTACTCCCAAGTCCTCAAGGATGATGTGATTGCATTATGGGCAATGACTATAGGGAGGCCTATTAACTGGGGTTATTATATCTTAGAGCACATGCTGGACGTCAAGAAAAAGAAGAACTCTGCTCTCCCCTTCGCCATATTGGTAACCACTATACTTGAGCACTGTCACATTTCGCTGGCTGAAGAGTCTAAGGATACCAGCTCCAAGGGACCACAATCAATTGGGCTACATACTCTGAGGAAGCTCCAGCTCTATAAGGTGGATGACAGATGGCATTACATCGCTCATGGCACTTTTGGCCATATCCATCACGACCTAGATAATGACGAGGATAAGGAGGCTCATCATCCTGCTCCTGCCCCTGCTCCAGCTCCCACTCCTACTACTTTTGATCTCCTACTCCAAGAAATGCGCAACCTGAGCGCTAATGTAAACACACGCATGGATCATATCGAGCAGAAGATTGACCATCTTGAGCTGAGGATGGACTACTTTGATCAGGAGCTTGCCTCCATCCAATCTCTCCTGGGTGGATCTCCTATTCCTCAGAGCGCTGCTGCTGCACCTCGCACATCCCCTGCCTCTCCGGTTCCCCTCTCCTTCGCTGGCCTATCTGGAGTTCCTGCTGATGATGAGGAGCCTTTGGACTCTAACGATGATCTTATGCCCAGCGATGACAATGATGATAACGATGGTACTGCTGCGGATCCAGAGGGTGATGTCCTTTGTGACATTGAGGCCACTGACAGTGATCATGGCTCCTTGCCTTGATATTTGTTTTGATAAACACCATGTATTTATTTTGTTTTGACTCTGATTATATTTCATTGGTATACATTTATGGTGTTCTTTGATTATTGGGTATACTGGCTGTGAAAACATTACTTTGTCCATGGCTGATTAATAAAATATGAACTTGTTTTCGCTTTGAATGTTTGGCTGTTTGTCAATATTGCATGAACTGATTGATATCCTTAGCATTGTTGTTCTGGCAAAATTTAGGGAATCATGAACTATAGCTGTTATGCTGTCCATTTTTTTTAAATGCTTATGTCTTTTTGATAATGCCAACGGGGGAGACAATAAGGAAAGTAAGGAAAAATGAAATAAAGGTTGCATGAGTAATTAAGGCTGCATGAGTACGGGGGAGTTATTGAGCTTTTGCGCTCTTAAGCCTTTTATATGAAATCTAACCCAATATCATGCATAAACTCCGGGAGCATTAGCCTAAATGTCTATTATATAAAATTACAAAAATTCTTTCTTTTTCCTATGATCAGTTTGTTATCATCAAAAAGGGGGAGAATGTGAATGCTTATGTCTCTAAGGCATGTCAAATGATTTTTGATGATAACAAAGACAAAAGCGAAGATCAAGTGCAATAGTGAAGATCAAGCACAAAAGGAAAAATCAAGATCAAAGAAAGAAGACAAGAAGGTTTATTTAGTTATAAGACTAAGGACACTAATGTTAAATGCTCTCAAAGATTTCTCAAATGGTTTTTCAATATATGATTTCAAAATAAATGGGAAATTTCAAAGATAAACATGGCTTTCAAGAAAACTTGTGTTTCAATCTTAAAACTAACACTCTTAAAAAGATTCATGTTTAAACAATTGTCTCAAGGTGTTAGAAATGACTTACAAGCTTTATTGGACTTGAAAATTGTGTTCAATGGCCAATGTAATCGATTATACGACGTTTGTAATCGATTACACAAAGAAACGATGAGGCATGTAATCGATTACATGATCAATGTAATCGATTACAAGCAAGTCGAGAAACCATGTAATCGATTACACAATATATGTAATCGATTACATCAAGCCCGTAAAAGCATGAACACATTCAAAGAGTCATGTAATCGATTACATGGATATTGTAATCGATTACCATGAAGAAGTCGAAGCCATGTAATCGATTACACATAGCAAGTCGAAGCCATGTGTAATCGATTACACCAAGAATGTAATCGATTACACAAAGCAAGTCGAAGTCATGTAATCGATTACACGGATATTGTAATCGATTACACATAAGTCAGAAGCCATGTAATCGATTACACCAAGAATGTAATCGATTACACAGAGCCCAGAAAGTCAAGAACACGTTGGAACAACATATGTAATCGATTACCTGAGCTGAGTAATCGATTACAAGAATCTTGACAACGTCCAACGGCTATATTTAATGCATTTAATGCGTGCCCAGAAAACCCCAACGGCTCTATTAAATGAGAAACTTATAAATACCAAAGTTGGGTCTTTATTTGAGGTTGACCTTGAACCAAAAACTGATTGCCAATACGTCCAAACATGAATCAATCCTCAAATCATTTTCTTGCTCTGTTTTCTGTCCAAAACGTGAAAAATCTTTGAGAGCATATTAGAGCTTCAATTTGTATTCATCTACTCTATTGAGAGCTTCATTCTATCTATCATTATTGCTTTGTAAAGAGGGTGAGGCATCCCTCCAAAAGTGTAAAGGGTGAGGTATCCTTTAGTTGAAGAGACTCAAGCTTCAAGGGTGAGGTATCTCAAAAGGGTTGAGTGCTCAAGGTTGTAGTGGTTGTCAAGCACCCATTGAAGCTTGAAGATATAGTGGAAAATCTCAAGTTGTTGCTTGGGGACTGGACGTAGATCACAAGTGGATTGGTGATCGAACCAGGATAAATGACTGTGTTTATTATCTCTAAACCCTCCCCTGTTTATTTTGTATACTGTTTTATTGATTTTCTTGGATACTGTCTCCGTAGACTATTTTTGTTATAAGTAAAAGTGTTTATCTCGTCCTTCCAATTATTTCTAATCATTCAATAGCTTCAACAAAAATAAGTTATCAAACGATTTGTGAAAGATTTGCGAACTTAGTTTTCATACTCAATTCACCCCCCCTCTTGAGTATTGAGGCCACTTGGTAACAATCTTTGGTTGACAGAGTTCATTTACCTTAAATTAGGCTAGAAATCCACTTGAAGAAGGGCTATGGATTCATGAAGATCAATTTCTCCCTTTGAAGCAATGAAAGAAGAGTTTCTGCGAAGATTCAGTGCTGAAATTGAAGGAATCAAATTACAGGGCCTGCGTAAAATTGTAGGGCCTTGGCCGTGCAAGAATACACTACCGTACAAGTGTACACAGCCTAGGCCGTGTACTCCTCTGACTTTTACAATTAAAAATATC
Organism: Ormosia semicastrata; assembly: GCA_029884595.1. NCBI lineage: Eukaryota > Viridiplantae > Streptophyta > Magnoliopsida > Fabales > Fabaceae > Ormosia > Ormosia semicastrata. The sequence goes on along the minus strand of JAQQTO010000053.1, from coordinate 26,806,478 downwards.
AGATTTTGTTCTTTCAAATAGAGCAATGCACGGCCTAGGTCGTGTATTCATGCACGGCCGTGCATTCGCTCCAGTAAATGAATTATTGAAACTTCTGCAAGAAGTTTGGACCCTTCTTGAAGAAGTTAAGCCTGAGGCCTATAAAAACACACTCTTAGCACGTCTTGAAGAGAGTTCTGACCTTAGGAAGCATCTGTAAACCCTAAGGAATGGAGAGGGGAGGCTTGGATCAAAGATTGGAGTCTCGGGTTCGAGCAATTAGAGATCCATCGTCCTCAATCCTCAGAAACTCGTTTGCTCTTTAGTTTTTCTTCTGCACTTTGTTTCTTATGTTGTTCTTTCTTAGTTTTTCTTGTGATTTTGTTCTAGCTATGGGTAACTAAACCTCCCTTGGTTAAGGGAGTGATGAAACCACTAGTTTTGATATTGTGAATCTTGCATATTTGATTATTTCAACACAGTTATGTTTTTATTCATATATTTCCGAATCTATTGTTGCTATGAAGGTTTTTGTACTTGTTCCCACTTTAAAAGTGGTAGATCTGAGTTTATTATGCTCAGTTGCGGTAGTAGATCTAGCAGAAGTTATGATGTTCATGTGGGTATAATTATCTTTGTGCTATTTGCCAGTTATAAAAGTGGTAGATCTGGGTTTATTATGCGCGGTTGTGGTAATAGATCTAGAAAAATATATGTTCTAAGTAATTTAATCCTGGTGTGTGATTAGATCTTAGTGTAATTGGTTTTCTAAAACTTAATGCAATTATTGGATAGTTGTAAGAGCGGTTGCTTTATGACTAATCAGTGATTAGGAGTTGATTTAAGCGGTTGCTGAATTGGCTAACACGTAAGGAAAACAGAGATTTACTCTCACAATTGCATAAAAACATAATTGAGCATGTTGGAATAAAAGGATATGTGGATTTACACCATCATATAAATTTAGTGGTGGATTCAATCTCTTAACCAATTCTCTTATATTATTGATTTTAGTTTATTTATTGTTATTATTTTTGAAGTTGTTCATTGTTCATCAAAACTCCAAAACTCCCCTATTTATTGTTTATAGTCAATCAGAGTCTAAATTGTGAATTATTTAATAGTGTTGATTGAATTGGTTCTCTGTGGATAGACCCTTACTAACTACAACTAGTTGTAAGGTTTTTATTTTCTGGTGGGCCTGACAACTGATTTTTATCTAAATTTTAATCACTATCTGCCTCACACTAGGCTACTGAGGTGGATTTGCTTCCATATTCTCAAGTACCCTTATCATAACATTGGCCATAGCCATAAAGGTTTCAACCATGTCTGGACCCTCTAGAGTCGACTCCCTGTTTCTCTGGTTCACCTCTTTAGTGCCATAACTTCCTGCACACACAGAAACAATACATATTGAGCTGTAGTCTCATCATCATGTAACTGTGCAATAATAGCTAATAATAACCAACTTAAGGCAAAACATATAATTCTAGCATCACATCTAACATATGAGACAAGAAATGCATAACACTAGCAAAAAAACACTAAACGTGTCTAAGCTTAGTCAGTCCATATCCCGGCTCAACAGGATGAACTACTCTGATACCATAATATAACACCCTAATACTTGTAACCTAGTATATCAAGCATACTCTAGGATAAATAGTATTAGTTATGCTACTTCTAACTTAACATCATACTAATCCATATCATTTAAGCAAATAATAATGGAGAGCTTTACGGAAACAAAAAGTCATATACATACATATTTCCACAAAAAGGCTCATTGTGTACATAAACTTTACACAAACTAAAGCAAAGTAAATAAATACAAAGCTTTAAACTACTAAGCATAAAAACTATCCTAGTCTTCATACTTTTTCTTCTTACCTATGGATGAACTTTCACCTGGATTTACATGGTAACAAATGTGGTGATAAATATCATCTCTCAGTATAAGTGACCAAAACCAGCAATCTAAACATTTGAAAATGAATAAACCCATTTAAACTAATAAACATACTAAAAACTCATTGCATAAGAACCATTACAAAACTTCTTCTCTCTATGTAACGTTCCTAAGCAATCTATACTTCTGATCTGATAACCAAAACCACGATGATAACAAACAACTGCTCATACAATCATTTGGAAATCATTGACCAGACAACCTCCCATACAGCTGTCATCGAAGGCACAATGCAATAACAAATCATACAAACCAAACATAAATTCCAAACTAAACAAATATTAAATTATTAAATGATGGGATGATGTATGCTCATAGAAAGTATATACAGTGTAGGTGTAGTGTCGTGATACTTAACTATTCTCCCTGCTTAAGGAGATACTCTGCCATAATAACGTGTGACCTCTTATAGCTTACAAAGTAGGGGCAAAGTCTGTTAGTATAACAAGTATTCTCCTTCCACTACTAAGTATTCTACCAAGTAGTCTATCGTAAACTAGGTGGATATCGCCACCAAAACTGAGTGGATGCCTCCACTCACTAATCTCTAGGGATAGCAAGTATATGTGAAGTGAAGTGTGTGACAATGCAGAGTTATGTCCTAACTCTAACATAACTACCACATAACTCTATATTAAGTCCATCTTGCACTACTAAGACTACCTTTTCTCTGTAAGAGCAGTTCATGCACTACGAAACTTATCCAAATGCCAACTAGACTTAGTATACTTCCTAACTTTGAATTACTAACTCTATGTCGCTCTTTAAGAGTTTTCACGAACTATAGCATTCACCCTTGCTAGCTAGGGTCTATGGCACTCATATCTTGCCATCTAGTCTGTACACTTGTTTCTCACTTTCTCATCACTTCCTAAGTGATATCTAACTAACACTTTGTCACTTATATGATGAACTTTAATCTATGACAATCCATACTTAATGAATTGCACAATTTTTCCTTTATCTTCCCTTATATGCCACTAGGTCTTTCTCTCTACGAAATACCCTCTCTATTGCCTCAACACTCTTAAAAAGGCATAAACAAAGGATTCTAGCAATTGGGGAACTCAAACCATCAAAATCAGAATTTTGGTGAGTTTCAGCCCCTCACGCCGCGGCGCTCCACTCTCAGGTGCCAAGGTTATGCACCTCACGCCATGGCACTCCTCTTCACGCTGCGACACTTGAAGCCAGTTCACCTTCACATCGAGGCGCTCACTAGTTTTTGCAGAAAACTCTCAGTTCTGCACTGTGCCACTAAACCATCTCAGCTTCCAATCATCTAAACTTGGTTTCTAGTTAGTTTCTAACACCACCAACAGCTTCTAAACATGTTGAAACATTATTACAACCTATTAACTCACTAAACTTGGATCAAACACCAAAAATCACTTTTTCAGTTCTTTGAAAACCTAGGTTCTAACTCAAGAACTAACTAGATCAAACTATGGATAAATCCATCTATCTTGCTTCCATTAAGTTGAAATAACTAATTCCAATAAATGAAATCAAGAATCAACTAAAGAAACTAGTTTTCCCTCTTTAAAACCCAACTTTCCCATTTAAAGACCTAAGTTTAAAACCTAGAAAAGATATAGAATCAAAGATAGAAAACACCCATACCTCTTGCTTGGATGAAGATCTTGAAGCCCTGTTATTTCTTTTAGAGTTTCCTCTTTGATTTCCTTCTCTTCCTCTCCTATTTCCCTTCTTTCTTCCTTTGGTTTCCTTTTTTTTTTCATTTTCTCTCCTCTATGTTGCTTTCTATCATGGGAAAATGAGGAAAGGAAGCCTCACTTGGCTTCTTAAAGAGTTACCACTAATTTGGTACTGGAATACCCGATCTTCTATGAACACTTAGATTCCTCTGAATCAAGGTTCCTAACCTCCAACAGACTCAAAATAAATCCTAAGATTCATTAAAAATCATGTTGCACTTTTTCTCTATTTTTTCGTATCTGCTGGAGGTTAATTCGGCATTAGAAGCACAACCAATATGCCTAAAAATACCAAATTAACTTTGATTGTCTTGAAACTTTAACCGCACCTACTTAACTCATTTGTGACCTAGAAACAAGTTATCCACACATGTTTCCCTCAAAATAGCAGTTTATGCTATTTTTTGAGTCATTTTAGGTCATTTACCACATTCTATGTTATAGCAAAGGCCAAAACTAACTCAGTTTGTTACGAAACTTAACTGACATGGTAAATAAGTATCAGACTGTCTATGTAATCTTATACAAGCCTAACATGATTCTCTGGGATGTTACATTTTATCTTTGTCTCTGGGATATATTGGAATTTGGTTGTACTTAGAATAAGCATCCATGAATGACAGCAGTCAAAAACCTGAGGGGTTGTCCACAAGTTTGTCCACATAGGGAAATGGGTGCGGATCTTTTGGGAAAGCCTTATTCAAGTCTGTATAATCCACACACGTTCTCCACTTCCTGTTGGACTTCTTCACTAGGACCACGTTGGATAACCATGTTGTATAAGGAATCTCCCTGATGAAGTTGCCACTAAGTGTGAATGCTTATGTCTCTAAGACATGTCGAAAGGTTTTTGATGATAACAAAAGCAAAAGAGAAGATCAAGCACAAAAGGAAAAATCAAGATCAAAGAAAGAAGACAGTAGGTTTAAATAGTCATTAGGATATTAATGTTAAATGCTCTCAAGATTTCTCAAATGGTTTTTCAATATATATGATTTCAAAATAAATAGGAAATTTCAAAGATAAACATGGCTTTCAATAAAACCTGAGTTTCAATTTTAAATCTAACACTCTTAAAAGGATTTATGTTTAAACAAGTACCTTGAGGTGTTGGAAATGACTTACAAGAGTTATTGGACTTGAAAAATGTGTTCAAAGGCAAATGTAATCGATTACACAATGTTTGTAATCGATTACACATCAAACAAAAGCATGTAATCGATTACATGAACAATGTAATCGATTACAAAAAAGTCGAGAGGCCATGTAATCGATTACACAGTATATGTAATCGATTACACAAAGCCCAGAAAGGCAAAGAACACGTTCGACAAAGAAATGTAATCGATTACACAATATATGTAATCGATTACACAAAACCCAGAAACTCAAAGAACATGTTCGACGAGACATGTAATCGATTACAAAGATATTGTAATCAATTACACAACAAGTCAGAAGTCATGTAATCGATTACATGAAGCAAAGTCAGAAGCCATGTAATCGATTACCTCAAGAATGTAATCGATTACACAGAGCCCAGAAAGTTCAGAAAACGTTGGAACAATAATGTAATCGATTACCTGAGATATGTAATCGATTACACACATCCTGACAACGTCCAACGGCTATATTAAATGCATTAAATGCATGCCCAACTACCTCCAACGGCTCTATTAATTGAGAAACTTATAAATACCCAAGTTGGGTCTTTGTTTACGGTTGACCTTGAACCAAAAACTGATCATTATACTTCAAAACGTGAATCAATTCTTAAAATCATTTCTTGCTCTGTTTTCTGACTAAAAACGTGAAAAATCCTTGAGAGCATATTAGAGCTTCAATTTGTAAACACTTGCTCTAGAGAGAGCTTCTTCTATTTCAATCTTATACTTTCTGATTAGTGAGGGTGAGGTATCCCTCAAGTATTGTAAGGGTGAGGTATCCCTTGGAAAATAGAGGCTCAAGCTTTTGGGTGAGGTATCCCATACTGTTGAGTGCTCAAGGTTGTAGTGGTTTTTCAAGCACCCATTGAAGCTTGAAGATATAGTGGAAAATCTCAAGGTGTTGCTTGGGACTTTGGACGTAGATCACAAGTGGAGTAGTGATTGAACCAGGATAAACGACCGTGTTTGTTTCTCTAAACTCTCCTCTGTTTATCTTTGTGCATTGTTTCATTATTCTATTTGGATATTGTCTCCTTGACTATTACGTTCATTAGTAAAAGTGCTTAACTCATCTATTTAATTATTTCGATCATTCAATAGCTTCAACGAAAATTGATTGTCAAACGATTTGCGAAAGATTTGTGAACTTATTTTTAACTACTCAATTCACCCCCCTCTTGAGTATTGAGGCCACTTGGTAACAAGTGGTATCGAGCTAGACTCTTGTATAAAGAGCTTAGCGACTTTCAAGAGAAGTGATGGCTTCAAATGGTTTTTCAAATGAAGGTTCTTCTATAAATAGACCTCCTTATTTCAATGGGGATGGCTATGCCTATTGGAAAGAAAGGATGAAAATTTTCATTGAAGCTATTGACTTAGATGTGTGGGACGCAGATTGAAAATGGTGCTTTTGTCCCTACACAAACTAAGGATGGTGTGACAATTAATACACCTAGAAGTGATTGGACCGATGATGATAAAAAGAAGGTTCAATATAATTTGAAAGCCAAGAACATCATCACCACATCTTTGGGGTATGATGAATTCTTTAGGTGTCAAATTGTAAGACCGCAAAAAGAAATGTGGGATACCCTACAAGTAACTCATGAAGGTACTAGTGAGGTAAAAGATCTCGAATAAACACTCTTACTCATGAATATGAATTGTTTAGAATGAATCAAGGTGAGAGTATTCAAGATATGCAAAAGAGATTTACTCATATTGTTAATCATCTCATCTCATTGGGAAAGACATTTCCTAATGAGGATCTTATTAACAAAGTCTTGAGATGTCTAGCAGAATTGGCAACCCAAGGTAATCTGCGATTGCGGAATCAAGAGATTTATCAACCATGTCTCTAGCCACCCTATTCGGAAAACTTCAAGAGCATGAGCTGGAACTAAGTAGGCTCAATCAAAATGAAGAACATGACAAAAAGAAGAAGGGAATTGCACTCAAGGCCACCTCTCCCATACTTGAAGATGATGATGAAGATGGTGAAGAGGATGCTGAAAATATTGAGCTAAGTGAGGAGAATCTTAGTCTCCTTGTGAGAAAATTCGGAAGATTCTTGAAGAAAAAGGGATTTCAAAGAAGACCACCGTTTCCTCAAAAGAAAGCATATCACAAAGGAGAAGGATCCTCCACTCCTCCAAAATGCTATGAATGTGGAAAACCGGGGCACATGAAAATGGAGTGTCCTATATATCTCAAGAAGACGGAGAAGTTTGAGAAAAGACCCTCCAAGGAAAAGAAAGGAAGAAGAGCATATATAGCTTGGGAGGACAATGACTTAAGCTCTTCCGATGATTCTGAAAATGAGGAAGCCCATCTTTGCCTCATGGCTCAAGGAGAAGAAAGTGGAGAAAGCGACACCGAGGTAACCTCTTCTAACCTAGAACCTCCACCTTCTTATGATGAATTGCAAGATGCCTTTCAAGAATTGCATGATGAATCCTTGAGGCTCACAAAAATGATTTTGTCTTCCAATAAAACAATCTCCCTATTGACAAAGAAAGTTTCTACTTTAACCAAGGAGATAAATGAACTTAAAATTGAAAATGAGACTTTAGGACTCATAGATGCTAATTCATCATGCATGATTTGTTCCTCACATGAAAATGCATCCATATCATTACCTTGTTTATCATGCAAAGCTTTTGAAAAAGAAATTGAAGACTTGAACAACACTCTTGCAAAATTCACTTTTGGAAGAGACAACTTGAATGTGTTGTTAGGGAGACAAAAATGTGTTTTCCAAAAAGCCGGTTTAGGATTTAATCCAAACAACCATCAAAAATCTTATAAGAACTTCTTTGTTTCCTCAAAAACTTCAAGTAGCCCCTTTGTTAAATGTTTTCATTGTGGTAGGAAAGGGCATAGTGCATCCACTTGCAATGTTAGAAAGAACATAAACACCAAGGTTGGAATCAAAGGGTTTGGGTCCCTAAAGGCACCATACCTAATTCTAACACACAAGGACCCAAAACAATTTGGGTACCAAAAGTTAAATCTTGAATATGTGTTGTAGGTGTGCTTGAAGACCAAGAGCTCAAGTTGGTATCTTGATAGTGGTTGCTCCAAGCACATGACCGGAGATGGCTCCAAGTTCTCCTCCCTTACACACAAGAAACATGGTCATGTCACATATGGTGACAACAACAAAGGAAGATTCTTGGAATTGGCAAAGTTGGTAAGATCCCTTCATCATCTATTGATAATGTCTTACTTGTTGAAGGACTTAAACATAATTTACTTAGTATTAGTCAATTGTGTGATAAAGGAAATAGAGTTATATTTGACTCCTCTTGCTTTGTATAATTGAGGGAAAGGATGACAAGCAAGTTAAGTTTGTTGGTCATAGGGTCAATAACATATATATGATTAGTCTTGATGACATTTCCTCAAATGATGCTAAATGCTTTATGAGTAGAGAAAATGATTCATGGTTATGGCATAGAAGAATTGCTCACATTCACATGGATCACTTAAACAAATTGGTTTCTAAAGAACTAGTAATTGGTCTTCCAAAGCTCAAATTTGAAAAAGACAAACTTTGTGATGCATGTCAAAAGGGAAAACAAGTAAAGGTCTCTTTCAAGGCTAAAAACATAGTTTCAACTTCTAGACCTTTACAACTTTTGCACATGGATCTTTTTGGACCCTCTAGAACTATGAGCTTTGGTGGGAATTACTATGCATTAGTAATTGTGGATGATTTTTCTAGATTTACATGGACATTATTCTTAGCTCACAAAAATGATGCTTTTCAATCATTTAGAAAACTTGCCAAAGTTATCCAAAACGAAAAAGGTTTTTGTATTGCATCCATAAGAAGTGATCATGGTGGTGAATTTGAAAATCATGAATTTGAAACTTTTTGTGATGAACATGGCATTGAGCATAATTTTTCTGCCCTAGAACACCACAACAAAATGGTGTTGTAGAAAGGAAAAATCGATCTTTAGAAGAAATGGCAAGAACTATGCTCAATGAGGCCAATCTTCCTAAGTACTTTTGGTGATGCGGTTAACACCGCTTGTTATGTTATGAATAGAGCCCTAATAAGGCCAATTTTAAAGAAAACCCATATGAATTGTACAAAGGAAGGAAACCTAATGTGTCACATTTTCATGTCTTTGGATGTAAATGCTTTGTTTTGAATAATGGAAAGGATAACTTGGGGAAGTTTGATGCAAAATCGATGAGGAATATTCATTGGTTATTCTATCCATAGCAAGGCCTTTAGAGTCTATAATAAACGAACTATGACCATAGAAGAATCCATACATGTTGCATTTGATGAAACTAACCCAAATGTGCCGAGAAAGGAACTTGTTGATGATGTTGCAGAAATCTTGGCAAAGACGCACTTGGAAAATCAAGAGATAGAGTCCAAGAAGAAAGAAGAGAGACTCCTTGATCACTCATGGCAAGAAAATTCCAAAATCTCGGATCTACCCAAGGAATGGAGGACTTCAAGGTATCATCCTCTTGACAAGGTGATAGGTGATGTATCAAAAGGGGTAATCACTCGAAACTCACTTAGAGATGCATGTAATCATCTAGCCTTTGTCTCTCAAGTTGAACCTAAAGACATAAATGAGGCCATTAATGATGAGCATTGGATCTTGGCCATGCAAGAAGAACTAAACCAATTTGAGAGGAATCAAGTTTGGGAATTAGTTCCAAGGCCCAATGATCATCCTATAATTGGCACCAAATGGGTCTTTAGGAACAAACTTGATGAAACGGGTTTAATAATAAGAAATAAAGCTAGGCTTGTAGCTAAGGGATATAATCAAGAAGAAGGCATAGATTATGAAGAAACTTATGCTCCCGTAGCTAGATTAGAGGCCATTAGAATGCTACTTGCATATGCTTGCATCATGGATTTCAAACTCTATCAAATGGATGTCAAAAGTGCCTTTTTAAATGGTTTTATACAAGAAGAGGTGTATGTAGAACAACCTCCTGGTTTTGAGGACTTTGAAATGCCCAACCATGTTTTTAAATTGAAAAAGGCTTTGTATGGCTTGAAACAAGCTCCTAGAGCTTGGTATGAAAGGTTGAGCAAATTTCTTTTAGAAAAAGGCTTTTCTAGAGGTAAAGTTGACACCACTCTCTTCATAAAACACAAAATGCATGACATTCTTCTAGTTCAAATCTATGTTGATGACATTATATTTGGAGCTACTAATAACTCTCTTTGTAAAGAATTTTCAAATATTATGCAAAGTGAGTTTGAGATGTCCATGATGGGTGAGCTCAACTTCTTCCTTGGTCTACAAATCAAGCAAACAAGAGAAGGAACATTTATAAGCCAATCCAAGTATTGCAAGGAGCTGCTCAAAAAGTTTGGAATGGACAATGCCAAGCATATGGCTACTCCTATGGGCACCTCTTGCTATTTGGACAAGGATGAAGGAGGTAAATCGGTAGAAATTACAAAATATAGAGGTATGATTGGCTCACTCCTTTATCTCACCGCAAGTAGGCTGATATAATGTTTAGTGTATGCATGTGTGCTAGATAACAAGCTAATCCTAAGGAATCACACCTAAGTCTTTGTTAAGAGAATAATGAAATATCTAATAGGCACATCACAAATGGGTTTATGGTACCCTAAGGGTGCCTCATGTAGTCTTATTGGGTATTCCGATTCTGATTTTGCTGGATGCAAAATGGATCGAAAGAGCACTAGTGGGACATGCCACTTGCTAGGAAGCTCACTAGTTTCTTGGCACAGCAAGAAACAAAATAGTGTGGCATTGTCCACAGCTGAAGCTGAATATGTTGCAGCTGGGAGTTGCTGTGCTCAAGTCCTTTGGATGAAACAGCAACTCTTGGACTATGGTCTTGAGCTTGATCACATTCCCATAAAATGTGATAATACTAGTGCAATTAACTTGTCAAAAAATCCCATTTTGCATTCTAGAACTAAGCATATTGAAATAAGACATCATTTCATTAGAGATCATGTTCAAAGAGGTGATTGCATACTTGAATTTGTTGAAACAACTAAGCAATTAGCGATATTTTCACTAAACCCCTTGCAAAAGAAGCATTTTTCTACATTAGAAACGAATGGGTATATTGGACCATTCATGCATAAATTAAATATTTGCTTTGCATAATCCTAAAACAAAAGCCTAAGCTTGCGTTTTTCTCGCATAATTATGCCACACTTTCTTGCACAATCTCTGAATTTTCATTATATATATTTGAATCCCATACTAACTTGAGCGTCGGAGTTTTCCCCTAAATTATTTTGCAGGTGCTCCCTCATGTCCCACTTTGACAAGAAAATCAACAGCCTCAAAAGTCACCAAAAAGGGTGAAATTCTTGGTAAACATGATAATTTTGATCAATTATATGAGTTGAATCATAATGTGATTAATCTATATGCTTGGATGATGATTTGAACTGATTTGAGTTGCTTTAAAACTGTTTTGGATGGATTAAAATTGATTATATGCTGTTTGGAACGCAAAATCGAGTTAAAGAGTCTTGTGTCGATTACAATGCCTTTGTAATCGATTACACAGTTCTGTCATGCATGTAATCGATTACACACATTTTGTAATCGATTACAACCAACTCAGACTTCAGTGTAATCGATTACATCATCTATGTAATCGATTACAAGGTTCCCAGAAAGCATGTAATCGATTACACTAAAAATGTAATCGATTACACACCCACCGAGAATGCATGTAATCGATTACACACTCAATGTAATCGATTACACGAGGGTTTTTTAAAAGGCTCCCCGACGCGCGTAGTGGTCATTTCTGTTTGGCCCTGTTCATCTTCCTCGTTCTCTCCTCTGCACCCACGCACCTCGGATCTCAAAACCTCTCATTTCTCACTCAAATTTCCATCAAAACTCATCATTTCGCCTCTCTCAATCTCGAAATCCCTCTCCACATAACCCACCGATCAAATCTTCTCAAATCCCTCATCCAAAATCTCCCCATCTTCTCTCACGAACACCCTCTCCACTTTTCTAACCTAATTTCGTCCCTCTCTCTCGAAAAAGAACATCAAGAAAAAGAAGAACTCGCTTCTCCCCTTCGCCATGTTAGTCACCACAATTCTTGAGTATTGTCGCATTTCGCCGACCGAAGAGTCCAAGGACACCACTCCAAGGGACCCCAATCAATTGGGCTGCATACTCAAGAAGCTTCACTCTACAAGATGGAGGATAGGTGGCATTACATTACTCATGGCACATTTGGCCATATCCATCACGATCCGGACAGTGATGATGAGGGGGCTCGATGCCACCGCCTCTGCTCCTGCTCCAGGCTTCTCTTGATCTTCTCGCTCCAAGAGATGCGCAACCCGAGCGCCAACGTCAACACGCGCATGGATCATATAGAGCAAAAGATCGACCATCTTGAGTGAGGATGGACTACTCGGACCAGGGAGCTTGCCTCCATTCGATCCCTCTTACGTGGACCTCCTGTTCCCGAGAGTCCCGCTGGCTGTGCACCCCCACATCCTCTCGCCCCTCCTGGATCCCATATCCTTCGCTGGTCCATCTGGAATTCCTGCTGATGATGAGGAGCTTCTGGATTCTGACGACGATCTTATGCCCAGCGATGATGACATTGATCTAGGAGACTCTGCTGCGGAACCAGAGGGTGATGTCTTTTGTGACAGCGAGGACACTGATAGTGATCCTGGCCTTATGCCTTGATTTGTTTTTCCACCTTGTACTTATTTTTGTTTCTTAACTCTGATTATATAAAATTGGTATACCTTTATGGTTATCTTTTGATTATTGCCTACTGGTTGTGACATGTTTCTTTGTACATGCTGATTATTAATACATAAACATGTTTTCACTTTGAATGGTTGGCTGTTGGAATATTGCTTGGACTGATCTTAGTGGCTTTTCTGTTATGGCAAACAATTGGGAATCATGAACTATAACTGACATGCTGTCCATTTTTTTTTAAATGCTTATGTCTTTTTGATAATGCCAACGGGGGAGAAAATAAGGAAAAATAAAATGTACTTAAAGGTTGCATGAGTACGGGGGAGTTATTAAACTTTTCATATGCAAAATCTAACCCAATATCATGCATAATCTCCGGGGACAGCATTGTAACTAAATGACTATGATATACAAATGCAAAAACTCTTTCTTTTTTTCCTATGATCAGTTTGTCATCATCAAAAAGGGGGAGAATGTGAATGCTTATGTCTCTAAGGCATGTCGAAAGGTTTTTGATGATAACAAAAGCAAAAGAGAAGATCAAGCACAAAAGGAAAAATCAAGATCAAAGAAAGAAGACAGTAGGTTTAAATAGTCATTAGGATATTAATGTTAAATGCTCTCAAGATTTCTCAAATGGTTTTTCAATATATATGATTTCAAAATAAATAGGAAATTTCAAAGATAAACATGGCTTTCAATAAAACCTGAGTTTCAATTTTAAATCTAACACTCTTAAAAGGATTTATGTTTAAACAAGTACCTTGAGGTGTTGGAAATGACTTACAAGAGTTATTGGACTTGAAAAATGTGTTCAAAGGCAAATGTAATCGATTACACAATGTTTGTAATCGATTACACATCAAACAGAAAGCATGTAATCGATTACATGAACAATGTAATCGATTACAAGAAAGTCGAGAGGCCATGTAATCGATTACACAATATGTAATCGATTACACAAAAAGCCCAGAAAGGCAAAGAACACGTTCGACAAAGAAATGTAATCGATTACACAATATATGTAATCGATTACACAAAACCCAAACTCAAAGAACATGTTCGACGAGACATGTAATCGATTACAAAGATATTGTAATCAATTACACAACAAGTCGAAGTCATGTAATCGATTACATGAGCATTGTAATCGATTACAAGCAAAGTCGAAGCCATGTAATCGATTACCTCAAGAATGTAATCGATTACACGAGCCCGAAAGTTCGAAAACGTTGGAACAATAATGTAATCGATTACACGAGATATGTAATCGATTACACACATCCCGACAACGTCCAACGGCTATATTAAATGCATTAAATGCATGCCCAACTACCTCCAACGGCTCTATTAATTGAGAAACTTATAAATACCCAAGTTGGGTCTTTGTTTACGGTTGACCTTGAACCAAAAACTGATCATTATACTTCAAAACGTGAATCAATTCTTAAAATCATTTCTTGCTCTGTTTTACTGTCTAAAAACGTGAAAAATCCTTGAGAGCATATTAGAGCTTCAATTTGTAAACACTTGCTCTAGAGAGAGCTTCTTCTATTTCAATCTTATACTTTCGATTAGTGAGGGTGAGGTATCCTCAAGTATTGTAAGGGTGAGGTATCCCTTGGAAAATAGAGGCTCAAGCTTTTGGGTGAGGTATCCCATATTGTTGAGTGCTCAAGGTTGTAGTGGTTTTTCAAGCACCCATTGAAGCTTGAAGATATAGTGGAAAATCTCAAGGTGTTGCTTGGGACTGGACGTAGATCACAAGTGGAGTAGTGATTGAACCAGGATAAACGATTGTGTTTGTTTCTCTAAACTCTCCTCTCCATTTATCTTTGTGCATTGTTTCATTATTCTATTTGGATATTGTCTCCTTGACTATTACGTTCATTAGTAAAAGTGCTTAACTCATCTATTTAATTATTTCTGATCATTCAATAGCTTCAACGAAAATTGATTGTCAAACGATTTGCGAAAGATTTGTGAACTTATTTTTAACTACTCAATTCACCCCCCCTCTTGAGTATTGAGGCCACTTGGTAACACTAAGTAACTCTTTCACTTGTTCTTCGGTGACTTGCTATCTTTTTGGGCTAACTTTTCTCTTCTTTTGAGCCACTGATGTCACGTCTTCTCTGTTAGATAGGTGATGACAAATGAAAGCGGGGTCGAGCCCAGGCATGTCAGAAAATGTCTAAGCAAAGAGATCTTTATTGTTAAGCAAAAGCTCAACTAACTGGTGTCTTTCTTCTTCTTCTAGGTATGCTCCAATCTTTGTGACCTGATTTGGCTTGGCACCAAGTTGGAGAGTCAGTAACTCGCCCTCCGACTGGGTCTAGTACCCTGGATCTCCTTTCTGACATCCAGCTCAGTCATGAGGATATTCACCTGGTCCAAGACCCTACCGGGTGTAGCAGTTTTTACTTTCTTAGGAACCCTGCAAATTCTTGGCTCTCATTATAGTACTTCTGCGCTGCCACCTGGTTGCCTTTTACAATGACAATCTCGTTGTTCTTGTTAGGAAACTTCATGATAAGGTGAGTGGTGGACTCTACAGCGCCGAGTGCGTTTAGAGCAGGGTGGCTCAAAATAATGTTGTAGGCTGAGGGGAAATCCACTACTAGAAACCTCACCTTAATTATCCTAAAGAGTTTAGAGGATCCCAAGGCCAAGTGAGTTTAATAGTAGCCTACTGGGGTGATCTTCTCACCAGTGAACCCTGTTAGTTCTCCAACATAGGGAGTCAAATCTGTACGTGGGAGCTCTAGCTTCCGGTAGAGGTCCATGTGGTTGGCTATGCTACAGTGAAGAGTAGTTTTGATGATAACAAACATGGAGATGATGAGAAGACCAAGTCCAAGAATTTTAAGATTAGTTTTAAGACTTAGAGTCTTTTTTGTATAGAGATCTTTTTGGATATCTCATTGTTTTTACAAGATAAGATAAAAATGGTTTTAAACTAAAATCCCTAAATTGAAGATAGTCTTGAAAATAAATTAAAAGGTTTTGATGTTTTAAAAATCATTTGGGTTTTTTCTAAAAGTATTTTCAAATGTTTTTAAACAGGGTTATTAGAATAAAGGTCTCTTTATTTGAATAAACTAAGCTTAGAAAAACTGTCTTTTAATTGAGTTATTCGAATAACCCAAGAGTTATTTGAATAATGTTTTCAAAATCTTACTGCACGCCTCTGGTTTTCATAAGTGCTATTCGAATAACGTCTATGCTATTCGAATAAAAGCTTTTTAGAATGGCTTCTTTTTATATAAGCTATTCCAATAACCCCAAAATTATTTAAATAGACTTGTTTATCAAAAAATGTTTTAAAGCAGTATTATCGAATAACCCTTATGTTACTTGAATAAACCACATTAGAACTGGTTATTTGAAAACGTGTTATTCGAATAGCACAAAAGTTATTCGAATAAACATGGGTTACAGATTTAGAAAGAAACGACCATATTCACATTAATTATGAAAGTTAATTCTTCTAATGGCTATTTTCTTCAAAGACTCTATAAATAGTGATCGTGGGTCACTTCTGAATTTTGCCCAACTATCTGAATTAATCTTTGCTTGCTTTAAAATGTGATTTACAATTTTTGCATATTTTCTGTGCTTTTTTCGCCAAAACTTTGAAATATCCTTAGAGAGCTTCCTAGTGCTTCAATTTCTGATATTTACTCTTTGTGAGAGTTTCTCTTCATCTATTTTCTGCTTATTTAATGACGGTGAGGTATCCCTCAAGTTTTGTATAAGGGTGAGGTATCCCTGAAAGTTGAGGCTTTAGCACAAGGGTAGAGTTTTCTTATGTGTGAAAAGTGCTCTAAATTGTAACGGTAACAAGCACTTGTTTAAGCTTGTATTCATAGTGAAAAATTTAGGATTATTTTTCGAGGACTGGACGTAGGTCACAAGTGGCTTGGTGGCCGAACCAGGATAAATATTATGTCTGCTCTTCTCATCTTAATCTCTTTATTTACTGTAATTTATTTATTATTACTTAACTGTTTATTTTCTGTTCCTAAGGCTTTTTATCCTCTCTTTGTATTCACATATTTTATTAAATAGCTTCAAAGTATTTTGTTTTAAAAGAATTTGTGAAAAATTTTTATACTCAATTCACCCCCTCTTGAGTACTGGAGCCACTTGGTAACAAGTGGAAGACTTTTGTTTAAAGTGTTTAGTAGCTTCAAGAGAACATGGCTTCTTCAAATGATTTTTCAGAGGGATCTTCCATAAATCGACAACCCTTTTTCAATGGGGATGGTTATACCTATTGGAAGGAAAGAATGAAAATCTTCATCGAAGCTATTGATCTTGATGTGTGGGATGCTATAAAAAATAGCGCATTTATACCTACAAAAGAGGTCGTTGGTGTAAAAATTGAGACACCGAGAAGTGATTGGTCTGATGAGGATAAAATAAAATTTCAATGATAATAACATATTTTATATATTAATAAACCCTCATTTTTAGTCATTTACACTCTCCATGTACTTAATTGATTGAGCTTGGTTAGGTTTTATAAGTTTGGACTCAAATTGGACTTAATTGATTTTTTCTAGCAAGATTTATATCTTACACAGTTTTTGTATTTTAGTCATATCTTGAGTTCTAGATGTCTAATAATTATGTATTTTATCTTGTAGGAAAGATAAGAGAGATTTCTACAACTTTTATGAGAGCTTTAGGTCAAAATCAGATATCTAGTGGAGCTAATTGGTCTTGGAATTCAAAACACGGGTTTTGTGATTAGAACCTGAACAATGTACAGTAATCAGAGCATAACTCGGGATGTAATAACTTAATTAGGCTAAAATTTTGGCATCTACAAGTTAAGACTCATATCTATAACTTTCATGAAAAATACAAGACTTATTTCGGATTAGTTAGAGGTCATATTGGGCTTATAAGTCAGAATAGAGGAGCTGTAGCTGGGCCTGAGTAGTGTGAAGTAATTAGACCATAGATCGAGTTGTAGGAATGCTTTTGGGCTGAAACTAACGGCATTTGAAAGCTAAGACAAAAGCCTACAACTTTCATGAAGACCATGTTTCAATTCTCTGATGCATTCAATGAGTTCAGTACTGAATGATTTCAGAGACAAAGAATCTCAATAATTTTTCACTCATCAAAAGTCATTTGGCATTTTTCACTCATCCACTCACTCATGAATCAACCTCCTTATCATTTTGTATCCCTAATCCTCTATAAAAGGGAGCATTGGTTGATCATTTGAGGGGTCTTGGTCCTAGAGATCAAGATTATGCTATTGTATTGTTTGTTTATCTTGTTGTAGTTTTCTTTTGTTCTAAATTGAAGTTATGTTCTTTTTCTTCTTCTTCTCTCTTCCTTTCTTTTTGTCTATAAGTAACTAATTTTTATTTTACTTTGGTGAAAGAGTGAAGCTCTTGGTAATGAAATAAGGTTAAATTTTTTTCTTTCTTGTGCTTAAATGATATATTATCAAGTAGCCATTATATGTGTTATATTTTGTTTCCAATCAATTTAGAAACCCTCCTTGTAGAGTGGAGATCTTGATTTGTTGTAGACAAGATTTTGGCACAATGAATGTTTGATCCCATTTATAAGTGGTGGTGTTAATAGATAATTAAAGGAATCATAATATAATTACATATATAATCTTAAATGAACTTTGAATGTTGTATTTTCCAATGGGAACCTCCATTATGTGTAGATTCTAATTGAGTTATAAAAAAAATTAATATTGTCCTTAATTTACTTACCAAGAGTGGATCTCCTAACCCAAGTAAATCTTTTTTATTTGTGACTAAGTTTTATCACTTTTATTGTTGTGATAAAATATTTACCTTACGTCAAAGAATTTTTCTTTATCAATTCCCTATGGATCGACCTCGGATTTCTGAGAATTTATTACTTGAAACAACTTACACTTGGTTTTACAACTTTTAATTCGCATCAAGTTTTTGGCGCCGTTGTCGGGGATTTGATTTGAAGAACAAATTTATGTTGTAAATATTTTATATATATATATATATTTATATTTTTTTCCCGTGGATCTTATATATATATATATTTTCTACTCTTTTAATTTTTTTCTTTCTTTGTACTTACTAACGTACTAACTTAGTGGGGAAAACTCTCCCTTACCCCACTGTAATCTTTAATTATTAATGAAATAATCTTTCTTCTTTTATTCTCTCTCGTTGAAGCAAAAAATCGGCTTGCCGATTCTCCAATTTTCATATTTTAAATTTGCTTTCTGCACTTTACTTTCAAAGACTTTATTTTCTATATTTTACATTTTGAACTTTATTTTTTGTACTTTATTTTCTGTATTTATTTTTAACTTTCTAACTTACTAACCTACTAACCTTTTAATTTTCTTACTTACTAACTTACTAACTATCTAACTCTCTTACTAACTATCTAACTTTTTACTTTATCAGTTATCTAACTTTTTACTTTACCTGCTTACTAACTTTTTAATTTATCAACTTATTAACTTATTTAGTGGTTAGTTTATGCCACACCCTTATTAATATTTATTTACTACGTGTTAATATATATTTGGTGGTTGGTTTATACCACACCTTTGTTAATATTTATTTGGTGGCTGGTTTATACCACATTCTTGTTAATATTTAATGGCAGGTTTACCGCCTACTTGTTAATATATATATATATTTTATGGAAAGTTGAGCTCTATATATATTTTTATTTTATTCTTCTTATTTCTTCTTTTCTTTTGTCATGTGTAGTTAAATTTGTATGTTTCTAGGGTGAAGACTATTAGCCATGACAACCATCACCCAAGAGGGGGTGAATTGGTTGATTACAAAATTTATTACAACTTTGAGAAATTAAGCATTTTGAATCACTCAAGTAATAAATGCAGCAGAAGATGCATAACAAAGGTACAACTATTATAGATTACTCAAATACAACTTTGGATATATGATAAATTAAGCAAATAAGCTAGATATCAAGTTCATAGAACCAAAGCACCAAGATAACAAGATATGCAATAGATAAATATATTAAATCAAATACTGAAATTAAAGAGTGTAGGGAAGAGAGAATTAAACTCAAGAATTTATCCTGGTTCAGCTGCCAACCACTTGTAACCTACATCCAGTCCCTAAGCTTAATTTGAGATTTTCTTCACTATCTGCTAGACTTCACGGGTGTTAGGAAAACTTTTGTACAAACAAGAGTACTCATCACACCTTGGGATACCTTACCATTGTGTTAGAGCCTCCAATTCTTCAAGCTTTACAAGTGCTTGATGACCTTTACAATCAAGAGCACTCACAATACCTTTGGGATACCTCACCCTTTATGTTTGAGTCTCACTACAAGGGATACCTCACCATTTTCTCTCTTGAGGGATACCTCACCCTCTTACAATGATTTCAAGGTGAATAGAAAGAATAGAAACTCTCATAAGAGTTGTAACACCCCAAATTTTAGACTATGTTGCAAGAGCTGACAGAATCATACTACTTTGTGTTTTCAATGCATTATAAAAATAATTTGATTATTCCAATACTATTTGTGATTATTTTGTGTGATTTGCTCCTGGTCAAGAAAATAATAATTTTCTGGTAGGGAAATTCTTGTCTCGATTATTTAGAGACGGGGGATCTTACTTAACCCGAATCTGAGTAACACAGAAAAGAATCTATTAATTTTTAGAATTTATCTGTAAAATAATTCTATTTTACTGATAAATATATGTTGCTTGATGCATAGCTGTTATTGCTATGAATTATTTTGACCTGGTATAGTTTAAGTTGCCATTATACTCAACCGACCAAAATTCTGGAATTTCCAATTCGACCAAAAATTCTGGAATCCCAATCCGACAGAAGTTCCTCAATATTTTCCCAAATGGCTTTCATTTCAAAACCTGTTTCGACAAATATAACTCGACAATTTCTTTTGAGAATAGATTCTTGTCGATACTAATTTCATTTCAAGCCTATTCCGACAAATAAAGCTCGACAGTTTTATGAATATATTCCTGTCGATAGACTCGGTCTCTCTCAAGCCTTATAGAGATCCAAAAGATCAATCTCACGTAACTCATTCAACAATCCAAGATTTTTGAAGGTCTTGACATCGACAGAATTTGGACAAGATCCAAACACTTGGAGAAATTTTCCTAACATTTTGATCCCGTCGGATTTAATTATTGAATGCAAGCATAAGTTAAATAGTGAGCTGAATTCGACACTTCCAGAGCATTTCCCGACAATATAATCGGTAATTCGACAGAACCCAAAATACCTCAAAATTTGGATGAAGCTGACTCTCAATCTTTGAATCAGAGGCCTCTTCCGACCAAGACTATGTATCTCGACCAAGATCATCTATTTCGACAAAGACTATCTATTCAAAAACATGGAAGATGTCGTCGGATTCGACAAAACGCTGGATGTTGCTGTTAGCAGAGAATCAGTTAAGGAAAACAACTTGGTTCTTCTTTTCCCTAAATCTTGTCGGACGATTTTACCAATGTTAAAATGAAGATGTTTATATTCGTCGAAATGGACCTTCTAAAACAATGCCAAAATCCGTCGAGTATGAACTTTTGGCCAAACCTGTCGAATTTGATATCCTGATCACTTAGTAAAATGTTAAAATCCGTCGAGTATGAACTCCTGACCATACCCGTCGAAATTAATACTCAAGTCAATTTTCGTCGACTTAGGATGCTCATGTCTGTTGAGTTAGAATGTCAATTTCCGTCGAGTGAGGATGCTAGTATTTGCTAAGCGGAAATGTCAATTTTCGTCGAGTGGGGATACCAATGTCCGTCGAATTTGAATGATAATGTTCGTCGAATTATGGTACTAACGACCGTCGAGTAAGAATTCCTGATTTCAGTAGAAAAACTTCTCTAATGTCAAAATCCGTCGAATTTGATCTTCTAATCATATAATATTTCGTCGATTCGACAATTGGAAGATTTCTTCAACGTTAACACCCGTCCGACGAATTAGGATTCTGTTGACCTTTTAAGTTCATTCGACAATTTTGATCTTCGTTCGACAGAATTCCCATCCGACAGAACTTGATATTTAGCCATTCTTGGAAAATAACGTTCTCCCATTTTACATCATTCTGTCAGGTTGATTTTCGTCGAAAATTACCCTTGAAAACTCACGTTCATGCAGCAATTTGGAGGGGTTCTACGTCGGTCACGTAGCAGCTTGAAGGAGGTTCTACAAGGTTCTTGAACAATCTAAAAGCCTTGAAAGTCAAAAGAATGACATCAGCCACGTGCATTCAGAAGTAGATATTTTACTTCATGTAAATTCTGATCTTTATTTAAGCTTATCCCACGGCAGCAGCATTGAAAAATTTCACTCTCTCACAATTTCATTTTCTCTCACATCAAACAGTATTCATCTTTTCTCTCAAATCCCACGAACCTGAGCAGCATTTTTTCTTCCTTTTCTCTCCATTTCATCTTCACAAATTCACCTTCTCTCACCCAAAGACTTCACTCCATTTTCTCTCAAAATGGTTTACGGCCATGCATAGTCAAAGTCTTCATTTCTCTCCAAAATTCTCCAAATAGCAAAAGTTCTCAAATTTCCTTCTTCTTTTCTTCTCCAACCTCACGGTCTTCCACCCGTTTTTCATCAATCACTCTTCTATAATACTAAACTACCTTATTTCTTGCTTTTCTACTTCATTTCAAGACATTTTGTAGTTAAAAACCTAAGCCTAAATCATCTATTTTTTTTATCTTGTTCTTTAAAGCTCAAGTTTGAAGCCTTGAAGAAGCTCTTGGTGGAGGGAGTTTGCTTGAAGGAGACATACAAGGAGCTTTGGAGGTTCTTCAAGAGGTAAGAGGGAGATTTAACCTCACCAACCAAGTTTTGGTGGTGTGGAGATGGTTGTGTCTGGTGAAAAACCCCTAAGGGTTTATTCACTTATTGTTTAATTGCTTCTTTAGTTGTGATTGTGTTATTGGTGATTTTATGTTTGTGATTGTGATGTTTATGGCTTTGAAAATTATGATTACATGTGTGATAATATATTTATTATTTTGATAAATGTTTGTATGTATGAAACCGAATGCATGTAAGAGTATGTGTAAGTTAGGATGTGAATAATATGATGGATTAAACTGAAAATTTGAGATTTGAAAGAAAAGGAATTGAATTTGGAAGAGTCAAATACAACAAGATGAAATAATTTTGGAGAAACAATACAAATTATAATTTTATAGGGGCAATATTGTAATTTTTGTGTTTAATGGGGCCATGTTGTAATTATTGATTTTTGAATGGTTATATTGTATATATTATATTTTAGAGGAACTAATTTGTAACTATGATTTTTGAGGGACTATTTCATAAATATAATTTGTATGAGAAACTATTTCGTAAATGTGATTTTATGAAGGACTATTTCAATCAATAAGATTTTTATGAGGGACTATGTTGTAAATTTTGAATTTTATGAAAGATTATTTCGAAAAAAGAATTTTATGAAAAACTATTTTGTAAATATGAATTTTTAAGGGACTATTTTGTAAAAATGAATTTTATGAGGGATGATTTCATAAAATATGAATTTTTCAAGGGACTATTTCGTAAATGTGACTTTTATGAGGGACTGTTGTGAAAATATTATTTGGATGAGGATTATAATACAAATATTATGTTTTGAGGAGTTATTATGCAAATATGAAAAATGAAGTTGAGTTTTGGTGTTAACCGATGAAACTAGTATTCTTAATTTAAAACGTGTGAAAAGTATTTTACGTGATTGAAAAATGATGAAAAATTGATACGTGATTTGAGAAAATGCGAAAAATATGGTTTCGCGATGAAATTACAGTAATAATAATATTGGGCCTATATGAGGACCCCGAATATGAGATAAAGAAAATGAATTGAGAAGATGAGAGAATGAATTGAACTGAGAAAGGTGCATTGGAATGTGCATTGAAAAAGTCCGAGTGGCTGAATAAGACTGATTGTCGAAAGAAGGAAAGAACACATCTCTTGAGTGGGTGTGATGTGCGTAGTGTAGGTCACTCGTTGACCTTGGGGGCATCGGGGTGCGGGTTGCCTACAATGGACAGAGAATAAAGCTTCTGTACCGTAGGTTAGACCGATGCAACACACCGATGATCCTGACCGAGACACTATCCATAATCGAGATCTGATAAAGACTGTGATGCATATGCTAGATGTGCAAATGCTAAATGAGCAAATGATAAATGAGCAAAGAGAATGAGCACGTGGTCTGAGGCATGTTGTGCGACATTCTTTTCGATCACTCTTTCCGACCCGAGTTTTAGCTCCATGGAGTAGGAAAAATTGAGTCTAGGTACATGAGTCTAGATGCATACACGAGATATCTTGAGAGTATTATCATAATTATTGATTTTGATAAATGAATTATTGAATAAGTAAATATTGATAAGGACATGGACGTAATTATGAATTATGATGATAAATGATGTTGGTAGCATAATTGTAATTATGTATGATGTGTTAATATGAGATATGATATGTGTTAGATAAATGATATTGATGATATGATTGTAATTATGTATGATGTATGGTATGAGAATTTGTATGTTTTGATCTTCATTGCTACCATACTGGTATTGGCGTAGGTGATCTCACCTCCTTGTCTGTCTATTTCTGTATTATATTTATAATTGTAAAGAGATTGAGCAAGACGTTGAGTGAGAACACAAGGAAGATCAGATTTTCAAGAACGAAGTTGAGTTCTAAAGAGATGGAGATGCTGAGTTTTCGTAAGGTTTATGGGAACCGGAGGCATAGTGCGTTGAGCTTGCTGGAGAATGTATTTCTCACTTAAATAGTAATAGGAAGCTTACTACCGTACTCCTGGTATGGTTAGTATTGTATATTTTGTATCAAGTTGGATTCCTCCCTGTTGAGGAGTCTGAGGAGGACCCGTTTGAGGGTTCTGCATGTTTAGAGTTACTTGGGCATTATGTAATTTAATTAATGTGTAAATATTTTTAGAGTCCAATTTGTAAATATTAAAGTGTGACAATACTACGACTTATATATATAATGTAAAATTAGATTGTGATGATGTTGTAATGTTTTAATTGTCGCTAAGTTGATCTTACTATCATCAAGAAATTTTATAACTCGTATTTATATTACAAGCACGAATCATAAAAAAAGGGTAATTTGGTAAATGAGTAATATGAAGTGTGGCACCCTAAGGGGGGTGTTACATTAGTTGGTATCACAGCCCAAGTTAGAGTCTTTTGGGTTTGTGGGTAGGCTTGTCTTGTTTGTGCTGTGTGAATCTCTGATGTTGGACACAGAGATATGTTTTGGTTTCCAAAAGGAGACGATGTTATGTGAAATAGTTACGTTTAGTTCGTCATGTTTTTGATTTTTGTTTATCTTTGAAGAAAGATAATGGAACGAAGCGAACATGAGCATGAGGATGCGAGACGTGATAAAGATCGTATAGCTGCAGCTAGAAGTGTAATGCAAAAGATGATTGAAGTAGCAGTACAACAGAGACAGATGATTACTCAACAACAAGAACTGATAATCGAACTTCACAGCTTACTAGGATTGGAGCAACCATCAAATGTGAGAAACTGTAACTTAGAACCTTCGATAATCCAAGATGGAAGGAAGCGTAAGGTCGATCGTGTTCAGCAAAAGCAGTGTGTACAACCACTGAGGAAGCAACAACAAACAAAGAGAGGAAGTACTAGTGGCAATAATTTTAGTCAGACCGTGGTATCATCACTGAAATGTTTCAAGTGTGGAAAAGATCATCTCACCAAAGATTGTCAACATAAAGGGGTTATTTGTTATCGATGTGGGAAGCTTGGACATTTCTCCAAAGATTGTGATCAATTGAAGATGGAACTTTCCATTAGTGATGCACGTAATTCAAAATCTCAAGAAGAAGAAGAAGAAAGAGTCAAAAAGGAGTGTAGTGAGAACGTTCAAATACAAAAAACTTAAAGAGTAAGGAAATTGTGCCATAGAGGGTAATCTTGAAGCTGTATTGTATGATGCGTAAAGTAACCCAGTCTTTTGTAACCTGTGACTGTGTAAATCTTTTGGGGTTATCCATGTTTTGTTCTTTTCGTAATACTACATCAACTTCTAAACTTGCTCTTATCACTTGAGTTTGTATAGAACTATCCTGTTATTATTTGAGTTTGAACTCTTCTATTACTCTGGTTTGTCTATTTCTTTTTCAAATAGACTGAGTAAATCAATTTGACTCATCCGTGTCTTTTTTATAATGTGATTTGAGTATTTCTACTCTTCTTGTTAAACTTGTTGGTTATACTTAAATTTTCTAATTCTATCTTGCATCTATTGAATATCAAATCTTTTATGTTGATTTGATTCGTTTATCCAAAATCACATCTATTTAAGAGCTTGATTTTATAACTGGAGTGGTTATTTTCCAACCATATCCTCCTAGATTGTTACAATGTAATCGTAGTGTTTCCTTGACCTTGAAATTTTTGGATTTGAATCCGAAAGTTCCTTTCTAAAATTATTGGACCATGTTCATTTTGAAAATCTATTAGACCATTTTAAATTCTTTGTTGGACTAATCTAGTAACTTACTGAAAAGTCTTATTACTTTTCCTTATGACCTTCATAGTGTCTTTCATGTATCTCAATTAAAAAGGATCATTCCTGATTCAACTTGTGTTATAATATCAAATACAGTACAATTAGAAGAAAACTTGATCTATGAGACAGTTTCTGTTAAGAGTAAAAAAAAAAAAAATAGGCAAGTAGAACAACTTATCTGGATGAAGAAAATCTAGGACGATGTGACGATAGGAGAGCCAGAAGATCAAATGAAGGGAATCGTTCTTCGTTCCAAGATCATCTTGTGTACTGGTTGTTATTAGATTCGAGTGAAGGTAGAGAATGTTCCAAGACAATATTTCAGATACGTTACAAGAACTATGAATAGTCAGTACTACCATTCGGGGTAGGAAATGTTTTGATGATGTCCGTGAATTCTATAAATAGGATCTTTCTTTTCATCTAGGCAAAATTTGTCATTATTGGTAATATTTTGACTTATTCTTGAAATTCAAAGGAACATGCTGAAGAATCTCAAAGCAGTTCTTCAATTTTGAAGAAAAAGAAGGAGTTGTGTGTAAAATTAGTCAAACGTAAACTCCGTTAGAAGAAGTTCAACTTGTGGATTTAGATGAAGTGATAAATTCAAATGGAAAGGCGGTGACGTATACTTCAAGGCAGTGGAATGCGCATGAGAAGAATTATTCGAGTTACATTTTAGGATACGCAATAGTTGTTTTTACAAGGAAAATCTGAAGACGTTTTCTTTCCTATCAAGTTCACAATAAATTCAAAGGCTTGAAGTACCTGTTCAATCAAGAAAGGCTTGGACATCGAGAAGAGACGAATAGTTAGAATTTTCAAAGGACTTGTTAAGATGAAATTTTGGTATTGATAGAATTCATATACAACGATAGTTTCGTTCGAGCATGGGGATGACACCCTGTGAGACATTATATGGGAGACGCTGTAGAACGCCTTTGCGTTGGTATCGTACTGGTGAAAGTAACATCATGGAACCAGAAATTGTGCGACAGCCCACTAAGAAAGTAAAGACGATCTAAGACAAGATGAGGACAACTCAGATGTAGCAAAAGAGTTATGAAGATAAAATACGAAGACCGCTTGAATTTGAAGAAGGTGACTATGTGTCTCTACGTGTGACACCTATAACAAGAGATGGACAAGAGATTAAGTTGAGGAAACCCACTTCGAAGTTTATTAGACCGTATCGAATACTCTGTTGGATATCGTACAAATGAAGGAAAATTCAACCTACGAGACGTTTCTAGTCAAGATTGAAGATCAAAGGACAAAGTAACTTCGAGATAATGAAATCGCATTGGTTACAGTGGTTTGGAACAATATACGTGGTGAAGCAACATGGGAATTAGAAGATAAGATAAGAGAGTAGTATCCATTTTTATTTTAAGTGTGTCAAGTTTTGAGGACGAAACTTATTTTAGAGGGGGAGAGTTGTAACACCCCAAATTTTAGACTATGTTGCAAGAGCTGACAGAATCATACTACTTTGTGTTTTCAATGCATTATAAAAATAATTTGATTATTCCAATACTATTTGTGATTATTTTGTGTGATTTGCTCCTGGTCAAGAAAATAATAATTTTCTAAATGGGAAATTCTTGTCGATTATTTAGAGACGGGATCTTACTTAACCCGAATCGAGTAACACGTAAAAGAATCTATTAATTTTTAGAATTTATCTGTAAAATAATTCTATTTTACTTGATAAATATATGTTGCTTGATGCATAGTCATATTGCTATGAATTATTTTGACCTGGTATAGTTTAAGTTGCCATTATACTCAACCGACCAAAATTCTCGAATTTCCAATTCGACCAAAAATTCTGAATCCCAATCCGATGTAAGTTCCTCAATATTTTCCCAAATGGCTTTCATTTCAAAACCTGTTTCGACAAATATAACTCGACAATTTCTTTTGAGAATAGATTCTTGTCGATACTAATTTCATTTCAAGCCTATTCCGACAAATAAAGCTCGACAGTTTTATGAATATATTCCTGTCGATAGACTCGGTCTCTCTCAAGCCTTATAGAGATCCAAAAGATCAATCTCACGTAACTCATTCGACAATCCAAGATTTTTGAAGGTCTTGACATCGACAATTTGGACAAGATCCAAACACTTGGAGAAATTTTCCTAACATTTTGATCCCGTCGGATTTAATTATTGAATGCAAGCATAAGTTAAATAGTGAGTCGAATTCGACACTTCCAGAGCATTTCCCGACAATATAATCGGTAATTCGACGAACCCAAAATACCTCAAAATTTGGATGAAGTGACTCTCAATCTTTGAATCAGAGGCCTCTTCCGACCAAGACTATGTATCTCGACCAAGATCATCTATTTCGACAAAGACTATCTATTCAAAAACATGGAAGACGTCGTCAGATTCGACAAAACGCTGGATGTTGCTGTTAGCAGAGAATCAGTTAAGGAAAACAACTTGGTTCTTCTTTTCCCTAAATCTTGTCGGACGATTTTACCAATGTTAAAATGAAGATGTTTATATTCGTCGAAATGGACCTTCTAAAACAATGCCAAAATCCGTCGAGTATGAACTTTTGGCCAAACCTGTCGAATTTGATATCCTGATCACTTAGTAAAATGTTAAAATCCGTCGAGTATGAACTCCTGACCATACCCGTCGAAATTAATACTCAAGTCAATTTTCGTCGACTTAGGATGCTCATGTCTGTTGAGTTAGAATGTCAATTTCTGTCGAGTGAGGATGCTAGTATTTGCTAAGCGGAAATGTCAATTTTCGTCGAGTGGGGATACCAATGTCCGTCGAATTTGAATGATAATGTTCGTCGAATTATGGTACTAACGACCGTCGAGTAAGAATTCCTGATTTCAGTAAAAAAACTTCTCTATTGTCAAAATCCGTCGAATTTGATCTTCTAATCATATAATATTTCGTCGATTCGACAATTGGAAGATTTCTTCAACGTTAACACCCGTCCGACGAATTAGGATTCTGTTGACCTTTTAAGTTCATTCGACAATTTTGATCTTCGTTTCGACAAAATTCCCATCCCATAACTTGATATTTAGCCATTCTTGGAAAATAACGTTCTCCCATTTTACATCATTCTGTCAAAGTTGATTTTCGTCGAAAATTACCTTTGAAAACTCACGTTCATGCAAAGAATTTGGAGGGGTTCTACGTCGGTCACGTAGCACTTGAAGGAGGTTCTACAAGGTTCTTGAACAATCTAAAAGCCTTGAAAGTCAAAAGAATGACATCACCACGTGCATTCGTAAGTAGATATTTTACTTCATGTAAATTCTGATCTTTATTTAAGCTTATCCCACTAAGCAAAGATTGAAAAATTTCACTCTCTCACAATTTCATTTTCTCTCCATCAAACAAGATTCATCTTTTCTCTCAAATTCCACGAACCTGAGCAAAGATTTTTTCTTCTTTTTCTCTCCATTTCATCTTCACAAATTCACCTTCTCTCACCCAAAGACTTCACTCCATTTTCTCTCAAAATGGTTTACGACCATGCATAGTCAAAGTCTTCATTTCTCTCCAAAATTCTCCAAATAGCAAAAGTTCTCAAATTTCCTTCTTCTTTTCTTCTCCAACCTCACGGTCTTCCACCCGTTTTTCATCAATCACTCTTCTATAATTCTAAACTACCTTATTTCTTGCTTTTCTACTTCATTTCAAGACATTTTGTAGTTAAAAACCTAAGCCTAAATCATCTATTTTTTTTATCTTGTTCTTTAAAGCTCAAGTTTAAAGCCTTGAAGAAGCTCTTGGTGGAGGGAGTTTGCTTGAAGGAGACATACAAGGAGCTTTGGAGGTTCTTCAAGAGGTAAGAGGGAGATTTAACCTCACCAACCAAGTTTTGGTGGTGTGGAGATGGTTGTGTCTGGTGAAAAACCCCTAAGGGTTTATTCACTTATTGTTTAATTGTTTCTTTAGTTGTGATTGTGTTATTGGTGATTTTATGTTTGTGATTGTGATGTTTATGGCTTTGAAAATTATGATTACATGTGTGATAATATATTTATTATTTTGATAAATGTTTGTATGTATGAAACTGAATGCATGTAAGAGTATGTGTAAGTTAGGATGTGAATAATATGATGGATTAAACTGAAAATTTGAGATTTGAAAGAAAAGGAATTGAATTTGGAAGAGTCAAATACAACAAGATGAAATAATTTTGGAGAAACAATACAAATTATAATTTTATAGGGGCAATATTGTAATTTTTGTGTTTAATGGGGCCATGTTGTAATTATTGATTTTTGAATGGTTATATTGTATATATTATATTTTAGAGGAACTAATTTGTAAATATGATTTTTGAGGGATTATTTCATAAATATAATTTGTATGAGAAACTATTTCGTAAATGTGATTTTATGAAGGACTATTTCGTCAATAGGATTTTTATGAGGGACTATGTTGTAAATTTTGAATTTTATGAAAGATTATTTCGAAAAAAGGAATTTTATGAAAAACTATTTTGTAAATATGAATTTTTAAGGGACTATTTTGTAAATATGAATTTTATGAGGGATGATTTCATAAAATATGAATTTTTCAAGGGACTATTTCGTAAATGTGACTTTTATGAGGGACTGTGGTGAAAATATTATTTGGATGAGGATTATAATACAAATATTATGTTTTGAGGAGTTATTATGCAAATATGAAAAATGAAGTTGAGTTTTGGTGTTAACCGATGAAACTAGTATTCTTAATTTAAAACGTGTGAAAAGTATTTTACGTGATTGAAAAATGATGAAAAATTGATACGTGATTTGAGAAAATGTGAAAAATATGGTTTCGCGATGAAATTACAGTAATAATAATATTGGGCCTATATGAGGACCCCGAATATGAGATAAAGAAAATTGAATTGAGAAGATGAGAGAATGAATTGAACTGAGAAAGGTGCATTGGAATGTGCATTGAAAAAGTCCGAGTGGCTGAATAAGACTGATTGTCGAAAGAAGGAAAGAACACATCTCTTGAGTGGGTGCGATGTGCGTAGTGTAGGTCACTCGTTGACCTTGGGGGCATCGGGGTGCGGGTTGCCTACAATGGACAGAGTATAAAGCTTCTGTACCGTAGGTTAGACCGATGCAACACACCGATGATCCTGACCGAGACACTATCCATAATCGAGATCTGATAAAGACTGTGATGCATATGCTAGATGTGCAAATGCTAAATGAGCAAATAATAAATGAGCAAAGAGAATGAGCACGTGGTCTGAGGCATGTTGTGCAGACAGATTCTTTTCGATCACTCTTTCCGACCTGAGTTTTAGCTCCATGGAGTAGGAAAAATTGAGTCTAGGTACATGAGTCTAGATGCATACACAGAGATACTGAGAGTATTATCATAATTATTGATTTTGATAAATGAATTATTGAATAAGTGAATATTGATAAGGACATGGACGTAATTATGAATTATGATGATAAATGATGTTGGTAGCATAATTGTAATTATGCATGATGTGTTAATATGAGATATGATATGTGTTAGATAAATGATATTGATGATATGATTGTAATTATGTATGATGTATGGTATGAGAATTTGTATGTTTTGATCTTCATTGCTACTATACTGGTATTGGCGTAGGTGATCTCACCTCCTTGTCTGTCTATTTCTGTATTATATTTATAATTGTAAAGAGATTGAGCAAGACGTTGAATGAGAACACAAGGAAGATCAGATTTTCAAGAACGAAGTTGAGTTCTAAAGAGATGGAGATGCTGAGTTTTCGTAAGGTTTATGGGAACCGGAGGCATAGTGCGTTGAGCTTGCTGGAGAATGTATTTCTCACTTAAATAGTAATAGGGAGCTTACTACCGTACTCCTGGTATGGTTAGTATTGTATATTTTGTATCAAGTTGGATTCCTCCCTGTTGAGGAGTCTGAGGAGGACCCGTTTGAGGGTTCTACATGTTTAGAGTTACTTGGGCATTATGTAATTTAATTAATGTGTAAATATTTTTAGAGTCCAATTTGTAAATATTAAAGTGTGACAATACTACGACTTATATATATAATGTAAAATTAGATTGTGATGATGTTGTAATGTTTTAATTGTCGCTAAGTTGATCTTACTATCATCAAGAAATTTTATAACTCGTATTTATATTACAAGCACGAATCATAAAAAAAAAGGGTAATTTGGTAAATGAGTAATATGAAGTGTGGCACCCTAAGGGGGGTGTTACATTAGTCCGCATGTGGTGTCCCGGGGCCGACGAGGGCGGGGAGTGATCGCCGGTGCAATGAAGCACGGACAAGGAGCGGCTCCTGGCAGGCTTCTAGGTGGAGGGTCTGCATGAATGAACTGAATACGCACCGGAATGAGAGGGATTCAGAGACCGTGCGTGCGGGTATGGACCGCATAGTTGAGGATGGCTTAAAGGAATTGATTTGGTGTAGCCATATCAACAAGTTGCAACTTCTTTTCGGGAGCCTAGAACATAAGAACTTCATGGTTAAGCGTGCTTGACCTGGAGCAATTGTGGGATGGGTGACCTCCTGGGAAGTTTCCTAGGATGCGTGTGAGTGAGGACAAAGCACGCTGAAAAGACCCGTGTTGGTTTGTGGAGACACTCATCAATCCTGCAGGCAGTCCCGGGTCGTTACATTAATGGTATCAGAGCCGGGACCTCTCCCAGTACGGTGTGGTTCGGGGATGAACCAAGCGAAAGTTGGTGGGCATGTGGTGTCCCGGGGCCGACGAGGGCGGGGAGTGATCGCCGGTGCAATGAAGCACGGACAAGGAGCGGCTCTTGGCAGGCTTCTAGGCGGAGGGTCTGCATGAATGAACTGAATACGCACCGGAATGAGAGGGATTCAGAGACTGTGCAGGTATGGGACTGCATAGTTGAGGATGGCTTAAAGGAATTGATTTGGTGTAGCCATATCAACAAGTTGCAACTTCTTTTCGGGAGCCTAGAACATAAGAACTCCATGGTTAAGCGTGCTTGACCTGGAGCAATTGTGGGATGGGTGACCTCCTGGGAAGTTTCCTAGGATGCGTGTGAGTGAGGACAAAGCACGCTGAAAAGACCCGTGTTGGTTTGTGGAGACACTCATCAATCCTGCAGGCAGTCCCGGGTCGTTACATTAATAGATATACAACTTGAAGAACAAAGTATGGATGATAGAAAACTCTCTCAAGAGTGGATAATACAAGTTGAAGCTCAATGGGTATAAAGAATTCACACTTTAAAGCTCAAAATATGATTTTGATAATTCAAGGATCAATTCTAGTGTTCTTGAGGTGTATAAGCTTCATACAACACTTATATATAGAGCCCAAGTGATAAAATAGCCATTGGTAGTGTTCTATAATGATTTTTTATGAAAACTAGCCGTTTATAGCCGTTAGAAACGTTCATGGGCACTTGGTAATCGATTACAAGCTTTCTGGGCACTTTGTAATCGATTACACACTTCCTGTAATCGATTACACGATTTCTGTCAACGTTGTAATTGATTACATGGCCTGTGTAATCGATTATAACATTTTCTGGTTTTGAAAACTGACTTTAAAAGGTCATAACTTCTTCATTTCTTATCCGATTAAAGCGAATGACCACTCATTGGAAAGATATTTAAGTCTATTTTCATATAAAAGAAGTTTCAAAACAAAAATCAAAGTATTTGAAAGATATGATGAAAATAGTAACCAAAGGTCAGATTTTCAAAACTCAAACTTTAATTGGTCATAACTTTTTCATTTCCTATTCGTTTAAAGCAAATGACCACTCATTGGAAAGATATTTGAGTCTATTTTCATGTGCAAAATGTTTCACAACAAAACTCAAAGTAGTTTGAAAGTTATGATAAAAAGAGTAACTATATGTCAGTTTTTCAAAATACAAACTTAGCTATTTTTCATAGATTTGAAATACCACCAAGACTAACTTTCCAAAAATAGTTTGTTGGGCATTTAAACATTTTAGAAAAACTTATAAATATGTTTAAAACTTGTTTGAGCTTAGTATGATTCCTTTTTACCTTTACACAAGATCTAAGTCCTATAAGCTATTCTTGAAGAACCTTGGGATTTGATCTTTTGCCATCATCAATTCTTGATGTAATCCAAGCTTCCAAAAATTCTTCTCTTCAAATCTTAGAAATTGCTTGGAACATCTTTATCATTCTCATTCTTCTTGAGTTGAGCATAATTGTGATCTTTTACTTTCTTGTTACAATGCTCATTCTTGGTACTTGTACTATCATACAAAGTATTACTCACTTAAAACAAACATAGTTAGTCCAAATTCATAACTCAATATCTTGATATGTATTATTCATAAATGTATAATTCTAGTTAGTCTAACATGCATATAAGAAAATCCAAATCCAATGTTAATTTGATACAACTCATATAACATATTATTGAATATATTTTATAATGAATGTTACATATTTCTCATTGCATGATTATTAAATGAAATATAATTAGATAAATTACATCATCATGCGTGATACAATATATCTCATTAAGCACATCTATGTAACATGATCAATATTCTTTTGTGATGCATTTGACATCTATTAAGCACAACTATAAAGCATAAGCATCATTCTTTTTGTTTTGTATTTGTCATTATCAAAACCTAACATATTAAACCATTGGGGTAAACCTATTTCCATAATCTCCCCCCTTTTGATGATGACAAATCACCAAAGAAAAATATGTTTAGCAATATATAAGAATATATATTCATGTAAGCATATCAAACAATAAGCATAAGAACATATTTTTCTTTCCAATTCTCTCTCCCCCTATTTGACATCAACAAAAAGGCTTAGGAAGGAAATATAATATTTTCTCCCCCTATAGATAAAACTCATGCTGTCAAGAAGGGTAGGATCTTCTCAATGAAAGAATCAAAAGATATGAAGTTTAAGAAAGTTTACCTTCTTTCATTGATAGAGGGAAATACAATAAGAGATGATAGTATTAACAATAAAGCACTTCATGTCAAACAATGATGTAAGCCAAGGGATATAAATAACAATTTAAGAACTAGGCTCCCCCTCAAAATATGCATATTATCAAAATATTAAACATAATAGTTTAACATAGTTATGCATATATTTATAGTCAACAAGGATATGGAATAAGGATATGTAAGATAAGCTCCCCCTTATTGAAGCACAAGATAGATAAAGGGAAATATGCATGTCAAGACCATATAAGCACATTACCATAAAGAAAAGCAAGACATAGATACATATTCTTAATCCCTCAAACAAAACCATTTTAAAAACTTCTCCCTTTTTCAAAAAGAATTTTATAATAACATATTACATTTCCAAAAGTATTTTAGAATGGTAGAAGGATTTTATATTGAAACCACACTTAATCTAAGTCAAAGGGACATTTGAAAGTACATCTCCTCTCTTTCCCATTAAATAAGAGCCTTGAAAAGATAAAATATTTTTTAAGAACAAGGCTTATCTTTTGAAGTATCAAGATGAACTCTATAGAACATTTCAAAAGATTTATTTAGAAACTTTCTTAAATACTCTCTCAAGATTTAATAAACATTTCAAAGCAATGAAGAGAGTACTATATTTATAGCACAAATTGAATGATTTCTAATTTTTAAAGATAATTAGGAGGTGATAATACTTTCAAGGTCTTAAGACAAGTTCAAAGGATTCTCAAGGATACGAAATTTTAAAAGCTTCTTTCAAATATGATAGGAGATTTTGCCTTAAAAAAAAACTTTTTAATCAAATAAGAGATTCTTTTAAAAAAAAGCATGATTCTCATAAGTGCTATACTACTAAGAAATCATAGATCAAGAGAATCATAGATATCAAACATTCATCATGATGAAATATGCTATAGGGATCAAAGAATGTATAGAACTAATATCAACCATATATGTAATGACAAAATTAGCAAGTTAATATCCAATTAAGCATTTTGTCAATGCTAAGCATACTTCTCATGTAAGGAAAGCATCTAATCTTTTAAGATCAATTTATCAATAAGTATCATATAATCCATAGCATATAGAATACCACAATAGTTTAGGGATAGAGATACTTATTGGGTTAGATAGAAAGTGATGCTCCTTTAGAATGTTCTTAATTTATAGGTCCTTTGAGTTTGTACTTTCTTCCATTGAGTATTTCATTCCATTGCACTTGAAGAAAGTCTCCTCATGTCCCTTTTCATTCAACTCTTCTCATTTATCCACATATGCTTAACACTTTAATATTCGATGGCTATACTTGAAGCACATAGAGACACTTACAAAGCTAACTTTAAAAATTCTCTAAAACATAGGTTAGCATCAAATATCATTGAATCTCATTTACAAGCATAATTTAGATTGATATATAATATAAAATATGTATCACATTATCAACCATGCAATATTTGTTCTAACAAGAATGCATGAAGCACATATGCACTTGAATCCACAAATATGATTTAAGCATTTTAAGGCATGATTCAAGTTTATTAAGAAATACATGATCAACATCAAAACTTATATAAGTATTTTGGGGCAAACAATGATCATGTTAGGCATGTAATATCAAGTAAGGAATTTTCGTTGTCACACATGCTAAGAACAAAAAGTCCCTTATTGTAATGAAAGAATTAAAAAAAATATGGAACTATAACTTTCAAAACCAATTACGACTCATTTCAAGATATACTTCAATGTAAGAATAATTGAAGTTCAAAGACAAGTTCAAGGCACAAAAATGAATCATTTACTTCTTATTTTCAAGATATGAACATATTAAGCAATTTCAAACAAGAAGACATATAACATTTTACTTTTCAATCTCCAAGTGAGTATATAAGATGATTAAGCATCAAAGAGAAAGGATTAGAACTACTTATCACACCTTGGGATACATTTTTATTTTCTAAATTCAACAAACCATCATATAATTCAACATATGCACATTGTATCTCATCATAGGAGGGACTATAATATAGTTTAGTATTGTTTACCTTATTGTCCTTTTTAGCCATATATGAAGTAGTCTCCATTTCTAGCATATTTGGCTCTTTAAAGGAATCATCATCTTCCTCATCAATTTTGTTTTGCTTTGCCTCTTCTTCAAATTGAGCACCATCATCACCAAGAGACATTGAGCTCATTTTCTTGCTTTGAACATGTTCTTGAGGACATTTTTCAATATTGTCTTCCTCTAGAGGATTTTGCTCTTCTTGCTCTCTATATATAACTTTATACACAAAATCATTATTAGCAAAATAGATAGAATCAAGAGCATCCCATATATATTTAGCACTAGAACAATTCTTAATTTTAGCATAAGCATCATCATTTAAACCACTTCTCAAAATTTATATAGCTCTAATGTTAAAGGAAAAGCATTTCTTTTCATAGGCATTCCAAGTTTGTTTTGATTTACAAGTAAATCCATCAAGCACAATATCCCACAAATCAATATCAATAGATTGCATATAAATTTTCATTCTTGCTTTCCAATAAACAAAATTCACACCATCAAAGAATGATGGTTTATCAATTTCAAAACTTTCCATTTTGAAAAGCTTTTAATAGTTGCCAAACAAACAAGGATTTTTAACTCCAAGCAGTTAAGCTTTTAACCGAGCACGAAGCTCTGATACCACTTGTTAGCCATGACAACCATCACCCAAGAGGGGGGTGAATTGGGTGATTATAAAATTTATTACAACTTTGAGAAATTAAGCATTTTGAATTACTTAAGTAATAAATGCAACGGAACATGCACAACAAAGGTACAACTATTATAGATAACTCAAATACAACTTGGGATATATGATGAATTAAGCAAATAAGCTAGATATCAAGTTCATAGAACCAAAGCACCAAGATGACAAGATATGTAATAGATAAATATACTACACTAAATACTGAAATTAAAGAGTGTAGGGAAGAGAGAATCAAACTCAAGAATTTATCCTGGTTCAGCCACCAACCACTTGTGGCCTACATCCAGTCCCCAAGCTTAACTTGAGATTTTCTTCACTATCTCCTAGACTTCACAGGTGCTAGGAAAACTTTTGTACAAACAAGAACACTCATCACACCTTGGGATAACTCACCCTTGTGCTAGAGCCTCTAATACTTCAAGCTTCACAGGTACTTGATGACCTTTACAATCAAGAGCACTCACAATACCTTTGGGATACCTCACCCTTTGTGTTTGAGTCTCACTACAAGGGATACCTCACCCTTTTCTCTCTTGAGGGATACCTCACCCTCTTACAATGATTTCAATGTGAATAGAAAGAATAGAAACTCTCACAAGAGTAGATATACAACTTGAAGAACAAAGTATGGATGATAAAAAACTCTCTCAATAGTGGATAATACAAGTTGAAGCTCAATGGGTATAAAGGATTCACACTTTAAAGCTCAAAATATGATTTTGATAATTCAATGATCAATTCTAGTGTTCTTGAGGTGTATAAGCTTCATACAACACTTATATATAGAGCCTAAGTGATAAAATGGCCATTGGTAGTGTTTTATAATGATTTTCTATGAAAACTAGCCGTTTATAGCCATTAGAAATGTTCCTGGGCACTTGGTAATCGATTACAAGCTTCATGTAATCGATTACAAGCTTTCTAGGTACTTTGTAATCGATTACACACTTCTTGTAATTGATTACACGATTTCTGTCAACGTTGTAATCGATTACATGGCCTGTGTAATCGATTATAACATTTTCTAATTTTGAAAACTAACTTTAAAAGGTCATAACTTCTTCATTTCTTATCCGATTAAAGCGAATGACTACTCATGGAAAGATATTTGAGTCTATTTTCATATGAAAGAAGTTTCAAAACAAAACTCAAAGTATTTTGAATGATATAATGAAAATAGTAACCAAAGGTCAGATTTTCAAAACTCAAACTTTAATTGGTCATAACTTTTTCGTTTCCTATCCGTTTAAAGCAAATGACCACTCATTGGAAAGATATTTGAGTCTATTTTCATATTCAAAATGTTTCAAAATAAAACTCAGAGTAATTTGAAAGTTATGATCAAAAGAGTAACTATATGTCAGTTTTGCAAAACACAAACTTGACTATTTTTCATAGATTTGAAATACCACCAAAACTAAATTTCCAAAAATAGTTTGTTGGGCATTTAAACATTTTAGAAACACTTATAAATATGTTTAGAACTTGTTTGAGCTTAGTATGATTCCTTTTTACCTTTACACAAGATTTAAGTCCTATAAGCTATTCTTGAAGAACCTTGGGACTTGATCTTTTGCCATCATCAATTCTTGATGTAATCCAAGCTTCCAAAAATTCTTCTCTTCAAATCTTGCAAATTGCTTAGAACATCTTTATCATTCTTATTATTCTTGAGTTGAGCATAATTGTGATCTTTTACTTTCTTGTTGCAATGCTCATTCTTGGTACTTGGACTATCCTACAAAGTATTACTCACTTAAAACAAACATAGTTAGTCCAAATTCATAACTCAATATCTTCATATGTATTATTCATAAATGTATAATTCTAGTTAGTCTAACATGCATATAAGAATAGCCAAATCCAATGTTAATTTAATACAACTCATATAACATATTATTGAATATATTTTATGATGAATGTTACATATTTCTCATTGCATGATTATTAAATGAAATATAATTAGATAAATTACATCATCATGCATGATACAATATATCTCATTAAGCACATCTATGTAACATGATCAATATTCTTTTGTGATGCATTTGACATCTATTAAGCACAACTATAAAGCATAAACATTATTCTTTTTGTTTTGTATTTGTCATCATCAAAACCTAACATATTAAACCATTGGGGCAAACCTATTTTCACAAAGACGTAACTTGATTCAATAGACATGTATTAAGATTAAAATTTTAATTAATTTCTTTTTTATTCAATTTGAGTGCTTATTATGATTCTTAATGCTTTTATGAATTGGCCACTCATAAATTGATCTAGTGAGATGTATATAGAATCGAAAGGTTTGTATATGACGTAGACCATAAATAATACGTGTCATGATTTATAATCATTTAGGAATAGAGGTTATAGGTTATGTGGGAGAATTGTGATATTTTTCATGAGAATCCATAGAGTAAAGGTCATGCCTTTAAGAGTTAAGGTTTAGATCAAGTAATTGAGTTTTAATTAATTACTGGATTCTCCCCATCAATTGAATGATTAGAAATTACTTAGAATGAAGGTCTCAAAGCTACTCTATTATCTATGATAGATTATTGAATCAAGTGAAGTCAGATCCCTAATGTTTTAATTTCATGTGTTTACATCCTTAATGTGTTTTGCATTCATGTGCTTTGTTCTCTCTTTTCTCTCTTAATTTCGTGCGTTTTAGGTTTTTTTTTCTTTTTTTTCCTCTTAATCGTCAACTTTATTACTTTGACAATTCGATGCACTTGTCGATTTTCTCAACAAGTTTTTGCAAACCTAGGTTGATACGGTGGATTTTGTTGCTTCAAGAATTCAACATGAGTAAAAAATGTTGTTGCTGATCATTTGTCCATACTTACAACAGTCTCACCTTTTGATATCACACCTATCAATGATTCTTTTCCCAATAAATTTTTATTTTCTATCAATTCCAAGTCATGGTTTGCTAACATAGTCAATTTTCTTGCAACACGAAAGATCCCGCCTTAATTATCCTGATTAAATCACTCGGAGATTTGTGCCCAACAGTGAGGTAGGTAGTGTCATTAAATTTTGTCACTCAGAAGTATGTGGAGGTTTCTTTTTTTCAAAGAAAACAGTTACGAAAATCTTACAGTGTAATTTTATTGTCCTATTTTATTTAAAGACAGCTACGCATTTTGCAAAAGTTATGAAAACTGTTAAAAATAGGGTTCTATTTCTAAGCGAAACAGGATGCCTCTAAACCCTATCATTGTCATTAAAAAATTTTATTGTTAAAGAATTGAGAAATGATGCATATGAAAACTCAAAGATTTATAAAGTTAGAACAAAAGCTTTTCATGACAAATCAATTTTGAAAAAAAAAACTTTTGAAATTGGTCAAAAAGTTCTGTTTTATAATTCTCATCTTCACCTATTCCCTAGAAAATTAAGATCTAGGTGGTGTGGCCTTTTTATTGTCAAACATGTGTATCCTCATGGGGCCATAGATATTGAGAACCCTAGGAATGATAGTGTATTTAAGGTCAATGGACAAAGATTCAAACTATTTCTGGCAAATCAAGTTGTTGAGTTCTTTGTGATCCCAGTTAAGTGGCGAATAACGGTACTCCGTGACTCTCAAGTCAGTTTGTTTTTTTCAGTTTCTCATAATAATTGATTCCTTCTCCTTTAAAATGGATGTCATTCTCTCGAATTTAAGAAATCATTTTCCTTCTCTCCCTCAAAATGCTCTGACAAAAATCTACAAAGCTAGGTATGAAAGACTGAGACTGTTACTGCACATAGGCATCCCAGAAGATATACGCTGGATAATCGATGTAAAGGTTAGTTTAGCTAGTGAATCTTTAGATTCATTTGTCCTATATATGCCGGGTCTCAGTAAAAGTTCGTATTAGAAAAGGAGAAGAGCAAAAAGAATGAAAGTTTGTTACAGGTGTGTGCGATAAAATTGTAACACTCGATGTCATTCTTTGGGAATGGTTTCTGCAAACAGAGAAGATAAAATATTCTTCATTAAGAATGAACTGAGTAAGGAGTCATTAGATGATATCTTATTGACTCTTGAGACACATTCTTGTGAAGTTGTGCATCGTGAACTTATTAATTTATGAAATCTATTCAGGGACGAGTAAGAGCATTACAGTCTTGGGAATTTGACTCAAAAAGCCTCTGTTTGCCAATTTATAAGAAAATTGGATGGAAAGCTTATCCTTGACTCATAGAAGGTGTTTAAGCTGTTACTGGACGTAAAATTAGAGGAAGATGTAAGCTACAATCACAACAACATGTATATATTATCTTGTACATCTTAAAAAAAAAAAAAAAAGAAAAAAAAAAAGAAAAGATAAAAAAGAAGAGAAAACAAGAGAAAGAAATAAAAAAGGGCAAAACTTCAGTTGTACTTGGTTTTTAATTAGATTAAGAGCCCTTGCCAGTAGCAGACCTGTCATTGACTTGGGTAGACCTAAGCATGTCAGTCCGTAAATAAGGTTAGTGTGTCATGCTCTGTAGAGAGCCGCGCAAGCATTCCTAGGTTTTAACCATAGGCTCTGCTTGCTAATGGACAGATAGAAGCGTCCCGTGTTTACATTCTCACGTGACAATGCGTTTGAGCTCAATTCTTGGTATTGATTATTGGGTTCCTGAGCATAGCTCCACTGGCTGTGGTCACTGGTCGTCGTATTCAGATTTTCTCTCTTTAACT
This sequence comes from Ormosia semicastrata, assembly GCA_029884595.1. NCBI lineage: Eukaryota > Viridiplantae > Streptophyta > Magnoliopsida > Fabales > Fabaceae > Ormosia > Ormosia semicastrata. The sequence goes on along the minus strand of JAQQTO010000053.1, from coordinate 26,763,904 downwards.
AGAGGGACGATGCATAGGCTGGGATATCCCACAAGCGGGAGGAGTGCCTTAAGTCTGAAATTCCTTAAGGGAATTCAATGTCTCTTTCAAGGGGCGCTAAGATTGTGAAGGCTACTGCACTCATGACGCACAGTATAAAGATATGCCATGAAAATTGTACATAAATGTATGCCATCATTTATTGTTATAATTTTATCTTTGTATGATTTTGTTGTATTTTGGTTTTGGACAGACGATCCTTTGAGCAGGGTCTTTCAGGGGTTTCTAGGCTTCTTTAACCTGATGGTTTTATTGAAGTAAAAATAAAAAATAAAAAATATAAAAAAAACTGTGTTTCTTAATTTCAAACTTTTTGGACAATAGCCAACCTACCCATATAGGTGCTATCATTACCTTTTTCCATTCTCTTTCCTATTTAAACACTCTATTTTCTTCATTTTTTTGTAACTCATAATCATTGAAAGAGAGTGTGAGTGTAGAAATGGAGGGAGCTTCTTCTTCGGTTTGTAGATTTACCAGTATCTGTGTATTTTGTAGGATAAGTTATGGGAAGGGTTTAGAGTTTGTAAACGCAGCAAGCATTGTTGGTAGAACACTTACTGCGAGAAACATTCATTTAGTATATGGGGGAGGTAGCATTGGGTTAATGGGGGCTGTATCACTTTCTGCACATATAAGAGGTGGTCTAGTTTTAGGTATCATTCCTGAACCTTTCACTCGAAAAAACATCATTGGAAAGATAATTGGGCTGGAACTTCAAGTATCATCTATGCATGGATGAATGAGGACAATACTTGAAAATTCTGATGCATTCATTGCCCTACCAGGTGGTTTTAGTACTTTGGAAGAGGTTTTTCGAATCATTTCTTAGGCCCAACTGAACATCCATCATAAACCCATATGTTTGTTGAATGTTAATAATTTCTTTAATAATTTGTTATCTTTTGTTGATCATGCTGTGGAACATAACTTTATCACACCTTCAGCAAGATGACTCCTTATATCTGCTTCAACTGTTGATGAATTAATTAATAAATTATAAACTTTTGTTTATGAACCTGAACTAGTAATAGCTCAGATAGATTGGTTAGAAGGAAGCAGCCAGGGAGGCAGCAAGGAATAAGAGTGTGATCTGGTACTTCATCTATAACTTTCCTTTACCTTTGATTTTATTCATCGTACTTTGTTTTTGTTTAAATTTGTATGAGGTTTCTCTTTTCAGTAATTGCAACAGGTAATATCTTCTATCCTTTACCTATCTATGTTTTGACATTGAGAACAATGTTGTGATCTGGTTGGGGGGAAGGATAGTTGTGTGAATAGTTGTGTAAAAAAAACCAAAAAATCTAAAAATTTAAAAAAATTAGGAAGTATGTTTATTAATATGTTTGTCATGTTTATATGTTTGTCAGCAACTTACTAACAGCAAAACTAATTAAGGATGACAGAGTAAAAAGTAAATTATTTACTCTTGAGATACATCAAAATTGGTGGCAGTGTAAGGAGTAATTAGGTAGACAACTTTGTTGTATGGAAGTAGCAATTCAAATTCAGGAAAATTTGTATGATTGAGTAAATTATCTTCTTTCTTAAAAATCACATGCTTAGTTATGAATGTTGAATTGGTGGAATGAGAATGATAGAATTATGCCTTATGAGATCTTGAGCCAATTGATGAATGAATTGAACATTTGTACCATTCTCTTCTTTCTTGTGTGATTTTCACTCATGGAATTGTTACTCTAGAACTAACTTTGATTCTTTTTTAGACTACATTTTCACATGTATACATAAACATGATTGAGACATTTTTCTTGAAATAACTACTTTAACCAAATAGCCAAGAATGACTGGTGCACAAATAGGCAGTCTTGCTCAGCAGCATATTGTCTCAATATGATATCAAGCTATGGAAATAAGTTTGTCCCAAAAGGTTTAATATGTTAAGTTTTGATAATGACAAATACAAGACAAAAAGAATGATGCTTATGCTTAATAGATGTGCTTTATAGATAACAAATGCATCACAAAAGAATATTGATCATGTTACATAAATGTGCTTAATGAGATATCTTGTATCATGCATGATTATGTACTTTATCTAGTTATATTTCACTTAATAATCATGCAATGAGATATATGTAACATTCATCATATAATATATCCAATAATATTTTATAGGAGTTATAAATGAATTAATATTGGATATGTCTATGAAAGTCTTGTATGCATGTTAGACTAACTAGAGTTATACATTTATGAATCATGCATATGAAGATATTGAGTTATGAATTTGGGCTAACTATGTTTGGTTAAGTGAGCAATACTTTATAGGATAGTCCAAGTACCAAGAGTGAGCATTGCAACAAGAAAGCAAAAAATCACAACTATGCTCAACTTAAGGAGAATGAAAATGAAAAAATGTTCCAAGCTTTTGTAAGTCTTGAAGAGAAGATTTTCTTTGGAAGCTTAGATTACATCAAGAAGTGATGGTGGCAAAAGATCTAGTCCAACATCTTCAAGAATAACTTATAGGACTTAGATCTTGTGTAAAGGTAAAAGAGATTCACACTAAGCTCAAAATATATTTTAACATCTTTAAAAGTGTTTCTTACATTCTAAAATGCCCAACAAACTATTTTTGGAAAGCTAGTCATGGTGGTAGTTCATTTCTATGAAAAATAGCAAAGTTTGTGTTTTGTAAAATTGACCTTTGGTTACTCTTTTGATCATATCTTTTAAAATACTTTGAGTTTTGCTCTGAAATTATTTCATATGAAAATAGACTCAAAGATCTTTCCAATGAGTAGTCATTCGCTTAAAACGAATAAGAAACGAAGAAGTTATGACCATTTAAAGTCAGTTTTCAAAACCAGAGTGGTTTATTCGAATAAGAGATGTGTTATTCGAATAACACACCCGTGAAAACTTCCCAGAACGTGTTTTTAAAGGCTTATTCGAATAACAAATGTGTTATTCGAATAACACAAACTTAGAAAATGTTCTAGAACGTGTTTTTGAAGATTTATTCGAATAACCAAAGTGTTATTCGAATAACCAAAGCCTTATTCGAATAACAAATTCCAGAAAACACTTACTAGTGTGTTATAAGTGGATTTATTTGAATAACACAATATTTATTCGAATAATAGTGTTCTTATTCGAATAACACTTGATCAGAAATGTTCCCAACGGTCATAAAACGGCTAGTTTTCATAAAGAATTCATTTCCAATCTTTACCCAACGGCTCTAAATATTATTGGGCTGTAAATATAAGTGTTTGAGCATCAAAAAAAAGTTGGAGAACAATATAAAAATCACTCTTGAGCATTAAATTCATTTTTCACTCTCTATTTCTCTAAAACTCTGTTTTGAGCTATAAGTGTGTGAATCCTTGATACCCATAGTACTTCAGTTTGTATTATCTACTCTTGAGAGAGTTTCTATCAATTCTATCCTTGTATTATCTAAAAGAGAGGGTGAGGTATGTGATGCCCCTTTTTGGACCAAGAGAACGTCTCACTTTCAATTACAATGCGGAAGTAAAATTTATATGAGTTAAGACCCGGTTCATTTTAATAATATATATATTTACTTAATTGTAGTTGGGTAATTAAATTAGCGAGTATATTTTTTTTCCTTTTGTTACATTTACGTTAACGATAATCAATATCCACGGTGACGAAACATACATGGGAAATTAACATTTCATTCATATATATATGTAATTATCAAACTGTTTAGTTACAAAGCTTGGCATATCAAAAAGCAAAACTATACCTGCCCCCAAAGGATTATACATACATTTCCCTACGGTATCAGAATATACAGCCCACTACAGACAAAACATCAGGCCCCCAAAATAAAATACTGGTAGCCCTCAGTAGCTACAAGTAAAGTCAGTCCCTCAAGTGAGGAGGAATCGAGTCAGGGTCCTCTTCAGGATCCTCTTCGGGGTCATCCTCAGGAACTTCTTCGGGATCTTCCTCGGGATCTTCTTCGTCAGAGAAAATCACCATAGGAATCGCAGAGTCACGGGACGGGGCCCGAGCTGTGGAACGAAAAGAGTCTTCCCGCGGAGTGAAATAACGGTCACCCCACATCTCGCATATCGATAGCTAAAACTCCAAATGTAAACTAATGCAGTAGGTGAAGACAGGCAGCTCGTGACACCTCCAGGCTAGAGATAACGACACATCCCCCGTATAGACGCAACGCTCAGAACCATAGTTGATGTACCAGCACTCTGGCCCTCCCAAGAAAGTCAGGCGCACATCTCCCAAAAATCTTTGCGTACGTGGCTCCATATTCTTCTCCGGTCGCTCAGTCAAGATGAGGCAAAAACCGGGGGAAGTCGGGGCTTTCGGTTCCTTGCAGTTATCTTCTATGGAATGCGATATACGGACAAAACAGAAGTGGAGAGACAGAGAAGAGGTAAGACATCCTACCATCATTACCAATCATAGCATCGAGAAACCAAACGGCGCAAAGCGCCCACATAGCATTTATGACAGCAATAATGGTAATAAACATTCAATAGCAATTATGATCAACCAAACAGTTCCAGGCAGTCATGTACATACAGATTTATCAGAGGTACAACAGTTCCAATTATAATAGCAATGTATGCCAGATAATTCATGGACTCTCTATGCACACGTGCCCTCAATATCCAAAATCCTACTCTATGGAGCTAGACACAAAACAGTCGGAGAGAACGATCAGGAGGTATGTCTGTATTCTTGGCTGCCCAGGCCCTCAAGTGCTAAAATTCTCAAATTATCATTTTGTACATCATGGCATTTTACAAGACATTCTACACAGATCTCGACATAGGACAGCGTCTCGGTCCGAATCGTCAGTGTGTTTGCATCGGTCTGCCCCACGGACAGAGAGCTACCAGCTGCCCATTGTGAGGTACCCGCACCCTGACGCCCCCAAGGTCAACATATAACCTACACTTGTCTATTCGCACCCGCACAAAGGTGTAAGTTCAACTCCTAGGCTATCGGCCTTAACCAAGTCCAACGGACAATCTCTTTCTTTTTGTTCAGTGCATGACACAATCATACTCCTCATGATCGACTAGGCCCATCATGCTTTAAATGCATGTCATATCATTTATCAACAAGATCTGATCCCATTCACGGGTCTATAACAATCCAATAGTACATTTTAAGGATATCCACAATTTCCATTCATAGTCATGATAAAAGTCAACCATAAATTCATTATGTGCCTCAAAAGCTCACCCATACTCATGTTCTTCCCTGTTTATGAATCCCTACTTAATCTCTAGTCATCCAATCATTTATGATTTATGTGCTTTTATTAATCCAAGGGTTTTGAATCCAGGAAGATACATGGCCAGAATCACCAACAACGTCACAGATTTAATTGCTAGGTATTGGGTGATCAACCATAGTTGTGAATTCGACGGAGACAATGCATTTAGTGGAAAATTGAGGCTGCCATTCGACGAAAACTAACATGGCAGAAGGATGAAAGATGGGAGAACATTTTATAACAAGATTGGATAAAAACCAAATTTCTGTCAGATGGAGGTTCTGTCAAACAGAGATCAAAACTATCAAATTTTTCCAGAAGGTCAGCAGAAGTCCTATTTCGACGGATGTGGGTGTCGACGTTGGAGAAATCTCCCAAGTGTCGAACCGACGAAAAACACTATGGTCAGAACTCTAATTCGACGGATCTTGACATTCTACTCAACGAATATTAACTTTGGGAAGCTTCTGATAAATGGACAGAAGATCTACTCGACAGGTATGTCTCTCGATGGGTATTGGCATTCTAACTCGACGAATATGTCACTCGACGGATGTGGTCATTCAAATTTGACAGATTTTGCATTGGAGGAGTTTCTCTCCTAAGTGGTCAAGAGTTCATACTCAATGGATTTTGATATTGCACTAAATGACCAGGAATCAAATTCGACGGGCATGGCCAGGGGTTCGTACTCGATGGATTTTAACTTTACTAAGTGATCAAGACATCAAATTCGACGGGTTTGGCCAGGAGTTCATACTCGACGAATTTTGACTTTACTAAGTGATCAAGACATCAAATTCGACGAGTTTGGCCAGGAGTTCATACTTGACGGATTTTGACTTTACTAAGTGATCAAGACATCAAATTCGATGGGTTTGGCCAGGAGTTCATACTCGACGGATTTTGACTTTACTAAGTGATCAAGACATCAAATTCGACGGGTTTGGCTAGGAGTTCATACTCGACGGATTTTAACTTTACTAAGTGATCAAGACATCAAATTTGACGGGTTTGGCCAGGAGTTCATACTCGACGGATTTTAACTTTACTAAGTGATCAAGACATCAAATTCGACGGGTTTGGCCAGGAGTTCATACTCAACAGATTTTGACTTTACTAAGTGATCAAGACATCAAATTCGACGGGTTTGGCCAGGGGTTCATACACGACAGATTTTGACATTACACTTAATGGTCAGAAACTCAAGTTATTACCATTTCTCACCAAGAATCCCAAAATTTTAGTCTCAAGGCGTGGCCATCCGAGAGCCAACCCGACAGCGTTCCTTTTAGATTATACGTTCCAGTACACATAAATATATCAAAACACACAAAACGATCAACTAGCATATGTATACATCACCGGCAGCATACAAACAGAAATGAATCTCAGTACCAATCACAAACAACGTCCCTAAATGCTAAAAGAGGTTAAGGAGGAGTGTCTTCCTATTACCTTAGAGAAGCACAAAGAAAGGTGGCTCCTTTTTGGTCAGGATTTCATTTCCAGCTTCCAAGAAATCCTTAAACATTTAAACTTGCAAGAATCAGAATCCTAATATTGAAATGGATACCCATTGTCATCAAAATGACAAAGGGGTTACGAAAAAGAGAAGAGAGGAGAAAAAGCTAAGAGCTTTACCTTAAAGCTCCAACCTTTAAGCTTCAAAGACGTAGGAGAATGAAGATGGAGGAAATGGCAGAACCTTAAAGCTGATTTCCTCAATGATGGTGGTTCTCCAAACACGAAATGGTGCTAAGATTGGGACGGTTTGAAGAACAAAATGGAGATGTGGATGGATGGTGTTGCTGTTGTAGGGTGAAAGAGAAGAGAGAAGATGAGTGAATAGTAGCTGCGTATTAGGAGGAGAGGAAATGTGAGAAAAGGGAATGAATTAGACCCCCCTTAATTTCAAACGTGCTGCACAAATTGGGAGGAGAGAGAAATGATAAAAATAATGGTTAGAGGAAGCTTCCTTGAGAAGCTTTGCGCGCTCCTCGATAAAGCACATAGTAAGCTTGTCTCCAAATTAAATACATCTGACAGATGGTTAATTACACTGTGGAATTATTTTCTCAGTGAATAAAATTTACCATTGATGAAAATAATAGTTTATTATTCATCAGATGATTTTATGATACTAAAATTTTATTTAACAAATAAAACCTCAAAAAATATAAACCTCGCAAACTGTGCCCGGCCTCGGGTTTAGTAAGATCTCCCGTTGACACGTTGACAGTTCAAAGTTTACCAGCCTCAGGAAAAATATTCTAGTTTCCCCGGTTCTGCTCAATGCACACGCAAAATGAAAAATATATTAAAATATTCATCATTTTTAGAAAAATCCACAAAAATTTCTAAAAATCATAAATATTATAAAATAATCGTTTATAATGAAATAAAGAATTTTCGGGATGTTACAAGGTATCCCTCAAAATTGGAAAGGGTGAGGTATCCCTATTTGAGGCTCAAGCACAAGGGTGAGGTATCCCAAAGTGTGTTGTGTGCTCCTCTTTGTAAAGGTTTTCAAGCACCCGTTCAAGCTTGAAGGGTTAGTGAAAAATCTCGGGTGGTTCACTTGAGGACTGGACGTAGGTCACAAGTGGTTGGTGGCTGAACCAGGATAAATCTTAGTGTTTGCTTTTCTCAACTCTATCTCATTTACATTTGTGCTTTAATTATATATGATTGAATTGAATTTAATATCTAGCTTATTTGCTTGATTTATCCTATAAGCCCAAGTGGTATTTGTGAAATCTCTAATAATTGCACATTTGTTAGACTTATTCCGCTGCATGTGTTGATTGAAAATATCAAAATGCATAACATGACAAAGTTGCATTAAAATTAATAATTACCCAATTCACCCCTCTCTTGGGTAATGGTTGCCATGACTAACAAGTGGTATCAGAGCTTTGGGCTCTGTTAAAAGCTTAACCGCTTGGAGTTAAAGATCCTTGTTTGTTTGGCAACCATTAAAAGCTTTTGAAAATGAATGATTTTAAAATTAATAAACCACCATTCTTTGATGGTGTGAATTTCATTTATTGGAAAGCTAGAATGGAAATTTATATGCAATCTATTGATCATGATTTGTGGGATATTGTGCTTGATGGATTTTCTTGTAAATCAAAACAAACTTGGAATGCCTATGATAAGAAATGTTTTTCCTTGAACATTAGAGCAATGCAAATATTGAGAAATAGTTTAAATGATGATGCTTATGCTAAATTTAAAAGTTGCTCTAGTACTAAAGATATATGGGATGCTCTTGATGTTATCTATCTTGCTAATAATGGTTTTTTGCATAAAGTTGTACATAGAGAGCAAGAAGAACAAAAGTCATTGAAGGAATCTTGTTGTGAAAAATATCATCAAAATGATGCTCAATTTGAAGAGGTGGCAAAGCAAAATCAAATGGTATATACTCTTGAAGCTTTGATGCACAACAATAAGGAAGATGATGATTCTCTTAAAAAGGACTTTGAAGTAAATAATGCTAAATCATATTATAGTCCTTCCTATGATGAGCTACAATTTGCATATGATGAATTATATGATGGTTTGTCAAATTTAAAAAATAAAAATTTATCTTGTTTGAAAAACATTTCCTCCATTGAAAATGAAATTGAGATTTTGAAAAATGAATATGCTTTTCTTGATGAGGAAATGCCTTTGAAATATGAAACCTCAACTTCTTGTGAAAAATGTATTAATTTAGAAAATCAAGTTGAGAAGTTATATTGTGAATTTGCCAAAGCTAATGATTCTATTTGCTTACAATCCATGGTTGTTGATAAGAATGAAATTGATGCTATTCCACATGGAGTTTCAAGTAAGGCTTGTGGTAAAAATAAAATAGAATGTAATAACAACCAAAGGCTTAAGTTTTTCAAAAATGATCTTCAAAGGACCAAGCCATCATTAAATTCACTTGTTTGCAATTTTTGTGGTCATCTAGGACATATTTCTCATTTATGCAAAATTAGAAGAAATTCTTATATGAGAAATAACATGGTTTGGGTTCCTAAAAGTCTTAAAGGCTCTAATACTAACATTCAAGGACCCAAGATGAAGTGGGTACCAAAATGTCTTCCTAGTGCTTCAATTATGCAGAAAATTTATCAAAAGGATGGACTAATTAGTCAAAGAAAAGAGGAATCATCAAGGAGAATGCTTCCAAAGCCCAATGGTAGAAGCTTTGATCAAAGAAGGAAGATGACTACAACCAAAGCTTCTCAAGTACAAAATGTGAAACTTGCAAAGTGCAAAACACCAAAAGAGAAGCAATGGGTAAAGAAAAGAGTTTTCTTGATTACCAAGGCCAAGGTATCAAATGCTTTTACCTCTTATACACATTCACTTATAAAGTCAATGAATTGGAGGTATATTCCTTGTAGGCCTTAGGTAAAGAGTAGAATCATGTGCATTTAGTAAAATTTAAATATTATGTTTACCACGTGATTATATTCATTCTTGTTATACCTTTTGCTTACTATTTTGCATATTTCTTGATCATATGGTATTCTATGACTATGTATGCTTTCTATGCTTTAAATTGTCTATATATCATGAAAGTAAGCATACTATTGGCTATGTGTTTAATCACAATTGGTTATTTAATTTGTTTTGCTCAATTTACATACTATGAAAAATTGATCCTTTACTAATTGATGCGTAAAACTGTTTTTCATCAAATGATTTAATCGAATAAGAAGCCCATTATTCGAATAAAGCCTCACAGTAATGCCTCATTAATATTCTAAAATGTAAGCATTATTCGAATAAGGATCCCCTTATTCGAATATCACTTCACAGAAAGTGGTGCAACAATCTGATATCAACTTGTTATTCGAATAACTAACTAGTTATTCGAATAAGACATGACAAAGGCTAAAAAGTTTTTCTTGTTATTCGAATAACAAGTTATGTTATTCGAATAAATCCTTCCAGAGGCTTTTTGAAAAATTGTGTTATTCGAATAACACATTATGTTATTCGAATAGAGGGTGACAGAAACCCACGACCTTTGAGCTACTATGCTGTTATTCGAATAACAACAATGTTATTCGAATAAAACCTGATAGAAAGACATTTGTGGTTGCTATGTTATTCAAATAACAGTACTTTTATTCGAATAGGGCTTGGCAAAAGCTAAGTCTGGCTGTCTCTGTTCTGTCTTATTGTTTTGAATGCTTATTTGCCTATGATTTTAGCATAATGACTAACCTTTATGGATCCAAAATTGATGAATACCAAAGAAAGTACTTTGAATTGTGGTGTAGGGTGACTATTAGCTCAAGCATGCATTGAAATGAAGTGAAGCTATGCCACTTAAGGTTAAAAAAATAAAAAAAATAAATTTTTTTGAAATGGTCCAAGTTCTCTAAGAGTAATGAAGACACAAAAGAATGACACGGATAACCACAAAATTCCCAAGAAGCCTTGAGGCATGAAAGTTGGAGTCACTTATAAAAACTCAAAGAGTACAGTTTTGGTGACATTAATCTCTTATCCTTATTTATGCTTTAAATTGAACATCATGTGACATTTGGATAAGTAGAGAGTTATTTTTTTTATACCTTAACATGCTAGATATGCATATGAAAAATCACATGCTCATAAGTCATTCTAATCCTTTCTCTTTGATGCCTAATTGTCTTACATGCTCACTTGGAGATTGGAAAGTAAAATGTTATATGTCCTCTTGTTTGAAATTGCTTGATATGTTCCTATGTTGAAAACAAGAAGTAAATGTTTTCAAAACTTATAATTCCGTAGTTTTTCAATTCTTGCATTACAATAAGAGACTTTTTTTTTCTTGATTGACATATGTGCGCACTAGAATTCTTTACTTGATATTAGATGTCTTACATGATCAATGTTTGCCGCAAAATACTTATTTATGTTTTGATGATGATCAAGCTTTTTTTGATAAACTTGAATCTTGCTTTGAAAATGCTTAAAGTATGTTTTTGGATTCAAGTGCATATATTCTTCTTTTATTCTTGTTAGAGCTAACATTGCATGGTTGATAATGTGATACATGTTTTACATTATATATCAACCTAAATTATGCTTGTAAATGAGATTAAATGATATTTGATGCTAACCTATGTTTTAGAGAACTTTTAAAGTTAGCTTTGCAAGCGTCTCTATGTGCTTCAAGTATAGCCATCAAATATTAAAGTGTCAAACATATGTGGATAAATGAGAAGAGTTGAATGAAAAGGGACATGAGAAAACTTTCTTCAAGTGCAATGGAATGAAATACTCAATGGAAGAAAGTACAAACTCAAGGGACCTATAAATGAAGAACATTCTAAAGGAGCATCACTTTCTATCTAACCCAATAAGTATCTCTATCCCTAAACTATTGTGGTATTCTATATGCTATGGATTATATGATACTTATTGATAAATTGATCTTAAAAGATTAGATGTTTTCCTTACATGAGAAGTATGCTTAGCATTGACAAAGTGCTTAATTGGATATTAACTTGCTAATTTTGTCATTGCATATATGGTTGATATTAGTTCTATACATTCTTTAATCCCTATAGCATATTTCATTAAGATGAATGTTTGATATTTATGATTCTCTTAATTTATGGTTTCTTAGTGATATAACACCTATGAGAATCATGCTCTTGTTTTGAAAAGAATTTCTAGTTTGATTAAAAATATTTTTCAAAAGAAGCTTTTCAAGTTCCATATCCTTGAGAATCTTTTGAACTTGTCTTAAGATTTAAAAAGTATTATTATCTCCTAATTATCTTAAAAAATTTAGAAATCATTTGATTTGTGCTATAAATGTAGTGTTCTCTTCTTTTGCTTTGAAAAGTGTTATTAAATCTTGAGAGAATGCTTAAGTTTCTAAATAAATCTTTTAAAATATTCTATAGAGCTCATCTTGATACTTCAAAAGATAAGCTTTGTTCTTCAAAAGTATTTTATCTTTTCAAGACTCTTGTTTAATAAGAAAGAGATGAGATGTACTTTCAAATGTTCTTTTAATTTGGATTTGATCATTTTTAAGGAATATGTGGTTTAATATAAAATCTTTCTACCTTTCTAAAATGCTTTTGGAAATGTAATGTGTTATTACGAAAGTCTTTTTGAAAGGGGGAGAAGTCTTAAAAATGGTTTTTGATTGATGGATGAAGAATATGTATCATTGCCTTGCTTTTTGATAATATGCTTACATGATCTTGGCATGCATACTTCCCTTTATCTATCTTGTGCTTCAATAAGGGGGAGCTTATCTTACTTCTCTTACATGTCTTTCTTTCATATCCTTATTGACTAAATATATGTATATCTATGTTGAACTATTATGTTTTATTTTTTTGATAATATGCATATTTTGAGGGGGAGCCTAACACTTAAATTGTTGTTTATAACTCTTAGCTTATATTCTTGTTTGACATGAAGTATTTTATTATTAATACTATCAAAATGTCAACAAAGATCCTCTCTTATTCTCTTTCCCTATATCAATGAAAGAAGGTAAACATTCTTAAACTTCATATCTTTTGATTCTTTCATTAAGAAATGCTTGATATATGACAAGTTATATGATCCTTTATTTGAAAACCTCAATTCCATGATCTTACATGAATATTTTGTAACTCCTAACAAGTGATATCAAGTAATACTTATTTATCATGTGGTATATAAAATATTATATGCTAGACATAATTTCTTAAGCTTATTGCTCTCATATGCTAAATGTTGATGTACCAAAATGTGACAAGTATTGCATGAATAATCTTTTATATCTTGAAAGCATGCTTGTTTCATCTCTTTGACAACATTAGTTCTATTTATAGGGGAGAGAAAAATATCACATTTCCTTCCTAAGCCTTTTTGTTGATGTCAAATAGGGGGAGAGAAAATTAGAAAGAAAAATATGTTCTTGTGCTTATTGTTTGATATGCTTACATGAATATCTATCCTTGTATATTGCTAAAAATATTTTTTCTTTGGTGATTTGTCATCATCAAAAAGGGAGAGATTGTGGAAATAAGTTTGTCCCAAATGGTTTAATATGTTAAGTTTTGATGATGACAAATACAAGACAAAAAGAATGATGCTTATGCTTAATAGATGTGCTTTATAGATAACAAATGCATCACAAAAGAATATTGATCATGTTACATAAATGTGCTTAATGAGATATATTGTATCATGCATGATTATGTACTTTATCTAGTTATATTTCACTTAATAATCATGCACTAAGATATATATAACATTCATCATATAATATATCCAATAATATTTTATATGAGTTATAAATGAATTAATATTGGATATGCCTATGAAAGTCTTGTATGCATGTTAGACTAACTAGAGTTATACATTTATGAATCATGCATATGAAGATATTGAGTTATGAATTTGGACTAACAATGTTTGGTTAAGTGAGCAATACTTTGTAGGATAGTCCAAGTACCAAGAGTGAGCATTGCAACAAGAAAGCAAAAGATCACAACTATGCTCAACTTAAGGAGAATGAAAATGAAAAGATGTTCCAAGCTTTTGCAAGTCTTGAAGAGAAGATTTTCTTTGGAAGCTTGGATTACATCAAGAAGTGATGGTGGCAAAAGATATAGTCCAACATCTTCAAGAATAACTTATAGGACTTAGATCTTGTGTAAAGGTAAAAGAGATTCACACTAAGCTCAAAATATATTTTAACATCTTTAAAAGTTTTATTTATATTCTAAAATGCCCAACAAACTATTTTTGAAAAGCTAGTCATGGTGGTAGTTTATTTCTATGAAAAATAGCAAAGTTTGTGTTTTGTAAAACTGACCTTTGGTTACTCTTTTGATCATATCTTTTAAAATACTTTGAGTTTTGCTCTAAAACTTATTTCATATGAAAATAGATTCAAAGATCTTTCCAATGAGTGGTCATTCGCTTAAAACGGATAAGATACGAAGAAGTTATGACCATTTAAAGTCAGTTTTCAAAACCAGAGTGGTTTATTCGAATAAGAGATGTGTTATTCGAATAACACACCCCTGAAAACTTCCCAGAACGTGTTTTTAAAGGCTTATTCGAATAACAAATGTGTTATTCAAATAACACAAACTTAGAAAATGTTCCAGAACGTGTTTTTGAAGATTTATTCGAATAACCAAAGTGTTATTCGAATAACCAAAGCCTTATTCGAATAACAAGTTCCAGAAAACACTTCCTGGTGTGCTATAAGTGGATTTATTCGAATAACAAATGTGTTATTCGAATAACACAATATTTATTCGAATAACAGTGTTCTTATTTGAATAACACTTGATCAGAAATGTTCCCAACAGTCATAAAACGGCTAGTTTTCATAAAGAATTCATTTCCAATCTTTACCCAACGGCTCTAAATATTATTGGGCGATAAATATAAGTGTTTGGGCATCAAAGAAAAGTTAGAAAATAATATGAAAATCATTCTTGAGCATTAAATTCGTTTTTCACTCTCTATTTCTCTAAAACTCTATTTTGAGCTATAAGTGTGTGAATCCTTAATACCCATAGTACTTCAATTTGTATTATCTACTCTTGAGAGAGTTTCTATCAATTCTATCCTTGTATTATCTAAAAGAGAGGGTGAGGTATCCCTTAAAATTGTAAAGAGTGAGGTATCCCTATTTGAGGCTCAAGCACAAGGGTGAGGTATCCCAAAGTGTGTTGAGTGCTCCTCTTTGTAAAGGTTTTCAAGCACCCGTTCAAGCTTGAAGGTTTAGTGAAAAATCTTGGGTGGTTCACTTGAGGACTAGACGTAGGCCACAAGTGGTTGTTGGCTGAACCAGGATAAATCTTAATGTTTGCTTTTCTCAACTCTATCTCATTTACATTTGTGCTTTAATTATATATGATTGAGTTGAATTTAATATCTAGCTTATTTGCTTGATTTATCCTATAAGCCCAAGTGGTATTTGTGAAATCTCTAATAATTGCACATTTGTTAGACTTATTCCGCTGCATGTATTGATTGAAAATATCAAAATGCATAACATGACAAAGTTGCATTAAAATTAATAATTACCCAATTCACCCCCCTCTTGGGTAATGGTTGCCATGGCTAACACAAGTACTCTTATGACTTCTTAGAAATTCTTGGATTCCTAATATGATATCAAATAGTCTTATGACTTCTTGAAAATTCTCTAATTCCTGCCAACGTAAGGCATTAGAAATGGCCTATTTCCCTTTGCTTAACCCCTTTGAGTTTATTTAACTATTCTTTGTTTCGAACTCATTATGTGCCTTAAATAAAAAATCATGTTCTTACCTGACATTAGGGAATAAGAAAACATTAGCTTTATCATTGGATGAATTCTTGAACAAGTGTGGGTGTGTGTGTGCAGAATGGTTAAAAAATAGTGTAAAATATATATATATATATATATATATATATATATATATATATATATATATATATTATGTTCTTCTAAAAAATAAAAATAAAAAATAAAAAAAATGTAAAGAAGGGCCAACAATGCAATAAAGAAAAGGAAAAGAAGATGTAAAGGGAATTTGTATTAGGTGGAGTTGGGATGAACTTTCATGCTTGTTAATTGAACTTAGCTCTTACGCTCTTTTATTCTCTTTGGTATTTAACTTGTCATATCTATATTACCTCCTCCTTTACCTTAACCCCATTACAACCTTGAATAAAGTCCTCATGATTTATGTGTATATGTGTTCTGAGTAGTGGAGAAGTAGAAGATAAGCAAGCTTATGGTAGTGTAATTTTCATGGGTTGAATTGAGTAAAATACTTACCGTTTTAAACACTTGAGGGATTAGAGTGAATCTTGTGAAGATCTATCGTTCTTGACTCATGCTTTTTAATTGAAGTTTCCTTACTTGTTGGTTTGAGATGTGAAGAAACATTACCTTATAAATGTTTTGATCCCTTGAATCTTTGGTTGCTCTTCATTCTTAAATATTATTAGAAATTGAGTCTTTTAGAGTGTTTAGCTTTTTAGTCTGTGTCATTTTTTTTCTCCTAGTTTTGGTCTTGTGTGTTTTGTCAAAGAGTGCAAAAAGCTAAGTGTGAGAGAATTTGATAATCACATATTTTATACATTAATAAACCTTCATTTTTAATCATTTACACTCTCCATGTACTTAATTGATTAAGCTTGGTTATGTTTTGTAAGTTTGGACTCAAATTGGATTTAATTGATTTTTTCCAGCAAGATTTACGTCTAATACGGTTTCTCTATTTTGGTCATATCTTGAGTTCTTGATTTCTAATAATTATATATTTTACCTTGTAGGAAAGATAAGAGAGAGCTCTACAACTTTCATGAAAAGCTCTAGGTCAAAATCAGACATCTAGTGGAGCTAATTGGTCTTGGAAGTCAGAACATGGGTTTTGTGATTAGAGCCTAAACACTGTACCGTAATTAGAGCATAACACAGGCTGTAAGAACTTAATTTGGCATCTATAAGTTAAGACCCATATCTACAACTTTCATGAAGAACACAAGACTTATTTCCGATTGCTTAGAGGTCATATTGGGCTTACAAGTCAGAACAGAGGAGCTGTAGTTGGGCCTGAGTAGTATGCAGTAATCAGACCATAGCTCGAGTTGTAGGAATGCTTTTGGGCTAAAACTAACCGCATTTGAAAGCTAAGACAAAAGCCTATAACTTTTATGAAGACCATTTTTCAATTCTCTGACACATTCAATGAGTTCAGCATTGAATGATTTCGGAGATAAAGAATCTCAATAATTTTCCACTCATTAAAAGGCATTTGGCATTTTCCACTCATCCACTCACTCATGAATCAACCCCCTTGTCATTTTGTATCCCTAATCCTCTATAAAAAGGAGCTTTGGCTGATCATTTGAGGGGTTTTGGTCCTAGAGATCAAGATCATGCTATTATATTATTTGTTTATCTTGTTGTAGTTTTCTTTTGTTCTAAATTGAAGTTATGTTCTTCTTCTTCTTCTTCTCTCTTCCTTTCTTCTGGTTTATGAGTAATTAATTTTCATTTTACTTGAGTGAAAGAGAAACTCTTGATAATGAAATAAGGTTAGATTATTTTCTTTCTTGTGCTTAAATGATATATTATCAAGTAGCCATTATATATGTTGTATTTTGTTTCCAATTAATTTAGAAACTCTCCTTGTAAAGTGAAGATCTTGATTTGTTATAGACAAGATTTTGGCACAATGAATGCTTCATCCCATTTATAAGTAGTGGTATTAATAGATAATTAAAGAAATCATAATATAATTATGTATATAATCTTAAATGAACTTTGAATGTTGTATATTTTGATTGGAACTTCCATTATGTGTAGATTTTAATTGAGTTATAAAAAGAATTAATCTTATTCTTAATTTACTTACCAAGAGTAGATCTCCTAACCCAAGTAAATCCTTTTTATTTGTGACTATATGTTATCACTTTTATTGTTGTGACAAAATATTTACCTTATGTCAAAGAATTTTTCTTCATCAATTCCCTGTGGATCGACCTCGGACTCCCAAGAATTTATTACTTGAAACAACTTGCACTTGAGTTTACAACTTTTAATCCGCATCATTCAACATAACTTAAAAGCCAAAATAATCATTACCACCATTTTGGGGTATGATGAATTTTGCAGAATTTCAAATTGTAAAACTGTTAAAGAAATGTGGGACACTTTACAAGTCACCCATGTGGGTACTAGTGAAGTAAAGAGGTCGAGAATCAATTCTCTTACTCACAAATATGAATTATTTAGAATGAACCAAGGAGAAAGCATTCAGGACATACAAAAGAGGTTCACCCACATTGTAAATCATCTTGCATCTTTAGGAAAGAATTTTACTAATGAAGATTTGATTAACAAAGTTTTGAGATGTCTGAGCAGGATTTGGATACCCAACGTGACAGTCATATCAGAATGAAGGGATTTGTCAACAATGACACTAGCTACCCTTTTTAGAAAACTTCATGAACATGAATTGGAGCTGAGCAAATTAAGTTAAAGCGAAGAAAATGATAAGAAGAAAAAAGGAATCGCACTTAAAGCCACCTTCTCCACTATCGATAATGAAGATGAAAATGATGGAGATGAAGCAGACAACTTTGAGTTAAATGAAGAGAATCTCAGTATCCTAGTAAAGAAAATTGAAAGGTTCCTAAAAAAGAATGGAACTCAAAGAAGACCGCCTTTCCCCCCCAAAGAAGACCCATCACAAAGGAGAAGGAGCATCATCAACTCCAACCTGTTACAAGTGCGGAAAACCGAGCCACGTGAAGATAGAGTGCCCAATTTACTAAAAGAAAATGGAAAAATTTGAAAAGAAACCCTCCAAGGACAGAAAAGCAAGAAAAGCTTATATAGCATGGGATGACAATGGTATGGACTCTACTGATAGTTCAGATAGCGAAGAAGCCCATTTATGTTTTATGGCCAAAGGAGAAGAAGAAGAAGAAGAAAGCGACAATGAGGTAAATTCTACCTATGACTTATCGCCCTCTTATGATGAATTACAAAATACTTTTGAAGAATTGCATGACGAATCAATAAGGCTGACAAAATTGATTTCCTCATCTAAGAAAACAATTTCTTCTTTGGAAAATCAAATTCTTGCTTAAAACAAAGAAATTGAAGAATTAAAAATTAAAAATGAAACATTAGGATTAATTGATGCTTGCACAATATGCTCTTCGCATGCCTCAACATATTCATCTTGTTTATCATGCTGAATTCTTGAAAAAAAATTGAAGACTTAAAGAACACTTTTTTTAAATTTACTTTTGGAAGAGATAATTTAAATATTTTATTAGGAAAATAAAAGTGACTTTTCAAAAATTCGGGATTGGGTACAATCCTAAAAACTAACAAAAATTTTATAAAAAATTATTTGTTCACTCAAGTACTTCAAGTAATCCTTTTATTAAATGTTTCTATTGTGGGAAGAAAGGACACAGTGCGTCAACATGTAATACAAGGAAAAACATAAATACAGAAAGTTGAACAAAAATGGTTTAGTTCCTGAGGGTACTATACTTAAAACTAACACTCAAGGATTCAAGAAAATTTAGGTACCAAAAGTTAAAAATTAAACATGTGTTGTAGGTGTGCTTGAAGGCCAAGAGCTCAAATTGGTACCTCGATAGCAGTTACTCCAAGCACATGACCGGAGACGACTCCAAGTTCACATTCCTTGTTCCCAAGAATCATGGACATGTATCCTATGGAGATAACAACAAAGGGAAGATTCTTGGAATCGACAAAATCAGTAAGAGTCCTAATTCCTCTATTGATAATGTATTGCTTGTTGAAGGACTCAAACATAACTTGCGTAGTAAATAGAGTAATCTTTGATTCAAATTGTTGCATAATTGAAGATAAAAACAATAAGTTTATTAAATTCATGGGTCATAGAGTTAACAACATTTATATGATTAGCCTCGACGATATATCCTCAAATGATGCAAAATGCCTCTTAAGTAAGGAGGATGATTCTTGGTTGTGGCATAGAAGAATTACACACATTCACATGGACCACTTAAAAAAATTAGTCTCTAAAGGGCTAGTAATTGGATTATCCAAGATCAATTTTATAAAAGATAAATTATGCAATGCATGTCAAAAGGGAAAACAAGTAAAGGTCTCTTTCAAAGCAAAAAAATATCATTTCAACCTATAGACCTTCACAACTTTTGCACATGGATCTTTTTGGACCAACTAGAATTATGAGCTTTGGTGGGAATTACTATGCGTTAGTGGTTGTGGACGATTTTTCTAGGTTCACATGGATCTTATTTCTTTCTCACAAAAATGATGCATTTTAGCTTTTAAGAAACTTGCCAAAGTTATTCAAAATGAAAAAAGTTTTTTAATTACATCTATTAGAAGTGACCATGGTGGCGAATTTGAAAATCATGATTTTGAAACTTTTTGTGATGAACATGACATTGAGCATAATTTTTTTGCCCCTAGAACCTCATGACAAAATAGAGTTGTAGAAAGAAAAAATCATTTTTTAGAAGAAATGACGAGAACTATGCTCAATGAGGCTATACTTCCTAAGTATTTTTAGGAGGATGCGGTAAGTACCGCTTGTTATGTAATGAATAGGGCTCTTATAAGGTCATATTTAAAGAAAACCCCATATGAATTATACAAAGGAAGAAAGTCGAATATCTCACGTTTTCATGTTTTTGGTTGCAAATGTTTTATTTTGAATAATAGAAAGGATAACTTAGGCAAGTTTGATGCTAAGTCTGATGAGGGTATATTTCTTAGTTATTCAAATCATAGCAAAGCCTTTAGAATTTATAATAAAAGAACTACGACTGTCGAAGAATCCATTCATGTTGTATTTGACAAAACTAACCCAAATGGACCGTGAAAGGATTTTGTTGTTGACGATGTTGTAGAGGCTTTAGCAAAAACTCACTTGGATAACAAGGAGAAAGAAAAGAGGAAGCAAGAAGAAAGTCAAGAAGACCCCCTAAATCAAGAGAACTCACAATCAACAGACCTTCTTAAAGAATGGCAAAGCTCAAGGTACTATCTGCTTGACCAAGTAATAGATGATGTATCCAAAGGTGTAAGTACTCAAAACTCAATTAGAAATGCATGCAACCATATGGCTTTTGTTTCTCAAATTGAATCTAAAGACTTAAATGAAGCCTTTAATGATGATCATTGGATCTTGGCAATGCAAGAAGAGCTAAACCAATTTGAAAGAAACCAAGTATGGGAATTAGTTCCAAGGCCCAATGATCATCCAATTATAGGCACCAAATGGGTCTTTAGGAACAAGCTTGATGAAGCTGGCCTAATAACAAGAAATAAAGTTAGGCTTGTAGCTAAAGGGTATAATTAAGAGGAAGGAATAGATCGTGAAGAAACCTATGCACCTGTAGCTAGACTAGAAGCTATTAGAATGTTACTTGCTTATGCTTGCAACATGGATTTTAAGTTATATCAAAAGGATGTTAAAAGCATGTTTTTAAATGGTTTTATTCAAGAGGAAGTATACGTTGAACAACCTCCAGGTTTTGAAAATCATGAACTACCCAACCATGTTTTCAAACTGAAAAAGGCCTTATATGGTTTAAAACAAGCTCCTAGAGCTTGGTATGAAAGACTGAGTAAGTTTCTTTTAAAACATGGTTTTACAATAGGCAAAGTTGATACAACCTTTTTTATTAAGAATAAAATGCATGATATTCTCCTTGTACAAGTTTATGCAAATGATATTATCTTTGATGCTACTAATAAGTCTCTATGCAAGGATTTCTCTAATATCATGCAAAATGAATTTAAGATGCCCATGATGGGAGAACTCAATTTCTTCCTTGGGCTTCAAATTAAGCAAACAAGGAGTGAAACCTTCATTAGTCAATCCACGTATTGCAAATAACTTCTCAAAAGATTTGGGATGGATAACTCAAAGCATATGGACACTCCATTGAGCACCTCATGCTACTCAGACAAGGATGAAGCAGGTAATCCCGTTGAAATCACTAAATACAGAGGTATGATTGGATCCCTTCTCTATCTCACTACTAATAGACCAGATATCATATTTAGCGTCTGCATGTGTGCTAGATACCAAGCCAATCCTAAAGAATCTCACTTAAATGCAGTTAAACGAATCATGAAATATCTTGGTGGCACTTCACAAGTGGGCTTGTGGTGCCCCAAAGGTGACACTTGTAGTCTTGTTGGTTATTCCAACTCCGATTTCGCTGGTTGCAAATTGGATAGAAAAAGTACTTGTGAGACATGCCACCTGCTTGGAAGCTTTTTAGTTTCTTGGCATAGCAAGAAACAAAATAGTGTGACATTATCTACCACTAAGGCTGAATATGTTACAACTGAAAGTTGTTGTACCCAAATCCTATAGATGAAACAATAACTTCTAAACTTTGGACTTTAGCTAGATCACATCCCTATAAGATGTGACAATACTAGTGCAATCAATTTGACTAAAAATCCCATTATGCATTCTAGGTCTAAACATATTGAGATAAGACATCATTTCATAAGGGATCATGTTCAAAAAGATGATTGTGTTTTAGAATTTGTTGAGACAACTAAACAACTTGCTAATATTTTCACAAAACTTTTACCTAAAGATACATTCTTTCACTTAAGAAGAGAACTTGGAATTCTGGATCAATCTTGCATATAGTGCTTATATTTATTGATTTATTATTAAGTTATTAATTTTGAATTATTATTGATTTGAGCATTGGAAATATCCCTGAATCCTTTTTTTTGCAGGTAAACCATCATTGGGTAAGCTTTTGGTTCTAAAATTGCACCTTCTGAACGTGTTTACTAATGTTTTTCTGATAGGTTTATTTGAATAAACTTGTGATTATTCGAATAAACTCAATTAGCTGCTGAGAAAATTGGGTTGCGTGTCAGTTCTATTCGAATAAAATTCAATTTATTTGAATAATCTGAGACCAACAATCATAGTGCTTATAATTGATATCTGTCTCATTCGAATAAACTCTGTGTTATTCAAATATCTGTGCTACATAAGCCTTTATCTATATCTTTCTTATATCTATCCTATTCGAATAAGTGGAATCTTATTCGAATAATGCTTTCACGAGGCTTTTGCCATTATCTGGTTATTCGAATAACCACAAGGTTATTCAAATAAATCCTTGGCAGACATCCAAGTTACAGAGCTAGTTATTTGAATAACCTTAAAACTATTCGAATAACTTTTGGTAGAAACACCACAACTGTTGGTATCTAAGCAAGTTTATTCTAATAACATCCTTGCTATTCGAATAAACACGGGCTCCTTATATATATACCCAACACTATCCAAACTTCATTTCTCTCTATTCTATTCAATTTTTTCCTTTTTCTTTCTCAATCTTACGCATTCCTCAGCCCAAACACGTCTTTCCCACCATTTATTCTCTACATCCACCATCATCCTCCACCATTTCTCCACTCTCATAACCACCCTCACCGTACACCATCCTAATTCTCATCATCCAACCATGGCCTCTTCCTCTTCCCACGTTAAGTGTCCTCGCATGAAGACTGTCCCTTGCAACAACTCGTTGGACCTACGAAGGTTATCCTCCAATAATGAGCAACTGGGTTGCTTCATTTCACTTTCA
Source organism: Ormosia semicastrata (assembly GCA_029884595.1). Taxonomy (NCBI): domain Eukaryota; kingdom Viridiplantae; phylum Streptophyta; class Magnoliopsida; order Fabales; family Fabaceae; genus Ormosia; species Ormosia semicastrata. The sequence goes on along the minus strand of JAQQTO010000053.1, from coordinate 26,740,485 downwards.
AGAGTGAAATCTTATGCAACTGAAGTACCTTGATTTGGGCATTTTTGAGAACGAAGGTGGCGATGACTTTCTTAACCTTCTGAACCATCAAGGTGTGCTTCGTCTCTGTGCTCACAAGTCTGTCCTCTACCCAGACTTTGTGAAAATGTTCTATTACAACCTAAAGATTGATGGGGAGGACCTGCACTCTAATATCTCTGATCAACATATAGTTATCACCCCTCGTGATTGGGAACAGATGTTTGGGTTGCAGACAATTGGTCGCAACATTGAGGAAGACATAAGTACTCTGGACCAAGAGTACAAGAAGATCCAGGCCATTGAAGACATGTTGAAACTTGGTCTGGCCTTGCCTCAAGGGCGTTAAGGGAGGAATGATGAAAAGCCAAGATAGGCTCTTACATTATGCCTACGCTCATATTCTGGCACCTCGAGGGGGCAACTACGCCTACTTGAGTGAAGATGACATCTTTATGATGTGCCTCATGAAGAAAGGGTACTAGGTTAATTGGCCCACCTTCATCATGAAGCATATGATGAAGGCAAAAGGTAAAGAACGGTCTGAATTGCCTTATGGTTTGATCATTTCTGCCTTCTTAGGAAAATACCCTCAGATTTTAGAAATTGAGCGGGCAACCACACTGAATCATCATCATGTTTTTGGGTCCTTTACCCTAAACAAAATGAAGATGATCAGAACAAAATTAAGAAGAGCAAATATAGAATTTATCCTGGTTCAGCCACCAACCACTTGTGGCCTACGTCCAGTACTCAAGTAAACCACCCAAGATTTTCCATTATCAATGCAAGCTTGAACAAGTGCTTGCTATCATTAAAAACTAGAGCGCTCCTCACACCTTGGGATACCTCACCCTTGTGTTTGAGCCTCCACTTTCAGGGATACCTTACCCTTATAATTTCTCTTAGGGATACCTCACCTTTGCTACAAAGAATCAAGGAGTAGAAGAAAGAAGAAACTCTCTCAAGAGTGTGTATTACAAATTGAAGCACTATCAAACTCTTTTAGGATATATCAAATTTTAGCGAAAAAGAGCACAAGAATTTGGAAAAATATGAATCACGAATTAAATCAAGAAAGAATTGTTTCAGACAATTGGGTGTTTTTTTAAAAGATGTCCTAAAAACATGTATTTATAGAGTTCTAAGAAAAAGAGTTGTTGGGTATCATTTATTTCAACATTAAATGCATAAAAAATAGTCGTTGTGTGTTTCTGCTCGTGTTTATTTGAATAACCTGTGTGTTATTCGAATAACTCTTTAAAAACATGTTCTGGAACGTTTTCTGGGGTGTTTTATTTGAATAAGTACTTGCTTATTCGAATAAACCACTCTAGTTTCGAAAACTAACTTTAAATGGTCATAACTTCTTCATTTCTCATTTGTTTAAAGCAAATGACCACTCATTGAAAAGATCTTTGAGTCTATTTTCAAATAAAATAATGTTTCAGAACAAACTTAAAGTTTTGAAAAATATGATCAAAAGAGTAACTAAAGGTCAGTTTTTTAAAACTTAAACTTGACTATTTTTCATAGATTTGAACTATCACCATAACTAACTTTTCAAAACTTGTTTGTGGGTATTTTAGCATGTGAAAATCATTTTTAAAGATTTGTAAACATATTTGAGATATCCAGAAAGATTTTTACATAAAGACTGTAAGTCCTATAAGCTATATCATTTAATCTTCCTTTGGACTTGGTCTTTGGCTTGATCTTATCATCATCTTCATGTTTGTTATCATCAAAACATATATTCATTGTCCAACAACCAATTACATTTTCTCCCTTTTTGATGATGACAAACTATCATTGAGAAAAGAGTTAGTTTAATTAAATTGAAATCCACAAAGTTTTTAGAGAAACTTACTCCCCCTCTTTTTCGTAAGAGATGATTTATATCAGAGATGTGCGTAACTCCCCCTTACTTTTGGAATCCCAATATCCATTTTATTTTTACCTATCTTTTCTCAAAAACATTGTCAAATTATAAGTACTCAAGCTTTTTCTCCCCCTTTTGTCATGATAAAAAGGATGGGGCAAGAGAAAGCATAAAACTAAAACAAAGTATATTCAAGTCCAACAATATATATTCATTCATAGCAGACCAGAGTAGCATCAACGACTAATATTATAAATTTAGCAAGATAAACATAATATTCAGCACATCAACCACAAAGAAGTTCAAAGGAACATATATTCATTCATTAATCAGCCAATCACATTGTATAGTCATCAAAATAATCATTTACATTTGCAATCCAATTACATTTACCAATTTCTTAGTATTTTGCCATATGTTAGCCATGAATCAAGAGAATCATAGATATCAAACAATAAGCATAAGAACATATTTTTCTTTCCAAGAGAATTATACCAAGAGAATTATAGATACTAAACATTCACCTTAATGAAATATGTTATAGGGATCAAAGCATTTATAGAACTAATATCATCCATCCTATATGCAATGACAAAATTAGCAAATTAGTATCCAATTAGGCACTTTGTCAATACTAAGTATACTTCTCATGTAAGGAAAACATCTAATTATTTTAAGATCAATTTATCAACAAGTATCATACAATCCATAGCATATAAAATATCACAGTAACTTAGGGGTAGAGATACTTATTGATTAAGATAGAGAGTGATGCTTCTTTAGAGTGTTCTTCATTTATTTGTCCTTTGAGTTTATGTTTTCTTCAATTGAGTATTTCATTCCATTGCACTTGAAGAAAGTCTCATCATATCCTTCTTCATTCAACTCTTCTCATTTATCCTCATATGCGTGACATTTCAATATTTGATGACTATATTTGAAGCACATAGAGACACTTGAAAAGCTAATTCTAAAAGTTCTCTAAAATATAGGTTAGTATCAAATATCATTTAAGCTCATTTACATGTATAATTTAGGTTGATATATATTGTAAAACATGCACTATATTATCAACCATGCAAAGTTAATTCTAGCGAGAACAAAAGAAGGTCATATGCATTTGAGTCCAAAAATATGGTTTAAGCATTTTCAAAGCAAGATTCAAGTTTATCAAGAAAGACTTGACCATCATCAAAACATATTTAGACATTTTTAGGCAAATAATGATCATGTAAGACATGTAAAGGCATAAAAATAACTCTCTATTTCTTCAAATATCACATGATATTCAATTTAAAGCATAAATAAGGATAAGAGATTGATGTCACCAAAAATGTACTCTGAGTTTTTGTAGGTGACTCTAACTTCCAAACTTCAAGTTTTCATGAGGGAATAGAGATTCTTTGCACCCTTTTTAAAAGTTGAATCCTTTTAAACTTTACTATCCTCAAGTTGAATAAACTTATTCCATTTAAATGCTTGCTTGAGGTAGTTATCATCCTACAACACAATTCAAAGTATTTTCTTTAGTATCCATCAATTTTGAATCCATAGAGGTTAGTCATTATACCAAACTCATAAGTAAATAAGCATTCAAAATAATAAAATAACAAATGAGTTCACAAGGACAAAAGATATTTCATGTCATTAATTAATTTAGCTAAGTACATATAATCATCAAAAGAATAGCCAATTACATTTGATTAAGCATTTGCATTTTTAGTCTAATTACAAAGAATTCAACATTCTTGAGAAATGAAAGGGAAAGATAGCAGAACCTTTTATATAATTTATGTTTATTTGTATAGGATGTTCTTTATTTGAATAAACTTGTGGAAAATAACCAGACTTGGCTTTCTGCCAAGCATTATTCGAATAATAGTGTTGTTATTCAAATAAAAAAGCACCCAAAAATGTCTTTCTGTTAGGTTTTATTCAAATAACATTATTGTTATTCGAAAAACACAGCATCTAGACTTGGCTTTCTGACAAGTTTTATTTGAATAGCACAGAGATGAGACATTTAGACTGTGGTTGCTAGGTTCAGGTTATTCGAATAAATGGAATGTTATTCGAATAACGCAGATACACAACACTTTATTTTGAGCAGCAAACTTTGTTTATTCGAATAGCCACAAGGTTATTCAAATAAAATTATCAGAAAAATAATAACATGCAAATGCAGGGATACAAAACATACCTAAAGTAAAGATACTTGCAAAAATAAGTTTTGGGATACCTCTAACGCTCAAGTCAGTAATAATTCAAGAGTAATAAATCAATAATAAAACAATAAACACAAGTATTCAATTATATGTATGATTGATCAAAATCTCAAACTCAAGGATATTATCATTAGACATGTCATTTCAAGCAAGGAGCATACTTTATCTAGCATATTAACATGTAGAAATATTTTCAAGACATAAAGTTAGAAAAGCATAATACAAGTTTCACTTATCCAAAGATTGCAAGTCCAAGCTTCATGGAGACAAGGAAGAGAGCTTGAAATTATTTCTGGTATTTGTACTTGGAGTAGCCACTTTCAAGATGCCAAATTCAGCTCTTGGCCTTCAAGCACACCTACAACACACTTCAATTTTTAACTTTTAGTACCCAAATTTTCTTGGGTCTTTGTGTGTTAGTTTTTTTAATATTAATCCATTATACTCTCATAAAGATTAACTTTTTCATAGTATGTAAATTTGACCACAATAAATTAAATAATCAATTACCATTAAGCACATAGCCAATAGCATGCTTGCATTCAGAATATATTGACAATTTAAAGCATAGAAAGCATACATAGTTATAGAATACCCTATGATCAAGCAATATGCACAATAATGAGCAAAGGGTGTAACAAGAATATAATCATGTGCTATATATAATATTCAAATTTAACCAAGTACACATGATTCAATCAATCACTTAAGGCCTACAAAGAATATACCTCAAATTCATTGACTTTACATGTGAGTGTGCATAAGAGGTAAAAGCTTTTGATAACTTGGCCTTGGTAATTAAGGAAATACTTTTTCTTATCCATTGCTTCTCTTTTGGAGTCTTGAACTTTACAAGTTCTACATTTTGTACTTAAGAAACTTTGGTTAAAGTCATCTTCCTTCTTTGACCAAAGTTTCTACCATTGGGCTTTGGAAGCATTCTCCTTGATGATTCCTCTTTCTTTTGACCAATTTGTCCATCCTTTTGAGAAATTTTCTGCAAAGTTAAAATATTAGGAGGACATTTTGGTACCTACTTCATTTTGGATCTTGAATGTTAGTACTAGGACCTTTAAGATTTTTAGGAACCCATACCATACAATTTCTCATATAAGGATTTCTTCTATAATTATATAAATGAGAAATATGTCTTAGATAACTATAAAAATTGCAAACAATTGAATTTAATGATGACTTGGTCCTTTGAATATCATTTTTGAAAAACTTAACCTTTTGTTATTTTTACATTCTAAATTATTTTTGTCATAAGCCTTACTTGAATTTTCATGTGGAATAGCATTAATTCTATTATCATTAACAAGCATGGAATGTAAGCAATTAGAATTATAGCTTTGGCAAATTCAGAATATAAGTCATCAACTTAATTTTCTAAATCAATGCATTTTTTACTAGAAGTTGATGTTTCACATTTCAAAGGTATCTCTTCATCAAGAAAAGCATATTTATTTTTTAAAGTCTCAGTTTTATTTTCAATGAAGGAAATATTTTTCAAACAAGATAAGTTTTTCTTTTTTAAATTTAATAAACCATCATACAATTCATCATTTGCACATTGTAGCTCATAATAGGAAAAACTATAATCTAGTTTAGAATTATTTACCTCAAAATCCTGTTAAGCCATATAGGAAGTAGTTTTAATTTCTACCATAATTGACTCTTTAAAGGATTCATCACCTTCCTCGTTGCTATCCTTCAAGGATTCAATAACATTTTCTTGAGAACATTTTTCAATATTGTCTTCCTCTAAAGGCTTTTGCTCTTTTTGCTCTCTATATACAACTTTATGCAAAAAATCATTGTTAGTAAGATAAATATCATCAAGAGCATCCCATATATCTTTAGCATTAGAGCAACTCTTAATTTTAGCATAAGCCTTATCATTCAAACAACTTCTCAAAATTTGCATAGTTCTAATGTTCAAAGAAAAATATTTCTTTTCATAACTATTCCAAGTTTGTTTTGATTTGTAAGTAAATTCATTTAGCACAACATCCCACAAATCCAAATCAATAGATTGTATATAAAATTCTATTCTAGCTTTCCAATAAACAAAATGCACACCATTAAAGAATGGTGGTTTATCAATTTCAAAACTTTTCATTTTGAAAAACTTTCAAGGTTGCCAACAAACAAGGATCTTTAACTCTAAGCAGTTAAGTTTTTAACAGAGCACGAAGCTCTGATACCATTTGTTATCTATGGCAACCATCACCCAAGAGGGGGTGAATTAGGTGATTACAAATTTTTAAAACAACTTTGAGAAATTATGCATTTTGATAAATTCAATCAACACATGCAACGGAATAAGTCTAACCATTGTAGATTACTCAAAAATAACTTGAGTTATGGGATAAATTAAGCAAATAAATTAGATATCAAATTCAACTCAAGCATATGTATAATTAAAATACAAGAAATAAAGGAGTTTGAGTTGAGAAAAGCAAGCATATAATTTATCCTGATTCAGCCACCAACCACTTGTGGCCTATATCTAGTCCTTAAGTAAACCACCCAAGATTTTCCACTATCAATGCAAGCTTGAACAGGTGCCTGCTACTGGACAAACTAGAGTGCTCCTCACACCTTAGGATACCTCACCCTTATGTTTGAGCCTCAACTTTCAGGGATATCTCACCCTTACAGTTTCTCTGAGAGATACCTCACCCTCGCTACAAAGAATCAAGGAGTAGAAGAAAGAAGAAACTTTCTCGAGAGTGTGTATTACAAATTGAAGCACTATGAAGCTCTTTTAGGATATCTCAAATTTTGGCGAAAAAGATCACATGAATTTGGCAAAATATGAATCACGAATTAAATCAAGAAAGAATTGTTTTAGACAATTGAGTGTTTTTTTAAAAGATGTCCTAAAAATATGTATTTATAGAGTTCTAAGAAAAAGAGTTATTGGGTATCATTTATTTCAACATTAAATGCATAGAAAATAGTCGTTGTGTGTTTCTGCTCGTGTTTATTTGAATAACTTGTGTGTTATTCGAATAACTCTTTAAAAACATATTCTAGAACATTTTCTGGGGTGTTTTATTTGAATAATACTTACTTATTCGAATAACATGTGTGTTATTTGAATAACTTTTTAAAAACACATTCTGGAACATTTTCTGGGGTGTTTTATTCAAATAAATACTTGCTTATTCGAATAAATCACTCTAGTTTCAAAAACTAACTTTAAATGATCATAACTTCTTCATTTCTCATCCGTTTAAAGCAAATGACCACTCATTAGAATGATCTTTGAGTCTATTTTCAAATGAAATAAGTTTAAAAAAAATCAAAGTATTTTGAAAGATATAATAAAAAGAGTAACCAAATGTCTATTTTTCAAAACTCAAACTTAGCTATTTTTCATAGATTTGAACTACCACCATAACTAGCTTTTCAAAACTTGTTTGTTGGGTATTTTAGCATGTGAAAATTATTTTTAGAGATTTAAAAATATATTTGACATATCCAAAAGACTTTTTACATAAAGACCCTAAGTCCTATAAGCTATACCATTTAATATTCCTTTGGACTTGGTATTTGGCTTGATCTTATCATCATCTTCATATTTGTTATCATCAAAACATATATTGATTGTCCAATAGCCAATTACACAGGGTCCATCACCATTCGCTTTCGTATTTAGGGTCCCACGTGACTTTGGTATAAAAGCCTTGTCTGGGGTCCATTACCATTTGCTTTGCTATTTAGGATCCCACGTGACTTTGGTATAAAAACCTTGTCTAGGGTCCATTACCATTTGCTTTGGTATTTAGGATCCCACGTGACTTTGGTATAAAAATTTTTTCTAGGATCCATTACCATTCGCTTTGGTTTTTAGGATCACGAGTTCGTCCATTACCATTCACTTTGGTATTTAGGATCCCACATGAATTTGGTATAAAAACCTTGTCTGGGGTCCATTACTATTCGCTTTGGTATTTAGGATCCTACTTGACTTTAGTTTAAGTAGTCTTTGTCGGGGTCTTTTTTGTTTACGATTTAGTGCGCGAATTTTCCCAAGACTTGGGATTTTTCTACTACACGACCTGTTTAACGTAAGATAACTCTTGGTGGGTACTATAATGACTTATGCATGGATTTCACTATCCATGCTACCAATAACCACATGATGGTTTTATCCAAGTGTCGAGGTTTTACGACTCGCAACCAATCCGATGATAAGGGTTTAGTGGATTTCTCTCTTAACATGGAATATAAGGCACTCCCTGATCCCTTTGGGAATGGGCTCCTAAGGTTACTTAAGGCGGAGTCCGGCTTGAGGGCTTTTTATCTTCAAAATTCGTCTCCCATCAAGAACGGGCTCAGTCGACACTCTCCTAGCTGTCGATAGCCTTAAGGGTCCTTAAAGACTTTTTTAAGAATACGCTTATCCTTTTTAAACCTGGTTGGTTTTTGGGTTAAGGTCAGGCTCACATGGGCACGGGTTAAAATCTTTGAATGCGCTACTTACCCCTAGAGGATGGTCAAATGGATTTTCCTGTTTGGCCTTCATGTATAGCTGATCCTTTTTGGACCTTGTACCCATGGACTTAAGGTATTCTGATGGAATAAGTGAACTTGCTTTGAGCTTTGTGAGAAGGCCACTCATATTTGTTGTGTGGGATGATATTTCTCTTAAAGCCAACTTTTCTTTTCTTCTGGGAGACTGGCCTTGTATCCCGTTTAATAGATAAATGAATAACAGATGAAAGTGGGGTCTAGCCCAGGCATATCGAAGGATGTCCAGGTAAATAGGTCTTTATTTTTCTACAAGAGCTCTATAAGCTGGCGTTTCTCTTGGTCTTCCAGAATTGTGACTATTTCGGTGACTTAGCCAGGCTTGTCACCTAGTTAGAGTGGAAGAAGTTCTCCTTCTGGTTGGGGTTTGGTGCCCCGAATTTCTTCTTTGACATCCAACTCGATGATAAGGATGTTAACTTGATCCACAGCCAAGCTAGACGTACGTGCTATTGCTTTCCTAGGAGTTTATAGATCTTGAGGCTCTCATTATAACACTTGCGTGCTGCGATCTGATCGCCCTTGACCATGACCATCTTATTATTCTTGTTAAGGAATTTCATGGCCAGGTGAGCGATGGACACTACAGCGGCAATGTTGTTCAGGGTAGGTCGCCCCAGACTAATATTGTATGCAGACGGGCAGTCCACGACTAAAAATTTGACTTTGACGGTTTTGTAAACTTTGTTGTCTTTGAGGGTCAGGAATTTTCAAAATAGCCCACCAGGGTGATTTTCTCTCCAGAGAAATCGGTGAGCTCCCCCTCATAGGAGGTTAAGGCAAACATGGGGAACTCCAACTTTTTGAAAGCGCCCATGAACATTATGTGTATTGAGCTACCCTGATCCACTAAAATACGTTGTACCTCGGCATTAGATATTATTTCAGAGATGACGAGCATCATGATCCTGGACAATATCACCATAGTCCTTAGTGGTGAAAGAGATTAGTGGTTCTTCCCTATCATCAGCACGAGGCCTGCGCGTAGAGCCAGAGACGCTCAATACTACAGTCCGTAGTGCTTTCTTTCGGGAATTACTGGATGAACCCCATCCTACAAATCCTCCAGAGATAGTAATAACTAACTGATCTGTCTTGTTGTCCCCATTTTGAGTATCTCAGTTCTGATCCTGCCAATTGTTAGTATCATGGCTAGGCAGAGTCTGAGATTTTCAAGTGGGATTGCGGTTTCTTCTCCTCTGACATGGAGTTGGACTTCGCCTTGGACTGCAGCTATATCTCTGCTCCCTCTATTTTCTGTGACTCTCATTGTTGCAGATGTCGCTGATGTACTTTTGTAGTCATCCCTATTTGATTAAGGACTCAATGACATCGCAGAGCTGGTATTAGTCTTCTGTTTTGTGGCCATAACTTTTATGTCATTTACAGTGCTTTGAATGATCATAAACAAGAATTTTACAAATTAGCTACGGAAAAATCTGTAGCTAATCCATAGCTAAATTTATTAGCTAAGGATTAGCTATGGATTGGTCCGTAGTCTAAATATCATAGCTGATTAGCTACCAAAAATTTTCGTAACTAATTCATAGCTAATTTTTAAATTTTTGTAGCTAATCCGAAGCTAAGTTGTAGTTAATTTTCGTTTAGAGTTTCCTTTATTTTAGTAGGTAATTAGCTACAAAAAATTTTGTAACAATTTCGTAGTTAATTCATAGCTAATTTTAACAATTTATAGTAATTCCATAGTTATTTCTTAGCTATTATGTTGCTAAATTCATAGCAATTCTATAATTAATCCGTAACTAATTATCCCTAGCAATTCTGTAACTATTTTCTAGCTATTATGTTACTAAAGTCCTAGCAAATCCATTGCTATTCCCTAGCAATTATCCATAGCAATTTCGTAGCTAATCCGTAGCTATTCCCTGGCTAATCCGTAGCAATTCCATAGTAATTTTCTAGCTATTATGTTAAAGTCCTAACAAATCTGTAGCTAATCTATAGCAATTATCCATAGCAATTTCGTAGCTAATCCGCAGCTATTCCCTAGCTAATCCGTAGTTATTCCCTAGCTAACCAAAATTAATTTTATAATAATAATCATTATTTTTTAAAATTATACCTATATAAATATTTCAATCCAAATAAAAAAACTCAATAAATAAATTGTACAAAGTAACAAAATATCATAATTGTATTAGTAAAATCAAAACATGTTCTACAAAGAAAGGATAACTAATTAATAAATCTAAGTTAATACAAATAGTTCTAAACAAATTAGTCCTATCATCAACAAATACAACTAATCAATCCAAGTTAACCCCATGATCATCCCCAACTGCATTGCTTTGTGATGGTGTCTGCGGTACACCACTTTCTACTTGGGAGCCAACAATCTCACGGAGGATGGGCACCAACTGCGTCTGGATAAAGGAAGCCATCGCTTCATTAGCAGCTTCGTTTATGGCTTGTGTCAGAACAGTGCAGGAGGAACCACTAACTTGTGCGGATGAACAAGAGCTAGATCTATGAATGTCAATACCTAAACTGTGACTCGTGCCTTCTTGTTAGGACCCGTCACCTCCATCCAAACCTCCTGATCTACCATGGGATGCAGTGAAGAATCTTCTCCATACTTGTCTAATACCGTGGTGTCATAAGAGTCCTGAAACGAAAAACCTAGAAAATTTTATCAAAACAATCAACAACTTAACAAATATGATTAGTTTTAATTTTAAAGACACATACAATGAAGTTCTTCGAGCGCTGAGTGACATATTCTCCATTTTTGCTCTTATGCACACTTTCATACAAATCTCTGAAAAGGACTGGACGATTCAACTGTGTCTCCTGTAATCAACATCTAAACCATCGGAATGCGACTTAAACCATCGGGTGTCCTTTGGCGACCTTAATGAAATCATCAACTTCATTCTTGAATTCTTCACTTACAAGACCAGTGTGATCCTTTCTTCGTAACATCCAATTTCAATCAGGTTTCATGATTGCTGAAGTTAATTTAACACATTAATACTATTATTTCCAAAATCCTCATCTCTCTTAACATGGTGTGGCCCTATCCCATTCGACAAGACACTTTTTTAACACTTGATGAAATAGTACTCACAAAAATCACACATCGTATACTTGACGAAATTTCAGCAGCATTTCCCATTAGTCTCCAAGTGTACGACTAGAAAGTGGGTAACATGTACCACGATCAAGTGTGCACCCAAAGAACAAAAGGAAATGTTACACAACAAAATTTCATCAAGTATATGATATGAGATTTAAGGAGTAACTATAATCAAGTGAAGGAAAAGTTTCTTCCCAAACTGTCCAATTTGGACAATTCAAGATTCAATACAATGAGCAGTACCTTCAAAAAGTACATGTGCTCACTAATATTGAATCTCAAATGGGAAACTAAGGCTTCACTCACCAAAATGATTATATATGACAAAGAATGCTATAAAAAATAAAACTAAATTCTCAATAGTATATAAAAAAAGTAATCTTGACTCAATTATAAGAACTACATAGTATAAACAAGAGTTCCAAAATATTCTGAAAAATACAGCTCAATTCTTGACATAACTATACATACATAGATCACGAAAACTTACTAGGAAATTCTGATAAATGAAAGCTCTTTTGATTCCCCTCACCAAGCTATCAGTGCAGTAAAAAGAATGACACTTACTTCCTACAAGATCGAAGAATAATTTTTTTTTATGAAATGTTGAAATTTGATTCTAAAATTTACATGGAGACATTAAACGCAATAGAGAAAAATACATTAATTTTCTATATTTATGTCACTATCTCAAAATGTGTATTCATAGTCACAAACTCCAACCACCGAAGGAAGCGAATGAAAATGAGAGATCCATGTAAAGGTTAACAACATAAAGAAATTAACACCATATCTCACTGGTACCTTCCTTTTCATTTACAAAAATAATACTGAAAAAGAAAACTCACAGCAAGTAATTGTACAATCCCTTCCTACAGAGAGTCTCATCAACAAGAAAAGGAATCACTCAAACACCCCGAAAGTTCTTATTTCATACAAGAAAGCGCATGTCCCATTGAATATGTATGTCCAATTAAACTCATATTGCCCCTCTAGTTATATAGTAAATATTAATTAAGAGAGGCTCAAAAGGCCAAATGGCCATATTAGGAGGCCTACACTAGGCTTAATGGAAACCATTTGATTCACACTACCCCCATTAAGAAATATACTAGCTAGGAACCCATTCAAAGTTCTGGAGGATAAGATCCTTGCCTACAGGCATATAATTATAAGACAGAAGATATTAGTCTCAAAAGGTTCTTTAAGAAAAGTTTGGCGACTTGACACGCCCAAACCCAAAAGCATATTCGGATTCACACACGAGCTCATATCACATATCTCCTCGTAAAGCTATATCCCATTATATTAATAGAACTGTAGCATATTGATTTCAATGTTTAGATTTACTAAAATAATAATATAACTACGCTAAGTCCAAATTCCAAAAGATGATAGGTAAATAACACTCGAAATGAAGGTTGCATTTGGCTGGAAAGGGATCTAAAAAGCCACATCCATTTACCAAAAAGCTAATTCTTAATAACAAAGGTGGAGGGATATTCCTTCAACTTTACAAACAAAAAATCACACATACCTCATTCCTTCCTATCCCACCACCTTCATAGTCGTTACCCTAACTAGATAATATATTTTCATATAATTAGAGAAGGAGAGAGATTAAACTAGAAAAAAAAAAAAAAAAAAAAAAAAAAGAAAAAAGAAAACAAAAGACAGAAAAGGAAAAAGGGTAGCTAGCTAGCTCTACACTACTAAACTTTGAAAGTAGTGATATTAGAACTCTCTGGGTCAACAAAAATGGAGATTGTAGGTGGAGATTTGGTCCAGTCACCAATAAACATATGTAGGGCACACCACATAGCCTTCACATAGATTTTTCAATGGCATCCACAACTCCTCTCCAAGATTTGCCTATACAGAGAAGGGATCATTACAGTATATAGCAACTTTCATTAAAGTGTAACATCCCAAAAATTATTTATTTCATTATAACTGATCATTTTATAATATTTATGATTTTTAGGAATTTTTGTGGATTTTTCTGGAAACGACGAATGTTTTAACATATTCCTCATTTTACGTGTGCAATGAGTGGAGCTGGGATAACGAAATGTTTTCCCTGAGGCTGGTAAACTTTGGACTGTGGAAACATCGACGGGGGATCTTACTAAACCCGAGGCTGGACACAGTTTACGAGGTTTACATTTTACGAGATTTTATCTGATAAATAAAATCATTGTATCATAAAATCATCTGATGAATAATAAAATATTATTTTCATCAGCTGTAACTTTATTCACTGAGAAAATAATTCTAACAGTGAAATTAATCATCTGTCAGATGTATTTAATCAAGGAGACAAGCTTACTACGTATTTTATCGAGAAGCGCGCGAGACTTCTCAAGGAAGCTACAAGGAAGCTTCTAGGAAGCTTCCTTCCCAACCATTATTCACTCTCTCTCCTCACCCTCATTTTTTGCAGCACAGTTTTGGGGGGTAATATTACAATTTTTCTCCCCATTTTCTCTCATTCACGCTGGTCTCTCTTTCTCCCTCATGCTGCTCTCATTGTTTTCCTCTCTTCTCCATACGGCTACACACTCACAAACACCATTGTTGATTTTTAAGCTTCCCTTGCTCAAGCCCAACTTAAACCATTTCTTCTCCTCTCCATCCTCAAGCCTTCTTCTTTGTGAAACTCCTCCTTCCCCCTCCATTTTCGTAGTTGGCAGCCCAACACCAAAGCTTCAAGCTTTAAGGTAAAGCTCTAAATTTTCTTCTCCTTTCTCCCCATTTTCGTATTCCATGGTCACATTGGTGACTATGGGTGCCATTTCCAATCGTTGATGTTGATTTTTATGGATTTGAACACCAAGGTTCTGGTGGTGGTGAAGAACCAGATTTCAAGGACAAAAGGAGCTTGCTTTCTTTGTTCTTCTCTAAGGTAAGAGGAAGACACTCCTCCTCAACCTCTTTTAGCATTTAGGAACATTATCTGAGTTTGGTATTGAGGGTCATTCTTGTTTGCATGTTGTTGGTGATGTATATGTGCTATTTGATTATTTTGTGTGTTTTGATATATCTAAATGTATTGGAATGCCTGAAATAGAAGGAATGACATCGGACTGGTTCTCGGATGGCCACAGTTTGAGACTAAAACTTTGGGATTCTTTGTGAGAAATTATAATAACTTGAGTTTCTGACCATTAAGCACAATGTCAAAATTCGTCGGGTTAGAGTACCAATATCCGTCGAATTTGATTCCCTTACCAAACTCGTCGAGTATGAACCCTTGAGCCTGCCCGTCGAAATTAATCGTCAGGCCAAACCCGTCGAGTAGAGTTTCTGATCACTTAGGAGAAACTTCTCCAAAGTCAATATTCATCGAGTTTGAATGTCAACATTCGTCGAGTGACCTATCCGTCGAGTAGATTTTCTGTCCGTTTAACACAAACTTCTCCAAAGTCAATATTCGTCGAGTTTGAATGTCAAGATCCATCGAATTAGAGTTTCTGACCATAGTGTTCTCGTCGGTTCGACACTTGGGAGATTTCTCCGACGTCAACACCACCCATCGAATCAGAATTTCTGCTAATCATCTATTATAATTGACAGTTTTAATCTCCGTTCGATAGAACCTCCATTCGACAGGAATCGATTTTTAGCCAATCTCGTCATATAATGTTCTCCCATCTTTCATCTTTCTGCCATGTTATTTTTCGTCGAATGGCAGCCTCAATTTTTCACTAAATACATTGTCTCCATCGAATTCAAGAGTGTAAGTTATCACCCAACACCTAGAAATTTAATTAGTGGTATTGCTGGTGGTTCCAGCCGTGTATTTTCCTGGACTCAAGACTTTTGGACTAATAAAAGCATATTAATCGTAAATAATTAGATGACTAGAAACTAATTAGGGATTCATAAATAGGGAAAAACAAGGAACGCGAGCATGCCTTACAACTAGTGAGAATTTGAGTACAGAAAGAACATGAGTATGGGTGAGGTTGTGAGGAACATAATGAACCTAATGGTTGACTTCTATCATGACTATGAATGGGATTGTGGTTATCCTTAAAATGTGCTATTGGCTTGATGTGGATCCGTGAATGGGATCAAATCTTGTTGTTAAATCATATGACATGCATTTGAAGCATGATTGACTTAGTTGTCATGAGGAGCATGATTGAGTCATGCATTACACAAAAAGAAAAAAAAGAACGTCTGTTGGACTTTGTTAAGGCCGAGTTACCTAGGAGATGATCACACCTTAGTGCAGGTGCGAATAGACAAATGGGGTCTGATGTTCACATATTTGATGCATTAATAAGCCTTCATTTTTAGTCATTTACACTCTCCGTGCACTTAATAAATTAAGTTTGGTTATGTTTTGTATGTTTTGAACTCAAAATAGATTTAATTGAATTTTTCAGCATGATTTACGTCTTACATTAATTCTGTATTTGGGTCATATCTTGGGCTGTAGGTGGATGTTTAAGGTGAATCTTATGTCATTTTAAAGATAAGAGAGAGCTCTACAATCTTCATGAAGACATCAAAGACTCAATCACACGTTTGGATGACTCAAATTGGCATTGAATCAAGAACTAAAGTGTTGCTCCTGGCAGAATGATCTATGCGTACTGTTCATTATACTGCTCGTGGTGAAAGTTGTAGAATGGGCTGAAATTTTGATGGTTGATAGTTAAGACTCAAATCTACAACTTTCATGTTGTACACTTTTCCCGATTCAGACTCCTTGGAAGTGATATTGGGCTTGGAAGTCAGAACAGAGGAGCTGCGTTTGGACCTGAGCAGTGTGCAGTAATTTGAACATATCTGGAGCTATGGAAATGATATTGGGCTTAAACCAAAGCCATTTGAAAGCTAAGATCCAGACCTAAAATCTTCATGAAGACCACTTGGCTCAAAAATGAAAAATGCAATGACTTCAGAGCTGCATGATTTCGGAAACAAAGAATCTCCATAATTTTCCACTCACCAAAAGTCATTCAACATTTTCCACTCATCCACCTACTCCACTCAATCACCATGACTCAGCCCCTTTTGACATTTTGTACCTCTAAACCCTCTATAAAAGGGAGGCTATGCAGATCATTGTAGTATGTAGAGCTTTTATGTAGAAGTGTTGTTATAATTAAAGTTTTAGTGTTTCATTTTGGAGAATTCTCTTCTTTTCTTCCTCTCCTCCTCTCTCTTTGTTATTTTCATTTTTTGTATAGTTCTTGAAGGTTCTCCAATGGTGATGGCTATGGAGAGCTAAACTTCTTTAATCAATCCAAGAGATTGACAAGCTTGATGATTAATCCTGAGATCTCGTTTTAATCGTTATACGTTCATCTATTAATCAAGTTTCTCTTTCTTTTCTTCTCTTGTTTAAATTCGATTTAATGCTTAATTTGATTGGGATTTGCATATGTTAATTGCGTAATTATCATATGCCAAGAGATGAATTCAGAGGTTATATAATTTATCAAAGATGTTTGATGAAATATTTAGCTTGGTTGGATCTTGGTTTTTAAGTTAATTTGGGTTTTGGATGGATGCTTAATTTGTCTAACCTTAATTAATTGAATTTTAGAAGCGTTTCTAATAGAAGATCCATGGATCATTGAGAGGCGTCTTGATGTGATCTAAGATCAAAGATTTGGTTGATAGTTGAACGGATTTATAAAGATCAAGGATGGATTAAAATCAAGATTTGTTAATTCTCTTGGATTGGTTGTTTTCTCAATCTTGTTTACTCATTTTAATTGTTCTTTGTTATTTAATCTTGTAAAACTCTTTCCCCCTATTTATTAACCTCTTAATCTGACTTCATAATTACAGTGATCTATGGGCTCGACCCGGTGTTACCTTATGCTACAAGTAGTTTTGGTAAATCGGTTATAAATTGATTTAAATTTGATAATCTCGACAAGTGTCAAATTTTTGGCGCCGTTGCCGGGGATCATTCTGATTTTGTTCAATCTTATTAAGAGTTTATTTAACTACTAATCTCTCACTAACCTTTATGTTGCTGTGTTTTGGTGGATTTCAGGCAAAAACGGGTGATTACGGGTCATTTTACAAGAATTTCGTATTGACAGAAAATATGCCCAGAATGAGCTGAAACTTCATCAGTTGAAGGAAAACGGCCTAATAAACAAGACTCACAGTAAGCTGTGAGGTCATCCCTGGTTTTTCCAAAATCCATCGTTTAGACTAGTTTTTTAATTTTTTAATATTTTTTATTGTATTTTTTAGTTTCATTTTTGTGTAGTTTTTATCTTTGTACAAGTCCCATAATTTTTAAAAATATTTAGATAGGTGAATTATATTTATTTTGGTATATTTTTAGAGTTGTCTAGTGTATTTTACTTGTTTACTTATTTTATTTTATTTTTGTGTTTTTGCATGACTAGGTCTAATCGATATCTTGCTTGAATTTGATCCCGAGATTGATAGAACATTGCATAGGTTGAATAGAACTCGTACTAAGTGAAAGAATTGAGTCTCGAATTTAGTTGTGACATTGAATCTGAAAGTGCACTTGAGATCTTAAGTGATTCTAAAATCATGGGCGATAACGAGACAAAAATAGGACCCTTAAAGAACTTGTCTTGCTCCCGATGTAACTTACCGGTCTTTGTGCATTCAATATCCTAATCTTGATGCTTGACTTCGAGTTAAAATCTGGATTGATACACTTGTTGCCCAAGTTTCATGGTCTTACGGTGAAGATCCCCATAAGCACTTAAAGGAGTTCCATGTGGTCTGTTCAACCATGAAGCCACATGGAATCTCCCGGAGCATATCAAGTTGAGGGCATTCCCTTTCTCTTCTTGTCGATGTAGCCAAGGATTGGGCTGTTCTACCTTTCACCGGGTTACGTCACGAGTTGGGATGATATGAAGAAATTATTCTTGGAGAGGTTCTTCCTCGCATCCAGAAAGCATTTGCCATTAGAAAAGACATTTGTGGTATAAGGCAAATGGTACCGTGAGACCTTGCATGAGTATTGGGAGAGATTCAAAAAGTTGTGTTCGAGTTGTCCCCACCATCAAATTAGTGATCAACTCTTGATTCAATATTTCTATGAGGGCTTGCTTTGTATGGATAGAAGTATGGTGGATGCCGCATCTGGAGGTGCATTGGTGGATAAAACCCTCTACTGCGGCAAGAGATTTGATAGCAAATATGGCAGCCAATGCTCAACAATTTGGCTCAAGAGTCCTTACCTCAACCAGGAGGAGTTAATGAAGTTCAATCGTCTCATGTAGATCAACAGAGAATGGAACATAGACTTGATGAATTGACTTCTTTGGTGAGGCAATTAGCATGGGACAACAAGTACCGGTTACATACAAGAACCTGCAAGGGTGTGTGGCATTTGCTCTTGCTCATCTCATCCTACTGCGATGCATGCCCCACACTTCGGATGGTGGTTCCGCGTTTCCCGAAACGGTCGGTTGCAAAGCGGTGGCATTTTTCCTAGTAGACCTCAATATCAAAGAATCCCAACAACAAGATATGATCCATTTTCTAATACTTATAACCCTGGTTGGAGGGACCATCCTAACTTAAGATATGGGAATTCTAGTCAAGGCAACAACAACCCCAACAACGCGATGGTCGGATACCAAGTCGTAGGTCCTAGCAACAAATACCAACCACCTCGCATTCGAGACAACAACAAATCGTGCAACCACGTGCGGCAAAGAGCCTTATGTTGCCAAGTCCTACAACCAATCCATCTGAGCCATCATTGGAAGATTTGATGAAACAAATGGCCACAAATAATATTCAATTCCAACAGAATGTCAATGCCACCATTCAGAACCTGCAAACTCAGATTGGGCAATTGGCCACCACCGTGAGTGAATTGAAAAGTCAAGGTTCGAGTCAATTGCCTTCACAAATAGTCAGTAACCCAAGAGGCAATGTAAGTGCTATTACCTTGAGAAGTGGCAAAGAAATTGATGGTCCTAGTCTGCCACAACCAGAGCTCCCATTGCAGCAGCCAAAGATTGATCAGACACAACAAAATTCGCATGATGCCCTAGTCCAGAAGAAATGTGCAGGTAATTCAGACTTGAACATTCCACTACCCTTCCCAAACAGAGTGACACAGTCCAAGCAGATAGCGCAAGCAGAAACAGAGAAGGAAGTCATGGAGACTTTCAGGAAGGTGGAAATCAATATTCCCCTCCTAGATGCAATCAAACAAATTCCCAAGTATGCCAAATTTCTCAAGGAGTTGTGTACTCACAAGAGAAGACTTAAGGGTACTGAGAAAGTCAGTATGGGCGTAAATGTTTCTGCGATGATTCACCAAGCATGCCAAAGAAATGTAAAGATCCTGGAACTTTCACAATCCCTTGCACTATAGGTAATTCCAGGTTTGACCATGCAATGCTAGATTTGGGTGCTTCTATTAATGTCATGCCTACGTCAGTATATAAGTCTTTGAACATTGGCACCTTACACCCCATTTGGTATAGTGATTCACCGGCAAACAGGGACTATCTTGCTCACCTGCAGAATGCTTTGGAAGATGTGTTGGTGTGAGTAAATGAGCTAATTTTTCCAGCGGACTTCTACATTCTGGACATGGAAGATGAGTCTTCAACAAATCATGCTCCATTGATTCTAGGAAGACCATTCCTCAAAACAGCCAAAACCAAGATAGACGTGCATGCTGGCACCCTTTCTATGGAATTTGGTGGAGATGTGGTACAGTTTAACATTTTTGATGCCATGAGACATCCCCTTGAGGAGCATTCAGTTTTTCATGTTGATGTGATTGAAATGCTGGTTGATGATACTTATGCTGATATGAGTGTTGAATTCCCTGATATTGCTAACTTTCTGGATTCTGTCACTTGTGATATATGTGTTAACTGTGATACTGAACCATGTGCTGCATGTGCTGAGATTTATGCAGTTGTGAGTGATGATGTAGCTGCTGACTTGAATGATGCAGCATGTGAAAATGAGAGTCAGGAGTATGTCGAATTTAATCTGCTGAGTTGCTTGTTTCAAATAGCTTGCTGCCTTCTATTGTGCATCCCCCATCCTTAGAGCTAAAGACTTTGCCAGACCATCTTAAATATGCATATTTGGAAGATGGTGAGAAGCTGCCAGTGATTGTCGCTAAGAATCTGCAACCTGAACAAGAAGAAAAATTGCTGCAGGTTTTGAAGCAAAGATAAGCGGGCCATCGGATGGACACTTACGTATTCATTCCTCGGTATTAGTCCCTCCACATGTATGCATAGGATTTTATTGGAGGGAGGTACCAAGCTAGTGAGGCAGCCCCAAAGGAGACTAAATCCCCTAATTCTAGATGTGGTGAAGAAGGAAGTGACCAAGCTGCTCCAAGCTGGCATTATTTATCCCATATCTGACAGTAAATGGGTGAGCCGAGTGCAAGTGGTTCCAAAGAAATCAGGGTCACATAATTGCAAATCGAACAATGAGCTCCTACCCACAAGAATCCAAAACAGTTGGCGGTGTGCATTGATTATAGGCGGCTTAACCAGGCCACTAGGAAAGATCATTTTCCATTGCCTTTCATTGATCAGATGTTGGAAAGACTGGCTGGCAAGTCGCATTACTGTTTATTGGATGGATATTCGGGCTATTTTCAGATTCATATAGCTCCAGAAGACCAAGAGAAGACCACTTTCACCTGTCCATTTGGAACATTTGCATACAGGAGAATGCCCTTTGGTCTCGTAAACGCTCCGGAACCTTTCAAAGGTGTATGGTTAGTATCTTCTCTGAATTTTTAGAGAGTTGCATGGATGTGTTTATGGATGATTTTACTGTCTATGGCTCTTCCTTTGATGCATGTTTAGATAGTCTGGATAGAGTCTTGCATCGATGCATTGAGACTAATCTTGTTCTTAATTATGAGAAGTGTCATTTTATGGTAGAACAGGGGCATAGTCTTAGGCCATATCATCTCTCGAGAAGGGTATAGAAGTAGATCCTGCTAAAATTGATGTTATTTCCCAATTGCCTTACCCTCTTGCGTGCGAGAGGTTCGTTCTTTTCTTGGCCATGCGAGTTTCTACGGTGGTTCATTCAGATTTCAAAGAAAAAGGCCCTTCCCCGTCTAACTTGTTGCGAAAGATGTTGCTTTTGATTTTGATGGCAAGTGCAGAAAGGCTTTTGATTTCCTTAAAGAAGCTTTGACCACCACTCCTATCATCCAACCACCAGATTGGACACTCCCATTTGAACTCATGTGTGATGCCTCTAATTATGCATTGGGAGCTGTCCTTGCACAGAGAGTCGGCAAAGTACCTCATGTCATTTCCTATGCTTCGAGGACTTTAGATGCTGCACAAGCCAACTACACTACAACCGAAAAGGAACTTTTAGCAATTGTTTTTTCTTTAGATAAATTTCGATCATATTTGCTTGGTTCTAGAGTGGTTGTATTTTCAGATCATGCAGCTTTGAAGTTTCTCCTGAAAAAGCCCGATGCAAAGCCAAGGTTGATTCGGTGGATGTTGCTCTTACAGGAGTTTGATATTGATATCAGAGATAAGAGTGGAGCAGAGAACCTGGTGGTAGATCACTTGAGTCGGATTGAAAGAGAGGCAGATTCTTCTCCTATCCATGATGCCTTCCCTGATGAACAACTTTTCAATATGCAAGGTAACATCCCTTGGTTTGCAGATTTGGTTAATTTCTTGATTGCTAGAGCACTACCTGTACATTTTACTAAGGCACAGATTGATAAACTGAAAAGTGAGTCAAAATATTATGTGTAGGATGACCCTTATTTGTGGAGATTTTGTAGTGACCAAGTCATTAGGAGATGTATTCCTGATCATGAGTTTGATTCTGTTCTTAGTTTTTGTCATGCACTTTTGTGGGGGACATTTTGGACCTACTCGTACAGCTAGGAAAGTTTTGGACTCGGATTATATTGGCCCACTCTATTTCGTGATGCATATTTGTTTTGTAAATCTTGTGAACAATGCCGAGAGAACAGGGAATATTTCTCGTAGGAATGAGATGCCCCAACAACCTTTGTTGTTCTGTGAAATATTCGATGTTTGGGGTATTGATTTTATGGGTCCTTTTCCTGTGTCATTTGGTTTTGTTTACATTTTGCTTGCTGTGGATTATGTATCTAAATGGGTGGAGGCAAAAGCCACTCGGACTGATGATTCCAAGGTTGTTGTGGATTTTGTTAGATCACATATTTTCTGCAGGTTTGGAGTCCCAAAAGCCATCATTAGTGATCAGGGTTCACATTTCATGTCGAAGCATGGAAGCCTTGATGAAAAAGTATGGAGTCTTGCATAGAGTTTCTACACCTTATCATCCCCGGACTAATGGGCAAGCCGAGGTTTCCAACAGAGAGATCAAGCGATATACTTGAAAAAGCAGTTCAACCTAACAGAAAGGACTGGAGCAAAAGGCTTGAGGATGCTTTATGGGCTTATAGGACCGCTTATAAGACTCCGATTGGGATGTCTCCTTATCGGATTGTTTTTGGCAAAGCATGCCACTTGCCGGTGGAAATTGAGCATCGTGCATTTTGGGCGAAAAAGGTGTAACTTGGACCTCAATCAAGCGAGGCATGGAGCGGAAGCTACGGTTGCGAGAATTGGAGGAGATCCGCCTGAGGCTTATGAGAATTCCAAACTTTATAAAGAGAAGACTAAAGCCTTCCATGATAAGAAGATCATGAGAAAAACATTTAAGATTGGTCAAAAAGTTCTCCTTTATAACTCCCGCCTCAAACTCATGCCCGGAAAGCTCAGATCTAGGTGGCTTGGTCCATTTGTTGTTACTAAGATTTTTCCTTATGGTGCTGTGCAGGTTACAAGTGAGACTACTACAAAAGCTTTCACAAATCAATGGACATCGCCTCAAACCATTTTATGAGGGAGCTCAAGAGGATATTTTGGAGGAGGTCCACTTGCAAGAAGTCGTCTACCCCACTTGATAAGTAAGATGCCGCCTCAATGGACAAAAAAAAAAATTGATTGAGTTAAAAAAAAATTTCTATTGTGCTGACCCATATTTGTTCAATTATTGTCCTGATCAAATCTTTTGGAGATTTGTACCCGACAATGAGGTAAGTAGTGTCATTGAATTTTGTCATTCGAAGCATGTGGAGATCATTTTTCTTCAAAGAAAACAAATTACAAAATCTTGCAAAGATGGATTTTATTGGCCATATTATTCAAGAGGCGATTATACTTTTTACAAAAGTTGTAAACATTGTCAAAAATTGGGGTCCATTTCTGAAAGAAAAATGATGCTCCTAAGTTACGCAAATTGCACTTGCATGAATTGCGGAATCAATAAATGATGCATAAAAAAAATAATAAAAAATAAATAAAAAAAAATTTTATAAAGCAAAAAATACTTAAACCATTTCTGGAACATCAAGCTGTTGAGGTAGAATCCATCTCCCTTTCTAATCCTTGTTATGAGTAGAATTTATTTTAATTTGTTTCTTCTTTTTGCAGTTCTTTCGGTTCCCGCTTAAACGGCGGATAATCGGTACTCGTGACTCTCGAGTCGGTTTGTCTTTCAATTTCCCATAATAACGATTTCTTCTCTTTCAAAATGGATGTCATTCTTTCAAATCTAAAAAAGTATTTCCCTTCTGTTCATAAAAATGTTCTAACCAAAATTTACAAAGCTAGGTGTGAGAGATTGAGACTTGTTAATGTACAAGGGCATCCCGAAGATATACGTTGGATAATCGAAGCAAAGGTTCGTTTAGGCGGTGAATCTTTCGATTCATTTGTCCGATACATGCCTGGTCTCGGTAAAAGTTCATTTTCGAAAAGAGAAGAGCAAAAAGAATGCACGTTTGTTACAAGTGTGCACGATGGAATTGCAACACGCAATGTCGTTCTTTGGGAATGGTTTCTGTAAACAGAGAAGATAAAATATTCTTCATCAAGAATGGACTGAGTAAGGAGTCATTAGATAATATCTTATTGACTCTTGAGACGCATTCTTGTGGAATTGTGCAGCGTGAACTTCTTCGTTTGTGGAATCTCTTCAAGGACGAGCAAGTGCGTTATAGTCTTCGGAATCTGACTCAAAAAGACCGTGTTTGCCAATTTATAAGAAAATTGGATGGGAAGCCTATCCCCGACTCATAGAAGGCGTTTAAGCCGTTTCTGGACGTAAAACCAGAGGAAGATGTGAGCCACAATCACAACAATCTGTATATATTATTTTATGCATTTATTATTTAAAAAAAAAAAAAAACAAAAACAAAAACAAAAACAAAAACAAAAACAAAAACAAACATAAAAAAAAAAATTCAAAAGTTTTCTGACAACAGCCAACCTACTCATATAGGAGCTATTATTTTTTTTCTATTCTCTTCCCTATTTAAACACTCCATTTTCTTCACTTTCCTCGCAACTCTTAATCATTCACGAGAGAGTGTGAGTGTAGAGATGGAAGGAGCTTCTTCTTCTTCTCGTTCGTAGACTTGTTAGTATCTGTGTATTTTGTGGGACACATTATGGGAAGAGTTTAGAGTTTGTCAACGCAAACAACCACTCTTGGTAGAACACTTACTGCGAGGAACATTCGTGTAGTATATGGGGAGGTTGCCTTGGGTTAATGGGGGCTGTATCACTTCTGCATTTCTAAGAGGTGGTCAAGTTTTAGGTGTCATTCTGAACCTTTAACTCGAAGGAACTTTGTTGGAAAGACAATTGGACAGAAATTCAAGTATCATCTATGCATGAACGAATGAAGGCAATGCTTGACAACTCGATGCCTTCATAGCCTTACCCGGTGGTTTTGGTACTTTGGAAGAAGTCTTTCAAGTTGTCTCTTGGGCTCAATTGAACATCCACCATAAACCCATAGGTTTGTTGAATGTTAATAATTTCTTTAATAATTTGTTATCTTTTGTTGACCATCTTTGTGGAAACGTAAATTTGTCACACCTTCGAAAGACAACTCCTTATCTCGGCTTCCACTTGTTGATGAGTTAATTGATAAATTGGAAGCCTTTGTTTATGAACTCGATCCAAAGATGACCAGGATAGATTGGTCACGAGACAAGAAGAAGCGAGACAACAACAAGGGAGGCAGGAAGAAACAACAGTGTGACCTGACACTTCATCTATGACTTTCCTTTCTCTTTAGTTTTATTCATCGTACTTTGTTTCTGTTTTTATTTGTGTAAGGTTTCTCTTTTCCGTAATTGCAATGAATGTGTACTATCCTCTATCTTTTTCCTTTCTATTTTTTTTTTAACATTGAGGACAATGTTATGATCTAGTTGGGGGGAAGGATAGTTGTGTGACTAAAAAAAAAAATTTTAGTAAATGTGTTTATGTTTGTCGTGTGTAGAGTTGTGAAAAAAAAATGTGTGTATATATTAATATGTTTATTGTGTTTATATGTTTGTCAGTAATTTTCTAACCAGTTAAGGATGGCAGAGTAAGGAGTAATTCTACTCTTGAGACGCATCTTAATTGGTGGCAGAGGTCTGATGTGGCACTGACAGTATGCTTCTTTTCCTGCTTGGCGTTGATTCACTTCTTATCAGGTTGTGTTGCTCTTTTCTATCTCTCTCTTTCACATTAAGGACAATGTTATATTAAGTGTGGGGAAGAGATTTTAGCATTTTTTGTTTTGTTTTGTTGTTAAAAAAAAAACAAAAAAAAAACAAAAAAAAAAGGTTCATTGCATGATTGAATAACTTTTCTTCCTTCTTGAACTGATATGCTTGGTTATGGATGATTGAATTGATGAATTGAGTTTGATAGATGCATACCTTGTGAGATTTTGAGCCTAATGGATGGATTCAACATTTATGTCATTCTCTTCTTTCTTGTGTGATTTTCACTCATGCTAATGATCACTCTAGAACTTGCTTTGACTCTTTTTGAGGCTACGTTTCACTTGCATGCATGAACATGATTGAGGCCCTCTTTCTTAATCAGCTAGTTTAACCAAACAGCCAAACTTGCATATTTCCCCTTACTTAACTCCTTTGAGCTTATTTGATTATTCTTTGTCTCGAACTCATTATGTTTTTTAAATAAAAAAAAAACCATGTTCTTACTTAGTCTTAGGGAATAAGAGAACATTAGCTTTGTCATTGGATGAGTTCATGAACAAGTGTGGGGGTGTGTATGCAGAATGGTTGAAAAAATGTATATATGATGTTCTTTTTGAAGAAAAAAAAAAGAAAAAAAAGGGTCAACAAGGCAATAAAGGAAGGGAAAATAATATGTAAAGGGAATTTGTATTAGATGAAGTTGGGATGAACTTTCATGATCGATAATTGAACTCAGCTTTCATGTTCTTTTATTCTCTTTGATGTTTAACTTGTCATATCCATATTACCTTCTCCTTTACCTTGACCCCATTACAACCTTGAATAAAGTCCTCATGATTTGTGTGTGCATGTGTTCTGAGTAGTGGAGAAGCAGAAGATAAGCAAGCTTATGGTAGTGCAATTTTCATGAGTTGAATTGAGTGTAATACCTACCTTTTAAATACTTGAGAGATTGAGAGTGAATTCTGTGAGAATCTATCATTCTTTACTCATGCTTTTCAATTGAAGTCTCCTTGCTTGTTGATTTGAGATGTGAAGATGTGTTACCTCATAAATGTTTTGATCACTTGAATTATTAATTGCTCTTCATTCTTAAATATTATTAGAAATTGAGTCTTTTAGAATGTTTAACTTTTGAGTCTTTTTCATTTTGTTTTTGTGTGTTTTGCCCAAGAGTGCAAAAAGCTAAGTGTGGGGGAATTTGATGTTCACATATTTGATGCATTAATAAGCCTTCATTTTTAGTCATTTACACTCTCCGTGCACTTAATAAATTAAGTTTGGTTATGTTTTGTATGTTTTGAACTCAAAATAGATTTAATTGAATTTTTCAGCATGATTTACGTCTTACACTAATTCTGTATTTGGGTCATATCTTGGGCTGTAGGTGGATGTTTAAGGTGAATCTTATGTCATTTTAAAGATAAGAGAGAGCTCTACAATCTTCATGAAGACATCAAAGACTCAATCACACGTTTGGATGGCTCAAATTGGCATTGAATCAAGAACTAAAGTGTTGCTCCTGGCAGAATGACCTATGCGTACTGTTCATTATACTGCTCGTGGTGAAAGTTGTAGAATGGGCTGAAATTTTGATGGTTGATAGTTAAGACTCAAATCTACAACTTTCATGTTGTACACTTTTCCCGATTCAGACTCCTTGGAAGTGATATTGGGCTTGGAAGTCAGAACAGAGGAGCTGCGTTTGGACCTGAGCAGTATGTAGTAATTTGAACATATCTGGAGCTATGGAAATGATATTGGGCTTAAACCAAAGCCATTTGAAAGCTAAGATCCAGACCTAAAATCTTCATGAAGACCACTTGGCTCAAAAATGACGAATGCAATGACTTCAGAGCTGCATGATTTCGAAGACAAAGAATCTCCATAATTTTCCACTCACCAAAAGTCATTCAACATTTTCCACTCATCCACCTACTCCACTCAACCACCATGACTCAGCCCCTTTTGACATTTTGTACCTCTAAACCCTCTATAAAAGGGAGGCTATGCAGATCATTGTAGTATGTAGAGCTTTTATGTAGAAGTGTTGTTATAATTAAAGTTTTAGTGTTTCATTTTGGAGAATTCTCTTCTTCTCTTCCTCTCCTCCTCTCTCTTTGTTATTTTCATTTTTTGTATGGTTCTTGAAGGTTCTCCAATTGTGATGGCTATGGAGAGCTAAACTTCTTTAATCAATCCAAGAGATTGACAAGCTTGATGATTAATCCTGAGATCTCGTTTTAATCGTTATACGTTCATCTATTAATCAAGTTTCTCTTTCTTTTCTTCTCTTGTTTAAATTCTGATTTAATGCTTAATTTGATTGGGATTTGCATATGTTAATTGCGTAATTATCATATGCCAAGAGATGAATTCAGAGGTTATATAATTTATCAAAGATGTTTGATGAAATATTTAGCTTGGTTGGATCTTGGTTTTTAAGTTAACTTGGGTTTTGGATGGATGCTTAATTTGTCTAACCTTAATTAATTGAATTTTAGAAGCGTTTCTAATAGAAGATCCATGGATCATTGAGAGGCGTCTTGATGTGATCTAAGATCAAAGATTTGGTTGATAGTTGAACGGATTTATAAAGATCAAGGATGGATTAAAATCAAGATTTGTTAATTCTCTTGGATTGGTTGTTTTCTCAATCTTGTTTACTCATTTTAATTGTTCTTTGTTATTTAATCTTGCAAAACTCTTTCCCCCTATTTATTAACCTCTTAATCTGACTTCATAATTACAGTGATCTACGGGCTCGACCCGGTGTTACCTTATGCTACAAGTAGTTTTAGTAAATCGGTTATAAATTGATTTAAATTTGATAATCTCGACAAGTGTCAGGGTCCTATAGTTGGCCTTGAGGGCGTCGGGGCGCGGGTGTCTCACAGAGGGCAGTGGTAGCCCCTCTGGACCGTGTGACAAACCGATGCAAACGCACCGACGATCCTGACTGGCCACAGTCCTATATCGAGATCTTGTGAGAATGCCGCTGTATAAAGCCTTGTTGCGCAAAATGACTGCTTATTTTCTGGAAAGCACTTGTTTTACGGCTGACGAGATACTGGCATGTCTCCCTGATCATTCTCTCCGACTGTTTTGTGTCTAACTCCATGGAGTTGGATTTTGATTACAGAATGCATATGCACAGTGAGTCCATGAACTATCTGGCATTTATTGTTAATGTATTGGAACTATTGTATTATTGATATATATACATATAACTGCCTGAAACTGTTTAGTTGATTATAAATGCTACTAAATGTTTATTACCATTATTGCTGTCATAAATACTATGTGGGTGCTTTGCGCCGTTTGATTTCTTGATGCTATGATTGGTAATAATGGTAAGATGTCTTACCTCTTTCTTGTACTTTTCTTGCTCTATGTAAAAAAATTTGGTTAAAGACTATAAGAGGGAACAAGGTTGGATTCCTCTCGATTTTCTTGGTTTGACCCACTGTATCCGGTGACGTCGTCGCGAAGGGAGTTCTATTGAGTTCACTCGAATTGTGTTCACTGGTGGTGTCAAGACTTGGCGAGTCGACTGAACCGGCAAGCATATGCGATATGTTGGGGATCTGAATTTGACCATGAAGAGGACTGCGGTTGAGGACCCTATTCTGTATTTCTCACTACACCGGTGAGTCCGGAGTTGCCTCACGCATTCGGGATTCGATGGAGTGCCCAACATCTTAGTCGTGGATATGTTATGGGTAGTTTATATTTTATTTTGCATTACCTATATAAAGTGTATTTTGGGGTATGTGTATGTTTTTAAGGTGATTATCCAGACTTAAATGTTGTAAATTGAGTACATCTTATAATTCATATTTTAATTGGTTGTATATGTAACTATTCATTCGCGGCTCATATTTTCCTCATATGATAAATGATTAACATTTTGGTAAAGTTTGTTATTTGACAATTGTGATTACCATGCAACATTGATGATGAGTTTTGATGATAACAAATATGGAGATGATGAGAAGATCAAGTTCAAGTTCTTCAAGTTTAGCTTTAGGACTTAGGATCTCTCTTGTACAGAGCTCTCATAGGATATCTTAGTGTTTAACTCAAAAAGATCTAAGAACACGTTTTCTACAAACTAAATTAAAGTTTTAATGAGGCTTTGATAATCAAAAAGTTTGTGGTTTTTCTAAACCTACATAATCTGGTTCTTAGAAGTGTTTTTCATAATTTGAACAGAGGTATTCGAATACCATTAAAGGCATTTGAATACAACCCTTTTAAAAGTGCCTTCAGAAACGTGTTTCAAGCAGTGGCATTCGAATACCTTGATATGGTATTCGAATAACATGGGTCTGATCTGTTTTTTATATACTGATATCAGAGGTATTCGAATACCTCATAATGGTATTCGAATAGCCCAAGTTTAAACTATTTTTATATAATGATATCAGTGGTATTCGAATACCACAATAAGGTATTCGAATAACCCACGAGTTTCTGCTTTTAAATTTTGAATTGATACGTAAACGGATTTGCATTTATTATGATAATTAATTCGTTCAACGTTATTTTCTGATCAAAGGCTCTATAAATAGAGACCTTACCTCACGGCTGAAACACACGAATCCTTGAAATTATTTTTGGCTGTGCTAAAACGCTGTTTACATAATTCTCTCTTTCTCTCTGTGCTCTTTTGGTAAAATTCTGAGATATTCTTAGAGAGCTCTATAGCACTTCAATTTGTATAATTTGCTCCGAGTGAGAGTTTCTCTTCATCTATTTTCTGATTTTCTGTATCGAGGGTGAGGTATCCCTCAAGGTTTGTATAAGGGTGAGGTATCCCTGTAGGCTGAGACTTTAGCACAAGGGTAGAGTGTCCCTATGTGTGAAAAGTGCTCTATTTTGTAACAGTAGCAAACACCTATTGAAGCTTGTATACTTAGTGAAAAATCTCAGCTTTCGAGGACTGGACGTAGACCACAAGTGGGTTAGTGGTCGAACTAGGATAAATATCATGCCTGCTCTTCTTCTCTTTATCTCTTTATTTTATGTAATTTATTTTATCGCACATTTATTTTCTGCTGATCTTTTCTTCGTCTCATTCCTTCTGTGCATTTATTTATTAAGTTTTAATATTTATATTTTATTTAAAAGGGTTTGCGAAAAAGTTTTATACTCAATTCACCCCCCCTCTTGAGTACTGGAAGCCACTTGGTAACAATAATGTTAGCACGCTGAAATTTAGTGACCGTGATATAATGACGATTGTGCCGTGGTTATTAAATCGAGGGGTGTTACAAAAGCCACCAATATAACATATTTTAGTAGTACATATAATTCTTGTATATTTTATCAATTGAACACAAATGATGAAAAAATACCAAAGCCCCCTAATAAATAGTGAATAAATACACTAAAACTAAAAGGATTAGTAGAGCCAGGGGACAAATTTGGCAAACGACAAAATCATCAACAATATGAATCACAACAAAGCATATAGATAATATTACATAGCAAATATTCTTACATCTCTAACCTAATGGCCTAAAGGGAGAGATATAGAGAGAATAAAACAATAGCGAGGTAAAGTCCAAATTTGAGTAATGCAACTATTGATAGTAGACTTCAAAATATTACTTGCATTACCCATCGTAAGTTTATATACTTTTCAAAAGAATTGTGGTTGATGAAGTGAACTACTTTAGTTTTAACCCAAAAAATGAAATATAGAGATTAACAGGGAAAGGTTACCCACGTAGACAATGCTAGATGTCTCTTTTCCATCTTCTACACAAGCAGGGTAAAAGAACATGTTGTTCAATTAATTGCATGCCCAGTAGTACCCCATCCATAGGTTAATAAAGAAAATAGAACACTTAGGGAACACGGTAATATTTATGAGTCCAATTATGTAATCTATAGCATATATATATATATATATATATATATATATATATATATATATATATATATATATATATATATATATATATATATATCGGTTAATAAAGAAAATAGAACACTTAGCGAACACGGTAATTTTTACGAGTCCAATTATCTAATCTATAGCATGTAAATTTTAGGGAAGGGATCCCGTTGCCATCTGGATGACTGGTATAGGGAAGGGAATGATTTGGGTGAATGGTAATAGCATTGGTCGTCACTAGATGAACTACCTCTCCCTTCTTGGAAAGCCTACTCAGTCAGAGTAAGTAAATCATTGATTGTTTTGTTGCCCCTTGCCCTTGAAATGAAAAAACAAACTAACTTAAGTTTTTCATTTTTTGTTTATACATTTAAAATTTGTTATTTGTATAAGGTACCACATACCAAGATTTTTCCTCAACCCAAGAGACAATTTGCTTGTTGTATTGGAGGAGGAGGAGGATACAAATCCAGGACAGATTGAGATCCTAACTGTTGACAGAAATATAATCTACAGTTTCATTACAGAGAACTATCCACCCAATGTCAATTCATTTGCAACTAAGGACATGAGATTCTATTCTGTTGTGGAAATTGCTAAACCAGAAGCTTCACTCAAGTGGCCAAACCACAAAAAGATTGTAGCTGTTGAGTTTGCAAGCTATGGTAATCCTTTGGGTTTTTGTGGAAGCTTTGCTTTGGGCAACTGCAATGTGGCTGCCACCAAGCAGATTGTTGAGCAAGTGAAGTATTAGTATTGGTATTAGTATGGCTCTCATTTCTTCGCAAACATACCAACTCTGTTTTTTTTCTTTTCTTTTTTTTTATATATCTTTAATATATATATATATATCTTGTGCTATCTATAACAATTAGGAAGCTAATTACATTTTTTGTGTGACTTTGAGCAGCAATGCTTAGGAAAAGAAGCTTGCTTGGTTGCATTGAACTTCAGCAAGGAAGGCAAGGATTTTTGCCGAGGTTTGGAGAAGGCACTTGCTATCCAATTATCCCGTTGAGAATATGACACGTATAAAAGAATCTCAGGTAGCCTATCATCAGGTACATGTGTGTCTTGATAAAGAGTGAAACCCCCTCCTTTCCGGAGAGGAAAATATGTATTAGGAAGTAGGAAGTCCTGTATTAATATAATCTGTCCTAGTCCCATTACTGATGTTGTCTGAAGGGTTGACTCCAACTGGCCTAAAGTGAAAAGATATATGCAACTCAGGATAAGGTTTTAAGCAGTTTCCATAAAGGCCAATGATTGGAAACTAATCGCTGATAGTATTTCCTGCGAGAGTCTTGTGAATAGATATCTCCACTACTCCAATGAATTCAGCCCCAAGAACATCATTGTCTTTGACATGAAACTCCACTTTCTGAACAGGGTGAGCAACTCGGACAATAAAATGCTCATCCCACAAAGGGTTCTCACAGTTGGGAATGACTCTAGTTTGAATGAGTCAATCATGAATTGGAGCTAAGAGAGAGGGAGAAGGGTAACAATCATCCAATCCAAATATAAAGTAGTTAGCATTTTGTAAAGGAGATGAGAATTAACACTAGCAGGATCAGAAATGGGGAAAGAGGGGGAAAGAAATAGAAAAAAGAAAAAAAAAAATGTATTGGAAGAGATAGAGATAACAAGTTTGCCTGGTGAGGTGTGAAGAGAGAGCGACAGAGAGAAAGCATCGGCCATGGTGGCCAGGAGTAACAAGAGAGTGCTTTGCTAAGCCGAAAATGGTGCAAAATCTTATGGAATGGGATAGGGGAACCCATTACTTTCTCTCTCTTCTCTTCTTCCACGTCTCACGTCCATCACTCCCTCATAAAATGGGTCGCAATGCTTTTACACAAAATGATTAGCATCCATTCAATAATTAGATCTAATCAGATCTGATACGGAAGGTAATGAGAAGGAAGGGGTGGTGGACCCCATAGTTATTCTTGTGCAGCGAATGGCGTGAAAATAATCAGATCTAATCAGATCTGATACCTGGTGTTATCCACTAGAAGGATCCATCCATTCAATAATTAGATCTAAGCACTCTAGTTATAAACTTGAAACTTGAAAGACGTGTTTTTGCTTGCTTTTGTGTATGTGAGTGTAATAGTGTACTGAGTTTATAGTGGTACCGTATGGAAAAGGAAGAAGAAGAAGAAAGTACCTATTTGCGTGTCTGTGTGTGTTTGTAATAGTGTACCACGATGTCTGGGTGAGAACAATGATAGAGAATGACCTCACTGTTAATTAGACCTCTTGGTAGGATAAGGAATAAGTGCTTCACAACGAGGGATTTGAGATTGAGATTGAGATTGAGAGATTTGAGATTGGTCTGGGCAGAAGGATTTGAGAGAAGGAGAAAGAATGAAAGGGAGGGAAGGATGAAGGAGGGATTTGGGAAAGTTTATTAAGGAAAATTGAAATTTATGAAATTGAAATTTAGCTACAGAAAATTTTGGTAGCTAATCTGTAGCTAATTAGCTATGGCGATTACTGCGAAATAAAGTTTTTTTAATTGAATTCCATAATTAAATTGTAACAATTCTGTAAGTATTTGCTTGATCAAAATTTTCTTTCGTGATTCAAAATTTTAACTAGGGAATTTTATTTCATAGCTAATCCGTAGGTAATTTGATACGGATTAGCTACGAAAATTTTTTGTAGCTAAATTTCGTAACTAAACCGTAGCTAATTTGTAACTATTTTTTGGATAGAATTTTATTCAAAATTTAGCTATGAAAATTTAATCCGTAACTAATCCGTATCTAATTAGTTACAGATTAGCTACCAAAATTTTTCGTAGCTAAATTTGGTAGCTAATTTATAAAATTCTTCTAGTGGATCCTTCTGAGACTATTTCTTCAGAGGAGGCGGCCTCTTAATATCTTGGAACTCGGTCCGAAGCACCTCCCTCATAATGGTTTCTCGTGAGGCATTCAAAGGAGTGTAATCAGAATATTTGCACCGGTATACATCGCCTTTAGAGGAGCTTCGAGGTTGGTTAGAGCTCCAATTATTTTTCTAATGAGTGGACTCACCTTTTTCTAGACTCTCTTTAGCCTTAGTGACTTATTCTAATTCGATATATTTCTAAGAGCGCAAGTAAAGTTCGTCCAAAATCTCTGGCTTTCTTTTTGCCAAAGACCGGAAGAAGTCTGAATCAGTCCAGAGGCCACTCTGGGCATAGTGAAGGGAAATCCTGTCATCCAGGCTTTCTATATAAACGCAAGCATCACTTAACCTCTTGATGTATTCACGAAGGGGCTCATTGTTCCCTTAGCAAGATTCCAGAAAGAGAATCAACCGATTTGGGTCACTCCTTGGCGATGGTGTAATGTAGTAAGAAGCGTTGGGTGAGATCATTCCATTCAGTGACAAATTTCGCTCGTAAGATTATGAACTAGCGGAGGGCGTCCTTCCTTAAAGAAAGGGGGAAGGCGCGACACAGCAACACTGAGGATCCCCCATGGAGCTATATAGACTGGGTGTAGGCGTCTAAGTGTTCCTAAGGGTCCATTGTCCCATCATAGGGCTCCAAGTTGGAAGGAAACTTGAAATTTCGTAGGACTCTATACGCCATTAATTCATCTGAGAAGGGTTCTTATGTTGGTGTATGCCCTAGAGGCCAATACATTTTTTGTATTTACATACATTCTATTATGCTATTTTTATATATAAGGCATTTCATTTATTGTGTTCTTTTTTTATAAACATAATAAAGTCCTTAGAATAGTAAGTTTGATGCCATAGGACATCAAGTGGATGACTTGATCGTGAGATCCTTTTGGTTACAACACTATTCTCAAATGTCCCTAGTCAAGTATTATTGTTAATTAGGACAACAGTAATACATTGAGACTAGTATGTACATAGACTGATGACCACATCTCACGGGTCATGGATATGAGATATCAAGTCTTCACATGGGTACATATTAGAGTAATGATGTACTAGACTGACCCACCATGAGAACGCTACATGGATCGTTACGTGAGTGTCATAAGCGATTCTCATAGTGACAATGGTGTTTGTGGTCCTTTGACCTGAAATCACTACGATTCCTACATGAGGAGTTATGTGTTTTAATGCCATTAAACGTCATCTGTAATAAGGTGATTATAAAGTTGGTTATTGGATATACCGCGAATCATGCAGAGGAATGTGAGTGACCTAGATGGGATTTGTCACTCCTACATAACAGGAGCGATATCTTCGGGTCCCTTGATTGAGTGAGACTGCGAAATGCATGGCCATGCACAAATGAGTCAATATGAGATATTGATCTCATTTGTTATTACAAAGTCTACTCGAATATCAGGAAATGAATGATTGGACTATACAAGGGTGACGCATTCCATGCCTTGTGTTCAATCTAGATATCTTGACAAAGGGACTAAACAATACGGAAACATTAGTCACGGAAAGGTTATGTCAAATCACTGACATTCTTATTACTTGGGTAGCAGCGATGTGTTGCTAGATACCGCTTACTGCTCGTAATATTAAAATGAGATTTTAATATTACTGTCAACGTAATAAGAACCAGTAGGGTCACACACATAAAGCAGACTAAAATTGGAGCAATGGATCCAAGTTGGACTCGGATTCAAATATGGGTCAGACTCATAACAGATGGGTCTAGGGTTGCACAACTTACCTTGCTGCTGCTCACACTCACTTAACGCAGTCACTATTATAAATAGTACTGCTAAGGGGGCTGCTAAGAGACACAATTTAGAACCCTAGCCGCACCTACAGAAAAGTGAGTGAAAGAGCGACAGGCTTCTTCTCTTCTCTTCGCAGCTAGCACTGTGTGAGAGACGTGAGCTCCTCTTTGAGAACGTTGGACATTCCTGAGTCTGTTCGTGTGGATACCGCAGAGACATCGTTTCTATTACGGTGTTGGTGATTCACACTTCAAGAGATAAATCATTTAAAAAATTGGATTATGGCTTTTTCACATGGATCCTCGGTGGGAATCCCTGTTTTCCGCTGCGTGTTATATCTGTAATTCCCAACATCTTATTGACCGGTGGGGGTTGGGGTGGTGTTTCCAACAGCATTACTAGCTTCGTCATGCGGCCGCCTTCTTTGGTTGTGGGCCATATTCCGCATTCCGTTATCATTCTCTTTGTGCACAAATCTCTCGAGATTTTCTAGCCGACGGTGCTGGTCATCCAACTGACGTCGTTGGTCATTGATCAGCGCTGTTTGTTGGCGCACCAGTTCTTGAAGGCGATTTCTCATCATTTTAGAGTGGATAGCATCCTCATGGTGGGACTCGTGATTTGCGTCATTATTCGAGGGCCCTATGTGAGCATGCACAAGGATTCTGAGCCCTTGAACAACATTGTTAGCTCCTTTACCATCGAACACGAATCTCTCTCAAATGAGGACTCTTCGCGAGGACGTTTCAACATGCGCTGGTTGTGCGACAGGTTGAGGATTGCATTGTGCCGCTGGGCCCTGTCCTTGACTAGAGGCATCGTGTGCAACACCTTCTCTTCTTGAACGTTGTCTTGTACTCACCATGGTTGAATGGGAATAGAAGTTTATCGTTTCCCACAGACGGCATCAGTGTTTTGAAGTAAATTCAAAGGGGTACCTGAAATAGACACGTGCTGATGGTTAAAGATAGACTCCTCCATGGCACAGCTATGACAGCAGTGGTGCGAGGGGGTGAGTACTTGCAAAAGACACTCCAACACTCAAGTTAGACTGTGCTCAATGAAGACAATTTGTATATTAGAGGAGATGCATACCTTTGCGACCTGACATAGCATATATAGGAGCGTCTTAGGGTTTGTGCAATGCAGTTATTTAGGATTAGAATTCGTTGGGGATTGTAATCCCTTTTAACTAATTTCCCTATTTATGTGGAGTGTAATTAGCTTTCATATACATTAAGGACACTTAAGAAATTTATGCCTAATAAATAGACTGATATAGTTAATAAGATAGCACGTAGTAATATATAAGTATTATTCCGGTGGGCCAGGTTGCTCCTGTACTAATAACTCAAAATCTGGTCGAAAACACTTTTTAAAAAATGGTATTCGAAACCAGGTCGAGTTCGAGAGTCGATTGTGAACAGAGTAGGATGGAAACTAAATTTTACAGCACCCCTGATACACTCATCTTAAAACTTTACCCTAAAACTAATTGTGTAAATTATTAATAACTTTAAAAATCTTTATTTTACCTCTCAAATCAAACAAAAGATAAAATGAAATGAAAATGCTTACAAATGTGATAAATAGACATCTATGACAAACAAATAAGACAACTTCATAAACAAAGATAATTTAAATGAAATAACTAGTGATAAAGGTTACACACTCAAATAAACGAATTAACCTGAAGACTCTCAGGAAAGAAAAAATAAATATATTTTTATTTAAGAAAGAGAAACTCAATTTATTTTTTTTTTGTTTTTTTGTTTTTGAATACATCAATTCATTAAAAGCCCAAACTAAAACGAAAAAGACTTAAATTTACTCTGATTGAGAATGAGGCTCAATACGTCTTTTATTTTATTTTTATATTACAAATTAAAATAATTAAACTTGCAAGCCCAAACACGATCGCTAAAAAAACAAAGTTGAACCCCACAAACCAAAAATATGGTTAACCTAGGAAGGGGACTCAAACCAATAAGAGCCCATTTGGGTAATTTTTTATATTAAAAGATACTTAATTTTTATAAAAAGCATTTTAACATGTTTCTAAATATGTTTGAATGTCACATTAAAAAAAATTGAAACAGAAAAAAACACTAAAATCACTTAATTTTAAAACTAATAATTCCTTGCTTATAAAAAAGTTGAAGGAGAAATTATTTTTAAATATAATTTATGAAAACAATACTAAAATAAACACTTCTTAAATATTATATCTAAATGTAAAATAACTTTTTTTATTTAAAAAATACTATTAAAATAAGAGATATAAAAAATGATTTTTATAGAAGTATACCAAAACGAACCCTAAATATAGATGCACACAGCTGAATTAGGTAAAATAAAACAGTAAAATAAAATAAAAAATTTAAAAAGAGAACGACAATGATATAAACAAAAATATATAAAAAAAAGGGGGAAGCATACCCTATGACGCCTCGTTATCATCGCTGCTGCTGCTGTTGTGTTTGGGAAGTGCTCACGGTGCCGTGTTGTTGGTGTATCACTGAACTTGAGTTGCCACAAATGCCCAGTAGGTCTGTGGTTTCCAGAACGGTTGATGGCGAGGTGGCGTGCGTGGTGGATCCTTGTTGGGAAGCGTCTTGTGATCAGGTCACGAGATGGTGTTGGCTTGCGAAAGGGTGGCTGGGGTTTAGCTTTGGAGGTCTGACGGCCGTGGTTGCTTGACGGTGAAGATACGGTGGTTGTAGAGACGTGTTGGTGTGACGTTGAGGTATGATGTGGAAGTGACGATGCAGACTGTGGTCGCTGGTGGTGAAGTGAGTTGCTCTCTGTGGATGGGTGTTGGTGCGGTTAGGAAGCAGGATTTGCGTTCTGGTTTGAAGGCTTGGCGGAAAGATGAGCAGGGTGGTGGTGACATGGTGGAAGCATGTGCTTTTAGTGCAGAGACTTGGTGGTTCTGTGAGTGTAGCGAAAGTGGCTGGCCTGTGCGTGATTTTGGTGGCTGGTGGCGATTAGAGATGGTTTTGTGCGTGAAGGGTGTTTGGCACTTTGGCTTCATGGTGGTTATGATGAGTAAGGATTTGATTGGTTAGGAAGACCTGTAGCTTTGGGAG
Organism: Ormosia semicastrata; assembly: GCA_029884595.1. Lineage (NCBI taxonomy): Eukaryota > Viridiplantae > Streptophyta > Magnoliopsida > Fabales > Fabaceae > Ormosia > Ormosia semicastrata. Next base: position 26,700,515 of record JAQQTO010000053.1, on the reverse strand, counting down.
GTGGCCGAAGGTGCATGATGAGGGATAATGGGAAGAGTTTTCGGCTTCTGTAGGGTGGAGGAAGAAGCAAAGCTGTTACATTATTGGGTGCTGGATATGAGTAATGTGGGTAGGGTTGTGACTGCCAGATGAGTACTTTCTTTGATTGGAGGAAGGATCAAGGATGGCTAAGGTATTTTTTGTGTGGCTATTTTTTGATGGGTGGTTAATGGATGGCTAGGGTAAAGATCCATCAATGCCCGGTGAAAGTGTTTGTCCCATTTTATAGATACCAAAGAGATTCTTCCTTACATACAATTGTACCACGTCATTTTTATACACGTTCACAAAAAATTGGAGAGAGAGAAAAAATGGATTCCTTTAAAACTACTCATCATAAAAAATTATTTTCTCTCTCTAATTTTTTGTGAGTGTATGTAAGGATGACGTGGTACACTTGTGTGTAACCAAGAATTTCTCTAGATACCAAATTCAAATCTCCCTTTATGACTTAAATACAATCAAATCAATTAATCTTTAATTTTTCATCAAATTTTTAATTGTAATTAAAAGAAAACGAAGCACATGTTGAAAAAAAATTAATTAAATCTAGACGCCCTTAAAGAATTTTGAACTTGGATGAGTTGGGCAAGAAAAATGATTAATAGACTTGGATATTTAGAATTAGGCCATGAAATTTATTTTTGAGAACTAGTACACTTTATCTTTCAAGCTTTTATTTTTTCTCATTTTTTTTAAATTTTTAAATATTTTTCTTATTTTTAATTTTTTTTGAGTTTTTTTAGAATTTTTAAATTTTCTATTCAAAATAAATTAAAAGAAATGACCTGATGAAAATGGGGTTTCACATTGACAACAATGAGATTGGAAGAGATTTTTCACATTTGTTGGGAGATCTTTATATTTAACACGGTTTGATGGATATAACGATTTGCTTAGGAAATTAGAAGAGATGATTGACATGAAGGTGAGCTTTGTGGATAAAAAATAAAAAATTAATGGCAGGCAGTTCAGAATTAGGTTCTGAGGTTTACCTGAAGAGCTAGTATGTAATTAATTTCTTTGTGGCGCAACTTCTTCAACAGTGGAGCAATGGGTAGGTACCTGTTAGACCATTTGAGTACTACAAGTGCACAGGTCATTCAAATAATAAAATGAAAAATAAAGATCGTTCCCACAAGGATATTGACTTCCAAAGCTAAGTATCAACCAATAGCTTTATTAATTCTATTCAAGAACATAAAAATAAGCTAAATGCAAATAAACTAAATCTAAACTACAAAACAATAAAGATAAGGTTTAGAGATTTAGAAAATCCTTCTTCACCTTCTATTTCAACTACTAACATGCAATCCTTACAAGCAACATCAATGAATTGTTAAGTTAGCTAGAGAATCTGATATAGTTAAAAGCCTATGTCTAGGTCAATCAACCATAATTTCATTTACCTAACTCCTTAGTTAGATGCAAAATCCACTCCTTAAGATCTATTCTTAATTACACACTATGCATGACTAAGAGGTATATTTCTATCCCATTAGCGAATCAACTTATCCAAGCCAATTGAATGAAATAGAATATGCATCAACCATATATATGATCTAAAATCCAAATTCCTATGTCTAGGTTCATCAGATTTCAACAAATCACTCAAAAGCTTATCAAACCATTAAGAGCATTAAGAATCATATGATTGAACAAAATCAAACATCAATATATACTCAAAAGACAACAAAATCATCAATATTCATAGAAGGATTCAAAGAAATCCTTAAATACAGCTCAGCTAATCATTGAACACGAAAATACAAATCCAAAAACCATGTTCAAAAGACAAGAAAGAGAGAAAAGCAAAAGGAGAAGGAAGGAAAGCTCATGAGATGTGATCATTGATGCTTGAATCTCCTTCCATGAAGAAGATGGCCTCCAACCTTACTTCCTTAAGCTTCCTCAGCCTCCAAATAGTAAAACCTAGCTGTAGCTTCTCTAAAATAATGAAAAATTCTCTAACAAAATCTAATAAAACAGTATTTATAGGCTCAAAAAAAATAAGGCACGTTGCAGCGCTAACATGCCTAAGCCACGGCGCGCTTGTTATTTAGGTCACCAACGCCGCAACGTATGCTCTTTGCATCGCGGCGCACTAGCCTCGAGTCTCTGTACTGATGCAGGGGATGCACCACATCACGACATTGATATGCCCACTCCGCGACATTACTGTTGGTGTATGCCCTAGTGGCCAATATATTTTGTTTGTATTGACATACATTATATTATGCTATTTTATATATGAGGCATTTCATTTATTGTGTTCTTTTTTGATAAACATAATAAAGTCCTTAGAATAGTAAGTTTGATGCCATAGGACATCAAGTGGATGACTTGATCGTGAGATCCTTTTGGTTACAACACTATTCTTAAATGTCCCTAGTCAAGTATTATTGTTAATTAGGACAACAATAATACATTGAGACTAGTATGTGTAGAGAGCCCGATGACCGCATCTCACGGGTCATGGATATGAGATATCAAGTCTTCACATTGGTACATATTAGAGTAATGATGTCTTGGGTGACCCACCATGAGAACGCTACATGGATCGTTACGTGAGTGTCATAAGCGATTCTCATAGTGATAATGGTGTTTGTGGTCCTTTGACCTGAAATCACTACGATTCCTACATGAGGAGTTGTGTGTTTTAATGCCATCAAACGTCATCGTAACAAGGTGATTATAAAGTTGGTTATTGGACATACCGCAAATCATGCGAGAGGATGTGAGTGACCTAGATGGAATTTGTCACTCCTACATAACAGGAGCGATATCTTCGGGCCCCCTGATTGAGTGAGACTGCGAAATGCATGGCCATGCTCAAATGAGTCAATATGAGATATTGATCTCATTTATTGTTACAAAGTCTACTCGAGTATCGGGAAACGAATGATTGGACTATACAAGGGTGACGCATTCCATGCCTTGTGTTCAATCTAGATATCTTGACAAAGGGACTAAACTACACGGAAACATTGATCACGGATAGGTTATGTCAAATCACTGACATTCTCATTACTTGGGTAGCGTGATGTGTTGCTAGATACATTTCCTTTGTTTGTAATATTAAAATGAGATTTTAATATTACTACCAACGTCATGAGAACCTGCGGGTCGCACACTTAGAACAGACTAAATTGGAGCAATAAGGATCCAAGTTGGACTCGGATTCAATTGTGGGCCTAACTCATGACGGATGGGTTTTAGGGTTGCACAGACTTACCTTGCTACTTTGCTCACACTCACTTAAGGCACCACTATTATAAATAGTCTTGTTAAGGGGCTACTATATACGTTACATCACAACCCTAGCCGCACCTAAGAAAGTGAGTGAGAGACGGTGAAAGGTTCTTCTCTTCTATTCGCACTAGCACCGCAAAACAGGCGTGACTCCTTTTGCAAGTCATTCGTGTGGATACCGCAGAAACATCGTCGCTATTACGGTGTTGGTGATTCACCTCGCTTGTGTTTATCACGCTTCAAGAGGTAATTTTAAAAAAAAACTCGGATTATGGACTTTTCGCATGGATCCTGTGTGGGAATCCTATTATTCCGCTGCGAGATATTTTGATCCGCAATTCCCAACAATTACCTGCTGAGATGCAAATTTGGTTTCCTCTTCCACTTTTGGCTCAAATGCCTGCATATATCAGCTTGTTTGGAGCCCTTCCTATAATAGAGAAATCACCAAATCAATAACAGTCACAAATCCACTTAATATCTTACCAAATATGCACAATTTGCTTAATATCACATAGGAAGATATCCATATTAGAATATGATAAATATAATCTTAAAACCTTCCAAATATGAATTATACACAAGGATTAAGCATTATTTATACACAGAAATAGGGCATAAATAACTACATTTTATAGAGTTATCACACCCCCAAACTTATATTTTGCTAGTCCTCGAGCAAAACAAAGTATGACTAAGTAAACATGTTTAACAATTTATTCAAACATTCATTCAGCATCTAATATAATTTCAATTTTTCTTTTTTTCATTTAAAACCACAATCAGTGTATAATGATTGTATAGCCCTCAAAAAGTACAAATGCCTCAAAATCAGCTCCACACATACACAATCCTTCACATGCTAACAATTCAGCTTCCTTTCATGCAATTCACATTTTCCCACAAACATGCAAGATAAACTTCTGCTAGTCAAGTCATACACATCCGGATAAGTTTATAAACTTACATGTATATGAATCATAAAATCCACAAGATTGTAATTCAACTCTCTCTCTACTAATGTAAATCACACATAACTGAGGATCAAAAGAGACTTCAATAGCTTGTAATGTTAGACTAATGGTAATGGGCGAAAGAACAAAGGGAAATGATACAATACAAATATTGAGAAACACAAACATGTTATTTCAAGACTTGAGCCTCCAACTGATATTAGTAGGGTATTGAACAGTGAATGAAGAAAATTAGCCAGAACCATTCAATGCTTTTTATACTTTTCTTTTCTTAAGCTTTGCTTTTCTTTTTTTCTTTTTTCTTTTTTTCTTTTCTTTTCTTTTCATCATTTTTTTAAAGCAATGCTGTTTTTCTTTGATTATATCTGGTTCCTTCAAACTCATTTTGTATTAAATATTCATTAACATCCCTAATCAATAGACTCACTTCAAGAAATAATGTAGTATGTACTCAATAAACAATGATGGTAGGAAGAAAATGTCATGCTTTCACATGCATTAGAATGGTTAACAAGTTAACGAATACAATTGTGATGAAAAACAAATAAGGCCAAACAATTATAAGTCTTCAAAAGGGGACCTATGATAAAATCATTCAGGGTAAGCTTTTAAGGCTCAATCGGTCCAAACAATGCCCTAATCATTTTCTTAATCATGCACAATCTAGGATTTCGCCTCAAGAGAGTTTAAAAACAATTTCTAGAATAATCAAAACTTTACATGTACATCCATAAGCATTCTCTAGACATGCACTCTTATCATTTTCAAAGTTACATGTCCATCTAAATGGAATGTAAATCTTATATCAAAAACAACTAAACTGCTTCACATACTTCAAGATCACATAAGGTTTCACTAAAAAGGGGGCAAATAGCAACCTTTAATATCATTGAACAATCATTACAACAGCAACAATTTTGTAACATATCATGCATTCAAATAGATTCAACTTTTTTCAATTCAAGTATGCATAACATCATTTGCATAATGTTAAAAATTGAAAATTTTTCGCAAACCCATAAGTAATAGCCAAAGCAATATAGAAACAAGATAACATGATGACTATCACTACTGCACATAGAAAATATCATCACATGCATACATAATACATCATAACATCCAAAACATGTAATGATACTCCTCCAAACTAAAGTGAGACAAAGTCCTCACTTTCATTGGCACAAAGGTACCTAAATTTATCAAAAATATGGACACTGTTAGTCTGAGCATACTAAAATAAGAAAATAACATGAAAAATAAACAATCTATGTACAAAACAGAGCATAACGCCGCGACATTGATATGCCTGCATCGCGGCTTGTCTACAGAATTCAGCAGAAAAATCACTCTAGCCCGTGACGTTGAGTGACTTGCACCGCGGTGTGAGAGATCAGCCTACACAATTTTGCAGCAAAAATAGTTTTGCTACTAAATTTGCTTCAAAGGGGTTTCCAGCACCTGCAAAACTTGTTTAAAACGTTAAATTACTATATTTATAATAGAAATATAATAAAACTACAAAATCAACATATCAACGTATATAAGACTTAAAACTTAACAATATCATAAAAACTAACAAAGGCTTAAAACTACCATATTAACTTACTAACATATATAAGTACTAACATATTTAAGACTTCAAACATAACAAAATCAACATACTAACTAATATGTATTAACATATAAGTATTAACATACAAAATCAATATACTACCTGTTTATGCAAAAGTAAAGGCAAGAATTAACATAAACTTGGGTTTCCTCCCAAGAAGGGCCTAATTTACAGTCCTGGTAGGACTTTGTTACCAAAATAAACTATATATAACCTAAACTATATACAACTTGAATTAGAACTAACTAAACTTATTGTTGATATTAATAATATAGAATTAAACCATTATCCCCGGCAACGGTGCCAAAAACTTGTTAGACCATTTGAGTACCGCAAGTGCACGGGCCATTCAAGTAATACAATGAAAAATAAAGATCGTTCCTATGAGGATATTGGCTTCCAAAGCTAAGTATCAACTAATAGCTTAATTAATTATATTCAAGAACATAAAAATAAGTAAAATGCAAATAAACTAAATCTAAACTACAAAATAATAAAGATAAGGTTTAGAGATTTAGAAAATCCTTCTTTACCTTCTATTTCAACTAATAACATGCAATCCTTACAAGTAACATCAATGAATTGTTAAGTTAGCTTGAGAATATGATATAGTAAAATCCTATGTCTAGGCCAATTAACCATAGTTTCATTTACCTAACTCCATAATTAGATGCAAAATTCACTCCTTAAGATCTATTCTCAATCACACACTATGCATGGCTAAGAGGTATATTTCTATCCCATTAGCGAATCAACTTATCCAAGCTAATTGAATGAAATTGAACATACATCAACTATACATATGATTTAAAATCCAAATTCCTATGTCTAGGTTCATCAGATTTCAACAAATCACTCAACCTAATCAAACCATCAAGAGCATTAAGAACCATAAGATTGAACAAAATCAAACATCAATATATACTCAAAAGATAACAAAATCATCAATATTCATAGAAGGATTCAAAGAAATCCCTAAATATAGCTCAGCTAATCATTGAACATGAAAATACAAATCCAAAAACCATGTTCAAAAGACAAGGAAGAGAGAAAAGAGAAAAGAGAAGGAAGGAAAGCTCATGAGATGTGATCATTGATGCTTGAATCTCCTTCCATGAAGAAGATGGTCTCCAACCTTACTTCCTTAGGCTTCCTCAGCCTTCAAACAGTAAAACCTAGCTACAGCTTCTCTAAACTAACGAAAAACTCTCTAACAAAATATAATAAAATAGTATTTATAGGCTCAGAAAAATAGGACACGTCGCAATGCTAACATGCCTACACTGCGGGGCACTTGTTATTTAGGTCACAAACACCGCAGTGTACACTTTCTATACTGATATAGGGATGCACCACATCGCGACATTGATATGCCCACGCCGCGGTGTTGCCTCTTAGATGCAAATTTGGCCTCCTCTTCCACTTTTGGCTCAAACGCTCCATATATCAACTTGTTTGGAGCCATTCCTATAATAGAGAAATTACCAAATTAATAATAGTAACAAATCCACTTAATCTCTTACCAAATACGCACAATTTCCTTAATATCACATAAGAAGGTATCCAAATTAGAAAATGACAAATATAAGCTTGAAACTTTCCAAATATGAATTATACACAAGGACTAAGCATTATTTATGCACAAAAATAGGGCACAAATAACTACATTTTATAGAGTTATCAGTACCTGCAAAAGGCACTTGAACACTCAAGTCAGTAGTTACGTAAGGAAGGTAGAGTGTAATGAAAATTGGGCGTACCTTGTCTCTCTTACTTACTATATTTATATGAGCGTGTGAGGGTTTTTGGTGTCTGAGCATTCAGTGCATGCCAAATGCTACTACCTAAGATCGTGGCGACATGATCGTGGGAGACAAGATCATGTGGTCAGAGTCGTAAGGCTACTACCCTCTTGTCTTTACTTTTGTGCTCATATGGGATATGATCAAAATTCATTTTTACTGTTACGCCTGACATTTTGGATACGCTATACGCACTGTACACTGGGTCAGGTTGCTTAAGTTTTTTGGGCCCATAACTCAGTACAAAATAGTTGCCCCTAGCTCAGTGCTTTAGTGGTTAAACAAAGTGTCGAGATACAGACTCAACTGGAGCACACGACTCGCAATGGGTAAAGGGATTAGAGTTACAATGTTGGTGACGAGTCCCATTATATTTTTCCTAAAGGGTCATGGTCTATGATGTATCGTGACAGGTTACTGAGGTCGATGAGTAAATTCAGGATCTTGGTTGGATCGCTTCATTTGCGTAGTCATCCCGTTTGTCTGGGGTCACATTGAGTTGCCCCTATGTGTAGTTGGGGTAGTGTCTTCTCCCAGTTTTGAATTGGAGTTCAAGGTGGTATTTTATCGTGATGCCCCCTCATGGTCCGAGATCCAGAATAGGTGTTCTGGAGTGCCATGTGTCGCTTTAATTTTGAATATTCTGTGCCCTATACTTTTGGTTGCCTTCATTCAGAAGTGGTGCGACATATATATCTGGGGTGCAGCGACATATCCGCGTTCATTGATGGGAGCAATTCATAACAAACTGCGCTTGCTCAGAAACTATTACCTTATATTTAAGGGGAATTAAAGTGCCTTGATGATGATAACAATTTCACGTTGTTTTCCAACTGCTCGTTGCCCTCGTAGCCAATCATAAAAGGAGAAGCATTAAAATAGGGCTTCAGCAATGCAACCAATCAAAATGCTTCACTCCTTCTATAAATAAGGAATATTTATAGTGGGTTTATCACCTACTCTTTTCGTTCTCCAATTTGTGATTGAGAGCTGGTTCTTCCTCAAGCATGGCCCTTCTTTACCTTTAATGTATGTGTGGAGGGTCACATCTCCTTCTGAGGCCATCTTCTTGTTCTTTCCAAAATTCTTGAAGGTGTTCATTTTTTTTCTTGCTTTGCTTTTTGGTTGAGGCCTTTCTTTCTAGGCGTAATGACTTGGTGGGGACAAAGTAATCACTCTACGTGGCTTGGTCAACATACCTCTGGATGGCGGAAGCATTTCTCTCCCAGTAGATGCGGGAATGGACAAATTTCCTACTCTTGCTGGGAGGGTCCATGGCCTCCGTTGCAATTCTTATGAGGCGTGGAGATGTTTCACCAAAGTTCTTCCTTTGCTTCCATGCTTTGAGTGCACGGGAGTGCGGTTGGACGCGTAGGAGTATCTCTTGAGTGAAGCAATCTCCCCATGTCGACCGAAAAAGGGGATGTGAGTGCCTATTAGGGAATCACGAAAATGGCGGTGGTGGAGCCTGACTTTCATTGTCTATCCAGGATACCTTCTTAGCTGTTCTCCAGTGGTCATTCTTGGGTAGGTGTAGCTCGTAGGATCCCTTTGTAAGATCGAAGATGTATAGCATATGAATAATAATAATTTTTCTCCTTGGATATTCAATTATGTCTTGATATTGCTAGACTTTCATTTTTCTTCTATTCTTCTGAGGTAAGTCTAAGGCCGGATCTCAGAATCTTGTGATGAAGGTTCTCCTTAACAATTCGAGATGAGTCCAACACTCAATCCCGAAAATGAAATTTGTTGGAGTGGATGAACACCCGCTTTGCCTATCGAGATGAGTCTGAAGCTCAAACCTTGGTGGTTAGGTTCATTTTAACTTGGATGAACACACATTTTGCCTATTGAGATAAGTTCGAAGCTCGAATCTTGGTGGTTGGGTTAGTTTTAACTTAGACGAACACGCGTTTGCCCACTGAGATAAGTCTGGAGCTTGAATCTCGATGATTGGGTTCATTTTAACTTGAATGACATGGAAGCCTCTAGGTGTAGGGTCCATGATCCCAAGCGACAATCGATTATGCGTAACCTATGTAAACTATGGTGGGTTTATGGGTTAAGGTTAGCATCAAATGGGTTTAGGCGAGAACCCTTGAATGCTCTACTTGATCCTTTCGGACCTTGTATTCCTCAGATCTTAGCAAGGCATGGTGACCTTGTGGGTTGACAAGCCCAAGTATCCTGGGACCCAAGTTCACTATCAGGATATTGGCTATAAAATATTTTTGAGCCAAAGTACTTAGGGACTCGAGGTCGTAGCTGAGGTACTGGCTTTGAGATAAAATGATAGCGATGAAGAAACGCCAATTTGTTGATGTCATGGCATGCTCCTCACATGGTAAAAGTTACAAGTTAACATTGTTCTTAGCTATAATATATTCTTAGCTTGTCAGCATTCAAGATATTTTTGATTGCCCTTCCCGCGAAGGTTTCCTGAGTGTAGACTCCTGTGTTGGTCTTGGATGTAATCCTATAGGGCCCTTCCCAATTAGGGGCTAATTTTTCGTCTCTTGTATTTCTTCCTCCAATGTCATCCCTACACAGCACAAGGTCACCCAAGTTAAATTGGCGAGGGATTACCTTGGAATTGTACCATGCAACAATCCTCTACTTGAGGGCTACTTCTCGGACGTGGGCAACACAACGTTGTTCCTTGAGTAAGTCGAGCTCTTGGCGGATGAGGTCCAAGTTTATTTCTTCAGAGAAATTTTGCTTCCTCTAGCTTAGCTTTCCTACCTCCACTGGGATCATGGCCTTGCATTCGTAGGTTAACTTGAAGGGGGTTTCTCCCGTGGTGGAGTGTGGTACAGTTTGATATGCCCATAGGACATGATTGAGTTGCTCCACCTAGTTTTCTCTGGCGTCATTTAATCTTTTCTTGACCACCTTATGTATAACTCGAGCAGCAGCTTCAGCTTGCTTGTTGGTATTTGGATGTTCGACCAAGGTGAAATGTTGTTTGATTTTCAGTCCAGCTAAGAGGTCTTTGAAGTTATTATCAGTGAATTGAGTTCCATTATCTGTGACAATCAACTCCGGGATTCTAAATCTGCTGATGATATTCTTATGGGTGAACTTTTGGATTTGTGTGGAGGTGATTGTAGCTAATAGTTCAGCCTCAATTCACTTGGTGAAGTAATCGATAGCCACTACTAAGTATTTAACTTGTCCTGGTGCTTGAGGTAAAAGGCCCAAGATGTCCATTTCCCATTAGTAGAAAGGCCAGGGAACCGATATTATTAACATCTTTTCTAGTGGTGCTATGTAGACATCTATATGGCCCTAGCACTAATCGCACCTTGGACATGCTCTTTGTTGTCAGCTTCCATAATGAGTTAGTAATATCCTGCTCTTAACACTTTGCGAGCTAAGGACTTGCTCCCAAGATGATGTCTCAAGCTTTCCTCATGGATTTTGGACAAGACATATTCAACCTCCTTAGGGCCAAGGCATTTAAGGAAGGGTGAAGAAAAGCCTCAGTGGTATAACTAATTATCATAGATAATATACCAAGCCACTGTGCGGACTATCTTCTGGGCTTCTTTCCGATCCTCAGGAAGCAACGATGTGAAAGTAGGCTAATATAAGAGTCATCCAGGTTTCCTCGCTTTCTAATAGGAGGACTTCGTGATCCGTGATACTAGGTAAAGATAGGATGTCCTAGATCACTGACCTGCTATTTTCTGGACCTTTGGTGTTGGCAAGCTTTGACAAGATGTCAGCCTTGGAAATGTGCTCCCTTGGGATATGTTCCACTTTGACATTGTCAAAACTTTCCATTAGTTTTTTCACTTTGGCCAAGTACTTCTACAGCAAGGGTTCCTTGGCCTGGTATTCCCTTTTTATTTGAGTTGTTACTAGTTGTGAATCACTCCATAAGACTATGTCTCTGGCCCCCATTTCTTTGGCCAGTGTTATCATATTGGCAAGTGTACCAAATTGTAAAAATAATAAATGATGAGTAAGAATATTATCCCACACAGATTATTTTGTCAATTACTAAGTTCATCAAATCAATACTATTTAAGCTATCAAAAAATAAGAGTTGATAAGAATGTAAACAAAAGAAAAAACTAACAAGAAAATATTTAAAATTAACAAGAGTAAAATAAATCAATTAGGCAAGGGTTGAAAGATAGTAGATGGTTGATTCCTCCATGGTACAAATCCTTCAACGTTGGAGCGAGGGGGTGGGTACCTGCAAAAGGCGCTCCGACGCTCAAGTTAGTAGTTGCACAAGGAGGGTAGTGTGTAATGGAAATTGGGCGTACGTTGTCTCTATTGGTTACTGTATTTATATGAGCTTGTGAGGGTTTTTGGTGTCTGAGCATTTAGTGCATGCCGAATGCTGCTACCTAGGACCGTGGAGACACAATCGTAGGAGATAGGATCATGGAGTCAAGGTCGCAAGGCCACTACCCTCCTGTCTTTACTTGCCTATTCGTACGGGATATGATCGTGATACATTCTTGCCGTTACAGCTGACATTTTGGCTGCGTCATGCATACTATACGCTTGGGTGCTAGTTTGGCAGGTCGGGTTGCTCTAGTTCTTTGGGCTCATAACCCAGTCTAGAACATAGGTTGTCTCCACTAATAATGAAATGATACGAAGATGGTTGGAGATGATTCATGGCTCTAAGATCACTTTATGCTAATATTTATTGACTTGGAAACTTTCATGTGTGTGGCATAATACTTTGGAATTTTGTATATATTATATATATTAATTTTTTTTTAAATTTTTCAGAGTATCTTCACTCGATAGGTAAGAGACTAATTTCTCAGGATACAATCAGGTGCTTAAGCAGGGATCCCTCCCAACGATGCTATTTCCATACACATAAATTTCGAGATCAAATTCGGGGCCACATGCTTAAAGGACCTGAACCCCTTCCACTCAAACTAATGCTCCTTAGTTTCTTGCTATTTTATTTGTTGTTTGTGATATGATGATGTAAAATTCACTCATCCTTTGGGTTTATTTATTAAGATTTTTAATTTATATTTATTTAGATTTTGTTTATTTTTAATTATTTTTAATTTATTTTTAAATAATTATTTCTTCACCTAGTCATATTTTAATTTTTAGGATAAATAATCGATTTTGTGCGAAAATAAGAAATTTCTAAAGATAAATATTTGAAGAATTTGAATACTTTGAGATAAGAATTATGTTATTTATTTATGATATTAAGTGAATTCTAGGCCTACTAAATTAAATGTATTTTTTTATTATGTTTTGTAGGAATATTAAGGACTTCTGTTGTATTTTAGGCATGGTTATTAAAATCTTGATGAAGAACTTAAGGACATTGTTGCAGTATTTTGAGCAAATCTTTTGCTACAGGATTAAGTTATTCTTGGTGTCTATGGAAAGATGAGAAAATTTCCTATAACTTTTAAGAGACATCGAAGCCCAGTTCATGCATTAAGAAGGTGAAAAACTGTGAAAAGTGGATGATAAAGTTTGATCAAGTCCATTAGCATTCATAAATTTTAAGGATCAAGTTGGATTCTTAATTGGAGTGCAAATAATCTCTACTTAATGACTAAGTATCTCTGCGTTTAATGCAAAGATCTCAAGGAGTTTCTTAATTTGAGTGGAATATTGGTTTCCTAATTTATATGGTTCAACAAAAAGAAATAGGAAATAAGAGATTTTGTCAAAGATTAATTAAGGAAAGTATCATTTTCAAACCTGTCTTAGTAAATTAAGGACAACTTTCTCTATAAGTATGCGATTTACTTGATTCTGGTTGCATTTGAAAGTTAAGAAAGAGATCTACAAATCTCATGTTGATAAGTTTCTATAATTAAGCTGCCATTAATATTAAAGATTGGATAATGATTCTCAAAGAGATTTGATTTGGATTCCAGCATTATCTTGACCACTCCTCAGTAATTGAGCTATATCTTAGGCAATAGAGATCAGATCAATGTGCCATTTGTGGCATTAAAAATCTAACAGAGAATCTTACAAACTATCTGTTGTGATCAAGGGTAGATTCTTCCATATAGAGGGTGAAAAGATTCTTACAAGTTAGATACAAAAAGTTGTTAGCTTTTCTATAAAAAAAGGGAAAACGATTTTGGCAAAATAGCTCTCTTTTAGTTTAGAAAATACACAAAAAAATATAGAGTTTTAAGAGGCTCAAAAGTAGTGAGGGGATGAGCCCTAGGAGAGGAGGAGGAGTCATCATGGAGCTCTCGTGGAGTTGAAGATCAAATCACCATTGAAGTTAGTTTCTTCTTTACGATTCTATCGTGATGAATTCTTTTTCCTCTTCCTATCTTTTCTTTTCTTTTATCATGTGTTGCTAAATTCATGTATTTTTAAGGTAAAGATGTAACTATTTGTCCTTTTATAGGCTGCAAGCGCACGGATCAAATAAGTAATGCATTTATAGAGTAGGATATCGCTCCCAAGAGGATAAGGATACCTTCAATGCTAAATATCAACCAATAGCTTACGTAATTCTATTCAAGAACATAAAAATAGGTAAAAGCATATAAACTAAAGATTGAAAAATGATAAATTAGAAATAAAGATAATGGATAGAGATTAGGGAATCCTTCTTCACCTCCCACTTCAATTTGTAATATGCAATCCTCTTAATCAACATAAATGAATTGTTTAGTTAGCTTGATAATCTAATTTAGTTAAAAACCTATGTCTAGGTCAATTAACAATGCTTCAATTGCCTAACTCACTATGTTTCCATGAGAGCTAATACAAAATTCACTCATTAAGGTCTATTCTCAAACACCTGCTATACATGGCTAAAAGGTATATTTCTATCCCATTAGTGAATCAACTTATCCCCTCCATGAGAATGAAGTCGAATATACATCAACCATACATATGATCTTAAATCCAAATTCCTATGTCTAGATTTATTAGATTTCAACAAATCACTTAAAAGTTGATCAGACAATCAAGAACATTAAGAATCATATGATTGAATAAAACCAAACATCTATATCAACTCAAATAAGTACAAAATCAATAATATTCATAAAGGGTCCAAAGTAATCCCTAATACAACTTAACTACTCATTGAACATGAAAATATACATAAAAAACCATGTTCATGATACAAGGGAGAGAAGGAAGAAGAGGGAAAAGGGAAAGAAGCTCATGGATGCGATCTTTGATACTTGAATATCCTTTCATGGAGAAGATTGTCTACAATCTTAGCTCCCCTAGCCTCCTCTCATGAAAATCAAGCGTAGCTTCTCTAAATCTAACAAGCATTCTTAACAAAAATTAATGTAATAGTATTTATAGGCTCAGAAAATAGAGTCACGCCGCGATGCCATACATATCACGCCGCATTAAGGCTACGTTTGGTGCATCGTATAAAGAAGACATGATAGTATAAGCTAATACTATCAGGTTTTATTCAATGTTTGGTGCATTCAACTGATAATATAATGAAATCAGGTCAAGTCATTTTATCCTATTCTAAGGTGATAACTCTATCCCCTCCCCTAGTATATGATAAGACATGATAGGATTTCTATTTCAATCTCATCCTCAATTTTATTTTTATCACTCTTTTCCCTTGTGCCACCACCACCACCACCACCATCACCACCACCACCACTACCACCATTACCACCACCTCCACCACCGCCATCACCACCACCACCACCGCCACCATCAACACCGCCGCAGCCACCACCACTACCACCACCATGCCGCCGCCACCACCGCCACCATCACCACCACCACCATCGCATCGCCATCGTCCACCACCACTACCACTACCACCACCACCGCCGCCAAGACCACCAATGCCACCGCCACCACCACCACCACCACCGCCGCCGCCACCACCACCACCACTATCACCACCACCGCCGCCGTCACCACCATCACTACCGCCGCCACCACCGCCACCGCCACCACCACCACCACCACCACCACCACCACCACCGCCGCTACCACCACCACCGCCGCCGCCACCACCACCACCACCGTCGCCGCCGCCACTACCACCACCACAACCACCACCACCACCATCACCACTATCACCACCACCGCCATCACCACCGCCACCACCGCCGCCACCCCCACCACCACCGTCGCCACCCCCACCACCATACCGCCACCACCGCCACCACCCCCCACCCCCACCACCGCCACTACCATCACCACCACCACTACCACCACCACCACCACCACCACCACCACCACCACCATAAAGTTTTTTATTATTATTATTTAATTATTTTAACTTTTATGCTAAAGGATATTTTGGTCTTAAAAAAATATTATACAATCAGCTAATTTATCCTTTTGTTATCAAACAAAAGATAGAATTATGTCTTATCCTATTAATTATACTATCATACCTTATACTATCCTATCATCTTATCTTATACTATACTATCATGTGCACCAAACATAGCCTAAGTATACAATTTAGGTCACCACGTCGCGGTATATGCTCCACTACGCTGCGGCGTTCAAGCCTCGGGCTCTTTGTATGCAGCAGGGGAATGCACCATGTCGCGACATTAAATGCCTATGCCACGATGTGAGCTGCTGAACTTCACACTTGGTTTTCTCTTCCAATTTTGATCAAAATGCTCCAAATTTCAGTTTGATTGGAGCCCTTCCTGTTATAGAGAAATCACCAAGTCAAACACAATTACAAATCCATTTAATCACTTATAAAATATGCACAATTTGCTCAAAACCATATAGAAAGATATCAAAATTAGAATTTGACAAATATAAGCCTAAAACCTTCCATATATGCACAACAAAACATGACTAAGCATTCTTTATAGCACAGATATAAGGCACAAATAACTATATTTCATAGATTTATCAGTAACTTGATTCAATCGACATATATTAAGATTGAATTTTTAATTAATTTCTTTTCCATTCAATTTGAGTGCATATTGTGGTTCTTAATGCTTTTAAGAATTGGCCACTCATAAATTAATCTAGTGAGATGTGTGTAGAATCAGAATGTTTGCATATGACTTAGACCATAAATAATACTTGTCATGATTTATATCATCTAGGAATAGAGGTTATAGATTATGTGAGAGAATTGTGATATTTTCCATGAGAATCCATAGAGTGAATGTCATACCTTTAAGAGTTGGGGTTTAGATCAATGAATTGACTAGGCTTTAATAATTAAAGAAAATTAACTCACCAAGAAATTGAGTTTTAATTAATTAAGGGATTATCATCATCAATTGAATAACTATAAATTAATTAGAATGAATGTCCCAAAACAACTTTATTTTCTATGATAGATTGTTGAATTAAGTGAAGTCAGATCCCTAGTGTTTTAATTTCACATGTTTACATCCTTAATGTATTTTGCATTCGTGTGCTTTGTTCTCTTTTTTCCCTCTTAATTTCATGCGTTCTTGTTTGTTTTTATCAGTTATAATTTTGTGTCTTTAATTGCTTTGAATCACTCTTAATTATTGGTTTCTTAGATAGTATTAATATTAGAGACGTGGTACTTGGTAAACTAATTCCTCGTGGGAATGATATCCTACTCATCATTTATTACTTTTGTAATTTGGTGCACTTGCCAATAATCACAACAAGTTTTTGGCGTCATTGCTATAACACCCTAATACAAATTATCATAAAATAAACAGAATATTTCAAGATAAATCGCAATAAACATGTCACTTCTAAAAATGCATAAAATTAAAATCCATAATAACTTGTAAAGTCATTATAGAGCCACAAATGATAAAAAGATCTTATATACATACATCACTAGTTAACAAGTCATACTGTATACACAAGCTTTTAAAAATAACCAGAAAAGTACAAATGTATAATATGATTCAAAAAGAAATAAAGCTGCTAAACTAAGCCTTCTGCTTCTTCTTTTTCTTGCCCTTCCCCTTTGCAGGGACTTCACTTGGATTTACATGAAACACACAGGGGTGAGAAATCATAATTTCTCAGTATTCGAATACCAAGACCAGCAGTTAATCATTTACAACAAATAAATCAACTGAACACAAAATTACACTCTATGAAATAAAATATCCAAAAGATGGACATCAAAAAATTGCCCATACAATTCTAAGATACCATCGACAAGCAACCAAGCAATCAACCGATCAAGCAATGACAACTACTTATACAATTGTCAACCATGCAATGCTTTATGTTAGGAGGTATGATTATGCTCAAACAAAGTCCTAATAGAATAATTATGCAATGCTAATGAAGGTTTTAAATTTTGAAAACTCAAGCTACTTACTTATTTCCTAAGAAACCTCTATTTCTTGTATATACAAAGCAGGATAAGCCTAAAAGCATAAACCCACTTGGTAATACGCAGACATTTTCCCTTCACCAACGTAAGAGTACTATTGCCACCCCCATACCATAACCCTGACCATGCAAGCAAAAATATAAGGAGAATTTAGATCCAACACCTTATTCTCAGGTCATATGGTTGTGCACGCCATTCAGGTTACAATACATAGGAAAATAGTAAATATCAAGTTTGAAAACCAAAAGACTAAAGCACATATTAATTACTAGAACATAGGAACCTTAGCCTCGCTTATCTAACAAAGTAGCAAGAACCATGTCACTAGTATTCTCATATCTATAACCTCACATCATCACTTCACAAGTTATTTCAAGACAACCTCACGTTGTGCAAGATTTTAGATACAATCCTAAGGCATTCTAAACTAAGAGATTTGCCTAAGGTTCCACAACTTCTTATATATGCTAAGTGGTTATTCTCTCTAAGAATCATCCCTATTTGTGCCACAACACACTTAGGAAAGCATATATGAGTGATCCCATCACTTAAGAAACTCCAAAACATCAAAATCAGAATGTTGGAAAATTTTGGAGCTCACGCCTTGGCGTGACACCCCCACACCACGGCGTGCTACTCTCTGCCTGTTGAAAATTGAAAATCTGAGCCTTGTGTGTCGTGGCGTGTAACACCCTATTTCATAGTGTGAGAAGTAAAACCTAGATTTTGTAGAATCGGTACTGATCTATTAGGACAATTCATGGACTTTGGCCATTTCAAATCAATTTCTAGGTGATTTAAAGTTCCTAATAAGTTCACTAACACATAGGAATCATTAACCACCAACCAGAACCTCTAATTTGGATCGAAAGACCAAATCACTCATCCATGACCTAACTTTATCACTTTTAGGAATCAAAAGTTTAAATGACAAATTCTAAGTTTCTAACCCAAACTGAAATCATGAACAAGGCATAAATAACTAAGGAAACTCATTCATGCAAAAAAAAAAAAAAAAGCACAAGAACCCCTACCTTGTGAAGCAAAGATGGTGATGATGGCTAGATGACCACAAGCTTGCCTTTCCTTCTTGATTTCCCCTTCTTCCTTTCCCATTCTCATCCTTGTTCTTTTTTCTCTGTAGGTTCTATTTTCAACCATGAGAGAGAGAAATAAATAAGTAAGAAATGAAGAAAAGAAATGGAAACCAATATAAGACACAAGAACGTGAATGACTTGGTTACTTAAGTGACCAAGTGCTACTTCTGATCTGCTAAGAATACTTAGATTTCTCCAAATCCAATTTTCTTAAAGCTAATAAGTTTAAAATAAATCACAGGATTCATCAAATATCTTGTTGCACCAAAACCATCATTTTCCATATCTGTGACTATTAAATCTGACATTAACCTAAAAAATTAACCTTATCACAAACTTCACATTTGTGACTTAGAAATAAATTATTCACATCTATTTTTATTAGATAAGTCATTTATGCTAATATTTGGGTCATTTTAAGCTACTTTTCACCATTTCAGGCTGCAACAAAGTGTCTAAACTAACTCAGACTATCATAAAATTAAACAGGTACGTTAAACAAGTATTAAGCTACCTCTGTAACTATTTACAAGTCTAATATGTTGAAAAGGATGTTACAAGTGTTGGGGAATTAGACTTTTATCAATATCATTAGTATCTAGGAAGAGTACTACTCTAGGCTTTGCTTTTTATTTTCGTTTTGTTATTTTTGCTTTAATTGTTAATTTCTATTTCTAATCATTAGTGGTGTTTCTTTTTATGCGAGGTACAAGTGACCCTAGTTCACCACTATTTGATTCAGAGATTTAAAGGACAATAAGAGAAAACAAAAGGCAATGTCGATCTAATGACGTTAAACAAGCACCTTTTGGGAGGCAATTTGTTTTTTCTTTCTTTTTCCTTACTTTTTAATTTGTTTTCAAATTTATTATTTATTTTCTCCAGTTAGTTATTTACTTTTGCTATTATTTTGTTATTCGTTATTTTATTGACTAACATTTTTTTATTTTTGTTTTGAAGTTTGCTAATGTTGAGTCGGCTTTGATGCCTCCCTGAGTTCGAAGCCTTTGTAGGGGGATGTATATAGTTGTCGGCTGCCAAAAAGATTTTTATTTCTTCCTTTAGCATTTTATTTATGTATTTATTTATTTATTTTATTTTGTCATCATCACCCAATTTTTGTTGTTTGGTAGTTTTTATTTTTGAAATTGAGCATACTTGCTTGTTGAATTGAATACCCAATGATCGCATCAATTGTGGATTGATCTCTTTTCTTGGGATATCACATGAGAATTTAAGAATTGTGTTTATCTCTATTGCTTCAATTATGTATGAATGTATTTCCCATATTTATGTTTGGTAGATCATGAGATATGATTACATGTCAAGCTTAGAGAAAGTTTATGAGAATCCATGTGTGTGGATTTCTTACATCTAGAAGTTGTTAGATTCTCTCTTGAGATGAAATCCTAGATAATGCATGATCAAGGAAATGATAAGGGTCTTCTTTGGACCATTTGACCTTTCAAGCCAACTTGTATACACATTATATCCTTAGGTCCCTTTAGCAGCCTTGTTTATGTTTGGCCTTTATTTCTTTTCTTTACCCACATTTTTCTTTTCCCATACCCATGATTAAAAAAAAAATTTCCCTCTTACACACCCTTATTGAGTGCGTATCTTGTATTATTTTATTATTCAAGCTTTAGTTATTTTTGTGCATGATGCATTTAAGGATCTATATAAAAAAAGTTCATCTAATGTGTTGCAAAGAAATAAGTTTGGGGGAGGAGGTTATAAAAAAAAAGAAAGAAGAAAAAAATTAAAAGAAAAAATAAAGAAATAAAGTGCTGATTTTTTTGCTCTGTTTTGCACTTGTTCAATATTTTTGTGGCTTGAATTTTGAAATTTGCATGATTTTGTATCTCAGCTTTTATTTTTTTATCTTAACATTTCTTTCTTAACCTTCACCCTTGGCCTTATATTACAAGCTTTAAAAGACCCTTTTGATCCTTGGTTATGTGTTGTTTGCATTAGTGGAGAGATAGATGAAAAACAACCCTATGGATGCGGGTCTAATGTGCATTTACATTTTTATAAACCTATCTGGGCTTGTACTTTATTAGTAGGAATTTGTCTTACATTCATGTCTATGGGAAGTCATTTATGCATGAGAGTTGCACGTGGGAGTCGATGTAACAATTGGATTGTACATGTGTGACACTTTGAAATGAGATTGTGAAGTAGTTTATAAGGATATGAATGATTTTTAATAACCGGTATTGTTATTTTTTAGCCTGCATGTTTTGAGTTTTAGTTATTTTCTTTTATTTTCTTTTATAATTTTTTTCTTTTTTTGCTTGAGGATAAGCATTATTTAAGTTTGAGGGTATTTGATGAGTGTAAAATACACTCATCTTTTGAGTTTATTTATTAAGATTTTTAATTTATATTTATTTAGATTTTGTTTATTTTTATTTATTTTTAATTTATTTTTAAATAATTATTTCTTTACCTAGTCATATTTTAATTTTCGAATAAATCATCAGATTTTGTGCAAAAATAAGAAATTTCTAAATATAAATATTTGAAGGATTTGAATACTTTGATATAAGTATTATGCTATTTATTTATGATATTAAGTGAATTACGGACCACTAAATTAAATGTATTTTTTTATTGTGTTTTGTAGGAATATTAAGGACTTTTGCGGTATTTTAGGCATGATTATTAAAATCTTGATGAATAACATAAGGACATTGTTGTTGTATTTTGACCATAACTTTTGCTATAAGATTAAGTTAATCTTGGTGTTTATGGAAAGATGAGAAAATTTTCTACAACTTTCAAGAAAACATTGAAGCCCAGTTCATGCAATAAGAAGGTGAAAAAATGTGTGAAAAGTGGATGACGAAGTTTGACTAAGTCAACTAGCATTCATAAATTTTAAGGATCAAGTTAGATTCTTAATTGGAGTACAAAGAATCTCTACTTGATGAATAAGTATCTCTGCATTTAATGCAAAAATCTCAATGAGTTTCTTAATTTGAGTGGGATATTTGTTTCTTAATTTATATGGATTCAACAAAAAGAAATAGGAAATAAGATATTCAATCAAAGATTAATTATGGAAAGTATCGCTATCAAACTTGTCTTAGTAAATTAGGGACAACTTTCTCTATAAGTATGTGATTTACATGATTCTGGTAGTATTTGAAAGCTAAGAAAAAGATCTACAAATCTCATGTTGACAACTTTATGCAATTAAGCTACCATTAATATTGAAGATTGGATAAGTATTCTAAAAAAAAATTGATTCGGATTCCCGCACTATCTTAACCATTTCTCAGTAATTAAGCTATATCTTGGGTTACAAAGATCAAATCGATACGCCGTTTATGGCATTGAAAATATAACATAAAATCCTACAAATTATCTGTTGTGATTGAGGGTAGATTCTTCCATCTAGAGGGTGAGAAGAATCATGCAAGTTAGATACGAAAAGCTATCAACTTTTCTATAAAAAAAAGGAAAATAAGTTTAGCAAAGTAGCTCTCTTTTAATTCAAAAAATATATAAAAAATATAGAGTTTTGAGAAGCTCAAAGGAAGTGAGGGGATGAGCTTTAGGATTAAACAAGGAGTCGTCATGGAGCTCTCATGGAGCTAGAGATCGAATCACCATTGAAGGCATTTTGGTTTCTTCTCTACGATTCTATCATGATGAATTCTCTTTCCTCTTCCCATCTCTTCTTCTCTTTTGCCATGTGTAGCTAAATTCATGTGTTTCTAGGGTGAATATATAACTTGATTCAATCGACGTGTATTAAGATTGAATTTTTAATTAATTTCTTTTCTATTCAATTTGAGTGCTTATTATGGTTCTAAATGCTTTTATGAATTGACCACTCATAAATTGATCTAGTGAGATGTGTGTAAAATCAGAAGGTTTGCATATGACTTAGACCATAAATAATAAGTGCTATGATTTATAATCATCTAGGAATAGAGGTTATAGGTTGTGTGGGAGAATTGTGATATTTTCTATGAGAATCCATAGAGAGAAGGTCACGCCTTTAAGAGTTGGGGTTTAGATCAAGAAATTGACCAGACTTTAACAATTAAAGAGAATTAACTAGCCAATGAATTAGGTTTTAATTAATTAAGGGATTATCTCCATCAATTGAATAACTTGAAATTAATTAGAATGAAGGTCTCAAAGCTACTCTATTATCTATGATAGATTGTTGAATTAAGTGATGTCAGATCCCTAGTGTTTTAATTTCATGTGTTTACATCCTTAATATGTTTTGCATTCATGTTCTTTGTTCTCTTTTTTCCCTCTTAATTTCATGCGTTCATGTGTGTTTTTGTCTTTTATAATTTTATGTCTTTAATTACTTTGAATCACTCTTAATTATTGGTTTCCTAGATACTACTAATATTAGAGAAATGGTACTCGATAAACTAATTCGTCGTGAGAATGATATCTTACTCATCATTTATTACTTTTGTGATTTGGTGCACTTGTCAATAATCACAACATGCTATTTTACTACAAAAAATATGTAATGTTGTGAGAAAGATTTTCACCAACATAGCAAAGGAGATGAAGAAACTTTCACCCCAAGTTGGACTTCTAATCAATGAAGTTAAACTAAACTAACTGAATTTTGAAGCAATAGTCAAGAATATAAGTAATACTCCAAGGTCTTCAATATTTTAGTTTTAATATACAATCTGTTCAGAATTTGCTTTTGAGAGTAACCTGAGAAGGTAAGATGAGGTGGTTTCCTCCATAGTGCAGCTACTGCAATGATGGAGCGAGGGTTGGGTACCTGCAAAAGACACTCCAACGCTCAAGTCAATATTGGCGCAAGGAGGGTAGTGTCTAATTAGGAATTAGTTCGTCATATATTTTTCCTCTCCCAGTGTAGCTTTATATATGAGCGTTTGAGGGTGTGAATTGTCTTAGCATTTTATGTGCACTAAGGTTATCCTCCAATCGTGGAAACTATTGTCTTTTGTCATGATTTCCCTTTTATGTAGGGCACGATCAGGCTGATTTATATCGAGTGGTTATGCCTTGCACATAGGCTACTTCACACGCATGGTGTTGTCGGGTGCTAGCCTAGCGGGTCGGGTTGCTCCAATTTCATGGGCCCAAAACTTAGTCTAGAATAGTTGCCCCTGATTTGGCACTTGGATGAGACAACTAAGTGTCAAAATACAAGTTCAACTATAGCACACAACACGTAATGGACAAAAAGGATCCAAGTCATAGTGTTTATGCTAGATCTCGTCATGTTCTCTCAAAGGGTCAGGGTCCGTGATGTATCATGGTAAATTCCCGAGGTACACGAGTAAGGTCGGGACTCGGGCTAGATCGTTTTGCTTACGTCATTATTCCATGGTCCGGGGTGTACAATTGGTTGCCCCCATACAGCTTGTGGGGTCTTGGAGTCTAGCTTTAAACTAGGATCTAGGGTTTCGTATGACCGCGGCATCCTGTTGAACGTCCGGTGTTTGGCTTAGGTGTCCTTCTGGGGTGCTATACGTCGATTTAGTTTTGAACATTCTGAGCCTCGTCCTTTTAGTTGCTTTTGTTCAAAAACTATATGACACATGGTTGAAGAGCAGTGGGTGCCGTCATTTGGTGTTTGTAACGTCATGATGAGCTACTTTTAAAATTTAAAAATAGTGTGTCATAATGAGGCGCTTCGAATGAAATAGCGTATTTGCACAGTAACAATGTATCCATCCCCATTAAAGGAAGCAATTTGGGGGTGACTTTCCACGTTTATAAATAGAGATGGAGTTGGGTCCTCCCCACTCTTTGTCCAAGCTAACTTTCCAGATTTCAGTACTCCAACTTTCGTGAAGCCTTAAGATGATCCATGAATTCTCTACTAGATAAACATCCAGAATTTAATTAATCAAGGTTAAATGAATTAAGCACTTATCTAATCCTAAAGTAATTTAAAACCCAGAATTCAACTAAGCTTAACAATCAACATCCAAGAAGCCTTTGATGCATTGTTTAGTTTCTATAATCCTCATTAAACATATAGTAATTATGTAATTTTCATATCAACTTCCAAATGAAATTAATCAATTCAATTCAAATTCAATCAAAATCAAAAGAGGTAGAAGAGAAACTTAATTAACAAGTAAAATATAAACTTGATCAATAAGTAAAAGAGAAACTTGACTAGCAATTAAATGTAAAATAATCAAAACAAAGATCTTAGAATTAAACATCAAGATTGCCAATCCTTAGTATTGATTTAAAAGGGTCTATACCTCCATAGATGGATGAGAAAAATAGAAAAGAAAGAAACCTAGAGAGAAAGGAGAAGAAGAAAGATGAAGAGAGAAAGTGCAAGCAAGGGCAGCTAAGAGAAAATTAGAGTTCATGGTTGCTGCTGCTGCTTAAATAACTATCTCTAAAATAAAAAATCCAAGTTTGCCCTCAGCTTAGGGTTAATTCTCTTCCTCTTAGCTTTAATTGGACACCTAATTTGCATAATTTGGGCTTAAGATGAGATAGTTGTGAAAATAAGTTTGCCTCAATGATTTAATATATTAAGTTTTGATAATGACAAATACAAGTAAAATAAAATGATGTTTATACTACATAAATGTACTTAATAGATTATATTGAATCATGCATGATCATGTACTCCATCTTGTTATATTTCATATAAGAATCATGTATATGAAGATATTGAATTATAAGTTTAGACTAACTATATTTTAAGTGAACAATACTTTGAAGGATAGTTCGAGTACCAAGAGTGAGCATTACAACAAGAAAGCAAAAGATCTCAATTATGCTCAACTCACGGAGAATGTGAATGCCTATTTCATGAAGGTTTTGATAACAACAAAGCCATGTCAAAGACCAAGTGTAAAGGAAGATTAAATGGTATAGCTTATAAGACTTAGGGTCTTTATGTAGGAAGCCTTCTGGATATCTCAAATGTTTTATAATGTGTTTGAAAAAGCTCTAAACTTATTTTTCAAAGAACCCAAATAGCACACATGGTTTCAAGGCTTTCTCCTATATAAAGATATATGATTTACAAGAAAAGAGCTTAAATATATTTTCAAATCTTTAGAAATGATTTTTACATACTAAAATGCCCAAGAAACAAGTTTTGAAAAGTTAGTCAATGTAGTAGTTCAAAACTATGAAAAATAGTCAAGTTTGGTTTTTGAATAATTGACTTTTAGTTACTATTTTGATCATAACTGTAAAAATACTTTGATTTTTGTTCTAACACTTATTTCATTTGAAAATAAACTCAAAGATCTTTCCAATGAGTGGTCATTTTCTCTAAACGGATGAGAAATGAAGAAGTTATGATAATTTAAAGTCAGTTTTCGTAACTAGAGTGGTTTGTTCAAATAAAGGATTTGTTATTTGAATAAAAACATTTAAAAAGGTTCCAGAATGTGTTTTTTATATATTTATTCAAATAATCAAAGGGTTATTCGTATTACAAGTTCCATAAAACACTTCTTGGTGTGCTATAAGTGGATTTATTCGAATAAGACTTAGCTTATTCAAATAAACACAGCCAAAAACACACAACAACTATTTTCTGTGCATTTAATGTTGAAATAAATGATGCCTAATGACTCTTTTTCAAAGAACTCTATAAATACATGTTTTTGGGTCATCTTTTAAATATACCCAACAATCTGAAACCATTCCTTATGCTTTGATTCGTGATTCATATTTTATTATTTTTTATGCTCTTTTTCACCAAAATTTGAGATATCCTAAAAGAGATTCATAATACTTCAATTTGTATTAATTACTCTTTGTGAGAGTTTCTTTCTTCTATACTTTGATTCATTGTAAAAAGAGTGAGGTATCCCTCAAAGAAATTGTAAGGGTGAGGTATCCCTGACTGTCGAGGCTCAAGCATGAGGGTGAGGTATCGCAAGGTGTAAAGAATGTTTTGGTTTGTAAAGGGTTCAAGCACCTATTGAAGGTTAAAGGTTTAGTGAAAAATCTCAGGTGGTTTGCTTGATAACTGGACGTAGGCCATAAGTGGTCAGTGGCTGAACCTGGATAAATACTCTATTTGCTTCTCTCAACTCTATCTCCTTTACATTTGTGATTTAATTATATATGCTTGAGTTAAATTTGATATACAATTTATTTGTTTAATTTATCCCATAACTAAAGTTGTATTTGAGTAATCTATAATAGTTGTATCTTTATTAAACTTATTTTGCTACATGTGTTGATAAAAAATATCAAAATGTATAATTTCTCAAAGTTGTTTTAAAAATTTGTAATCACCCAATTCACCCCCTCTTGGGTGATGGTTATTATGGCTAACAAGTGGTATCAAAGTTTCGTGCTCTGTTGAAAGCTTAAATACTTAGAGTTAAAGATCCTTGTTTGTTAGCAACAATTGAAAGTTTTTCAAAATAGAAGGTTTTGAAATTGATAAACCACCATTATTTGATGGTATGCATTTTGTTTATTGGAAAGATAGAATGGAGTTTTATTTGCAATATATTGATTTTGATTTGTGGGATATTGTGCTTGATGGTTTTTCTCTTAAACCAAAATAAGTTTCGAATGATTATGATAAGAAATACATTTCCTTAAACATTAGAGCAATGCAAATGTTGAGAAGTAGTTTGAATGATGACTATTATACTAAAATTAAAAATTGTTCTAGTGCCAAAGAAATTTTGGACACCCTTGATGCTTTTTATATTGCTAACAATGATTTTGTGTATAAAGTTATATATAGAAAGCAAGAAGAGCAAAAGTCATTGAAGGAAGCTTGTCATGAAAAATATCCTGAAAGAGATGTTCAAACCATTGAAGGGAGTCAAATGCCTCTTGGTGACGATGGTGCTCAATTTGAAGAAACGACAAAGCAAAACAAAATTGATGAGGAAGAAGGTAATTCCCTTAAAGAGACAAGTATGCTAAAAATTGATACTACTTCCTATATGACTAAAAAGGACTTTGAGGTAAATAATGCTAAACTAGATTATAGTCCTTCCTATTATGAGTTACAATGCGCATATGATGAATTGTAGAATGGTTTGTTATTTTTAAAAAAGAAAAACTTATCTTGTTTGAAAAACATTTCCTCCATTGAAAACAAAATTGAGACTTTGAAAAATGAATATCTTTTTCTTGATGAAGAAATGTCTTTGAAATGTTAAACCTCAACTTCTTGTGAAAAGTGCATTGATTTAGAAAATAAAGTTGGGGACTTATCGTTCAAAATTTCCAAAGCTAACAATTCTAATTGATTATATTTTATGCTTGTTAATGAGAATAAAATTAATTTATTCCATGTGAAAATTCAAGCAAGGCTTATGGCAAAAATAATTTAGAAAATAAAAACAACAAAAGGCTTAAGTTTTTCAAAAATGATATTCAAAGGATCAAGTCATCATTAAATTCAATTGTTTACAATTTTTGTGGTCATTTAGGATATATTTCTCATTTATGCAATTATAGAAGAAATCCTTATATGAGAAATAGTATGGTATGAGTTCCTAAAGATCTTAAAGGCCCTAGTACTAACATTCAAGGACCCAAGATGAAGTGGGTACCAAAATGTCCTCCTAGTGTTTCAATTATGCAAAAAATTTCTCAAAAGAATGGGCTAATTGTTCAAAGAAAAGAGGAATCATCAAGGAAAATACTGTCAAAGGCCAATGATAGAAACTTTGGTCAAAGAAAGAATATGACTTCAACCAAAGTTTCTCAAGTATAAAATACAAAACTTGTAAAGTTCAAGACTCTAAAAGAGAAGCAATGAGTAAAAAAGAAGAAGATATTTCATTGATTACCAAAGCCAAGTGATAACTCCACAAAATGTTGTTATTTGTACCTTATATCTGTGTATAAATAATGCTTAGTCCTTGTTTGCAATGCATATATGGAAGAGTTTAGGCTTATATTTGTCACATTCTGATTTTGATGTCTTCCTATATGTTAATGAGAAAATTGTGCTTATTTGATAAGTGATTAAATGGATTTGTAATTGTTATTGACTTGGTGATTTCTCTATTTTAGGAAGGGCTCCAAACAAAGCTAAAATATGGAGAATTGGACCAAAAGTGGAAGAGAAAACCTAGTTTGCATATCAGCATCTCACGCCGCAACGTAGCCATGTTAATGTCGTGACGTGGTGCATCCCCTGCTTCAGTACAGAAGACCCATGTAACAGCCTGAAAATTACTTATTTCGTGATATATGTTCATTTTATAATATTTTTAATCTTTGAAAATTTTTTTAGAATTTTTTGAATTTTTTAATTATTTTAATATATTTCTTGATTTACGTGTGCGCTGAGTAAAGCCGGGAAAATGAAATATTTTCCTCGAGGCCAGAAAACTTTGGACTGTAGAAATGTCGATGGGAGATCTTGCTAAACCCGAGGCTGGACATAATTTACAAGGTTTGTTTTACGAGATTTTATCTGAAGAATAAAATCGCAGTACATTTTATTATCCGTTGGATAATGGATACCGACTCTGTCAACTGTGACTATTATCCAATGGATAATAGCATGCAATAAAAATCTAGTAGATTATTTCTATCTAATTATTTTTATGATATCATCTAAGTGACATCACACTTCACTTTATTGAGAAGCGTGCAAAGCTTCTCAAGGAAGTTTCAAGGAAACTTCAAGGAAGCTTCCTACACACATTCTCTCTCCTCTCAATTTTTGGCTCCACAGTTGGAGGGAAGAAAAGATGACCAAGCCATCATCTTTTTTATTTTCCCTATCACTTTTCATTTTCAAACTCATTTCACTTTTCTCTCACTACTTCTCTCTCCCTCATGATCTCTCCTCTCCTCCCCTCTTCTTCCACACGGCTGCACCACCATTGGAGGCCCTTTAAGTTTGTTTGATCAAGCCAACCTAGGCTATTGACTCTCCTCATCATCTTAAAGCTTTCTTCCTTAATGGACACCTCTTGATTCCTCCATCTTCACCATTTTCTATCAAGCCCTAAAGCTTGAGACTTTGAGGTAAATATCTTAATTTTCTTCCCTTTTCCTTCTCATTTTCATGGTCCTTGGTCACCATTGTGATCAAGGACTCTTTTTTTCAAGTTTTGGTGGTTGATTTTGTGA
Source organism: Ormosia semicastrata (assembly GCA_029884595.1). Lineage (NCBI taxonomy): Eukaryota > Viridiplantae > Streptophyta > Magnoliopsida > Fabales > Fabaceae > Ormosia > Ormosia semicastrata. The sequence goes on along the minus strand of JAQQTO010000053.1, from coordinate 26,670,377 downwards.
GTTGACCAAATTAGGGTTTTCTTGTAGGTGGTGGATGAAAATCTTGAAAGGAGCTTGCTTTCCTTGTTGTCTCTTAAGGTAAGAGGGAGATCATTCTCTTTAACCTATCTTGGTTGTGAGCAACCCGTGTGTGGGCTACCCATTTGTTTGTGTGATTTTTAGTTATGTTGTGATTGTTTATATGGTGTGACTTTGACATATGTTGTTGTATAACTTGATGGATTTTGAAATGCTTGAATGATTGGAGGTGTTTGGAGTTTTTTTGCACATCCAGTGGGTTACACGGCCTAGGCCGTGTAAGGGTACACGGTCGTGTAATGTGACAAGCGTGGACTGGATGGTTTTTGGCTAAATTCTAGGGGAGTACATGGCCTAGGCCGTGTAATTTGTCACAGTCGTGTAATGGAACACAGCCATGTAATTCAGGCCGTGTAATGGGACATGGTCGTGTGATCTGAGTGATGAAAAATGGTTGGTTTTCCAGTCCCTTGGAGGCTCACGGTCTCCTTGGGTACTCGATATGAGGCCTTTGTACTAAGATGAACTTAATTAATTGAACGATTAGATGCTTAATTAGGATTTCATAATATGAAAAGAATAAAGAACAAACCCTTAACCTATAACTTGGAGTGGTCCTTAGAATAAAGAAAGAACATGAGTGTGGGTGAGATTGTGAAGAACTTAAAGTAATATTCTAAGCGATTTCAATGCAAAAATATAATGGAATTAAGACCTAACTTTGATTACAACTCTGAATAGTATGTATTTACTCTTGAGTTTTTGATATTGACTTGATATGGGTCCGTAAATGGGATCTAAGATTGTTGATGAGTGATTGAGCCTAATATGTCATTTAATTATGACCAAGTCATCCTGATATTGAATGTCTGTATATATATCTATGTGTGCATTGAGACCATATGCATTGAGGAAGTCTAATATGATGAGCATGATTGAAACATGCATTGAGAAAGTCTGTTGGGCTATGTTGAAAGGCTGCAAGCGTAGGAGTTGAATCACACCTATGTGCGGGTGGGAGTAGACAAGTGTAGGTCACTTGTTGACCTTGGGGGCGTCGGGGTGCGGGTACCTCACAATGGACAGTTGGTAGCTCTTCTGTCCGTAAGGTAGACTGATGCAAACACACTGACGATCCGGACCGAGACACTGTCCTATTTCGCGATCTAGTGTAGAATGTCTTGTACAATGCCATGATGTACACTTTGATAAATTGAGAAATTATAGCACTTGTTGGCTACGACAGCCGAGTTACAGGCATGTCTTCTGATCATTCTCTCCGATGTTGTGTCTGTAGGAATTTGGTACCATTGTGCATGTGCATAGTCTGTCAACATATTCATTTGGCATACATAAATGTGATTATAAGAATGCTTCTTTTAATGTCAAGTATGATTATCTGTACTATTAAATTGTTTATTATCTGTACTTTGATGCTGTTTATTATGTATGCTATGTTGTGAGGCGCCTTGCGCCATTTCTGTTTCTTACTGCCATAATTGGTTCTGAAGTTGGATATCTCACCTCTTTCTGTATTTTGTTATTCTGTATTTTGTTTATGTTTCTTAAAAGACCAAGGCGAGGAAGAGCCGAAGTTTCCCAATTTTGGAAGGAACTAGATATCTGCTTGACCATGGCATCCCGACGAGGCTTCCTAGGGTATGCCAGGCTGAGCTTCCATGGAGGCGTGGATTGTTGGCACATTGATGTGATCATCGAATGCTGTGTCTACATGAGAGAGGTGACTGTATCATTAGCTTGGGGTTGCTACAATCCACCATTCTGTTCCTTGGACGTTCGTGTATCGCTGGAGTTCTACATGCCAATATGCAATGTGTAGGGTGATCGTGAGTACACTCCACACGAGGATTCTTTCCTATCTTCTGCACGAGCTCCTGCTCGTGAATCTGCTGCTCCTATGAGGATTTCCTCTTTTGAGGAGGATCTTATGGATGAGCTTGAGGATGATCCAGCTGAGGTTCCTTCTCAGTAGCTGTTGGGGGCTTGATATTCTTTTTGTAGTCTTGATGGCTATTTGTATATGATAATTTTTGGGGCATGTAAAGCTTCAGCTTCTTTTTTATGAGCCTTAATGTAATTAATGACTTACAGTCTGTATCTAAACATATATATATATATATATATATATATATATATATATATATATATATATATATATATATTTTGCATGAAAGTATGGGTTGATCCTTTATGTTTTCTGCTTACAAAGTAGAAATGTATAATACATGTATTTGAAAGAGACTTGCTATGTACGATACTTCATTGATGAACAGGCTAATATCTATACATATAAGATATAAACTGGGTCTTAATAATAATGACATAATGTTCCTTTGAATTTCATCCGTGTGTTGTGATGTCCCCTCCTCCTCCTGAGAAAGGGGGCGTTACACTAGTTTGGTATCAAAGCCCCGATTTGAGTCATTCTTTTAGGTTTGTGGTTAGGTCTACCTTGTTTGTGCTGTGTGATTCTTTATGATTAGTTTCCGAAAGGTTACCTCTAAACTTTCTTTGTGTTTTGTTTAGTTGATTCTAGAGAAAAGCAATGGAACGTGGCAGAGGAGGACATGATAATGTGGCACGTGACAACCACGCAATGGCGGCAACTGCTGAAGCTATGCAGCGAATGGCGAAAGTCATTGTACAATAGAATCAGCGAGCAACGCAACAACAAGAGGCGAATGCTGATGCCCCGAACTTATCCGAATTCCGTCGAAACAATCCTCCACAATTCATAAGTGAATTCGATCTAGAGAAGGCAAGCTTGTGGATCCAAGAATTAGAAAAGATCTTTGAAAGAATAAGATGTGCTAACGACCACAAGGTGACTTATACCACATTTATGCTGGTGGGAGATGGAAAAAACGGGTGGAAAGGAACTTGAAGACTACTGCAAGCATAAGGAAGGGAGATTACATGGGAAGTATTCTGTGATGCATTTCTGGAAAAGTATTTTCTGGATAGTGCACTATATGCTAAGGAAATAGAATTCCTTGGATTAAGGCAAGATGGAATGACTGTAAATGAGTACGCTGCCAAGTTCGAGAGCTTGTTAAAGTTCTCAAGGTACCTTCAAATCCAACTTGATGAGGCATGGAAATGTCGCAAGTTTAAAGAAGGTCTGAGAGTGGAACTGAAGCGAGGGATACTACCGATGAGAATGAATTAATTCTTAGCCCTGATGGATATGTGCTTCAGGCTGGAAACGCTAGAACTATCCCGAGAAACAAGAAATCTTAACTTTGGATCGGCTAGGTTCTAAAGGGGAGGAAACAACAATAACCGGTTTCAGAGGATGCCTTATTCTCAACCACCGGGAAATCAACAACAATCATTTGGTGGAAGCTTTAGTGGAGACTTTGGTGGCCATCGAGCTAGTCAGACAGTGGCGTCTTCATCAAAGTGTATGGAATGTGGAAAGAACCATCTGACAAGAAATTACATGATTAAAGGAATTATTTACTTCAGATGTGAAAAACTTAGACATCTTTCTCGAGATTGCAACTAACTCAATGCAGAGCCTTCTGTCAACAATGCACGTGTTGCAAGGCCTCAGGTAGGGGGTAGAGTCTACACAATGAGTGGAGCGGATGTTGGTGTATGCCCTAGAGGCCAATACATTTTCTGTAATTATATACATTCTATTATGCTATTTTTATATATGAGGCATTTCATTTATTATGTTCTTTTTTGATAAACATAATAAAGTCCTTAGAATAGTAAGTTTGATGCCATAGGACATCAAGTGGATGACTTGATCGTGAGATCCTTTTGGTTACAACACTATTCTTAAATGTCCCTAGTCAAGTATTATTGTTAATTAGGACAACAATAATACATTGAGACTAGTATGTGCAGAGACTGATGACCACATCTCACGGGTCATGGATATGAGATATCAAGTCTTCATATGGGTACATATTAGAGTAATGATGTACTGGATTGACCCACCATGAGAACGCTACATGGATCGTTATGTGAGTGTCATAAGTGATTCTCATAGTGACAATGGTATCTGTGGTCCTTTGACCTGAACTCACTACGATTCCTACATGAGGAGTTATGTGTTTTAATGCCATCAAACGTCATCTGTAACAAGGTGATTATAAAGTTGGTTATTGGACATACCACGAATCATGCAGAGGGATGTGAGTGACGTAGATGGGATTTGTCACTCCTACATAACAGGAGCGATATATTCGGGCCCCCTGGTTAAGTGAGACTGCGAAATGCATGGCCATGCTCAAATGAGTCAATATGAGATATTGATCTCATTTGTTGTTACAAAGTCTACTCGAGTATCAGGAAACCAATGATTGGACTATACAAAGGTGACCATTCCATGCCTTGTGTTCAATCTAGATATATTGACAAAGGGACTAAACGACACAGAAACATTAGTCACGGAAAGGTTATGTCAAATCACTAACATTCTTATTACTTAGGTAGCAGCGATGTGTTGCTAGATACCGCTTATTGCTTGTAATATTAAAATAGGATTTTAATATTACTACTAACATAATAATAACCTGCAGGGTTACACACATAGAGCAGACTAAAATTGGAGCAATGGATCCAAGTTGGACTTGGATTCAAATATGGGCCAGACTCATAACAGATGGGTCTAGGGTTGCATAGCTTACCTTGCTGCTACTCACACTCACTTAAGGCAGTCACTACTATAAATAGTACTGTTAAGAGGGCTGCTAACATACACAATTCTGAACCCTAGTCGCACCTATAGAAAAGTGAGTGAGTGAGCGACAAGTTTCTTCTCTTCTCTTCGCAGCTAGCACTGTGTGAGAGACGTAAGGCTCCTTTTGCGGACGTTGGACGTTCGTGAGTTTGTTCGTGTGGATACCGTAGAGACATCGTTTCTACCACAATGTTGGTGATTTACGCTTCAAGAGGTAAATCATTTAAAAACTCAGATTATGGCTTTTTCACATGGATCCTCGGTGGGAATCCCTATTTTCTGCTGCGTGATGTATCCACAAAAATTCCCAATAGCGGAAGCCTCCTGATGTTGAAAATCGGCAAGTGCACCGAATCACAAAAAGTAATAAAGTAGTGAAAAGAGAATCGTCCCACGAGGATTATATTGCCAATTACCAAATTCGTTAAATTAACACTATTTAAGCCAATCAAAATATGGAAGTTGAAAAAGAAAAAAAAAATGAAAATAAAGATAATTAAAAGAAAGTAAATAAAACTAAACAAAGTAAAATCAATCAATTTAACAAGAGATGAAATCAAGAATAAGAAAGTGTTAGGGTTCAGACTTCACTTGAACTCTTTTAAATGTACTTCTAAAAATTGGTTTAAAACATGTTCTATTTCAATGATTCATGGTCAATTCCCAACATTAATTAATATCCAATCCCTTGGTATACTAATCCTCTTACGCTGATTGAAATTAACTAATCCCTTAGTCTAACTCCAATTAGAAAGGCATTATCAAGAACGAGAGGAATTATAAGAAAGACCACATAACCCACAACGTCTATCCTAGCGATTGCAGAAATTATGGTATTTATCACAAGTTCTAGGTTCATGCAAATTTTCCCAAATCATACATAAACCCAATTTATCATTCCCAAATTGATCGGGTTTAGAAAAGCATTAAGAACGAGAGATAAACACGTAAATCATGAGATAAAAACATGCATTAAACCCATAAAAGAAATTACATCATCAAAGTATCAAGATCCATCGTCCCCCTAACGAGGGGAAGTTAGTTACACATAGGAAAAGAACAAAACAAAGAATAGAAGATGACAAACTCCATTGATAATTAGTGGCAAGATTGAAGAGAATCACTAATCTTCAAGTCTTGATGCGCCCACACGAAATTAGGATTTGAGTTGTCTTGACGGCGCTGCAGTATCTTGAAATTTGGCGTAACTTTCTATTTATAAGAAATTCACGCTGTTGCATTACGCGTTCGGCGCTCAGCGCTAACTCTCCAAATGGCGCTCGGGCGCGGCCCACTAAAGTTACGATGCAAGATACGCAATCGGCGCTCAAGCGCTCCTTGTTCAACGCTCGGCGCTGCCCATTAAAACAAGATTCCTCCAGCGCATATTGCGCGCTCAAGCGGTGAGGGCCCCAAGCGCCGGGCTTCAATTATTTTCTGCTTCTTTAAATGGCAGTCTTCTCCATGTGTAATTATCTACAAAATTACATAAAAACACACAATTAAAACATAAATTAAAATAACAAAAAAAAAAAAGAAACTTGAGAATAAACTCAATCAAAAAGATTAAAAGAGAATGAAAACCCAAGATTTTGAACCGTAAAAATATGAATTTTTGCGGGTTCATCACTCCCCAAACTTAAGCTTTTGCTTGTCCTCAAGTAAAAGAAAATCAAAATAAAAACAAAACTAAAACTCAAAGCGACTCAAAAAGGCAATACCGGGTATTAAAGATCATTCATATCCTCAAAACTAATTCAAAATCTAATTCCAAAGTATCACACATGAACAATCCAATTATCACATCGTCTCTCACATGCAACTTTTATGCACAAATGACTTCCCAAAAACATGAATGAAAGACTCAATCTCCTCATAGAGTACAAGCCCAAATGAGTTTATAAAACAAAGAATGCACATCAAACCCACATCCATAAGGTTGTTTTTCATCTCTCTCTCCACTAATGTAAACAACTCACAACCAAGGATCAAAAGGGACTTTATAAGCTTGTAATGTAAAGCCAAGGGTATGGATTAAGAAAGAAGCGGTAGGAAAATGAAAACAAAAGTTGAGATACAAAATCATGCAAATTTCAAAATTCAAGCCTCAAAATATAAGACAAGTGCAAAGCGGAGCAAAAGAATCAACACAACATTCACTTTATTTTTTTTTTTTTCTTTTTTTTTTTTTCTTTTTCAACAATCTCCACCCCCAAACTTATTTCTTTGCAATACTTTGGGTGAACTTTCTTTCTTTTTCTTCTTCTTTTTTTTTTTTTTTGAAATTTTTCAGCTCCACAAAACTTCATGCACAAAAATAACAAAGACTTGAATAATAAAATAATACAAAATATGCACTCAACAGAGGTTATGTAAGAGAATTTTTTTTTTTGTGGGTATGGGAAAAAGGAAAATGTGAGTAAAGAAAAGAAACAGAGGCCAAACAATAACAAAGCTGCAAAAGGGACCTAAGGATAAACTGTGTATACAGGTTGGCTTGAAAGGCTCAAACGGTCCAAAGAAGGCCCTTATCATTTCCTTAATCATGCACTGCCTAGGATTTCGCCTTAAGAGAGAATCAAACAACTTATAGATGCAAATCATCCACACACATGCAATCCCATAAACTTTCTCTAAGCTTGACATGCAATTAAAATCCAAATTCTATCAATCATAAAAATGGGAAGAACATCCATACACAATTGAAACAATAGAGATAAAAGCAACTCATAAATTCTCATGTGCTATCCTAAGAAATCAAATCAATCCATAATTCAAATTATCATTGGATATTCAATTCAACACACCGGCATGCATAAAATGACTCAAAACACAATAGGGATGATGGAAATAAAATAAAATAAAATAAAATAAATAAATAAATACAAAAATTAAAAGCTAAAGGAAAGAACAAAAATCTTTTTGATGGCCGATAGCTATATACATCCCCTTACAAAGGCTCAGAACTCGAGGGGAGGCACCTAAGCCGACTCAACATTAGCAAACTTCAAAACAGGAAAATGTTAGTCAATGAAATAAGAAAATAACAAAATAAAAACAAAAACAAAAATAAAAATAAAAGAGAAAAGGAGAGAAAATTCGGGTTGCCTCCCAAAAAGCGATTGTTTAACGTCATTAGCTCGACGTTGCCTTTATAACTAGTCATGGTGGCTTGAAGCAAGAGAAGTAGGATGACATTTTTCTCTTATCGCCTCTTTGCCTCCACACACCGTCATCTTGCCTCGGAATCAATCTTCAATAAATTAGTGGAAGCTGGAGGATCTTTTTCAATTGCAGCACTTTGAGAAAGAGGATGTCCTTTCTCCTTTTCGTCAACCATCTTGGGAGTAGAAAAATCAGCATTGATGATGATGATGAAGGACTCTTATTAGCTAAATCTTGTAGAGGCTTGTCTTGAATGCATTTGACGAGGGCATAGAGATCGATGTCGGTCTGATTTATCAAAAACATTAATAGTCACCGATCACCATCTACCCTCAAAATAAGCTCTCCTCTAGGTACATCAATCAATGCTCCCGAAGTAGCCAAGAATGGTCTTCCAAGAATCGAGGAATATCGAAATCCTCATCCATATCCAAAATCACAAAATCACCGGGAAAATAAACTTACCAACCTTTACTAGCAAATCTTCCACTATACCATATGGATGTTTAATTGACCGATCAGCTAGTTAAAGAGACATTGTAGTTGGCTTCACTTTATCAATCCCAAGCTTGCGGAGAATTGACAATGGCATTAAATTGATGCTAGCTCCTAAATCACAAAGAGCTTTCTCAATAGTCGGTTGCCAATGGTGCAAGAAATAGAGAAACTACCTGGATCTTTCAATTTAGGTGGCGCTTCCTCCGATTATAGCACCGCACTCCTCGAAAAGTGCCACGCTTTCATCTTCTTTCAACTTCCTTTTCTTCAAGAGCAAATCTTTCATGAACCTTGCATAAGAGGGCATCTCGCTCAAGTGCCTCGAAAAAAAGGAATGTTTATCTCATGCACTTCTTAAAGACTTCTAAGAACTTGGAGAATTACTTTTCTTGAATCTCCTTCTTGAATCTTTGAGGATAAGGAAGTTTAGCATACAATGAAGGATCAACTATTTTCTTCTCACATTCCTTCTTCTTTCTCTGCCACTTTGGTTGCTCCTCTTTAGCTTCTTTATTACAGCAGTCTTGAGATGGGACATCTGCAATAAGAACATCAATTTCCTTAATTGGTCCATCCAAAGTCTTGCCGCTTCTCAGTGTAATTGCATGACATTGCTCCTTTGGATTGACAACAATATCACTTAGGAAGGTGCCCGGAGGTCTCTCTTGAAGCTATTTGCCCCACTTGATTCTCTAAACTTCTAATTGCCGCCTCATGATTCTTAAAATTGGCCCTCGACTCTTCCATAAAATTTGAAGTCTCATTGCATAAAAGCGGTCTGCAAAGAAAGTTTCTCCACTGTAATCTCAAGAGGAGACTTCTATTCTGGTTGAGGATTCAATGGCACTATTTGATTGCTCCAAGAAAAATTGGGATGAATCCTCCACCCTGGATTATATGTATTTGAAAATGGAACACCCTGAGGTCTGGAAGGATTACCCATATAATTTACTGCTCTTGAGAACTAAAACCGAATTGCTTACTTCACATCCACCATTAGCATGATTACCTCCACGAAGTCACAAATTAACCTTTGATGGTTCACACGGAATTTACCTCGCATGCTCTCCACTTGCTTAGTTAGGTTGGCCAACCGTTGAGAAATACTTTTGTTTTGAGTAAGTAAGGCATCGAAAGTACCAAGCTCCATCACTCCTTGTCCGACCATCGCTTTCTCCCACTAGGCAACCGATATTCATTAGTGGCCATAACCTCAAATAATTCCCGAGCCTCTTCGTGAGTCTTAGTGTTTAAAGACCCACTGCGTACGCATCCACCATAAGTCTTGTGGAATGATTTAACCCATTATAAAATATCTCGCACTGCCGCCAAACCTCAAATGCATGGTGAGGACATCTCCTTAATAGCTCCTTGAATCTCTCCCATGCTTCATAGAGAGATTCTCCCGATTCTCGAGTAAAGCAAGCAATCTCACTCCTTATCTTCACAAACATTGATGGAGGAAAGTATCGAGTCAAAAATTTGTTAACCAAATCCTCCCAAGTAGAGATGCTCCCTTGTGGTCGGGCTTGTAGCACTCTTTGCTTTATCTCTGAGCGAAAATGGGAACGATCGTAATCTAATGGCATCATCGATAACGCCATTATACTTAAAAGTATCACAGAGCCGCAAGAAATTCACAATATGCAAGTTTGGATCTTCCGCATGGCCTCCCCAACCGATTGTCACTAGTTAGTAGAAGTCTTGGTTTAATCTCAAAATTATTAGCTTTGAATAGTAGGACGCACAATACTTGGTAGAAATATTCTCAACGTGATGGGGTAGCATAGTCACCAATGTACGTCTTTTGCTCTGCCATACAACAACAATTTCTGCCATCTTTTGCTCAACTTCTTCAAGTCTCTTCCTCTCTCGCAAGCTTTCTTTCTGTTCGCTTCTAGCGCTTCTCTCTATCTCTGGATCAAAAAGCAATTCTTCCGATTCCAAAGAACCTTGCATAAACACAAACAAGCAAACCAGAGTGAAGTAAAGAAAAAAATAAAAATAAAATTAAATTAAATTAAATGACTAATAAAAAAATAAAGAAACAAATTAAAAATAAAATTAAACAATTAAAAAAATACTTAAATTAGTGCTCTTTTAACTACTAATTGATATTAGCAATTAATAATCCCGAACGGCGCCAAAAAACTTGATGTTGAAAATCGGCAAGTGCACCAATCGCAAAAAGTAATAAAGTAGTGAAAAGAGAATCGTCCCACGAGGATTATATTGCCAATTACCAAATTCGTTAAATTAACACTATTTAAGCCAATCAAAATATGGAAGTTGAAAAAGAAAAAAAAATGAAAATAAAGATAATTAAAAGAAAGTAAATAAAACTAAACAAAGTAAAATCAATCAATTTAACAAGAGATGAAATCAAGAATAAGAAAGTGTTAGGGTTCAGACTTCACTTGAACTCTTTTAAATGTACTTCTAAAAATTGGTTTAAAACATGTTCTATTTCAATGATTCATGGTCAATTCCCAACATTAATTAATATCCAATCCCTTGGTATACTAATCCTCTTACTGATTGAAATTAACTAATCCCTTAGTCTAACTCCAATTAGAAAGGCATTATCAAGAACGAGAGGAATTATAAGAAAGACCACATAACCCACAACGTCTATCCCTAGCGATTGCAGAAATTATGGTATTTATCACAAGTTCTAGGTTCATGCAAATTTTCCCAAATCATACATAAACCCAATTTATCATTCCCAAATTGATCATGTTTAGAAAAGCATTAAGAACAGAGATAAACACGTAAATCATGAGATAAAAACATGCATTAAACCCATAAAAGAAATTACATCATCAAAGTATCAAGATCCATCGTCCCCCTAACGAGGGAAGTTAGTTACACATAGGAAAAGAACAAAACAAAGAATAGAAGATGACAAACTCCATTGATAATTAGTGGCAAGATTGAAGAGAATCCCTAATCTTCAAGTCTTGATGCGCCCACACGAAATTAGGATTTGAGTTATCTTGACGGCTGCTGCAGTAGTATCTTGAAATTTGGCGTAACTTTCTATTTATAAGAAATTCACGCTGCGTTACGCGTTCGGCGCTCGCGCTAACTTTCCAAAGGCTCAGCGCCGCCCACTAAAGTTACGGTGCGATACGCAATCAGCGCCAAGCGCTCCTTGTTCAACGCTTCAGCGCTGGCCCATTAAAACAAGATTCCTCCAACGCATGTTGCGCGCTCAAGCGGTGAGGGCCCAAAGCGCTCAAGCGCTGGGCTTCAATTATTTTCTCGCTTCTTTAAATGGCCATCTTTCTCCATGTGTAATTATCTACAAAATTACATAAAAACACACAATTAAAACATAAATTAAAATAACAAAAAAATAAAAGAAACTTGAGAATAAACTCAATCAAAAAGATTAAAAGAGAATGAAAACCCAAGATTTTGAACCGTAAAAATACGAATTTTTGCAGGTTCATCACCTCCAAATCTAAAGAGCTAAAAAAAGGAGAGGGTACCATAGGAGGTAATCTTTTGACTGTGCTGTATGACTCTGGGGCAACTCATTCTTTCATTGCTTATGACTGTGTGCGTCGATTAGGTCTACCTGTATCTTCTTTACCTTTTGATTTGAGTGTTTCTACCCTTACTGCTGAACTTGTTGTTACCACCCAAGTTTGTTTGAATTGTCCTTTATCTGTTGAAGGTCGAGTTTTCTCTATTAATTTAATCTATCTACCTTTTTCCTAAATAGATATAATCTTAGGAATCGATTAGTTATCTTCTAATCATATCATGTTAGATTATTCCAATAAAACCATAGTTTTCCCTATGACTGAAGTTTCTAAATTTTTTACGGCCAACCAAGTTCAAGCTTTCTTGAAAGAAGGAGCCCAGGGATACATGCCATTATCTTCTTTAAAAGTCGAGAGTGAGATAAATGTGAAAGCTATTCTGGTAGTCAATGAGTTTCTCAAAATCTTTCTTAATGAAGTACCTGGCTTACTGCCTGAGCAGGAGATTAAGTTTACTATTGATATTGTGCCTAGATCTGGTCCCGTGTCCATAGCACCCTACAGGATGTCGCCATTAGAGTTAGTTGAGCTCAAGAAGCAGTTGGTGAAACTCTTGGAAAAGTAGTTTGTCAGGCCTAGTGTGTCCCCATGGGGAGCGCCTGTGTTATTGGTCAAGAAGAATGATGGAAATTCACGCCTACGTGTAGACTATCGCCTGCTGAACAAGGTCACAAGCAAGAACAATATCCACTTCTGAGGATAGATGATTTGATGGATCAATTAAAAGGAGCTTTTGTTTTCTCTAAAATTGATCTGCGATCAGGTTATCATCAGATCCGAGTGAAGGTAGAGGATATTCCTAAAATGGCTTTTCACACACGTTACGGACATTATGAGTATCTTGTGATGCCGTTTGGAGTGACAAATGCACCTGCCATATTCATGGATTACATGGATAGGATTTTTTATCCTTACCTAGACAGATTCGTCATCATCTTCATCGATGACATTCTGATCTATTCTTGAGATCAAGAGGAACATGCTGAATATCTTAGTATAGTTCTCCAGATTCTGAAAGAAAAGAAGTTGTATGCCAAGTTGTCGAAGTGTGAATTCTAGTTGGACGAGGTTAAGTTTTTGGGTCATGTAATTTTGAAGGATGGAATTGCAGTGGATCCATCAAAAGTTGATGTAGTTTTACAGTGGGAAAGGCAAAAGACTGTGATAGAGATTCGTAGTTTCGTGGGATTAGCTAGTTATTATCGAAGGTTCATTGAAGGATTTTCTAAGATAGCCGGATCTCTCACTCAACTTACAAAGAAGAACCAAGCTTTTGTATAGACCGATGACTGTGAAGAGAGTTTCCAAGAATAGAAGAGACGACTGACTACTTCACCTATTTTGGTTTTACCTGATCCCAATGAACCCTTTGAAACGTACTGTGATGCTTCACATCAAGGATTAGGATGCGTACTCTTGCAAAATGGGAAAGTGGTGGCCTATGCTTCAAGGCAATTGAGGGTACATGAAAAGAACTATCTGACGCATGACCTGGAGTTAGCGGCTGTGGTGTTTGCTCTGAAAATTTGGAGATATTTTCTGTACGGAGCAACTTTCAACGTCTATAGTGACAATAAGAGCCTGAAGTACCTGTTCGACTAGAAGGAGGTGAATATGAGGCAATGGAAGTGGCTAGAATTCTTGAAAGATTACGATTTCTAACTCCAGTATCATCTTGGAAAGGCAAACGTAGTGGCAGACGCTTTAAGCAGAAAGATACTGAGTATCTCTGTAATGATGATCAAGGAAAAAGAATTAATAGAACAATTTTAGAATATGTGGACATCCGTAGATTTGACACCGGGAAAGATTTGTTTGAATATGATTACTATCTCAAGTGATTTGATGGAAGAAATCTGAGAGAAACAGAAAGATGACAAATTTTTGCAAACTGAGAGGGAGCTGATGAAGTGAGACATTATGTCAATAGTCCAAGAAGGAGGTGATGGTATTCTTAGGTTCGAAGGCAGGGTTTGTGTGCCCAGTGACCGGGAGCTGAGGAAGTTAATTCTTAATGAAGCCCACACGAACCAGTTGAGCATACACCCAGGAATGACCAAAATGTACTAAGATTTGAAGCAGTTATTCTAGTGGCATGGAATGAAGAGAGACGTTGCCAATTATGTGTCGTCTTGTCTGGTCTATCAGAAAGCCAAGGTTGAACATCAAAGATCTTTAGGAATGTTGTAACCTCTAGCTATTCCCAAATGGAAATGGGATAGCATCACGATGGATTTTGTAGTTGGATTGCCAAAGACTTGAAAAAGTTACAACTCAATATGGATAATTGTGGATCGACTTATAAAATCTACACACTTCCTACCGATCAACATAAGGTATCCGATGGAAAGGTTAGCTCTAATGTATATTGGCGAGATTGTTAGACTTCATGGTGTTCCTTTTAGTATTGTTTCTGATAGAGATTCGAAATTTACATCAAGGTTTTGGCAGAGCCTACAAGAACTACTTAGAACGAAACTTCGTTTGAGTTCTGCTTATCATCCTCAAACCGATGGTCAATCGGAAAGGACGATATAATTATTGGAAGATCTACTGAGAGCTTGCACTCTAGAATAGATGAGAGGTTGGGATGAAGTTTTGCCCTTAATAGAGTTCACCTAAAACAATAGTTTTCACTCGAGCATAGTGATGGCACCCTATGAGGCTCTATATGGACGACGGTGCTAAACACCTTTGTGTTGGTACTTAGATGAAGAGCACCTTACTATCGAACCTGATATTGTGCAACAAATAATGGAGAAGGTTAAGATGATTCAGGAAAAGATGCGGACAGCTCAAGGTCGACAAAAAAGCTATGTAGATAAAAGGAGGAAGCCTCTTGAGTTTAAAGAAGGTGAGCATGTGTTTTTGAAAGTCACGCCTACGACTGGCGTCGGTCGAGTTCTTAAATCTAGAAAACTTACTCCTAAATTCATCGGACCTTATCAAATTCTTCGTTGGATAGGTCCAGTAGCCTACCAAATAGCCTTACCACATTTTCTTTCTAACCTTCACAATGTCTTTCATGTGTCACAATTGCAAAAATACATTCCTAATCTGAACTATGTCATAGTACCGGATGCAGTACAATTGAAAGAGAATTTGACCTATGAGACACTTCTTATAAGGATTGAGGATAGGACGGTGAAGCAACTTAGAAGAAAAGAGATTTCGTTAGTGAAAGTGGTTTGGAATGACACGACCGGAGATGCGACATGGGAATTAGAGGACAAGATGAAGGAACAACATCCACATCTATTCTAAGGTATGAAAATTTCGAGTACGAAATTTCTTTTCAGAAGGGAAGAGTTGTAACACCCCAAAAATTACTTATTTCATGATATATATTCATTTTATAATATTTGTATTTTTAAAAAACAATTTGGAATTTTTTGAATTGTTTGATTATTTTAATATATTTTTCAATTTGCGTGCACATTGAGCATGGCCGGGAAAATGAAATATTTTTCCCGAGACCAGAAAACTTTGGACTGTAGAAACGATGATGGGGGATCTTACTAAACCTGAGGTCGGACATAATTTATGAGGTTTTCGTTTTACGAGATTTTATCTGATGAATAAAATCGTAATACATTTTATTATCCGTAGGATAATAGATACCGACTCTGTCAACTGTGACTATTATCTAATGGATAATAGCATGCAATAAAAATCTAGTAGATTATTTCTATCTAGTTATTTTTATGATATCATCTAAGTGACTTCATACTTCACTTTATTGAGAAGCATGCAAAGCATCTCAAGGAAGCTTCAAGGAAACTTCAAGGAAGCTTCCTACACACATTCTCTCTCTTCTCAATTTTTGACTCCACGGTTGGAGGGAAGAAAAGATGACCAAGCCATCATTTTTTTCATTTTTCCTATCACTTTTCATTTTTAAACTCATTTCACTTTTCTCTCTCCCTCACGCTCTCTCCTCTTCTCCCCTCTTCTTCCACACAGCTGCACCACCATTGGAGGCCCTTCAAGTTTGTTTGATCAATCCAACCTAGGCTATTGACTCTCCTCATCATCTTGAAGCTTTCTTCCTTGATGTACACCTCTTGATTCCTCCATCTTCACCATTTTCTATCAAGCCCTAAAGCTTGAGACTTTGAGGTAAAGATCTTGATTTTCTTCCCTTTTCCTTCTCATTTTTGTGGTCCTTGGTCACCATTGTGATCAAGGACTCTTCTTTTCAAGTTTTGGTGGTTGATTTTGTGAGTTAACCATATTTAGGTTTTCTTATGGGTGGTGGACGAAAATCTTGAAAGGAGCTTCCTTTCCTTGTTGTCTCTTAAGATAATAGAGAGATCATTCTCTTCAACCTATCTTGATGGTGAGGAACCCATGTGTGGGCTACCCATTTGTTTATGTGATTTTTAGTTGTGTTGTGATTGTTTATGTGGTGTGATTTTGATATATGTTGTTGTATAACTTGATGGATTTTGAAATGCTTGAATGATTGGAGGTGTTTGGAGTTTTTCTGCACATCTAGTGGGTTACACGGCCTAGGCCATGCAAGGGTACATGACCGTGTAATGTGACAGGCATGGACTGGACGGTTTTTGGATGAATTCCAGAGGAGTACACAGCCTAGGACGTGTAATGTGTCACAACCGTGTAATCCAGGCCGTGTAATGGAACACGGCCGTGTAATGGGACATGGTCGTGTGATCTGAGTGATGAAAAATAGTTAGTTTTCCAGTCCCTTGGAGGCTCACGGTCTCCTTGGGCACTTGATATGAGGCCTTTGTACTAAGATGAACTTAATTAATTGAACGATTGGACACTTAATTAGGATTTCAAAATATGGAAAGAATAAAGAACAAACCCTTAACCCATAACTTGGAGTGGTCCTTGGAATAAAGAAAGAACATGAGTGTGGGTGAGATTGTGAGGAACTTAAAGTAAATATTCTAAGTGAGTTCAATGCAAAACATAATGGAATTTAGACATAACTTTGATAACAACTTTGAATAGTATGTATTTACTCTTGAGTTTTTGATATTGACTTGATGTGGGTCCGTAAATGGGATCTAAGATTGTTGATGAGTGATTGAGCCTAATGTGGCATTTAATTATGACCAAGTCATCCTGATATTGAATGTCTGTATATATATCTATGTGTGCATTGAAACTATATGCATTGAGGAAGTTTAACATGATAAGCATGATTGAAACATGCATTGAGAAAGTTCGTTGGACTATGTTGAAAGGTTGTAAGCCTAGGAGTTGAATCACACATATGTGCGGGTGCGAGTAGACAAGTGTAGGTGACTTGTTGACCTTGGGGGCATCGTGGTGTGGGTACCTCACAATGGGTAGTTGGTAGCTCTTCTGTCCGTAGGGTAGACCGATGCAAACACACCGACGATCCGGACCGAGACACTGTCCTATATCGCAATCTAGTGTAGAATATCTTGTACAATGCCATGATGTGCACGATGATAAATAGAGAAATTATAGAACTTGTTAGCCTCGGCAGCCAAGTTACAGACATGTCTCCTGATCATTTTCTCCGATGTTGTGTCTAGCTCTATGGAGTAGGAATTTGGTACCATTGTGCACGTGCATAGTCTATCAACATATTCATTTGGCATACATAAATGTGATTATAAGAATGCTTCTTTTAATGTCAAGTATGATTATCTGTACTATTAAATTGTTTACTATCTATACTTTGATGCTGTTTATTATGTATGCTATGCTGGGAAGCACCTTGCGCTATTTCTGTTTCTTACTGCCATAATTGATACTGAAGTTGGATATCTCACTTCTTTCTGTATTATGTTATTCTGTATTTTGTTTATGTTTCTTAAAAGACCAAGGCGAGGAAGAGCCTGAGTTTCCCGATTTTGGAACGAACTAGATATTTGCTTAACCATAGTACCCCAACGAGGCTTCCTAGGGTATGCCAGGCTGAGGTTCCATGGAGGCGTGGATTGTTGGTACATTAATGTGATCACTGAACGCTGTGTCTACATGGGAGAGGTGACTGTATCATTGGCTTGGGGTCACTATGATCCATCATTCTTTTCATTGGACTTTCGTGTATCGTTGGAGTTCTATATGCCAATACGCAATGTGTGGGGTGATCGTAAGTACACTCCACACGAAGATTCTTTCCTATCTTCTACACGAGCTCTTGCTCGTGAATCTGTTGCTTCTGTGAGGATTTCCTCTTCTGAGGAGGAGCCTGAGGAGGATCCAGCTGAGGTTCCTTCTCAGTAGCTGTTGAGGGCTTGATATTCTTTTTGTAGTCTTGATGGTATTTGTATATGATAATTTTTGGGGCATGTAAAGCGTCAGCTTCTTTTTGATAAGCCTTAATATAATTAATGACTTACTTGTCTCGTATCTAAACATATATCTATATATATATATATATATATATGTATCTTTTGCATGAAAGTATGGGTTGACCCTTTATGTTTTTCGCTTACAAAGTAGAAATGTATAATACATGTATTTGAAAGACAGTTGCTATGTACGATACTTCATTGATGAACAGGCTAATATCTATACATATAAGATATAAACCGAGTCTTAATAATAATGACATAATGTTCCTTTGAATTTCGTCTGTGTGGTGTGACGTCCTCTCCTCCTAAGAAAAGGGGGCGTTACAACCCGAGGCTAGAGTGCCACGACGTAAATTGTGGACACTGCGGCATTGGTTACCTAAATTGAACATGCATCGAGGCGTAGCCATGTTAGTGTCGCGGCGTGCCCTATTTTTCTGAGCCTATAAATACTATTTTATTAGATTTTGTTAGAGAGCTTTACATAGTTTAGAGAGCTGGGGCTAGGTTACACTATTTGGAGGCTGAGAGAGGCTGGGAAGACTAAGGTTGGAGGCCATCTTCCTCATGGAGGATGATTCAAGCTTCAAAGATCACATCTCATGACCTTTCTTCTTTTCCTTCCGTCTTTCTCTCTTCCTTCTATCTTGAACATTATTTTTTTGATGTATATTTTCGTGTTCAATGATTAGCTAAGCTATATTTAGGGATTACTTTGAATCCTTTTATGAATATTGATGATTTTGTTTTTCTTTGAGTTTATATTGATGTTTGGTTTTATTCAATCATATGGTTCTTAATCCTCTTGATGGTTTGATAAGCTTTTGAGTGATTTGTTGAAATCTGATGAACCTAGACATAGGAATTTGGATTTTAGATCATACATATGGTTAATGTATGTTCAATTTCATTCAATTGGCTTGAATAAGTTAATTCGCTAATGAGATAGAAATATAGCTCTTAGCCATACATAGCGGGTGTTTGAGAATTGATCTTAATGAGTGGATTTTGCATCTTGCTAAGGAGTTAGGTAAATGAAACTATAGTTGATTAACCTAGACATAGGCTTTTAACTAAATCAGATTTTCAAGCTAACTTAATAATTCATTGATGTTGCTTGTAAGGATTGTATATCATTAGTTGAAGTAGGAGGTGAGAAAGGATTCTCTAAAACTCTAAACATTATCTATATTGTTTTGTAGTTTAGATTTAGTTTATTTGCACTATCTTTATTTTTATGTTATTGAATAGATTTAATTAATCTATTGGTTGATACTTAGCTTTAGAAGCCAACATCCTCGTGGGAACGAATTTTACTCTTCATTGTATTACTTGAATGACCAGTGCACTTGCGGTACACAAAAGGTCTAACACCAAGGTATCAAAAACTTTTACCTTTTATGCACATTCACTTGTAAAGTTAATGAATTTGAGGTATATTCCTTGTAGGCCTTAAGTGTTTGATATAATCATGTATACTTGGTAAAATTTTGAATATTATGTTTAGCACATGATTATGTTCATTTTTTTGTCCCATTGCTCATTAATTTGTTATATATCTTGGTACATGAGATTCTACAATGCCTAGGTATTCTTGCTATGTTTTGAATTATCTATATATCATGAAAATAAACATGCTATCGGCTATGTGCTTAATGACAATTGGTTATTTAACTTGTTGTGCTCAATTTACATACTATGGAAGAATTGATCTTTATGAGAGCGTAATGGATTAATAGTCAAAAACTAACACACAAGGACCCAAGAAATTTTAGGTACCAAAAGTCAAAAATTGAAGTGTGTTGTAAGTGTGCTTAAAGGTCAAGAACTCATTGCGGTATCTTGAAAATGGCTGCTCCAAGCACAAAACCGAAAATAACTCCAAGTTATCTTCCTTGTTTCCAAGAAGCTTAGACTTGAAACCTTTGGATAAGTGGAGACTTGTGTTATGCTTTTCTAGCCTTATTTCTTGAAAATATCTCTACATGTCTTGAATATGCTAGATAAGTATGCTCCTTGTTTGAAATAACATGTTTGATGATAATATCCTTGAGCTTAAGATTTTGATAAATCATGACTTAAAATGAGTGCTTGTGTTAAATATCTTTTATCTTGGTTTTATCACTTTCTAACATGATCCTTGGTTGATTTAAAATGCCTATGTAAGAGTTAAGAATTTATTGATCATTTCTTTCTATTCTTAATTGGTTTGGTTGTCATGAATGCATGTTAAATTGAGTGCTTAATTGTTCCTTGGCTGCTCTTAATCCTTTAGACATGCTAAATGAGTTTTTCTGATGGTTTTATTCGAATAGGAGACTTTCTATTCGAATAACTACTTCCACTAGCCACAAGAATCTTTTTTTAAATGCCTTTATTCGAATAAAGGAAAGGCTTATTCGAATAACACTTGACAGAAGCATTTGGTTTTTGGTTTTGTATGGATTTATTCAAATAGACCAAATGTCTATTCGAATAGCACTTGGTAGAAAGCCAAGTTTTTGTTCTTCCTACACATCTATTCGAATAGAGCTAATTCTATTCGAATAAACATGGGTTATATGAAGGGTTGTACGTTTTTCTTTGTTTGTTTTAAATGAAAATATTCACTTAATGATATGTACGTAAACTGCAATTAGCTGATTCTTTTGATGAATATATGTACTTGGCTAAATTAATCAATGAAATGAAATATCTTTTTGCCTTTATGAACTCATTTGTTATTTTACCTTTTTATTTTGAATGCTTATTTGCTTATGAGTTTGGCATAATAACTGATCTTGCTGAATTGTTGTTAAATATCAAATTGTTGTTGAACTTGAATAAATATATTGAATATAATCAATAACAAATCTCTATGGATCCAAAGTAGGTGGATACCAAAGAAAGTACTTTGAATTGTGTTGTAGGGTGACTATCATCTTATGCATGCATTGAAGTGAAATTCAAATATGCTACTTGAGGTTAGAAATATTTGAAATAGTTTAAGTTCTTCAAGAATAATGAAAACATAAAAGGATGGCATGGAGCACCACAACATTCTTAAGGAGCCTTAAGGCATGGAAATTGGAATAACTTACAAAAACTCAAAGACCATCAAAATTTTACATACAAGCATATGTGGATAAAGAGAAGAGTTGGATGAAGAGGGACATGAGGAGGCTTTTTTCAAGTGCAATGGAATGGAGCATTCAAAGAAAGAAAGCTCAAAATTAAAACACGAATAAATAAAAAACATCATTTTCTATCTAACTCAGTAAGTATTTCTATCCCTAAGCTATTGTGATATTTTATATGCTATAGAATGTATGATACTTGTTGATAAATTAATCTTAAATGACTAAATGCTTTCCTTACATGAGAAGTATGCTTCGCATTGACAAAGTGTCTAATTGGATATTAACTTGCTATTTTTTTGTCATTACATATAGAGTGGATGATATTAGTTTCATACATGCTCTAATCCCTATAGTATATTTCATCAAGATGAATTAGAGATGTACTTTCAGATGTTCTTTTAATTGGGGTTTGATCTTTCCTAAGGAATATATGATTTTTATATAAAACATTTCTACCCTTCTAAAATTCTTTTGAAAATGCAATGTGCTCTTATAAATTTTTTTTGAAAGGGGAAGAAGTTTTAAAATGTTTTTTAGTTGATGGATTAAGAATAGATATTTTTGGCCTTGCTTTACTTTATGATAATGAGCTTACATGGCCTTGGCATACATATTTCATTGTATCCATCTTGTGCTTCAATAAGAGGGAATCTATCTCTTAAGTTGTTTATCTATAGGGGGAGAAAAAAATATTATCTTTCCTTTGTAAGCCCTTTTGTTAATGTCAAATAGGGGGAGTAAAAATTAAAAAAAAATATGTTCTTATACTTATTATTTGATATGCTTATATTGCTCAACATATTTTTCTTTAGTAATTTGTCATCATAAAAAAGGGAGAGATTATGGAAATAAGTTTGCTTCAATGATTTAATATGTTAAGTTTTGATGATGACAAATATAAGTCCAAAAGAATGATGCTTATGCTACATAGATGTACTTAATAAATTATATTGGATCATGCATGATCATGTACTCCATCTTGTTATATTTCATATAAGAATCATATATATGAAAATATTGAATTATGAGTTTAGACTAACTATGTTTAAAGTGAGTAAAACTTTGAAAGATAGTTCGAGTACCAAGAGTAAGCATTACAACAAGAAAGCAAAAGATCTCATTTATGCTCAACTCAAGGAGAATGTGAATGCCTATTTCATGAAAGTTTTGATAACAACAAAGCCATGTCAAAGACCAAGTCCAAAGAAAAATTAAATGGTATAGCTTATAAGACTTAGGGTCTTTATGTAAGCAGCCTCCTAGATATGTCAAATGTTTTATCATGTGTTTGAAAAAGCTCTAAACTAGTTTTTCAAAGAACCCAAATAGTACACATGGTTTCAAAGCTTTTTCCTATGTGAAGATAGAGGATTTACAAGAAAAGAACTCAAATATGCTTTCAAATCTTTACAAATGATTTTTATATGCTAAAATTTCAAACAAACAAGTTTTGAAAAGCTAGTCATGGTGGTAGTTCAAAAATATGAAAAATAGTCTGATTTTTGAAAAACTAACCTTTGGTTACTATTTTGATCATAACTTTAAAAATACTTTGCATTTTATTTTGAAACTTATTTCATTTGAAAATAGACTCAAAGATCTTTCCAATGAGTAGTCATTTTCTTTAAAAGGATGAGAAATGAAGAAGTTATGACCATTTAAAGCCAATTTTCAAAACCAAAGTGGTTTATTCGAATAAAGGGTTTGTTATTCAAATATAAACGTTCAAGAACATGCTTTTTAAAGATTTATTCAAATAATCAAGGGTTATTCGAATAACAAGTTCCATAAAACACTTCCTTGTGTACTATAAGTGGATTTATTCGAATAAGACTTGGCTTATTCGAATAAACACAACCAAAAACTCATAACGCCTATTTTCTATGTACTTAATGCTGAAATAAATGATACCTAATGACTCTTTTTCAAAGAAATTTATAAATACATATTTGTGGGTCATCTTTTAAATAGACCCAACAATCTGAAACCATTCTCTTATGCTTTGATTCGTGATTCATATTTTATTATTTCCTATGTTTTTTTTTGCCAAAATTTAAGATATCCTGAAAGAGCTTCATAGTGCTTCAATTTGTATTAATTACTCTTCATGAGAGTTTCTTTTGTTCTATACTTTGATTCATTGTAAACAATGTGAGGTATCCCTTAAAAAAATGTAAGGGTGAGGTATCCCTGACTATCGAAGCTCAAGCACGAGGGTGAGGTATCCCAAGATGTGAAGAGTGCTCTGGTTTGTAAAGGTTTCAAGCACCTGTTCAAGGTTGAAGGTTTAGTGAAAAATCTCAAGTGATTTGCTTGAGAACTAGACGTAGGTCATAAGTGGTTGGCGGCTGAATCAGGATAAATACTCTGTTTGCTTCTCTAAAGTCTATCTCCTTTACATTTGCGCTTTAATTATATATGCTTGAGTTGAATTTGATATCTAGTTTATTTGCTTGATTTATGCTATAACCAAAGTTGTATTTGAGCAATCTATAATAGTTATATCTTTGTTAAACTTATTCTGCTACATGTGTTGATTGAAAATATCAAAATGCTTAATTTCTCAAAGTTGTTTTAAAAATTTGTAATCACCTAATTCACCCCCTCTCTTGGGTGATGGTTGTCATTGCTAACAAGAGTCATGATCTCTGAACCCATCATATTTGAGAAGACATATGCCTCATCTTTTAAGTGGCACCATTTTTAGGTCCATATCACACCTACAACCCAAATTATGGCCTAATCTTTGCACATCATCTAGGGTCCAATGACAACAGCTCTGTTATGACTTTGTGGCCTAATTTGACCTACTAGAAATCCAATTCAACCTTCGAAGCCTTCATAAAAGTTGTAAAGATTTCTCTCAGATTTCTTACAAGGTAAAATTAATAATTTTTAGATGTCTAGAACTCAAGTTATACCCAAAATACAAAAATAGTATAAAATTCCCAATAATGCTGAAAAATACAATTAAGCCCAATTTGAATCTAAACTTATAAAATGTGGCTAAAACCAATCAATTAAACATATAAGAGGTCTAAGAGACTAAATATGAGGGTTAACTTGTAATTGACATTGACTAAAACAATGGTTTTGATGATAACAAACAAGAAAGGAATGGAAGTGCAAAGATCAAGTCCCAAGACTCTTCAAGTTTAGCTTATAGGACTTAGATCTTGTGTAGAGGTAAAAAGGAATCACATTGAGCTCAAATATGTTTTTCACATGCTAAAATGCCCTACAAAGCAAAGAAAGAAAGGCAAATGCACAAGACAATCCCAAAGAGCATTAACTCTAGAATATAGGCTTTAGAACTTGGGTAAAGGTAGTTGAAGGATTCACACTAAGCTCATAAAAAATGTTTTCTTACTCAAATCAAATACATTTTGCAAAATAAGGATTTACATCTGTTAAGATGGCTTTTAAGATTAGGCAAAATGTTCTTGAAAACCTCTTTGAAATCTATCTTAAGAAAACCTTTCATAGAAGCCAATTTGTTAAATTCCTAACCGATTAGGATATGACCCTAACCGATTATTTGGTTTCACAGAAGTCAAATTGTTAAGTTCCTAACCGATTAGCAATCTCTTGTAATCAGTTAAGAGATGTATTTGGAGTCAATTTTTGACTCCTAACCGATTAGGACAAAGTCCTAATCAGTTATCTGGGCAACCAGAACTTACATTCAATGGCTATATTAAAGAGCATTTAATGCTCTCAACTGCCCAACGACTATTATTTGCCCTTAGTTATAAATCTAAAGTGTTGGGCATTTATGAATAGTTAGAAAAACTAAGAAAAACAATCTGAAAACCATTTTTCTAAGCATTGAACACTTGTTTCTAAGTTCCCTTTGATCATACTCTGTTTTGAGCTTAAAACGTGTGAATCTTCAATACCCATAGGCTTCAATTTGTATTATCTACTCTTTGAGAGAGTTTCTATTCATATAAACTTTGTTTGATTCTCTGTGAAGAGGGTGAGGTATCCCTTAGAGAGTGAGGTATCTCTCAAAAGTTGTAAAGGGTGAGGTATCCCTTGATTGTAAAGAGGGTGAGGTATCCCTATTTGAGGCTCAAGCACAAAGGGTGAGGTATCCCAAGGTGTTGTGAGTGCTCTGTGTTGTAAAGGTTGTCAAGCACTTATTGAAGCTTAAAGATAGTGGAAAATCTCGGGTGGTTTACTTGAGGACTGGAAGTAAGCCACAAGTAGTTGGTGGCTGAACTAGGATAAATATTGTATTTGTTTCTCTCAACTCTATCTCCTTTATATTTGTGCTTTAATTATATATGCTTGAGTTGAATTTGATATCTAACTTATTTGCTTAATTTATCCCATAACCCAAGTTATATTTGAGTATTCTATAATAGTTGTACATTTGTTAGACTTATTCCGCTGCATGTGTTAATTAAAAATATTAAAATGCATAATTTCTTAAAGGTGTTTAAAAATTCGTAATCATCAAATTCACCCCCTTCTTGGGTAATGGTTGCCATGGCTAACATAACTAATATATGAAAATTTTGTTTATCAAATTCTCCCACACTTAGCTTTTTCACTTCCGAGCAAAACTAGAAATTCAACATAGAGAGAAAGGAACAACAACACAAACTCAAAAGTTAAAAACTCTAAAAGAATCACTTTCTAATGATGTTCAAAAATGCAAAAGTCTATAAGCAAGAAGAGCAACTAAAGCTTCAAAGAATTAAAACATTCATCAAGTAATATTTCTTTACATCTCAAACTAACAAGGAATGTAGTTTCAATCAAAAAAGCATCAATCATGAATGATAGAACCTCACAAGATACACTCTTAATCCTCAAGTGTTTAGAAGGCAAGTGTTTTACTCAATTCAACCCATGAAAATTTGCACTACCATAAGTTTGCTTATCTTCTACTTTTCCACTACTCAAAACACATGCACATACAAATCAAGAGGACTTTATGTAAGGTTGTAATGGGGTCAAGGCTAGGGAGGGAATAATATGAAGTAATATTTCTTTACATCTCAAACCAACAAGGAAGGTAGCTTCAATTGAAAAGCATAAATCATGAATGATAGAACCTCACAAGATACACTCTTAATCCCTCAAGTGTTTAGTGTAACACCCTCATTAGGGCGTCACACTTCGTGTTACTCAATTATCATATTACCCCTTCGTTATGAATCGTGCTTGTAATATAAATACGAGTTATAAAATTTCTTGGTGATAGTAAGATAAACTTAGCAGAAATTAAAACATTACAGCATCATTACAATATAATTTTACATTATATATACATAAGTCGTAGTACTGTCACACTTTAATATTTACAAATTGGACTCTAAAAATATTTACACATTAATTAAATTACATAATGCCCAAGTAACTCTAAACATACAGAACCCTCAGACGGGTCCTCCTCAGACTCCTCAACAGGGAGGAATCCTACTTGACACAAAATATACAATACTAACCGTACCAAGAGTACGGTAGTAAGCTCCCTATTACTGTTTATGTGAGAAATACATTTTCCAGCAAGCTCGACGCACTATGCCTCCGGTTCCCATAAACCTTATGAAAACTCAATATCTCCATCTCTTTAGAACTCAACTTCCTTCTCGAAAATCTGATCTTCCTTGCGTTCTCACTCAACGTCTTGCTCAATCTCTTCACAATTATAAACACAATACAGAAATAGACAGACAAAGAGGTGAGATCACCTACGCCAATACCAGTATGGTAGCAATGAAGATAAACACATACTAACACATCATACATAATTATAATTATGCCACCAACATCATTTATCTAACACATATCATTTATCATCATAATTCATACCATAATTCATAATTACATCCATGTCCTTATCAATATTCACTTATTCAATAATTTAGTTATCATAAACAATAATGATGATAATGCCCTCAGCATTATCATCATCATCATCTTCCAAGTATTCAAAACAATTGTCATAACTTATAATCAATATTCCTCAATTATTATATCACACAGATGTAAATGCTCAGATTTATGCATATGTATAAAGACTCAGTTTATCAAAACAATTCTATGGAGGTTTTTCACAATTTCGAGGAGAATGCTTTGGTTAATTGTCCAGCCTTAGCCCACAGACAATCTCCAGTCTTCTGGTTAATTGTCCAGTCTTAGCCCACAGACAATCTCCAGTCTTCTGGTTAATTGTCCAGCCTTAGCCCACAGACAATCTCCAGTCTTCTGGTTAATTGTCCAGCCTTATTCAGCCCATCGGACTTTTTCAATGCACATTCAAATGCACCATGCACAGTTCATTTTCTTTATCTCATATTCTCAATTCATTTTCTTTATCTCATATTCGGGGTCCTCAAAATTGGCCCAACAATATTATTACAGTAATTTCATCGCAAAACCATATTTTTTGCATTTTCTCAAATCACGTATCAATTTTTCATCATTTCTCAATCACGTAAAATACTCTTCACACGTTTTAAATCAATAATACTAGTTTCCTCAATTAACCCCAAAACTCAACTTCATTTTTCATATTTGCATAATAACTCCTCAAAACATAATATTTGCATTATAATCCTCATCCAAATAATATTTTCACAACAATCCCTCATAAAAGTCACACTTACGAAATAGTCCCTTGAAAAATTCATATTTTACGAAATCATCCCTCATAAAATTCATATTTACAAAATAGTCCCTCAAAAATTCATATTTATAAAATGGTTTTTCATAAAATTCCTTTTTACGAAATAATCTTTCATAAAATTCATAATTTACAACATAATCCCTCATAAAAATTCTATTGACGAAATAGTCCTTCATAAAATCACATTTACGAAATAGTTTCTCATACAAATTATATTTATGAAATAGTCCCTCAAAAACCATATTTACTAAATAGTCCCTTATAAAAATCATATTTACAATATAACCATTCAAAAATCAATAGTTACAACATGTCCCCATTAAACACAAAAATTACAATATTGTTCTTATAAAATCATAATCTGTATTGTTTCTCCAAAATCATTTCATCTTGCTGTATTCGACTCTTCCAAATTCAATTTCCTTTTCTTTCAAATTCTAAATTCTTAGTTTAATCCATCATATTATTCACATCCTAATTTACACATACACTTACATGCATTCAGTTTCATACATACCAACATTTATCAAAACAATAAACATATTATCATACATGCAATCATAATTTCAAAGCCATAAACACCACAATCACAAACATAAAATCACCAACAACACAATCACAACTAAAGAAGTAATTAAACAATAAGTGAATAAACCCTTACGGGTTTTTCACCGACATTTCACCATCTCCACACCACCAAAACTTGGTTGGTGAGGTTAAATCTCCCTCTTACCTCTTGAAGAACCTCCAAAGCTCTTTGTATGTCTCCTTCAAGCAAACTCCCTCCACCAAGAGCTTCTTCAAGGCTTCAAACTTGAGCTTTGAAGAACAAGATAGAAAATAGATGATTCAAGCTTTTTAAGCTCTTCTCCTTCTCCTTGTTTTCGTATAAGCCACAACAATTCCTCCAAGGAAGTAAGATAGAAATTGGATTTTGAAGCACTTAGAGTGAGATTTTGTGAAAACTTTCTAAATGAAAGTGTTTAGAATGGTGTTTGGCTTTAGGAAGTGGTGAGAATGAAAATTACAGGTGATGGATGGTATCGGTAGGATGCTTGGCCGAACCAAAGAAAAGAAAAGAAAAGGAAGAAAACTGATACTTCTGTTCGTGAGATTTTTGAGAGAAAAGATGGATGCTTTTTGATGAGAGAGAAAATGAAATTGTGGGAGAGTGAAATTTATGAATCTTTGCTTTGCATGGGATAAGCTTAAATAAAGTTTAGGATTTACATGAAGTAAAATATCTTATTCTCAATGCACGTGGTGATGTCATTCATTTGACTTTCAAGGTTATTGGATTGTTCAAGGACCTTGTAGAACCTCCTTCAAGCTGCTACGTGGCCGACGTAGAACCCTCCAAATTGCTTTGCATGAACGTGAGTTTCCAAGAAAATTTTTGACGAAAAATGACATAACAAAATTCGGTAAGATGGGAGAACATCATTTCCCCAAGAATGGTTAAAATCAAGTGTTGTCGGATGAGAACTCGTTGAATGGTGATTCTGTCAAACGAAAATGAAAGGTCATTTGTCGGATGAACTTGAAAAGTCAACAAATATCCTAATTAAATCGAACAGTGTTGATGTTGGAGAAATCTTCCAATTGTCGAATCGACGAAATATTATATGGTCAGAAGATCAAATTCGACGGATTTTGACATTAGAGAAGTTTTTCTACTGAAATTAGGAATTCTTACTCGACGGTCGTTAGCACCATAATTCGATGAACATTATCATTCAAATTCGACGGACATTGGTATCCCCACTCGACGGAAATTGACATTCTAACTCAACAGACATGAGCATCCTCACTCGACAAATATTGACATTTTCACTTAACTGATACTAGCATCTCACTCGACAAATTTTAACTTGGTACTTAATAATTAAAAGATCCAATTCGACGAATTTTAACATAGTACCAAATAGTAAAAAGATTAAATTCGACGTATTTGGATAGAAGTCCAAATTCGATGGATATGACATTATCTTAAAAGATCCTATTTCGACGGATTTTGGCATTGTTTTAAAAGGTATATTTCGACGAATATAAACATCTTCATTTTGATTTGTAAAATCGTCCAACAAGATTTAGGGAAAAGGAGAACCATATTGTTCTTAACTGATTCTTTGCTAACAGAACGTCCATCGCTTTGTCGAACCTGAGGACTTCTCCCATGTTTTGAATAGATGGTCTTCTGTCGGAAAGATGGTCTTGGTCGGAATAGATGGTCTTTGTCGGAAGAGACACCATAACAACCAAAATCTTTGATTTCTGATTCAAGAATTGAGAATCAGTTTCATCCAGTCTTGAGGTATTTTGGGTTTTGTCGAACTACCGATTAATGTTGTCGGGAAAATGCTCTGAAGGTGTCGGATTCAACTCACTATTTAACTTATGCTTGCATTCAGTAATTAAATCTGACGGAATCAAAATGTTAGGAAAAATTTCTTCAAGTGTTTGGATCTTATCCAAATTCTATCGATGTCAAGACCTTCAAAAATCTTGGATTGTCGAATGAGTTACGTGAGATTGATCTTTTGGATCCCTGTAAGGCTTGAGAAAGACCGAGTCTATCGACAGGAGTATATTCATAAAACTGTCGAGCTTTGTTTGTCGGAATAGGCTTGAAATGAAGTCAGTATCGACAAGAATCTATTCTCAAAAGAAATTGTTGAATTCGGTTTGTCGAAACAGGTTTTGAAATGAAAACCATTTGGGAAAATGTTGAGGAACTTCTGTCGGATTGGGATTTCAATTTTGGTCGAATTAGAATTCCAAATTTTGGTTGGTTGATTATTATGGCAAATTATACTATACTGGTCAAAATAATTCATAGCAATAACAAACTATGCATCAAGCAACATATATTTATCAAGTAAAATAGAATTATTTTACTGAGATAAATTCTAAAAATTAATAGATTCTTTTATGTATTACTCATTCGGGTTAAGTAAGATCCCCCGTCTCTAAATAATCAGACAAGAATTTCCCCGGCCTGAAAATTATTATTTTCTTGACCAGGAGCAAATCACACAAAATAATCACAAATAATATCGGAATAATCAAATTATTTTTATAATGCACAGAAAACACAAAGTAGTGTAATTCTGTCAGCTCTTGCAACATAGTCTAAAATTTGGGGTGTTACATTTAGAAGACAAGTGTTTCACTCAATTCAACCCATGAAAATTTGCACTACCATAAGTTTGATTATCTTCTACTTATCCACTACTTAAAACACATGCACATACAAATCAAGAAGACTTTATGCAAGGTTGTAATGGGGTCAAGGCTAGGGAGGGAATAATATAGAGATGACAAGTTAAATACCAAAGAGAATAAAAGAACATTAGGGATGAGTTCAAATAACAAGCATGAAAGTTTATGCAAAGTCCATGTAATGTAAATTCTCTTTACATATTCTTTTTTCTCTTTTTTTTTCTATTTTTTTATTTTAACCATTTCCTTTTTTTAAAAAAATTGGCCACTCTTTCCTTTTTCTCCAAACATTTTCACACTAATTAGCACACCCCCACACTTGTTCAAGAACTCTTCCAATGACAATGTCAATGTTCTCCTATTCCATAAGGTTAGGTAAAAATATGGTTTTCCATTTAAGGCATACAATGAGCTGAAAACAAGGAACGATCAAATAAGCTCAAGGGAAAATATGCAAGGTTGACTATTTGACTATAGTATCTAATTCAAGAAAAATGCCTCAATCATGTTCATGTATGCATGTGAAAATGTAAACTCAAAAAGAATCAAAGCAAGTTCTAGAGTAATAAATTCCACGAGTGAAAATCACACAAGAAAGAAGAGAATGACACAAATGTTCAATCCATTCATTAAAAGGCTCAAAGTCTCACAAGGTATGCTTCTATCAAAATCAATCTACCAATTTAATTTCCATTACTAAATTAGTTAATCTCAAGATGAAAGATAATTTATTCACTTATGTTATAAACTTTTAACTTCAATTGATGCATGCTCACAACTTTCACAAATCTCAAAATTTCATTGGAAATCAATTAAAGAATAATTTCTTATATATATATATATATATATATATATATATATATATATATATATATATATATATTTCAAAACAGAAAAACAAATTTAAAAAATAAAACAAAAATAGTAAAATTAAAACATAAATAGAAAATAGAATATAAATTTCTCCCTCACACTTAAATTTTATATTATCCTCAATATAAATATTATAAAACATCAAATCATTAATATCCATTAAAAATCATTAACAAATTTAAGAAAATAAAATAAAGGAGAGAAGGAAGAAACATCCTTATCAAGTGATGTATATGACCACTTGCAAGTAGACCTCCTCCATTGTGCCTTCTTGAGCTCTGATAAACACAATTTTTATATATTTGTTAACCCTCATATTTAGTCTTTTGGACCTCTTATATGCTTAATTGATTAGTTTTGACCACATTTTATAAGTTTGGGTTCAAATTGGGTTTACTTGTATTTTTTAACATTATTGGGAATTTCACTATATTTGTATTTTGGGCATAACTTGAGTTCTAGATATTTAAAAATTATGAATTTTACCTTGTAGGAAAGCTAAGAGTGAAATCTACAACTTTTAAGAAGAGCTTGAAGGCCGAATCTGTAATACCCTAGATAGTCATGATAGACTTGTATATGGTTACGGAGGTAGCCAAACACTAGTTTGTCATTCCTGTAAAGTTTTGTGACTGTCAAAGCACATTTAAGCACTTTGCTGTAACACTATGTCTGAAATATAACTATTATTTACTTTGGAAGTGGCTTAAACTTCCTATTTAATGGAAATAAATGTGGAGAACTTGTTTCTAGGTCACAAATGTGTGGAAGTAGATGTGGTTAAAGTTTGAGAAATATCAGAGTTAGTTTGACATTTTAGGCATACTGGTTGTATGTTTTAGTGCCGGATTGACCTCTAGCAGATATGAAAAATTATGAAAATAGTGAAACAAGATTTTTAATAAATCATAGGATTTATTTTAAGGTTGTTGGAAGTTAGGAAACTTAGTTTAGTGATAACTAAGTGTTCTTAACTGTTTGGGTGAATTTTGGTCACTTAAGTGACCAAAATAAGAGGGCACGACCCCTTTGTTTTGTTGCTGGCCTATTTAAGGCTAAAATGGGAAGTAATTCTCATTCTCATGTTCTCATCTCTCAGGTGCCAAAGGAAAAGGAAAAGAGAAGGGAACTCAAAGTGTTAAGGGAAGAGGATCTTCATCCAAGCAAGGGGGAGAGCTTAGCTTTTTAGAGGAGCGACTAACCGACTTCATTTCTGGGAATTGAGGTAGGGGAAATCTTGTATGGATGGTTGTATTTCTTTTCTTTCATTTTGGTTCTTGAGTGACTTAATGAAGAATTTGAGGTTTAACGAGTGATTTTATGATTCTTGAGTTGAATCTTGATGTGGATAGATTAGTTGAGTTAGAAACAGATTTGTTAGTGTGCTGAGATGAAATTTTCATCATTTGGAAGCCTTATTTCCCATTTAGGTCAGTTTTGGGTTTTAGGTTAATGTTGGAGTTTTGATTCATAAGTGTTGATTTGAGTGAAATTGAAGTGGTTTAAGAGTTGCAATGTGTAGTTGAACCTTGTTAGAGGTTGGAAATCACTTGAAATTTAGTTTTGAGTGATTGGAAGAGGGTCTAGTTCCAATAGAACAGTACCCGTATTAGCCTAATTCAGTAGATTCTGAGTTCTGCAATGGGCGTTGCGGCACAAGGTGCAGCATGTCGTGACGTGAGTGTGATGTACACCCAGATTTTGGGACCCGAGATATGGGTGCCATGACGTGGTACTTTGAGTGCTGCGACGTGTTGAAGAACAAGGGGTGCGCGCCGCAGCATGGCACATGGGTGCCATGGCGTGGGCAGCGTTTCTTGGCAGTACTTGAACCCGAGGCTTGGGCGTTGCGGCGTGACATAAGGCATGTCACGACGTGAGTGCCAGAGAACAACTATGAGTTGTGTTTGATGCTCTGGAGCCTTCTAGTGACGTAGTTTTCTTCTTTTATGCTTCTTAATGAGTAATAAGACTCTAGTAAGGGTATTAAATAAAGATGTGAATGCTTTGAATCATAATGATTTGTAATACTAATTATGAGAGTTTAATTAGTCATGATGATATACTTGATTGTATGAGTGCCTTTTTGAAAAGTATAAGCCCCGTAGATGTGGGTGATTGCTTTTTGAAAGGTGTAAGCCCCATAGATGTGGGTGTTTATTTTTAAAGAGTAAGAGCCTCGTAGATGTGGGTGATTGCTTTTTGAAATGTGTGAGCCCCGTAGATGTGGGTGATCTATATTAGGTAAGGTAGATTGTATCCTTCCTAATATAGTGTTTTTGAAGATGGATTTCCTTGTTCATTATCGATAACTATGTAGTTAATAGACTTCACTACCCTGGGGAGAAAGGATTTCCTCTGTGATAATGATGTTGCTAGATGGACTTCTAGTGCTTGTTCAAGGTTAAGGTTGTGACTTCCATTACTTTGTTCAAGGTTCATGCATTCATAAAATTACCATGGAATTATAGGTTCCTAGATATGGTATCATACATTATTCATTTTCATACTTAGGATTCTGCATAGGCATAAACACTAGACATAACTTGGCATAGCATGACGATTGTATGGGTAGTTACTTTCATAACATTATTCATGCATTGCAATTGTATGGGCGATTGTATGTCTCTAAGAAGGAGATGTTGCTTTTTGATTGAAGTGTTAATTCGATAATTGTAAATATTATCTGTTTATACATATATATGTATATATGCTGGTATTGGAATACTTCTACTGATATATGTTTTCTCACCCCGATTATCTTACCATGTAAATCCAGGTGTGAGCTCTTCAAAAACGAAGAAGAAGACGTATGAGGACTAGCATAATATAGATACTATTTTGAGCTGAGCTTATATAAGTTTTATATTTGCTTAGTTGTTTTGAGTTATGTATAACAGTATGCCATTTGAGGTTGTGATGTATATATATAACTTTTGCTATCGTGGCTTTCCATATTTACTAATTTTGTATGAATGATATGGGTTAGATGTTGATGTATATTAGTAATAACATGACCAGTATTGGGTTATTCATTTATATGACGATATATTTGGATAGCAAATATTGGGCTATTACAAAATCGAATGTCTAGTAGGTAATATTAGGCCATGAAGTCAGAACAAAGATACTGTCACTAGAACCTAGATGATATGCAAAGATTGGGCCATAATTTAGGCTGTAGGTGTCATTTGGAGATGAAACCTATGCCATATGAAATATGAGACATAGATCGTCAATTCTTATTAAGACCATATATAAAAAAAGTGACATTTTGATTATGTTTTAACCCTTTGAAGTTTGTTGCTGAGTTCAGAGAGCTATTAAGATTGTTTTAGGCATAACTCTCTCATCCTAAGCCCAAATTATGCGAATTAGAATTCCAATTAAAAGGAAGAGGATTAATCCTAAGCTGAGGAAAAAATTGAATTTTTAATTTTAGAGATAATTTTTTTAAGAAGCAGCAGTAACCACGAAACTCAACCCTAATTTTCTCCTAACAGCTCTTACTTGCACCTCATCTCTTCATCTTTTTGCTTCTCCTTTCTTTCTAGTTTCCTTTCTTTTCTATTTTTCCCTTCCATTTATGGAGGCCTATACCCTTTTAAATCAATCCTAGGGATTAAAAATCTTGATTTTTAATTCTAAGATCTTGTTTTGATTGTTTTATTGCACTGTAGTTTTGCAAAGAAGTTTTGGAATTGGCTTAGTAATATGATAGGCATCCAAATCGACACTTCCTCCTTAGATTCAGTTCTGCAGGTTTGTTTAAAAAATTGGGGTCCTCAAGTCAAAGATGTTCTTCTTGCTGCTATTTCTTATGTTATTTGGGCAGTTTGGCTATGTAGAAATAACCTAAGATTTGAGAATAAAAAAACCCCTTTTGAACATGCTTTAAACTTGGTCAAGGCTAATATCTCTCTCTCGGGCTCCTTGTCTGTTAGTTCAATGACTGCCAGCATCTCAGATTTCATGGTTCTCAGAAGATTTTCAGTGAAGGGTAGGCCTCCCAAGTCTACCTTAATTAAGGAAGTTAGGTGGTATCCTCCAAAGTGTTATTGGATAAAATGTAATACTGATGGAGCTGCTGAAGGCTCTCCTGGGTTAGCTGCTTATGGGGGTATTTTCAGAGATAAGAGTGCAGCTATCCTTGGTTGCTTTGCTCATAATCTAGGTGTCTCTTTTGCTCTCCATGCTGAACTATATGGTGCAATCTTTGCTATCGAGATTTCTTTTAAGAAGGGTTAGAGGAATCTTTGGTTAAAGTGTGACTCAGCTTTGGTTATTGAGGCTTTTAAGTCTATTTCAGTGGTTCCTTGGCGTTAAAGAAACAGGTGGCTAAATTGTATGGCTTTGGTCAAACAAATGAATTTTTCCTGCACTCATATTTATAGATAGGGTAATGTTTGTGCTGATAAATTAGCTTCTTTTGGAACTCATATACAATGGTTAGTTTGGTGGGATTTAGCCCCCAGGTTCATTAGTGAGGACTTTATCTGTAATAGGATTGGTTTACCTAATTTTAGATTTAAATGAGTCTTCTATGGGTAAGGTTAATGTCCCCCCATATTTTTTGTTTTTTTTTTCATTCTTTTTAATAATAGTAAGGGTACTCTTTTTCCTTTATGATGCCTTTATCCCTAAGGAGGGTTTTGCATCATAAGGTTTTAATGAGGCCCTTTTTGCTTAAAAAAAAAATCCTCTTTGATTTTGTTAAATCTGAATTAAATTTCTTAATTTGATTTGGATGTTGAAGTAATAATTGCATAATTTCCACGTATTTAATGAGGATTACAGAGACTAAACAATGCAGCAAATGCTTCTTGGATGTTATTTGTTAAACTTGGTTGAATTTTGGGTTTTGTAATACCCACCTTAGGATATCACATTTATTGTTACTTAATTACCAAATTACCCCTTTATTAGAAATCGTGGTTGTAATAAAAATATGAGTTGTAAAATTTCTTAATAATAATGAGATAAACTTAGCGAAAAATAAAAACATTCTAACATCATCACAAATAATTTACATCATATATACATACAAGTCTTTAGTACTGTCATACTTAGATATTTACAAACTAGACTTTCAAAATATTTAAACTTTAATTTAAACTAACATATTGCCCAAGCACTACTAGACAGTAGAACCCTCAGACGAGTCCTCCTCAGATTCCTCAGCAGATAGGAATCTAGTTTGACGTGAAGTTTTACGGACAGGTGTCCGTACAGACGACACAACACTAATCTCACTAGGAGTATGCAAATGAGGTCCCCAATATTGCCTAATGGATAGTGGAAACTCTAGGTGTACATAAATATCTACAGTAAATATAAGGATGTCTAAGATGTTATCTACTCAAAATAATATTTAAGTCTCCCATGTAGTAAATACGCTCTCTATCCAGATCAACGTGCCAAGCCTCCGATCCTCCTCTCCCTCTTGCTCGGCATTTTTAAAATTATAAATATAATACAAATATGCATACAAAGAGGTGAGATCACCTACGCTAATACCAGTATGGTAGCAATAAAGATAAATACATACCATATATCATACCAACACATCATATCATAATTACAGTTATGCCATCAACATCATTTATTATCACAACACATGTAATAAATAATAATTACAATCATGCCATCAATAATATTCAATT
This sequence comes from Ormosia semicastrata, assembly GCA_029884595.1. Taxonomy (NCBI): domain Eukaryota; kingdom Viridiplantae; phylum Streptophyta; class Magnoliopsida; order Fabales; family Fabaceae; genus Ormosia; species Ormosia semicastrata. The sequence continues at coordinate 26,632,603 of JAQQTO010000053.1, read as the reverse complement.
ATTCAACAATTCAATTATCATAAACCATAATTATGATAATGCCTTTAATAACTATGCATATGCACACAGACTCAATTTCCTACTCCATGGAGCTAAAACTCAAATCGGAGAGAGTGACTGAAAAGAATCTGTCTGTACCAACATGCCTCAGACCACGTGCTCAGATTTGCACATCTAGCATATACACGACAGTCTTTATCAAATCTTGATTAAGAATAGTGTCTCAGGTCAGGATCATCAGTGTGTTGCATCGGTCAAACTTACGGTACAGAAGAGCTACCAACTGCCCATTGTAGGCAACCCGCACCCCAATGCTCCCAAGGTCAATAAGTGACTTACACTACGCATATCGCACACACTCAGGATGTGTATTCTCTCCTAGGCAAATAGCCTCATATAGTCCATCAGACCTTTCTAATGCATGTACAATGCACCAATCACAATTACAAACTCATTATCTCGTTTCATAATTCATATATCGGTTCAACAGTATCATTACTGTATTTTTCATCGCGAAGTCATATTTTTACATTTTCTCAATCGCATAAAATATTTTTCTTATGTTTTAAATAAAAAATACTATTTTTCTCATTTAGCATAAAAATTGACTTTATTTTCGATATTTACATAATAGCCCCTCAAAAATATAATATTTATATTTTTGGCCTCATTTAAATAATATTTTCACAATAGTCCCTCATAAAACTAGTATTTATGAAATAATCCCTCTTTTATAAAATATTTGCAATATGACCCCTCTTTTATAAAATATTTACAATATGATCCTTCTTAAAATATTAATTACAATCTAGTCCCCTTTTTATAAAAATTTATAATATAACCCCTCTAAAAGTCGGTATTTGTATTGTTTCCCAGAAAATGATATTTCTTCCTTTTACTTCACATATTACAGCTCAAATTTTACCAACGCGCTTCAAAACCCGTAAGGTGAGCTATACGTCAGTAAACTTCAAGTATTGACACTCATTTTATTTTCCTAATCTCATTGCTTAATTGTATCCATTTGTTTTCTTAAAAACATTGTGCTTGCTACTAAATTCAATTTCTTCCAAAATAATTTCTTTTTCAATTAAACCACTAATTCTCAATCTGAATCCATCATTTTCAGGACTTTGGTCCTTTTTAGCCTAGTATGGCCGTGAGCCTTCAAGCTCTTTGGAGCTCTCATAAATTTGTTTCATCATGTTATTCACATCTTACTTTACTCATACATTTTCATGCTTACACAATCATACATACAAGCATATATCAAAGCAATAATCATAATCTCACACATGCAATCACAAAAAAAAAACATAAACACCACAAACAAAATCAAAGAAGCATTAAACAATAGGTGAATAAACCCTTATGGTTTTTCACCATACACAACCATCTCATCACCACCAAAACTTGGTTGGTAAGGTAAAATCTCCCTCTTACCTCTTGAAGACAAGATCCTCAAGCTTCTCTCATTCTCCTTGATTTCGTATGAACCATAAACAAAACCCTAAAATTTTTAAACAATAAGTAAAATCACAAACAAAGATTAATAATGAAAAACCATGGAACAAACATGGTTTATAAAATCAAAAACTAAATTTTAAACCATAAAAACCAAAAGTTTACCTTTAGGAAATTAAACCAAACTTGGATTTTGAAGCACTTAGGATAGGATTTTCACAAAAATTCCTAAATGAAAAGTGTTTAGGAGGGTGTTTAGGTTTAGGAAATGTTAAGAATAAAATTATAGAAGATTAATGGTGTATTTGGGTGAGAGGGCCAAAACTTAAGAGAGAAAAGGGAAGGAAAAATGTTCTTGGTGTTATTGGGAATTTGAGAGAAAATGATGCTAAGTCTTTAGGTGAGAGAAAAAGTAAATAATGAGAGTGAAATTGGAGAGTGCAGTCGTGAGGTGAGTATAGGAGAAATTAAAGGATAAACTTTGATGGTAAATATCCTATTGTGTTCACATTTGTAAGGCACATGGCCTATGTCACCAATTGATCATGCAATGGTTACATGGATGAACCTAGAACTTTATGAAACTTAGTAGAATTTGGCCTCTTGGCCATGTGGTGTCTAGGGGATTAGGGACTTAGTTTGACTTCAATTAAACTTAATCACATGCTAATTAGATAGCTAGTTAATTAGGTTAAGTTTCCTAATTATACTTAATTAACTATCTAACTAATTAAGTAGGTCTTTGCACATGTCGTGCTTAGTCATGGCTTCTAGATGAAATTAGGATATCTATTTAGTAATTAGATTATAACTAATTAATAACTAGGTACTATCACTTAGTTTCTTAATTAGGCAATTAAGATGACTAAATTAGGTTTAATTAGTTACTAAGTAACTTAGTCAAGCCATTATTTTTGACTAAATCCTAACCCTTGAATTTAACTTTAATTCCTCGCCCTTGATTTAATCTAAGGTGGATATCACTTAGTAATTTTATCATGATTGTTCTCACACCATTGATCTGATCAACGGTTATGATCGAAGACATCTTAATCAAGCTTTTCATCCGATAGTCCACAATAAAGTCTATGCCCCTTTATTTGACAAATTCCTATTGGTTAGAAAACTCCAGCCATCATTTTTGACTGATTCCTATCGGTTCATTCGAATTTAGGTTACAGAAAATATTTTAAGCACATTTTCTGTCAATTAAAATATACCGTGTCAAATAAATTATAGAATAAGCTGCTATAAATAAAAGCAGATATTTATCTATAAAATATTTTTATTTCACAGATAAATTCTAAAAATTAAAAGATTCTTTTCTGTGTCACTCGGATTTGGGTTTAGTAAGATCCTCCATCTCCGAATAAATCAGATAAGAATTTCCCCGGCCTGAAAATTATTATTTTTCCGACCCAGAGCAAATCACACAAAACAATCAAAAACAGTATCAAAATAATCAAATTATTTTTTTGTAACACAGAAAATGCAAAACAATGTAATTCTGCTATTACTGTTAATATAGTCAGAATTTGGGGTGTTACAGGTTTTATATTAATTTAAGATTAGATGTGTGCTTAATTTATTTAACCTTGATTAATTAAATTCTGCATGCTTATCTAGTAGAGAATTCATAGATCATCTTAAGTCTTCTTGATGTGATCTAAGACCAAGAATTTGATTAGCAATTGAATGGATTAATAATGATGAACGATGGATTAAATTCAAGATTAATTAATTTCCTTGGATTGGTTGTTTACTTAATTCTATTTATAATTTTTAATTACTTTTTGTTAATTAATTTTGTAACCTTTTTCCCCTTGTTAACCTCTTAATTTGATTGCTTAATTAGAGTGATCCAAGGGCTCAACCCTGTTGTGCCTTATACTACAAGTATTTTAGTGAATCAGTTTATAAATTGATTTAATTTGATAGTCTCAACAGTTATCAAATTTTTGGCGTTGTTGCTTGGGATCATTCTAAGTCTAATCAATCATATTAGGAGTATAATTAACTATTAACCCTTCACCAACCCTTGTTTCCCTTGTTTCAAGTAGTTTTCAACATAATTGTGGTCTTCAAGTGCAAGAAGAAGCGACCATTTACATAACTTGACAAGGGTGTTTCTTCCCACTCTCATTTATTTTACTTGTCCTTGATTTGCTGATGATATTTATGGGATATTAATCATTTGATATTTTTTAAGCTTTACATTGAGGACAATGTAGAATTTAAGTGTAAGGGAGGAATTTACATTATATTTACTATTTATGTTTTAAGCTCTAATTTTCTATTTTTTCTATTTTACTATTTTTCTTTTAGTTTTACTATTTTGTTTTTAATTTTACTATTTCTATTTTATTTTTTGTTGTTGTTTTTTGTTTCAATTTTTAATTTTTGATTTTCAAATTCTATTTCTATTTTTTTCTTAAAATTCTATTTTTTTAATTTTTTAAAAAGAAAAATATAGAAATTGTGTTTTTAATTGTTTTCTAATGAAATTTTGAGATTGTGAAAGTTGTGAGCATGCATCAATTAAAGTTAAAGGTTTATAAAAAAAGTGAATAAATTGTCTTTCATCTTGAGATTAACTAGTATGATAATGGAAATTAAATTAGTAGAATGAGTTTGATAGAAGTATACCTTGTGAGACATTGAGCCTTTTAATGAATGGATCGAGCATTTGTGCCATTTTCTTCTTTCTTGTGTGATTTTCACTCATGAAATTTGTTACTCTAGAACTTGCTTTGATTATTTTTTAGGCTACATTTTCACATGCATGTGTGAACATGATTGAGCCATTTTTTCTTGAATTAGCTACTTTAGTCACATAGCCAACCTTGCATATTTTCTCTTGATTAACCCCCTTGAGCTTATTTGATTATTCCTTATTTTTAGCTCATTACAAGCCTTAAATGGAAAACCATGTTTTTACCTAACCTTAGGGAATAGGAGAGCATTGGCATTGTCATTGGAAGAGTTCTTGAACAAGTGTGGGGGTGTGCTAATTAATGTTCAAAATGTTTGGTGAAAAAGGAAAGAGTGGCCAAGTGAAAAAAAAAAAGAAGAAAAATTAAAAAATTAAAAAAAGGAAAAAAGAATATGTAAAGATAATTTGTATTACATGGATTTAGCTTAAACTTTTATGCTTGCTATTTGAATTCACCTCTAATGTTCTTTTATTCTCTTTAGTATTTAACTTGTCATCTCTATATTATTCTGCTTCCTTACCTTGATCCCATTAACCTTGCATAAAATCCTCTTGATTTATGTGTGCAAATGTTTTAAGTAGTGGAGAAGTAGAAGATAAACAAGTTTATGGTAGTGCAAATTTTCATGGATTGAAATAAGTGAAACACTTACCTTCTAAACACTTGAGGGATTGAGAGTGAATCTTGTGAGGTTCTATTAATCTTGATTTATGCTTTTCAATTGAAGTTACCTTGCTTGTTGATTTGAGATGTAAAAAAATGTTACTTCATGAATGTTTTAATTCCTTGAAGCTTTGGTTGCTCTTCTTGCTTATAGGCTTTTGCATTCTTGAACATCATTGGAAAGTGAGTCTTTTAGAGTTTTTTAACTTTTGAGTTTGTGTTGTTGTTTCTTGTTCTCTATGTTGATTTCTAGTTTTGCCTGGGAGTGTAAAAGCTAAGTGTGGAGGAATTTAATAAATAGAATTTTTATATATTAGTGAACTCTCATATTTAGTCTCTTAGACCTCTTATATGCTTAATTGATTAATTTTGGCCATATTTTATAAGTTTGGGTTCAAATTGGGCTTCATTGTATATTTTGGCATTATTGGGAATTTTACACTATTTATGTATTTTAGGCATAACTTGCGTTATAACATTTAAATATTATGAATTTTACCTTATAGGAAAGCTGAGAGAGAGCTTTACTACTTTGATGAAGAGCTCGAAGGCTGAATCGGATGTCTACTGGGTCAGATTGGGCCATGAAGTTAGTATAGAGATGTTGTTGCTGGAACCTAGACGATGTGCAAAGATTAGGCCATAATTTAATGAAACTAGTTCCATATGAAAACAGAGACATAGATCTAAAATTCTTATGAAGACTACATATCAAAATGGTGACGTTTTGATGGTATTTTAATCCTTTGAAGTTCGCTGACGGGTTCAGAGAGCTGTTAAGATTATTTTAGGTATAAATCTCTCATCCTAAGCCCAAATTATGCGAATTAGGTGTCCAATTAAAGTTAAGATGAAGAGGATTAACCCTAAGTTAAGGGAAAACTTAGATTTTTAATTTTAAAGATAGTTATTTAAGCAAAAGCAGCAACCACGAAACTCAATCCTAATTTTCTCCTAGTCGCTCTTGCTTACACTTCCTTTCTTCATCTTTCTTCTTATCCTTTCTCTCTGTTTTCTTTCTTTTCTATTTTCCCCTTCTTTCCATGGAGGGTGATGCGGTATTAAAAGTTACAAACCCAAGTACAAGTTATCTCAAGTAATAAATTCTCGGTGAGTCTGAGGTCGAACCACATAGACTTGATGAAGAAAAATTAAGGTAAAGTAAATATTTTGTCACAACAAATAAAAAAGATTTACTTGGGTTAGGAGATCCACTCTTGGTAAATAAATTAAGGACAAAATTAATTCTTTTATAACTTAATTAGAATCCACACATAACGGAGGTTCCAATCGAAAAATACAACATTCAAAGTTCATTAAAAATTATATACGTAATTATATTATGATTCCTTTAATCATCTATTAACACCACCACTTATAAATGGGATCAGGTATTCATTGTGCCAAAATATTGTCTACAACAAATAAAGATCTCCACTTTATAAGGAGAGTTTCTAATACTAAACTTATAAATGGGTTCAAGCATTCATTGTGACAATCTCTTGTATACAACAAATCAAGAACTCCACTTTATAAGGAGGATTTCTAAATTGATTGGAAACAAAATACAACATGTATAATGACCACTTGAAAATATATCATTTAGGCACAAGAAAGAAATGAATCTAACCTTATTTCATTACTGTAACACCCTCCTTAGGCCTCCTTAGGGCGCCACACTTCTTGTTACTCAAATACCAAATTACCCTTTTAATTAGAAAGCGTGTTTTATGATATAAATACGAGTTGTAAAATTCATTGATGATAGTAAGATAAACCTAGCGAAAAATAAAAACATTACAACAACATCATAAATTAATATACATCTTATATATATGCAAGTCATAGTACTGTCATATTTTAATGTTTACAAACTAGACTCTCAAAATATTTAAACTTTAATTTAAATTAACTTCCTGCCCAAGTATTACTAAATAGTAGAACCCTCAGGTGGGTCCTCCTCAGACTCCTCAGAAAATAGAAATCCGACTTGACGCGAAGTCCTACGAATAGGTGTCTGCACAGACGACACTATACTAATTGCACTCAGAGTACGATAGTATACTTCCCAATACTGTCTAATTGACAATGGGAACTCTAAGTATTAATACTCACACTAATGTCCAAGATGTAGTCTACTCAATCTCATATACACAAGGAAACGAGACTCCTCCATCACTTCAAAACTCAGCGTCCTCAACAGGAATCTGCTCTTCCTCAGCTTCTTGCTCAAGTTCTCGCTCAGCGTCTTTAAAATTATAAATACAATATAGAATAGACATACAAAGAGGTGAGATCACCAATGCCAATACCAGTATGGTAGTAATGAAGATAAACACATACAAATTCTCATGCCAACATTTCATACATAATTACAATTATGTCACCGATATCATTTATCTGACACATATCATATCTCATATCAACACATCATACATAATTACACTTATGCCAACAATATTATTTATCCTCATAATTCATACCATAAGTCATAATTACGATCATGTCCTTATCAATATTCAATTATTCAATAATTCAATTATCATAAACAATAATTATGATAATACTCTCAGTATCTCTGCACTTCATCTAGACTCAATTTCCTACTCCATGGAGCTACAACTCGAATCGAAAAGAGTGATCGTAAAGATCTGTCTGCACTACATGCCTCGGACCACGTGCTCAATTTTTGCACATCTAGCATATGCACCAGTCTTTATCAAATCTTGATTACGGATAATGTCTCGGTCCGGATCATTGGTGTGTTATATCGGTCTAACCCACGTACAGAAGAGCTATCAACTGCACATTGTAGGCAACCCGCACCCCAATGCCCCCAAGGTCAACGAAAGACCTACACTACGCATATCGCACCCACTCAGGAGGTGTATTCTCTCTTTCCTAGGCAAATAGCCTTATCCAGTCCATCGGACCTTTTCAATGCATATACAAATGCACCTTCTTAGTTCAATTCATTCTATCATATTCTCAATCAAATTTTCTTTATCTCAAGTTTGGGGTCCTCATATTGGCCCAACAGTGTCATTACTGTAATTTCATCGCGAAACCATATTTTTTGCATTTTCTCAATCACGTATCAATTTTTCATCGTTTCTCAATCGTGTAAAATATTTTTCACACGTTTTAAATCAAAAATACTATTTTCCTTATTTAACACCAAAATTCAACTTCATTTTTCATATTTGCATCATAACCTCTCAAAACATAATATTTTTTTTATAATCCTCATTTAAATAATATTTTCACAACAGTCCCTCATAAAATTCATATTTATGAAATTGTCCCTCATAAAATTCATATTTACGAAATTGTCCCTCGTAAAATTCATATTTACGAAATAGTCTCATAAAATTCATATTTACAAAATAGTCCCTCATAAAATTCATACTTCCAAAATAGTCCTTCCAAAACATAATATTTTCGTTTTAGGCCCTCAAAAATTATTATTTACAATATGGCCCTATTAAAAATGAAAATTACTATTTTGCCCTTTTAAAAATCATAATTACAATATTGCCCCTCTAAAAATCATAATTACAGTATGACCCCTTTTAAAAACAAAAATTACTATATTGCCCCTCTAAAAATCATATTGATAATAATTCATTTTCCCAAAAATCATTTTACTTTGCTATACTCAAATTCGTCCCAAATTCATTTTAAATCTCTCAGTTCTCATTCTAATTCATCAGTTTAATTATATCCGATTATTTTCTCACAACCTTCAAACTTGTTCAAATTCATTTCTTTTTCATTTAAATCCTTCATTTTCAATTGAATCTCTCATTTTCAGGACTTTGGTCCTTTCTAGCCTAGTATGGCCGTAAGCCTCAAGCTCTTTGGAGCTCTCATAAAATCGGTTCATCATATTATTCACATCTTACTTTACTCATACATTTTCAAGCACACAATTTCATACATACAAACATATATCAAAACAACAAGTTCATACATACTAACATATATCAAAACAATAGACATAATATCACACATGCAAGCACAAAAACACAATCATACATAACCCAAACACAATCAAATAGCATCAAACAATCGGTGAAGAACCCTTATGGATTTTTCCACCGTACAAAACCATCCCCACACCACCAAAACTTGGTTGGTGAGGTAAAATCTCCCTCTTACCTCTTGAAGACAATTTAATCAGTTAGTTCTCCTCCCTTCCTTCAAATTCGTGCAATCCCCCAAATAAATCCCTAAAATTCTTAAACAATTAGTAAAAGCACAAACAAGGTTTAATATTGAAAAACCATGGAACAATCATGGTTAGAAAAATTAGAAATCTAATTTTGAACCATAAAATCAAGACTTACCCTTAAGTAAGTAAGCAAAAGGTTGGATTTTGGACAAGATAGAGTAGTTTTTTGGAAAAACTTTGTGAATGAAAAGTGTTTAGAATAGGATTTGGGTTCAAGAAAAGCTAAGAGAAAAAATTATAGAAGATTGGTGGTAGTACTTTGGTGCTTGGCCGAAAATAGAAGAGAAAATAGGAAAGGAATGGTGCTTGGTGTTCTTGGGAATTTTGAGAGAATATCTTGAAAGCTTTTTGGTGAGAGAAAAGAAATGAATATTGCATGTAATTTGGGAATGGGCTGCCGCCGTGGGATAACATAGAGAAAATGAAGAGATTTACTTGAAACAAATATCCAATTTAGGTGCACATGGCTTATGTCATCATTTGGCCACCTAGTGTGCATGCTAATTGGTTCAAGAATGATGTAGAACTTGTCCAATATTGCCTCCCAAGGCTGCTGCAAACCGTGTGGTCCAAGGGCACTTTGGGTCTCAATTTGTTTTTAATTCAAGTCTAATTACTTGCTAATTAAGTAGATAATTAATTAGGTTTAGTTTCCTAACCAATTTTAATTAATCATCCAATTACATAACTAATTAATTAGACATATAATTACATATATTATAATCTCTAATCAATATTAAGATATCTAATTAGTATTTAGATTATAATTAATTAAGAACTAAACTAGTTCACTTAGTTTGCTAATTAGGTAATTAGATTAGTCAAATTAAGCTTAATTAGCTACTAACCAAAAGTCAAGCCTACAATTTTTGACTTAATTTTAACCATTGATTCATCTTTAATTCCTAGCCATAGATTAGATCTAAGGTAGATATCAATTGGTCATAAAACTAGCATTCTAATCTCACCATTGATTAGATCAACGGCTAAGGTTAAATGCTTCCTAACTAAGTCCTCATCCAACGGTTCATACTAAAGTCCAAGCCACTAAGTTTGACTTCATCTGAGCCATTGAAATCATCTTGATTCCCTATCCATTGATCTCATCTACGGTGTATATTACTTAGTGGTTTTATCAAGATTCGTTTTACACCATTGATCGGATCAACGGTTAAGATCAAAAGCATCTAAATTATGCTTTTCATCCAACGGTCCTAAATAAAGTCTATGCTTCTTTTGTTAACCTTTTCCTATTGGTTTAGAAAGTCAAGCCTACTTTCGTTGACTTGCTCTAATTGGTTAGAATTTGTCCAGTCAGCACAGTTGACTGTTTTTCCTAAACGTGGGCCCTACGAACTTTTTCGGGTCCACAAATAATTTTTCTACTATTTTTGAGACAGTGAGTATTGTTGAATAAAATAATATTATAATAATATAAAATTATTTTATTACACAGTTAAATCCTAAAATTATAAGATTAATATATATATCAATCAAATTGGGTTTAGTAAGATCCTCCAAATCTAATTAATTAAAATAAGAATTTCCTACCAAAAATTATTATTTTCCACCCGAGCAAATCACACAAAACAATCAAAAATAGTATCGAATAATCAAATTATTTTTATATTGCATAGAAAACACAAAACAGTGAAATTACATGGGTTAGAACATAGCCTAAAATTTGGGGTGTTACAATACTCCCCTCTAAAAAGAAGTTTCGTCCTCGAAACTTGACGCACTTAAAATAAAAACAAATACTATTCTCTTATCTTATCTTCCAATTCCCATATTGCTTCACCACGTATATCGTTCCAAACCACTTAACTAATGCGATTTCTTTATCTCGAAGTTGCTTTGTCCTTCGATCTTCAATCTTGACTGGAAATGTCTCCTAGGTTGAATTTTCCTTCATTTGTACGATCTCCAACGGAGTATCCAATACGATCCGATAAACTTCAGAGTGGGTTTTCCTCGACTTAATCACTCGTCCAACTCTAGTCATAGGCGTCACACGTAGAGATACATGGTCACCTTCTTCAATTTCAAGCGGTCTTCGTCTTTTATCAACATAACTCTTTTGTCGTGTCTGAGCTGTCCTCATCTTATCTTGAGCAGTCTTCATTTTCTTAGTAGTCTGCTGCACAAATTCTGGTCCTACCTTAGTACTTTCAACAACATGATGCTAACACAATGACGTTCTACATCTTCTTCCACACACTGCCTCATAGGGTACCATCCCTATACTCGAACGAAAACTATTGTTGTATGTGAATTCTATCAATGGTAGAAATTCATCCCAACAACCAGCTTGTTCTAGAACACAAGCTCTCAACAAATCCTTTAAAAATTCTAGCTATCATCTTCTCCTTATATCCAAGCCCCTCTTGATTGTACAGGTACCTCAAGCCCTTGTAATTATTATAGACTTTATAAGAAAGAAAATGTTTTCAAATTCTCCTTACAAAACGAATATCACAGATCTTTAAAACGTAAACTGAATAATTCTTCTCATGCATGTTCCACTGCCTCGAAGTATACGCCACTACCTTTTTATTTGATCTCAGCTCTCAATTTAAATTCACGAGTTGAACTTCTAACAGAATTTGTATTTGACTAGTTTTTACGCATAACTCCTTCTTAATTGAGATACATGAAAGACACTTTGAAAGTTATAAGGAAAATAATAAGACTATTCAATAGATTACTAGATGAGTCCAACAAGAATTTGAAATGGTCTAATAGATTTCGAAATGAACATAGTCCAATAGTTTTAGAAATTAACTTTCTGGATTCAAATCCAAAAATCTCAGGTCAAGGAAACACTAAGGTTACATTGTAACAATCTAATAGGATATGGTTGAAAAATAACTAATCCATTTATAAAGTCAGGCTTTCAAATAGATGAAATTTTAGATAAACAAATCAAATCAACGAGAAAGATTTGATATCCAATAGATATAGGGTAGAGTTAGAAAACTTGAGTATAAACAACAAGTTTAATAAGAAGAGTAGAAATACTCGATCACACTATAACGAAGACATGGATAAGTCAACTTGATCTACTCAGTCTATTTGAGAAAGAAATAGACAAACCAGATCAACAGAAAAGTTTCAAACTCCGATAATAATAAGATAGTTTCAAACAGACTTGAGTAGTAATAACAAGTTTAGAAGTTGAGGTAGTATTATGAAAAGAACAAAACACGGATAACCCCAAAAGATTTACACAGTCACAGATCACAAAAGACTGGGTTACCTTACGCATTATACAATACACTTTTAAGATTACCCTCTATGGCACAATTTCTCGCTTCTCAAGTTTTTATATTTGAACGTTCTCACTACACTCTTTGCATCAGCTCTTTCTTCTTCTTGAGATTTTGAAATACGTGTATCACTAATGGAAAGTTCCATCTTCAGTTGATCACAATCTCTGGAGAAATGTCCAGGCTTCCCACATCCATAACAAATAAACCCTTTATGCTGACAATCTTTGGTGAGATGATTTTTCCCACACTTGAAACATTTCATGGTTGATGCCACAGTCCGACCAAAATCATTGCCACTAGTACTCCCCCTCTTTGCTCGTTGTTGCTTCCTCAGTGGTCGCACATACGGCTCTCGTTGAAAATGATTGACCTTACGCTTCCCTCCACCTTGGATTTTCGAAGGTTCTAAGTTACAGCTTCTCACATCCGATGGCTGCTCCAATCCTAATAAGCTATGAAGTTCGATTATCAGTTCCTGCTGCTGAGTGATCATCTATCTCTGTTGTACTGCTACTTCAATCATCTTTTGCATCACACTTCCAGCTGCGGCTATACGATCTTCATTACATCTCGCGTCCACATGCTTATGTTCGCTGCGTTCCATTATCTTTCTTCAAAGATAAATAAAATCAAAACACGACGAACTTAACGTAACTATTTCACACGACATCGTCTCCTTTCGAAAACCAAAACATATCTCTGTATTCAGTGTCAGAGATTCACACAGCACAAACAAGACAAACCTACCCACAAACCCAAAAGACTCTAACTTGGGCTCTGATACCAACTAATGTAACACCCTCCCTAGGGTGCCACACTTCTTGTTACTCAAATACCAAATTACCCTTTTAATTAGAAAACGTGTTTTATGATATAAATACGAGTTGTAAAATTCATTGATGATAGTAAGATAAACCTAGCGAAAAATAAAAACATTACAACAACATCATAAATTAATATACATCTTATATATATGCAAGTCATAGTACTGTCATATTTTAATGTTTACAAACTAGACTCTCAAAATATTTAAACTTTAATTTAAATTAACTTACTGCCCAAGTATTACTAAATAGTAGAACCCTCAGGTGGGTCCTCCTCAGACTCCTCAGAAAATAGAAATCCGACTTGACGCGAAGTCCTACGAAAAGGTGTCCGCACAGACGACACTATACTAATTGCACTCAGTACGATAGTATACTTCCCAATACTGTCTAATTGACAATGGGAACTCTAAGTATTAATACTCACACTAATGTCCAAGATGTAGTCTACTCAATCTCATATACACAAGGAAACGAGACTCCTCCATCACTTCAAAACTCAGCGTCCTCAACAGAATCTGCTCTTCCTCGCCTTCTTGCTCAAGTTCTCGCTCAGCGTCTTTAAAATTATAAATACAATATAGAATAGACATACAAAGAGGTGAGATCACCTACGCCAATACCAATATGGTAGCAATGAAGATAAACACATACAAATTCTCATGCCAACATTTCATACATAATTACAATTATGGCACCGATATCATTTATCTGACACATATCATATCTCATATCAACACATCATACATAATTACACTTATGCCAACAATATCATTTATCCTCATAATTCATACCATAAGTCATAATTACGATCATGTCCTTATCAATATTCAATTATTCAATAATTCAATTATCATAAACAATAATTATGATAATACTCTCAGTATCTCTGCACATTCATCTAGACTCAATTTCCTACTCCATGGAGCTACAACTCGAATCGAAAAGAGTGATCGTAAAGATCTATCTGCACTACATGCCTCGGACCACGTGCTCAATTTTTGCACATCTAGCATATGCACCAGTCTTTATCAAATCTTGATTACGGATAATGTCTCGGTCCGGATCATTGGTGTGTTATATCGGTCTAACCCACGTACAGAAGAGCTATCAACTGCACATTGTAGGCAACCCGCACCCCAATGCCCCCAAGGTCAACGAAAGACCTACACTACGCATATCGCACCCACTCAGGAGGTGTATTCTCTCTTTCCTAGGCAAATAGCCTTATCCAGTCCATCGGACCTTTTCAATGCATATACAAATGCACCTTCTCAGTTCAATTCATTCTATCATATTCTCAATCAAATTTTCTTTATCTCAAGTTCGGGGTCCTCATATTGGCCCAACAGTGTCATTACTGTAATTTCATCGCGAAACCATATTTTTTACATTTTCTCAATCACATATCAATTTTTCATCGTTTCTCAATCGTGTAAAATATTTTTCACACGTTTTAAATCAAAAATACTATTTTCCTCATTTAACACCAAAATTCAACTTCATTTTTCATATTTGCATCATAACCTCTCAAAACATAATATTTTCTTTATAATCCTCATTTAAATAATATTTTCACAACAGTCCCTCATAAAATTCATATTTATGAAATTGTCCATCGTAAAATTCATATTTACGAAATTGTCCCTCGTAAAATTCATATTTACGAAATAGTCCCTCATAAAATTCATATTTACAAAATAGTCCCTCATAAAATTCATACTTCCAAAATAGTCCTTCCAAAACATAATATTTTCGTTTTAGGCCCTCAAAAATTATTATTTACAATATGGCCCTATTAAAAATGAAAATTACTATTTTGCCCTTCTAAAAATCATAATTACAATATTGCCCCTCTAAAAATCATAATTACAGTATGGCCCCTTTTAAAAACAAAAATTACTATATTGCCCCTCTAAAAATCATATTGATAATAATTCATTTTTCCAAAAATCATTTTACTTTGCTATACTCAAATTCGTCCCAAATTCATTTTAAATCTCTCAGTTCTCATTCTAATTCATCGGTTTAATTATATCCGATTATTTTCTCACAACCTTCAAACTTGTTCAAATTCATTTCTTTTTCATTTAAATCCTTCATTTTCAATTGAATCTCTCATTTTCAGGACTTTGGTCCTTTCTAGCCTAGTATGGCCGTAAGCCTCAAGCTCTTTGGAGCTCTCATAAAATCGGTTCATCATATTATTCACATCTTACTTTACTCATACATTTTCAAGCACACAATTTCATACATACAAACATATATCAAAACAACAATTTCCATACTAATATATATCAAAACAATAGACATAATATCACACATGCAAGCACAAAAACACAATCATACATAACCCAAACACAATCAAATAGCATCAAACAATCGGTGAAGAACCCTTATGGATTTTTTCACTGTACAAAACCATCCCCACACCACCAAAACTTGGTTGGTGAGGTAAAATCTCCCTCTTACCTCTTGAAGACAATTTAATCAGTTAGTTCTCCTCCCTTCCTTCAAATTAGGTGCAATCCCCAAACAAATCCCTAAAATTCTTAAACAATTAGTAAAAGCACAAACAAGGTTTAATATTGAAAAACCATGGAACAATCATGGTTAGAAAAATTAGAAATCTAATTTTGAACCATAAAATCAAGACTTACCCTTAAGTAAGTAAGCAAAAGGTTGGATTTTGGACAAGATAGAGTAGTTTTTGGAAAAACTTTGTGAATGAAAAGTGTTTAGAATAGGATTTGGGTTCAAGAAAAGCTAAGAGGAAAAATTATAGAAGATTGGTGGTAGTACTTTGGTGCTTGGCGAAAATAGAAGAGAAAATAGGAAAGGAATGGTGCTTGGTGTTCTTGGGAATTTTGAGAGAATATCTTGAAAGCTTTTTGGTGAGAGAAAAGAAATGAATATTGCATGTAATTTGGGAGTGGGCTGCTGCCGTGGGATAACATAGAGAAAATGAAGAGATTTACTTGAACCAAATATCCAATTTAGGTGCACATGGCTTATGTCATCATTTGGCCACCTAGTGTGCATGCTAATTGGTTCAAGAATGATGTAGAACTTGTCCAATATTGCCTCCCAAGGCTGCTGCAAACCGTGTGGTCCAAGGACACTTTGGGTCTCAATTTGTTTTTAATTCAAGTCTAATTACTTGCTAATTAAGTAGATAATTAATTAGGTTTAGTTTCCTAACCAATTTTAATTAATCATCCAATTACATAACTAATTAATTAGACATATAATTACATATATTATAATCTCTAATCAATATTAAGATATCTAATTAGTATTTAGATTATAATTAATTAAGAACTAAACTAGTTCACTTAGTTTGCTAATTAGGTAATTAGATTAGTCAAATTAAGCTTAATTAGCTACTAACCAAAAGTCAAGCCTACAATTTTTGACTTAATTCTAACCATTGATTCATCTTTAATTCCTAGCCATAGATTAGATCTAAGGTAGATATCAATTGGTCATAAAACTAGCATTCTAATCTCACCATTGATTAGATCAACGGCTAAGGTTAAAGGCTTCCTAACTAAGTCCTCATCCAACGGTTCATACTAAAGTCCAAGCCACTAAGTTTGACTTCATCTGAGCCATTGAAATCATCTTGATTTCCTATCCATTGATCTCATCTACGGTGTATATTACTTAGTGGTTTTATCAAGATTCGTTTTACACCATTGATCGGATCAACGGTTAAGATCAAAAGCATCTAAATTATGCTTTTCATCCAACTGATCCCTAAATAAAGTCTATGCTTCTTTTGTTGACCTTTTCCTATTGGTTTAGAAAGTCAAGCCTACTTTCGTTGACTTGCTCTAATTGGTTAGAATTTGTCCAGTCAACACAGTTGACTATTTTTCCTAAACGTGGAGCCCACGAACTTTTTCGGGTCCACAAATAATTTTTCTACTATTTTTGAGACAAGTAGAGTCTTGTTGAATAAAATAATATTATAATAATATAAAATTATTTTATTACGCGGTTAAATCCTAAAAATTATAGGATTAATATATATATCAATCAGAATTGGGTTTAGTAAGATCCCCCAGCTCTAATTAATTAAAATAAGAATTTCCTCGGCCTGAAAATTATTATTTTCCTGACCCGGAGCAAATCACACAAAACAATCAAAAACAGTATCAGAATAATCAAATTATTTTTATATTGCACAGAAAACACAAAACAGTGAAATTCTGTCAGTTCTGTAACATAGCCTAAAATTTGGGGTGTTACAATATGTGGTGTCCCGGGGCCGACGAGGGCGGGGAGTGATCGCCGGTGCAATGAAGCACGAACAAGGAGCGGCTCCTGGTAGGCTTCTAGGCGGAGGGTCTGCATGAATGAACTGAATACGCACCGGAATGAGAGGGATTCAGAGACTGTGTAGGTATGGGACTGCATAGTTGAGGATGGCTTAAAGGAATTGATTTGGTGTAGCCATATCAAAAAGTTGCAACTTCTTTTCGGGAGCCTAGAACATAAGAACTCCATGGTTAAGCGTGCTTGACCTGGAGCAATTGTGGGATGGTTGACCTCTTGGGAAGTTTCCTAGGATGCGTGTGAGTGAGGACAAAGCACGCTGAAAAGACCCGTGTTGGTTTGTGGAGACACCCATCAATCCTGCAGGCAGTCCCGGGTCGTTACATTAATGGTATCAGAGACGGGACCTCTCCCAGTACGGTGTGGTTTGGGGACGAACCAAGCGGAAGTTGGTGGGCATGTGGTGTCCCGGGGCCGACGAGGGCGGGGAGTGATCGCCGGTGCAATGAAGCACGGACAAGGAGCAGCTCCTGGCAGGCTTCTAGGCGGAGGGTCTGCATGAAAGAGCTGAATACGCACCGGAATGAGAGGGATTCAGAGACTGTGCAGGTATGGGACTGCATAGTTGAGGATGGCTTAAAGGAATTGATTTGGTGTAGCCATATCAACAAGTTGCAACTTCTTTTCGAGAGCCTAGAACATAAGAACTCTATGGTTAAGCGTGCTTGACCTGGAGCAATTGTGGGATGGGTGACCTCCTGGGAAGTTTCCTAGGATGCGTGTGAGTTAGGACAAAGCACGCTGAAAAGACCCGTGTTGGTTTGTGGAGACACCCATCAATCCTGCAGGCAGTCCCAGGTCGTTACAATTACTAAGAGCTTCACCCTTTCACCCAAGTAAAATGAAACTTAGTTACTCATAGACAAGAAAAAAGAAAGAGAGAAGAAGAAGAAGAAGAAGAAGAAGAACATAACTTCAATTTAGAACAAAGAAAAACTACAATAACATAATAGCATGATCTTGGCCTCTAGGACCAAGACCCCTAAATGAGTAGCCAATGGTGTCTTTTATAGAGGATTAGGGATACAAAATGACAAGGGGGCTGATTAGTGAGTGGGTGGATGAGTGAAAAATAAGTGAAAAATACCAAATGACTTTTGATGAGTAGAAAATTATGGAGATTCTTTATCTCCCAAAATCATTTAGCTCTGAAGTCATTGCATTCGTCATTTTATCACCAATTAGTCTTCATAAAAGTTGTAGGCCTGGATCTTAGCTTTCAACTTCTATTAGTTTCAGTGCAAAAGCATTCCTACAACTTAAGATATAGTCTGATTACTGTATACTACTCAGGCCTAGCGACAGCTCCTTTGTTCTGACTTCTAAGCCCAATATGACCCATTAAACCTCAGATTCTGGAAAAGTGTTCAACATTTTTGGTCTTGGCTATCAACCATCAAAATTTCAGCCCATTTGACATCTTATAGCCCGAGCTATATCATGAACAGTACACATAGGTCAAGCTGTCAGGATTAGCATCCTAGTTCTTGCTTCAACTCCAATTTGAGTTATCCAAACGTATGATTTGGCCTTTGAGGTCTTCATGAAAGTTGTAAGGAATTGTCTTAGCTTTCCTACAAGACCAGAATTACATCAATCAAATATTTATAACTCAAGTTATAGCCATTTTACTGAACACTGCCAAAAAGATAAATTAAGGTTAATTCATTGCGATAATTCTTTTAATGATCCAATAAGGTCCAATATCATAAAATGTGTCAAAAATAACTAAATCAAGCTTAATTGAACCTTAAGAAACCTAGTGAGAGGTTTATAAAATGTATAAAATATAGTGTTATCAGAGGGCTAGACCCTTTTAAATCAATCATAGGGATTGACAATCTTAATATTTAATTCTGAGATCTTATTCTGATTATTTTACATTTAATTGCTAATTAAGTTTCTCTTTTACTTGTTGATCAAGTTTATCTTTTATTTGCAAATCAAGTTTCTCTTTTACATGTTAATTAAGTTCCTCTTTGATTTTGTTAGTTATAAATTAATTTGCTTAACTAGATTTGGATGTTGATATGATAATTGCATAGTTACCTCGTGCTTAATGAGGATTATAGAGACTAAACAATGCATCAAAGGTTTTTTGGATGTTGTTTGTTAAGCTTAGTTGAATTCTGAGTTTTAGGTTAATTTAGGATTAGATAAGTACTTAATTTGCTTAACCTTGATTAATTAAATTTTGATGCTTATCTAGTCATGGATTATCTTAAGGCTTCTTGATGTGATCTAAGACCAAGAATTTGATTAGCAATTAAATGTATTTCTAGTGATCAATGATGGATTAAATTCAAGATTAGTTAATTTTCTTGGATTGGTTGTTTAGTTAATTCTATTTATAATTTTTAATTATTTTTTGTTAATTAATTTTGCAACCTTTTTTCCCTTGTTAACCTCTTAATTTGATTGCTTAATTAGAGTGATTCAAGAGCTCGACCCAGTTGTGCCCTATACTATAAATATTTTGGTGAATCGCTTTATAAATTGATTTAATTTGATAGTCTCGATAGCTATCAAGTATTGGGAATTGCGGATACATCACGCAGCGAAAAAATAGGATTCCCATCGAGGATCCATGCTAAAAAGCCATAATCTGAGTTTTTAAATTATTTACCTCTTGAAGTGTGATCAAAAGGAAGAATGTGAATCACCAACAGCATAATAGAAATGATGTCTCTTCGGTATCCACACGAATAGACTCATGAATGTCCAACGTCCACAAAGAGGAGCCTCACGTCTCTCACACAGTGCTAGCTGCGAAGAAAAGAGAAGAAACCTGTCGCTCTCTCACTCACTTTTCTGTAGGTCCGGCTAGGGTTCTGAATTGTGTATATTAGCAGCCCCTTAGCAGTACTATTTATAATAGTGACTGCCTTAAGTGAGTGTGAGCAGCAGTAAGGTAAGCTGTGCAACCCTTGACCCATTTGTTATGAGTCTGGCCCATATTTGAATCCGAGTCCAACTTGGATCCATTGCTCCAATTTTAGTATGCTCTATGTGTGTGACCCTGCAGGTTCTTATTACGTTGGTAGTAATATTAAAATTTCATTTTAATATTACAAGCAGTGAGCGGTATCTAGCAACACATCGCTGCTACCCAAGTAATAAGAATGTTAGTGATTTGACATAACCTTCCCGTGACCAATGTTTCCGTGTTGTTTAGTCCCTTTGTCAAGATATCTAGATTGAACACAAGGCATGGAATGCGTCACCCTTGTATAGTCCAATCGTTCATTTCCTGATACTCGAGTAGACTTTGTAACAACAAATGAGATCAATATCTCATATTGACTCATTTGAGCATGACCATGCATTTCGCAGTCTCACTCAATCAGGGGGGCCAAAGATATCGCTCCTATTATGTAGGAGTGACAAATCCCATCTAGGTCACTCACATCCCTCTGCATGATTCGCGGTATGTCTAATAATTAACTTTATAATTATCTTGTTACAGATGACGTTTGATGGCATTAAAACACACAACTTCTCATGTAGGAATCGTAGTGATTTCAGGTCAAAGGACCACAAACACCATTGTCACTATGAGAATCGCTTATAACACTCACGTAACGATCCATGTAGTGTTCTCATGGTGGGTCAGTCCAGTACATCATTACTCTAATATGTACCCATATGAAAACTTGATATCTCATATCCATGACCCGTGAGATGTGGTCATCAGTCTATGCACATTCTAGTCTCAATGTATTATTGTTGTCCTAATTAACAATAATACTTGACTAGGGACATTTAAGAATAGTGTTGTAACCAAAAGGATCTCACGATCAAGTCATCCACTTGATGTCCTATGGCATCAAACTTACTATTCTAAGGACTTTATTATGTTTATCAAAAAGAACACAATAAATGAAATGCCTTATATATTAAAATAAGCATAATAGAATGTATGTAAATACAGAAAAAGTATCGGCCTCTAGGGCATACACCAACATCAAGCTCCCCTATAGAATTGCTTAAGGCAATGTCCATTAACATTGAAAACTTTGTTAGTCACCTCATTTGTGATCTCTATTGCATCATAAGGAAGAACCTTAGTGACCATAAAAGGACCTAGCCACCTAGAATGGACCTTACTAGGCATGAGCTTGAGACGAAAATTGTAAATGAGAACTTTTTGACTAATCACAAATTCTTTTCTTATAATCATCTTATCATGAAAGGCTTTGGTTTTCTCTTTGTAGATGCAAGAGTTCTCATAAGCTCCCAACTGAATTTCTTCAAGTTCTTGGAGTTGGAGTTTTTTTGGGATCCGACTTAGTTCAGGTCAAGGTTGCACTTCTTTACCACCCAATAGGCCTTGTGCTCAATCTCCACCAAAAGGTGACATGCCTTTCCAAAGACTATCCTACAGGGATATATGCCTAGAGGAGTCTTGAAGGAAGTATTATATGTCCATAATGCATCCTCAAGTCTCTTGCTCCAATCTTTTCTATTTGGTTGGATTATTTTTTTCAAGATTTGTTTCAACTTCCTATTCGATACTTCGACTTGCCCATTGATTTGTGGATGGCAGGAAGTCAAAACCTTATGCATCACACCATATTTCTCCAACAATGCCTCCATGTTTTTATTACATAAATGAGAACCTTGGTCACTGATTATGGCTTTTGGAACTCCAAACCTGCGAAAAATGTGGAAAATTCTAAAACAACATGAGAATCGTCAGTCTGAGTGGCTTTTGCTTCCACCCACTTAGATATATAATCAACAACTAACAGAATGCAAACAAAACCAAAGGAATTAGGAAAAGGACCCATGAAATCAATGTCCCACACATCAAATATCTCACAAAAATAATAATGGTTGTTGAGGCATCTCATTCCTATAGGAAATGTTACCTGTTCTTTAGCATTGTTCATAATTCTTACAATTTGTAAGCATCATGAAACAAGGTGGGCCAATACAATCCAGAGTCTAAAATCTTCCTAGCAGTGCATTGCGGTCCAAAGTGACCACCACATGCAAGGGTATGACAAAAAAGAAGAATAGATTAAAACTCATAATCAGGCACACAACGTCTAATCACTTGGTCACTACACAATCTCCATAGATAAGGATCATCTCATACATAATATTTAGATTCACTCTTAAGGTTATCAATTTGATGCTTCTTAAAATAAGCAGGTAATTCAGATGCAACTAAATAAATCACTAAATTAACATACTAAGAGTCCTTACCTCACAGCTAAAAAAACTACTAATCTGGGAAGGTCTCTCAGATAGGAAAAGTTTCCACTACTTGTGGGATCTGACTCAGATGATCTATCACCAAGTTCTTGGCTTTGCTCTTATCTTTGATCTCAATATCAAACTCCTATAAGAGTGACATCCACCAAATGAGTCTAGGCTTCGCCTCAGGCTTCTTTAGCAAGAACTCCGAGGCTGCATGGTTAGAGAAAACAATAACTGTAGTACCAAAAAAATAGGAAAACAAAAATAATTGCTAAAAGCTCTTTTTCAGTGGTTATGTAATTGGCTTGGCAGAATCCAAAGTACAAGAGGCATAAGATATCACATGAGGTTACTTTCCAACTTGTTGCAAAAGGAAGACGCTAACAAGAAAGTTAGAGCCATCACACATCAACTCAAAAGGAAGATCCCAATTTGGCGGTTGAATAATGGGAAAAAAGGTCAGGTTCTTCTTCAACTAATCGAATGCCTTCGTGCAATGCTTATCAAATTCGAACTCTACTTCTTCTTGAAGAAGCTTGGACAATGGAATGATAACTTTGCTAAAGTCCCTGATGAAACACATGTAGAACCATGCATAACCAAGAAAGAAACGCATTTCCTGCACACAAGTGGGGTAGGGTAAAGAAGACAATAACATCAATCTTTGCTCTATCTACTTCAATGCCTTTGCTAAAAACTACATGTCCTAAGACTATGCCTTGCTCTACCATGAAATAAAATTTCTCAAAATTAAGAACAAGATATATCTGATGCACCTATCAAGCACCCTAGAAAGGTTGTCTAAATATGCATCAAAAGAAGATTCATAAACTGTGAAGTCATCCATAAAAACTTCCATGCAGTGTTCTAACAAGTCAAAGAAAATGCTCACCATATATTACAGAAATGTGCTTGGGGGCATTACAAAGCCCAAAACGCATCCTCCTATAAGCAAACGTGCTAAATAAGCAGGTGAAGGTTATTTTCTCTTGGTCCTTCGGGATTATGTGAATCTGAAAGTAGCCTGAAATTCAATCTAGGAAGTAATAGTGTGACATGCCATCCAACCTTTCTAGCATCTGATCAACGAAGGGCAAAGGAAAATGATCCTTCCTAGTGGCTTGGTTGAGCTTCTTGTAATCAATACAGACTCTCTAGCTATTCTATACTATAGTGAGGACCAGTTTATTCTTCTCATTGACGACCATAGTCATCTCAGTCTTCTTGGGAACTACTTGCACCAGACTTATCCACTTGCATTCTTAAATGGGGTAAATGATGCCAATTGATAATAGTTTTCTCACTTCTTTCTTCACCACATCCAAAATTAGAGGGCTAAGTCTTCTTTGAGGTTGACTCACTGGTTTGGCTTCCTCCTCCAATAAAATCTGATGCATGCATGTGGAGGGGCTAATCGAAAGAATATCTACAAGCGTCC
Organism: Ormosia semicastrata; assembly: GCA_029884595.1. NCBI lineage: Eukaryota > Viridiplantae > Streptophyta > Magnoliopsida > Fabales > Fabaceae > Ormosia > Ormosia semicastrata. Next base: position 26,608,448 of record JAQQTO010000053.1, on the reverse strand, counting down.
ATCCAATGGCTTTCTTGCGCTACTTCAAGATCAGCAACAATTTTTCTTCTTGTTCAGACTACAAATTCTTTGCTATTATCACTGGTAGCTTCTTATCTGCTTCTAAGAACACATACTTCAAATGTTTAGGTAAAGGCACTTAAGGGTAAGTGGTTGTTACACTGAAAGTATCAATATGGTTGAAGAAACTAATTCTACTAATTTAATTGCAAAATCACTTATAATCTATGTATAATCTTCCAAAATAGCATAATCATATCCTATAGAATCAGAAAATTTAGAAGATGCAGTATCATCTCTCATATACTTAGAAATCTCAAAAAATACGGCACACATACTAGTTTCATTACAAACATAAATAGAACACCCAGAAAAATTAACATTATCCAGAAATCTCACAATTTTAGGAAATTCAGCTAGCATATCAACATGTATATCATTAACAAGCAAATCAATGACATTTAACTGAAAAACAAAATGCTCTTCTAAAGGATATTTCATGGCATCAAATATATTAAATTGAACTATGTTATTCCTAAATTCCATGGAAAGGGTATCAATATACACATCAATCTTAGTTTTTGTAGTTTTCAAGAAGAGTCTATCTAAAATCAATGACAGTTAACTAGATGCAAATTCATCTTCTATGTTCAAAACATAAAAATTTGCTAGAAATATTAAATTATTTACTCTTACCAAAACATCCTCAAGCACTCTTGTAAGATGAGTTGTGCTCCTATTTGCTAGCTAAATGATAACTCCAGTTGGCTTTAACTCTCCAATCTACAAAGATTCATAAATTGATTTTGGCATCACATTAATTGAGGCACCAAAATCCAACATTACATGAGTAAACTGCTTGTTGCCTATTGTGCAATGAATGGTGAATGTTCTAGGATCCTTGCATTTAGGAGACATATTTGGTTGGATCAAGGCAAAAACTTTTTTTCCATGCTCACTTAATCATCTCCTTTCAACCTCCTTTTATGAGTGCACAATTCCTTTAGAAACTTAGCATATTTTGGAATATGCTTTATTGCTTCTAAGAGAGGTATATTGACTTCTACCTTTCGAAAATTATCCATAACTCCCTATCCAATCCAGTTTTAGCTATCTTATTTCATTGAGTCATTTTGTTAGGAAAATGAAGAGGAGTGCTGAGAGTAGATTTTTCTATAGAATTTTTCATTAACTTTTGATTTTTCTTCAACTTCACTGCATGTTCTATATTCTATTGTATTGAATCTTCTGCAAAATTCTAGTTTGTTGGATCTGATTTTTTTGCACAATCCTTGGTTGGAGTTAAGTTAGATCGCTCACTTCTTTACCACTTCTCAAGGTTATGGCACTCACATTCCCTCTTGGATTGTTAATTGTTTGATAGAGCAATTGACTAGAACCTTGAGTCTTCAACTCATTGATGGACGTTGCAAGTTGACTAATTTGAGTCTCTAAGTTCTAAATGGTGGACTCGATTCTTTATTGAAACTGAAGGTTATTGGTTGCTAATTGCTTCACCAAGTCTGCCAAGCTAGGTTCTGAATTGCTACTTTGATGTATGGGCTAGTTCACTGGTTATTGAAACTGTTGCTTGCTCGAGCCTATTATATTATATCTGGTTTGCTATTGCTGCTGCTGAAGTTGGGCAGAATTATTGTCATACAAAAGATTGGGATAATCTTTCCATTCAGGGTTATATGTGTCAGAATAAGGGTCATACTTTGGTTGCTGCTGGTATGATCTGCCAAGAAAGATGTCAACCACTGCTTCACTACTTTCTTAGAGTGCAAGACACTGGTTTGTTGGGTGATCTGGAAAGGAACAAATTCCATAAAGTTTTGTTAGGGACTAAATTTGTATTTGTCCCAATGCTAGTTGCCTAACCAGGGAGGTCAGCTCCTCCAATTTATTCTCAATTCTCTGTTGATCAACATCAGAAACCCTTACTTCATTGAATCCCCTAGTTGAGGTAATGACTCATGTGCCAAATTGTTGTGCATTTGCTGCCATGTTCGCAATTAAATCTCTTACTACAATAGGGGTTTTGTCCACTAAAGCTCCTCCAAAGCCATCATCTACCATGCTTCTATCCATGGGTAAAAGTCCTTCATGGAAATACTAGATTGACAACTGATCACTGATTTAGTGATGAGGACAACTTTCACACAACTTCTTAAATCTCTCCCAATACTCATACAAAGTTTCTCCTAATTCTGCCTTAGGCCATATATATCCTTCCTAATGGCAGCAACTCTGAAATTAGGGAAGAACTTTTCTAGGAACAATCTCTTCATATCATTCCAACGTGTTATAGTAGCTGGCTATAAGAAATACAACCAATTCTTGGCTGCTCCATCTAATGAGAAAGGATAAACTCTCAATTTGATGTGTTCTTCAAGAATGCGTTGTGGTTTCATGGTGGAGCACACCACATGGAACTCCTTTAAGTGCTTATGGGGATCCTCTCCTGCAAGTCCATGAAACTTTGACAGTAAGTGTATCAATCTAGATTTCAATTCTAAATAAACATTTAAATCAAGATATTGAATGCTCAAAGATTGGTAATTCATATCAGGTGTAGCTAGTTCTTTAAGAGTCATATTATCCATATTATCAGCCATGTTTACAGTGTTATTTGTATTCTCATGTTCAGTTTCAGTTTCAGTATTATCTGCCATAGTTGTAGTGCTACTTATATTCTCAGATTCAATATTAATTTCAAAAATTTTCCTTTCACTATGCCTGTGAGCGCTATTAAGTGTATGCAATGCCCTCTCAATATCAAGGTTAATGTTAAACAAATGATTACTAGAAGACCTAGCCATAAAACATGCAAAAATGCAGAAACACAAAATATGTAAAATGAACTACACAACAAAAAAATTCTACCAAAACAACATTATTTACCTTACACAATTTTAAAAATTATTGAACCACCATAAGGTAAAAACTACTCAAAAATGGTACCAAAAAATGTAATAAAAAATTTCAAAAAATGGAAAAGTAGTCTAAACGATAGAATTTGGCCAAGATAAGGTGGACCACACTAATAGTGGACCTTGTAGAACACACTGTTTTCCTTTAATTGACCTATTTTTATTCCAATCTGTTACCAAGTGACCTCAATACTTAAGAGGGGAGTGAATTGAGTATGAAAAATAAGTTGACAAATCTTTCACAAATCGTTTAATAAACAATTTTCGTTGAAGCTAATTGATGATTAGAGATGATTGGATATAAGAGATAAACACTTTTACTTATAAATGCAATAGCCAAAGGGACCAATATTCAAGCAATTCAATAAAACAGTACTCAATGTAAATAGAAGGGTTTAGAGAAAATAAACACAATGATTTATCCTGGTTCGATCACTAATCCACTTGTGATCTATGTCCAGTCCACAAGCAACTGCTAGAGATTTTTCACTATTTCTTCAAGTTTCAATAGGTGCTTGATAAATTTTACAACCTTGAGCACTCAACACTTTGGGATACCTCACCCTTGGAGCTTGAGTCTCTTCAACTAAGGGATACCTCACCCTTTACACTTTTGGAGGGATGCCTCACCCTCTTTACAAAGTAATATAGATTGATTGAATGAAACTCTCACTAGAGTAGATGATCACAAATTGAAGCTATAATATGCTCTCAAAGATTAACCCATGTTTTTCACAAAAATAGAGCAAGAATGGATTTTAGGATTGAATCACGTTTTGAAGTATTGGTAATCAGTTTTTGGTTCAAGGTCAACCTCTAATGAAGACCCAACATTGGTATTTATAAGTTTTGCAATAAATGGAGCCGTTGGAGGGTTTTAGTCAAGCATTAAATGCATTTAATATAGCTGTTGGACATTGTCAGGATGCGTGTAATCGATTCCACAACAAATATAATTGATTACATTGTTGTTCCAACGTGTTCTTGGCTTTCTGGGCTCTGTGTAATCGATTACATTATTAGTGTAATTGATTACATGGCTTCTGACTTGCTTGTAATCGATTACAATATCCATGTAATCGATTACATGACTTCTGTCTTGCTGTGTAATCGATTACAATATCCATGTAATCGATTACATGACTCTTTGAACGTGTTCTTGCCTTTCTGGGCTCATTGTAATCGATTACATTATTGGTGTAATCGATTACATGGCCTCTGACTTGCTTGTAATCGATTACATTGCTCATGTAATCGATTACAAGGCCTCTGTTTGCTGTGTAATTGATTACAAACATCATGTAATCGATTACATTGGCCTTTGAACACATTTTTCAAGTCCAATAAAGCTTGTAAGCCATTTCTAACACCTCAAGACATTTAATTAAACATAAATCCTTTTATGAGTGTTACATTTAAGATTGAAACTCAAGTTTCTTGAAAAATATGTTTAGCTTTGAATTTTCTCACTTATTTTGAAATGATATATTGAAAAATCATTTGAAAAATCTTGAGAGCATTTAACATTAATGTTCTAAGTCTTATAACTAAATAAACCACTTGACTTCTTTCTTTGATCTTGATCTTTTCTTTTGCACTTGATCTTCACTTTTGCACTTGATCTTCACTTTTGCCTTTGTTATTATCAAAAACCATTTGACATGCTTTAGGGACATAAGCATTCACACAATCTAAAACTATTTTGTGGAAATAAGTTTACCCCAATGGTTTAATATGTTAAGTTTTGATGATGACAAATACAATATAAAAAGAATGATATTTATGCTACATAAATGTTCTTAATAGATTATATTGGATCATGCATAATCATGTACTCTATCTTGTTATATTTCATATGAGAATCATGCTTATTCTTTATAGCATCTTTTATAGGATATATCTAATAATATGTTACATGAGTGATATTAATTTAATATTAGATTTGACTCTATTTAATGAAAATGTGTAAAGTATTCTTTGTTGGATCCTATATAAAGTATATCTATTAATAATTAATAAATATCTTATTTGGATATGTCTATGAAAGTCTTATATGCATATTAGACAAACTAGATTTATATATTTATGAATCATGCATATAATGATATTGAATTATGAATTTGGACTAACTATGTTTGTTTAAGTAAGCAATACTTTGTAGGACAGTTTAAGTACCAAAAGTGAGTATTACAATAAGAAATCAAAAGATCGTGAAGGTTTTGATGATAACAAAGCTAAGTCAAAGACCAAGTCCAAAGGAATATTAAATGGTATAGTTTAAAGGACTTAGGGTCTTTATATGAGAAACTTTCTAGATATCTCAAAATGTTTTATAATGTTTTTGAAAAAGCTCAAATATGTTTTTTTTAATCTTCACAAATAGTTCTTACATTCTAAAATGCCCAACAAACATGTTTTAAAAAGCTAGTCATGTTGGTAGTTAAAAACTATGAAAAATAATCAAGTTCGAGTTTTGAAAAGTTGACATTTGGTTACTCTTTCGATTATAACTTTCCAAATACTTTGAGTTTTGTTCTAAAACTTCTTTCATTTGAAAATAAACTTAAACATCTTTCTAATGAGTAGTCATTTACTTTAAAAGGATGAGAAATGAAGAAGTTATGACCATTTAAAGTCAGTTTTTGAAACTAGAGTGCAATAATTGATTGCCACTACTCACAGAAGCTTGGTAATCAATTACTAAAGTCTGGTAATCGATTACCACGTGTCCAGAAATCCCAGAACATGTTTTAAGAGCTAGGTAATTAATTACTATATGTTGGTAATTGATGCGTGTGGATGTAGTGATTAAAAATCAGTTGTTAGGCTCACCAGAAAATAAAAAAAAACCTTACAACTAGTTGTAGTTAGTAAGGGTCGATCCACAGAGAACCAAGTCAATTAACACTATCAAGTAATTCCCAATTTAAACTCTAATTAACAATAAACAGGGGGTTTTGGAGTTTTGATGAATAATGAACAGTTTCAAAGACAATAACTAAATAAACCGAAAACAACAATATAAGAAAATTGGTTAAGAGATTGAATCCACCACTAGATTTATATGATGATGTAAATCCACATATTATTTTATTCCAACATGCTCAATTATGTTTTTATGCAATTGTGAGAGTAAACCTTGTGTTGGCCAATTTAGAACCGCTAAATCAACTTCTAATCACTGATTAATCATAAAGCAACCGCTCTTACAATTATCCAACAATTGCATTAAGATTTAGAAAACCAATTACACTAAGATCTAATCACACACCGGATTAAATTACTTAGAACATATATTTCTCTAGATCTATTACCACAACCGTGCATAATAAACCCAAATCTACCACTTTTATAACTAAATAGCACAAAGATAATTATACCCACATGAACATCATACATCCCATTAGATCTATTACCACAACCATGCATAATAAACCCAACTCTATCTCATTGGAAACAAGTATAAAAACCTTCATACCAACAATAGATTCGAAATATATGAATAAAAACATAACGTGTTGAAATAATCAAATATGCAAGGTTTACAACATCAATACTAGCAGTTTCATCACCCTCTTAACCAAAGGAGGTTTAGTTACACATAGCTAAAAGGAAATCACAAGAAAAACCGAGAAGAAACAAGAAGAAACAAGAAGAAACTATGAGAGAAATGAAGGAGAGTTCAAGTTGTGTCCTCCATGATAACCAGATGGTGCCCTTTTTTATAGAAGTCGGGGTAGCAAAAAGACAAAGGGGAGTGGGTTAGTGAATGGGGTAGTTGAGAGGGTTGGTGAGTGAAGTAGGTGAAAGGGTTGGTGAATGGGGTAGTTGAATGGGTTGGTGAGTGAAGTAGGTGAATGGGTTGGTGAGTGAAGTAGGTGAATGGGTTGGTGAGTGCGAAAATTCCTTGGTCTGACTTGGAAGCCAAAAACGACCGATAATGCTTCGGATTCATGAAAAGTATTCTTCATGAAAGTTTTAGGTCTTTGTCTTGGCTATAACATGCATATCTGGATCATCCAATTTGGCTTCCTACAGCCCAAGATATGACCCAACTTCAGCACCTCTGTTTCGACTTGCAAGCTCAAACTGACCCATTAGACTTCATTATTTCAAAATGTGTTCTTCATGAAAGTTGTTTATTTGGGTCTTGACTATCAGCTATCCAAATTTCAGCCCATCTCCATTATTAAAACTTGATATATGATTTTATGAGTGCACACCGTTCGGATTCTAGTGACAGAACTCGTATTCTGACTTTCATGTACACTTAGGTCCCTTAGACATCTGTTTAAGACTTTGAGCTCTTCATCAAAGTTGTAGAGCTCTCTCTTAGCTTTCCTACAAGATAAAATTCATAATTGTCAGATATCAGGAACTCAAGTTATGGCCAAAATACAGAAACAGTGTAAAATCTCAATAATGCTGAAAATATTCAATTAGGACCAATTTGAGCTTAGACTCACAAAATCATACCAAACTCAATCAATTAAGAATATGGAGAGTGTGAATGACTAATCATAAGGGTTTCTTAATAAATAAAATATGTGATTATCAGTAATCGATTACCACGAGCCTGAAGCTTGCAATGACTATTTTTTTGAGCATTTATTGCTTGGTTTTAATACCCCGAATGACTTTTTTTCTTAGAATATTATAAATACATGTTTTTAGGACATCTTTTATACACAACCAACATTTTGAAAAACATGTATCTAGGTTTTAATTCGTGAATCATTCCATTCAATCCTTGTGCTCTATTTTTGCCACAAATTTGAGATATCTTTGAGAGTTTCATAGGACTTCAATTTGTATTATCTACTCTTGTGAGAGTTTTTCTTTCATCTATACCTTGATTCTCTAAAGAGGATGAGACATCCCCAAAGAATTGTAAAGGTGAGGTATTCCTGGTTGTTGAGGCTCAAGCACAAAATGTGAGACATCCTAAGGTGTGTTGAGTACTCTCAATTGTAAAGTTTTTCAAGTACCTGTTCAAGTTTGAAGGTTTAGTGAAAAATCTCAGGTGGGTTTACTTGAGAACTGGATGTAGGCCACAAGTGGTTGGTGACTGAACTAGTATAAATCATTGTGTTTGCTCTTCTCAATTCTATCTCCTTTACAATTTTACCTTAATTATATATGCTTGAGTTGAACTTGATATCTAGCTTATTTACTTGATTTATCTTATAACCCAAGTTGTATTTGAGTAATCTCTAATAGTTATACCTTTGTTATGCATGTTCTGCTGCATTTATCAATTGAGTGCTTCAAAATGCTTATTTTCTTAATGGTGTTTTAAAAAAATTATAATTACCTAATTCATCCTGCCTCTTGGGTGATGGTCGCCATGGCTAATAAATTTATCTGTACAAAATTCTACTTGGAAGCCTAAATTGTTAGAAACTACCTAAAATAAGAAAAATAAGGGTTAGTGAAGGGATGGTAGCTAATTATAATCCTAATATGATTGGTTAAACTTCGATTGATCACTAGTAATGGCGCCAAAATTTGATAGCTGTTGAAACTATCAAATTATATTAATTTATAAACTGATTCTTCAAATTACTTGTAGTATAAGGCACAACCAGGTTGAGCCCTTGGATCATTCTAATCAAGCAATCAAATTAAGATATTTTCAAAATTAAGAGGTTAATAGGGGGAAAATGTTGCAAAATTAATTAACAAAAATTAATTAAAAATTGCAAACAGAATTAAGTAAACAACCAATCCAAGAAAATTAACTAATCTTGAATTCAATCCGTCATTGATCACTAGGAATTTATTTAATTGCTAATCAGATTCTTGGTCTTAGATCATATCAAGAAGCTTTAAGGTGATCCATGAATTCTCTACTAGATAAGCATCCAGAATTTAATTAATCAAGGTAAATGAATTAAGCACTTATCTAATCCTAAATTAATCTAAAATCCAGAATTCAATCAAGCTTAACAATCAACATCCAAGAAGCCTTTGATGCGTTGTTTAGTTTCTGTAATCCTCATTAAACATGTGGTAATTATACAATTATCACATTAACATCCAAATCAAATTAAGTAATTCAATTCAAATTCAATCAAAATCAAAAGAGGTAGAAGAGAAATTTGATTAACAAGTGAAAGAAAAACTTGATCAACAGGTAAAAGAGAAACTTAATTAGCAATTAAATGTAAAATAATCAAATCAAGAAGAAGAGAGAAAGTTCAAGCAAGAGCGGCTAGGAGAAAATTAGAGTTGAGTTTCATAATTATTGTTGCTACTTAAATAACTATCTCTAAAATTAAAATTCTAAGTTTGCCCTCAGCTTCGGGTTAATCCTCTTCCTCTTAGCAATAATTAGACACCTAATTTGCATAATTTAGGCTTAAGGTGATAGAGTTAAGGCCAAAACATTCTTAACAGCTCTCTAAACTAGTCAGCTGACTGCAAAAGGTGAAAACACCATCAAAATGTCATTGTTTTGATAACTAGTCTTCATAAGAAGATATGTGTCTCATCTTTCAAATGGCACTGATTTCAGGTCCATATAACACCTATAGCCTAAATTATGGCTTAATCTTTGCACATTATCCAGGTTCTAGCGACAACATCTTTAATCTGACTTCATGGCCCAATATGACCAACTAAACATCTAATTAAGACTCCGAGCTCTTCATCAAAGTTGCATATCTTTCTCTCAGATTTCCTATAAGTAAAATTCATAATTTTTAGATGTCTGGAACTCAAGTTATGCCCAAAATACAAAAATAGTGTAAAATTCCCAATAATTTTGAAAAATACAATTAAGCAAAATTTGAACCCAAATGTATAAAATATGGTAAAAAACCATCAATTAAACATATAAGAGGTCTAAGAAAATAAATATGAGAGTTAACTAATATATGACAATTATGTTTATCACTCCTCGTCTTCACCCTTTTCATTTTCTCCCTTGTCTTTGAACACTTAGTGGGGAGAAATGTTGGGTAGTAAGGAGAAGGTGCAGAACAGTGGCTTGTCAATGGAGGTCCTGATTCCTCCGCTATCTCCACCATCGTAGCTGTGGTCGGGGCTTCAAGTCCATGGTAGGGGCATTGATGAGGGTCTGACTTCCTTAACTAGGATAAGGATCTTGGAGGTGTTCTAGAGGGTGGACTATGCCAGGGAACTGGCAAGGCATAGGTTATCCCATCTGCTCTCTGAACTTATGATGGCAGTAAAGTTGAATGATTTTTCCACTAATGATTCTTCTAAATCTAATTCGGGTGCATCCTCTATAGGTATGGCATGAAAACAGAGGGCTACACTTGTAGAACGGGGGAGGACTATTCTTGTAAAAAAGAAAAAGCCCGTCTTTCCCCAAGATGTTGACAGATACCGATGGGTGGACCAAGAGGTTTTGGACACTTATTTCGATGTGAGGATTGCAAAAGGATGCCCTGGAGAAGCAATAGTACTTGCAGCTAATTGTAGAAGGACTCAGAGATCGAGAGTTTGAGATCCGGCACCCGTCAGAGGAAAAGAGGGTGTGTTCGACCTGTACCAAGGGCAAGCACTTCATATAAATGTACGAGACTCTCTTTACCCATATTAGGGTGTGGCAACCATTCATTGATTTTGAGATGGGCATTCTTAATCACCTATGGGTGGCGCCCACTCAACTTCATCCGAATTCTTTAGGATTTGTCTGAGCATTTAAGCTGGTCTATCGAGCCTTTGAGTGGCCATACTCAATCAAATATTTCTTTTTTCTTTCTCTCAGTTGATGACCTCTGGGATTAACTTAACCAAAGGATGGGTTACGCTATATGCGCAAAGCAAGTGAATAGTCTTCAAGCCCTACCAAGAGTTCTTCAAGAATTTTAAGAAGGACTTCTTTGGGGTAGAAGGAGCTCTGGGTAAGACATTTTTTTTCGTCAAGCCATAAAGTTCCACTTATACTGGACCAAAGTCAGTTGGGGAGAAGAAATAAAAAATTAGAGATTCCGAACTCTGAGATCTCTTCTCCCCAGGCTTGGGTCCTAGATTTCTTGATTGACTAGACTAAGTAAAAGGGGGCCATCTCCTGTAAGGATGTCTGGGATGAGTCCTCCATTTTTGTAAAGGTTGTGCTAGGTATCTTGTCCTATATATTTTCTTTTTATACTTGTCTTCTTGCATGAATTTGTCTAAGTGTTGTTACATTTCTCTTTTTGTTTACAGAAAGCATGGATCCACTGTCCAAACTTCACCGCTTAGCTATGATGTTGGCATCCAAAAGTAGTGATAAGTCAGAATCTTGGGCCCTAGCGACTACTCAAGAGGTGACTGTTACTGTCCCCATACCTTCAAGCAATGCGGTGGTCCCTCATCTTGTGACAGTATCTCTACCTCCCCCTTTCATTAGGGCTCGAGATGTTGAAGCAAGCTCTCATGTACTGCTGCTGCGACCCTAGAAAAGGCAAGCTGAGGGTAGTAGGATGATAAAGGGAAGAGGCCGACCATCGAAGGAATTCTTGAGTATCCTGAAGTGTTCGAGACCCTTATTAGCTTGGAGGTTGAGGGTGCTCCACTCATACTTCCACTAATATCGATGTGGCTGATTCCTTTGGCTTTATCGATGGTGCCTTATTCAATTAGACCGAGGCCAAGGCGTTAGTCTAACTCGACATGTAAGAGTTCTTTTGCAAAGCACAGTTGGGGAGTTTGCGGCTTACCTCTTTTCTTTAACTCATAAAGGAAAATTGGGATTCTTTCTGAGATGTCTCCAGCTAGAGGGGGAGCTCAATTCCTTTCAGGGCGACAAGTAAAAGCTTGTGTTTGACTATGCTACAGTGAAGATTAGTTTTGATAAAAACAAATATGAAGATGATGAGAAGACCAAGTCCAAGAACTTCAAGATTAGCTTTAGGACTTAGAGCCTCTTTGTACGAAGATCTTGTTGGATATCTCATGGTTTTTACAAAATAAAAAAAAATATTTTTGAAAATAAATTAAAAAGGTTTGGATCATCTGGCTTTTTCTCAAAGTATTTTCAAATATTTTAGAAACAAAGTTATTCGAATAAGGGCCTCTTTATTCAAATAAATCAAGTTTAGAAAAACTGTGCTCAAACTGAGTTATTCGAATAACCCATGAGTTATTCGAATAATCACAAATGTCGTTTGAATAACATGTTTGTTATTCCAATAGGATGTTTTTAAAATGGCCTATTTTTTAATATGCTATTCGAATAACTCTAGAGTTATTCGAATAGAGCTATTTCTCAGAAATCTTTTTAAAGTAGTGTTATTCAAATAAACATCAGGTTATTTGAATAACCAATTCCAGAACTAATTATTTTTTAGAACATGTTATTCGAATAACCCATGGTTTATTCGAATAAACATGAATCCTGATATAGAAAGAAATAGTGATATTTCATATTTATTACGTGAATTAATTACCCCAACGACTATTTTCTTCTACTATAAATAGAGACCATGGGTCTCTTCTGTTTTTGCCCAGCTATCTGAATAATTTTATGCTTGATTTGAAAACGTGATTTATAATTTTAACATATTTTCTGTACTCTTTTTGTAAAAACTTTGAGATATCCTTAGAGAGCTTCTTAGTGCTTTAATTTGTGATATTTACTCTGTGTGAGAGTTTCTCTTCATTTATTTTCTGATTCTCTGTATTGATGGTGATGTATCCGTTAAGGTTTGTATAAGGGTGAGGTATCCCTGCAGGCTGAGGCTTTAGCATAAGGGTAGATTTTTTCCTATGTGTGAAAAGTGCTCTATTTTGTAATGGTAGCAAGCACCTGTTGAAGCTTGTATTCATAGTGAAAAATCTCGGATATTTTTCGAGGACTAGACGTAAGCCACAAATGGTTTAGTGGTCGAACCAGGATAAATATTGTGCTTGGTCTTCTCTTCTCAATCTCTTTATTTATTGCAGTTTATTATTATTGCATAATTGTTTATCTACTGTTCTTAAGTTTTTCTTCTTCCTCTCATAATTTCACATCTTTTATTTAATAGCTTCAACATTTGTTTTTATTTTAAAAGCATTTGCAAAAATTTTCTATCTCAAATTACCCCCCTCTTGAGTACTGGAGCCACTTGGTAACAAGTGGTATCAGAGCTAAACTCTTGTTTAAAGGGCTTGGCAGCTTCAAGAGAACATGACTTCCTTAAATGGCTTTTCAAAGGGATCTTCCATAAACTGACCGCCCTTTTTCAATGGGGATGGTTATGCCTATTGGAAGGAAAAATGAAAATCTTCATCAAAGCTATTGATCTCAATGTGTGGGATGCTTTCGAAAACAACACATTTATACCTACAAAGAGGTCGATGGTGTTAAAACTAAGACCCCAAGAAGTGATTGGTCTGATGAGAATAAAAGAAAAGTTCAACATAATTTAAAAGCCAAAAACATCGTTACCACCACCTTGGGGTATGATAAAATTTTTAGAATTTTAAATTACAAAACTGCTAAAGAAATGTGGGACATTTTACAAGTTACCCATGAGGGTACTAGTGAAGTAAAGAGGTCGAGAATAAATTTTCTTACTTATGAATATGAATTATTTAGAATGAACTAAGGAGAAAACATTCAGGAAATGCAAAATAGGGTCACCCACATTGTTAATCACCTTGCATCATTAGGAAAGAATTTTTCTAACGAAGATCTGATAAACAAAGTTTTGAGATGTTTGAGCAGAATTTGGCAACCCAAGGTGACAGCCATATCAGAATGAAAGGATTTATCAATAATGACATTAGCTACCCTTTTTGGGAAACTTCATGAACACGAACTAGAGCTGAGTAGGTTAAGCCAAAGCGAAGAGAATGATAAGAAGAAAAAGAGAATCGCACTTAAAGCCACCTCCTCCAATATCGATAATGAAGATAAAAATGATGGAGATGAAGCAAACAACCTTGAGTTAAATGAAGAGAACCTCAGTTTCTTGGTAAAGAAATTTGGAAGGTTTCTCAAAAAGAAAGGAACTCAAAGAAGACCGTCATTCCCCCAAAAGAAGACCCATCAAAAAGGGGAAGGAGCATCATCAACTCCAACTTGTTATGAGTATGCAAAACTGAGCCACATAAAGATGGAGTGCCCCAATATACCAAAAGAAAAAAGAGAAACATGAAAAGAAACCCTTCAAGGACATAAAAGGAAGAAGAGCCTACATAACATGAGATGACAATGATATGGACTCCACTGATAGTTCAGATAGTGAAGACCCATCTATGTCTTATGGCCAAAGGAAAAGAAGAAGAAGAAAGCGACAATGGGGTGTGCTTGAAGGTCAAGAGCTCAAATTGGTATCTTGATAGCGGCTGCTCCAAGCACATGACCGGAGATGACTCCAAGTTCACATTTCTTGCTCCCAAGAATCACGCACATGTTACATATGGTGATAACAACAAAAGAAAGATTCTTGGAATCGACAAAGTCGAGGCTTTGGCAAAAATCCACTTGGATAACAAGGAAATAGAAGAGAGAAAGCTAAAAGAAAGTCAAGAGGAACCTCCAAATCAAGAGAATTCGCAAGTCATAGACCTTCCCAAGGAATGGCGAACCTGAAGATACCATCCACTTGACCAAGTAATAGGTGATGTATCCAAAGGTGTAAGTACTTGAAACTTAATTAGAAATGCATATAACCATATAGCTTTCGTTTCTCAAATTGAACCTAAAGACTTAAATGAATCTTTTGACGATGAACATTGGATCTTGACAATGCAAGAAGAGTTAAATCAGTTTGAAAGAAACCAAGTATGGGAATTGGTTCCAAGGCCTAATGATCATCCAATTATAGGCACCAAATGGGTCTTTAGGAACAAGCTTGATGAAGCTGGCCTAATAACAAGAAATAAAGCTAGGCTTGTAACTAAAGGGTATAATTAAGAAGAAGGAATAGATTATAAAGAAAGCTATGCACCTATAGCTAGACTAAAAGCTATTAGAATATTACTTGCTTACGCTTCCATCATGGATTTTAAGTTATATCAAATGGATGTTAAAAGCGCTTTTCTAAATGGTTTTATTCAATAGGAGGTATACGTTGAACAACCTCTAGGCTTTGAAAATCATGAACTACCCAACCATGTTTTCAAACTTAAAATGGCTTTATATGGCTTAAAACAAGCTCCTAGAGCTTAGTATGAAAGGTTGAGTAAGTTTCTTTTAGAACACGATTTTTCAAAAGGCAAAGTTGATATAACTCTCTTATTTAAAAAAAAAAGCATGACATCCTTCTTGTACAAGTATATGTAGATGATATTATCTTTGGTGCTACTAACGAATCTTTATGCAAGGATTTCTCTAATATCATGCAAAGCGAATTTGAGATGTCCATGATGGGAGAACTCAACTTCTTCCTTGGGCTTTAAATTAAGCAAACAGGGAGTGGAACTTTTATTAGCCAATCTAAGTATTGTAAAGAACTCCTCAAAAGATTTGGGATGGATAACTCAAAGCATATGGATACCCCAATAAGCACCTCATGCTACTTAAGGAAGGATGAAGTAGGTAAACCTGTTGAAATCACTAAATACAGAGGTATGATTGGATCCCTTCTTTATCTTACTGCTAGTAGACCAGATATCATGTTTAGTATATGCATGTGTGCTAGATACCAAACTAATCCTAAAGAATCACATTTAAGTGTAGTAAAACGAATTATGAAATATCTTGGTGGCACTTCACAAGTGGGCTTGTGGTATCCCAAAGGTGCCACTTGTAGTCTTGTTGGTTATTCCGACTCCAATTTCGTTAGTTGCAAATTGGATAGGAAAAGGACTAGTGGAACATACCACTTGCTTGGAAATTCTTTAGTTTCTTGGCATAGCAAGAAACAAAATAATGTGGCTTTATCTACCGCTGAGGCTGAATATGTAGCAGCCAGAAGTTGTTGTGCCCAAATCATATGGATGAAGCAACAACTTCTAGGCTTTGGTCTTCAGCTTGATCACATCCCTATAAGATGTGACAATACTAGTGCAATCAACTTGACTAAGAACCCTATTATGCATTTAAGGTCTAAATATATTGAAATAAGACATCACTTCATAAGGGATCATGTTTAAAAAGGTGATTGTGTTTTAGAATTTGTTGAGACAATTAATCAACTTGCTGATATATTCACAAAACTTTTACCTAAAGACACCTTCTTCCACTTAAGAAGAGAACTTGGAATTCTAGATCAATCTTGCATATAGTGCTTATATTTATTGTTTCATTATTGAGCTATTAATCTTAAATTTTTACTGACTTGAGCGTTAGAGATATCCCCAAAATCTTTTTTTACAGGTAAATCATCATAAGGTAAGTCTTTGGACCTTTAAATTTCACTTCTGGTCGTGTTTAATAATGTTTTTCTGATAGGTTTATTTGAATAAACCTGTAGTTATTCCAATAAACTACATCACTTGCTAAGAAAATCTGTTGCATATTAGTTTTATTTGAATAAAACATAATTTATTTGAATAAACTGAGAGAAGCAACCATAGTTTTTATTTTCTCATATCTGTCTTATTCAAATAACTCCAATGTTATTTGAATATATGTGATGCATGTGCCTTTGTCTTCATGCTTTATTCGAATAAACATTGATTTATTCGAATAAACCTAAAGTGGATTTCTTGGTCCTGTGTTTTATCTTTTCCACCTTATTTGAAGAAGCAAGCCCCTATTCGAATAATGCCTTCACAAGGCATTTACTCTTTTCTGGTTGTTCGAATAACCATAGGGTTATTCGAATAAATGCTTGGAAGACAACTCCATCTCAAAACCAGTTATTCAAATAAACACAAAGTTATTCGAATAACTTCTGGCTGAAACGTCACGACCTTTGGTCTCCACGCTGCTTTATTAGAATAACACCCTTGTTATTCGAATAAAGACAAGCTTCTTATAAATACCCAGCCCTGTCCTATGTTCATTTATCTGGTTTTCATCTATTGTAAACACGAGCTTCTCCCTCTCGTATCCTTCTCCATACTCTGTCCCAGGTTCATTCTCTCTTCTTTTTCTTCTTCCACCTCTTCACCTTTTCTCACTATGACCACCATCCTACCATCGCTTCTTCCTTTTCTCATGCCAAATGACCATGTATAAAGACAACACCCTGCAACAATCCTTTGGATCTTTCAAAGGCTGTCCTCCAACCAAGAAGAACTGGGTTGCTTCATTTCCCATTTTTGGGAGCGTAATCTTGTGCACCCGAAGTACATGGATCTGAATTTCTTCCAGAGCGAAGGCGATTTTGATTTCCTCAACCTTCTAGCCACTCAGGGTGTGCTTCACTTCTGCTCACACCAAGGTGCTCTTTACCCTAACTTGGTAAAGATGTTCTACTGTAACATGAAGATTGTTGGGGAAGACCTGCATTCAGCTGTCTTTGATCAGCATATGGTCATCACTCCCAGTGATTAGCAACAGATGTTTGGGTTGTGAATGCTTATGTCTTTAAAGCATGTCAAATGGTTTTTGATGATAACAAAGTCAAAGATGAAGATCAAGTGCAAAAATGAAGATCAAGTGCAAAAGAAAAGATCAAGATCAAAGAAAGGAGTCAAGAGGTTTATTTAGTCATAAGACTTAGAACATTAATGTTAAATGCTTTCAAGATTTCTCAAATGATTTTTCATATATCATTTCCAAAATAAGTGTGAAAATTCAAAGCTAAACATGCTTTTCAAAGAAAAGTTATTTTCAATCTTAGAATTAACACTCATGAAAGGATTTATGTTTAATCAAATGTCTTGAAGTGTTAGAAATGGCTTACAAACTTAATTGGACTTGAAAAATGTGTTCAAAGGCCAATGTAATCGATTACATGATGTTTGTAATAGATTACATAGCAAATAGAGGCCTTGTAATCGATTACATGAGCATTGTAATCGATTACAAGCAAGTCAGAGGCCTTGTAATCGATTACACCAAGTTGGTAATCGATTACAATGAGCCCAGAAAGGCAAGAACATGTTCAAGGAGTCATGTAATTGATTACATGGATATTATAATCGATTACAAAGCAAGTCAGAGGCCTTGTAATCGATTACACTAAGAATGTAATCGATTACACAAAGCCCAGAAAGACAAGAACACGTTGGAACAACAATGTAATCGATTACATTTGCTGTGTAATCAATTATAAGTAATCTGACAGAGTCCAACGGCTATATTAATGGCATTTAATGATTGGCTAAAAATGTCCCAACGACTCCTTTACTTACAAAACTTATAAATACCAATGTTGGGGCTTCATTAGAGGTTGTCCTTGAACCAAAAACTGATTACCAATACTTCAATACGAGATTTAATCTTCAAATCCATTCTTGCTCTGTTTTTGTGAAAAACTTGAGTTATTCTTTGAGAGCATATTAGAGCTTCAATTTGTAATCACTTACTCTTATGAAAGTTTCATTCTAGAAAATTAAATTGTTTTGTAAAATGGGTGAGGCATCCCTCCAAAAGTGTAAAGGGTGAGGCATCCCTTAGTTGAAGAGACTCAAGCTCCAATGGTGAGGTATCCCAAAGTGTTGAGTGCTCAAGGTTGTAAAAGTTGTCAAGTACCTATTGAATCTTGAAGATATAGTGGAAAATCTCAAGTGGTTGCTTGAGGACTAGACATTGATCATAAGTAGATTGGTGATTGAACCAGGATAAATCATTATGTTTGTTTTCTCTAAACTTTTTTCGTTACATTATGCACTATTTTATTGAATTGCTTGAATATTGTTTCCTTTGGCTATTACATTTATAAGTAAAAATATTTATCTAATTTATCCAATCATCTTTAATCATCCAATAGCTTCAACAAAAATTGATTATCAAATGTTTTGTGAAAGATTTGCAAACTTGTTTTACATACTCAATTCATCCCCTCTTGAGTATTGAGGCCACTTGATAACAAGTAGTATCAGAGCTAGACTCTTGTATAAAGAGCTTAGCAGCTTCAAGAGAAGTGATGGCTTCAAATGGTTTTTCAAATGAAGGTTCTTTTATAAACAAACCTCCTTATTTCAATGGGGATGATTATGCCTATTGGAAAGAAAGGATGAAAATTTTTATTGAAGCTATTGACTTAGATGTATGGGATGCCATTGAAAATGATGCTTTTGTTCCCACACATACTAAAGATGGTGTGAAAATTAATGCACCTAGAAATGAATGGACCGATGAGGATAAAAAGAAGGTTCAATACAATTTGAGAGCCAAGAATATCATCACCACATCCTTGGGATATGATGAATTCTTTAGGGTGTCAAATTGTAAAATCGCAAAAGAAATGTGGGATACCTTACAAGTAACTCATGAAGGTACTAGTGAGGTAAAACGATCTCAAATAAACACTTTTACTTATGGATATAAATTGTTTAGAATAAACCAAGGTAAAAGTATTCAAGATATGCAATAGAGATTTACTCATATTGTAAATCGTCTTATCTCATTGAGAAAGACATTTCCTAATGAGGATCTTATTAACAAAGTCTTGAGATGTTTAAGCAAGAATTGGCAACCCAAAGTAATGGCTATTGTGGACTCAAGAGATTTATCTACAATGTCTCTAGCCACATTATTTGGGAAGCTTCAAGAACATGAGCTGGAACTAAATGGGCTCAATCAAAATGAAGAGCATAATAAAAAGAAGAAGGGAATTGCACTCAAAGCCACCTCTTCTATAATTGAAGATGATAATGAAGATGGTGAAGAAGATGTAGAAAATGTTGAGCTAAGGGAAGAGAATCGTAGTCTCCTTGTGAGAAAGTTTGGAAGATTCCTAAAGAAAAAGAGATTTCAAAGAAGACCATCCTTTCCTAAAAAAAAAGTGTATCCTAAAAAAAAAAGTGTATCACAAAGGAGAAGGACCCTCTACTCCTCCAAAATGCTATGAATGTGGAAAACCGGGACACATGAAAATGGAGTGTCCTATGTATCTTAAGAAAATGGAGAAGTTTGAGAAAAGGTCTTCCATAGGAAAGAAAGGAAGGAGAACATATATAGCATGGGAGCACAATGACATAAGCTCTTCCGATAGTTCGGAGAATGAAGAAGTCCATCTTTGTCTCATGGCTTAAGGAGAAGAAAGTGAAGAGAGCGACACTAAGGTAACATCTTCAAACTTAGAATCTCCACCTTCTTATGATGAATTACAAGACTTTTTAAGAATTGCATGATGAATCTTTGAGGCTCAAAAAAATGATTTTATCTTCTAACAAGACAATCTCCTTATTGGTAAACAAAGTTTCTATTTTAAGCAAGGAGATAAATGAGCTTAAGATTGAAAATAAGACCTTAGGACTTATTGATGCTAACTCATTATGTATGACTTGCTCATCACATGATAACACATCCATATCATTACCTTGTTCATCATGCAAAGCATTTGAAAAAGAAATTGAAGATTTGAACAACACTCTTGCAAAATTCACTTTTGGAATAGACAACTTGAATATTTTGTTAGGGAAACAAAAATGTGTTTTTCAAAAAGCCGGTTTGGGATTTAATCCAAATAACCATCAAAAGTCTTATAAGAATTTCTTTGTTTCCTCAAATACCTCAAGTAGTCCCTTTGTCAAATGTTTTCATTGTGGTAAGAAAGGGCATAGTGCATCCACTTACAATGTTAGAAAAAACATAAACACTAAGGTTGGAATCAAAAGGCTTTGGGTTCCTAAAGGCACTATGCCTAACTCTAACACATAAGGACCCAAGACAATTTGGGTACCAAATGTTAAAATTTGAATATGTGTTGTAGGTGTGCTTGAAGACCAAAAGTTCAAGTTGGTATCTTGATAGTGGTTGCTCCAAGCACATGACCGGTGATGGCTCCAAGTTCTCCTCCCTTGCCCCTAAGAAACATGATCATGTCACATATGACGATAACAACAAAGGGAAGATCCTTGGAATTGGTAAAGTTGGTAAGATCCCTTCATCATCAATTGATAATGTTTTACTTATTGAAGGACTTAAACATAATTTGTTTAGCATTAGTCAATTATGTAATAAAGGCAATAGAGTTATATTTGATTCTTCTTATTGCATAATTGAGGGAAAAGGATGATAAGCAAGTTAAGTTTGTTGGTCATAGAGTTAATAATATATATATGATTAGTCTTGATGATATTTCCTCAAATGATGCTAAATGTTTTATGAGTAAAAAAAATGATTCATAGTTATGGCATACAAGAATTGCTCACATTCACATGGATCACTTAAACAAATTGATTTCTAAAGAACTAATAATTGGTCTTCCAAAGCTTAAATTTGAAAAAGATAAACTTTGTGATGCATGTCAAAAGGAAAAACAAGTAAAGGTTTCTTTTAAAGCTAAAAACATGGTTTCAACTTCTAGACCTTTACAACTTTTGCACATAGATCTTTTTGGTCCATCTAGAAGTATGAGCTTTTGTGGGAATTACTATGCATTGATGATTGCAGATGATTTTTCTAGGTTTACAAGGACATTATTCTTGGCCCACAAAAATGATGCTTTTCAATCATTTAAAAAGCTTACCAAAGTTATCCAAAATGAAAATAGTTTTTGTATTGCATCTATAAGAAGTGATCATGGTGGTGAATTTGAAAACCATGAATTTGAAACTTTTTGTGATGAACATAGCATTGAGCATAATTTTTCTGCCCTTAGAACACCACAACAAAATGGTGTTATAGAAAGGACAAATCGATCTTTAGAGGAAATGACAAGAATTATGCTCAATGAGGCCAACCTTCCTAAGTACTTTTGAGTAGATGCGATTAATACCACTTGTTATGTTATGAATAGAGCCCTAATAAGGTCAATTTTAAAGAAAACTTCATATGAATTGTACAAAGGAAGGAAGCTAAATGTGTAACATTTTTATGTCTTTGTATGTAAATGTTTTGTTTTAAATAATGGAAAGGATAACTTAGGGAAGTTTAATGCAAAATCTGATGAGGGAATATTTATTGGCTATCCTATGCATAGTAAGGCCTTTAGAGTCTATAATAAATGAACTATGACCATAGAAGAGTCTATACATGTTGCATTTTATGAAACTAACCCAAATGAGCCTAGAAAGGAGCTTGTTGATGATGTTGCAGAAATCTAGGCAAAAACGCACTTGGAAAATCAAGAGAAAGAGTCCAAGAAGTAAGAAGAGAGACTCCTTGATCACTCATGGCAAAAAGATTCAGAAATCATGGATCTACCCAAGGAATGGAGGACATCGAGATATCACCCTCTCGACAAGGTGATAGGTGATGTATCAAAATGGGTAATCACTCGAAACTCACTTAGAGATGCATGTAATCACTTGACTTTTGTCTCTCAAGTTGAACCTAAAGACAAAAATGAGGCCATTAATGATAAACATTGGATCTTGGCCATGCAAGAAGTTTGAAAGAAATCAAGTTTGGGAATTAGTTCCAAGGCCCAATGATCATCCTATAATTGGCATCAAATGGGTCTTTAGGAATTAAGTACAATAATCAAAGGTGGGATTTAGGATAATTGTAGGCTTGAAAATGGTACCTAATTAAGAATAAACTTGATGAAACGGGCTTAATAATAAGAAACAAAGCTAGGCTTGTAGCTAAGGGCTATAATCAAGAAGAAGGCATAAACTATGAAGAAACTTATGCTCCCCTGGCTAGATTAGAGGCCATTAGAATGTTACTTGCATATACTTGTATCATAGATTTCAAACTCTATCAAATGGATGTCAAAAGTGTCTTTTTAAATGGTTTTATACAAGAAAAGGTGTATGTGGAACAACCTCCTGGTTTTAAGAATTTTGAAATACCCAACCACGTTTTTAAACTGAAAAAGGCATTGTATGGCTTGAAACAAGCTCCTAGAGCTTCGTATGAAAGGTTGAGCAAATTCCTTTTGGAAAAAGGTTTTTCTAGAGGCAAAGTTGACACTACCCTTTTCATAAAACATAAAATGCATGACATACTTCTAGTTCAAATCTATGTTAATGACATTATATTTGGAGCTACTAACAACTCTTTTTGTAAAGAATTTTCAAATATTATGCAAAGTGAGTTTGAGATGTCCATGATGGGTGAGCTCAACTTCTTCCTTGGTCTCCAAATCAAGCAAACAAGAGAAGGGACTTTCGTAAGCCAATCCAAGTATTACAAGGAGCTGCTCAAGAAGTTTGGAATGGACAATGCCAAGCATATGGCTACTCCTATGAGCACCTCTTGCTATTTAGATAAGGATGAAGGAGGTAAATTTGTAGAAATTACAAAATGTAGAGGTATGATTGGCTCACTCCTTTATCTCACTGCAAGCAGGCCTGATATAATGTTTAGTGTATGCATGTATGCTAGATAGCAAGCTAATCCTAAAGAATCACACCTAAGTGCTGTTAAAAGAATAATGAAATACCTAATAGGCACATCACAAATGGGTTTGTGGTACCCTAAGGGTGCCTCATATAGCCTTATTGGGTATTCCGATTCTTATTTTGCTGGATGCAAAATGGATAGGAAGAGCACTAGTGGGACATGCCACTTGCTTGGAAGCTTACTAGTTTCTTGGTATAGCTAGAAACAAAATAGTGTGACATTGTCTACAGCTGAAGCTGAATATGTTGCAGCTAGGAGTTGTTGTGCTCAAATCCTTTAGATGAAGCAACAACTCTTGGACTATGGTCTTGAGCTTGATCACATCCCCATAAGATGTGATAATACTAGTGCAATTAATTTGTCCAAAAATTCCATTTTGCATTCTAGGACTAAACACATTAAAATAAGACATCATTTCATTAGAGACCATGTTTAAAAAGGTGATTGTATGCTTGAATTTGTAGAAACTACTAAGCAACTAGCTGATATTTTCACTAAGCCCCTAGCAAAAGAAGCATTTTTCTATATAAGAAATGAACTTGGTATATTGGATCAATCGTGCATAAGTTGATTAGTTGCTGCATAAACCAAAAATCAATTTGCTGCATAATATGCCATCTTGATACATAATATGCAGTTTTTTGCATAATTGTAACCATTTGCTGCATAATCCTTGATTTTTAATCATATTTGAATCCAAAACTGACTTGAGCGTCAGAGATTTCCTCTAAGTTGTTTTGCAAGTGCTCCCTCATGTCAAAGACTTCCAAGCAACTTAACAACTTCACAATTTCACCAAAAAGGGTGTAATTCTTGGTAAAAGTAATAATTTTGCACAATTATGTGATTTGAATCATAATATGATTAGATTATATGCTTGCATGATGATTTGAATTGATTTAAGATGTTCTAGAACTGATTTAAATAGTTTAAAATTGATTCTATGTTGTTTGGAATGCAAAATTTGAGTTTAAGTATACTGGTAATCGATTACAATGCCTTTGTAATCGATTACAAAGGTTCTGTTAAGCATGTAATTGATTACACAACTGTTATAATTGATTACAATCAACTCAGAACTCAGGTAATTGATTACACCAATAATGTAATCGATTACAAGGTTCCCCAGAAGCATGGTAATTGATTACACAAAAAATGTAATCGATTTCATAAGTAACAGAATGCTTGTAATCGATTACAATACAAATGTAATCGATCACACAAGGTTTTTAAAAGGTTTTCTGACGCGCGTAGGCTTCATTTATCAGAAACCTTTCAGTTTCTTCGTCTTCCTCCTCTGCTCCCACGAAGACCCAACCTCCCAATCCCTCTTTTCTCACTCAAATCTCACCCAAATCCCTCCATTTCACCTCCTTCTCACTCGAAAATCCCCTCTCTACACAGCCTATCTCCCAAATCCTATCATAATCCATCACCCAAATCTCCCCATCACCTTAATTTCATGAACACTCTCTCCTTCTCTACCCTAAATTGTTCTTCTGTCATCCTTCTCTTCCCTCACTCATCTCCAAACACATTCCCTTCATCCCATTCTCTTCTTCCTCATTAAATGGTAGAGCTTTCTCACTGTTCAAAACGCCCCAAAACAGGGGTTGTCATTGGAGAATCCTTACATACAGCTCCACGCAATATTTCAGGTATGAACCTCACTCGTCATTTCTCCACCGTAAAGAATGCTGAGTTGTTCAAGAATAACTTCTAGCTATGGAAGATAATATACCCCAGGTATCTCCCTATAGCTTTCTGTGAGAGTGAACCCCTGCAAAGTTTTAGAACCATTGAAACCTTAGGACTGCTGGGTTTCTTTAGCATTAAGAAGGCCATCTATCCATACTTAGTGAGAGTATTTTATGATAATCTGAAGTATGAGGATGAGTGTTTAATTTCTAAGGTGAATAAGCAATAGATCAAGATCACTATGCATGAATGGTATAGGCTGACCAAACTCACTCTTGATGGAGCAAATTTCTATGGAAATGCTAACATTTGGGGTCATGAATTTGAGCATAAGGCTGCTCTTCTTTCTCTGATAAGGTCAGGATACTATCCCCCCAGTGATCCCAAGAAGGGGGTCATGGCCACTGGCCTAACCATGGAGAATAGGGTACTCCACTATCTTCTGTTCAGGGGGTTGATTCCTTGGGGAGGGAATTACTCTCAGGTTTTAAAGGATGATGTGGTGTCCCTATGGGCAATGACCACTAGGAGACAAATCAACTAGGGATACTACATCATTAAGCACATATTGGACGTGAAGAAAAAGAAAAACTCTGCTCTACTATTTGCTATGCTGGTGACAGCAATCCTAGAACATTGTCGCATTTCCTTAGCTGAGGAGTCCAAGGACACCAGCTCAAAAGGGCCACAGTCCATCAGCTTGCATACCTTGAAAAAGCTTCAGATATACAAAGTCGATGGCAGATGGCATTACATTGCCCATGGTAGCTTTGGGCATATCCATCATGATCCTGACAGTGATGACGATGAAGAAGCTCAGCATCCTGCTCCTGCTCCTACTCCAGCTATAGCCACGTTGGACCTTCTGCTCCAAGAGATGAGAAACCTGAGCACTACCGTGGAAACACACATGGAAAGCATTGAGCAGAAGGTAGATCACCTTGAGCTGAGGATGGACTACTCAGATCAGGAGCTAGCCTCTATTCGCTCCTTCTTAATAGGGCCTCATTTTACTCAAAGTGTTGATATTGCACCTCCCACATCCTCTGCCTCTCTCGTTCCCTTATCCTTTGCTGGTCCCTTTGGCGTCCCTGCTGATGATGAAGAGCTCCTCGGTTCTGAGGATGACCTTGAGCCCAACGATGATAATGTTGATCTAGGAGACATCACTGCGGATGAGGACAGTGATAGCGAGGCTACTAATAATGATCATGGCCCATTACTCTTATGATTTCATTGTTATTTTCTTATGGCTTCATTGTACATGTTTTTGGCTTAGTTATATAACATTATTATCAGTTCCTATTTTGGATATTGGTTATATTGGATATGTTGAATTACATTGTATATGTTTCTGGTGATATGTGAACTTGAATCAGCTTTGGTTATATTCTCTAAAATATTGGATATTGAATATTGCTTATAATTGGATATTCTCTTATACTGAACTCATTATACTCTCTTTGCATTTCTTGTTTTGGCTATACTTGTTTATTTCCTGGGAAATCATGCAATCCAGCTGAAATGTTGTCCAATTTTTTTCTCTAAATGCTTATGTCTTTTTGATAATGGCAACGGGGGAGAGAATAGTGAAAAATGAAATCTAATTAATGTTGTATGTGTACGGGCAAGCTTTTTGAGCTTTTTACATGAAAAATCTTATTCTATATCATGCATAAACTCCGGGGGAAAGTTGCACCTAAATCTCTAATATATACAAATGGAAAAACTCTTTCTTTTTCCTATGATCAGTTTGCATCATCAAAAAGGGAGAGAATGTGAATGCTTATGTCCTTAAAGCATGTCAAATAATTTTTGATGATAACAAAGTCAAAGATGAAGATCAAGTGCAAAAGAAAAGATCAAGATCAAAGAAAGGAGTCAAGAGGTTTATTTAGTCATAAGACTTAGAACATTAATGTTAAATGCTCTCAAGATTTCTCAAATGATTTTTCATATATCATTTCCAAAATAAGTGTGAAAATTCAAGGCTAAACATGCTTTTCAAAGAAAAGTTATTTTCAATCTTAGATTTAACACTCATGAAAGGATTTATGTTTAATCAAATGTCTTGAAGTGTTAGAAATGGCTTACAAATTTAATTGGACTTGAAAAATGTGTTCAAAGCTAATGTAATCGATTACATAATGTTTGTAATTGATTACACAGCAAACAGAGGCCTTGTAATCGATTACATGAGCATTGTAATCGATTACAAGCAAGTTAGAGGCCTTGTAATCGATTACACCAAGTTAGTAATCGATTACAATGAACCCAGAAAGGCAAGAATACGTTCAAGGAGTCATGTAATCGATTACATGGATATTGTAATCAATTACAAAGCAAGTCAGAGGCCTTGTAATCGATTACACCAAGAATGTAATTGATTATACAGAGCCCAGAAAGCCATGAACACGTTGGAACAACAATGTAATCGATTACATTTGCTATGTAATCGATTACAAGCAATTTGACAGAGTCCAACGGCTATATTAATGGCATTCAATGCTTGGCTAAAAATGTCCCAACGGCTCCTTTACTTACAAAACTTATAAATACCAATGTTACGGCTTCATTAGAGGTTGTCCTTGAACCAAAAACTGATTACCAATACTTCAATACAAGATTTAATCTTCAAATCCATTCTTGCTCTATTTTTGTGAAAAACTTGAGTTATTCTTTGAGAGCATATTAGAGCTTCAATTTGTAATCACTTACTCTTGTGAGAGTTTCATTCTATCAATCTAAATTGCTTTGTAAAGAGGGTGAGGCATCCCTCCAAAAGTGTAAAGGGTGAGGCATCCCTTAGTTGAAGAGAATTAAGCTCCAAGGGTAAGGTATCCCAAAGTGTTGAGTGCTCAAGGTTGTAAAGGTTGTCAAGTACTTATTGAAATTTGAAGATATAGTGGAAAATATCGAGTGGTTGCTTGAGGACTGGATGTAGATCACAAGTGGATTAGTGATCGAACTAG
This sequence comes from Ormosia semicastrata, assembly GCA_029884595.1. Classification (NCBI taxonomy): domain Eukaryota; kingdom Viridiplantae; phylum Streptophyta; class Magnoliopsida; order Fabales; family Fabaceae; genus Ormosia; species Ormosia semicastrata. Next base: position 26,580,546 of record JAQQTO010000053.1, on the reverse strand, counting down.
GATAAATCATTGTGTTTGTTTTCTCTAAACCCTTTTCTTTACATTGTGCACTGTTTTATTGAATTGCTTGAATATTGTTTCCTTTGGCTATTACATTTATAAGTAAAAGTGTTTATCTCATCAATCCAATCATCTCTAATCATCCAATAGCTTCAACGAAAATTGATTATCAAACGTTTTGTGAAAGATTTGTGAACTTGTTTTACATACTCAATTCACCCCCTCTTGAGTATTGAGGCCACTTGGTAACATGGGTTGCAAACCATTGGGCGCAACATTGATGACGACATCGATACTCTGGACCAAGAGTACAAGAAGCTTCAAGCTATTGAAGAACTGCTGAAGCCTGGTCTGGCCCTGCCTCCTAAGGGCGTCAAGGGAAGCATGATGAAGAGCCAAGACAGGCTCTTACACTATGCCTATGCTCACATTTTGGCACCTCGGGGAGGCAACTACGCCTACTTGAGTGAAGATGACATCTTCATGATGTGGTTTATCAAGAAAGGGTACTAAGTTAATTGGCCTACGTTTATTATGAAGCATATGATGAAGGCAAAGGGCAAAGAATGGTCTGATTTGCCCTATGGTTTGATCATCTTTGCCTTCCTAGGCAAGTACCCTCAGATCTTAGAAACTGAGCGGGCGACAAAGCTGACTCACCATCATATTTTTGGGTCGTTTACCCTGAACAAAATGAAGATGGTCAGAACTTCTGATGGCTGGGTGTACCTTAATGAAGTTGAAGACGAAGACCAAGAAGAAATCCCTGTTGCCCTTGCTGCTGATGCACCTGTTGTTCTTGATCTAGTTACTTTGGATCAAATCGTGGCAGCTTTACAGGACAAGACCTACATGGAGAACACCTTTTCTATTCTATCTGATAGGATATAGGGTGTAAAGCGTGAACAGACTGCCCTTCACTCTTTATTGACTCTGCGAGCTCCTGACTCCCCTCCTCTGCCACCGGATGCTTACTTTTAGGCTTTGTTTTGTTTTCTTTTATTTCTTATCTTTTTTTGTTTTTGTAATGGCTGATTTCTTATTGTACATGTACCTTTGTTTTGGCTAAGTTAATATTAATGAAAAATTCCTGTTTTTGATGCATTATCTATTTTCTCTAAGTTTATATGAATATCTTGCTTGCAATGCATATTATATATTTTGCCTTGGCCCCCTGTGCTTTTTTATCCTAATAAAAGGGGGAGAAAAATAATAATAGGTAATTCTTGAGAAAATCTAGGTAAAAATAAAAATAATTATTGGATTCCAAAAGAAAGGGGGAGTTGCACACATCTCTGATTTAAAACACCTCTTATGAAAAAGAAGGGGAGTAAGTTCTCCAAACTTTATCTTTGTGAATTCCAATTTATATGAACTAATGTTTTTCTCAGTGATAGTTTGTCATCATAAAAAAGGGGGAGAATGTGTTTGATTATGCAACAGTGAAGATTAGTTTTGATGATAACAAACATGAAGATGATGAGAAGACCAAGTCTAAAAACTTTAAGATTAGCTTTAGGACTTAGAGTCTCTTTGTACGAAGATCTTGTTGGATATCTCATGATTTTTACAAAATAAAATAAAAATGTTTTTGAAAATAAATTAAAAAGGTTTGGATCATCTGGCTCTTTCTCAAAGTATTTTCAAATGTTTAAGAAACATAGTTATTTGAATAAATCAAGTTTAGAAAAATTGTGCTTAAATTGAGTTATTCGAATAATGTTTTTAAAATCTTACTGCGCGCCTCTGTTTTCACAAATGTCATTCGAATAACATGTTTGTTATTTGAATAGAATGTTTTTCAAATGGCCTATTTTTGAATAGGCTATTCGAATAACTCTGGAGTTATTCGAATAGAGTTGTTTCTCAAAAATATTTTTAAAGCAGTGTTATTCGAATAAACATCAGGTTATTCGAATAACCAATTCCAGAACTGATTATTTTTTAGAACGTGTTATTCGAATAACCCAAGGTTTATTGAAATAAACACGAATCCTGATATAAAAAGAAATGACCATATTTCATATTTATTATGTGAATTAATTACCCCAACGACTATTTTCTTCTACGACTCTATAAATAGAGACCATGGGTCTCTTCTATTTTTGCCCAGTTATCTGAATAATTTTATGCTTACTTTGAAAATGTGATTTATAACTTTAACATATTTTCTGTGCTCTTTTTGCAAAAACTTTGAGATATCCTTAGAGAGCTTCTTAGCACTTCAATTTATAATATTTACTCTGTGTGAGAGTTTCTCTTCATCTATTTTCTGCTTCTCTATATCATGGGTGAGGTATCCCTCAAGGTTTATATAAGGGTGAGGTATCCCTGCAGACTGAGGCTTTAGCACAATGGTAGAGTTTTCCTGTGTGTGAAAAATGCTCTATTTTATAACAGTAGCAAGCACCTATTGAAGGTTGTATTCATAGTGAAAAATCTCAGATATTTTTCGAGGACTAGACGTAGGTCACAAGTGATTTATTGGTCAAACTAGGATAAATATTATGCCTGCTCTTCTTTTCTCAATCTCTTTATTTACTGTAGTTTATTATTATTGCATAATTATTTATCTGCTGTTCTTAAGTTTTTCTTCTTCCTCTTGTAATTTCACATCTTTTATTTAATAGCCTCAAAATTTGTTTTTATTTTAAAAGCATTTGCAAAAATTTTCTATCTTAATTCACCCCCGTCTTGAGTATTGGAGCCACTTGGTAACAAAGCTTAAATTGGACCTTGGTGATAAAGAGAGGCTGCTTGACCTAGTTACCAAGGAGGTGACCAAGAAGGATAGGCAGCTCAAGTCGCTCAACACTAAGGTTGATAAACTCTGGGCTGAGGTTGCTCACTAGACCACGGATATTTCTGGGATCCCCTCTCTCTAGGCTTAAGTTACTAAGATGAGTCGCTTCGAGTCGAAGCTGTCGAGGTCGACATGCTTCAAGCCCAACTTGGTGAGGCAACAGGTCGAGTGCTAATGCCTGGGCTCAGATTGAGATTCTAAAGGGGAAACTTGATCAAACAGTAGATGATTGGTCAGTGTTTGTGGAGGAGACATTTGAAAATCCGCTAAGCTAACTCTGTTTCCTCAACCCTGGACTCAATGAGGAGGGGATTAGTTTACTGAAGGAAGTCTGGGATGGCCACATCGTGGACATGGTTGCTTGAAATATTATGCCAAATGACAAAGTAGATCACAGGGTGGAAGGAAGAGAAGGGACCGAGGTGGCACTCGAAGCTGTTCGGGAAGAGACTAGGGCAGTTAAGGCCGAGGTGGCACAGGCTTAGGCAGGGCAGTTTGAAACGGCAATGGGAACCCCAAAAGACTAAAGCGCCACCTTCAGATGCTCAAGTTTTTTTTTCTACCCTTTGCGTGGGGTTTTATTCATGTACTTCGACAAGTCCCAACCTTGGGCATTGTTTAATTTCAATAGTATTTCTTGGCTTATTGATCTCCACTTCCCTTTTACCAGGATGAGTCCACCGCTCAATCTCGATGCCGCTTTCACACTTGTTGAAAAATTTCCTTTGTTAAACTGAGGTGGGTTAGATACTCAATCTTGGTGTTGGTTTTACAATAAAGCAATTTTGCTCGCATAATTTACTGACATGAGTCCAACACTCAATCTCGGTAACAAGAATTTAGATCTAATGTCCTTTTAGCAGCCTTTATCCTACAGTTTGTGGCAGTTTGCACCTGCTTAGTAGCTTTTCTCTATGGTTTGTAGCAGTCTGTGCTTACTCAGAAACTGTTGCTTCGCATTTACTAGGAATTAAATTACATTTATAGAGATATTAGTTTCATGCTCTTTCCCAACTGCTTGTTGTCCTTGCTGCCAATCACAGGAGAGAAACAATTAAACGTGGTTTCAAACATGCAACCACTTCATCTTTTTAGGAGCCAATAGAACACATCACTCCCTCTATAATTTGGGAATGTTTGTAGTGGGGTTGTCACTTGTTCCCTTTATCTTTTGGTTGTAACTGAAAGTGCATCTTTTCTAGAGAATGATCCATGTCCCATTTCTTGTGAGCGCATAGAGGGTCGTGCCCCATTCTAAGTCCATCTTCCGATTCTTCACCAAATTGTTGAAGGTGTTTCCTCCATCCAATGCATGTTCCTTTAGTCGAGGCCTTTCTTTCTAAGCGTAGTTGCTCAATAAGGACCAAGTAACTGCCTTGCACAGCTTGGTCCATGTTGCGATAATGGCAAGTGCACCGAATCACAAAAGTAATAAAAAGTGAGTAAGAGTATCATCCCACGAGGATTATGTTATCAATTACTAAGTTTGTCAAATCGACACTATTCAAGCTATTGAAAAGAGGGTTGTTGCAAATTTAATTAAAAAGAAATATAAGTACGCAAACAATAAATCAAAGGGGTGAAAAACAATGATATTAAAGCGTTAGGGTTCAGACTTCACTTGAACTCTTTAAATGCAAAATCAAATACTGGTTTAACTATGTTCTATTTCAATGATTTATGGTCAATTCCTAAAACTAATTAATACCTAATCCCTTGGTATATTAATCTTCTTACACTATTTGGAATGAACTAATCCCTTAGTCTAACCTCAAATAGAAAGGCATTATCAAGAACAAAGAAATTAAAAGAAAGACCTCATAACTCATAACGTGTATTCCTAGCAATTGCAGAAATTATGATGTTCATCACATGTTCTAGGTTCATGTAAATTTTCTCAAATCATACATTAACCCAAAAGATCATTCCCAAATTGGATCAGGCTTAGAAAAGCATTAAGAATAGAAATAAACACGTAAATTGTGAAATAGAAACATAAATTAAACCCATAAAAGAAGTTACATCATCAAAGTTCAAGATCCATCATCACCCTAAGTAAGGAAAATTAGTTACACATAGAAAAAGAAGAACACAAAGAGAAGAATATAACAAACTCCATTATAGAAAAGTGAAAAAGTTGAAGAAAATCCCTAATCTTTAAGCCTAATTATGCCCACACCACATTACGATTTGTGCCTCTTGATGGCTGCTGCATTCTATCCAAGTGTCTTCACACACCACGTCTCCAATTTGGTGTAACTTTTCTATTTAAAAAGAATTCAGCGTGTTCTATTACGCGTTCAGTGCTCAGTTTCCAGCGCTTAGGCGCTGAGTCACTTAAATCACGGTGTGGTATTCGCAACCAGTGCTCAAATGTTGATTGTCCAATGCTCAGGTGCTAGTTCACTTAAAGGGAAAACTCCAACGTGTAACACACACTCAAGCGGTGGTGGCCCAATGCTCAGGCGCTGGTGTCTGGATGCAATTCTCTCTTTTCTTCCTTATTTAAGCATCCAATCTTCTCCATATATAATTTTTTAACAAAACACAATAAAAACACGTAATAAGAACATAATTAAAATACTAAAAATATAACAAGACTTAAGAACAAAACTAAATTAAAAAGATTAAAAGAGGATGAAAATCCAAGATTTTAAACTATAAAAATATGAATTTTTGTAGGTTCATCACTCCCCCAAACTTAAGCTTTTGCTTGTCCTCAAGTAAATGAAAAGTAAAACAAAATAAAACAAACTAAAACTCAAAACAGACTCAAACATGGCAATACCGGGTATTAAAAATCATTCATATTCTCAAAAATTGCTTTATAATCTAATTTCAAAGTATCACACATGAACAATCCAATTGCCACATTGTCTCTCACATGCAACTCTTATGCATAAATGACTTCCCAAAAATATGAAAGAAAGACACAATCTCCTCATAAAGCAAAAACCTAGATAAGTTTATAAAACTACAAATACACATCAAACCCACATCTATAGGGTTATTTTTAATCTCTCACTCCACTAATGTAACAACACATAACCAAAGATCAAAAGGGACTTTACAAAGCTTGTGATGAAAGGCCAAGGGTATGGGTTAAGAAAGAAAGGGTAAGATAATGAAAAAAAAATTGAGATACAAAATCAAGTAAATTTCACAATTTAAGCCACAGAATATAGAACAAGTGCAAAACTGAGCATAAGAATCAACATTTTATTTACTATTTTTTTTTTCAACAATCTCCAGCCCCAAACTTAGTTCTTTGTAATACTTTGGGTGAACTTTTCTCTTTTTTTCATGATTTTTTTTCAGCTTTGCAAAACTTTATGCACAAAAGTAACAAAGACTTGAATAATAAAATAATACATGATATGCACTTAACAAAGGTTATGTAAGAGAGGAATTTTTTTTTTAAATGTGGGTATGGGGAAAGGAAAATGTGAGAAAAAGAAAAAAAAATAAAGGCCAAACAATAACAAGGCTGCAAAAGGGACCTAATGATATACTGTGTCATAGGTTAGCTTCAAAGGCTCAAATGGTCCAAAGAAGGCCCTTATCATTTCCTTAATCATGCATTGCCTAGGATTTCACCTCAAGAGAGAATTAAACAACTTGTAGATGCAAATCATCCACACATATGCATTCCCATAAACTTTCTATAAGCTTGACTCGTAATTAAATTCCACGATCTATCAAACATAAAGATGGGAAGAACATCCATACATAATTGAAACAATAGAGATAAATGCAACTTATAGATTCTCATGTACTATCCCAAGAAATTAGATCAATCCACAATTCAAACAATCATTGGATATTAAATTCAACACACTGGCATGCACAGTTGATGACTAAAAATATAATAGGGTGATGGAAACAAAATAAAATAAAAAAGAACAAATAAATAAATGCAAAAATTAAAAGCTAAAGGAAAGAGAAGAAAAATCTTTTTGGTGGTCGACAGCTATATACATCCCTACAGGGAGCCACCTAAACTGACTCAACACTAGATAACTACAAAACAAAAATAGAAAAATGTTAGTCATTAAAATAAAGAATAACAAAAACTAATAACTAACTAAAGAAAAACAAATAACAAAATAAAGATTAAAAAGAAAGAAAAAAAATTTGGGTTGCATCCCAAAAAGCGCTTGTTTAACGTCATTAGCTTGACGTTGCCTTTTTAACTCATCAAGGTGGCTTGAAGCAAGAGAAACATGATGACACCTTTCTTTATCAAATCTTTGCCTCCATACTCGGTCACTGCCTTTGTAATTCTCACAGGCATTTGGAACTTAACTTAAACCTTTTTTTTATACCAGAAATCTCAGATAGAGGAGGACCTTTCTCATTCTCATCAACAATCTTGGAAGTACAAAAATCAACAACAATGAACGAAGAAGAAATCTTACCATCCAACCTCTTTTGAAATTTACCTTGAATGTAATTTACAAGGGCATGAAGATCTGATGTTGGATCAGACTTATTAAAAACATTTATAGTCACTTGATCTTTATCTACCCTTAAAATAAGCTCTCCTCTGGGCACATCAGTTAAAGCTCCTGATGTTGCTAAGAATGGTCTTCTAAGAATGAGCGGGATATCAACATCCTCATCTATATCCAAAACCACAAAGTCAACTGGAAAAATAAATTTGTCAACCTTTACTAGCAAATCTTCCACATTACTATACGGATGTCTGATTGATTGATCTGCTAATTGAAGAGAAACCATTGTAGGCTTAACTTTATCAATTCCTAGCTTACGTAAGATAAACAATGGCATCAAATTAATGTTAGCGCCTAGATCATATAAGGCCTTATCAATGCTCAACTTCCCAATTGTACAAGGGATATTAAAACTTCCAAGATCCCTTAACTTCAGTGGAAGCTTCCTCTAGATAATGGCATCGCACTCCTCAGTAAGTGCTACAGTCTCATCTTCTTCCAACTTTCTCTCCTTTAAGAGCAAATCCTTCATGAACTTTGCATAGGAGGCATCTGTTCAAGTGTCTCAATAAAAGGAATGTTAATTTGTAACTTTTTAAAGACATCTAAGAACTTGAAGAATTATCTTTCTTGGTTCTCCTTCTTTAACTTTGAGGAAACAGAAGTCTAGCATACAATGAAGGGTTAATTGCCATATTCTGCTCACGTTCCTTCTTTTTCCTCAGTCATTTTGTTTGCTCCTCTTTAGCTTTTTAATTACAACACTCTGGAGTTGAGACATCCACAACAGGAACATCAATTTTTTTAGCTTCTGATGAATCAAGTGCTTCTTTAACTTGTTCTTCCAAAGTCTTGCCACTTCTCAAAGTGATTGCATGACATTGCTCTTTTGGATTTACCACAGTATCACTTGGAAAACTGCCTGGAAGTCTTTCTTGAAGTTGCTTTGCCATTTGCCCCATTTGATTCTCAAGACTTCTAATAGCGGCCTCATGATTCTTGAAATTAGTTCTCGATTCCTCCATAAAAGTTGAAGTCTATTGCACAAAAATAGAGGTTTGCAGAGAAAGTTTCTCCTTTGTAATCTCAAGAGGACACTTCTATTCGAGATGAGCATTCAATGGTACAGCTTGATTCTTCCAAGAGAAATTGAGATAATTCCTCCAGCCTGGATTGTAAGTACTAGAATAAGGATTACCTTGTGGCCTTGAAAGGTTTCCCATATAGTTCACCTGCTTTGGAATGTTGACACCTGAATTTCCTGCCTCACATTGACCATTGGCATGGTTGCCTCCACAAAAATCACAAGTCAAACCTTGATGATTAACTGTATTTATCAGTAAATTACTAACTTGCTTAGTAAGGTTGACAATGTGTTACATTATGGTCTGATTATGTGCAAGTATAGTATCAACAGCACCAAGCTCCAATATTCCCTGTTTGACTGTAGCTCTTCCACTAGGAACCTGATAATCATTAGTGGCCATTGTCTCAAATAATGCTTGGGCCTTTTCTGGAGTTTTTGTGTTTATAGACCCACCTGCAGATGCATCAACCATTGCTCTAGTAGGATGACTCAACCCATTGTAAAAAATCTGTACCTGCTGCTAAACCTTAAAAGCATGGTGAGGACATTTCTTTAATAGCTCCTTGAATCTTTCCCATGCTTCATAGAGAGATTCATAGAGAGATTCATAAACATTGATGGAGGAAAATACCGAGTGAGGAACTTACTAATCAGATCATCCCAAGTAGAAATGCTTCCCTGAGGTTAGGTTGTAACGAGCTCATAGCTTTATCTCAAATAAAAAGGAAAAAATTGTAACCTTATGGCATCATCACTGGCTCCATTATACTTGATAGTATCACAGAGCTACAAGAAATTGACAATGTGCAAATTGAGATCTTCTGCTTGACCTCCCCCAAACTAATTCTATTGCACTAGCTGTAGAAGTGCCGGTTTAATTTTAAAATTATTAGTCTGAATAGTAGGGCGCACAATACTGGTTGAAACATTCTCAGCAGATGGAGTTGCATAGTCAGCCATAATGCATCTTCTCAGTGCATTAGCTTCAACCATATTTTCTTCTTCAATTTTTTTTTCTTTCTCTAATTACTTTTCTGATTGCTCTTTCTGTTCTTGTTATCTCTGGATCAAAGAGTAATTCTTCTGACTCCAAAGAACATTGCATAAAAAAACAAACAAACAAACCAAAGTGAAGTAAAGAAAAGAAATTAAAATTTAAAAATAAAAATAAAAAAACAAATGACTAATAAAAGAAAACAAAGAAACAAATTAAAAAGAAAATTTAACAAAAATTAAAGTTAAAATTAAAAAAAATAAAAATAAAACTAAACAAAGAAAAAATGCTTAAATTAGTGTCTTTTCAACTACTATTTAATATTAATAACAATAATCTCTGCAACGGCGCCAAAAACTTGTTGTGATAAAGGCAAGCGCATTGAATCGCAAAAGTAATAAAAAGTGAGTAAGAGTATCATCCCACGAGGGTTATATTATCAATTATTAAGTTCGTCAAATCGACAATATTCAAGCTATCGAAAAGAAGGTTGTTGCAAACTTAATAAAAAAGAAATATAAGTAAGCAAACAATAAATTAAAGGGGTGAAAAATAATGATATTAAAGTGTTAAGGTTCAAACTTCACTTGAACTCTTTAAAGGCAAAATTAAATATTGGTTTAACTATGTTCTATTTCAATGATTTATGGATAATTCTCAAAGTTAATTAATACACAATCCCTTGGTATATTAATCCTTTTACATTATTTGAAATTAACTAATCCCTTAGTCTAATCTCAAATAGAAAGGCATTATCAAGAACAAAGGAATAAAAGAAAGACCACATAACCCACAACGTCCATTCCTAGCAATTGTAGAAATTATGGTGTTCATCACATATTTTAGGTTCATGCAATTTTTTTCAAATCATACATTAACCCAAAAGATCATTCCCAAATTGATCAAGTTTAGAAAAGCATTAAGAATAGAGATAAACATGTAAATCATGAAATAGAAACATAAATTAAACCCATAAAAGAAGTTACATCATCAAAGTTCAAGATCCATTATCACCCTAACTAAGAAAAATTAGTTACACATGAGAAAAGAAGAATATATAGAGAAGAATATGATAAACTCCATTGTAGAATGGTGAAAAAGTTGAAGAAAATTCCTAATCTTCAAGCCTAATTGCGCCCATACCACATTAGGGTTTGTGCCTCTTGATGGCTACTGTGTTCTATCCAAGTGTCTCCACACACCATGCCTCTAATTTGGCGTAACTTTTCTATTTAAAAAGAATTCAATATGTTTTGTTACGCGTTCAGTGCTCAAGTGCTTAATTTCCAGTGCTCAGGTACTGAGTCATTTAAATCACAGTATGGTATTCTCAACCAACGCTCAAGCACTGATTGTCCAATGCTCAGGCATTGGTTCACTTAAAGGGAAAACTGCAATGCACAACACGTGCTGAAGCAGTGGTGGCCCAGCGCTCAAGCGCTAGTGTCTGGATGCAATTCTCTCTTTTCTTCCTTGTTCAAGCATCATATTTCTCTATGTGTAATTACCTAACAAAATACAATAAAAACACGTAATAAGAACACAATTAAAATACTAAAAATATAACAAGACTTAAGAACAAAACTAAATTACAAAATTAAAAGAGGATGAAAACCCAAGATTTTGAACTATAAAAATATGAATTTTTGCAAGTTCATCAGTCCACCTACCTCTCAGCAGCAAAAGTCCTTTTCTTCTAGACATGTGCAACATTGAGGTAAGGTCCTGCTTCCGTTGGAATGGCTTAGAGATTCTATTTGTAGTTATTGTGAGGTGTGGATGAGTTTCACCACCTTCCTTCTTTACTCCCCTGATTGCTGCCCTACCATCGGTGCATAAAAGTGGTTAGGAAGTGTAGGGTTGTGAAATATTTCTTCACTTTGATCAAGGAAGAAGTGGTTACCAGCTCATCTCTTGAGGAAACATTGAGGCGGTTGTAGCTGTCGCTTAATTGTCGTCATCAACTTGTCAAGCAACCTACTCGGCTTCCTTCAAAAGGGCAGCTTTGCACCAAAGCAGTTTACAAGCTCCTTTTGTAATTCTGATGATGTTTAGAATGTAAATAATAATAAACTTGAACTTTAGATTTTTTTTTTGCACAATAGTTATTTTTGTAGCCCCGAGGTTAGTCCAATACCGGATCTCAGTTTTTACTTTGAATAGCGATAGGCTTATATAATTCTAAGATAGGTCCAACACCGGATCTCGATATTTGCTCATTAAACAGATGCTCGCTTCACCTGTCTGAGATGAGTACAAAGCTCGATCTAGGTAGTTGGGTCTTTTGGTGTGATCAACACTTACTTCATCTGTCCGAGATGAGTGCGAAGCTCGACCTTAGCGGTAAGGTTCATTTAGTTGGATGAACACTTGTGCCTGACCAAAGATAAGTTTGAAATCCAATCTTCGGCAATCAAGTTTGTTGGGGGTGATATGGCAGCCTCGTGGTGTGGGGTCCATTATCTCAGGTTACAATCAGTTACGCTTAACCATTGTAAATTATGGTTGGTTTATGGGTTAAGGTGTAGCTCAAAAGGGCACAAGTGAAGACCCTTGAGTGCTCTACTTGACTCCGAGGAGTATTCAAGTGGATTCCCCAGTTTGCCCGTCTTACGTGTGCATCGAAATATCTGATCCTTTTTAGACCTTGTATTCCTTGGACCTCATCAAGGCGTGGTAACCTTGGGGGTTATGTTGCACCAGAGTACTCGGAGACTCAAGGTCATGCCCGATATATTAGCTTTGAATAAGCCAATAGTAACAGTGGGAAAAACAGTTGAATTCATTAATACCCAAGAGTCTTTACACAATGGAAGTAATAATTATAAAGCATTACATGATTGACCGGGTTACTTCAGCATGATGGCAGTTGCCCTCCTGATTGTTGTCCTAGGGCTGTGCCTTAATTTAGTTTTGGGATCGCCTTAGGGTAAACTTGGGCCAGGGTTGTCGTTCCTGAGGGAAGAACGCCTTCTTTAGTAGGGAGGGGATGGACTCCGGGGGCTGTAAGTTCATTTCCTATATTGGTCTCCCCTTTGAGCATTTCAGGTTTGGTGCACATATCGGCTTAATCGTCCATCTTAGCTAAGGAATTCGATGGTATCATGGAGGTTGGTGCAATCCTCCGTGCTTTGACCGTGGCTGTTGTGCCAAGCACAATGTTTGGACTTGTCTCTCGGCTTCTTTATAAGGGGAGGTCTTTGATAGCATTATATTTTTTTTCATTTAATGATCCTCTCACTAGGTGTATTAAGGTTCAATTTAGCTTAATTAAATTAGTTTTGTCACAATTTATGATATTAGGCCTAATTGGATCATTGTGGGAATTATTGCATGAATTGGCCTTAAATTGTCTTTTGGGCAGTGTTCAATATTTTGCATATAATCTGAGTTTCAAATATCTGATTTATGTGATTATAGTCTTGTAGGAAAGTTAAGACAAATTTTTACAACTTTCGTGAGATCTCGAGAGCTGAATCACATATTTGGATAATTTAAATTGAAGTTGCAATAAGAGCCTAAATGTTGATCTTGACACCTTGACCTCTGCACACTCATCAATCCATATCTTGAGTTATAAGGGTGAAATGGACATCAAATTAAGCCTAAATGGAAGTTAATACCTAAATTTACAACTCTTATGAGACTCCTAAGCCAAAATACGTCGTTTTAGGCATGGAATTGAAGCTGAAAAATAGAGATAAGTTACTGACGAGTTTATGTCACTTAAATTAGCATAACTTGAGTTGTAGTCCTCTAATTTACATGGGACTTGGGTCCAGTGATTCCTAATATACCTAGATTTGTAAGTAATAGGTTTCTAATCATGTAAGGTCAAATTAAGGGATAGTTATAGGGTTGAGCAGTAGAGGTTCGAGACTTAGTTTTCATTCTATACTTTTTATTCTCTCTCTAGATCTAGATCTTTCTCTCTTCTTTTCCTTCTCTCTAGATTTTCTATTCTTTTTTTGAGTTCTTCCCTCCCATTCATGGAGGGGTAGAGCCTTTAATAAACCTAAGGAATTGAACATTCTTGATGCTTAATCTTGAGATTTTGTTTTAATTGTTATACATTCATTTATTAATCTAATTTCTCTCCTTCATCTTTTTGTTTAATGTTGATTGAGTGCCTAATTTGATTAAGATTTGCATATGATAATTGTGTAATTACCATGTGCTAAGAGAGGATTTTAGAGACTAAACAAGGCATTGAAGGTGTTTGATGAAATGTTTAGCTTGGTTGGATCTTGGTTTTTAAGTTAATTCAGGTTTTAGATGGATGCTTAATTTGTCTAACCTTAATTAATTGAATTCTAGAAGCATATCTAGTAAAAAATCCATGGACCATTTTGAGGTGTCTTGATATGTTCTAAGACCAAGGATTTGGTTGATAATTGAATGGACTTATAATGATCAAGGATGGATTAAAATCAAGATTGGATAATTCTTTTAGATTGATTATTTCTTAATTCTATTTTCTCTTTTTTAATTGCTTTTTGTTTCTATTATTTGATCTTACAAATTCCTTTTCCCCTGTTTACTAACATCTTAATTTGATTTTGTGATCATAATCAAAGTGATATGTGGGCTCGACCGGATGTTACCTTATATTACAAGTTATTTTGGTAAACTGGTTATAAATTGATAAATTCGGTAGCCTTAACAGTTATCAAGTTATTTGTCTTAGCTTTACCACAAATCAGTCTCTGCACATCACGGAGCTTAGTGTTCATAACCTTTTATGTCCTTTAGCTCTGCTTGTTCACCTACTCGCCAGACTTAGGCTTGGCATCCTCATTCTCGAGATGCTTCCTTGCTGGAGGACATCTTCTGTGTTGATGTATTTATCATCACGAACATAGAACTCATCCATGGTCTTGGGTTTTTTCTTTATCAGGGGGAAGGAGAATTGTCCTTGACAGAGCCCTTCTCTGATGTATGATAATTCTATAAAATATAGTTATTTATGCCCTATATCTATGCTCTATTAATAGCTTAGTCATTATTATTATGCAAATGTGGAAGATTTTAGACTTATATTTGTCAAATTCAATCTTGATATCTTCCTATATGATCTTTAGAAAATCTTGCATATTCTTTAGGTGATTAAGTGGATTTACAACTGTTATTAACTTTCTGATTTCTCTATTACAGGAAGGGCTCCAAACAAGTAGATTTATGGAAGATTTGGAGCAACATTGGAAGAGAGAGCCAAAGGTACAATTCAGCATCTCTCGCCATGGCGCAAGTAGGTTCATGTTGTGGCGTGGTGCATTCATCTTGCTGCACACTGAAACCCGAGGCTAGCATGCCGCGGTGCATAGGGGTGCATGCCGCAGCGTGGTGACCTAATTTGAATGCGCGTCGTGGCGTAAGATGGTTCATGCCGCGACGTGAAGCTGATTTCTGAGCCTATATATATTGTTCTATTTAGATGCAAAAGGGAGCTTTTTGGAAAATAGAATACGACTGCTAGGGTTTGACATTTGGGTTGAAAAGAAGCCAAAGGAAGAAAATTTGGAGGCCATCTTCTTCAAAGAGGAAGATTCATGCATTAAAGGATCATCAATCCTTGAGCTTCCCTCTCATTCCTTTTACTTTCTCTCTTCAATTATCATGAAAATGATTATTAATGATAGATTTTCGTGTCTCATGTGTAGCTAAGCTGTATATAGGGATTTCTTTGGATCCCTCTATGAATATTAGTGATTTTGTAATCCTTTGATTTAATATAGATGATTTAGATTTGTTCAATCATATTTCTCTTAATGTTCTTAAGTGTTTGGCCAACATTTAATGTAATTTGATTAAATCTATTGAACTAGATATAGGAATTTAGATTTGAGATCATGGATATAGTTTATGCATGTTTAATTTCATTCTAATGATAGGATGAGTTAATTAGCTAATGGGATAGACATATACCTCTTGGTTATGCATAGTAATTGTTGAGAATAGTTTTTAATGAGTGGAGTTTGCACTAGCTCTCATGGAAACATAGTGAACTAGGTGAATAAAACATGGCTAATTAACCTAGACATAAGCTGTTAACTAAGTTAGTTTCTTAAGCTAACAAATTCCTTTCATTTATGTTGCTTATAAGGATTGCAGATTACTAATTGAAGTAGGGGGTGAAGAAGGATTCCCTATTCTCTAAACATTAACTTTCATTCCAAAATTATTGCACTTTAGTCTTTTCATTAACTCATACATATTGTTCCAAATTTGAATGTTCTTGAATAGAATTACTTAAGCTATTGGTTGATAATTAGCATTAGGCTTGACTGTATCCTCATGGGAACAATATCCTATTTATCACTTTATTACTTGCGTGACCTGTGCACTTATGGTACACAAAAGGGACAATGAGTTTACTACGGCTTATTTCTGTATTGCTAAGATTAATAATGAGTTTAATTAATTTTAATTCAAGTTTCTTTTAGTTCATTTTAATTCAAGTTTTCATTTTTTCTGTGTTCTAGGTACTGTTACAATGGCGGATGATCATAACCACATTAGGCCTTTATGGGAGTTCACAACTCTTCAAATGGAGAATCTACAATCAAGCATAAGACAGGCTCCCATCTGTGCTAACAATTTTGAAATCAAAGCAGCCATAATTCAAATGATAAAAACTTCTATGCAGTTTGGCAATTTTTTGAATGAAGATCCCAATGCTCACATATCAAATTTCCTGGAGATATGTGACACTTTTAGGTATAATAGAGCCTTTGAAGATGTCATTTGCCTAAGGCTCTTTCCTTTCTCTCTCATAGATAGAGCCAAGAGTAGGTTACAATCTTTGATGGGGGGATCAATAAGTACTTGGACCAATATCTGTAGCAAATTTCTCAATAAATACTTTATACCAGCTAAGACTACTGAAATGGTGAATGAAATCACCTCATTCACCCAATCTGAATCTGAGTCCTTGTACAAAGCTTTGGAGAGGTACAAGGATCTCCTTTATAGGTGCGCACATCATGAGATACCTCCATGGCACTAGGTCTACTCTTTTCATAAAGGCTTACTACCACACCACCATCCAATTGTGGATACAGCTATTGGTGGTTCATTACTGAGCAAATCTTTTGATGATGCATTTCAATTACTAGAAGAATTGGCACCCAATAACTACCAATGGTCTTCAACAAGAAACATGCCCAGGAAAGTGGCTGGAGTTCATGATGTGGATGTAATTACATTATTATCAGCTCAAGTGGTAGTAATTGCAAACAAGCTAGATAGTTTAGGAGCAAGCCTTCATCAAAGCCTATTTGTGCTGTGTGGCAAGTGTGGTGATAATCATGCAAGTGATAGATGTCTTTCCACCTCGGATAGTGCTCAATATTTTGGGAATTATTGCCCACAGGCAAAACAACCCCTATTCAAATCAGAACAATCCAGGATGGAGAAACCATCCAAACATTTCTTGGAGAGACAATCAAGGTGCATCATTTTCATCTGCTGGCAATGAGAGACCAACTTATCCTCTTAGTTTCTCTTCACAAGCAAGACCACCTATGCAGGATAAGAAACCATCACTAGAAGACATGTTCATGCAATTTATGGTCAAAACAGATTCTTACATGTCTAAGATAGATGCTCATTTGACTAAAAATGATTCAATCATTCAAAGCCTAACAACTTCAATGCGGGCACTCGAGACACATGTGGGGTAGTTAGCAAATGTAATAAATAATAGGCCCCCTAGGACTTTTCCAAGTGACACCATTAATATTCCAAAAGGTGCCTCTAATGAGCATTGTAAGGCCATATCATTGAGGAGTGGGAAGGGAATAGAAGGGAATCCCAAGACTAAGCTCCTTGAAGAAGATGTTGAGGTGACAAAAGATGAGGTGGTTATGAGCAACGAGGTTGAGAAGAATGAGGAAATTGCCAAGAGAGAGGGTGAGGACAACAAGAAGGAGGACAAACCTTATACATCACCTCTACTTTTCCCCAATAGACTAGTTAAGCAAAAACTGGATACTCAATTCTAAAAGTTTTGGAGATTTTTAAGAAACTTCACATTAACATATTGTTTGCTGAGGCATTGGAACAAATGCCTAGTTATGTGAAATTTATGAAGGACATCTTATACAAAAAGCAAAAATTAGGTGAGTTTCAAATAGTGGCATTATAAGAGGAATGTAGTGTCATTCTGCAAAGTAAACTACCTCTAAAATTAAAGGATCCGAGAAGCTTCACAATTCCATGCACCAGTGGAGATCAATTCTTTGGAAAGGCTCTATGTGATTTGGGGGCAAGTATAAATCTCATGCCCTTATCCATTTTCCAAAAGCTAGGTTTGGGGGAATGCAAGCCAACATCGGTGACTCTCCAAATAGCTGATCGTTCCTACACTTATCCTAGGGGAATTGTTGAAGATGTTTTAGTCAAGGTGGATAAGTTCATATTCCTTGCTGACTTTATAATTTTGGATATGGAGGAGGATCTCAACGTACCCCTAATTCTTGGCCGACCATTCCTAGTCACAGGGAGAACACTCATTGATGTCCAAAAAGGTGAATTAACTATGAAAGCGCATGATCAAGAGGTAACATTTAATATTTTTAGAGCAATTAAATTTCCTTAAAGCCATGAAGAGTGTTCTTATATAGGTAGGTTGGATAATATAATTATTGATGCATTGTATGCCAATTATCCTGTTGACCTTCTTGCATTACCATTGACTTCATTAATTGAATAGGATGATAGTGATAGGGATGATCAACTAGATTGTATTAAACGGCTTGATGCATTTCCTAAGTATTTCAGGTCATTCAAATTTGAGCCTTTGGGAACCAAAACAAGCTTTGAGGTTAATGGCCAGCGCCTAAAACCTTGTCATGGAGGAGAGATTGAAAAGAGGAAGACATTCCTCATATTAGTAGATCCATGACTAAAAAAAGAACCAAGTCCTACCGAGACTATAACAAAGGCCCTTCTTGGGAGGGAACCAAGTTCTAATCCTTTTGTTTTAGTCTTGCACTTAGGAATTTTGATTTTGTAGTTTAGTTATATTTTGGTTGTATATACTATAATTTAACCATCTAGACAAATTTTGCAGGTGCTGGAGATCGCTAGGAAGCATAAATAGCAACTGAATGGAGTTTGCTACAGAATTATGCAGATAGACTCCTCACACCGTGACGTAAGCTTCTTCACACTGTGACTCAGGTGCATTTTTTTGAGCTACATGCTGCAGCGCACCTCTTGCTACGTCGTGGCGTTCCTAAAAAAATTGATAATAATAATAATAATAATAATAATAATAATAATAATAACAACAACAACAACAACAACAATAATAATAATAATAATAATAATAATAATAGTAAAATATTTAAATAATTATTTAATATGGAATTTAACGCACGTCATGGCGCACAAAGGTGCACGTCGTGACGCGCTGTGGCAAATAGGGTTATATGCCGCGACGTTTCGCATGTTCTTTATTTATCTCCTATTTTCTCTCATCTTTTTGCCTTTCCTATATATTTCTCTCTTGTTTCCCACCTTCCCACCTCTTAATCTTTGCTCTTGTAATCCTTCATAAGGTATGTATGTTTAACTTAGTTTATTTTTTCTTTTTGGCTTTTATTTTCATGTTATTTTGCATTTTTAGTTTATTTTGCTTTTGGTTTTGGTGTGTTTTTCTATTTTTGGTTGATTCCTGTTTGATTTCTGCTTGTATTGGCATATTAATACCTTATATAGTATGTTTTAGTGCTGCCCTAAGTGCTGTTGGACAAAAAGCACAATTTTTGGTCCCTGCACCGTGACGTGCCTTGTTCATGCTACGGCATGACCTTGAATGTTCATGAATATCGTGGCATACCTTGTTCATGCTGCGGCATGACCTTGAATGTTCATGAATACTGCAGCACAGATGTGCATGTCGCAGTGTATCCCCCTATATTGTGCATATTTACTCTATTTTACATGTTTTTCATACTTTTGAATAATCAATTTTGATATTTTGAATATTTTGACAGGTTTAGGTAGCCATACATAATGCTGCCCAAACTCCAGAGAGGTTCGAGTAGCCTGCGCAACAGGGAGCCTTCTCCTCCTCCTGAGTTCGAAAGGAGAAACTTTGTTTCAGCAGCAACTACATAGAGATACACTACACTGGTCACCAAGCCAGTAATTCCTAAGTGGGGTTTCACCTTCAAATAGCCCATCCATCAGGAGATCAAGAGGACCATCCAAAACCACAACTAGGGTGTATTTGCTAAACACCCAGAGTCTGCTGCCATTCTTCTAGTCGTTCGAGAGTTCTACGTGAACGCATCCTTCTCTGACCCAGAGACTTCTATAGTTAGGGTGTGTGGACGCCCGTTCTCCTTCTCCACTGTGGCCATTAGAGCAGCCTTGAGCTTGTCTACTCCCGTGGTGATTTGCGACTACACGGAGTTCCTCCGCTGGGAGTTGGAGGAGGGCATTGACCTTAATGTTGTCACGACCCGTATATGCAACCTAGAGGAGCATATTGTGGTTTGGACTATTAGTGTACAGACCCAGCGGCCACAGAACTTCCCCCGATTATGCCTGACTTTGGAGGCAAAAGTGTGGTACCAATTCATCTCCACTTGGATCCTCCCATCTTCAAACTTGTCTGAGGTGACCAAAGATCGGGCAATCCTTATGTGAACACCCAATTTTGTCCTGATCATTAAAATCCTTTAAATTCAAAATTAAAAAAATATAAAAATAAATAAAATAACTAAATTAATTTGATTCCATAACCCAAATCAACTCCAACCCAATAAGAAAAATGTTCAAGTCCATTTAACAACCTAGGCCTATTTTGTAACACCCTAACTTTTGGGATAATTACAATATAGTCCCGATTTGTACTGTTTTGTGAATTCTGTGAGCAGTAAATTTAATTTGACTGTTCCGTGAGTGTACTTGATCGTTGTATGTGATTTGTTTCGACTCTAAGAAAATAAAAATTTTCTCGGTGGATAAATCTTATTTTAATTAATTGGAATTTGGGATCTTACTAAACCCAATTGATTGATATATAAATTAATAGCGTAATTTTTCGAATTTAACGTGCAATAAAATAATTTTATATTTTTATAATATTATTTTATATTACAAGATTCCACTTGTCTCAAAAACAAGAAAAAATGCTTTTTGGTTTGACCACGATCTTTAAAAATGCCGTGGGACCCGCGTGTAGGAAAAACAATCAATCAGGCCGATGTACAATTTCTAACCAATGAGAGCAAGTCAACAAAGGTAGGCTTGACTTTCTAAACCAATAGGAATTGGACACCTAAGGGAGCATGTGTTTTCATTTGAACCATTGGATGAAGACTTAATGATGAAGCCTTTAATCTAAGCCGTTGATCTAATCAATGGTGAGATTAGAATGATAGGTTTTTGATCAAATGATATCTACCCTAGATCTAATCAATGGTTAGGAATTAAAGATGAACCAAGGGTTAGGATTTAGTCAACAATTGTAGGCTTGAAAATGGTTAGTAACTTAATTAAGCTTAATCTAACTAATCTAATTACCTAATTAGCATACTAAGTGAACTAGCTTAGTAATGAATTAATTATAATCTAATTACTAATTAGATATATTAATATTAATTAAAGGTTATAATATATGTTAATATATACTAAATTAATTAGTTATATTAGTAGTATGTTAATTAAGAATGGTTAGGATAATTAACCTAACTAATTGCCTAATTAACTAACATATAATTAGGTGTAATTGGAGGACAATTAAGACATTATGGAGGGGAGAGTGAGCACGGTTTTTGGGCAGCAAGGAGGCTTAGTGGGCTTGGTTCTACAAGGTTCAAGAAGGATCCAACATGACTAGGCCATGTGCTAGCTAGTGTGAACACATTTGTGATATTTTTACCAAGCAAATTCACTCACTCAAGCTCACCTAAAGGCCACTCACGGCTGCTGCACTCTTCATTTACTCTTCACTTTAGTTTTTCATCTTTATCACATTTTGGCTATTCACTTCTCTCTCTAAAATATCAAAAGCTCAAGCAAACATTTCTCTTCCATTTTCTCTCTCTATTTCGCCAGCCCTCATCCAACCACACCAAGGCCTTCATAATTTTAGATCATCACATTTCTTGAACCCAAATACCATTCTAAGCATCTTTCATTCACAAACTTTTCCCAAATTCCTACTCTAACTTGCTCAAAATCTCACTTCTTGCTTACTTCCTTAAGGGTAAGTTTGATTTCTATGGTTCAAAATTTAAATTCTGATTTTTCTAACCATGTTTGTTCCATGGTTTTCCTATTTTGTACCTTGTATGTGTATTTGCTAATTATTTGAGAATTTTAGGAATTTTATTGGTGGTCACACGAAATTTGGAGGAAAGGAAGGAATCTTACCGATTGTTTTGTCTACAAGAGGTAAGAGGAGATTTAATCTCATCAACCCTAAGTGGTGATGAGAAAATGGATTGTGTTTGTGTGTAGAATCCATAAGGATTCGGTTGTATGGTTTATTTGTGATTTTATTGTTTTTGATTGTTTAAAATGCTTTAATAATTGTGATTTTAATTTGCTATGCATGATTATAGTTTTTATTATTTTTGCTATGCATGATTATGGCTTAAAATATATTGTATGTGTTTTATATGTGATTACATAATTGTATGTAATTATAATTGTGTATTTATTTAAGTAGGATGTGAATAACATGTACTGACGAATGCATGAGTGTTCCAAAGAACACACTATGAGGCTCACGACCTTACATCCAAAAAGAGAACCAAAATGTTCTCAAAGAATTTTCTAAATAACTGATTCAAGGAATTTAAGTACAATAATCAAAGTTAAAAATGGTTTAGGATAATTGTGGCCAAAATGCCATTTAGTGTATAATCAAATGCCATTTTACTTTGATTTGGCCAACATGCCATTTTATTTACTAAGATAGGTTAGATAATTATTTTATAACATAAATCGATTCCAAAGAATCATTGAGAAAATCAAAGGAATTAATTACGTTCTAGAATTTTAACTTAGCGAAATTTAGTTTAAGTAAGAAATTAATCATACACTTGAAAAGTACTAACGTAGAGCTCATACTATAAATTTTGAAGCGCGTTAGTAAATTTTAAAGTGAAATTATAGGGTAAAAATAAAATAAACTATATTTAGAGGAAAACGTTAAAAATACCTTATACTGATTTTATAGGCAAAATGCTGCCAAAATTTATTAAAAACAGACGCATAAAATGAAAAGATTCCATACTATATTTAGAACACAAGGAAAATACATTACGTATTTTAAAAGTACTGGATATAGTTTTACACATATTAAAAATGATAAATTTAAGCTATTCGGTTAAGAAAATGAATTAAAAATCCTACGCGATTGAGAAAATGATTCAAAAACAATTTTACGATGTTTAAAAACGTCAAAATATCTTTACGCGATTTAAAAACGTTTGTGAAAACGTCGAGATTGTGAAAATGCGATAAAAATCCTACGCGATTGAACAATACTGTAAGTTTTGCTGTCGGGCCAAAGTGGTGGACCCAGACATGTTATAGTGTAGTCCTGTCAGGTGGGACGTACTATACTTTGTTTTTTTGGTGACTAGGGGTATTTTGGTAATTTCTCGTAAAATATGGTAAAATTTGGATAATAGGGGTATTTACGTAATTTTAGCTCATGTTTAGGGTGTTGGCCAATTTAGGTTATAATTGGTGATTGATTGACGAGGCAATTACACCGTATTTGGTGTGATAAGCGTAGTGTGGTTCATTTATGAACTTGGAGGCATTAGTATGCGGAGAATTCCACATACGCGACAAAGTGGGTTGCTCCTCTGGGCCGTGGTAACGGGCAACACACTAATGATCTTGACAAGCACTATTCTTAGTCAAGATCTTGAGGGGACTATTAAGTACTATGCCTGTGGTACACGATGTTTGGACTGTGTACTGCTACACGATGTTTTGGACTGTGGGCTATAGACACGACGTGTTGACAGTGCAATAGCTTGGTTGGGCAGCCATAAAGTATTATTAGTTTCTATTCGGATCATTCTCTCAGATATCCGTGTTTAGCTCCATGGAGTAGGAACGAGTCAGTGTGTGTATCATTCATCATCTGCATTTTAATGTTCATGCATTATCTGCATATTACTGTTTATTATAATCTGTGATAAATTATATGGTTTATTGCTTTAATATATTATGCATGATATTGTGTTATGTATTATTGTTGTATATTGCTTAATATATGTACTGTTGTGATAATTGTTTGTACTGTCGTTTTCTTTATTGCCATGCGGGTAATGGTGTAGATTGTCTCACCTCTCTATATGTTTTCTCGATATTACTGTGTTACTTCCGTAAAGAGTTTGAGGTAGAGGAGGATCACCTCTTGAGGTACATGACCGACGACGAGCAACAATCGGGCGATTTATACGAGGAGGAGGAACCAAGAGATCATACCGATCGTCAAGACGATCTTGAGGTCATGGCACCGCCAGATTCTTCGGGTTCGTGCGACCGGAGTTCCATGGAGGTTCCGAGGCATGGCGTATGCATGCCGACCGAGGGACGATGCGTATGTGTGGGACGATTGATCGTGTCCCTATGTAGGGAGTATGACGGGAGGTCATATTCACTACTATGCTTTATCTTCATTTAGAGTTACCTTTAACCATTAGGCGCTATTGGCAGGGAGTTTTTCACGCGCCTAGTGAGTTGAGTAGCGAGTCGACAACTCGGACTCGTGTCCGAAGTCTTTGGGAGATCTCATAGATGCACACTTTTCGATGGTTATTCCTGGAGGTGACGGATGGTGATTCATCGGAGGGTTTGTTATCTCTTGGGATGCACTTGGGCAAGATATGTTTTAGCTTTGTGTCAAATCTTTACTGTTTTATTAAATACATGTAGTTGTAAATTATGTTTGTACTAAAAGAGAATCATATGTATATTATGGTGAGTTTATGTTTGTTATATCTTGTGTTTCGTGTTACTTTATTTAATGTTATAATTATAAAAAGAAAAAAAAAAATATATTCCGCAAATTTTATATAAGTATCAAATGTTTTATAACTTGGGTATGAGTTTTATTTTATTTTATTTCATTACATTCATAAATGTGGCATCCCCACAAGGGTGTTACATATTTGCCTTGAGTTTTTAATGTTAAAAAAAAGTAGGGAAGCTAACGTTGCAAATTTGCAAACAACGGGCCAACAACATGCTATTTTGGTCATTTGCAAAAGAAAAGAAAAAATGTGATGATGAAGTTTATCAAAATAAAACACTAGAGAGGAAAAGGTGCAGCTGCACCTCCTACAACACTTGCAGCCATGAAAAAAAGAGAACCAAGGGACTAAATACCAAAAGGGAAGGTGGCAGCAACAAAGGAAAAAGGGATGGCATATTTGAGAGCCAAAATAAATGAAATCAGAAAAGGACTACACATCCTTATGCAGTCCATGCATGACTGTATGAGTGATGATTTTGGGTTTATAAAAAGATGAAGCACAGTTGGTGCAAAGGGGTTTTTTTCTCACGTCTGGAAAAAGGAGAAAAATCTGAGAGGGTAGAGGGGCTCCTACTGTGAATGTGAGGGAGAGATATAGCAACAGCTACCTATCTTAACCATCTCACCCATCTTCAACCTCCACTCCACCACCACATCCGTCCAAACCCCATCACCATCTCTAACCATACAATCTCCATAACTACCTTTAACTTTCATCTGCACTTATTCACCAATCACACAACACAACCACCTCCATCCAACCCACCATCAACGTTTATCATCTTCAACTCACCATCATCTCCATCTCTACCCTCCAACCTTCACCACCGTGATCCACCATATACCCACTATCCACCACCAAAACACCCAAAACCTTCCACACCATTCCAACCATTCCATGCGTAGCCCCTCCACTACCAACACCATGTCCAAGCTCCTCACCGCAGCTTCCAACCATCACGTAACCCAGTAACACGTCAAACCAAATAGTCATTGTACCCACTCTTCATTTGAACCTCTTTCCTCACAACCAGAATCGCGCGTCACCCTTATTGCAACCATGGTCCATGGCACCAGCAACAACCACAGATCTTCAACCTAGCACCGTCGCTATCCACTAACTAGCATCCCTTCCACGCTCTAGATCGTAGCGTCGGACCTCCACGCACCAAAACAGGAAACCATCATTGCTCTACCTCTAGATTTGTAAAGCAACACCATGGTTAGGCGTCCATACGCTCCACCACCTGCGAACTACACCGTCGAACCTTGAACTAGCGTAGTGTCACCACGCCCAGCAACTCATCGAGCCTGTCGGAACCTCACCGCTCCACCAACCTATCACGGAACTAGATCCGTGCAACACCTATAGCCGCGCACCACTATAAACTAGTAGAACCCAGATCCACACTGCCACACCTCTACAAATTCGTGACCACCTCGTCAAGCGAAGCCACCACATCCAATCGTGCATAGCCGCCCAGATCCACGAGCTCCATTGTTGTCTCTGGGCGCATCGCCAACCACAGCTGTGCAATTGGTTGTTGGACAATGAATACTTGTTTTGATGATAACAAACTTGAAGATGATGACAAGATCAAGCCAAAGAATAAGTCCAAATGAAGATTAAATGGTATAGCTTATAGGACTTAGGGTCTTTATGTAAGAAGCCTTCTGGATATCTCAAATATGTTTTCAAATCTTTAAAAAATAGTTTTCACATGCTAAAATACTCAACAAACAAGTTTTAAAAAATTAGTTATGGTGGTAGTTCAAATTTATGAAAAATAACCAAGTTTGAGTTTTGTAAAACTGACATTTGGTTAATCTTTTGATCATAACTTTCAAAATAATTTGAGTTTTTCTCTGAAACTTATTTCATTTGAAAATAAACTCAAAGATCTTTCTAATGAGTGGTCATTTGGTTTAAACGGATAAGAAATGAAGAAATTATGACTATTTAAAATCAATTTTCGAAAACAGAGTGGTTTATTCGAATAAAAGATGTGTTATTCGAATAACACACCCCAGAAAACATTCCATAATGTGTTTTTAAAGATTTATTCAAATAACAAATGTGTTATTCAAATAACACGACATAGAAAACGTTCAAAAATGTGTTTTTAAAGAGTTATTCAAATAACACACATGTTATTCAAATAAACACGACCCAGAATCACGCAACGACTATTTTCAGAGGCTTTATTGTTGAAATTTGATACCCAATAGCTCTTTTTCTTAGAACACTATAAATACATATTTTTGGGCCATCTTTTAACAACACCCAATTGTTTGAAACAATTCTTTCTTGCTTTAATTTTTTATTCATATTTTACCAAATTTCTGTGCTTTTTTTGTCAAAATTTGAGATATCCTAAAAGAGCTTCATAGTGCTTCAATTTGTAATACACACTCTTAATAGAGTTTCTTCTTTCTTCTACTCTTTGATTCTTTGTAATGAGGGTGAGGTATCCCTCAGAGAAATTGTAAGGGTGAGGTATCCTTAAAAGTTAAGGCTCAAGCACAAGGGTGAGGTATCCCAAGGTGTAAGGAGCGCTCTAGTTTGTAACGGTAGCAAGTACCTATTCAAGCTTGCATTGATAGTGAAAAATCTCGAGTGGTTACTTGAGGATTGGATGTAAGCCACAAGTGGTTGGTGGCTAAACCAGGATAAATTTTGTGTTTGCTTTTCTTAACTCAAACTCCTTTATTTCTTGTACTTTAATTTTATATGTTTTAGTTGAATTTGATATTTAGCTCATTTGTTTAATTTATCCCAAAACCCAAGTTATTTTTTTGTAATTAACAATAGTTAGACTTATTCCACTGCATATGTTAATTAAAAATATCAAAATGTATAATTTCTCAAAATTGTTTTAAAAATTTGTAATCACCCAATTCACCCCCCCTCTTGGGTGATGGTTGCCATGACTAACAAGTGGTATCAAAGCTTCGTTCTCTGTTGAAAGCTTAACCGCTTAGAGTTAAAGATCCTTGTTTGTTGGCAACCTTGAAAGTTTTTCAAAATGGAAAGTTTTGAAATTGATTAACCATCATTCTTTGATGGTGTGCATTTTGTTTATTGGAAAGCTAGAGTAGAGTTTTATATGCAATCTATTGATTTGGATTTGTGGGATGTTGTGCTAAATGGATTTACTTATAAATCAAAACAAACTTGGAATAGTTATGACAAGAAATGTTTTTTTTTGAACATTAGAGCTATGCAAATTTTGAGAAATAGTTTGAATGGTGATACTTATGCTAAAATTAAAAATTGTTCTAGTGCCAAAGAAATTTTGGACACTCTTGATGCTATTTGTCTTGCTAAAAATGATTTTTTGTATAAAGTTGTATATAGAAAGCAAGAAGAGCAAAAGCCATTGAAGGAAGCTTGTCATGAAAAACATCCTTAAAGAGATGTTCAAACTATTGAAGGGAGCTAAATGCCTCTTGGTGACGGTGGTGCTCAATTTGAAGAAGAGGCAAAGCAAAACAAAATTGATAAGAAAGAAGGTAATTCCCTTAAAGAGCCAAGTATGCTCGAGATTGAGACTACTTCCTATATGGCTAAAAAAACTTTGAGGTAAATAATGCTAAACTAGATTATAGTCATTCTTATGATGAGTTACAATGTGCATATAATGAATTGTATGATGGTTTGTTGAATTTAGAAAAGAAAAACTTATCGTGTTTGGAAAACAATTCCTTTATTGAAAATAAAATTGAGACTTTGAAAAATGAATATGTTTTTATTGATGAGGAAATGCCTTTGAAATTTGAAACCTCAATTTCTTGTAAAAAGTGCATTGATTTAGAAAATCAAGTTGGGGAGTTATTTTTCAAATTTGCTAAAGCTAATGATTCTAATTGCTTACATTTTATGCTTGTTAATGAGAATAAAATTAATATTATTCCACGTGAAAATTCAAGCAAGGCTTATGACAAAAGTAATTTAGAATATAAAAATAATAAAAGGCTTAAGTTTTTCAAAAATGATATTCAAAGGATCAAGCCACCATTAAATTCAATTGTTTGCAATTTTTGTGATCATCTAGGACATATTTCTCATTTATGCAATTATAGAAGAAATCCTAATATGAGAAATTGTATGGTTTGGGTTCCTAAAAATCTTAAAGGCCCTAGTACTAACATTCAAGGACCCAAGATGAAGTGGGTACCAAAATGTCTTCCTAGTGCTTCAACTATGCAAAAAATTTCTCAAAAGGATGAACAAATTGGTCAAAAGAAAGAGGAACCATCAAGGAGATGTTGGTGTATGCCCTAGAGGCCGATACTTTTTCTGTATTTACATACATTCTATTATGCTTATTTTAATATATGAGGCATTTCATTTATTGTGTTCTTTTTTGATAAACATAATATAGTCCTTAGAATAGTAAGTTTGATGCCATAGGACATCAAGTGGATGACTTGATCGTGAGATCCTTTTGGTTACAACACTATTCTTAAATGTCCCTAGTCAAGTATTATTGTTAATTAGGACAACAATAATACATTG
Source organism: Ormosia semicastrata (assembly GCA_029884595.1). Lineage (NCBI taxonomy): Eukaryota > Viridiplantae > Streptophyta > Magnoliopsida > Fabales > Fabaceae > Ormosia > Ormosia semicastrata. The sequence goes on along the minus strand of JAQQTO010000053.1, from coordinate 26,551,670 downwards.
AGATTAGTATGTGCATAGACTGATGACCACATCTCACGAGTCATGGATATGAGATATCAAGTCTTCACATGGGTACATATTAGAGTAATGATGTACTGGATTGACCCACCATGAGAATGCTACATGGATCGTTACGTGAGTATCATAAGCGATTCTCATAGTGGAAATGGTGTTTGTGGTCCTTTGACTTGAAATCACTACGATTCCTACATGAGGAGTTGTGTGTTTTAATGCCATCAAACGTCATCTGTAACAAGATGATTATAAAGTTAATTATTGGACATACCGCGAATCATGCAGAGGGATGTCAGTGACCTAGATGGGATTTGTCACTTCTACATAACAGGAGTGATATCTTCGGGTCCCCTGATTGAGTGAGACTGCGAAAAGCATGACCATGCTCAAATGAGTCAATGTGAGATATTGATTTCATTTGTTGTTGTAAAGTCTACGCGAGTATCAGGAAATGAATGATTGGACTATACAAGGGTGATGCATTCCATGCCTTGTGTTCAATCTAGATATCTTGACAAAGGGACTAAACGACACGAAAATATTGGTCACGGAACGGTTATATCAAATCACTGACATTCTTATTACTTGGGTAGCAGCGATGTGTTGCTAGATATTGCTCACTGCTTATAATATTAAAATGGGATTTTAATATTACTGCTAACGTAATGAGAACCTGCAGGGTCACACACATAGAACAGACTAAAATTGGAGCAATGGATCCAAGTTGGACTCGGATTCAAATATGGGCCAGACTCATAACAGATGAGTCAAGGGTTGCACAACTTACCTTGCTGTTACTCACACTCACTTAAGGCAGTCACTATTATAAATAATACTACTAAGGCACTGCTAATAGATACAATTTAGAACCCTAGCCGCACCTACAGAAAAGTGAGTGAGAGAGTGACAGGTTTCTTCTCTTCTCTTCACAGCTAGCACTGTGTGAGAGACGTGAGGCTCCTCTTGGCGGACGTTGGATGTTCATGAGTTTGTTTGTGTGGATACTGCAGAGACATCATTTCTATTACGGTGTTGGTGATTCACGTCCTTCCTTTTAATCACGCTTCAAGAGGTAAATAATTTAAAAACTCAGATTATGGCTTTTTCGCATGGATCCTCGGTGGGAATCCTAATTTTTCCACTGCGTGATATAACCGCAACTCCCAACAGTGGTATCAGAGCGTCTTGCAAAACCATGATTCGATTTTCTATTTTCGTTTACATGAGATAACATGTTTTCTATTCTTGTTTGTGACAAAAGATATGATCTTTGATATGTTATTTCAGAAAACTGTATGAAACCCTTTGCGAAAACATATTCTATTTCTTATATTGTATGCAAAACTGTGATGTTGTTTTCAAAAACCCATGAAGATGTTCATATGTTCTGTGAAAACCATTTTGTTTTAAGATGTATGTTTTTGCGAAGCTTTGTGGTATATATGTGATACGTACAGCGTTATGGAATCCTTATTCTCAATGCGCAGCGTAAGGATTTGGGAAACTTTGTTCTTGGTTTGTGGCAGTAGGGGTTATGGAATCCTTGTTTCTGCATAAGAGGCGCGGCGCAAGGGGTTTTGGAAACCCTATTCTTGTTTTGCGGCAGCAGCATCAAGTGTTGATGTCATGCCGTCAAGGAGGCACCAGAGGTTCAAGTGTTGAATGACGGTGCAAGGATTCCTCGCGGCACATGAAGTGTTCATGTTGTTCAGGCTTAGGGTTCCACGCAGGACCCCTGTGCTACCTCTGCGTAGTGTGTTTTTCGAAAGCGCGATATTTTATATCCAATTTTATGACACGTGAAAATAATAATGTATTATTATTTTGTGTTTGCATGTTCTTTATGATGCATGGTGCATGGTTATGGCCTTAGTCTTCTTTTTATGCTTTTTGGTTTTAATAAATACGACCTACGCGTCGTGACTTTCTCTCTACATTGTGACTGTACATTCTCTTCTCACCTAACTCCCCTCGAATGTAAAAGAGTTTTCTATATAATGTAATCATGATGTGGAGGCAAGAAGACGGCATCAAGTGAGGACGTTGGTGAGAGACGCTTGGTGAAGCTGGCTTAGTTAATGCTACTCTCTTAGGGGCCATAACCATGTCACTTTTATTATATGCTTTATATGTATGAGATGCATGGATAATGTTTATGGTATGATAAACAATTTAATAAATGGTGAGATCTAATAATAATAAAAATTCCCTCAAAGTAAATATTAAGTCATAATGTAATGCCTTCCAATGTGTGGCACTCATTAAGACTAGTATCGATCAAGTGCAGGTCTGCCAAAGCAGGATGCCTTTATCTATATTAGTAAGACGCGATGGGATAAAGGTAATATCCAACTGTCAATCATTGGGTCTGACTTAACTAGGCTATTTCAATAGGATTGAAGGCTTAGAGGCATGAAGTTGGGCTTTAGTCCATTAGATGGATTTGAATAAGTTTTATTCACCTAGCTATCCAAGAGTTACATGTGATGTAATTGGTAAGTGTTTCTTACCTAAATAACTGAATTTTGGGTGATCAGCCAAAGCTGACTCAAAACTAGGTGAAATATAGATCTTTGCCCACTAGAAAATTATACGATGGGATTTTTTGAGTCAATGTTGAGGGTCATTGACTTGAATAAAATAGTGGGAGGCATATTTAATTTAAAAACCTCATTAAATATGTTTATGGTATGATATTTATATTTTACATATTTTTGTTGATAGATTACCATGGCAATAAACACATCAAGTAATTTATCACTGCGATCTATCATTGAGAAGGACAAGTTGTCCGAAACGAATTTTATAGACTAGTACAGGAATTTGAGGATTGTCCTCAAGCAAGAGAAAAAGTTGTATGTACTAGAACAGCCTATTCCTGAGCCACCTGCTGCTAATGCCCCTAGAATTGAAAGGGATGCTTATAAGAAGCATCAAAATGATGCCTTGGACATCGGATGTCTTATGCTGGCCACCATGAACTCTGAGATCCAAAAGCAACATAAGAACATGGATGCCTACGATATGATCGTACACCTTAAGAAGCTCTATCAAGAGCAGGCCAAGCATGAGAGATACGAGGTCTCTAAAGCATTATTTCAATGCAAGCTGGTAAAAGGAAGCCCTGTTGGTGCTCATGTACTCAAGATGATTGGGTACATTGAAATCCTAGAGAGACTTGGTTTTCCTTTGGGCCAAGAGTTGGCCACTGACTTAGTCCTGCAATCGTTGCCGAAAAGTTTTAATCAATTTATCATGAACTACAACATGAATGAGATTGACAAATCACTACCAGAGCTGCTAGGCATGTTGAGAACTACTTAGCAGAACATTAACAAAGGCAAAGGAAAGGCCATAATGATGGTCCAAAAAAATAAGGGCAAGAAACAGCATAAAAAGCCCAAGGACAATTGGAAGGGCAAGGGTAAGGATAAGTCCAAGCCCAGCACTTCTGGCTTGAAACCAGTGGGTGGAGTGGCTAAGGAAGGTACATGCTTCCACTGTGGTCAGACCAGACATTGGAAGAGGAACTATGCCAAGTTCTTGGAGGAGCTCAAAAAGAAGAAGGGAAGTGAGACTTCCACTTCTGGTATTTTTGTTATTGAAGTCAATTTATTTACTTCTACATCATGGGTATTAGATACTAGATATGGATCTCACATTTATGTAAATGTGTAGGATCTAAAGAGCAGTAGACCATTGACGAAGGGAGAAGTCAACCTACGAGTGGGAAATGGAGCAAAGGTTACTGCATTAGCTGTAGGGACTTATTTATTATCTTTGCCCACTGGGCTTGTAATAGAGTTAGAGAACTGCTATTTTGTGCCTGCTAGTAGCAAGAATAATATTTCTGTTTCTTGTTTGGACAAGAAAGGTTTTTCTTTTATTATAAAGGACAAGTGTTGTTCCATTTATATGAATAATATTTTTTATGGTAGTGCACAATTGAGTAATGAACTTTATGTACTTGATCTCGAAACGCCCGTCTATAACATAAATACAAAGAGGTTTAAATCAAATGATCTGAACCAAACTTTTCTCTGGCATTGTCATTTGGGCCACATAAATGAGAAACGCATCTCCAAACTCCATAAAGATAGATTCTTGGACTCGTTTGATTTCGAATCATATGAGACATGTGAATCTTATTTATTGGGGAAGATGACAAAGGCCTCATTCACTAGGCAAGGTGAAAGGGCTAGTGATCTTTTAGGCCTTATACATAGTGATGTATGTGGGCCACTAAACACAGTCGCTAGAGGTGGTTTTCAATACTTCATTACATTTACTGATGATTTCAGTAGATATGGATTTGTATATCTTATGAAGCACAAATCAAAATCTTTGTAACATGGCATACATGATAGATCCAATTATAGATGTATATGGAATCTTGCTCATGCGATCCCTTTCATCTTGGGTGGAAGGGGATTGAGCCTTAGATAGGCTTACACCATGCGACATACCCAAAATTTTTCACTCATATACCACCACTGGTTTCTTGGAGAAAAATTTGAGTTGGACCCCTTCTGCCTCCATGACGGCTAGGGCAACAACATTTGAACCCTAAGGCCCGTAAACACATGAACGCTTCATGTGCCGCAGGGGTAACTCACAGCCGCCATCACCTATCCAGAAATAGGGTTTCCAGAATTCGTGAAGACATGAACACTTCATGTCACGAGGAAGCTTCATAGCCGTCGCAAAACGGAAACAAGGTTTCCAAAACCTTGTGTCGCGCTGCTGTGTATATTGCATTCATACAGAAAAATGCAGAAACAAAAAGCATTCAAAATCGTTTTCGCAGAATCATACATATCACATATATAGATATCAGAAAAACGCAAAAATAGAAAGCATTCAAAATCGTTTTTCACAGAATCATACATATCACATATATAGATATCAGAAAAACGAAAAACAGAAAGCATTCAAAACCGTTTTCGTAGAATTATATGAACATCTTCATGGTTTCAAAAACATCAACATGTTTCGTAAACAACAAATAAAATAGAACACGGTTTCATACATCATTATTTCGATTTCAGAAATAACATATAAAGATCATATCTTTTATGAAAGGAAAGCAACGAATCATGTTATCGCATATAACAAGAAAAGCAGAAAAACCGAATCATAGTTTCACAAATGTCTCTGATACCACTGTTAGGAATTGCGGATCAAAATATCTCGCAGCAGAATAATAGGATTCCCACACAGGATCCATGCGAAAAGTCTATAATCCGAGTTTTTAAAATTTACCTCTTAAAGCGTGATAAACACAAGCGAGGTGAATCACCAACACCGTAATAGCGACGATGTTTTTGCGGTATCCACACGAACAGACTTGTAAAAGGAGTCACGCCTCTGTTTCGCGGTGCTAGCTGCGAATAGAAGAGAAGAACCTTTCACTGTCTCTCACTCACTTTCTTAGGTGCGGCTAGGGTTGTGATGTAACCTCTATAGCAGCCCCTTTGAGTAACTATTTATAATAGTGGCTGCCTTAAGTGAGTGTGAGCGAGAGCAAGGTAAGTCTGTGCAACCCTAAAACCCATCGGTCATGAGTTAGTCCCACAATTGAATCCGAGTCCAACTTGGATCCTTATTGCTCCAATTTAGTCTATTCTAAGTGTGCGACCTGTGAGGTTCTCATGACATTGGTAGTAATATTAAAATCTCATTTTAATATTACAAACATGGAGCGGTATCTAGCAACACATCACTGCTACCCAAGTTATGAGAATGTCAGTGATTTGACATAACCTATCCGTGATCAATATTTCCGTGTAGTTTAGTCCCTTTGTCCAGATATCCAGATTGAACACAAGGCATGGAACGTGTCACCCTTGTTTAATTCAATCTTCAGTTTCCTGATTCCCGAGTAGACATAGTAATAAAAAAATGAGATCAATATCTCATATTGACTCATTTGAGCATGGCCATGCATTTCATAGTCTCACTCAATCAGGGGGCCCGAAGATATCACTCCTGTTATGTAGGAGGGACAAATCTCATCTAGGTCACTCACATTCCTCAACATGCATCGCAATATGTCTAATAACCAACTTTATAATCATCTTGTTACAGATGACGTTTGATGGTATTTAAAACACACAACTCCTCATGTAGGAATCATAGTGATTTCAGTCAAAGAACCACATACACCATTATCACTATGAGAATCGCTTATGACACTCACGTAACGATCCACGTGAGCGTTCTCATGGCGGGTCTGTCCAATACATCATTACTCTAATATGTATCCATGTGTAGACTTGATATCTCATATCCATGACCTGTGAGATGTGGTCATCAGTCTTCGCACATACTAGTCTCAATGCATTATTGTTGTCCTAATTAACAATAATACTTGACTAGGGACATTTAAGAATAGTATTTTATCCAATAGGATCTCACCATCAAGTCATCTACTTGATGTCCTATGGTATCAAACTTACTATTCTAAGGACTTTATTATGTCTATCAAAAAGAACACAATAAATGAAATGCCTCATATATCAAAAAATAGCATAATATAATGTATGTCAATACAAACAAAATGTATTGGCCACTAGGGCATACACCAACACTCCTCATGTAGGAATCGTACTGATTTCAGCTCAAAGGACCACAAACACCATTATCACTATGAGAATCGCTTATGACACTCACGTAACGATCCATGTAGCGTTCTCATGGTGGGTCAGTCCAGTACATCATTACTCTAATATGTACCCATGTGAAGACTTGATGTCTCATATCCATGACCCGTGAGATATGGTCATCAGTCTATGCACATACTAGTCTCAATGTATTATTGTTGTCCTAATTAACAATAATACTTGACTAGGGACATTTAAGAATAGTGTTGTAACCAAAAGGATCTCACGATCAAGTCATCCACTTGATGTCCTATGGCATCAAACTTACTATTCTAAGGACTTTATTATGTTTATAAAAAAAGAACACAATAAATGAAATGCCTCATATATAAAAATAGCATAATAGAATGTATGTAAATACAGAAAATGTATTGGCCTCTAGGGCATACACCAACACCTTGTATAGTCCAATCATTCGTTTCCTGATACTCGAGTAGACTTTGTAACAACAAATGAAATCAATATCTCATATTGACTCATTTGAGTATGACCATGCTTTTCACAGTCTCACTCAATCAGGGGGCCCGAAGATATCGCTCCTGTTATGTAGGAGTGATAAATCCCATCTAGGTCACTCACATCCCTCTACATAATTCGCGGTATATCTAATAACTAACTTTATAATCATCTTGTTACAGATGACGTTTGATGGCATTAAAACACACAACTCCTCATGTAGGAATCGTAGTGATTTCAGGTCAAAGGACCACAAACACCATTGTCACTATGAGAATCACTTATGACACTCACGTAACGATCCATGTAGCGTTCTCATGATGGGTCAGTCCAATACATCATTACTCTATTATGTACCCATGTGAAGACTTGATATCTCATATCCATGACTTATGAGATGTGGTCATCAGTCTATGCACATATTAGTCTCAATGTATTATTGTTGTCCTAATTAATAATAATACTTGACTAGGGACATTTAAGAATAGTGTTGTAACTAACAGGATCTCACGATCAAGTCATCCACTTGATGTCCTATGGCATCAAACTTACTATTCTAAGGACTTTATTATGTTTATAAAAAAAGAACACAATAAATGAAATGCCTCATATATTAAAATAAGCATAATAGAATGTAAGTAAATACAAAAAAGTATCGGCCTCTAGGGCATACACCAATAATCTCCCACTTGCACTAGAGCCAATCAGGCATATATCTAATGCCTAAAGACCTAGTGTGACCCTCATGCTTCACAAGAGGCTTCATCGATGGATCAAGAATGTTATCATCTGTTGGTACTCTGTATATCTTCACATCTCCTCTATCGATGATCTCTCGAATGAGATAGAAGCGCCTAAGTATATGTTTGGATCGCTGGTGAGATCTAGGCTCCTTAGCTTGTGCAATGGCTCCATTATTATCACAATAGAGGTCTATTGGGTCCACAATGCTAGGAATAGCATCAAGTTTAGTAATGAACTTCCTGATCCAAACGACCTCCTTTGCTGCATTGGAGGTAACAATATACTCAGCCTCTATGGTAGAATCGGCGACTGTCTCCTGCTTTGAACTCTTCCAGCTTATAGCCCCACCATTTAGGCAAAAAACATAACCAGATTATGATTCGGAGTCGTCTTTATCGGTTTGGAAGCTAGCATCAGTATAACCTTTTACGACTAGCTCTTCCTCGCCTCCATATACCAAGAACGAATCCTTAGTCCTTCTCAAGTACTTAAGGATGTTCTTGATAGCAATCCAGTGACTTTCACCGGGATCAGACTGGTACCTACTCGTCATGCTCAAAGCATACGAGATGTCTGGTCGAGTACATAACATGGCATACATGATAGATCCAATTGCAGATGCATATGGAATCTTGCTCATGCGATCCCTCTCATCCTGGGTGGAAGGGGATTGAGCCTTAGATAAGCTTACACCATGTGACATAGGCAAGAGTCCTTTCTTGGATTCATGTATGTTAAATCGTCTTAACACTTTGTCTATGTATGTACTCTGACTTAGGCCAAGCAGTCTCAGTGATCTATCTCTATAGATCCTGATACCTAATACATAGGTGGCTTCGCCCAAGTCCTTCATAGAGAAGCGCTTCCACTAACCAAGTCTTTACTGATCGTAGGGTAGGGATGTCATTTCCAATAAGTAGTATGTCATCAACATACAATACCAGAAAGACAATAGTGCTCCCACTAACCTTCTTGTAGACACAAGATTCTTCTTCATTCTTGATGAAACCAAACTATTTTATTGTATCATCAAAACGAAGGTTCTAGCTTCTGGAAGCTTGCTTTAATCCATAAATAGATCGTTGCAACTTGCATACTTTTCTAGCATCCTCTGGAGTGGCAAAACCCTCAGGTTGTGTCATGTACACATCTTCGAGAAGATTTCCATTAAGGAAAGCAGTTTTGACATCCATTTGCCAGATTTCATAATCATGGTATCTTTGCAATGACAAGCAAGATCCGAACAGATTTAAGCATCGCAACCGGGAAAAAAGTTTCATCATAGTCTACACCATGAATTTGTTTGAAACCTTTAGCCACCAATCACGCCTTAAAGGTATGCACATTACCATCCATGTCGGTTTTCTTCTTGAAAACCCACTTGCACCCAATGGGTTTTACCCTTCGGTGGGTCAACCAAGGTCCATACCTGGTTGGCATACATGGAATCCATTTCGATCTCATGGCCTCAAGCCATTTCTCAGTTCTCGGGCCAATAATGGCTTCCTGGTAAGTCACAGGCTCATCTTGATCCATGAGCAATACATCACCTTGCTGGGTCATGAGAAATCCATATCTCTCTGATTGATGACGTATCCTGTTAGACCTACGCAGGTCTTGCGCTACTAGAGGAGGTTGTTGTTCCACAATATTTTGTGGAGGCTGCTCTATTTCCACCATTGGTTCATTGTTGCTTTGTAAAACTTGAACTTCTTCAAGTGCTACTTTTCTCCCACTGGTTCCTTTGGAGATAAACTCATTTTCTAGAAACGCAGTTGTCCGTGCGACAAACACTTTGCCATCGGTAGGATTATAGAAAAAGTATCCCTTGGTTTCCTTTGGATACCCTACAAAGAAGTATTTATCTTATTTAGGTCCAAGCTTATCAAAAACTTGACATTTCATATAAGCTTTGCAGCCCCAAATCTTCAAGAAAGACATACTGGGCCGTCTCCCAGTCCATATCTCATATGGTGTCTTTTGAACCGTCTTAGATCGAACACGGTTAAGTATGAAAACTGTTATTAATAGAGTATGTCCCCAGAAGGAGCCTGGAAGGTTTGCATGACTCATCATGGATCGGACCATGTCCAACAAGGTCCAGTTCCTCATTTCAGAGACACCATTCCATTGTGGTGTTCCTGGTGGAGTGAGTTGAGATATTATCCCACACTCTTTCAGATGATCATCAAACTGTTGGCTTAAGTATTCTCCTCCTCAATCTGATCGAAGGATTTTAATACTCTTGCCAAGTTGGTTTTGTACTTCATTCTTGAATTCTCTGAACTTTTCAAAGGATTTTGATTTGTGCTTCATAAGATATACAAATCCATATCTACTGAAATCATCAGTAAATGTAATGAAGTATTGAAAACCACCTCTAGCAACTGTGTTTAGTGGCCCACATACATCACTATGTATAAGGCCTAAAAGATCACTAGCCTTTTCACCTTGTCCAGTGAATGGGGCCTTTGTCATCTTCCCTAATAAACAAGATTCACATATCTCATATGATTCAAAATCAAATGAGTCCAAGAATCAATCTTTATGGAGTTTGGAGATGCGTTTCTCATTTATGTGGCCCAAACGACAATGCCAGAGAAAAGTTGGGTTCAGATCATTTGATTTAAACCTCTTTGTATTTATGTTATAAATGGGCGTTTCGAGATCAAGTACATAAAGTCCATTACTCAATTGTGCACTACCATAAAAATATCATTCATATAAATAGAACAACACTTGTCCTTTATTATAAAGAAAAACCTTTCTTGTCCAAACAAGAAACAAATGATATTCCTACTAATAGCGAGGCACAAAATAGCAGCTTCTCTAACTCTATTACAAGCCCAAATGGGCGAGAGATAATAAATAAGTCCCTACAAAACTAATGCAAGTAACTTTTGCTCCATTTCCAACTCGTAGGTCGACTTCGCTCCTTCGTCAATGGTCTCTTGCTCTTTAGATCCACGCACATTTACACAAATGTGAGATCCACATCCAAGATCTAATACCCATGATGCGTAAGTAGATAAATTGACTTCAATAACAAAAATACCCGAAGTGGAAGTATCACTTCCTTCTTCTTTTTGAGCTCCTCCAGGAACTTGGCACAGTTCCTCTTCCAATGTCCGGTCTAACCGCAATGGAAGCATGTACCTTCCTTAGCCACTCCACCCACTGGTTTCAAGCTAGAAGTGCTAGGCTTGGACTTGTCTCTGCCCTTGCCCTTCCAGTTGTCCTTGGGCTTTTTCTGCTGTTTCTTGCCCTTATTCTTTTGGACCATCATTATGGCCTTCCCTTTACCTTTGTTGAGTTCTCGCTCGGCTAGCTTCTCAACATGCCTAACAACTCTAGTAGTGATTTGTCAATCTCATTCATGTTGTAGTTCATGACAAATTGATCAAACTTTCCCAAGAACGATTGCAGGACTAAGTCGATGGCCAACTCTTGGCCCAAAGGAAAACCCGGTCTCTCTTGGTTTTCAATGTACCCAATCATCTTGAGTACATGAGCACCAACAGGGCTTCCTTCTACCCACTTGCACCGAAATGATGCTTTAGAGACCTCGAATCTCTCATGCACGCCCGCTCTTGATAGAGCTTCTTAAGGTGTACGATCATATCGTATGCATCCATGTTCTCATGTTGCTTTTGGAGCTCGAGTTCATGGTGGCTAGCATTAGACATCCAATGTCCAAGGCATCATCTTGATGCTTCTTATAAGTATCTCTTTCAGTTCTAGGGGCATTAGCAAGCGGTGGCTCAGGAATAGGGCACGTTCCAAAACATACAATTTTTTTTCTTGCTTGAGGACAATCCTCAAATTCCTATACCAGTCTAGAAAATTTGTTCCAGACAACTTGTCCTTCTCAAGGACGGATCGCAATGATAAAGTACCCGATGTGTTTGTTGCCATGGTTATCTATTAACAGAAACATGCAAAAATATAAGTATCATGCCATAAACATATTTAATGAGGTCTTTTAATTAAATATGCCTCCCACTATTTTATTCAAGACAATGACCCTCAGCACTGACTCGGAAAATCCCATCGAAAGATTTCCTAGTGGGCCAAGATCCATATTTTACCTAGCTTTGAGTCAGCTTTGGCTGATCGCCCAAAATTCGGTTATTTAGGTAGGAAACTCTTTCCAATTACATCACATGCAACTCTTGGATAGTTGGGTGAATAACACTTATTCTAATCCATCTAATGGACTAAAGCCCAACTTCATGCCTCTAAGCCTTCAATCCTATTGAAATGGCCTAGTTAAGTCAGACCCAATGGTTGGCATTTGGATATTACTCTTATCCCATCGCATCTTACTAATATAGATAAAGGCACCCTGCTTTGGCAGACCTACACTTAATCGATATTAGTCTTAATGAGTGCCACGCATTGGAAGGCATCACATAATGACTTAGTATTTTCTTTGAGGGAATTTTATTATTAGATCTCACCATTTATTAAACTTGTTTAACATACCATAAACATCATCCATGCATCTCATACATATAAAGCATATAATAAATGTGACATGGTTATGGCCTCTAAGAGATTAGCTTTAAAAAAGCTAGCTTCACCAAGCATCTCCCATTAACGTCCTCACTTGATGCCATCTCCTTGTCTCCACATGATGATTACATTATAGAAACCTCTTTTACATTCGAGGGGAGTTAGATGAGAAGAGAATGTACAATCAGAATGTAGAGAGAAAGGCACGACACGCAGGTCGTATTTAAAATAACCAAAATAGCATAAAATAAAGACTAAGGCCATAACCATGCACCATGCATCTCTAAGAATACATAAACACAAAGAAATAACACATTATTATTTTGTGAATTATAAAAACAAAGATTTGAATATCGCGCTTTCGAATATCACACACCACGCAACGGGGTTCGGGGCAGCGCCCTGACGGGGGTATTGAAAATGTAATGTATCCTGAGTATGAGCTGGAAGAGTTCAAAGCAGGAGACAGTCGCCGATTCTACCATAGAGGCTGAGTATATTGTTACCTCCAATGCAGCAAAGGAGGTCGTTTGGATCAGGAAGTTCATTACTAAACTTGATGCTATTCCTAGCATTGTGGACCCAATAGACCTCTATTATGATAATAATGGAGCCATTGCACAAGCTAAGGAGCCTAGATCTCACCAGCGATCCAAACATATACTTAGGCGCTTCTATCTCATTCGAGAGATCATCGATAGAGGAGATGTGAAGATATGCAGAGTACCAACAGATGATAACATTGCTGATCCACTGACGAAGCCTCTTGCACAACAGAAGCATGAGGGTCACACTAGGTCTTTAGGCATTAGATATATGTCTGATTGGCTCTAGTGCAAGTGGGAGATTGTTGGTGTATGCCCTAGTGGCCAATACATTTTGTTTGTATTGACATACATTATATTATGCTATTTTTTGATATATGAGACATTTCATTTATTGTGTTCTTTTTGATAGACATAATAAAGTCCTTAGAATAATAAGTTTGATACCATAGGACATCAAGTGGATGACTTGATGGTGAGATCCTATTGGATAAAATACTATTCTTAAATGTCCCTAGTCAAGTATTATTGTTAATTAGGACAACAATAATGCATTGAGACTAGTATGTGCGAAGACTGATGACCACATCTCACGGGTCATGGATATGAGATATCAAGTCTACACATGGATACATATTAGAGTAATGATGTATTGGACAGACCCGCCATGAGAACGCTACGTGGATCGTTACGTGAGTGTCATAAGCGATTCTCATAGTGATAATGGTGTATGTGGTTCTTTGACCTGAAATCACTACGATTCCTACATGAGGAGTTGTGTGTTTTAAATGCCATCAAACGTCATCTGTAACAAGATGATTATAAAGTTGGTTATTAGACATATTGCGATGCATGTGGAGGAATGTGAGTGACCTAGATGGGATTTGTCCCTCCTACATAACAGAGTGATATCTTGAACCGATTGAGTGAGACTATGAAATGCATGGCCATGCTCAAATGAGTCAATATGAGATATTGATCTCATGTTGTTATTACTATGTCTACTCGGGAATCAGGAAACTGAAGATTGAATTAAACAAAGGTGACACGTTCCATGCCTTGTGTTCAATCTGGATATCTGGACAAAGGGACTAAACTACACGGAAACATTGATCACGGATAGGTTATGTCAAATCACTGACATTCTCATTACTTGGGTAGCAGATGATGTGTTGCTAGATACCGCTCATTTTGTAATATTAAAATGAGATTTTAATATTACTACCAACGTCATGAGAACCTCACAGAGGGTCGCACATATAGAACAGTACTAAATTGGAGCAATAAGGATCCAAGTTGGACTCGGATTCAATTGTGGGCCTAACTCATGACGGATGGGTTTTAAGGTTGCACTTTTACCTTGCTAACACTCACTTAAGGCGTACCACTATTATAAATAGTTACGTTAAGGGGCTGCTATAGAGGTTACATCACAACCCTAGCCGCACCTAAGAAAGTGAGTGAGAGACAGTGAAAGGTTCTTCTCTTCTATTCGTAGCTAGCACTGCGAAACAGAGGCGTGACTCCTTTTGCAAGTCTATTCGTGTGGATACTGCAGAAACATCGTCGCTATTACGGTGTTGGTGATTCACCTCGCTTGTGTTTATCATGCTTCAAGAGGTAAATTTTAAAAACTCGGATTATAGACTTTTCGTATGGATCCTGTGTGGGAATCCTATTATTCCGCTGCGAGATATTTTGATCCGCAATTCCCAACAAGGAGTTGTGTGTTTTAATGCCATCAAATGTCATCTGTAATAAGGTGATTATAAAGTTAGTTATTGGACATACCGCGAATCATACAGAGGGATGTGTGTGACCTAGATGAGATTTGTCACTCTTATATAACAGGAGCGATATCTTCGGGCCCCCTGATCGAGTGAGACTGTGAAATACATGGCCATGCTCAAATGAGTCAATAGAGATATTGATCTCATTTGTTGTTACAAAGTCTACTCAAGTATTAGGAAACCAATGATTGGACTATACAAGGGTGACGTATTCCATGCCTTGTGTTCAATCTAGATATCTTGACAAAGGGACTAAATGACACGAAAACATTAGTCACAGAAAGGTTATGTCAAATCACTGATATTCTTATTACTTGGATAGTAGCGATGTGTTGCTAGATACCACTCACTGCTTGTAATATTAAAATGGGATTTTAATATTACTGCCAACGTAATAAGAACCTGCAGGGTCACACACATAGAGCAGACTAAAATTGGAGCAATGGATCCAAGTTAGACTCGGATTCAAATATGGGCCAGACTCATAACAGATGGGTCTAGGGTTGCATAGCTTACCTTGCTACTGCTCACACTCACTTAAGGCAGTCATTATTATAAATAGTACTGCTAAGGGGCTACTAAGATATACAATTTAGAACCCTAGTTGCAGCTACAGAAAAGTAAGCGAGAGAGCGACTGGTTTCTTTTCTTCTCTTCGCAGCTAGCATTGTGTGAGAGACGTGAGGCTTCTCTTTGCTGATGTTGGACGTTCGTGAGTCTGTTCGTGTGGATACCACAGAGACATCGTTTCTATTACGGTGTTGGTGATTCACGCTTCAAGAGGTAAATCATATAAAAACTCGGATTATGGCTTTTTCACATGGATCCTTAGTGGGAATCCTTGTTTTTCGCTGCGTGATGTATCCACAAAATTTCCAACACAAGGGTGACGCATTCCATGCCTTATGCTTAATCTGAATATCTTGACAAAGGGACTAAACGACACGAAAATATTGGTCACGGAAAGGTTATGTCAAATCACTGACATTCTTTTTACTTGGGTAGCAGCGATATGTTACTAGATAGCGCTCATTACTTATAATATTAAAATAGAATTTTAATATTACTGCCAACGTAATGAGAACCTGCAGGGTCACACACATAGAGCAGACTAAAATTGGAGCAATGGATCCAAGTTGGACTCGGATTCAAATATGGGCCAAACTCATAACAGATGAGTCTAGGGTTGCACAGCTTACCTTGCTGCTACTCACACTCACTTAAGGCAGTCACTATTATAAATAGTACTGCTAAGGAGCTGCTAATAGATACAATTCAGAACCCTAGCTGCGCCTACAGAAAAGTGAGTAAGAGAGCGACAGGTTTTTTCTCTTCTCTTCGCAGCTAGCATTGTTTGAGAGACGTGAGGCTCCTCTTGGCGGACGTTGGATGTCCGTGAGTCTATTCTTATGGATACCACAGAGACATCATTTCTATTACGGTGTTGGTGATTCACATCCTTCCTTTTAATCACGCTTCAAGAGGTAAATAATTTAAAAACTCGGATTATGGCTTTTTCGCATAGATCCTCGGTGGGAATCCTAATTTTTTCGCTGCGTGATGTAACCGCAATTCCCAACAGGAGAATGCTTCCAAAACCCAATGGAAGACATCTTGGTCATGAAGGCAAAAATCCTTCAACTGAAACTGCTCA
Source organism: Ormosia semicastrata (assembly GCA_029884595.1). Classification (NCBI taxonomy): domain Eukaryota; kingdom Viridiplantae; phylum Streptophyta; class Magnoliopsida; order Fabales; family Fabaceae; genus Ormosia; species Ormosia semicastrata. The sequence goes on along the minus strand of JAQQTO010000053.1, from coordinate 26,535,289 downwards.
CATGCATAATATGGAACTTGCAATGTTCAAAACACCAAAAGAGAAGCAATGGGTAACGAAAAGAGTTTCCTTGATTACCAAGGCCAAGGTATCAAAAGTTTTTACCTCTTATGCACATTCACTTGTAAAATCAATTAATTTAAGGTATATTCCTTGTAGGCCTTAAGTGACTGATAAAATCATGTGTACTTGGTAAAATCTTGAATATTATATTTAGCACATGATTATATTCATTCTTGTTACATCCTTTGCTCACTATTGTGCATATTGCTTGATCATAGGGTATTCTATGACTATGTACGCTTTCTATGCTTTAAATTGTCTATATATCATAAAAATAAGCATGTTATTGGCTATGTGCTTAATGGTAATTGATTATTTAATATATTGTGCTCTTTTTACATACTATGAAAAAAATTGATCATTATGAGAGCATAATTGATTAATAGTAAAAAATTAACACACAAGGACCCAAAAAAAATTGGGTACCAAAAGTAAAAAATTGAAGTATGTTGTAGGTGTGCTTGAAGGCCAAGAGCTGACTTTGGCATCTTGAAAGTGGCTGCTCCAAGTACAAAGAATAGAAATAATTTCAAGCTCTTTTCCTTGTTTTCAAGAAGCTTGGACTTACAATTTTTGGATAAGTGAAAACTTGTTTTATGCTTTTCTAGCCTTATAATTTAAAAATATTTCTATATGTTAATATGCTAGATAAAGTATGCTCCTTGTTTGAAATGACATGTCTGATGATAATATTCTTGAACTTGAGTTTTTGATCAACCATACATATAATTGAATACTTGTGTTTATTGCTTTACCATTGATTTATTACTCTTGAATTATTACTGACTTGAGCGTTGGAGGTATCCAAAACTTGTTTTGCTGGTATCTCATCTTTAGATAAGTTTTGTTCTCTCTAATTGTATCCTTGTATATGCTTATAATTGTTTTCTGATAGTTTTATTCGAATAACCTTATGGCTATTCGAATAAACAAAGTCAGTTGCTCAAAGAAATGTATTGTGCATCTGTGTTATTCAAATAAAACTCAATTTATTTGAATAACATGAATCAAGTAACTACAATGTGTTTTATATTTGTGCTATTCGAATAAATTGATATCTAAATCAATTTCTCACAGCTTTTGGCTTCTGCCTTATTCGAATAAAGCCTAGTTATATGAAAGGCTGTACACTTTTCTTTGTTTGTTTTGACTGAAAATATGCACTTAATGATATGTATGTAAAATTCAAATGCTTAACCAAATGTATTGGCTATTCTTTTGATGATTATATGTACTTGGATAAATTGATCAATGAAATGAAATATCTTTTGCCCTTGTAAACTTATTTGTTGTTTTGCCTTATTGTTTTGAATGCTTATTTGCTTATGAGTTTGGCATAATGACTAATCTCTATGGATCCAAAATTGATGGATACCAAAGAAAGTACTTTGAATTATATTGTAGGGTGTCAACTACCTCAAGCAAGCATTTAAATGGAATAAGTTTATTCAACTTGAGCATAGTAAAATTTAAAAGGATTCAACTTTTAAAAGAGGTGCAAAGAATCTCTATTCTCTCATGAAAACTTGAAGCTTGGAAGTTGGAGTCATCTACAAAAACTCAAAGAGTACACTTTTGGTGACATCAATCTCTAATCCTTATTTATGCTTTAAATTGAATATCATGTGATATTTGGAGACATAGAGAGTTGTTTTTACGCCTTTACATGTCTTACATGATCATTATTTGTCTAAAAATGTCTAAATAAGTTTTGATGATGATAATGTATTTCTTGATAAACTTGAATCATACCTTAAAATGCTTAAACTTTTTTTTTATTCAAGTGCATATGTGCTTCATGCATTCTTATTAGAGCAAACATTGCATGGTTGATAATGTGATACATGTTTTACATTATCTATCAATCTAAATTATGCTTATAAATGGCCTTACATGATATTTGATGCTAATCTATGTTTTAGAGGACTTTTAAAGATAGCTTTACAAGTCTTTCTATGTATTTCAAATATAGCCATCAAATTTTTACATACAAGCATATGTGAATAAATAAGAAAAGTTGAATAGAATTCAAATGAAGAGGAATATGAAGAAGACTTTCTTCTAGTGTAATGGAATGGAAAATTCAAAGGAAGAAAGCTCAAAGTTAAAGGACCAATAAATAAGGAGCATCACTCTTCATCTAACTCAATAAGTATCTCTATCCCTTAGCTTTTGTGGTATTCTATATGGATTGTATGATACTTGTTGATAAATTGATCTTAAAATAATTAGATGTTTTCTTCACATGAGAGGTATACTTAGTATTGACAAAGTGCCTAATTGGATATTAACTTGCTAATTTGTCATTGCATATAAGATGGATGATGTTAGTTCTATACATGCTTTGATCCCTATAATGTATTTCATCAAGGTGAATGTTTGATATCTATGATTCTTTTGATCCATAGTTAAATTGGTAAATGTAATTAGATTGTAAATGTAAATGATTGTTTTGAGGACTATACAATGTAATTGGATGATTAATGAATATATGTTCCTTTGAACTTCTTTGTGGTTGATGTGCTGAATATTGTGTTTATCTTGCTAAGTTTATAATATTAGACATTGTTGCTATTCTGGTCTACTATGAATGAATATATCTTGTTGGATTTGAATATACTTTGCTTTAGCTTTATGCTTTCTCTTGCCCCATCTTTTTGATCATGACAAAAAGGGGAGAAAAATCTTGAGAATTTATAATTTGAGAAATTTTTTTAGAAAAGATAGGATTCCAAAAGTAAGGGAGAGTTGCGCACATCTCTGATATAAATCACCTCTTATGAAAAAGATAGGGAGTAAGTTTCTCTTAAAACTTTGTAGATTCCAATTTAATTAAACTAACTTTTTTCTTAATGATAGTTTATTATCATAAAAAAGGAAGAGAATGTAATTGGCTTTTAGACAATGAATACTTGTTTTGATGATAACAAACTTGAAGATGATGACAAGATTAAGCCAAAGACCAAGTCCAAAGGAAGATTAAATGGTATAGCTTATAAGACTTAGGGTCTTTATGTAAGAAGCCTTCTGAATATCTTAAATATGTTTTCAAATCTTTTAAAATGGTTTTCACATGCTAAAATACCCAACAAACAAGTTTTGAAAAGTTAGTTATGGTGATATTTCAAATTTATGAAAATAACCAAGTTTGAGTTTTGAAAAACTGACCTTTGGTTACTTTTTTTATCATAACTTTCAAAATACTTTGATTTTTGTTTGAAACTTACTTCATTTGAAAATAGACTCAAAGATCTTTCCAATTAGTGGTCATTTGCTTTAAATGGATAAGAAATGAAGAAATTATGACCATTTAAAGTCAGGTTTCGAAACTAGAGTGGTTTATTCGAATAAGGGATGTGTTATTCGAATAACACACCCCAGAAGACGTTCAAGAATGTATTTTTAAAGATTTATTTGAATAACAAATGTGTTATTCGAATAACACGACCCAGAAAACGTTCCAAAATGTGTTTTTAAAGAGTTATTCGAATAACACACAGGTTATCTGAATAAACATGACCCAGAATCATGCAACAACTATTTTTAGAAGCTTTATTGCTGAAATTTGATACCCAATGGCTCTTTTTCTTATAACACTATAAATACATGTTTTTGGGTCATCTTTTAACAACACCCAATTGTTTGAAACAATTCTTTCTTGCTTTAATTTTTAATTCATATTTTATCAAATTTTTGTACTCTTTTTTGTCAAAATTTGAGATATCCTAAAAGAGCTTCATAGTGCTTTAATTTGTAATACACACTCTTAAGAGAGTTTCTTCTTTCTTCTACTCTTTGATTCTTTGTGACGAGGGTGAGATATCCCTCGGAGAAATTGTAAGGATGAGGTATCCCTGAAAGTTGAGGCTCAAGCACAAGGGTGAGGTATCCCAAGGTGTAAGGAGCACTCTAGTTTGTAATGGTAGCAAGCACCTGTTCAAGCTTGCATTGATAGTAAAAAATCTCGAGTGGTTACCTGAGGACTGGATGTAGGCCACAAGTGGTTGGTGGCTGAACTAGCATAAATTCTATGTTTTCTTTTCTTAACTCAAACTCTTTTATCTCTTATACTTTAATTATATATATTTGAGTTGAATTTGATATTTAGCACATTTGTTTAATTTATCCCATAACCTAAGTTATTTTTGAGTAATCAATAATAGTTAGACTTATTCCGCTGCATGTGTTGATTGAAAATATTAAAATGTATAATTTCTTAAAATTGTGTTAAAAATTTGTAATCACTCAATTCACCCCCCCTCTTGGGTGATGGTTGCCATGACTAACAAGCTGCGATTCACGCTCCTTTGTGAGCCCCTCGCCCTTTAGTCGGTTTTTTGTTTCCTTCTTCCCGTAACTAGAAAAAGTCTCTTTCGTTTCCTTTTCTTTGTTTTTTCTTCTTTTTAGTAAAACTTTCTTTTGTGTGTTTCTGATGATAATAAAAATACCAAAAAGGAAAAAGTGAAAAAATTATTAGGTGGGCTTGGGTTATAAACTTTGTCCAAATTAATGAGATGGGTCAAAGTTGTTCCTAATCATGTGTAGTTTAGACTAGCTTATAAGGTAGATTAATTTTCCTTATTTTTTTAAAAAAATAGAACAAAAAATAATGCTTTTTTTCAAAATAAAATGTTAAAAAAATTAATTTTAAAAAAATAAAATGAAGGAAAACATTTTGAGTTCCTTTAGTTTTTTATAATACTGGATTAGCTGAGCTGCGATAGTTTGTTAATTTGGTAACTTTTAGAATCATCTAAGTTATGACAGCTTGATGATTCATTTTTTTTAACAAAAATAAAAATCAAATGAATTTTAAAAAAAATCTTTTCAAATTTAAAAATAATCAACCCACAATCATTTTTCTAAAGAACGACGTGACTTTGAATTCCTCATTGCATCTGAGGATATGTAGGAGCAGAATTTCTATTCTGTAAAGCCAAAATTAAGTTTTCCTAATTTATTTGTCTATTTAGTTTATCGTTTAACAAAAAGGGTAAAATAAATATTTTTAAGAGTTATAAAAAATTACGTAATTGATTTAAGGTAACCGTCTTAGGGCAGACATATTAGGGGTGCTATGAGGTTAAGTCTCCACCATTCCCTATGCATAATTAGACTTCTAAACCTGAATCTTTGAATGTAGACCATTTTTTTGGTGTTCCAATCTTTCCTAAATAAAATTGGTGGTGACTCCTTAATTTCTTTTTAATTTATTTTTTTTGCCACTCCCGCTGCTATCACGATCGCAACAGATGGCGACTCCACTGGGGATACTTAAGAGTCAAGCCTTTGTAAGTTGGTTATGCAATTTTTGTGACATTTATATGTGATGTGTGATGGGTGGAAGTTGTAGTCGAATGAATCAAATTGGATCTCAACATACTCATGGACTACAACAGCTCTGTAATCGATCAGGCTATGTCAGGTGTTTCTACACATGCTTATATTCATCGGGAATGGAAGCAAATGCTTACAAGGGAAACCTCAAAAAGTTCAACTGAATGATGATTTATTTTTCAACTATTGAGAATGAACAGTACTTTGCGGTCCTCCAGCACTGGGGAATTTCTGAGTGATTGGTATTCTGATTTGTCTATCAAGTTATTACCACGAAATGATGGTTTAATTGTACCGACTCCATGCTTGTTCAATCGTTAAAATCATTTGAGTGTTGAACTTATGTAAACTCTCTTGAAGCATTAATGTAATGAATTTGAATGGATCTCAGTATACCTTGTTTCATTTTCCTATGTTATTGGCACTCATGTTCTTGTCATTCTTTTATTTCCTTTACTTGTCCTCTTTTGGTTTGGACCCCAATAGACTCCAATTCTTAGCAAATTCTCTGTTTGATAGATATCAGTAGTTATAAAGTCTACGTGTGCAAGTGCCCTTTGAAAAAAAAAAGAAAAAAGAAAAAATGAATCAAAAACAACAAATAAAAAATAAAATGGAGCAAATAAGTAATCACTTGGTGTGCGTTATCCTTTTGTCTCTAAATTAATTTTTTTTTAAAATGAGCAATCAAGATTTCAAATGAAAATTGATCATCTTTCTCTCTCCTTCACAAGAATTCATCTTTTCATTATCTCTCATTGTCCCTTTTTGAACTTGAAAGTTTTCTTCAATAAAACCTAGACAAGGATCACCCCTACACAAGGGGATAGCACAAGACAAATGTTGATTATCATGGTGACTATTTTGAAGCATAATGGAAAAAGAGAAAAAGAAGAAAAGGTGAAAGGGGCAGAAAGTTTAAAAAAATGAATGATGATAAACTAAAAAAGGAACAAAAACACAAAAAAAAAAAAAAGAAGGGAAAGAAAGAAGAAAGAAAATGAAATGAAATGGGTCATGACAAAGGTGAATGATTGAAGTGAAAAGAAAAAGGCAAGAAATGGAGAACAATAAGAGAAAAGTGTGCTTGAAAGCACAAAAGTAGTTGACAAAGTTTAATTTTGAATAAGAATCCTTGGTCCCATTCAACCCTTAAACACTAGTTTGAGCCTAATATCTTTCATTTCATAACCACTAACCTTGGCCATGTTACAATCCTTAAAAAGTCTATTCTGACCAATAAATGATTACTTTTAATTTCATAAATTTTAATTTTGAGGGAAAAGGTTATGCTCATCCAAGTATCTGGTTCCATGTTCCTTAAGAAAAAAAGAAGAAAAAAAGAGAGACTTACAACAGGGCAAGTTTCTACCCTATTCAAGCTAGCCCTACACTGGGGCATTTTTTTTCTCTAGCTCGATTTAACCTACACTGGGACAAATCTTTTAGTTTAATTTGGCCTTATAATAGGGTGAGTTTCTGCCCTAGTCAATTCAGTCCTAGAATGGGGCAAATTTATCTTTTGGTTCAATTTGGCCTTACACTAGGACAAAATTCTACCCTGATCAATTCGACTCCAAACTGGGGCAATTTCTCTTTTTCTTGGTTCAATTTGACCTACATTGGGGTAAATCTTTTGGTCACTAAGACGAGTTTCTACACTATTCAATTCAGTCCTAGATTGGGGTAAATTTCTCTTTGGTTTAATTTGGGTTGATGTAAATGCTCAGCAGAAGGAAATCATTGGCCATAATGTCTAGTAGGCAACTAAAGATCATTTTCATGAAGATCAAACCAATCTATATTGGAGCAACACCATTTTGAATCTCATACCATTGTTTGTGTCTTTTTCCATATATTAATCCTTTTGTAAATACCCTTTGGGTAGTCAAACTTCTAAGACCAATCTAGAAGTTGTTCACTTTATTTCTGTTGTACTTTTGAATCCATATTTGTCTATTACGTAATGTTTCAGGTTAGGTTAACATGAGTACAACGCTATGATTTGACCTTCTACTGGTAATCCCCTGATGAACAATTCAGATTGAAAAGAGCTTAGAATTTCCATTTGAAGGGGAAAATGATATCCCAAGGGATAATCCAAAAATAAGAGGTACCTGAAAAAAAAAATGAGATGGAAGTGAGTATTTTGAAGAAAGCACAAAAGAAGAGCATAAAAGTGGGTTTAGTTGCATAAGCTTTTTGAGGAAGTGCATGGTTCAAGGAAATCTTAATTTTACTAAGAGACTTTTCAAAGATACTTTTTTTTTCTTTAAAAAAAAATCCAAGTCCTTGACTTGATGACTTAAAAAAAAATTCCAGGACCATGGCCTTATGATGTGTAAAAAAAAAAAATTCCAAGTCCATGGCCTGATGGTGTGTCAAAAACAAAATTTCCAAGTCCTTGACTTGATAGTTTTACAAAACTTCAAGTCTGTGGTCTGTTGATGTGTCAAAAAAAAAATCTCAAGTCCGTGACTTGATGACTTGCTTTTACAAAGTTTAGGTCCATGGCCTAATGATCTTTCCTAAAAGAAAAACAAAAAAAAAGAAGAAAAAATGGGGAAAACATAGGAAGGTTTCATGTCATTTAACTTTTGGTCACATTGCCATATTACTTAAAAGAAAAAAAAGAAGAAGAAAAGAACAAAAAAGGAAAAAAAAGAAGAAAAAAAAGGAAAAAAAGAGAAGAAGAAGAAAAATGAAAAAAATCTTTTTGGGTCAAGATGTTCATTGCCTTTTAAAATCCCTATCTTTTAAATTTCGAGCCAAGCCTACTGTGGTCAAGCCCGCTATCTTTTAAATTTAGGGTCAAGTCCACTGTCTTTTAAATTCTGGGCTAAGCTCACTGTCTTTTTAAATTCTAGGTTATACCCATTATCTTTTTAAATTCTGGGCTAAGCCCACTACCTTTTAAATTCTGGGCCAAGCCCACTGTTTTTTAAATTTCAGGCCAAGGCCACTGCCTTTTAAAGTTTGGGTCAAGCCCAATGTCTTTTAAATTTCGGGCTAAGCCCACTGTCTTTTTAAATTCTGGGTCAAGCCCACTATCCTTTTAAATTTCGGGCCAAACCCACTATCATTTTAAATTTCAGGCTAAGCCCACTATCTTTTTAAATTTCGAGCCAAGCCCATTGTCTTTTAAATTTTGGGTCAAGCCCACTATCTTTTTAAATTCTAGGCCAAGTCCACTGTCTTTTTTAAATTCTGAGCCAAGTCTACTGTGTAACACCCTAACATTAAGATTATGATATATTTACCATATAAAAAGCGTATAGTACTAGTTATGCTACTTCTAAGCTAAAACAACAAACTAAACTCATATCATTCATTCACATAAATAAATATGGAAAGCCTGAACAACGACGAGTTATATAAATACATCATAGCCTCACAAAGGCATATTGTAATTCATAACTTTGAACAACTTCTAAGCAGCAGAAAATAAATACATAACATATTTAATACAAGAAACAAAATAATCTACACTAGATCTTTTGCTTCTCTTTGCCTGAACCTAGATTACACACGGGGTGAGAAATCAAAATTTCTCAATATAAGCAACCAATACCACTAGTTAATCATTTACAACAAATAAATCAACTGAAAACATAAAAGCACTCTACCAAACAATCAACCAATCAAGCAACTAAGCGAGACAACTTCCCATACAATTGTCAACAATGCAATGCTTTATGTTATGATGTATGATTATGCTCAAACAAAGTCCTAATATAATGATTATGCAATGCTAATGCAGGTTTTGGTTTTTAAAACACATGCCACTTACTTATTTCCTAGGAACTACTGTTTCCTTGTATATACTGAGCAAGTTAAGCCTAAAAGCATAACTCACTTAGTAATAGGCAGATATTTTCCCCTCACCAACATAAGAGTACTATTGCCACCCCCATACTGGTAACCCTAACCATGCAAGCATAGATGCAAAGAGAATTTAGATGCAACACCTCATTCTCAGGTCATATGGTTGTGCACACCATCTAAGGTCATAATACATAGGAAATAGCAAATAATAAGTTTGAAAACTAAAAATGCAGGTTTGTTGTCAAAATATACGCACTTATTATAAGGTTTACGACAACCAAGTGAAAAACAAAGACTAGTTACTCAAGGCTTTACTTCAACTTAACCCATAAATAGTAAAACTCATGTCACTAGTGTCCTCATATCTAGCTCCTCACACCATCACTCCATAAATGATTTCAAGGCAACCTTAAATTGCTCAAGGTTCTAGATACTACTTTATAGCATTCCATAACACTTTGGTGCCCAAGGATTTACCAACTCCTATCACAAGGTTTACCTTATCCTAGTGAAAAGGGTATAACTAGAAAACATACACATTTGGCTCAACTCTAACACATAAAGGAACCAACCCATGTCTCTAACCATTCATGAAGCTTAACCTGGACAATCAAGGAAACATGCTTTAGCTATGCATCTCAAACTTAACTTTAACTCTAAAGGAGTAATCTTTGCATATAGGTAGGCATACCATCGTACTAAGGAAGCATAAGGTGTCCCAACACACTAACCCTTGACACACCACCACATTGTGGGTGTCTAGATTCCTCCAACTTTGTCCTAAAGCATTTCCCACACTTCGGACATTTAAAATTCCTAAACTTTCACATATGCAAGTTGATAATTCTTTCTAAGAAATATCCCCAAAAGTGCCTCATTACACCTTAAAAGACTTGCACAAATGATCCTATCAAGTAGGGAATTAAAATTAGCATCACAATGCTTAAAATTAGGCCCTGCCCTGCCTCAACGCTTGAGCATTAAAAGCTCTGGAGTGCTTGAACTCGAGGCTGGTTTCCAAACACATTTTGTATAGTCGTTGCGCACTTGAGCGCATAAAGCAGGGCCACTTGAGCGCGTTAGCACTATCAGCATATTCTTTTGGGTGACAGGAGCTTGAGCGCATAAAGCCTGAATGCTTGGGCACTGAACGACTAGAGGCAAATCTTAGATTTGTGCACTGTGCCATTGGTGCGTAATACGAAATTTGATCACGTCAAATTAGTTTCTAGGTGATTTTAAGTTCCTAACAAGTTCACTAACCTATAGGAAACATCAAACGCTAATTGATTTCATCAAAAATGGATCCATGAATCAAATCAGTCATCCAAACCCCTAAAATCCTTACTTTGAACTTTAATGGTCCAAATTAAGAGTTTTCAATTCCTAATCCAAACTCTTAGCATGAACAAATCATAAACAACACATAAGACTTATCTAAGCAAGAAAATCACTCAAAACACCACTAAATCTCATTTTAACATATCAAACATCATCAAGCCTAAACATGAAAAATGAGAAAGAAGTGAGACTTTGAGCTCAAGAACCCCTACCTCAAGCTGTTAAGTTGTTGCAGATTGAACCTCAATTTTAAACATTGAATTTCCCCTTCTTCTTATGCCTCTTGTTTCTCTTTTCACCACTTAAAACCTCCACCCTTGCTGCTGGTTCTGCTTCAGCTTGAAGAGAAGAGAGAAAAGTGAGAAATGATGAAACAAGGTCACCAATAAAAGTCTGATTTAAGGGTTGAAATCGTGGCTAGAATAAGGCCTAGTGATACCATACTAGTAATTCCTGATCTACTAAAAGCACTTAGATTTAGCTAAATTAAGTTTTTCAAGTTCCAACAACTTTAAAATAAATACTAAGATTCATTAAAAAAGTTATCTCACCAGTATTGTATTTTTTCATATCTTTGACTAGTCAATCCGATGTTAAAATACAAGACCAATATGCCTAAAAATACCAAACGAACTCCGATTATTCTTAAACTTTAACCACATCACAAAATACACATTTGTGACTTAGAAATAAATTATCCATATCTATTTCCATTATCTAAGCCATTTATGCTAATATCTAGGTCATTTTAAGCTACTTTTCATTTTTCGAGGTGCAACAAAATGCCTAAACTAACTCAGATTATCACAAAATTAAATAGACATATTAAGAAAGTATTAAGCTACCTCTGTAACTATTTACAAGTCTAACATATTGAAGAGGGTGTTACATTTCTCTGCCCTATTTTTTAAAATTTGTCTCCAAAATTACTTACCTCAATAAAAATAACTGCAATAATCTTGCTGCACGTGGGACTCCAACTCCCAAGTCACCTCCTCGAAATCAGCACCATCCCAAAGCACCTTCACTAGAGGAATCCGCTTACCTCTAAGCTCTTTGACCCCTCTATCCACGATTCTCATCAGTCGCATAGCATAAGACAAATCCTTTCTTAACTGCATAGATTCATTCTTATGACATGTGAAGGATCTGGATTGTACTTCCTAAGCTATGACACATGGAAGACATCACGAAGGTTTAACAAACTGGGAGGAAGGGTAATCTAGTAGGCTATAGATCCAATTCTCTTTAGGATTTGGTAAGGACCAATGAAACGAGGGTTCAATTTTCATGTTCTTAATGCTCTACTAATCTCTGTTGTAGGAGTGAATCTCAAGAATACATGATCTCCCTCACTAAACTTTAGAGGTCTTTTCCTTTTATCAGCATAGTTTTTCTGCCTACTCTGAGCCATAACCAACCTATCCTGGATCATCTTAATCTGATCAATAGTCTACTGTACTAACTCAGGTCCTAGGATGATTCTCTCTCCAACCTCATACCAACACAAAGAGGACCTACACTTTCTTCCATAAAGTGCTTCATACAGTACCATGCCTATGCTAGTATGAAAACTATTGTTGTAGGCAAACTCCACTAAGGGTAAGAACTTATCCCAACTCCCTTTCTACTCTAGCACACATGCTCTTAGCATATTCTCAAGGGTATGAATAGTCTTTTTTGATTGACTGTCAGTCTGTGAATGATATGCTATACTCAAACTAAACTTTGTCCCAAAAGCTTTCTACAAGGCTCCCCAAAATCTATATGTAAATCTAGGGTCTCTATAAGAAACTATACTAAGGGGTATACCATATGTCGCAACCATCCCGAAAGGCTTCGCAAAAGTAAAAAGAAAGAGGAGGAAAAGACCTCGGGGTGTTGGGAGTCGCCACCAATCGCTTTATCCACTAAATGGAATGATGCAATTGGACACCTGAGAGATGGTCTACATTTCAAAGTTCACGGTTCAGGGGTTGATTATGGGAAGGGAAGGTGTTAGCACCCTACAACGTCCATTTTAAGAACGGTTACCTGTTTAATCTAATGTTATTTGTAATATTAATTAAATTGGTCCTTTATAAAAAAAAACTTTTTTTGTTTTTATTTTGATATATCCCATTTTGTCAAGCATAATATCAAGAATGATAAATGACTAAGACCAGAAATGGGTGGTCAAATAACTATTATTTTAGAACAAATTCTAAGTCTATAACATATTATATAAAAGCGGTGAATCAAAATTTTATTTTTTTAAGAGAAGTAATTTTCAAAATAAATGGCCAAATAAAACATTATTTCAATGAATAAATTTTAATTCAAAGAAATTGTTTAAAGTAAGAGAATGTTTTTTTAAAGTAAATGGCCAAATAAAATCTCATTTATAATCAAGAAAAATATTTTTAGGCACAATGAGATTTTTGTAGTAATTTTCAAAAAATGTCTTCATGAAAAATAAAACTTTAATTCACCACCATCACGATGTTGAAACTATATGAAATTGTTCACTTTTATTAGAGGATTTTTATTCTACAAAAAAAATATTTTTTGTTTTTTTTTTTAAAAGGTTGTAATTCAATTTATGAAATTATTTTAATTTAGTGTGAGGATTAGACCTCACCAGCGCTCCTAGCAAAATCCAATATAAAACTTCAAGATTATCATAAAGAGTGTATTTGATCGGTGCTCCGATCCTCTCTCAATTTTTTTGTCATCGGCGATTTATCTTAGTTTATAAAAATGTTGTATTTTAGTTAGCGAAAATATTTTAATTTAGTGTGAGGATTAGATTTCACCAGTGTTCTTAGCAAAATCCAATATAAAATGTCAAGATTATCGGAAAGAGTATATTTGATCGGTGCTCCGATCCTCTCCCAATTTTTTCGTCATCGGCCATTTTAAATTACCAATTAATACATTAATGCAAAAAATGTTAAATTAAAATACAATTCCAAATTGACAAATACACATAAAAATAAATAAATAAAAATAAATTGAAAGATACTTATTAACTCAAAACCCCAAAAAAAAAGGGCCTAAACTCTTTTCTCTTGAACCCAGGTGAGAAGAGAATGGTCCAAAAAGAGTATCAGCCATATTAAAAGTAAAATAAAATAAATAAATAAAAACAAAGGCCAGCAACACATAAAAAGAAAAAAAAAAGAGATATAAACAAAACAACACAATGCAGATGACTTAAAGAAAATGAGGAGGATCTGGTTTTTGGAAAGCCTCACAGTGCTTGAGTCAAGCTTAACTCGAGGTGGCTCCGATGGAGGACGACTGGTTCGTACGACGATGGATGGCGCGTCTGAGTCACGCGGTTGGGCTGCACTCGTGACGTTGCCGGCTTGACGCGGTGGAGCTCGGTGCAGGTCAGAGTGCGCGGCGCTGCGCTATTGGGATGGAGCTCACGACGGAGATGCGCACAGGCGGTCTAAGGTCACGGTTTCCGGTTCCTGTGTGTGAATTGCGGTGATGTTGGGTGGTGGTCTCGGTACAGATCCGGCTGGATCTGGGCTCGCAGGGGGTGCAGCGGCAACGGGGTACCAGACTGGTTCGTGAGGGGTTGGGCCGGATCTCGGTCCGTCGGTGGAGTCGCTGGTCGATGCCGGCTGGAATGGGTTCTCTGGCGCGGGATCTAGGGGCTTCCAGATGGTATAGGTCGTGCGGCTGCGGCGGGAGAGGAGGGAGCGGCATGCGGGTTGCGGGGGGCTAGCACGGTTTCGGCGTGCTCGACGGCGCCATGGTGGGTGGCTTCCGGTTCGACGGCAATAGTAACAGGGAGGGAGCTGGCTGGATCTGTTTGGGTTGTTGGGGCTATTTTTCTGGGTTGAAGGTGAAGTGGATGGGTGGTAGTGATGAGATATGAGAGTGAAGTGGTGAAAGGTGAATATTAAAGATGGTTTCGAAAAGGTGATGAGTCTTTGGAAGTTATAGTGGTGTTTGTGGGAATTTGAAAGCGAGAGGGTGGGTTCTATTTTGGGTTATTGAAGGTAGTGAGAATGGTGGCTTGTGAGTGGTGTGTTTGAGGTTGAAGATGATGGTGTGTTTGGTGGGATGGTTAGGGAGAGGTGTTTGTGATTAATCTGATGGAATTTTTCTGTCTAATTTTCTGAATGATTCCCCCTCTTATTGTGCCCAAAATATCATTCAATGCTATAACTTTTCATTTCACATTTTACGTTTGGAAGGCAAAGGATCAAAAACTATCTGAACATGATTGGAAGGCAATGGAAAATGGAAATGAAAACTGACAACAGTGTTTAATTCAGTTTAATGCAACTGTATGTGGATGCTTTGGTTTGAGGGTTGTAGCAACAGGAAAGGAAAAGGTTGGGATGGAGAATTGGGTCATGGGTTGAGATGGAAAATAGGTCATGGGTTGACCCGTAAGAACAAAGTTAGTGATTTTTCTTTTTTTTTTCTTTTTTTTCTCTTTTCTTTTTTTTCCTCTTTTCTTTTTTTTAAAGAAATTAAATTAAATAAATAAAGTAAAAACGAAAATAAAAAGATAATGGACAAAATTGGGTATCAAAAGCTGCCCCCATTTGTTTTACATTTAGAATAAATGAAAAGCAAAGGAATTGATTCAATTTTGTCCATGAAAAGGTAAAAAAGCTTGCAGAGTTGGGTATCCGCTGATGCTTAACAAAAAACTTAAAACCAATGGGTACGGGGACCTGAAAACATAAAACAATGGGTATAGAGACCCAAAAAGGTAAAAAGCTTGCGGAGTCAGGTATCCGCTGAAGCTTAACAAAAACAAGGTAAGAAGCTTACGGAGTTGGGTATCCGTTGAAGCTTAACAGAAACAAGGTAAGAAGCTGACGAAATTGGGTATCCGTTGAAGCTTAACAAAAAACTTAAAAGCAATGGGTACGGGAACCCGAAAACATAAAACAATGGGTGCGGAGACCTGAAAAGGTAAAAAGCTTGCGGAGCCAGGTATTTGCTGAAGTTTAACAGAAAACTTAAAAGCAATGGGTACGGGAACTCGAAAACATAAAACAATGGGTGCGGGGACCCGTAAAGGTAAAAAGCTTGTCGAGCCAGGTATCCGCTAAAGCTTAAGAAAAAACTTAAAAGCCATGGGTACGGGGACCCAAAAACATAAAACAGTGGGTGCGAGGACCCAAAAAGATAAAAAGCTTGCGGAGTCAGGTATCCGCTGAAATTTAATAGAAAACTTAAAAGCAATGGGTACGGGAACCCAAAAACATAAAACAATGGGTGCGGGGACTCGAAAAGGTAAAAAGTTTGTAGAGCCAGGTATCTGTTGAAGCTTAACAAAAATAAGGTAAGAAGCTTATGGAGTCGGGTATCCATTGAAGCTTACAAAAAACTTAAAGGCAATGGGTACGGGGACCTGAAAACATAAAACAATGGGTATAGGAACCCAAAAAGGTAAAAAGCTTGCGAAATTAGGTATCCGCTGAAGCTTAACAAAACCAAGGTAAGAAGCTTATGGAGTCAGGTATCCGTTGAAGCTTACAAAAAACTTAAAGGCAATGGGTACGGAGACCTAAAAACAATAGGTACGGGGACCCAGAAAAATTAAAGCAAGAAGAGATGGGTACAGGTACCCATAAAAAGCAAAAAACTTGCAGAGTCAGGTATTCGCTGAACTTTAACAAAAAAACTTAAAGGCAATGGGTACGGAGACCCAAAAAGGTAAAAAGCTTGTGGAGTCAGGTATCCGCTGAACTTAACAGAAAACTTAAAAGCAATGGGTACATGGACCCGAAAACAAAAGGTAATGGACATAAGGCTCTGATTTGACTGAAAACATCAAGTTGGACCTTTGTAGATCAAGGCTAGCAAAATGAAATAGTGCACTATGTATGCTTCAAATGTATGATAGTATGAAAAACTCTTTTTTTTTGGCTTTTCTCTTTTTTTTTCTTATTTTTTGTGTCCCCGTGACCCCTGAGGACATGATTGCAATCATTTTCAAAGATGAACTGGAATGAGATTTATTAGCATCCTTTCATTTGTCTATTCAGCTGATGGTTGAAATGTCCAGCCGGGATGACCCTTGAGGTGTGCACTAGATGTGATAATGACCTGACTATCCTTTCTTTTCTCATCAACACTCTTATCGAGAATTCATTGTGTTTCCCATGACCTCTAAATGCTTTTGCAATATTGTCATATGTTTCACATCTCAATATAAATCTATCATGAGAAATGCATCAACAATAGGTTGCAGCGAAAATGGGTTATCATTATGGAAAGGAAAAGTATAGGAAAAGCAAATCAAAAGGGATTAGAATTGAAAGGTTTACAAGAGAAATGTTTGGGTAGAGTTTTCCAACTCTTTCAGTGATGCTCTTTAGGATGATTAGTGCTAATTTCCCATGTATGCAACCTTGAACACCCCTTTGTCTGTTTCCAAGAATATGATTTGACCCAGTTTTCACGTATTGAGAGCTTTTCATGACAAGACTTCATATATTCAAACTGCCCCAATTTGACCCAAGTCTTCGTGTATCGAAGCATTTGATGACAAATTTAGACTGCCCCAGTTTGGCCTTAATGAACTCAAACTGCCCCAGTTTGTGACTTGAGGCAACTCCACTTCTTCAGATGTGTCAGATACCATTTTTGACCCTGACTTTTGCCTAGGTCACTTTTTTTGAGTTTTTAACCTAGCGGGTCCCTTAACTTTTGCCTAGGTCGCCTTTTCAGGTTTTTAACCTAGCGAGCCACTTTTCTTTAATGTAGGAGCAAGGAATTGAAAACTCAGAAGAACATGAACCTTTTGTCTCAGAATTAAAGTTAACGAAAATGAAAACAACCCTTCATTGATCAGAATGGACTTTTTGAGGCTTGTAACGTGGCCAAGGTTAAGGGTTATGAAACAAAATATATAAGGCTCAAACAAGTATTTAAGGGTTGAATGAGACTAAGGATCTTTATCAAACTTTGTCAATTGCTTTTGGCATTGTCAAGAACACTAAAACTTTTCATTTACTTTTCCTTTTCATTTCATCATTTGCCTATCTTCTTCTTTTATTTTCTTTTTTCTTTTTGCTAAACCCTAGTATAGGAGTGATCCTTGTCTGAGGTTCTTTAAAGAAAAATTTCAAGCTCAGAAGGGGTAACAAAGGATATTACAGATTGTGAAGGATAGAGAAAGATGGCCAAACTTCATTTTCAAATCATGACTGTTTATTTTCAAACTTTAATTTTAAGACCAAAAGTTAATGCACAAGTGATTACTTATTTGTTCATTTTCAAAAATCCTACTTCCAATTGCTTGGGTGACTTCCTCCTTTTATTTTAGGGTACATTCTCCTCAATTTTTGCTTCTTCGCCTCAATATTGGGGTAGCGAAATTTTGTGAGAAGCCATGCTCGGATCCATTCTTGGTACGACCATGCGAAAATATCACAATAATTAGATCAAAACTCAACCAACTTGCTTCACTCATCTTTTTTCATGAAAGTGCTAATTTTAACTTTTTTTCTTTTTCATCCTCTGCCCCTGAATTAATCACTTCTGTTGACTCTTCGTGGGTTGACTTTCTTTAGCCTTTTTGTTCCATTAATCTCATTAGCTCAGGAGAGGGTTCCCAATTGTCACCATTATCTTTTTTAATGGGATGGTCAAAATCATATAATGGGGTCATAGCACTATCATTTTCAAGAGAATCACTTTCAGATCCACACAAGTAAAAAGGTAATGAATGAAGGTTAATGTGATGGTTGGACAGAAACTAAAAGAATAGCAAGAAAATGCATTTATTGATAGTAAATATTGAAAAGAAAAAATATGAGCCTATTTTCTCAACATATCTTGCTAAAGCCTTGGGCAGAGCTATAGGATTACAGAATTACTTTGTATCAATCTCAAAGGTCATGGGAAAATTGATGATTTCCCAATTGTTCAGCTCTGCATCTGGGGAACAAGGGCACACCGGATTAACAGCATAATTGATGGGTTGATCATCCTCAATAGCGGTCACTGCACTTCAAAAGTTCTGTCGAATGTCACAGATGGGGATCCCCTCAGCTTTAGGTTCTCAATTTTCCAATCGGGCCATCCACTTCTCTTTTTTCTCTTCCATTATCCACTTTTGTCGGCCTTAGTGGGTTTGTATTTGGGTTTTGGGTCCATAGTTGGGCTAGTTGAGATGGCATGGTAGCAAATGTTTAGTTTGGGATGAGAGGTTGTGTATGATAATGGATCATTGGGTGATAAGGTTAAGGGTATGGAGCTTAGGAGACATTAGCAATGTATGGGTTGTAAGGCATGTAGGGAAATTGGAAGGATGGTTGAGGGTTAATAGGTGCTTGGCTAGGTTTTCCTTAGGCAAAACTTCTCTGATCGGAAGTAACAGCATAGGTTTCTCCTTCTCTTTTCTTCCCTGTTGGGGCCTCTTGGCACTAATCATCCCTATTGAATTTTCAACGATCTTCCCACTTCTCATTCCTCCCTCAACTCTTTCTCCAATGATGACCATGTCCAAGAAATTTGATGACACACTCCCTATCATCTTGTTACAGAAGGGAGATTGGAGAGTATCAATGAATATAGCCACCATTTCTTTTTCTGTCAATGGGGGTTCAACTTGAGCAATTATTTCTCTCCACCGTTGAGCATATTCCTTAAAGATTTCAATTTCCTTTTTAACCATATTCTGTAACTGTAGCCTATCTGGTGCCATATCGATGTTGTATTTATATTACTTCAAGAAAGTATCGACCAAGTCCTTGAAACATCGAATATGGGTATGTTCAAAGTGTGTATACCAGTTAGACGCTGCCCCAGCTAAGCTGTCTTGGAAGAAATGGATCAACAGTTTATCATCATAAGCATGCGAGGCCATCTTGTGGATGTACATGATCAAATGGTTCTTTGGGCAAGTTGTCCCCTTATATTTGTCAAAATCTGGGACTTTAAATTTTGGAGGAATCACCACATTCGGGACAAGACAGAGCCCTGAGGCATCCAGAAAACCATAGCTACTTGCTCCTTCTATAGGTCATAGTCTCTCTTCAAGAACTTCTAGTTTTTCCTTGGATTAAAGGCCCTCGGTTGAAGGATTTAGCAGAGAAGTACCAGTAATCTTATGGGGGAAAAATTGTGGCATGCAAAAAGAAGGTTAGGCCGGAGCTGAGCTTTATGGCCCTGAAGTAGGTATTATCAATGATGAGCCACTCTTAGGAGGGTTAGTAATTTGTGACGGCATAAAACCAAGGGGAAGGCCATAAGGTGGAATGAAAACAGGGTACTGAGGAATCACATTGGTAGTTGGCTGAGATCCTTGGGTAGTGTTTGGAGGGTTTGAAGTTGTTGTGATTGTTGGTGCACTGCCCTCAGGAGTATTGGTGGCTAATGGTGGCACATAACCAGGTGGAAGGCCATATAGTGGAAATGAAAATGCATGTGTTTCAGGATTATTTGAGTAAATGGTGAGTGGCATCATGGCCTCTTGAGAGGTGACGCTAGGATATTGCCAAGGAATTGACTTAAAGCCAGGCAGGTAGTAGGTGTGGCCGAAGGATCATTATTTGCCCTTGAAGAAGTCCCCTCTGTATTCTGCGTTCTTTCCAAAGCTTGCAGAACTTCCAAGACCTTGGCCATTTGTTCCTTTAGCTGGCTTACTTCAGTTCTCAACTCTTCTTGTGACTGCCCCAGTTTATCCATGTCTTTTGATTGAGAGCGAATCCTATATGGGTGTCGTCGAGAAATTTTTTTTTGTATTATTATGAATATGATAAAAAAAATGCAAACATAAGCACACTAAAATAAGAGTAAAATTATACATACAGAGACATGGTCCTAAGCTTGGTACTTGTCGTAAAATGGTACCTATCGTAAAAGATGCGTTCTATATACCATGGTAGCTCTAAGGTTATTTCAACAAGTGATAGCTTTAATTCTAGACCCCTATCAGACAAAAGGTCCCCAAATTGCCCCTTGCTGTCACCAACACTTTGGCTAACAAGAGTCCTCCATCCTCACCCATGATAGGTTACAAGCGGAAAGAGTTCAATTTGAGTGAGAGGTTTTCATGTGCCTAACCGGAGACCATAGGTCTCTCAAAGCAACACTACTTCGCCCTTTATCTAAGCCTACAAGGTACTGACCTCGGGTATAGAGCTTGTGTGTACAAGTGTACATGAGAGAACATGCAAGCAAATTTATTTACAAAGCAGAAATATAATACATATAATGCAAACAAAATGTACAACAAAATGAAACAAATAAACAAACAAAACAAAAAAATGGACCAATATAATCAAAGAGCAAATAACATGAGATTAAAACAAGGCTTAACCCTCTCATTTCCCCAGCAGAGTCACCAGCTGTCACAATTGTCCCGAAAGGCTTCGCGAAAAAAAAAAGAGGAGGAAAAGACCTCGGGGTGTTAGGAGTCGCCACCAATCGCTTTATCCACTAAATGGAATGGTGCAATTGGACACCTGAGAGATGGTTTACATTTCAGAGTTCATGGTTCGGGGGTTGATTACGGGTAGGGAAGGTGTTAGCACCCTACACCATCCGTTCTAAGAACGGTTACCTATTTAATCTAATGTTATTTGTAATATTAATTAAATTAGTCCTTTATAAAAAAAACTTTTTTTATTTTTATTTTGATATATCCCATTTTGTCAAGCATAATATCAAGAATGATAAATGACTAAGACTAGAAATGGGTGGCCAAATAACCGTTATTTTAGAACAAATTCTAAGTCTACAACATATTATATAAAAGTGGTTAATCAAAATTTTATTTTTTTGAAGAGAAGTAATTTTCAAAATAAATGGCTAAATAAAACATTATTTCAATGAATAAATTTTAATTCAAAGAAATTTGTTTAAAGTAAGAGAATGTTTTTTTAAAGTAAATGGCCAAATAAAATGTCATTTATAATCAAGAAAAATATTTTTAGGCACAATGAGATTTTTGTAGTGATTTTCAAAAAATGTCTTCATGAAAAATAAAACTTTAATTCACCACCATCATGATGTTGAAACTGTATGAAATTATTCACTTTTATTCGAGGATTTTTATTTTACAAAAAAAGATTTTTTGTTTTTTTTTTAAAAAAAAGGTTGTAATTCAATTTATGAAATTGTTTTAATTTAGTGTGAAGATTAGACCTCGTCAGCGTTCCTAGCAAAATTCAATATAAAATCTCAAGATTATTGAAAAGAGTGTATTTGATCAGTGCTCTGATCCTCTTCTAATTTTTCCGTCATCGGCGGTTTATCTTAGTTTATAAAAATGTTGTATTTTAGTTAGTGAAATTATTTTAATTTAGTGTGAGGATTAGATCTCACCAGCGTTCTTGGAAAAATCCAATATAAAACCTCAAGATTATCGGAAAGAGTATATTTGATTGGCGCTCCGATTCTCTCCTAATTTTTTCGTCATCGGCCATTTTAAATTACCAATTAATACATTAATACAAAAAAACATGTTAAATTAAAATACAATTCCAAATTGACAAATACATATAAAAATAAATAAATAAAAATAAATTGAAAGATACTTATTAACTGAAAACCCAAAAAAAAATGGGCCTAAACTCTTTTCTCTTGAACCCAGGTGAGAAGAGAATGGTCCAAAAAAGTATTAGCCATATTAAAAGTAAAAAAAACATAAAAAACAAAAAAAAAAACAAAGGGCGGCAACACATAGAAAGAAAAAAAAAGAGATATAAACAAAACAACAAAACGCAGATGACTTAAAGAAAAGGAGGGGGATCTAGTTTTTGGAAAGCCTCACAGTGCTTGAGTCAAGCTTAACTTGCGGTGGCTACGGTGGAGGACGATTGGTTTGTATGGTGATGGATGGCGCGTCTGAGTCGCGCGGTTGGGCTAGGCTCGTGACGTTGTCGGCTTGACGCGGTGGAGCTCGGTGTAGGTCGGAGTGCGCGGCGCTGCGCTATTGCGATGGAGCTCGCGAAGGAGATACGCACAGGCGGTCTGAGGTCGCAGTTTTTGATTCCTGTGTGTGAATCGCAGTGATGTTAGGTGGTGGTCTCGGTACAGATCCGGCCAGATCTGGGCTCGCACGGGGTGCAGTGGCAATGGGGTACCGGACTGGTTCGTGGGGGGCTGGGCCGAATCTCGGTCCGTCAGTGGCATCGTTGGTCGATGCCGGCTAGAACGGGTTCACCGGCGCAGGATCTAGGGGCTTCCAGACGGTATAGGTCGTGCGGCTGCGGCGGGAGAGGAGGGAGCAGCATGCGGGTTGCAGGGGGCTAGCACGGTTTCGGCGTGCTCGACGGCGCTGTGGTGGGTGGCTTCCGGTTCGACTGCGATGGTAACGGGGAAGGAGCTGGCTGGATCTGTTTGGATTATTGGGGCTATTTTTCTGGGTTAAAGGTGAAGTGGATGGGTGGTAGTGATGAGATATGAGAGTGAAGTGGTGAAAGGTGAAGATTAAAGATGGTTTTAGAAAGGTGATGAGTGGTGGTGGTTATAGTGATGTTTGTGGGAATTTGAAAGCAGAGGGTGGGTTCTATTTTGGGTTGTTGAAGGTAGTGAGAATGGTGGCTTGTGAGTGGTGTGTTTGAGGTTGAAGATGATGGTGTGTTTGGTGGGATGGTTAGGGAGCTGTGTTTGTGATTAATCTGATGGAATTTTTCTGTCTAATTTTCTGAATGATTCCCCCTCTTATTGTGCCCGAAATATCATTCAATGCCATAACTTTTCATTTAATGTTTTACGTTTGGAAGGCAAAGGATCAAAAACCATCTGAACATTATTGGAAGACAATGGAAAATGAAAAAGAAAACTGACAATAGTGTTTAATTTAGTTTAATGCAGCTGTATGTGGAGGCTAGGGTTTGAGAGTTGTAACAACAGGAAGGGAAAAGGTTGGGATGGAGAGTTGGGTCATAGGTTGAGATGGAAAATGGGTCATGGGTTGACCCGTAAGAACAAAGTTAGTGATTTTTCTTTTTTTTTTCTTTTTTTTTTTTCCTTTTTTTTAAAAGAAATTAAATTAAATAAATAAAGTAAAAATGAAAATAAAAAGATAATGGACAAAATTGGGTATCAACACCGTGCATCCTAACTATCTCCTAAAGGTATAACTAGGCAAGTCTATCCATCGACTAGTTAGCTCTAATAGGTGTAAAATGGGAAGACTTGGTTTGTCTATCCACCATAACCCATATTACATCAAATCCTAGCTAAGTCCTGGGCAAGCCCATCACAAAATTCATTGTGATGTTATCTTATTTCCACTTAAGGATTCCCAAAGATTGAAGAGGTCCAGAGAGTTTCTAGTGTTCTATCTTGACCTTCTGACAAGTTTGGCGCCTAGACACAAACTCGGCTATGTACCTCTTCATACTAGACCACCAAAACAACTTTTCCAAGTCTTGATACAACTTAGTGGCCCCAGGATGGATAGTGTACTGACTACAGTGAGCTTCTTCAAGGATCCTTTCCTTGATTCTGGATTCACGAGGAATGCAAAGTCTACCTCTAAACTTGATCATCCCATTATCCGATATATCAAACTCTCCAAGGTTTACTAAAAATATCAGCTCACTTACATCACTAAGAGTCTTATCTTCCTTCTGAGCTTCCAAGATTTAAGTCTTAAAGTCACTCACTATGTCCACACAACTCACACTGAGACTTCATGGTAACACATTTACTGAAAGGCTCATGTCTCTAAAACTCTCAAGAAATTCACTCTCTTGGATCATCATCTGGGACACATGTAGGGATTTCTTACTCAGTGCATCAGCCACCACATTAGCTTTACCCAGATGGTACTTTAACTCAAAGTTGTAGTCTTTCAAAAACTTTATCCATCTTTGTTTTCTTATGTTCAACTCTTTCTGATCAAATAAGTACTTCAAACTCTTATGATCACTGAACACCTAAAACTAAACTCCATACAAGTAATGTCTCCAAACCTTTAGGGTGAACACTACTGCAGCCAACTGCAGATCATGAGTAGGGTAGTTCTCCTCATGAGGTCTTAACTGCCTTGATGCATAGGCAATAACTCACCTATGTTGCATCAAAAACCCAAACCTATCTTTGAAGCATCACAGTATACCTCAAAGTTCTCCAAAGGATCCGAAATTACCAACATCGGTGTAGTAGTCAACCTCAACCCAAGTTGTCCACAAACATAGCACACCGAGCAAGGTCGGTCTCCATGCTGTTTCCAACACTTGGAACACTTAGGTCCCACAAACTCTTTCTGAATCTACTTGCCCTTGTCTTGAGTAAAGCTAGACTTGGAAGATCCCTTCTTGAACTTGTCATCACCATGCTTCCTCTTTTGAAGGTCTTGTGACTTAGGCTCCATTGGAAGCATCTTGGAACACCCTTTGATTATCCGACACTAGTTAATCAAAGTTTCAAAGTCTTGAATTTCAAACAGTAGGATGGCATTTTGAATGTTTTCCCTTGGTCCTTCCTCAAACTTAACACACTTCCATGATTTATCTGGGTTGAGTCTAATGGAAGAAGAGAACTTAGACAATTCATTAAATTTGACCATGTACTGGCCAACAGATATGTCCCCCTATTCCAACTTGAGAAATTCCATCTCTTTAGCATTCTGAAGATTTTGGGGAAAGGCCTTTCTCAAAAATGAATTTCTGAAGATCTCCCACGTCACATGAGTCATTGATACCTCAAGAGCTCTCTTGGTATCCTCCCACTAATCCTTTGCCTTATTTTCAAGCATATATGAAGCAAAGAGCACCTTTTGCTCATCTGAGCAAGCCATAACAGTGAAAATCTTTTCCATCTCTTTGAGCCAACCCTCAGTTCTGACTAGGTTGTACTCCCCTTTAAAGGAAGACGGTTAGATTTCCTGAACTCTGAGAGGTCTTGGAAAGTCTGATTCCTCCTAACTACCTCTTGGGTTAGTTGCCCCTGGTGGTGTGGTGGTGGTAGGTGGTTGATATTGAATGGTACTCATTCTCTCAAACATCCTAGTCATCGCAGGTGCTTGCTCTTTGATAGTTTAAGTTGTTGCGGTTGATTACTCTTGCATAGTAGTGGCAGTAGTGGTTGTTTGGTCCCTCATTGCCTCAGCCATTGCCATACAGTCTCCAACCATGTCAGGGCCTTCATTTCCAGAGTTCCTACTCCCATGCGGTCACCCTCGTGCTGCCATAGTTTCTTATAAACACAGAACAATACATATTAAGGTAGCTAATCCCAATATCATCTAACCATGCAACAGTAGCTAAAAATAGACATATCAAAGGTAGGTCATACAATTCAATCAAACATCTCACACAAGAGACAAAAGAAATACACAACACAAATAGAACTACTAACATGCCTAAACATAGTCAGTCCATACCCCGATTCAACAGGATGAACTGCTTTGATACCATAATGTAACACCCAAATACCGAGAACCTGATGTATCTACCATATAAAAAGTGCATAATACTAGTTATCCTACTTCTAACCTAAAACAACAAACTAAACCCATATCATTCATTCACATAAATAAATATGGAGAGCCTAAACAACAAAGAGTTATATAAATACATCATAGCCTCACAAAGGCATATTATAATTCATAACTTTGAACAACTTCTAAGTAGCAGAAAATCAATACATAACATATTTAATACAAGAAACAAAATAATCTACACTAGATTTTCTACTTTTCTTTGCTTGAACCTAGATTTACATGGTAACACACGGGGTGAGAAATCATAATTTCTCAATATAAGCAATGAATACTAGCAGTTAATTATTTACAGCAAATAAATTAACTGAACACATAAAAACACTCTATGTAATAGAATGACTGAAAATCAATAACATCAAAGAATTGTCCATACATTCTTAAGATACTATCGAATAAGCAACCAAACAATCAACCAATCAAGCAACTAAGCGAGACAAATGCCTATACAATTGTCACTAATGCAATGCTTTATGTTATGATGCATGATTATACTCAAACAAAGTCCCAATATAATGATTGTGCAATGCAAATACAGGTTTTGGTTTTTAAAACACATGTCACATACTTTTTTCCTAGGAATCACCGTTCCCTTGTATATACTGAGCAGATTAAGCCTAAAAGCATAAACCCACTTAGTAATAGGTAGACATTTTCCCCTCACCAACGTAAGAGTACTATTGTCACCCCATATAGGTAACCACGACCCTACAAGTATAAATGCAAGGAGAATTTAGATCCAACACCTCATTCTTAGGTCATATGGTTGTGCACACCATCTAAGGTCATAATACATAGGAAATAACAAATAACAAGTTTGGAAACAAAAAGTGTAGGTTTATGGTCAAGTGACTCAAGGCTTTACTTCAACTTAACCCATAAGTAGTAAAACTAATGGTACTAGTGTCCTTATATCTAGCTCCTCACACCATCACTCCATAAGTGATTTCAAAGCAACCTCAAATTGCTCAAGGTTCTAGATACTACTTTATAGCATTCCAGAACACTTGGGTGCCCAAGGATTGACCAACTCCTATCACAAGGTTTACCCTAACCTAGTGAAAAGGGTATAACTAGAAAACATACACATTTGACTCAACTCTAACACATAAAGGAACCAACCTTTGTCTCTAACCATTCACGAAGCTTAACCTGAACAATCAAGGAAACATGCTTTAACTATGCATCTTAAACTCAACTTTAACTCAAAAGGAGTTATCTTTGCATATAGTGTTGGTATATGTCCTTGAGGCAAATTTATTTTGACCGTATTTATATACATTATGTTATGCTATTTATTTAATACATGAGGCATTTCATTTATTATGTTATTTATTATAAACATAATAAAGTCCTTCTAATAGTAAGTTTAATGCCATAGGACATCAAGTGGATGACTTGATCATGAGATCCTATTGGAATCAGAACACTATTCTTAAATGTTTCTAGGCAAGTATTATTGTTAATTAGGACGACAATAATGCAGTGAGACTTGTATGTGCGTAGACTGATGGCCACATCTCACGGGTCATGGAAATGAGATATCAAGTCTTCACATGGATACATATTAGAGTAATGATGTGTTGGACAGACCCACCATGAGAATGCTACGTGGATCGTTACATGAGTGTCATAAGTGATTCTCAAAGTGACAATGGTATATGTGGTTCTTTGATCTAAAATCAGTACGATTCCTACATAAGGAGTTATATGTTTTAATGTCATCAAACATCATATATAACAAGATGATTATAAAGGTGGTTATGGGACATACCACAAATCTTGCAGAGGGATGTGAGTGACGTAGATGGGATTTGTGCCTCCTGCATAACAAGAGCGATATCTTCGGGCCCCTGATTGAGTGAGACTGCGAAATGCATAGCTATGCTTAAATTAGTCAATATGAGATATTGATCTCATTTGTTTTTATTAAGTCTACTCAAGTATCAGGAAACAAAAGATTGAACAATACAAAGGTGACACATTCCATGCCTTGTGTTCAATCTAGATATCTGGACAAAGAGACTAAAATATACGAAAACATTGGTCACGAAAAGGTTATGTCAAATCACTGACATTCTCATTACTTGGGTAGCAGCAAAGTGTAGTTAGATATTACTCACTACTTGTAATAATAAAATAGGATTTTAATATTACTGCTAATGTCATAAGAACCTGCAGGATCACACACATAGAACGGATTAAGTTAGAGCCATTAGAATCTAAGTTGGACTAGGGTTCTATCATGGGCCAGACTCATAACAGATCTGTCCAAGGTTACACTACTTAACCTACTGCTACTCTCACTCGCATAAAGTAGCCACTATTATAAATAATACTACTAAAGGGTTGTCAAGGAAATCAGTTGCAAACCCTAGCCGTACCTTAGCAAAAACAGTGAGTGAGTGAGTGACGGGTTTTTCTTCTCTTCGTAGCTAGCACTGTGCAGGGGACATGAGACTCTAAGATCGTAGACGTTCGACTTTTGCAAGTCTATTTGTGTGGACAATGTACTATCATTACTTCGGTGCTTGTAATTTTTTTGATCGTTTTTTCATCTGTATTCAAGAGGTAAACTCGAAAATCATGTTTTATGGCTCTTCTTTTCGCATGGGTCCTTGGTTGGAATCCTTTTTCCACTGTGCTTTTATTCATAGATTTCCTAACTTATAGATAGACATACTATCCTACTAAGGAATCCTAAGGTGTCCCAACACACTAACCCTTGACACACCACCACACTTTGGGTGTCTAGAGTCCTCAAACTCTATCGTAAAGCATTTCTCACACTTCGGACATTTAAAATTTCCAAACTTTTACATATGTAAGTTGATAATTCTCTCCACGAAATATCCCCAAAAGTTCCTCATTACACCCTAAAAGACTTGCACAATGATCCCATCAAGTAGGGAATTAAAATTAGCATCACAATGCTTAAAAATAGCCTCTGCCTTGTCTCAACGCTTGAGCATTAAGCTCTGGAGTGATTGAGTGCGCGACTGGTTTCCAGGTGTGTTTTGTATAGTTGTTGCACACTTGAGCACATAAAGCACGAACGCTTGAATATGCTAGCACTATCAGAGTGTTCTTCTTGCACTAAATGCTTAGGCGCTGAACGATAAGAGGCAAATCTGTAGAATTCTACAGATTTGTGCACTATTCCATTGGTGCACAATACTAAATTTGATCACATCAAATTGGTTTCTAGGTAATTTTAAGTTCCTAACAAGTTCACTAACCTATAGGAAACATCAGACACCAATCGATTTCATAAAAAATGGATCCTTGAATCAAATCACTCATCCAAACCCCTAAAATCCTTACTTTGAGCTTTAACGGTCCAAATGTAGAGTTTTCAATTCCTAATCCAAACTCTTAACATGAAGAAGTCATAAACAACACATAAGACTTATCTAACAAGAAAATCACTCAAAACACTACTAAATCTCATTTTGACATATCAAACCTCATCAAGCCTAAACTTGAAAAATTAGAAAGAAGTGATACTTTGAGCGCAAGAACCCTTACCTCAAGCAGTTAAGCTGCTGCAAATTGAACCTCAATCTTTAACCTTAGATTTCCCTTTCTTCTTGTGCCTCTTGTTTCTCTTATCACCACTCAAAACCTCCACCCTTGCTACTGTTTCTGCTTCATCCTGAAAAGAAGAGAGAAAAGCGAGAAATGATGAAATAAGGTTACCAATAAAAGTCCAATTTAAAGGTTGAAACTGTGGTTGGTTTAAGGCCTAGTGATACCATGTTATATTTCCTGATCTGCTAAAAACATTTAAATTTAGCTAAATCAAGTTTTCCAAGTTCTAACAACTTAAAAATAAATACTAAAATTCATTAAAAAAGTCATTTCACCAGTATCATATTTTTTCATATTTGTGGCTAGTCAATTTGACATTAAAACACACAACTAATATGCCTAAAAATACCAAATGGACTCTGATTATTCTCAAACTTTAACCACATCATAGAATACACATTTGTGACTTCAAAATCAATTATCCACATCCATTTCCATTAGCTGAGCCATTTATGCTAATATCTGGGTCATTTTAAGCTATTTTTCACCTTCCGAGGTGCAACAAAGTGCCTAAACTAACTCAGATCGTTACAAAATTAAACAGACATGTTAAGCAAGTATTAACCTACCTCTATAACTATTTACAAGTCTAACATGTTGAAGAGGATGTTACACACTATCTTTTTAATTCTGAGCCAAGCCCACTGTCTTTTAAATTCTGAGTTAAGCCCACTGTCTTTTAAATTATAGGCCAAGCCCATTGTCTTTTAAATTCTGGGCCAAGCCCATTGTTTTTTAAATTTTGGGTCAAGCCCTTTGTCTTTTAAATTGTGGGCCAAGCCCATTGTCTTTTAAATTGTGAGCCAAGCCCACTATTTTTTAAATTCTAGTCCAAACCCACTGTCTTGTAAATTCTGGGCCAAGTCCACTATCCTTTTAAATTATGAGCCAAACCCAATGTCTTGTAAATTCCAGGCCAAGCCCACTATTTTTTTAAATTTCAGGTTAAGCTCACTGTCTTTTTAAATTCTAGGTCAAGCCCACTATTTTTTTTAAATTCCAAGTCAAGCCCATTGTCATTTAAATTTCTGGGCCAAGCCCATCGTCTTTTAAATTACGGGCCAAGCACATTATTTTTTACATTTTGGGTTGTGAGGTCACCCAATGTCATTTATGTTCCCATTTTTTTAAATAAACTCTTTTTAATCAATAAACGTCAATTGAGTTGCGATAGTTCATTGGCAAGGCGATGACGTCTCTGGATTCAAGCTGAGCTTCACCATGGTAGGATCATTGATATAACATCCCAAATTTAATAACCATAATATAGCCAACGTATACTATAGTGATTAGATTCACAACTGCTACTTACTACTACTAAACATTTTTAAGTATAACAAAGCTATGTACATATAGAAACTATGAGCCACGAATGAATATATTTATTACACAGCACCTGTGTTTCTCATAAATACTAAATGTACATCGTTTCAAAAGAAACTACTCAACTACACTAAGGTAAGCTCTTTAAGCTCCTGCTTGTCTTCACTTTCCATTAGACTTCCTCCCTGGAATCATTATGGAAACACACACAAAGGGTGAGAATCATACATTCTCAGTAGATAAAAATCCATAAAAATATGTCATCACAATCATTCTAGCCATTTCAGGGAAAAACACATTTCTAAAAGCAAGTCACGTGCTTGTATAAACTAGAAAGGTGGCGAAAGCTAAAACCATGTCCTATCTCTTCCTGAAATAGATTCTCATTTTTCAAGTTTGTATAAAAACTCATTTACTACAAATAGTCTTCTAGAAATTGCCATGCTCACAAAAAACATCATCTCTATCTCAGAGACACTAAAGCATCGTCTCCATCGCATATACAAGCCTAACATGTTTTTTAGGGTGTTACAATTGACACTACAACAACTCTTAAATCCATAATTGAGCTCACTAGTTTTCAATCAGCGTCTTTGCTGTGTCCATTCACTTCATCCCATGCATTACCAGACAAAATTTAAGTTTACGTCTTTACTTGTTTCTTATGATGATAATATGAAAAACTACGATTATTCATAATCTCTAGTAAGAAATAAGTAAAGAGGGGAAACTGTGAACACTAATTTTTTTCGGATCATTAAATTCCTTTAATTCAAAATAAAACAAAAAAGATAAAATAAAAATTAAATAAATAAAATAATTTGATTCCATGACCCAAATCAAGTCCAACAAAATAAGAAACATGTTCAAGTCCATTTAACTACCTAGGTCCATTTGTCTTGAGTTCCTAATGTTAAAAAAAAAAGTAGGGAAGCTAATGTTGCAAATTTGTAAACAAAAGGCCAACAACATGCTATTTTGGTCATTTGCAAAAGAAAAGAAAAAAATGTGATGATGAAGTTTTTCAAAATAAAACACTAAAGCGGAAAAGGTGCAGCTGCACCTCCTACAATACTTGCAGACATGAAAAAAAGAGAACCAAGGGACTAAATACCAAAAGGGAAGGTGGCAGTAGCAAAGGAAAAAAGGATGGCATGTTTGAGAGCCAAAAATCTATAAAGGGCTACACATCCTTATGCAGCCCATGCTTGGCTGTATGAGTGATGATATTGGGTTTATAAAAAAGATGAAGCATAGTTAGTGCAAAGGGGTTTTTTTTTTCGTATCTGAAAAAATGAGAAAAATATGAGAGGGGAGGGGGGCTTCTACTGTAAATGTGAGAGAGAGATACAGCAACAGCTCCCCATCTCAACCATCTCAACCATCTTTAACCTCCACTCCACCACCACATCCATCCAAACCCCATCACCATCTCTAACCATACAATCTCCATAACTACCTTCAATTTTCATCTGCACTCATTCACCCATCACACAGTATAGCCACATCCATCCAACCCACCATCAACCTTCATAATCTTCAACTTACCATCATTGCCATCTCCACCCTCCAACCTTCATCACCATGATCCACCATACGCGCTATATCCACTACCTTCCTCATCATTCCAATAGTTCCATGCATATCCCATCCACCACCAACACCACGTCCAAGCTCCTCACTGCAGCTTCCACCCATCACACAACCTAGCAACCCATGAAACCAAATAGCTGCAGTACCCACTCTCCATTTGCACTACTTTCCTCACAACTAGAATCGCGTGTGACCCTCGTCGCAACCACGGTCCACGGCACCAGAACAAAACTATAGATCTTTAACCCAGCACTATCGCCAACTACGCCATCCATTAACTAGCATCCCCTCCATGCTCCAGATCGTAGCCTCAGACCTCCACGCACCAAAATAGCGAGCCATCGTTGCTTTGCCTCCAGATCTGTGAAGTAACACCATGGTTAGCCGTCCATGCGCTCCACCACCTGTGAATCGTGCCGTCGAACCCCGAACCCACGAAGCGTCAGCTGCACCACGCCCAGCAACCCTCTAAGCTCATCGGAACCTCGCCGCTTCACCAAGCCATCACGAAACTAGATTCGTGCAACACACATAGTCGCGCACCACCGTGAACTAGTAGAACCCAGATCTACGCCGCCACACCTCTGCAGATCCACGACCACCTCATCACATGAAGCCACCACGGCCAGTTGTGCACTGTCGCCTAGATCCATGAGCTCCGCCATTATCTCCGTGCGCATCACCCACCATAGCTGCGATCCACGCTCCTTCGCGAGCCCCTCCCCCTTTAGTTGGTTTGTCATTTCCTTCTTCCAATAACGAGAATAAGTCTCTTTCGTTTCCTTTTTTTGTTTTTCTTCTTTTTAGAAAAGCTTTTTTTATTTTGTGTTTCTGATTATAATAAAAATATCAAAATGGAAAAAAGAGAAAAAATTACTAGGTGGGCTTGGGTTGAAAACTTTGTCCAAATTAATGAGATGGGTCAAAGTTGTTCCTAATCATGAGTAGTTTAGATTAGCTTATAAGGTAGATTAGTTTTCCTTATTATTTTTTTTAAAATATAACAAAAAAAAAGATGAAGTTGGTTTTTTAAAAAAATGGTTAAAAAAATAATTTAAAAAAAATAAAATGAAGGAAAACATTTTGAGTTCCTTTTGTTTTTTTTTAATATGGGATTAGCTGAGCTACAACAGTTTGTTAATCCTGTAACTTTTAGAATTGTCTAAGTTGTGATAGCTTGATGATTCATTTTTTTTAACAAAAATAAAAATCAAATGAATTTTTAAAACAAAAAAATCTTTTCAAATTAAAAAAAAAAAAACTAACCCACAATCGTTTTTCTAAAGAACGACATGACTTTGAATTCCTCTTTGCTTCTGAGGATATGTAGGAGCAGAATTTTTATTATGTCAAGCCAAAATTAAATTTTCCTAATTTATTTGTTTATTTAGTTTATCGTTTAACAAAAGGGGTAAAACAAATATTTTTAAGAGTTATCAAAATTTGCACAACTGATTTAAGGTAACCATCTTAGGGTAGATGTATTAGGGGTGTTGTGGAGTTAAGTCTCCACCCTTCTCAATGCATAATTAGACTCCCGAATCTGAATCTTTGAACGTAGACCATTTTTCCAATTTTTCCTAAATAAAATTTGTGGTAACTCCTTATTTTCTTTCTAATTTAGTTTTTTTCGCTGCTCTCACCGCAATCACAGTCGCAACCCCTTATATATGTCTTTCTTGAGCACCTCGCCATAGATGTTGCCCAGCTCATCCACAACCAAATTAAGAGGTCAATAAGGGAGTACAAGAGCCTTTTTTTCCCTTTTCTCATCCACATACTTTACAACAGACAACATGAATAGTGGGGCCCGCATGAGGTGCACATTGCTATTAAACAACCTCTTAATGATTATATCATTGAGAGGCTGGGAGCAGCTCCAGCCCCAACACCTGCCAAACAGAGACAGGCTTGTAGAGAGCCCAGAGCAGCTCCTCCACCTGATGATGACTAGCGTGCACAAATAGAGGATTAGATGGCGCATATGATGGCCATGCAAACATATATGATCCAAAGTCTTCGGTGGATGGCGAAACACTTAGGTCTTCCTATGGACGACTTCCCCATACTAGAGTTCCCTCCCGAGGCGGTAGCTGACCCTCCCCCACCACAGTAAGATCTTGAGGGAGCTGATGCAGCAGATGTTGGCGTATGCCCTAGAGGCCAATTTATTTTTACCGTACTTATATACATTGTATTATGCTATTTATTTAATACATGAGACATTTTATTTATTGTGTTATTTATTATAAATATAATAAAGTCCTTAGAATAGTAAGTTTAATGCCGTAGGACATCAAGTGGATGACTTCGTCATGAGATCCTATTGGAATCAGAGCATCATTCTTAAATGTTCCTAGTCAAGTACTATTGTTAATTAGGACAACAATAATGCATTGAGACTAGTATATGCTTAGACTGATGGCCACATCTCATAGGTCATGGATATAAGATATCAAATTTTCTCATGGATACATGTTAGAGTAATGATGTATTAGATAGAACCACCATGAGAACACTACGTGGATCATTACGTGAGTGTCATAAGCGGTTCTCAAAGTGACAATGGTATATGTGGTCCTTTGACCTGAAATCACTACGATTCCTACATAAGGAGTTGTATGTTTTAATGCCATCAAACACCATCTATGACAAAGTGATTATAAAGTTAGTTAATGGATATACTGTGAATCATGCAGAGGGATGTGAGTGACCTAGATGGGATTTGTACCTCCTACATAACAGGAACGATATCTTCGGGCCCTCTGATTGAGTGAGACTGCAAAATGCATGGTCATGCTCAAATGAGTCAATATGAGATATTGATCTCATTTATTTTTATTAAGTCTACTCGAGGATTAGGAAACAGAAGATTGAACAATACAAAGGTGATATATTCCGTGCCTTGTGTTCAATCTAGATATCTGGACAAAGAGACAAAAATATATGGAAATACTAGTCACGGAAAGGTTATGTCAAACCATTGATATTATCATTACTTGGGTAGCAACGATGTGTTGCTAAATACCACTCACTGCTTGTAATATTAAAATTGGATTTTAAAATTATTGTCAATGTCATGAGAACCTGCAGGGTCACACACATAGAACTGATTAAGTTAGAGCAATTAGAATCCAAGTTGGACTATGATTCTATCGTGGGCTAGACTCATAACAGATGAGTTCAAGGTTATATTGCTAAACCTACTACTACTCTCACTTGCATAAGGTAGCCACTATTATAAATAGTACTACTAAGGGGCTGCCAAGGACATCAGTTGTAAACCTTAGCTGCACCCTAACAGAAACAATGAGTGAGAGAGTGATAGGTTTCTCTTCTCTTTGTAGCTAGCACTATGCAGAAGACATGAGACTCCAAGATCACAGACGTTGGACATTTGTGAGTCTGTTCGTGTGGACAATGTAGAGGCGCCATCGTTACTTTAGTGCTTGTGATTTGTTTGATCATATTTTGTTTTCTGTCTTCAAGAGGTAAATTTAAAAATCACCTTTCATGGCTCTTCTTTTCGCATGGATCCTTGGTGGGAATCTTTTTTTTGTTGTACTTTTGTTCACAGATTTCCCAAAAGTAGAGCCTATCCTAGATGATGATCTGGACGATGATGAGGAGGCTAAGGATGATGAGTAGCTCTGCTACATTCAGGGCACTTTCTTTCATTTTGATATACTGTGATATTATTTTGAACAGTAGGGACATTGTTTCCCTTTAATTTGTGGGTCATCTAACTGTTTTGGCATTTAATGTATATGGTATTTAATGTTTTCGTATTTAACTATTACTGTACTTATATGCTGATATTAACTTTGACTATTGCTGATAGTTAGCACTGATAAATGCTTTGTGATATTATGCACTTGATGGTTTATATGCAAGATTGAAATTGTTGACACTATTAGAATGCATAACATGTGCCAATCGCTAGTGTGGTAATGGTTGTCTAATGATAAAAATGGATGCAATTTAACCTCAATTTTTCTATGAATCCATATACGATCTTTGAAGCATACTGAAACAATCTAGTCACTTTTTATGCATGATTTACACTAACTTGTATATATGTGTAGCTTTGAAAAGGATATGAGTGCTTATTTAGAGAAGGTTTATAGGATGTACATGTAGAGATTTCGAGTATCCTAGAAATTGTATTTAAACTCTCTTAAAGCGAAATCCTAAATTATGCATGATTAAGGAAATGATTAGGGCATTGTTTGGACCGATTGAGCCTTTCAAGCTTACCCTAATATGATTATCCATAGGTCCCCTTTAAAGCTTAATAAATGTTGGCCTTATATGTTTTTCAATCACTCTCATATTCCCTACCATGTAACTATTCTAATGCATGTGAAAGCATTACATTCTCTTCCTACCATCATTATTTATTAAGTACATAATATGTTATTTCTTGAAGTGAATCCAGTGATTAGGGGTATTAAGCATGTTCAATACACAAATGAGTTTGAAGGAACCATATGTAGTAAAAAAAATCATAAAAAAGTAATTGAATAAAGTGAAAAAAAGTACAAAAAGAAATGAATGGTTTTGGAGAGTTTTGTCTTTCATTTTTGAATACCCTAATAGTTTCACTTGGAGGCTCAAGTCTTGAAATAGCATGATTATGTTTCTCAATGTTTGTACTGAATCTTTTCCCTGTTGTTCATATGCCCATAACCATTGGCCTTACATTACAAACTGTTGAAGTCCCTTTTGATCCTTAGTTGTGTGTGATTTACATTAGTGGAGAGAGAATTTAAAGATATTTTTGTGGATTATATGATTCATATACATGTATGCTCATAAACTTATCTTAATATGTATGACTTGAATAAGAGAATTTTTGCTTGCATGATTGTGAAAAATGTGTTTTGCATAAAAGGAAGCTTTGATTGCTAGCATGCTAAGGATTGTGAATGTATGGAGTTGATTATAAGGAATTAGCATTCTTTGAGGGTTTATACAATCATTGTACACTAGTTGCTGTTTAAGTAAAAATGGAATTGTTAAATAGATGTTGAATGTATATTGAAGCTTGATTTGTCAAGCAGGTGTACTTAATCATGCTTTGTTTTGCTCGAGGACTAGCAAAAACCTAGGTTTGGGGTGTGATAACTCCATAAAATGTAGTTATTTATTCCCTATATTCTATTGATAGCTTAGTCCTTATTATTATGCATATATGGAAGATTTTAGGCTTATATTTGTCAAATTCAATCTTGATATCTTCCTATATGATCTTGAAAAAATCTAATATATTCTTTAGGTGATTATGTGGATTTCCAACTATTATTAACTTGGTGATTTCTTTATTGTAGGAAGGGCTCCAAACAGGTAGGTTTGTGGAATATTTAGACCAATATTGGAAGAGAGAGCCAAAGGTGCAATTTAATATCTCACGCTGCGGTGCAGGCAGGTTCATGCCATGGCGTGGTGCATTTAGCCTGCTACACATTGAAACCCAAGGCTAGCACGCTGCAATGCATAGGGGTGCATGCCGTGGCGTGATGACCTAATATGAGCCTATATATACTGTTCTAGTTAGATGCAAAAGGGAGCTTTTTGGAAAACAGAACATGGCTGCTAGGGTTTGGCATTTGAGTTGAAAGGAAACCAAAGGAAGCAAAGTTGGAGGTTATTTTCCTCAAAGAGAAAGATTCAAGCATTAAAGGATCATCAATCAATTAACTTCCCTCTCATTCCTTTTACTTTCTCTCTTCTATTGTCATGACCATGATTATTTGTGATAGATTTTCATGAGTCATGTGTAGCTAAGCTGTATATAGGGATTTCTTTGGATCCCTCTATGAATATTAGTGATTTTGTAATCCTTTTAGTTAATATAGATGATTTGGATTTGTTCAATCATATTTCTCTTAATGCTCTTGAGTGTTTGGCCAACATTCAATATGATTTGATTAAATTTATTGAACTAGACATAGGAATTTAGATTTAAGAACATAGATATGGTTGATGCATGTTTAATTCATTCTAATGGTAGAATGAGTTAATTAGCTAATGGGATAGACATATACCTCTTGTTCATGCATAGTAATTGTTGAGAATAGTTCTTAATGAGTAGAGTTTGCACTAGCTCTCATGGAAACATAGTGAACTAGGTGAATGACACATGGTTAATTGACGTAGACATAGGCTGTTAACTATGTCAGTTTCTCAACCTAACAAATCCCTGTCTTTTATGTTGCTTATAAGGATTGCATGTAACATTCTAATATTGGTTATCTAGATATATAGTCATATAAAAGAATAACACAACACTGGCCATGCTACTTCCAAAATTATACAATTTCAAATATAACAAAGCCATGTATATATAGAAAATATAAGCCTCGAATGTATAAATAATACACAATAACTGTATCTATCACAAATATAATACGTACATCATATCAAAAGAAACTACTCAGCTACACAAAGCTAAGCACTCTAAGCTCCTGTTGGTTTTCACTTTCCATTAGATTTCCTCCCTGGAATCATCATGAAAATGCACACAAGGGGTGAGAATCACGCATTCTCAGTAGACAAAAATCATAAACCAAGTCATCACAATCATTCCAACCATTTCATGGAAAAACACATTTGTAAACTCAAATCTCATACATAACAATCTAGAAAAATGGCAAAAGCCAAAACCAAGCCCTCTCTATTCCCAAAATAGATTCCCATTTTATAAGTGTTTATAAAAACTCATTTACTACAATTAGTCTTCTAGAAATTGCCACGCTTATAAAAACATCATCTCTATCTCAGAGACACTAAAGCATCGTCTCCATCACAGAGACACAACAACAATATCTTCATTTCAGAGATATAAACCCAATATCTCCATCTCAGAGATACGAACACAACATCTCCATCTCAAAGATATAAACATAACATCTCCATCTTAGAGATACGAACACAACATCTCCATCTCAGAGATACGCAACTGCCTATACAATTACAATGCATGAATATGTCATGGTAGCAACTGCCCATTCAATCACCATGCTATGCCAAATTATGTCTAGTGTTTATGCTTATGCAATAACCTAAATATGTAATGCATAATGTATGATACCATTTACAAGAACCCAGTTTCATAGTAATATCATGAATGCATGAGCCTTGATCAAAACAAAGGAACCCGGTTCCATAAGCTTTGAACAAGTACTGGAAACCCAGTTCCAGCTAAACCACAGGGTGTGAGGGAAAAACTATCCTCAACTCATTACTATGATCAAGAAGGAATGTTACATCTTCACTTACAATCATGTATGATCACCCTATCCAGTAATGAAGTCTCATCAATTACACGATTTTCAACAATGATCATTATAATAGGAAGGATTGGTTACCTACTCATTCAAAATCATATTTGATTAGAAGAATGATCTCTGTGATAGGATGGATTGATTATCTTCTCATTCAAAATCACATTAAATCACCACAACAATCATTGTGATAGGAAAAATTAATTGCCTTCTCATTCAAAAGTTTGAGGTTGATCAGAGTTAGTTTGGCATTTTTAAGCATACTGGTTGTGTGTTTTAATACCGGATTGACTACCAGCAGATATGGAAAAATGTGGAAATGATGAGATAGGATTTTTAATGAATCTTTAGATTTATTTTAAATCTATTGGAAGCTAGAAAACTAGATTTCATGAAATCTAAGTGTTCTTAGCAGATCGGGGCTTTAGTATTTATCTTAGAGAAGCCAAATGTGACTTCTCTTCTTTAAATATCCCACGGCAGTAGGAAATAGAAAGGGAAAAAATAGAAAACCAAAGATAAAAAAGGAGACAGAGAACCAAGGAGGAGAAGAAAAGAAAGGGAAGAAAACCAAAGAGGAGGATTAACCATCAAGGAAGAGGAATCATATGGATGTTGGCTTCATCTTCAAGACCTTGAGGTAGGGAAAACCTTATTTTTGACTCATCTTCCTATTTCTTTATCTTGTTCATGAGTGTTGGCATGATAGGAAAGTTAGGTTTTTTAGTGTGATTTTGGTTGTTTGGGCTTGAATCTTGTTATAGAACTTGATGATGGCTTATTTTTGAGTTGTTGGGTGTATGGTGTTACCAAGTGGCTTCCAGTACTCAAGAGGGGGGTGAATTGAGTATAAATTTTTTTTCGCAAAACCTCTTTTTAATTAAAACGAATATCAAAAGCTTAATAAATAAATACACAGAAGGAATGAGAAGAAGAAGAAAAACAATAAAGAATAGCGAAAAATAAATGTGCAGTAAAATAAATTGCATAAAATAAAGAGATTAGGGAAAAGAGAAGCAGGCACAGTATTTATCCTGGTTCGACCACTAATCCACTTGTGGTCTACGTCTAGTCCTCGAAAGCCGAGATTTTTCACTAAGTATACAAGCTTCAATAGGTGCTTGCTACCATTACAAAATAGAGCACTTTTCACACACAGGGATACTCTACCCTTGTGCTAAAGTCTCAGCCTGCAGGGATACCTCACCCTTATACAAACCTTGAGGGATACCTCACCCTCGATACAGAATATCAGAAAATAGAGATGAAGAGAAACTCTCACTCAGAGTAAGTAGTACAAATTGAAGTGCTAATGGAGCTCTCATAGAAATATCTCAAAGTTTCTAAACAAGAAGAGCGTAGAAAACAGTTTTCACAAAAATAGAGTAATCAGAAAATAGTTAGAATTATGGGCACTGAAAAACGTGACCCAGACTTGCTATTTATAGGGAAAACCAGATGAATTAGCCGTTAGGTATAATTAATAGCAATTAACACAAATTGAAAATCTTGTCTGTTTCCATTTACGTAAGCATAAGTTTCGTGTTTATTCGAATAAATCAAACACTTATTCGAATAACACTGTTTCTGAAAAACTCATCTGAAATGGGTTATTCGAATAACCAACCCGTTATTCAAATAACTCTGTTAAAATCAAAGTTGTGAAAATGAACGTTTATTCGAATGATAGCTTATCTATTCGAATAACGTATTTAAAAGAAGTTCAGATAGAAAGGATTTATTCGAATAACGTATGAGTTATTCGAATAACTCATTTAAAGCATAGTTCTGAAAAACCTCATTTATTCGAATAAGGGAAGGTTTATTCGAATAGCCAGTTACAAAACAGTTGTCTAGAAAGTCTTGGTTATTCGAATAACAGGGTAGTTATTCGAATAACACCTTTTAGAAAACAAACCACGTGAGGATGTTTATTCGAATAAGCAAAGCTTTATTCGAATAACTCAGTTCAAAAAGGGTTTTGAAAAAGATGTTTTCAAAGATACTGAGTTTAAAACCAAGTTTTTTTCTTTTCTTTCAAAAACAAAGAGATCAATGTGAGCTCCGTACAATAGATCCTAAGTCCTAATACTAATCAAATATAAACTTGGACTTGGTCTAATTATCATCTTCATTTATACTTCGCGTTTGTTATCATCAAAACAAGTCTTCAAAGGTATGCATCCAAACACATTCTCCCCCTTTTTGATGATGACAAACTATCAATGAGACTATCAATGAGAAAAACGTTAGTGCATATAATTGGAATTCACAAAAAGGTATAAAAGTTTACTCCTCTTCTTTAATTATAAGAGGTAATATATATCAGATATGTGCGCAGCTCCCTCTTTCAATTTGAATCCAATCCCATGTTAAATTTACCTGTCTTTTCTCAATTAAAGTCAAATGATCAAATATTTCTCCCTCTTTTGTCATGAGCAAAAAGGTGGGGTAAGTCTCATCAGATATCATAGTGCATAATAGGAGACATACTCATATCAAAAGATCAACAGAAAATATTATTTATTCATTAATAAAAAGAGTCAAATACACAAGCCAGAAAATAAAATAACATAAAGTCAAAAACAAACAGCCTAAGAACAGAAGATCCTAAAAGTAAGCATCCAGAGGTGGTGTGAAGAAGCTGGTGCAGGAGCGGTGAAGCAGATCGAAGTGCCGCAACCTCACGTTCAACGCCTTCTATTCTATCAAACAGAATAGAGAAGGTATGTTCCATGTAAGCTCGGTTGTCTTGAAAGGTGGCCATGATCTGTTCCAGAGTGACAGGAGCAGGAGCATCAGCAGGGTCGAGCTCGTCCTCAGCAACCTCATCTGGGTACACCCAGCCTTCATCGGTTTGGATCATCTTCATCTTCCGTAAGGTGTGAGCTCCAAAGATGTTGTGGTGCATCAGAGCAATGGCTCACTCAGTCTCCAAGACCTGAGGATACTTGCTCAGCAAGATTGTGACAAGAATGCCATAAGGCAAGTCAGATTTCTCCTTGCCCTTGGCCCTTATCATGTGCCTCATGATGAACACAGGGCAGTTGACCTGCTGGCCATTCTTTAGAAACCACAGCATGAAAACATCTTCCTCATTGAGATAGGCGTAGTTACCACCGCGCGGAGCCAGGATATGAGCATAGGCGTAATACAGAAGCCTATCTTGGCTCTTCAGCATTCCACCCTTGAGACCCTTATCAGGCAGGGCTATACCAGGTTTCAGCAGGTCCTCAACTGCTTGAAGTTTGTTGAAGTCTTCAAGAAAGGGCGTATCACCATCTTCAACAAGGGCGCCAAAGAACTGCAGCACGAACAAAGTCGACCAGTCCAGCGGTGTGATCACGTTGTTCTGATCACATACCTCGGAAAGAAGATTCTGGCCATCGAAAGTCAGATTGCAGAAGAACATCTTCACCAAAGCTGGATAGATGGTGGCCCGGTGAGAGCAAAGCTGAAGAACTCCCTGGTTTTGCAGTAGGGTCAGGAAGTCGAAGCCGCGGTGCTGCTGGAAGAAAGAGAGATCCAGGTACTTGGGTTGAACTAAGTTGCACTCCCAGAAGTACGAGATGAACCATGCACGATGCTCTTCATTGGAGGAGAGCCTTCTCAGATCAAGAAGGTTGGTGCCTGGAGCATTCTTCGTGCGAGGATGTTTGCTGGAGTAGGAGGCCATGGAGGAGAGTGAGAGAGAGACAAGAGCAAAGGAGTAGAGAAGAGTAGAGAGGATGGAGGGTGAAAAACATTTTGGGCGCGCAGGGTTTATTTAAAGGAAACCCGAGTTTATTCGAATAAACCGACTTGTTGTTATCGCCATAAGTGACGTGTCCATGATTCTTGGGAATAAGCATGGTGAATTTTGAGTCGTCCCCGGTCATGTGCTTGGAGTAGCCGCTATCAAGATACCTATTTGAACTCTTGGCTTTCAAGCACACCTACAACACAAGTTTAGTTTTTAACTTTTGGTACCCAAACTTTCTTGGGTCCTTGTGTGTCAGTTTTAGGTATAGTACCCTTGGGAACCCAAACCATTTTTGTTCCAACTTTTGTATTTATATTTTTCCTTGCATTACATGTTGAAGCACTATGTCCTTTTCTTTCACAGTAAAAACATTTAATAAAAGGACTACTTGAAACATTAGAATGCACAAAGAAATTTTTATAGAGTCTTTGTTGATTTTTCGGGTTATAACCTATCCCAGCTTTTTGAAAAACCACTCTTTATCTTCCTAATAAAATATTTAAGTTATCCCTTCTAAAGGTGAATTTAGAAAGAGTGTTCTTTAGATCTTCATTTTCTTTTTCAAGTAT
Source organism: Ormosia semicastrata (assembly GCA_029884595.1). Classification (NCBI taxonomy): domain Eukaryota; kingdom Viridiplantae; phylum Streptophyta; class Magnoliopsida; order Fabales; family Fabaceae; genus Ormosia; species Ormosia semicastrata. The sequence continues at coordinate 26,491,195 of JAQQTO010000053.1, read as the reverse complement.
ATGACATGAAGAACAAGATGGAGAAGTAGAAGCATGTGAAGAATGATTTGTGCATGCATCAATGATTCCTAAAGTTTCGTTTTCAATTTTTAATTCTTCTTTTTCTTTATTTAAAACAAGAATTTGATTTTCTAAAGAAGAAATTATTTTCTTAGATGAAGAAATAATTTTTGTGAGTTTTAAAGATTCTTCATGTAGTTCTTCAAAAGCATCTTGTAACTCATCGTAAGAGGGCAATAAAGTAGTATTAGAACTTACCTTGTTTTTGCTTTCTTCTTCATCTCCTTTTGCCATGAGACACAGTTGAGCCTCTTCGCTATCTGAGCTGTCAGTTGAGTCTATGTCGTTTTCATCCCACGCTATATAGGCTTTTCTTCCTTTCCTTTCCTTGAAGGGTTTCTTTTCAAATTTCTCCTTCTTCTTTTGGTAAATAGGACACTCCATTTTCATGTGACCAGGTTTGCCACATTCATAACAAGTTGGGGTCGATGAAGTTCCTTCGCCTTTGAAGTGAGTCCTTTTCGGAGGGAAGGGAGGTCTTCTTTGCGTTCCCTTTTTTCTGAGAAATTTACCAAACCTTTTAACCAACAAACTCAAATTTTCTTCACTTACCTTTATGTTTTCTGAACTTTCTTCATTTTCTTCATCATCATTGTCGAATGTTGATGAAGTGGCTTTAAGTGCTATCCCCTTTTTCTTTTTATCGTTCTCTTCGCTTTGGCTTAATCTGCTCAACTCCAACTCGTGCTCATGAAGTTTTCCAAAGAGGGTAGCTAAAGTCATTGTGGACAAATCCCTTGATTCGGATATTGCTGTCACTTTGGGTTGCCAAATCCTGCTAAGACATCTCAAAACTTTGTTAATCAAATCTTCATTAGAAAAGCTTTTGCCTAAAGATGCAAGATGATTAACTATGTGGGTGAACCTCTTTTGTATTTCCTGAATGCTTTCTCCTTGGTTCATTCTGAATAATTCATATTCACGAGTTAGAGAATTTATTCTCGATCTCTTAACTTCACTAGTACCCTCATGGGTAACTTGCAAAGTATCCCACATTTCTTTAGCAGTTTTACAATTTGAAATTCTAAAAAATTCATCATATCCCAAAGCAGTAGTAATAATTTTTGTGGCTTTTAAATTAAATTGAACTTTTCTTTTGTCTTCATCAGACCATTTATTTCGTGGTGTTTCGGTCCTTACACCATTGACCTCATGTGTGGGTATAAAAGCGCCATTTTCGACAACATCCCAAACATCTAGATCAATAGCTTCGATGAAGATTTTCATTCTTTCTTTCCAATATGCGTAACCATCCCCATTGAAAAAGGGTGATCGGTTTATGGAAGATCCTTCTGAAAAACCATTTGAAGAAGCCATATACTCTTGAAGCTGCTAAGCTCTTTATACAAGAGTCTAGCTCTGATACCACTTGTTAACATATGGAAATGGATTTCCAACCCTTGTATGCCTCAAATTCCATTTCGTGGAGAATTGAGGTTTTAAGTTTTGAAATGGATGTTTTTCTTTAATCTTTGGTTTTGAGTGAAATCAAAGTGGTTTAAGAAGTTTAAGGTTGTGATTAATGATTTACTATGTATTTGAGAACTTATTAGGGTCTTAGAATCACTGTAATACTGGATTGGAATGACTAAAATCCAAGAAAAGGACCAATGGAATAGTACCACATTCTGTAGAGTGGATACAGGGCTTCTGGTTAGCAGACACGGCCCGTGTTCGAGGACATGGGGTGGGTCGTGTCCCTCTTTGTCAGAGGAATCTGTGAATAGAGTTCACAGAGGAAGACACGGGGTAGGTTGTGTTGTTTGACACAGGCAGTGTCTGAGGCCAGAACCTTTCAAAATGTCATTTTTTATGTTTTCCAAGTTCTTGGTTTGATGCGATCATTGACATATGTTCCCTAAAGTGTGTGGAGACTCTAATAGGAGTATTAAATGAAGGGGATATGTGGTGAATATAAATCAATTGGTATGTTATTTATTGTGGTATTTAACATCATTGTATTTCATGTTGGTAGTTAGGAATGTAAATCAATTGACATGCTAGTTATTGTAGTAATTGGGATTGTAACATCCCGAAAATTGCTTATTTCATTATAAATAATCATTTTATAATATTTGTGATTTTTGGTGATTTTTGTGAAATTTTCTGAAAAACGTTGAATATTTTAATATATTCCTCGTTTTGCGTATGCACTGAGCGGAGCCGGGATAACGAAATGTTCTCCCGGGACTGTAAACCTTGAACTGTCAATGCGTCGACGGGGATCTTACTTAACCCGAGGCCAAGCAAGCTTTGCGAGGTTTGGATTTTTCAAGGTTTTATCTTGCTAGATAAAATCGCGGTATCATAAAATTATCGGATGAATAATAAAATATTATTTTCATCACTTGTAATTTTATTCACTGAGAAAATAATTCTACAGTGTAATTGATCATCTATCAGATGTATTTAATTTGGAGACTAGCTTACCATACACTTTATCGAGGAGCGCGCGAAGCTTCTCAAGGAAGCTTCTTCTAACTATTATTTTATTATTTCTCTCTCCTCCCATTTTGTGCTGCACATTTGAATTAAAGGATCTAATTCATTTTTCATCCACACATTTTCCTCCTCCTGTACGTAGCACTCACTATTCACTCATCTTTCTCTCTTTCCATTTCTCCTTACAGCAGCACCATCCACCCACATTCACATTTTATCTTCCAAAACCGTCATACTCCTAGCACCATTTCGTGTTTGGAGAAACACCATATCTGAGGGAATCATCTTCAAAGTTCTACATTTTCTTCATCTTCATTTTCCTCCATGGTTGAAGCTTAAAGGTTGGAACTTTAAGGTAAAGTCCTTAGCTTTTCCTCATCTCTCCTCATTTTCGTAACCTACTGTCATTTTGATGACCATGGGTATCCCTTTCAACACTTGATTCTGATTTTGGTGAGCTTGAATGTTCAAGGATCTCTTGGAAGCTGAAAACATAATTTCGACCAAAAAGGAGCAAATTTCTTTGTGCTTCTCCAAGGTAAGAGGAAGACACTCCTCCTCAACCTATTTTAGCATTTAGGAACATCTGTGATTTGTGTTAAGGGTCTTTACTGCTTTTGTATGTTGTTTGTATTGTATATGTGCTATTTGATTGTTTGAGTTTTGAATGTATATATATATATATATATATATATATATAACTGGATGTATTGGAATGTGTAATATTGAATGGAATGAGTTCCGAGTGGTTCTCGGATAGTTACGGTGTTAAGCCCAGAATTTGGAAGTTTCATGTGGAAACTAGTAATAGTATGAAATCTAGCCAAACTCGTCGAATACAATAACTAGATCTTTTGGTGATATGTCAAAATCCGTCGAATGAAGACTTCTGACCATTTTTCGTCGAATGTCAAAATCCGTCGAATGAAGACTTCTGACCATTTTCGTCGAATGTTAAAATCCGTCGAGTATGAACTTCTGGCCAAACCTGTCGAATTTGATATCCTAATTACTTCGTGAAATGTTAAAATCCGTCGAGTATGAACTTCTGGCCAAACCTGTCGAATTTGATATCCTAATTACTTAGTAAAATGTTAAAATCCGTCGAGTATGAACTTCTGGCCAAACCTGTCGAATTTGATATCCTAATTACTTAGTAAAATGTTAAAATCCGTCGATGAACTTCTAGCCAAACCTGTTGAATTTGATATCCTAATTACTTAGTAAAATGTTAAAATCCGTCGAGTATGAACTTCTGGCCAAACCTGTCGAATTTGATATCTTGATCACTTAGTAAAATGTTAAAATCCATCGAGTTTAGACTTCTGACCATTTTCGTCGAATGTCAAAACCCGTCGAGTATGAACCCCGATCATGTCCGTCGAGATTGATCTTCCGACCAAAACCCGTCGAATAGAGTCCCTGGACACTTAGGAGAAACGGCCCCAAAGTTAATAATCGTCGAGTTTGAGAGACAATGCCTGTCGAGTAGATGAATTTCTCCAGACCCGTCGAAATTAGAGATTTCGACCAGTGTTTCGTCGGTTCGACACTTGGGAGATTTTCTCCAACGTCGACACCTATACCCGTCGAATTGAGGCTTTTGCTGACCACCTGGAGGGTTCGACAGTTTCGATCTTCGTTCGACAGAACCCCATCCGACAGAAATTGACTTCTTGCCAATCCTATTATAAAATGTTTTCCCCATTCTTCCCTCCTCCTGTTACATTATTCTCCGTCGAATGGCAGCTTCAATTATTCATAAAACGTATTGTCTTCGTCGAATTCAAAAGTATACCTATCACCCAACACCTAGTAATTGAAATCTGTGACTCAGTTTGTGATTCCGACTGTGTATTTCCTGGACCCAAAACCTTGGGACTAATAGAGGCATATTGATTATAAATAAATAGGATGACTAGAAATTACTTAGGGATGCATAAACGGGGAAGAACATGAGAGTGTGAGATTTTGAGATCTTAGAATAACATTTTAAGGGCATATGAATAAATTACCTAAGAGGATTTAAGTTAACTAAGAGAATTCCTTTAGAGACAAACTCTGCAAGTAAAGCTAAACCTAAGTAAGAATTCATAATACACTTTAAAATGTATTAATTTATTTAACAACAATATCATGCTATTGTGGGTCCATGTGGGTGACCATTGATTGGGTTAATTCTTACTTGGGCAAATTGTGACGTATGATGGAATAGTATGTAATAATGATCATACATGATTATGCATAGAGTCTGTATGCATTGTGGATAAATCATATGACATGCATTTGAGGCATGATTGACCTAGTTTGGTATGAGAAGCATAATTGAGTCATGCATTGAACCCATATGCATTTAAATGTGCATTATCATTGTGACATTGGGTCGACGAAATGTACTTTGAGAAACATCTGGTTGACGATTGAGTCGGATGTACTTTGAGAAACATCTGGTTGACGATTGAGTCGGATGTACTTTGAGAAACATCTGGTTGACGATTGAGTCGGATGTACTTTGAGAAACATCTGGTTGACGATTGAGTCGGATGTACTTTGAGAAACATCTGGTTGACGATCGAGTCGGATGTACTTTGGATTTATTCCCATGAAGTAGGATCTTGATTATCGAGGGCACATGTGCATAGTGAGTCCATGAATTATCTGGCATACATTGTTATTATAATTGGAACTGTTGTATTTTTGATATATCTATATATATATGACTGCCTGGAACTGTTTGGTTGATTATAACTGCTACTAAATGTTTATTACCATTATTGCTGTCATAAATGCTATGTGGGCGCTTTGCGCCGTTTGGTTTCTTGATGCTATGACTGGTAATGATGGTAGGATGTCTTACCTCTTTCTTGTACTTTTCTTGCTCTATGTTAATTTTTGGTTAGAGACCATAAGTGGGAACGAAGTTGGATTCCTTTGGATTTTATTGGTTTGACCTCTCAGCATCCGTAATGCCGTCGCGAAGGGAGCTCTTTTGGGTTTGTTCGAATTGTGTTCACTGATGATACCAAGACCTATAGAGTCGACTGGACCGACAAGCGTATGTGACATGCTGGGGATCTGACTTTGACAATGAAGAGGACTGCGATTGAAGACCTTATCTTATATTTCTCACTACACCGGTGAGCCCGGAATGGCCTCACGCATTCGGGATATGATGGAGTGCCCAACTCCTTAGTCGTAGATATATTATGGGTAGTTTACATTTTATTTTGCATTACATATATAAAGTGTATTTTGGGTATATGTATGTTTTAAGATGATTATCCAGTCTTACATGCTGTAATTCGAGCACATATTATAATTCATAATTTAACTGGTTGTATATGTAACTACTCATTCGTGGCTCCTATTTTCCTCATATAAGAAATGTTTAATATTTATGGTAAATTTGTTGTTTGACAATGTTAGCACGCCGACATTTAGTGACCGTGACATAATGACGATTATGCATTGGTTACTTTATCGAGGGGTGTTACAGGGATTATTGTGGTTCCTTAACTATGTTGATGAGGTTGAGCCCTCATTGGTGATGATTATAATGTAATTGTAGCACAGCTCCTACATTTGTGACCTAGAAATAAACTCTCCACATTTATTTCCATTAACTAAGCAGTTTAAGATACTTCCGGAGCAAATAACAACTATATTTCACATATAGTGTTACAACAATGTGACTAAACATGCTAAGAAAATCACAAAATTACACAGACATATTAAGTAAGTATTAGGCTACCTCTGTAACCATATACAAGCCTAAAATTTTTTTACAGGGTGTTACATTTCTCCCTTCTTTTTTACAATTTTGTCTCCAAAATTCACTCGCCACCAACACTTAGTCTCTCACAACTAAGGTTCCAAGATCTCCAACAGACATCACACTCGAAGGAATCTCACCTTCCATAGTAATATCCAACTCATCATCATCAACCCATGATAATCCAGTCTTATACAGGTCTCCAGCTCCCAAGCCAAACCTATGCCAGATATTCTTCACCTAAGAAAATCTATTTTCCACCAAACTATTGGATTCCTCAATCCAAAATCCTTGCAAAACTTATCTATCAACCTTTTATCCAACACATGGGCTCTACTCACACTAGAGGTACCACAACGAAAGGAGTAGATGCAAACAAATCCTAACGAGTTCAGTTATACCAACTGCACCCTCACTAGAAGAACTCTTATTCCCCTAATTCACCTAGGTGAAGTCATAGTTTCCTATTCACACAGAACATTACATATTGAGCTACAGTCTCAACATCATGTAACTGTGCAATAGTAGCTACCAATATCCAACCTAAAATAACTCATACAATCCTTTTTTCAACATCTCAAACAAGAGACAAAGAAATGCATAACACACAGAGAAACTTCTACATGCTTAAGCATAGTTAGTCTATACCCCGGCTCAACAGGATGAACTACTCTGATACCAAAATGTAACATCCCAATATTTGCTATCTAGATATATAGTCATATAAAAGAATAACACAACACTGGCCATGCTACTTCCAAAACTATGTAATTTCCAATATAACAAAGCCATGTATATATAAAAAATATGAGCCTCGAATGTATAAATAATAAATAACAATGGTATCTATCACAAATACAGTACATACATCATATCGAAAGAAACTACTTAGCTACACAAAGCCAAGTACTCCAAGCTCCTGCTAGTCTTCACTTTCCATTAAACTTCCTCCCTGGAATTATCATGGAAACACACACAAGGGGTGAGAATCACACATTCTCAGTAGATAAAAACCACAAACCATGTCATCACAATCATTCTAGCTATTTTGAGGAAAAACACATTTATAATCTCAAATCTCATACATAACAAGCTAGAAAGGTGGCAAAAGCCAAAACTAAGTCCTTTCTCTTCACGAAATAGATTCCCACTTTATAAGTTTGTATAAAAACTCATTTACTACAAATAATCTTCTAGAAATTGCCACACTCACAAAAACATTATCTCTATCTCAAAGACACTAAAGCTTCATCTCCATCGCAGAGACACAACAACAATATCTCCATCTCAGAGATATAAACCCAATATCTCTATCTTAGAGATACGAACACAACATCTCCATCTCAGAGATATAAACACAATATCTCCATCTCAGAGATATGAACATAACATCTCCATCTCAGAGATACGCAACTGCTCATACAATTGCAATACATGAATATGTCATAGTAGTAACTGCTCATACAATCGTCATGCTATGCCAAATTATGTCTAGTGTTTATGTCTATGCAATAACCTAAATATGTAATGCATAATGTATAATACCATTTACAAGAACCTAGTTCCATGGTAATGTCATGAATGCATGAGCCTTGATCAAAACAAAGGAACCTGGTTCCATAAGCTTTGAACAAGCATTGGAAACCCAATTCCAACTAAACCACAGGGTATTAAGGAAAACCATCCTCAACTCATTACTATGATTAGGAAGGAATATTACCTCTTCACTTACAATCATGTATGATTACCCTATTTGGTAGTGAAGTCTCATCAACTACACGATCTTCAACTACGATCATTATGATAGGAATGATTAGTTACCTACTCATTCAAAATCATATTTGATCAGAACAATGATCTATGTGATAGGAAGGATTGATTACCTTCTCATTCAAAATCACATTAGATCACTACAACAATCATGGTGATAAGAAGGATTGATTACCTTCTCATTCAAAATCACATTATGATCATCACCAATGAAGGCTCAACCTCATCAACATGGTTAAGGAACAACAATAATGTCAATTACTACAATAACTTGCATGTCAATTGATTTACATTCCTAACTACCAACATGAAATATAATGATGTTAAATACCACAATAAATAACATACTAATTGATTTACATTCACCACATATCCCTTTCATTTAATAATCCTGTTAGAGTCTCCACACAATTTAGGGAACATATGTCAATGATCCCATAAAACCAAGAACTTGAAAAACATCAAAAATGACATTTTGAAAGGTTCTAGCCTCAGACACGACCCGTGTCAAACAACACGGCCTACCCCGTGTCTTCCTCTATGAACCCTATTCATAGATTCCTCTGGCAGAAAGGGACACAGCCCACCCTGTGTCCTCGGACACGGGCCGTGTCTCCTAACCAGAAGCCCTGCATCCACTCTGTAGAATGTGGTACTGTTTCATTGGTCCTTTTCTTGGATTTTGGCCATTCCAATCCAGTTTTACAGTGATTTTAAGACCCCAATAAGTTCTCAAACACATAAGAAATCATTAATCACAATCTTAAGCTTCTTAAACCACTTTGATTTCATTAAAAACCAAAGATCAAAGATAAACATCCATTTCAAAACCTAAAACCCCAATTCTCCACTTAAATGGAATTTGAGGCATATAATGGTTGGAAATCCATTTTCGTACACCCACCAACTCAAAAATAAGCCATCATCAAGTTCTATGACAAAATTCAAGCCCAAATAACCAAAATCACACTCAAAAACCTAACTTTCCCATCATGCCAACACTCATGAACAAGATAAAGAAAATAGGAAGATGAGTCAAAAACAAGGTTTTCTCCCTACCTCAAGGTCTTGAAGATGAAGCCAACATCCACATGATTCTTCTTCCTTGATGGTTGATCCTCCTCTTTGGTCTTCTTCCCTTTCTTTTTTTCTCCTCCTTTGTTCTTTGTTTCCTTTTCTTTCTTTGGTTTTCTATTTTTTTCCTTTTCCATTTCCTACTGTCGTGCGATATTTAAAGAAGAGAAGTCACATTTGGCTTCTTTCAGATAAATACTAAAGCCCTGATTTGCTAAGAATACTTAGATTTCATCAAATCAAATTTTCTAGCTTCCAACAGTTTTAAAATAAATCTTAAGATTCATTAAAAATCCTATCTCATCATTTCCACATTTTTCCATATCTGTTGGTAGTTAATCTGACATTAAAACACACAACCAGTATGCTTAAAAATGTGAAACTAACTCTGATTAACCTCAAACTTTAACTGTAGCACACTTCCCACATTTGTAACCTAGAAATAAACTCTGCACATTTATTCCCACTAACTAAGTGGTTTAAGTCACTTCCTGAGCAAATAATAGCTATATTTCACATATAGTGTTACAACAATGTGACTAAACATGCTCAAAAAGTCATAAAATTACACAGACATGTTAAGTAAGTATTAGGCTACCTTTATAACTATATACAAGCCTAACATGTTTTTCCATGATGTTACATTGCATATTACCAATTGAAGTAAGGGGTGAAGAAGGATTCCATATTCTCTAAACATTAACTTTTATTCCAAACTTATTACACTTTCATCTTTTCATTAACTCATACATACTTTTCCAAATTTGAATGTTCTTGAATAGAATTACTTAAGCTATTAGTTAATAATTAGAATTAGAATTGATCATATCCTCATGGGAATGATATCCTATTTATCACTTTATTACTAGCACGACCCATGCACTTATGGTACACAAAAGGGACAAACAATGTAAAACAAACCGAGTCTTTTATCCCATTCATGGACACTCATAATTTCCCTGTTGAATCGGGATATGAAGTCTCAGTGGGAATTTTCCTATCCTTTCCTAATCTAGGAAAGGTATAAAATGGATTTAGGATGCACTTGGCTAGTGGTGAAGCGCAACAAAGATCTTGAAGACAGGCTTCCCCAGTTATCCACAGACCTTGGAGACAGGGTAGTGAGCTATCTTAGGGCAATTTCTTTAAAGAGAGGGGGAAAGCACGACATATGAGAGAGTCATCACCCCCAATAAACAAGAGTGCAGAGATGTAAGCATCCAAGTGCTTTTGAGGGTCCGTTGTCCCATCATAGGTTTCAATGTTGGCAGGATACTTGAAACGCTTGGGTATTTCATAAGCCATTGGCTTGTCCAAGAGGGGTTGTTTTTGTGAAACTATGTTCTTTGCTATATGATCCTACTCTCCTAAAGGGGCAAACTCAACTTGATAACCGGTACCTACGATCCTTGAGCTCTTTAGATGGCGGTCTACTTGTTGTTGTCGGTCTCCTTTGTTTTCCAAATTTCCCCTTGGGGATTGGTTTTCACCTTTGTGATCCTAGCTAGTAATAATCACAAATTTTATACATTAATAAACTCCTATTTTTAGTCTTTTACACTCTCCATATACTTAATTGATTGAGCCTGACCATGTTTTATAAGTTTGGGCTCAAATTGTTTTAATTGATCTTTCTAACATTATTAAGATTTTTATACTATTTCTGTATTTCGGCCATATCTTGAGTTTTAGGCATCTATAAATTATGTATCTTGCCTTGTAGGAAAGATAAAAGAGAGTTCTACAACTTTCACGAGAGCCCTAGAGTTGAATCAAATATCTACTAGACTGAATTGGGCTTGGAAGTCCGAACATAGGTGTTGTCGCTTAAACCCGAGCAACATGCACAAATTGGTCCATAACTTGGGCTGTATGTGTGATATGGACTTGAAACTGGTGGCATTTGAAAGCTAAGACATATATCGTCAATTCTTATAAGACCATTAATTTAAATTACAATGTTTTGATGGTGTTCTACCCATGTGAAGTCAGATGATGGGATCAGAGACCCATTGAGAGTGATTTGGGCATAACTTTCTCATCTTAAGGATCTTGAGGATGTTGAGGAAATTTTGGTTTGGCTTTGAGATTATGTACCTAATTTCAATTTTGAATTGAATTAATTATCTTTTTCTTCTGTTAATTTGGATTTCGAATTGCATGATTAAAGATTTCTGTTGTGTGATATGATTCGATTGGATCATTAATCCTAATTGAGATTTGTGATTAAATTGTGATTAATTAATTGTGGTTTAGTCATATGAATTGAAGATGGTTAGGTTGGCTTATTTATTAATCTAGGTTAATTGAATTCTGATTGTTAAAACAAGCATAGGTTGCATGAATCTAGCGATCGCAGGTTTATGAATCATTTGTTAGTTAAATTCTTGATGATTATCTAGTGTTGAATTCTATGTGTTTGATGCATAGATTTCAGTCAATCATAGATTAACTAATTAATTCAATCCAGATACACGTTTAGTGATCGATGACAAGCCAACTGGGTTTCCGATAGTTTTTTAGATTAGTTGCTTTGCAATTTGATTTTCCTTACATTTAATTATTACATTTATATTCTGCATTCACAATCCCCCCTTATTTGACCTTGATTTGGTTTGATTGGTATCTTGATCCTCAAAAGATGACTTGGTTCACTGCCTTATGATACAAGCTATTGGTAGAACTAGAATTTTGTTATTTGGTTGAGCTCGACACTCGAATCAACTAGTATCTTTCACCAAGTTATGAATCTTGTCGTCCTGCCATCGAATTTGCTCGTCTTAAAGTCTAACCAGAGAGAGTAACTCTACTCTGGATAGCTATTGATAGTTAACTTCAGTTAGATGGGATTGGACTTCACTCTCTATACAGTCACCAAGGCGTTGAAGCGCCGACACTCGTGGTCCAACATCCTCTGAAGGTGCCCTTTACGGACTTGCCAAAATTTTCCTAGGAGGGGGGAGATTCTCTCTTGTGAAAGAAGTCTCATGCCCATTCTGCCTGGGTTCCAATTAGCCAATGATTGATCTCAAGACTAGCTAGCCAACAACAGGGATAGATGCCAGATGGCAGTTGTTTGAGGCTTGCTTCCTCCTTATGTTCATGATGCAGGATTAATTGTTGCATTGCGAACCCAAGTGCAAGTTATCTCAAGTAATAAATTCTCAGTGATTCTGAGGTCGAACCACAGAGACTTGATGAAGAAAAATTAATTAAGGTAAAGTAAATATTTTGTCACAATAAATAAAAAGATTTATTTGGGTTAGGAGATCCACTCTTAGTAAATAAAATTAGAACAAGATTAATTCTTTTTATAACTCAATTAGAATCCACACATAACGGAGGTTCCAATAGGAAAATACATCATTCAAAGTTCATTAAAAATTATATACGTAATTATATTATGCATCTTTTAATCATCTATTAACACCACCTCTCATAAATGGGATCAAGCATTCATTATACCAAAATCTTGTCTACAACAAATCAAGATCTCCACTTTACAAAGAGAGTTTCTAACACCAACACTTGTAAATGGGTTAAAGCATTCATTATACCAATTTCTTATCTACAACAAATCAAGAACTCCACTTTACAAGGAGGGTTTCTAAATTGATTGAAAACAAAATACAATACATATAATGACTACATGAAAATATATCATTTAAGCACAAGAGAGAAATTAATCTAACCTTATTTCATTACCAAGAGCGCCACCCTTTCACCCAAGTAAAATGAAACTTAGTTACTCATAGACAAGAAGAAAGAAAGAGAGAAGAAGAAGAATAAGAAGAATATAACTTCAATTTAGAACAAAGGAAAATTACAACATAATAGCATGATCTTGGCCTCTAGGACTCAGACTCCCAAATGATCTGCCAGTGGTGCCTTTTATAGAGGATTAGGGATACAAAATGACAAGAGGGCTGAGTCATGGGTGAGTGATGAGTGGAAAATGATTGAAAAATGCCAAATGACTTTTGATGAGTAGAAAATTGTGGAGATTCTTTGTCTCTAAAATCATTTAGCTCTGAAGTCATTGCATTCATCATTTTTGAGAAATATGATCTTCATAAAATTTATAGGCCTGGAACTTATATTTCAAATGTCATTAGTTTGGGTCAAAAATCATTTCTACAACTTAAGATATAGTCTGATTACTACATACTGCTCTGGCCCAGTGACAGCTCCTCTATTCTGACTTCCAAGCCCAATATAACCCATTAGACCTCAGATTTTAGAAAAGTGTTCAATATAAAAGTTGTAGATTTTGGTCTTAGTATTAACCATCAAAATTTCAACCCATTTTACATCTTATAGCCTGATCTATGTCATGAATAGTACACATAGGTCAAACTGTCAGGATCAGCACCCTAATTCTTACTTCAACTCTAATTTGAGTTATCCAAACATATGATTTGTTCTTTGAGGTCTTCATGAAAGTTGTAGGGAATTGTCTTAACTTTCCTATAAGACTAGAATCAAATCAGTAAAATATTTACAACTCAAGTTATAGCCAGTTTACTAAACACTGCCAAAGAGATAATTAAGGCTAATTTATGCAATAATTTGTTAAATGATCCAATTTGGCTTAATATTATAAAATGTGTCAAAACCAATTAAATTAAGCCTAATTGAACCTTAAGAAGCCTAGTGAGAGGATTATAAAATGTATAAAATATAGTGTTATCAAATTCTCCTACACTTAACTTTTGCACTTCAGGGCAAAACACAAAAGACAAAAACCAGAGAACAAAGAAAAATGACACAGACACAAAAACTAAAAACTCTAAAGCATTAAATGAATCAAGAAGAGCAACTAGACAATCAAGGGATCAAAACATTCATGAGGTAACATTTCGTCGTATCTCAAACCAACATGTAAGGAAACTTTAGTTGAAAAGAATGAATTAAGTATGATAGATCCTCACAGAATTCATTCTCAATCTCTCAAGTGTTTAAAAAGGTAAGTATTTCACTCTATTCAACCCATGAATAATTGTACTACCATAAGCTTGCTTATCTTTTACTTTTTTGCTACTCAAAAACAATATATATACACAAATCATGAGGACTTTATTCAAGGTTATAATGGGGTCAAGGTAGATAAGACAAGTTAAATACCAAAGAGAATAAAAGAATATTATGTTACAGTTAAAGTGGAGAAGATGTTTGAGAACATTCAGTTTAAATTTTCCAAGGGTTTCTTAGTTCCTTCTCTGTTTGCTTCCTTCTCATAAAGGACAATGACCAATATTTGACTAATGTTTTATTGAAGATCAATTGGTAGGTTGAATTCATTGTTAGGCTTGAACATTCTCTTGTTGTTTCCAAGAATCCACTGGTCAGCTCTTTTTTTTTTTTGAAATACTTACACATATACCCCCACACTTATTCAAGAAACTCATTCGATAACAAAGTCAATGCTCTCTTATTCCCTAAGGCTGGGTAAGAGTATGGTTTTTCATTTAAGGCACATAATGAGTTTGAAACAAAGAATGGTCAAATCAGCTCAAAGGGGTTAAGCAAAGAAAAATATGCAAGGTTGGCTATTTGGACAAAGTAGTTAATTCAAGAAAATTGCCTCAATCATATTTATGTATCCATATGAAAAAGTAGTCTCAAAAAGAATCAAAGCAAGTTCTAGAGTAACAATTCTATGAGTTGAAAAAAATCACACAAGAAAGAAGAGAACGACACAGATGTTCAATCCATTCATCGATAGGCTCAAAATCTCACAAGGCATATATCCATCATTCTTAGTCTATCAATTTAACATCCATAACTAAGGATGTGAAATTTAAGAAAAAAGACAATTTACTCAATCATGTAAATTTCCCTGAATTTAAATTACTACTTCCACACAAACTAGTTACTACCCCAATCTAGATGCGTCTCAAGAGTAAAATTACTCCTTACTCTGCCATCCCTAATTGGTTTAGCTGTTAGTAAATTACTGACAAACATATAAACACGACAAACATATTAATAAATACACTTCCTATTTTTTTTGTTTTTTTTACATAATTATTCACATAACTATCATTCTCCCCAACTAGATCACAACATTGTCCTCAATGTTAAAAATTAAATCCAGACTGAAGAAATAATCATCAATATACATTAAAAAAATTATTGGGACAAAATTAAATAAAGTAATGTGGAGAGGTCACATACCCGAAATACTTAAACGAGAAGAGAATAACTACATCTTGACAATGGTTAGCAATGACAAAAATAAAAAAAAATAAAATAAAATAAACAAGCATGCAAACATTTTTTTTGGGTTCTTTTGTTTTATATTTTTTTTAGCCGACACTATTTACATCCCCATACAAATGCTCTGAAATTTGGGAGGCACTTAAGATGACTCAATAAAAACACGAAATACTAAAACTTACCTAAGCTTTGGTAGACAGGATCATCTACCAAAGTCTCTGCTACATTTGGATCCTTCAACCAAAGTTCTAGCTTCAACCGCTGACTATTTACCTTCTTCCAAATTAATTTTATAAGAACAGACCAAGGGATGACCACCTTTTTTATCAGCAATACTCCAACCTTTCTTAGGCAACTCCTTAAACTTTGGTTGCCATGCCTGAGTGTCATGATCCTGAGTTCTATCAAAAATAGTAGAAATATCAACTATATTAGAGGGATTACTGATAGAATCAAACTCAGAATTAACAAGAAAATTCTCAAGGGGATCAAAATCATGGGTTGTTGAAACTCCCCTATCTATGATTGAGTCAATTATGTATATCTGGTGACCCTCGTCATCATTTTCTGGCTTAACAAGACTTTTTGTCACTTCAGGTTCCTTGGGTAGCTTAGCATCACTACTATCTTGATTCTTTTCCACATCCTCTAGCTCATTCACACTCAAGGAGTTCATCACTTTGGACATTTGGCTCTTTATCTCCTTGCTTTCTTCAACAATCTTTTCATTCCTAAGGGTATCACTAACTTGACTTGATTTATTTGTTAGTTTTCTATACTAATCTTTGGGATTTAGTTGAGGTTGAGAAGGAAATTTTCCTTTCTTGTGAATGGTGAGTGCATAAGAAAGTTTAGCAAGAGTGTCTTTTATGTCAATCATGGCTTGAGTATTTTGATTAATAATGACATCTTTCTTCATGGTTATTCCTGTATGGTGGGACATAGGGTGCATATCCTTGAGAATTTTGTGAATCCTATTATGCCTGAGGAAGTGGTGGTTGCATGAATTGTGCCTGATTGTTGGTCCTCCAACTGAAGTTCGGGTGATTTCTCCATCCTGGATTGTATGTATCTGAAAAAGAAGAAGTGAATGACTTTTTAAAATTATTCATTGCATTTACTTGCTCATGCACAACTTCTTTAAAAATAAGAATTTTTAAACATTCATTTGTTGAGTATCTCAATTCATCACAAATGCTATAAATTTCTTCATTTTGCACAGATTTGATTTATTTTACTTTCCCTAATTCCATGGCTTCAACCTTTCTAGCCAAGCTGGTGAACCTAGCATTTAGATCTTCTTATTGACTAAGGTGATATTTTCCTTTACTAGCACTTGCAAGGTTAGATCTAATTGAATTTTCAAAAGGATTAGTACTATGTCATGATTGAGAATTTTCAACCAAATGGTCTAAATAGTCTAAAGCTTCTTCAAGTTCTTTATCAAGAAACTCACCATTGCATATTGTTTCCACAAATTATTTAGTTTCGGGTGTTAACCCTTCATAAAAGAAGTTTATAGTGTGCCATTTTTCAAAATCATGATGTGGGAAAAAATTTAATAAATCTTTAAAATGATCCCAACTTTGAAAATATGCTTCATTTAAATTTTGGGAAAAAAATTTAATTTGTCTTTTCAAAGCATTAGTTTTTTGTGTTAAAAAAAATTTCTTCAAAAACTCACCTTGCATTTCTTGCCATGTGCCAATTGATCTTGGTTTCAAAGTGTTAAGCCAAGTTTTTGCTTTCTCTTTCAAAGAAAAAGGAAACAATTTAAGCTTAACAACCTCTTCAGTGCAAGTTTGATCATGAAAAGCGATACATACTTCCTCAAATTCTTTTAGATATAAATGTGGGCTTTCAGATTCTAAACCATGGAAATTAGGAAGTAAAGAAATCATACTTGGCTTGAATCTAAAATTGTTAGCATTGAGTGGAAAGATAAAACATGATGGACTAGAATTTTGGGATGGTTGCAAATACTCACGCGTGGTTCGCAATGGTTGATTTTCATTTTCATCATGCACACTTTCATTTTCAGTCGTTGTGTTTGATGTGTGTGATTGTGATTCAGACAAATCAATATGTAAAGTACTAGGATTAACTTTAACCAAACAACCAGAATTTGAATCACGATACCAATTAAGCATAAATAAGTAACTTAAAATAAAAAAAGAAAATGTACAAGTAGGCAGTATAAACTTGCCATTAAATATTAACAAGGATGGGGTATATGATAACTCCATGAAATGTAGTTATTTATGCCCCATAATTGTGCTTCATGGCATGCTTAGTCCTTGTTCTCATGCATATTTGGAAGGTTTTGTGCTCATACTTGTTAAATGTCATTTGGATACCTTCCTTTATGTTTTTGAGCAATGTGTGCATATATGTTGATTGATTAAGTAGATTTGCAATTATATTTAATTTGGTGCTTTCTCTAATGTAGGAAGGGCTCAAAAGAGACAAATTGATGCAAGCCAAGGCCCAGCGTTGGAGGAAAGAAGCCAAGGATGCATTCCAGTCTTCCACGCCGCGGTGCAAGAATAGCCACGCCGCGCGTTACCCAATACGATAGGGCGAGAGAGCTCCACGCCGGGCGTGGGAATGTCCACACCGCGGCGCTGTCGACGAGGCCGAGCCTATTTATTCTATTTTTCACGCACCCTCTCGGGATCTCTCGCTCTCTTTTAGGTTTTTAGGTTTTTAGTTTTACGGGTTGAGGCTACGTCTAGACCTCCATTGGAGGTGGAGATGGAGCTTGGGGACTAAATGGAAGCCCTAATGGCGAAATCCATAAGCTTTCTCCTTCTCTCTTTTCTCCTTTCTCTTCCTCATTTCTTGAACATGTATTTTGTAATTTGTTCTCAATTGTATAGGATTTATTTAGGGATGACTTTGGATCCTTTTATTAATATTAATGATTTGTTCTTCTCTGAGTTTGTGTGGATCTTTGATTTTGTTCAATCATATTACGCTCAATGCTCTTGAATGTTTGGCCAACATTTGAGTGATTTGATAGAATCTAAGGAACCTAGACATAGGGATTTGGGTTTGAGATCATATGTATGGTTGATGCATGTTCGATTCTATTCCAATGGCGGGATGAGTTGATTCGCTAATGGGATAGACATATACCTCTTAGCCATGCATAGCAGGTGTTTGAGAATAGACCTTAAAGAGTAGATTTTGTGTTAGCTCTCAAGGACACTTAGTGAGTTAGGCAAATGATACCATGGTTAGATGACCTAGACATAGGCGTTTAGCTAATGTAGATTCTCAAGCTAACATAATCATTGCATTCAAAGTTGATGTAAAGGGTGAAGGAGGATTTCCTTAAACTCTAACCGCTTATCCTTATTACTTTATGTCTTTACTTTCTTTACTTTTATCCATTTTTATGTTCTTGAATAGAATTAGGTAAGCTATCGGTTAATACTTAGCATTGGAAATAAAATTATCCTCGTGGGAACGATATCTATACTCATCATTTTATTACTTGTGCGACTCGTGCACTTGCGATTAGCAAATGGGCAAACACGTTTTGACCCTAACAATATAAACAAGCCACTAAATAAATATTAACAAAAGTGTGGTATAAACCAACCACCAAATACAAAAAATAAAATAAAGAAAATAAAGTGCAAAAAAAAAAAAAAATTACAGAATTTAAAGTGCAGAAAAGTAAAGTACAAAAAATAAAAGGAAGAGTTTCCCCACTAAGTTAGTAAAATACAAAAAAAAAAAGGAGAGGTTCCCCCATTAAGTTAGTACGTACAAGAAAATAAAAGGAAGAGTTTTCCCTCACTAAGTTAGTATGTACAAGAAAATAAAAAGAAGAGTTTTCCCTCACTAAGTTAATATGTACAAAGAAAATAAAAGGGAGAGGTTCCCCCACTAAGTTAGTATGTACAGAAAATAAAAAGGAGAGTTTCTCCCACTATTAATATGTACAAGAAAATAAAAAGGAGAGATTCCTCCATTAAGTTAGTACGTTAGTATATATACAAAATATTTACACCAAAAATTTATTCTTCAAATCAAGTCCCTGGCAACGGCGCCAAAAACTTGATGCAGGATTAATTGTTGCATTGCGAACCCAAGTGCAAGTTATCTCAAGTAATAAATTCTCGATGATTCTGGGGTCGAACCATAGAGACTTGATGAAGAAAAATTAATTAAGGTAAAGTAAATATTTTATCACAACAAATAAAAAGATTTCCTTGGGTTAGGAGATCCACTCTTGGTAAATAAAATGAGAACAAGATTAATTCTTTTTATAACTCAATTAGAATCCACACATAACGAAGGTTCCAATCAGAAAATACATCATTCAAAATTCATTAAAATTATATACGTAATTATATTATACCTCCTTTAATCATCTATTAACACCACCTCTCATAAATGGGATCAAGCATTTATTGTGCCAAAATTTTGTCTACAGCAAATCAAGATCTCCACTTTACAAGGAGAGTTTCTAACACCAACACTTGTAAATGGGTTAAAGCATTCATTGTGCCAATCTCTTGTCTACAACAAATCAAGAACTCCACTTTACAAGGAGGGCTTCTAAATTGATTGGAAACAAAATACAATACGTATAATGACCACTTGAAAATATATCATTTAAGCACAAGAGAGAAATTAATCTAACTTTATTTCATTACCAAGAGCTTCACCCTTTCACCCAAGTAAAATGAAACTTAGTTACTCATAGACAAGAAGAAAGGAAGAGAGAAGAAGAAGAAGAAGAAGAAGAAGAAGAACATAACTTCAATTTAGAGCAAAGGAAAACTACAACAACATAATAGCATGATCTTGGCTTCTAGGACCTAGACTCCCAAATGATCTGCCAATGGTGCCTTTTATAGAGGATTAGGGATACAAAATGACAAAGGGGCTGAGTCATGGGTGAGTGATGAGTGGAAAAGGAGTGGAAAATGCCAAATGACTTTTGATGAGTGAAAAATTGTGGAGATTCTTTATCTTCCAAATAATTTAGCTCTGAAGTCATTACATTCGTCATTTTTGAGAAATATGGTCTTCATGACATTTGTAGGCCTAGATCTTATCTTTCAAATTCATTAGTTTGGGTCAAAAATCATTTCTACAACTCAAGATATGGTCTGATTATTACATATTACTCTGGCCCAGTGACAGCTCCTCTGTTCTGACTTCCAAGCCCAATATGACCTATGAGACCTCAGATTCTGGAAAAGTGTTCAACATGAAAGTTGTAGATTTGGATCTTAGCTATCAACCATCAAAATGTTAGCCCATTTGACATTGTATAGCCCGAACTATGTCATGAACAGTACACATAGGTCAAACTATCAGGATTAGCACCCTAGTTCTTACTTCAACTCCAATTTGAGTTATCCAAACATGATTTGGCCTTTGAGGTCTTCATGAAAGTTGTAGAGAATTGTCTTAGGTTTCCTACAAGACTTGAATCACATCAATAAGATATTTACAACTCAAGTTATAGCTAGTTTACTAAATACTGCCAAAGAGATAATTAAGGATAATTTTTGCAATAATTTGTTTAATGATCCAATTTGGCTTAACATTATAAAATGTGTCAAAACTAACTAAATTAAGCCTAATTGAACCTTAAAAAGCCTAGTGAGAGGATTATAAAATGTATAAAATACAGTGTTATCAGTTAACTATGATTATGGTTATTTTTCGAGAGTATTTGAAAGTGGTGGTGGGAGTAGAAGTTTATGATTTCCCACAGACGACGCCAATGTTCAGAATTAGGTTATGAGAGTTACCTAAGAAAGTAAGATGAGGTAGTTTCCTCTATAGCGCAGTTACTGCAATAATGGAGCAAGGGGGTGGGTACCTAAAAAGGTACTCTGAAGCTCAAGTTAGTATTAGCACAAGGAATGTAGTGTCTAATTGGGAATTAGATCGTCATACCTTTTTCACTCCTTGTGTACCTTTATAGATGAGTGTTTGAGGGTGTGAATTGTCTGAGCATTTTGTGCGCGTAAAGACTATGTTGGGAATCACAGATACATCACGCAACGAAAAAAGAATTCCCACCAAGGATCTATGCGAAAAAGCCATAATCCAAGTTTTAAAACATTTACCTCTCAAAGCGTGATCTAAGGAAGTGATGTGAATCACCAACACCGTAACAGTGATGATGTCTCTGTAGTATCCATACAAACAGACTCACAAATATCCAACGTTCACAAAAAGGAGCCTCACGTTTCTCACACAGTGCTAGCTGCGAAGAGAAGAGAAGAAACCTGTCACTCACTCACTCACTTTTCTATAGGTGCGGCTAGGGTTCTATAATGTGTGTCTTAGCAGTCCCTTTGCAGTACTATTTATAACAATGACTACTTTAAGTGAATGTGAGTAGTAGGAAGGTAAGCTGTGTAACCCTAGACTTATCTATTATGAGTCTGGCCCACATCTAGATCTGAGTCCAACTTAGATCTACTGCTCCAATTTTAGTCTACTCTATACATATGACCCTATAGGTTCTTATTACATTAGCAGTAATATTAAAATCTCATTTTAATATTACAAGTAGTGAGCGGTATCTAGCAACACATCGCTATTACCCAAGTAATGAGAATGTCAGTGATTTGGCATAATCTTTCTATGACCAATATTTTCGCGTCGTTTAGTCCCTTTGTCATGATATCTAGATTGAACATAAGGCATGGAATGTGTCACCCTTGTATAGTCCAATCCTTCATTTCCTGATACTCGAGTAGACTTTGTAACAACAAATGAAATTAATGTCTCATATTGACTTATTTGAGCATGGCCATGCATTTCACAGTCTCACTTAATCAGGGGGCCTGAAGATATCGCTCCTGTTATGTAGGAGTGGCAAATCCCATCTAGACCACTCACATCCCTCGGCATCATTCGCAGTATATCCAATAACTAACTTTATAATTGCTTTATTACAAATGACATTTAATGGCATTAAAACACACAACTCCTCATGTAGGAATCGTAGTGATTTCAAGTCAAAGAACCATAGACACCATTGTCACTATAAGAATCGCTTATGACACTCACGTAACGATCCATGTAGTGTTCTCATGGCGGGTCAGTCCAGTACATCATTACTCTAATATGTACCCATGTGAAAACTTGATATCTCATATCCATAACCCGTGAGATGTGGTCATCAGTCTATGCACATACTAGTCTAAATGCATTATTGTTGCCCTAATTAAAAATAATACTTGACTAGGGACATTTAAGAATAGTGTTTTAATTTTTTTCAATAGGATCTCACGATTAAGTCAACCATTTGCTATCCTATGGCAACAAACTTACTATTCTAAGGATTTTATTATGTTTATTAAAAAAAGAACACAATAAATAAAATGCCTCATATATTAAAAATAGCATAATAGAATGTATGTAAATATAGACAAATGCATCAGCCTCTAGGGCATACACCAATAATCTTCCACTTGCACTAGAGCCAATCAGGCATATATCTAATGCCTAAAGACCTAGTGTGACCCTCATGCTTCTACTGTACAAAAGGCTTCGTCTGTGGATTAGCAATGTTATCATCTATTGGTACTCTACATATCTTCACATCTCCTCTATTGATGATCTCTCGAATGAGATGGAAGCGCCTAAGTATATGTTTGGATCGCTGGTGAGATCTAGGTTCCTTGGCTTGTGTAATAGCTCCATTATTATCATAATAGAGGTCCACTATGTTCATAATGCTAGGAATAGTGCCCAGTTCAACAATGAACTTCCTGATCTAAACGGCCTCCTTTGCTACATTGGAGGCAGCAATATACTCAGCCTCTGTGGTAGAATCGGTGATTGTCTCCTGTTTTGAACTCTTCCAGCTCACAACCCCACCATTTAGGCAAAAAACGTAACTCGATTACGATCTAGAGTCGTCCTTATCAGTTTGGAAGCTAGCATCAGTGTAACCCTTTACAACTAGCTCTTCCTCGACTCCATATACCAAGAACGAATCCTTAGTCCTTCTCAAGTACTTAAGACAGCAGCCCAGTGACTCTCACTGGGATTAGGCTGGTACCTGCTCGTCATGCTCAAAACATACGAGATGTCTGGTCGAGTACATAACATGGCATACATGATAGATCCAATTACAGATGTATATGGAATCCTGCTCATGCGATCCCTCTTATCTTGGGTGGAAGGGGATTGAGCCTTAGATAGGCTTACACCATGTGACATAGGCAAGAGTCCTTTCTTAGATTCATGCATGTTAAACCATCTTAACACTTTGTCTATGTATGTACTTTGACTTAGGTCAAGCAGTCTCAGTGATCTATCTCTATAGATCCTGATACCTAACACATAGGTGGCTTCGCCCAAGTCCTTCATAGAGAAGCAGTTCCCTAACCAAGTCTTTATAGACTGTAGGGTAGGGATTTCATTTTCGATAAGTAGTATGTCATCTACATACAATACCAGAAAGATAACAGTGCTCCCACTAGCCTTCTTGTAGACATAAGATTCTTCTTCATTCTTGAAGAAACTAAACTATTTTATTGTATCATCAAAATGAAGACTCCAACTTCTGGAAGCTTGCTTCAATCCATAAATATATCGTTGTAACTTGTACACTTTTCTAGCATCTTGTGGAGTGGCAAAACCCTCAGGTTGTGTCATGTACACATCCTCGAGAAGATTTCCATTAAGGAAAGTAGTTTTGACATCCATTTGCCAAATTTTATAATCATGGTATGCTGCAATAGCAAGCAAGATCCAAATAGATTTAAGCATTGCAACTAGCGAAAAAGTCTCATCATAGTCTATACCATGAATTTGTTTGAAACTTTTGGCCACCAATCACACCTTAAAGGTATGCATATTACCATCCATGTTGATTTTCTTCTTGAAAACCCACTTGCATCGAATGGGTTTTACCCCTTCTAGTGGGTCAAACAAGGTCTGTACTTGGTTGGCATATATGGATTCCATTTCAGATCTCATGGCCTCAAGCCATTTCTCATATTCTGGGCCAATAATGGCTTCTTGGTAAGTCACAGGCTCATCTTGATCCGTGAGCAATGTGTCACCTTGCTAGGTCATGAGAAATCCATATCTCTTTAGTTGATGATGTATCCTGTTAATCCTACGCAGGTTTTATGCTACTAGAGCAGGTTGCTATTCCATAATATTTTGTGAAGGTTGCTCTATTTCCATCATTGGTTCATTGCTACTCTGTGAACCTTAAACTTCTTCAAGTTCTACTTTCCTCCCACTGGTTCCTTTGGAGATAAACTCCCTTTTTAGAAACACAGTAATCCGTGTGACAAACATTTTGCCCTCAGTAGGATTATAGAAATAGTATCCCTTAGTTTCCTTGGGATAACCCACAAAGAAACATTTATCTGATTTGGGTCCAAACTTATCGAAAACTTGACGTTTCATATAAGCTTCGCAGCCCCAAACTTCATGAAAGATATACTGGGCCGTCTCCCAGTCTATATCTCATATGATGTCTTTTGAACCGTCTTAGATGGAACACGGTTAAGTGTGAAAACTGCTGTTAACAGAGCATGTCCCCAGAAGGAGCCTGGAAAGTCTGCATGACTCATCATGGATCGAACCATGTCTAATAAGGTTCGGTTCCTCCTTTTAGAGACATCATTCCATTGTGGTGTTCCTAGAAGAGTGAGTTGAGATATTATCTCACACTCTTTCAGATGATCATCAAACTGTTGGCTTAAGTATTCACTTCCTCGATCTGATTGAAGGATTTGAATATTCTTGCTAAGTTGGTTTTGTACTTCATTCTTAAATTCTTTGAACTTTTCAAAGGATTCTGATATATGCTTCATAAGATAAACAAATCCATATCTACTAAAATCATCAGTAAATGTAATGAAGTATTGAAAATCGCCTCGAGCTATTGTGTTTAGTGGCCTACATACATCACTATGTATAAGGTCTAAAATATCACTAGCCCTTTCACCTTGCCCAGTGAACGGGGCCTTTGTCATCTTCCCCAATAACCAAGATTCACATATCTCATATGATTTGAAATCAAACAAGTCCAAGAATCCATCTTTATGGAGTTTGGAGATGCATTTCTCATTTATGTGGCCCAAACAACAATGCCATAGAAAAGTTAGGTTCACGTCGTTTGATTTAAACCTCTTTGTATTTATGTTATAGACGGGCATTTCGAGATTAAGGACATAAAGTCCATTACTCAATTGTGCACTACCATAAAAAATATCATTCATATAAATAGAACAAAGTTTGTCCTTTATAATAAAAGAAAAGCTTTTCTTGTCCAAACAAGAAATAGAAATGATATTCCTGCTAATAGCAGGCACAAAATAGTAGTTCTCTAACTCTATTACAAGCCCAGTGGGTAAAGATAATAAGTATGTCCCTACGGCTAATGCAGCAACTTTTGCTCCATTTCCCACTCGCAGGTCGATTTCACCCTTAGCCAATGGTCTACTACTCTTTAGATCCTGCACATTTACATAAATGTGAGATCCATATCCAATATCTAATACTATGATGCAGAAATAGATAAATTGACTTCTATAACAAAAATATCTAAAGTGGAAGTTTCACTTCCCTTCTTCTTCTTGAGCTCCTCCAGGTACTTGGCATAGTTCTTCTTCTAATGTTTGGTCTAATCACAGTGGAAGCATGTATCTTCCTTAGCCACTCCGCCCATTGGTTTCAAGCTAGAAGTGTTGGGCTTGGACTTATCCTTACCCTTGCCCTTCTACTTATCCTTAGGCTTTTTCTGCTGTTTCTTGCCCTTATTCTTTTGGACCATCATTATAGCCTTTCCTTTTCCTTTGTTTATGTTCTACTCAGCAATTCTCAACATGCCTAGTAGCTCTGGTAGTGATTTGTCAATTTCATTCATGTTGTAGTTCATGTCAAATTGACTAAAACTTTCTAGCAATGATTGCAGGACTAAGTCAGTGGCCAACTCTTGACCTAATAGAAAACCAAGTCTCTCTAGGTTTTCAACATACCCAATCATCTTGAGTATATGAGCACCAACAGGGCTTCCTTCTACTAGCTTACACTGAAATAGTGCTTTAGAGACCTCGTATCTCATGCCTGGCCTGCTCTTGATAGAGCTTCTTAAGGTGTACGATCATATCGTAGGCATCCATGTTTTTGTGTTGCTTTTGGAGCTCAGAGTTCGTGGTGGCTAGCATTAGACATCCGACGTCCAAGGCATCATCTTGATGCTTCTTATAAGCTTCCTTTTTAATTCTAGGGGCATTAGCAGCAAGTGGCTCAAGAATAGGCGATTCTAGAACATACAGCTTTTTCTCTTGCTTATGGATAATCCTCAAATTCCTATACCAGTGTAGATAACTTGTCCTTCTCAAGGACGGATCGCAGTGATAAGTTACTTGATGTGTTTGTTGCCATGGTAATCTATCAACAAAAATATGCAAAATATAAGTATCATGCCATAATAAACATATTTAATGAGGTCTTTAATTAAATATGCCTCCTACTGTTTTATTCAAATCAATGACCATCAGCATTGACTCAAAAAATCCCATCGTAAGATTTCCTAGTGGGCCAAGATCCATATTTCACCTAGTTTTGAGTTAGCTTTAGCTGATCACCCAAAATTCAGTTATTTAAGTAGGAAACACCTTCTAATTACATCACATGTAACTCTTGGATAGTTGGGTGAATAACACCTATTCCAATCCATTTAATGGACTAAAACCCAACTTTATGCCTCTAAGCATTCAATCCTATTAAAATGGCCTAGTTAAGTTAGACCCAATGGTTAGTAGTTGGATATTATCCTTATCCCATCGCGTCATACTAATATAGATAAAGGCATCCTGCTTTGGCAGACCTACACTTGATCGATACTAGTCTTGACGAGTGTCACATATTGGAAGGCATCACATAATGACTTAATATTTGCTTTGAGGGAATTTATTATTATTATTATTAGATCTCACCATTTATTAAACTGTTTATCATACCATAAACATCGTCCATGCATCTCATATATATAAAGCATATAATAAAAGTGACATGATTATGGCCTCTAAGAGAGTAGCATTAACTAAGCCATCTTCACCAAGTGTCTCCCACCAACATCCTCACTTGATGCCATCTTCTTGCCTCCACATCAAGATTACATTATATAGAAACCTCTTTTACATTCAAAGGGAGTTAGGTGAGAAGAGAATGTATAATCAGAATGTAGAGAGAAAGACACGATACGCAGGTCGTATTTAAAATAACCAAAATAGCATAAAAGGAGTAATAAGGCCATAACCATGCACCAAGGAAACTCAAAACAATAATATATTATTATTTTGCGGGTCATAAAACAGAATAGAAAATTGTACTTTCAAATAACACACGCTATGCAACGGGGTTTAGGGCAGCACCCCGACCACAGGGGTCCTGCTGCCCGGTCAGCAGGCAGGAGTGCCGCATCCTAGTATGACGCTCTAATACCACTGTTGGGAATTGCGGATACATCACGCAGTGAAAAAAGAATTCCCACCAAGGATCCATGTGAAAAAGCCATAATCTGAGTTTTAAAATGTTTACCTCTTGAAGCTTGATCTAAGGAAGTGACGTGAATCACCAATGTTGTAACAGTGATGATGTCTCTGCGGTATCCACATGAATAGACTTACGAACGTCCAACGTTCACAAAAAAGAGCCTCATTTTTCTCACATAATGCTAGCTGCGAATAGAAGAGAAAAAATATGTCACTTTCTCACTCACTTTTCTGTAGCTGCGGCCAGGGTTCTGTAATGTGTGTCTTAGCAGCCCCTTAGCAGTACTATTTATAATAGTGACTTCCTTAAGTGAGTGTGAGCAGTAGAAAGGTAAGCTGTGTAACCCTAGACTCATCTGTTATGAGTTTGGCCCACATTTGAATCTAAGTCCAACTTAGATCTATTGCTTTATTTTAGTCTGCTCTATGTGTGTGACCCTGCAGGTTCTCATTATGTTAGTAGTAATATTAAAATCCCATTTTTAATATTACAAGCAGTGAACGATATCTAGCAACACATTGCTGCTACCCAAGTAATAAGAATGTCAGTGATTTGACATAACCTTTCGGTGACTAATGTTTTCATATCGTTTAGTCCCTTTGTCAAGATATCTAGATTGAACACAAGGCATGGAATGCGTCACCCTTGTATAGTCCAATCATTAGTTTCCTGATACTCGAGTAGACTTTGTAACAACAAATAAAATTAATATCTCATATTGACTCATTTGAGCATGACCATGCATTTCGCAGTCTCACTCAATCAGGGGAGCCGAAGATATCGCTCCTGTTATGTAGGAGTGACAAACTCCATCTAGGTCACTCACATCCCTCTACATGATTTGTGGTACGTCCAATAACTAACTTTATAATCACCTTGTTACAGATGGCGTTTGATGGCTTTAAAATACACAACTCCTCATGTAGGAATCGTAGTGATTTCAGGTCAAAGGATCACAAACACCATTATCACTATGAGAATCGCTTATGGCACTCACGTAACGATCCATGTAGTATTCTCATGGTGGGTCAGTCCAGTACATCATTACTCTAATATATACCTATGTGAAGACTTGATATCTCATATCCATGACCCGTGAGGTGTGGTCATCAGTCTACGCACATACTAGTCTCAATGCATTATTGTTATCCTAATTAACAATAATTCTTGACTAAAGACATTTAAGAATAGTGTTCTAATTTTATCCAATAGGATCTCACAATCAAGTGAACCACTTGATGTCCTATGGCATCAAACTTACTATTCTAAGGACTTTATTATATTTATTAAAAAAAGAACACAATAAATGAAATGCCTCTTATATTAAAAATAGCATAATAGAATGTATGTAAATATAGACAAATGCATCAGCCTCTAGGGCATACACCAACAGGCTGTTCTCCAATCGTGGAAATCGTTGCTCCTTATCATGATTTCCCTTTTATGCAAGGCATGATCAGGATTGAGCAAAGCCTAGGTGAAATACCCATGGTGAGTGAATATTTTGAAGTTTTCCCAAGTGATATAGTGGAGTTTCCACCCGAGTGAGAAATAGAGTTCTCTATAGACTTAGTGCTTGGGATGGGACCTATTTCTATAGCACCCTATAGAATAGCGCCACTAGAGTTAGCAGAACTCAAGAAGCAAATTGAGGATTTTTTGGATGAACAATTCATTAGGTTGAGTATTTTTCCGTGGGGAGCACACATGTTGCTAGTGAAGAAAAAAGGATGGTACCATGAGGCTCTATATGGATTACAGATAGCTAAACAAGGTAACCATTAAAAATAAGTATCTGTTACCTAGGATAAATAATCTTATAGATCAGCTGAGAGGAGCTGCAATTTTCTTGAAGATTGATCTTAAGTCTGATTATCATCAGATAAGGGTTAGGGAAGAGGATATCCCTAAGATAATGTTGGTGTATACCCTAGAGGCTGATACATTTGTCTGTATTTACATACATTCTATTATGCTTGTTTTAATATATGAGGCATTTCATTTATTGTGTTCTTTTTTGATAAACATAATAAAGTCCTTAGAATAATAAGTTTGATGCCATATGTTATCAAGTGGATGACTTGATCATGAGATCCTTTTGATTATAACACTATTCCTAAATGTCCCTAGTCAAGTATTATTGTTAATTAGGACAACAATAATACATTGAGACTAGTATGTGCATAGACTGATGATCACATCTCACGGGTCATGGATATGAGATATCAAGTCTTCATGTGGGTACATATTAGAGTAATGATGTATTGGACTAACTCACCATGAGAACGCTACATAGATCGTTACGTGAGTGTCATAAGCGATTCTCATAATAACAATGGTGTCTGTAGTCCTTTGACCTGAAATCACTACGATTCCTACATAAGGAGTTGTGTGTTTTAATTCCATCAAACGTCATTTGTAACAAGGTGATTATAAAGTTAGTTATTGGACATACTGTAAATCATGCAGAAGGATATGAGTGACCTAGATGGGATTTGTCACTCCTACATAATAGGAGCGATATCTTCGGGGCCCCTGATTGAGTGAGACTACGAAATGCAAGGCCATGCTCAAATGAGTCAATATGAGATATTGATTTCATTTGTTATTGCAAAGTCTACTCGAGTATCAGGAAACGAATGATTGGACTATACAAGGGTGATGCATTCCATGATTTGTGTTCAATCTAGATATCTTGACAAAGGGACTAAATGACACGGAAACATTGGTCACGGAAAGGTTATGTCAAATCACTGACATTCTTATTACTTAGGTAGCAGTGATGTGTTGCTAGATACCACTCACTGCTTGTAATATTAAAAATGGGATTTTAATATTACTGCCAATATAATGAGAACCTGCAGAGTCACACACATAGAGCATACTAAAATTGGAGCAATGGATCCAAGTTGGACTCGGATTCAAATATGGGCCAAACTCATAACAGATGAGTCTAAGGTTGCACAGCTTACCTTGCTGCTGCTCATACTCATTTAAGGCAGTCACTATTATAAATAGTACTGCTAAGGGGCTGCTAAAAGACATAATTTCAGAACCCTAGCTGCACCTACAGAAAAGTGAGTGAGTGAGTGACATGTTTCTTCTCTTCTCTTCACAGCTAGCACTGTGTGAGAGACGTGAGGCTCCTCTTTGCGGACGTTGGACATTCATGAGTCTGTTCATGTGGATACCGCAGAGACATCATTTCTATTACGGTGTTAGTAATTCACGTCCTTCCTTTTGATCACGCTTCAAGAGGTAAATAATTTTAAAACTCGGGTTATGGCTTTTCGCATGGATCTTTGGTGGGAATCCTAATTTTTTCGTTGCGTGATGTAATCGCAATTCCCAACAGTGGTATCAAAGCATCTTGCGAAACCATAATTCAGTTTTCTATTTTTGTTTTGCATGAGATAACATGTTTTTCATTCTTGTTTTGATGAAAGATGTGATCTTTAATATGTTATTTCAGAAAAATGAGTGAAACCCCTTTGCAAAAACATATTCTGTTTTATGTGTTGTATGCAAAACTGAGATGTTGTTTTCAAAAATCCATGAAGATGTTCATATGTTCTGTGAAAACTGTTTTGTTTGAGATGTATGTTTTTGCGAAGCTTTCTGGTATGTATGTGATACGTACAACGTTTTGGAATCCTTATTCTCAATGCGCGGCGCAAGGGTTTAGGAAACCTTGTTCTTGGTTTGCGACAGCGAGGGTTATAGAATCCTTGTTTCTGCATAAGCGGCGCAGCACAAGGGGTTTTGGAAACCCTATTCCTATCTTGCGACAGCAACATCAAGTGTTGATGTCAAGCCGTTAAGGAGGCGCAAGGGTTCAAGTGTTGAACAGCGGCACAAGGGCTCCCCACAACACATGAAACATTCATGCATTTTTGGTTTAGGGTTCAAGCCGTCAAGGGAGGCACAAGAGATTCAGCTCTTGTTTTTGGTTCAATTTTTTTGGTCAGGGCACTGCATAGTATGTTATTCGAAAGCACAATATTTTCTATCCAATTTTATGACTCACGAAAATAATTATGTATTATTGTTATAAGTTTATATGTTCTTTGTGATGCATGGTGCATGGTTATGGCCTTAGTCCTTTTTTAATGCTATTTTGGTTTTTTATAAATACGACCTGTGTGTCGTGCCTTTCTCTCTACATTTTGATTGTATATTCTCTTCTCACCTAACTCCCCTCAAATGTAAAAGAGGTTTCTATATAATGTAATTATGATATGGAGGCAAGAAGATGGCATCAAGTAAGGACGTTGATGGGAGACACTTGGTGAAGCTGGTCTCACTTTTATTATATGCTTTTTATGTATGAGATGCATGGATAATGTTTATGGTATGATAAATAGTTTAATAAATAGTGAGATCTAATAATAATAATAAAAAATTCCCTCAAAGCAAATATTAAGTCATTATATAATACCTTCCAATGTGTGGCACTCGTCAAGACTAGTATCGATCAAGTGCAGGTCTGCCAAAGCAAGATGCCTTTATCTATATTAGTAAGATGTGATGGGATAAAGGTAATATCCAACTGCCAACCATTGGGGCTGACTTAACTAGGCCATTTCAATAGGATTGAAGGCTTAGAGGCATGAAGTTGGGCTTTGGTCCATTAGATGGATTTGAATAAGTGTTATTCACCTAACTATCCAAGAGTTACATGTGATGTAATTGGAAAGTGTTTCCTACCTAAATAACTGAATTTTGGGTGATCAGCCAAAGCTGACTCAAAACTAGGTGAAATATGGATCTTGGCCTACTAGGAAATCTTACGATGGGATTTTTGGAATTAATGCTGAGGGTCATTGACTTAAATAAAATAGTAGGAGGCATATTTAATTAAAAAACCTCATTAAATATATTTATGATATGATACTTATATTTTGTATATTTCTGTTGATAGATTACCATGGCAATAAACACATCAAGTAACTTATCACTGCGATCCGTCCTTGAGAAGGACAAGTTGTCTGGAATGAATTTTCTAGACTGGTATAGGAATTTGAGGATTGTCCTCAAGCAAGAGAAAAAGCTGTATGTACTAGAATTGCCTATTCCCGAGCCACCTACTGCTAATGTCCCTAGAATTAAAAGGGATGCTTATAAGAAGCATCAAGATGATGCCTTGGACATCGGATGTCTTATGTTGGCCAACATGAACTCTGAGCTCCAAAAGCAACACGAGCACATGGATGCCTACGATATGATCGTACACCTTAAGAAGCTCTATCAAGAACAGGCCAGGCATGAGAGATACAAGGTCTCTAAAGCATTATTTCAGTGCAAGCTGGTAGAAGGAAGCCCTATTGGTTCTCATGTACTCAAGATGATTAGGTACATTGAAAACCTAGAGAGACTTGGTTTTCCTTTGGGCCAAGAGTTGGCCACTGACTTAATCTTGCAATCGTTGCCGAAAAGTTTTAGTCAATTTGTCATGAACTACAATATGAATGAGATTGACAAATCACTACCAGAGCTACTAGGCATATTGAGAACTGCTGAGTAGAACATTAACAAAGGCAAAGAAAAGGCCATAATGATGGTCCAAAAGAATAAGGGCAAGAAACAGTAGAAAAAGCCTAAGGACAATTGGAAGGGCAAGGGCAAAGATAAGTCCAAGCCCAGCACTTTTGGCTTGAAACCAGTGGGTGGAGTGGCTAAGGAAGGTACATGCTTCCATTGAGGTTAGACAAGACATTGCAAGAGGAACTGTGCCAAGTTCCTGGAGGAGCTCAAGAAAAAGAAGGGAAGTGAGACTTTCACTTCAGGTATTTTTGTTATTGAAGTCAATTTATCTACTTTTGCATTATGGGTATTAGATACTGGATGTGGATCTCACATTTGTGTAAATGTACAGGATCAAAAGAGCAGTAGACCATTGATGAAGGGTGAAGTTGACCTACGAGTGGGAAATGGAGCAAAGGTTGCTGCATTAGCTGTAGGGACTTATTTATTATTTTTGTCCGCTGGGCTTGTAAAAGAGTTAGAGAACTGCTATGTGCCTGCTATTAGCAGGAATATCATTTCTGTTTCTTGTTTGGATAAGAATGGTTTTTTTTATTATAAAGGATAAGTGTTGTTCTATTTATTAGAATGATATTTTTTATGGTAGTGCACAATTGAGTAATGGACTTTATGTCCTTGATCTCAAAATGTCTGTCTATAACATAAATACAAAGAGGTTTAAATCAAATGATCTGAACCTAACTTTTCTCTGGCATTGTCGTTTGGGCCACATAAATGAGAAACGCATCTCCAAACTCCATAAAGATGGATTCTTGGACTCGTTTGATTTCAAATCATATGAGACATGTGAATCTTATTTATAGGGGAAGATGACAAAGGCCCCATTCACTGGACAAGGTGAAAGGGCTAGTGATCTTTTAGGCTTTATACATAGTAATGTATGTGGGTCACTAAACACATTCACTAGGGGCGATTTTCAATACTTCATTACATTTATTGATGATTTCAGTAGATATGAATTTGTATATCTTATGAAGTACAAATTAGAATCCTTTGAAAAGTTCAAAGAGTTCAAGAATGAAGTACAAAACCAACTTGGCAAGAGTATTAAAATCCTTCAATCAGATCGAGGAGGAGAATACTTAAGCTAACAGTTTGATGATCATCTGAAAGAGTGTGGGATAATATCTCAACTCACTCCACCAGGAACACCACAATGGAATGGTGTCTCTGAAAGGAGCAACCGAACCTTGTTGGACATGGTCTGATCCATTATGAGTCATGCAGACTTTCCAGGCTCCTTCTGGGAACATGCTCTATTAACAGCAGCTTTCACACTTAACCGTGTTCCATCTAAGATGGTTCAAAAGACACCATATGAGATATGGACTGGGAGACGGCTCAGTATGTCTTTCTTGAAGATTTGGGGCTGCGAAGCTTTTATGAAACGTCAAGTTTCAGATAAGCTTGGACCTAAATCAGATAAATGCTTCTTTATGGGGTATCTAAAGGAAACCAAGGGATACTTTTTCTATAATCTTACCAAGGGCAAAGTGTTTATCGCACGGACAATTGTGTTTCTAGAAAGGGAGTTTATCTGCAAAGGAACCAATGGGAGAAAAGTAGAACTTGAAGAAGTTCAAGTTTCACAAAGCACCAATGAACCAATAGTGGAAATAGAGCAGCCTCCACAAAATATTATGGAACAATAACCTGCTCTAGTAGCATAAGACCTGCGTAGGTCTAACAGGATACGTCATCAACCAGAGAGATATGGATTTCTCATGACCTAGCAAGGTGACGTATTGCTCATGAATCAAGATGAGCCTGTGACTTACCAGGAAGCCATTATTGGCCCAGAATCTGAGAAATGGCTTGAGGCTAAGAGATCTGAAATGGATTCCATGTATGCCAACCAGGTATGGACCTTGGTTGACCCACCTGAAGGGGTAAAACTCATTGGGTGCAAGTGGGTTTTCAAGAAGAAAACTGACATGGATGGTAATGTGCATACCTTTAAGGCGCGATTGGTGGCTAAAGGTTTCAAACAAATTCATGGTGTAGACTATGATGAGACTTTTTCCCCAGTTGCGATGCTTAAATCTGTTCGGATCTTGCTTGCTATTGCAGCATACCAAGATTATGAAATCTGGAAAATAGATGTCAAAACTACTTTTCTTAATGGAAATCTTCTCGAGGATGTGTACATGACACAACCTGAGGGTTTTGCCACTCTAGAGGATGCTGGAAAAGTGTGCAAGTTGCAACGATCTATTTATGGATTGAAGCAAGCTTCTAGAAGCTGGAATCTTTGTTTTGATGATACAATAAAATAATTTGGTTTCATTAAGAGTGAAAAAGAATCTTGTGTCTACAAGAAGGTTAGTGGGAGCACTATTGTCTTTCTGGTATTATATATAGATGACATACTACTTATCGGAAATGACATCCCTACCCTACAGTTCGTAAAGACTTAGTTAGGGAACTGCTTCTCTATGAAGGACTTGGGAGAAGCCACCTATATGTTAGGTATCAGGATCTATAGAGATAGATCACTGAGACTGCTTGGCCTAAGTCAGAGTACATACATAGACAAAGTGTTAAGACAGTTTAATATGCATGAATCCAAGAAAGGACTCTTGCCTAGGTCGCATGGTGTAAGCTTATCTAAGGCTCAATCCTCTTCCACCCAAGATGAGAGGGATCGCATGAGCAAGATTCCATGTGCATCTGCAATTGGATCTATCATGTATGCCATGTTATGTACTCGACCAGACATCTCGTATGCTTTGAGCATGACGAGTAGGTACCAGTTTGATCCCGGTGAAAGTCACTAGACTACTATCAAGAACATCTTTAAGTGCTTGAGAAGGACTAAGGATTCATTCTTGGTATATAGAGGCGAGGAAGAGCTAGTTGTAAAGGGTTACACTGATGCTAGCTTCCAAACTGATAAGGACGACTCCAGATCGCAATCGGGTTATGTTTTTTACCTAAATGGTGGGGTTGTGAGCTGGAAGAGTTCAAAGCAAGAGACAGTCACCGATTCTACCACAGAGGTTGAGTATATTGCTGCCTCCAATGCAGCAAAGGAGGCCATTTGGATCAGGAAGTTCATTGCTGAACTTGGCACTATTCCTAGCATTGTGGACCCAGTGGACCTCTATTGTGATAATATTGGAGCCATTGCACAAGCTAAGGAGCCTAGATCTCACCAGCAATCCAAACATATACTTAGGTGCTTCCATCTCATTCGAGAGATCATCAATAGCGGAGATGTGAAGATATGTAGAGTACCAACAGATAATAACATTGTTGATCCACTGACGAAGCCTCTTGCACAGCAGAAGCATGAGGGTCACACTAGGTCTTTAGGCATTAGACATATGCTTGATTGGCTTTAGTACAAGTGGGAGATTATTGGTGTATGTCCTAGAGGCTGATACATTTGTCTATATTTACATACATTCTATTATGCTTATTTTGATATATGAGGCATTTCATTTATTGTGTTCTTTTTTGATAAACATAATAAAATCCTTAGAATAGTAAGTTTGATGCCATAGGTTATCGAGTGGATGACTTGATCGTGAAATCCTTTTGGTTATAACACTATTCTTAAATGTCTCTAGTCAAGTATTATTGTTAATTATGACAACAATAATACATTGAGACTAGTATGTGCATAGACTGATGACCACATCTCACGGGTAATGGATATGAGATATCAAGTCTTCACATTAGTGTATATTAGAGTAATGATGTATTAGACTGACCTACCATGAGAACGCTACATGGATCGTTACGTGAGTGTCATAAGCGATTCTCATAGTGACAATGGTGTCTGTGGTCCTTTGACCTGAAATCACTACGATTCCTACATGAGGAGTTGTGTGTTTTTATACCTTCAAACGTCATCTGTAATAAGGTGATTATAAAGTTAGTTATTGGACATACCACAAATCATGTAGAGGGATGTGAGTGACCTAGATGAGATTTGTCACTCCTACATAACAGGAGCGATATCTTCGGGCCCCCTGATCAAGTGAGACTGCGAAATGCATGGCCATGCTCCATTGAGTCAATAGAAGATATTGATTTCATTTGTTGTTACAAAGTCTATTCGAGCATCAGGAAACGAATGATTGGACTATACAAGGGTGACGCATTTCATGCCTTATGTTCAATCTAGATATCTTGAGGGACTAAACGACATAGAAACATTGGTCACGGAAAGGTTATGTCAAATCACTGACATTCTTATTACTTGGGTAGCAGCGATGTGTTGCTAGATACTGCTCACTGCTTGTAATATTAAAAATAGGATTTTAATATTATTGCCAATGTAATGAGAACCTGCAGGGTCACACACATAGAGCAGACTAAAATTGGAGCAATGGATCCAAGTTGGACTCGGATTTAAATATAGGGCTAGACTCATAACAGATGAGTCTAGGGTTGCACAGCTTACGTTGCTACTGCTCATACTCACTTAAAGCAGTCACTATTATAAATAGTACTGTTAAGGGGCTGCTAAGAGACACAATTTCATAACCCTAGCCGCACATACAAAAAAGTCAGTGAGAGAGCGATAGGTTTCTTCTCTTCTCTTCGCAGCTAGCACTGTGTGAGAGACGTGAGGCACCTCTTTGCGGACATTGGACACTTATGAGTCTGTTTGTGTGGATACTGCAGAGACATCGTTTCTATTACGGTGTTAGTGATTCGCTTCCTTCCTTTTGATCATGCTTTAAGAGGTAAATAATTTAAAAACTCGGATTATGACTTTTCGCATGGATCCTCGATGGGAATCCTAATTTTTCCGCTATGTGATGTAACCGTAATTCCCAACAGATAGCTTTTAGAACTCGGTATGGACATTATGAGTATCTCGGGATGTCATTTGCGTTGACGAATGCACTGACATTGTTCAGGGATTATATGAATAGGATCTTTAGACCCTACCTGGATTAGTTTGTTATGGTGTTTATCGATGATATCTTGATCTATTCGAAGACAGTGGAGAAGCATGAACAACATCTGAGAATAGTGTTGGAAACCCTTAAGGAGAATAGGTTGTTTGTCAAGCTATCTAAGTGCAAGTTCTGGCTTTCACAAGTGTAGTTTTTGGGATATATGATATCTCAGGGTAGGATTTTTGTGGACCCAAGCAAAGTTGATGCAGTGTTGTAGTGGGAGAGACCCACCACTATGACCAAGATCAAAAGCTTCATAGGCTTGGCGGGGTACTATAGAAGGTTCATAAAAAGTTTTTCTTAATTAGCGCTACCCTTGACTAGATTGACTAGGAAAGGTAGTTCTTTTGAATGGACTCAGGTTTGTGAGAGTATTTCTAAAAGCTAAAAGTGAGGTTGACTACTATACCGGTGTCAGTAATTTTGGATCCTTTGGAGAACTTTGAGGTATTTTGTGATAATTCAAAGATGGGTTTGAGGTGTGCTTTAACGCAACATAGGA
Organism: Ormosia semicastrata; assembly: GCA_029884595.1. Lineage (NCBI taxonomy): Eukaryota > Viridiplantae > Streptophyta > Magnoliopsida > Fabales > Fabaceae > Ormosia > Ormosia semicastrata. The sequence continues at coordinate 26,452,383 of JAQQTO010000053.1, read as the reverse complement.
GAGTTGTTGCCTATGCATCAAGCCAGTTATGGCCTCATGAGGAGAACTACCTAACTCATGATTTGGAGTTAGCTGCAGTAGTTTTCGCCCTAAAGGTTTGGAGACATTACTTGTATAGAGTTCAATTTGAGGTGTTTAGTGATCACAAGAGTTTGAAGTACTTATTTCATCAGAAGGAGCTAAACATGAGATAATGGCGATGGATGGAGTTTTTGAAAGACTACAACTTTGAGTTAAAAGCCAATGTGGTGGCTGATGCACTAAGTAGGAAATCCCTACATGTGTCCCAGATGATGATCCAGGAGAGTAAACTTCTTGAGAGTTTTAGAGACATGAGCCTTTCAGTAACTGTGTTACCACATAGTCTCAGTGTGAGTCATGTGGACATAGTGAGTGACATTAAGACTCATATCTTGGAAGCTCAAAAGGAATATGAGACTCTTAGTGATGTAAGTGGGCAGATCTTTTTAGGAAATCCTGGTGAGTGTGATATGTCGGATGATGGGATGATCAAGTTTAGAGATATACTTTGCATTCTCATTGAATCCAGAATTAAGGAAATGATCCTTGAAGAAGCTCACTATGGTCAGTACACTATCCATCCCGGGGCCACTAAGATGTATCAAGACTTGAAGAAGTTATTTTGGTGGTTTGGTATGAAGAGGGACATAGCTGAGTTTGTGTCGAGGTGCCTAACTTGTCAAAAGGTCAAGATAGAACACCAGAAACCCTCTGGACTTCTTCAATCTTTGGGCATCCCTGGGTGGAAATGGGATAACATCATAATGGATTTTATGATGGGCTTGCCCAGGACTCAGTTAGGATTTGATGCAATATAGGTTATAGTGGATGGACTAACTAAGTCTACCCACTTTATACCTATTAGAGCTAACTACTCTATGGATAGGCTTGCCTAGTTATACCTTCAGGAGATAGTTAGGATGCACGGTATTCGTCTTAGTATAGTTTCTGATAGAGACCCTATATTTACATCTGGATTTTGGGGAGCCTTGCAGAAAGCTTTTGGGACAAAGCTTAGTTTGAGTACAACATACCATCCATATAGTAATGGTCAATCAAAAAGGAATATCCAAACCCTTAAGGATATGCAAAGAGCATGTGTGCTAGAGTAGAAAGGGAGTTGGGATAAGTTCTTACCCTTAGTGGAGTTTGCCTACAACAATAATTATCATACTAGTATAGGTATGGCACCATATGAAGCACTTTATGGTAGAAAGTGTAGGTCCCCTTTGTTTTGGAATAAGGTTGGAAAGAAAACCATCCTAGGGCCTGAATTGGTACAGCAGACCACTGGTCAAATTAAAATGATCCGGGATAAGTTGGTTATGGCTCAAAATAGGCAGAAGAGCTATGCTGATAAAAAGAAAAGACCTCTAGAGTTCAATGAGGGAGATAATGTATTCTTGATAGTCACTCCTATAACAGGGATTGTTAGAGCATTGAGAACACAAAAGTTGAACCCTCGTTTCATTGGTCCCTACCAGATCCTAAAGAGAATTGGACCCATAGCCTACCAAATTGCCCTTTGTCCCAGTTTGTCAAACCTTCATGATGTCTTCCATGTGTCACAACTTAGGAAGTACAATTCAGATCCTTCATGTGTCATAAGAAATGAATCTGTGCATTTAAGAGAGGATTTGTCTTATGTTATGCGGCCGATGAGGATCGTGGACAGAGGGGTCAAAGAGCTTAAAGGTAAGCGGATTCCTTTGATGAAGGTACTTTGGGATGGTTCTGGTTTTGAGGATGTGACTTAGGAGTTGGAGTCCCACATGCAGCAAGACTACCAGCAGTTATTTATATGAGGTAAGCAATTTTGAGGACAAATTTTTTTCTCTTCCTCATCTCTTGAAAAGGAATTTGTTCTCATGTTCATTGTATAGTTTGAGGAGAAATTTAATATTAATGATTTGTTCTTCTCTCGAATCTTCTTCAACATATTAGGTTTGGCCAACATTTGAATGATTTGATAAAATCTAATGAACCTAGACATAGGGATTTGGGTTTGAGATCGTATGTATGGTTGATGCATGTTCGATTCTATTCCAATGGCGGGATAGCCTTCGAAATATAACATCTTCTTCAACATATTAGACTTGTAAATAGTTACAGAGGTAGCTTAAAACTTACTTAACATGCTTGTTTAATTTTGTGATAGTCTGAGTTAATTTAGGCACTTTGTCGCAGCCCGAAAGGTGAAAAGTAGCTTAAAATGACCCAGAAATTAGCATAAATGGCTTAGCTAATGGAAATAGATATGGATAATTTATTTCTAAGTAAAAAATATGTATTCTGTGATATGGTTAAAGTTTGAGAATAATCGGAGTCTATTTGGTATTTTTAGGCATACTAGTTGTGTGTTTTAATACCGGATTGACTAGTCACAGATATGAAAAAATATGATACTTGTGAAATAACTTTTTTACTTTAAGTATGTGCTAGTGATGGTCATCATGCTTTCATGAGTATATCCTGTTTTGGCTAATGAATCTTAGTATTTATTTTAAAGTTGTTGGAACTTGAAAAACTTGATTTAGCTAAATCTTAGTGTTTTTAGCATATCAAGAAGTACCAGTGTTATAACATAAGGCTTGAAACCATCCACTGCTACAAGCCTATTTCTTTGACTTCTGTATATGATTTTGTCTCACATTTTCCTCTTTTTTCTCTCTTCTCTTCATGGCTGAAACAAAAAAAATTAGGAAAAGGGGAAGTTTTGAGTGGTGAAAAGGAAGGAAAGAGGCAAAGGAAGAAAGGGAATTCTTAGATACTATTGGGGATATTTCTTGGAGATAATTATCAACTTGCATAGGTAAAAAGTTTGGGAATTCTTAGAAATTCAAAGTGTGACAGAATGCCTTGGTTAGTGTTTAAAACCTTAATCAACATGAGGTTGATTTCTAAATCACTTGTGAGGTGATTATGTAATGTTCTAAATACTGTTTAGCTAGTAATGTGAATCTTGCTACTTTGTTGGATAAGTGAGGCTAAGATTCCTAAAGACTAGGGTTTAAAATGTGGCTTGGATATTTGGTTTTCAAACTTGGTATTTACTAATTTCCTATGTATTGTGAGCTTAGATGGTGTTCACAACCATATGACCTAAGAATGAGGTGTTGGATCTAAATTCTCCTTGTATTTATGCTTTCATGGTCAGGGTTACCGGTATGGGGGTGGAAATAGTACTCTTGCATTGATGAGAGGAAGGTGTCTACCTATTATCAAGTGGGTTTAGGCTTTTAGGCTTATCCTACTTTGTATATACAAGAAACGAAGGTTTCTAGGAAATAAGTAAGTAACTTGTGTATTCAAAATTTAAAACTTACATTTGCATTTGCATAATCATAATACTAGGATTTTGTTTAAGCATAATCGTACCTCATAACATAAAACATTGCATTGTTGACAATTGTATGGGTTGTTGTCTTGCTTAGATGCTTGATCGGTTGATTGCTTGGCATCTTGTCAATGGTATCTTAGGATTGTATAAGTGATTTTTTGATGTTATTGATTTTCGAATATTCTATTACATAGAGTGTTTATATGTGTTCAATTGATTTATTTGTTGTAAATGATTAACTGCTAGTCTTAGTATACTTATACTGACAAATTGTGATTTCTCACCTCTGTGTATTCCATATAAATCCAGGTGAAGTTCCTCCAAAGGGAAAGGGCAAGAAAAAGAAGAAGCGGAATGCTTAGTTTAGTTACTTTATTTCTTTTTGAATCAGATTGTATATTTGTACTCTTCTAGTTGTTTGTAAAAGTTTATGTATACAATATGACTTGTTATCCAGTGATGTATGTATATATGATCTTTTTATCATTTGTGACTCTCTATAATGACTATACAGGTTATTATGGATTTATCTTTTATGCATTTTAGAAAGTGGCATGCTTAATATACTTTATCCTGAAATATATTGCTTATTTTACGATAATTTGTATTAGGGTGTTACACTTAGACACTCCTTCTTTGAGTATTTGGGTTTGAGTAGGATTTGAACCACTCACAAGTTCAGATTGGTTAAGCAAAGACTGAACCTCTATTTCTTCATCAAGTGGTTGTGAAGATGAGGGATTAACATCCCCAACTTTTGAACATGTGAAGTAGTAGGTGAAGGGTTCTGAGCCTATTTTTTGTTTGGAAGGTTTGTAGAATAAAGTGGAACATCTTCAACTTCAACAATTGATTATAAATTTACACACACACACACACACACACACACACACAAAGTTTCTGAAATGTGTATAAGACTCTCCATGTGAGAACCTTCGATTTCAATATCATTTTTAGGAAAGTCAATAGTCAAAACAGGATTAGTAGTATCCTATGTTTTGTCAACCTCTTTAACTTCAATAGGTTTTTGAGGAAAAGTTTTCATCCTCTTTTGACCAATAGATTTTATTCTGGCACCTTTCGATTTTGAGGCTTTGCTAGTGCTTGAAGAAGATGGTTACATATAAAAATAATTGAGTAAAGATAAAGAAAAAAATTTTCTACTATGGTAATTTTAAAAGAATATACCTTCAAATGAAGTTTGCAGGAATTCGAAAGAGACTTTGCAAAAATATCTTCCATTTGAGGCATATCTAATGTCACATTTAATGAAGATATTACTTGAGGAACTAAAACTTTTGAAGTGGTGGCAAATGTTTTCTTATGTTTTGGAGGTGGGGACTCTTCATCAAAAGGCCACTCTTTGATTTGTTCTTTTCGGTCATCCATAACTTTTTTATTCTTGACACTACAATAAAAAAATTTATTCAAAAATAAATACAAAGAGAAACACAAGTTAGGATGGAAAATTATCATAAGGAGGATATTTTAATATTTGAGTATTACCATCTAGAAATCCTTAAAATTCATGTAAATATTGCTTAGCAAAGGAAACTTGTTTTTTCTTGGTTTCATAATAAACACCAATCGCCCCACTAGCTGGATCAGGATACCAGTTAGCCATGCCAAAATGAGTATTAGGTAGTGGGAGATATTTTGGGAAAGGTGGACAGTAGTCCTTAAATTGTGCTAAAGGATTTGAAATGAGCACACCATGAACTTAGTGTAATGCTTTTGATGGTGTTCAACCATCTTATGTCGAAGAACTTGTTTGGCCTCTCAAATTACTAGCCTCGGATTTCAAGGATCCCATTTAACTTTGAAATATTTTTCAAAATTAAAAATTTCTTGAAGATGTGTACCTTTTGATTTTTACTTTGGATCTCTATTCTGCACAGAAGAGCTTCAGTTAGTCATCCTCGAGAAGCAAACCTTCAAATCTACATACTGGTCTTTATAATATTGCTACCACCTGTTGGTGTATGCCCTAGAGGCTGATATAATTTGTCTATATTTACATACATTCTATTATGCTATTTTAATATATGAGGCATTTCATTTATTATGTTCTTTTTAATAAACATAATAAAGTCCTTAGAATAGTGAGTTTGATACCATAGGACATCAAGTTGATGACTTGATCGTGAGATCCTATTGGATAAAATACTATTCTTAAATGTCCCTAGTCAAGTATTATTATTAATTAGGACAACAATAATGCATTGAGACTAGTATATGTAGACTGATGACCACATCTTACGGGTCATGGATATGAGATATCAAGTCTTCACATGGGTATATGTTAGAGTAATGATGTATTGGACTGACCTGCCATGAGAACGCTACATGGATCATTACGTGAGTGTCATAAGTAATTCTCATAGTGACAATGGTGTATGCGGTCCTTTGACTTGAAATTACTACGATTCCTACACGAGGAGTTGTGTGTTTTAATGCCATCAAACGTCATCTGTAACAAGGTGATTATAAAGTTGGTTATTGGACATACTACGAATTATGCAGAGGGATGTGAGTGACCTAGATGGGATTTGTCACTCCTAAGTGATAGGAGCAATATCTTCAGGCTCCCTGATTGAGTGAGACTGCGAAATGCATAGCCATAATCAAATGAGTAAATATGAGATATTGATCTCATTTGTTGTTACAAAGTCTACTAGAGTATCAGGAAACAAAGGATTGGGCTATACAAGGGTGACGCATTCCAGGCCTTATATTCAATCTAGATATCTTGACAAAGGGACTAAACGACACGGAAACATTAGTCACGGAAAGGATATGTCAAATCACTGACATTCTCATTACTTGGGTAGCAGCGATGTGTTGCTAGATACCATTCATTACTTGTAATATTAAAATAGGATTTTAATATTACTGCCAATGTAATAAGAATCTACAAGGTCACACACATAGAGCAGACTAAAATAGGAGTAATAGATCTAAGTTAGACTCAGATTCAAATGTGGGCCAGACTCATAACAGATGAGTCTAGGGTTACATACCTTACCTTGTTGCTGCTCACACTCACTTAAGGTAGTCAATATTATAAATAGTACTGCTAAGGGGGCTGCTAAGACACGCATTACAGAACCCTAGCTGCACCTATAGAAAAAAATAAGTGAGAGAGTGACAGGTTTCTTCTATTCTCTTTGTAGCTAGCACTGTGTGAGAGACGTGAAGCTCCTTCTGTAGACGTTGGACGTTCGTGAGTCTGTTCGTGTGGATATCACAGAGACATCATTGTTGTTACAGTGTTAGTGATTCACGTCACTTCTTTTTTATCACGCTTCAAGAGGTAAACAATTTTAAAAACTCAGATTATGGCTTTTTCACATGGATCCTTGGTGGGAATTCTATTTTTCGCTGCGTGGTATATTCACAATTCCCAACACCACTAATCAACAAAATCAACAAAAACAAATGAACTAGGTTGACACTTGAAGGATTGAACTCTTCTTTTCTTTTTCGTTCATTTTGAGATAATCCTTCAGGTGTTTTGTTGTGTCAACATAACTGTCCACAAGCTGATGGTCTTCATCCATCGAAATGGGGGTAGTTAGACCTTGAGAAAGGCCAAATTGTCTAGACATAGTCGAAGGTATGTAGGCATAAATGTTTAGTCTTTTCGATTCTGGCAGACTCAAAGTTAAAACTTGGGGGCATAAGAAATTGCTCCATAATTCAAAGTTCTCTACTTGAGCACTAGGTGTTCCAACAAAGAAGGGCTTTTGAAACTAAGAAGAACTTTGGGATTGTTAGTCATGGCAACCATCACCCAAGAGGGAGGTGAATTGGGTGATCACAAATTTTCAAAGCAACTTTGAGAAATTATGTATTTTGATATTTTCAATCAACACATGCAGCGAAATATGTTTAACAAAGATACAACTATTGTAGATTACTCAAATACAACTTGGGTTATGCGAAAAATCAAGCAAATAAACTAAATATGAAATTCAACTCGAGTATATATAATTAAAGCACAAATGTAAAGGAGATAGAGTTAAGAGAAGTAAACACAATATTTATCCTGGTTCAGGCACTAACCACTTGTGGCCTATGTCCAGTCCTCAAGTAAATCACTCAAGATTTTCCACTATACTTTCAAGCTTGAATAAGTGCTTGAAAACTTTTACAATCAATAGCACTCAATACACTTCTGGGATGCCTCACCCTTTGTGCTTGAGCCTCAACAATCAGGGATACCTCACCTTTACAATCCTTTGAGGGATGATTCACCCCCTTTAAATGAAGAAGAAACTCTCAGAAGAGTAGATGATGCAATTTGATATTCTATGAAATTCTTTAGGATATCTCAAGTATTTGACCAAAAAATAGAGGTCAGAGATTGAAAAGATGAAACACAGATTAAAACAAAAGAGATTGATTTAAAGTTATTGGTTATATATAAAAAGTGACCCAAAAACATGTATTTATAGAGTTCTTGTAAAAAGAGTCATTGGGTATCATTTATTTCAGCAATGAAAGCTCAGAAAATAGTCGATGCATTATTATGGGTCGTGTTTATTAGAATAACACATCTGCTATTCAAATAAATCCTTTTATAGTAAAGAAGAATTTGATTCTAAACTTGTTATTCGAATAACTCTTTGGTTATTCGAATAAATCTTTAAAAAACACATTCTGGACCATTGTTATTCGAATAACAAATCCTTTATTCAAATAAGCCACTCTAGTTTCGAAAACTGACTTCAAATGGTCATAACTTCTTCATTTCTCATCCGCTTAAAGAAAATGACCACTCATTGGAAAGATCTTTGAGACTATTTTCAAATGAAATAAGTTCATAACAAAACACAAAGTATTTGAAATTTAAAATCAAAATAGTAACCAAATGTCAGTTTTTCAAAACCCAAACTTGACTATTTTTTATAGTTTTGAACTACCACTATAACTAGCTTTTCAAAACTTGTTTGATGAGCATTTTAGCATGTGAAAACCATTTGTAAAGATTTGAAATCATATTGAGCTCTTTTCTTGTCTGTTGGTGTATGCCCTAGAGGCCGATACTTTTTCTGTATTTACATAGATTCTATTATGCTTATTTTAATATATGAGGCATTTCATTTATTGTGTTCTTTTTTGATAAACATAATAAAGTCCTTAGAATAGTAAGTTTGATGCCATAGGACATCAAGTGGATGACTTGATTGTGAGATCCTTTTGGTTACAACACTATTCTTAAATGTCCCTAGTTAAGTATTATTGTTAATTAGGACAACAATAATACAATGAGACTAGTATGTGCATAGATTGATGACCACATCTCACGGGTCATGGATATGAGATATCAAGTTTTTCCATGGGTACATATTAGAGTAATGATATACTGGACTGACCCACCATGAGAATGCTACATGGATCGTTACGTGAGTATCATAAGCGATTCTCATAGTGACAATGGTGTTTGTTGTCCTTTGACCTGAAATCACTATGATTCCTACATGAGGAGTTATGTGTTTTAATGCCATCAAACGTTATATGTAACAAGATGATTATAAAGTTAGTTATTGGATATACCGCGAATCATGCAGAGGGATGTGAGTGACCTAGATGAGATTTGTTACTCCTACATAACAGGAGCGATATCTTCAAGCCCCCTGATTAAGTGAGACTGTGAAATGTATGGCCATGCTTAAATGAGTCAATATGAGATATTGATCTCATTTGTTGTTACAAAGTCTACTCGAGTATCAGGAAATGAAAGATTGGACTATACAAGGGTGACGCATTCCATGCCTTGTGTTTAATCTAGATATCTTGACAAAGGGACTAAACAACACGAAAATATTGGTCACGGAAAGGTTATATCAAATCACTGACATTCTTATTACTTAGGTAGAAGCGATGTGTTGCTAGATACCACTTACTGCTTGTAATATTAAAATGGGATTTTAATATTACTATCAACGTAATAAGAACCTGCAAGGTCACACACATAGAGCAGACTAAAATTGGAGCAATGGATCCAAGTTAGACTCGGATTCAAATATGGGCCAGACTCATAACAGATGAGTTTAGGGTTGCACAGCTTACCTTACTGCTGCTTACACTCACTTAAGGCAGACACTATTATAAATAGTACTGCTAAGGGCTGCTAATAGAGACAATTTAGAACCCTAGTCGCACCTATAGAAAAGTGAGTGAGAGAGCGACAGGTTTCTTCTCTTCTCTTCGTAGCTAGCATTGTATGAGAGACGTGAGGCTCCTCTTTGTGGACGTTGGACGTTCGTGTGGATACCGCAGAGACATCATTTCTATTATGTTGTTGGTGATTCACGTCGTTCCTTTTGATCACGCTTCAAGAGGTAAATAACTTAAAAACTCGGATTATAGCTTTTTCGCATGGATCCTCGATGGGAATCCTATTTTTTCGCTACGTGATGTATCCGTAATTCCCAACATTGTCAAACCTCTATCTTTACATAAGTTTGCTCAAACAAAGTTTACACCCTTCATGCAAAAGAGTTACTAAAGGAATAAGAGATATTTAGGGATTTGAAGAGACCTAGTGCAGAAAACAAAAGCACTAAGCCAGAGAAGGATAAAAGCAACATATTCATTATCTGAAACATCATCAGTTTCAACATGGTTATTGTTGATGAAATGATTATAAGTAAGCTTGCTACTATCGAATTTTGGAATGGATTCAGGTGCCATCGAAGAATTAATGATTTCACTTATTGGCTTAAGGCCAACTATAGCAGCAAGATCAAAAAGAGAGGGTCCAATCATGTCATAAGGGATATGAAAGGAGTTTGTGATTTTGTTCCAAAAATAAAAAGAATTAGCAAACATCGAATGACTATAATTGTTTACATACTTACTGATACACGTAAAATACACTAAGAGGAAGTGCACTCTATCGCCAAGTAATATAGGACTTGAGTCCCAGCTATCGATCCCATGAGGAATAAGTAGTAATTACTAGATTCGTAAAATCCTTTGTTATTTAGACAATCAGAAGTGAAGAGAAATTCAAATTAAAAATAGAAAATAAATAAAGAAGAAAGATGGATAATCAAGCAAAGAATAGATCACCAATGAGAGAGAAACTAAGGTACAATGTTCACTTGAATCCAATTATTTAGATTATTTTTCATTTATAATGTAAGGTTATTCTTTTGCTAGTATTCTCTTACCTGCTATTGAATCCCAATGGTCATGGATGAAACAATATTTTATTCCTAAATAAAATAACCTACTTGGTCATTTAGTTGAATTAATTAGGAATGCATTAAACCTCAATTTAAGAAATGCACTAACATACCTATCAATTCTATTGTTAGGATAAATTGATGCTTGGTCATTCACCAATCTAATCTTAGGCTTACCATATAGATTTAATCATTGAATATGGATGGTCATTGGTTAAACAATGAATTAAGACATGCCAAAAGTGATTAAGTTATGACAAGAATGCAAGCAATATGATAAACCCTAAAAGAAATTACCTTAATCAAATTAGAAATCAAACCCAAATAATTAGTAAAACAAGATCCCTCATAGCCCTAACTATGGGTTCAGCTACTCATGTTCAATACAAACAAACTCATATCAAGATACAAACCCATAGAAAGAATACCCCAAAGAAAGGGAAAAACTAGAGGGAAAGAGAAATCAGAACCCCTTTTATAGGGATTACGATCTTCTAGCCTTCAAGAATTGAATCCTCCCTTCGGAATCATCCTCCAAAGTTTGCTACCGTGAAACTACTCTCTCATGATTAAGGATTTTCTGTGTGTTTTGCAAAGTGTGTTGAATTTGGCATAACTTTTATAATATATAGAAAAGAACGTCTACTGTTACGCAACAAGCGCTTAAGCGCTAGTTCATGGGTGCTCAAGCACTAAGCCACTTAAGTCAAGATGTGCTGCATTACGTTCTACGTGCTCAAGCACTCCTCACCCAATGCTCAGGCGCTGGGTCACTGAATCACCACTGCTGTATATGCTTCAAATGTTTTAGAGCTTCACTCCACAGCATTCAGGTGCTAAACGCTGGTGAAAAATTGATTGTCTGGCTAATTGTTCTTGAGCCTTTGAGGGAATGTGATCTTGGCATATGGTGATAGTTCATATACTGTATTCTGCTTATGATCCTTCTTTGCTCTTTGTTACTTTGGTTGTTCTTTCTCAACCTCTCTATATTGCCATCTTGAATTGAGACATCTTCAGTAATAACATTATTTTTTTCTCAATTCCTTAGGAACTAGGTGCTTCATTCATCTGCCCTTCCAAAATCATGCCACTTCTTAAAGTAATTGCATTGACATATTCCTTTGAATTAGGCTCAGTGGTACTAGGCAATGTCCTCGGCACTCTTTCTGACATCAAAGTAGCCAACTAGCTAATCTGAGTTTCCATGCTCTTCATGTGGGCCTCTGAATTCTGTACGTCCTTCATCACAAAGTTTTCAAAATTTACTTTTCTTCAGGTGCTTGGAAACCTGGAGGTGGTTGTAGAGCTCTTTGCTGATTACCCTATTGATTTCCCTATTTGAAATTAGGGTGATCCCTCCAACCAAGATTGAATGTATTAGAATATGGATTATACTGTTGCTAGTTGGAATTACTAACAAAATTTACTCCTTCGGACTCGGGGGCAAAAGGACTACCAACTTGACAATTTGAACTTGTATGACCCTATCCTCCATATGTTTCACAAATGATTGGTGGGGTTGCATTGTTTTCTATCATCAAAGTCTCCATCTTCTTTGTCAATGTTTCCAATTGGCTTAGAATGGCAGTAGAGGTGTCAACAGCATGCACACTTGCTTGTTTCTTAGGAGCTTGGCATTCATTTTGCCATTGATAATTGTTCAATGCCATTTCTTCAATCAGTGCTTGGCTTTCAATAAGTGTTTTCCTCCAAATTGTACCTCTAGTAGCAGCATCATTGAGTGAACAATTTATGGGAGATAAACCATTGTAGAAAGTTTGTACCTGCTGCCATATGGGAAATCCATGGTGTGGACATTTCCTTAAAAACTCTTGAAAACGTTCCTAGGCTTCATCTAGAGTGTCCATATCAAACTGCACAAAAGAAGAAATATCATTCCTTAACTTAGCAGATTTAGAGGAAGGAAAATACTTAGCCAAAAATTGTTGTGTCAACTAATCCCATGTGGTGATGGAACCCCTTGGTAGCGACGTTAACCATTAACTCGCTCTGTCCCTAAGAGAGAAAGGAAAGAGTTGCAATCGAATTGCATCTTCTGTCACCCTATTATACTTTAAAGTGTCATACAACTGTAAGAACTTGGCTAAATGCTGATTTGGATCATCCGAAGGCAATCCACTAAACTAAATAAAATTTTGAATCATGGAGATCAATGCCAGTTTGATCTTAAAGTTATTAGCTGCCACAGTTGGTCTTATAATACTCCCTCCATACCCTTCAGTTGTGGGCATGGAATACTCAAGCATGGTCCGCTCTGCTGGGGTAACTCTTTCTTCACGATTTGCCTCAACTATTGGTTGTCTCTCCATCATGTTTATATCTTTTATCGTAACTATAATATTAGATTGCTTCTTTAACCTGCGAGTTATTTTCTTAATTTTCGGATCAAATGTTAAATTAGAAAATTAAGATCGAGTAAACATAAACAAGAAATATAAACAGAGAGATGAAGTGACAAATAAAATAAAAATAAAAATAAAAAATAAAATAAAAAATAAGAAATAAGATAAAAGTGTGCCTAAATTAACTAGAGCTTTTCGCTTCTAAAATTACCAAACTTATTCTCCGGCAACGGTGCCAAAAACTTGATACGCGTAAAATAAGACTTAAGTCCTAATTATCGATCTCACGAAGAATAAGTGATAATTACTAGATTCGTAAAACCCATTGTTATTTAGATAATCAGAAGTGAAGAGAAATTCAAATTAAAAACAGAAAACAAATGAAGAAGAAATATGGATAATCAAGCAAAGAATAGATAATCAATGAGAGAGAAATTAAGGCGTAAGGTTCACTAGAATCCAATTATTCAGATTTTCTTTCATTTATGATATAAGGTAATTCTTTTGTCAATATTTTCTTACTTGCTATTGAATCCCAATGGTCATGGATGAAACAATATTCTATTCTTAAATTAAATCACCGACTTGGTCATTTAGTTGAATTAATTAGGAATGCATTAAGTCTCAATTCAAGAGATGAACTAACATACCTATTAATTCCATTAGTAGGATAAATTGATATTTAGTCATTTACCAATCTAATCCTAAGCTTACCATATAGATCCACTCATTGAATACGGATGGTAACCAGTCAAATAATGAATTAACACATGCCAAAAGTGATTAAGTTATGACAAGAATACAAGCAATATGATAAACCCTAAAAGAAATTACCTTAATCAAATTATAAATCAAACAAAATAATTAGGAAAACAAGATCCCCTATAGCCCCCAACCTATGGGTTTTGCTACTCATGTTGAATATAAATAAACTCATATCAAGATACAAACTCATAGAAAGAAAACCCAAAGAAAGGGAAAAACTAAAGGGAAAGAGAAATCAAAACCTCTTTTACGGAGATTATGATATTCTAGCCTTCAAGAATTGAATCCTCCCTTCGGAATCGTCTTCCAAAGTCTGCTACCATGAAACTACTCTCTCAAGATCAGGGATTTTCTGCGTGTTACGCAAAGTGTGTTGAATTTGGTGTAACTTTTCTAATTTATAGAAAAGAACGTCTGTTGTTACGCGACCAACGCTTAGGCACTAGTTCATGGGCACTCAAGCACTGAGCCACTTAAGTCAAGATGTGTTGTGCTACGTTCTGTGCACTTAAGCGCTGAGCGCTGGGTCACTGAATCACCGTTGCTGCATACGCTTCGAGCGCTCCACTCTGCAGTGCTCAGCTGCTGAACGCTGATGAAAAATTCCTCTTTTTCTTACTTCTTTGAAAGTCCAGTCTTCTCCATGTGCAATTACCTAACAAAAGCACATAAAACAAATAATAAAAGCACAATTAAGAAATACTCATAATATAACAAAACTTACAAACAAAGATCAATAAAATAAAACAAAGTTCAATAAAAAGTTCATCACCTTTGTGTTTTAAAATTTTGTTTAACCATTTCAAATATGAATGTCGATTTTGAAGGCCAGAACTTCGAAAAAATTTAGCAAACCTGGGAAAATAATTTGTTCTTAAACTCTCTCGTGAAGCCAATATAGACTCACCCTCTAAGTTTGGAAAGAAATTGGATACAGAGATAAGTTCATCTAAAGGAATAGTGGGCCCTAAATAAGCATATCTTGTGTTAGCTATGGAAAAAAGGATTAATCCCTGAGATTTCCAAAGCTCAAAATTATTAACTATGGGATCTGGGGCATAGGCAACTCCTTCCTTAGATATGTGAGTAGACACAGCTTACTACGTCTGGAAGAACAGATGCTTCATTCTGGCCAAAGGAAGCCATAGATTTCCTAGGTGATTTGCTTGAAGAAGCCATTTTCATTGAATGAATGAAAAAAGTAAGAAAGGAACAAAAGACATAAGAAAACAAACAAGGAAAAAGGACATTAAAGCTCTGAACAGTAACAATAGAGGAAATTACAGAATAGGGAATTCTCAAAGAAGGGTTTAGGAAAAGAAGAAGAAGAGTAACAAAAGTAGCTAAGGAAAAAGGGTTTTATAAAGGTTTAAATAAACCATTTAGCATTAAGTTGTATGAAACCCAGAGTAGCTGTAACCACCACACACTCAATGCTATAATTAGGGCTTAGCTACCCAAAATTGGGAATAACCCAGAACATGCTGATGATTTCACTCTGTAATAAATGCGGAGGTTTTTTTTCAAAATTTATTTTCCCTCCAATGTCAAATCAAAAAAATCAAATAGTATAATTTGAATAATCTAATATTTACTTATTTCATACTTCAAGAAATAAATATTGGGGGCACTTGTTAATACAAAAAATAAAACTTTTGATTTACAAAAGAAATATATTAGCAAATAAAACATATTAAGATTGATTTGACTATAAGTTAAATTTTGGTCACCTAATAAAAAATAACCCTTTCTAACATGTTTTAACTAAGATTTGCAAGTCAAAGGTAACTTCAAGGCAAGGGATGAGTTCTCAAAGACGTGTTTTAATTCGATAAAGAGAGACAATTGCTCAAAATCACATCCGAGATCGAAGTAAAGAGTGAAAACACTTAAGCAAATTTCCAAGATTTGCAAAGGACCTTTTTCGAGTGCAAAAGACCTAGAAGCAGACTCAAGACGGTTACACTTAAAATTTAAATCCAAATTCAAGTATTAGAATTTGAATTCAAGAAGTCTATAGCAGTTGAGTTTATAATACAAAGACGAGACAATCATTATTGTTAGATTAGGAAGTTACTTATGTCAGGGACACTTGTCCTAATCTAGTTAGAAAGTCTGTTACTTCCTTTATCTATAAATACTAAGGGGGTGGAGACATTTAGGTTAGTTGGAAAACACTTGCACATCTCTCTTAACACATCCTATAAGTCACTCTGATGCCTATAAATATCAAAAGGGATTTAGTCAAGTATGCCTTCCACCCTGCTTTCTTTCTGTACATTTATAATTCAATACAAATTTAAAGCAATTCCTTTATATTTCTAGCAATTTACATTTCTTGCAAACTATTTTTTAGCTCTTGATCGAGTGATTCTTTGAATCACTTGATTTCTCTTGCTTTTCTTTACTTTTCTGCAGATTTACTTTATTGTTAACTTTACTTTATTGTACATTTAATTTTTTGCATCTTTATTGCTTTCTTTTCACTATTTTCTTTACTTTGTCGCTATTTTAACTTTTGAGCAAATTTATTTCATTTATCTTTATTGCTTTTCATTTATCCTTTTCTTTGCACATTTTCATTGCTTTGATTTCAATTTTAGTCAAATTTTTCTTTGTACAAACTCTGTTAATTACTTGTTCTTTTTATTTGATTACATTACTTTTCCAGTTTTTAATTGTTCTATGAGTTATATTTTCAGTTCCTTACGTTTCATCGCTTTAATTTGCTTACTAGTCATTTTTTATTACTATTTACGTTATTTGCACTTATTAGTTTACTTTCTTAATTTCAAGTATCAATTTCCTTTTCAACTAGTGATTCAATAATCCTTATTCTTTACATCAATACTTCACTATTTTCTTATCTAATTCAAAATAAGTTTATGATATTCTTCCGGTTCACAAATCACCATGTACTTGGAGAGTCCTTGGGAGGAAGATATAAGGAGATTATTTTGTTAGAAGATAAAACCATTTTTGTGAGCGTCATTGATTCCTTATGCAATTCTTCAAATGCATCTTGCAATTCATCATAAGAAGGGGAAGAATCTTAGTTTGAGGATGTTACCTCCATGTCATTTTCTTCTTCCTCTTATCCTCTAGCCATGAGACATAGATTGGCTTTCTCATTATCCAAGCTATTGGTTGAATCCATGTCATTATCATTCCAAGCTATGTAGGCTCTTCTTTCTCTTTTCTTATTCAATGATCTTTTCTCATATTTTTCAACTTTCCTTTAATAAATTGAACACTCCATCTTCATGTGTCCCGCTTCTCCACATTCATAACATTTAGGAGTGGATAAGGTTCCTTCCCCTTTCTGATAAGCATTTTTTTGGGGAAAAGGAGGTTTTCTTTGAGCTCTATTCTTCTTAAAAAATCTTTCAAATTTCTTTACTAGAAGACTAAGGTTCTCCTCATTTATTTCTAGTCTATCTCCATCATCATCATCATCATCATTGACCATCGAGGAAGTGGCCTTAAGAGCTATTCCTTTCTTTTTCTTGTCAAGCTCCTCACTTTGGTTGAGTCTATTCAATTCCAGTTTATGTTCTTGGAGCTTGCCAAAAAGTATGGTTAGGGTCATGGTTGAAAGATTTCTTGACTCCGCAATAGCTGTCACTTTAGATTATTAATGCCTACTCAAACATCTCAACACTTTGTTAATAAGATCTTCGTTAGGAAAAGTCTTTCCCAATGAAGCAAGATGATTTATAATATGTGTGAACCATTTTTGCATTTCTTAAATGCTTTCTCTTTAGTTCAATCTAAAAAGCTCATACTCATGAGTGAGAGTATTAATCCTTGATCTTTTCACTTCACTAGTACCCTTATGGGTTTCTTGTGGAGTGTCCCACATTTCTTAGGCAGATTTATAATTTGAGACTCTAAAGAACTCATCATATCCCAAAGTTGTGGTAATGATGTTTTTGGCTCTCAAATTGTATTAGACCTTCTTCTTATCATCATCGGTCTATTCACTTCTTGGTGTATTAACTCTTACACCATTTATAACTTGTGTGGGGATAAAAGGACCATTTTCAATAGCATCCTACACATCTAAGTCAATAGCTTCAATAAAAATTTTCATTATTTCTTTCCAATAAACATACCTATCCCTATTGCAAAAGGGATGTCTATAGAGAGAAAAACTTTCTAAAAAACCATTTGAGAGGCCATTACTTTCTCCTATAGTTGCTAAGCTCTTTACATAAGAGCCTAGCTCTGAAACCACTTATTGTTAAGTGGCCTCAATACTTAAGGAAGGGGTTGTAACAGCCTAATATTTGCTATTCAAATATATCATCATATAAATGAATAACCCAATACTGGTTCTACTACTACTAACATACATCAATAACAAACCCATATCATTCATACATAATGAGCAAATATGGAGAGCTACGATAGCAAAAGTTATATATATACATCACAGCCTCATCAGGCATACTGTCATACATAACTTAAAACAATTAAGCAAATATAAAACAAATATATGCTCAACACAAAACAACATCTATACTATGCTAATCCTCATATATCTTCTTCTTCCCTTTTGAAGAACTCGCACCTAGATTTACATGGCAACAC
The DNA here is from genome assembly GCA_029884595.1 of Ormosia semicastrata. Lineage (NCBI taxonomy): Eukaryota > Viridiplantae > Streptophyta > Magnoliopsida > Fabales > Fabaceae > Ormosia > Ormosia semicastrata. The sequence continues at coordinate 26,434,102 of JAQQTO010000053.1, read as the reverse complement.
AATCGGGGTGAGAAAACATATCTCGGTAGAAGTATTCCAATACCAGTATATATACATATATATGTACAAATAGATAATATTTATAATTATCATGTTAACACTTCAATCATAGAAGCAACAACCACATCTCCATCTCAGAGACATGTAATCGCCCATACAATTACAATGCATGATTAATTTTATGAAAGCAACCACCCATACAATCGCCATGCTATACCAAGTTATGTCTAATGTTTATGTCTATGCAGATTCCTAAGTATAAAAGTAAATAATGCATGATACCATATTTAGGGACCCACAATTCCATGGCAATGTCATGAATGCATGAAAGTTGAACAAAATAATGGAAGTCCATCCATAACCTTGAACAAACACTAAAAGTCCATCCAGCAACATCATTATCACAGAGAAAATTTATTTCCCCCTGGGTAGTGAAGTCCATCAACAACACAGTTATCGTTAATGGATAAGGAAATCCATCCTCAAATACTCTATAATAGGAATGATACAATCCACCTTGCCTGAATATAGATCACCCACATCTACAGGGCACACCCACATCTACGGGGCTCACACCTATTGAAAAGTAATCACCCATATCTACGGGGCTCACACTTTTCAATAAGACAATGCATACAATCAAGTATATCATCATTACTAATTAAACACTTATAATTAGCATTATAAATCATTATGATTTAAACCATTCAGATCTCCAATTAATACTCCTTCTAGAGTTCTATTACTCACTAAGATGCATAAAAGAAAACATCACATGAGTGATCCTCTTTAATTTTCCAAAATAAGGGCTCTGTTCTATCTTGTCTAGTATTGGGCACTCAGGCGCTCACTAACTAGCGCTTAGGCGCACAAGAATAGCCTCAAACCAGACTTTCTGGACATTGGGCACTCAGGCGTGCTACACGCATAACCTGTTCTTCCTGTGCACTGGGCGCCTAGACGCCCAATAACTCAGTGCTTAGGCACTCATACTCAGAAACAATTTCTGCATAATTTTACAGAAATGATCACTGTTCCATTGGGAACAAATGATTTTACAATCACTCAAAATCACTTCCAAGTGATTTTTTAACCTTAAACAAGGTTCAACTACACATAGCAACCTTTAATCCACGTCAATTTCATTTAATTCATCACTTTTGTAAATTAAAATCAAATCATGACCTAACCCCCAAAAATAACCTAAAGTGAGAATTAAGGTTCCAAAAGATGAAAAATTCATCTAAACACATCCACAATTCAGTTTCTAACTCCACTATACTAACCACATCAAGATTCAACTTGTCAATCATCAAATCACCTCTCAAACCATCATTTCCTCTTCAAGCTTCTCATAAACCAAAAGAAAAGAATGAAAACAAGCAAGTAAAACAGATTTCCCCTACCTCAATTTCCAAAAACAAAATTGATCGGTCAGTCCTCCAAAAAGCTAAGCTCCTTCCCTAGCTTTGATGAAGATCCTCCTTCCTTAAAGCCTTGAAATTCCTTCTCCCCTATTTTCCCTAAGGCAGCCGTGAGATAAGAAAATGAGAATGAGTTTAATTCCTCATTTTAGCCTTAAATAGGATACAAAAGAGATACTAATCGTGCCCCTCTATTTGGTCACTTATGTGATTACTATTCACCTGAACAGTTAAGAATGCTTAGTTATCACCAAACCAAGTTTCTTAACTTCCATCAAGCTTAAAATAAATCCTAAAATTCATTAAAAAATCTTGTTTTACCATTACCACAAATTTTCATATCTGCTAGGGGTCAAACCGGCACTAAAACACACAACTAGTATGCTTAAAAATGGTGAACTAACCTCGATAATTCTCAAACTTTAACCACATCTACCTCCACACATTTTGGACCTAGAAACAAGTTCTCCATACTTATTTCTGTAACACTCTTGTGGGAGTGTCACCTTTATTATTAAAATAAAATAACAATTAACGAGAATAAATCAAATTATAAGGTTTTGATGTAGATAAGTAATAAAACCTGTGCACTTACTTTGTTTCGAAAACATAAAAGTTATATCCTCCAGATTTTCACCTTAAAAAAAAAATTTATTCTTATACACACATACATAGATAATATCAGCACACCCCTGTACAATATACATTATATCCATAAACATATCCATCGATACTAATATACAAAAATTTACATAAGTTTTGTTCTCCTAAGTTGTACAAATAATTTACACATAATTTACAAACCCAAATAAAAATACATACCAAAAGAAAAAGAAAGCATAAAAGTTTATATTTACAACCCAAGATCGAAGATAACAAACCCAAGTGCACGTCATACATTTTAGTCACTTGGAGAAACATTCTGGATGATTCCTCCAATGACATAAACGCATGACGCCTCCCGAGAGGACCTATGAGCGGGAACTCGGGTGCCCCGTGGGCCGGAATATAGTTAGGGGTCCGAACGGCGGGTGTTCTAGCGAAGACACAACACTAAACTCATAGGGAGTCCGAAATAGACCGTTCCGGTGACGGCGGACTCCTAATGGTAGCTCTAATCGAACATAGAAATCGATACAAAAACGGGACGGAATACGACTCGGTCGCAAAGACATAGTAATAATCCCCGTATAAGCAACCACATTACGTTCTCCATAGATGCGCCAACCTTGTCCGCTCCTCCGTGGAACTCCAAACCGATAAAACCCAAAAATCCGGGTGTCGACATCTCACCCTATCATACTAACACTAGAGATGATCTAAGACTTCGGTCTTGACCGAAAATCAGTAGATCGTGGTTCTTCCTCTGCTAGGTACTCACCGCTTGACTCGGTTCTTCAACCCCTTCTTCATAGTAAATATATATATATATACACACAACAAACAAAGCAAACAATATATACAACAAATAGAGAGGTAAGACAACTTAAAATAACCAATAAATATCACACATGAAATAATAATACAACATTAACATAAATAAAATCCATAATGTACATAAATCTCATAGCAGCTTCAAAATATTCATCACACAATATAATGAATTTAAAATGAATATGACAAAGTATAAAATGACTCATTTCTACTCCATGGAGCTACAACACATACTCGATATCGGAGAGAATGAGATGAGACTTCTATTAGTCTTGCCCAATCCAACTATTGCACTTGTCCACCCTTTGTGTCTATAGCTTTGGCTACCCCGACCAGATTATTGCTTGTCAAAACTTTGTGTCTATAGTGATCGTTGTGATTGCTATTGCACTTGTCAATACTTTGTGTCTATAGCCCACGAAAAATAAACATAATGGCATAATACACAACCCATTACACACGGTCAATTAATTGTGTACTACGATCGAGATAGTCCTCTCAAAACTTGATTAAGGTTAGTACTTGTCAAGAACATAAGTGTGTCATCACGTACCACGCAGAAGAGCTACCTCCTCCACACATATGGAATAGTGCACACTATGAACTCCAAGTTCATATCGAAAAATGAACACACTATGCCTATCACATCGACAACACGATGTTATTCATCTCATCAATCAAATCACCAAATTTCGAATTTGGCATGACTCAATGCATGAATAGATGCGTAATTACCAAAATACCTCGGTTTCAATTATTTATATAAGTGCCATAAATTTCTTTATTTACAGGAATACCATTAAATCTTCATTATTTACAAAAACGCCCTTAACTTCTATTATTTACAAAAATGCCATCAAACTTTGAATAATTTCAAAAATACACTTCAAACTTTAATTATTTACGAAAATACCCTCCAACTTAATTTATTTACCAAAAATGCCCTCAATGGCAAAATAATCACGTAATTGTCCTCTATGACAAAAATAATTACGAAAATGCCCTCCATGGCAAAAATTTCCAAATACAAGATGCCGCTCCCACTTGGCGCACTTGTAATCCACACATCCGGTCCACCATTTTGGCCCGATGAAAAACTTCATTGTTATCATCAATCGCGTAGAAATTTTATTTCGTTTTCAAAAATCTTGCCGTTTTCACAATGTACATCACATTTTTAAATCGCGTAAATACATTTTGTTTGTTTTCTCAATCGTGTAAGTTTTTAAATCATGTTCTCGTCATTTACTCACATAAATACTTCTAAACTATAAAAATAATTATTAAATCATTTAAGACCATTTAAAATATTTTTCCTAATTACGGTAAAATATTTTATATTATTATGTATTCTTTATAAATATTAACAATACTCAAATTAGTTTCTAAATATACTTTGTATTCATTAACAACATTGTAAAATAATTTGATTCTTTCCATTCAAGAATGTGACCGAACCTAGGGTTTGCACTCTTTGGAATGCTCATGCATTTCTAACACTAGTCTAACACATACAATGTAAAACATATACAATGTATAATATATACAATACATCAAAGCTTAAACAATTAATAAAAGCTATAAAAATTAACACATAAAGGAATCCTTATGGATTTTACAAATTCAAGCAAACCTTAATTTCTTAATAACTCTTTAATTTAATTAAATTTTGGTCTTCCTCTTACCTAAAATGATGAAAATTTCTTCTTTTCTTCTCCTTGTGATTTCGGTTTTGCCTCCTTAGAGTCCTAGGAAAATAAATAAAATTTTATAAAGGCTATTACTAGAAAAAGGAACAATACCATGGTTCAATCATGGCTTAGAAGCTTAGAAATGAAAATAAAATTGAAAAACAAAGGGTTTTACCTTTGAAGATGGATTCTCAAAGGTGGTCTTCAAGCTTGAAAATGGAAGAAATAGAAGAAGCTTCCAACTAGAGATGGTCTTGTAGTGATGTTTAGGAGTAGAAAAATAAGAAAAGAGAAATTTTGAGTGGAAGGATGATGGAGAATGAAGCTTGACCGAATAGCCTCTTTGGGTCTCCAATGGTGGACGGTGAAAATGAAGGAGAAGGTGAAGGAATTAATTAGGCATTTACTTGAAGTGTTGGCCGTAGAAGTGAGTAGGAAAAAGTCTAAATGCATGTGTTAAAATTCAAGAATGAATCTAGGCCATCCAATGGTTCAAAGGCTAGGATTTGGTCTTACAAGATAAGCTTGTTTCCTATTGGTTGATGGGTGATGAATCATGGCATGAATAAGCATTCATCTAGAGCTTTCTCGGTGGCTCTCCTCACTTGGCCGAATTCTCCATGCAAAAAGCCATCTAAATTTGTTTCTTCCAATTAATTAGTTATATATTTAAATGTAGGTTTAGTTACATATTAAATTAAATTAGTTTAGGATTCTAGTTAGTTAGGCCTAACTAGATTACTATCTAGTTATCACTATTTAGTTACACTAAGGTTGTAGTAATTAATTTAGTTAGATCCTAAGGTAACTATACTAACTAAATTAAATATTCTAGTTCTAATCTAACTAGCTTAGCCATTTTTGTTGACTTAACTTTATTAATTTGACTTCTAGGTGTCTTGTTCCTATTGGTCCAAAATTCCTAATTTCCTTATTGTTTACTTTATCTATACGTGGGTCCCACACATACAGTATCGGGTCCACTGTCAAGTTTTATCTTGAGTATTAAAATAATATCGAAAATTATTTTATCGCTTGAGCTTAAATTCTAAAAATTAAAACATTCGAACAGTTGTCTTTCGAATTGAGTTTACTAAACTCCTTCTGCTCTAAAAAAAAAATAAAACAAAAATAACATTTTATACAGACAAGCATAAAGCAGTACATTGGGGACATAATTGTCATTTACCCTAAAGTCAGAATTTTCAGGGTGTTACAATTTCAACTAACTAAGCAGTTTAAGTCAAAAATTGGTCTGAAAATAGTTATATTATACACAGAGTTGCAGTAAAATGACTAAACGTGCTCAGATGGTCACAAAACTTCACAGGCATGACAAACTAGTGTTAGGCTACCTCCGTAACTATATACAATTCTACCATGACTATATAGGGTGTTACAGGAGTGAATTGAGTATGTAAAAATTTTTGTAAATCTTTTCATAAAATACTTGATTACCAATTTTCATTAAAGCTATTGATTGATTGAAGTGAATAGATAAATGAGATTGAATAACTTACTCACAAATAAATAAGACATGATAGAAAGTATTCAAGCAAGCATATAAGATTAAAGCACAAATGTAATGAAATAGAATTGAGAAGATCAAACATAAGATTTATCCTAGTTCAGCCACTAATCCACTTGTGGCCTATGTCCAGTCTTCAAGCAATCGCTCGAGAATTTCCACTATATCTTTAAGATTTAACAGGTGCTTGCAACCTTTGCACAATAGAGTACTCACCACACCTTGAGATACCTCACCCTTTGTGCTTGAGCCTCCACTTCAAGGGATGCCTCACCCTTTAAAACCTTGAGGAATACCTTACCTTCTTTACCAACAAGGAATACCTCACCCTTTTTACAGATAAAACAAATTGTAGATGAAATGAAACTATCTCAAGAGTGGATAATACAAATTGAAGTTCTGTGAGTATCAAGGATTTACATTTTAGAAGCTCAAAATAGAGTATTGATTTAAAAGATGATAAATCTCGCGTTTAACGATCAAGAATGATTTTTAGAAGGTTTTTCTCTTGTAATTAATGCAAAAACACTTTCATTTATAGCCTAAAGCATTTAAGAGCCATTGGTGGTGGTTGGGAAGCATTAAATGCCAAATACAGCCATCAAAAATCTGTTTCTAGTTACTAGATAACTGGTTATGACTATTTCATAATTGGTTATGGCCTAACCAGTGGCTTTATAAAACAAGCCAATAACCGGTTATGGAAAAGGCATAACCGGTTATGGTCTTTTATGAACAGAAGCCTTACGTTTCTGACTTTGCAAATAACTAGTTATTCAAAAGTCATAACCGATTATGGCCTTTAAAAAAAAACTTGGGCCTCTGAATTTGGTGAATAACTAGCTATAGAAATATCCTAACTGCTATGGCACCCTATTTTTTGAGCAGGACAAGTTTGAATGACCATAACTTCTTTGATACTTATTTGTTTAAAACAAAAGACCACTCGTTTGAAAGGTTACTGAGTCTACTTTAAAAAAATAAGCTTTAGTTCAAGACTCAAAAAGGTTTGAAAGAAAATGACAAATGAGTGACTTAGAATTAGTTTTCCAAAGCGTAAACTTGACAAATTTTCATCCAGAAGAACTACCACCAAGATCAGTTATTTAAAAACCATTTGTTTAGGCATTTTATCAATCAAGAAACACATTTAAGGAATTCAAAACTTGTTTGAGCTTCGTGTGTTTCCTAATTACCTTTACACATAAGACCTAAGTCCTATGAGCTAATCTTGACGAAACTTGGAACTTGATCTTTGCGTTACTAATCCTTTTTGTTTGTTAATCATCAAAACCAAGACCAATGTCATTCACAGTTTCTGATAGATACCCTAGATTTACATCTAGATTTTGGGGAGCCTTGTAGAAAGCTTTCGGAACAAAGCTTAGTTTATGTACAATATACCATCCATAGACTGACGACAATCGAAATGGACTATTCAAAACCTTGATGATATGCTAAGAGTATGTGTGCTAGAGCATAAAGGGAGTTGGGATAAGTTCTTACCCTTAGTGGATTTTGCCTACAATAACAGTTTTTATACTAGCATAGTTATGGCACCGTATGAAGCACTTTATGGTAGAAAGTATAGGTCCCCTTTGTATTGGTATAAGGTTGGGAAAAAACCATTCTAGGTCTTGAATTGGTATAGCAAACCATAGATCATATTAAAATGATTTGGGATATGTTGGTTATGGCTCAGAGTAGGATACCCCTAGAGTTCAGTGTGGGAGATCATGTATTCTTGAGAGTCACTTTGACAACAGGGATTGATGGAGCATTGAGAACACAAAAGTTGAACCCTCATTTCATTGGTCCCTACCAGATCCTAAAGAGAATTGGACCAGTAGCCTACCAAATTGCCCTGCCACCTAGTTTGTTAAACCTTCATGTTGTCTTCCATATGTCATAGTTTAGCAAGTACAATCCAGATCCTTCACATGTCATAAGAAATGAATCTGTGCAGCTAAGAGAGGATTTGTCTTATGCTATGTGGCTGATAAGGATCGTGGACAAAGGGGTCAAAGAACTTAGAGGTAAGCGGATTCCTCTAGTGAAGGTACTTTGGGATGGTGTTAGTTTTGAGGAAGTAACTTGGGAGTTGGAGTCCTACATGCAGTAAGACTACCTACAGTTGTTTATATAAGGTAAGCAATTTTGGGGATAAAATTTTAAAAAGTGGGGAGAAATATAACCTCCTCATAAACATGTTAGACTTATAAATAGTTACAGATATAGCTTAATATTTGCTTAACATGCTTGCTTAATTTTGTGACAATCTAAGCTAGTTTAGGCACTTTGCTGCAAGCCAAAAGGTGAAAAGTAGCTTAAAATGGCCCAGATATTAGCTTAAATGGCTTAGTTATTGGAAATAGATATGGATAATTTATTTCTAAGAAATAGATATGGATAATTTATTTCTAACTCATAAATTTGTATTCTGTGATATGGTTAAAGTTTGAGAAAAATCAGAATTTGTTTGGTATTTTTAGGTATATTGGTTGTGTGTTTTAATATCAGATGGACTAGTCACAAATATAGAAAATTATTATACTAGTGAAATGACTTTTTTAATAAATCTTAGTATTTATTTTAAAGTTGTTGGAACTTGAAAAACTTGACTTCGCTAAAGTTGTGTGTTTTTAGCAGATCAAGAAGTACCAGTGTTATAATACAAGACTCTTAACACTGCACAATTTTTAGCCTTTTGTGGACTTTTCTTTCATGATATTTGAGTCTTTCACTTGTTTCTCATTCACTCTTCACGGCTGGAAAAATAGAACCAGTGGAAGTAAGAGAGAAAGGATGAAGAATAAGAGAGAAAGAAGATGATATCAAAGGAGAAATCTAAGGTTTTGGATTGAGGCACAATTTGCAGTATTTTTGCTTCACAAGGTAAGGGTTTTTGAGCTTGAACTTTTTCTTTTCTCATTTTTCCATATTTAGGCTATTTGAGATCTAATATGCCAAAATGAGTTCTTGTGGTGTTTTAAGTGATTTTCTTGCTTGGATAAGTTTTAAATGATGTTTATGACTTGTTCATGCTAAACATTTGGATTATAAAATGAAAATTCTCCATTTAGACCTAAAATGCTCTAAGTGTTGATTTAAGGATTTGGATGAGTGATTTAGTGTTTTGATCCATTTTTGATGAAATCAATTAGTGTTTTATGTTTCCCTCATGTTTGTGAACTTGTTTGGGACTTAAAATCACCAAGAAACGAATTTGAAATGATCAAATTTTGTAATTGTGCTAATGGAACAGTAGCCAATTCTGCAGAACCTAGTTTCTACTGCTTGCACCACGGTGCAAGGTATGGAACGCCGTGGTGCACTTCAATGGCAGTTCCAATTTTGACACCCAAGAGCACCACGCCGTGGCGTAGGGGTGTCACGCCACAGTGTGAGCTCCAAGATTTTCCAACATTGTAGTTTTTATGTTTGGAATTTTCTAAGTGATAGGATCACTCATATATGCTTTCCTAAGTGTGTTAAGGCACAAATAAAGGTAATTCTTGGAGAGAATGATCACTTTGCATATATAGGAAGTTGTGAAACCTTAGGCAAATCTTTAAGTCTAGAATGCCTTAGGGTTATATCTAATACCTTGCACAACATGAAGTTGTTTTAGAAATCACTTGTGAAGTGATGACATGAGGTTCTAGGTATGAGAATGCTAGTGACAGGGTTCTTGCTACTTTGTTAGATAAGTAAGGCTAAGATTCCTATGTTCTAGTGTTTAATATGTGTCTTGGATATTTGGATTTCAAACTTAGTATTTACTTGTTTCCTACGTATTGTGACCTTAGATGGTGTGCACAACCATATGACCTAAGAACGAGGTGTTGAATCTAGATTCTCCTTGCATTTATGCTTGCATGGTCAGGGTTACTAGTATGGGGGTGACAATAGAACTCTTACACGGTGAAGGGAAAGCGTCTACCTATTACCAAGTGGATTATACTTTTAGGCTTATCCTGCTTTGTATATACAAGAAAGAGTAGTTTCTGAGAAATAAGTAAATAGCTTATGTTTTCAAACTTTAAAACCTGCATTGGCATTGCACATCCATAATACTTGGACTTTGTTTGTGCATAATCATACTTCATAACATAAAGCATTGCATGGTTGACAATTGTATGGGTAGTTGTCTTGCTTGATCGATTGATTGTTTGGTTACTTGTTCGATAGTATCTTAGGATTGTATGGGCGATTCTTTGATATTATTGATTATTGGATATTATTTTACATCAAATGTATTTTTGTGTTCAGTTAATTTATTTCTTATAAATGATTAACTGCTGGTCTTAGTATGCTTATACTAAGAAATTGTGATTTCTCACCCCTGTGTGTTCCATGTAAATCTATGTGAAGTCCCTAAAAAGGGAAAGGGCAACAAAAAGAAGAAGCAGAAGGCTTACTTTAGCAGCTTTATTACTTTTTGAATCAGATTATATATTTATACTTTTTTGGTTATTTGTAAAAGCTTATGTATACAATGTGGCTTGTTAGCCAGTGATGTTTGTATATATATGATCTTTTTATCATTTGTGGCTCTCTGTAATGACTATGCTAGTTATTATGGGTTTTTAATTTTTCACATTTTTAGAAGTGACATGCTTAATGCGATTTATCTTGAAATATTCCATTTATTTTATAATAATTCGTATTAGGGTGTTACAATTTACAAGGAACGGAGGTTCTTGGGAAATAAGTAAGTATCTTGTGCTTTTAAAAACTAAAACTTGCATTTACATTGCATAATCATAATATTGGGGCATTGTTTGAGCATAATCATACCACATAACATAAAACATTTCATTGTTGACAATTGTATGGGTAGTTGTCTTGCTTGATGGATTGCTTGCTTACTTGCTTGTTCGATAGTATCTTAGGATTGTATGACCGATTCTTTGGTATTATTGATTATCAAATATTCTATTACATAGAGTGTAAATGTGTACATGTTATTATGGATTTACGTTTTATGCTTTTTAGAAAGTGACATGCTTAATATGATTTAAATTGAAATATTTCATTTATTTTACGATAATTGTATTAGGGTGTTACACAAGTTAGTTGAGAAAGTAAAACTTGAGAAAGTTCAAGAAAAACATTCTCAAGTGACTAGTTGACAAAATTGTACCTGCATGTTGACTTAACAAAAAGAGCTATTACAATAGCTAGTTGCTTTCTAGAGTTCAACAATCAGATCTAGAGCTCCAAAGGTCACACCATAGTTATACACCATAACATAGTATATTCCATATTTGTTTAACCTAGACCGGGGATTAAACCGACTAAACACCTAGGTCACGGGTCATCGTTTAACACGTAGTCTGACGGTTCAACTGCGATTAAACAAAGATTAGCCTCGTGGGTAGTTCAAATGGGTCAAACTTGTGGGAATACTCATGGTCTTAAAGAAAACATCATGATTTTTATTAGCAATATACCATGGGTTACAACAAAAGCCTATAAATTTCTTTATTGGATTATATTTCATTCTCAAGAAATTCTAATGGAAACAGATGAGTTACACTCCAAGAGTATTCCCTTCACCAAGCTCCCCCTACTATAACTTTATCATTCCATAGGAAGCATCGATGAGATCTTTCCTTATTCTGACATGATCTTGTTTTCAATATATCCCAAGTGCATAATTTACAAGTATCTCAATATTGATCATAAATATCAAAGTAGTGTAGTTCTCTTATCCATGTAAAGTTGTAAAAGAATAGTGTCAAATTCATAAACAATTGCGGCCAAAATTTGAAATAGATTTTTTGTTCAACTTGTAGAATGTGAAACCTAAGATCTTCATCCTTGGATTTACAATATGAAGACCAAGATGCAAATAAGCTAATTTGTTAGTTATTTCTACAGCAACTGTGGGAGGAATAATTTGACTTTCACTGACCTTGAACTTAAAAGCAATAAAAATGGTTAATAGAAAAGAGAACAATATGACAAATCTAGTGACTAGAGTCATTCTTGCACAATGGGTTGATGTAAAAATTTTGTAGTTGGTGCCTTTCTTTTTTATGGGGTGCTAAAGTATGTCTAGTGTAACACCCAAAAATTTACTATTTCTCAGTAATGTTTGAGTTGTACTGTTTTGTGATTTCTGTGTGCTATAAATTTATTTTGACTATTTTGTGACTATTTTTTATCTTTGTGTGTGATTTACTCCGAGTCAAGAAAATAATATTTTTGAGCTGGGGAAAATCTTTGACGATTTATTCGGAGCCAGGGCAGCTTACTAAACCCGAATCCGAGAGATACGTCACCCGATCTTTTAATTTTTAGAATTTATCTATGAAATAAAAATATTTCACATTTTATTATCTGTTGGACAGTATCTACTGACTTACGAGAAGTAGCTTCTGCCCATTGGGTAATAGATCCTGTATCTTTTGTCCGTTGGACAATAGACTAGGAAAACTCTTTGTGACTTACAATTTAGTGAACCAATAGAAACTGATTAATGTTAATGGCTTGAATTTTCTAAGCCAATAGGATGTGGTCAACAATAATGGCTAGACTAGTTAGCCAAGAAACTAAGTAATCTAACTAAGTTACCCTAAAGCCTAAGTAGTGACTAAATGGAATAAATTTAGTTTGCTACTCCTTAGAGCTCCATGGTTTCAAAGAGATTCTAGAGCTTTCCAAAATGCATGATCAATGCATGACAATGCATGACCTAAGCTTTGTAACTAAATAAGTTAGTCTTGTAACTAAGTGAACTAACTAAGTTAGCTTAAGTGTAACTAGGAAACAAATTGAATCAAAACTTGGTTAGCCTATTCCATTGAGTTACATGGCCAAGGGTGTTCTTGAGCCATCTAGATTTGCATGACTCACTTGCTTTAACCAATAGGAAAGTGTGACCATCTAATGAACTAAGCCATGTGAAACCATGTGCTTAGTTTCTATCTTATTGAACAAGTTTTAATCTTCCTATCCATGCACCTACACGGCCAAGCTCAACGAAATTTGGACATTTTATTCCATTACTATCACCTTGTGACACAAAAATTTCTCTCCATTCTCTCTCTTCCAAGAACAAAAAAAGAAACTCCATTTTTTCCTCTTGAAGCTCTCGGCCTCCACACCCAATACCTACATCCACTCTCCTATAATTTCATCTAATACCATTATCTAAACCTAGACAAGTTTCTAAATACCTTTCATATTGTGAGTTTCACCTAGTTTAACCATTTGGTGCTTTGAAATCAAGTTAAGGTTTTCTACTCTACAAAGTAAAATTCTTGTTTCTTGTTCCTAAGTTTGATTCTTGAGTTTCTAAACCATGATTGATCCATGGTTTCTTATTTTCAAGCTTTGTGACTTTAGTTTGGTTTAAGCTTGTTAGGGTTATTTTTGGAGGCTTACGAAATCACTAGGAGAAGCGACTTGAAGGTTTTTGTCTTCCTTAAGGTAAGAGGGAGATTAACCTCATCAATCAAGTGTTGGTGGTGAGGGAATGACTTGTTTATGGTGAAAAGTTCATAAGGATTTATTCACTTGTGTGATTTAAGTTTGCTTTGTTGTGATGATTTTTGGTTTGTATGATTTATAGCTTTGATTATATGCTTGAATATGTGATTATGAAAGCATGTTGATTTTTGTATATTGCATGATGTGATTTATATGATGAGGATGAGTATAAAGGTGTTGAGGGTCAAAACGTGTTTGCCCATTTGCTAACCGCAAGTGCACGGGTCGCACAAGTAATAAAATGATGAGTACAGATATCGTTCCCACGAGGATAATTTTATTTCTAATGCTAAGTATTAACCGATAGCTCACCTAACTCTATTCAAGAACATAAAAATAGATAAAAGTAAAGAAAGTAAAGACATAAAGCAATAAGGATAAATGGTTAGAGTTTAGGGAAATCCTTCCTCACCCTTTACATCAACTAACAACATGCAATCCTCTTCATAAATATGAATGCAATGATTATGTTAGCTTGAGAATCTACATTAGCTAAATGCCTATGTCTAGGTCATCTAACCATGGTGTCATTTGCCCAACTCTCTAAGTATCCTTGAGAGCTAACGCAAAATCCACTCTTTAAGATCTATTCTCAAACACCTGCTATGCATGGCTAATAGGTATATGTCTATCCCATTAGCGAATCAACTCATCCCGCCATTGAAATAGAATCGAACATGCATCAACCATACATACGATCTTAAACCCAAATCTCTATGTCTAGGTTCCTTAGATTCTATCAAATCACTCAAATGTTGGCCAAACATTCAAGAGCATTGAGCGTAATATGATTGAACAAAATCAAAGATCCACACAAACTCAGAGAAGAACAAATCATTAATATTAATAAAAGGATCCAAAGTCATCCCTAAATAAAGCTCAGTTATACAATGAACATGAGAACAAATTACAAAATACATGTTCAAGAAATGAGGAAGAGAAAAGAGAAAAGAGAGAAGGAGAAAGCTTATGGATTTCGCCATTGAAGCTCGGATCCTCCACCAATGGAAAAAGGGCTTCCATCCTTAGCTCCCCAAGCTCCATCTCTACCTCCAATGGAGTTCTAGCTGCAGCCTCTAACCCAGAAAACTAAAAACCTAAAAACCTAAAAGAGAGAAACTGAGAGAGAGCGAGAGGGTGCGTGAAAAATAGAATAAATAGGCTCAGCTCGTCGACGCGCGCCGCGGCGTGGACATTCCCACGCCTCGGCGTGGAGCTGTCTGTCCTGTCAGTATGTGGCTGGCTGAGACCCTCACGCCGCGGCGTGCACATTTTTGCGCCGCGGCGTGGAACTCTGGAATGCTTCCTTGGCTTCTTTCCTCCAATGCTGGGCCTTGGCTTGCATCAATTTGTCTCTTTTGAGCCCTTCCTACATTAGAGAAAGCACCAAATTAAATATAATTGTAAATCTACTTAATCAATCAACATATATGCACAAATTGCTCAAAAACATAAAGGAAGGTATCCAAATGACATTTAACAAATATAAGCATAAAACCTTCCAAATATGTATAAGAACAAGGACTAAGCATGCCATGAAGCACAATTATGGGGCATAAATAACTACATTTCATGGAGTTATCACACCCCCAAACTTAAGATGTTGCTAGTCCTCGAGCAACACAAAGTATGACTAAGAAAACTCACTTTGACAATTCATGCTCATTCGCATTCAACAATGATAAATTCAATTTTCATTTAACCACAACTAGTGCACAATGATTATAATGGCCCTCAAAGAATGCGCATGCCTCACAGTTAAGTTCAACCCTTACACAATCCTTAACATGTCATCAATCAAGCTTCCAATCATGCACTTGACATCTCTCACAAACATGCATGCTCAACTTATCTTTTTCAAATCATGCTTATCCGGATAAGTTTATGAACCTACACATGGATACAAATCAAGATTCCACAAAATTGTAGCACAACTCTCTCTCCACTAATGTAAATCACACATGATTGAGGATCAAGAGGGACTTTAATAGCTTATAATGTAAGGCCAAGGTGATGGGGTGAAGAACAAAGGGGAATGAAAAACATACAAACATTGAGAAACATAACATGATATTTCAAGACTTGAGTCACTACAACAAGGGTATACAAAATGAAACAAATAACACTATTCAGAACCACTCGATACTTTTTTCATTTATGCTTTCTTTCTTTCATTTGTTTTTTCTTTTCTTTTCTTTTTCTCTTTTTGTATTTTCTTTTTCTTCAACAAAAATAACTTTTTTTTTGTGCAACAAACGGTTCCTTCCAGCCACTTTTGTATTGAACAACATAAATACCCTAAACCTTGGACTCGAGTGAAGAAATAACATATCATGCACTCAACAAACATAAAGGGAAGGAAAAAAATGCAATGCTTTCACATGCATTAGAATGGTTACAAGGTAGGAAATATGAGGGTGAAAGAAGAACATAGAAAGCCAAACAATTATAAGGCTTCAAAAGGGGACCTAGGGATATAATCATTTAAGGGTAAGCTTAAAAGGCTCAACCGGTCCAAACAATGCCCTAATCATTTCCTCAACCATGCACAATCTAAGATTTTGCCTCAAGAGAATTGCAAAACAATTTCAAGGATAGTAGAAATCATCCACATGCACAATCCATAAACATTCTCTAAATAAGCACTCAAATCTTTCCAAAGTTAAACAAGCATCTAAGTGAGAAACACATCATGCATAAAAACAAACAAGATTGCTTAAACATGCTTCAAGATCACAAATGGTTTCACAAAAGAATTGAGGACAATTGCAAGCATTTATATCATTGACCAACCATCACACACTAGCAAATGGCATAAAGTCATGCATTCAAAAGATTCATCATTTTCCATTTCAAGATGCATAACAATATGCACAAAGTGTTGAAAACTGAAACTTTTATCAACAGCCCACTAGTAATAGCCAAAACAGGATATACTCATGAAAGCATGATGACCATCACTAGCACATACTTAAAGTATCAAAACATGTGTAACATTAAGCATCAAGGGTAAAAACATGCAAAGATACTCCCCCAAACCAAAGTGAATGTGTGTTCTTGGTGTTCATGGTTTATAGGGTACTTGAGCAAGTCAAAACAGCAAGCAAACTAGAACTGAGCACTATTAAATAAAGAAAAACAGAGAAAATAACAGAAAAATACAAAACAGGGGGCCACGCCGCGGCGTGGAAAAGTTCACGCCTCGGCGTGGAGCGCTCTGGTGAGTGTTCCTGATAGGCAGAGACTGGCACGCCGCGGCGTGGAAATTCTCACGCCGCGGCGTGAGAGGTCATGCTGCAGAATTCTGCAGCAAACCAGTTTCCGCCAGAACTGGTGCTCCATTTTGGCCCCAAGCACCTCCAAAACATGTCTAAAAGCTTAAAACACAAAATATATAACAAAAACATAACAATAACACAAAATCAAACTATAACTACTTATCTAAACAAACCTAACACAAAAGCATAAAAACATGAATTAAAACTATTTACAACAACAAAACATAAAAACTTGAATTAGAACTAAGCAATCTCATTGTCAATATTAGCAATACGGAAATAATGCCTTATCCCCGGCAACGGTGCCAAAAACTTGTTGAGGGTCAAAACGTGTTTGCCCATTTGCTAACCGCAAGTGCACGGGTTGCACAAGTAATAAAATGATGAGTATAGATATCGTTCCCACAAGGATAATTTTATTTCCAATGCTAAGTATTAACCGATAGCTCACCTAACTCTATTCAAGAACATAAAAATAGATAAAAGTAAAGAAAGTAAAGACATAAAGCAATAAGGATAAATGGTTAGAGTTTAGGGAAATCCTTCTTCACCCTTTACATCAACTAACAACATGCAATCCTCTTCATAAATATGAATGCAATGATTATGTTAGCTTGAGAATCTACATTAGCTAAATGCCTATGTCTAGGTCATCTAACCATGGTGTCATTTGCCCAACTCTCTAAGTGTCCTTGAGAGCTAACGCAAAATCCACTCTTTAAGATCTATTCTCAAACACCTGCTATGCATGGCTAATAGGTATATGTCTATCCCATTAGCGAATCAACTCATCCCGCCATTGGAATAGAATCGAACATGCATCAACCATACATACGATCTCAAACCCAAATCCCTATGTCTAGGTTCCTTAGATTCTATCAAATCACTCAAATGTTGGCCAAACATTCAAGAGCATTGAGCGTAATATGATTGAACAAAATCAAAGATCCACACAAACTCAGAGAAGAACAAATCATTAATATTAATAAAAGGATCCAAAGTCATCCCTAAATAAAGCTCAGCTATACAATGAACATGAGAACAAATTACAAAATACATGTTCAAGAAATGAGGAAGAGAAAAGAGAAAAGAGAGAAGGAGAAAGCTTATGGATTTCGCCATTGAAGCTCGGATCCTCCACCAATGGAAAAAGGGCTTCCATCCTTAGCTCCCCAAGCTCCATCTCTACCTCCAATGGAGTTCTAACTGCAGCCTCTAACCCAGAAAACTAAAAACCTAAAAACCTAAAAGAGAGAAACTGAGAGAGAGCGAAAGGGTGCGTGAAAAATAGAATAAATAGGCTCAGCTCATCGACGTGCGCCGCGGCGTGGACATTCCCACGCCTCGGCGTGGAGCTGTCTGTCCTGTCAGTATGTGGCTGGCTGAGACCCTCACGCCGCGGCTTGCACATTTTTGCGCCGCAGCGTGGAACTCTAGAATGCTTCCTTGGCTTCTTTCCTCCAATGCTGGGCCTTGACTTGCATCAATTTGTCTCTTTTAAGCCCTTCCTACATTAGAGAAAGCATCAAATTAAATATAATTACAAATCTACTTAATCAATCAACATATATGCACAAATTGCTCAAAAACATAAAGGAAGGTATCCAAATGACATTTAACAAATATAAGCATAAAACCTTCCAAATATGTATAAGAACAAGGACTAAGCATGCCATGAAGCACAATTATGGGGCATAAATAACTACATTTCATGGAGTTATGAAAAGGTTCCAAAGAACCCTAGAGGCTCACGGCCTCAACACCACCATTGGAGCAAAATGTTTTAAATTATTTTCCTAATCATGGATTAAATGAATTAATGATAAGAAATTGAATTAAAGATTTTTGCAATGAGTAAGGTGATAAAAAATAATTAAATATGATTTATGAAGCATATAATGAAATTCGGCCAACATGCCAATTTTTGATATCTAGATCCAAAAATTCATTTTCCTAAGTGTAGACTTAGGTAATTAAGTAACAAGAACTCATTTTAATGAGTTTTCTTTTTAGAAATAAAAAGAAAATGAACTAATTTCTAGAATTAATTTGGTATAATTAGGTTATGAGGTATGATAAAATTTAAAACTTGAAATTTACTGACATGTAGCTCACCTTTTGGGTTTTGAAGTGCGTTAGAAAATTTCGAGTTGTAATATCCAAGTAAATCAAAGAAATGTAATTTTGTGATAAATAATGAAAAATGCTACTTAAAGAATTTTTAATAGCAAAATTTGATAAACAAAGCCAAAATAATTATTTTATGTGAAAAATCTTAGAAAAACGTCACTTATAGTGATTTTTAAAGCTATCCAACTAAGAAAATGATTTAAAATTGCTATGCGATTGAGAAAATGTTTAAAAATCCCTACGCGATTTAGAAAACGTTTAAAAATATTTTTGCGATTATAAAAATGCTGAAAAATATTTACGCAATTTGAAAATGTAAGAAAAATGTTCTACGATTGTGAAAATGTGATAAAATATTTACGCGATTGGAAATAATAGCAGGTTGTTGTCAGGCTGTTATGGTGGGCCTAGGTATGTTGAAGAGTGATACTGCCAAAAGACGACATGTGTATGTGAAATATTGTAAGAATGATGATTGCATGTGTATTTGAATCTTACATCATACATTGAAAAACGTGTCAACTTAATTGGTTAAGGCAGTATCCCTAGGAGATTGAATTTACAACTTTATGCTGGTGAGAATTGTGTAGTTACGATCTTCAGTGATCTTAGAGACGTTGGGGTATGGAATGTTATATGTGGCCAGATGGTAGCACCTCTGCGTCGTGGTATCCTATGCAAACAAACTGACGATCTTGACGGAGTTACTACTCTTTTCATGAATGGTTGAGAGTGTCTTGTATGAGCCATGTTGCGCACATTGATATAATTTAATGGCACACGATTTGAGGCTAACCATATACAGACATGTACTCTCTATCTTTCTCTCCGAAATTGTGATTAGCTCCATGGAGTAGGAATGGTCCGTGTGCATATGCATAGTTGGTCAACATATTGACATGATAATTATGTTTATCTGATATTTTATCTGTGATGTGAAAATATTATTCAATGTGTTAATACTATATATGTATATTTACTTTCATTTTCTATATTGCCATACTGGTATTAATGTAGGGGATCTCACCTCTTTATTGTGTTATATCTATTTCATTGTGTATGTTTGATGAAGACCGAGGAGACGAGAAAGCTGGAAATTCTACTTTTCATCAGTAACAGTTTTCCTTGTTTGTTTGAATGGCAGCAAGGCACCAAGTGTTGGGTTTTGTTTAAGTATAGTTCCATGGGGGAACTGACGCTTGGAGATTTAATTTAGATAATGAACGTTTTATGTATACTGGGGATTTGACTCTGAATCTTAGTGGAACTAGGGATGGGGTTCCAGTTATGACGATGAATGTATCTGTTCGTTTGGAGTTCACGATGCCAGTTCGAGAACTCTGGGGTGGTACTATTTATACTTCATGGGGGGACTCTGTAGTGTCTTCAGCTAGAACCCCTGTCAGGTGAGTAATGTACCCGCTTGGGTTTTTTGATGATACTGAGGAGGAGAATGCTTCCGAGGGCCCAAATCCTTAGTCTTTAAAAGTTTTAGTTAGACAGTTTATGTTTTGGTGTATATGTTGTATATATTTTATCATTTGGAGTGTAATGTATTTATGTAAATTATTTGGGAACAAAGTTTGTAATATCTATATATTTTATGGCGTGTTTATTTTAGTTATAATTTGTATTTGTAGTTTTGTTTTGTTTTATTTTATTGACATTCATTTTTTTCGCAAATGAAATTTTAAAATTTATGTTTTTACAATATTAATTCTTTTACAACTTGGATAAGTTATATTAGGATTAGTCTTAAATGTGATACCCTACGGGGGGTGTTGCATTAGTTGGTATCAGAGCCCCAGTTAGAGTCTTTTGGATTTTTGTGGTTAGGTTTATTTTACTTGTGTTGTGTGATTCTCTGTGTTTCGATTTCCAAAAGATTACATCTGACTCCTATTGAGGTTTGGTTGGTTGCTTGTGAATAAAGTTATGTCTCGTGGCAAGGTACACGTATGAATATAGGACGTGATGACGATGCGATGACTGCTGCTGCCGAAGCAATGCAGCGAATGGCAGACGTGATTGTGCAACAGAATCAACGAGCTGCACAACAACAAGAAGCAAATGTAGAAGCCCAGAATTTGTTTGAGTTTCATCGAAACAATCCACCACATTTTAGAGGTGAGTTTGACACGGAGAAGGCGAGTTTGTGGATCCAAGAGCTGGAAAATATTTTTGAAGGAATAGGATGTATGGACGACCGCAAAGTGACTTATACCACATTCATGTTGATGGGAGATGGTGAAAATTGGTGGAAAGCAACTCAGAGAGTATTACAAGCTGAAGGAAGGCAAATTACGTGGGAGGTATTGTGTGCAGTATTTCTGGAAAAATATTTTTCGGATAGTGCAAGGCATGCCAAGGAGATGGAATTTCTTGGGTTACGACAAGGTGGGATGATGGTTAACGAGTATGTTGCGAAGTTTGACAGCTTGTCAAAGTTTTCACGGTATCTCCAGATCCAACCGGATGAGGTTTGGAAATGCTGCAAGTTTGAGGAAGGTTTAACAGTTGAATTGAAGAAAGGAGTACTGCCAATGTGAATGAACCAGTTCTCATCATTGATGATATATGTTGTAGACTTGAAGAATTAGAGCCATCGCGAGATACAATCAGCCGTAACTTTGGACCATCTAGGTTCCAAAGGGGAGGAAGCAATAACAATAACTGGTTTCAGCGGAAATCATATTCTCAACCATCAGGAAGCCAATAACAATAACATCAGCCACGTGGAGGAAGTTCTAGTAGCAATCATTTTCGTCAGATTGTGGCACCCCCAACGAGGTGTTTGAAGTGTGGAAAAGGCCATATGACAAGGGACTGCACGATCAAGGGAATAATTTGCTTTAGATGTGGAAAGCCTGGTCATATCTTGAGGGATTGTGATCAAGCGAAGGTGGAGCCTTCAGTAAGTAACGTTCGTGCTGCTAAGCCGCAAGCTGGAGGACGAGTGTATACAATGAGTGGAGCTGAGGCCTCTCAGTCTGAAGATCTTATCAAGGGAGAAGGTGTCATATCAAGTAATCTTTTAACTGTACTATATGATTTGGGTGCAACTCATTTGTTTATTGCATATGACTGTGTGGATAGTTTGGGATTGCCTATGTCTTCTTTGAACTTTCAATTGATTGTTTCTACACCAACTGCCAAGCCTGTTAGTACTTCTAAAATATGCCTAAATTGCCCTGTTACTATCAATAATCAAGTTTTTTCTATTGATTTAATTTGTTTGCCTCTTACCGATATTGATATAATCTTAGGAATGGATTGGTTATCTTCTAACCATATCCTGTTAGACTGTTCTAAAAAGACCTTAGTATTTCCTGAGAATGAGGTTTCTGGATTTTTGACTACCAAACAAGTCGAATCTTTATTGAGGGATAGAGCCCAAGGATACATGCTGCTGTCTTCTTTAGAAGTCAAGAGTGAAAAGGATGTGAACGCTATCTCTGTTGTAAATGAGTTTCCTGAAATTTTTCCTGATGAGGTACCCGGATTACCACCGGATAGAGAGATAAAGTTTTCTATCGATCTTGTACCAAGAGCGGGTCCTATATCAATTGGACCATACCGGATGTCGCCGTTAGAATTAGCAGAGTTAAAGAAGCAATTAGAAGAACTATTGGAAAAATAGTTTGTGAGACCTAGTGTTTCACCATGGGGAGCTCCAATGTTGTTAGTCAAAAAGAAGGATGGATCTTAGCCTTTGTGTGTGGACTACCACCAGTTAAACAAAGTCACGTTAAAGAACAAGTATCCACTTCCAAGGATTGATTATTTGAAGGACCAATTGAAAGGAGAAACTATTTTCTCTAAGATAGATTTGTGATCAGGTTATCATCAAATTCGTGTCAAGGTAGAGGATATACTTAAGAGAACTTTTCGAACACGCTACGATCATTATGAGTATTTGTGATGCCATTCAGAGTGACGAATGCTCCTGTGATATTCATGGATTACATGAACAGGATCTTTCATCCATGCCTAGACAGATTTGTTGTTGTTTTTATTGATGACATTCTGATCTATTATGAAAGTCAGGAAGAGCATGTTGAATATCTAGGTATAGTTCTCCACATTTTAAAGGAGAAGAAATTATACGCATGATAATCACATATTTGATACATTAATAAGCCTTCATTTTTAGTCATTTACACTCTCCATGTACTTAATTGATTGATTTTGATTATGTTTTGTAAGTTTGGACTCAAATTGGACTTAATTGAATTTTTCAGCATAATTTATGTCTTACGTTACTTCTGTATTTGGGCTATATCTTGGGATGTAGGTAGTCAAATGAGGTGAATCTGATGGCATTTTAAAGATAAGAGAGAGCTCTATAACTTTCATGAAAACCTCAAAGGCCCAATCACACGAGTAAATAACTCAAATTGGGGTTGAAGCAAGAACCACAGTGCTTTTCCTGACAGCTTAACCTATGTGTACTGTTCATCACAGTTTTCGGGCCAGAGACTGTTAAATAGGCTGAAATTTGGATGATGAATAGTTAAGACCCATATCTACAATGTTAATGTTGAACACTTTTCCAGAATCGGACTCCTTGAAGGTGATATTAGGCTTGGAAGTCAGAACAGAGGAGCTGTGACTGGGCCTGGGCAGTGTGCAGTAATTTGAACGTATCTGGAGTTATAGAAAGGATATTGGACTCAAACTAAAGCCATTTGAAAGCTAAGATCCAAGCCTACAACTTTCATGAAAACCACTTGCTTCAAAAATGACGAATGCAATGACTTCAGAGCTGCATGATTTCGGAGACAAGGAATCTCCATAATTTTCCACTCACCAAAAGTCAATTGGCATTTTCCACTCATTTTCCAGTCATCCACCCACTAATGACTCAGCCTCCTTGTCATTTTGTATCTCTAATCCTCTATAAAAGGAGGCCTTGGCAGATCATTGAGAGTGTTAGGTGTTAGTCACCAAAATGATACCATTTTGTTACTAGGTTTTCTTGTAGTAATTTTCCTTTGTTCTAAATTAAAGTCATATTCTTCTTCTTCTTCTTCTCTCTTTCTTTTTTCTTATCTATGAGTAACTAAGTTTCATTTTACTTGGGTGAAAGGGTGAAGCTCTTGGAAATAAAGTAAGGTTAGATTTATTCTTCTATTGTGCTTAAATGATTTATATTTTCTAGTAACCATTATACGTATTATAATTTGTTTCTTATAATTTAGAAACCATCTTTGGAAAGAGGAGTTCTTGATTTGTTGTAGACAAAATATTGACACAATGAATGTTTTAACCCATTTATAGGTGGTGGTAATATTTTTAGGAAACATAATATAATTACATATATTATTTTAAATGGACTTTTAATGTTGTATTTTCTGATTGGAACCTCCATGTTGCGAGAATTCTAATTGAGTTATAAAAGAAATTAATATTACCTTTACTTTATTTACCAAGAGTGGATCTTTTAACTCAAGTAAATAATTTTTACCATAGTAACAAAATATTTACTTCACCTTAATTATTCTTTAACAATTCCCTGTGGATCGACCTCGGACTCCCGAGAAATTTATTACTTGAGACAACCTGCACTTAGGTTCGCAAAGCAACAATTAATCCCGCATCAAATTTGTAGACTTGTTTGAAACTAAAAATTGTGTATCAAGTTTTTGGCGCCATTGCCAGGGAACTTGATTTGAAGACTGAATTTCTAGTGTAAAAATTTTGTATATATACTAACATACTAACTAGTGGGGGAACCTCTCCCTTTTTAATTTCTGTGCATACTAACTTGTGGGGGAAACTCTCCCTAATTTCTCTATAATCTTTAATCATTAATGAAATAATCTTTCTTCTTCTCTCTCTCTCTCATTGGAGCAAAAAATCGCTTGTCGATTCTCCAATTTTTATATTTTAAATTTACTTTTTACTTTATTTTTTGCATTTTAATTTACGTACGGTGAAGGGATAATTCTCCATTTTATTTTCTTGTACATATTAACTTAGTGGGGTAACTCTCCCTTTTATTTTTTTCTCTGTATTTTATTTACTGTATTTATTTTTTGTCATTTTTTTTGTTTACTAACTTACTAACTCCCTTACTAACTATCTAACTTTTTTACTTTATCAGCTATCTAACTTTTTACTTTTTCTACTTTTTAACTTATTTGGTGGTTGGTTTATACCACACCTTTGTTAATATTTAATGGAAGATTTATACTGCTAGCTTGTACATTTTATTTTATACTGTAAGTTACTTGTTTATGCTTAATTGGTATCGTGATTTAAATTCTGGTCGTTTGGTTAGAGTTAATCCATGTACTTTACATATTGATTTGTTTGAATCACAATCACACACATTAAGCACAATGGCTGAAAACGAAAGTATGCATGATGAACATGAAAACCAACCGTTGTGAACCATGCGTGAGTATTTACAACCATCTCGAAATTCTAGTCCATCATGTTTTATCTTTCCACTCAATGCCAACAATTTTAGATTCAAACCAGGTATGATTTCTTTACTTCCTAATTTCCATGGTTTAGAATCTGAAAGCCCATATTTACATTTAAAAGAATTTGATAAAGTATGTACTGCTTTTCATGATCAAACTTGCACTGAAGAGGTTGTTAAGCTTAAATTATTTTCTTTTTCTTTGAAAGATAAAGCAAAAACTTGGCTTAACACTTTGAAACCAAGATCAATTGGCACATGGCAAGAAATGTAAGGTGAGTTTTTGAAGAAATTTTTTCCAACACATAAAACCAATGCTTTGAAAAGACAAATCCAAATTTTTTCCCAAAATTCCAATGAAGCATATTTTCAAAGTTGGGAACGTTTTAAAGATTTGTTGAATTCTTGCCCACATCATGGTTTTGAAAAATGGCGCACTATAAGCTTCTTTTATGAAGGGTTAACACCCGAAACCAAACAATTTATGGAAACAATATGCAATGGTGAATTTCTTGATAAAGAACCTGAAGAAGCTTTAGACTATTTAGACCATTTGGCTGAAAATTCTCAATCTTGGCATGGTACTAATCCTTCTGAAAATTCAATTAGATTTAACCTTGCAAATGCTAGTAAAGGAAAATATCATCTTAGTCAAGAAGAAGATCTAAATGCAAGGTTTGCTAATTTGGCTAGAAAGGTTGAAGCCATGGAATCCGGGAAAGTAAAAGAAATCAAATCTGTGCAAAGTGAAGAAATTTGTGGCATTTGTGATGAATTAGGACACTCAACAAATGAATGTCCAAAAATTCCTATTTTTAAAGAAGTTATGCATGAGTAAGTAAATGCAATGAATAATTTTAGAAAGCCATTCACTTCTTCTTTTTCAGATACATACAATCCGGGATGGAGAAATCACCTGAACTTCAATTGGAGGACCAACAACCAGCCACAATTCATGCAACCACCACCTCCTCAAGCACAGCAAGATTCTCAAAATCCTCAAGGATATGCACCCTATGTCCTACCATATAGGAAAAACCTTGAAGGAACATTGCATGAATTCATGGAAAAATAAGAGGCCATCAATAACCAAAACACTCAAGCCATGATTGACATAAAAAACACTCTTGCTAAACTTTCTTCTGCACTTGCCATTCATGAGAAAGGAAAGTTTCCCTCTCAACCTCAACCAAATCCCAAGGGTCAGTTTAGCCTAAATGAGGGTAGTTCAGAAAGTCAAAAAATAGATTAAGTCAACTCAGTGATAACTCTTAGGAGTGGAAAGGTTGTTGAAAAACAAATTCTTAAACTTTTTGACAAAGATGATGAGTCAATTCCCAAAGATGAGGAAGGAGTTGATAAGCCACCTAGCCAAAAGGAGATCAAACCCTAGTCTTCACCCCCATTTCCTCAAGCATTAAACAATTCAAGTAAAGTGAATCATAACAGTGATATTTTTGAAATCTTTAAACAAGTGAAGGTCAATATTCCTCTGTTAGATGCTATCAAGCAGATTCCTTGTTATGCCAAATTTTTGAAAGACTTATGCACTGTTAAAAGGAAACATAATGTGAAAAAGAATGTATTTTTGACTGAACAGGTAAGCTCCATTATTCAAAACAATAATGAGTTGAAATATAAAGACCCTGGTTGTCCTACAGTTTCATGCATTATTGGTGAACATAAAATTGAACGAGCTTTACTTGATCTTGGTGCTAGTGTTAATTTGCTTCCATATTCAGTTTATTAGCAACTCAACCTTGGTGAGTTAAAACCAACTTTTGTAACTCTTCTACTTACTGATAGATCAATTAAAATTCCAAAAGGAATAGTAGAAGATGTGTTGGTACAAGTTGATAAATTCATATATCTTGTGGATTTTATTGTCTTGGAAACTGAACCTATGGTTGATAATTCTAAGTCAGTTCCTGTTATTTTGGGTCGCCCATTTTTGGCAACATCTAATGCTTTGATAAATTGCAGAAATGGAGTGGTGAAGCTAACTTTTGGAAATATGACACTAGAGCTTAATGTTTTCAACATGTGTAAGCAACCACATGAAGTTTATGATGAAAAGGAAGAGATTGAAGGGATTGAGGCCATTAAGATGATCATCTTCAAATCAGGAGTTCTTCTGACCCGTTAGAAATCTGTTTAATTAATTCATTTGATTTAGCTACACAATTAGATGATGATGTTTCTGAAATATGCTCTTTGCTTGACTGTACACATGAAATGGAATACAAAGGAAGGAAGCTAAGATTCGAAGAGCTAAAATCCATGAATGATGATGCCCATGAAGAAGGACCCACACTGGAACTGAAGCCATTACCTGATGGGTTGAAGTACACATTTTTTGGAGAAGAACAAAGCTCTCCAGTAGTAATTTCCTCATCCCTAACCAAAGAACAAGAAGATAAGTTGATAGAAATACTTAAAAGGCATAAAAGTGCAATTGGATGGACATTAAAGGATATAAAAGGCATTAATCCATTAATCTGTACACATAGAATACATTTAGAGGATAATACTAAAACATCTCAACAACCTCAAAGAAGATTAAATCCACACATGAAAGAGGTAGTTAGAGCTGAAGTTCTTAAATTACTTGATGTTGGAATTATCTATCCTATCTCTGATAGCCAGTGGGTAAGCCCTACACAAGTTGTGCCTAAGAAATCTAGAATAACAGTGGTTGAAAATGAAAAAAGGAGAATTAATACCTACCCGAGTCTCATCTAGTTGGTGTATGTGTATTGATTTTAGAAAATTGAATGCAGCCACTAGGAAAGACCATTTTCTATTGCCATTTCTTGATCAGATTCTAGAAAGAGTAGCAGGACATCCCTACTATTTTTTTCTTGATGGTTATTCAGGGTATAATCAAATACCAATTGCATTAGAGGATCAAGAAAAGACCAATTTTACTTGTCCCTTTGGCACTTTTGCATATAGAAGAATGTCTTTTGGTCTTTGTAATACTCTGGCAACTTTTCAAAGATGC
This sequence comes from Ormosia semicastrata, assembly GCA_029884595.1. Lineage (NCBI taxonomy): Eukaryota > Viridiplantae > Streptophyta > Magnoliopsida > Fabales > Fabaceae > Ormosia > Ormosia semicastrata. The sequence continues at coordinate 26,405,683 of JAQQTO010000053.1, read as the reverse complement.
ATGCTAAGTATTTTCAGTGACATGATTGAGCATTATTTAGAGGTTTTCATGGATGATCTGACAGTTTTTGGAAATTCTTTTGAAAATTGTCTTGATAATTTGGAAAAAGTTCTTAAAAGATGCGAAGAAAAAGGATTTGTGTTAAATTAGGAAAAATGTCATTACATGGTTACCTCAGGAATAGTGTTAGGTCATGTGATATCTTCTAAAGGAATTGAAGTTGATAAGGCCAAAGTTGAATTAATTGCTCATTTGCCTTTCCCAAAAACAGTCGAGAGAAGTTCGTTCCTTTTTAGGACATGCGAGGATTTTACGAAGATTTGTAAAGACTTTAGTGTCATATCTAGACCTTTATGTAATCTTCTAACAAAAGATACACCATTTGATTGGACTCAAGATTGTCAAAAATCTTTTGAAAAATTAATCGGTCTTTTGACTTCTGCTCCTATCATGCAATCTCCTGACCGGTCTTTGCCTTTTGAGTTGATGTGTGATGCTAGAGATTTTACTGTTGGCGCTGTTTTAGGCCAAAGAAAGGAAGGTAAGCCTCATGTAATTTATTACGCAAGTCAAACTTTGAATAGTGCACAAATGAATTACACCACTACTGAAAAAGAACTACTTGCTGTAATTTTTGCATTGGACAAATTTTGAGCTTATTTAATTGGTTCTTCCACTGTTGTTTTCACTAATCATGCTGCTGTTAGATATTTAATGTCTAAACAGGATGCTAAACCTAGGTTGATACAGTGGATCTTGTTGCTTCAAAAATTTAACATCACAATAAAAGATAAGAAAGGAGCCGAAAATGTTGTTGTAGATCATTTGTCAAGGCTGACAACAGGCTCATCTTTTAATAGCACACCTATCAATGATTCTTTTCTCGATGAATTTTTATTTTCTGTCAATTCCATGCCTTGGTTTGCTAACATTGTCAATTTTCTTGTAACAGTAAGATGCTGCCTCGGTGGACACACCAAGACGAGAAAAAAGTTTTTGATTGAGGTGAAAATTTTCTTTTGGGATGACCTATATTTGTTCAAATATTGTCTTGATCAAATCTTTCGGAGATGTGTACCCGACAATGAGGTAAGTAGTGTCATTAAATTTTGTCATTCAGAAGCATGTGGAGGTCATTTTTCTTCAAAGAAAACAGCTGCGAAAATCTTGCAGTGTGGATTTTATTGGCCCACTTTATTCAAAGACAATTATACTTTTTGCAAAAGTTGTGAAAGTTGTCAAAAATTGGGATCCATTTCTAAAAGAAATATGATACCTTTGAACCCTATCCTTGTCATTGAAATTTTTGATTGTTGGGGAATTGATTTCATGGGTCCATTTCCATCATCTTTTGGATTTGTGTACATTTTGGTTGCAGTTGATTATGTCTCAAAATGGATTAAGGCGATTCTATGTCGGCACAATGATCATAAAACTGTTCTAAAATTTTTAAAAGAAAATGTTTTGAGTCGATTTGGAATTCCTCGGGCTATCATCAATGATGGGGGAACACATTTTTGCAATAAATCATTTGAATCCTTAATGAAGAAATATTGCATTATCCACAAAATTGTAACCCCTTATCATCCTCAGATAAGTGGACAAGTTGAATTGGCAAATAGAGATTAAACAAATTTTGGAAAAAATGGTTAACCCAAATCGTAAAGATTGGTCTTTAAGACTAAACGATGCACTTTGGGCTTACCATACTGCTTTTAAAACATCTTTAGGCATGTCTCCCTATCGGTTAGTTTATGAAAAACCTTGTCATTTGCCTGTAGAATTGGAGCATAAAGCATTTTGGGCCATTAAAACTTTCAACTTAAGTCTTGATTATGCTTCCAAGTTACGCAAATTGCAATTGAATGAACTTGAGGAATTAAGAAATAATGCATATGAAAACTCAAAGATTTATAAAGCTAGAATAAAAGCTTTTCATGACAAATCAATTTTGAGAAAAACTTTTGAAATTGGTCAAAAAGTTCTGCTTTATAATTCTCATCTTCACCTATTCCTTGGAAAATTGAGATCTGGGTGGATTGGTCCTTATATTGTCAAACATGTGTATTCTTATAGGGCCATAGACATTGAGAATCCTAGGAATGGTATTGTATTTAAGGTCAATGGACAAAGACTCAAACCATTTCTGGAACATCAAGTTGTTTAGGTAGAATCCATTTCTCTTTCTAATCATTGTTATGAGTAGAATTTATTTTAATGTTGTTTCTTTCTTTTGCAGTTCTTTGTGTTCCTTGTTAAATGGCGGATAACGGTACTCCATGACTCTCAAGTCGGTTTGTTTTTCAGTTTCCCATAATAACTAATTTCTTCTCCTTTTAAAATGGATGTCATTCTCTCAAATCTAAGAAAACATTTTCCTTCTCTCCCTCTAAATGTTCTAACAAAAGTCTATGAAGCTAGGTGTGAAAGACTGAGATTGTTAATGTATAAGGACATCCCAGAAGATATACGCTGGATAATCGAAGCAAAGGTTCGTTTAGCTGGTGAATCTTTAGATTCATTTGTCCCATATATGCCTAGTCTCGGCAAAAGTTCATTTTCAAAAAGGACAAGAGTAAAAAGAATGAAAGTTTGTTACAAGTGTGCACGATGGAATTGCAACACACGATGTTGCTCTTTGGGGATGGTTTCTGTAAACAGAGAAGATAAAATATTCTTCATCAAGAATAGACTGAGTAATGAGTCATTAGATAATATCTTATTGACTCTTGAGACGCATTCTTGTGGAATTGTGCAGCGTGAACTTCTTAGTTTGTGGAATCTCTTCAGAGACGAGCAAGAGCGTTATAGTCTTAGGAATCTGACTCAAAAAGACCCTGTTTGCCAATTTATAAGAAAATTAGATGGGAAGCTTATCCTCGACTCATAGAAGGCGTTTAAGTCGTTTCTGGACGTGAAACCAGAGGAAGATGTGAGCCACAATCACAACATGTATATATTATCTTGTACATCTTCAAAAAAAAAAAGGACAAAAGAAAAAAAAAAAAAAAAAAAGGAGAAAAAAGAAAAAAAAGAAGAAAAAAAAATGAAATAAAAAAAAAATAAAATAAAAAAAAAGCAAAACTTTGGTTGTACTTGGTCTTTAATTAGATTAGGAGCCCCTGCTAGCGGAGTAGCAAACCCATCATTGACTTGGGTGGACCTTCGCACGCCAGTCGGTAAATAAGGTCGTGTGTCATGCTCTGTAGAGAGCCGCGCAAGCATTCTCAGGTTTTAACCAAAGGCTCTGCTTGCTGATGGACAAAAAGAAGCATCCCGTGTTTGCATTCTCGCGTGACAATGCCTCTGAGCTGGATCTTGTGATTTAATGCCATGGGCTCTTCAAACCCTCTCACTAGTTGTGGTCGTTGGTGGTAGCTGTCAGATTTACGCACTTTAATTAGTGGCATCGTAGCTCAATCCAAAATATCCCACAAGCGGGAGGGAGAAGAATGCCCAGATTGGCTGAGCCGTCTTGGTATTACTACACTCATGACGCGCATAAAAGATCTGCCATGAAACACTGTACATAAAGGTATGTAATCATTTGTTATTATTATTTTATCTTTGTATGATTTTGTTAAATTTTGGTTTTGGACAAACGATCCTTTGGATGGGATCCTTCGGGGGTTTCTAGACTTCTTTACCCTGATGGTTTTCTTGAAGTAAAAAAAAATAAAAAAAAAAAAAATATTATTATTATTTTTTTTAAAATTTTAAACTTTTCTGACACTAGTCAACCTACCTATATAGGAGCTATTATTACTTTTTCTATTCTCTTCCCTATTTAAACACTCTATTTTCTTCACTTTCTTGTAACTCATAATCATTCAAAGAGAGTGTGAGTGTAGAAATGGAGGGAGCTTTTCTTCTGTTCGTAGATTTGTCAGTATCTGTGTATTTTGTGGGACAAGTTATGGGAAGAGTTTAGAGTTTGTAAATGCAGCAAGCACTGTTGGTAGAACACTTGCTGCGAGGAACATTCGTGTAGTATATGGGGGAGGTTGCCTTGGGTTAATGAGGGCTGTATCACTTTCTGCATTTATAAGAGGTGGTCAAGTTTTAGGTATCATTCCTGAACCTTTAACTCAAAGAAACATCGTTGGAAAGACAATTGGACTGGAAATTCAAGTATCATCTATACATGGACGAATGAAGGCAATGCTTGAAAACTCTGATGCATTCATTGCCTTACCTGGTGGTTTTGGTACTTTGGAAGAAATTTTTCAAATTGTCTCTTAGGCCCAACTGAACATCCACCATAAACCCGTAGGTTTGTTGAATGTTAATAATTTCTTTGATAATTTGTTATCTTTTGTTGACCATGCTGTGGAACAGAAATTTGTCACACCTTCTGCAAGACGACTCCTTATCTCTGCTTCCACTGTTGATGAGTTGATTGATAAATTAGAAGCTTTTGTTTATGAACCTGATCCAGTAACAGCTCAGATAGATTGGTCCGAAGGAAGCAATGAAGGAAGTGGTGAGGGAAGCAAAATGAAAAGAAAGCCAACCAAGACACTCCAACTATTTAAATAATTACAAGCTTTAGTTTTATTTATCATACTTTGTTTCTGTTTAAATTTGTATGAGGTTTTTCTTTTCAGTAATTGCAGCAACAGGTAATATATTCTATCCTTTACCTATCTATGTTTTGACATTGAGGATAATGTTATGATCTGGTTGGGGGGAAGGATGGTTGTAAAAAAAAAACCCAAAAAAAAATAAATTAGGAAATGTGTTTGTTAATATGTTTATTATGTTTATATTAAAAAAAACTAAAAAAAATAGGAGTGTGTTTGTTAATATGTTTGTTGTGTTTGTCATCAATTTATTAACAATAAAAGTAATTAAGGATGGCAGAGTAAAGAGTATATTATTTACTCTTGAGACGCATAAAAAATTGGTGGCAGAGTAAGGAGTAATTTGTGTAGTAACTATTTGTCTGGAAGTAGCAATTCAAATTCAGGGAAATTTACATGATTGAGTAAATTGTCTTCTTTCTTAAAATTCACATGCTTGGTTATGGATGTTGAATTGGTGGACTGAAAATGATAGAATTATGCCTTGTGAGATTTTGAGCCTATTGATGAATGGATTGAACATTTGTACCATTCTTTTCTTTATTGTATGAATTTCACTCATGAAATTATTACTCTAGAACTTGCTTTGATTCTTTTTGAGACTACATTTTCATATGCATACATAAATATGATTGAGACATTTTTCTTGAAATAGCTACTTTAATCAAATAGCCAGCCTTGTTTAGCACCATGTTGTCTCAATATGATATCAAGCACTCTTATGACTTCTTGGAAATTCTCTGATTCTTGCCAACATAAAGCATTAGAAATGACCTATTTCCCCTTGCTTAAGCCCTTTGAGCTTATTTGACTATTCTTTGTTTCAAACTCATTATGTGTCTTAAATGAAAAACCATGTTCTTACTTGACCTTAGGGAATAAGAGAACAGTAGTTTTGTCATTCGATGAGTTCTTGAACAAGTGTGGGGGTGTGTGTGCAAAATGGTTAAAAAAATGTATATATGATGTTCTTTTTGTAAAAAAAAAATCAAAAATAAAAAAAAATTCAATCAAAAAAAATGTAAAGAGAAGAGGGTCAACAAGGTAATAAAGGAAAGGAAAAGAATATGTAAAGGGAATTTCTATTAGGTGGAGTTGGGATAAACTTTCATGCTTGTTAATTGAACTCAGCTCTCATGCTCTTTTATTCTCTGGTATTTAACTTGTCATATCCATATTACCTCCTCCTTTACCTTGACCCCATTACAACCTTGAATAAAGTCCTCATGATTTGTGTGTGCATGTGTTCTGAGTAGTGGAGAAGTAGAAGATAAACAAGCTTATGGTGGTACAATTTTCATGTGTTGAATTGAGTGAAATACTTACCTTTTAAACACTTGAGGGATTGAGAGTGAATCTTGTGAAAATCTATCATTCTTGACTCATGCTTTTCAATTGAAATATCCTTACTTGTTGATTTGAGAAGTGAAGATATGTTACCTCATAAATGTTTTGATTACTTGAATGATTGATTGCTCTTCATTTTTAAATATTATTAGAAATTGAGTCTTTTCGAGTGTTTAGCTTTTGAGTCTGTTTCGTTTTGTTTTTAATTTTGGTCTTGTGTTTTGCCCAGGAGTGCAAAAAGCTAAGTGTGGGAGAATTTGATGATCACATATTTGATACATTAATAAGCCTTCATTTTTAGTCATTTACACTCTCCATGTACTTAATTGATTGATTTTGTTTATGTTTTGTAAGTTTGGACTCAAATTGGACTTAATTGAATTTTTCAGCATAATTTATGTCTTACGTTGCTTCTCTATTTGGGCTATATCTTGGGATGTAGGTGGTCAAATGAGGTGAATCTAATGGCATTTTAAATATAAGAGAGAGCTCTATAACTTTCATGAAGACTTCAAAGGCCCAATCACACGAATAGATAACTCAAATTGGGGTTGAAGCAAGAACCAGAGTGCTTTTCCTGATAGCTTAACCTACGTACTGTTCATCACAGTTTTCGGGATAAAGATTGTCAAATGGGCTAAAATTTGGATGCTGAATAGTTAAGACCTATATATACAACTTTCATGTTGAATACTTTTCCCGAATCGGACTCCTTGAAGGTGATATTGGGCTTGAAAGTCAGAACAGAGGAGCTGTGACTGGTCCTGGGCAGTGTACAGTAATTTGAACATATCTGGAGTTATAGAAATGATATTGGACTCAAACTAAAGACATTTGAAAGCTAAGATCCAGGCCTACAACTTTTATGAAGACTACGTGGTTCAAAAATGACGAATGCAATGACTTCAGAGCTGTATGATTTCAGAGACAAGGAATCTCCATAATTTTCCACTCACCAAAAGTTAATTGGCATTTTCCACTCATTTTCCACTCATCCACCCACTAATGACTCAGCCCCCTTATCATTTTGTATCTCTAATCCTCTATAAAAGGAGGCCTTGCAGATCATTGAGAGTGTTAGGTGTTAGTTACCAAAATGATGTCATTTTGTTACTAGGTTTTCTTGTAGTAATTTTTCTTTGTTCTAAATTAAAGTCATGTTCTTCTTCTTCTTCTTCTCTCTTTCTTTCTTCTTATCTATGAGTAACTAAGTTTCATTTTACTTAGGTGAAAGGGTGAAGCTCTTGGTAATAAAGTAAGGTTAGATTTATTCTTCTCTTGTGCTTAAATGATTTATATTTTCTAGTAACCATTATACGTATTATAATTTGTTTCTTATAATTTAGAAACCATCTTTATAAAGGGGAGTTCTTGATTTGTTGTACACAAAATATTGGCACAATGAATGCTTTAACCCATTTATAAGTGGTGGTAATATTTTTAGGAAACATAATATAATTACATATATTATTTTAAATGGACTTTTAATGTTGTATTTTCCGATTAGAACCTCCATGTTGCGAGGATTCTAATTGAGTTATAAAAGAAATTAATCTTACCTTTACTTTATTTACCAAGAGTGGATCTTTTAACCCAAGTAAATAATTTTTACCATAGTAACAAAATATTTACTTCACCTTAATTAATCTTCAACAATTCCCTGTGGATCGACCTTGGACTCTCGAGAAATTTATTACTTGAGACAACCTGCACTTGGGTTCGCAAAGCAACAATTAATCCCGCATCAAGTTTGTAGACTTGTTTGAAACTAAAAATTATGCATCAACGCAAAGCTGTCAAAATGTGAATTTTGGTTGGAGGAGGTTCAGTTTTTGGGTCACGTGATTTCCAAGGAAGGAATTGCGGTGGATCCAGCAAAGGTGGAGACGGTTCTTCAATGGGAAAGGCCAAGGACAGTAACTGAGATTTGGAGTTTTGTTTGATTAGCCAGATATTATCGAAGGTTTATTGAAGGTTTTTCCAAGATAGTCGGACCTCTTACACAACTCACAAGGAAGAATCAAGCTTTTGTTTGGACAGATGAAAGTGAAGAGAGTTTTCAAGAATTAAAGAAAAGGTTGACTACCGCACCAGTGTTAATTCTACCGGATCCGAATGAATCTTTTGAAGTATATTGTGATGCTTCTTATCAAGAATTAGAATGTGTATTGATGCAGAATAGAAATGTGGTAGCGTATGCTTCAAGACAACTGAAGGTACATGAAAAGAATTACCCAACGCATGATCTGGAATTAGCCAAAATTGTGTTCGCGTTAAAGATTTGGAGGCATTTTCTTTATGGAGCTACGTTCAATGTCTTTAGTGATCACAAAAGTTTAAAGTATTTGTTTGATCAAAAGGAGTTGAACATAAGGCAGAGAAGATGGTTAGAATTTCTAAAGGATTACGACTTTCATCTTCAATATCATCCTCGAAAGGCGAATATTATGGCAGATGCTTTGAGTAGGAAGATGCTCAGTGTTTCTACTATGATAATCAAAGAGGAAAAATTAATAGAGCAATTTAGAGATATATGGTTATCAGTAGAATTAGCACCAGGAAGAATTCATTTGAATATGGTCACTATTCTAAATGATTTGCTAGAAGAAATCTGAGAAAAGTAAGAAGATGATTAGTTTTTTGCAAAACGAGAGGGAATTCTTGAAGCAAGGTCATATGGCAACGCTTGAGGAAGGATATGACGGGGTCTTAAGGTTCAAAGGTAGGATTTGTATACCGAATGATCCTAATCTTAGGAAGGCGATTCTAGATGAAGCTCACACCAGCAGGTTGAGTATACATCCCGGAATGACCAAGATGTATCAAGACCTGAAGCGATTATTTTGGTGGCCTGGAATGAAAAGAGATGTTGCTGAGCACGTGTCATCTTGTCTTGTGTGTCAAAAAGCAAAGGTTGAACATCAAAGACCAGCAGGTATGCTGCAACCCCTAACTATTTCAGAATGGAAATGGGATAGTATTGCAATGGATTTTGTTACGAGATTGCCAAACACTAAGAAAGGTCATGAGTCTATATGGGTCATTGTTGATTAGCTTACGAAGTCTACTCACTTCTTGCCAATCAATATCAAGTATTCAATGGAGAGATAGACCCAGGTGTATATTAGTGAGATTGTTAGACTTCACAGTGTACCCTCTAGTATCATTTTCGATAGAGATCCAAGGTTCACATCAAAGTTTTGGCAAAGTCTATATGAAGCAATGGGGACTAAACTTCATTTGAGTTCTGCCTACCATTCACAAACTGATGGTCAAACGGAGAGAACTATACAGTCACTAGAGGATCTAAGGTATGATAAGATGAGGGAACAATATCTACAATTGTTCTAAGGTATGATAAATTTCGGGGATGAAATTCTTTTTAGTGGGGGAGAGTTATAACACCCAAAAATTTACTATTTCTTAGTAATGTTTGAATTATACTATTTTGTGATTTCTGTGTGCTGTAAATTTATTTTGACTATTCTGTGACTATTTTTTATCTCCGTGTGTGATTTATTCTGAGTCAGGAAAATAATAATTTTCGGACTGAGAAAAATCTTTGATGATTTATTCAAAGCCGGGGGAGCTTACTAAACCCGAATCCGAGAGATACGTTACCTGATCTTTTAAATTTTAGAATTTATCTGTGAAATAAAAATATTACACATTTTATTATCTATTGGACAGTATCTACTGATTTACGAGCAGTAACTTCTGCCCATTGGGTAATAGATCCTGTATCTTTTGTCCGTTGGATAATAGACTGGGAACAGTCTTTGTGACTTACAATTTGCTGAACTAATAGGAACTGATTAATGTTAATGGCTTGAATTTTCTAAGCCAATAGGATGTGGTCAACAATAATGGCTAGACTAGTTAGCCAAGAAACAAAGTAATCTAACTAAGTTACCCTAAAGCCTAAGTAGTAACTAAATGGAACAAACTTAGTTTGCTACTCCTTAGAGCTCCATGGTTTCAAGAAAATTCTAAAGCTTTCTAGAATGCATGATCAATGCATGACCATGCATGACCTAAGCTTTGTAACTAAACAAGTTAGTCTTGTAACTTAGTGAACTAACAAAGTTAGCTTAAGTGTAACTAGGAAACCAATTGAATCAAAATTTGGTTAGCGTATTCCATTGAGTTACACGGCCAAGGGTGTTCTTGAGCCTTCTAGATTTGTATGACTCACTTGCTTTAATCAATAGGAATTAAAGTGACCAAAGTGTGACCATCTAATGACCTAAGCCATGTGAAACCATGTGCTTAGTTTCTATCTTATTGAACAAGTTTTAATCTTCCTATCCATGCACCTACATGGCCAAGCTCAAAGAAATTTGGACATTTTATTTCATTACTATCACCTTGTGACACAAACATTTCTCTCCATTCTCTCTCTTCCAAGAACAAACAAAGAAACTCCATCTTTTTCCTCTTGAAGCTCTCGGCCTCCACACCCAATACCTACATCCACTCTCCTATAATTTCATCTAATACCATTATCTAAACCTAGACAAGTTTCTAAATACCTTTCATGTTGTGAGTTTCACCTAGTTCAACCATTTGGTGCTTTGAAATCCAGTTAAGGTTTTTTACTCTACAAGGTAAAATTCTTGTTACTTGTTCCTAAGTTTGATTCTTGAGTTTCTAAACCATGATTGATCCATGGTTTCTAATTTTCAAGCTTTGTTTGTGACTTTAGTTTGGTTTAAGCTTGTTAGGGTTCTCTTTGGAGGCTCACGAAATCCCTAGGAGAAACAACTTGAAGGTTTCTGTCTTCCTTAAGATAAGAAAGAGATTAACCTCATCAACCAAGTGTTGGTTGTGAGGGAATGACTTGTTTGTGGTGAAAAATTCATAAGAATTTTTTCACTTGTGTGATTAAAGTTTGCTTTATTGTGATGATTTTTGGTTGGTATGGTTTATAGCTTTGATTATATGCTTGAATATGTGATTATGAAAGCATGTTGATTTTTGTATATGGCATGATGTGATTTATATCATGAGGATGAGTATGAAGGTTCCAAAGAACAATAGAGGCTCACGGCCTCAACACCACCATTGGAGCAAAATTTTTTAAATTATTTTCCTAATCATGGATTAAATGAATTAATGATAAGAAATTGGATTAAAGATTTTTGCAAAGAGTAAGGTGATAGAAAATAATTAAATATAATTTATGAAGCATATAATGAAATTCGGCCAATATGCCAATTTTTGATATCTAGATCCAAAAATTCATTTTCCTAAGTGTAGACTTAGGTAATTAAGTAACAAGAACTCAATTTAATGAGTTTTCTTTTTAGAAATAGAAAGAAAATGAACTAATTTTTAGAATTAATTTGGTATAATTAGGTTATGAGGTAAGATAAATTTAAAACTTGAAATTTACTGACGTATAGCTCACCCTTTGGGTTTTGAAGCGTGTTAGAAAATTTCGAGTTGTAATATCCAAGTAAATCAAAGAAATGTAATTTTGTGAGAAATAATGAAAAATGCTACTTAAAGAATTTTTAATAGCAAAATTTGATAAATAAAGCCAAAATAATTATTTTATGTGAAAAATATTAGAAAACGTCACTTGTTTTTAAAATAGTGATTTTTAAAGCTATCAGACTAAGAAAATGATTTAAAATTACTACGCAATTGAGAAAATGTTTAAAAATCCCTACGTGATTTAGAAAACGTTTGAAAATATTTCTGTGATTATAAAAATGCTGAAAAATACTTACGTGATTTGAAAATATAAGAAAAATGTTCTGCGATTGTGAAAATGCGATAAAATGTTTACGCGATTGGAAATAATATCAAGTTGCTGTCAGTCTGTTGTGGTGGGCTGGTGTATGTTGAACAGTGATACTGCCAAGAGATGGCATGTGTATGTGAAATACAGTGAGAATGAAGATTGCATGTGTATTTGAATCATACATCATGCATTAAAAAACGTGTCAGCTTAATTGGTTAAGGCAGTATGCCTAGGAGATTGAATTTACACCTTCGTGTAGGTGAGAATTGCATAGTTACGATCTTCAGTGATCTTGGAGACGTCGGGGTGTGGAATGTCATATGTGGCCAGTCTTGTTCCCAAGTGGCTTCCAATACTCAAGAGTTGGGTGAATTGAGTAGAAAAACTTTTCGCAAATCCTTTTAAAATAAATACAAATATAGAAGCTATTAAATAAAAAGAGAAATTGCGTGATGAAGAAGAAGAAAATTAAGAAATGCAAATAAATGAATATGCAATAAAATTAAATTTACGTTAAATAAAAAGATAAAGAGAAGAAGAGCAAGCACGATATTTATCATGGTTTGACCACCAACCACTTGTGGTCTACGTCCAGTCCCCGAAACACAATTCAAGATTTTTCACTATATATACAAGGTTCAATAGGTGCTTGCTACTGTTACAAAATAGAGCACTTTTCACACACAGGGAAACTCTACCCTTGTGCTAAAGCCTCAGCCTATAGGGATACCTCACCCTTATACAAATCTTGAGGGATACCTCACCCTCGATACAGAAGAGCTAAAATAGATGAAGAAAAACTCTCACTCAGAGCAAATAATACAAATTGAAGTGCTAAAGGAGCTCACACAGAATATCTCACAGTTTTTGATCGAAAAAGGAGCATAGAAAATATAGTTCACGAGTTAAAGCAAGTAGAAAATTATTCAGAAGGTTAGGCAATTTTAGAAATGGCCCAAAGCCTCTATTTATAGAGCAAATCAAGAAAATGGCCGTTGGGTGTAATTAAAACTCGTAAATTCAAACAAATATGGCCGTTTATTTCCATATCAAAGTTCATATATGTTCGTGTTTATTCGAACAGACAATGTGTTATTCAAATAACACGCTTTATAAAACCTTTGTAAAAAGCAGTCTGATATGGGTTATTCGAATAACCTATATGTTATTCGAATAACACTGTTAAAAATAATGTTTTGAGAAAAGTTGGTTTATTCGAATAACTACTGAGTTATTCAAATAACTCATTTAGCAAGACTATTCTGGAAAAACCTTTTATTCGAATAGCTAATGTGCTATTTGAATAACTGTTTGAAAACAAAAGGCTCGCAGTAAGATTTGAAAGGCTTTATTTGAATAATATAGATGTTATTCGAATAATAATTTAATAATTAGAATCTGCTGGATGGGTTTATTCGAATAAAAGGGACATTATCCGAATAAGACAATTAAAAAATAGTTTTAGGATAGTTCCATATTCATTTCAAAAACACTTAAGTTCATTTTTTTAAGCCAATTTATCTTATCTTTTAAAACAGTGAGATATTAAAGTAAGCTCCGTACAAAATGTAATACCCCAACTTTTGGGATAATTACAATATAGTCCTGAAATGTACTGTTTTGTGAATTCTGTGAGCAGTAAATTAAATTTGACTGTTCCATGAGTGTACTTGATTGTTGTATGCGATTTGCTCCGACCTAGGGAAATAATAATTTTTTGGCCGAAAAAATCTTGTTTTAATTAATTGGAGCTGGGGGATCTTACTAAACCCAATTCTGATTGATATATATATTAATCTCGTAATTTTAGGATTTAAGCGTGTAATAAAATAATTTTATATTATTATAATATTATTTTATATTACAAGATCCTCTTGTCTCAAAAATAGTAAAAATCTGCTTCGATTTGACCACAGATCTTTAAAAGTACTGTGGGACCCGCGTTTAGGAAAAACAGTCAACTGTGCTGACTGGACAAATTCTAGCCGATGAGAGCAAGTCAACGAAAGTGGCTTGACTTTCTAAACTAATAGGAATTGGTCAACGAAGGGAGCATAGACTTTCATTTGGACCGTTGGATGAAGACTTAGTTAAGAAGCCTTTAACCTAAGCCGTTGATCTAATCAATGGTGAGATTAGAATGATAGTTTTATGACAAATCAATATCTACCTTAGATGTAATCTATGGCTAGGAATTAAAGATGAATCAATGGTTAGAATTAAGTCAAAAATAGTAGGCTTGAATTTGGTTAGTAACCTAATTAAGCTTAATTTGACTAATCTAATTACTTAATTAGCAAACTAAGTGAACTAGCTTAGTTATTAATTAATTATAATCTAAATATTAATTAGATATCTTGATATTGATTAAAGGTTATAATATATGCTAATATGTATTAAATTAATTAGTTATGTGATTAGGATGTTAGTTAAGTTTGGTTAGGATGTTTAACCTAACTAATTACCTAATTAGTTAGCATGCAATTAGCAGTAATTGGAAAACAATTAAGCCCCTAAAAAGATGAAGGAGCACACGATTTTGGGCAGCAAGCAAGGAGGCTAGTTGGCTTGATTCTACAAGGTTCATGAACTATCCAATGACATAAGCCATGTGCTTAACTAGTGTGAACACTCTAGGATATTTTACCATGCAAAAGTTGAACACTCAACCTCACCAACACTCACTCACGGCTGCAGCTCTATCTTATTCACTCTTCACTTTTATTTCACACTTATCCTAGTTAATCTATCCATTTTCTCTCCAAAAACTACCAAGAACTCAAGCTACTTTTCTTTTCTTTCTTTTTCTCCATATTCGGCCATCTACCCTACCCACACAACCAAACCTCTATAATTTTATCTCATCATATTTGCTAAACCCAAATCCTATTCTAAACACTTTTCATTCACAAAGTTTTTCCAAAATCCTACTCTATCTTGTCCAAAATCCAACCTTTTGCTTACTTACTTAAGGGAATTTATTTGGGAGTCACACGAAATTTGGAGGAAAGGAGGAAAACTAACCGATTAAATTGTCTTCAAGAGGTAAGAGGGAGATTTAATCTCATCAACCCTAAGTGGTGATGGGAAAATGGATTCGATTGTGTATGAAGAATCCATAAGGATTTGATTTGTGTGATTGTTTATAGCTTTAATATTTTTGTGATTGTTTTAAATGCTTTCCTACTTGTGATTTATTTTGCTATGCATGATTATAGTTTTTATTATTTTTGCTATGCATGTTTATGGCTTTAAATATATTGTATGTATATTATATGTGATTATATAATTGTATGTGCTTATAACTGTATAATTATTAAAGTAGGATGTGAATAACATGTAACGATTTGCATGAGTGTTCCAAAGAACACATTATGAGGCTCACAGCCTTACATCAAAATAGAGAACCAAAATGTTCTCAGCAATTTTCTAAATCACTGATTTAAGGAATCTAGGTAAAATAATCAAGTTAAAAATGGTTTAAGTTAATTGTGGCCAACATGCCATTTAGTGTATAATCAAATGCCATTTTATTTTGATTTGGCCAATATGCCATTTTATTCGCTAAGATAGGTTAGGTAATTGGTTTACAACATAAATTGATTCCAATGAATCATTGAGAAAATAAAAGGAATAAATTCAGTCCTAGAATTTTTAACTTAGCAGAAATTAGTTTAAATTAGAATTAAATTAGATGCTTGAAAAATACTAACGTAAAGCTCATTTTATGAATTTTGAAGCGCGTTAGTAAGTTTCAAAGCAAAATTATTGGGTAAAAATAAAATAAACTATATTTAGAGAAAAATGTTAAAAATACCTTATACTGATTTTATAAGCAAAATGCTGCCAAAATTTATTAAAAATAGATGAATAAAATGAAAAGATTCCATACTATATTTAGAACACAAGAAAAATACTCTACGTATTTTAAATGTACTATATATAGTTTTGCACATTCTTAAAATAATAATTTTAAGCTATTCGGTTAAGAAAATGAATTAAAAATCCTACGCGATTGAGAAAATGATTTAAAAACATTTTGCGACGTTTAAAAATGTCAAAATATATTTACGCAATTTTAAAACATTTGTGAAAACGACGAGATTGTGAAAATGCGATAAAATTCCTACGCGATTGAAAGATACAGTGAGTTTTGCTGTCGGGCCAAAGTGGTGGACCCGGACATGTTTTGGTGTAGTACTGTCATGTGAGACGTACTATACTTTGGTATTTTGTGACTAAGGGCATTTTTGTAATTTTTTGTAATTATGGTAAAATTTGAATAATAATGGTATTTTTGTAATTTTAGATCATAATTAGAGTGTTGTGCCAATTTGGGTTATAATTGGTGATTGATTGACGAGGCGAATTACACCGTGTTTTGGTGTGATAGGCGTAGTGTGGTTCATTTATGAACTTGGAGGCGTTAGTGTGCGGAGAATTCCACATGCGGACAGTGGGTTGCTCCTCTGGGCCGTGGTAACGGGCAACACACTAATGATCTTGACAAGCACTATTCTTAATCGGGATCTTGAGGGGACTATTAAGTACTATGCCTGTGGTACACGATGTTGGACTGTGTACTGCTACACGATGTTTTGGACTGTGGGCTATAGACACAAAGATTGGACAGTGCAATAGTTTGGTTGGGCAGCCATAAAGTATTATTAGTTTCTATTCGGATCATTCTCTCAGATATCCGTGTTTAGCTCCATGGAGTAGGAACGAGTCGGTGTGTGTTCATGCATTACCTGCATTTTACTGCTTACCATAATTTGTGATAAATTGTATGATTTATTGCTTTAATATATTATGCATGATATAATGATGTGTGTTATTGTTATATATTGCTTGATATATTATGCATGATATATTGGTATGTACTGTTGTGATAACTGTTTTGTACTGTCGTTTTCTTTATTGCCATGCGGGTAGTGATATAGATTGTCTCACCTCTCTATATGTTTTCTCGATATTATTATATTATTTTCGTAAAGAGTTTGAGGAAGAAGAGGATTAGCCTCTTGAGGTACAGTATCCTGACGAACAACAGTCGGGCGAATTATACGAGGAGGAGGAGCCGGTAGATCACACTGATCATCAAGACTGATCTTGAGATCATGGCATTGCTGGGATTCTTCGGGTTTGTGAGACTGGAGTTTCATGGGGGTTCCGAGGCATGGCGTATGCATGTGGACCGAGGGACAGTTGCTTATGTGGGACGTTTGACTGTGTCCCTGTGTAGAGAGTATGACGGAGAGGTCATATTCACTACTATGTTATATTTGCACTTAGAGTTGCCACTGGTTCTTAGGCGTTACTGGCAGGGAATATTCCATGCGCCTAGTGAGCTCAGTAGCGAGTCAACAGCTCGGACTCGTGTCCGTAGTGCTGTGAGATCTCCTAGATGTGAACTTTTCGATGGTTATTCTGGAGGTTCCAGAAGATGATCCATCAGAGGGTTAGATATCTATCGAGATGCACTTGGGCAATACTGTGTCTTAGTTTTGTGTCAACTCTTTACTGCTTTATTAAATACTTGTAGTTGTAAATTATGTGTGTATTAAAGAAGAATCATATGTGTATTATGGAGTGATTATACTTTGTTTAATTTTGTATTCTATGTTATTTTATTTACAGTTATAACTATAAAGGGAAAAAAAATTTACCACAAATATTATGTAAGTATCAAATGTTTTACAACTTGGGTAAGAGTTTTATTTCATTTTATTTCATTGCATTCATAAATGTGATATCCCCACAAGGGTGTTACACAAAAAGACTCTAAGTCCTAAAGCTATCCTTAGAAGATCATGGACTCGATCTTCATCTTGACTTTTGTCTTCATGTTTGTTATCATCAAAACAATTCTTCAAAGACATAGGTTCAATCACATTCTCTCCCTTTTTGATGATGACAAACTATCAATGAGAAAAGAGTTAGTGCATATAATTGGAATTCACAAAGTGGTATTAAAAGCTTACTCCCCATTTTTAATTATAAGAGATAACGTATTTAGAGATATCAGAGATGTGCGCAGCTCCCCCTTTCATTTAGAATCCAATCTCTTTTTAATTTTTTTACCTGTCTTTTCTCAATTACTTGTCTTTTCTCAAAGATAAATTTTTCTCCCCTTTTTATCATGAGCAAAAAGGAGGGATAAGTCCCATAAACAAACATCTAAGTATAAGAGCATGAAAAGAATCAAATAAATAACTGGAAATCATACTCAGAACAAGCAAGATAATAGGCCACAAAAACATTATTTATTCATTAATCAAAAGAGATACAATTACAAGAGCCAGAAATAAATAAAACACAAGCAAAACAAAGATCCTAAGAACTAAAGCTCCTAGAAATAGGCATCTGGTGGCGGAGGTGAAGAAGCAGGTGCAGGGGTAGGTGATGCAGCTCGTAAGGCAGCAACCTCACGTTCAACACCTTCTATTCTGTTAAAAAGAATAGAGAAGGTGTGTTCCATATAAGCATGGTTATCATGCAAGGTAGCCATGATTTGCTCCAAAGTGACTGGAGCAGGGGCAGTAGGGGAAGCTGGGTCAAACTCATCATCAACCTCATCTGGGTACACCCAGCCTTCATTAGTCTCGATCATCTTCATTTTGCACAAGGTGTGGGATCCGAAGACATTGTGATGAGTCAAGGCAATAGTGCCCTCAGTTTCCAATACCTGAGGATACTTGCCGAGCAAGGTAGTGATGAGAATACCATAAGGCAATTCAGATTTTTCCTTGCCCTTGGCCTTCATCATATGCTTCATGATGAATATAAGCCAGTTGATTTTATGACCACTCTTCAGGATCCAGAGCATGAAGATGTCATCTTCACCAATATAGGCATAATTCCCTCCACGTGGAGCCAAGATATGTGCATAAGCATAATGCAAGAGCCTATCTTGGCTTTTCAGCATTCCTCCCTTAAGGCCCTTGTCTGGCAAGGCAAGACCAGGCTTCAGTAAGTCTTCAATTGTCCGATTTCTATCGAACTCAAGGAGGAGAGGGTTGTCATCTTCTTCAATGGGTGTGCCAGCGAACTGCAACCCAAACATTATCTACCAGTCCTACGGAGTGATGATGATATTCTGATCGTAGACTTTAGAGAGCAGGTTCTGGCCAGTAATCGCCAGATTGCAATAAAATATCTTGAGCAGAGCAGGGTAGAGAATAGCCTGGTGAGAATAGAGCTGCAGAACTCCCTGATTTTGAAACAGGGTCAGAAAGTCGAAACCCCTGTTCTACTGAAAGAAGGAGAGGTCAAGGTATTTGTGCTGGACAAGATTGCGCTCCCAGAAGTGGGTAATGAAGCGACCACGGTGTTCTTCATTAGTGGAGAGCCTTCACAAGTCAAGTGGGTTATTGCAGGGGGCAGTCTTCGTGTGAGGACACTTTCTAGAAGAAGAGGCCATAGTGTTTGAAGGGTTGGTGGAGAGAGAGAAAAAAAAGGAAATGGTAGAGGCGATAAAAGAAATGGTGGACGCGTGGGCAGGGAAGGAGAAGAGCAGAGAGGGAAATAGAGAGAGAGGTGAAGCATTTTTCAGTGCAAGGGTGGCTTTTTAAATAAGAGGCCCAAGTTTATTTGAATAACTAAGAGGGTTATTCGAATAACCCTTCGTAGAAACTCAAGGGTCAAAGGGTGCCTGCTAGGGTTTATTCGAATGGATGAATATCTATTCGAATAGAGGATCAGGGAAAGCCAAGCGTTGTGGCCATTTAACAGATTTTATTTGAATAACCTATGGGTTATTCGAATAGTCAGAGAGTAACATAAAAGACTGGTAAAACAAGTCTCAAGTTATTTGAATAAACTGAACTTTATTCGAATAGAGATGAGGCTACAGCAAAAGGAGAACTGACATGGAAGTCAGTTTATTCGAATAAGCTTAGATTTATTCGTATAAGGAGAGATTAAAAGAAGAAACTGCAGTTGCTAAGGGTCAGTTTATTCGAATAAGTGTAGTGTTATTTGAATAACAGTGATATGCAACACATTTTTTGAGCTGGTGATTTACTTTCATTCGAATAAACTTAGATTTATTCGAATAAAGCTGTCAGAAACACAGTAAAGCACACATCCAGAATTAAAATTTAAGAGAGAAAAACTTACCCAATTATAAAATACCTGCAAAGACAAGATTTGGGATATCTCCAATGCTCAAGTTAGTAATAATTCGAGAGAGATAAAACCATAAATAAGCAATAATTACAAACATTTATATATTGGATTGATCAATTATACCCAATTCTCCTCTAATATAAAAGAATGCTTCTTTTGCTAAGGGTTTAGTGAAAATATCTGCAAGTTGCTTAGATGTTTCAATAAATTCAAGAATGCAATCCCTTTTTTGGACATGATCTCTGATAAAGTGATGTCTTATCTCTATATGCTTTGTTCTAGAATGTAGAATGGGATTCTTAGAGAGATTTATTGCACTAGTGTTATCACATTTTATCGGAATGTGATCAAGCTGAAGACCATAGTCTAGAAGTTGTTGCTTCATCCATAGGATTTGAGCACAACAACTCCCGGCTGCAACGTATTCAGCCTCAACGGTAGCAAAGCCACATTATTTTGTTTCTTGCTATGCCAAGAAACTAAAAAACTACCAAGCAAGTGGCATGTCCCACTAGTACTCTTCCTATCCAATTTGCGTCCTGTAAAATCAAAGTCAGAATAGCCTATTAGATTACATGAGGCACCCTTAGGGTACCACAAGCCCATTTGTGAAGTGTCTACTATGTACTTCATTATTCATTTAACAGCACTTGATGAGATTCCTTAGGGTTTGCCTGATATCTAGCACACATGTATACATTAAATATAATATCTGGCCTACTAGTAGTAAGATAGAGGAGAGATCCAATCATACCTCTGTATTTTATTATTTCTACTGATTTACCTCCTTCATCTTTGTCCAAATAGCAAGAAGTGCCTATTGGAGTGGTCATGTGTTTAGCGTTGTCCATTTTGAACCACTTGAGCAATTCCTTGCAGTATTTGGTTTGAATTATGAAAGTTCATTCCTTTGTTTGTTTGATTTGAAGTCCGAGGAAGAAATTAAGCTCTCCCATCATTGACATTTCAAATTCATTCTGCATTGTCTTAGCAAATTCTTTGTAAAGGGATTCATTAGTAGCACCAAAAATAATGTCATCCACATATACTTGTACAAGAAGAATATCATGCTTTTTATTTTTAATGAAAAGGGTTGTATCAACTTTTCCTCTTAAAAAACCATTTTCTAAAAGAAACTTACTTAACCTTTCATACCAAGCTCTGGGAGCTTGTTTTAAGCCATACAAGGCCTTTTTGAGTTTGAAAACATGGTTGGGTAGTTCATGATTTTCAAAACCTGGAGGTTGTTCAAAATATACCTCCTCTTGAATAAAATCATTTAGAAAAGCACTTTTAACATCCATTTGATATAATTTAAAATTTATGATGCAAGCATATACAAGTAACATTCTAATAACTTTTAATCTAGCTACAGGTGCATAAGTTTCTTCATAATCTATTCTTTCTTTTTTATTATAACCTTTAGCGACCAACCTAGCTTTGTTTCTAGTTATTAAACCATTTTCATCAAGTTTTTTTCTAAAAACTCATTTAGTGCTAATTATAGGATGATTGATAGGCTTAGGAACTAATTCCCAAACTTGATTTCTTTCAAATTGATTTAATTCTTCTTGCATAGCTAAAAACCATTGTTCATCATTAAAGGCTTCAATTATATCTTTAGGTTCAATTTGAGAAACAAAAGCTAAGTGATTACATATATTTCTAAGGGAATTGCGAGTACTTACACCTTTAGATACATCGCCTATAATTTGATCAAGAGAATTATATTTTGAAGTCCGCCATTCTTTGGGAAAGTCTAAGACTTGTGATTCCTCTTGTTTTTGCTTATCTTCTTGAGTTTCTTCTTGCTCCTTGACTTCTCTTTCTTTGCTGTCCAAATGAGTTTCCACCAAGATTTTGACTTTGTAGATTCCAAGAATTTTTCCTTTGTTGTTATCACCATATGTAACGTGTCCATGATTCTTGGGAATAAGCAAAGTGAATTTTGAGTCATTCCCGGTCATATGCTTAGAGTAGCCGCTATCGAGATACCAATTTGAGCTCCTGGCTTTCACGCACACCTACAACACAAGTTCAATTTTTAACTTTTGGTACCCAAATTTTCTTAGGTCCTTGAGTGTCAGTTTTGGGTATAGTACCCTTGGGAACCCAAACCATCTTCATTCTGATTTTTGTATTAATGTTTTTCCTTGCATTGCATGTTGATGCACTATGTCCTTTCTTTCTACAGTAAAAACATTTAATAAAAGGACTACTTAAAGTACTTGAATGCACAAAGAAATTTTTATATAATTTTTGTTGATTTTAGAAAGAGTATTCTTTAGATCTTCAATTTCTTTTTCAAGTAAATGGCATGAAGAGCAAGATGAAGATGTAGAAGCATGTGAAGAATGATTTGTGCATGCATCAATAATTCCCAAAGTTTCATTCTCAATTTTTAATTCTTCTATTTCTTTGTTTAGAACAAGAATTTGATTTTCTAGAGAAGAGATTGTTTTCTTAGAAGAAGAAATTAATTTTGTGAGTTTTAAAGATTCGTCATGCAATTCTTCAAAGGCATCTTGTAACTCATCGTAAGAAAACAATAAAGTAGTATTAGAACTTACCTCATTTTCGCTTTCTTCTTCTTCTCCTTTGGCCATGAGACATAGATGGGCTTCCTCGCTATCTGAGCTGTCAGTTGAATCCATGTCGTTTTCATCCCATGCGATGTAGGCTTTTCTTCCTTTTCTTTCTTTGAAGGGTTTCTTTTCAAATTTCTCCTTTTTCTTTTGGTAGACTAGGCACTCTATTTTCATATGACCCGGTTTGACGCATTCATAGCAAATTGGAGTTGACGATGTTCCTTCCCCTTTGTGATGGGTTTTCTTTGGAGGAAAATGAGGTCTTCTTTGTGTTCCTTTCTTCCTGAGAAATTTTTCAAAATTTTTAACAAAGACTGAGATTCTCTTCATTTACCTCAATGTTTTCTGAGCCTTCTTCATCTTCTTCATCATCATTGTCAATTGTTGAGGAAGTGGCTTTAAGTGTTATCCCCTTTTTCTTTTTGTCGCTCTCTTCACTTTGACTTGATCTGCTTAGTTCCAGTTCATTCTCATGAAGTTTTCCAAAGAGGGTAGCTAGGGTCATTGTCGACAAATCCCTTAATTCTGATATGGCTGTTACCTTGGGTTGCCAAATCCTACTAAGACATCTCAACACTTTGTTAATCAAATCTTCATTAGAAAAATTCTTACCTAATGATGCAAGATGATTTACGACGTGGGTGAACCTCTTTTGCATTTCCTGAATGCTTTCTCCTTGGTTCATTCTGAATAATTCATATTCACGAGTTAGAGAATTAATTTTCAACCTCTTCATTTCACTAGTACCTTCTTGGGTAACTTGTAAAGTGTCCCACATCTCTTTAGCAGTTTTGCAATTTGAAATTCTAAAAAACTCATCATATCCCAAAGCAGTGGTAATAATATTTTTGGCTTTTAAATTATATTGAACTTTTCTTTTGTCCTCATCAGACTATTTATTCCTTGGAGTTTCGGTCATTACACCATCGACCTCATGCATAGGTATAAATGCACCATTTTCGATAGCATCCCACACATCTAGATCAATAGCTTCGATGAAGATTTTCATTCTTTCTTTCCAATATGCATAAGCATCCCCATTGAAAAAGGGTGATCGATTTATGGAAGATCCTTCTGAAAAACTATTTAAAGAAGCCATGTTCTCTTGAAGCTGCTAAGCTCTTTATACAAGAGTCTAGCTTTGATACCACTTGTTACAAAGTGGCTTCTAATACTCAAGAAGGAGGATGAATTGAGTAGAAAAACTTTTCGTAAACCCTTTTAAAATAAATACAAATATAGAAGCTATTAAATAAAAAGAGAAATTACGAGATGAAGAAGAAGAAAATTAAGAAATGCAAATAAATGAATATGTAATAAAATTAAATTTGCATTAAATAAAGAGATAAAGAGGAGAAGAGCAGGCATGATATTTATCCTGGTTCGACCACCAACCACTTGTGGTCTACGTCCAGTCCCCGAAACACAATTCGATATTTTTCACTATGTATACAAGCTTCAACAGGTGCTTACTACCGTTACAAAATAGAGCACTTTTTACACACAAGGAAACTCTACCCTTGTGCTAAAGCCTCAGCCTGTAGGGATACCTCACCCTTATATAAACCTTGAGGGATACCTTACCCTCGATATAGAAGAGCAGAAATAGATGAAGAGAAACTCTCACTTAGAGCAAATAATACAAATTGAAGTGCTAAAGGAGCTCACACAGAATATCTCAGTTTTTGATAATAATAAAAAGCGTACAAAATGTAGTTCACGAGTTAGAGCAAGTAGAAAATTATTCAGAAGGTTAGGCAATTTTAGAAATGACCCAAAGCCTCTATTTATAAAGCAAATCAAGAAAATGGCCGTTGGGTGTAATTAAAACTCGTAAATTCAAGCAAATATGGCCGTTTATTTCCATATCAAAGTTCATATATGTTCGTGTTTATTCGAACAGATAATGTGTTATTCAAATAACACGTTTTATAAAACCTTTGTAAAAAGCAGTTTCATATGGGTTATTGTTAGGGGTCAAACATGTTGCCCTTTTTGCTAACTGCAAGTGCACGGGTCGCACAAGTAATACAGATAATGAGTAAAAGTTCGTTCCCACGAGGATATTGTTATAAAGCTAAATACCAACCAATAGCTTAATCAGTTCTAGACAAGGACATGGAAATAGGAAAATAATAATCTAAACTAAACTAACCTACAAAAGCTATAAACCTAAAAGCGGTTAGGTTTCAGGAAATCCTCCTTCACCCCCTACATCTATCAACAACATGCAATTCCCCTCATAAACACAAATGCATTGATTAGGTTAGCTTGAGAATCTTCATTAGTCAACAAATGTATGTCTAGGTCAATCAACCCTGGTTTCTACTTGCCTAACTCACATTGTTTCCTTGAGAGCTAGTACAACTTCCACTCATGAACGATCTATTCTCAATCACACACTATACATGGTCAATAGGTATATTAAACCTTTTTAACGAAACTTGACTCATAGCCGAACATGTATCAACCATACACCATATCCATATCAACAAATCCCTATGTCTAGTTCATTTGCCAATATTAAGATCATGCAATTGAGGCCAACCAAGAACAAGCATTAAACACGATAATGATTGAACCATAATCAAACATCCACACAAACTCAGAGAAAAACACATCATTAATATAAATAAAAGGATCCATAGTATTCCTAAACAAAGCTTAGCTATACAAAAGATAAGGAAGAGAAGAGAGAAAGGGAAAAGAGAGAAAGAAACTCATTGATTTGTCTCTGAAGCTTGAATCCTCCTTCAATCCTTTGATCCTTGCCTCCAATCCACCATCCATGAAGATCTAGCCAAGCTATCTAACCTAAAACTAACCTAAACTAACTAAACTAACTAAACCTAAAAAGAAAGAACTGGCCAAATGGCCAGAACCCTTAAAAAACATGGAAAAAACTAGAGAGATAGAGAGAGCCCTGAGAAAAACGCATAAAAATCTATTTATAGGCTCAGCTGGCCACCGTGTGCTGCGGCCCCCACTTACGAGCGCCTCGGCCCTCGCTAGGTTGGTTGGCCTGCGCCCCGGCCATCTTTGTGAGCACCGCGACCCTCGCGCCTCGGGTTCAAGTATGGAATTTCTGATGTTGCGCCTGCGCGCCGCAGCTCGCACTACCTTGCGCCACGGCGGTGACTTGCTGAAAGGCTAATTTGGCTTCCTTTTTCACTTTAAACTCACATGCTCCACATATCATCTTGTTTGGAGCCCTTCCTATCATAGAGAAAACACCAAATCAGTATTACATATAAATCTACCTAATTCATGATCATTAAAGCTCAGTTTTACACAATAACACATCAGAAAGGCTTAGAATCAGAATATGACAAATATAAGCACAAAACCCTCCAAATATGCATTTAAACAAGGATATAGCATTCATTCTAGCACAGAAATAGGGCACAAATAACTGCATTCTAGCTAGTCATCACACCCCCAAACCTACATTTTGCTAGTCCTCGAGCAAAACAAAATAGAACTAAGTAAATCACTTAAACATTAAAATCAATTTTTCATTCAGCAACTATATTTCAATTTTCTTTTCTCATTTAAAAACAAATACTAGTGTGTAATAGCTGCATCAATTCTCAAAAAGTGCAAATGCCCCATAAACAGTTCCACACATACATAACCCTTAACATGCTATCAATCCAAACACTCTTCATGCAATTCACATTTATCACAAACATGCAAGATAAACTTCTCCTAATCAAGTCATACTTATCTAGATAAGTTTACAAACATACATGTATATGATTCACAGAATCCACAATATTGTAAATCAACTCTCTCTCCACTAATGCAAATCACACAAGATTGAGGATCAAAAGGGACTTTATCAGCTTATATTGTTAGGCCAATGGTACGGGCGAAAGAAATAAACGGGAAAGATACAATACAAATATTGAGACACATAATACACTATTTCAATCAATGAGCCACAACTAACACTAGCAGGGTATTCAATAGTGAGATCATAAAACTTGCCAAAACCATTTTTTATGCTTTTTGAACTTTACTTTTCTTAAGCTTTCGCTTTTCTTTTCATTTTCTTTTTTCTTTTTTATTTTCTCTTGCTTTTCTCTTCTATTTTTACAAAGCAATGCTTTTTCTTTTCTTTGTTTTGCATCTAGTTCCTTCAGGCTCATTTTGAATTGAATATTTATACCCCTAATCATCAAACTCATTTCAAGAAATAGCATACCATATACTCAACAAACAATAAGGGTAGAAAGAAAATGACATGCTTTCACATGCATTAGAACGGCTAACAGGTTAACGAACACAATGGTTACGTAAAACAAATAAGGCTAAACAGTATAAGGCTTCAAAATAGGACCTAAGGATATCATCATATCAAGGTAAGCTTTTTAAGGCTCAATCGATCCAAACAATGCCCTAATCATCTCCTCAATCATGCACAACTTAGAATTTCGCCTCAAGAGAGTTCAAAAATAATTTATAGGATAATCAAAACTCTACATGTACATCCATAAACATTCTCAAAACATGCACTCTTATCATTTTCAAAGTTACACTTGCATCTAAGTGAGATGTAAATCATGCATCAAAAGCAACTAAATTGTTTCACATGCACCAAATCACATAAGGTTTCACTGAAAAGGGGGCAAATAGCAACCTTTCACATCATGGACAACCAAAAACAACACCAGCATTCTTGCAAAATGTCATGCATTCAAATGGATTCACTTCTAAGTTCAAACATACACAACATCATTTGCATAATGTGAAAATTGAAATTCAGGTCATCAGCACATCAGTGATAGTCATAACAGGATATAATCATGAAAATATGATGACTAAAATCACTGCATACTCAAAATACCAATACATGTTAACATTAAGCTCAAAGGAATTAAACATGTAAAAATACTCCCCCAAACCTAAAATGAAATGTATCATTAAAGAACATGGCCTATAGGGAACCTAAGACTAGTACTGAGCATTACTATATATTTAAAAACAGAGAAAATAACAAAAATAAAACAAAAATAGAGAAAAATAACAAAAAAAACAAAAACGGGGCTCGGGCACATGCGGCGCACCCATGCACAGGCCATGGCGCTCCCAAAAAGCTACAGAATTTTGCGAAACGCCCACCAGGCCATGGCCCACCTATGCCTGGGCCGCGGCTCAGCTACCTGAACTACTAAATTTAGCAGCTCTAACAGTTTTGCTGCTTGGAATGGTCCATAAGGTTCTCTAACTGCAACAAAACTTGCTCAAAAAGCTAGATTACAAAATGTACAACCTAAACCTAATAAAACATAAAAACAACATACTTAACCTATATACAAACCTAAATAACTTAAAACTTAAAAACTAACTAAAACATTAAACTAACCTAATTAACATACATATATACTAACATACTAACAAAAACACATTAATAAAACTAACAAAACACACCATACTAATAAACTAACATATTTAACCAAATAAACATATTAACATACTATGTATTTATGCACAAAGTAAAGACAGGAATGAAACATAAACATGGGGTACCCTCCCATGAAGGGCCTGAGTTATAGTCCCAGCAGGACTTTGTCACCAAAATTGAAGTACTGCGGATGAGTAGTCTTCAAGAACTTGATCCAAGGATATCCTCTCAGAATTCGCGACGTCCCCCAAGGGCCTCGTGTAATTGAAATCACCCGACTTCTTATTTGAAATTACAACAAAATAGAAACAAAAGATAGATTATATACAACTTATATACAACTTGAATTAGAACTAATCAAACTCATTGTTGATATTAGCATTATAAAAACTAACCCTGGCAACCCAAAAACTTGTTAGGCATTGACAGGACTAGAATCTAATCAGGCAAACCATTTATAACAAAATATCCCCAGCAACGGCGCCAAAAACTTGTTAGGGGTCAAACATGTTGCCCTTTTTGCTAACCGCAAGTGCACGGGTCTCACAAGTAATACAGATACGGAGTAAAAGTTCGTTCCCATGAGGATATTGTTATAAAGCTAAATACCAACCAATAGCTTAATCAGTTCTAGACAAGGACATGAAAATAGGAAAATAATAATCTAAACTAAACTAACCTACAAAAGCTATAAACCTAAAAGCGGTTAGGTTTCAGGAAATCCTCCTTCACCCCCTACATCTATCAACAACATGCAATTCCTCTCATAAACACAAATGCATTGATTAGGTTAGCTTGAGAATCTTCATTAGTCAACAGCCTATGTCTAGGTCAATCAACCCTGGTTTCTACTTGCCTAACTCACATAGTTTCCTTGAGAGCTAGTACAACTTCCACTCATGAACGATCTATTCTCAATCACACACTATACATGGTCAATAAGTATATTAAACCTTATTAACGAAACAGCTCATAGCCGAACATGTATCAACCACACCATATCCATATCAACAAATCCCTATGTCTAGTTCATTTTCCAATATTAAGATCATGCAATTGAGGCCAACCAAGAACAAGCATTAAACACAGATAATGATTGAACCATAATCAAACATCCACACAAACTCAGAGAAAAACACATCATTAATATAAATAAAAGGATCCATAGTATTCCTAAACAAAGCTTAGCTATACAAAAGATAAGGAAGAGAAGAGAGAAAGGAAAAAGAGAGAAATAAACTCATTGATTTGTCTCTGAAGCTTGAATCCTCCTTCAATCCTTTGATCCTTGCCTCCAATCCACCATCCATGAAGATCTAGCCAAGCTATCTAACCTAAAACTAACCTAAACTAACTAAACTAACTAAACCTAAAAAGAAAGAACTGGCCAAATGGCCAGAACCCTTAAAAAACAGAGAAAAAACTAGAGAGATGGAGAGAGCCCTGAGAAAAATGCGTAAAAATCTATTTATAGGCTCAGCTGGCCGCCGTGCGCCGCGGCCCCCACTTACGAGCGCCTCAGCCCTCACTAGGTTGGTTGGCCTGCGCCCCGGCCCTCGTTAGTGAGCGCCGCGGCCCTCGCGCCTCGGGTTCAAGTATGGAATTTCTGATGTTGCACCTGCGCGCCGCGGCTCGCACTATCTTGTGCCGCGGCGGTGACTTACTGAAAGGCTAATTTGGCTTTCTTTTTCACTTTAAACTCACATGCTCCACATATCATCTTGTTTGGAGCCCTTCCTATTATAGAGAAAATACCAAATCAGTATTACATATAAATCTACCTAATTCATGATCATTAAAGCTCAGTTTTACACAATAACACATCGGAAAGGCTTAGAATCAGAATATGACAAATATAAGTACAAAACCCTCTAAATATGCATTTAAACAAGGACATAGCATTCATTCTAGCATAGAAATAGGGCACAAATAACTACATTCTAGCTAGTCATCAGTTATTCGAATAACCTATATGTTATTTGAATAACACTATTAAAAATAATGTTTTGAGAAAAGCTAGTTTATTCGAATAACTACTGAGTTATTCGAATAACTCATTTAGCAAGACAGTTTTGGAAAAACCTTTTATTCGAATAGCTAATGTGCTATTCGAATAACTATTTGAAAACAAAAGGCTCGCAGCAAGATTTGAAAGGCTTTATTTGAATAATATAGATGCTATTCAAATAACAATTTAAAAACCAGAATCTACTAGATGGGTTTATTCGAATGAAAGGGACATTATCTGAATAAGACAATTAAAAATAGTTTTAGGATAGTTCCATATTCATTTCAAAAACACTTAAGTTCCTTTTTTTTAAGCTAATTTATCTTATTTTTCAAAACAGTGAGATATTAAAGTGATCTCCATACAAAAAGATTCTAAGTCCTAAAGCTATCCTTAGAAGATCGTGGACTCGATCTTCATCTTCACTTTTGTCTTGATATTTGTTATCATCAAAACAATTCTTCAAAGACATAAGTTCAATCACAGCCAAATGGTAGCACCTCTGCGCCGTGGTTTCCTGTGCAAACACACCGACGATCTTGACAGAGTTACTACTCTTTTCGTGGTTAGTTAAGAGTGTCTTGTATGAGCCATGTTGCGCACATTGATATAATTTATTGGCGCATGATTTAAGGTTGACGATATATAGATATATACTCTCTATCTTTTGATGCGTGAAATCCGCAAGTGTACGATTTCGTCGTCAAGTAATAAAAAAATCGAATCCACAGGGACTGTGTCTATGAATACCAATTAATTAATTAATTCAATTAAGTTAAACAAAAGGGAATATGATTGTTGATAAAGAAGAACATAGTAACAAAATAATTAAATAAAATTAAGAAAACAGAATTCAAATAAAAAATAGCAAGTTTTCAAGAATGGGGTTTTCAGATTTAAGAAAGCTTCCAAGATTGGGATACCACAATTATACAAGACAAATCCTAATCAACAACCCTTTTATTAAAACTCAAATTCAATTGAATGTGAATTACCCAAAATTAGTTAATGTTCTCTTTCAAGATACAAGATCCGTGCCCAATTAAACCAATTCCTACTTTCGTGGTAATTGAATTTAAATCGAACCCATTACGCTTTGTGGTAATTCATTAAATCCTCAAAATGCTAAAACTACTCTCGTGATTTAGACCTTAAGTTCAATTCTTATAGTTCTAACACTTAGGTTCACCTCTCAATACGTCCCTAAATGCCTATGAGATGCAAATAAGTGGCCACCAAATTCACATGAATAAAAGCAATAAGAATTGAATCAATGAACAATCGAGATTAATAAAAAGGGAAACAACGTCAATTCATCATTATCAATGTATCAAAGGGCATTGCCCAATCCTAGAAACAAAAGTAACTACTCAGACATAGAGAAGAAGGAAACAGAAATCAAACTTAAAAACATCCCAAACCCGTAACAATGGAAGAAGAAGAAGGATCAAGAAATCCAGCCTCCTTCGTGCCTCCTTTCGAACAAGGTTTCAATCCAAGATAGATTACCCTAATAGCAATCAGAACATCTATTTATAGCCTAGGGTTTTTATGAGCTAAAAGCCCCCAAAAGAAATAAAAACAGAAAACTAAAATCTATTGCGCGCCCCGAACCACGGCCGTGGTGGCCACCACGGCCAGGCCGTGGTTGGTTCTAAGATGAAAATTCTTATGCTGACTCTCAACCACGATCGTGGTGGTCACCACGGCCAGGCCGTGGTTGAGTCTGTTTCAGTTTTCTGCATTTTCTTGATTCCCTCGAACCATGGCCGTGGTAGAGACCACGGGCAGGCCGTGGTTCCCTCTAGAATGGCCTTTTTGTACTTTTATTGCTATCCATTGAGCTCCAACTTCAAACATGCAATCATTCCATTCAATCCAAGGCCAATTCAACATTAATCCTGCACAAGAACACCAAAAACACGGCAGTTATCCGAACTAAGGGAAAAACAAACCAAAAGGGAAACTAAAACGCCTAAAATGCTCAAGAATGCATACAAAATAAGAACAAAACATGATGTTGTTTCACACACATCATCTTTCTCTCTGAAATTGTGATTAGCTCCATGGAGTAGAAATGGGTCTATGTGCATATGCATAGTTGGTCAACATATTGACATGATAATTATGTTTATCTGATATTTTATCTGTGATGTGATAATATTATTCAATGTGTTAATACTATATCTGTATATTTACTGTCATTTTCTTTACTGCCATACTGGTATTAATGTAGAGGATCTCACCTCTTTGTTGTATTATATTTGTTTTATTATGTATGTTTAATGAAGACTGAGGAGACGAGGAAGCTGGAAATTCTACTTTTCATCAGTAACAGTTTTCCTTGTTTGTTTGAATGGCGGCAAGGTGCCAAGTGCTGGGTTTTGTTAGAGTACAGTTCCATGGGGGAACTGACGCTTGGAAATTTAATTTAGATAATAAACATTTTATGTATACCGGGGATTTAACTTTGAATCTTAGTGGAACTAGGGATGGGGTTCCAGTTATGACGATGAATGTATCAGTTCGTTTGGAGTTCACGATGCCAATACGAGAACTCTAAGGTGGTACTGTTTATACTCCATGGGGGAACTCTGTAGTGTCTTCAGCTAGAACCCCTGTCAAGCGAGTGATGTACCTGCCTGGGTTTTTTTATGATACTGAAGAGGAGGATCCTTTCAAGGGCCCAAATCCTTAGTCTTTAAAAGTTTTAGTTAGATAGATTATGTTTTGGTGTATATGTTGTATATATTTTAGCTTTTGGAGTGTAATGTATTTATGTAAATTATTTGGGAACAAGGTTTGTAATATCTATATATTTTATGGTGTGTTTATTTCAGTTATAATTTGTATTTGTAGTTTTATTTTATTTTATTTACATTCATTTTTTTTCGCAAATGAAATTTTAAAATTTATGTTTTTACAAGATTAATTGTTTTACAACTTGGATAAGTTATATTAGGATTAGTCTTAAATGTGATACCCTACGAGGGGCGTTGCATCTAGGCCTCAATTACTAGATTACTATGGTAACAATTGAGACTCATTTACAGAGTACTAAATTGCTTTTATTATAATTCTATGTTTTGTGTTTAAATATTGGAAGTTTTCAATAAAAAAATACATCAAATTTATTTTAAAATTTGTTCTTATCTATCTTTAATGGCAAGTCAATTTATTTCATTGACTGAATTTTCCATCAAAATCAATACTCATTTTTGTCTTTTCTTTATAATTTTTTGGTCTTTTTGTGCATTTATGTGAAATAAAACACCTTTTTATTATAAAATAAAATTCAATGGGGACACTAGGTCAAACATAAAGTTGAATTCACTTGCAATACAAATAAGACGTATGTTGTGAAAAGAATCAAATAGATATAATACAACTAAATCCAGATTGAGCGCTATTCTAGGCTAGCTAGATTTATCACCTTTAATTGTAATATGGAATCTCTAGGTTAGCCCGATTTGACACCCTTAATTGTAATATGGAACCTCTAGTATTATCACACATTAATTTTAGATATTGTGACCACTAATTGTTATAAGTTCCAAATTCCTTTTCAACTAATATTTCTATCTTAGTTTTGATGATAATAAATTATGTTGAAAATCATTTATTATATTTTGTGTTTAAATATTGGATGCTTTCAATAAATAAAAAAAGACGCATCAAATTTATTTTAAAATTTGTTCTTATCTATCTTTAGTGGGAATTCAATTTATTTAGTTGACTAAATTTTCCATCAAAATTAATACTCATTTATATATTTTTCTTTATTATTTTTTAGGTCTTTTCTTTTATTTATGTGATATAAAAAACCTTTTTATTATAAAATAAATTTTAATGGAGACACTAGGTCATACATAGAGTTGAATTCACTTGCAATACAAATAAGATACATGTTGGGATAAGAATCAAATTGATGTAACATAGCATAATGTAGATAATTAAGTTCAAATAAAGGGAAACTCTAGGCTGGCCCATTTTGATACCCTTAATTGTAAGATGGAACCTCTAGTATTATCACACTTCAATTTTAGATACTATGGCCACTAGTTGTTGTAAGTTCCAAATTCCTTTTAAGCTTATATTTCTATCTTCATTTTGATGGTAATAAATTGCTCTAACATTTTTTAAAGGGATTAAATTGTTCTTGTATGTTTTCTTCTAAGTTGTAATGTGTGAACCTTTAAATAAAATAAACGAGAAAGATCATTGAAAAGCTGGAGGACCACTGAAATAGCTTGAGAAAGTTTATGGAAGACTTGAGAATGTTTCTTGAAGGCTTGAGAAAGTTGGTCCAAGATCCAACACTTAATGAATTTGAGAAAGTTCACATCAAGTTTTGTGAAGATTGAAAGTTACTGCGAGGTAATATCAGAAGTCTTAAAGATGTTAGAACAACAAGATTTCTCACCGATAACATCAAGCTCAAATTAATCAAATGTGAAGAAATCAGTTTAAGAAAGCTGAAGTATTAAACAAGTTATTTGAGAATGTTATACTTAAGAAAGTTCAGGAAGAACATTTTCAAGTGATTAGTTGACAAAATTGTACATGCATGTTGACTTAGCTAAAAGAGCTATAACAATGGCTAGTTGCTTTATAGAGTTCAACAGTTCAGATCTAGAGCACCAAAGGACACACTATAGTTGTACACCATAGCATAGTGCACTCCAAGTCTGTATAACCTAGATCGTGGATTAAACAAGCTAAACATCTAGGTCATGGGTCACCAGTTTAATCGATAGTCTATCAGTCCAACTGTGGTCGAACAGGGATTAGTCTAATGGGTTGTTCAAATGGGTCAAACATGTGGGAATACTTGTGGTCTAAAACAAAAACATCACGATTTTTGTGGGCAATATGTCATTAGTTACAACAAAGCTTATAAATATATTTATTGGATTATATTTTATTCTCAAGAAATCCAAATGGAAACAAATTATTTATACACCAAGAGTATTCCCTTCACCAAGCTGCCTCCCTACTCTAACTTTATCATTCCATTTAAAGCATTCATGAGATCTTTCTATATTCAAACATGGTCCTATTTTTAGTATATCCCAAGTACATAACTTACAAGTATCTCATTCTTGAATATAAATGTCAAAGTAGTGTAGTTCTGCTATTCATGTAAAGCTGCAAAAGAATAACATTGAATTCATAAGCATGTCCGGCCGAAATCTGAAATTGAATTTTTGTCCAGCTTGCAATGCATGAAACCCAAGATCATCATTCTTGGATTTGCAATGAAGACCAAGATGCAATTAATCTAATTTGTTAGTTATTTCTACGGTAACTTTGGAAGGAATCAATTGACTCTCATTGTCTTTAGACTTCAAAGCAACTAAAATGGTTAAAAGCAAAGAGAGTGATATGACAAATCTGGTGACTGGTTCCATTTTTGCACAATGGGCAGATGTAAAAATTTTGAAGTTGGTGCCTTTCTTTTATATGGAGTGCTAAAGTATGTCCAAACCTCAGTTACTAGATAATTATCGTAACAATTAAGACTTATTTATGAAGTACTAAATTGCTTTTATTATTATTGTTTGTTTTATGTTTAAATATTGGAAGTTCTCAATAAATAAAAAAACACATCAAGTTTATTTTAAAATTTGTTCTTATTTATCTTTAGTGGGAATTCAATTTATTTTGATGACTGAATTTTCCATCAAAATTAATACTCATTTATGTCTTTTCTTTATAATTTTTTGGGTCTTTTCTTGCATTTATATGAAATAAAAAACCTTTGTATTATAAAATAAAATTTAATGCATCCACCAGGTCATACATAGAGTTGAATTCACTTGCAATACAAATAAGATGCACGCTGCAAAAAGAATCAAATAAATTTAATACAGCCAAATCTAGATTGAGCGCTACTCTAGGCTAGCTAGATTTTTCACATTTCAGTGTAATATAAAACCTATATGCTAGCCCGATTTGACATCCTTAATTGTAATATGGAACCTCTAGTATTATCACACTGCAATTTTAGATATTGTGACCACTAATTGATATAAGTTCCAAATTTGTTTTTAGCTAATATTTTTATCTTAGTTTTGATTGTAATAAACTTGGTCGAAAATCATTTATTATATTTTGTGTTTAAATATTGGAAGTTTTCAAGAAAAAACAATGCATCAATTTTATTTAAAAATTAATTCTTATCTATCTTTAGTTCAATTTATTTATTTGACTAAATTTGTCATAAAAATTGTCTTTTCTTTATAATTTTTTGGGTCTTTTCTTGCATTTATGTGAAATAAAAAAAATTATGAAATAAATTTTAATGGAGACACTAGGTCATACATAGAGTTGAATTCACATGCAATATAAATAAGATACATGCCGCAATAAGAATCAAATAGATATAATATAGTTGAATCTAGATAGAGGGCTACTCTAGGCTAACTAGATTTGACACTCTTAATTGTAACTATAATATGGAACATCTAGGCTAGGTCGATTTGACACGCTTAATTGAATTATGGAACCTTCGGTATTATCACAAATCAATTTTAGATATTGTGACCACTAATTGTTGTAAGTTCCAAATTCTTTTTAAGCTAATATTTCTATCTTAGTTTTGATGGTAAAAAAATGTTAAAAATCATTTATTATTTTGTGTTTAAACATTGAAAGTTTTTTATTAAAAAAAAGACTCGTCCAATTTATTTTAAAAATTGTTCTTATCTATCTTTAGTGCGAATTCAATTTATTTAGTTGACTAAATTTTCAATCAAAATTAACACCCTTAATTAAAACCCTTAACTGACACCCTTAATTTCCATCAAAATTTGTTCCTATCTATCTTTAGTGGGAATTCAATTTATTTAGTTGACTAAATTTTACGTCAAAATTAATATTATTTATGTCTTTTCTGTTTATTTTTTGGGTCTTTCCTTGCATTTTTGGGAAATAAAAAAATTATTATAAAATAAATTTTAATGGAGACACGAGGTCAAACATAGAGTTCAATTCGCTTGCAATACAAATAAGATGCACGCTGCGATAAGAATCAAATAAATATAATATAGACAAATCTAGAGAGAAGGCTACTCTAGGCTAGTTAGAATTGACACCCTTAATTAATATGAAATCTCTAGGCTAGCTAGATTTCACACCCTTAATTGTAATATGGAACCTCTAGCATTATTACATTTCAATTTTAGATATTATGACCACTTATTGTTGTAAATTCCAAATTCCTTTTAAGCTAATATTTCTATCGCAGTTTTGAAGGTAATAAATTATGTTGAAAATAATTTATTATTTTTTGTGTTTATATATTGGAAGTTCTCAATCAAAAAAGCATCAATTTATTTTAAAATTTGTTCTTTTCTATCTTTAGTGGGAATTCTGTTTATTTTTTTGACTAAATTTTCCATCAAAATTAATACTCATTTATGTCTTTTCTTTATAATTTTTTGGGTCTTTTGTTGCATTTATGTGAAATAACAAACCTTTTTTTATAAAAAAAAATTAATGGAGACAGCAGGTCAAACATAGAGTTGAATTCACTCGCAATACGAATAAGATGTACATTATGATAAGAATCAAATAGATATAATATAAGCAAATCTAGATAAATGGCTACACTAGGATAGCTAGATTTGAGAACCTTATTTGTAATCTAGAATCACTAGGCTAGCCCGATATGACACCCTTAATTGTAATAAGGAACCTTTAGCATTATCACACTTCAATTTTAGATATTGTGACCACTAATTGTTGTATGTTCCAAATTCCTTTAAAGCTAATATTTCAATTTTAGTTTTGATTATAATAAATTATGTTGAGAATCATTTATTATTTTTTGTGTTTAAATATTGCAAGTTTTCAATAAATAATAAAAGATGCATCAAAATTATTTTAAAATTTGTTCTTTTCTATCTTTAGTGGGAATTCAATTTCTTTAGTTGGCAAAAATTTTCATCAAAATTAATACTCATTTATGTCTTTTCTTTATAATTTTTTGGGTCTTTTCTTCCATTTATGAGAAATAAAAAACCTTTTTATTATAAAATAAATTTTAATGGAGACACCAGGTCATACATAGAGTTGAATTCACCTACAATAGAAATAAAATGCACGCAGCGATAAGAATAAAAAAAGATATATTATAGCCAAATCTAGATAGAGGGCTACTCTAGGCTAGTTGGATTTGACACCCTTAATTGTAATATCAAACCTCTAGGTTAGCCTGATTTGACTCCCTTCATTGTAATATGGAACCTCTAGTATTATCACACTTTAATTTTAGATATTTTGACCACTAATTGTTGAAAGTTCAAAATTCCTTTTCAACTAATATTTCTATCTTAGTTTTGATGGTAATAAATTATGTTGAAAATCATTTATTATATTTTGTGTTTAAATATTGGATGCTTTCAATAAAAAAAAAAAAGAAATATCAAATTTATTTTAAAATTTGTTCTTATCTATCTTTAGTGGGAATTTAATTTATTTACTTGACTAAATTTTTCATAAAAATTAATACTCATTTATATCTTTTCTTTATTATTTTTTGGGTCTTTTCTTGTGTTTACATGATATAAAAAACCTTTTTATTATAAAATAAATTTAAAAAGAAACACTAGGTCATACATGGAGTTGAATTCACTTGGAATACAAATAAGATGCATGTTGGGATATATAACATCCTGAAAATTATTTATTTCATTATAAATAATTATTTTATAATATTTATGATTTTTAGAAAATTTTGTAGATTTTTCTAGAAATGATGAATATTTTAATATATTCTTCTTTTTGCGTGCACACTGAGCGGAGCCGAGATAACGAAATATTTTCCTTGAGGCTGGTAAACCTTGAACTATCAACGTGTCGATGGGGGATCTTACTAAACTCGAGGTCAGGCACAGTTTGCGAGGTTTGCATTTTTCGAGGTTTTATCTGTTAGATAAAATCGCTGTATCATAAAATTATCTGATGAATAATAAAATATTATTTTCATCAATTGTAACTTTTATTCACTGAGAAAATAATTTTAATAGTGTAATTAATCATCTGTCGAATGTATTTAATTAAGGAGACAAGTTTACCATGCATTTTATCGAGAAACGCGCGAAGCTTCTCAAGGAAGCTTTGAGGGAAGCTTCTAGGAAGCTTCCTCCAACCACTTCTTTCTCTCTCCTCCTTTTTGGTGCCGCATGGTTGACTAAGGGGGGCATATTGCATTTTCATTCTCTCATTTTTCCTCCTTCACGTCTGCTCTCTTCCTCCCTTTTCTCTCTTCTTCGCACAGCAGCAACACCATTACCACCCACATCTCCATTTTATCTTCAAGCTGTCACACTCCTTGCACCCTCTTCGTGTTTGGAGGACCACCATCATTGAGGAAGTCATCTTCAAGAGTTCACCATTCTCTCTATCTTCATTCTCTTCCACCTTTGAAGCTTAAAGGTTGGAGCTTTAAGGTAAAAGCTCACAGCTTTTTCTTCCTTTCTCCTCATTTTCGTGACTCACGGTCATTTTGGTGACCATGGGTATCCATTTCAAGATTTGGTTTGATTTTTTTAAGTTTGAATGTTTTAGGACTTCCAGGAAGCTAAGCACGAAATTTCTGACCAAAAAGAAGCAGTCTTTCTTTGTGCTTCTCAAAGGTAAGAGGAAGACACTCCTCCTCAACCTCTATTAGCATTTAGAAACGTTGTCTATGATTGATTGTGAGGAAATCCTATTGAGGTTTATCCTCTGTTTGCATGTTGTTGGTAATGTGTTTGGGCTATTGGGTTATTTTGTGTATATTGATGTGTTTGAGGGGATTGGAACGTATAACGTGGAAGGACAATGACGTCGGATTGGTTCTCGAATGGCCACAGTTTTGAGCTTAAGAGTTTGGGAATTTTTGGTGAACATTTGTAATAACTTGAACTCCTGACCATTTAGTAGAATGCCAAAATCTGTCGAGTTTAGACTTCTGACCATATCCGTCGGATTTAATCTTATGACCGTATTCGTCGAATTTGATCTCCTGACCGCTAAGCACAATGTCAATATCCGTCGAGTTAGGATGTCAAGATTCGTCGAGTCAGAATACCAATACCCATCGAGTTAAGATGTCTGGCCATTGAATAGAAACTTCTCCATTGTCAATATCCGTCGAGTTAGGATGTCAAGATTCGTCGAGTCAGAATGCCAATACCCGTCGAGTTAAGATGTCTGGCCATTGAATAGAAACTTCTCCAATGTCAATATCCGTCGAGTTAGGATGTCAAGATTCGTCGAGTCAAAATGCTAATACCCATCGAGTTAAGATGTCTGGCCCTTGAATAGAAACTTCTCCAATGTCAATATCTGTCGAATTTGAATTTCTGACCAGTTTGCATTTTCGTCAGTTAAACCCTTGGAAGATTTCTCCAACGTCAACACCCGCCCGTCGAATTAGGGAATTCTGCAAATCTTCTAGTGGATTCGATAACTCTATATACCACTCGACCGAACCTTCGTTCGACAAAAAATTGACTTTTTAGCCATTCTTGTCAAACAATGTCTTTTTACCAACATTGCTTCTGTCAGGTCAATTTCCATCGAAAGGCTGCCTCAATTGTACACTAGAGACATTTATTCGTTGAATCCAAAATTATAATTATCGCCTAACACTTAGTGATTTAATTCGTGGTAACAGAATGCAAGAATTAGCAAATTGGGAAATTAAATTATACTTTGTGATTTCATAAATTTTAAAGAACCAAGAATGGAAATTTTCATAAGACTTTGGATAATTTTAATTAGGGTAAGAACAAGAGAGTGTGAGACATCGAGATCTTAGAATAACCTTCTAAGGGTACATGAACAAATTTTGATTTAGTCAATTAGGAGAATTCCTTAGAGACAAACTTTGTAAGAAAAGCCAAACCTAAGCAAGAATTCAGAATACACTTTAAAAAGGTACTGATTATGATATCGTGGGTCCATGTGAGTGACCAGTGACTGTATTGATTCTTGCTTTGGCCAATTGTGGCATGTTGTGGAACTATATGTAATAAGGATCATATATGATTATGCATAGAGTCGGTATGCATTGTGAATGTCCGTTGGACTATGTTAAGATCGAGTTGCCTAGGAGTTGAACACACCTTAGTGCGGGTGCGAATAGACAAGTGTAGGTCATTGGTTGAGCTTGGGGGCGTCAGGGTGTGGGTACCTCGCAATGGACAGTTGGTAGTTCTTCTGTCTAAGGGGCAGACCGATGCAAACGCACTGACGATCCGGACCGAGACACTGTCCTATATCGTGATCTAGTGTAGATTGTCTGTACAATGCCATGATGTGCACGTGGATAAATTGATGGATTATAGCACTTTGGCCTCGGCCGTAGGAGTTGCGAGCGAGTCTCCGATCTTTCTCTCCGACCGTTTGTGTCTAGCTCCATGGAGTAGGATTTTGACTATTGAATGCATGTGCATAGTGAGTCCATGAATTATCTGGCATTCAGTGTTATTATAATTTGAACTGTTGTATTTCGATATATATATATATATATATATATATGACTACTGGAACTGTTTGGTTGATCATAACTGCAACTAAATGTTTATTTCCATTATTGCTGTCAAAACTACTAGGTGGGCGCTTTGCGTCATTTTGTTTCTTGATGCTATAATTGGTAATGATGGTAGGATGTCTTATCTCTTTCTTGTCTTTCCATTGTTGTTTGTCTGTATATTGCGTCCCATTGAAGACGACTGCAAGGAAGCGGGAGCCCCAGACTTCCCCGATTTTTGGCCTCACCTCGACCAGCGACTACTGTAGAGCATGGAGACACGCACGCACAGATTTCTAGGAGATGTGCGCCTGACCTTCTTAGGAGGGCCAGAGTGCTGGCACATCAACTTTGATTCTGAGCGCTGCGTCTACTTGGGGGATGTATCGATATCTCTAGCCTAGAGGCACCATGAGCCGCCTATTTTCACCTGCTGTATTAGCCTACGTTTGGAATTTCATCTTCCTATACGGGAGATGTAGGGTGACCATTATTACACCCCGCAGGAAGACTCCTTTTATTCCACAGCTCGGGCCCCGTCCCGTAACTCTGCTATTCCTATGGTGGTTTCCTCTAACGAGGAAGATCCTGAGGAAGATCCAGAGGAGGTCCCTGAGGACGACCTCGAGGAGGATCCTGAAGAGGATCCTGACACGATTCCTCCTCATTTGAGGGACTGATCTTACTTGTAGCTACTGAGAGCTACCAGTATTTTATTTTGGGGGGCTGATGTTTTGACTATAGTGGGCTGTATATTCTGATATCGTGGGGATGTGTATGTATAATCCTTCGGGGGCAGGTATAGTTTTGCTTTTTGATATACCAGGCTTTGTAACTAAATAGTTTGATAATTATATATATGTATAGATGCGATGTTAATTTCCCATGTATGCTTTACTTCTGCTTTGATTCTTTATTTCCATTATGTTTCGTCAACGTGGTTATTAATTATGGTTATTATATAAAAAAAATATAAATAATAATAATAAATATATTCACCAATTTAATTACCCAACTATAATCGAGTAAATATATTATATTAAAAGGAACCGGGTCTTAAATTCAAAAATTTTATTTCCGCATTGTAATTGACAATGTGACGTTCCCTTTTCCAAAAAAGGGTGTTGCATTAAGTTAGTATCAGAGCCCCGGTTTATGTTTCTTTGGGTCTTGTGATTGAGTCTGTCTTGTTTGTGTTGTGTGTTCTCTGAATAGTAACGCAAAGGAGTATTATTTGATATTTCTTGTGGATGCAACTAACTTCTCTGTGTTTTCAGTTAATACAATCTAAGAAAGTAAGATGGCGCGAAGGGAAGACATGGCAGCTGCTATAACAGCGATGCAGAGGATGGCTGAGGCCGTCGCACAGCAAACCGAGCAAGCTGCTCAGCAGCAAGAGAAAGTTGCACAACAATAAGAACGGGCTGCTCAACAGCTAGAAGCTACTACAGATGCTCAGAACCTGGCTGAGTTTCGATGCCACAACCCTCCTCAATTCAAAGGAGAGTTTGATCTGGACAAGGCTAGTCTGTGGCTCAAGGAGTTAGAAAAAGTCTTTTGAGGAATGAACTGCGCTGAGGACAAGAAGGTGAACTATGCTACTTTTATGCTGGTAGGCAATGCTAAAAACTGGTGGAACGGAGTGCAGAGAATGTTAGAAGCTGCAAACCGAGAGATTACATGGGACTTATTCAAGGAAAAGTTCTTGGATAAGTACTTTCCTACAAGCGCAAGGCATGCGAAGGAGTCGGAATTCCTCAACCTACGATAAGGGAATATGACCGTTAGCGAGTACGCAATGAAATTCGAAAGCTTGTCACAGTTTTCAACATACTTTCAGAATCAACTAAATGAAGCATGGAAATGCCGAAGATTCATGGAAGGACTGAGGTACGAAGTGAAGAAGGCTATAATCACCTTGAAGATCAATGAGTTCTCAGAATTACTGGATACCTGTTGTGATGCAGAGGCTCTGGAACAATCTAGAGATACCAGGAACAGGAACTTTGGGCCTGCGAGGTTCCAGAGAGGCGGCAGTAACAGTGCTAATCACTTCCAAAAGAAGCCGTATTCCCGACCAATGGGAAATCAGCAACAATCCATGTGTGGAAGTTGTGGTGGAGGTTCTTCTGGGAACTGGACTGGCCAGAACACGGCGTATCCTCCTAAATGCATGAAGTATGGGAAGGACCACCTCACGAGGGACTGTACCATAAAGGGGATCATCTGTTTTAGATGTGGCAAACCTGGCCATGTGTCCTGAGACTGCAATCAGGCGAAGGCCGAACCTTTAATGAATGCCGCAAGAGCCAAGAAACCATAAGCTGGAGGGCGAGTTTACACCATGAGTGGAGCTGAGGCCTCCGAATCCGAAGATTTGATACAAGGGGAAGGCACTGTAGAAGGTAATCTTTTAACTGTACTGTATGACTCTGGGCAACCTATTTTTTCATATCATATGACTGTGTGCAAAGGCTGGGTCTACCTATGTCATCCTTACCTTTTGACTTAACTGTTTCTACCCCCACTGATAAACCAGTAGTTACTGCCAAAGTCTGTTTAAACTATCCATTGGTTGTTGAAGGTCAAACCTTTTCGGTCGATCTGATCTGTTTACCCCTTTCCCAACTAGATATTATCTT
Organism: Ormosia semicastrata; assembly: GCA_029884595.1. Lineage (NCBI taxonomy): Eukaryota > Viridiplantae > Streptophyta > Magnoliopsida > Fabales > Fabaceae > Ormosia > Ormosia semicastrata. The sequence continues at coordinate 26,361,705 of JAQQTO010000053.1, read as the reverse complement.
AGGGATGGACTGGTTGTCTTTCAACCATGTTCTATTAGACTGTTCCAAAAAGACCATAGTTTTTCCCATAGATGAGAATTCTAGATTTTTTACGGCCAACCGAGTTCAAGCTCTCTTGAAAGAAAGAGCTCACGGATACATGCTACTGTCTTCTTTGAAAGTCGAGAGCGAGGTTGATGTGAACACAATTCCAGTGGTGAATGAGTTTCCCGAAGTCTTTCATGAGGATGTACCTGGTTTACCACCGGCTCGAGAGATAAAGTTTGCTATCGACCTAGTACCGGGAGTTGGTCCCGTGTCTATAGTACCTTATAGGATGGCACCGACAGAGTTAGTTGAGCTCAAGAAATAGCTAGAAGAGCTTTTAGAAAAGCAATTTGTCAGACCAAGTGTGTCACCGTGGGGAGCACCAGTGCTGTTAGTTCGTAAGAAGGATGGCACATCAAGATTATGTGTGGACTATCGGCAACTGAACAAAGTAACGATCAAGAACAAGTATCCACTCCCGAGAATTGATGACTTAATGGACCAACTGAAAGGAGCAGCGGTGTTGTCGAAGGTCGATCTGCAATCTGGGTATCATCAGATACGAGTAAAGACGGAGGATGTACCCAAGACTGCTTTTCATACCTGATACGGTCATTACGAATACCTCGTGATGCCGTTTGGCATGACGAATGCACCAGCTATCTTTATGGACTACATGAACCGAATCTTTCGTCCTTACTTGGACAGATTCGTTGTGGTCTTCATTGATGACATTCTGGTATACTCTCAAAATCAGGAGGACCATGCTGAATACCTCAGTATAGTCCTTCAGATTCTGAAGGAGAAGGAATTGTATGCCAAATTGTCGAAGTGTGAGTTCTGGTTAGAAGAAGTTAAGTTTCTGGGTCACATGATCTCGAAGGATGGGATTATAGTGGATCCATCGAAAGTGGAGGCAGTGTTGCAGTGGGAAAGGCCAACGTCAATAACGGAGATCCGAAGCTTCGTGGGCTTAGCTGGATATTACCGGAGGTTCATTGAGGGATTCTCCAAGATTGCTGGACCACTTACACAACTCACAAGGAAAAACCAAGCCTTTGAGTGGACTGACAGCTGTGAGTAGAGTTTCCAAGAGTTGAAGAATCGGCTGACTACCTCACCAGTGTTAGTGCTACCCGATTCGAATGAGCAATTTGAGGTATATTATGACACTTCTTACCAAGGACTGGGATCGGTACTTATGCAACATAGAAGAGTAGTGGCTTATGCTTCAAGGCAGTTGCGAGTGCACGAGAAGAACTACCCGACGTACGACTTGGAGTTAGCGGCAGTAGTTTTTGCTCTAAAGATATGGAGGCATTTTCTCTACAGAGCAACGTTCAACGTTTTCAGTGATCACAAGAGTCTGAAGTATTTGTATGATCAGAAGGAGTTGAACATGAGGCAACGAAGGTGGTTAGAGTTTTTGAAGGATTATGATTTCTAACTTCTGTATCACCCTGGCAAGGCAAATGTTGTGGTAGACGCTCCAAGTAGGAAGATGATCAGTGTCTCTGCCTTGATGATCAAGGAAAAGGATATGCTAGAGCAGTTCAGAGATGTGTGGTCTTTTGTCGAGTTAGAACTAGGGAAGATTCGCATGAATATGGTTACCATCACAAGTGAGCTAATGGATGACATAAGGGAAAAACAGAAGGTTGACAAGTTCTTACAAGAAGTGAGGGAACAGATGAAGCAAGGTAGTGAAACAGCGTTTGTGGAAGGAACGAACGGAATTCTGAGATTCCATGGAAGGGTTTGTATTCCCCGAGACCAAGAACTTAGATAATATATCATTAACCATGCTCACATAAGCCAGCTGAGTATGTATCCGAGCATAACAAAAATGTACCAAGATTTGAAGAAGTTGTTCTGGTGGCATGGGATAAAGAGTGACGTCACTAGATGTGTGTCGACTTGTCTAGTTTGTCAAAAAGCTAAAGTGGAGCATCAGAGACTAGCGGGATTGCTGCAACCATTGTCTATTCCTGAATGGAAGTGGGACAGTATTGCAATGGATTTTGTAGTCGGATTACCGAGAACAAGAAAAGGTCATGATTCAATTTGGGTAATTGTGGACCGACTTACGAAATCAGCACATTTTCTCCTGATCAACATAAAATACAAACTGGAGAGACTGACTCAGATCTATATTGGAGAGATTGTTAGACTGCATGGTGTGCCTACAAGTATTGTTTCGGATAGAGATCCGAGATTTACTTCAAATTTCTGGGAGAGTTTGCAAGAAGCGTTGGGGACGAAGTTACATCTAAGTTCTGCTTATCACCCGCAGACCGACGGTTAATCTGAGAGGAGGATCCAAACTTTGGAAGATTTGCTTAGAGCTTGTAACATAGAGCAGATTGAAAATTGGGATGACGTTCTACCATTGATAGAATTCACCTACAACAACAGTTATCATTCGAGCATAGGGATGGTACCCTATGAAGCTCTGTATGGATGACGGTGTCGAACACCTCTGTGTTGGTACCAAGACGGCAAGTGCCTTACTATTGGACCAGAGATTATACAACAGACAACTGAGAAGGTTAAGATGATTCAGGAAAAGATGAGGACGGCTCAGAGTCGGCAAAAGAGTTATGCAGACCAAAGGAGAAAACCTCTTGAGTTTGAGGAAGGTGAGCATGCATTCCTGAAAGTCACACCTACGACTGGGGTAGGCCAGGCTCTAAAATCTAGAAAACTCGCTCCAAAATTCCTTGGACCGTACCAAATCATTCACCGAGTAGGTCCTGTAGCCTACCAAATAGCCTTACCTCCTTTCCTTTCAAACTTTCATAATGTTTTCCATGTGTCACAACTTCAAAAATACCTCCCTGACCCAAGTCATGTCATAGCACCGGATACAGTACAATTAAAAGAAAACTTAACTTATGTGGCACCTTCTGTAAGAATCGAGGATAGAAGGATAAAGCAATTAAGAGGCAAGGAGATCGCTTTGGTGAAGGTAATCTGGAACGAGGTGATTGGAGATGCAACCTGGGGAATTGGAAGACAAAATGAAGGAGCAACACCCACAGTTATTCTAAGGTATGCAAATTTCGAGGACAAAATTTCTTTTTAGAAAGGGAGTGTTGTAACATCTCGAAAATTATTTATTTCATTATAAATAATCATTTTATGATATTTATGATTTTTAGGAAATTTTATGGATTTTTCTGGAAATGATGAATATTTTAATATATTCTTTATTTTGCATGCACACTGAGCGGAGCCGGGATAACGAAATGTTTTCCTTGAGACTGGTAAACCTTGAACTGTCAACATGTCGATGGGGGATCTTACTAAACCCAAGGCCAGGCACAGTTTGCGAGGTTTGTGTTTTTTGAGGTTTTATCTGTTAGATAAAATCGCTGTATCATAAAATTATCTAATGAATAATAAAATATTATTTTCATCAATTGTAACTTTTATTCACTGAGAAAATAATTTTAACAGTGTAATTAATCATCTATCGGATGTATTTAATTAAGGAGACAAGCTTACCATGCACTTTATCGAGAAGCGCGCAAAGCTTCTCAAGGAAGCTTTGAGGGAAGCTTCTAGGAAGCTTCCTCCAACCACTTCTTTCTCTCTCCTCATTTTTGGTGTTGCACGGTTGACTAAGGGGGGCATATTGCATTTTCATTCTCTCATTTTCCCTCCCTCACGTCTGCTATCTTCCTCCATTTTCTCTCTTCTTCGCACAGCAGCAACACCATTACCACCCACACCTCCATTTTATCTTCAAGCTGTCACACTCCTTGCACCCTCTTCGTGTTTGGAGGACCACCATCATTGAGGAAGTCATCTTCAAGAGTTCGCCATTCTCTCTATCTTCATTCTCTTCCACCTTCGAAGCTTAAAGGTTGGAGCTTTAAGGTAAAAGCTCATGGCTTTTTCTTCCCCTCTCCTCATTTTCGTGACCCACGGTCATTTTGGTGACCATGGGTATCCATTTCAAGATTTGGTTTGATTTTTTTAAGTTTGAATGTTTTAGGACTTCCAGGAAGCTAAGCACGAAATTTCTGACCAAAAAGGAGCAACCTTTCTTTGTGCTTCTCTAAGGTAAGAGGAAGACACTTCTCCTCAACCTCTATTAGCATTTAGAAACGTTGTCTGTGATTGATTGTGAGGAAATCCTATTGAGGGTTATCCTCTGTTTGTATGTTGTTGGTAATGTGTTTGGGCTATTGGGTTATTTTGTGTATATTGATGTGTTTGAGGGGATTGGAACGTATAACGTGGAAGGACAATGACGTCGGATTGGTTCTCGGATGGCCACGGTTTTGAGCCCAAGAGTTTGGGAATTTTTGGTAAACATTTGTAATAACTTGAACTCTTGACCATTTAGTAGAATGCTAAAATCTGTCGAGTTTAGACTTTTGACCATATTCGTCGGATTTAATCTTATGACCATATTCGTTGAATTTGATCTCCTGACCGCTAAGCACAATGTCAATATTCGTCGAGTTAGGATGTCAAGATTCGTCGAGTCAGAATGCCAATACCCGTCGAGTTAAGATGTCTGGCCATTGAATAGAAACTTCTTCAATATCAATATTAGTCGAGTTAGGATGTCAAGATTCGTCGAGTCAGAATGCCCATACCCGTCGAGTTAAGATGTCTGGCCATTGAATAGAAACTTCTCCAATGTCAATATCCTTCGAGTTAGGATGTCAAGATTCGTCGAGTCAGAATGCCAATACCCGTCGAGTTAAGATGTCTGGCCCTTGAATAGAAACTTCTCCAATGTCAATATCCGTCAAATTTGAATTTCTAACCAGTTTGCATTTTCATCGGTTAAACCCTTAGAAGATTTCTCCGATGTCAACACCCGCCCGTCGAATTAGGGAATTCTGCAGATCTTCTAGTGGATTCGACAACTCTATATACCACTCAACCGAACCTTCGTTCGACAAAAAATTGACTTTTTAGCCATTCTTGTCAGACAATGTCTTTCTACTAACATTGCTTCTGTCAGGTCAATTTTCGTCGAAAGGCAGCCTCAATTGTACACTAGAGACATTTATTTGTCGAATCCAAAATTATAATTATCGCCTAACACTTAGTGATTTAATTCGTGGTAACAGGATGCAAGAATTAGCAAATTGGGAAATTAAATTATACTTTGTGATTTCATAAATTTTAAAGAACCAAGAATGGAAATTTTCATAAGACTTTGGATAATTTTAATTAGGGTAAGAACAAGAGATTGAGACATTGAGATCTTAGAATAACCTTCTAAGGGTACGTGAACAAATTTCCTAAGAGGATTTAGTCAATTAGGAGAATTCCTTAGAGACAAACTTTGTAAGAAAAGCTAAACCTAAGCAAGAATTCAGAATACACTTTTAAAAGGTACTGATTATGATATCGTGGGTCCATGTGAGTGACCAGTGATTGTTTTGATTCTTACTTTGGCCAATTGTGGCATGTTGTGGAACTATATGTAATAAGGATCATACATGATTATGTATAGAGTCGGTATGCATTGTGAATGTCCGTTGGACTATGTTAAGGCCGAGTTTCCTAGGAGTTGAACACACCTTAGTGCGGGTGCAAATAGACAAGTGTAGGTCATTGGTTGACCTTGGGGGCGTCAGGGTGCGGGTACCTCACAATGGACAGTTGGTAGCTCTTCTGTCCGTGGGGCAGACCGATGCAAACGTACTGCTGATCCAGACCGAGACACTGTCCTATATCGTGATCTAGTGTAGACTGCCTGTACAATGCCATGATGTGCACGTGGATTAATTGATGGATTATAGCACTTTGGTCTCGGTAGCTGAGTTGCAGACGAGTCTCCTGATCTTTCTCTCCGACCGTTTGTGTCTAGCTCCATGGAGTAGGATTTTGACTATTGAATGCATGTGCATAGTGAGTCCATGAATTATCTGGAATTCATTGTTATTATAATTGGAACTATTGTATTTCTGATATATATATATGACTACCTGGAACTGTTTGGTTGATCATAACTACTACTAAATGTTTATTTCCATTATTGCTGTCAAAACTGCTAGGTGGGCGCTTTGCGCCGTTTTGTTTCTTGATGCTATAATTGGTAATGATGGTAGGATATCTTACCTCTTTCCTGTCTTTCCATTATTGTTTGTCTGTATATTGCGTCCCATTGAAGACGACTGCAAGGAAGCGGGAGCCCCAGACTTCCCTGATTTTTGGCCTCACCTAGACTAGCGACTGCTGTAGAGCATGGAGACACGCACGCACAGATTTCTGGGAGATGTGCGCCTGACCTTCTTAGGAGGGCCAGAGTGCTGGCACATCAACTTTGATTACGAGCGCTGCGTCTACTTGGGGGGTGTATCGATATCTCTAGCCTGGAGGCGCCATGAGCCGCCTATTTTCACCTGCTGTATTAGCCTACGTCTGGAATTTCATCTTCCTATACGGGAGATGTGGGGTGACCATTATTACACCCCGCGGGAAGACTCCTTTCATTCCACAGCTCGGGCCCCGTCCCGTAACTCTGCTGTTCCTATAGTGGTTTCCTCTGACGAGGAAGATCCTGAGGAAGATCCCGAGGAGGTCCTTGAGGACGACCTCGAGGAGGATCCTGAAGAGGATCCTGACACGATTCCTCCTTATTTGAGGGACTGATCTTACTTGTAGCTACTGAGGGCTACCAGTATTTTATTTTGGGGGCCTGATGTTTTGACTGTAGTGGGCTTGTATATTTGATACCGTGGGGATGTGTATGTATAATCCTTCGGGGCGGTATAGTTTTACTTTTTGATATACCAGGCTTTGTAACTAAACAGTTTGATAATTATATATATATATATATATATATATATATATATATATATATATAGATGTGATGTTAATTTCCCATGTATACTTTACTTCGCTTTGATTCTTTATTTCCATTATGTTTCGTCAACGTGGTTATTAATTATGGTTATTATATAAAAATAATAATATAAATAATAATAATAAATATATTCACCAATTTAATTACCCAACTATAATCGAGTAAATATATTATATTAAAAGGAATCGGGTCTTAACTTAGAAAATTTTATTTCCGCATTGTAATTGACAATGTGACGTTCCCTTTTCCAAAAAGGGGCGTTGCAGGATAAGAATCAAATTGATACAACATAGCATAATCCAGATATTTAACTTCAGATAGAGGGATACTCTAGGTTGGCCTAGTTTGACACCTTTAATTGTAAGATGGAACCTCTAGTATTATCACACTTCAATTTTAGATAGTATGACCACTAGTTGTTGTAAGTTCTAAATCCCTTTTAAGCTAATATTTCTATCTTAGTTTTGATGGTAATAATTTGCTCTAACATTCTTTGAAGGGATTAACTTGTTCTTATATGTTGTCTTCTAAGTTGCAATGTGTAAACCTTTAATAAAAACAAATGAGAAAGATCATTGAAAAGCTAGAGGACCATTGAAATAACTTCTAAAAGTTCATGGAAGACTTAAGAATGTTTCTTGAAGACTTGAGAAAGTTGGTCCGAGATCCAACACTTAACGAATTTGAGAAAGGTCACATCAAGTTTTGTGAAGATTGAAGGTTACTCCTAGATAAGATTAGAAGTCTTAAAGATGTTAGAACAAGAAGATTTCTCATCGATAATATCAAGCTCAAATTAATCAAATGTGAAGAAATCAGATTACGAAAGCTGAAGTGTTAAGCAAGTTATTTGAGAATGTTATACTTACGAAAGTTCAGGAAGAACATTCTCAAGTGAGTAGTTGACAAAATTGTACATGCATGTTGACTTAACTAAAAGAGCTATTACAATGGTTAGTTGCTTTATAGAGTTCAATAATTAGATCTAAGGCACCAAAGGTCACACCATAGTTGTACACCATAGCATAGTGTACTCCAAATTTGTATAACATAGATCGTGGATTAAACAGGGTAAACATCTAGGTCACGAGTCACCAGTTTAATTGGTAGTCTGTTAGTTCAACCGCGGTAGAACAGAGATTAGTCTAATGGGTTGTTCAAATGGGTCAAACATGTGGGAATAGTTGTGGTCTAAAACAAAAAAATACATTACGATTTTTATGAGCAATATATCATGAGTTACAACAAAGCTTATAAATTGCGTTATTATATTATATTTTATTCTCAATAAATCCAAATGGAAACAAATGAGTTACACACCAAGAGTATTCCCTTCACCAAGCTGCCTCCCTACTCTAACTTTATCATTCCATTTAAAGCATTCATGAGATCTTTCTATATTCAAACATGGTCCTATTTTCAGTATATCCCAAGTGCATAACTTACAAGTATCTCGTTCTTGAATATAAATGTCAAAGTAGTGTAGTTCTCCTATCCATGTAAAGCTGCAAAAGAATAATGTTGAATTCATAAGCATGTCCGGCCAAAATATAAAATTGAATTTTTGTCCAACTTGCAGTGCGTGAAACCCAAGATCATCATTCTTGGAATTAAAATGAAGACCAAGCTGTAATTAATCTAATTTGTTAGTTATTTCTACGGTAACTTTGGGAGGAATCAATTGACTCTCACTGACTTTAAACTTCAAAGCAAATAAAATGGTTAATAGCAAAGAAAGTGATATGACAAATCTGGTGAGTAGTGCCATTTTTGCACAATAGGTTGATGTAAAAATTTTGAAGTTGGTGCCTTTCATTTATATGGAGTGCTAAAGTATGCCTAGACCTCAGTTACTAGATAACCAAGGTAACAATTAAGACCTATTTATGAAGTACTAAATTGTTTTTATTATTATTGTATGTTTTGTGTTTAAATATTGGAAGTTTTCAATAAAATAAAAAACACATCAAGTTTATTTTAAAATTTGTTCTTATCTATCTTTAGTGGGAATTCAATTTATTTCATTGAGTGAATTTTTTATCAAAATTAATACTCATTTATGTCTTTTCTTTATAATTTTTTGGTCTTTTCTTGCATTTTGAGTGAAATAAAAATCTTTGTATTATAAAATAAAATTTAATGGACACACCAGGTCATACATAGAGTTGAATTCATTTGCAACACAAATAATATGCATGCTACAAAAAGAATCAAATAAATATAATCCAGCCAAATCTAGATTGAGTGCTACTCTAGGCTAGCTAGATTTTTCACATTTAATTGTAATATGGAACCTCTAGGCTAGCCCGATTTGACATCCTTAATTATAATATGGAACCTCTAGTTTTATCACATTGCAATTTTAGATATTGTGACCCCTAACTGATATAGGTTCCAAATTCATTTTAAGCAAATATTTCTATCTTATTTTTTATTGTAATAAACTTGGTCGAAAATCATTTATTATTTTTTGTGTTTAAATATTGGAAGTTTTCAATTAAAAAAATGTATCAAATTTATTTCAAAATTAGTTCTTATCTATCTTTAGTTTAATTTTTTTAGTTGACTAAATTTTTCATTAAAATTGTCTTTTCTTTATAATTTTTTGAGTCATTTCTTTCCTTTATGTGAAACAAAAAACTTTTTTTATGAAATAAATATTAATGGAGACACCATGTCATACATATAGTTGAATTCACTTGCAATACAAATAAGATGCATGTTGTGATAAGAATCAAATAGAAATAATATAGTTAAATCTAGATAGAGGGCTACTCTAGGCTAACTAGATTTGACACTTTTAATTGTAATATGGAACATCTAGGTTGGCTCGATTCGACACGCTTATTTGTAATATGGAACCTTCAGTATTATCACAAATCAATTTTAGATATTGTGACCACTAATTATTGTAAGTTCCAAATTCCTTTTAAGCTAATATTTTTGTCTTAGTTTTGACGATGAAAAAATATATTGAAAATCATTTATTACTTTGTGTTTAAAAATTGGAATTTTTTTATTAAAAAAAAGACTCACCAAATTTATTTTAAAATTTGTTCTTATCTATCTTTAGTAAGAATTCAATTTATTTTGTTGACTAAATTTTCAATCAAAATTAACACCCTTAATTAAAACCCTTAATTGGCACCCTTAATTTTTCATCAAAATTTGTTCTTATCTATCTTTAGTAGGAATTCAATTTATTTGGTTGACTAAAATTTCCCTCAAAATTAATACTCATTTATGTCTTTTAATTTTATTTTTTGGCTCTTTTATTGCATTTTTTAGAAAAAAATTAATATAAAATAAATTTTAGTGGAGACACCAAGTCAAACATAGTGTTGAATTCACTTGCAATACAAATAAGATACACACTGCGATAAGAATCAAATAAATATAATATAGAAAAATCTAGATAGAGGGCTACTCTAGGCTAGTTAGAATTGACATCCTTAATTGTAATATGAAACCTCATGGCTAACCAGATTTGACACCCTTAATTGTAATATGGAGCCTCTAGTATTATTACATTTCAATTTTAGATATTATGACCACTAATTGTTGTAAATTCCAAATTCCTTTTAAGCTAATATTTCTATCTTAGTTTTGAAGGTAATGAATTATGTTGAAAATACTTTATTATTTTTTATGTTTATATATTGGAAGTTTTCAATTAAAAAAAGCATCAATTTTTTTAAAATTTGTTCTTTTCTATCTTTACTAAGAATCCAATTTATTTTGTTGACTAAATTTTCCATCAAAATTAATACTCATTTATGTCTTTTGTTTATCATTTTTTGGGTCTTCTTTTGAAATTATGTGAAATGAAAAACCTTTTTTTAAGAAAAAAAATTTAATGGATACAGCAGGTCAAACATAGAGTTGAATTCACTCGCAATATAAATAAGATGCACGTTACGATAAGACTCAAATGGATATAATATAACCAAATCTAGATAAAGGGCTACACAAGGCTAGCTAGATTTGAGAACCTTAATTGTAATATGGAACATCTAGTCTAGCCCGATTTGCCACCCTTAATTGTAATAAGGAACCTCTAGTATTATCGCACTTCAATTTTAGATATTGTGACTACTAATTGTTGTATATTTCAAATTCCTTTTAAGCTAATATTTCTATTTTAGTTAACGAAGCATCAAATTTATTTTAAAATTTGTTCTTAACTATCTTTAGTGGGAATTCAATTTATTTTGTTGAAAAAATTTTTCATCAAAATTAATACTTATTTATTTTTTTAATAATTTTTTGGATCTTTTCTTGCATTTATGTGAAATAAAAAACCTATTTATTATAAAGTCAATTTTAATGGAGACACCAGGTCATACATAGAGTTGAATTCACCTGCAATAGAAATAAAATACATGCAGCGATAAGAATAAAAAAGATATATTATAGCCAAATCATGATAGAGGGATACTCTAGGCTAGTTGAATTTGGCACTCTTAATTGTAATATCAAACCTCCAGGTTAACCCGATTTGGCACCCTTAATTGTAAGATGGAACCTCTAGTATTATCACACTTAAATTTTAGATACAATGACCACTAGTTGTTGGAAGTTCCAAATTTCTTTTAAGCTAATATTTCTATCTTCGTTATGATGATAATAAATTTCTCTAACATTCTTTGAAGGGATTAACTTGTTCTTACACGTTTTCTTCTACGTTGTAACGTGTAAACCTTTAATAAAAACAAATGAGAAAGATCATTGAAAAGCTGGAGGACCACTAAAATAACTTGAGAAAGTTCATGGAAGACTTGAGAATGTTTCTTGAAGACTTGAGAAGTTGCTCCAAGATCCAACACTTAATGAATTTGAGAAAGGTCACATCAAGTTTTCTGAAGATTGAAGGTTACTCCGGGGTAATATTAGAAGTCTTAAAGATGTTAGAGTAACAAGATTTCTCACCTATAACATCAACCTCAAAATAATCAATTGTGAAGAAATCAGTTTAACAAAGCTGAAGTGTTAAGCAAGTTATTTGAGAATGTTATACTTGAGAAAGTTTGGGAAGAACATTCTCAAGTGATAAATTGACAAAATTGTACATGCATGTTGACTTAACTAAAAGAGCTACTACAATGGCTAGTTGCGTTATAGAGTTCAACAATCAGATCTAGTGCACCAAAGGTCACACCATTGTTGTACACCATAGTATAGTATACTCCATATTTGTATAACCTAGACCATGGATTAAACAGGCTAAACATCTAGGTCACGGGTCACCGATTTAATTGATAGTCTGTTAGTCCAACCATGGTTGAACAGAGATTAGTATAATGGGGTGTTCAATTGGGTCAAACATGTGAGAATACTCGTGGTCTAAAACAAAAGCATCACTATTTTTATGAGCAATATATCACGAGCTGCAACAAAGTGTATAAATTTCTTTATTGTATCATATTTTATTCTCAAGAAATCCAAATGCAAGCAAATGAGTTACACACCAAGAGTATTCCCTTCACCAAACTGCCTCCTTACTCTAACTTTATCATTCCATTTAAAGCATTCATGAGATCTTTCTATATTCAAACATGGTCCTGTTTTCAGTACATCCCAAGTGCATAACTTACAATTATCTCGTTCTTGAATATAAATGTCAAAGTAGTGTAGTTCTCCTATCCATGTAAAGCTGCAAAAGAATAATGTCGAATTCATAAGCATGTCTGGCCGAAATCTGAAATTGAATTTTTGTCCAACTTGCAGTGCGTGAAACCCAAGATCATCATTCTTAGATTTGCAATGAAGACCAAGCTGCAATTGATCTAATTTGTTAGTTATTTCTACGGTAACTTTGGGAGGAATCAATTGACTCTCACTGTCTTTAAACTTCAAAGCAAATAAAATGGTTAATAGCAAAGAGAGTGATATGACAAATCTGGTGAGTAGTGCCATATTTGCACAATGAGCTGATGTAAAAATTTTGAAGTTGGTGCCTTTCTTTTATATAGAGTTCTAAAGTATGCCCAGACCTCAGTTACTAGACAACCATGGTAACAATTAAGACTTATTTATGAAGTACTAAATTGCTTTTATTATTGTTGTATGTTTTGAGTTTAAATATTGGAAGTTTTTAATAAAATAAAAAACGCATCAAGTTCATTTTAAAATTTGTTCTTATCTATCTTTAGTGGGAATTCAATTTATTTCATTGACTGAATTTTCCATCAAAATTAATACTCATTTATGTCTTTTCTTTATAATTTTTTGGGTCGTTTCTTGCATTTATCTGAAATAAAAAACCTTTGTATTTTAAAATAAAATTTAATGGACACACCAGGTCATACATAGAGTTGAATTCACTTACAATACAAATAAGATGCATGCTGCAAAAGGAATCAAATAAATATAATACAACCAAATCTAGATTGAGCGCACCTTTAGGCTAGCTAGATTTTTCACATTTAACTGTAATATGGAACCTCTAGTCTAGCCTGATTTGATATTCTTAATTGTAATATGGAACCTCTAGTATTATCACACTGCAATTTTAGATATTGTGACCACTAATTGATATAAGTTCCAAATTCATTTTAAGCTAATATTTCTATCTTAGTTTTGATTGTAATAAACTTGGTCGAAAATCATTTATTATTTTTTGTGTTTAAATATTGGATGTTTTCCATAAAAAAATGACTCATCAAATTTATTTTAAAATTTCTTCTTATCTATCTTTAATTTAATTTATTTAGTTGACTAAATTTTTCATCAAAATTGTCTTTTCTTTATAATTTTTTGGGTCTTTTCTTGCATTTATGTGAAATTTTTTTTTATGAAATATATTTTAATGGAGACACCCGGTCATACATAGAGTTGAATTCACTTGCAATACAAATATGATGCATGTTGGGATAAGAATCAAATAGATTAATATAGTTAAATCTAGATAAAGGGCTACTCTAGGCTAACAAGATTTGACACTCTTAATTGTAATATGGAACATCTAGGCTAGCTCGATTTGACATGCCTATTTGTAATATGGAACCTTCAGTATTATCACAAATCAATTATAGAAATTGTGACCACTAATTATTGTAAGTTCCAAATTCCTTTTATGCTAATATTTCTATCTTTGTTTTGGCGGTCAAAAAATATGTTGAAAATCATTTATAACTTTATGTTTAAAAGTTGGAAGTTTTCTATTAAAAAAAAAAGACTTGCCAAATTTATTTTAAAATTTGCTCTTATCTATCTTTAGTGGGAATTCAATTTATTTTGTTGACTAAAATTTCAATCAAAATTATCACCCTTAATTAAAACCCTTAATTGATACCGTTAATTTTCCATCAAAATTTGTTCTTATCTATTTGTAGTGGGAATTCAATTTATTTAGTTGACTAAATTTTCCATCAAAATTAATAATCATTTATGTCTTTTTTTTTGGGTCATTTCTTGCATTTTCGAGAGATAAAAAAATAATATAAAATAAATTTTAATGGAGACACCAGGTTAAACATAGAGTTGCATTCACTTGCAATACAAATAAGATGCACACTGCGATAAGAATAAATTAAATATAATATAGACAAATCTAGATAGAGAGCTACTCTAGGCTAGTTAGAACTTTTTATTATGTTGAAAATAATTTATTATTTTTTGTGTTTATATATTGGAATTTTTGAATAATAAAAAAGCATCAATTTTATTTTTATTTTTTTTCTTTTCTATCTTTAGTTGGAATTCAATTTATTTTGTTGACTAAATTTTCCATCAAAATTAATACACATTTATGTCTTTTCTTTTTTCTTTTTTGGGTCTGATCTTGCATTTTTGAGAAATAAAAAAATAATATAAAATAAATTTTAATGGAGACACCAGGTCAAACATAGAGTTGCATTCACTTGCAATACAAATAAGATGTATACTGCAATAAGAATCAAATAAATACAATATAGACAAATCTAGATAGAGAGCTACTCTAGGCATGTTAGAATTGACACCCTTTATTGTAATATGAAACCTCTAGGCTAACCAGATTTGACACCCTTAATTGTAATATGGAACCTCTAGTATTATTACATGTCAATTTTAGATATTGTGACCACTAATTGTTGTAAATTCCAAATTCCTTTTAAACTAATATTTCTATCATAGTTTTGGAGGTAATAAATTATGTTGAAAATAATTTATTATTTTTTGTGGTTATATATTGGAAGGTTTCAATTAAAAAAAAGCATCAAATTTATTTTAAATTTTTTCTTTTCTATCTTTAGTTGGAATTCAATTTATTTTATTGACTAAATTTTCCATCAAAATTAATACTCATTTATGTCTTTTCTTTACAATTTTTTGAGTCTTTTCCTGCATTTATGTGAAATAAAAAGCCTTTTTTTTGTAAAAAAAATTAATGGAGACAGCAAGTCAAACATAAAGTTGAATTCACTTGCAAAACAAATAAGATGCATGTTACGATAAGAATCAAATAGTTATAATATAACCAAATCTAGATAAAGGGCTACACTAGGCTAGCTAGATTTGAGAATCTTAATTGTAATATGGAACGTCTAGTCTAGCTCGATTTGCCACCCTTAATTGTAATAAGGAACCTCTAGTATTATCACACTTCAGTTTTTGATATTGTGACCACTAATTGTTGTATGTTCCAAATTCCTTTTAAGCTAATTTTTCTATTTTAGTTAAAGATGCATCAAATTTATTTTAAAATTTGTTTTTAACTATCTTTATTGGGAATTCAATTTATTTA
Organism: Ormosia semicastrata; assembly: GCA_029884595.1. Lineage (NCBI taxonomy): Eukaryota > Viridiplantae > Streptophyta > Magnoliopsida > Fabales > Fabaceae > Ormosia > Ormosia semicastrata. The sequence goes on along the minus strand of JAQQTO010000053.1, from coordinate 26,346,115 downwards.
GCTGACAAATTTTTTCATCAAAATTAATACTCATTTATGTTTTTTTTTATAATTTTTTGGGTCTTTTCTTGCATTTATGTGAAATAAAAAACCTTTTTATTACAAAATAAATTTTAAGGAGACACCAGGTCATACATGGAGTTGAATACACATGCAATAGAATAAAATGCATGCAGCGATAAGAATAAAAAAGATATATTATAGCCAAATCATGATAGAGGGATACTCTAGGCCAGTTAGATTTGGCACCCTTAATTATAATATCTAACCTCTAGGTTAACCCGATTTGACACCCTTAATTGTAAGATGGAACCTCAAGTATTATCACACTTAAATTTTAGGTACTATGACCACTAGTTGTTGAAAGTTTCAAATTCCTTTTAAGCTAATATTTCTATCTTCATTTTGATGGTAATAAATATCTCTAACATTCTTTGAAGGGATTAACTTTTTCTTACAAGTTTTCTTCTACGTTGTAATGTGTAAACCTTTAATAAAAACAAATGAGAAAGATCATTGAAAAGCTGAAGGACCACTAAAATAACTTGAGAAAGTTCATGGAAGACTTGAGAATGTTTCTTGAAGATTTCAGAAGTTGCTCCAAGATCCAACACTTAATGATTTTGAGAAAGGTCACATCAAGTTTTCTGAAGGTTGAAGGTTATTCTGGGGTAATATTAGAAGTCTTAAAGATGTTAGAACAACAAGATTTCTCACCGATAACATCAACATCAAATTAATCAATTATGAAGAAATCAGTTTAAGAAAGCTGAAGTGTTAAGCAAGTTATTTGAGAATGTTATACTTGAGAAAGTTTGGGAAGAACATTCTCAAGTGATTAATTGACAAAATTGTACATGCATGTTGACTTAACTAAAAGAGCTACTATAATGGCTAGTTGCGTTATAGAGTTCAACAATTAGATCTAGTGCACCAAAGGTCACACCATTGTTGTACACCATAGTATAGTATACTCCATATTTGTACAACCTAGACCGTGGATTAAACAGGCTAAACATCTAGGTCACGGGTCACCGGTTTAATTGATAGTCTGTTAGTCCAACCATGGTCGAACAGAGATTAGTATAATGGGGTGTTCAATTGGGTCAAACATGTGAGAATACTCGTGGTCTAAACTAATAGCATCACTATTTTTATGAGCAATATATCATGAGCTGCAACAAAGTGTATAAATTTCTTTATTGTATCATATTTTATTCTCAAGAAATCCAAATGCAAACAAATGAGTTACACACCAAGAGTATTCCCTTCACCAAACTGCCTCCCTACTCTAACTTTATCATTCCATTTAAAGCATTCATGAGATCTTTCTACATTCAAACATGGTCCTGTTTTCAGTACATCCCAAGTGCATAACTTACAATTATCTCGTTCTTGAATATAAATGTCAAAGTAGTGTAGTTCTCCTATCCATGTAAAGCTGCAAAAGAATAATGTTGAATTCATAAGCATGTCTGGCCGAAATCTGAAATTGAATTTTTGTCCAACTTGCAGTGCGTGAAACCCAAGATCATCATTCTTGGATTTGCAATGAAGACCAAGCTGCAATTGATCTAATTTGTTAGTTATTTCTACAGTAACTTTGGGAGGAATCAATTGACTCTCACTGTCTTTAAACTTCAAAGCAAATAGAATGGTTAATAGCAAAGAGAGTGACATGACAAATCTGGTGAGTAGTGCCATCTTTGCACAATGGGTTGATGTAAAAATTTTGAAGTTGGTGCCTTTCTTTTATATGGAGTGCTAAAGTATGCCCAGACCTCAGTTACTAGATAACCATGGTAACAATTAAGACTTATTTATGAAGTACTAAATTGCTTTTATTATTGCTGTATGTTTTGTGTTTAAATATTGGAAGTTTTTAATAAAATAAAAAACGCATCAAGTTCATTTTAAAATTTGTTCTTATCTATCATTGGTGGGAATTCAATTTATTTCATTGACTGAATTTTCCATCAAAATTAATACTCATTTATGTCTTTTCTTTATAATTTTTTGGGTCGTTTCTTGCATTTATGTGAAATAAAAAACCTTTGTATTTTAAAATAAAATTTAATGGACACACCAGGTCATACATAGAGTTGAATTCACTTGCAATACAAATAAGATGCATGCTACAAAAAGAATCAAATAAATATAATACAACCAAATCTAGATTGAGCGCACATTTAGGCTAGCTAGATTTTTCACATTTAATTGTAATATGGAACCTCTAGTCTAGCCTAATTTGACATCCTTAATTGCAATATGGAACCTCTAGTATTATCACACTGCAATTTTAGATATTGTGACCACTAATTGATATAAGTTCCAAATTCATTTTAAGCTAATATTTCTATCTTAGTTTTGATTGTAATAAACTTGGTCGAAAATCATTTATTATTTTTTGTGTTTAAATATTGGATGTTTTCCATAAAAAAATGACTCATCAAATTTATTTTAAAATTTCTTCTTATCTATCTTTAATTTAATTTATTTAGTTGACTAAATTTTTCATCAAAATTGTCTTTTCTCCATAATTTTTTGGGTCTTTTCTTGCATTTATGTGAAATTTTTTTTTATGAAATATATTTTAATGGAGACACCAGGTCATACATAGAGTTGAATTCACTTGCGATACAAATATGATGCATGTTGCGATAAGAATCAAATAGATTAATATAGTTAAATCTAGATAAAGGGCTACTCTAGGCTAACTAGATTTGACACTCTTAATTGTAATATGGAACATCTAGGCTAGCTCGATTTGACATGCCTATTTGTAATATGGAACCTTCAGTATTATCACAAATCAATTATAGATATTGTGACCACTAATTATTGTAAGTTCCAAATTCCTTTTATGCTAATATTTCTATCTTAGTTTTGGCGGTCAAAAATTATGTTGAAAATCATTTATAACTTTATGTTTAAAAATAGGAAGTTTTTTATTAAAAAAATAAGACTCGCCAAATTTATTTTAAAATTTGTTCTTATCTATCTTTAGTGGGAATTCAATTTATTTTGTTGACTAAAATTTCAATCAAAATTATCACCCTTAATTAAAACCCATAATTGATACCGTTAATTTTCCATCAAAATTTGTTCTAATCTATCAGTAGTGGGAATTCAATTTATTTAGTTGACTAAATTTTCCATCAACATTAATAATCATTTGTCTTTTTTTTTGGGTCATTTCTTTCATTTTTGAGAAATAAAATAATAATATAAAATAAATTTTAATGGAGACACCAGGTCAAACATAGAGTTGCATTCACTTGCAATACAAATAAGATGCACACTGCGATAAGAATCAATTAAATATAATATAATTGATTTTTCACATTTAATTGTAATATGGAACCTCTAGTCTCGCTTGATTTGACATCCTTAATTGTAACATGGAACCTCTAGTATTATCACACTGCAATTTTAGATATTGTGACCACTAATATATATAAGTTCCAAATTCATTTTAAGCTAATATTTCTATCTTAGTTTTGATTGTAATAAACTTGGTCGAAAATCATTTATTATTTTTTGTGTTTAAATATTGGATGTTTTCCATAAAAAAATGACTCATCAAATTTATTTTAAAATTTCTTCTTATCTATCTTTAATTTAATTATTTAGTTCACTAAATTTTTCATCAAAATTGTCTTTTCTTTATAATTTTTTGGGTCTTTTCTTGCATTTATGTGAAATTTTTTTTTATGAAATATATTTTAATAGAGACACCAGGTCATACATAGAGTTGAATTCACTTGCAATACAAATATGATGCATGTTGCGATAAGAATCAAATAGATTAATATAGTTAAATCTAGATAAAGGGCTATTCTAGGCTAACTAGATTTGACACTCTTAATTGTAATATGGAACATCTAGGCTAGCTCGATTTGACACGCTTATTTCTAATATGGAACCTTCAGTATTATCACAAATCAATTTTAGATATTGTGACCTCTAATTATTGTAAGTTCCAAATTCCTTTTATGCTAACATTTCTATCTTAGTTTTGGCGGTCAAAAAATATGTTGAAAATCATTTATAACTTTTTGTTTAAAAATTTGAAGATTTTTATTAGAAAACAAAAGACTCGCCAAATTTATTTTAAAATTTGTTCTTATCTTTCTTTAGTGGGAATTCAATTTATTTTGTTGACTAAAATTTCAATCAAAATTATCACCCTTAATTAAAACCCTTAATTGATACCGTTAATTTTCCATCAAAATTTGTTCTTATTTATCTGTAGTGGGAATTCAATTTATTTAGTTGACTAAATTTTCCATCAAAATTAATAATCATTTATGTCTTTTTTTGGGGTCATTTAATGCATTTTTGAGAAATAAAAGAAACTACAAAATAAATTTTAATGGATACACCAGGTTAAACATAGAGTTGCATTCACTTGCAATACAAATAAGATGCACACTGCGATAAGAATCAATTAAATATAATATAGACAAATCTAGATAGAGAGCTACTCTAGGCTAGTTAGAACTTTTTATTATGTTGAAAATAATTTATTAATTTTTGTGTTTATATATTGGAATTTTTGAATAAAAAAAAGCATCAAATTTATTTTTATTTTTTTTCTTTTCTATCTTTAGTTGGAATTCAATTTATTTTGTTGACTAAATTTTCCATCAAAATTAATACACATTTATGTCTTTTCTTTTTTCTTTTTTGGGTCTGTTCTTGCATTTTTGAGAAATAAAAAAATAATATAAAATAAATTTTAATGGAGACGCCAGGTCAAACATAGAGTTGCATTCACTTGCAATACAAATAAGATGCACACTGCAATAAGAATTAAATAAATATAATATAGATAAATCTAGATAGAGAGCTACTCTAGGCATGTTAGAATTGACACCCTTAATTGTAATATGAAACCTCTAGGCTAGCCAGATTTGACACCCTTAATTGTAATATGGAACCTCTAGTATTATTACATTTCAATTTTAGATATTGTGACCACTAATTGTTGTAAATTCCAAATTCCTTTTAAGCTAATATTTCTATCATAGTTTTGGAGGTAATAAATTATGTTGAAAATAATTTATTATTTTTTGTGGTTATATATTGGAAGTTTTCAATTAAAAAAAAGCATCAAATTTATTTTAAATTTTTTTCTTTTGTATCTTTAGTTGGAATTCAATTTATTTTATTGACTAAATTTTCCATCAAAATTAATACTCATTTATGTCTTTTCTTTACAATTTTTTGAGTCTTTTCCTGCATTTATGTGAAATGAAAAACCTTTTTTTTTGTAAAAAAAATTAATGGAGACAGCAAGTCAAACATAAAGTTGAATTCACTTGCAAAACAAATAAGATGCATGTTACGATAAGAATCAAATAGTTATAATATAACCAAATCTAGATAAAGGGCTACACTAGGCTAGCTAGATTTGAGAATCTTAATATTAATATGGAACGTCTAGTCAAGCCTGATTTGCCACCCTTAATTGTAATAAGGAACCTCTAGTATTAGCACACTTCAGTTTTAGATATTGTGACCACTAATTGTTGTATGTACCAAATTCCTTTTAAGCTAATTTTTCTATTTTAGTTAAAGATGCATCAAATTTATTTTAAAATTTGTTCTTAACTATCTTTATTGGGAATTCAATTTATTTAGCTGACAAATTTTTTCATCAAAATTAATACTCATTTATGTTTTTTTTTTATAATTTTTTGGGTCTTTTCTTGCATTTATGTGAAATAAAAATCCTTTTTATTACAAAATAAATTTTAATGGAGACACCAGGTCAAACATAGAGTTGAATACGCATGCAATAGAATAAAATGCATGTAGCGATAAGAATAAAAAAGATATATTATAGCCAAATCATGATAGAGGGATACTCTAGGCCAGTTAGATTTGGCACCCTTAATTATAATATCTAACCTCTAGGTTAACCCGATTTGACACCCTTAATTGTAAGATGGAACCTCAAGTATTATCACACTTAAATTTTAGGTACTATGACCACTAGTTGTTGAAAGTTTCAAATTCCTTTTAAGCTAATATTTCTATCTTCGTTTTGATGGTAATAAATATCTCTAACATTCTTTGAAGGGATTAACTTTTTCTTACAAGTTTTCTTCTATGTTGTAATGTGTAAACCTTTAATAAAAACAAATGAGAAAGATCATTGAAAAGCTGGAGGACCACTAAAATAACTTGAGAAAGTTGAAGTGTTAAGCAAGTTATTTGAGAATGCTATACTTTAGAAAGTTTGGGAAGAACATTCTCAAGTGATTAATTAACAAAATTGTACATGCATGTTGACTTAACTGAAAGAGCTACTATAATGGCTAGTTGCGTTATAGAGTTCAATAATCAGATCTAGCGCACCAAATGTCACACCATAGTTGAACACCATAGCATAGTGTACTCCAAATTTGTATAACCTAGACTGTGGATTAAACAGGCTAAGCATCTAGGTCACAGGTCACCAGTTTAATCGATAATCTGTTAGTCCAACTGGGGTTGAACAAAGATTAGTCTAATAGGGTGTTCAAAAAGGCCAAATATGTGAGAAAACTCGTGGTCTAAAACAAAAACATCACTATTTTTACGAGCAATATATCAAGAGCTGCAACAAAGCGTATAAATTACTTTATTTTATCATATTTTATTCTCAAGAAATCAAAATGCAAACAAATGAGTTACACACCAAGAGTATTCCCTTCACCAAACTGCCTCCCTACTCTAACTTTATCATTCCATTTAAAGCATTCATGAGATCTTTCTATATTCAAACATGGTCCTGTTTTCAATATATCCCAAGTGCATAACTTACAATTATCTCGTTCTTGAATATAAATGTCAAAGTAGTGTAGTTCTCCTATCCATGTAAAGCTGCAAAAGAATAATGTCGAATTCATAAGCATGTCTGGCTGAAATCTGAAATTGAATTTTTGTCCAACTTGCAGTGCGTGAAACCCAAGATCATCATTCTTGGATTTGCAATGAAGACCAAGCTGCAATTGATCTAATTTGTTAGTTATTTCTACGGTAACTTTGGGAGGAATCAATTGACTCTCACTGTCTTTAAACTTCAAAGCAAATAAAATGGTTAATAGCAAAGAAAGTGATATGACAAATCTGGTGAGTAATGCCATTTTTGCACAATGTGTTGATGTAAAAATTTCGAAGTTGGTGCCTTTCTTTTATATGGAATGCTAAAGTATGCCTAGACCTCAGTTACTAGATAACCATGGTAATAATTAAGACTTATTTATGAAGTACTAAATTGCTTTTATTATTGTTGTATGTTTTGTGTTTAAATATTGGAAGTTTTTAATAAAATAAAAAATGCATCCAATTTATTTTAAAATTTGTTCTTATCTATCTTTAGTGGGAATTCAATTCATTTCATTGATTGAATTTTTCATCAAAATTAATACTCATTTATGTCTTGTCTTTATAATTTTTTGGGTCTTTTCTTGCATTTATGTGAAAAAAACTTTTTTTATCAAATAAATTTTAATGGAGACACCAGGTCATACATAGACTTGAATTCACTTGCAATACAAATAAGATGCATGCTGCGATAAGAATCAAATAGATATAATATAGTTAAATCTAGATAAAAGGCTACTCTAGGCTAACTAGATTTGACACTCTTAATTGTAATATGGAACATCTAGGCTAGCTCGATTTGACACGCTTATTTGTAATATGGAACCTTCAGTATTATTTCACATCAATTTTAGATATTGTGATCACTAATTATTGTAAGTTCCAAATTCCTTTTATGCTAATATTTCTATCTTAGTTTTGGCGGTCAAAAAATATGTTGAAAATCATTTATAACTTTGTGTTTAAAAATTGGAAGTTTTTTATTAAAAAAAGACTCGCCAAATTTATTATAAAATTTGTTCTTATCTATCTTTTGTGGGAATTCAATTTTTTTTGTTGACTACAATTTCAACCAAAATTATCACCCTTAATTAAAACCCTTAATTGATACCCTTAATTTTCCATAAAAAATTGTTCTTATCAATCTGTATTGGGAATTCAATATGTTTAGTTGACTAAATTTTCCATCCAAATTAAGAATCATTAATGTCTTTTCTTTTTTTCTTTTTTGGGTCTTTTCTTGCATTTTTGAGAAATAAAAAAATAACAAAAAATAAATATTAATGGAGACACTAGGTCAAACATAAAGTTACATTCACTTGCAATACAAATAAGATGCACACTGCGATAAGAATCAATTAAATATAATATAGACAAATCTAGATAGAGAGCTACTCTAGGCTAGTTAGAATTGACATCCTTAATTGTAATATGAAACCTCTAGGCTAGCCAAATTTGACACCGTTAATTGTAATATGGAACCTCTGGTATTATTACATTTCAATTTTAGATATTATGACCACTAATTGTTGTAAATTCCAAATTCCTTTTATGCTAATATCTCCATCTTAGTTTTGGAGGTAATAAATTATGTTGAAAATAATTTATTATTTTTTGTGTTTATATATTTGAAGTTTTCAATAAAAAAAAGCATCAAATTTATTTTAAATTTTTTTTCTTTTCTATCTTTAGTTGGAATTCAATTTATTTTGTTGACTAAATTTTCCATCAAAATTAAAACTCATTTATGTCTTTTCTTTTTTCTTTTTTGGGTCTTTTTTTCCATTTTTGACAAATAAAAAAAATATAAAATAAATTTTAATGGAGACACCAGGTCAAATATAGAGTTGCATTCACTTGCAAATAAGATGCACACTGCAATAAGAATCAAATAAATATAATATAGACAAATCTAGATAGAGAGCTACTCTAGGCTAGTTAGAATTGACACCCTAAATTGTAATATGAAACCTCTAGGCTAGCCAGATTTGACACCCTTATTTGTAATATGGAATCTCTAGTATTATTACATTTCAATTTTAGATATTGTGACCACAAATTGTTGTAAATTCCAATTTCTTTTTAAGCTAATATTTCTATCTTAGTTTTGGAGGTAATAAATTGTGTTGAAAATAATTTATTATTTTTTGTGGTTATATATTGGAAGTTTTCAATTAAAAAAGCATCAAATTTATTTTAAAATTTTTTCTTTTCTATCCTTAGTTGGAATTCAATTTATTTTGTTGACTAAATTTTCCATCAAAATTAATACTCATTTATGTCTTTTCTTTATAATTTTTTGAGTCTTTTATTGCATTTCTGTAAAATGAAAAACCTTTTTTTTTGTAAAAAAAAAATTAATGGAGACAGCAAGTCAAACATAAAGTTGAATTCACTTGCAAAACAAATAAAATGGATGTTATGATAAGAATCAAATAGTTATAAGACAACCAAATCTAGATAAAGGGCTACACTAGGCGAGCTAGATTTGAGAATCTTAATTGTAATATGAAACGTCTAGTCTAGCCCGATTTGCCACCGTTAATTGTAATAAGGAACCTCTAGGATTATCGCACTTCAATTTTAGATATTGTGACCACTAATTGTTGTATGTTCCAAATTCCTTTAAGCTAATATTTCTATTTTTGTTAAAGACGCATCAAATTTATTTTAAAATCTGTTTTTAACTATCTCTAGTGGAAATTCAATTTATTTAGTTGACAAAAATTTTCATCAAAATTAATACTCATTTATGGTTTTTTTTATTATAACTTTCTGGGACTTTTCTTGCATTTATGTGAAATAAATATAAAATAAATTTTAATGGAGACACCAAATCATACATAGAGTTGAATTCACCTGCAATAGAAATAAAATGCATGCAGAGATAAGAATAAAAAATATATATTATAGCCAAATCATGATAGAGGGATACTCTAGGCTAGTTGGATTTGGCACCCTTAATTGTAATATCGAACCTCTAGGTTAACCCGATTTGACACCCTTAATTGTAAGATGGAACCTCTAGTATTTTCACACTTAAATTTTAGATACTATGACCACTAGTTGTTGAAAATTCCAAATTCCTTTTAAGCTAATATTTCTAGCTTCGTTTTGATGGTAATAAATTTCTCTAACTTTCTTTGAAAAGATTAACTTGCTCTTACAAATTTTCTTCTACATTGTAATGTGTAAACCTTTAATAAAAACAAATGAGAAAGATCATTGGAAAGATGGAGGACCATTAAAATATCTTGAGAAAGTTCATGGAAAACTTAAGAATATTTTTTGAAGACTTGAGAAATTGGTCCAAGATCCAACACTTAATGAATTTGAGAAAGGTCACATCAAGTTTTGTGAAGATTGAAGGTTACTCTGAGGTAATATTAGAAGTCTTAAAGTTATTAGAACAACAAGATTTATCACCGATAACATCAAGCTCAAATTAATCAAATGTGAAGAAATCAGTTTAAGAAAGCTAAAGTGTTAAGCAAGTTATTTGAGAATGTTATACTTGAGAAAGTTTGGGAAGAACATTCTCAAGTGATTAGTTGACAAAATTGTACATGCATGTTGACTTAACTAAAAGAGCTACTATAATGGCTAGTTGTGTTATCGAGTTCAACAATCAAATCTAGTGCACCAAAGGTCACACCATAGTTGTACACCATAGCATAGTGTACTCCAAATTTGTATAACCTAGACCGTGGATTAAACAGGCTAAGCATCTAGCTCATGGGTGTAACACCCCGAAAATTAATTGTTTCATCATAAATCATCATTTTATAATATTTATGATTTTCAGAATTTTTATGAAATTTTTCAGAAATGTTGGATATTTTAATATATTTCTCATTTTACGTGCACACTGAGCGGAGTCGGTGTAACACCTCAAAATTATTTGTTTCATCATGAATAGTCATTTCTCAATATTTGTGATTTTTGGAAATTTTTCTGAAATTTTTCAAAAATGTTGAATATTTTAATATATTTCTCATTTTGCGTGCACATTGAGCAGAGTCGGTGAAACACCCCAGAAAATTGTTTGTTTTGTGACGAATAGTCATTTTCTAATATTTGTGAATTTTTTTGAAAATATTAAATATTTTAGTATATTTTTCGTTTTACGTGCGTGCTGAGCGGAGCGAAAAGAACGAAATGTTTTCCTTAAGGCTGGTAAACCTTTGAACCGTGGAAGTGTCGACGGGGGATTTTTCTAAACCCGAGGTTGCGCACAATTTATGAGGTTTACATTTTTTGAGATTTTATCTGATAGATAAAATTTCTGTACGTACTGTTAATTAAAATTTTGTGATGCGCTCTATTATTCATTAGATAATTAATATTGGCTTTGTACACTGAAATCCATTGGGTAATAGCTTGTAATAAAATCCTAATTACCCTATTATTTTAACTATTAAATCACATTATCTTATCCTAATGTAATCTACTTTATGTCTAATCACATCTCCTTTATTGAAAAAGCTCCCAAGCTTCTCAAGGAAGCTACTCACCTCTCTCTCCTCCCTCTCTCCTCACAACTGCTGCACATTTTGGAGCCAAGGAATTTGTGCTTCACTTAATTAAATCATACTATCTAAATTCAAAAGAAAACCTAAAAGCATATTTCACTTTTCTATTCACCTCTCTCTCTACCTTCATCTTCTTCACAAGTTCTCCTCCTTCTCTCTAGCCACACCCACACGGCCAGCCTTCCTTCAAGCCCTCAACCATCACAAAATTTTAACTAAATACATTTTCTTAATCTCCTTCATCATCTAAACACATCTCTAGTTAGTGATTTCTTTAAAAGATTTCATCTTCATCATCATCTTCTTCAAGCTTCAAGCTTGGAACTTTTGGGTAAGATTCTTGTTCTCTCCTATCTCTTCTTCCATTTTCATTTTTGAGGTCTCCTTTGTGACCATTTATTCCTTATTTTTCAAGCTTTGGTATTGGTTTGATGAGATTGAAATTTCTAGGGTTTGTGGTGGTGTGAATCCAAAATTTCAAGGAGCTTCAAGGGAGTTCCATTGCTTGTTTTCTTCTCTAAGTAAGAGGAAGATTATCCCCCTCAACCTCTATTGGTAGTAGGAGACTTGTATTACTTGCTGGTTTTGAGAAACCCTTGTTAGGGTTACTCTTTGTAATGTGTGATTTTGGTGATTATATATTGGTTTTGTCATGTATGAATTGTTTGATTAAATGTATGTATAAATTAATGATCTTGATTAGTTTGGATAGATTGGAAGCATGAAATGGAGGCAAGGGTTCCTTACCCCCTTCCATATAGCTCACGTCCATAACCCTAGTTTAGGGTGTCCATGATTGAAATTTTGTATCAAGATGGAAAAATGATTAACCAATGTATGATAAGTAATGTGATGATGAAAAATTTGGGTACTTAATCCCCTAGGGAGGCCACGGCCTCTAGGACCATTTAGGGTTTAATTATGTAACCTTAGGTAATCTTGGAACTTAAATAATCAAGTGATTAATTTATTGGTAATAGGGTGGAAAAATTAGTAAATTGGAAAATTAGAAAATAATTAGGGATACATAAATTGGAAAGAACCAAGAATGAAATTTATCATAAGACTTAGGGTAATTTTAATTAAAGAAAGAACAAGAGAGTGTGAGACTTTGAGACCCTTAGAATAACTTTCTAAGTGAGTGTGTGAATAAATTACAATAGAGAACTCAATTAATCAAGAGAATTCCTCTAGAGACAAACTTTGTAAGAAATGTTACATTTAAGTGAGAATTCATAATAAGACCTTAAAAGTGTATTATTTCATTTAAATTCTGATAATATGATATTGTGGGTCCATGTGAGGGACCAATGATGTGTTGACACTTACTTTGGCCAATTGAGGCATATTGTGGAAAAGTATGTAATGATAAACATACATGATTATGCATTGAGTCATCATGCATTGTAAAAGTCCATTGGACTATTGTTAAGGCCATGTTGCCTAGGAGATTGAACACACCTTTGTGCGAGTGCGAGTAGACTAGTGTAGGTCATCCTGTTGATCTTGGGGGCATCAGGGTGCGGGTACCTCGCTATAGGCTGTAACACCCCAAAATTTCCTATCCTATAAACAGTAATTTTGACAGCTAACAGAATTTTACTATTTAGTAATTTCTGGATACTGTAAAATTATTTTGTTTATTCCGTCAGCGTATTTGATCGTTTTGAGTGATTTACTCCGTGTCAGGAAAATAATAATTTTAGGTAGGAAAATCTTTCTGTATTTATTTCTCTTGACTTAATTATTTTTAATAATCTGACTTGATTTTCATACATTTTCTAATTTTTGTGATTTTATGTGTGATTTTAAATTTTTTCTATTTGTGGGCCCCACGAAGTATTTGTGGGCCCAGGTGACCATACGTGGGCCCAGGTGGGTCCCGCAAAGTGAAAATTTTTTCTATGCATAGAAAAATTTGTACTGTTTAGACGGAGACAGGGGATCTTACTAAACCTGAATCCGGAAACAGTTTTAAAAAATTTGTTTTGTACTGTATTTATTTATCAGAAGATAAAAATACAGTAAATATATTCTTTCATGGGATTTTTAGTAGATAAAAATAGAAATTATATTGCTTAAGTTAACATTGGTGGTTTGGATATCCACTATTGATTCAATTAACGGTTAAAAAATAAATTTAATAAAGAAACATAAGATAATCATCATTGATTTAATCAATGGTGTGAGAATAAACTTAGTTAGCAAGCTTCAATATCAACCGTAGTAGATTTAATCAACGGTGTAAATTTGATTATATAAAGTGACCATTTACAACCATTGGATTTAGAATTGATCAAGGGTGGAGATTTGGTCTTGTAAAGTAACAAGGACCATTTATGACCATTGGATGAAGAATTAATCAAGGGTGGAGATTTGGTCTTCTAAAAAGGTTATGACTAATTATAACCCTTGGATTTAAAGTTTGAAGGAGCAATCTTGACCCTTTATTTTGGAGACATATCTAATGGTTAGAATTTAAAGGAGAAGGATCCAATGGCTTAGATTTAGTCTTCTAAAAATCAAAAGTCTACCTAAATTCTAACCATTGAATTAATCAATGGCTAGAAATGCTTCAAATAATGGCCTAATTAACAAGCCAAGTAAACTAAATTAAATGTTAATTGTTATAATCTAATTCTTAATTAGATATCCTAATTTTAATTAGAGATTATAATATATGAAATAATATGTCTAATTAATTAGTTATGTAATTAGAAAATTAGTTAAGATTGATTAGGAAACTTAATCTAATGAATTAACTAATCAATTAGCAAGTAATTATGACAACTTTAGAGTGCATGATGAAGGGGGGGCGGTTAGAGAAGCAAGAAAGAAGAAGAGACATGTTGAGACATGTTGGAGTAGCCTTTTTAGGCCAAAGAAAAAGATGACAAAGTGGAAGACTTTGTGCATCATGTGATAGCCTTCAATTATGCCAAATGAATTCATATCTCTCCATTCTTTCACTCCCACGGCAGCAGCACCTTTGGTCACACTCTCCATATTCATTTTTCTACTTCACCAAAAAAAAAGCCTCCATCTTATTCTCTCAAAATCCCAAGAACCAAGCAACCATTTTTCCTTCCATTTTCTCTCTATTGGTTCGGTCTCTACACCCAAATACACTATCCATTACCTATAATTTTCACTCTCATCATTTCCAAAAACTAAACACCATTCTAAACACTTTTCATTTAGAAAAATTTCTCAAAATCCCACTCTAAGTGCTTCAAAATCCCACTTTTACCTTACTTTCCTAGAGGTAAACTTTGGTTTTTATGGTTTAAATTCATGTTTATGATTTTCTAAGCCATGATTGTTCCATGGTTTGTTTAATTTAATCCAACCATAGATCTTGAATCTACATGATATTCTAAGCAACTTTCATGTTGGAGATTTTCTCTAAATCATTCATCTTCATGGACTTTCTTCAAGATCAAAGTTATTGGATTTTTGAGGTGAAGTATAAGAAGACCTCATTTCTTCTCTTCTTTTTTTCATGTTCTAAACCATATTGGATCCATGGTTCCTCTTAATCAAGCTTAGTATACTAATTTCTATGTATTTTGTTTTGAATTTGAGAAGCCCTTGGTGTTGAAGGACTTGGAAAGAGAAGCAAAATCAAGAAGCTTTGAGGATCTTCAAGAGGTAAGAGGGAGATCCATCTCACCAACCAATTATGGTGGTGGGAGATGGTCTTATATTTGATGGATTGTGAATTCATGTGAGAATTCCAATCCATGGTCATATAATAATTAATTGTGTGTTTATGAGCTTTACTTTATTTTCTTGTGCTTTGATTATTTTTGTCTATGCTTAATATGCTTTGCATAATTTTATGGCTTTGATAGTATACTTATAATATGCATGATGAGTATATGGCATGTTTGTGATATTTATGATGAAATATATATATATATATATATATATATGCCATGATGTGTGGATGGAAAGAAAATTGATCTTGGTTCCAATGGCCAAGGAAGAGCTACGGTTTTGATGCACTTGATGAGGGTCAATGTTGAAATTTTTCAAGAACAAGGAAATTAAATTTTGATCCCTAGAACAATGAGAATTTCGGCCAAGACACCTCAAAATAGGTATTTACAAATTAATATGTTTATGAAATAATAAAATTGGATTGATTTGAGGAGTATGGAAAATGAACTAAAGGTTTGTTTTTTTTAAGAAAACATGAACACAAATTTTAGAATGAAATTTTATTGATTTATTTTGTGTAGAAACAAGAATGGAATTTATTTAAGTTAGAAGAAAAATATTTCATGGTTCCAATGGCCATCTATAAGGTTTTGATAATTTAGAAAAAATGTTTTGATGTTATGAATTACAAGAACTTTCAAATAAGGATTTTTGAAAAGAGAATTAAGTGTTATAAATTAGGTGAAGTGGAATTTTTATAAAAAGAAGATTGAAAGTATTGAACTTCAAATTAATTTAAAAAGAATCAATTTTTAGAAGTGATTTAGAAATATAAAAGAAAATGTTTGTAACTTAAATTTACTCACGAAGAATTTTATTTGAGTTTTGGAAAACGTTAGGAAATTTAAAGTTAAGAAACAATAATTAAAACAACTCAATATGATTTTGTAGGACTAGATCAATAAAAAGTGATTTTGAGAAAATATATATTAAGGAAAAGATTTTTGACTAAGAATGAAAAAGGATTTGCAAAGAAAGTGAAAATGAATTTGAACAAATGGGTTTGGTTTTTATAACCATCGGTACTTCGGTTTTGAAAATAAAATTTTAATGGTTTTGTTTGTATAAAACCATATCAATTTAGAAGAAAAAATATTTAATGATTTCAATAATCATGTCCACATTTTTGAAGGCTTGTAATGCCTTGATTTTTATGAACAAAGTGATTTTCAAAGTGGAAACGTAACTTGAGTTAATACAAGAATTTGGAAATGGAATTAGAGCATTTATCACTTGAGAAATTAAGTTTTTGTAAACGAAAATGTTTTCAAACTTTAATTTATTTTGAAGAAGGTTGTGTTTGGAAATGCTTTGAGAAAAATGGAGAATATAATGGTGATTTGAGAATTTAATAAAGTATAACTTATTTTCAAGTTTTGAAGTACGTGTGAAAATTTTAAGATTTGAAACATTAATTTATATCAATGAAAAAGTAATTTTGTGGATTATATTTGAAAAAGAATTTCTTGAGTAAAGAAATGGGGAAAAAGATTTTCTTGAGTAAGAAAATGTGTTAAAAATTATATTGACTTATTTGAAAGTCCAAAATAATGTTTGAAATATTGAGGAATATTTTACATGATTGTAAAATGGTGAAAAATGATTTACGTATCTTAAAAATGATACTTCTACACAATTTGAAATATGTTAAAATATTTCTACGTGATTTGAATTACATTTAAATATTTTATGTAAGTTTAAATATTTTACGTGATTTGAAATACTGATTGAAAAATCACTATGTGATTAAATAATGATAGAATATTTTTACGTAATTATGAAAAATGATAGAAAATTGTTATGAGATTTGGGAAGCATTTAAATATTTTACACTATTGAAAATATTATTGAAAAATATATGCAATTTTGAAACAGTGGAAAAATATGCGATTTGAGAAACGTATATTTTTACGCGATTGAGAAAGACATTGAAAAATTAATACGTGATTTAAAAGTGCAACAGAAGAGCTACGACATTTTGAAAATGTAACAAAAGTGTTACAGTATTGGGAAAATATAACAGAAATGTTTCAGAATTTTGAAAATGTAACAGAAACATTTTGGAATTGTGAAAACATAATGGAAATGTTATGCAATTTTGTGAAAACACGGCGAAAGTGTTTTATAACTATGAAAACATGATAACATGATTTTGTGTTGAAAATATAGTATAATTACTGTTGAACCAGTGTATGGACACTGTATGAGAAAATGACATGTTTTGCCTATGATTGGCATTTGGTGCATTATACATGCATTGGAAAGATATGTCTGTGATTGGATTTGGTGCATTATACGTGCATTGAAAAAAATATGCGTTGAAGCATATGATTACATTGAACAAATGAAATTGAAAAGATTTGACCCTTTGGGGTTGGACTTGCACTGATATATTCGTGCATTATATAAAATATAGCTAATAGCTATTATGGCCCTTGTGGTTGAAGAGGGAATGAGAATTGATAGTGAGGTTTATGATGGATCTTGGGGCGTCGAGTAGCGCGCGCGTCGACCAGGTGGACAACGGTGGCGAGTACCCTGCCACTTGCGATGCAAATCCGTTACAACGCATTGACGATACCCGACAAGAGCACGATTCTTTTCAACGACTGGGAGATTGTCTTTGGGCTAAGGCTGACAATTGACCAGAGCATTCTTCTCGAAATTGTGAAAACCTCTATGGAGTTGTTTTTGAAAAACTGAGTCTTTGTACATATGCATAAATCTGAGTATTTATATCTGTGTGATATATTAATTAAGGAATATTGGTTATTGGTTATGATAATTGAATTGATAAATGATTGGATGATGATTAAACTGATAAATGATTAGATGATGATGATGATAATGCTGATAACATGATTATGATATGATCTGTCTGTATGATATTGTTGGCTGTGTGTTATCTCTGTGCTGCCATGTTGGTATTGGTGTAGGTGATCTCACCTCTTTGTTATGTTGTTTTGCTGTGTCTATATTGTTAAAATCAAACAATAGAAGGATTGAGTTGTCTTAGACATAACGAGCGATAAATACTCTGAGATTGGTGACAACAATAAGGAGTGGACATTCAGGACTTGAAGGTGTGCAGTGTTGACAAAGGAATAGATGTTTGATGCATCAAGATGGACAGATAAGGAATAAGTATGTTAAAGTTTCTCGCTAGTATTGTACCGTGCTATTAAGTAGGACCCGTCATGGGGTTTGCTACTGTCTGTCAAAAATATATAAGTTTGTTAATTATATATTTCTCTTTAAATTGTGATATTAATTGGTGTAAGTATTGTATAATGAATAGTTGAAATATGATTTTTAATGTTACCTAATATTTTCAGTAAATTTACGTTTCAGTAAAGAAGGAATTTTAAAACCCATCTTTTATAACTCAAACTTTGTGCGAACTTCTTTTCAGATTATAAGTCGGAAGTCAGAAATGTGATGCCCAGAGCTAGGGTGTTACATTAGTTGGGCCCTAGGGCTAGGGTGTTACATAGGCAGTTGGTAGCTCTTTTGTCCATGGGGCAAACCGATGCAAACGCACCGATGATCCAGACCGAGATGCTGTCCTATATCGTGATCTAGTGTAGAATGTCTGTACAATGCCTTGATGTGCACGTGGATAAACTGATGAGTTATAACACTTTGGTCGCGACAGCCGAGTTGCAGACATGTCTCCTGATCTTTCTCTCCGACTGTTTGTGTCTAGTTCCATGGAGTAGGATTTTGATGTTATATGCATGTCCATAGTGAGTTCATAGATTACCTAGCATCTAATTCTTATGGTATATTGGAACTGTTACTTTACTGATGTATAATTGCCTAGATCTGCTTAATTGTTTATTGCTGCTATTTAATGCTTATTATTATTAATCTTTGAAATGCTATGTGGACGCTTTGTGCTGTTTAGTTTCTTGCAGCCAGAATTGGTAATGACGGTAGGATGTCTTACCTTTTTCTTGTATTTCTATTATTTTTGTCTGTATTTATGTTCCATCGAAGACGTCGACGATGGAGGTGAAGCTCATGAATTCCCCGGCTTCTGGCCCGACCGCAACTAGTACCTGCTTTTGGGATCATGGCGGTACGTCCACACATATTTTTGGGTTATGTGCGTCTGGCCTTTCTTGGAGGTCCAGACTGCTGGCACATTAACCTTAATTCTGATCATCGCATCTACGAGGGAGACGTAACGGTATCGTTAGCTTGGGGGCGTTATGATCCGCCCATCTTCTCTTGCAGCATCAGTTTACATTTGGAGTTCTACTTGCCCATTAGGGAGATGTGTGGTGATCGTTATTACACCCCATAGGAGGATTCTTTCCTCTCCACTGCTCGAGCTTCGGCCCATAACTCGGTGGCTCCTATGAGGGTCTCTTCTAATGAGGAAGACCTTGAGGAGGAACCCGAGGAGGATCCTGACATGGTTCCTTCTCCTCTTAAGGGCTGATACTATCGATAGCCACTGATGGCTATCAGTGTTCATTTTGGGGGCCTGATGTTTCGTTATTTTGGTGGGCTGTATATTTATGATCTCTTGGAGCATATATGTGTAATTTTACTTTTTGTATATCAGGCGTTGTAATCAAACAAGTTTAATATAATGATATATCATTTTGTATGTATGCTAATCTGATGTATGCTTTACTTCTATCTTACTCTTTATTGCAATTATGTCTTGTCACTATATTTTATTAATTATAAGAAAAAAAATACTCGCTAATTTAACCACACAATTACAACTAAGTAAATTTATATTCATACAAAGAAATCGAGTCTTAATTATTATTTTTATTTTTTGCATTGTAAATGACAATGTGACGTTCCCTCCTAAAAAGGGGCGTTACATTAAGTTAGTATCAAATCTCTGGTTTATGTTTTCTTTGGGTCTTTGTGATTAGGTCTGTCTTGTGTGTGCTGTGTGATTCTCTATGATTGGTATTCTGAAATGATACATCTAATTATTCATTGTGTGTTTTAGCTAGTATTACTTGAAAGGATGATATGGCACGAGGCGGAGACATGGCTGCAGCGATCGAGGTGATGCAGCGAATGGCAGAAGTCATTGCCCAACAGACAGAAAGAGCTGCCCAACAGCAAGAAAGGGCTGCTCAACAGCTCGAAGCTATGGCTAATGCACAGAATTTGGCGGAGTTCTGTCGCCATAACCCTCCTCAATTCAAGGGAGAATTTGATCTGGAAAAGGCTAGTTTATGGATCAAGGAGCTACAGAAAGTCTTTCGAGGCATGAACTGTGCCGACGATAAGAAGGTGACTTACGCCACTTTTATGCTAATCGGCGATGCTGAAGACTGGTGGAGTGGAGCACAGAGAGTGCTAGAAGCGGAAGGTCGCGCCATCAATTTGGAGGTATTCAAGACCAAGTTCTTGGACAAATATTTCCCAGCAAGCACCTGACATGCTAAGGAAATGGAGTTCCTCAGCTTAAGACAAGGAAACTTGTCCGTCAGTGAATACGCCGCAAAGTTTGAAAGCCTATCCAAGTTTTCAACGTATTTCCGGCACCAGACAGACGAGGTGTGGAAATGTCGCAAGTTTGAAGAAGGACTGAGGCATGAGGTAAAGAGACTAGTTTTCACCTTGAAGATTAACCAATTCTTAGAGCTGCTAGACACCTGTTGCCAAGTTGAAGCACTTGATCATGCTTGAGACACAAGAAACCGAAACTTTGGACTTGCTAGGCTCCAAAGAGGAGGCGGCAACAATGCAAACCGCTTCCAAAAGAAGCCTTACTCAAGACCACCGGTAAACAGACATCAGGCATCGGATGTAGGTTCTAGTGGAGGTTCCGGTGGGAACCGAACCGGGCAGAGTGTGGCATTTCCTTCCAGATGTATGAAGTGCGGAAAGGACCACCTAACCAGGGATTGTTCTATCAAGGGAATCATATGTTTCTGATGTGGGAAGCCTGGACATGTCTCCAGAGATTGCAACCAAGCAAAGACTGAGCCTTCAGTCAACACCGCACGAGCTACAAAGTCGCAGGCAGGGGGCCGAGTGTACACAATGAGTGGAGAAGAAGCCTCCAAATCCGAAGATCTGGTACAGGGAGAAGGTGTCATAGGAGGTAATCTTTTAACTATACTGTATGACTCTGGGGCAACCCACTCTTTCATTTCATATGACTGTGTGCGATGACTTGGTTTACCTGTGTCATCCTTACTTTTTGACTTGACTGTTTCTACCCCCACTGATAAGCCTGTTGTTACTGCTAAAGTTTGTTTAAACTGTCCATTGATTGTTGAAGGTCGAATCTTTTCTGTTGATTTGATCTGTTTACCCCTTTCCCAATTAGATTTAATTTTAGGAATGGATTGGTTGTCTTCTAACCATATCCTTTTGGATTGCTCTAGTAAAACCATAGTTTTTCTTATAGATGAGGATTCTAGATTTTTTACGGCCAATCAAGTTCAAGTTTTCTTGAAAGAAGGAGCTCAAGGATACTATTGGTGTATGCCCTAGAGGCCAATACATTTTCTGTATTTACATACATTCTATTATGCTATTTTTAAATATGAGGCATTTCATTTATTGTGTTCTTTTTTGATAAACATAATAAAGTCCTTAGAATAGTAAGTTTGATGCCATAGGACATCAAGTGGATGACTTGATCGTGAGATCCTTTTGGTTACAACACTATTCTTAAATGTCCCTAGTCAAGTATTATTGTTAATTAGGACAATAATAATACATTAAGACTAGTATGTGCATAGACTGATGACCACATCTCACGGGTCATGGATATGAGATATCAAGTCTTCACATGGGTACATATTAGAGTAATGATGTACTGGACTGACCCACCATGAGAACGCTACATGGATCGTTATGTGAGTGTCATAAGCGATTCTCATAGTGATAATGGTGTTTGTGGTCCTTTGACCTGAAATCACTACGATTCCTACATGAGAAGTTATGTGTTTTAATGCCATCAAATGTCATCTGTAACAAGGTGATTATAAAGTTGGTTATTGGACATACAGCGAATCATGCAGAGGGATGTGATTGACCTAGATGAGATTTGTCACTCCTACATAACTAGAGCGATATCTTTGGGCCCCCTGATTGAGTGAGACTGCGAAACGCATGGCCATGCTCAAATGAGTCAATATGAGATATTGATCTCATTTGTTGTTACAAAGTTTACTCGAATATCAGGAAATGAATGATTGGATTATACAAGGGTGACGCATTCCATGCCTTGTGTTCAATCTAGATATCTTGACAAAGGGACTAAACGACACGGAAACATTGGTCACAGAAAGGTTATGTCAAATCACTGACATTCTTATTACTTGGGTAGCAGCGATGTGTTGCTAGATACCGCTCACTGCTTGTAATATTAAAATGAGATTTTAATATTACTACCAATGTAATAAGAACCTGTAGGGTCACACACATAGAGCAAACTAAAATTGGAGCAATAGATCTAAGTTGGACTCGGATTCAAATATGGGCCAAACTCATAACAAATGGGTCTAGGGTTGCACAGTTTGCCTTACTGCTACTCACACTCACTTAAGGCAGTCACTATTATAAATAGTACTGCTAAGGGGCTACTAAGATTAATAATTTTAGAACCCTAGTGGCACCTACAGAAAAAGTGAGTGAGAGAGCGACGTGTTTCTTCTCTTCTCTTCACTTCGCAGCTAGCACTGTGTGAGAGACATGAGCTCCTCTTTGCGTACGTTGGACGTTCGTGAGTCTATTCATGTGGATACTGCAGAGACATCATTTCTATTACGGTGTTGGTGATTCACACTTCAAAAGGTAAATCATTTAAAAAAAACTCAGATTATGGCTCTTTTGCATGGATCCTCATTGGGAATCCCTATTTTTCGCTGCGTGATGTATCCGCAATTCCCAACAGGAATATGCTATTATCTTCCTTGAAAGTCGAGAGCAAAGTTGATGTGAACGCAATTCTAGTGGTCAACGAGTTTCCTAAAGTCTTTCCTGATGATGTACCTAGTCTACCGCCGGAGCGGGAGATAGAGTTTGCTATTGACCTTGTACCGGGATCTGGTCCTGTGTCTAGTGCACCTTACAGAATGTCACCATCAGAGTTAGCAGAGCTTAAGAAGCAGTTGGAAGAGCTTTTGGAAAAATAGTTCATTATACCTAGTGTGTCACCCTGGGGAGCACCAGTGTTACTAGTCCGAAAGAAGGATAGTACGTCACGATTATGTGTGGATTATCGCCAGTTGAATAAGGTCACAATTAAGAACAAGTATCCATTTCTGAGGATCAATGACTTAATGGATCAACTAAAGTGAGCAACGGTGTTCTCCAAGATCGATCTACGATCGGGTTATCATCAGATTCGAGTGAAGCCAGAAGATATTCCCAAGACGGCTTTTCGTACCCAATACGGTCATTACGAATACCTTGTGATTCCATTTGGTGTGACGAATGCACCTGCCATCTTCATGGACTACATGAATCGAATCTTTCGTCCTTACTTGGACAATTTCATTATTGTTTTCATTGACGACATCCTGATCTACTCTCAAAATCAGGAGGATCATGCTAAACACCTCAGTATAGTTATCCAGATTCTGAAGGAGAAGCAGCTGTATGCCAAATTGTCAAAATGTGAATTTTGGCTAGACGAAGTCAAGTTTTTAGGCCATGTAATCTCGAAGGAAAGGATTATAATGGATCCATCAAAGGTGGAAGCAGTTCTACAATGGGAACGGCTGAAGACAGTGGCAGAAATTCGAAGCTTTGTGGGATTGGCTGGATACTATTGGAGATTCATAGAAGGATTCTCTAAGATAGTAGGACCTCTCACTCAACTCACAAGAAAGAATCAAGCTTTTGAGTGGACGGATGCGTGCGAAGAAGGTTTCCAAGAATTGAAGAGACGACTAACTACTTCGCTATTGTTAGTTCTACCCAATCCAAATGAGCCCTTCGAAGTGTACTGTGATGCTTCATATCAAGGTTTAGGAGCTGTGCTTATGCAGAATGGAAAAGTGGTGGCTTATGCTTCAAGACAGTTGCGAGTGCATGAAAAGAACTATCCAACACATGACTGGGAGTTAGCAGCTGTGATTTTTGCTTTGAAGATATGGAGATATTTCCTGTATGGAGTGAATTCAACATCTTCAGTGATCACAAGAGCTTGAAGTACTTATATGATCAAAGGGAGCTGAATATGAGACAACGCAGATGGTTGGAATTCTTGAAGGATTATGATTTCTGACTTCTGTATCACCTTGGAAAGGCGAACATCGTGGCAGACGCATTGAGTAGGAAGATGCTCAGTATATCGGCCATGATGATTAAGGAAAAAGATCTGATAAAACAGTTTAGGGATGTATGGTCTTTTGTGGAATTAGAACCAGAAAAAATTCGCATGAATATGGTTACTATCTTAAGTGAATTGATGGAAGACATCCGGGAAAAGCAGAAGATTGATAAGTTCTTACAAGAGAGAAGAGAACTGATGAGGCAAGGCAATGAGACAATGTTCGAGGAAGGAATTGATGGAATTCTAAGGTTCCGAGGTAAGGTTTGTATACCTAGGGATCAAGAGCTAAGGAAGTATATTCTTGAGCACGCTCATACGAGCCAGTTAAATATGCACCCAGGAATAACTAAGATGTACCAAGACTTGAAAAAGTTATTTTGGTGGCATGGAATGAAGAGCAATATTACTAGATATGTCTCTTCTTGTCTGGTTTGCCAGAAAGTAAAGGTGGAACATCAAAGACCATCAGGATTGTTGCAACCTCTATCTATTCTTGAATGGAAGTGGGACAACATTGTGATGGATTTCGTGGTTGGATTGCTGAATACTTGGAAGGGTTATAACTCAATATGGGTAATCGTTGATCGACTCACGAAGTCATCATACTTCTTGACGATCAATGTAAGATACAATATGGAAAGGTTGACCCAGCTGTACATCGGCGAGATTGTTAGACTACATGGTGTACCTACCAGTATCGTTTCTGATAGGGATCCAAGGTTTACTTCCAAGTTTTGGAAAAGTTTGCAAGAGGCATTAGGAAGAAAGCTACGACTGAGTTCTACTTACCATCCACAAACTGATGGGCAATCGGAAAGGATGATCCAATCTTTGGAAGATTTGCTTAGGGCTTGCGCTATAGAACAGACTGGAAGTTGGGATAAAGTGTTACCATTGATAGAGCTCACCTACAACAACAGTTTTCATTCAAGCATAGGGATAACACCCTATGAAACTCTATATGGACGAAGGTGCCGAAAACCTCTGTGTTGGTACCAAGACGGTGTGCGTCTTACCGTTGGACTAGACATTATTCAGTAGACGACTGAGAAGATCAAGATGATTCAGGAAAAGATGAGGACGGCTCAGAGTCGGCAGAAAAGCTATGCGGACAAGAAAAGAAAGCCTCTTAAGTTTGAGGAAGACGAGCATGTATTTTTGAAAGTCACCCCAACGACTGGGGTAAGCCGAGTTCTGAAATCTAGAAAACTCACTCCTAAATTTCTTGGACCTTACCAAATTCTTCGTCGGATAGGTCCAGTTGCTTACCAGATAGCCTTACCCCCTTTTCTTTCAAACCTTCACAATGTCTTTCATGTGTCACAACTACAAAAATATATTCCTGACTCGAACCATGTCTTAGCACTAGACACAGTATAATTAAAAGAGAACTTAACCTATAAGGCACCTGCCGTAAAGGTTGAAGATAGGCAAGTGAAACAACTCAGAGGAAAGGAAATCGCATTGGTGAAGTGATCTGGAACGAAAAGACTGGAGATGCAACATGGGAATTAGAAGACAAGATAAAGGAGCAACACCCACAACTGTTCTAGGGTATGAAAATTTCAAGGATGAAATTTCTTTTTAGAAAGGGAGAGTTGTAACACCCCGAAAATTAATTATTTCAACATAAATCATCATTTTATAATATTTATGATTTTTGGAAATTGTTGTAGAATTTTTTGGAAATGGTGAATATTTTAATATATTTTTCATTTTGTGTGCACACTGAGTGGAGTTAGTGTAACACCCTGGAAATTGTTTGTTTCATCATGAATAGTAATTTCCCAATATTTGTGATTTTTGAAATTTTTTTTGGAATTTTTTAGAAATGTCGAATATTTTAATATATTTCTCATTTTGCATGCACACTGAGCAGAGTTAGTGAAACACCTCGAAAAATTGTTTGTTTCGTGACGAATAGTCATTTTCTAATATTCGTGATTTTTTGAGAATTTTTGTGAATTTTTCTGAAAACATCAAATATTTTAGCATATTCTTCGTTTTACGTGCGTACTGAGCGGATCCGGGAGAACGAAATGTTTTCCCTGAGGCTGGTAAACCTTTGAAATGTGAAAGTGTCGATAGGAGATCTTACTAAACCCGAGGCCGGGCACAGTTTATGAGGTTTATATTTTTTGAGGTTTTATCTGATAAATAAAATATCTATACGCACTGTTAATTAAAATTTTACGATGCGCTCTATTATTCATTGGATAATTAATACTGACTTTGTACACTATAACAATTATCCATTGGGTAATAGCTTGTAGTAAAATCCTAATTACCCTATTATTTTAACTATTAAATCACATTATCTTATCCTAATGTCATCTACTTTATGTCTAATCACATCTCCTTTATTGAAAAAGCTCCCAAGCTTCTCAAGGAAGCTACTCACCTCTCTCTCCTCCCTCTCTCCTCACAGCTGGTGCACATTTTGGAGCCAAGGGATTTGTGCTTCACTTAATTAAATCATACTATCTAAATTCAAAGGAAAACCTAAAAGCATATTTCACTTTTCTATTCACTTCTTTCTCTACCTTCATCTTCTTCTCAAGTTCTCCTCCTTCTCTCTAGCCACACCCACATGACCAGCCCTCCTTCAAGCCCTCAACCATCACAAAATTTTCAACTAAACACATTTTCTTAATCTCCTTCATCATCTAAACACATCTCTAGTTGGTGATTTCTTTAAAAGGTTTCATCTTCATCATCTTCTTCTTCAAGCTTCAAGCTTAGAACTTTTGGGTGAGATTCTTGTTCTCTCCTATCTTTTCTTCCATTTTCATTTTTGAGGTCTCTTTTGTGACCATTTATTCCTTATTTTTCAAGCTTTGGTATTGGTTTGATGAGATTGAAATTTCTAGGGTTTGTGGTGGTGTGAATCTGAAATTTCAAGGAGCTTCAAGGGAGTTCCATTGCTTGTTTTCTTCTCTAAGTAAGAGGAAGATTATCCCCCTCAACCTCTATTGATAGTAGGAGACTTGTATTACTTATTGGTTTTGAGAAGCCCTTGTTAGGGTTACTCTTTGTAATGTGTGATTTTGGTGATTATGTATTGGTTTTGTCATGTATGAATTGTTTGATTAAATGTATGTATAAATTGATGATCTTGATTGGTTTGGATAGATTGGAAGCATGAAATAGAGGCAAGGGTTCCTTACCCCCTTCCATATAGCTCACGGCCATAACCCTAGTTTAGGGTGTCCATGATTGAAATTTTGTACCAAGATGGAAAAATGATTAACTAATGTATGATAAGTAATGTGATGATGAAAAATTTGGGTACTTAATCCCCTAGGGAGGCCGCGGCCTCTAGGACCATTTAGGGTTTAATTATGTAACCTTAGATAATCTTGGAACTTAAATAATCAAGTGATTAATTTATTAGTAGTAGGGTAGAAAAATTGGTAAATTGGAAGATTAGAAAATAATTAGGGATACATAAATTGGAAAGAACCAAGAATGAAATTTATCATAAGACTTAGAGTAATTTTAATTAAAGAAAGAACAAGAGAGTGTGAGACTTTGAGACCCTTAGAATAATTTTCTAAGTGTGTGTATGAATAAATTACAATAGAGAACTCAATTAATCAATAGAATTCCTCTAGAGACGAACTTTGTAAGAAATGTTACATTTAAGTGAGAATTCATAATGAGACCTTGAAAGTGTATTATTTCATTTAAATTCTGATAATATGATATTGTGGGTCCATGTGAGGGACCAATGATGTGTTGACACTTACTTTGGCCAATTGAGGCATATTGTGAAAAAGTATGAAATGATAAACATACATGATTATGCATTAAGTTATCATGCATTGTGAAAGATCGTTGGACTGTTGTTAAGGCCATGTTGCCTAGGAGATTGAACACATCTTTGTGGGGGTGCGAGTAGACTAGTGTAGGTCATCCTATTAACCTTGGGGGCATCGGGGTACAGGTACCTTGCTCTGGGTAATTGGTAGCTCTTCTGTCCGTGGGGCAAACTGATGCAAATGCACCGACGATTCGGACCGAGACACTGTCCTATATCGTGATATAGTGTAGAATATCTGTACAATGCCTTGATGTGCACGTGGATAAACTAATGAGTTATAGCACTTTGGCCGCAGCAGCTGAGTTGCAGACATGTCTCCTGATCTTTCTCTCTGACTGTTTGTGTCTAGCTCCATGGAGTAGGATTTTGATATTGTATGCATGTCCATAGTGAGTCCATATATTACCTGGCATCTAATTCTTATGGTATATTGGAACTATTACTTTACTGATGTATAATTGTCTGGATCTGCTTAATTATTTATTGCTGCTATTTAATGCTTATTATTATTACTCTTTGAAATGCTATGTGGGCGCTTTGCGCTGTTTAGTTTTTTGCTGCCATAATTGGTAATGATGGTAGGATGTCTTACCTCTTTCCTGTATTTTTATTATTTTTGTTTGTATTTATGTTCCATCGAAGACGTCGACGACGGAGGTGAAACTCACAAATTCCCTGGCTTCTGGCCCGACCGCGACTAGTACCTACTTTTGGGATCATGGCGGCACGTCCACACAGATTTTTGGGTTATGTGTGTCTAGCCTTTCTTAGAGGTCCAGATTGCTAGCACATTAACCTTAATTCTGATCGTTGCATCTACAAGGGAGACGTAACGGTATCATTGGCTTGGGGGCGTCATGATCCACCTATCTTCTCTTGCAGCGTCAGTTTACGTTTGGAGTTCTACTTGCCCATTAGGGAAATGTGGGATGATCATTATTACACCCCATAGGAGGATTCTTTCCTCTCCACTGCTTGAGCCCAGACTCGTAACTCGGTGGCTCCTATGAGGGTCTCTTCTGATGAGGAAGACCTTGAAGAGGAACCCGAGGAGGATCCTGACACGGTTCCTTCTCTTCTTAGGGGCTAATACTATCGATAGTCACTGATGGCTATCAGTGTTCATTTTGAGGGCCTGATGTTTCGTTATTTTGGTGGGCTGTATATTTATGATCTCTTGGGGCATATATGTGTAATTTTACTTTTTGTATATCAGGCGTTGTAATCAAACAAGTTTAATATAATGATATATCATTGTGTATGTATACTGATCTGATGTATGCTTTACTTCTATCTTACTCTTTATTGTAATTATGTCTTGTCCCTATATTTTATTAATTATAAGAAAAAAAATACTCGCTAATTTAACCACACGATTACAACCAAGTAAATTTATATTCATATAAAGAAACCGGGTCTTAATTATTATTTTTATTTTCCGCATTGTAAATGATAATATGACGTTCCCTCCCAAAAGGGGGCGTTACAACGGGTCACCAGTTTAATCGATAATCTGTTAGTCCAACCATGGTTGAATAGAGATTACTCTAATGGGGTGTTGAAAAAAGTCAAACATGTGAGAATACTCGTGGTCTAAAACAAAAACATCACTATTTTTACGAGCAATATATCATGAGTTGCAACAAAGCCTATAAATTGCTTTATTGTATCATATTTTATTATCAAGAAATCAAAATGCAAACAAATGAGTTACACACCAAGAGTATTCCCTTCACCAAACTGCCTCCCTACTCTAACTTTATCATTCCATTTAAAGCATTCATGAGACCTTTCTATATTCAAACATGGTCCTGTTTTTAGTGTATCCCAAGTGCATAACTTACAATTATCTCGTTCTTGAATATAAATGTCAAAGTAGTGTAGTTCTCCTATCCATGTAAAGCTGCAAAAGAATAACGTCGAATTCATAAGCATGTCTGGCCGAAATCTGAAATTGAATATTTGTCCAACTTGCAGTGCGTGAAACCCAAGATCATCATTCTTGGATTTGCAATGAAGACCAAGCTGCAATTGATCTAATTTGTTAGTTATTTCTACGGTAACTTTGGGAGGAATCAATTGACTCTCACTGTCTTTAAACTTCAAAGCAAATAAAATGGTTAATAGCAAAGAGAGTGATATGACAAATCTGGTGAGTAGTGCCATTTTTGCACTATGGGCTGATGTAAAAATTTTGAAGTTGGTGCCTTTCTTTTATATGGAGTGCTAAAGTATGCCCAGACCTCAGTTACTAGATAACCATGGTAACAATTAAGACTTATTTATGAAGTACTAAATTGCTTTTATTATTGTTGTATGTTTTGTGTTTAAATATTGGAAGTTTTTAATAAAATAAAAAATGCATCAAGTTTATTTTAAAATTTGTTCTTATCTATCTTTAATGGGAATTCAATTTATTTCATTGACTGAATTTTCCCTCAAAATTAATACTCATTTATGTCTTTTCTTTATAATTTTTTGGGTTTTTTCTTGCATTTATGTGAAATAAAAAATTTTTGTATTATAAAATAAAATTTAATGGACACACCAGGTCATACATAGAGTTGAATTCACTTGCAATACAAATAAGATGCATGCTGTAAAAAGAATCAAATAAATATAATACAACCAAATCTAGATTGAGCGCACCTCTAGGCTAGCTAGAGTTTTCACATTTAATTGTAATATGGAACCTCTAGGCTATCCTGATTTAACATCCTTAATTGTAATATGGAAACTCTAGTATTATAACACTGCAATTTTAGATATTGTGACCACTAATTGATAGAAGTTCCAAATTCATTTTAAGCTAATATTTCTATCTTTGTTTTGATTGTAATAAACTTGGTCGAAAATCATTTATTATTTTTTGTGTTTAAATATTGCAAGTTTTCCATAAAAAAAGTGACTCATCAAATTTATTTTAAAATTACTTCTTATCTATCTTTAATTTAATTTATTTAGTTGACTAAATTTTTCATCAAAATTGTCTTTTCTTTATAATTTTTTGGGTCTTTTCTTGCATTGATGTGAAAAAAAACTTTTTTTTATGAAATCAATTTTAATGGAGACACTAGGTCATACATAGAGTTGAATTCACTTGCAATACAAATAAGAAGCATGTTGATATAAGAATCAAATAGATATAATATAGTTAAATCTAGATGAAGGGCTATTCTAGGCTAACTAGATTTGACACTCTTAATTGTAATATGGAACATCTAGGCTAGCTCGATTTGACACGTTTCTTTGTAATATGGAACCTTTAGTATTATCACAAATCAATTATAGATATTGTGACCACTAATTATTGTAAGTTCCAAATTCCTTTTAAGCTTGTATTTCTATCTTAGTTTTGGCGGTAAAAAAAAATGTTGAAAATCATTTATAACTTTGTGTTTAAAAATTGGAAGTTTTTTTATAAAAAAAAGACTCGCCAAATTTATTTTAAAATTTGTTCCTATCTATCTTTAGTGGGAATTCAATTTATTTTGTTGACTAAAATTTCAATCAAAATTATCGCCCTTAATTAAAACCCTTAATTGATACCCTTAATTTTCCATAAAAAATTGTTCTTATCTATCTGTTGTGGGAATTCAATTTATTTAGTTGGCTAAATATTCCATCCAAATTAATAATCATTTATATCTTTTCTTTTTTCTTTTTTGGGTCTTTTCTTGCATTTTTGAGAAATACAAAAAATAATATAAAATAAATTTTAATGGAGACACCATGTCAAACAAAGAGTTGCATTCACTTGCAATACAAATAAGATGCACACTGCGATAAGAATCAAATAAATATAATATAGACAAATCTAGATAGAGAGCTACTCTAGGCTAGTTAGAATTGACATCCTTAATTGTAATATGAAACCTCTAGGCAAGCCAAATTTGACACCCTTAATTGTAATATGGAACCTTTAGTATTATTACATTTCAATTCTAGATATTATGGCCACTAATTGTTGTAAATTCCAAATTCCTTTTAAGCTAATATTTCTATCTTAGTTTTGGAGGTAATAAATTATGTTGAAAATAATTTATTATTTTTTGTGTTTATATATTGAAAGTTTTCAATTAAAAAAAAGCATCAAATTTATTTTAAAATTTTTTCTTTTCTATCTTTAGTTGGAATTCAATTTATTTTGTTGACTAAATTTTCCATCAAAATTAATACTCATTTATGTCTTTTCTTTTTTCTTTTTTGGGTCTTTTTTTGCATTTTTGAGAAATAAAAAAATAATATAGAATAAATTTTAATGGAGACACCAGGTCAAACATAGAGTTACATTCACTTGCATTACAAATAAGATGCACACTGTGATAAGAATCAAATAAATATCATATAGACAAATCTAGATAGAGAGCTCCTTTAGGCTAGCTAGAATTGACACCCTTAATTGTAATATGAACCTCTAGGCTAAGCAGATTTGACACCCTTAATTATAATATGGAACCTCTAGTATTATTACATTTAAATTTTAGATATTGTGACCACTAATTGTTGTAAATTCCAAATTCCTTTTAAGCTAATATTTCTATCTTAGTTTTGGAGGTAATAAATTATGTTGAAAATAATTTATTATTTTTTGTGTTTATATATTGGAAGTTTTCAATAAAAAAAGCATCAAATTTATTTTAAAATTTTTTCTTTTCTATCTTTAGTTGGAATTCAATTTATTTTGTTGACTAAATTTTCCATCAAAATTATTACTCATTTATGTCTTTTCTTTATAATTTTTTGAGTCTTGCATTTATGTGAAATAAAAAACCTTTTTTTTTGTAAATTTTTTTTTAATGGAGATAGCAAGTCAAACATAAAGTTGAATTCACTTGCAAAACAAATAAGATGCATGTTACGATAAGAATCAAATAGTTATAATATAACCAAATCTAGATAAAGGGCTACACTAGGCTAGCTAGATTTGAGAATCTTAATTGTAATATGGAACGTCTAGTCTAGCCCGATTTGCCACCCTTAATTGTAATAAGGAACCTCTAGTATTATCACACTTCAATTTTAGATATTGTGTGTCGCGATCGTAATTACAGCAGGGGAGTAACCTAAATTAAAAAAATGAGTCGCCACCAATTTTATTTGAAATTATAAAAATTGGAAAACCTTTCTTAGAAATTATTCTTTGAAATCATATTGGATTGGGGAGTCGGTTATGTGTAGGGAAGGGTGGAAACTTAATCCCACTGCACCCTAACACACTTGTCCTGAGATGATACCATAAGTTAATTGTAACAGCCCAATATTTGCTACCCAAATATATCGTCATATAAATGAATAAGTCAATACTGGCCTGCTACTACTAACATTTACCAACATCTAACCCATATCGTTCATACATAATGAATAAATATGGAAAGCCACGATAGCAAAAGTTATATATATACATTACAGCCTCAAGGCATACTGTTATACATAACTTAAACAACTAAGCAAATATAAAACATATATAAGCTCAAAAACAAAGCATCTATACTATGCTAGTCTTCATACATCTTCTTCTTCCCTTTCGAAGAGCTTTTGGATTTACATGGCAATACAATCGGGATGAGAAAACATATCTCGATAGAAGTATTCCAATACCAAAGATATATACATATATGTACAATCGATAATATCACAATTATCAAGTTGACACTTCAATCATGGAAGCAACAACTCCTCATTTCAACAACACGCAATCGCCCATACAATTGCAATGCATGAAAATGTCATGATAGCAACCGCCCATACAATTGCCATGTTATGCTTAATTATGACTAATGATTATGTCTATGCAATTTCCTAAGTATGAAGGTGAATAATGCATGATACCACATCCAGGACTCCAATCCCATGGCAATGTCATGAATGCATGAAACTTGAACAAAGTAATGGAAGTCCATAGTTTCATCCACAACCTTGAACAAGTCTTGGAAGTCTCATCCAAGATACATCATTATTCCAGAGGACATCTCATCCCCCCGAGTAGTGAAGTCTCATCAACTACAAGGTTATCGATAATGAACAAGGAAGTCCATCCTTAAGAATTTCACTATATTAGGAAGGTTACCATGTGCCTTACACGATATAGAACACCCACTTTCACGGGGCTTACACCTTTCAAAAAGGCAAAATCATACCGTTAAGTATATCATCATATCTAATTCAATTCTCATAATTAGCATTACAAACCTCAATAGGTTTCACTTATCATCATGTCTAATTAACTTCTCATAATTAGCATTACAAACCTCAATAGGTTTCACAACATCTCATGCATTTATAGCCATGTATAATTACCTCTCATAATTAGCATTTCAAGTCAACTTGACCTAATACATCCTCACTTCTTAAATTACTCCTATTAGAGTTTCAACATACTCTACTAGGCATAAACAAATGATCCTAGCAATTAGAAACCTCAAAACATCAAAATAGAAATTCTGATGAAATCTTCTCTAGGCACCCTAAAAAGGATGTTTTTCAAGATTTTGCACCAAACATGCATCATAACCTCTAAAATTCTGAAATTTTATGAGTACATAGCTCTTTCTCATATCTTTCCAATGCCATAAACCTTGCTTCATTTGGTTAAGTGTAGCCAAAGTTACGCAACATTTTGCAGAGGCCAAAACAGAGCATTCTCTGTTGTACCCATTTCTGACCTAACTTTAAATTGAAACTGGGAACAAACTACATGTGGGAAAATTCTGAAATTTTTACCACATGAAGCCTCATGTCTTAGCTTTCAAATGGCACTGGTTTCATGTCCATACGACATTGGACCAAGAAATTATGCAATCTGGTTTACTGACTGCCAGAATGCCTTTTTCTTCAGAATCTGCCGTGGATTCAAACAGAAACTGGTATTGATTGGCTTGCTCCAAAATTCTGAAATTTTTATTACATGAAGCCTTATGTCTTAGCTTTCAAATGGCTCTATAATCAGGTCATTCCGATATCGGTAGCTCGAGTTATGCAGCAAACATCACTGACTGCTCACTGGTCCGAAAATGGTTCCTTTGAAACAATTCTCAATTTCAATCATTCAAGATCATTTTCTATGTGATTTTAAGTTCCTAACTAGTTCATTAACACTTAGGAAACATTAATCACTAACTTAAACCTCTTGATTTGAATCAAACCCAAAATCACTCTCTTAGTTGTTCATGACCTAGGTTCAAACTCAAGAACCAACTAGCTCCAATCTATGGATAAATCCATCTATTTTATTCTCAATAAGCTAAAAACATACTAACTTAGTCCTTGAAATCAAGAACCAATCCAAAAACATGGATTTGACTACTCAAACTCCTATTTCCATTCACAAAACCTATGTTCATTCAATGAATCAAAGGAATAGATGAATAGAAATCCCTACCTCTTGAAGACTCTTGATCTTGAAGCCTTGAGCTTGATTTTGGATCTTCTTGCTTGGGTCCTTCTTCTTCCCCCTTCGTTTTCCCCTTTCTCTCTTCTCCTTTCTTTTTCTTTTCTTTCCTTCTCTATTTTTCTTCATTCCGCCGAGAGAGAACTTATAAATAGGGGGTGGGACATGGAGGGAATTAAGGGAAAAGATTAACTTAAGTTTCTACACTTTATATCATAAGGACACTCGAATTATGCTAATTCAAGTTTTTCAGCTTCCAACAACTTTAGAATAAATATTAAGATTCATCTAAATTGTTGTTTTACTTTTATTCTATTTTTCCATATTTGCTGGGGATCAATCCGGCATTAAAAGCACTACCAGTATGCCTAAAAATACCAAACTGACTCCTATTGTTCTCAAATTTTAACTGTAGTACGTTTCCACATTTATGACTTGAAACAAACTCTCAATAGTTATTTCCACTAACTAAACAGTTTAAGCCACTTTCGAGCAAATAACAGACTATATTTCTCACTTAGCGTTACAAAAAAAGTGCCTAAACGTGCTCAGAAAGTCACAAAATTTCACAGACATGTTAAGTAAGTATTACGCTACCTCTGTAACCATATACAAGCCTAACATGATTTTCTAGGGTATTACATTCTCCCTACTTTTTTAGAATTTTGTCCCCAAAATTCACTCACCATCAACACTTAGTCTCTCACAACTAAGGTTTTCAAGATCTCCAACAGACATCACACTAGTCCCTCACTAGAAAAATTCCTATTCTTCTAGTTTGCCTAGGTGGAATCATAGTTTCCTGTCCACACAGAACATTACATATTGAGCTGCAGTCTCAACATCATGTAACCGTGTAACAGTAGCTACCAACATCCAACCTAAAGCAAGTCATGCAATCTTTTTTTTTTTCCAACATCTCAAACAAGAGAAAAAGAAATGCACAACATCCAGAAAAACTTCTACATGCTTAAGCATAGTCAGTCCATACCCCGGCTCAACAGGATGAACTGCTCTGATACCAAAATGTAACAGCCCAATATTTGCTACCCAAATATATCGTCATATAAATGAATAACTCAATACTGGCCTGCTACTACTAACATTTACCAACATCTAACCCATATCGTTCATACATAATGAATAAATATGGAAAGCCACGATAGCAAAAGTTATATATATACATTACAAATTTCAAGGCATACTGTTATACATAACTTAAACAACTAAGCAAATATAAAACATATATAAGCTCACTCAAAATAGCATCTATACTATGCTAGTCTTCATACATCTTCTTCTTCCTTTCGAAGAGCTTTTGGATTTACATGGCAATACAATCGGGGTGAGAAAACATATCTCGGTAAGAGAAGTATTCCAATACCAAAGCATATATACATATATGTACAATCAGATAATATCACAATTATCAAGTTGACACTTCAATCATGGAAGCAACAACTCCTCATTTCAACAACACGCAATCGCCCATACAATTGCAATGCATGAAAATGTCATGATAGCAACCGCCCATACAATTGCCATGTTATGCTTAATTATGACTAATGATTATGTCTATGCAATTTCCTAAGTATGAAGGTGAATAATGCATGATACCACATCCAGGACTCCAATCCCATGGCAATGTCATGAATGCATGAAACTTGAACAAAGTAATGGAAGTCCATAGTTTCATCCACAACCTTGAACAAATCTTGAAGTCTCATCCAGCATACATCATTATTCCGAGAGGACATCTCATCCCCCCCCGAGTAGTGAAGTCTCATCAACTACAAGGTTATCGATAATGAACAAGGAAGTCCATCCTTAAGAATTTCACTATATTAGGAAGGTTACCATGTGCCTTACATATAGAACACCCACTTTCACGGGGCTTACACCTTTCAAAAAGGCAAAATCATACCGTTAAGTATATCATCATATCTAATTCACTTCTCATAATTAGCATTACAAACCTCAATAGGTTTCACTTATCATCATGTCTAATTAACTTCTCATAATTAGCATTACAAACCTCAATAGGTTTCACAACATCTCATGCATTTATAGCCATGTATAATTACCTCTCATAATTAGCATTTCAAGTCAACTTGACCTAATACATCCTCACTTCTTAAATTACTCCTATTAGAGTTTCAACATACTCTACTAGGCATAAACAAATGATCCTAGCAATTAGAAACCTCAAAACATCAAAATAGAAATTCTGATGAAATCTTCTCTAGGCACCCTAAAAAGGATGTTTTTCAAGATTTTGCACCAAACATGCATCATAACCTCTAAAATTCTGAAATTTTATGAGTACATAGCTCTTTCTCATATCTTTCCAATGCCATAAACCTTGCTTCATTTGGTTAAGTGTAGCCAAAGTTACGCAACATTTTGCAGAGGCCAAAACAGAGCATTCTCTGTTGTACCCATTTCTGACCTAACTTAAAAATTGAAACTGGGAACAAACTACATGTGGGAAAATTCTGAAATTTTTACCACATGAAACCTCATGTCTTAGCTTTCAAATGGCACTGGTTTCATGTCCATACGACATTGGACCAAGAAATTATGCAATCTGGTTTACTGACTGCCAGAATGCCTTTTTCTTCAGAATCTGCCGTGGATTCAAACAGAAACTGGTATTGATTGGCTTGCTCCAAAATTCTGAAATTTTTATTACATGAAGCCTTATGTCTTAGCTTTCAAATGGCTCTATAATCAGGTCATTCCGATATCGGTAGCTCGAGTTATGCAGCAAACATCGCTGACTGCTCACTGGTCCGAAAATGGTTCCTTTGAAACAATTCTCAATTTCAATCATTCAAGATCATTTTCTATGTGATTTTAAGTTCCTAACTAGTTCATTAACACTTAGGAAACATTAATCACTAACTTAAACCTCTTGATTTGAATCAAACCCAAAAATCACTCTCTTAGTTGTTCATGACCTAGGTTCAAACTCAAGAACCAACTAGCTCCAATCTATGGATAAATCCATCTATTTTATTCTCAATAAGCTAAAAACATACTAACTTAGTCCTTGAAATCAAGAACCAATCCAAAAACACGGATTTGACTACTCAAACTCCTATTTCCATTCACAAAACCTATGTTCATTCAAGATGAATCAAAGGAATAGATGAATAGAAATCCCCTACCTCTTGAAGACTCTTGATCTTGAAGCCTTGAGCTTGATTTTGGATCTTCTTGCTTGGGTCCTTCTTCTTCCCCCTTCGTTTTCCCCTTTCTCTCTTCTCCTTTCTTTTTCTTTTCTTTCCTTCTCTATTTTTCTTCATTCTGCCGAGAGAACTTATAAATAGGGGGTGGGACATGGAGGGAATTAAGGAAAAGATTAACTTAAGTTTCTACACCGAAACTTATATCTCATAAGGACACTCGAATTATGCTAATTCAAGTTTTTCAGCTTCCAACAACTTTAGAATAAATATTAGGATTCATCTAAATTGTTGTTTTACTTTTATTCTATTTTTCCATATCTGTTGGGGATCAATCCTAGGCATTAAAAGCACTACCAAGTATGCCTAAAAATACCAAACCGACTCCTATTGTTCTCAAATTTTAACTGTAGTACAGTTTTCACATTTAT
The DNA here is from genome assembly GCA_029884595.1 of Ormosia semicastrata. NCBI lineage: Eukaryota > Viridiplantae > Streptophyta > Magnoliopsida > Fabales > Fabaceae > Ormosia > Ormosia semicastrata. Next base: position 26,306,878 of record JAQQTO010000053.1, on the reverse strand, counting down.
GACTTGGAAACAAACTCTCAATAGTTATTTCCACTAACTAAGCAGTTTAAGCCACTTTCAGAGCAAATAACAGCTATATTTCTCACTTAGCGTTACAGTAAAGTGCCTAAACATGCTCAGAAAGTCACAAAACTTCACAGACATGTTAAGTAAGTATTACGCTACCTCTGTAATCATATACAAGCCTAACATGATTTTCTAGGGTATTACATTAATTGTGTAAATTCTTGATAACTTTTGAAAATATTTGTGTTACCCCTTTTGTTAAAAGATAAACAAAATAAATAAATAAATTATGAAAAATTAATTTTTGGCTTGACGAAATAGGAGTTTCGCTCTTACGTATCTCCAGGTGCAATAAGGAACTCAAAGTCACACAATTCTTTAGAAAATAATTGTGGGTTGGTTGATTTTAATAAAAAATGATTTAATTTTTTACTTTAAAAATTTGAATTAACAAGTCATCGCGACTTAGTTAATCATGTTAAGGTTTGAATAGGTGAAGCTCAGCGTCACGCTAGAGACATCACCCGTTAATTATCAAGTTTGTTACGAAATTTTTTTAATAAAAAAATGAGTTTTGAGTCTTTATTGACTAGTGATATATTTTATTTCAAAAAGATAAACATTTGAAGAAAAAACAAAAAAATAAAATAAAAATTTGAATCATTAAGTTGTTACAACTCAAATGATTATAAAAAAATTTACAGGATTAACAAGCTGTCACAACTCAACAAATCCCATTTTATTTTTTATTTTAACAAAAGCTCAATTATTTTATTTTATTTCTCATTTTTCTCATTTTTTATTTTCACTGTTCATTTTTATTATTTTCCTTTAAAAGACTAACACAAAAAAAATTAAAAAAAACAAAATAGTATTTGCTGTAACACCCTAATACGAATTATTGTAAAATAAATAGAATATTTCAAAATAAATTGTATTAAGCGTGCCACTTCTAAAAATGCATAAAATAAAAACTTATTACTTGTATAGTCGTCATAGAGAGCCACGAATGATAAAAAGATCATATATACATACATCACTGGCTAACAAGCCATATTGTATACATAAGCTTTTACAAACAACCAGAAAAGTACAAATATACAAGCTAGTTCAAAAAGAAATAAAGCTTCTAAACTAAACCATCTGCCTTTTCTTTTTCTTGCCCTTTTCCTTTGAAGGGACTTTACCTGGATTTACATGGAACACATAGGAGTGAGAAATTACAATTTCTCAGTATTCGCATACCAAAACCAGCGGTTAATCATTTATAACAAATAAATCAACTGAACACAAAAATTACACTCTATGTAATGGAATATCTAATATACAACAATATCAAAGAATTATTCATACAATCCTAAGATACTATTGAACGAGCAATCAAATAATCATTTGGTCAAGCAATGACAACTGCCCATACAATTGTCAACTATGCAATGCTTTATGATATAAGGTATGATTATGCTCAATTAAGATCCTAATATTATGAATATGCAATGCAAATGTAGATTTTAAAGTTTGAAAACACAAGCTACTTACTTATTTCCTAGAAACCTCTATTTCTTGTATATACAAAGCAGGATAAGCCTAAAAGCATAAACCCACTTGGTAATAGGTAGACACTTTTCCCTCACCACGTAAATGTAACATCTTAATAACGACAACCTAGTATATCACACATATACCTAGATAAGCAGTATTAGCAATGCTACTTCTAACCTAAACAACAAATTAAACCCATATCATTCATTTATATAAATAAATATTGAGAGCCTAAGTAACAAAAAGCCATATATATGCACCATGAGCCTTTCGAAGGCATATTGTAATATCTAACTTTTACAACCTCAAGGTAGTAGAAAATAAATATACAACATATTTATTATAAGAAACAAAATAAACTACACTAGTTCTTCTGATCCTTCTGCTTCCCTTACCTGTACTTGGATTTACATGGAAACATAATTGGGGTGAGAAATCACAATTTCTCAGTATAAGCATCCCAAAATCAGTGTTCATTCATCACAATGAATAAACCATACAACAAACATAAGAGTAAGCCTGCAACAAATAAATTAGTCATTGCTCAATACTATCAGAACGTATATATATGCTACGTAACATTCACAAGGCAAGCTAAAATTCTATCTTGTACTAATACTGAACAATCAATAATATCAAACAACCTCTCATGCAATCGTAAGACATCATCGAGCAAGCAACCAACAAGCAAGCGATTAAGCCATGACAAATACCCATACAAGTGTCAACCATGCAATGCTTTATGCTATAAAGTATGATTATTCTCAAACAAAGTCCACGTATTATGGATGTGCAATGCCAATGTAGATTTTAAAGTCAAAAATACAAACTATTTACTTATTTCCCCAGGAACTGCGTTCCTTGTATTTACTAAGTAGGATAGGTATAACACCCTATATAAGCATGATAGACCTGTATATGGTTACAGAGGTAGCCTAACACTAGTTTGTCATGCCTGTGAATTTTTGTGACCGTCTGAGCATGTTTACTAACTTTGTTATAGCTCTATGTGTGAAATATAGCTATTTTCAGCCTTGATTTTGGCTTAAACTACTTAGTTAATAGAAATAAGTGTGGAGAACTTGTTTCTAACTCACAAATATGTGGAAGTTGTTGTGGTTAAAGTTTGAGGTTAATCGGAGTTAGTTTGGCATTTAAAGACATACTAGTTGTGTGTTTTAGTGCTGGATTGATCCCCAGTAGATATGAAAAATTATGAAAATAGTGAAACAAGATTTTTAATGAATCTCAGGATTTATTTTAAATTTTTTAGAATTTAGAAAAATTTGTTTGGTGAAATTCAAGTGTTCTTAATTGATCGGGTGAATAGTGGTCACTTAAGTGACAAAAAAAATGAGGGCACAACCCTTTGTTTCTGTTGCTTGGCCTATTTAAGGCCAAAATGAGATGTTTGTCTCATTTCTTACCTCATATCACAACTGCAACTAGGAAAAGGAAAGGAGAAAGGGAAGCAAGGAGCTAAAGGAGAAGGATCATCAACCAAGCAAGGGAGAGAGCTTAGTTTTACGGAGGAACGACTGATTGACTTCAATTTCTAAAGTTTGAGGCAGAGGGAAACTTTGTTCTTAAACTTATTTTCTTATTCTCTTCATCTTGTTCATGAGTTTTGGCTTGATGTGGCGAGTTAGGTTTTGAGTTATTTTTGGTGTTTTTGGCTTGAATCTTGTTGGAGAACTTGAGGATGGCTTGTTTATAAGTTGTTGGGTGTAACACCCCAAAATTCCTTTTCCTATTGTTTGTGTTTTTATATGTGTTTTTGTGATTTTTGTGAATTGTTTGATTTATTTTGATTATTTTATTATTTTTCTTGAGCTTTTGTGTGCCTGAAGCGGTGCAGGAAAAATAAAAAATTTTTAGGGCCAGAAAAATTTTGATTGTTCATGCAGGGCCGAGGAAGCTTACTAAACCCGAAATCGGGAATAGATTTCAAAATTTTACTTTTTTGAGATTTTATTTGACTAATAAAATTTAGGTACGCTCTATTATCCATTGGATAATAAATATTAGTTTTACTAGTAGTGGCCTTTGTCCATTGGGTAATAGCTATCGGTAAATATCTGGGTAGATGTTTAACTTTGAGCCAATGGGAAGAAAGCTTCCAAGACAAGCTTGGAAGCAAACTTGGAGTGAAGCTTCTTGGAGAAGCTTTAGCCAAAAAGCCATTGGGACCCCACGACTAAGGGAGCTTCTTGGAGAAGCTTGGTGACCAAAAATGTTTCCATCTCTCTCCTAAGCCTTTCTTGTCTTGTTTTTGAGCAACCATCTAGCAAATTCTCTCTCTTTCTCTCCTTTTGTTTCTCACGGCCAACACCTCTTCTTTATCCATCAATCTTCATCAATTCTAACAACTTCATTTCTTGAATCTAAACACCTTTTTGAGACACTTTGTTGTTGTGAGTTTCTTCAAGATCATCCATCTTCAACCTTTTTCTCAAAGCTTCACATTTGGAGGCTCTAGGTGAAGTTTCTCATCTTTATTTCTAAATTTTCTTCTCAAGTTCTTGGCCATAATATTGATTCATGGCCATCTTGTTTCAAGCCCTAGATGTTGATGCTCATATGTTTGTTTTGTTTTAAGAATCTTCTTGGAAGGAGAAGCTTTTTCAAGAGGACATCAAAGAGCTTTGATAATTATCCAAGGTAAGAGGGAGATTAACCTCATCAACCATCTTGGTGGTGAGGAATGAATTTTGTGTTTTGTTGGTGAATAATCTATGTGAGGATTTATTCACTTAGTTGTGTGTATTTTATGATTTATGAATGTTGGGCTATATGTGATTATGTGATTGTTATGGTATGTATGAAATTGCTATTATATGAATTGATGATTGAAATGCCTTGTATGCTTTGATTCATGTGTGAAAGGCAAGCTTTTGGGTTCCAATGAATGCTTATGGCTCACGACCATGAAGCTCAAAATAGGGTTTCCAAGACAAAATTGTTTTATTAATTGAAAACTTAGATGATTAGGGGACTAGAATAGGATTAAAGGATTTACAATTTAAAAAGAAGATGAACAAGGTTTTATTAATTAAAAAGAAATTAAATTGTGATAATGGAAATGAGTTTTGAAGGGTGTTTTGAAAATTAAAGTGTTTTGTCTAAGTGAGTTCTTAGTAAAAGTGATGAAAAATGCTTTAAAATGTTTATGCAATTGAGAAAATGTTTTAAAATGTTTATGCATTTGAAAATTGATGTAAAGATGTTTCGTGGTTTTATTACGTGATGAAAAGTGTTGTATGCTTGTGAAAATTCAGTGAAAATCTTTCACGTTTGAGAAAAAAAATAGCAGTTTACTGTCAGGCCGATGTACTGGACCTGGAAATGTTAGTTGTTGACTTAAGCCCTGTTATGGCTTGTTTTGGTGGAATTTATGTTGTTTATAAGTATTGTTTTATCTATGTCATGTGATCATGCATTGTGAAAGTTGGAATGACTTGTTGTTAAGGTTTTATGCCTAAAAGATGAATTACACCTGTGTGCGGGTACGAATTGCATTGTGAAGGTCTATGAATGACCTAGGAGGCATCAGGGCGCAAGTATTCCACAAGTGGCCAGTTGGTAGCTCCACTGGGCCGTGGTGACTGTTCAACACACCAACGATCTCGACGAGATACTATTCCTCTTCTCAATCTAGTTGAGAGTGTCTTGTATAAGCCATGTTGCGCATAGTGATATATTTGAAAGCACTTGATTTGAGGCTAACGATATACAAACATGACTCCCCGATCATTCTCTTCGATGTTTGTTTTAGCTCCATAAAGTAGGTGTCAGTTCATTGTGCATTTGCATAGTCATTGAACATTTTGTTGTCATATATTTATACTATTGAATTACCTGCTGATATATTATTGAATTATCTGCTGATAAATATTATGACTGTCATTATTAATTCTGTACTATGTGGTTTTATTATTATTATTGTTTCTTGTTGCCATGCTGGTATGTGATGTAGGGGATCTCACCTCTTCATGTTGTTTTGTTCTGCCTGTTCTATTTTATGTTTATGCCCTTTGAAGACTTCAACGGTGGCGAGGAGTGACCTACTAGGTTACGTGAGAGTCCAGTGTGGAAATAAGTTTGCCCCAAATAATTTTATATGTTAAGTTTTGATGATGACAAATATAATACAAAAAGAATACTTTGTTTATGTTCTTTGTTGTATCATATATAGAGCATATCCATTAATAATTAATAAATATCTTATTTGGATGTGTATATTTCATGTTTTATATGCATGTTAAACTAACTAGAGTTATACATTTATGAATCATGCATATGAAGATATTGAATTATGGATTTGAACTAACTATGCTTGTTTAAGTGAGCAATACTTTGTAGGATAGTCCAAGTACCAAGAGTAAGCTTGCAACAAGAAAGCAAAAGATCTCAATTAAGCTTAACACAAGGAGAATGTGATTATACTTATGTCTTTGAAGAATGTTTTTTAATGATAACAAACATGGAGACAAAATGAAGATAATGGGAAGACCAAGTCCAAGATCTTTTAAGGATAGCTTTAGGACTTAGAGTCTCTCTGTTCAAGGATCTCTTTGGATATCTCCTAGTACATTAAGATAAAACAAAAATGTTCCAAAACTGTTTTGATCTTGAAAATAACTTTAAAATGTTTTGGTGTTTTTGATAAACTTTCTGGGATGGTTTTTCAAGCTTTTATAACTGCTTTATAAATTGAGTTATTCGAATAACTCATTGGTTATTCAAATAAAGCTTTAAATTTAGCTGCTGCGTGACTCTGTGCTTTAAAGTGTTATTCGAATAACACTCCTGTTATTCGAATAAACGTTTTCTAAATAGCTTATTTTATATCAGCTATTCGAATAACTCATCAGTTATTCGAATAGAACCTTTTCCCAGAAGTCTGTTTTAACCAGTGTTATTCGAATAAACTTAGAGTTATTCGAATAACCAATTTTCTAAAGGAATTCTTTGTGGCAACGTTATTCGAATAACATGAAGGTTATTCGAATAACCAGTTTCAAAAATGTTTTTAAAAGAACGTGTTATTCGAATAGCCAAAGGCTTATTCGAATAAACACGGTAAGCACAGATCCGAATATAGAAACTAACAGACATTTTTTTCATATTAATCACAAAATTAATTGCTACAACAGCTAATTTTCTATCTGGCTCTATAAATAGAGACCGTGGGTCTCATCTGCAATAAACCCAGCTATCTGTTTAATTTGCACTTGCTTTGAAAAATGTGATTTATATTTTACGCCTATTTTCTGTGCTCTTTTTTGCTGAAACTTTGAGATATCCTTTGAGAGCCTCTTAGCACTTCAATTTGTATCATTTACTCTTTGTGAGAGTTTCTCTTCATCTATATTTTTATTCTTCTATATTGAGGGTGAGGTATCCTTCAAGATTTGTATAAAGGTGAGGTATCCCTTCAAGGTTTGTATAAGGGTGAGGTATCCCTGCAGGCTGAGACTTTAGCACAAGGGTAGAGTTTCCCTGTGTATGAAAAGTGCTCTTTTATGTAACGGTTGCAAGCACCTATTAAAACTTGTATACATAGTGAAAAATCTCAGATTGTATTCGAGGACTGGACTTAGACCACAAGTGGGTTAGTGGTCGAACCAGGATAAATATTGTGCCTGCTTTTCTCTTCTCAATCTCTTTATTTTACGTAATTTTATATTATTGCACATTTATTTATTTACTATTCTTAAAGCTTTTATTCTTCATCTCGCAATTCTTTCTCTTTTATTTAATAGCTTAAATATTTGTGTTTATTTTAAGAGCATTTGTGAAAAGTTTTTAGTACCCAATTCACCCCCCTCTTGGGTAATGGTTGCCATGACTAACAAGTGGTATCAGAGCTTCGTGCTCTGGTGAAAGCTTAACCGCTTAGAGTTAAAGATCCTTGTTTATTAGTAACCTTGAAAGTTTTTCAAAATGGAAGGTTTTGAAATTGATAAACCACCATTCTTTGATGGTGTGTATTTTGTTTATTGGAAAGCTAGAATAGAGTTTTATATGCAATCTATTGATTTGGATTTGTGGGATGTTGTGCTAAAAGGATTTACTTACAAATCAAAACAAACTTGGAATAATTTTGACAAAAAATGTTTTTCTTTAAACATTAGAGCTATGCAAATTTTGAGAAGTAATTTGAATGATGATGCTTATGCTAAAATTAAAAATTGCTCTAGTGCTAAAGATATATGGGATGCTCTTGATGATATCTATCTTGCTAACAATATTTTTATGCATAAAGTTGTATATAGAAAGCAAGAAGAGCAAAATTTATTAAAGGAAGCTTATCATGAAAAATATCCTCAAAGAGATGCTCAAACTATTGAAGGGAGTCAAATGCCTCTTAGTGACGAAGGTGCTCAATTTGAAGAAGAGGCAAAATAGAACAAAATTGATGAGAAAGAATGTAATTCTCTTAAAGAGCCAAGCATGCTAGAAATTGAGACTACTTCCTATATGGCCAAAAAGGATTTTGAGGTAAATAATTCTAAACTAATTATAGTCCTTCCTATGATGTGTTACAATGTGCATATAATGAATTGTATGATGGTTTGTTGAATTTAGAAAAGAAAAACTTATCTTGTTTGAAAAACATTTCCTCTATTGAAAATGAAATTAAAACTTTGAAAAATATTTTTATTGATGAGGAAATGTCTTTAAAATGTAAAATCTCAACTCGTGAAAAGTGCAATAATTTAGAAAATCGAGTTAAGGACTTATATTCTGAATTTTCCAAAGCTAATGATTGTAATTGCTTAAATTCTATGTTTGTTAATAAGAATAAAATTAATATTATTGCATGTGAAAATTCAAGCAAGGCTTATGGCAAAATTAATTTAGAATATAAAAACAACAAAAGGCTTAAGTTTTTCAAAAATGATATTCAAATGATCAAGCCATCATTAAATTCAATTGTTTACAATTTTTGTGGTCATCTATGACATATTTCTCATTTATTCAATTATAGAAGAAATTCTTATATGAGAAATTGTATGGTATAGGTTCCTAAAAATCTTAAAGGCCCTAATACTAACATTCAAGGATCCAAAATGAAGTGGGTACCAAAGTGTCCTCCTAGTATTTCAATTATGCAGAATATTTCTCAAAAGGATGGACAAATTGGTCAAAAGAAAGAGGAGTCATCAAGGAGAATGCTTCCAAAGCTCAATGGTAGAAACTTTAGTCAAAGAAGGAAGATGACTTCAACCAAAGCTTCTCAAGTACAAAATGTAGAGCTTGCAAAGCTCAAGACTTCAAAAGAGAAGCAATGGATAAGAAAAAGCATTTCCTTGATTGCTAAGGCCAAGGTATCAAAAGTTTTTACCTCTTATGCACATGCACTTAAAAATGATAATAATGAATATGAGGTATATTCCTTGTAGGCCTTAGGCAGATGATAGAATCATGTGTACCTGATAAAATTTGAAAATTATGTTTAGCACATGATTATGTTCATTTTTATTGTACCATAGTTCATTAATTTATTATATATCTTGGTATATAAAGTTCTATAATACCCATGTTTGCTATGCTTTAAAATGGTCTATATATCATGAAAGTAAGCATGTTGTCAACTATGTGCTTAATGGTATTTAATTGCTTAATTTATAGTGCTCAAATTACATACTATGAAAAATTAATCTTTATGAGAGCATAATAAATTAATATTCAAAAACTAACACACAAGGACCCAAGAAAATTTGGGTACCAAAAGTCAAAAAATTTTAAGGGTGTTGTAGGTGTGCTTGAAGGCCAAGAAGTGACTTTGACATCTTGAAAGTGGCTGCTCCAAATACAAATATCATAAATAATTTTAAGCTCTCTTCCTTGTCTCCGTGAAGTTTGGACTTACAAGTTTTAGATAAGTGAAAATTTTTATTATGCTTTTCTAGCTTTATGTCTTGAAAATGTTTCTACACGTTAATATGCTAGATAAAAGTATGCTCATTGTTTGAAATGACATGATTAATAATAATATCCTTGAACTTGAGTTATTGATCAATCGAATATATAAATTGCATGTTTTATTGCTGAATATTATCTCTCTTTAAATCACATATATATATATGCTTTGAATTCTTGAACGGATGCATCTCTGTGTTTCATTGTTAGTTTTATTCGAATAAACAAGCTTTCATTCGAATAAAGTTCTTTAAAGCTGATCAAAGTTTATGTTGAATATCATCTTTATTCGAATAACATGAAGTTTATTCGAATAAACTGACTTCTATGTCAGTTTTGTGTTTGCAATGTTTACTGTCTATTCGAATAAATCCTTTATTTATTCGAATAAATAGAGCCTTTGTTCTATCAGTCTCTTACGTTTGATCTCTGTCTATTCGAATAAACCTCGGGCTATTCGAATAACCAGAGACTTGGCTTATCAGTCTTGATTGTTTGCTTCTCTATCTATTCGAATAACTCCCAGGATTATTCGAATAAACCTGTTAAAATGGCCAAAATGTTTGGCCGTCGCAGATCCTCTATTCGAATAGGATCTTCTTCTATTCGAATAAAACCCTTTTTATTCGAATAAAACCATTTTGTTTGAAAGGTTCTGCTACGTTTCGTTAATATATGCTGAATTCTTTTTTTTGACTGAAAATGTATATGCTTAATCAAATTGACTATTCTTTTGATGTTTATATGTAATTGGCTAAATTGATCAATGAAATGAAATATCTTTTGCCCTTGTGAACTCATTTGTTATTTTATTATTTTGAATATGAGTTTGGCATAATGACTAACCTCTATGGATCCAAAATTGATGGATACCAATGAAAGTACTTTGAATTGTATTGTAGGGTGATAACTACCTCAAGCAAGCATTTAAATGGAATAAATTCATTCAACTTGAGGAAAGTAAAGTTTAAAAGGATTCAACCTTTAAAAGGAGGTGCAAATAATTTCTATTCCCTCATGAAAACTTGAAGCTTGGAAGTTGGTGGAAGTGAGAGTCATCTATAAAAATTCAAAGAGTACATTTTTGGTGATATCAAACTATTATTCCTTTTATATACTTTAAATTTGATATCATATGCTATTTGGAGAAGTAGATAGTTATTTTTTATGCCTTTACATGTCTTACGTGATCATTATTTGCCTAAAAATGCCTAAATAAGTTTTGATGATGATCATATGTTTCTTGATAAACTTGAATCATGCCTTAAAATGCTTAAACTATTTTTTTTTTGGATTCAAGTGCATATGTGCTTCGTGCATTCTTATTAGAGCTAATATTGCATGGTTGATAATGTGATACATGCTTTAAATTATATATCAATCAAAATTATGCTTATAAATGGGCTTATATGATATTTGATGCTAACCTATGTTTTAGAGGACTTTTAAAGTTAGATTTGCAAGTCTCTCTATGTGTTTCAAATATAGCCATCAGTTTTTTACATACAAGCATATGTGGATAAACGAGAAAAGTTGAATGGAATTCAAATGAAGAGGAAGATAAAGAAGTATTTCTTCAAGTGCAATGGAATGAAATACTCAATGGAAGAAGCTCAAACTCAAAGGACAAATAAACGAAGAACATTCTAAAGAAGCAACACTCTTTATCTAACTCAATAAGTATCTCTATCCCTTAGCTTTTGTGGTATTCTATATGGTATGGATTATATGATACTTGTTGAAAAATTGATCTTAAATGATTATATGCTTTCTTAACATGAGAAGTATGCTTAGCATTGACAAAGTGCCTAATTGAATATTAACTTGCTATTTTGTCATTGCATTTAGGGTGAATAATATTAGTTCTATACATGCTTTGATCCCTATAGCATATTTCATCAAGGAGATGTACTTATGTTCTTTTAACTTGGATTGATCTGTCTTAATAAATATGTTCTTTTTTAAATATAAAATATTTCTACCATTCTAAAATGCTTTTAAAAATATAATGTGCTCTTGTAAAATTCTTTTTGAAAGGGGGAGAAATTTTAAAATAGTTTTTGTTTGAAGGATTAAGAAGATGTATATTTGCCTTGTTTTTCTTTAAGGTAATGTGCTTACATGGTCTTCACATACATATTTTCTTTATAATATGCATATTTTGAGGGCGAGTTTAGCTCTTGAGTTGTTTATATCTCTTGCCTTACATTTTTTGCTTGATTACATAAAGTCTTTTAATATTGTCATATGCTAAATGTTGACATACAAAAATATGACAAGCATTGCATGAATAATATTCTATATCTTGAAAAACATGCTTATTTCATCTCTCTATTCTTGAATCATATGTAGAATCTATACGGGGGAGAAAATATTTTTTTCTTTTCTAAACCTTTTTGTTGATGTCAAATAGGGGGAGTGAAAATTGGAAAGAAAAATATGTTCTTGTGCTTATTGTTTGATATGCTTACATGAATATCCATTCTTGTATATTGCTCAATATATTTTTCTTTGGTGATTTGTCATCATCAAAAAGGGGGAGATTGTGGAAATAAGTTTGCTCCAAATAGTTTTATATGTTAAGTTTTGATGATGACAAATATAATACAAAAAGAATACTTTGCTTATGTTCTTTATTGTATCTTATATAGAGCATATCCATTAATAATTAATAAATATCTTATTTGGATGTGTATATGAAAGTTTTATATGCATGTTAAACTAACTAGAGTTATACATTTATGAATCATGCATATGAAGATATTGAATTATGGATTTGGACTAACTATGCTTGTTTAAGTGAGCAATACTTTGTAAGATAGTCCAAGTACCAAGAGTGAGCTTGCAACAAGAAAGCAAAAGATCTCAATTAAGCTCAACACAAGGAGAATGTGATTATGCTTATGTCTTTGAAGAATGTTTTTTAATGATAACAAACATGAAGACAAAATGAAGATAATGGGAAGACCAAGTCCAAGATCTTTTAAGGATAGCTTTAGGACTTAGAGTCTCTCTGTTCGGGGATCTCTTTGGATATCTCCTAGCGCATTAAGATAAAACAAAAATATTTTCTTAAACTTATACCAAAACTGTTTTGATCTTGAAAATAACTTTAAAATGTTTTGGTGTTTTTGATAATTTTTTTGGGATGGTTTTTCAAGCTTTTATAACTGTTTTATAAATTGAGTTATCCGAATAACTCATTGGTTATTCAAATAAAGCTTTAAATTTAGCTGCTGCGTGACTCTGTGCTTTAAAGTATTATTCAAATAATACTCCTGTTATTCGAATAAACGTTTTCTAAATAGCTTGTTTTATATCAGCTATTCGAATAACTCATCAGTTATTCGAATAGAACTTTTTCCCAGAAGTTTGTTTTAACCAGTGTTATTCGAATAAACTTAGAGTTATTCGAATAACCAGTTTTCTAAAGGAATTCTTTGTGGCAGCGTTATTCGAATAACATGAAGGTTATTCGAATAACCAGTTTCAGAAATGTTTTTAAAAGAACGTGTTATTCGAATAGCCAAAGGCTTATTCGAATAAACACGGTAAGCACAGATCCGAATATAGAAACTAACAGACACTTTTTTCATATTAAGCACGGAATTAATTGCTACAACGGCTAATTTTCTATCTGGCTCTATAAATAGAGACCGTGGGTCTCATATGCAACAAGCCCAGCTATCTGTTTAATTTGCGCTTGCTTTGAAAAATGTGATTTATATTTTACGCCTATTTTCTGTGCTCTTTTTTGCTGAAACTTTGAGATATCCTTTGAGAGCCTCTTAGCAATTCAATTTGTATCATTTACTCTTTGTGAGAGTTTCTCTTCATCTATATTTTTATTCTTCTATATTGAGGGTGAGGTATCCTTCAAGATTTGTATAAGGGTGAGGTATCCCTTCAAGGTTTGTATAAGGGTGAGGTATCCCTGCAGGTTGAGACTTTAGCACAAGGGTAGAGTTTTCCTGTGTGTGAAAAGTGCTCTTTTATGTAACGGTTGCAAGCACTTATTGAAGCTTGTATATATAGTGAAAAATCTTGGATTGTATTCGAGAACTGGACGTAAACCACAAGTGGGTTAGTGGTCGAACCAGAATAAATATCGTGCCTGCTTTTCTCTTCTCAATCTCTTTATTTTACGTAATTTTATATTATTGCACATTTATTTTTTTTACTGTTCTTAAAGCTTTTATTCTTCATCTCGCAATTCTTTCTTTTTTATTTAATAGCTTAAATATTTGTGTTTATTTTAAGAGCATTTTTGAAAAGTTTTTAATACCCAATTCACCCCCTCTTAGGTAATGGTTGCCATGACTAACATCCAGTTTCTTGGAGGCACTGATGCCTGGCGTATCCATTTAGATACGGAGCGAGTAGAGTATCATGGAGACATTACTCTATCCCTGAGTAGTACCCGTCATGGGGTCACTACTTTTTTTTCTGCTATAGTTTATCTAGAGTTTAATATGCCTTTATGGGATTTGTGGGGTAATCTTCACTATTCTCCTAGGGAGGATTCCGAGATATCTTCTGCTCAGACTCTCTTTCGTCGAGACATTCCCTAGCTAGGGAATTTGTCTAGTGAAGATCCTGGAAGAGGATCCAGTGGAAGACCCTTCCCTTAGGTGTAATGAACTTGGGCAGGTTTAAGTTTGTTGTTAAGTTGCATTTATGTCTTTTTGGTGTGTAAATCTTAAGTACTTATGTTTTATTCAGTACCTTATGTATGTGGAATGTTTTACTCAGTTCTCTATATCTTGAGTTTATTTATGTTTTGTTAAGGTTATGTTATCCGCGAAAAAGAATTTCAAAACCCGTATATTATAATATAAATCTTAATTATGGCTTGGGTAAAGTTTCAAAATAAAATAAAGTGTTGGTCTGAAATGTATTACCTAAGCGAGGGTGTTACATTGGGTGCATGGAAATGGATTTCTAACCCTTGTATTCTTTAATTCCATTTGAGTGGAGATTTAGGGTTTTAGGTTTTGTATTAGATGATTTTCCGTGATCTTTGGTTTTGAGTGAAATCAAAGTGGAATAAGAGTTGCTATGTGTAGTTGAACCTTGTGGAAGGTTGGAAATCCCTTGGATGTGAAGTTTGAGTGATTGGAGGATGTGAAAGAAACAATGGAACTGTTCCACAGTTCTGCAAATTTTGCTACAGTGTGTCTGGTTAAGAGACACGGGGGGCTGTGTCCTTCTCTGCCAGTTGTAATTCGTGAAACAGTGCCCACAGAGCAAAACACCGGGGGGGACGTGTCATCAAACATGGCCCGTGTTTGAGGCCAAAATATTCAAAAATGTCATTTTTTATGTTTTCAAGTTCTTGGCTAGATGGGATCATTAATATATGTTTCCTAAAGTGTGTTGAGACTCTAATAGGAGTATCTAATAAAGTGGATATGTGGTGAATGTAAATTAATTGGTATTTAACATCATCGTATTTCATGTTTTTAGTTAGGAATGTAAATCAATTGATATGTTAGTTATTGTAGTAATTGGCATTATTGTTGTTCCATAACTATGTTGATGAGGTTGAGTCCTCGTTGTCGATGATCTAAGCTTATGGAACTGGGTTTCTAGTGCTTGTTCAAAGCTTATGGAACCAGGTTCCTTTGTTTTGTTTGAGACTCATGCATAACATGACATTGCCATGGACTTGGTATGATAACATTATACATTTCATGCTTAGGATATTGCATAGGCATAAACACTAGACATAATTTGGCATAGCATGGCAATTGTATAGGCGGGTGCTATCATGACATAAAACCATGACATTGCAATTGTATGGGCGATTGCGTATCTCTGAGATGCAGATGTTGTTTACTTCTGTAATTAAAGTGTTAATTCGATAATTATGAATATTATCTAAATGTCTGTATATGTATATATATTAGTTTTGCAATACTTCTATTGAGATATGTGATTTCTCACCCCAATTGTGTTGCTATGTAAATTCAGGTGCAAGTTCCTCAAAAGGGAAGAAGAAGATGTATGAAGATTAGTATAGTTATAGACTTGGTGTTGACAAAGCTTGTATATTATGCTAGATCTTGTTGTTTTGAAAGTTTATGTATTACAATGTGCCCTTGGAGGCAATGATGTATATATATAACTTTTGTTATCGTGGCTCTCCATAATTATTTATATAAATGTTATGGGTTTTGTTGTTGTATGTTAGAAGTAGCATGGTTAGTATTTGTTATTCTTTTATATGACGATATATCTGGATAGTAAATATTGGGATGTTACATTGTGGTATTAGAGTAGTTCATCTTGTTGAGTCGGGATATGGACTGACTATGCTTATGCATGTATAGTGATGGTTATGCATTTCTTATCTCATACATGTGATTGTTTGAGTGGAATTGCATGATTTGCCTTTGTATGACTGTTTTAGCTACTATTACACGATTACATGATATTGAGATTAGTTACCTCAATATGGATTGTTTTGTGTTTAGAAAAAACTATGACAACACGAAAGTGACCGCATGGGATGTAACACCCTCCTTAGGATGCCACATTTATTTATTAAAACATCAATAACTTAACAACAATGTGGAAAGGGTTTGATTTTTCAAAATACGAATATTAAATTTTCTTTTTATAGGGCATGAACTCAAACAAAACATAACAGCACATTATATAATTACAGAACATTACACACCAAAAAGATTATATACATAACAGTGGTATGGATCACAGTCCACCTAAAAACATCATGTTTGTGCTCAAAATACATATACACTACTAAATAAAACAGAGACTAGCCCAAGTCTCTACATGCCTAGGAAGTAGGACCTTCCCCTAGACCCTTCAATGGATCCTCCTCTGAATCCTCCATTGGGTCCTCCTCCTTGGACTCCTCTCTAGCCAAAACCCTCACCTAGGGCAGAAGTTCGCGGATAGGTGTCCTAGCGGATGACACCATAGGGTCTGGGTCCTTCCTCGCGGTGCAATGCAGGTCACTCCACAACTCCCTAATAGGCATGAAGAACTCTAGACGCACAAAAACACTAAGAGAAAAGAAAGGAACCCCATCACGGGTCCTACAAATAGACAACGTTACATCTCCCACATATTTAATCCGCTTAATGCCCTAGTTGATGCGCCATGTGTCTGCACCTTCGTGAAATTGAAATCTAACAAAACTGTTAGAATCTTTATTTGCAACCATCCAAAAGCAAAATAATGAAAAATTGCAAATCTTCTTCTTCTACTCTTGGTCTTTATCAATAGGAACATATAAAACAGAAACAAGCAGAATAATAATACAAAGAGGTGAGATTCTCTACATCAATACCAGCATGACAGCAAGAAACAACAATACCAGTAAGATCACAAAGTACAGAAATAGCAAATTACAGTCTTAAGATTTCTCGGCAAGTATTTCAATGATATAACAACAGACAAATTCCACAATGTAACAACAGATAATCTCATAGTATAAATGTATCACAATGAACTGTTCAATGACTATGCAAATGCATAATTGACTAACATCTACTCATGGAGTTAAACCAAACATCTGAGAGAATGATCGGGGAGTCCGTGTCTGTATATCGTTAGCTTCAAATCATGCGCTTCTCAATATAATCATTATGCGTAACATGGCTATACAAGACACTCTCAACTGGATCAGGAATAACATAGTGCCGAGTCGAGATCGTCGGTGCGTTGCACAGTCACCATGACCCAGTGGAGCTACCAACTGTCCACATGTGAGATACCCGTGCCCCGACGCCTCCAAGTTCAACAAGTGTACTACACTATGCAATTCACACCCGCACAAAGGTGTAATTCATCTCCTAAGCATACAGCCTTAAAAACAAGTCATTCCGACTTTCACAATACATGATCACATGACAAAGATGAATAATATTCATTAATAGCATAAATCTCTCCAAAAGGAGCCACAATAGGCTTAAGTCAATCACTGACATTCCCGGGTCTAGTACGTCGGCCCGATAGCACAAGGCTATTACATTTAGTCACAAAACACTTCCATTGTGCCAACTCAGGAATCATCCTTTTCAAATCATATGAAATATTCTTACAAGTCTTTCCTTATAAAACCTTCAAGAATTGATATAGGAATTCACTCTAATTTTAAAGCCCTTTTAGTTAAGTTCCTCTAGGTAATACTCCCTCACATTTTTCACAAAAAACCTAAAAAGAAAACTACATTGTTTTTAACCTCACAAATTCATTTTTTTTCTTCCCCTAAGCCCTAAAAGTACTCTAACTTTTTATGATATCTCTTTCTAGCTTACTCTCCCTCTCAAGGCCGAAATCTCTCACTAAATAAGTAGCTAAAATTTGTTTTTTCCACTCCTTCATTTTTTTGAAATTCCTAATCCAAATTCCATTTTTTTTATTTAACTTCCAAGTTCAATTCAACACAAATTTTTTCTCCTGGATACCCTTTTTGGGGTCTCTTGCCATGAGCTTTATAAGGTCCTTAGGCCTCAAAATTTTCATCTTCCACAAAGGATTTGAAGCAACTAATATATATCAATCATCAAGAATTTTATATTCTATCAAGATCACGAACAACACCAAGCCACAAAAATCATATAAAACAAAAATTACAAAAATCACCAAGAGTCAAATATAATCAAGTGAATAATCCTCATATGGATTCTCCACTCTTAACATAACAAAATGTCTCTTACTACCATGGAAGGTTAATGAGAGTAATATCCTTCTTACCTTGGAGGATGACCAACCACTACTTGGATATCTCCTTGAAACAAGCTTCCTCCTCCAAGAGTCTCTTGAAAATGAAAATGACATGCCAAAGAATCAACATTTTAGGTTTGGAAGAGAATGATCACGAATCAAAATCATGATCTTAGAAAGAAGAAAAGAAAGAAGAATGAAAAGGAGAAATTTTAACTTAGAAGTCTTGAAGCCCTAACTTGAAGAAATACTTGAAAAATGATGAACAAGTCAAGATCTTCTCACCAATGTGTCTTAGAAAGTGTTTAGATTCAAGGAATGTAGATGGTAAAAATTAAAGATGATGAGAGGGTGGATTTTGGGATGGTGGCCGTGAGGTCTAAGGAGAGAAAATGAGATAAAACTAAGTGTGTAACTTTTGGGTAAAGAGAGAGAAATGGATAGAAAAGTGATGAAAATAAAGGTTGAATGGAAACTTACTCTAGAAGTCTCCTTTCTCTCTTCGTAGCCGTGCACTCCATCTAGGGAGGAGGAGCCAAGCTTCCTCAACAAGCTTCACAAAGCTTCTTTGAGAAGCTTTTCTCTTTGGTCCAAAAGTCAAAGATGAAGTCATATGGGTGATGTCATATGGATGATGTCATAAAAGTGACTAGACAGAAACAATCTACTAGATCTTTACTACAACCTATTATCCAATGGACAAAAGTCACAGTTAATAAAGCTGGTATCTATTATCCAATGGATAATAGAGCGTACCCAAATTTTATCTATCAGATAAAATTTTAGACAAAGAAAACTTCAAAAACTGTCTCCGGTTTCGAGTTTAGTAAGATCCCCTGGCCCCGGTTCAACAGTCCTAAATTTTCTAATATTAAAATAATCCAAAGAAGTCAAATAAATCATAAAAATTCACAAAAATTATAAAAACTCACAACATCACAGAAATCACAGAAATAAAAGAAAATCGGGTTGTTATAACTCTCCTTTTTTAAAAAGAATTTTGTCCCTGAAATTCATCATACCTTAGAACAAATGTGGATATTGTTCTCTCGTTTTGTCTTCCAGCTACCATGTTGCATCACCAGTCACATCGTTCCAGATCACTTTTACCAATGCAATCTCCTTGCCTCTGAATTGCTTCACTCTCTTATCCTCAATCTTGATAGGAAGTGTTTCATAGGTCAAATTCTCTTTTAGTTGTACTATATCCGGTTCTATGACATGAGCTAGATCAGGTATATACTTTCATAATTACAACACATGGAAGACATCATGGAGGTTGGAAAGAAAAGGTGGTAAGGCTATTTGGTAGGCTACCGGACCTATCCGATGAAGAATTTGATACGGTCCGATGAATTTAGGAGTGAGTTTTCTGGATTTAATGTCTCTTCCCATACTAGTCATAGGTGTAGTTCTCAGAAACACATGCTCACCTTCCTCAAATTCAAGAGGTCACCGTCTCTTATCGGCATAGCTTTTTTGTCGGCTCTGAGTTGCTCTCATCTTTTCCTGGATCATTTTAACTTTTTCAGTCATTTACTATACAAGTTCAGGTCCTACTACAAAATTTTTGCCATCTTGGTACCAACACAAGGGTGTTCTACACCGTCGCCCATACAGCGCCTCGTAGGGTGCCATCCCGATACTTGTGTGAAAACTATTATTATAACTGAATTCTATCAAAGGTAAGAATTCATCCTGTAACACCCTGAAAACTATTTGTTCATCATACATAATCATTTTATAATATTTATGATTTTTGGAAATTTTTTTAGATTTTTCTGGAAACGTCGAATATTTTAATATATTCCTCGTTTTGCATGCATATTGAACAGAGTCAGTGTAACACCTAAAAAATTATTTGTTTCATGATAAATAGTTGTTTCTCTAATATTTATGATTTTTGAGAATTTTTATGGATTTTTCCAAAAATGTTGAATATTTTAATATATTTCTTGTTTTACGTGCACACTGAGCGGAGCTGGGAAAACGAAATATTTTCCCTGAGACTGGTAAACTTTGAACTATGAAAACGTCGATAGGGGATCTTACTAAACCCAAGGTCGAGCACAATTTACGAAATTTATATTTTACGAGATTTTATCTGATAAATAAAATTACAGAATATTTAATTATCTGAGAGATAATAAAATATTATTTCAGCTTATTGTAAATTTTGTCCACTGAGTAATAGCTCAAGTAGATTATTTCTATCTAGTTACTTTTATGTCATCATCTAAGTGACCTCACACTTCACTTTATCGAGAAGCGTGCGAAGCTTTTCAAGGAAGCTTCAAGGGAAACTTCTAGGAAGTTTACTCTCAACCACCCCACACTCTCTCCTCTCTAAAGTGTTGCACGGCTGGAGGGAAGGAAAACAAAGGATTTCATTACTTTATTTTACATCTCCTATTCACATTTCATTTTCTCTTCCTCTTCCTCACGCACATTCTCTCTTTCTCTCTTCTCCCACATGGCTGCATACTCCATTGTTGAGCCTTCAAGCTTTCTTGCTCAAGCCGACGTAGACCATTGTTTCCCCTCATCATCTCCAAGCTTTCTTCTTTGTGGGACTCTTATTGACTCTTCCATTTTCATCCTTTGCTGCCCAACTCCAAAGCTTGAAGCTTTGAGGTAAAACTCTCAACTTTCTTCTCTTTTTCTCCTTATTTTCGTGGTCCTTGGTCACCATTGTGACCAAGGACTCCTCTTTTCAAGTTTTAGTGGTTGATTTGGGGAGTTGATCATCTTAGGTTCTTCTTGTGAGTGGTGGATGAAAAGCTTAAAAGGAGCTTACTTTCCTTATTGTCTCTTAAGGTAAGAGGAAGATTATTCTCTTCAACCCATTTTGGTAGTGAGAAACTCTTTGTTGTGTTGATGGGGTAAAACTCATTTGTATGATACCTATTTGTTTGAGTGATTTTGGTTATGTATTGATTGCTTGAATGGCAGGATTTAGATGTATGATGATGGATCTTGAATTGTATGAAGGATGGATTGATTTTTGGTGGTTTTCTGTGTTTACAAAGGATTACACGGCCTAGGCCGTGTGATCGTGCACGGCCGTGTAATCCTGGGTGTGTTCAGCAGAAAATCCAGAGGCGTATAAGGCCTACGCCGTGCATGGTGGCACGGCTGTGTATTTTGGCACGGCCATGAAATCATGGTCGTGCATTCTTCCTCAAGGCCATGTAACTTGAATAATGAAGGATTTTAGGCTTTTCTGGCCCCTTGGAGGCTCCCAGTCTCCTTGGGAACTCATTATGAGGCTTTAGTACTAAGATAAACTTATTAAACTTAATTAATTGAATGATTAGAAGTTGATTAGGGATTCATAAAATGGAAAGAACCAAGGATGAAAGTTGCCTTATAGTTTAGAATAATTTTGGAAAAAAGAAAGGGCATGAGTATGGGTGAGGTTGTTAGAAACATAATGAACTTAAGGTTTAACTTTTATCATAACTATGAATGGGGTTGTGTTCACCCTTAAGGTTTGTTATTGGCTTGATGTGGATCCGTGAATGGGATCAATGGTTGTTGGTAAACAATATGACATGTGACTTTAGACATGATATGATAAGATTGTGATTTCATATATGAATATACACATATGCATTGAATCCATGCGTACTTGAAGTATGATTATTATAGTTGTCATGATGAGCATGATTGGAACATGCATTGTGAAAGTCCATTGGACTATTGTTAAGGCCATGTTGCTTGGGAGTTGAATCACACCTTAGTGCGGGTGCGAATAGACTAGTGTAGGTCCTGTAGTTGACCTTTGGGGCGTCGGGGCGTGGGCATCTCACATCGGACAGTTGGTAGGCCCTCTGGGCCATGGGATAAACCAATGCAGACGCACCGACGATCCTGACTGGGACATTGTCCTATATCGTGATCTTGAGGGAATGCCACTGTATAAAGCCTTATTACGCAAAATGATTGATTATTTTTCTAGAAAGCACTTAATTTTAGGCTAACAAGATACTGGCATGTCCTCCTGATCATTCTCTCTGAATGTTTTGTGTCTAGCCCCATGGAGTAGGATTTTTGGTACCATATGCATGTGCATAGTGAGTTGCCATATCATTTGACATTTACTTATTCATATGACAATTTAATGTATTATCTTATTACTATTATAACTGCCTGCAAATGTTAAGTTGTTTACTATCTGTTTTAATATTAGTTACCATTTTTGAATTATTATATGGGCGTCAAGTGCTGTTTTGTTTCTTTACTACCATCATAGGTAATTAATGTAGAATGTCTTACCTTTTTTTGTATTTCTTTGCTATTCTGTCTATGTTTATATTCCATCGAAGATGTCGGCAAAGGGGGTGAAGTTCACGAGTTCCTCAGTTTTTGGCCTGACTTCAACTAGCACCTGATTTTGGATCATGGCGGCATGTCCACGAGGATTTTTGGGTTATGTGCGTTTGGCCTTCCTCGAAGGTCTAGACTGCTGACACATTAACTTCAGTTCAGACTGTGTCTACGTGGGGGACGTGACGGTATCGCTGGCTTGGGGGTGTTATGATCCGCCTATCTTCACCTGTAGCATTAGACTACATTTAGAGTTTTACATGCCCATTAGGGACATGTGGGGTGATCGTTATTACACCCCACAGGAGGATTCGTTCCTCTCCACTACCCGAGCCCCAGCCCATAATTCGGTGGCTCCGATGAGAGTTTCCTCTGATGAGGAAGACCTTGAGGAGGAACCTGAGGAAGATCCTAACACGGTTCCTTCTTTCTCTTCTTAGGGGCTGACACTGCCGATAGTCACTGATGGTTATCCGTGTTTTTTTTTTGGGACTTGATATTCTTTTTGGGGGTCTGTATATCATTTTTGAGGGCTTGTAAAGCTTAGGCTTTTTTTTTTATGACCCTTGATGTAATTAATGACTCATAGTCTGTATTTAAATAGTATATATATATATATATATATATATATATATATATATATATATATATATAATGTATCTTTTGCATAGATGTATGGATTAGTCTTTATGTTTTTTCGCTTATAATTAAACAAATATATATATACGTACTTGTGAATCTCTTATAAGTGTTAGTACATTTGACTACTTCATTGATGAATAAGTTATTGAGTACAAATATTGTAGGGAATTGCGGATCAAAATATCTCGCAGCGGAATAATAGGATTCCCACACAGGATCCATGCGAAAAATCCATAATCCGAGTTTTTAAAAATTACCTCTTGAAGCGTGATAAACACAAGCGAGGTGAATCACCAACACCGTAATAGCAACGATGTTTCGCGGTATCCACACGAAACAGGACTTGCAAAAGGAGTCACGCCTCATTTCGCGGTGCTAGGCTGCGAATACAAGAGAATAACCTTTCACTTTGTCTCTCACTCACTTTCTTAGGTGCGGCTAGGGTTGTGATGTAACCTCTATAGCAGCCCCCTTAACGATACTATTTATAATAGTGGGCTTTAAGTGAGTGTGAGCATAATTTAACCCAAAAACCCATCTGTCATGAGTTAGGCCCACAATTGAATCCGAGTCCAACTTGGATCCTTATTGCTCCAATTTAGTCTGTTCTAAGTGTGCGACCTGCAGTTCTCATGACGTTGGTAGTAATATTAAAATCTCATTTTAATATTACAAACAATGAGCGGTATCTAGCAACACATCACTGCTACCCAAGTAATGAGAATGTCAGTGATTTGACATAACCTATCCGTGATCAATGTTTCCGTGTAGTTTAGTCCCTTTGTCCAGATATCTAGATTGAACACAAGGCATGGAACGTGTCACCCTTGTTTAATTCAATCTTCAGTTTCCTGATTCCCGAGTAGACATAGTAAAAACAAATGAGATCAATATCTCATATTGACTCATTTGAGCATGGCCATGCATTTCATAGTCTCACTCAATCAGGGGGCCCGAAGATATCACTCCTGTTATGTAGGAGGGACAAATCCCATCTAGGTCACTCACATTCCTCCACATGCATCACAATATGTCTAATAACCAACTTTATAATCATCTTGTTACAGATGACGTTTGATGGCATTTAAAACACACAACTCCTCATGTAGGAATCGTAGTGATTTCAGGTCAAAGAACCACATACACCATTATCACTATGAGAATAGCTTATGACACTCACGTAACGATCCACGTAGCGTTCTCATGGCGGGTCTGTCCAATACATCATTACTCTAATATGTATCCATGTGTAGACTTGATATATCATATCCATGACCCGTGAGATGTGGTCATCAGTCTACGCACATACTAGTCTCAATGCATTATTGTTGTCCTAATTAACAATAATACTTGACTAGGGACATTTAAGAATAGTGTTGTAACCAAAAGGATCTCACGATCAAGTCATCCACTTGATGTCCTATGGCATCAAGCTTACTATTCTAAGGACTTTATTATGTTTATAAAAAAAGAACACAATAAATGAAATGCCTCATATATAAAATAGCATAATATAATGTATGTCAATACAAACAAAATGTATTGGCCACTAGGGCATACACCAACAAATATATATACATATAATAAAAAAAAAAGATTCACCATTTTATTTACACAACTATAATCAAATAAGTTTAATCATAATTTAATGAACTGGGTCTTAATTTATATTTTCATTTTTCGCATTGTATTTAATGATGTGATGTTCCCTCCCAAAAAGAGGGATTACATTAGGTTAGTATCAGAGCCTCGGTTTATGTTTTCTTTGGGTCTTTGTGGTTAGGTCTGACTTGTGTGTGCTATGTGATTCTCTGTGATTGGTATTCCGAAAGGATACATCTAATTCTTCATTGTGTGTTTCAGTTAGTATTACTTGAAAGAACGAGATGGCACGAGGCGAAGATATGGTAGCAGCGATAGAGGCAATGCAAAGAATGGTAGAAGTCATTGCCCCAACAAACCGAGAGAGCTGCTAAACAGCAAGAAAGAGCTGCTCAACAGCTCGAAGTTACGAATGACGCGCAAAATTTGGCAGAGTTCCGTCGCCACAACCCTCCTCAATTCAAATGAGAATTTGATCCGGAGAAGGCTAGTTTATGGATCAAGGAGCTGGAGAAAATCTTTTGAGACATGAACTGTGCCAATGACAAGAAGGTGACTTACGCCGCTTTTATGCTAATTGGGGATGCTGAAGACTAGCGGAATGGAGCACAGAGAGTGCTAGAAGCTGAAGGTCGCGTAATCAATTGGAAGATATTCAAGAATAAGTTCTTGGACAAATATTTCCTCGCAAGCGCCAGACATGCGAAGGAAATGGAGTTCCTCAGCTTGAGACAAGGAAACTTGTCTATCAGTGAATACGCTGCAAAGTTTAAAAGCTTATCCAAGTTTTCAACGTATTTCCAACACCAGCCAGACGAGGAGTAGAAATGTCAAAATTTTAAAGAAGGACTGAGGCATGAGGTGAAGAGAGCAGTTATCATCTTGAAAATCAACCAATTTTCAGAGTTGTTAGATGTGTGTTACTAAGTGGAAGCTCTAGATCAAGCTCGAGACACAAGAAATCGAAACTTTGGACCTACCATGTTCTAAAAAGGAGGCGGCAACAGCGCAAACTATTTCCAAAAGAAGCCTTATTCCCGACCATCAGGAAATCAGCAGCAGACATCTGGCAGAGGACCCAGTGGAGGTTCTAGTGGGAACCAAACCGGACCGAATATGGCATTTCCTTCTAAATGTATGAAGAGCGGGAAAGATCACCTAACAAGGGATTATTCTATCAAAGGAATCATCTGTTTCTTATGTGGAAAACCTGGACACATCTTCAGAGATTACAACCAAGCTAAGGCTGAACCTTCAGTCAACGCTACTCAAGCTACAAAGTCGCAAGCAGGAGGCAGAGCCATACCATGAGTGGAGCTGAAGCCTCCGGAGGCACTATAGGAGTTAATCTTTTGACTGTACTGTATGACTCTGGGGAAACCCACTATTTCATTTCATATGACTGTGTGCGACAACTTGGTTTACCTGTGTCTTCCTTACCTTTTGACTTGACTGTTTCTACTCTCATTGATAAACTTGTTGTTACTACCAAAGTCTATTTGAATTGTCCATTGATTGTTGAGGGTCGCATCTTTTCTGTTGATTTGATTTGTTTACTCCTTTCTCAGCTAGATGTAATTTTAGGAATAGATTGGTTGTCTTCTAACCATATCCTGTTGGATTGTTCTAGTAAAACCATAGTTTTTCCCATAGATGAGGACTCTAGATTTTTGACAGCCAACCAAGTTTGAGCTTTCTTGAAAGAAGGAGCTCAGGGATACATGCTATTGTTTTCCTTGAAGGTCAAGAGCGAGGCTGATGTGAATGCAATCGCAGTGGTTAATGAGTTCCCTGAAGTCTTTCCTGATGATGTACCTAGTCTACCGCTGGAGCAGGAGATAGAGTTCGTTATTGATCTTGTACCTAGATCTGGTCTTGTATCTATAGTGCCTTATAGAATGTCACCATCGGAGTTAGCAGAGCTTAAGAAGCAGTTGGAAGAGCTTTTGGATAAGCAATTTGTTAGACCCAATGTGTCACCTTGGGGAGTACCAGTATTGCTAGTCCGGAAGAAGGATGGTACCTCGTGATTGTGTGTGGACTATCGCCAACTAAATAAGGTCACAATTAAGAACAAATATCCGCTTCCGAGGATCGATGACTTAATAGATCAACTGAAGGGAGCAGCAGTGTTCTCTAAGATCGATCTACGATCGGGTTACCATCAGATTCGAGTAAAGGCGGAGGATATACCCAAGATTACTTTTTGTACCCGATACGGTTATTATGAATATCTTGTGATGCTGTTTGGTGTAATGAATGCACCTGCCATCTTCATGAACTACATGAACAGAATCTTTCATCCTTACTTGGATAGATTCGTTGTTGTCTTCATTGATGACATCCTGATCTACTCTCAAAATCAGGAGGATCATGCTGAACACCTCAGAATAGTCCTCCAAATTTTGAAGGAGAAGAAACTGTATGCCAAATTGTCGAAGTATGAATTTTGGCTGGACGAAGTCAAGTTTTTGGGTCATGTGATCTCAAAG
Source organism: Ormosia semicastrata (assembly GCA_029884595.1). Lineage (NCBI taxonomy): Eukaryota > Viridiplantae > Streptophyta > Magnoliopsida > Fabales > Fabaceae > Ormosia > Ormosia semicastrata. The sequence goes on along the minus strand of JAQQTO010000053.1, from coordinate 26,279,639 downwards.
GAAGGGATTGTAGTGGATCCATCAAAGGTGAAAGCAGTTCTACAATGGGACCAACCGAAGATAGTGACAGAAATTCGAAGCTCTGTGGGTTTGGCTGGATACTATCGGAGGTTCATTGAAGGATTCTCTAAAATTGTAGGACCTCTTACTCAACTCACAAGAAAGAACCAAGCCTTTGAATGGACTGATGCTTGCGAAGAAGGTTTCTAAGAATTGAAGAGACGACTGACTACTTCACCAGTGTTAGTCCTACCCGATTCGGATGAACAGTTTGAAGTATACTACGATGCTTCGTATCAAGGTTTGGGAGTTGTGCTTATGCAGAATGGAAAAGTGGTGGCGTATGCTTCAAGACAGTTATGAGTGCATGAGAAGAACTATCCAACACATGACTTGGAGTTAGCAACTGTGGTTTTTGCTTTGAAGATATGGAGGCACTTCCTATATGGAGTGACATTCAACATTTTCAGTGGCCACAAGAGCTTGAAGTACTTATATGATCAAAAGGAGCTGAATAATAGACAATGCAGGTGGTTAGAATTCCTGAAGGATTATGATTTTTAACTTTTGTATCACCCTGGAAAGGTAAACATCGTGGCAGACGCATTGAGTAGGAAGATGCTCAGTATATCAGCCATGATGATTAAGGAAAAAGATCTGATATAGCAGTTTTGGGATGTATGGTCTTTCGTGGAATTAGAACCAGGAAAAATTTGCATGAACTGTTGGTGTATGCCCTAGAGGCCAATACATTTTCTGTATTTACATACATTCTATTATGCTATTTTTATATATGAGGCATTTCATTTATTGTGTTCTTTTTTGATAAACATAATAAAGTCCTTAGAATAGTAAGTTTGATGCCATAGGACATCAAGTGGATGACTTGATCGTGAGATCCTTTTGGTTACAACACTATTCTTAAATGTCCCTAGTTAAGTATTATTGTTAATTAGGACAACAATAATACATTAAGACTAGTATGTGCATAGACTGATGACTACATCTCACGGGTCATGGATATGATATCAAGTCTTCATATGGGTATATGTTAGAGTAATGATATACTGGACTGACCCACTATGAGAATGCTACATGGATCGTTACGTGAGTGTCATAAGCGATTCTCATAGTGACAATGATGTTTGTGGTCCTTTAACCTGAAATCACTACGATTCCTACATGAGGAGTTGTGTATTTTAATGCTATCAAACGTCATCTGTAACAAGGTGGTTATAAAGTTGGTTATTGGACATATCGCGAATCATGCAGAGGGATGTGAGTGACTTAGATGGGATTTGTCACTCCTACATAACAAGAGCTATATCTTCGGGCCCCCTGATTGAGTGAGACTGCGAAATGCATGACCATGCTCAAATAAGTCAATATGAGATATTGATCTCATTTGTTGTTACAAAGTCTACTCGAATATCACGAAATGAATGATTGGACTATACAAGGGTGACGCATTCTATGCCTTGTGTTCAATCTAGATATCTTGACAAAGGGACTAAACGATACGGAAACATTGGTCACAGAAAGGTTATGTCAAATCACTGACATTCTTATTACTTGGGTAGCAGCGATGTGTTGCTAGATACCGCTCACTACTTGTAATATTAAAATGGGATTTTAATATTACTACCATTATAATAAGAACCTGCAGGGTCACACACATAGAGCAGACTAAAATTGGAACAATGGATCTAAGTTGGACTCGGATTCAAATATGGGATAGACTCATAACAGATGGGTCTAGGGTTGCACAACTTACCTTACTGCTGCTCACACTCACTTAAGGCAGTCACTATTATAAATAGTACTGCTAAGGGACTGCTAAGATTAATAATTTCAGAACCCTAGTGGCACCTACAGAAAAAGTGAGTGAGAGAGCGATAGGTTTCTTCTCTTCTCTTCACTTCGCAGCTAGCACTGTGTGAGAGACGTGAGGCTCCTCTTTGCTGACGTTGGACGTTTGTGAGTCTGTTCATGTGGATACCACAGAGACATCGTTTTTATTACAGTGTTGGTGATTCACGCTTCAAGAGGTAAATAATTTAAAAAAAACTCAAATTATGGCTCTTTCGCATGGATCCTCGGTGGGAATCCCTGTTTTTCGCTGCGTAATGTATCCGCAATTCCCAACAGGAACATGGTTACTATCTTAAGCAAATTAATGGAAGACATCCGGGAAAAGCAAAAAATTGATAAATTTTTGCAAGAAGAAAGAGAGATGATAAGGCAAGGCAATGCGACAACATTCAAGGAAGGAACGGATGGAATTCTAAGGTTTCGAGGCAGGGTTTGTATACCTAGAAATCAAGAGCTAAGGAAGTATATTCTTGAACACGCTCACACTAGCAAGTTAAGTATGCACCCGGGGATAACTGAAATGTACCAAGACTTGAAGAAGTTATTTTCGTGGCATGGAATGAAGAGCAATATTACCAGATGTGTGTCTTCTTGTCTGGTTTTCCAGAAAGCAAAGGTGGAACATCAGAGACTGTCAGGACTGGTGCAACCTTTATCTATTCCCAAATGGAAGTGGGATAGCATTGCGATGAAATTCTTGGTTGGATTATCAAAGACCAATAAGAGTTATGACTCAATATGGGTAATCGTTGATCGACTCACGAAGTCAGCACACTTCCTATCGATCAACATAAGATACAACATGGGGAAGCTGACCCAGCTGTACATCAGTGAGATTGTTAGACTACATGGTGTACCTACCAGTATTATTTTTGACAGGGATCCAAGGTTTACTTCCAAGGTTTGGCAAAGTTTACAAGAAGCATTGGGAACAAAACTACGATTGAGTTCTGCTTACCATCCACAAATTGATAGGCAATCGGAAAAGACGATCCAATCGTTGGAGGATTTGCTCAGGGCTTGCACTTTAAAATAGACTGGATGTTAGGATGAAGTTTTACCATTGATAGAGTTCACCTACAATAACAGTTTTTATTCAAGCATAGGGATAGCACCCTATGAAGCTCTGTATAGACGACGGTGCCAAATGCCTTTATGTTGGTACCAAGATGGCGAGCATCTTACTGTTGGACCTGATATTATACAACACATGACTGAAAAGGTCAAGATGATTCAGGAAAAGATGAGGATGGCTCAAAGTCAGTAGAAGAAATATACGGACAAGAGAAGAAAGCCTCTTGAGTTTGAGGAAGGTGAGTATGTGTTTTTGAAAGTCACACCAACGACTAGGGTCGGCCGAGTTCTGAAATTGAGAAAAATCACTCCCAAATTCCTTGGACCTTACCAAATTCTTCACCGGATAGGTCCAGTAGCTTACCAGATAACCTTACCACCTTTTCTTTCAAATCTTCACAATGTCTTTCATATGTCACAACTACGAAAATATATTCCTGACCCGAACCATGTCATAGTACCGGACACAGTACAATTGAAAGAGAACTTAACCTATGAGGCACCTCCTGTAAGGATTGAAGATAGGAAAGTAAAGCAACTTAGAGGAAAAGAAATCTCATTGGTGAAAGTGATCTGGAATGAAACGACCGGAGATGCGACATGTGAGCTGGAAGACAAGATGAATGAGCAACACCTACAACTGTTCTAAGGTATGAAAATTTCGAGGACAAAATTTCTTTTTAGAATGGGAGAGTTGTAACACTCCAAAAATTATTTATTTCATCATAAATAATCATTTTATAATATTTATGATTTTTAGGAATTTTTCTAGATTTTTTCAGAAATATTGAATATTTTAATATATTTCTCATTTTATGTGCACACTGAGTAGAGTCAGTGTAATACCCCAAAAATTGCTTGTTTTATGATAAATAGTCATTTTCTAATATTTGCAATTTTTGAAAATTTTTATGGATTTTTCCAGAAATGTTAAATATTTTAATATATTCCTTATTTTGCGTGGGCGCTGAGCGGAGCCGAGAAAACGAAATATTTTCCCTGAGGTTAGTAAACTTTGAACTGTGAAAACGTCGATGGGGGATCTTATTAAACTCAAGGTTGAGCACAGTTTACGAGTTTTACGTTTTATAAGATTTTATTTGATCAATAAAATCACAGAATATTTAATTATCTGAGAGACAATAAAATATTATTTCAGCTAACGGTAAATTTTGTCCACTGAGTAATAGCTCTAGTAGATTATTTCTATCTAATTACTTTTATGACATCATCCAAGTGACCTCACACTTCACTTTATCGAGAAGCGTGTGAAGCTTCTTAAGGAAGCTTCAAGGGAAACTTCTAGGAAGTTTCCTCTTAACCACCCCACTCTTTCTCCTCTCAAAAGTGCTGCACGGCTGGAGGGAAGGAAAACAAAGGATTTCATTACTTCATTTTACATCTCCTATTCACATTTCATTTTCTCTTCCTCTCCTTCACGCACATTCTCTCTTTCTCTCTTCTCCCACATGGCTGCACACTCCATTGTTGAGCCTTCAAGCTTTCTTGCTCAAGCCAACTTAGACCATTGTTTCCCCTCATCATCTCCAAGCTTTCTTCTTTGTGGGACTCTACTTGACTCTTCCATTTTTATCCTTTATTGCCCAGCTCCAAAGCTTGAAGCTTTGAGGTAAAGCTCTCAACTTTCTTCTATTTTTCTCCTCATTTTCGTGGTCCTTGGTCACCATTGTGACCAAGGACTCCTCTTTTCAAGTTTTAGTGGTTGATTTGGGAAGTTGATCATCTTAGGTTCTTCTTGTGGGTGGTGGATGAAAAGCTTGAAAGGAGCTTACTTTCCTTATTCTCTCTTAAGGTAAAAGAAAGATTATTCTCTTCAACCCATTTTGGTAGTGAGAAACTCTTTGTTGTAGTGATGGCGTGAAACCCATTTGTGGGATACCCATTTGTTTGAGTGATTTTGGTTGTGAATTGATTGCTTGAATGGTACTATTTAGATGTATGATGATGAATCTTGGATTGTATGAAGGATGAATTGATTTTTGGTGGTTTTCTGCATTTACAGAGGATTACATGGCCTAGGCCGTGTGATCGTGCACGACCATGTAATCCTGGGCGTGTTCTATAGAAATTCCAGAGGCGTACACGACCTAGGCCGTGCATGGTGGCACGACCGTGTATTTTGGAACGGCCATGAAATCGTGGCTGTGCATTCTTCCTCAAGGCCGTGTAACTTGAATAATGAAGGAATTTAGGATTTTCTAGCCCTTTGGAGGCTCCCGATCTCCTTGGGCACTCATTATGAGGCTTTAGTACTAAGATAAACTTATTAAACTTAATTAATTGAATGAATAGAAGTTGATTAGGGATTCATAAAATGGAAAGAACCAAGGATGAAAGTTACCTTATAGTTTAGAATAATTTTGGAATAAAGAAAGAACATGAGTATGGGTGAGGTTGTGAGAAACATAATGAACTTAAGGTTTAACTTTTATCATAACTATGAATGGGGTTGTGTTCACCCTTAAGGTTTGTTATTGGCTTGATGTGGATCCGTGAATGGGATCAATAGTTATTGGTAGACAATATGACATGTGCCTTTAGAAATGATATGATAAGATTGTGATTTCATATATGAATATACATATATGCATTGAATCCATGCGTACTTGAAGTATGATTGTTATAGTTGTCATGATGAGCATGATTGGAACATGCATTGTGAAAGTCCATTGGACTATTGTTAAGGCCATGTTGCCTAGGAATTGAATCACACCTTAGTGCGGGTCGAATAGACTAGTGTAGGTCCTGTAGTTGACCTTAGGGGCATCGGGGCGCAGGCGTCTCACAGCAAACAGTTGGTAGCCCTTCTGGGCCGTGGGAAAAATCGATGCAAACGCACCGACGATCCTGACTGGGACACTATCCTATATCGCGATCTTATGAGAATGCCGCTGTATAAAGCCTTATTATGCAAAATGATTGATTATTTCTGGAAAACACTTGATTTTTAGGCTGACGAGATACTGGCATGTCCCCCTGATCATTCTCTCCGAATGTTTTGTGTCTAGCTCAATGGAGTAAGATTTTTGGTACTATATGCATATATATAGTGAGTCGCCATATCATTTGACATTTACTAATTCATATGACAATTTAATCTGTTATCTTATTACTATTATAACTGCCTGCAAAAGCTAAGTTGTTTACTATCTGTTTTAATACTGGTTACCATTTTTGAATTGTTATGTGGGCGTCAAGCGTCGTTTTGTTTCTTTACTGCCATCATAGGTAATGAATGTAGATTGTCTTACCTCTTTTTTGTATTTCTTTGCTATTCTGTCTATATTTATGTTCCATCGAAGACGTTGGCGAAGGGGGTGAAGTTCACAAGTTCCTCGATTTTTGGCCCGACTTCTACTAGCACCTGCTTTTGGATCATAGCGGCACGTCCATGAGGATTTTTGGGTTATGTGCATTTGGCCTTCCTCGGAGGTCCAGACTGCTGGCACATTAACTTCAGTTCAGATCACTATGTCTACGTGGGGGACGTGACAGTATCATTGGCTTGGGGGCGTTGTGATCTGCCCATCTTCACCTACTGTGTCAGACTACATTTAGAGTTTTACATGCCCATTAGGGACATGTGGGGTGATCGTTATTACACCCCACAAGAGGATTCGTTCCTCTCCACAGCTCGAGCCCCAGCCTGTAATTCAGTGGCTCCGATGAGGATTTCCTCTGACGAGGAAGACCCTGAGGAGGAACCCGAGGAGGATCCTAACACGGTTCCTTCTTTCTCTTCTTAGGGGCTGACACTGCTGATAGTCTGTGATGGCTATCCGTGTTTTTTTTTTGGGCCTTGATATTTTTTTTTGGGTCTGTATATCATTTTTGGGGACTTGTGAAGCTTAGGCTTCTTTTTGATGAGCCTTGATGTAATTAATGACTCATAGTCATATATATATATATATATATATATATATATATATATATATATATATATATATATATATATGATGTATCTTTTGCATGGATGTATGGATTAGTCTTTATGTTTTTTCGCTTACAATTAAACAAAAATATATATATGTACTTGTGAATCTCTTATAAGTGTTAGTACATTTGAATACTTCATTGATGAATAAGTTATTAAGTACAAATATATATACATATAATGAAAAAAAAGATTCACCACTTTATTTACACAACTATAATCAAATAAGTTCAATCATAATTTAATGAACCGGGTCTTAATTTATATTTTTATTTTCCGCATTATATTTAATGATGTGACGTTTCCTCCCAAAAAGGGGTGTTACACATCCCAACTCCTAGTTTGTTCCAAGACACAAGCTCTCAACAGACTTCCAATGACTGGATTGTTCTCTCTGACTGTCCATCCATTTGTGGGTGATATGCAGAACTTAGATGAAGTTTCGTTCCCATGGCTCCTTGTAAACTCTACCAGAATCTTGATGTAAACCTTGGGTCTCTGTCAGAAACTATACTCGAGGGCACACCATGTAGTCTAATGATCTTATTAACATATACTTGAGCCAATCGCTCCATCGAATACTGTATATTAATTGGCAAGAAGTGTGCTGACTTCGTAAGTTGGTCAACAATTACCCATATCGAATCATATCCCTTTTTAGTCCTTGGTAATCCACTCACAAAATCTATTGTAATGCTATCCCATTTCCATTCTGGAATAATCAAAGGTTGCAGTATTTCAGATGATTTTTGTTGTTCTATTTTAGCTTTTTGGCAAATTAAACAAGATGACACATACTTGGCAACATCCTTCTTCATTCTTTGCCACCAATATAATCGTTTCAAATCTTGGTACATCTTAGTAGTTCCAGGGTGCATGCTTAACTTGCTCTTATAGGCTTCATCAAGAATCATCTTCCTAAGTTTGGAATCGCTCGGGACACAAACCCTATTTCTGAATCTTAGGACTCCATCATGTCTTTCCATGAATTCAGATATAACACCCTATTTCACCAGCTTCTTTTTCTCTTGTAAGTATGGGTCACTTCCCCGCTTCTCTCGGATTTCTTCCATCAATCCACTCAAAATAGTGATTATACTTAAGCACATTCTCCCTAGTGTAAACTCCATAGATAACCACATATCCCTAAACAGTTCTATTAGCTTACTTTCCTTGAGCTTCATAGCAAAAGCATTAAGCATTTTCCTACTCAAAGCATCTGCTACAATATTTGCCTCTCCGGGATGATATTGAAGCTGGAAATCATAGTCTTTCAAAAACTCTAATCATTGCCTTTGCCTCATATTCAGCTCCTTTTGATCGAACAGGTACTTCAGACTTTTGTGGTCACTGTAGAAGTTAAAGGTTACCTCATAAACAAAATACCTCTAGATTTTCAACGCGAACACCATGGTAGTTAACTCTAAGTCATGCGTAGGATAATTCTTCTCATGTACTCACAATTGTCTTGAAGCATATGCTACCACTCTTTTATTCTGCATAAGGACGCATCCTAAACCCTGATATGAAGCATCGTAATACACCTTAAAAGGTTCACTAGGATCAAGTAGGATCAATACTGGCGAAGTAGTCAACCGTCTCTTCAACTCTTGAAAACTCTCTTCACATGCATCTGTCCATAAGAAATGTTGATTCTTTCTTGTAAGCTGAGTGAGAGGTCCTGCTATCTTGGAGAATCCTTCGATAAACCTTCGATAATAGCCGGTCAATCCCATGAAGCTAAGAATTTCTGTCACTGCCTTTGGTCTTTCCTATTGGAGAACCGCCTCCACTTTCGATGGATCTGCTGTAATTCCTTCCTTTGAAATCACATGACCCAGGAACTAAACTTCCTCCAACCAAAACTCATATTTAGATAGCTTAGCATATAACTTATTCTCTTTCAGAACTTGAAGAACCACCCTGAGATGTTCGGCATGTTCCTCCTGACTTCGTGAATAGACTAAAATATCATCAATAAAGACAACAACAAATCTATCCAGATAGGATGAAAAATTCAATTCATATAATCTATGAATACGACAGGGGCTCCAACAGTTCCTCCAATTGTTTCTTAAGCTCGACTAACTCTGATGGCAACATCCAATATGGTGCCATAGATATAGGACCAGATCCTGGCACAAGATCGATAAAAAATTCTACCTCTCTTTCTGGCAATAAACCAGGTACATCATCAGAAAAAACTTCAAGAAACTCATTGACCACAGGAATAACATTCACACAGGTCTCATCCTTGACCTCCAAGGAAGACAAAAGTATGTATCCTTGAGCTCCTTCCCTTAAGAAAACTTTGATTTGGTTAGTAGTTATAAATCCAGAAATCTCAGAATCAGGAAATACTAAGGTTTTATTCGAATAGTCAAGAAGGATATGGTTAGAAGATAACCAATCCATTCCTAGAATAACATCTAGCTGAGAAAGAGGTAAACAGATCAAATTGACCAAAAGGTTTGACCTTCTACAGAAACAGGATAGTTCAAACAAACTTGAGTAATAACAATAGGTTTAGCAGTGGGAGTAGAAATATTCAAATCAAAAGGTAAGGAAGACACAAATAATCCTAATCGGTGCACACAATCATAGGCAATAAAAGAATGGGTCGCCCCTGAATCATATAGTACAGTTAAAAGATTACCTCCTATGGCACAATCTCCTTTAATCAGATATTTAGATTGGGAGGCTTCCGCTCCACTCATAGTGTAGACCCTTCCTCCCGCTTGAGGTCTTGCGGTACGTACATTATTAATAGAGGGCTCCGCCTTGGGTTGGTTGCAATCCCTTGAGATATGTCTGGGCTTCCTGTATTTGAAATAGATGATTCCCTTGATTGTGTATTCCCTCATCAAGTGGTCCCTTCTACACTTGAGACATTTTGGCACAGATGCCCCAATCTGACCAAACTTGTAGCTACCATAACCTTCTCCGCGTGATTATGGCTGAGCTTGATTCCCTTGTGGCCTCGAATACGGCTTTTGCTGAAAATGATTATCACTGCTATTCCTCCCCATTTGGAACCGAGAGGGTCCAAAGTTACGGTTCCTTGTTTCACGTGATTGGTCTAATTCCTCAAGCCTACGACACTTGTCCAAAAGAGTTGGGAACTGATCAATTCCTAAGTGCAACACTGCTCTTTTCAAGTAATGCCTCAAACCTTCTTCGAACTTATGACATTTCCACTCCTCATCAGGCTGTAGCTGGAAATACCTTGAGAACTTCGACAAGCTTTCAAACTTAGCAGCATACTCACTAACCGACATGCTTCCTTTTTTCAGGCCTAGAAACTCCATCTCTTTCGCGTGCCTCACACTGGCTGGAAAGTACTTCTCCAGGAATTTGTTCTTGAAGGCTTCCCAGGTGATCACTGTTCCCTCAGCCTCCATCAATCGATGGGCTCCTGGCCACCAATCTTCAACATCTCCGATAAACATAAAGGTAGCATAAGTTACCTTCTGAGCATCAGTGCACCTTATTCCTCGGAATATCTTCTCCAACTCTTTGATCCAAAGGCTTGCTTTCTTCGGATCGAACTCTCCCTTGAATTGTGGCAGATTATTGTGGTGAAACTCTAATAGATTCTAAGTCTCAGCGGCAGCTTCTTATTGTTGGGCAGCTCTTTGGTTCTGTTGCATTATAACCTCAGCCATTCTCTACATTGCCTCGGCTGCTGTAGCCATACTCTCGTTGTCTCGTCCAACATCCACATGTGCATCTCCACCACGAGCCATCACGTTCCTTCAGAGTTAGACTAAATAATACATAACAAAAGTTAGATGAAATCATTCCAAACAATTATTGTCTCCTTTTGGAAACCAAACACAGAGAATCATACAACATAAGCAAGACAGACCTAACCACAAACCCCAAAAGACTCAAACTTGGGCTCTGATACCACCTAATGTAACACCCTCCTTAGGATGCCACATTTATTTATTAAAACATCAATAACTTAAAAAAATGTGGAAATCGTTTGATCTTGCAAAATACGAATATTAAATTTTTTTTTAAAGGGCATGAACTCAAACAAAACACAATAGCACATTATATAATTACAAAATATTACACACTAAAACAATTATATACATAACAGTGGCATGGATCATAGTCCACCCAAAAACATCAAGTTTGTGCTCCAAATACATATACACTGCTTAAGAAAACATAGACTAGCCCAAGTCTCTATATGCCTAGGAAGCAGGACCTTTCCCTGGACCCTCCATTGGATCCTCCTCTGAATCCTCCGTTGGGTCCTCCTCCACAGACTCCTTTCCAGCCAAAACCCTCAGCTAGGGCAGAAGGTCTCAGACAAGTGTCCTAGTGGATGACACCACAGGGTATGGGTCCTCCCTCGTGGTGCAATGCAGGTCACCTTACAACTCCATAATAGGCATGAAGAACTCTAGACACACAAAAACACTAAGAGAAAAAAAAAAGGAACCCCATCACGGGTCCTACGAATAGACAAAGTTACATCTCCTACATATCTAATCCGCTCAATGCCCCAGTCGATGATCCATGCGTTTGCACCTCCGTGGAATTGAACTCTAATGAAATTGATAGAATCTTTACTAGCAGCCATCCAAAAGCAAAGCAATGAAAAACTGCAAATCTTCTTCTTCTACTCTTGGTCTTTATCAATAGGAATACATAAAACAGAAATAGGCAAAATAATAATACAAAGAGGTGAGACTCTCTACATCAATAACAGCATGACAACAAGAAACAACAATATCAGTAAGATCACAAAGTACAGAAATAGCAAATTACAGTCTTAAGATTTCTCGGTAAGTATTTCAATGATATAACAACAGAAAAATTCCAAAATATAACTGCAGATAATTTCACAGTATAAATGTATCACCATGAACTTTTGAATGACTATGCAAATGTACAATAGACTGATATCTACTCCATGGAGAGAATGATCGGAGAGTCCGTGTCTGTATATCGTTAGCCTCAAATCATGTGCTTCTCAATATAATTAATATGTGCAACATGGCTATACAAGACACTCTTAACCAAATCGGGAATAGGATAGTACCTGGTCGAGATCGTCGGTGCGTTGCACAATTACCACGGCCTAGTGGAGCTACCAACTGTCCACATGTGGGATACCGGCGGCCCGACAGCTCTAAGTTTAACAAGTGAACTACACTACGCAATTCGCACTCGCACAAAGGTGTAATTCATCTCCTAGGCATATAGCCTTAACAACAAGTCATTCCGACTTTCACAATGCATAATCATATGACAAAGATGAATAATATTCATTAATAGCATAAATCTCTCCAAGAGGAGCCACAATAGGCTTAAGTCAATCATTGATATTCCCGGGTCTAGTACGTCGACCCGATAGCACAAGGCTATTACATTTAGTCACAAAGCACTTCCATTGTGCCAACTCAGGAATCATCCTTTTAAAATCATATGAAATATTCTCACAAGTCTTTCCTTATAAAACCTTCAAGTACTGATATGGGAATTCACTCTAATTTTAAAGCCCTTTTAGTTAAGTTCCTCTAGGTAATACTTCCTCACATTTTTCACAAAAAACCTAAAAAGAAAACTACATTGTTTTTAACCTCACAAATTCATTTCCATCTTCCCCTAAGCCGTAAAAGTACTCTCAATTTTTATGATCTCTTTTTCTAGCTTATTCTCCCTCTCAAGGCCGAAATCTCTCACTAAATAAGTAGCCAAAATTTAGTTTTAGCACTCCTTCATTTTTATGAAATTTGAATCCAAATTCCTTTTTTTTTATTTAAGCTTCCAAGTTCAATTCAACACAAATTTTTTCTCTTAGATACCCTTTTTGGGGTGTCTTGCCCTTGAACTTTATAAGGTCCTTGGGCCTCAAAATTTTCATCTTCCACAAAGAATTTCAAGCAACCAATATATATCAATCATCAAGAATATTATATTCTATCAAGATCATGAACAACACCAAGCCACAAAATCATATAAAACAAAAATTACAAAAATCACCGAGTCAAATACAATTAAGTGAAGAATCCTCACATGGATTCTCCACTCTCAACACAACAAAACGTCTCTCACCACCATGGAAGGTTGATGAGAGTAATCTCTCTCTTACCTTGGAGGATGACTAACCACTACTTGGATATCTCCTTGAAACATGCTTCTTCCTCCAAGAGTCTCTTGAAAATGAAAATGACATACCAAAGAATTAACATTTTACGTTTGGAAAAGAATGATCATGGATCAAAATCATGATCTTGGAAAGAAGAAAAGAATGAAGAAAAGAATGAAGAATGAAAAGGAAAAATTTTACCTTAGAAGTCTTCAAGCCCTAACTTGAAGAAATACTTGAAAAATGATGAACAAGTCAAGATCTTCTCACCAATGTGTCTTAGAAAGGGATTTAGATTCAAGGAATGTAGATGGTAAAAATTCAAGAAGATCAGAGGGTGGATTTTTGGACGGTGGCTGTGAGGTCTAAGAGAGAAAATGAGAAAAAACTAAGTGTGTAGCTTTTGGGTGAAGAGAGAGAAATGGATAGAAAAATGATGAAAATGAAGGTTGAATGGAAACTTACTCTAGAAGTCTCCTTTCTCTCTCCATAGCCGTGCACTCCATCTAGGGAGGAGGAGCCAAGCTTCATCAACAAGCTTCACAAAGCTTCCTTGAGAAGCTTCTCTCTTTGGTCCAAAAGTCAAAGATGATGTCATGTGGGTGATGTCATATGGATGATGTCATAAAAGTGACTAGATAGAAACAATCTATAGATCTTTACTACAAGCTGTTATCCAATGGACAAAAAGTCATAGTTAATAAAGCGGGTATCTATTGTCCAATGGATAATAGAGCGTACCCAAATTTTATTCTTCAAATTAAATTTCAGACAAAGAAAACTTCAAAAACTGTCTTCGATTTCAGGTTTAGTAAGATCCCCCGGCCCCAGTTCAACAGTCCAAAATTTTCTAATATTAAAATAATCCAAAAAAGTCAAATAAATCATAAAAATTCACAAAAATTACAAAAACTACAAAAACTCATAACATGACAGAAATCCCAGATAAACCAGAAACAAACGAAAATTGGAGTGTTACAACTCTCCCCTACTAAAAAGAATTTCATCCCCAAAATTCATCATACCTTAGAACAAATATGGATATTGTTCTCTCGTTTTGTCTTCCAGCTCCCATGTTGCATCACCAGTCACATCGTTCCAGATCACTTTTTCTAATGCAATCTCATTGCCTCTGAGTTGCTTCACTCTCCTATCCTCAATCTTGATAGGAAGTGTTTCATAGGTCAAATTCTCTTTTAAATGTACTGTATCCAATTCTATAACATGGGCTGGATCAGGTATATATTTTCGCAATTGCGACACATGGAAGACATCATGGAGGTCGGAAAGAAAAGGAGGTAAGGCTTTTGGTAGGCTACTGAACCCATCTGACGAAGAATTTGATACGGTCCGATGAATTTTGGAGTGAGTTTTCTAGATTTAATGACTCTTCTCACACCAGTCATAGGTATAACTCTCAGAAACACATATTCACCTTCCTCAAATTCAAGAGGTCACCGTCTCTTGTCGATATAGCTTTTCTATCGGCTCTGAGTTGCTATTATCCTTTCCTGGATTATTTTAACTTTTTCGGTCGTTTGGTGTACAAGTTCAGGTCCTACTGTGAAATTTTTGCCATCTTGGTACCAACACAAGGGTGTTCTACACCGTCGTCCATTCAACGCCTCGTAGGGTGCCATCCCGATGCTTGCGTGGAAACTATTATTATAGGTGAATTCTATCAAAGGTAAGAATTCATCCCAACTCCCAGTTTGTTCCAAGACACAAGCTCTCAACAGATCTTCAAATGACTGGATTATTTTCTCTGACTGTCCATCCATTTGTGAGTAAGATGCAGAATTTAGATAAAGCTTCGTTCTAATGGCTCCTTGCAAACTCTGCCAGAATCTTGATGTAAACATTAGGTCTCTGTTAGAAACTATACTTGAAGGCACACCATGTAGTCTAACGATCTCATCAATATACACTTGAGCCAATCGCTCCATCGAATACCGTATGTTAATTGGCAAGAAGTGTGCTGACTTCTTAAGTCGGTCAACAATTACCCACATTGAATCATATCCCTTTTTAATCCTTGGTAATCCACTCTCAAAATCTATTACAATGCTATCCTATTTCCATTCTAGAATAGTCAAAGGTTGCAGCATTCCGGATAGTTTTTGGTGTTCCACTTTAGCTTTTTGGCAAATTAAACAACATGACACATACTTGGCAACATCCCTCTTTATTCCTTGCCACTAATATAATTATTTCAAATCTTGGTACATCTTAGTAGTTCTAGGGTGCATGCTTAACTTGCTCTTATGGGCTTCATCAAGAATCATCTTCCTAAGTTCAAAATCGCTCAGTACACAAACCCTATTTCTGAATCTTAGGACTCCATCATATCCTTCTACGAATTCAGATATAGCACCTACTTCACCATCTCCTTCTCCTCTTGTAAGTATGGGTAACTTCCTTGCTTCTCTCGAATTTCTTCCATCAATCCACTCGAAATAGTGATCATACTTAAGCACATTCTCCCTGGTGTCAACTCCATAGACAACCGCATATCCCTAAACTATTCTATTAGCTCACTCTCCTTGAGCATCATAGTAGAAACATTAAGCATCTTCTTACTCAAAGCATTCGCTACAACGTTTTCTTTTCCAGGATGATATTAAAGCTGGAAGTCATAGTCTTTCAAAAACTATAACCATCGTCTTTGCCTCATATTCAGCTCCTTCTGATCAAACAAGTACTTCAGACTTTTGTGATCACTGTAGACATTAAAGGTTGCCCCACAAAGAAAATGCGCCCAGATTTTCAATGCGAACACAATGGCAGCTAACTCCAAGTCATACGTAGGATAGTTCTTCTCATGTACTCTCAATTGCCTTGAAGCATACACCACCATTCTTCTATTCTTCATAAGGAAGTATCCTAAACCCTGATATGAAGCATCGTAATACACCTCAAAAGGTTCACTAGGATCAGGTAGGATCAATACTGGCGAAGTAGTCAACCGTCTCTTCAACTCTTGAAAACTCTCTTCACATGCATCTGTCCATAAGAAAAGTTGATTCTTTCTTGTAAGCTGAGTGAGAGGCTCTACTATCTTGGAGAATCCTTCGATAAACCTTTGATAATAGCCTGTTAATCCCACGAAGCTAAGAATTTTTGTTACTGTCTTTAGTCTTTCCCATTGGAGAACCGCCTCCACTTTCGATGAATCTACTGCAATTCCTTCCTTTGAAATCACATGACCCAGGAACTGAACTTTCTCCAACCAAAACTCACATTTAGATAGCTTAGCATACAACTTCTTCTCCTTCAGAACTTGAAGAACCACCCTGAGTTGTTCGGCATTAAAACACATAACAAGTATGCCTAAAAATACCAAACTGACTCTGATTTTTCTCAAACTTTAACCACATCACAAAATACTCATTTGTGACTTAGAAATAAATTATCCACATCTATTTCTATTAACTAAGCCATTTAAGCTAATATATAGGTCATTTTAAGCTACTTTTCACTTTTCAACTTGCAGCAAAGTGCCTAAACTAACTCAGATTGTCATAAAACTAAATAGGCATGTTAAGCAAGTATTAAGCTACCTCTGTAACTATTTACAAGTCTAACATGTTGAAGAGGATGTTACACATTGGCTTCATGCATTCTTTTGAGTGCATCAGTTCCATGCATTTTAAAATTCTTTTGAGTGCATCGGCTCCATGCATTTTGAGTGCATCGGCTCCATGCATCTTTTAAGTGCATCGACTCTATGCATTTTGAGCGCATTGGCTCCATGCATCTTTTGAGCGCATCGGCTCTATGCATTTTGAGCGCATTGGCTCCATGCATTTTGAGCGCATCAGCTCTATGCATTTTGAGCACATCGATTCCATGCACTCTTTTGAGTGTATCAGCTCCATGCATTTTAAATTCTTTTAAGTGCATTGGCTCCTTACATTTTTAAAATTCTTTTGAGTGCATCAGCTCCATGCATTTTTGAATTTTTTTGAACGTATCAGCTCCATGCATTTTAAATTCTTTTGAGAACATCAACTCCATGCTTCTTTAAATTTTTTGTCATTTACTTTTTGAGGGTATCGGCTCCATGCATTTTAAATTTTTGAGCGCATTGGCTCCTTGCATTTTAATTTTTTGTCATTTACTTTTGAGCACATTGGCTTCAGGCATTTACTTTTGAGCGCATCGACTTTTGTCATTTAAATTTCTTTTGAGTGCATCAGCCCCTGTCTTTTACTTTTGAAAGCATTGGCTCCTTGCATTTTGAATTTCTATTATTTCTTTTGAGCGCATCAGCTCTTTGCATTTTATTGTTCTCGCATTGATTTGCATCCTATGCATTCCTGAACAAAATTCGAGTTCATGTCTTTACTCGTTCCTTACAATGATAAAATTAAAAACTCTCGTTATTCATTTTATCTAGTCAGAAACAAGTAAAGAGGGGCAACTATAAACACCCAATTTTATCCGAGGTATTTTATTAAAAAAAATAAAAAAATAAAAAAAGGGAAATAAAGAAAAAAGGACCCAACTTTCACCCATTGACCCATTATTCAACCCATGACCCATTGATCCATTTTCCATCTCATAACCCATATGCCATTAAACTTATCTTAAATAAACCCTAGCAGTTTTCATTAAACTCATTCTAAACATACTTATCCTAAAACAAACTCATGCTAAACAAACTCATCCTAAGCAAACCCATCCAAAAACAAACTCATCCTAAACAAACTTATCACCATCACTCTCCAAACTCTAATTTTTTCTATAAATACCCATCATATACACACTTTTGAGACACACACTTCAACCAAAAAGCTAACAGCCTAACACAAACACTTATGCCTACAGCAAACACCCTAGCAATCCTTGTTCATTTTTTTTTTCTTCTCCCACAGTAGCAAACCTCTGCCAAAAATCCTTCCATCACTACTCCATCACGTCCAAACTCCCTTCTATCTCCACTCTACTAATCACCATCAACGACTTCATCACCATTATCCCCTTAACCAACCAACTATCACCTTCATCATTATCATCTTCATCATATAACACCAAGACCCCCATAGCCACCCTTCACCATAACAGCTGTAACACCCTGGAAAACATGTTAGACTTATAAATGGTTACAGAGATAGCCTAATACTTGCTTAACATGTCTGTTGAGTTTTGTAACTTTTTGAGCATGTTTAGTCACTTTGCTATAACACTATGTGTGAGATATAGCTGTTATTAGAACCAAAAATGGCTTAAACTACTCAGTTAGTGGAAATAAATGTGGAGACTTTATTTCTAGGTCACAAATGTGTGAACTGTGCTACATTTAAAATATAAGGATAATCAGAGTTAGTTTAATATTTTTAAACATATTGGTTGTGTGTTTTAATATTAGATTGACTAGTCACAGATATGAAAAAATGTGGTAATGGTGCAACAAGATTTTTAATGAATCTTAGAATTTATTTTGAATCTGTTGGAAGTTAGGAGCTTGGATTTGGTGGAATCTAAGTGTTCTTAATAGATCGAGGGTTTAGTACCTAGCTAAGATAAGTCAAATTTGACTTTCCTTTATAAATATCCCACGACTGAGAGAAAGGGGAAAACAGAAACAACAAAGAAAAAAGGAAAACCAAAAGGGGAGAAGGAGAAATGGGGGGAAACTAGAGGGAGAAGGACCAAAGTTTGAAGGAAGATCCAAGAGCAAGTTCAAGGCTTCGAGACCTTCATTTTTCCTTCACAATAGGTAGGGGTTCTTGAGTCCTTTTAGCTTCTTTTTCTTATCTCTTTCCTTTATGCCTAGTTGAGGTTCAGTAGGTCAAAATGAGATTTTGAGGTATTTTGAGTGATTTTCTTGCTTGGATGTGTTTTAGGGGTTGTTTATAACTTGTTCATAGAATGAGTTTGGGTTAGAAACTTGAGACACTTCATATGCACATTTGATGCACAATGTAAGAAATGGATGGTCTGGGTGTGTGATTTGAGTCATGGATCCAAATTTGGTTATTTGAATTAGTGATTGATGATTCCTACATGTTACGGAACTTGTTAGGGACTTGAAATCACCTAGAAACCAAGATTTTAGAGCTAAAATCTGGTTGCTCTACTAATGGAATAGTACCAAAATCTGCAGAATTCTGTAGATTCTGTTCAAGTGCTTCAGCGCCTAGGCGCTGGCGGTCAGCGCTTGAGCACCCATCACCCAGAGTTTCACATACTTCTACTATTTGCATACCTGAGCGCGCCATCTCATAGCACCTGAGCGTGCCATCTTATAGCACCTGAGCGTGCTACGCGCTTGAGCGCTAAGATAGGGCAAAAACTTAATTTTAACAAGTGTTGCTAATTGAATTCTCGACTTGATAGGATCATTTATGCAAGTATTTTAGGGTGTAATGAGGCACTTTTGGGGATTTTTCTTTAAGGGAATTATCAACTTGCATATTTAAGAAATCGTAGAACCTATAGGCACCTAAGTGAGGGGATTTGCCTTAGGATGAGGTTGGAGAACCTTTAGGCATCCAAAGTGTGAAAAATGGCTTGAGATAGAATTGAGAGACCCTAGACAACCATAGTGAGGTGGAGTGTTAAGGGGTAATATGTTGGGACACCTTAGGCTTACATAGTATAGTGGAACGCCATAGGATAGTCTTGATAACCTTGGGTATCCAAGTGTGTTGGAATGCAACAAGGTAGTGTTTAGGATATTGTTTAACATGTGGTTGACTTTGGATTCACTTGTGAAGTGATGATGTGAGGTTCTAGATACAAGAGTATTAGTGTTGAGACATAACTAGTAATATTTCTTAGAGAGAATAACCACTTAGTGAATATATGATTTTGAGAAACCTTAGGCATCCTTTGAGAAGTAGAATACTATAGGTCAATACCTAGAACCTTGAGCAACATGAGGTGTTCTTGTGAATCACTTGTGAAGTGCTAAAGTATGGTACTAGGTGTTGTAAACTAAGTGTACTTGGCATGTTGTATTTGTTATCATGCACATGTTACTTCTTTGTGTGGATAGTAAAGCCAGAGATGCATAGATGACATTTACTCCCTTGTGAGACGAGGTTGAGGTATAAGAAGTACTAGAAACGTAACTTTGCTCCTTATGCAATAAGTGAGCTTGGTTATGAGGTTTGCCAGTTTTCTTTAGTCACTTGGTTAGGAAGGACCTAGTGATAATTTTATGTATTTGTGAAATATATCGTACATTTTGTTTTTAAACTTGTTATTTGTTGTTTCCTATGTATTATAACCTTAGATGGTGTGCACAACCATGTGGCTAGAGAATGAGATGTTTGATCTGAATTCTCAGAGTGGAGGCTCATTATGGTCAAGGTTACCGATATAGGGGAAATAGTAATATTATCACTGTGGTGAAGGGAAGGAATCCACTTATTACCAGGTAGTGTCAGGGCTTAATTGCCTATTGTACCCAGTATATACAAGGGAATGGAGGTTCCTGGGAAACAAGTAAGTAGCACGTGTTTTCTAAAACTAAAATATGCATTAGCACTACATAATCATAATATCATTGCATAATCATATTATTAGGACTTGTGTGAGCATAACCATACACCATATCATAAAGCATTGCATTATTAGTAGTTGTATGGGCGGTTGCCTCGCTTGTTGCTTGATGATATCTTACGATTGTATGGGTGGTTATTTGATATCATTGATTGTCATATACTTGTGAGTTAAGGTTATAGCTTGCCTTGTGAATGTTACATAGAGTGTATGTATATATTTTGATAGTGTTGAGCAGTGGTTTATTTATCTGTTGCAGGCATAATCTTATGTTTATAGAGTTGTTTACTCATTATGAATGAATAAACACTGGTTTTGGAATACTTATACTGAGAAACTGTGATTTCTCACCTCGTTTATGTTTCCATGTAAATCCAAGTCCAGGTAAAAGGAAGCAAAGAAAGCGGAAGAACTAGTGTAGTTTATTTTGTTTCTTGTAATAAATATGTTGTATATTTATTTCCTGCTGCTTTGAGGTTATGCAAAGTTATGTATTATAATATGCCTTGTGAGGCTGATGATGTATATATGTATCTTTTTATTGCTCAGGCTCCCTATAATTATTTATATGAATGAATGTTATGGGTTAGTTTGTTGTTATAGGTTAGAAGTAGCATAGCTAGTACTGTACGCCTTATATATAGCAGAGATATCAGGTTTTCGGTATTAGGATGCTACAACAGCCACCCTCCATAACCATCAACCTTCACCTTCATCTCCAACCATAACCACAACCACCATCCTCCACAATCAGACCCCACTCAAAACCAAGACCAATAACCCCCAACGTATAGCCCCCATCTTCACTTTGAATTCACCCTCTGCCATAGCCATATTCATCACCTTCCTCTGCCAACCAACAACGCCTAAATTAACACCACAAAATAGTCACGTAAAGCCCTCACCCACTTCATCATCAACCTTCACCCTCCATGCACCATCAGAGCTGCACCACTCCATACTACCGAGTCCAACCCAGCAACCAGCCACCACCATATCACACAACCGTACCCCCTCTTCGTCCTCACCAATCCACATGTCGTGCTGACCCAGATCCGTGATGCCAACACCAAAGTTGTCTACTGCGTTGCACTGCCCAGACCCAGATCCTAGTCTCACACCGTCCACTACTCCACCAGCATCTCACACCGCAACCCTGACTTCACCACGTCTTCCCCGTCCGAGCTCAGTCCTACAACTTGTACATCACCACCAGTATGCAGCCGTGCTGCCGCCCCTGCACTTTGTTCCTATCTCTACAACTTATCCACAGTAACAAATATAACATCCTCTTCAACATGTTAAACTTGTAAATAATTACAAAAGTAGCTTAATACTTGCTTAAAATTCCTGTTTAATTTTGTGACAATCTAAGTTAGTTTAGGCACATTGCTGCAAGCTAAAAGGTGAAAAGTAGCTTAAAATGACCCAGATATTAGCTTAAATGGCTTAACTAATAGAAATAGATGTGGATAATTTATTTCTAAGTCACAAATATGTGTTCGGTGATGTGGTTAAAGTTTGAGAATAATCAAAATCAGTTTAGTATTTTTAGGCATACTGGTTGTGTGTTTTAATGCTGGAATGACTAGTCATAAATATGAAAAATTATGATACTAGTAAAATGAATTTTTAATGAATCTTAGTATTTATTTTAAAGTTGTTGGAACTTGGAAAACTTGATGTAATAAAAATTTGAATGTTTTTAGCAAATCAAGAAGTATCAGTGTTATAACTAAAGGCTTAAAACTCTCCACGATTTACAGCCTATGTCCTTAACTTTTATTGTTTATTTTGTTGCTTATTTACTCACTTTTCTCTCTTCTTTTCATGCTTGCACCAATAACAGCACCAAGGGAGGAAGTTTCAAGTGGTGAAAAGGAGAGCAAGAAGCATAAGAAGAATGAGAAATCTAAGGCTAGAGGTTGAGGCTCCAATCTGCAGCATCAAGGCAGCTTGAGGTAGGGGTTTTTGAGCATGAACTTCATCTATTCTCAGTTTTTCATGTTTAGGCTATTTGAGTTTTAATATGCCAAAATGAGATCTTATGGTGTTTTAAGTGATTTTCTTGGTTGGATAAGTTTTAAATGTGTTTTATGACTTGTACATGCTAAGTGTTGGGAATAGCGAATACATCACGCAGCGGAAAAATAGAATTCCCACCAAGGATCCATGCGAAAAAGTCATAATCTGAGTTTTAAAATTGTTTACCTGTTGAAGCGTGATCAAAGGAAGTGACGTGAATCACTAACACCGTAACAGCGATGATGTCTCTGCGGTATCAACACGAATAGACTCACGAACGTCCAACGTTCACAAAAGGGAGCCTCACGTCTCTCACACAGTGATAACTCCATGAAATGTAGTTATTTATGCCCCGTAATTGTGCTTCACAGCATGCTTAGTCCTTGTTCTTATACATATTTAGAAGATTTTATGCTTATATTTGTTGAATGTCATTTGGATACCTTCCTTTATGTTTTTGAGCAATTTGTGCATATTTGTTGATTGATTAAGTAAATTTGTAATTATATTTAACTTGGTACTTTATCTAATGCAGGAAGGGCTCAAAAGAGACAAATTGATGCAAGCCAAGGCCTAGCATTGGAGGAAATAAGCCAAGGAAGCATTCCAGAGTTTCACGCCGCGGCGCAAACATGTGCACGCCGCGGCATGATGGTCTCAGCCAGCTATATACTGACAGGACAGAGAGCTCCACGCCTCGGTGTGGACTTGTTCATGTCGCGGTGCGCGTCGGTGAGTTGAGCCTATTTATTCTATTTTTCACGCCTCTTTTTAGGGCTCTCTCAATTTTCTCTCTTTTAGGTTTTAGGTTTTTAGTTTTCTAGGTTAGAGGCTGCGGCTAGACCTCCATTGGAGGTGGAGATAGAGCTTGGGGAGCTAAGGATAGAAGCCTTCTTTCCATTGGAGGAGGATCCGAGCTTCAATGGCAAAATCCATAAGCTTTCTCATTCTCTCTTTTCTCTTTTCTCTTCCTCATTTCTTGAACATGTATTTTGTAATTTGTTCTCATGTTCATTGTATAACTGAGCTTTATTTAGGGATGACTTTGGATCCTTTTATTAATATTAATGATTTGTTCTTCTCTGAGTTTATGTGGATCTTTGATTCTGTTCAATCATATTGATCTTAATGCTCTTGAGTGTTTGGCCAACATTTAAGTGATTTGATAAAATCTAATGAACTTAGACATAGGGATTTGGGTTTGAGATCATATGTATGGTTGATGCATGTTCGATTCTATTCCAATGGCGGGATGAGTTGATTCGCTAATGGGATAGACATATACCTCTTAGCCATGCATAACACGTGTTTGAGAATAGACCTTAAAGAGTAGATTTTGTGTTAGCTCTCAAGGACACTTAATGAGTTGGGCAAATGAAACCATGGTTAAATGAACCTAGACATAGGCGTTTAGCTAATGTAGATTCTCAAGCTAACCTAATCATTGCATTCTTATTTATGATGAGGATTGCATGTTATTGGTTGAAGTAAAGGGTGAAGAAGGATTTCCCTAAACTCCAACCATTTATCTTTATCATTTTTTAGTCTTTAGTTTAATTGCTTTGCCCTATTTTTATGTGCTTAAATAGAATTAGGTAAGCTATCGGTTAATACTTAGCATTGGAAATAAACTTATCCTCGTGGGAACGATCTCTTACTCAGTATCTGTATTACTTGTGCGACCCGTGTACTTGCGGTTAGCAAATGGGCAAAACAACACGTTTTGACCCCAACACACAGTGCTAGCTGCGAAGAGAAGAGAAGAAACATGTCACTCTCTAACTCATATTTCTGTAGGTGCGGCTAGGGTTCTGTAATGTGTGTCTTAGCAGCCCCCTTAGCAGTACTATTTATAATAGTGACTGCCTTAAGTGAGTAAGTGCAGCAGTAAGGTAAGCTGTGTAACCTTAGACTCATCTGTTATGAGTCTGGCCCATATTTGAATCCAAGTCCAACTTGGATTTATTGCTCCAATTTTTATCTGCTCTATGTGTGTGACCCTGCAGGTTCTCATTACGTTTGTAGTAATATTAAAATCCCATTTTAATATTACAAGCAGTGAGCGATATCTAGTAACACATCGCTGTTACCCAAGTAATGAGAATGTTAGTGATTTGACATAACCTTTCTGTGACCAATGTTTCCGTGTCGTTTAGTCCCTTTGTCAAGATATCTAGATTGAACACAAGGCATGGAATACATCACCCTTGTATAGTCCAATCCTTCATTTCCTGATACTCGAGTAGACTTTGTAACAACAAATGAAATCAATATCTCATATTGACTCATTTGAGCATAATCATGCATTTCGCAGTCTCACTCAATCAGGGGGCCCGAAGATATCGCTTCTGTTATGTAGGAGTGACAAATCTCATCTAGGTCACTCACATTCCTCTGCATGATTCGCGGTATGTCCAATAACTAACTTTATAATCACCTTGTTACAGATGACGTTTGATAGCATTAAAACACACAACTCCTCATGTAGGAATCGTAGTGATTTCAGGTCAAAGGACCACAGACACCATTGTCACTATGAGAATCGTTTATGACACTCACGTAATGATCCATGTAGCATTCTCATGGCGGGTTAGTCCAATACATCATTACTCTAATATGTACCCATGTGAAGACTTGATATCTCATATCCATGACCCGTGAGATGTGGTCATCAGTCTATGCACATACTAGTCTCAATGCATTATTGTTGTCCTAATTAACAATAATACTTGACTAGGGACATTTAAGAATAGTGTTCTAATTTTATCTAATAGGATCTCACGATTAAGTCAACCACTTGATGTCCTATGGCATCAAACTTACTAGTCTAAGGACTTTATTATGTTTATTAAAAAGAACACAATAAATGAAATGTCTCATATATTAAAATAAGCATAATAGAATGTATGTAAATATAGACATATGTATTAGCCTCTAGGGCATACACCAATACTATGAGTAGGATTAAAAACTGAAAATTCTCCATTTGGACCTAAAATGCACTTAGTGTTGATTTTAGGGGTTTGGATGAGTGATTTTATGTAATGATCCTTTTGTGATGAAATCAATTAGTGTTTTAAATTTCCCTCATGTTTGTGAACTTGTTTGGGACTTCAAATCACCAAGGAACGAATTTGAAGTGATCAAATTTTGTAACTTGACCAATGGAACAGTATTCTTTGCTGCAAAATGTAACACATCGAAAATTATTTATTTTATCATTAATCATCATTTTATAATATTTATAAATTTTAGGAATTCTTGCAGATTTTTTCAGAAATGTCAAACATTTTAATATATTTCTCGCTTTGCGTGCATACTGAGCAGAGTCAGCGTGAAACCTCAAAAATTGTTTGTTTCATCATGAATAGTCATTTTTCAATATTCATGATTTTTGGAGATTTTTCTGGAATTTTTTGGAAATGCTGAATATTTTAATATATTCCTCGTTTTGCATGCACACTGAGCAGAGTCAGTCAAACGCCCCGAAAAATTATTTATTTCATGACAAATATCCATTTTTCTAATAGTTGTGATTTTTGGGAATTTTTTTAGACTTTTCTAAAAATACTGAATATTTTAATATATTCCTCATTTTGCGTACACGCTGAGCGGAGCCAGGATAATGTAATGTTTTCCCTGAGGCCGGTACACCTTGAACTGTCAACGTGTCAATGAGGGCTCTTACTAAACTCAAGGCTGGGCATAATTTACGAAGTTTGCGTTTTCCAAGGTTTTACTTGATAAATAAAATCACTGTATCATAAAATTATCTGATGAATAATAAAATATTATTCTCATCAACTGTAACTTTTATTCACTGAGAAAATAATTCTAACAGTGTAATTAATCATCTGTCAAGTGTATTTAATTAAGGAGATAAGCTTACTATGCACTTTATTGAGAAATGTGCAAAGCTTCTCAAGGAAGCTTCTTGGAAATTTCCTCCAAGCTTCTCAAGGAAGCTACACAACCTCTCTCCACTCTC
This sequence comes from Ormosia semicastrata, assembly GCA_029884595.1. NCBI lineage: Eukaryota > Viridiplantae > Streptophyta > Magnoliopsida > Fabales > Fabaceae > Ormosia > Ormosia semicastrata. The sequence goes on along the minus strand of JAQQTO010000053.1, from coordinate 26,253,104 downwards.
CACTCACTCACAGCTACTGCACATTTTAGGGGGGAAATTTGTGCTTTTACACAATTAATCATACCACTTTATTTTCAAACACCCAAAAGTTACCACCTTTATTTCCTATACACTTTTTCTCTCTACCTTCATCTTCTTCAAGCTTTTTCTCCTCCTTCTCTTTACCAAGGCTCATGGCCACCACTCCACTTGTGCCTCATCCATCACAAAATTTTTATCCAACCTCATTTTCTTAATCCTCTCCATCTCCTAAACACTTTTCTAGTTGGTGGTTCTTTGAAAATCCATCATTTTCACCATTTTCTTCAAGCTTCAAGCTTAGGGTTTTTGGGTAAGCTTCTTGATTCTTCACTTCCTTTTTCTCATTTTCGTTTCTATAGTCTTCTGGGTGACCATCCATGCTTTATTTTTCAAGCATTGGTGTTGTTTTGATGAGTTTGAAATTTTAGGGTTCTTGGTGGTGACCAATCCGAAAATTGCAAGGAGATTCTAGGAGGCTTCTCTTGTTTTCTTCACTTTGGTAAGAGGAAGACACTCCTCCTCAACCTCTATTAGCACTAAGAAACCTTGTTTGTGTTTGATTGTGAGAAAACCCTAATGAGGGTTATTCTTTGTTTGCATGATTAGTGTGTTTGCATGTTGTTTGCACTTTGTTTATGCTATTGGATTGATTGTTTGTGTATGTTGATATATTGGAATGGATTGGATGGCATGAAATGGAAGAAAATAATGTTGGAATTTCCCTTGGATGGCCACGGTTTTGGGGGCCCAAAATTGGGGTTCTTTGTGAACAATTGTAACAAGTGGAAAACATAATTAATCAAGTGTACATTATGAAATTGATGGAAAGAAAAAATTGGGAACCTAATCCTCTAGGGAGGCCACGGCCTCTAGGGCCAATTAGGGCCTAATTGTGTAATTTTGGGTAATCTTGGAACTTAAGTAATTAAGTGATTAAATCATTAGTAATGGAATGGAAAATTAGCAAATTGGAAGATTTGAATTTAATTTGAGATTCATAAATTTTAAAGAACCAAGAATGAAATTATCATAAGACTTAGGGAAATCTTAATTAGGAAAAGAACAAGAGAGTGTGAGACTTTGAGATCTTAGAATAACCTTCTAAGTGTATGAGAAAAAATTGCATTAGGAAATTTAATTAATTATGAGAATTCAATTAGAGATGAATTTTGTAAGAAAGGCTAAATTCAAGTAAGAATTCATAATAAACCTCAAGAATGTATTAATTTATATAATTCTAATATTATGATATTGTGGGTCCATGTGAGTGACCAATGATGTGTTGATTCTTACTTTGGTCAATTGCGGCATATTGTGGAATAGTATGAAATAATGATCATATATAATTATGCATAGAGTCTATATGCATTGTGAAAGTCCGTTGGACTGTTGTTAAGGCCATGTTGCCTAGGAGATTGAACACACCTTTGTTCAGGTGTGAGTAGACTAGTGTAGGTCTATTATTGACCATGGGGGCGTCGGGGTACGGGTACCCCGCAATGGACAGTTGGTAGCTCTTCTGTCCGTGGGACAGACTGATGCAAACGCACCGATGATCCTGACTGGGCACTGTCCTATATCATGATCTAGCGTAGACTGTCTGTACAATGCCATGATGCGCACGTGGATAAACTGATGAGTTATAGTACTTTGGCTGTGGCAGCCGAGTTACAGATGTGTCTTCTGATCTTTCTCTCCAACTGTTTGTGTCTAGCTCCATGGAGTAGGATTTTGACTTTGTATGCATATGCATAGTGAGTCCATGTATTATCTGGCATCTAATTATTATTATAATTAGAACTATTGTATTGCCGATATATATGTGCCTGAAACTGTTTGATTATTTATTACTTGCCATTTAATTATTATTATTATTATTATTATTATTATTATTATTATTATTATTATTATTATTATTATTATTATTATTATTATTATTATTATTATTATTATTGTTGTTGAAATGCTATGTGGGCTCTTTGCGCCGTTTTGTTTCTTGCTGCTATAATTGGTAATGATGGTAGGATATCTTACCTCTTTCCTATATTCTGTTATTTTCTATCTGTATATTGTGTTCTATCAAAGACGACGGTAAGAAGGGCAAAGCTCCCGATTTCCCTGGCTTCTGGCCTACTCGCGACTAGCATCTATTGTGAATCATGGAGGCACGTATGCGCAGATTTTGAGGTGATGTGTGTCTATCTTTCCTTGGAGAGCCAGACTGCTGGCATATTAACTTCAATTTCAAGTGCTGTGTCTACTTGGGAGATGTGTCGTTCCTCTGGCCTGGAGGCATCATGAGCCACCGATCTTTACCTGCTGCATCAGCCTGCGTTTGGGGTTTTATCTGCCCATTCGGGAGATGTGGGGTGACCACTATTACACCCCGCAGGAGGACTCTTTTGATTCCACCGCTCGGGCTCCGACCCATGGCTCTGTGGCACCTATGTGGGTTTCCTCGGATGAGGAAGACCCCGAGGAGGTTCCTGGGGAGGATTTCGCGGAGGATCCTGAAGAGGATCCTGATACGATTCCTTCCCATCTGAGGGACTGATATTACTGGTAGCTACTGATGACTGCCAGTGTTTTATTTTGGGGGCCTGATGTCTTTATTTTGGTGGGCTGTATATGTATGATCCTTTGAGCAAGTATAGTTTTACTTTTTGGTATATCGGGCTTTGTAACTAAACAGATTTGGTATAATTATATATATATGCATATGCAATGTTGATCAGATGTATGCTTTACTTCTGTCTTATTCTTTATTGCCATTTACGTTTTGTCACTATATTTTATTATTTATAACAAAAAGAAAAAATATATACTCACTAATTTAATTACACGTTTATAATTAAGTAAAATAATATTTATAATTAAAGAATTGGGTCTTAATTTAACAGTTTTTATTTCCCACATTGTAATTGACAATGTGACGTTCCCTCCCAAAAAAGGGCATTACATTAAGTTGGTATCAGAGCCCCGGTTTATGTTTCTTTGGTTCTTGTGTTTGAGTCTGTCTTGTTTGTGCTGTGTGTTTCTCTGAAAACTAAACGCAGAGATGTATTGTTTGGTATTCCTAGTGAATGTAACTGACTTTCCTTGTGTCTTTCAGTTACTCTGACTTAAGACAGTAAGATGGCACGATGCGAAGACATGGCAGCTGCTATAGCGGCGATGCAGAGAATGGCTGAGGCCATTGCACAACAAACTGAACAAGCTGCTCAGCAACAGGAGAGAGTTGCTCAACAATAAGAATGAGCTGCTCAACAGCTCGAAGCTACTGTAGATGATCAGAACTTGGCAAAATTTTGTCGCCACAATCCTCCCTAATTTAAAGGAGAGTTTGATCCAGACAAAGCTAGTCTGTGGATTAAAGAGCTGGAGAAAATCTTTCGGGGCATGAATTGCCCCGAGGATAAGAAAGTAACTTATGCTACCTTTATACTAGTGGGCAATGCTGAAAATTGGTGGAACAGAGTGCAGAGGATGCTGGAAGCTGCAAACCGCGAGATTACTTAGGAATTATTCAAGGACAAATTCTTAGATAAGTATTTTCCTGCAAGCACGAGAAATGCAAAGGAGTCTGAATTTCTCAACTTACGGCAAGGGAATATAACCGTCAGCGAATATGCAGCAAGATTCGAAAACTTGTCATAGTTTTCAACATACTTTCAGCACCAACCAAATGAGGCCTGGAAGTGCCAGATATTCATAGAAGGACTGAGGTATGAGGTGAAGAAGGCTGTTATCACCCTGAAGATCAATGAATTCTCAGAGCTACTAGATACATGCTGTGATGTAGAAGCTCTGGAGCAATCTAGAGATATGAGGAACAGGAACTTTGGACCCACACGGTTCCAAAGAGGAGGCGGCAATAGTTCTAACCACTTCCAGAAGAAACCCTATTCCCGACCAACGGGAAATCAGCAACAGACCACGGGTGGAAGTTCAGGTGGAGGTTCTACTGGGAACCGGACTGGCCAGAACATGGCGTATCCTTCTAAATGCATGAAGTGTAGGAAAGATCATCTCACGCAGGACTGCACCATAAAGGGAATTATCTTATCCAGATGTGGCAAACCTGGCCATGTGTCCCGAGACTATAATCAAGCGAAGGCTGAACCCTCAATCAATGTTGCGAGAGCCAAGAAACCACAAGCAAGAGAGCGAGTTTATACTATGAGCGGAGCTGAAGCCTCCGACTCCGAAGACTTGATTCAAGGGGAAGGCACCATAGAAGGTAACCTTTTAATTGTACTGTATGACTCTGGGGCAACCCATTCTTTCATATCATATGAATGTGTGCAAAGACTTGGTTTACTTGTGTCGTCCTTGCCTTTTGACTTAATTGTTTCTACCCCTACTGATTAACCGGTAGTTACTACCAAAGTCTATTTAGATTGTCCTTTGATTGTTGAAGGTCAAATCTTTTCTATCGATTTGATTTGTTTACCCCTTTCTCAATTAGATATAATCTTAAGGATAGACTGGTTGTCTTCCAACCATGTTCTATTAGATTGTTCAAGAAAAACTATAGTTTTTCCCATAGATAAGGATTCTAGATTTCTGACAGCCAACCGAGTTCAAGCTCTCTTGAAAGAAGGAGCTCACGGATACATGCTACTATCTTCTTGAAAAGTCGAGAGTGAGGTGGATGTGAACACAATTCCAGTGAAGAATGAATTTCCTGAAGTTTTTCCTGAGGATGTACCTGGTTTACCACTAGCGCGAGAAATAGAGTTTGCTATTGACCTTGTACCAGGAGCTGGTCCCGTGTCTATAGCACCGTATAGGATGTCGCCAATAGAATTAGCTGAGCTCAAGAAGCAGCTAGAGGAGCTTTTGGAGAAGCAATTCATCAGACCAAGTGTATCACCGTGGGGAGCACCAGTACTGCTAGTTCGCAAGAAGAATGGTTCATCAAGATTGTGCGTGGACTATCGACAGTTGAATAAAGTGACGATTAAGAATAAATATCCACTTCCAAGGATCAATGATTTAATGGACTAACTGAAGGGAGCCGCAGTGTTTTCAAAGATCGATTTGCAATCTGGGTATCATCAGATACGAGTAAAGACAAAGGATATACCCAAGACTACCTTTCGTACCCAATACGGCCATTACGAATATCTCGTGATACCGTTTGACGTGACGAATGCGCTAGTTATCTTCATGAACTACATGAACATGATCTTTCATCCGTACTTAGATCGATTTGTTATTGTCTTCATCGATGACATCCTGATCTATTCTCAAAATCAGGAGGACCATGCTGAACACCTCAGCATAGTTCTTTAGATTCTGAAAGAGAAGGAACTGTATGCCAAACTGTCAAAATATGAATTTTGGCTGGAAGAAGTTAAGTTTTTGGGTCACGTTATCTCGAAGGATGGGATTGCGGTGGATCCATCAAAAGTGGAGGCTGTGCTACAATGGGAAAGGCCAAAGTCAGTGACGGAGATTCGTAGCTTCGTGGGACTAGCCGGATATTACCGGAGGTTCATCGAGGGATTCTCCAAGATTGCAAGACCTCTTACTCAACTCACGAGGAAGAACCAAGCTTTTGAGTGAACCGACAGCTGTGAATAGAGTTTCCAAGAGTTGAAGAATCGGCTGACTACATTACCAGTGTTAGCGCTACTTGATCCGAATGAGCCCTTTGAGGTGTATTGTGACGCTTCATACCAAGGACTAGAGTCTATACTTATGCAGCACGGAAGAGTAGTGGCTTATGCTTCAAGGCAATTACAAGTGCACGAGAAGAACTACCTGATGCACGACTTGGAGTTAGCGGCTGTGGTTTTTGCTTTAAAGATATAGAGGCATTTCCTCTATGGAGCGACGTTCAACATCTTCAATGATCACAAGAGCCTGAAGTATTTGTATGATCAGAAAGAGTTAAACATGAGGCAGCGAAGGTGGCTAGAGTTCCTGAAGGACTATGATTTTCAACTTCTGTATCACCCCGGCAAGGCAAACATCATGGCGGACGCCTTGAGCAGAAAAATGATCAGTGTCTCTGCCTTGATGATTAAGGAAAAAGACTTGATAGAGCAGTTCAGAGATGTATGGTCTTTCGTGGAGTTAGAACTGGGAAGAATTCGCATGAATATGGTTACCATCTCAAGTGAGCTAATGGATGACATACGGGAAAAGCAGAAGTTTGACAAGTTCTTGCAAGAAGTGAGAGAGCTAATGAAGGAAGGCAACGAAACAGCATTTGCAGAAGGGACAGACAGAATTCTTAGATTCTGAGGTAGAGTCTGTATTCCCCGTGACCAAGAGCTTAGAGAGTATATTATCAACCATGCTTACACGAGTCAGTTGAATATGCATCCGGGCATAACGAAGATGTACCAAGACTTGAAGAAGTTGTTCTGGTGGCATGGAATAAAGAGCAACACCACTAGATGTGTATCAACTTGACTGGTTTGTCAGAAAACTAAAGTGGAACATCAAAGACCAGCGGGATTACTGCAACCATTGTCTATTCCTGAATGGAAGTGGGACAACATTGTAATGGATTTTGTAGTGGGTTTGCCAAAGACAAGAAAAGGTCATAACTCGATTTGGGTAATTGTGGACCTACTCACGAAATCAGCACATTTTCTCCCGATCAACATAAGGTACAACCTGGAGAGACTGACTCAGATCTATATTGGAGAGATTGTTAGGCTGCACGGTGTGCCTACAAGTATCATTTTGGATAGGGATCCGAGATTTACTTCAAAGTTCTAGCAGAGTCTACAAGAAGCATTAGGGACAAAGTTACATCGAAGTTCTGCTTATCACCCACAGACCGATGGCCAATTGGAAAGAACAATCCAATCATTGGAAGATCTGCTTAGAGCTTGCACCATAGAACAGATTGGAAGTTGCGATGACATTCTACCGTTGATAGAATTCACCTACAATAGCAGTTACCATTCAAGCATAGGGATGGCACCCTATGAGGCTCTATATGGACGGTGGTGTCAGACACCTCTATGTTGGTACCAAGACGGCGAGCGCCTTACTATTGGACTAGATGTTATACAGCAGACAACTGAAAAAAGTTAAGATAATTTAGGAGATGATGAAGACGGCTCAGCGCCGACAAAATAGTTATGCAGATAAAAGAAGAAAGCCTCTTGAGTTTGAGGAAGGTGAGCATGTATTCTTGAAAGTCACACCTACGACTGGGATGGGCCGGGCCTTAAAATCTAGAAAACTTACTCCAAAATTTCTTGGACCATACCAAATTATTCGCCGAGTAGGTCCAGTAGCCTATCAAATAGCCTTACCCCCTTTCCTCTCAAACATTCATAATGTTTTTCATGTGTCTCAACTGCGAAAATACCTTCCTGACCCAAGTCATGTCATAGCACCGGATACAGTACAATTAAAAGAGAACTTAACCTATGAGGCACCTTCTGTAAGAATTGAGGATAGAAGGATAAGGCAACTAAGAGGCAAGGAGATCCCATTAGTGAAGGTAATCTGGAACGAGATGACTGGAGATGCAACCTGGGAACTAGAAGACAAGATGAAGGAGCAACACCTACAATTATTCTAAGGTATGAAAATTTTGAGGATGAAATTTTTTTTTAGAAGGGGAGTGTTGTAACACCCTGAAAATTATTTATTTCATCATTAATTATCATTTTATAATATTTATAAATTTTAGGAATTTTTGTAGATTTTTCTTGAAACGTCAAATATTTAAATATATTTTTCATTTTACGTGCACACTGAGCATAGTCAGCGTGATATCCTAAAAATTGTTTGTTTCATCATGAATAGTCATTTTCCAATATTCATGATTTTTGGAGATTTTTCTGGAATTTTTCAGAAACACTGAATATTTTAATATATTCCTCGTTTTGCATGCACACTGAGCAGAGTCAGTCAAACGCCCCAGAAAAATGTTTATTTCATGAAAAATATCCATTTTCTAATAGTTGTGATTTTTGGGAATTTTCCTAGCTTTTTTTGAAAATACTAAATATTTTAATATATTTCTCGTTTTGCGCACACATTGAGCGGAGCTGGGATAACGAAATATTTTCCCTGAGACTGGTAAACCTTGAACTGTCAACGTGTCAATGGGGATTCTTACTAAACCTAAGGCCAGGCACAATTTACGAGGTTTGCATTTTCTAAGGTTTTATCTGATAAATAAAGTCACTGTATCATAAAATTATCTGATGAATAATAAAATATTATTCTCATCAACTGTAACTTTTATTCACTGAGAAAATAATTCTAATAGTGTAATTAATCATCTGTCAAGTGTATTTAATTAAGGAGATAAGCTTACTATGCACTTTATTGAGAAATGTGCAAAGCTTCTCAAGGAAGCTTCAAGGAAGCTTCTTGGAAATTTCCTCCAAGCTTCCCAGGGAAGCTACACAACCTCTCTCCTCTCTCCACTCACTCACGACTGCTGCACACTTTAGGGGGGAGAATTTGTGCTTTTACATAATTAATCATACCACTTTATTTTCAAACACCCAAAAGTTATCACCTTTATTTCCTAGACACTTTCTCTCTCTACCTTCATCTTCTTCAAGCTTTTTCTCCTCCTTCTCTCTACCAAGGCTCACGGCCACCACTCCACTTGTGCCTCATCCATCACAAAATTTTCATCCAACCCTATTTTCTTAATCCTCTCCATTTCCTAAACACTTTTCTAGTTGGTGGTTTTTTGAAAATCCATCATTTTCACTATTTTCCTCAAGCTTCAAGCTTAGGGTTTTTGGGTAAGCTTCTTGATTCTTCACTTCCTTTTTCTCATTTTCGTTTCTATGATCTTCTTGGTGACCATCCATGCTTTATTTTTCAAGCATTGGTGTTGTTTTGATGAGTTTGAAATTTTAAGGTTCTTGGTGGTGACCAATCCAAAAATTGCAAGGAGATTCTAGGAGGCTTCTCTTGTTTCCTTCACTTTGGTAAAAGGAAGACACTCCTCCTCAACCTCTATTAGCACTAAGAAACTTTGTTTATGGTTGATTGTGAGAAAACCCAAATGAGGGTTATTCTTTGCTTGCATGATTAGTGTGCTTGCATGTTGTTTGCATTATGTTTATGCTATTGGATTGATTCTTTGTGTATGTTGATATATTGGAATGGATTGGATGGCATGAAATGGAAGAAAATAATGTTGGAATTTCCCTTGGATGGCCACGATTTTAGGGGCCCAAAATTGGGGTACTTTGTGAACAATTGTAACAAGTGAAAAACATAATTAATCAAGTGTACATTATGAAATTGATGGAAAGGAAAAAATTAGGAACCTAATCCTCTAGGGAGGCCACGACCTCTAGGGCCAATTAGGGCCTAATTGTGTAATTTTGGGTAATCTTGGAACTTAAGTAATTAAGTGATTAAATCATTAGTAATGGAATGGAAAATTAGCAAATTGAAAGATTTGAATTTAATTTGAGATTCATAAATTTTAAAGAACCAAGAATGAAATTATCATAAGACTTAGGGAAATTTTAATTAGGGAAAGAACAAGAGAGTGTGAGACTTTGAGATCTTAGAATAACCTTCTAAGTGTATGAGAAAAAATTGCATTAGGAAATTTAATTAATTATGAGAATTCAATTAGGGACGAATTTTGTGAGAAAGGCTAAATTCAAGTAAGAATTCATAATAAACCTCAAGAATGTATTAATTTATGTAATTCTAATATTATGATATTATGGGTCCATGTGATTGACCAATGATATGTTGATTCTTACTTTGGCCAATTGCGGCATATTGTGGAATAGTATGAAATGATGATCATATATGATTATGTATAGAGTCTATATGCATTGTGAAAGTCCGTTGGACTATTGTTAAGGCCATGTTTCCTAGGAGATTGAACACACCTTTGTGCGGGTAGGAGTAGACTAGTGTAGGTCAATTGTTGACCATGGGGGCATCGGGGTGTGGGTACCCCGCAATGGACAGTTAGTAGCTCTTCTGTCCGTGGGGCAGACCGATGCAAACGCGCCGACGATCCTAACTGGGCACTGTCCTATATCGTGATCTAGCGTAGACTGTCTGTACAATGCCATGATGTGCACGTGGATAAACTGATGAGTTATAGCACTTTGGCTGCAGCAGCCAAGTTTCAGACGTGTCTCCTGATCTTTCTCTCCGACTGTATGTGTCTAGCTCCATGGAGTAGGATTTTGACTTTATATGCATGTGCATAGTGAGTTCATGTATTATCTGGCATCTAATTATTATTATAATTGGAACTATTGTATTGCTGATATATATATGTGCCTGAAACTGTTTGGTTGTATATTACTACCATTTAATTATTATTATTATTGTTATTGCTGTTGAAATGATATGCGGGCGCTTTGCGCCATTTTGTTTCTTGCTGCTATAATTGATAATGATGGTAGGATGTCTTACCTTTTTTCTGTATTATGTTATTTTCTATTTGTATATTGTGTTCTATCGAAGACGACGGCAAGGAGGGCGAAGCTCCCGATTTCCCCTGCTTCTGGCCTGCTCGCGACTAGCATCTACTGTGAATCATGGAGGCACGCATGCGCAGATTTCTAGGTGATGTGCGTCTATCTTTCCTTGGAGGGCCAGACTGCTGGCATATCAACTTCAATTCCGAGCGCTGTGTCTACCTGGGATACGTGTCGATCTCTCTGGCCTGGAGGTGTCATGAGCCACCGATCATTACTTGCTGCATCAGCCTGCGTTTGGAGTTTTATCTGCCCATTCGGGAGATGTAGGGTGACCGCTATTACACCCCGCAGGAGGACTCTTTTGATTCTACTGCTCGGGCTCTGGCCCGTGGCTCTGTGGCACCTATGTGGATTTCCTCGGATGAGGAAGACCCTGAGGAGGATCTCGCAGAGGATCCTGATACGATTCCTCCCCATCTGAGGGACTGATATTGCTGGTAGCTACTAATGGCTATCAGTGTTTTATTTTGGGGTCCTAATGTCTTTATTTTGGTGGGCTGTATATTTTTTATATCTTGGGGATGTATATGTATGATCCTTTGGGCAGGTATAGTTTTTCTTTTTGGTATATCGGGCTTTGTAACTAAACAGATTTGGTATAATTATATATATATATATGCATATGCAATGTTGATCAGATGTATGCTTTACTTTTGTCTTATTCTTTATTGCCATTTACGTTTCGTCACTATATTTTATTAATTATAACAAAAAGAAAAAAAAATATACTCACTAATTTAATTACATGTTTATAATCAAGTAAAATAATATTTATAATTAAAGAACCGGGTCTTAATTTAACAGTTTTATTTTCCGCATTGTAATTGACAATATGACGTTCCCTCCCAAAAAGGGGTGTTACACAAAATTCTGCAGGTTTTGCTGCTAGGTACTCGTCGCTCAAGTGCTCTGTCCATGCGCGCTCAAGCGCTTGTTTCCCAGAAGAACACCCTATGGTGCTCGTGCACTCAAGCGTGCTGTCCTTATGCGCTCAAGCGCTGAGATAGGGTAGAAACAGGATTTTGGCATTATGATGTTAAAATAATTTCTTACTTATTAGGATCATTTGTACAAGCCTTTTTAGGTGTAAATAGATAATTTTGGGGATATTTCTTGGAGAGAATTGTCAACTTGCATAAATGAAAAGTTTGGGAAATTCTTAGACATTCAAGTGTGACAGAATGCCTAGGTTAGTGTTTAGAACTTTGGTCAACATGAGATTGATTTCCAAATCACTTGTGAGTGATTGTGGGATGTTTTAGATACTGTTCAGCTAGAGATATGAATCTTGCTACCTTTGTTAGATAAGTGAGGCTAGGATTCCTATATCTAGTGTTTAAAATGTGGCCCAGATATTTAGTTTTCAAACTTGGTATTTACTATTTTTCTATGTATTATGACCTTAGATGGTGTGTACAACCATATGACCTGAGAATGAGGTATTAGATCTAAATTATCCTTGCATTTATGCTTGAATGGTCAGGGTTACAAATATGGGGGTGGCAGCAGTACTCTTACGTGGTGAGGGGAAAGTGTCTACCTATTACTAAGCGGGTTTATACTTTTAGACTTATCCTGCTCTGTATATACAAGAAACAAAGGTTTTTGGGAAATAAGTAAGTAGCTTGTGTTTTCAAACTTTAAAAGCTACATTTGCATTGCATATTAATAATATTAGGAGCTTGTTTGAGCATAATTATACCTCATAACATAAAGCATTGCATGGTTGACAATTGTATGGGCAGTTTTCATTACTTGGCCAGTTGATCGCTTAGTTGCTTGTCGATGGTATCTTAGGATTGTATGAGCGATTCTTCAAAGTTATTGATTTCTCAAATATTCTATTACATCGAGTCTAGTTTTGTATTCAGTTGATTTATTTGTTGTAAATGATTAACTGCTAGTCTTGGTATGCGAATACTGAGAAATTGTGATTTCTCACCCCTTGTGTGTTCCATGTAAATCCAAGTGAAGTCCATTCAAAGGGAAAGGGCAAGAAAAAGAAGAAGCAAAAAGTTTAGTTTAATCAGATTGTATATTTGTACTTTTTTGGTTATTTGTAAAAGCTTATGTATACAGTGTGACTTATCAACCAGTGATGTATGTATATATACCAAGTGGTCTCAATACTCAAGAAGGGGGTGAATTGAGTATATAAAAACTTTTCGCAAATCATTCACAAAACACTTGATTATTAATTTTTGTTAAAGCTATTGATTAATTGAAGTGAATAGATAGATGATATTGATCACTTTACTCACAAATAAATAAGGCAAGATAGAAAGTATTCAAGCAAGCATGTAAAATTAAAGCACAAATGTAAATAGATGAGTTTAAATGATCAAACACAAGATTTATCCTATAGCGCAAGTGGTATTTGAGAAATCTCTAATAGTTGTACCTTTGTTAAACTTATACCGCTGTATATGTTAATTGAAAATATCAAAATATATAATTTATCAAGGTTGCATTAAAATTTGTAATCACCCAATTCACCCCCTCTTGGGTGATGGTTTCCATGACTAACAAGTGGTATCAGAGTTAGGCTCTTGTGTAAAGAGCTTAGCAGCTTCAAGAGAAAGTGATGGCCTCTTCAAATTATTTTTCAAAAAGTTCTTCTCTCTATAGATCTCCCTTTTTCAATGGGGATGGGTATGCTTATCGGAAAGAAAGAATAAAATTTTTTATTGAAGCTATTGACTTAGATGTGTAGGATGCTATTGAAAATGGTCCTTTTGTCCCTACACAAGTTGTAAATAGTGTAAGAGTTAATACACCGAGAAGTGAATGGACCAATGATGATAAGAAGAAGGTCCAATACAATTTGATAGCCAAAAACATCATTACCACAACTTCGGGGTATGATGAATTCTTTAGAGTCTCAAATTGCAAATCTACCCAAGAAATGTGGGATACTTTATAAGTAACCCATGAGGGTACTAGTGAAGTGAAAAGATCAAGGATTAATACTCTTACTCATGAGTATGAGCTTTTTAGAATGAACCAAGGTGAAAGCATTCAAGAAATGCAAAAATGATTCACACATATTACAAATCATCTTACTTCATTGGGAAAGACTTTTCCTAATGAAAATCTTATTAACAAAGTGTTGAGATGTTTGAGCAGGCATTGGCAACCTAAAGTGATGGCTATTGCGGAGTCAAGAAATCTTTCAACCATGATCCTAGCCACACTTTTTGGCAAGCTCCAAGAACATGAATTGGAATTAAATAAACTTAACTAAAGTGAGGAGCTTGACAAGAAAAAGAAGGGGATAGCTCTCAAGGCCACTTCTTCCATGGTCAATGAAGATGATGAGGATGACTTGGAAATAAATGAGGAGAATCTTGGTATTCTAGTAAAGGAATTTGGAAGATTCTTCAAGAAGAATAAAGCTCAAAGAAGACTTCCTTTTCCCCAAAAGAATGTCTATCACAAAGGGGAAGGAGCCTCATCCATTCCTAAATGCTATGAATGTGAAGAATTAGGTCACATGAAGATGGAGTGCCAAATTTATCAAAGTAAAGTGGAAAAATATAACAAAAGATCCTCAAAGAAGAAGAAAAAAAAGAAGAGCCTACATAGCTTAGGATAATAATGACACGGATTCAACCGATAGGTCAGACAATGAAAAAGCCAATCTATGTTTCATGGCTAGAGGAGAAGAGGAAGATGAAGATGAAGATAACGTGGAGGTAACATCCTCAAATTCTGAATCAAACTCTTCCCCTTCTTATGATGAATTACAAGATGCATATGAAGAATTGTATAATGAATCTATGAGGCTTGCAAAAATGATTTAATGTTCAAAGAAAACAGTTTCCTCATTTGAAAATCAAATTTCTACTTTAAATAAAGAAATTGAGGAATTGAAATTAGAAAATGAAACTCTTGAGTTAATTGATGTAAATTCTTCATGCATAACAAGCTCTTCACATGATAATGCATCCACACCCTCATCTTGCTCATCATGTAAAGCATTTGAAATTGAGATTGAGGATTTAAAAAATACTATTTCAAAATTTACCTTTGGAAGAGATAACTTGAATGTATTGTTAGGGGAAGAAAGATGTGTTTTTCAAAAGGCTAGTTTAGGATATAATCCTAATAACCAACAAAAGTTTCTCAAGAATTTCTTTATTTTCTTAAGTACATCAAGTAGCCCCTTTATCAAATGTTTTTATTGTAGGAGGAAAGGGCATAGTGCTTCTACATACAATGTTAGGAAAAACTTGAATACCAAGGTTGGGACTAAAATGATTTTGGTCCCTAAGGGCACCTTGCCAAAATCTAACACACAAGGACCCAAGAAAGTTTGGGTACCAAAAAATAAAAATTGAAATGTGTTGTAGGTGTGCTTAAAGGCCAAGAGCTAACTTTGGAATCTTAAAAGTGGCTGCTCCAAGCACAAGACCATAAAATACTCCAAGTTCTCTTCCTTGTCTCCAAAAAGCTTGGACTTGTAACCTTTGGATAAGTGGAGACTTGTTTTATACTTTAACTTGTTTCAAAGTAGTACTTCTCTAGCTTTATATCTTGAAAATATCTCTACATGTGATAATATGCTAGATAAGTTCGCTTCTTGTCTGAAATAGCACCTTTGATGAAAATATGTTAGAACTTGGCTTATTAGATCAATCATGCATCTAACTTATGCATTTAAATCTTGCTAAATAGTTGTGCTGCATAGTTTGTCCTTATGCTGCATAACTTGTTATTTTATTGCATATTGTGTCATTTTGGTGCAAAACTTGTCATGTTACTGCGTAACATGCTTTTTTTGCTACATATTTAGGTTTTTTGCATAGTTATCTTGTGTCAATTTTTTTTAATCCAATACTAACTTGAGCATCGGAGTTTCCTCTAAGCTTATTTTGAAAGTGCTTGATCCATGCTTAAGTCCCCCAAATTACCAATCTCAAGTTCTTGATAAAGAAAATTACTTCGTGATACTTTTGAAGAAGAGAAATAAGCTTATGAGTTGCATTTATGGTGGTTTGAGAGAATGAAAAATAAGGCAAAGCCATGATGATCCTCGAGATGGAATAAGTTTATGTCTTAAGGGCTGAAGCCTTGAAGAGTTTCTAGTTTCTTGAAGATTTTCTAATCTTGGAAGTGCAATAAACAACTAGAAGGAGAAAACATTCTGTTATTTGGATTTTAGAACTGTTTTGTCAAGGAAAAGAGCTCTCTACCAAGCTAAATAATCGATTAAGAGGCTCTCCTAATAGATTATGGGGTTTTTGGGATTTCCTGGAAGCATTTGAAATTAAAGGCCAACCTATTTGAGACATTCTCTAACTGGTTAGAGGGCACTTGGTAACCGGTTATACAAAGCATTATAACTAGTTACTAGACATCAAAAATCACTCCTAGCCGTGACCCTCCTTCAAGTATCAACCCTCCTTTTTCTCCATTTTCATCCTCTTCCTCTCACCATGAAACAGAAATTGAATACTAACTGGCCCTTCTATATCATGCATTACATGAAGAAAGCACAGGACAAGATGATGATGGACTTTCTATATGCCATGGTTATTGCTAAAATTCTAAATTAATACAAGTTGAGCCTAGATGATGAATGAGTCATTCACCTTACCGATCACAACAAGTTTGCACAAGATTCCATAAATCACATGAGAATCAAGATTGTTAAAGGTGCTTGGGTTTATGGTGTTGGGCATGATGCAACCCCACAAGAATAAGAACTTCCTGCTGCCCCTGCTGATGTAGTTATGGAAGTGGCTCCAGCCACCAATGAAGACCGCATCCTAGCTTCCCTAGCAAGCATTCAAGCCCAGATTGCAGATCTTTGACCTTATCAGGAGCATAGCATTGGAGTCATCTATGACCGCTTAGACAGCATTAAGCATCGCCTTCCACCACCATAAAATGATGGGGTTTAGACATGGATCTCTTTTATTTAGCTAATCTTTTTTTTATTTTTAACTATGTTATTATGATTAAGGCTCATCTAACTATAATAGGTTATCTTTTGGATATGTTGCTCATTGTCTTAGAATATGACCTTGCTTAACCATAGTATGTCCTTGATATGTTGTTTTAGTATGTCATGGATATTTTTTAATGGATGGTTTGTTGACATGAATATACTATTGATATGGTTATATTGTTACTAAATTATTATTGAATATTTATTCAATGGCAATGGTTTTATGGTTAAGGTTATATTGTTACCTCTTTCTTTGCCAAAATCTCTTTATTGCATATCTTTTTTATCATAACAAAAAGGGGAGAAGTTTATGAGTCATTGAGAAAAGGTAAAAAGAAAAAGGTGCAAATTCAATAATCTTGGGATTCCAAAACTAAGGGGAAGCTGTGCATCTCTGATCTAATCACCTCTTGAAAAAGAGAGGGGGAGTAAGTCTCTAACACGTTTTGTGAGTTCCAATTTATTTGAACTAACTCTATTTTCAATGGTTGTTTATCATCATCAAAAAAGGGGAGAATGTAATTGGCATTGATTAAAGCAATGGTTTTGATGATAACAAACAAGAAAGGAATGGAAGTGCAAAAGATCAAGTCCCAGGTTCGTCAAGAATAACTTATAGGAATTAGATCTTATGTAAAAGTAAATGGGAATTATACAAAGCTCAAAATATGTTTTAACATCTTTAAAAGTGTTTCTTACTTTCTAAAATGCCCAACAAACTATTTTTGGAAAGTTCGTCTTTTTGGTGTATGCCCTAGAGGCTGATACATTTATCTGTATTTATATACATTCTATTATTGGGTTCTTTTTTAATAAACATAATAAAGTCCTTAAAATAGTAAGTTTGATGCCATAGGACATCAAATGGTTGACTTGATCGTGAGATCCTATTGGATAAAATTAGAACACTATTCTTAAAATGTCCCTAGTTAAGTATTATTGTTAATTAGGATAACAATAATGCATTGAGACTAGTATGTGCGTAGAGTGATGACCACATCTCACAGGTCATGGATATGAGATATCAAGTCTTCACATAGGTACATATTAGAGTAATGATGTACTGGACTGACCCGCCATGAGAACGCTACATGGATCATTATATGAGTGTCATAAGCGATTCTCATAGTGACAATGGTGTCTATGGTCCTTTGACCTGACATCACTACGATTCCTACATGAGGAGTTGTGTGTTTTAATGCCATTAAACATCATTTGTAACAAGGCGATTATAAAGTTGGTTATTGGACATATCGCAAATCATGCAGTGGGATGTGAGTGACCTAGATGGAATGTGTCACTCCTATATAACAGGAGCGATATCTTTGGGCCCCTTGATTGAGTGAGACTACGAAATGCATGGCCATGCTCAAATGAGTCAATATGAGATATTGATTTCATTTGTTGTTACAAAGTCTACTCGAGTGTCAGGAAACGAAGGATTGGACTATACAAGGGTGACGCATTCCATGCCTTATGTTCAATCTAGATATCTTGACAAAGGGACTAAACGACACGGAAACATTGGTCATGGACAGGTTATGTCAAATCACTGACATTCTCATTACTTGGGTAGCAGCGATGTGTTGCTAGATATTGTTCACTGCTTATAATATTAAAATGAGATTTTAATATTACTGCTAACGTAATGAGAACCTGCAGGGTCACACACTTAGAGTAGACTAAAATTGGATCAATAAATCTAAGTTGGAGTCGGATTCAAATGTGGGCCAGACTCATAACAGACGAGTCTAGGGTTACACACCTTTCCTTGCTACTGCTTACACTCACTTATGGCAGTCACTATTATAAATAGTACTGCTAAGACACACATTACAGAACCTTAGCCTCACCAACAGAAAAGTGAGTGAGAGAGTGACAGGTTTCTTCTCTTCTCTTCGTAGTTAGCACTGTGTGAGAGACGTGAGGTTCCCTTTTGCGAACATTGGACGTTTGTGAGTTTGTTCGTGTGGATACCGCAGAGACATCGTCACTGTTACGGTGTTGGTGATTCATGTCACTTCCTTTGATCACGCTTCAACAAGTAAACAATTTTAAAACTCAGATTATGGCCTTTTTCGCATAGATCTTTAGTGGGAATCCTATTTTTTTTTGCTGCGTGATGTATCCATAATTCCTAATAGTGGTATCAGAGAGTCTTGCGAAACCATGATTTCATTTTTTATTTTCATTTTACATGAGATAACATGCTTGCTGTTCTTGTCTTTGATAAAAGATATAATCTTTAATATGTTATTTCACAAAAACGAATGAAACCCTTTGCGAAAACATATTCTGTTTTATGTGTTGTATGCAAAACTGTGACGTTGTTTTCAAAAGCCCATGAAGATGTTCATATGTTCTGTGAAAGCCGTTTTGTATTAAGATGTATGTTTTTGTGAAGCTTTCTGGTATGTATGTGATACGTACAACATTTTGGAATCCTTATTCTCAATACGCAACACAAGGGTTTGGAAAACCTTGTTCTTGGTTTGCGGCAACAAGGGTTATGGAATCCTTGTTTCTGCACAAGTGGCACAGCACAAGGGGTTTTGGAAACCCTATTCCTATTTTGTGGCAGCAGCATCAAGTGTTGATGTCAATCTGTCAAGGAGACGCAAGGGTTCAAGTGTTGAACAGCGGCATAAGGGTTCTCCGCAGCGCATGAAGCGCTCATGTGTTTTTGAGTTTAGGGTTCAAGTCGTTAAGGGAGGCAGAAGAGATTTAGCTCTTATTTTTGGGACCCCCGTGCTACCTCTACATAGTATGTTATTTGAAAGCGCGATATTTAATTCTATTTCTATGACTTACTAAATAATAAATGTATTATTGTTTTGAGTTTGTATGTTCTTTGTGATGCATGGTGCATGGTTATGGCCTTAGTCCTCCTTTTATGCTATTTTGGTTATTTTAAATATGATCTGCGTGTCGTGCCTTTCTATCTACATTCTGATTGTACATTCTCTTCTCACCTAACTCCCCTCGAATGTAAAAAAGGTTTCTATATAATGTAATCTTGATGTGGAGGCAAGAAGACGACATCAAGTGAGGACGTTGGTGGGAGACGCTTGGTGAAGCTGGCTTAGTTAATGCTACTCTCTTAGGGGGCCATAACCATGTCACTTTTATTATATGCTTTATATGTATGAGATGCATGGATAATGTTTATGGTATGATAAATAGTTTAATAAATGGTGAGATCTAATAATAATAATAATAATAATTCCCTCAAAGCAAATATTAAGTTATTATGTGATGTCTTCCAATGTGTGGCACTCATCAAGACTAGCATCCATCAAGTGTAGGTCTGCCAAAGCAGGATGCCTTTATCTATATTAGTAAGACGCAACGGGATAAGGGTAATATCCAACTGCTAACCATTGGGTCTGACTTAACTAGGCCATTTCAATAGGATTGAAGACTTAGAGGCATGGAGTTGGCCTTTAGTCCATTAGATGGATTGGAATAAGTGTTATTCACCCAACTATCCAAGAGTTACATGTGATGTAATTGGAAAGTGCTTCCTACTAAATAACTGAATTTTGAGTGATCAGCCAAAGCTGACTCAAAACAAGGTGAAATATGGATCTTAGCCCATTAGGAAATCTTACGATAGGATTTTCTGAGTCAATGCTGAGGGTCATTGATTTGAATAAAATAGTGGGAGGCATATTTAATTAAAAGACCTCATTAAATATGTTTATGACATAATACTTATATTTTACATATTTCTGTTGATAGATTACCATGGCAACAAATACATTAAGTAACTCATCACTATGATCCGTCCTTGAGAAGGACAAGTTGTCTGGAATGAATTTTCTAGACTGGTACAGGAATTTGAGGATTGTCCTCAAGCAAGAGAAAAAGGTTGTATGTTCTAGAACAACCTATTCCTGAGCCACCTGCTACTAATGCCCCTTGTAACGCCCTCCTTAGGGCGTCACACTTCGTATTACTCAATTATCATATTACCCCTTCGTTATGAATCGTGCTTGTAATATAAATACGAGTTGTAAAATTTCTTGGTGATAGTAAGATAAACTTAGCGGAAATTAAAACATTACAGCATCATTACAATATAATTTTACATTATATATACATAAGTCGTAGTACTGTCACACTTTAATATTTACAAATTGGACTCTAAAAATATTTACACATTAATTAAATTACATAATGCCCAAGTAACTCTAAACATACAGAACCCTCAAGACGGGTCCTCCTCGGACTCCTCAACAGGGAGGAATCCTACTTGACACAAAATATACAATACTAACCGTACCAAGAGTATGGTAGTAAGCTCCCTATTACTGTTTATGTGAGAAATACATTTTCCAGCAAGCTCGACGCACTATGCCTCCGGTTCCCATAAACCTTACGAAAACTCAATATCTCCATCTCTTTAGAACTCAACTTCCTTCTCGAAAATCTGATCTTCCTTGCGTTCTCACTCAACGTCTTGCTCA
Organism: Ormosia semicastrata; assembly: GCA_029884595.1. NCBI lineage: Eukaryota > Viridiplantae > Streptophyta > Magnoliopsida > Fabales > Fabaceae > Ormosia > Ormosia semicastrata. Next base: position 26,232,198 of record JAQQTO010000053.1, on the reverse strand, counting down.
ATCTCTTCACAATTATAAACACAATACAGAAATAGACAGACAAAGAGGTGAGATCACCTACGCCAATACCAGTATGGTAGCAATGAAGATAAACACATACTAACACATCATACATAATTACAATTATGCCACCAACATCATTTATCTAACACATATCATTTATCATCATAATTCATACCATAATTCATAATTACATCCATGTCCATATCAATATTCACTTATTCAATAATTTAGTTATCATAAACAATAATGATGATAATGCCCTCAGCATTATCATCATCATCATCTTCCAAGTATTCAAAACAATTGTCATAACTTATAATCAATATTCCTCAATTATTATATCACATAGATGTAAATGCTCAGATTTATGCATATGTATAAAGACTCAGTTTATCAAAACAATTCTATGGAGGTTTTTCACAATTTCGAGGAGAATGCTTTGGTTAATTATTCAAATTTTAGCCCACGAGACAATCTCCAAGGTCTTACGTTAATTGTCCAAATTAGCCCACAGACAATCTCCAGGTCTTACGGTTAATTGTCCAGTCTTAGCCCACGTGACAATCTCCAGGTCTTACGTTAATTGTCCAATCTTAGCCCACGACAATCTCCAGTCTTACCGTTAATTGTCCCTTTTATTCAAATTTATCGGACTTTTTCAATGCACATTCAAATGCACCATGCACAGTTCATTTTCTTTATCTCATATTCTCAATTCATTTTCTTTATCTCATATTCGGGGTCCTCAAAATTGGCCCAACAATATTATTATAGTAATTTCATCGCGAAACCATATTTTTCGCATTTTCTCAAATTACGTATCAATTTTTCATCATTTCTCAATCACGTAAAATACTTTTCACACGTTTTAAATCAAGAATACTAGTTTCCTCAGTTAACACCAAAACTCAACTTCATTTTTCATATTTGCATAATAACTCCTCAAAACATAATATTTGTATTATAATCCTCATCCAAATAATATTTTCACAACAATCCCTCATAAAAGTCACACTTACGAAATAGTCCCTTGAAAAATTCATATTTTACGAAATCATCCCTCATAAAATTCATATTTACAAAATAGTCCCTCAAAAATTCATATTTATAAAATGGTTTTTCATAAAATTCCTTTTTACGAAATAATCTTTCATAAAATTTATAATTTACAGCATAGTCCCTCATAAAAATCCTATTGACGAAATAGTCCTTCATAAAATCACATTTACGAAATAGTTTCTCATACAAATTATATTTATGAAATAGTCCCTCAAAAACCGTATTTACTAAATAGTCCCTTATAAAAATCATATTTACAATATAACCATTCAAAAATCAATAGTTACAACATGTCCCCATTAAACACAAAAATTACAATATTGTTCCTATAAAATCATAATCTGTATTGTTTCTCCAAAATCATTTCATCTTCTTTGTATTCGACTCTTCCAAATTCAATTTCCTTTTCTTTCAAATTCTAAATTCTCAGTTTAATCCATCATATTATTCACATCCTAATTTACACATACACTTACATGCATTCAGTTTCATACATACCAACATTTATCAAAATAATAAACATATTATCATACATGCAATCATAATTTCAAAGCCATGAACACCACAATCACAAACATAAAATCACCAACAACACAATCACAACTAAAGAAGTAATTAAACAATAAGTGAATAAACCCTTAGGGGTTTTTCACCAAGACACAACCATCTCCACACCACCAAAACTTGGTTGGTGAGGTTAAATCTCCTCTTACCTCTTGAAGAACCTCCAAAGCTCTTTGTATGTCTCCTTCAAGTAAACTCCCTCCACCAAGAGCTTCTTCAAGGCTTCAAACTTGAGCTTTGAAGAACAAGATAGAAAATAGATGATTCAAGCTTTTTAAGCTCTTCTCCTTCTCCTTGTTTTCGTATAAGCCACAACAATTCCTCCAAGGAAGTAAGATAGAAATTGGATTTTGAAGCACTTAGAGTGAGATTTTGTGAAAACTTTCTAAATGAAAGTGTTTAGAATGGTGTTTGGCTTTAGGAAGTGGTGAGAATGAAAATTACAGGTGATGGATGGTATCGGTAGGATGCTTGGCCGAACCAAAGAAAAGAAAAGGAAGAAAACTGATACTTCTGTTCGTGAGATTTTTGAGAGAAAAGATGGATGCTTTTTGATGAGAGAGAAAATGAAATTGTGGGAGAGTGAAATTTATGAATGCTTTGCTTTGAGTGGGATAAGCTTAAATAAAGTTTAGGATTTACATGAAGTAAAATATCTTATTCTGAATGCACGTGGCTGATGTCATTCATTTGACTTTCAAGGTTCTTGAATTGTTCAAGAACCTTGTAGAACCTCCTTCAAGCTGCTACGTGGCCGACGTAGAACCCCTCCAAATTGCTGCATGAACGTGATTTTCCAAGAAAATTTTCGACGAAAAATGACATAACAAAATTCTGTAAGATGGGAGAACATCATTTCCCTAAGAATGGTTAAAATCAAGTGTTGTCGGATGAGAACTCTGTCGAATGGTGATTCTGTCAAACGAAAATGAAAGGTTATTTGATGAACTTGAAAAGTCAACAAATATCCTAATTCGTCGAACAGGTGTTGATGTTGGAGAAATCTTCCAATTATCGAATCGACGAAATATTATATGGTCAGAAGATCAAATTTGACGGATTTTGACATTAGAGAAGTTTTTCTACTGAAATCAGGAATTCTTACTCGACGGTCGTTAGCACCATAATTCGACGAACATTATCATTCAAATTCGACGGACATTGGTATCCCCACTGACGTTGACATTCTAACTCAACAGACATGAGCATTCTCACTCGAAGAATATTGACATTTTCACTTAACTGATACTAGCATCTCACTCGACAAATTTTAACTTGGTACTTAATAATTAAAAGATCCAATTCGATGGATTTTAACATGGTACCAAATAGTAAAAAGATTAAATTCGACGTATTTGGATAGAAGTCCAAATTCGATGGATATGACATTGTCTTAAAAGATCCTATTTCGATGGATTTTGGCATTGTTTTAAAAGGTATATTTCGACGAATATAAACATCTTCATTTTGATTTGTAAAATCGTCCAACAAGATTTAGGGAAAAGGAGAACCATATTGTTCTTAACTGATTCTTTGCTAACAGAACGTCCATCGCTTTGTCGAACCTGAGGACTTCTCCCATGTTTTGAATAGATGGTCTTTTGTCGGAAAGATGGTCTTGGGCGGAATAGATGGTCTTTGTCGGAAGAGACAGCCATAACAGCCAAAATCTTTGATTTCTGATTCAAGAATTGAGAATTAGTTTCATCCAGTCTTGAGGTATTTTGGGTTTTGTCGAACTACTGATTGATGTTGTCGGGAAAATGCTCTGAAGGTGTCGGATTCAACTCACTATTTAACTTATGCTTGCATTCAGTAATTAAATCCGACGGAATCAAAATGTTAGGAAAAATTTCTTCAAGTGTTTGGATCTTGTCCAAATTCTGTTGATGTCAAGACCTTCAAAAATCTTGGATTGTCGAATGAGTTACGTGAGATTGATCTTTTGGATCCCTGTAAGGCTTGAGAAAGACCGAGTCTATCGATAGGAGTATATTCATAAAACTGTCGAGCTTTGTTTGTCGGAATAGGCTTGAAATGAAGTCAGTATCGACAAGAATCTATTCTCAAAAGAAATTGTTGAATTCGGTTTGTCGAAACAGGTTTTGAAATGAAAACCATTTGGGAAAATGTTGAGGAACTTCTGGATTGGGATTTCAATTTTGGTCGAATTAGAATTCCAATTTTGGTCGGTTGATTATTATGGCAAATTATACTATACCTTAGGGTCAAAATAATTCATAGCAATAACAAATGTATGCATCAAGCAACATATATTTATCAAGAAAATAGAATTATTTTACGATAAATTCTAAAAATTAATAGATTCTTTTCTCAGTGTTACTCGATTCGGGTTAAGTAAGATCCCCGTCTCTAAATAATCGACAAGAATTTCCCACCAAAATTATTATTTTCTTGACCAGGAGTAAATCACACAAAATAATCACAAATAATATCGGAATAATCAAATTATTTTTATAATGCATAGAAAACACAAAGTAGTGTGATTCTGTCAGCTCTTGCAACATAGTCTAAAATTTGGGGTGTTACACCCCTAGAATTTAAAATGATGCTTATAAGAAGCATCAAGATGATGCCTTGGACATTGGATGTCTAATGATGGCCACCATGAACTCTGAGCTCTAAAGCAACACGAGAACATGGATGCCTATGATATGATTGTACACCTTAAGAAGCTCTATCAAGAGCGGGCCAGGCATGAGAGATACGAGGTATCTAAAGCACTGTTTCAGTGCAAGCTGGTAGAAGGAAGCCTTGTTGGTGTTCATGTACTCAAGATGATTGGGTACATTGAAAACCTAGAGAGACTTGGTTTTCTTTTAGGCCAAAAGTTGGCCACTAACTTAGTCCTGCAATCGTTGTCGAAAAGTTTTAGTCAATTTGTCATGAACTACAACATGAATGAAATTGACAAGTCACTACCAGAGCTGCTAGGCATGTTGAGAACTGCTGAGCAAAACATAAACAAAGGCAAGGGAAAGGCCATAATGATGGTCCAAAAGAATAAGGGCAAGAAATAGCAGAAAAAGTCCAAGGACAAGTGGAAGGGCAAGGGTAAGGATAAATCCAAGCCCATCACTTCTGGCTTGAAATCAGTGGGTGGAGTGGCTAAGGAAGATACATGCTTCCACTGTAGTCAGACCAGACATTGGAAGAAGAACTGTGCCAAGTACTTGGAGGAGCTCAAGAAGAAAAAGGGAAGTGAGACTTTCACTTCAGGTATTTTTGTTATAGAAGTCAATTTATCTACTTTTGCATCATGGGTATTAGATAGTGGATGTGGATCTCACATTTGTGTAAATGTGCAGGATCTAAAGAGCAGTAGACCATTGACGAATGGCAAAATCGACCTACGAGTGGGAAATGGAGCAAAGGTTGCTGCATTAGCTGTAGGGACTTACTTGTTATCTTTGTCCACTGGGATTGTAATAGAGTTAGAGAACTATTATTTTGTGCCTGTTATTAGCAGGAATATCATTTCTATTTCTTTTTTGGACAAGAAAGGCTTTTCTTTTATTATAAAGGACAAATGTTGTTCCATTTATATGAATGATATTTTTTATGGTAGTGCACAATTGAGTAATGGACTTTATGTCTTTGATCTCGAAACGCCCGTTTATAATATAAATACAAAGAGGTCTAAATCAAACAATCTAAACCCAACTTTTCTCTGGCATTGTCGTTTGGGCCACATAAATGAGAAACGCGTGTCCAAACTCCATAAAGATGGATTGTTGGACTCATTTGATTTCGAATCATATGAGATATGTGAATCTTGTTTATTGGGGAAGATGACAAAGGCCCCATTCATTAGACAAGATGAAAGGGCTAGTGATCTTTTAGGCATTATACACAGTGATGTATGTGGGCCACTAAACACACTCGCTAGAGGCGATTTTCAATACTTCATTACATTTATTGAAGATTTCAGTAGATATGAATTTGTTTATTTTATGAAGCACAAATCAGAATCCTTTGAAAAGTTCAAAGAGTTCAAGAATGAAATACATAACCAACTTGGTAAGAGTATTAAAATCCTTTTATCAGATCGAGGAGGTGAATACTTAAGCCAACAGTTTGATGATCATTTGAAAGAATATGGGATAATATCTCAACTCACTCCACCAGGAACACCACAATGGAATAATGCCTCTGAAAGGAGTCATGTAGACCTTCCAGGCTTTTTCTGGGGACATGCTCTGTTAACAACAACTTTCACACTTAACCGTGTTCTATCTAAGACGGTTCAAAAGACACCATATGAGATATGGACTGGGCGACGACCCAGTTTGTCTTTCATGAAGATTTGGGGCTGTGAAGGTTATATGAAACGTCAAGTTTCTGATAAGCTTGGACCTAAATCAGATAAGTGCTTCTTTGTGGGTTATCCCAAGGAAACGAAGGGATACTATTTCTATAATCCTACTGAGGGCAAAGTGTTTGTCGCACGGACTACTGTGTTTTTAGAAATGGAATTTATCTCCAAAAGAACTAGTGGGAGGAAAGTAGAACTTGAAGAAGTTCAAGGTTCACAGAGTAGCAACGAACCGATGATGGAAATAGAGCAGCCTCCACAAAATGTTATGGAATAGCAACCTACTCTAGCAGCATAAGACCTGCATAGGTCTAACAGGATACGTCATCAACTAGAGAGATATGGATTTCTCATGACCCAACAAGGTGACGTATTACTCATAGATCAAGATGAGCCTATGACTTACCAGGAAGCCATTATTAGCCCAGAATCTGAGAAATGGCTTAAGGCCATGAGATTTGAAATGGATTCCATGTATGCCAACCAAGTATGGACTTTGGTTGACCCACCTGAATGGGTAAAACCAATTGGGTGCAAATGGGTTTTCAAGAAGAAAACTGACATGGATGGTAATGTGCATACCTTTAAGGCACGATTAGTGGCTAAAGGTTTCAAACAAATTCATGGTGTAGACTATGATGAGACTTTTTTCCCAGTTGCGATGCTTAAATCCGTTTAGATCTTGCTTGTTATTGTAGCATACCATGATTATGAAATCTGGCAAATGGATGTCAAAACTGCTTTCCTTAATGAAAATCTTCTTGAAGATGTGTACATGATATAACCTGAGGGTTTTGCCACTCCAGAGGATGTTGGAAAGGTGTGCAAGTTGCAACGATCTATTTATGGATTAAAGCAAGCTTCTAGAAGCTGGAATCTTCATTTTGATGATACATTAAAACAGTTTAGTTTCATCAAGAATGAAGAAGATTCTTGTGTCCACAAGAAGGTTAGTGGGAGCATTATTGTCTTTCTGGTATTGTATATACATGACATACTACTTATCAGAAATGACATCTCTATCCTACAGTCTGTAAAGACTTGGTTAGGGAACTGCTTCTCTATAAAGGACTTGGGCGAAGCCACCTATGTGTTAGGTATCAGGATCTATAGAGATAGATCACTGAGACTGCTTGGCCTAAGTTAGAGTACATACATAGACAAAGTGTTAAGATGATTTAACATGCATAAATCCAAGAAAGGACTTTTGCCTATGTCACATAGTGTAAGCCTATCTAAGGCTCAATCCCCTTCTAACCAGGACGAGAGGGATCGCATGAGCAAGATTCTATATGCATCTGCAATTGGATTTATCATGTATGCCATGTTATGTACTCAACCAAACATCTCGTATACTTTGAGCATAACGAGCAGGTACCAGTCTGATCCTGGTGAGAGTCACTGGACTACTGTCAAGAATATCCTTAAGTACTTAAGAAAGACTAAGGATTCGTTCTTGGTATATGAAGCTGAAGAAGAGCTAGTTGTAAAAGGTTACACTGATGCTAGCTTCTAAACTGATAAGGACAACTCCAGATCACAATCGGGTTATGTTTTTTGCTAAATGGTGGGGCTGGGAGCTGGAAGAGTTCAAAGCAGGAGACAGTCACCGATTCTACCATAGAGACTGAGTATATTGCTGCCTCCAATACAACAAAGGAGGCCATTTGGATCAGGAAGTTCATTACTGAACTTAGCACTATTCCTAGCATTGTGGACCTAGTGGACCTCTATTGTGATAATAATGGATCCATTGCACAAGCTAAGGAGCCTAGATCTCACCAGCGATCCAAACATATACTTAGGCGCTTCCATCTCATTCGAGAGATCATCGATAGAGGAGATGTGAAGATATGTAGAGTACTAATAGATGATAACATTGCTGATCCACTGACGAAGCCTCTTCCATAGTAGAAGTATGAGGGTCACACTAGGTCTTTAGGCATTAGACATATGCCTGATTGGCTCTAGTGCAAGTAGGAGATTTTTGGTGTATACCCTAGAGGCTGATACATTTGTCTATATTTACATACATTCTATTATGCTAATTTTTAATATATGAGGCATTTCATTTATTGTGTTCTTTTTTAATAAATATAATAAAGTCCTTAGAATAGTAAGTTTGATGCCATAGGACATCAAGTGGTTGACTTGATTGTGAGATCCTATTAGATAAAATTAGAACACTATTCTTAAAATGTCCCTAGTTAAGTATTATTGTTAATTAGGACAACAATAATGCATTGAGACTAGTATATGCATAGACTGATGACCACATCTCATGGGTCATGGATATGAGATATCAAGTCTTCACATAGGTACATATTAGAGTAATGATGTACTGGACTGACCCGCCATGAGAACGCTACATGGATCGTTACGTGAGTGTCATAAGCGATTCTCATAGTGATAATGATGTATGTGGTCCTTCGACCTGAAATCATTACGATTCCTACATGAGGAGTTGTGTGTTTTAATGCATTCAAACGTCATATGTAACAAGGTTATTATAAAGTTAGTTATTGGACATACTGTGAATCATGCAGTGGGATGTGAGTGACCTAGATGGAATTTGTCACTCTTACATAATAAGAGCGATATCATTGGACTCCCTGATTGAGTGAGACAGTGAAATGCATGATCATGCTCAAATGAGTCAATATGAGATATTGATTTCATTTGTTGTTACAAAGTCTACTTGAGTGTCAGGAAATGAAGGATTGGACTATACAAGGGTGATGCATTCCATGTCTTATGTTCAATCTAGATATCTTGATAAATGGACTAAACAACATGGAAATATTGGTCACGAAAAGGTTATGTCAAATCACTGACATTCTCATTACTTGGGTAGTAGCGATGTGTTGCGAAATACCGCTCACTGCTTGTAATATTAAAATGGGATTTTAATATTACTGCCAATGTAATGAGAACTTGCAAGGTCACACACATAAAGCAATCTAAAATTGGATCAATAGACCCAAGTTGGAGTCAGATTCAAATGTGGGCCAGACTCATAACAGATGAGTCTAGGGTTACACACCTTACCTTGCTACTGCTCACACTCACTTATGGCAGTCACTATTATAAATAATACTGCTAAGGGGGCTACTAAGACACACATTACAAAACCCTAACCGCACCTACAGAAAATTAAGTGAGAGAGTGACAGGTTTCTTCTCTTCTCTTCGCAGCTAGCACTGTGTGAGAGACGTGAGGCTCCTTTTTGCGAACATTGGACGTTTGTGAGTCTGTTCGTGTGGATATCGTAGAGACATCGTCACTGTTATGGTGTTGGTGATTTACATCACTTCCTTTGATCACGCTTCAATAGGTAAACAATTTTAAAACTCGGATTATGGCTTTCTTGCATGGATCCTTGGTGGGAATCCTATTTTTTTCACTGCATGATGTATCCGCAATTCCCAACAAGTCTTGGTGGTAGTTTAAATCTATGAAGAATAGCTAAGTTTATGTTTTGTAAAACTAACCTTTAGTTACTATTTTGATCATAACTTTCAAAATACTTTGAGTATTGTTCTGAAACTTATTCATATAAAAATAGACTCAAAGATCTTTCCAATGAGTGTTCATTTGCTTTAAACGGATAAGAAATTAAGAAGTTATGATCATTTAAAGTTAGTTTTCAAAACCAGAGTGTAATAACGGATTATGGATTTTTCATAACCGATTATTCACCATGTCAGGAGTGTTTTTCATGTTTTAAAAGCTCTTAACCGATTAGGCAATTCACCTAACTGATTGTTGTGAATATCAGGAGCATTTTTCAAGTTTCTAAAGCTCCTAACTGATTAGGCAATTCACCTAATTGGTTAGTGTAAAAGAAAATGTCATGTTTTTATAAAAGCTCCTAACCGATTAGGAAGTTCTCCTAACCGGTTATTCTAAATGTCAGAGGCCAAATTTAGAGACTCCTAACCAATTAGGACAACCTCCTAATTAATTAGGATGTGATCCAGAACAGATTTCTAACAACTCTATTTTGGCATTTAATGCTTTCCAACAACCACCAACAACTCTAAAAAGTTTTGGGCTATAAATGAACATGTTTGGACATCAAAGAAAAGTTAGAGAACAATTTGAAAATTACTCTTGAGCATTAAATTTGTGTTTCACTATCTATTTCTCCAAACCCCTATTTTAAGCTTTAAAGTGTGAATCCTTGATACCCATAGAGCTTCAATTTGTATTGTCCACTCTAGAGAGAGAGTTTCAATTCTTCTATATCTTGTTTAATCTGTAAAGAGGGTGAGGTATCCTTCAAAGTTTGTAAAAGATGAGGTATCCCTATTTTAAGGCTCAAGCACAAGGGTGAGGCATCCCAAGGTATGTTGAGTACTCTTGGTTGTAAAGGTCTTTCAAGCACCTGTGAAGCTTGAAGAATTGGAGGATCTAGCACAAGGGTGAGGTATCCCAAGGTGTGAGGAGTGCTCTTGTTTGTACAAATGTTTTCTTAACACCTGTGAAGTCTAGGAGATAGTGAAGAAAATCTCAAGTTAAGCTTCGGGACTGGATGTAGGCCAGAAGTGGCTGGTGGCTAAACCAGGATAAATTCTTGAGTTTGATTCTCTCTTCCCTACACTCTTTAATTTCAATATTTAGTGCAACATAGTTATTTATTGCATATCTTGTCATCTTGATGTTTTATTTTTAAGAACTTGATATCTAGCTTATTTGCTTGATTTATCTTATAGCGCAAATGGTATTTGAGAAATCTCTAATAGTTGTACTTTTGTTAAACTTATTCTGCTGCATGTGTTAACTGAAAATATCAAAATGCATAATTTATCAAGGTTGCATTAAAATTTGTAATCACCTAATTCACCCCCCTCTTAGGTGATGGTTGCCATGACTAACAGTATTTATGCTTGCATGGTCAGGGTTACCAATATGACGGTGGCAGTAATACTCTTACGTGGTGAGGGAAAAGTATCTACTTATTACTAAGCGGGTTTATGCTTTTAGGCTTATCTTGCTCTGTATGTACAAGAAACAGAGGTTTTTGGGTAATAAGTAAGTAGCTTATGTTTTCAAACTTTAAAACCTGCATTTGCATTGCATATTAATAATTTTAGGACCTTGTTTGAGCATAATTATACCTCATAACATAAAGCATTGCACGGTTGAAAATTGTATGGGCAGTTTTCATTGCTTGGCCGGTTGATCGCTTAGTTTCTTATCGATGGTATCTTAGGATTATATGAACGATTCTTTGATATTATTGATTTCTCGAATATTCTATTACATAGAGTCTAGTTTTTTGTTCAGTTGATTTATTTATTGTAAATGATTAACTGTTAGTCTTGGTATGTGAATACTGAGAAATTATGATTTCTCACCCCTTGTGTGTTCCATGTAAATCCAGGTGAAGTCCATTCAAAGGGAAAGGGCAAGAAAAAGAAGAAGCAGAAGGTTTAATTTAATCAGATTGTATATTTGTACTTTTCTAGTTGTTTGTAAAAACTTATGTATATAGTATGGCTTGTCAACCAGTGATGTATGTATATATGACCTTTTTATCATTCATGACTCTCTATGATGACTATACAAGTTATTATGGGTTTTTATTTTATGCATTTTTAGAAGTGGCATGCTTAATGCGATTTATCTTGAAATATTCCATTTATTTTTTGATAATTGTATTAGGGTGTTACATGATACGGTCAAAATGCATGGAGTTGATGTGCTCAAAAGAATTTAAAAATGCATGGAGCTGATGCGCTCAAAATGACATGAAACTATTTGTGCCAATAAGACATGGACTTAAGATCTTTTTCTTCTCTCTCTTTTTCTCTTCTTTCTTTTCTCTTTTTTTCTTTCTTTTCTTTTTTTATTTCTTTTTCTCTCTCTCTTTTTTTTTTTTTTTCTCTCTCTCTTTTTATTTTCCCTTTTTCTCTTTATTTTTTTATTTTCCCTTTTTTTTATGAAATTAGTCATTTGAACCAACGATAACTCTAGAAAACTTTGACCAACCAAACCTTTGTTCATATGTCTGTTGGACCTGATAGCCTCAATCCTGCTTATCCTTTCTCTCCTCGTTCTGCTTCTTTCTTTTTCCCCTTTTTTTTAATTTTATTTTCTTATTTTCCGCTCTTATCTCTCCTTTTGGGAAGTGAGATGATCATCTCTTGTTGTAAACCCTTGCTTTGAGCAACTAAGTCCTTGCGAGAAAATTTTTTCCTAGCATTTAACTTTATCCCTCATGCAATTGACTCACTGCAACTACTTGATAACTTAACCGCTATCTTTATTGCTACTTCCTTCAACATATCTTCTCCTTAGTCCTTCAGAAAATTTGCCCCCGTATGGCCAATTGAATGCAAATGAAGTTGCCAACAAAAATAGCCCTAGTGTAAGAAATTCCAATTTATTTGCCCTAACTTTTGCTTAAACTGCCCTTTTGGGTTTTCAGTCTAATGGGCTCTTTCCTTTCTTCCTCGGGTATCTTTTATTTCTGAATTATCCCTTGGGATATCATTTTCCCCTTTAATTAGAACTTCTAAGTTCTTTTCGCTCTGAATTGTTCATCAGCGGATTGCCATTAGATGGTCAAATCATAGTGTTTTACTCATGTTCACCTTACTTGAAGCATTACATAACAGACAGACATGAATTCAAAAGTACAACAAAAAGGAAATTTACTAAGTGAACAACTTTCAGATTGGTCTTGGAAGTTTGACTACACTAAAGGGTATATATGAAAAAAGACACAAACGATGGTATGTGATTCAAAGAAGTGTTGCCCTGATATGGATTGGTTTGATCCCCATGAAAACAATCTTTAGTTGCCAACTAGACATTATGGCCAAGAATTTTCTTTTGCTAAAATCTACATCAAGCCAAATTGAACCAAAGAAAAATTTGCCCCAGTCCAAGACTGAATAGAATAGGGCAACAACTTGCCCTAATGACCAAAAGATTTACCTTAGTGTAGGTGAAATTGAACTAGAGAAAAGAAAGTATGCCCTAGTTTAGAGTCGAATAAAACAGGGTAGAAACTTTTCCTAGTATAAGGTCAAATTGAACCAAAAGATTTTCCCAGTGTAGGTCAAATTGAACCAAAGAAAAATTTGCCCCAGTCTAGGACTGAATTGAATAGGGCAGAAACTCGTCTTAGTGACCAAAAGATTTTTCCCAGTGTAGGATTGAATTGAATAAGGCAAAAACTCGCCCTAGTGACTAAAAGATTTGCCCCGGTGTAAGATTGGAATGTACCTCTTCCTCCTCTTTTACTTCTTCTTCTTCTTTGTTTTTTAGGAGCAATGAATTGAAAACTCAGAAAAGCACGAACCTTTTGTCTCAAAATTAAAGTTAATGAAAATGACAACAACCCTTCATTAATCAGAATGGACTTTTTAAGGCTTGTAACATGGCTAAGGTTAAGGGTTATAAAAGGAAAGATATAAGGCTCAAATAAGTATTTAAGGGTTGAAAGAGACCAAGGATCTTTAGCAAGTTTTGTCAATTGGCATTATTAAGAGCACTAATTCTTTTCTTTTTTTACCTTATCATTTTCCTTTGCTATCTTATTCATCTTTTCCTTTCCTTGTCTTTTTCTTCTTCCTCTCTTTCTTTTTAGAAATCGCCCTTTTTACTTTATGCTAACCCCTAGTGTAGAGGTGATCATTGTCCAAGGTTCTTTGGAAAAAAAATATTTAAAGGGTAACAAGGGATAATAAAAATGATGGAATTTGTAACAGATAGAGAATGATAGTCAATCTTCATTTTCAAATCATGACATGATTACTTATTTTCAAAATTTAAATTTTGAGACAAAAAGATAGTGCACACTAAGTAATTATTTCTTTGCTTCTTTTTTTTATTCATTTTTTCTCTTTAGTTTTCCTTTTTTTATTTTATGCTTTGTTTTTTTTTTTCTGTTTGCAAAAGGGAACTTGCACACGTGGACTTTATTGACATCTACTAAACTGAGAGTTGCCAAGAATTAGAGTCCAATGAGGTCTAAATATAAGGAAGACACTTTGAATAAAAGAAAAAGAATAAATGTCAAAAAGGACAATATGATGAAAATAAAAGAAAACAAGTTATCCATGCAAATTCATTACATTAATGCTTCAAGAAAGTTAACATAAGTTCAACATTACTGATTATTTTATAGCAATCACTTCAATTAACGCCTCAAATCTCCAATTGTGTAGAGGTTTCGAGTTACTGGAGCGTGAATGACTTCTTCGGAGGAATCTACCCCTTGTCTAGCTTGTATTACTCCCAAAGTGAGCAATCCCTAGATATGAACCTTAAAGTCCCAACATTTCTCAATATCATGTCCCATTCCCCCACAGTGATAAGCACAACTTGACTCTTCATCCTGTTTCTCCTCTTCTTTCATTGTTGCAGGTGGTGTAGTGATACTGTAACCTACTTCCTTTAACCCCTCAAATATTTCAGGCATCAACGTACGCAAGCTCATGACCTTTCTTATTGGTGGTCCTTCCATCTCCAAAGCATTTACCTCATTCCTTCCACCATGATTAGGAATTGGGTTATTGAAAATACTGGGTCCAACCTCTTCTTGAATGTTAAGTTTTCCATAAGTAATTAACTTCCTTACTACGATCTTGAAAGATTCACAATCTTCAATTGAATGCCCTAGGATATCCATGTGGTATTTGCAAGTTAAATTCAGGTTATACCACGTTGGAAATAGTGGTTCTGGGGGACTTACAGGATTTCCCAAGAAGAGGTGAGCATCAAACAACTTTTGGAATAAGTTTGTGTTTGAAATGGATAATCTTGGGAAAAGTGAGAACGGCCTTGATTTTGGAAGTTTGACCGAGGTTGTGGATGACTTAGGAAATTTTGCGAAGGTGCAGATGGATATTAAGTATAGGTTAAGTGAGTTGGTACATATGATTATGGTGTAGGAACATTGTTGATTTGAAATTGTGGGATTTGGGGTGTATTCGTAGGTGGAGTGTTTAGGCCAAGTAGATGAGAAGGTGCAAGTGTTTGATAAGAAGGGTGAGGGTTTGGCTTATATGGAGAGGCTCGGTAGGCGGGATAAGATGGTGGATAGCGGGGTTGTGATGGTTGTTGGTTATGCAAGTAGCTTACTTCTGGCTTCTTTTGCTTAGGGAGAAATTCCTTTTGCAAACCACTTTCATCATTGCCAGTTGTCAATTTGCTAGCTTTTACTAAACTTTCAATCCTCTCTCTGACAGGAATTAATTCAGCAAAGTCTCGGTAAGTTGCACCTGTCATTGTCCCAACATAGGGAGCTCCTAAAGTCCCCAAAAAATATGAGCACATTTCTGTCCATGTCAATGGTGGTTGCACTTGTGCTGAGCTCTCTATCTCTGGGCATACTACTTGAAGGTTTTTCAATTTTTCTTTTGCAGTGTTCCCAACTGTTCTCGAGTTGGGGCTGTGTCCAAGTTGAACCGATATTGTCCCATAAACAAGTTTGCCCAATCATCCCAAGAAGATATTTTGGAAAGGTCTTGTTGCATACACTATTCTAAAGTGGACCCAGTCAGTCTTTCATGAAAGAAACTAGAAAGGAACTTCCAGTATTTTGACTAAATTGACATTTTGGTAATATATATTTTTAGGTGGAAAAATAGGTTGGTGCTCCCATCATATTTATCGAATTCTAGAACCTTAAAGTCCTTTGGGATGATGATGTTAGCATTAGGGCACAACTCTTCTACCCTAAGGGGACCATAGGTGTTACGACCCTTGATTGCTTTAATTTCTTTTTCTATCTTTTCTATCTATTCTTCCTTCGTCTTATCATTTTGAATGGTTGCATGACCAGTCCCAGTTAGAAATCCCGTTGACACTGGGATGGACGCATGTGGCTCTTCCCATGTGAACTCAGTGTTACCATGATCCTTATTTTGAACACCTTCTGATGAATTATACCATTCTCCAATAGGAATCACTAGTGATACAGTATTCGGGGTCCCTTCCACAAAAGGCATCTCAATGGTGACCCTAGGGTTTATCCTCATGGAAGTGATAGTTGCCGGGTGCAAATATGCCCTAGTCACTCCTATACCTTTGGCTGCTCCAATCAGGGTGAGGATCTCCCTCATGGCCGATAGCATATCCATCATGTTGGAAATTGCGATTATATTACGCAGCAGAAAAATTAGGATTCCCACCTAGGATCCATGCGAAAAGCCATAATCCGAGTTTTAAATATTTACCTCTTGAAGCGTGATCAAAAGGAAGGATGTGAATCACTAACACCGTAATAGAAACGATGTCTCTGCGGTATCCACACGAACAGACTCACGAACATCCAACATCCGCAAAAAGGAGCCTCACGTCTCTCACACAGTGCTAGCTGCGAAGAGAAGAGAAGAAACTTGTCACTCTCTCACTCACTTTTCTGTAGGTGCGGCTAGGGTTCTGAAAATTATATATCTTAACAGCCCCTTAGTAGTACTATTTATAATAGTGACTGCCTTAAGTGAGTGTGAGCAGCAGCAAGGTAAGCTATGCAACCCTAGACTCATCTGTTATGAGTCTGGCCCATATTTGAATCTAAGTCCAACTTGAATCCATTGCTCCAATTTTAGTCTACTCTATGTGTATGACCCTACAGGTTCTCATTACGTTGGCAATAATATTAAAATCTCATTTTAATATTACAAGCAGTGAGTGGTATCTAGCAACACATCTCTGCTACCTAAGTAATAAGAATGTCAGTGATTTGACATAACCTTTCCATGACCAATGTTTCTGTGTCGTTTAGTCCCTTTGTCAAGATATCTAGATTGAACACAAGGCATAGAATGCATTACCCTTGTATAGTCCAATCATTCGTTTCCTGATACTTAAGTAGACTTTGTAATAACAAATGAAATCAATATCTCATATTGACTCATTTGAGCATGGCCATGCATTTTGCAGTCTCACTCAATCAGGGGGCCTAAAGATATCGCTCCTGTTATGTAGAAGTGACAAATTCCATCTAGGTCACTCACATCCCTCTACATGATTTGCGGTATGTCCAATAACTAACTTTATAATCACCTTGTTACAAATGATATTTGATGGTATTAAAACACATAACTCCTCATGTAGGAATCGTAATGATTTCAAGTCAAAGGACCACAAACACCATTGTCACTATGAGAATTGCTTATGACACTCACATAACGATCCATATAGCATTCTCATGGTGGGTCAGTCCAGTACATCATTACTCTAATATGTACCCATGTGAATACTTGATATCTCATATCCATGACCCGTGAGATGTGGTCATCAGTCTATGCACATACTAGTCTCAATGTATTATTGTTGTCCTAATTAACAATAATACTTGACTAGGGACATTTAAGAATAGTGTTATAACCAAAAGGATCTCACGATCAAGTCATTCACTTGATAACCTATGGCATCAAACTTACTCTTCTAAGGACTTTATTATGTTTATAAAAAAAGACCACAATAAATGAAACACCTCATATATCAAAATAAGCATAATAGAATGTATGTAAATACAGATAATGTATCAGCCTCTAGGGCATACACCAACATTTTATTCTTTTCTAAGACTCTGTTATTTCATTGATCCTCCCTCTCACCTCATCTACTTCCATACTCAGATTTCTTCCTTTGTTCACAGCTGCCATTGCTGCAAGCTTTGCCCGAGCCTTTATGTTGTGAACTCGGGTTTGATTGGTGTCTTCTTTCCTTAGTCGCACAATGGCTCCTTCTGTTTGATTTATCAAAATAGAATAACATCAGACAAAGAATGAGATGAAATGAATGAGATGCATGAAATGCATAAGATAAAATGAACGAACTTTGTGATGAAAACATTTTCTCTTCTTTTTTTCAAATACTAAGAATGCCATGAAAATGTAAGATGATGTATTTTTTTTTGGAGCTTTTTTTTTAAAAAAATGCAAGAATGAATGACATGAGAAATATATAGATAAAGAAGAAGCACGCTCCCTTCGTGTCCTAATGAGATTGCCTTAAATTTAGAGATTTTTATCCTAAGGATCTATGGGTCCTTCTAATTCATGAGAACTTTCATTGGGTGGCTCTTCTATTCTAAAGGCCTTTAGAACTAAGTTCCATTTCAGAGTGTTAACCACAAACAGTGAGTAAACCACTAGGTATGGGACATTCATGAAAAAGGCACACACTAGATGAGCTTTTAGCGATAACCAAATAGGATATACATCAAAAATGGCTACCACTATACAACCTCTACCTAACTTAGGCTTCACTCAGACCCGGGTATAGGGCCCTACTCGGATGTGTGTGATAAATGTGTAGGTGTAGTAGGTGTAAAGAGCATACAAACCTTTACAATCCTAAAGAATATTGATTTCCTACAGAACAAAACAAATACAAAACAAACTCTAAAAGTTTTCTACCCTTAGGTTTACATAATAAAACAAATAACGTTAAAATAAAAAGAAAACATCAAATATAAAAAAAAGGGTAAAACAAACATATAAAGATCATAATATTTGCATAACCAACTTTTATAGGCTTGACTCTCAAGCATCCCCAGCGAAGTCGCGATCTATCGCGACCGTAATTGTGACAAAATAGCAAGTGACTTTAGGACTTTAAGACTCAAATCTTGGAAGCTCAAAAGGAATATGAGACTCTTAGTGATGTAAGTGAGCTAATCTTTTTAGGAAATCCTGGAGAGTTGATATGTCGGATGATAGGATGATCAAGTTTAGAGGTAAACTTTGCATTCCCTGTGAATCCAGAACCAAGGAAAGGATCCTTGGAGAAGCTCACTGTAGTCAGTACAATATCCATCCCGGGGCCACTAAGATGTATCAAGACTTGAAGTTGTTTTGGTGGTCTGGTATGAAGAGGGACATAGTTGAGTTTATGTCTAGGTGCCTAACTTGTCAGAAGGTCAAGATAGAACACCAGAAACCCTCTGAACCTCCTCAATCTCTAGGAATCCCTGAGTGGAAATGGGATAACATCACAATAGATTTTTTGATAGGCTTGCCTAAGACTCAATCAGGATTTGATGCAATATGGGTTGTAATAGATAGACTAACCAAGTCTGCCCATTTTATACCTATTAGAGCTAACTACTTCTTGGATAGACTTGCCCAGTTATACCTTCAGGAGATAGTTAGGATGCACGGTATACCCCTTAGTATAGTTTTTGATAGAAACCCTAGATTTACATCTAGATTTTAGGGAGCCTTGCTAAAAACTTTTGGAACAAAGTTTAGTTTGAGTACAACATTTCATCCACAGACTAACGGTCAATCAGAAATGACTATCCAAACCTTTGAGGATATGCTAAGCATGTGTGCTAGAGCAGAAAGGGAGTTAGGATAAGTTCTTACCCTTAGTGGAGTTTTCCTACAATAACAATTATCACACTAGTATAGGTATGGCACCGTATGAAGCACTTTATGGTAGAAATTGTAGGTTCCCTTTGTATTAGTATGAGGTTGGAAAGAGAACCATCCTAGGACCTGAGTTGGTATAGCAGACCACAGATCAAATTAAAATAATCTGGCATAGATTGGTTGTGGCTCAAAGTAGGCAGAAGAGCTATGCTGATAGAAGGAGAAGACCTCTAGAGTTCGGTGAGGGAGATAATGTATTCTTGTGAGTCACTCCTACAATAGGGATTAGTAGAGCATTGAGAACACGAAAGTTGAACCCTCGTTTCATTGGTCCCTACCAGATCCTAAAGAGAATTGGATCCGTAGCCTACTAAATTATCCTTCCTCACAGCTTGTCAAACCTTCATGATATCTTCCATGTGTCATAGCTTAGGAAGTACAATCCAGATCCTTCACATGTCATAAGAAATGAATTTGTGCAGTTAAGAGAGGATTTGTCTTATGCTATGTAGCTGATGAAGATCATGGACAGAGATGTCAAAGAGCTTAGAGGTAATTGGATTCCTCTGGTGAAAGTGCTTGGGGATGGTGCTGGTTTCGAGGAGGCAACTTGGGAGTTGAAGTCCTACATGCAACAAGACTACCTCCAATTATTTATATGAGGTAAGCAATTTTAGGGACAAAATTTAAAAAAAAAGGGGGAGAAATGTAATATCTTCTTCAACATGTTAGACTTGTAAATAGTTACAGAAGTAGCTTAATACTTGCTTAACATGCCTATTTAATTTTGTGATAGTCTAAGTTAGTTTAGGCACTTTGCTACAGTCTAAAAGGTGAAAAATTGCTTAAAATGACCCAGATATTGCCATAAAGGGCTTAGCTAATGGAAATAGATGTCAATAATTTATTTCTAAGTAAAAAAAATGTGTATTCTATGATGTGGTTAAAGTTTGAGAATAATCGGAGTCAGTTTGAAATTTTTAGGCATACTAGTTGTATGTTTTAACGCCAGATTGACAAGATATGAAAAAATATGATACTGGTGAAATGACTTTTTTAGTGAATCTTAGTATTTATTTTAAAGTTGTTAGAACTTAGAAAACTTAATTTACCTAAATCGAGTATTTTTAACAAATCAGGAATTACCGGTGTTATAACTTAAGGCTTAATATCCATGGTTACAAGCCTTTTTGTTTGACTTCTATTTGTGATTTTGTCTCACATTTTCTCACATTTCCCTCTTCTCTTCACGACTGCACCAAAAATAGCAGAAAGAGTGGAAGCTCAAGTGGAGAAAAAGGAAGGCAAAAGGCAAAGGAAGATGGGGAAATCTAAGGTTTTGGATTGAAGCTCAAATCTACAGCATCAAGTCAACTTAAGGTAGGGGTTTTTGAGCTAAAAGTCTTACTTCTTACTCATTTTTCATGTTTAGCTTGTTTGAGGTTTAATATGCTAAACTGAGAACTTGAGGTGTTTTGAGTGATTTTCTTACTTTGATAAGTTTTAAATGTTGTTTATGACTTGTTCATGTTAAGAGTTTGGATTAGAAATTGAAAACTCTCCATTTGGACCTAAAATGCTTAATGTGTAGATTTTGGGGTTTCGATGTGTGATTTGGTTTATGGATCCAAATTTGATGAAATGAATTAGTGTTTTATGATTCCTTCATGTTAGTGAACTTGTTAGGGACTTAAAATCACCTAGAAACCAATTTGAAGTGATCAAATTTCATATTGTGCACCAATGGAAAAGTGCATAAATTTGTAAAATTCTGCAGATTTGCCTCTGGTCGTTCAATGCCCAAGTGCTTGTGGTTGCGCGCTCAAGTGCCCATCGCCTAGAGAATGCGTGATTATGCTGCTCGCACGCTCGTGTTTACACGCTCAAGAGCCGAGACAAGGTAGAAACGTGTTATTAGCATTATGATGCTAATTAAATTTCCTACTTGATGGGCTCATTTGTGCAAGTCTTTTAGAGTGTATTAAGAAACATTTTGGGATATTTCTTGGAGATAATTATTAACTTGCATATGTGAAAAGTGTCAAAATTCTTAGACATTCAAAGTGTGAGAAAAATGTCTAAGTTAGTGTTTGGAACCTTAATCAACATGAGGTTGATTTCTAACTCACTTGTGAGGTGATTGTGTGGTGTTCTAGATATTGTTTAGCTAGTAATATGAATCTTTCTAATTTGTTGAATAAGTGATGCTAAGATTCCTAAAGACTAGTGTTTAAAATATGGCTTGAATATTTGGTTTTCAAGCTAGGTATTTGCTAATTTCCAATGTATTATGACCTTAGATGGTGTGCAGAACCATATGACCTGAGAATGAGGTGTTGAATCTGAATTCTCCTTGCATTTATGCTCGTATGGTTAGGGTTACTGGTATGGGGTGGCAATAGTACTCTTGCATTTGTGAGGGGAATGTGTCTACCTATTACTAAGTGGGTTTAGGCTTTTAGGCTTATCCTGCTTTGTATATACAAGAAAAGAAGGTTTCCGGGAAATAAGTAAGTAGCTTGTGTTTTTAAAATTTAAAACTGCATTGGCATTGCATAATTATAATATCAGGACATTATTTTAGCATAATCATATTCATAACATAAAGCATTGCATTGTTGAGAATTGTATGGACAATTGTCTTGCTTGATTGATTGATTGCTTGGTTGCTTGTCGATGGTATCTTAGGATTGTATAAGCAATTCTTTGATGTTATTGATTTTTGGATATTCTATTACATAGGGTGTTTATATTTATTTAGTTTATTTATTTGTCATAAATGATTAACTGGTGGTCTTGATATGCTTATATTGAGAAATTGTGATTTCTCACCTCCTGTGTGTCTGGTGAAGTCCTTCCAAAAGGAAATGGCAAGAAAAAGAAGAAAAATTTATTTCTTTTTGAATCAGATTGTATATTTTTACTCTTTAGTTGTTTGTAAAAGTTTATGTATACAGTATGGCTTGTTAGCCAGTGATGTATGTATATATGATCTTTTTATCATTTGTGGCTTTCTATAATGACTATATAGGTTATTATGGATTTTGTTTTTATGCATTTTAGAAAGTGACATACTGAATGCGATTTATCTTAAAATATTTCATTAGTTTATGATAATTGTATTAGGGTGTTATAGATTGTAATCGATTATATACCTATTGAGTTGAATAAAATCAAAAATGCCTATTTCTTTCCAAAGGTTACCTTAGTGTTTTTCGATTTTGTTCAACCATTGCAGGTGTGAACGTTGATTTTGTAGATCAGAACTTCAAAAAACTTTATCAAACCTGGAAAAATAATTAGTTCTTAAACTCTCTCATGAAGCTAATATAGACTCATCCTCTAAGTTTGGAAAGAAATTGGATACAGAGAAAAGTTCATCTAAAGGAATGGTGGGCCCCAAATAAGCATACCCTGTGTTAGCTACGAAAAAATGGATTAATACTTAGGATTTCCAAAGCTCAGAATTATCCACTATGGGATCTAGGGTGTAGGCAACTCCTTCCATAGATATGTGAGTAGGCGTAGTTTACTGCGTCTAGAAGAACAGATGCTTCGTTCTACCCAGAAGAAACCATAGATTTCCTAGGTGATTTTCTTGAAGAAGCTATTTTTGTTAAAGGAAATGGAAGAAGTAAGAGAGAAACAAAAGATTGAAGAAAACAAACAAGGAAAAAGGACATTGAAGCTCTGAACAGTAACAATAGAGGAAATTGCAGAAAAGGTAACTCTTAGAGAAGAGTTTGAGTGAAGAAGAAGAAGAGTAACAAAAGTAGCTAAGGAGAAAGGTTTTATAAAGGTTTAAATAAACCACTCAGCATTATGTTGCATGAAACCTAGAGTGGCCGTAACCGTTACACATTCAATGCCAAAATTAGGGCTCAATTACCCAAAATTGGAAACAACCTAGAATGTGCTAATGATTACACACTGTAATAAATGTGTAGGTTTTTTTTTCAAAATTTCTTTTCCCTCCAATGTCAGATCAGAAAAATCGAAAAGTATAATTCGAATAATCTAATATTTACTTATTTCATACTTTAAGAAATAAATATTAGGGGGCATGTAATGTCCTAATATTTTAAACTAATGACATATTTGGAATTATTCATTGGCAATCATATTAGAGTACATAACTTAGATTAATATCAAATTTTTATAAAGATGTACATATATAATATATAAAATATGCGCCTGAAGCGGAAGTACATAATACATATTTGTAGAACTGTGTTCTTTACAAGTTGTACATCAAGATACATCAAATATGTCATTTGCCACTAAGGCACAAACATGGTATATAACCATGTACAAATATCAAAATAAAAAGGAAAAAAAGATCTATAAGATCAGTTCCTTCTTTGCCTCTAAGGTCTGCGCGAGGACGTCCTAGAATCATTATAGAAATCAAGTAAGTGGGGTGAGAATGTCACAATTCTCAATAGTAATTATAAAAATGTGTCATCGTAATCATTTTAGTTGTTTCATAGAAAAAGTCATTTCAATTCATTAACATATAATCAATAGAAAGTTGGTCAAGGCCAAATCAAGTCTTCTTTCTTCCCGAGATAGAGGTTCATTTTATATCATTTAACAAAATCATTTGTATAATCAAATAAGTCTTCAAATCTAATCATAATTTCAATATCATATCAATAATCTAATCCATGATAGGCTTATTTAATAAGTTATCTCATAATAATCATTCATCAATAATCGTCATTTGTCAATCATCAATAATCATCATTCATCATTCATCATTCATCAAAATGGTATAGAGGGAATGACCATCCTCACAATACTTTTCACTTGGTAGTAGCCTGCTTTTCAGGTTGGTGCAGTTCAACTTATCTGTAATAATCTCTCTTGTTACATAGAACTACTCTGAACTCAGAGTAACCCAAACCACAACTTATGAGGGAATTATCCGTCCTCATTTTAGAGTTGTGAGTAAAGAAGTAATTATCCATCCTCAACTACTTTGATAGGGAGGGTATCACCCTTCCTCACACTATCTTTAGATCTAGGTTCACCTCAAGTAGAGAGGGAATATTCATCCTCTACTACTTTTCATATAGGAAGAACTCAGGTAAAGAGAAAGGGAATATCCACTCTCAACCTCAATTACTCAGGTGATAACGGAATGTCCATCCTCAACCACCATTATCCAAGTCTTACCCTAGGTCCAAGGATTCCCTAGATAATGGGTTACGCATGAAAATCAAATATCATCTTGAGTTATTCATCACAACCATTAATTCATTAAACATGCAATGATATGCATATGAAAGTTTTTCTTATCATAGGTAATCAAATTCATCATTCAATCTCATTTGATTCAATAACATCATAAAAATCATTTCTCAAATTTGTTTAGATGCATAATCATATCACATTTAAATGAATCATAATCTTTCAATTTAAGGTTTAAGGTTTGTATTTATGTTACATGGGGTAAAGAACTCTATTTCCATCATTTTCAAATCAAAAACCTCAAAATAGAGGCTTGGTAATCGATTACTAGGCCTTGGTAATCGATTACCAGCTTGGCAGAACCTTGGTAATGTGGTAATCGATTACCACTCATTTAGAAGCTTGGTAATTGATTACCAAGTCTTGGTAATCGATTACCAGTAGCCAGAAACTCATTTCGCAGCTCCAGAAGCTTGGTAATCGATTACTAACTCGTGTTAATCGATTACCACTTGGAATGTTGCAAAAAATAGAGCTTTTACACCATTCTAACCTAAACTAAACCAATAAACATCAACAACAACATCAAAATCATCATATTCAAGCATCCAAAACACTTTCAAAGCAATAAGCCAAATATGGGTTTCAAACCCATTTTTTGAATCTCAAAGTTCATCAAGAATCAAGATCAAAGTTTGAATCTTTAACTTATAATCAAAATATAAAAACATCATCTTTATTCAAAAACTCAAAATCTCAATAAAGTCATCAATCCATCATTCTCAAAAAGTAGAAAAAGGATCAACAAAGTGAAGAAAAACCTTGCCTCAACTTGATACTTTCTTCTTTCCTTTCTTTTTTTTTATTTCTTCTTGGTTCTCCTTTCTTCCTTCTTGATTGTTTCCTTCTTCCCTCTCTCTTTTCTCTCTCTTTTTCTTTTATTTTCTGGTGGCTGAATGAAGGAGTGAGAGAATATGAGAGAAAAGTTAAAAGAAAAGGATAAGAATGAGGGAGAGGGGCAGTGGAGGAAAAAGAAAGAATAAAGGAAAAGAATGAAATCCAACTGAAATATAGTATCTCTTAATGACACTTTAATCTTTCCTTGATGAATTTTCTAACCCTCCTAGGGATTATAGAAAAATCTAGGATTTCATTAAATTCATAATTTCATCATTCAGTAATTATTCTTATACACATTTATTAGTCACTAAGCTTCATTATTCTTTCCTAGGTTAAATCAAACTTATAGAATTGAACTAAGAAGCTTTCAGATGTCCATTTTAATAATTCATAGCTTAGAAAATAAATCTTCTATATTTATTTCTACTTCCTCATATATTCAACAAAATCCAAGTTTAAATGAACTACTTTTCACATTCAGTGTTATAGATTTATGCTCAAACGAATCCAAATAATTACCAAATTAATAGGTGATATATACTAGTATTATTGAGCTTCTATAACCCTAATTAAGTCTATTGGGTTAGATAGAATGTTACAGGGCACCTATTGGTACAAAAAATAAACCTTTTTGATTTACAAAAGAAATATATTAGCAAATAAAACATCTTAAGATTGATTTGACTATAAGTTAAATTTCGATCACCTAATCGAAAATAACCTTTTCAATTAAGATGTTTTAACTAATTTTTGCAGGTCAAAGGTAACTTGAAGGTAAAGGATGAGTTCTCAAAGATGTGTTTCAATTTGTCAAAGAGAGACAATTGCTTGAAATCACTTATGAGATCAAAGCAAAGAGTGAAAACACTTAAGCAAATTTCCAAGATTTGGAAAAGACCTTTTTCGAGTTCAAAAGACCTAGAGGCAGACTTAAGACGATTACACTTAAGATTTAAATTCAAATTCAAGTATTAGAATTTGAATTCAAGAAGTTTATAGTAGTTGAGTCTTTAATACAAAGACAAGGCAATCATTATTGTTAGATTAGGAAGTTACTTATGTCAGGGACACTTGTCCTAATCTAGTTAGAAAGTCAGTTACCCCTTGTCTATAAATATTGAGGGGGTGAAGGCATTTAGGTTAGTTAGAAAATACTTGCACACATCTCTTAACACATCATATAAGTCACTATGATGCCTACAAGTATCAAAAGGGATTTAGTCAAGTATGCCTTCCATCCTGCTTTCTTTTTGTACCATTTACAATTCAATACAACTTTAAAGCAATTCCTTCATATTTCTTGCAATTTACATTTCTTGCAAACTTCTTTTCATCTCTTGATCGAGTGATTCTTTGAATCATTTGATTTCTCTTGCTTTTCTTTACTTTTCTACAGATTTATTTTCTTGTTAACTTTACTTTATTGCACATTTATTTTTTGCATCTTTATTGCTTTCTTTTAACCATTTTCTTTACTTTGTCGTTATTTTAACTTTTCAGCAAATTTATTTCATTGCATCTTTATTGCTTTTCATTTATCCCTTTCCTTGCACATTTTCTTTGCTTTCATTTAAATCTTAGTCGAATTTATTTTTGTATAGGCTCTATTATTTACTTTTTTTTTTATTCAATTGCATTACTTTTCCAATTTTTAATTGTTCTATGAGTTACATTATCAAATCCTTATATTTCATCGCTTTAATTCACTTACTAGTCATTTTCAATTACTATTTACGTTATTTGCACTTGTCAATTTACTTTCTTAATTTCAAGTATCAAATTACTTTTTGACTAGTGATTCATTTGTTCTTATTCTTTATATTAGTACTTCACTATTTTGTTATCTAATTCAAAATAAGTTTATGACATTCTTCTAGTTCACAAATCACCAAGTACTTGGAGAGTCCTTGAGAGGAAGAGATTTCTTTCCTAGAGTAATAACTGGAATCAAAATTTGTCATTGAAAAAAATTTGTTGTAAACAAATTGGCAAGCTCAGTGGGACCAAGTCTAGAGACTAGTTTCTTTAAAAATTCATTTAAAAGCTTATGCACTTGAGAAGTGGTAAGATAGTGCCAAGAATGTCATAAAATAATTCAAATAATTGTCAAAATCCTCTTGAAGTTAATGGCAACAATGACACAATTGAGTCTTGAACTTTGCCATCAAATCCTATGGTTAGCAAAATTATTCCAACTACAAGGGCTATAAACAGTACCTTAACATACTCTCCAATCTGACAGCTGCTTTCTAAAATTACATTCATCATGAAGTAGGAACCAACAATGGAATTGGTTATACTGAAGAAAATGGACAAGTATTAGATAATTTGGTTTGCATAGAAAGCACAAGATGATTAAAACTCACTCATGATTCGATTATGCAAGGGTGCCAAAGAATAAACAAGGGAGTTTGTGCAATTCCATCAAAATCGGTGATGGAATTCCCGCAAAATCACATCTTGAGCCCATATTTCAATCTAGTTCCATAAATCCAAATGTTGCAAACTAAGTTAATATCCACAACTAAAAATGCTAGCTCAGATCTTCCACTCTTCAATTCAAGGAAATGAAAGTCGAATGAATAAAATTCATAGAAAAGAAACTTAGATCTCTTTGTCTGTGTGCGAGACTCGAAGAAATACAAAAAAGTAGTGAAATAAATGAAATGAGGGAGTACGGAGAGAAAGAGGGTAATTATTACCATAGTCTTAATTGAAGTAAAATTTCACTCCAAAAGAGAGATAGAAGTTTACTCTTCATAATTTCTTATTTTTACTTATAGACCAAACATACCTAAATTCTTAAAAAAAAATTACTCCTTTAAAATTTTCCTCCTTTTGACCCCAAACCAAATGCAGCCTTAAAGGAAAAAATTCCCTTTAAACTAGGGGTGTTCATTTGGTCGGATTGATTGGATGAACCCATAAAACTAATCCAAACCAATTAAATCGCTTCAGGCTAGAACTGACCCTGAATGGTTGGTTCACAAGTTAGAAAACTTCTAATCTGAAACTTGATGGGTCCACTCAATTAACTCGATCAAAACTTTATTATTATGTTGCATTTTGTGGGTGAGGGGCAAAAGCTACCACTAAGTTCTCACTTCTCACTTTAAGAAAATATTCTCCACTCTTCCAGACCAAGCCTACCATTGATGTGTGTTTGTGTTTGCATCCTACTTAGGCATGAAGCTCTTGGTTAGTGATTCTTTAGCATTTGTCGCTGATGACTCTAGTTTCTTGTGTCCTATCAATGTCAAGCCTCCAGGTTTTAGAGCAGCATGAAAACAAAGGCACAAAAAGGATGAGCTAGCAAGTTTATTGAAATGGCATTAAAGAAGGCAGTCGTAAAGTAAAAGCATAGGAAAGAAAAAGTTTTCATCTTCGCATAGGTT
This sequence comes from Ormosia semicastrata, assembly GCA_029884595.1. Classification (NCBI taxonomy): domain Eukaryota; kingdom Viridiplantae; phylum Streptophyta; class Magnoliopsida; order Fabales; family Fabaceae; genus Ormosia; species Ormosia semicastrata. Next base: position 26,203,405 of record JAQQTO010000053.1, on the reverse strand, counting down.
TATATGGCTTGAAGAGGTGTTGGACTTTTAATAAGGTTTAGAATTGTTCTTTTTTCATGTATAATAAATTGTGAGATTTTATTGTACCGTGTTAGAATTTCATTTTGTTTGTTAGAGTAATTTCTTTTCTTAGAGATTTGATTATTTTTGTGTTGGGGATTTTTTTTACTAGTATAATCTTTGTTAAACTCGAAGGCTGAAAAAATTTACAAAACCAAACCAATCGAGCCCAATCAAAATTGATTGGTTTGGATTTTTTACTAGTATTTTAGGTCGTCCATTTTTAGCAACATCTAATGTTTTGATAAATTGCAGAAATAGAGTGGTGAAGCTAACATTTGGAAATATGATACTGGAGTTTAATGTTTTCAACATGTGTAAGCAACCACAAGAAGTCTATGATGAAAAGGAAGTTGAAGGGATTGAGGCCATTATAGATGATCATCTTCAAACCAGGAGTTCTTTTGACCCATTAGAAATTTATTTAATTAATTCATTTGATTCAGCTACACAATAAGATGATGATGTTTTTGAAATATACTTTTTACTTGACCGTACACAGGTAATGGAATACAAAGGATGGAAGTTGAGATTTGAAGAGTTAAAACCCATGAATGATGATACCTATGAAGAAGTACCCACACTAGAACTAAAGCCATTACCTGCTGGGTTGAAGTACACATTTTTTAGAGAAGATCAAAGTTTTCTAGTGGCAATTTCCTCATCCCTGACCAAAGAACAAGAAGGTATGTTGATAGAAGTACTTAAAAGGCATAAAAGTGTAATTGGATAGTCATTAAAGGACATAAAAGGTATTAATCCATTAATTTGTACATATAGAATACATTTAGAGGATAATGCTAAAACATCTCAACAACTTCAAACAAGATTAAATCCACATATGAAAGAGGTAGTTAGAGCTGAAGTTCTCAAATTACTTGATGTTGGATTTATCTATCCTATCTCTGATAGCAGTGGGTAAGCCCTACACAAGTTGTGCCTAAGAAATCTGGAATAAAAGTGGTTGAAAATGAAAAAGGTGAATTAATACCTACCCGAGTCTCATCTAGTTGGCGTATGTGTATTAATTTTAAAAAATTGAATGCAGCCACTAGGAAAGATCATTTCCCCTTGTCATTTCTTGATCAAATTTTGGAAATAGTAGTAGGATATCCCTACTATTGTTTTCTTGATGGTTATTCAGGATATAATCAAATACCAATTGCATTAGAGGATCAAGAAAAGACCACTTTTACTTGCCCCTTTGGCATTTTTGCATATAAAAGAATGACTTTTGGTCTTTATAATGCTCCGACAACTTCCCAAAGATGCATGTTAAGTATTTTCAGTGACATGATTGAGCATTATTTAGAGGTTTTCATGGATGACCTAACATTTTTGGAAATTCTTTTGAAAATTATTTTGATAATTTGGAAAAAGTTCTTAAAAGATGCCAAGAAAAAGGATTTGTGTTAAACTGGGAAAAATGTCATTACATGGTTACCTTAGGAATAGTGGTAGGTCATGTGATATCTTCTAAGGGAATTAAAGTTGATAAGACTAAAGTTGAATTAATTGCTCATTTTCTTTCCCCAAAAACAGTCAGAGGACATGCAAGATTTTACAGAAGATTCATTAAGGACTTTAGTGTTATATCTAGACCATTATGTAATCTTCTAACAAAAGGTGCACCATTTGATTGGACCCAAGATTGTCAAAAATCTTTTGAAAAATTAATCGGTCTTTTGACATTTGCTCCTATCATGCGATCCCCTGACTGGTCTTTGCCTTTTGAGTTGATGTATGATACTAGTGATTTTGCTGTTGGAGCTATTTTAGGATAGAGAAAGGAAGGTAAGCCTCATGTAATTTATTACGCAAGTCAAACTTTGAATAATGCACAAATGAATTACACCACTACTGAAAAAGAACTACTTGCTATAATTTTTGCATTGGATAAATTTTAAGCTTATTTAATTAGTTCATCTATTGTTGTTTTCACCGATCATGCTGTTGTTAGATATTTAATGTCTAAGCAAGATGCCAAACCTAGGTTGATACAGTGGATGTTGTTGCTTCAAAAATTCAACATCACAATAAAAGATAAGAAAGGAATCAAAAATGTTGTTGCAGATCATTTGTCCAGACTGACAATAGGCTCGTCTTTTGATAACACACCTATCAATGATTCCTTTCCCAATGAACTTTTAGTTTTTGTCAATTTCATGCCTTGGTTTACTAACATTGTCAATTTTCTTGTAACAGGTAAGATGCCGCCTCAATGGACGCACCAAGACAGAAAAAAAAATTTGATTAAGGTAAAATATTTCTATTGGGATAACCCATATTTTTTCAAATATTATCCTGATCAAATTTTTCGGAGGTGTACCCGACAATGAGGTAAATAGTATCATTAAATTTTGTCATTCAGAAGCATGTGGAGTTCATTTTTCTTCAAAGAAAACAACTGTAAAAATCTTGCATTGTGGATTTTATTAGCTAACTTTATTTAAGGACAGTTATATTTTTTGTAAAAGAGTTGAAAATTGTCAGAAATTGGGTTCCATTTCTAAACGAGACATAATGCCTCTGAACCCTATCATTGTCATTGAAATTTTTGATTGTTGGGGAATTGATTTCATGGGTCCATTTATATCATCATTTGAATTTGTGTATATTTTAGTTACAATTGATTATGTCTCAAAATGGATTGAGGCGATTCCATGTCGACACAATGATCACAAAACTATTCTTAAATTTTTAAAAGAAAATGTTTTGAGTCGATTTGGAATCCCTTGAGCTATCATCAATGATGAGTAAAAACATTTTTACAATAAACCATTTGAATCTTTAATGAAGAAATATGGCATTACCCACAAAATTGCCACCCCTTATCATCCTCAGACAAGTGGTCAAGTAGAATTAGCAAATAGGGAGATTAAACAAATTTTGAAAAAAATGGTTAACCCAAATCGTAAGGATTGATCTTTAAGATTAAACGATGCACTTTGTGTTTACCATACTACTTTCAAAACATCTTTAGGCATGTCACCCTATCGGTTAGTTTATGAAAAACCTTGTCACTTGCTTGTAGAATTGAAGCATAAAGCATTTTGGGCTATTAAAGCTTTCAATTTAAATCTTGATGATGCTTCCAAGTTATGCAAATTGTAATTAAATGAACTTGAAGAATTGAGAAATGATGCATATGAAAACTCAAAGATTTATAAAGTTAGAACAAAAGCTTTTCATGACAAATCAATTTTGAGAAAATCTTTTGAAATTAGTAAAAAAGTTCTGCTTTATAATTCTCGTCTTCACCTATTCCTTGAAAAATTGAGATCTAGGTGGACTAACCCTTTTATTGTTAAACATGTGTATCCTCATAGGGCCATAGACACTGACAGCCCTAGGAATGGTAATGTATTTAAGGTTAATAGGCAAAGACTCAAACCATTTTTAGAAAATCAAGTTGTTGAGGTAGAATCCATCTCCCTTTCTAATCCATGTTATAAGTAGAATCTATTTTAATTTTGTTTCTTTCTTTTTGCAGTTCTTTGTGTTCCCGGTTAAGTGGTGGATAACGGTACTCCGTGACTCTCAAGTTGGTTTGTTTTTCTATTTCCCATAATAATTGATTCCTTCTCCTTTAAAATGGATGTCATTCTCTTAAATCTAAGAAAGCATTTTCATTCTTTTCCTCAAAATGCTCTAACAAAAATCTACAAAGCTAGGTGTGAAAGATTAAGATTGTTAATGCACATGAGCATCCCAGAAGATATACGCTGGATAATCGAAGCAAAGGTTCGTTTAGCTGGTGAATCTTCAGATTTATTTGTCTCATACATGCCGAGTCTCGGTAAAAGTTCGTATTCAAAAGGTAGAAGAGCTAAAAGAATACAAGTTTATTACAAATGTGCACGACAGAATTGTAACACGCGATGTCGTTCTTTGAGAATAGTTTCCGCAAATAGAGAAAATAAAATATTATTCATTAAAAATAGACTGAGTAAGAAGTCATTAGATAATATCTTATTGACTCTTAAGACGCATTCTTGTGGATATGTGCAGCGTGAACTTCTTAATTTGTGGAATCTTTTTAGGGACGAGCAAGAGCATTATAGTTTTGGGAATCTGACTCAAAAAGACATTGTTTGCCAATTTATAAGAAAATTAGATGGGAAGCTTATCTTCGACTCATAGAATGCGTTTAAGCCGTTACTGGATGTAAAACCAAAGGAATGTGTGAGCCATAATCACAACAACATGTATATATTATCTTGTACTTCTTCTAAAAAATAAAAAAATAATAAAAAAGGGCGATAAAAAAAGAGCCGCGCCAGTGGCAGACCCGTCATTGACTCAGGTGGACCTCGCATATCGGTCCGTAAATAAGGTTCGTGTGCCATGCTCTGTAGAGAACCGCGCAAGTATTCCAAGGTTTTAACCATAGGCTCTGTTTACTGATGGACAGATAGAAGCATCCCGTGTTTACATTCTCGCATGACAATGCCCCTAAGCTCAATTCCTAGTATTGATTTATTGGGTTCCTGAGCGTAGCTCCACTGGCAGTGGTCACTGGTCGTCGTATTCAAATTTTCTCTCTTTAACTAGAGGGACGATGCATAGGCTGGGATATCCCATAAGAGGGAGGAGTGCCTTAAGCCCGAAATTCCTTAAGGGAATTCGATGTCTCTTTCAAGGGGTGGTAAGATTGTGAAGGCTACTGCACTCATGACGCGCAGTATAAAGATACACCATGAAAATTGTACATAAAGGTATGTTATCATTTATTGTTATAATTTTATCTTTGTATGATTTTGTGTATTTTGATTTTGGACAGACGATCCTTTGGGCGAGGTCCTTTAGGGGTTTGTAGACTTCTTTACCCTAATGGTTTTCTTGAAGTCTAAAAAATAAAAAAAAATAAAAAAATAAAAAAACTGTGTTTCTTAATTTCAAACTTTTCTGATGACAGTCAATTTACCCATATAGGTGCTATCATTACTGATGCACACTTTTTAGTTATTGCATTTACAAACCCAAGTGCAGGTTGTCTCAAGTAATAAATTTCTCAATGAGTCCGAGGTCGATCCACAGGGAATTGATGAAGATTAATTATGGTGAGGTAAATATTTTGTTGCTACAGTAAAAATTATTTATTTGGGTAAAATGATCCACTCTTGGTAAATAAAGTAAAAGCAAGATTAAATCCTTTTATAACTCAATTAGAATCCTCACAACATGGAGGTTCCAATCGGAAAATATAACGTTAAAAGTCCATTAAAATGATATACGTAATTATACTATGATTCCTTTAATCATTTATTAACACAACCACCACCACTTGTAAATGTGTTAAAGCATTCACTGTGCCAATATTTTGTCTACAATAAATCAAGAACTCCTATTTACAAGGATGGAGTATTCCCGTCCTCGTCACTCACTCGGGATTTTAAATTATCAGAATCAAAATATAATACGTATAAAGAATACTAGAAAGATAAATCATTAAAGCACAAGAGAGGAATAAATCTAACCTTATTTTATTACCAAGAGCTTCACACTTTGACCCAAGTAGACTGGAACTTATTTACACATAGACTAAAAGAAAGAAAAAGAGAAAAAGAGAGAGAAAAGAAATTGGAGGGAGGAGGAAATTCTTCAGAATTTCCCCTCCCCCAAGCGCTCGTCTCTGTCCCGCTGGAATCTCTCTCTCAGAATTCCAAATGTCCTCAATTGTTCAATTGCGTTGCCTTTTATAGGCAATTTCAGGTTACTGTGCAATGCACAGTAATCGAATTATTTAAACGAAAATGTCATGCATGACATCTCTCTTTTCTTTTTTTATTATTTTTTTAAATAATAATTGAGTAAATACACAGCCGTGTGTCCAGTTATTTCTACATTTTTTAGAGAAGTGGTCTTCATGAAAGTTGTAGGCCTGAATATTTGCTTTAAAATGGCTTTGGTTTCAATCTAAAATCATGCCTAGAACTCAAGATATGGTCCAATTACTGCACAATATTTTAGGCCCAGTTTCAGCTCCTCTATTTTGTCTTCAAAGCTCAATATCACCTCCAAGGAGTCTGATTCTGGAAAAATGTTCAACATGAAAGTTGTAGGAAATTATCTTAACTTTCCTACAAGACCAAAATCACATCAATCAGATTTTTGCAACTCAAGTTATAGCCAGTTTACTAAACATTGCCAAAGAGATTATTACAGTTAATTTATGCAATAATTTATTTAATTGTCCAATTTGGCTCAAAATCATAAAATGTGTCAAAACTAACTTAATTAAGCCTAATTGAACCTTAAAAAGCCTAGTGAGAGGATTATAAAATGTATAAAATACAGTGTTATCAAATTTTCTCACACTTAACTTTTGCACTCCTGGGCAAAACACAAAAGACAAAAACCAAACAAAAATGACACAGACTCAAAAACTAAAAACTCTAAAGAATTTAATGACTTAAGAAGAGCAACTAGACATTCAAGGGTTAAAACATTCATGAGGTAACATGTCTTCACATCTCAAACCATCAAGCAAAGAAACTTCAGTTGAAAAGAATGAATCAAGAATGATAGATCCTCACATAATTCACTCTCAATCTCTCAAGTGTTTAAAAAGGTTAGTATTTCACTCTATTCAACTCATGAATAATTGCACTACCATAAGCTTGTTTATCTTCTACTTCTCCGCTACTCAAAAACAACATATATACACAAATCATGAGGACTTTATTCAAGGTTATAATGTGGTCAAGGTAAAGGTGGAAGTAATATAGATATGTCAAGTTAAATGCCAAAGAGAATAAAAGAGCATTATGATACAGTTAGAATGGAGAAGATGTTTGAGAACATTCAGTCTAAATTTCTCAAGAATTTCTTAGTTCTTCCTCATACAGACAATGACCAATATCGACTAATGTTTTGTTGAAGATCAATTGGTAGGTTGAATTCATTGTTAGGCTTGAACATTCCTTCTATTCCTGTTATTTCCAATCATCCACCCTCAATCTAGGTATGAAAATATCACATGGTGCATTTTTTTTTATTGTAGCAATAATCAGCTCTTTTTTTTTTTATAGAAATATTTTTTCCTTTTTTTTTTATATAACCAATCTGCACATGCACCCCCACACTTGTTCAAGAACTCATCAAATAACAAATTCAATGCTCTCTTATTCCCTAAGGTTGGGTTAGAACATGGTTTTTCATTTAAGGCACGTAATGAGTTAGAAACAAAGAATGGTCAAATAAGCTCAAAGGGGTTAAGCAAAGGAAAATATATAAGGTTAGCTATTTGGTCAAAGTAGTTAATTCAAGAAAATTTGCCTCAATTATGTTTATGTATGCATGTGAAAATGTAACCTCAAAAAGAATCAAAGCAAGTTCTAGAGTAACAATTTCATGAGAAAAAATCACACAAGAAAGAAGAGAATAGTACAGATGTTCAATCCATTCATCGATAGGCCCAAAATCTCACAAGGCATATATCCATCATTCTCAGTCCACAAAAATTTCAACATCCATAACCAAGCATGTGATATTTAAGAAAGAAGACAATTAACTCAATCATGCAAATTTCCCTGAATTTGAATTACTACTTCCACACAAACAAGGTATCTACCCCAATCTATATGCGTCTCAAGAGTAAAATTACAATCACAGCAAAATTTACTCCTTACTCTGCCATCCTTAATTGGTTTAGGTTAGAAAATTACTGACAAACATATAAACATGACAAACATATTAATAAACACACTTCCTAAAATTTTTTTTTTGGATTTTTTTTTTTACACAACTCTACACACGACAAACATAAACACACTTTTTTTTCTTTGTTTTTTTTACACAACTATCCTTCCCCCCAACTAGATCACAACATTGTCCTCAATGTTAAAAAAAATAGAAAGGAAAAAGATAGAAGATAGTACCTGTTACTGCAATTACTGAAAAGAGAAACTTCACACAAATATAAACATAAACAAAGTATGACCAAAGATTGAAATAATTCATACAGATGGAGTGTCTTGACTGGCTTCCTTTTCTTACTGCTTCACACAACATTTCTTTCGGACCACTTCCACTTAGTCAAGCATCGGATCAAGGTCATTGTCATAAAAGAAGATATACAAGAAAATATATACATGTAGTTGTGATTGTGGCTCACATCTTCCTCTGGTTTTACGTCTAGTAACGGCTTCAACGCCTTCTATGAGTCGAGGATAGGCTTCCCATCCAATTTTCTTATAAATTGGCAAACAGGGTCTTTTTGAGTCAGATTCCCAAGACTGTAACGCGCTTACTTGCCTTTGAAGAGATTCCACAAATTAATAAATCCACATTGCACAAATTCACAAGAATGCGTCTCAAAAGTCAAAAAGATTTCACCTAATGACTCCTTACTCAGGCCATTCTTTAATGAAAAATATTTTATCTTTTTTTTTTAAATTTTGTGAAAACCATCCACAAAGAACAACTTCGTTTGTTACAAGAAAAATTGACAATTTTGGCAAATCAAATCATAAAATTAAAAATTAAAAATTCATTAGGAAAATGATCATTGATAGGTGCGATTTCAAAAGGTGAGCCTATTGTAAGTATGGACAAAACATTTTTGGCTCATTTTGAATTCTTGAAGCAACAAAATCCACTGTATCAACCTAGATTTACAAAAATTGTTGAGAAAATTAACAAATGACCAAAAGGTCAAAATGAAGTTGACTATTTAAAAAGAAAAGAAAAACAAACACTAAGACACATGAAATTAAGAAGAAAAAGAGAAAACAAAGTTTTTTTTTTGGAATAAAAACACATGAAATTAGAAAACTAGGGATTAGACTTCACTTGATTCAATAATCTATCATAGACAATAGAGTAGCTTTGGGACCTTCCTTCTGTTAGCCATGGCAACCATTACCCAAGAGGGGGGTGAATTGGGTGATGCCTAGTTTTAATGCAACTTTGACAAATCATGCATTTTGAATAACTCAATTAATAAATGCAACGGAATAAGTCTAATAAATGTACAACTATTGAGGATTACTCAAATACAACTTGGGATATATGATGAACTAAGTGAATAAGCTAGATATCAAGTTGTAACAATCAAAACATCAACATATGCAATAAATAAATATATTCTACCAAATACTGAATTTAAATAGTGTAGAGAAGAGAGAATCAAACTCAAGAATTTATCCTGGTTCAGCCACCAACCACTTGTGGCCTACATCCAGTCCTCAAGCTTAACTTGAGATTTTCTTCACTATCTCCTAGACTTTACGGGTGCTAGAAAAACCTTTGTACATACAAGAGCACTCCTCACACCTTGGGATACCTCACCCTTATGCTAGAGCCTCCAATTCTTCAAGCTTCACAGGTGCTTGATGACCTTTACAAAGAAGAGCACTCACAACACCTTTGGGATACCTCACCCTTTGTGTTTGAGTCTCACTATAAGGGATACCTCACCCTTTTCTCTCTTAAAGGATACCTCACCCTCTTACAATGATTTCTAGATGAAGAGAAAGAATAGAAACTCTCACAAGAGTAGATATACAACTTGAAGAACAAAGTATGGATGATAGAAAACTCTCTCAAGAGTGGATAATACAAGTTGAAGCTCAATGGGTATAAAGGATTTACACACTTAGCTCAAAACAAAGAATTTAGAGAAAAAGATGATGAATTTCGTTTTCAATGCTCAAGGGTAATTTTCAGAATGTTCTCTAACTTGTTTTTGATGCCCAAACACTTTTATTTATAGCCTAATGAGTTTTTGAGCCGTTGGAGGTGTTTAATAATGATTTTCTATGAAAACTAGCCGTTTATAGCCGTTAGAAACGTTCCTGGGCACTTTGTAATCGATTACAAGCTTCATGTAATCGATTACAAGCTTTCTGGGCACTTTGTAATCGATTACATACTCTGTGTAATCGATTACACGGCTTGTTTCAACGTTGTAATCGATTACATGACTTGTGTAATCGATTACACTATTTCTGGTTTTCAAAACTGACTTTAAAAGGTCATAACTTCTTCATTTCTTATCCAATTAAAGCAAATGACCACTCATTGGAAAGCTCTTTAAATCTATTTTCATATGAAAGAAGTTTCAGAACAAAACTCAAAGTATTTTGAAAGATATGATCAAAATAATAACCAAAGGTCATATTTTCAAAACTCAAACTTTAATTGGTCATAACTTTTTCGTTTCTTATCCATTTAAAGCAAATGACCAGTCATTGGAAAGATATTTGAGTCTATTTTCAAATGAGATAAGTTTCAAAGTAAAACTCAAAGTATTTTAAAAGTTATGATCAAAAGAGTAAGTATATGTCAGTTTTGTAAAACACAAACTTGACTATTTTTCATAGATTTGAAATACCACCAAGACTAGCTTTCCAAAAATAGTTTGTTGGGCATTTAAACATTTTAGAAACACTTAAAAATATGTTTAAAACTTGTTTGAGCTTAGTGTGATTCCTTTTTACCTTTACACAAGATCTAAGTCCTATAAGCTAAGCTTGAAGATGTTGGACTAGATCTTTTACCACCATCACTTCTTGATGTAATCCAAGCTTCCAAAGAAAATCTTCTCTTCAAAACTTGCAAATGCTTGGAACATCTTTTCATTTTCATTCTCCTTGAGTTGAGCATAGTTGTGATCTTTTGCTTTCTTGTTGCAATGCTCACTCTTGGTACTTGAACTATCCTACAAAATATTGCTCACTTAACCAAACATAGTTAGTCCAAATTCATAGCTCAATATCTTCATATGCATGATTCATAAATGTATAACTCTAGTTAGTCTAACATGCATACAAGACTTTTATAGACATATCCAATATTAATTCATTTATAACTCATATAAAATATTATTGGATATATTATATGATGAATGTTACATATATCTCATTAAACACATTTATGTAACATGGTCAACATTCTTTTGTGATACATTTGTCATTTATTAAGTACAACTATAAAGAATAAGCATCATTCTTTTTGTCTTGTATTTGTCATCATCAAAACTTAACATATTAAATCATTGGGGCAAACCTATTTCCACAATCTCCCCCTTTTTGATGATGACAAATCACCAAAGAAAAAATATGTTTAGCAATATATAAGGATAGATATTCATATAAGCATATCAAACAATTAAGCACAAGCACATACTTTTCTTTTCAATTTTCTCTCCCCCTATTTGACATCAACAAAAAGGCTTAGGAAGGAAAGATAATATTTTTCTCTCCCCCTAAAGATAAGAACCATGTTGTCAAAAAGAGTAGGATCATCAAAACCATAAACTTCTTCAAGTTATGCAACTCATCACTATCTCTCCTTATTTAATTATATACCTAATTCAAGAAAGGAGAGATGAAATAAGTATGCTTTCAAGATATAAAAGATTATTCATGCAATACTTGTCATATTTTGGTACTTCAACATTTAGCATATGATAGCAATAAGCTTATGAAATTATGTCTAACATATAATATCTTGCATACCACATCATAAATAAGTACCACTTGATATCACTTGATAGGAGATACAAAATATTCATGTAAGATCATGGAATTAAGGTTTTTAAATAAAAGATCATACAACTTGTCACATATCAAGCATTTCTCAATGAAAAAAAAATCAAAAGATATAAAGCTTAAGAATGTTTACCTTCTTTCATTGATATAGGAAAAGAGAATGAACGATGATCTTTGTTGACATGTTGATAGTATTAACAATAAAACACTTTATGTCAAGTAAGGATGTAAGCCAAGAGATATAAGCAATAATCTAATAGCTAGGCTCCCCCTTACAATATGCATGTTATCAAAATATCAAATATAATGGTTTAACATAGTTATGCATATGTTCTTAGTCAACAAGGATATGGAAGAATGATATGTAAGATAAGTTCCCCCTTATTGAAGCACAAGATAGATAAAGGGAAATATGCATGCCAAGATCATATAAGCACATTTCTATAAAGAAAAGCAAGGCATAGATACATATTCTTAATCCCTCAAATAAAATCATTTTTAAAAAAAAACTTCTCCCCCTTTCAAAAAGAATTTTATAATAACACATTACATTTTCAAAAGCATTTTAGAATGTATATATGCCAATCAACAACAAGAAATCTCTTATTGTAGTGAAGGAATTGAAAAACCATGGAACTATAATTTTTGAATATTTATAATTCATTTCAAGATATACTTCATTAAGAAAAAAAAACATTGAAGTTCAAATACAAGTTCAAGACACAAAATGAATCATTTACTTCTTGTTTTCAAAGTATGAACATATCAAGCAATTTCAAACAAAAGATGTAACACCCTCCAAATTGCTGCATGAATGTGAGTTTCCAAGGAAATTTTCGACGAAAAATGACATAACAAAATTCGGTAAGATGGGAGAACATCATTTCCCCAAGAATGGTTAAAAACAAGTGTTGTCGGATGAGAACTCTGTCGAATGGTGATTCTGTCAAACGAAAATGAAAGGCTATCGGATGAACTTGAAAAGATCAACAAATGTCCTAATTCGTCGGACAGATGTTGATGTTGGAGAAATCTTCCAATTATTGAATCGATGAAATATTATATGGTCAGAAGATCAAATTCGATGGATTTTGACATTAGAGAAGTTTTTCTACTGAAATCAGGAATTCTTACTCGACGGTCGTTAGCACCATAACTCGACGAACCTTATCATTCAAATTCGACGGACATTGGTATCCCCACTCGACGGAAATTGACATTCTAACTTAACAGACATGAGCATCCTCACTCGACGAATATTGACATTTTCACTTAACTGATACTAGCATCCTCACTCGATAAATTTTAACTTGGTACCAAATAGTAAGAAGATTAAATTCGACGTATTTGGATAGAAGTCCAAATTCGATGGATATGACATTGTCTTAAAAGATCCTATTTCGATGAATATAAACATCTTCATTTTGACTTGTGGAAACTTGTGAAATCGTCCGACAAGATTTAGGGAAAAGGAGAACCATATTGTTCTTGATGATTCTTTGCTAACAGATGTTCATCGCTTTGTCGAACCCGAGGACTTCTCCCATGTTTTGAATAGATGGTCTTCGTCGGAAAGATGGTCTTGGTCTAAATAGATGGTCTTTGTCGGAAGAGGCACCATAACACCAAAATCTTTGATTTCGATTTAAGAATTGAGAATCAATTTCATCCGGTCTTGAGGTATTTTGGGTTTTGTCGAACTACCGATTGATGTTGTCGAAAATGCTCAAGGTGTCGGATTCAACTCACCATTTAACTTATGCTTGCATTCGAATTAAATCCAACTAATCAAAATGTTAGGAACATTTCTTCAAGTGTTTGGATCTTGTCCAAATTCTTTTATTATGTCAAGACCTTCAAAAATCTTGGATTGTCGAATGAGTTACGTGAGATTGATCTTTTGGATCCTTGTAAGGCTTGAGAAAGACCGAGTCTATCGACAGAGTATATTCATAAACTCACCGAGCTTTGTTTGTCTCAATAGGCTTGAAATGAAGTCGGATCGACAAGAATCTATTCTCAAAAGAAATTATCGAATTCGGTTTGTCGAAACAGGTTTTGAAATGAAAACCATTTGGGAAAATGTTGAGGAACTTCATGGATTGGGATTTCCAATTTTGGTCGAATTAGAATTCCGTAATTTTGGTCGGTTGAGTATAATGGCAAATTAAACTATACCTGTCAAAATAATTCATAGCAATAACAGCTATGCATCAAGCAACATATATTTATCAATAAAATAGAATTATTTTACAGATAAATTCTAAAAATTAATAGATTCTTTTGTGTTACTCAAATTCGGGTTAAGTAAGATCCCCCGTCTCTAAATAATCGACAAGAATTTCCTACCGAAAATTATTATTTTCTTGACCAGAGCAAATCACACAAAATAATCACAAATAGTATCGAAATAATCAAATTATTTTTATAATGCACAGTAAAAATACGCAAAGTAAAGTAGTAATTGTCACTCTTGCAACATAGTCTAAAAATTTGGGGTGTTACAAAAGACATATGACATTTTACTTTCCAATCTCCAAATAAATATATAAGACAATTAAGCATCAAAGAGAAAGGATTAGAACTACTAATGAGCAAGTGAATTTACATATTTGAGCGAAGAGAATTGGTCACAAGCTCAAGAACAAAGATATTGTCATAACATGTCATTCCAAGCAAAATGTGTGCATATCTAACATGTTAGCATATATAAAAACACTTTTAAAGCATAATGCTAGAAAAGCACAATTTAAGACATGTTAAGGCATAAAACAAATACTACTTATCCAAATATCACATGATATTCAAATTAAAGCATAAGTAAGGATAAAAGATTGATATCACCAAAAGTATACTCTTTGAGTTTTTGTAGGTGACTCCAACTTCTATGCCTCAAGGCCCCTTGAGAATATTGTGGTTCTCCATGTCTTTCTTTTTATGTTTTTCATCACTTTTGGAGAACTTGGACCATTTTAAGTTTTCCCAACCTCAAGTAGCACGGTTGTTTTTCACTTCATTTGCATGCTTGAGCTAATGGTCACCCTACAACACAATTCAAAGAAATTTATTTGGTATTCACCAATTTTGGATTCATAGGGGTTAGTCATTGATTATTAATCCATTATGCTCTCATAAAATTTTTTTTTTATAGTATGTAAATTGAGCACAACAAATTAAACAATCAATTACCATTAAGCTCATAGCCAATAATATGCATACATTCATGATATACAGACAATTTTAAGTGAAAATGGTCATTCCAGCACTTAAAACCATTTTTAAAGCTTGTGTAATCGATTACCATGGGTGTGTAATCAATTACCAACCCTCTGGAATCCATGTAATCGATTACATGTTTGGTGTAATCGATTACACGAGTTCTGGAGATGTTGTAATCGATTACATAGTATGTGTAATCGATTACACGCTCTCTGACTTTGCTTGGAATGCTTGGCAGAGCCTCTGTAATCGATTACAAGCTTGCTGAATTCAGTTTTTGCACTTCAAACAATAAGGGTCCGAACTCAAAGCTTTCAAATTAATTCCAAAACAATTCCAAACATCATGTAAGCATAAAAACTGACCAGTTCTTGATCCAAAGCTCACATTTATGCAAAAACTACAAATTATGCAGAAAAATATAACTTTATGCAGCAAAAGTTATGATTTTTAGTAAGAGTTATGTTTTATCCAATATGCCAAGTTCTAAAATGTTTATATCGAATGTGCTACTTCAAACAAGAAATGAACTTATCTAGCATATTATCACATGTAGAAATGTGTAGAAAATTTAAAGCATAGAAAGCATCCATAGTCATAGAATACCCTATTATCAAGAAATATGCAAGGTAGTGAGTAAATGGTGTAACAAGAATATAATCATGTGCTATATATAATATTCAAATTTTATCAAGTACACATGATTCAATTAATCACTTAAGGCCTACAAGAAATATACCTCAAATTCATTGACTTTACAAGTGAATGTGCATAAGAGGTAGAAACTTTTGATACCTTGGCCTTAATGATCAAGGAAGCTCTTTTCCTTACCCATTGCTTCTCTTTTGGTGTTTTGAACTTTGAAAGTTTCACATTTTGTAATTGAGAAGCTTCGGTTGAAGTTGTCTTCCTTCTTTGATCAAAACTTCTACCAATGGGCTTTAGAAGCATTCCCTTTGATGATTCATTTTTCTTTTGACCAATTAATCCATCCTTTTGAGAAGTTTTCTGCATAATTGAAACACTAGGAGGACTTTTTGGTACCCACTTCATCTTGGGTCCTTCAATGTTAGTACTAGAACCTTTAAGACCTTTAGGAACCCATACCATATTATTTCTCATATAAGAATTTCTTCTATAATTGCATAAATGAGAAATATGTCCTAGATGACCACAAAAATTGCAAACAATTGAATTTAATGATGACTTGGTCCTTTGAAGATCATTTTTGGAAAACATAAGCCTTTTGTTATTTTTATATTCTATGTCATTTTTGCCACAAGCCTTACTTGAATTTCCATGTGAAATAGCATCAATTGCATTCTTATTAACACACATGGATTGTAAGCAAATAGAATCATTAGCTTTGGCAAATTCACAATATAAGTTCTCAACTTGATTTTCTAAATTAATGCATTTTTCACAAGAAGTTGAGGTTTCACATTTCAAAGGCATTTTCTCATCAAGAAAAGCATAATCATTTTTCAAAATCTCAATTTCAGTTTCGATGAAGAAAATGTTTTCCAAACAAGATAAATTTTTATTTCCTAAATTCAACAAATCATCATATAATTCATCATATGCACATTGTAACTCATCATAGGAAGGACTATAATCTAGTTTAGCATTATTTACCTCAAAGTCCTTTTTGGCCATATATGAAGTAGTCTCCATTCCTAGCATACTTGGCTTTTCAAAGGAATCATCATCTTCCTCATTATTGTCTTTCAAGGATTCAAGAACATCTTCTTGAGGACATTTTTCAATATTGTCTTCCTTTAGAGGCTTTTGCTCTTCTTGCTCTCTATATACAACTTTTTGCAAGAAATCATTGTTAGCAAGATAAAAATTATCAAGAGCATCCCATATATCTTTAGCATTAGAGCAACTCTTAATTTTAGCATAAGCATCATCATTTAAACCACTTCTCAATATTTGCATTGCTCTAATATTCAATGAAAAGCATTTCTTATCATAGTCATCCCAAGTTTGTTTTGATTTGCATGTAAATCCATCAAGCATAATATCCCACAAATCAATATCAATAGATTGCATATAAATTTCCATTCTAGCTTTCCAATAAACAAAATTCGCACCATCAAAGAATAGTGGTTTATTAATTTCAAAACCATTCATTTTGAAAAGCTTGTAATGGTTGCCAAACAAACAAAGATCTTTAACTCCAAGCTGTTAAGCTTTTACCAGAGCACGAAGCTCTGATACCACTTGTTAGCCATGGCAACCATTACCCAAGAGGGGAGGTGAATTGGGTGATGCCTAGTTTTAATGCAACTTTGACAAATCATGCATTTTGAATAACTCAATTAATAAATGCAGCGGAATAAGTCTAATAAATGTACAACTATTGAGGATTACTCAAATACAACTTGGGATATATGATGAACTAAGTGAATAAGCTAGATATCAAGTTGTAACAATCAAAACATCAACATATGCAATAAATAAATATATTCTACCAAATACTGAATTTAAAGAGTGTAGGGAAGAGAGAATCAAACTCAAGAATTTATCCTGGTTCAGCCACCAACCACTTGTGGCCTACATCCAGTCCTCAAGCTTAACTTGAGATTTTCTTCACTATCTCCTAGACTTTACGGGTGCTAGAAAAACCTTTGTACATACAAGAGCACTCCTCACACCTTGGGATACCTCACCCTTGTGCTAGAGCCTCCAATTCTTCAAGCTTCACAGTGCTTGATGACCTTTACAAAGAAGAGCACTCACAACACCTTTGGGATACCTCACCCTTTGTGTTTGAGTCTCACTATAAGGGATACCTCACCCTTTTCTCTCTTGAGGGATACCTCACCCTCTTACAATGATTTCTAGATGAAGAGAAAGAATAGAAACTCTCACAAGAGTAGATATACAACTTGAAGAACAAAGTATGGATGATAGAAAACTCTCTCAAGAGTGGATAATACAAGTTGAAGCTCAATGGGTATAAAGGATTTACACACTTAGCTCAAAACAAAGAATTTAGAGAAAAAGATGATGAATTTCGTTTTCAATGCTCAAGGGTAATTTTCAGAATGTTCTCCAACTTGTTTTTGATGCCCAAACACTTTTATTTATAGCCCAATGAGTTTTTGAGCCGTTGGAGGTGTTTAATAATGATTTTCTATGAAAACTAGCCGTTTATAGCCGTTAGAAACGTTCCTGGGCACTTTGTAATCGATTACAAGCTTCATGTAATCGATTACAAGCTTTCTGGGCACTTTGTAATCGATTACATACTCGTATAATCGATTACACGTACTTGTTAACGTTGTAATCGATTACATGACTTGTGTAATCGATTACACCATTTCTAGTTTTCAAAACCGACTTTAAAAGGTCATAACTTCTTCATTTCTTATCCAATTAAAGCAAATGACCACTCATTGGAAATCTATTTGTGTCTATTTTCATATGAAAGAAGTTTCAGAACAAAAATCAAAGTATTTTGAAAGATATGATCAAAATAATAACCAAAGGTCATATTTTCAAAACTCAAACTTTAATTGGTCATAACTTTTTCGTTTCTTATCCATTTAAAGCAAATGACCTGTCATTGGAAAGATATTTGAGTCTATTTTCAAATGAGATAAGTTTCAAAGTAAAACTCAAAGTATTTTAAAAGTTATGATCAAAAGAGTAAGTATATGTCAGTTTTACAAAACACAAACTTGACTATTTTTCATAGATTTGAAATACCACCAAGACTAGCTTTCCAAAAATAGTTTGTTGGGCATTTAAACATTTTAGAAACACTTAAAAATATGTTTAAAACTTGTTTGAGCTTAGTGTGATTCCTTTTTACCTTTACACAAGATCTAAGTCCTATAAGCTAAGCTTGAAGATGTTGGACTAGATCTTTTACCACCATCACTTCTTGATGTAATCCAAGCTTCCAAAGAAAATCTTCTCTTCAAAATTTGCAAATGCTTGGAACATCTTTTCATTTTCATTCTCCTTGAGTTGAGCATAGTTGTGATCTTTTGCTTTCTTGTTGCAATGCTCACTCTTGGTACTTGAACTATCCTACAAAATATTGCTCACTTAACCAAACATAGTTAGTCCAAATTCATAGCTCAATATCTTCATATGCATGATTCATAAATGTATAACTCTAGTTAGTCTAACATGCATACAAGACTTTCATAGACATATCCAATATTAATTCATTTATAACTCATATAAAATATTATTGGATATATTATATGATGAATGTTATATATATCTCATTAAACACATTTATGTAACATGGTCAACATTCTTTTGTGATACATTTGTCATTTATTAAGTACAACTATAAAGCATAAGCATCATTCTTTTTGTCTTGTATTTGTCATCATCAAAACTTAACATATTAAATCATTGGGGCAAACCTATTTCCACACCTTCTAATCAATTTCTAATCATTCAATTTGATGGGGAGAATCAGTAATTTAAAAACATTTAAAGGCATGACTTTTACTCTATGGATTCTCATAGAAAAATACCACAGTTCTCCCACACAATCTATAACCTCCATTCCTAGATGATTATAAATCATGACACTTTATTATTTATGGTCTAGGTCATATGCAAACTTTTTGGGTTACACATATACCCACTAAATCAATTTATGAGTGGCCAATTCATAAAAGCATTATGAACCATAATAAGCACTCAAATTGAATAGAAAAGAGTTAATTAGAATTCCAATCTTAATACATGTCAATTGAATCAAGTTACGTCTTTACCCTAAAAACACACAAATTAATTACACGTGACAAAATAGAAGAAGAAATAAAAAAATAAAATATATATATATACAAAGGTGTGGTATAAATCCAGCCACCAAATAAATATTTACAAAGGTGTGAAATAAACCAACCACCGAATAAAAAAAAATAACAAAGGTGGGGTAATAAACCAACCACCAAATAAAAAAATAAAAAAAATAACAAAGGTGGGGTAATAAACCAACCACCAAATAAAAAAAATAAAAAAAAATAACAAAGGTGGGGTAATAAACCAACCACCAAATAAAAAAATTAAAAATGGTGTGGTAGAAACTAACCACCAAATAAATTAATAAGCAAAAATAAATAAATAAATAACAAAAATAAATGACTGAAAAAATAAATGACAGAAATAAATAAATGAAAAAAATAAAAAAATAAATAAAATAAATAAATGACAAAAAATAAATGACAAAAATAAAATAAACAAATAAATAAAATAAATAACAAAAATAAATGACAAAAAATAAATGACAAAAAATAAATAACAAAAAAATAAAAAAAATAAAGTACGAAAAATAAAATAAAGAAAATAAAGTACAAATAATAATAATAATAATAATAAATAAATAAATAAACAAATAAATAAAAGGAGAGATACCCCCACAATTAGTATTAGTATGTTAGTATGTACAAAAATTAAAAGGGAGAGGTTCCCCACCGAGTTAGTATATACACAAAAAAAAGGGGAGAATTACCCCACTTTAGTAAAGACAAAAAATAAATAAATAAATAAAAATAAAAGGAGAGAATCCCCCACTTTTAGTATGTGTAAGAAAATAAAAGGGAGAGTTACCCCAACTGAGTTAATATGTACAAAAAAATAAAAGGGAGGGGTACCCCCCACTGTTAGTATTAAAAAATAAAATAAAATAAAAAGGAAAATTACCCCCACTGTACAAAAAATAAAAAAAATAAAAAATAAAAAGAAGAATTAACCCCACTATTAATATGTACAAGAAAAGAAAATGGAGAATTACCCCCACGAATTAATATGTACAAAAAAAAACTTAACTTTTTTTTTTAGGTTTCCTTTTTTTTTTTTTTGGTTTTTTTTTTTTTAATTTTTTTTTATTTTTTTTACTATTTATACTATTTACACACTATTCACGCACTATTCACACACTATTCACATACTATTCACACACTATTCACATACTATTCACACACTATTCACACACTATTTATATACTATTCACGCACTATGTACAAAAATATTTACACCAAAAATTTATTCTTCAAGACAAGTCTCCGGCAACGGCGCCAAAAACTTGATGCACACTTTTTAGTTATTGCATTTACAAACCCAAGTGCAGGTTATCTCAAGTAATAAATTTCTTGGTGAGTCCGAGGTCGATCCACAGGGAATTGATGAAGATTAATTATGGTGAGGTAAATATTTTGTTGCAACAGTAAAAATTATTTATTTAGGTAAAATGATCCACTCTTGGTAAATAAAGTAAAAGCAAGATTAATTCCTTTTATAACTCAATTAGAATCCTCATAACATTGAGGTTCCAATCAAAAAATACAACGTTAAAAGTCCATTAAAATGATATACGTAATTATACTATGATTCCTTTAATCATTTATTAACACAACTACCACCACTTGTAAATGGGTTAAAGCATTCACTGTGCCAATATTTTGTCTACAATAAATCAAGAACTCCTATTTACAAGGATGGAGTATTCCCCATCAATGTCACTCGGGATTTTAAATTATCGAGAATCAAAATATAATACGTATAAAGAATACTAGAAAGATAAATCATTAAAGCATAAGAGAGGAATAAATCTAACCTTATTTTATTACCAAGAGCTTCACACTTTGACCCAAGTAGACTGGAACTTATTTACACATAGACTAAAAGAAAGAAAAAGAGAAAAAGAGAGAGAAAAGAAATTGGAGGGAGGAGGAATTCTTCAGAATTTCCCTCCCCAAGCGCTCGTCTCTGTCCCGCTGGAATCTCTGTCTCAGAATTCCGAATGTCCTCAATTGTTCAATTGTGTTGCCTTTTATAGGCAATTTTAGGTTACTGTGCAATGCACAGTAAGCTTGGAATTATTTAAACGAAAACGTCATGCATGACATCTCTCTTTTCTTTTTTTATTATTTTTTTAAATAATAATTGAGTAAATACACAACCGTGTGTCCAGTCATTTCTACATTTTTGAGAGAAGTGGTCTTCATGAAAGTTGTAGGCCTGAATATTTGCTTTAAAATGGCTTTGGTTTCAATCTAAAATCATGCCTAGAACTCAAGATATGGTCCAATTACTGCACAGTATTTTAGGCCCGGTTTTAGCTCCTCTATTTTGACTTCAAAGCTCAATATCACCTCCAAGGAGTCTGATTCTGGAAAAATGTTCAACATGAAAGTTGTAAGAAATTGTCTTAACTTTCCTACAAGACCAAAATCACATCAATCAGATTTTTGCAACTCAAGTTATAGTCAGTTTACTAAACATTGCCAAAGAGATTGTTACAGTTAATTTATGCAATAATTTATTTAATTGTCCAATTTGGATCAAAATCATAAAATGTGTCAAAACCAACTTAATTAAGCCTAATTGAACCTTAAAAAGCCTAGTGAGAGGATTATAAAATGTATAAAATATAGTGTTATCAATTACCTTTTTCCATTCTCTTCTTTATTTAAACACTCCATTTTCTTCACTTTCCTCTAACTCATAATCATTCAAAGGGAGTGTGAGTGTAGAAATAGAGGGTTCTTCTTCTTCTATTCATAGATTTACTAGAATCTGTGTATTTTATGAGACAAGTTATGGGAAGGGTTTAGAGTTTGTAAATGCAGCAAGCACTGTTGGTAGAACACTTACTGCGAGGATCATTCGTGTAGTATATGGGGGAGATAGCATTAGATTAATGGGGGCTGTATCACTTTCTACACATCTAAGAAGTGGTCAAGTTTTAGGTGTCATTCCTGAACTTTTAACTCGATGGAACATCATTGGAAAGATAATTGGGCTAGAACTTCAAGTATCATCTATGCATGGATGAATGAGGACAATGCTTGGAAACTCTGATGCATTCATTGCCTTACCGGGTGGTTTTGGTACTTTGGAAGAAGTTTTTCAAATTATCTCTTGGGCCCAACTGAACATCCACCATAAACCCATAGGTTTGTTGAATGTTAATAATTTCTTTATTTTTTTTTATCTTTTGTTGACCATGCTGTGGAACAAAACTTTATCACACCTTCTACAAGGCAACTCCTTATCTCTACTTCTACTGTTGGTGAATTAATTGATAAATCACAAGCTTTTGTTTATGAACCTAAACCAATTATAGCTTAAATAGATTAGTCAGAAGGAAGCAGCAAGGGAGGCAACAAGGAACAAGAGTGTGATCTGACACTTCATCTATAACTTTCTTTTATCTTTGGTTTTATCTATCGTACTTTGTTTCTATTTAAATTTGTGTAAGGTTTCTCTTTTCAATAATTGCAGCAACAGGTAATATCTTCTATCCTTTACCTATCTATGTTTTGACATTGAGGATAATGTTGTGATCTTGTTGGGGGGAAGGATGGTTGTGTGAAAAAAAAATTAGGAAATGTGTTTATATGTTTGTTAGAAACTTACTAACAGCAAAACAAATTAAGGATGACAGAGTAAGGAGTAAATTATTTACTCTTAAGACGCATCAAAATTGGTGGCAGAGTAAGGAGTAATTAGGTAGATAATTATTTTGTGTGGAAGTAGCAATTCAAATTCAGGGAACATATCATGATTGAGTAAATTGTGTTCTTTCTTAAAAATCACATGCTTGGTTATGGATGTTGAATTGGTAGACTGAGAATGATAGAAATATGCCTTGTGAGATTTTGATCTTATTGATGAATGGATTGAACATTTGCACCATTCTTTTCTTTCTTGTGTGATTTTCACTGATAGAATTGTTACTCTAGAACTTGTTTTGATTCTTTTCGAGACTACATCTTCACATGCATACATAAACATGATTGAGACATTTTTCTTGAAATATCAACTTTAACCAAATAGCCAAGAATGATTAACGCACAAATAGGCAGCCTTACTCAGCAGTATATTGTCTCAATATGATATCAAGCACTCTTATGACTTATTGGAAATTCTTTGATTCTTGCCTACGTAAGGCATTGGAAATAACCTTTTTTCCCTTTTCTTAACCCCTTTGAGCTTATATGACCATTTTTTGTTTCGAACTTCTTATGTGCCTTAAATGAAAAACCATGTTCTTACCCAGCCTTAGGGAATAAGAGAACATTGACTTTGTCATTAGATGAGTTCTTGAACAAGTGTAGGGGCATGTGTGTAGAATGGTTAAAAAAATATTTAATTAAAAAAATGTATATATTATGTTAATCTTCAAAAAAATAAATCTATAAAGAAGGGCCAACAAGGCAATAAATGAAAGGAAAATAATATGTAAAGGGAATTTGTATTAGGTAGAGATGGGATGAACTTTCATACTTGTTAATTGAACTCAGTTCTCACGTTCTTTTATTATCTTTAGTATTTAACTTGTCATATCCATATCATCTCCTCCTTTACTTTGACTGTTGGGAATTACGGATACATCACGCAGCGGAAAAATAGGATTCCCCCTAAGGATCCATGCGAAAAAGCCATAATCCAAGTTTTAAAATTGTTTACCTATTGAAGCGTAATCAAAGGAAGTGACGTGAATCACCAACACCATAACAGTGACGATGTCTCTGCGGTATCCACACGAACAGACTCACGAACGTCCAACGTTCATAAAAGGGAGCCTCACGTCTCTTACACAGTGTCAGCTGCGAAGAGAAGAGAAGAAACATGTCACTCTCTCACTCACTTTTCTGTAGGTGCGGCTAGGGTTCTGTAATATGTGTCTTAGCAGCCCCCTTAGCAGTACTATTTATAATAGTGACTGCCTTAAGTGAGTGTGAGCAGAAGCAAGGTAAGCTGTATAACCCTAGACTCATCTATTATGAGTCTGGCCCACATTTGAATCCGAGTCCAACTTGGATCTATTACTCCAATTTTAGTCTGCTCTATATGTGTGACCCTGCAGTTTCTCATTACGTTGGCAGTAATATTAAAATCTCATTTTAATATTACAAGTAGTGAGTAGTATCTAGCAACACATCGCCGCTACCTAAGAATGAGAATGTTAGTGATTTGACATAACCTTTCGTGACCAATGTTTTCGCGTCGTTTTGTCCCTTTGTCACGATATCTAGATTGAACACAAGATATGGAATGCGTCACCCTTGTGTAGTCTAATCCTTCATTTCCTGATACTCGAGTAGACTTTGTAACAACAAATAAAATCAATATCTCATATTGACTCATTTGAGCATAGCCATGCATTTCGCAGTTTCACTCAATCAGGGGGCCCGAAGATATCGCTCCTGTTATGTAGGAGTGACAAATCCCATCTAGGTCACTCACATCCCTCTACATGATTCGCAGTATGTCCAATAACCAACTTTATAATCACCTTGTTACAGATGACGTTTGATGGCATTAAAACACACAACTCCTTATGTAGGAATCATAGTGATTTCAGGTCAAAGGACCACAAACACCATTGTCACTATGAGAATCGCTTGTGACACTCACATAATGATCCATGTAGCGTTCTCATGGTGGGTCAGTCCAATACATCATTACTCTAATATGTACCCATGTGAAGACTTGATATCTCATATCTATGACCCGTGAGATATGGTCATCAATCTATGCACATACTAGTCTCAATGCATTATTGTTGTCCTAGTTAACAATAATACTTGACTAGGGACATTTAAGAATAGTGTTCGAATTTTATCCAATAGGATCTCACGATCAAGTCAACCGCTTGATGTCTTATAGCATCAAACTTACTATTCTAAGGACTTTATTATGTTTATTAAAAAAGAACACAATAAATGAATTGTCTCATATATTAAAATTAGCATAATAGAATGTATGTAAATACAGACAAATGTATCAGCCTCTAGGGCATACACCAACATTGATCCCTTTATGTAACGTCCCGAGACTACCTGCAGGATTGATGAGTGTCCCCACAAATCAGCACGGGTCTTTTCAGCGTGCTTTGTCCTCACTCACACGCATCCTAGGAAACTTCCCAGGAGGTCACCCTTCCCACAAGTGCTCCAAGTCAAGCACGCTTAACTATAGAGTACTTATGTTCTTGGCTCCCGAAAAAAAGATGCATCTTGTTGATATGGGTGGTGGTAATTAATTCCTTTAAGTCATCCTTAACTATGCAGTCCTATACCTACACAGTCTCTGGATCCCTCTCATTCCGGTGTGTATTCAGTTTATTTATATGTCCCTCTGCCTAGAAGCCTGCCAGCAGCTGCTCCTTGTCCGTGCTTCATCTTTTGGACCAACGACCACTCCCCGCCCTTGTCGGCCTTGGGTGTCATATGCCCACTAGCTTCAGCATGGTTCGTCCCTGAACCATACTGTACTGGGAGAGGTCCTGCTCTGATATGATTTGTAACGTCCCGAGACTACCTATAGGATCGATGAGTGTTCCCACAAACCAACACAGGCCTTTTCAGCATGCTTTGTCCTCACTCACACGCATCCTAGGAAACTTTCCAAGAGGTCCCCCATTCCACAAGTGCTCCAAGTCAAGCATGCTTAACTATAGAGTACTTATATTCTTTGTTACCAAGTGGCCTCAATACTCAAGAGGGGGAGTGAATTGAGTATGTAAGACAAGTTCGAAAATCTTTCGCAAATCGTTTGATAAACAATTTTCATTGAAGCTATTTGATGATTAGAACTGATTGGATATATGAGATAAATACTTTTACTTATAAATGCAATAATCAAGAAGAACAATATTCAAGCAATTCAATGGAACAGTGCTCAATGTAAAGAGAAGGGTTTAGAGAGAACAAACACAACGATTTATCATGGTTCGATCACCAATCCACTTGTGATCTACGTCCAGTCCTCGAGCAACCACTAGAGATTTTTTTACTATTTCTTCAAGCCTCAATAGGTGCTTGACAACCTTTACAACCTTGAGCACTCAACACTTTGGGATATCTCACCCTTATGCTTGAGCCTCTATTTTCAAGGGATACCTCATCCTTACAACACTTGAGGGATACCTCACCCTCTCTAAACAGATTGTATAAGATTTGAATGGAAGAAACTCTCTCTAAGGCAAGTATTACAAATTGAAGAGCTATGGTATTTGGGATTCACACAAGTTCAAGCTCAAAACAGAGGATTTTGTAGAATGATGAGAAAAACTTGTTTAAAGCTCAATAGAAATTTTCCAGAATGATAGACTCAGTTTTCTAACCCCTCATTGAAGCCCAATAACCAAATATATAAGTAAAGATCATTTAGTGTCATTGGAAGTGGTTGTGAGCAATTAATGCTCATTAATATAGCCGTTACGGGCTTCTCCTTATTTTTCCAGAACATGGGCTAACCTGTTAGCCAAGCATCCTAACCGGTTAGGGACTCATTTAGGCTTATAAGAAATTGTTCTGGTTTGATAACTAACCGGTTAGGAATGTGTCCCAATTGGTTAGGACATTACCAACATGGGTTCTGAGTTGATGAATAACCGGTTAGGTCTTCTACCTAATCGATTAGGACAAAACGTTTTTGGCTTCTGAGTTATAGAATAATCGGTTAGGCCTTCTACCTAATCGGTTAGGATAGGATTAGAATGGTTTCTGAGTTTATGAATAATCGGTTAGGTCTTCTACCTAATCGGTTAGGACAAAACGTTTTTGGCTTCTGGGAGTGAGACTAACCGGTTAAGTCTCTCACCTAATCGGTTAGGACAATCATATTTTGGCTTCTGAGTTATTAAATAACCGGTTAGGCACCTTGCCTAATCAGTTAGGCATTTGATAGAACACGAGGCAAACCTCTGTTTGAGCAAGCTAACTAATGATCACATATTTGATACATTAATAAGCCTTCATTTTTAGTCATTTACACTCTTTATGTACTTAATTGATTGAATTTTATTATGTTTTGTAAAATTGGACTCAAATTAGACTTAATTGAATTTTTCAGCATAATTTACGTCTTACACTGTTTTTGTACTTTGGCTATATCTTGGGCTGTAGGTAGTTTTTGGAGGTGATTCTAGTGGAATTTGAAAGATAAGAGATATTTATATAACTTTCATGAAGACCTCAAAGGCCCAATCACACGAGTAGATAACTCAAATTGGAGTTGAAGCAAGAACTAGAATACTGTTCCTGACAGCTTGACCTATGTATATTGTTCATCACAAATTTTGGGTTAGATGTTGTAAAATGGATTGAAATTTGGATACTGAATATTTAAGACCCATATCTACAACTTTCATGTTGAACACGTTTCCAAAATCAGACTCCTTGAAGGTGATATTGGGTTTGGAAGTCAGAACAGAGGAGCTGTGACTGGGCCTAGATAGTATGTAGTAATTTGAACATATCTGGAGTTGTAGAAATGATATTGGATCCAAACCAAAGCCATTTGAAATCTAAGATCTAGTCCTACAACTTTCATGAAGACCACTTGGTTCAAAAATGACGAATGCAATAACTTCAGAGCTGCATGATTTCTGAGATAAGGAATCTCCATTATTTCCCACTCATTTAATGTCATTTAATGTCATTTGGCATTTTCCACTCATTTTCCAATCATCCACCCACTAATAACTCAGCCCCCTTGACATTTTGTATCTCTAATCCTCTATAAAAGGAGGCCTTAGCAGATCATTAGGGAATTAGGTGTTAGTTACCAAAATAATGTTAGTTTGTTACTAAGTTTTCTTGTAGTAATTTTTCTTTGTTCTAAATTGAAGTCATGTTTTTCTTCTTCTTCTTCTCTCTTTCTTTCTTCTTATCTATGAGTAACTAAGTTTCATTTTACTTGGGTGAAGAGGTGAAGCTCTTGGTAATGAAATAAGGTTAGATTAATTTCTCTCTTATGCTTAAATGATATATTTTCAAGTGATCATTATACGTATTATATTTTGTTTCCAAACTCTCCTTGTAAAATGGAGTTCTTGATTTGTTGTAGACAAGAGATTGGCACAATGAATGCTTTAACCCATTTACAAGTGGTGGTGTTAGAAACTCTCCTTATAAAGTGGAGTTCTTGATTTGTTGTAGACAAAATATTGGCACAATGAATGCTTTAACCCATTTATAAGTGGTAGTAATATTTTGGAAACATAATATAAATACGTTAATAGACTTTTAATGTTGTATTTTCCGATTGGAACCTCCATGTTGTGAGGATTCTAATTGAGTTATAAAAGGAATTAATCTTACCTTTATTTTATTTACCAAGAGTGGATCTTTTAGCCCAAGTAAATAATTTTAATCATAGTAACAAAATATTCACTTCACCTTAATTAATCTTCAACAATTCCCTGTGGATCGATCGGACTCCCGAAAATTTATTACTTGAGACAACCTGCACTTGGGTTTGTAAATGCAACAACTAAAAAGTGTGCATCAAGTTTTTGGCGCCGTTCTTGGGGACTTGATTTGAAGAACAAATTTCGGTGTAATATTTTGTACATATTTTTTTTTACTCTTTTAATTTTTTTTTCTTTTGTATATACTAACTTACTAACTTTGTGGGGAAATCTCTCCTTTTATTTTTTTTTTTTGTACATACTAACAGTGGGGAGAAACTCTCCTTTTATTTTACGCACTAACTTAGTGGGGAACCTCTCCCTTTTACTTTTCTTTTTTGTAATTTACTTTCTGCACTTTATTTTTCGCATTTTAATTTAAATACGATTAAATGGGGGGTAATTCTCCCTTTTATTTTCTTGTACATATTAACTTAGTGGGGGTAACTCTCCCTTTTATTTTTTGTACTTTATTTTTGTATTTATTTTTTGTTATTTTTTTTATTATTTATTTTCTCATCATTTTTTTTTGTTTACTAACTTACTAACTTACTAACTATCTAACTTTTTACTTTATCTCGCTTCTAACATTTTAATTTATCTGCATACTAACTTTTTTTATTTTTTTTTTTTTTTTATTTGGTGGTTGGTTTATTACCCCACCTTTGTTATTTTCTTATTTGGTGGTTGGTTTATACCACACCTTTGTTAATATTTAATGGACGGTTTATACTGCTAGCTTGTGTATTTTTTTTTCTATTTTAAGTTACTTGTTTATGTTTAATTGGTATCGTGATTTAAATTATGGTCGTTTGGTTAAAGTTAATCCTAGTACTGTACATATTGATTTGTCTGAATCACAATCACACACATCAAATACAATGGCTGAAAATGAAAGTGTGCATGATGAATATGAAAATCAACCGTTGCGAACCATGCGTGAGTATTTGCAACCATCTCGAAATTCTAGTCCATCATGTTTTATCTTTCCACTCAATGCCAACAATTTTAGATTCAAGTCAGGTATGATTTCTTTACTTCCTAATTTCTATGGTTTAGAATCTGAAAGCCCATATTTACATCTAAAAGAATTTGAGGAAGTATGTACTGCTTTTCATGATCAAACTTGCACTGAAGAGGTTGTTAAGCTTAAATTGTTTCCTTTTTCTTTGAAAGATAAAGCAAAAACTTGGTTTAACACTTTGAAAACAAGATCAATTAGCACATGGCAAGAAATGCAATGTAAGTTTTTGAAGAAATTTTTTCCAACACATAAAACCAATGCTTTGAAAAGACAAATCCAAAATTTTTTCTAAAATTCAAATGAAGCATATTTTCAAAGTTGGGAACGTTTTAAAGATTTGTTGAATTCTTGCCCACATCATGGTTTTGAAAAATGGCACACTATAAGCTTCTTTTATGAAGGGTTGACACCCGAAACTAAACAATTTGTGGAAACAATGTGCAATGGTGAGTTTCTTGATAAAGAACCTGAAGAAGCTTTAGATTATTTAGACCATTTGACTGAAAATTCTCAATCTTGGCATGATACTAATCCTTCTGAAAATTCAATTAGATCTAATCTTGCAAATGCTAGTAAAGGAAAATATCATCTTAGTCAAGAAGAAGATCTAAATGCTAAGTTTGCTAGTTTGGCTAGAAAGATTGAAGCTATGGAATCTCGGAAAGTAAAAGAAATCAAATCTGTGCAAAATGAAGAAATTTGTAGCATTTGTGATGAATTAGGACACTCAACAAATGAATGTCCAAAACTTCCTGTGTTTAAAGAAGTTGTGCATGAGCAAGTAAATGCAATGAACAATTTTAAAAAGCCATTCACTTCTTCTTTTTCAGATACATACAATCCGGGATGGAGAAATCACCCGAACTTCAGTTGGAGGAATAGCAATCAGCCACAACTCATGCAACCACCACCTCCTCAGGCACAGCAAGATTCTCAAAATCCTCAAGGATATGTACCCTATGTCCCACCATATAGGAAAAACCTTGAAGGAACATCGCATGCATTCATGGAAAAACAAGAGGCCATCAATAACCACAACAATCAAACCATGATTGACATAAAAGACACTCTTGCTAAACTTTCTTCTGCACTTGCCATTCATGAGAAAGGAAAGTTTCCCTCTTAACCTCAACTAAATCCCAAGGGTCAATACAGTCTAAAAGATGGTAATCCAGAAAACCAACAAATAGATCAAGTCAAGTCAGTGATAACCCTTAAGAATGAAAAAGTTGTTGAAGAAAGTAAGGAGATAAAGAGCCAAATGTCTAAAGTGATGAACTCCTTGAGTGTGAATGAGCTAGAGGATGTGGAAAAGAATCAAGATAGTAGTGATGCTGAGCTACCCAAGGAACCTAAGGTGACAAAAAGTATTGTTAAGCCAGAAAATGATGATGAAGGCCACCAGACATACATGATTGACTCAATCATGGATAGGGGAGTTTCTACAACCCATGAATTTGATCCCCTTGAGAATTTTCTTGTCAATTCTGAGTTTAATTCTATCAGTAATCCCTCTGATGTAGTTGATATTTCTACTATTTTTGATAAAACTCAAGATCATGACACTCAGGCATGGCAACCAAAGTTTAAGGAGTTTCTTATGAAAGGTTGGAGCATTACTGATAAAAAAGGTGTTCGTCCCTTGGTCTGTTCTTATAAAATTAATTTGGAAGAAGGTAAATGGTCAGCGGTGGAAGCTATAACTTGAGTTGAAGATCCGATGTAGCGAAACTTTGGTAGACGATCCTGTCTACCAAAGCTGAGGTAAGTTTTTAGTATTTCGTATTTTTATTGAGTCGGCTTAAGTGCCTCCCAGATTTCGGAGCCTTTGTATGGGGATGTAAATAGTGTCGGCCAAAAAAAAATATAAAACAAAAAAAAACCCAAAAAAAAAAATTTTTTGTTTCCACGCTTATTTATTTCATTTTTTTTTGTCATTGCTAACCATTGTCAATATGTAGTTATTCTCTTCTCGTCTAAGCATTTCAGGTATGTGACTTCTCCTCATTACTTTGTTTAATTTTGTCCCAATAATTTCTTTGATGTATATTGATAATTATTTCTTCAGTTTGGATTTCATTGTTAACATTGAGGACAATGTTGTGATCTGGTTGGGGGGAAGGATAGTTGTGTGTAAAAATTAAAATAAAAAAAATAATTTTTTTTAGAAAGTATGTATATTAATATGTCTGTTGTGTTTATGTGTTTGTCAGTAACTTACTAAACCAGTGAAGGATGGCAGAGTAAGAAGTAAATTTTACTCTTGAGACGTATCTTAGTTGGGGTCGTAACTAGTTTGTGTAGAAGTAGCAACTAAAATTCAGGGATATTTGCATGATTGAGTAAATTATCTTCTTTCTTAAAATTCACATGCTTGGTTATGGATGTTGAATTGGTGGACTGAGAATGATAGAATTATGCCTTATGAGATTTTGAGCTTATCGATGAATGGATTGAACATCTGTACCATTCTTTTCTTTCTTGAGTGATTTTTTCTTATGGAATTGTTACTCTAGAACTTGCTTTGATTCTTTTTGAAGCTACATTTTCACATGCATACATAAACATGATTGAGGCAAATTTTCTTGAATTAACTACTTTGACCAAATAGCTAACCTTACATATTTTCCTTTGCTTAACCCCTTTGAGCTTATTTGACCATTCTTTGTTTCTAACTCATTACATGCCTTAAATGAAAACCATGTTTTAACCCAACCTTAGGGAATAAGAGAGCATTGACTTTGTTTTTGAACAAGTGTGGGGGTGCATGTGCAGATTGGTTATATAAAAAAAAAAGGAAAAAATGTTTTTATAAAAAAAGAGAGCTGATTATTGCTACAATCAAAAGAATGCACCATGTGATATATTCATACCTAGAATAAGGGTGGATGATTGGAAATAACAGGAATAGAAGGAGAATGTTCAAGCCTAACA
The DNA here is from genome assembly GCA_029884595.1 of Ormosia semicastrata. Classification (NCBI taxonomy): domain Eukaryota; kingdom Viridiplantae; phylum Streptophyta; class Magnoliopsida; order Fabales; family Fabaceae; genus Ormosia; species Ormosia semicastrata. Next base: position 26,170,488 of record JAQQTO010000053.1, on the reverse strand, counting down.
ATGAATTCAACTTACCAATTGATCTTCAACAAAACATTAGTCAGATATTGGTCATTGTCCTGTATGAAGAAGAACTAAGAAATTCTTGAGAAATTTAGACTGAATGTTCTCAAACATCTTCTCCACTCTATCTGTATCATAATGCTCTTTTATTCTCTTTGGTATTTAACTTATCTTATCTATATTACTTCCACCTTTACCTTGGCCCCATTATAACCTTGATTAAAGTCCTCATGATTTATGTATATATGTTATTTTTGAGTAGTGAAGAAGTAGAAGATAAGCAAGCTTATGATAGTGCAATTATTCATGAGTTGAATAGAGTGAAATACTAACATTTTTAAACACTTGAGAGATTGAGAGTGAATTCTGTGAGGATCTATCATTCTTGATTCATTCTTTTTAACTGAAGTTTCCTTGCTTGTTAGTTTGAGATGCGAAGACATGTTACCTCATGAATGTTTTGATCCTTGAATGTCTAGTTGCTCTTCTTGAGTCATTGAATCCTTTAGAGTTTTTAGTTTTTGAGTCTGTGTCGTTTTTCTTTGGTCTTTCTCTTTTGTGTTTTGCCCAGGAGTGCAAAAGTTAAGTGTGGGAGAATTTAATGATCACATATTTGATACATTAATAAGCCTTCATTTTTAGTCATTTACACTCTTTATGTACTTAATTGATTGAGTTTTATTATGTTTTGTAAATTTGGACTCAAATTAGACTTAATTGAATTTTTTAGCATAATTTATGTCTTACACTATTTTTGTACTTTGGCCATATCTTGGGCTGTAGGTGGTTTTTGCAGGTGATTCTAGTGGCATTTGAAAGATAAGAGAGAGTTCTATAACTTTCATGAAGACCTCAAAGGCCCAATCACATGAGTAGATAACTCAAATTGGGGTTGAAGCAAGAACTAGAATACTGTTCCTAATAGCTTGACCTACGTATATTGTTCATCACAGATTTTGGGCTAGATGTTGTAAAATGGATTAAAATTTGGATGCTGAATAGTTAATACCCATATCTACAACTTTCATGTTGAACACTTTTCCAGAATCGGACTCCTTGAAGGTGATATTGGGTTTGGAAGTCAGAACAGAGGAGCTGTGACTGGGCCTGGACAGTATGTAGTAATTTGAACATATCTGGAGTTGTAGAAATGATATTGGATCCAAACTAAAGCCATTTGAAAGCTAAGATCCAGGCCTACAACTTTTATGAAGACCACTTAGTTCAAAAATGACGAATGCAATAACTTCAGAGCTGCATGATTTCGGAGACAAGGAATCTCCATTATTTCCCACTCATTTAATGTCATTTAATGTCATTTGGCATTTTCCACTCATTTTCCAATCATCCACCCACTAATAACTCAGCCCCCTTGACATTTTGTATCTCTAATCCTCTATAAAAGGAGGCCTTGGCAGATCATTAGGGAATTAGGTGTTAGTTACCAAAATAATGCTAGTTTGTTACTAAGTTTTCTTGTAGTAATTTTCCTTTGTTCTAAATTGAAGTCATGTTTTTCTTCTTCTTCTTCTCTCTTTCTTTCTTCTTATCTATGAGTAACTAAGTTTCATTTTACTTGGGTGAAGAGGTGAAGCTCTTGGTAATGAAATAAGGTTAGATTAATTTCTCTCTTATGCTTAAATGATATATTTTCAAGTGATCATTATACGTATTATATTTTGTTTCCAAACTCTCCTTGTAAAGTGGAGTTCTTGATTTGTTGTAGACAAGAGATTGGCACAATGAATGCTTTAACCCATTTACAAGTGGTGGTGTTAGAAACTCTCCTTATAAAGTGGAGTTCTTGATTTGTTGTAGACAAAATATTGGCACAATGAATGCTTTAACCCATTTATAAGTGGTAGTAATATATTTGGAAACATAATATAAATACGTATATAGTTTTAATAGACTTTTAATGTTGTATTTTCCGATTGGAACCTCCATGTTGTGAGGATTCTAATTGAGTTATAAAAGGAATTAATCTTACCTTTATTTTATTTACCAAGAGTGGATCTTTTAACCCAAGTAAATAATTTTAATCATAGTAACAAAATATTCACTTCACCTTAATTAATCTTCAACAATTCCCTGTGGATCGACCTCGGACTCCCGAGAAATTTATTACTTGAGACAACCTGCACTTGGGTTTGTAAATGCAACAACTAAAAAGTGTGCATCACTAACCAGTTAGGAGCTGGTCCTAATCGGTTAGGGGCCTTAGAATTTTGACTCCTAACATTTACAGAAGCAGTTTTGTATTTGTTAAAAGAGTTGGTAAGTTCCAAAAAGGCTTGTCTCAATTTTGACATATACAGGGAGACTTACTTGATAGAAGATATAAGATTTCAAAGAATTTGTTGCACAAAAACCTTTTTGATCCTAACTTGAAAAACCATTTTGCAAATTCATTTTAAGGAAGCTATTTGAGCTTGAGGTGAATCCTTAATATACCTTTATACTAGATCTATAACCTACATGCTAAGCTTGAGTTCCTTGTGACTTGATCATTGTATTCCCATTGCTTTCTTGTTTGTCGACATCAAAACCATTTGCATCTAGTCCATGTCAATCACATTCTCCCCCTTTTTGATGATGACAAACACTTATTGAGAAAGAGATTAGTTCAAATTATAATTAGAATTCATAATAGAATTTGGAAACTTACTCCCCCTCTTTTGTTCAAGAGGTGCTTGAATCAGAGATGCACAGCTCCCCCTTTGTTTTGGAATTCCAGGACCATTAACAGACAATACATTACATTATCAAAAACACATTCAATTACTTTTCTCAATAAACAGAAAGACCCCTATCCTTCTCCCTCTTTTGTCATAATAAAAAAAAAATTCAGTAACCTAGGGTATTCGAGACTAAGCATGCAAAACAGAAACTGATTAATAAGATTAAGCATAGTTTCCAAAAACTCATAAGCAGTCATACAAAAATGCATTAGCAGGCATACCATAATTAAATATGTCCAAGATTCAAAATAATAGTCAAAGATCACTATTAAGATTACCAAAAAAAAGTCAAAGATTAGCAGTCATCAGTCATGCTAAATAATTCTACCAAAATATCCAAAATAAGATAATTAAGCAAAGTCAAAATAGAGCTCAGAGACAAGTAGTGCAGCAACACAACTATGATAGAAACAGAGAGTCCATGCCTAAGCCCCAGGGTCTTCAGGTATTGGGAAGCGACTCTCGATCCTATCCAAGCGGTCCTCCATAGCACTCAACCGATCAAATATTAATGAGTTGCTATGTTCTTGGTAGGTTCACAGATCCGCGATGGCTGCAAGAATGCGAGCTTCACTTATGGTTGCGGAGATGCTACTCATATCTGGTGCCTCTTCCATAGGGACATCAACCGTGTTAGCGGGAATTTCTTCTGGTGGCGCTCCTCCCACTCGTGCATGACCATAAGTCCATTCACCATTGACGTTCTTCATGTGCATTCTATTAAGAGAGGCAAGACCAAATTTATGAGGGCCGGCAGTGTTTACAATGCCATCGTCCAATAGGGGAACCTTATGGTGGTCTAGGATTCGAGCAACCAGAAGGGCATACGGAAGATCCATAACTGCCTTGTTTTTAGCTTTCAACATAGTGTGTATAATGTAAAAAGGCCAGTTGATCTTTATGCGTTCCTTGAGAAGCCACATCAGGAAGATGTCTTCCTCTTCAACCAGGGCATAGTTACTAGCCCTTTGTGCGAGAATATGAGTGACAATGAAATGAAGAAGACGATCATGTATCTTCAGAAGCCCGGTAGTAAAAGTTCCTTTTGGCATTGGAACACCAGGCTGAAGCATGCCCATTGCAGCATCATCTCACTTATAATTTTCCCACTAGCCATGTTTTTCCAATCGGAGCTTTTCACCGGAGTGGAGAAGATCAAACAAAGGGACCCACTCATTGGGATTCACAATAATCTTATGCTTTTTAACTTCAGAAATTAAAGTTCCACCCTTAATAGATAAATTGTAGAAGAAGACTTTAGTAGGTTCAAGATAGAAGTACCCTGGATTTGTGGTGACGAGGGTTCTCAACCCATAGAATTCAAGAAGCCCTATGAGAGGAGTGAATCCTTCTTGGATGAAAAACTCTCAGTCCATCTATTTCGGTGAGATGATACGCCTTGCATGAAATTCCAATTGATATTTCTTCATCTGAGCAGGGTCAGTGAAGTATCTTCCAAGATTCAAAGCTACTGAAAAATCTGGGTCAGTGTCAGTAGGAGTTGTTTCCTTTGGGACATTGGGATTTTTTGTACGTGATCTTTTGGGGAAGGAGGAGCTGCTGGCCATGGTGGGAATGGAGGCTTAGGGCACGGTGGTGGAGAGAGAGTGTGTGAGGGAGATTAAAATGTTGAAGAAAAAAAGGAGGTTTAATCGAAGAAAGATGATGGAAGATGATGGAATGTGAGAGAAATGGGTTTTAAAAACTGAATTTGTGGTGGATTTATGGTGAAGGATGAATGTGAGGGAGTGGGCGTGAGAGAGCTTAAGAGGATGAAGATGATAATGGAGGTAGGGTGCGTGAATGGAGGGAACCATGCTGTTTGGGGGTGTTTAAGGGGAGTGACCTAACCGGTTAGGAAAGGTGGGTAACCGGTTAGGGCCATTGGAAATAGCCACTGTGTTTTCCAATAACCGGTTAGGATGGGTGGCTAACCGATTATTGTACAAAGTCAGAACGCACAAAATGGTTTCCAAATACAGGGTAACCGGTTAGGAATCATGCCTAACCGATTATTTGGTCATGATAGAGAGCCCATCAGGATTCCAAAACACTTCCAAATCTCAAACGAAATTTTATTTTTCTTCTTTTACTTGATCATTTCACTGATAGCACTATAACAAACTCATGGGAATAATCCTTGACATATAAGTTCAAGTCTTCTTGAAGTTCATTTTGGCTTGACTCCATTTTCATTTAGAAACAAATTCCTCCCAATGTCAGATCAAGTAAGGGAAACTTCAGAGATCATTTTTCACAATAGGAACTTTGAGCTTTAAGATTAGGGGACTTAAGCATGGACTGAGCTCCTGCAAAACAAAGTAAGGGGACACTCCGACACTCAAGTTAGTATTAGATTTAAAAGCGATTTACCTATAAAATTTCATAGTGAAACAATGATACTATGCAGTAGAGGAGCAAAATAGGTATCATAGAGGATAAGTTAAGTAGAGGAGCAAAATAGGTATCATAGAGGATAAGTTATGCAGTAAGTAATCAACTTATGCATGATTGATCTAATATTCTGAGTTCATTTCTTATATAGAAGAATGCTTCTTTTGCTAAGGGTTTAGTGAAGATGTCAGCTAGTTGTTTAGTGGTTTCCACAAATTCAAGCATGCAATCACCCTTTTGAACATGATCTCTAATAAAATGATGTCTTATTTCAATATGTTTAGTCCTAGAATGCAAAATGGGATTTTTTGACAAGTTAATTGCACTAGTATTATCACATCTTATGGGGATATGATCAAGCTCAAGACCATAGTCCAAGAGTTATTGTTTCATCCAAAGGACTTGAGAACAACAACTCCCAGCTGCAACATATTCAGCTTCAACTGTAGACAATGCAACACTATTTTGTTTCTTAATATGCCAAGAAACTAGTGAGCTTCCAAGCAAGTGGCATGTCCCACTAGTGCTCTTTCTATTCATTTTGCATCCAGCAAAATCAGAATCGAAATATCCAATTAGGCTACATGAGGCACCTTTAGGGTACCATAAACCCATTTGTGATGTGCCTATTAGATATTTCATTATTCTTTTAACAGCACTTAGGTGTGATTCTTTAGGATTAGCTTGATATCTAGCACACATGCATACACTAAACATTATATCAGGCCTACTTGCAGTGAGATAAAGGAGTGAGCCAATCATACCTCTATATTTCATAATTTCTACTGATTTACTTCCTTCATCCTTGTCCAAATAGCAAGAGGTGCTCATAGGAGTAGCCATATGCTTGGCATTGTCCATTCCAAACTTCTTGAGCAGCTCCTTGCAATACTTGGATTGACTTAGGAAAGTTCCTTCTCTCGTTTGCTTAATTTGGAGACCAAGGAAGAAGTTGAGCTCACCCATCATGGACATTTCAAACTCACTTTGCATAATGTTTGAAAATTATTTACAAAGAGAGTTGTTAGTAGCTCCAAATATAATGTCATCAACATAAATTTGAACTAGAAGTATGTCATGCATTTTATGTTGTATGAAAAGGGTAGTGTCAACTTTGCCTCTAGAAAAACCTTTTTCTAAAAGGAATTTGCTTAACCTTTCATACTAAGCTCTAGGAGCTTGTTTCAAGCCATACAAGGCCTTTTTCAGTTTAAAGACATGGTTGGGCATTTCATAATCCTCAAAATCAGGAGGTTGTTCTACAAACACCTCTTCTTGTATAAAACCATTTAAAAAAGCACTTTTGACATCTATTTGATAGAGTTTGAAATCCATGGTGCAAGCATATGCAAGTAGCATTCTAATGGCCTCTAACCTAGCTATTGGAGCATAAGTTTCTTCATAGTCTATGCCTTCTTCTTGATTATATCCCTTAGCTACAAGCCTAGCTTTATTTCTTATTATTAAGCTCATTTCATTAAGTTTGTTCCTAAAGACTCCCTTGGTGCCAATTATAGGATGATCATTGGGCCTTGGAACTAATTTCCAAACTTGATTTCTCTCAAATTGGTTTAGTTCTTCTTGCATGGCCAAGATCCAATGGTCATCATTAATGGCCTCATTTATGTCTTTAGGTTCAACTTGAGAGATAAAGGCTAGGTGATTACATGAATTTCTAAGTGAGTTTCGAGTGATTACCCCTTTTGATACATCACCAATTACCTTGTCGAGAGGGTGATATCTTGAAGTTCTCCATTCCTTGGGTAGGTCCAAGATTTCTGAATCTTTTTGCCATGAGTGATCAAGGAGTCTCTCTTCTTGCTTCTTGGACTCTTTCTCTTGATTTTCCAAGTGCGTTTTGCTAAGATTTCTGCAACATCATTAACAAGATCCTTTCTCGGCTCATTTGGGTTAGTTTCATCAAATGCAACATGTATGGACTCTTCTATGGTCATAGTTCGTTTATTATAGACTCTAAAGGCCTTACTATGTATAGAATAGCCAATGAATATTCCCTCATCAGATTTTGCATCAAACTTCCCCAAGTTATCCTTTCCATTATTCAAAACAAAGCATTTACATCCAAAGACAAGAAAATGTGACACATTTGGTTTCCTTCCTTTGTACAATTCATATGGGATTTTCTTTAAAATTAGCCTTATTAGGGCTCTATTCATAATATAACAAGCAGTGTTAACCACATCCGCCCAAAAGTACTTAGGAAAGTTGGCTTCATTGAGCATAGTTCTTGCCATTTCCTCTAAAGATCGATTTTTTCTTTCTACAACACTATTTTGTTGTAGTGTTCTAGGGGCAGAAAAATTATGCTTAATGCCATGTTCATCACAAAAAGTTTCAAATTCATGATTTTCAAATTCACCACCATGGTCACTTCTTATGGATGCAATACAAAAACCTTTTTCGTTTTGGATAACTTTGCCAAGCTTTCTAAATGATTGAAAAGCATCATTTTTGTGGGCCAAGAATAATGTCCATGTAAACTTAGAAAAATCATCCACAATCACTAATGCATAGTAATTCCCACCAAAGCTCATAGTTTTAAAGGGCCCAAAAAGATCCATGTGCAAAAGTTGTAAAGGTCTAGAAGTTGAAACTATGTTTTTAGCTTTAAAAGAGACCTTTACTTATTTTTCCTTTTGACATGCATCACAAAGTTTGTCTTTTTCAAATTTGAGCTTTGGAAGACCAATTACTAGTTCTTTAGAAACTAATTTGTTTAAGTGATCCATGTGAATGTGAGCAATTCTTCTATGCCATAACCATGAATCATTTTCTTTACTCATAAAGCATTTAGTATCATTTGAGGAGATATCATCGAGACTAATCATATATATATTATTGACTCTATGACCAACAAACTTAACTTGCTTATCATCATTTCCCTCAATTATGCAATAAGAAGATTCAAATATAACTCTATTGCCTTTATCACACAATTGACTAACACTAAGCAAATTATGTTTAAGTCCTTCAACAAGCAAAACATTATCAATAGATGATGAAGGGACCTTACCAACTATGCCAATTCCAAGAATCTTCCCTTTGTTGTTATCACCATATGTGACATGACCATGTTTCTTGTGTGTAAGGGAGGAGAACTTGGAGCCATCACCGATCATGTGCTTGGAGCAACCACTATCAAGATACCAACTTGAGCTCTTGGTCTTCAAGCACACCTACAACACACATTCAAATTTTAACCTTTGGTACCCAAATTGTCTTGGGTCCTTGTGTGTTAGAATTAAGCATGGTGCCTTTAGGAACCCAAACTCTTTTTATTCCAACTTTAGTGTTTATGTTCTTTCTAACATTGCAAATTGATGCACTATGCCCTTTCCTACCACAGTGAAAACATTTAACAAAGGGACTACTTAAAGTATTTGAGGAAACAAAAAAGTTCTTATAAGATTTTTGATGGTTGTTTGGATTATATCCCAAACGGGCTTTTTGAAACACACATTTCTGTTTCCCTAACAACACATTCAAGTTGTCTCTTCCAAAAGTGAATTTTGCAAGAGTGTTGTTCAAGTTTTCAATTTCTTTTTCAAATACTTTGCATGATGAACAAGGTAATGATATGAATGTGTTATCATGTGAAGAACATGTCATGCATAGTGAATTAGCATCTATAAGTCCTAAGGTCTCATTTTCAATCTTAAGCTCATTTATCTCCTTACTTAAGATAGAAACTTTGTTTACCAATAAGGAAATTATTTTGTTAGAGGACAAAACCATTTTTGTGAGCTTTAAGGATTCATCATATAATTCTTGAAAGGCATCTTGCAATTCATCATATGAAGGTAGAGATTCAGAGTTAGAAAAAGTTACCTCGGTGTCGCTCTCTTCACTTTCTTCTCCTTGAGCCATGAGACAAAGATGAGCTTCTTCATCTTCTGAATTGTCGGAGGAGCTTAAGTCATTGTCCTCCCAAGCTATGTATGCTCTCCTTCTTTTCTTTTCTTTTGAGGGCCTTTTCTCAAACTTTTTCGTCTTCTTGAGATACATAGGGCACTCCATTTTCATGTGCCCTGGTTTTCCACATTCATAGCATTTTAGAGGAGTAGAGGATCCTTCTCCTTTGTGATACACTTTCTTTTAAGGAAAGGGTGGCCTTCTTTGAAATCCCTTTTTCTTTAGGAATCTTCCAAATTTTCTCACAAGGAGACTAAGATTCTTCTCACTTAGCTCAATACTTTCAGCATCCTCTTCACCATCTTCATCATCATCTTCAATTGTAGAGGAAGTGGCTTTGAGTACAATTCCCTTCTTTTTTTTGTCATGCTTTTCATTTTGATTGAGTCTATCTAGTTCCAGCTCATGTTCTCGAAGCTTTCCAAATAAGGTGGCTAGAGACATTGTTGATAAATCTCTTGATTCCGCAATCGCCGTCACTTTGGGTTGCCAATTCCTACTTAGACATCTCAAGACTTTGTTAATAAGATCCTCATTAGGAAATGTCTTTCCCAATGAGATAAGATGATTAACAATATGAGTAAACCTCTTTTTCATATCTTGAATACTCTCACCTTGGTTCATTCTAAATAATTCGTATTCATGAGTAAGAGTGTTTATTCGAGATCGTTTTGCCTCACTAGTACCTTCATGAGTTACTTGTAGGGTATCTCACATTTCTTTTGCAGTTTTATAATTTGACACCCTAAAGAATTCATCATACCCCAAGGATGTGGTGATGATGTTCTTGGCTCTCAAATTGTATTGAACCTTCTTTTTATCATCATCGGTCCATTCATTTCTAGGTGTATTGATTTTCTCACCATCTTTAGTTTGTGTAGGAACAAAAGCACCATTTTCAATAGCGTCCCACACATCTAAATCAATAGCTTCAATAAAAATTTTTATTCTTTCCAATAGGCATAACCATCCCCATTGAAATAAGGAGGTCTGTTTATAAAAGAACCTTCATTTGAAAAACCATTTGAAGTCATCACTTCTCTTGAAGCTGCTAAGCTCTTTATACAAGAGCCTAGCTCTAATACCACTTGTTACCAAGTGGCCTCAATACTCAAGAGGGGGGTGAATTAAGTATGTAAGACAAGTTCGAAAATCTTTCACAAATCATTTGATAAACAATTTTCGTTGAAGCTATTTGATGATTAGAGCTGATTGGATATATGAGATAAATACTTTTACTTATAAATGCAATAATCAAGAAGAACAATATTCAAGCAATTCAATGGAACAGTGCTCAATGTAAAGAGAAGGGTTTAGAGAGAACAAACACAACGATTTATCCTGGTTCGATCACCAATCTACTTGTGATCTACGTCTAGTCCTCAAACAACCGCTAGAGATTTTCCACTATTTCTACAAGCTTCAATAGGTGCTTGACAACCTTTACAACCTTGAGCACTCAACACTTTGGGATACCTCACCCTTATGCTTGAGCCTCTATTTCCAAGGGATACCTCACCCTTACAACACTTGAAGGATACCTCACCCTCTCTAAACAGATTGTATAAGATTTGAATGGAAGAAACTCTCTCTAGAGCAAGTATTACAAATTGAATAGCTATGGTATTTGGGATTCACACAAGTTCAAGCTCAAAACAGAGGATTTTGTAGAATGATGAGAAAAACTTGTTTAAAGCTCAATAGTAATTTTCCAGAATGATAGACTCAATTTTTCTAACCCCTCATTAAAGCCCAATAACCAAATATATTAGTAAGGGTCATTTAGTGCCATTGGAAGTGGTTGTGAGCAATTAATGCTCATTAATATGGGCTTCTCCTTATTTTTCCAGAACATGGGCTAACCGGTTAGCCAAGCATCCTAATTGGTTAGGGACTCATTTAGGCTTATAAGAAATTGTTCTAGTTTGATAACTAACCGGTTACGAATGTGTCCTAATCGGTTAGGACATTACCAGCATGGGTTCTGAGTTGATGAATAACCGGTTAGGTCTTCTACCTAATCGGTTAGGACAAAACGTTTTTAGCTTCTGAGTTATAGAATAACTGGTTAGGCCTTCTGTTGGTGTATGCCCTAGAGGCTAATACATTTTCTGTATTTACATACATTCTATTATGCTATTTTATATATGAGACATTTCATTTATTGTGTTCTTTTTTATAAACATAATAAAGTCCTTAGAATAGTAAGTTTAATGCCATAGGTGTTGGGAATTGCGGATCAAAATATCTCGCAGCGGAATAATAGGATTCCCACACAGGATCCATGCGAAAAGTCCATAATCCGAGTTTTTAAAAATTACCTCTTGAAGCGTGATAAACACAAGCGAGGTGAATCACCAACACCGTAATAGCGACGATGTTTCTGCGGTATCCACACGAAACAGGACTTGCAAAAGGAGTCACGCCTCTGTTTCGCGGTGCTAGCTGCGAATAGAAGAAAGAAGAACCTTTCAACGTCTCACTCACTTTCTTAGGTGCGGCAGGGTTGTGATGTAACATGTATAGCAGCCCCTTAACGACTATTTATAATAGTGGCTGCCTTAAGTGAGTGTGAGCAGGCAAGGTAAGTCAGTGCAACCCTAAAACCCATCTGTCATGAGTTAGGCCCACAATTGAATCCGAGTCCAACTTGGATCCTTATTGCTCCAATTTAGTCTATTCTAAGTGTGCGACCTGCAGGTTCTCATGACGTTGGTAGTAATATTAAAATCTCATTTTAATATTACAAACAGTGAGCGGTATCTAGCAACACATCACTGCTACCCAAGTAATGAGAATGTCAGTGATTTGACATAACCTATCCGTGATCAATGTTTCCGTGTAGTTTAGTCCCTTTGTCAAGATATCTAGATTGAACACAAGGCATGGAATGCGTCACCCTTGTATAGTCCAATCATTCGTTTCCTGATACTCGAGTAGACTTTGTAACAACAAATGAGATCAATATCTCATATTGACTCATTTGAGCATGGCCATGCATTTCGCAGTCTCACTCAATCAGGGGGCCCGAAGATATCGCTCCTGTTATGTAGGAGTGACAAATTCCATCTAGGTCACTCACATCCCTCTGCATGATTTGCGGTATGTCCAATAACCAACTTTATAATCACCTTGTTACAGATGACGTTTGATGGCATTAAAACACACAACTCCTCATGTAGGAATCGTAGTGATTTCACACCATTGTCACTATGAGAATCGCTTATGACACTCACGTAACGATCCATGTAGCGTTCTCATGGTGGGTCGATCCAAGACATCATTACTCTAATATGTACCAATGTGAAGACTTGATATCTCATATCCATGACCCGTGAGATGCGGTCATCAGTCTCTACACATACTAGTCTCAATGTATTATTGTTGTCCTAATTAACAATAATACTTGACTAAGGACATTTAAGAATAGTATTGTAACCAAAAGGATCTCACGATCAAGTCATCCACTTGATGTCCTATGGTCAAACTTACTATTCTAAGGACTTTATTATGTTTATCAAAAAAGAACACAATAAATGAAATGCCTCATATATAAAATAGCATAATATAATGTATGTCAATACAAACAAAATGTATTGGCCACTAGGGCATACACCAACAATCTCCCACTTTGCACTTAGCCAATCGGGCATATATCTAATGCCTAAAGACCTAGTGTGACCCTTATGCTTCTGCTTGTGCAGAGGCTTCGTCGATCAACAATGTTATCATCTGTTGGTACTCTGCATATCTTCACATCTCCTCTATCGATGATCTCTCGAATGAGATGGAAGCGCCTAAGTATATGTTTGGATCGTTTGGTGAGATCTAGGCTCTTAGCTTGTGCAATGGCTCCATTGTTATCACAATAGAGGTCCACTGGGTCCACAATGCTAGGAATAGTGCCAAGTTCGAAATGAACTTCCGATCCAAACGGCCTCCTTTCTTTGCATTGGAGGCGACAATATACTCGACCTACGTGGTAGAATCGCGGCTGTCTCCTGCTTTGAACTCTTCCGACTCACACCCCACCATTTAGGCAAAAAACATAACCCGATTGCGATGCGAGTCGTCCTTATCGGTTTGGAAGCTAGCATCGGTGTAACATTTTACAACTAGCTCTTCCTCACCTCCATATACCAAGAACGAATCCTTAGTCATTCTCAAGTACTTAAGGATGTTCTTGATAGCGATCCGATGACTTTCATAGGGATCGGAAAGTACCTACTCGTCATGCTCAAAGCATACGAGATGTCCGTCGAGTACATAACATGGCATACATGATAGATCCAATTGCGGATGCATATGGAATCTTGCTCATGCGATCCCTCTCATCCCGGGTGGAAGGGGATTGAGCCTTAGATAAGCTTACACCATGTGACATGGCAAGAGTCCTTTCTTGGATTCATGCATGTTAAATCGTCTTAACACTTTGTCTATGTATGTACTCGACTTAGGCCAAGCGGTCTCGGTGATCTATCTCTATAGATCCCGATACCTAATACATAGGTGGCTTCGCCCAAGTCCTTCATAGAGAAGCGGTTCCCAACCAAGTCTTTACTTGATGTAGGGTAGGGATGTCATTTCCAATAAGTAGTATGTCATCTACATACAATACTAGAAAGACAACTGTGCTCCCACTAACCTTCTTGTAGACACAAGATTCTTCTTCATTCTTGATGAAACCAAACTGTTTGATTGTATCATCAAAACGAAGATTCCAGACTTACGGAAGCTTGCTTCAATCCATAAATAGATCGTTGCAACTTGCATACCTTTCTAGCATCGTGGAGTGGCAAAACCCTCGGGTTGTGTCATGTACACATCTTCGAGAAGATTTCCATTAAGGAAAGCGTTTTGACATCCATTTGCCGATTTCATAATCATGGTATCTTTGACAATGAAGCAAGATCCGAATGGATTTAAGCATCGCAATGCGGGGAAAAAGTTTCATCATAGTCTACACCATGAATTTGTTTGAAACCTTTAGCTACCAATCACGCCTTAAAGGTATGCACATTACCATCCATGTCGGTTTTCTTCTTGAAAACCCACTTGCACCCAATGGGTTTTACCCTTCGGTGGGTCAACCAAGGTCCATACCTGGTTGGTATACATGGAATCCATTTCGGATCTCATGGCCTCAAGCCATTTCTCGGATCTGGGCCAATAATGGCTTCTGGTAAGTCACAGGCTCATCTTGATCCATGAGCAATACGTCACCTTGTTGGGTCATGAGAAATCCATATCTCTCTGGTTGATGACGTATCTGTTAGACCTACGCAGGTCTTGTGCTACTAGAAGCGAGTTCTTTGTTCCACAACATTTTGTGGAGGTGCTCTATTTCCACCATTGGTTCATTCTTTGCTTTGTGAAACTTGAACTTCTTCAAGTTCTACTTTTCTCCCATCGGTTCCTTTGGAGATAAACTCCTTTCTAGAAACACATTTTGTCCGTGCGACAAACACTTTGCCCTCGGTAGGATTATAGAAAAAGTATCCCTTGGTTTCCTTTGGATACCCCACAAAGAAGCATTTATCGATTTAGGGCCAAGCTTATCGAAACTTGACGTTTCACATAAGCTTCGCAACCCCAAATCTTCATGAAAGACATCTTGGGCCGTCTCCCGGTCCATATCTCATATGGTGTCAAGCCGTCTTAGATGGAACACGGTTAAGTGTGAAAGGCTGCTTCATTAACGAGCATGTCCCCAGAAGGAGCTGGAAGGTCATGACTCATCATGGATCGGACCATGTCCAACAAAGTCCGGTTCCTCCTTTCAGAAACACCATTCCATTGTGGTGTTCCAGGAGGAGTGAGTTGAGATATTATCCCACACTCTTTTAGATGATCATCAAACTGTTGGCTTAAGTATTCACCTCCTCGATCTGATCGAAGGATTTTAATTCTTTTGCCAAGTTGGTTTTGTACTTCATTCTTGAACTCTTTGAACTTTTCAAAGGATTCTGATTTGTGCTTCATAAGATATACAAATCCATATCTACTGAAATCATCAGTAAATGTAATGAAGTATTGAAAACCACCTCTAGCGACTGTGTTTAGTGGCCCACATACATCACTATGTATAAGGCCCAAAAGATCACTAGCCCTTTCACCTTGTCCAGTGAATGGGGCCTTTGTCATCTTCCCTAATAAACAAGATTCACATATCTCATATGATTCAAAATCAAATGAGTCCAAGAATCCATCTTTATGGAGTTTGGAGATGCGTTTCTCATTTATGTGGCCCAAACGACAATGCCGAGAAAAAAGTTGGGTTCAGATCGTTTGATTTAAACCTCTTTGTATTTATGTTATAAATGGGCGTTTCGAGATCAAGTACATAAAGTCCATTACTCAATTGTGCACTACCATAAAAAATATCATTCATATAAATAGAACAACACTTGTCCTTTATTATAAAAGAAAAACCTTTCTTGTCCAAATAAGAAAGCAGAAATGATATTCCTACTAATAGCAGAGCACAAAATAGCGAGTTCTCTAACTCTATTACAAGCCCGGTGGGCGAGAGATAATAAATAAGTCCCTACACGCTAATGCAGCAACTTTTGCTCCATTTCTAACTCGTAGGTCGACTTAGCCATTTTCAATGGTCTCTTGCTCTTTAGATCCTGCACATTTACACAAATGTGAGATCCACATCCAAGTATCTAATACCCATGATGCAGAAGTAGATAAATTGACTTCAATAACAAAAATACATGAAGTGGAAGTCTCACTTCCTTCTTCTTTTTGAGCTCCTCCAGGAACTTGGCACAATTCCTCTTCCAATGTCCGGTCTGACCGCAATGGAAGCATGTACCTTCCTTAGCCACTCCACCCACTTGGTTTCAAGCTAGAAGTGCTAGGCTTGGACTTGTCCTTGCCCTTGCCCTTCCAAATTGTCCTTGGGCTTTTCTCTGTTTCTTGCCCTTATTCTTTTGGACCATCATTATGGCCTTCCCTTTACCTTTGTTGATGTTACGCTCGGCGAGTTCTCAACATGCCTACTTACAACTACTGGTAGTGATTTGTCAATCTCATTCATGTTGTAGTTCATGACAAATTGATGAAACTTTCCTAAGAATGATTGCGGGACTAAGTCGATGTACACAACTCTTGGCCCAAAGGAAAACCAGTCTCTCTAGGTTTTCAATGTACCCAATCATCTTAAGTACATGAGCACCAACGGGGCTTCCTTCTACCGACTTGCCTTTGAAACAGATTAGCTTTAGAGACTCGAATCTCTCATGGCTTTGCTCTTGATAGAGCTTCTTAAGGTGTATCATATCGTATGCATCCATGTTCTCATGTTGCTTTTGGAGCTCGAGTTCATGGTGGCCAGCATTAGACATCCAATGTCCAAGGCATCATCTTGATGCTTCTTATAAGCATCTCTTTCGGTTCTAGGGGCATTAGCGGCAGGTGGCTCGGAATAGTCGACTTTTCTCTTGCTTGAGGACAATCCTCAAATTCACATGTACAGGTCTTAGAAAATTTGTTCCGGATAACTTGTCCTTCTCAAGGACGGATCGCAATGATAAAGTACCCGATGTGTTTGTTGCCATGGTTATCTATTAACGAAACATGCAAAAATATAAGTATCATGCCATAAACATATTTAATGAGGTCTTTTAATTAAATATGCCTCCCACTATTTTATTCAAGTCAATGACCCTCAGCATTGACTCGGAAAATCCCATCGAAAGATTTTCTAGTGGGCCAAGATCCATATTTTACCTAGCTTTGAGTCAGCTTTGGCTGATCGCCCAAAATTCGGTTATTTAGGTAGGAAACTCTTTCCAATTACATCACATGCAACTCTTGGATAGTTGGGTGAATAACACTTATTCTAATCCATCTAATGGACTAAAGCCCAACTTCATGCCTCTAAGCCTTCAATCCTATTGAAAATGGCTTAGTTAAGTCAGACCCAATGGTTGGCATTTGGATATTACTCTTATCCCATCGCATCTTACTAATATAGATAAAGGCACTCTGCTTTGGCAGACCTACACTTAATCGATATTAGTCTTGATGAGTGCCACGCATTGGAAGGCATCACATAATGACTTCATGATGATGTTCATATGTTCTGTGAAAATCATTTTGTATTAAGATGTATCTTTTTGTGAAGCTTTTTGGTATGTATGTGATACAAACAGCGTTATGGAATCCTTATTCTCAATGCGCGGCGTAAGGGTTTAGGAAACCTTGTTCTTGGCTTGCGGCAGCAGGGGTTATGGAATCCTTATTTTTGCACAAGAGGCGCAGCGCAAGGGGTTTTGGAAACCCTGTTCTTGTTTTGCGGCAGCAGCATCAAGTGTTGGTGTCAAGCCGCCAACGAGGCGCCTAAGGTTCAAGTGTTGAACGACGATGCAAGGATTCCTCGCGGCACATGAAGTGTTCATGTTGTTCGGGCTTACGGTTTCGCGCGGCACATGCGGCACCAAGGGAGGCGCAAGAGATTCAGCTTTTGTTTTTGGTCCAATTTTTTGGAACCCCCGTGCTGCCTCTGCGTAGTGTGTTATTCGAAAGCGCAATATTTTCTATCCTTTATAACTCACGAAAAATAATTATGTATTATTGTTATGAGTTTATATATTCTTTGTGATGCATGGTGCATGGTTATGGCCTTAGTCCTCTCTTTATGCCTTTTGGTTTTAATAAATACGACTTGCGTGTCGTGCCTTTCTCTCTACATTCTGATTGTACATTCTCTTCTCACCTAACTCCCTTGAATGTAAAAGAGGTTTCTATATAATGTAATTATGATGTGAGACAAGAAGGCGATCAAGTGAGACGTTGGTGGGAGATGCTTGATGAAGCTAGCTTAGTTAATGCTACTCTCTTAGGGGCCATAACCATGTCATTTTTATTATACGCTTTTTATGTATGAGATGCATGGATATTGTTTATGGTATGATAAACAGTTTAATAAATGGTAAGATCTAATAATAATAATAAAAATTCTCTCAAAGCAAATATTAAGTCATTATGTGATGCCTTCCAATGTGTGGCACTCGTCAAGACTAGTATCGATCAAGTGCAGGTCTGCCAAAGCAAGATGCCTTTATCTATATTAGTAAGACGCGATAGGATAAAGGTAATATCCAACTGCCAACCATTGGGTCTGACTTAACTAGGCCATTTCAATAGGATTAAAGGCTTAGAGGCATGAAGTTGGGCTTTGGTCCATTAGATGGACTTGAATAAGTGTTATTCACCCAACTATCCAATAGTTACATGTGATGTAATTGAAAAGTGTTTCCTACCTACATAACTGAATTTTGGGTGATCAACCAAAGCTGACTCAAAATTAGGTGAAATATGGATCTTGGCCTACTAGGAAATCTTACGATGGGATTTTCCGAGTCAATGTTGAGGGTCATTGACTTGAATAAAATAATGGGAGGCATATTTAATTAAAAGACCTCATTAAATATGTTTATGGCATGGTACTTATATTTTGCATATTTCTGTTAATAGATAACCATGCCAACAAACACATCGGGTACTTTATCATTACGATCCGTCCTTGAGAAGGACAAGTTGTCTGGAACAAATTTTCTAGACTGGTACAGGAATTTGAGGATTGTCCTCAAGCAAGAGAAAAAGCTGTATGTTTTGGAACAGCCTATTCCTGAGCCACTTGCTGCTAATGCCCCTAGAACTGAAAAAGATGCTTATAAGAAGCATCAAGATGATGCCTTGGACATTGGATGTCTAATGCTGGCCACCATGAACTCTGAGCTCCAAAAGTAATAAGAGAACATGGATGCATATGATATGATCGTACACCTTAAGAAGCTCTATCAAGAGCAGGCCAGGCATGAGAGATTCGAGGTCTCTAAAGCACTGTTTCAATGCAAGCTGGCAGAAGGAAGCCCTGTTGGTGCTCATGTACTCAAGATGATTGGGTACATTGAAAACCTAGAGAGACTTGGTTTTCCTTTGGGCCAAGAGTTGGCCATCGACTTAGTCCCGCAATCGTTCTTGGGAAAGTTTCAGATCAATTTGTCATGAACTACAACATGAATGAGATTGACAAATCACTACCGAGTTGCTAGGCATGTTGAGAACTGCCGAGCGAGAACATTAACAAAGGCAAAGGGAAGGCCATAATGATGGTCCAAATGAATAAGGGCAAGAAACAGTGAGAAAAAAGCCCAAGGACAATTGGAAGGGCAAGGACAAGGACAAGTCCAAGCCTAGCACTTCGGCTTGAAACCAGGGGGTGGAGTGGCTAAGGAAGGTACATGCTTCCATTGTGGTCAGACCAGACATTAGAAGAGAAACTGTGCCAAGTTCCTAGAGGAGCTCAAAAGAAGAAGGGAAGTGAGACTTCCACTTCGGTATTTTTGTTATTGAAGTCAATTTATCTACTTACGCATCATGGGTATTAGATCTTTGGATGTGGATCTCACATTTGTGTAAATGTGCGGGATCTAAAGAGCAGTAGACCATTGACGAAGGGCGAAGTCGACCTACGAGTTGGAAATGGAGCAAAGGTTGTTGCATTAGCTGTAGGGACTTATTTATTATCTTTGCCCACTAGGCTTGTAATAGAGTTAGAAAACTGCTATTTTGTGCCTACTATTAGTAGGAATATCATTTCTGTTTCTTGTTTGGACAAGAAAGGTTTTTCTTTTATAATAAAGGACAAGTGTTGTTCTATTTATATGAATGATATTTTTTATGGTAGTGCACAATTGAGTAATGGACTTTATGTACTTGATCTCGAAATGCCCGTCTATAACATAAATACAAAGAGGTTTAAATCAAATGATCTGAACCCAACTTTTCTCTGGCATTGTCGTTTGGGCCACATAAATGAGAAACACATCTCCAAACTCCATAAAGATAGATTCTTGGACTCGTTTGATTTCGAATCATATGAGACATGTGAATCTTGTTTATTGGGGAAGATGACAAAGGCCCCATTCACCGGACAAGGTGAAAGGGCTAGTGATCTTTTAGGCCTTATACATAGTGATGTATGTGGGCCACTAAACACACTTGCCAGAGGAGGTTTTCAATACTTCATTACATTTACTGATGATTTCAGTAGATATGGAATTGTATATCTTATGAAGCACAAATCAGAATCCTTTGAAAAGTTCAAAGAGTTCAAGAATGAAGTACAAAACCAACTTGGCAAGAGTATTAAAATCCTTCGATCAGATCGAGGAGGAGAATACTTAAGCCAACAGTTTGATGATCATCTGAAAGAGTGTGGGATAATATCTCAACTCACTCCACCAGAACACCACAATGGAATAGTGTCTGCGAAAGGAGGAACCAGGACTTGTTGGACATGGTCCGATCCATGATGAGTTATGCAAACCTTCCAGGCTCCTTCTGGGGACATGCTCTATTAACAGCAGCTTTCACACTTAACTGTGTTCCATCTAAGACGATTCAAAAGACACCATATGAGATATGGACTGGGAGACGGCCCAGTATGTCTTTCTTGAAGATTTGGGGCTGCGAAGCTTATGTGAAACGTCAAGTTTCTGATAAGCTTGGACCTAAATCAGATAAATGCTTCTTTGTGGGGTATCCAAAGGAAACCAAGGGATACTTTTTCTATAATCCTACCGAGGGCAAAGTGTTTGTCGCATGGACAGTTGTGTTTCTAGAAAGGGAGTTTATCTCCAAAGGAACCAGTGGGAGAAAAGTAGAACTTGAAGAAGTTCAAGTTTCACAAAGCGAAGAATGAACCAATGGTAGAAATAGAAGCGACCTCCACAAAATGTTGTGGAACAAAGAACTGCTCTAATAATAGCACAAGACTGCGTAGGTCTAGCGGATACGTCATCAACTAGTGAGATATGGATTTCTCATGACCCAACAAGGTGACGTATTGCTCATGGATCAAGATGAGCCTGTGACTTACCAGGAAGCCATTATTGGCCCGAGAATCGAGAAATGGCTTGAGGCCATGAGATCTGAAATGGATTCCATGTATGCCAACCGGTATGGACCTTGGTTGAC
Organism: Ormosia semicastrata; assembly: GCA_029884595.1. Taxonomy (NCBI): domain Eukaryota; kingdom Viridiplantae; phylum Streptophyta; class Magnoliopsida; order Fabales; family Fabaceae; genus Ormosia; species Ormosia semicastrata. The sequence goes on along the minus strand of JAQQTO010000053.1, from coordinate 26,149,420 downwards.
CCACCCACTGAAGGGGTAAAACCCATTGGGTGCAAGTGGGTTTTCAAGAAAGAAAACCGACATGGATGGTAATGTGCATACCTTTAAGGCGCGATTGGTGGCTAAAGGTTTCAAACAAATTCATCGTGTAGACTATGATGAGACTTTTTCCCCGATTGCGATGCTTAAATCCGTTCGGATCTTGCTTGTCTTTGTTGCGGCCTACCATGATTATGAAATCGGCAAATGGATGTCAAAACGCTTTCCTTAATGGAAATCTTCTCGAAGATGTGTACATGACACAACCTGAGGGTTTTGCCACTCCAGAGGATGCTAGAAAAGTATGCAAGTTGCAACAATCTATATATGGATTAAAGCAAGCTTCCAGAAGCTGGAATCTTTGTTTTGATGATACAATAAAACAGTTGGTTTCATCAAGAATGAAGAAGAATCTTGTGTCTACAAAAAGGTTAGTGGGAGCACTATTGTCTTTCTGGTATTATATGTTGATGACATACTACTTATTGGAAATGACATCCCTACCCTACAGTCTGTAAAGACTTGGTTAGGGAACTGCTTCTCTATGAAGGACTTGGGCGAAGCCACCTATGTATTAGGTATCAGGATCTATAGAGATAGATCACCGAGACTGCTTGCCTAAGTCGAGTACATACATACATAGACAAAGTGCTAAGACGATTTAACATGCATGAATCCAAGAAAGGACTCTTGCCTATGTCACATGGTGTAAGCCTATCTAAGGCTCAATCCCTTCCACCCGGATGAGAGGGATCACATGAGCAAGATTCCATATGCATCTGCAATTGGATCTATCATGTATGCCATGTTATGTACTCGACCAGACATCTCGTATGCTTTGAGCATGACGAGTAGGTACTAGTCTGATCCCGGTGAAAGTCACTGGACTGCTATCAAGAACATCCTTAAGTACTTAAAAATGACTAAGGATTCGTTCTTGGTATATGGAGGCGAGGAAGAGCTAGTTGTAAAAGGTTACACTGATGCTAGCTTCCAAACCGATAAGGACGACTCCAGATCGCAATCAGGTTATGTTTTTGCCTAAATGGTGGGGTTTGTGAGTGGAAGAGTTCAAAGCAGGAGACAGTCACCGATTCTACCACAGAGGCTGAGTATATTGCTGCCTCTAATGCAGCAAAGGAGGCCGTTTAGATCAGGAAGTTCATTACTGAACTTGGCACTATTCCTAGCATTGTGGACCCAATGGACCTCTATTGTGATAATAATGGAGCCATTGCACAAGCTAAGGAGCCTAGATCTCACCAGCGATCCAAACATATACTTAGGCACTTCCATCTCATTCGAGAGATCATCGATAGAGGAGATGTGAAGATATGCAGAGTACCAACAGATGATAACATTCTTGATCCAGCGACGAAGCCTCTTGCACAGCAGAAGCATGAGGGTCACACTAGGTCTTTAGGCATTAGATATATGCCTGATTGGCTTTAGTGCAAGTGGGAGATTATTGGTGTATGCCCTAGAGGCTAATACATTTTCTGTATTTACATACATTCTATTATGCTATTTTATATATGAGGCATTTCATTTATTGTGTTCTTTTTGATAAACATAATAAAGTCCTTAGAATAGTAAGTTTGATGCCATAGGACATCAAGTGGATGACTTGATCGTGAGATCCTTTTTGGTTACAACACTATTCTTAAATGTCCCTAGTCAAGTATTATTGTTAATTAGGACAACAATAATACATTGAGACTAGTATGTGTAGAGACTGATGACCGCATCTCACGGGTCATGGATATGAGATATCAAGTCTTCACATGGGTACATATTAGAGTAATGATGTACTGGACTGACCCACCATGAGAACGCTACATAGATCGTTACATGAGTGTCATAAGCGATTCTCATAGTGACAATGGTGTTTGTGGTCCTTTGACCTGAAATCACTATGATTCCTACATGAGGAGTTGTGTGTTCTAATGCCATCAAACGTCATCTGTAACAAGGTGATTATAAAGTTGGTTATTGGACATACCGCAAATCATGTAGAGGGATGTGAGTGACCTAGATGGAATTTGTCACTCCTACATAACAGGAGCGATATCTTCGGGCCCCCTGATTGAGTGAGACTGCGAAATGCATGGCCATGTTCAAATGAGTCAATATGAGATATTGATCTCATTTGTTGTTACAAAGTCTACTCGAGTATCAGGAAATGAATGATTGGACTATACAAGGGTGACACATTCCATACCTTGTGTTCAATCTAGATATCTTGACAAAGGGACTAAACGACACGGAAACATTGGTCACGAAAAGGTTATGTCAAATCACTGACATTCTTATTACTGGGTAGCAGCGATGTGTTGCTAGATACCGCTCACTGCTTGTAAAATTAAAATGGGATTTTAATATTACTGCCAACGTAATAAGAACCTACAGGGTCACACACATAGAGCAGACTAAAATTGGAACAATGGATCCAAGTTGGACTTGGATTCAAATATGGGTCAGACTCATAACAGATGGGTCTAGGGTTGCACAGCTTACCTTCTTCTTCTGCTCACACACTCACTTAAGGCGATCACTATTATAAATAGTACTTGCTAAGAAGCTGCTAAGAGACATAATTCTGAACCCTAGCCGCACCTACAGAATAGTGAGTGAGAGAACGACAGGTTTCTTCTCTTCTCTTCACAGCTAGCACTGTGTGAGAGACGTGAGGCTCCTCTTTGCGGATGTTGGACGTTCGTGAGTCTGTTCGTGTGGATACCGCAGAGACATCGTTTCTATTACAGTGTTAGTGATTCACGCTTTAAGAGGTAAATCCTTTAAAAACTTGGATTATTGCTTTTTCGCATGGATCCTCAGTGGGAATCCCTATTTTTCGCTGCATGTTGTATCCACAAAAATTCCCAACACCTTCTACCTAATCGGTTAGGACAGGATTAGAATGGTTTCTGAGTTTATGAATAACCGGTTAGGTCTTCTACCTAATCGGTTAGGACAAAACGTTTTTGGCTTCTGGGAGTGAGACTAACCGGTTAGGTCTCTCACCTAATCAATTAGGACAATCATATTTTGGCTTCTGAGTTATTAAATAACCGGTTAGGCACCTTGCCTAATCGGTTAGGCATTTGATAGAACACGAGGCAAACCTCTGTTTGAGTAAGCTAACTGGTTAGGAGCTGGTCCTAATCGGTTAGGGGCCTTAGAATTTTGACTCCTAACATTTACAGAAGCAGTTTTGTATTTGTTAAAAGAGTTGGTAAGTTCCAAAAAAGCTTGTCTCAATTTTGACATATATAGGGAGACTTACTTGATAGAGGATATAAGATTTCAAAGAGTTTGTTGCACAAAAACCTTTTTGATCCTAACTTGAAAAACCATTTTGCAAATTCATTTTAAGGAAGCTATTTGAGCTTGAGGTGAATCCTTAATATACCTTTACACTAGATCTCTAACCTACATGCTAAGCTTGAGTTCCTTGTGACTTGATCATTGTATTCCCATTGCTTTCTTGTTTGTCGACATCAAAACCATTTGCATCTAGTCCATGTCAATCACATTCTTGGCTCCCGAAAAGAAGATGTATCTTGTTAATATAGGTGGTGCTAATTAATTCCTTTAAGGCATCCTCAACTATGCAGTCCCATACCTGCACAGTCTTTGGATCCCTCTCATTCTGGTGTATATTCAGTTCATTCATGTGTCCCTCCACCTAGAAGCCTGCTAAGATCTGCTCCTTGTCCGTGCTTCACCTTTTGCACCGGCAAGCACTCCCTGCCCTCGTCGGCCCCGGGTGTCACAAATTACAACCTTGAATAAAAGTCCTCATGATTTATGTGTGCATGTATTTTGAGTAGTGGAGAAGTAAAAGATAAACAAGCTTATGGTAGGGTAATTTTTCATGGGTTGAATTAAGTGAAATACCTACCTTTTAAACAGTTGAGGGATTGAGAGTGAATCTTATAAAGATCTATCATTCTTGACTCATGCTTTTTAATTGAAATTTCCTTGCTTGTTGGTTTAAGATGTGAAGAAATGTTACTTCATAAATATTTTGATCCCTTGAATCTTTGGTTGCTCTTCATTCTTAAATATCATTAGAAATTGAGTCTTTTAGAATTTCTAGCTTTTGAGTTTGTGTTCTTTTTCCTTGTTCCGTAGCTTTGGTCTTATGTGTTTTACCCGGGAGTGCAAAAGTAAAGTATGAGAGAATTTGATAATCACATATTTTATAATTAATAAACCCTCATTTTTAGTCATTTATACTCTCCATGTACTTAATTGGTTGAGCTTGGTTATGTTTTGTAAGTTTGGACTCAAATTGGACATAATTAATTTTTTCTAGCATGATTTTTGTCCTATACTATTTCTGTATTTTGCCATATCTTAAGTTCTAAATGTCTAAAAATTATGTATTTTACCTTGTAGGAAAGATAAGAGAGAGCTCTACAACTTTCATGAGAGCTCAAGGGAAAAATCAGACATCTAGTAGAGCTAATTGGGCTTGGAAGTCAAAACACGGGTTTTGTGATTAGAACTTGAACAGTGTGTAGTAATCAGAGCATAACTCAGGTTGTAGGAACTAAAATGGGCTACAATTGCATCTGAAGTTAAGACCCAAATCTACAACTTTCATGAAGAACACAAGAGGAAATTCGGATGGCTTGGAGGTTATATTGGGCTTGCAAATCAGAATAGAGGAGTTATAGCTGAGCTTGAACAATGTGTAGTAATCAGACCATATCTTGAGTTGTACCAATGCTTTTGGGCTGAGACTAACGACATTTGAAAGCTAAGACAAAAGCCTACAACTTTCATGAAGACCATTTTTTAATTCTTTGACGCATTCAATGAGTTTAGCACTGAATGATTTCGGAGACAAAGAATCTCAATTATTTTCCACTCATCAAAAGTCATTTGGCATTTTTCACTCATCCATCCACTCATCCACTCACTCATTAATTAACCCCTTGTCATTTTGTATCCCTAATCTTCTATAAAAAGCACCATTGACTAATCATTTAGGAATCTTAGTGTTAGAGATCAAGATGATGCTATTGTGTTATGTGTTTTGTTGTAGTTTTCTTTTATTCTAAATTAAAGTTATGTTCTACTTCTTCTTCTTCTTCTTCTTCTTCTTCTTCTTCTTCTTCTTCTTCTTCTTCTTCTTGTCTATGAGTAACTAATTTTCATTTTACTTGGGTGAAAGGGTGAAGCTTTTGATAATAAATTAAGGTTATATGAATTTCTTTCTTGTGCTTAAATGATATATTATCAAGTGGTCATTATACATGTTGTATTTTATTTTCAATCAATTTAGAAACCTTCCTTGTAAAGTAGAGATCTTGATTCACTGTAGATAAGAGGTTGGCACAATGAATGCTTGAACTCATTTATAAGTGATGATGTTAATATATAATTAAAGGAACCATAATATAATTACATATATAATTCTAAATGAACTTTGAATGTCGTATTTTTTGATTGGAACCTCCATGATGCGTGGATTCTAATTGAGTTATAAAAAGAATTAATTTTGTCCTTAATTTACTTACTAAGAGTGGATCTCCTAACCCAAGTAAATCTTTTTTATTTGTGACCAAGTTTTATTACCTTTATTATTATGACAAAATATTTTCCTTACGTCATAGAATTTTTCTTCATCAATTCTCTGTAGATCAACTTCGGACTCCCGAGAATTTATTACTTGAAACAGTTTGCACTTGGGTTTGTAACTTTTAATTCGCATTAATTAATTTTATGGGTTTTAATAATTTTGTGGGTTCCTTATAACTAGTTAGTGGTCGTTGGGTTCCCTAAAAATAAGTAGGTGCTTCCTTAATTAGGATGGTTGGATTCAATGCTTTCCCTTGCTTATAAAGTAATAGTAGCTGTATGGTTGAAGGCATCAGAATACTCATAATAACAATATAGAAAAAAATTCTTCATTTCTTTGTGTCTTCTTCTAGGGTCATTAGATCACGGTTATCTCCAAGATTTTGGTGACACATATTGATAATAATCTAATAATACATGTTTTATATAATTAAAATTAGTTTTTATTATATCTTAATACAAGTGATTTTGATAATTTTGTGCATGTTAATTAGTTTTATTTGAAATCACTAAGTATTGTTTTTTTTATAATAATGATAGGTTATATAATTATTGGATGGACATGTTACTCATTGGCAAGGATGGAAATATTATTGTGCACAATTAGTTTAGTTACATGCCTATTGGAGATGGTGCATTGTTGCAAGACTCAAATAAGGCACCTAAGCCACGTGAGCAAGAAAGAATTTCATGTGGCTGGGCTCACATAAACCTTGAAACATAAAGAAATAAGCAATGAGAGAGAGAAATTTAAGCCCAAATGCTAAAGTTCTAATAGGCACGATGAACCAACAAGAACAAAACCAAAGCTATAAATTGAAGTTTAGAAACGCAGCACGAGGGAGAAATGAAGAGAGCAGCGCAATACAGAGTTAGAGAATAACATCATTGCAATTTCATCTTTCATGGTTTATTCCTTCTTATTTATGATTATTTTTAAGGTTTAAATGAACTAAGAATTTGTGAAATATTCGAGTTCGACTCGTTAATTATGTAATCAAATTCGTTTGTTTAACTAAACAAATAAGATTAAACTTAAACTTAGTATTGATTATATAAATGAACCAAGTTTAAGTTTTATAAGTTTGATATTAAAGCTCATGAATAGCTCATGTATATGTATATATATATATTACTTATTCATTTTGTATAAATAGTAAAAGTTAAATTACATAAAAATTGTAATTTTAGATAAGTAAAAGTGTAGATAATAATAATTTATTTGTTGTTGTTACCAACTAAAAAATTCTATAAGAATGTTATAAATTTTTTATGTAATGGATTATGAGTAAAAAAACTTTTATTTGTATTTTTAATTTTTTTACCCTATCTTCTAACATAAAGAAGTTTATTAAATATTAAATTAATAAACTTAAACATTTCAAAGAGATTTAATAAAAAAAAATAATGAAGTTATAAATGAGTTAAACAAGTCAATTCATATTTTTTAAACAAGTTAAGCAAAAACTTTAAATTTAGCCCATTTAAATATAGGAATTAAGTTTGAGTAGTCTCTTTCTTTTATAAGCCAAGCCTGAACTTAAAATACTTAGCTTAACTTAATTCGTTTACACCCCTAATCAATTTTTTTTGGGCATGGAAGGCTAATTTATTTTTCTAAAACTTAGATAAAACCTTAACTTCGTAGTGAATAATTTAATTTTGTTTAGGATTATTTGTCTTTGTTCTATAATCGTATAATAGTGACGATTATTGATTTCCAATTATTACTCAATTTATCTTTATTGCTTGTAGTAAATTTAAGTTGATATTTTAATCGCATGACTAATTCTTGTAGTCTTAAGTATAAGTTGGGTAATAGTATTCATGGTATTAGTAATATGAGTATTGAATAGTTCATGCAGTGGTAAATAGTTTATGTCGTAATTTGAGTAGTCCATATTACTTTAAATGAATTATGTTATTAATTAGATTGTATTATAATTTTTAGTAGTAATGAAAGCTTATTCGCGTAGTCACTCCATAAAACTAAATTTATTCCCATACAAGTTAAATATATTTTTGCATAGTTAGATGTGGATTCGAGGTCATAGAATTATTTTTAAATAGAATTTTTCCTTTAGTTTGAGTCATGCTATTTTGAGTAATTATTTAATTTGAATTTTAGTTTAGTGATCAATTTAAATTCTTAGATTAATTATAAAATAATTTTTTCTTATCTAAATTAATTTTGGTACATATTAAGTTTTAGTTAATCCCATCACTCCTTCTAGATATGATACCCTTAAATTTGCTTAGGACCACATTAATTAATCTTATACAATTGCAAGTAAGGAATAATGTTATCACTTGAAAATTTTCTATCAAAAACATATACAAAGAAGTAAATCACAGACATTTGTTTCATACCACCTATGCTTAATAAGTTGTGTTTGAATATGAGAAAAGTGTTGTAACAAGAAGTATAAAGCATACTATAACAAAATTTCCACAAATTTCTATTTACTACTAGAAAATTCCGATTCAAAGGTGAAATTTAAAGTGTGAATGCTTATATCCCTAAAGCATGTCAAATGGTTTTTGATGATAACAAAGGTCAAAATGAAGATCAAGTGCAAAAGAGAAGATCAAGCGCAAAAGGAAAAATCAAGATCAAAGAAAGAAGTCAAGAGGTTTATTTAGTTATAAGACTTAGAACATTAATGTTAAATGCTCTCAAGATTTCTCAAATGATTTTTCAATATATGATTTCAAAATAAATGGAAAATTTCAAAGTTAAACATGACTTTCAAGAAAACTTGAGTTTTAACCTTAAATCTAACACTCTTAAAAGGATTTATGTTTAATCAAGTATCTTGAGGTGTTAGAAATGACTTACAAGCTTTATTGGACTTGAAAAATGTGTTCAAAGGCCAATGTAATCAATTACATGATGTTTGTAATCGATTACAAAGCAAACAGAGGTCTTGTAATCGATTACATGAGCAATGTAATCGATTACAAGTAAGTCAGAGGCCATGTAATTGATTACACAGTATATGTAATCGATTACACTAAGCCCAGAAAGGCAAGAACACGTTCAAAGAGTCATGTAATCGATTACATGGATATTGTAATCGATTACACAGCAAGTCAGAAGTCATGTAATCGATTACATGGATATTGTAATCGATTACAAGCAAAGTCAGAAGCCATGTAATCGATTACACCAATAATGTAATCGATTACACAAAGCCCAGAAAGCCAAGAACACGTTGGAATAACAATGTAATCGATTACATAAGTTGTGTAATCGATTACACGAACCCTGACAACGTCCAACGGCTATATTAAATGCATTAAATGCATGCCCAAACCACCCCAACGGCTCTATTAATTGAGAAACTTATAAATACCAAAGTTGGGTCTTCATTTGAGGTTGACCTTGAACCAAAAACTGATCACCAATACTTCCAAACGTGAATCAATCCTCAAATCCACTTCTTGCTCTGTTTTTTATTAAAAATGTGAAAAATCTTTGAGAGCATATTAGAGCTTCAATTTGTAATCATCTGCTCTATTGAGAGCTTCATTCAATCTATCATTATTGCTTTGTAAAGAAGGTAAGGCATCCCTCCAAAAGTATAAAGGGTTAGGTATCCCTTAGTTGAAGAGACTTAAGCTCCAAGGGTGAGGTATCCCAAAGTGTTGAGTGCTCAAGGTTGTAGTGGTTGTCAAGCACCCATTGAAGGTTGAAGATATAGTAGAAAATCTCAAGTTGTTGCTTGGGGACTGGATGTAGATCACAAGTGGATTGGTGATCGAACCAGGATAAATCATTGTGTTTGTTTTCTCTAAACCATTCTCTTTACATTAAGTACTGTATTATTGATTTGCTTGAATATTGGTACCTTTGGCTTTTGCATTTATAAGTGAAAATGTTTATCTTTTATATCCAATCATCTTTAATCATCAATTAGCTTCAATGAAAATTGTTTATCAAACGATTTGTGAAAGATTTGCGAACTTAGTTTTCATACTCAATTCACCTCCCCTCTTGAGTATTGAGGCTACTTGGTAACAAGTGGTATCAGAGCTAGACTCTTGTATAAAGAGCTTAGCAGCTTCAAGAGAAGTGATGGCTTCAAATGGTTTTTCAAATGAAGGTTCTTCTATAAACAGACCTCCTTATTTCAATGGGGATGGTTATGCCTATTGGAAAGAAATGATGAAAATTTTCATTGAAGCTATTGACTTAGATGTGTGGGACACCGTTGAAAATGATGCTTTTGTTCCAACACAATCTAAAGATGGTGTTAAAATCAATACACCTAGAAATGAATGGACCGATGATGATAAAAAGAAGGTTCAGTACAATTTGAGAGCCAAGAACATCATCACCACATCCTTGGGGTATGATGAGTTCTTTAGGGTGTCAAATTACAAGACCGCAAAAGAAATGTGGGATACCCTACAAGTAACTCATGAAAGTAGTAGTGAGGTAAAATGATCTCGAATAAACACTCTCACTCATGAATACGAATTATTTAGAATGAACCAAGGTGAGAGCATTCAAGATATGCAAAAGAGGTTTACTCATATTGTTAATCATCTTATCTCATTGGGAAAAACATTTCCTAATGAGGATCTTATTAACAAAGTCTTGAGATGTCTAAGCAGGAATTGGCAGCCCAAAGTAACGGCGATTGTGGAATCAAGAGATTTATCAACAATGTCTCTAGCCACCTTATTTGGGAAGCTTCAAGAACATGAGCTAGAACTAAATAGGCTCAATCAAAATGAAGACCATGACAAAAAGAAGAAGGGAATCACACTCAAAGCCACCTCCTCTACAATTGAAGATAATGATGAAGATGGTGAAGAGGATGGTGAAAGTGTTGAGCTAAGTGAGGAGAATCTTAGTCTCCTTGTGAGAAAATTTGGAAGATTCCTAAAGAACAAAGGATTTCCAAGAAGACCACCCTTTTCTCAAAAGAAAGTGTATCATAAAGGAGAAGGATCCTCTACTCCTCCAAAATGCTATGAATGTGAAAAACTGGGGCACATGAAAATGGAGTGTCCTACGTATCTCAAGAAGACAGAGAAGTTTGAGAAAATGACTTCTCAGGAAAGGAAAGGAAGAAGAGTATATATAGCTTGGGAGGACAATGACTTAAGCTCTTCCGACGATTCGGAGAATGAAGAAGCCCATCTTTGCCTCATGGCTCAAGGAGAAGAAAGTGAAGAAAGCGACACCGAGGTAACCTCTTCTAACCTAGAACCTTCACCTTCTTATGATGAATTGCAAGATGCCTTTCAAGAATTGCATGATGAATCTTTGAGGCTCACAAAAATGGTTTTGTCTTCCAATAAAATAATCTCTTTATTGGCAAACAAAGTTTCTATCTTAACTAAGGAGATAAATGAGCTTAAAATTGAAAATGAGACTTTAGGACTCATTGATGCTAATTCATTATGCATGACTTATTCCTCACATGATAATACATCCATATCATTACCTTGTTTATCATGCAAAGCTTTTGAAAAAGAAATTGAAGATTTGAATAACACTCTTGCAAAATTCTCTTTTGGAAGAGACAACTTAAATGTGTTGTTAGGGAGACAAAAATGTGTTTTTCAAAAAGCCGGTTTGGGATTTAATCCAAATAAACATTAAAAGTCTTATAAGAATTTCTTTGTTTCCTCAAAAACTTCAAGTAGTCCCTTTGTCAAATGTTTTCATTGTGGTAAGAAAGGGCATAGTGCATCAACTTGCAATGTTAGAAAGAACATAAACACTAAGGTTAGAATAAAAAGAGTTTGGGTTCCTAAAGGTTCCATGCCTAACTCTAACACACAAAGACCCAAGACAATTTGGGTACCAAAGGTTAAAACTTGAATGTGTGTTGTAGGTGTGCTTGAAAACCAAGAGCTCAAGTTGGTATCTTGATAGTGGTTTCTCCAAGCACATGACCGGTGATGGCTCCAAGTTCTCATCCCCTACACACAAGAAACATTGGTCATGTCACATATGGTGATAACAACAAAAGGGAAGATTCTTGGAATTGGCAAAGTTGGTAAGATCCCTTCATCATCTATTGATAATATTTTGCTTGTTGAAGGACTTAAACATAATTTGCTTAGTATTAGTCAATTGTGTGATAAAGGCAATAGAGTTATATTTGATTCCTCTTGTTGCATAATTGAAGGAAAGGATGATAAACAAGTTAAGTTTGTTGATCATAGAGTCAATAATATTTATATGATTAGTCTCGATGATATCTCCTCAAATAATGCTAAATGCTTTATGAGTAAAGAAAATGATTCATGGTTATGGCATAGAAGAATTGCTCACATTCGCACAGATCACTTAAATAAATTGGTTTCTAAAGAACTGGTTAGTCTTCCAATGCTCAAATTTGAAAAAAATAAACTTTGTGATGCATGTCAAAAGGGAAAACAAGTAAATGTCTCTTTTAAAGCTAAAAACATAGTTTCAACTTCTAGACCTTTATAACTTTTACAAATGGATCTTTTTGATCCCTCTAAAATTATGAGCTTTGGTGGGAATTACTATGCATTAGTGATTATGAATGATTTTTCTAGGTTTACATGGACATTATTATTGGCCCACAAAAATGATGCTTTTCAATCATTTAGAAAGCTTGCCAAAGTTATCCAAAACGAAAAAGGTTTTTGTATTGCATCCATAAGAAGTGACCATGGTGGTGAATTTGAAAATCATGAATTTGAAACTTTTTGTTATGAATATGGCATTGAGCATAATTTTTCTGCCCCTAGAACACCACAACAAAATGGTGTTGTAGAAAGGAAAAATCGATCTTTAGAAGAAATGGCAAGAACTATGCTCAATGAGGCCAACCTTCCTAAGTACTTTTGGGCGGATGCGGTTAACACCACTTGTTATGTTAAGAATAAAGCCCTAATAAGGCCAATTTTAAAGAAAACCCCATATGAATTGTACAAAGGAAGGAAACCTAATGTGTCACATTTTCATGTCTTTGGATGTAAATGCTTTGTTTTGAATAATGGAAAGGATAACTTAGGGAAGTTTGATGCAAAATCTGATGAGGGAATATTCATTGGTTATTCTATTCATAGTAAGGCCTTTAGAGTCTATAATAAACGAACTATGACCATAGAAGAGTCCATACATGTTATATTTGATGAAACTAACCCAAATGAGCCGAGAAAGGAGCTTGTTGATGATATTGCAGAAATCTTGGCAAAAACACACTTGGAAAATCAAGAGAAAGAGTCTAAGAAGCAAGAAGAGAGACTCCTTGATCACTCATGGCAAAAAGATTCAGAAATCTTGGATCTACCCAAGGAATGGAGGACTTCAAGATATCATCCTCTTGACAAGGTGATAGGTGATGTATCAAAAGGAGTAATCACTCGAAACTCACTTAGAGATGCATGTAATCACCTAGCCTTTGTCTCTCAAGTTGAACCTAAAGACATAAATGAGGCCATTAATGATGAGCATTGGATCTTGGCCATGCAAGAAGAACTAAACCAATTTGAGAGAAATAAAGTTTGGGAATTAGTTCCAAGGCCCAATGATCATCCTATAATTGGCACCAAATGGGTCTTTAGGAACAAACTTGATGAAACGGGCTTAATAATAAGAAATAAAGCTAGGCTTGTAGCTAAGGGATATAATCAAGAAGAAGGCATAGATTATGAAGAAACTTATGCTCCCGTAGCTAGGTTAGAGGCCATTAGAATGCTACTTGCATATGCTTGCATCATGGATTTCAAATTCTATCAAATGGATGTCAAAAGTGCATTTTTAAATAGTTTTATACAAGAAGAAGTGTATATAGAACAACCTCCTAGTTTTGAGGATTTTGAAATGCCCAACCATATTTTTAAACTGAAAAAGGCCTTGTATGGCTTAAAACAAGCTCCTAGAGCATGGTATGAATGGTTAAGCAAATTCCTTTTAGAAAAAGGTTTTTCTAGAGGCAAAGTTGACACTACCCTTTTCATAAAACATAAAATGCATGACATACTTTTAGTTCAAATCTATGTTGATGACATTATATTTGGAGCTACTAACAACTCTCTTTGTAAAGAATTTTCAAATATTATGCAAAGTGAGTTTGAAATGTCCATGATGGGTGAGCTCAACTTCTTCCTTAGTCTCCAAATCATGCAAACAAGAGAAGGAACATTCATAAGCCAATCCAAGTATTGCAAGGAGCTGCTCAAGAAGTTTGGAATGGACAATGCCAAGCATATGGCTACTCTTATGAGCACCTCTTGCTATTTGGACAAGGATAAAGGAGGTAAATCAGTAGAAATTACGAAATATAGAGGTATGATTGGCTCACTCCTTTATCTCACTGCAAGTAGACCTGATATAATGTTTAGTGTATGCATGTGTGCTAGATATCAAGCTAATCCTAAAGAATCATACCTAAGTGCTGTTAAAAGAATAATGAAATATCTAATAGGCACATCACAAATGGGTTTATGGTACCCTAAAGGTACCTCATGTAGTCTTATTGGATATTCCGATTCTGATTTTGCTGGGTGCAAAATGGATAGAAAGAGCACTAGTGGAACATGTCGCTTGTTTGGAAGCTCACTAGTTTCTTGGCATAGTAAGAAGCAAAATAGTGTGGCATTGTCTACAGCTGAAGCTGAATATGTTGCAGCTGGGAGTTGTTGTTCTCAAATCCTTTGGATGAAACAACAACTCTTGGACTATGGTCTTGAGCTTGATCACATCCCCATAAGATGTGATAATACTAGTGCAATCAATTTGTCCAAAAATCCCATTTTGCATTCTAGGACTAAACATATTGAAATAAGACATCATTTCATTAGAGATCATGTTCAAAAGGGTGATTGTTTGCTTGAGTTTGTAGAAACCACTAAGCAACTAGCTGACATTTTCACTAAACCCCAAGCAAAAGAAGCATTTTTCTATATAAGAAATGAACTTGGCATATTGGATCAATCATGCATAAGTTAAATATTTGTTGCATAATCTTAAAACTAATGCATAAACTTGTGTTTTTCTGCATAATTATGCCACACTGCTGCATAATCTCTGAATTTTTCATCATATTTGAATCCAATACTGACTTGAGCGTCGGAGATTTCCCCTAAGCTGTTTTGCAAGTGCTCCCTCATGCCAAAGACTCCCAAGCAACTCAACATCCTCAAAATTTCACCAAAAATAGTGAAATTCTTGGTAAAAATGGTAATTTTGATCAATTATATGAGTTAAATCATAATATGATTAGATTATATGTTTGAATGATGATTTGAATTGATCTAAGTTGCTTTAGAACTAATTTGGATGGATTAAAGTTGATTATATGCTGTTTGAAATGCAAAATCTGAGTTAAAGTGTACTGGTAATCAATTACAATGCCTTTGTAATCGATTACACAGGTTCTGTCACGCATGTAATCGATTACACACCTTTTGTAATCGATTATAATCAACTCAGAACTCAGGTAATCGATTACATCAACTATGTAATCGATTACAAGGTTTCCAGAAAGCATGTAATCGATTACACCAAAAATGTTATCAATTACATAGCCACCAAAATGCATGTAATCGATTACACACTCAATGTAATCGATTACACAGGGTTTTTTAAAAGGTTTCTGATGCGCGTAGAGCTCATTTTTCAGAACCTATTCATCTTCTTCGTCCTCCTCCTCTGCTCCCACGCACCTCAAACCTCTCAAACCTCAAAATCTCTCATTTCTCACTTAACTCTCCATCAAAATCCCTCATTTCACCTCTCTCAATCTCGGAAAACCCTCTCCACACAACCCATCTCTCCAAATCTCCTCACATCCCTCACATCCACCCAAATCTCCCCATCTTCTCTCACGAACCCCATCTCCATTTCTCTGCCCTAACCTCGTCCCTCTCTCTCTCCTCACTCATCCCCAACCATTTACCAATCATCCCACTCTACTCCTTCTCATCAATGGCTGAATCCTCTCATGGCTCAAAGCACCCAAGAACAAGGGCTGCCGTTGGAGGGTCTTCTGGTGGTGCCTCACGTAACATATCTGGCCTGGACTTCACGAGACACTTCTCCACTGTGAAGTGAGTTGAGTTGTTCCGGAAGAACTTCCAGCTTCGCAAGATCATCTCTCCCAGGTATCTTCCCATCACCTTCTGCGAGAGTGAACCTTTAGCGAGCTTTAGAACCATAGAAAATTTAGGCTTGCTAGGTTTCTTGAGCATAGAGAAAGCCATCTACCCTAACCTTGTGCGAGTCTTTTATGCGAACCTGAAAGTTGAGGATAATTGCATAATCTCTAAAGTGAAAAAGCAACAAATAAGGTTAACCATAGCTGAGTGGTATAGGCTCATAAAGCTCACTCCTGATGGAGCTCACTTCTGTGGGAATGCCAATGTCCGGGGGCATGAGTTTGAGCACAAGGCTGCTCTTCTCTCATTAATTAGGACTGGCTACTCCCCCCTAGTGATCCTAAACGAAGAATTATGGCCACTGGCCTAACTATGGAGAACAGGGTTCTCCACTATCTTTTGGTCCGTGGATTAATTCCCAGGGGAGGGAATTACTCCCAAGTCCTCAAGAATGATGTGGTGGCCTTATAGGCAATGACCACCGGGTGGCCAATTAACTGGGGTTATTACATTTTAGAACATATGTTGGATGTCAAGAAAAAGAAGAACTCTGCTCTCCTATTCGCCATGTTAGTAACCACCATCCTAGAGCACTGTCGCATTTCACTGGCTGAGGAATCCAAGGACACCAGCTCGAAGGGACCACAATCCATTGGCCTGCATACCCTGAAGAAGCTCCAGCTCTACAAGGTGGATGATAGGTGGCATTACATCGCTCATGGCACTTTTGGTCATATCCATCACGATCCGGATAGTGACGATGATGAGGAGGCTCAGCATCCTGCCCCTGCTCTTGCTCCCACTCCTATTACTCTTGATCTCCTGCTCCAAGAAATGTGCAACCTGAGCGCTAATGTAAACACACGCATGGATCATATAGAGCAGAAGATTGATCATCTTCAGCTGAGGATGGACTACTCAGATCAGGAGCTTGCCTCCATTCAATCTCTCCTGGGTGGACCTCCTATTCCTCAGAGCACTGCTGCTGCACCTCCCACATCCTCTGCCTCTCCTGTTCCCCCCCTCCTTAGGCGGTCCATCCGGGAGTCCCCGCTGATGATGAGGAGCTTCTGGACTCTGACGACGATCTTGAGCCCAACGATGATAACGATGATCTAGGAGACACTGCTGCGGATCCAGAGGGTGATGTCTTTTGTGACAGCGAGGCCACCGATAATGATCATGGCTCATTGCCTTGATGCTTTTTGTTTTGATAACTACCTTGTATTTATTTTGTTTTGACTCTGATTATATTACATTGGTATACATTTATGGTTTTTTTTTTGGTTATTGGCTACTGGTTGTGATAAGTTCCCTTGTACATGCTGATTAATAATATCTGAACTTGTTTCCGCTTTGAATGTTTGGCTGTTTGATAATATTGATTGGTCTGATTAATCGTTGGATCTCTTGTTCTGGAAAAATTTAGGGAATCGTGAAATATAGCTGTTATGCTGTCCATTTTTTTTAAATGCTTATGTCTTTTTGATAATGCCAACGGGGGAGAAAATAAGGAAAAATGAAATGAAATCTAATTAAAGGTTGCATGAGTACGGGGGAGTTATTGAGCTTTTGAGCTCTTAAGCTTTTCATATGCAAAATCTAACCCAATATCATGCATAAACTCCGAGGGAGCATTGCGCTTAAATGACTATTATATACAAATGCAAAAACTCATTCTTTTTCCTATGATCAGTTTGTCATCATCAAAAAGGAGGAGAATGTGAATGCTTATGTCCCTAAAGCATGTCAAATGGTTTTTGATAATAACAAAGACCAAAATGAAGATCAAGTGTAAAAGAGAAGATCAAGCGCAAAAGAAAAAATCAAGATCAAAGAAAGAAGTCAAGAGGTTTATTTAGTTATAAGACTTAGAACATTAATGTTAAATGCTCTTAAGATTTCTCAAATGGTTTTTCAATATATGATTTCAAAATAAGTGAAAAATTTCAAAGTTAAACATGGCTTTCAAGAAAACTTGAGTTTCAACCTTAAATCTAACACTCTTAAAAGAATTTATGTTTAATCAAGTATTTTGAGGTGTTAGAAATGACTTACAAGCTTTATTGGACTTGAAAAATGTGTTCAAAGGCCAATGTAATCGATTACATGATGTTTGTAATCGATTACACAGCAAACAGAGGCCTTGTAATCGATTACATGAGCAATGTAATCGATTACAAGCAAGTCAGAGGCCATGTAATCGATTACACAGTATATGTAATCGATTACACTAAGCCCAAAAAGGCAAGAACACATTCAAAGAGTCATGTAATCGATTACATGGATATTGTAATCGATTACACAACAAGTCAGAAGTCATGTAATCGATTACATGGATATTGTAATCGATTACAAGCAAAGTCAGAAGCCATGTAATCGATTACACCAATAATGTAATCGATTACACAGAGCCCAGAAAGTCAAGAACATGTTAGAACAACAATGTAATCGATTACATAAGTTGTGTAATCGATTACACGAACCCTGACAACGTCCAACGGCTATATTAAATGCATTAAATGCGTGCCCAAACCACCCCAACGGCTCTATTAATTGAGAAACTTATAAATACCAAAGTTGGGTCTTCATTTGAGGTTGACCTTGAACCAAAAACTGATCACCAATACTTCCAAACGTGAATCAATCCTCAAATCCCCTTCTTGCTCTGTTTTTCGTTAAAAACGTGAAAAATCTTTGAGAGCATATTAGAGCTTCAATTTGTAATCATCTGCTCTATTGAGAGCTTCATTCAATCTATCATTATTGCTTTGTAAAGAGGGTGAGGCATCCCTCCAAAAGTGTAAAGGGTGAGGTATCCCTTAGTTGAAGAGACTGAAGCTCCAAGGGTGAGGTATCCCAAAGTGTTGAGTGCTCAAGGTTGTAGTAGTTGTCAAGCACCCATTGAAGCTTGAAGATATAGTAGAAAATCTCAAGTTGTTGCTTGGGGACTGGACGTAGATCATAAGTGGATTGGTGATCGAACCAGGATAAATCATTGTATTTGTTTTCTCTAAACCCTTCTCTTTACGTTAAGTACTGTTTCATTGATTTGCTTGAATATTGGTACATTTGGCTATTGCATTTATAAGTGAAAGTGTTTATCTTTTATATCCAATCATCTCTAATCATCAATTAGCTTCAACGAAAATTGTTTATCAAACGATTTGCGAAAGATTTGCGAATTTAGTTTTCATACTCAATTCACCCCCCGTCTTGAGTATTGAGGCCACTTGGTAACATAGAGATGGAAACAATCAATTTCGTCTCTAATAGAGATGGAAAAAGAGACAGATCTAATGATTTAGAGAGCCAAAATAAATTTTACAACTTAAGAGATGAAATTTAGAGACACGATTTTTACTTGTCTCAAATTTTTTTTGTCTCTAATTGCATCTTTATTTGGTCAATTTAATGTTTTAAAAATTAAATATATTTAGAGACAGAATTTAGAGAAAGAATCTACCTATCTTAAAATTTTTCATCTCTAATTGCGTCTCTATTCAGTTAATTTAGAGTCTTAAAAAGTCAAATATATTTAGAGACATAATTTACCATTCTCAAATTTTTTCGTCTCTAATCGCGTCTCTATTTAGTCAATTTAACATTTTAAAAAGTTAAATATATTTAGAGACGAAATTTAGGGACATAATTTATCCATTTTTTATTTTTCTATCTCTAGTTGCATCTATATTAGCTTAATTTAGCGTTTTAAAAAGTCAAATATATTTAAAAACGAAATTGGTTTGTCTCTAAATAATTTATATAATTTTAGAAATTAAAAAATTAATAAAATAAATTATTTAATTTTTTCTTAAAATATAGAGATGAAATATTTCTGTGTCTAATTGATAATTCTTTTTAATAAAACATTAACAAATTTCTTAAGTTAAAATTTTAATATTAAGTAGAGATATATTATTATCTGTCTCTAAATCTATAGAATTTGTTTTTAAAAAAAATGAAAAAGATGTGCGTGGGAACCCTAAATCTCTATTTTCATTTGTTCTTTTACTCTTAAGAAAATAAAAACTCTTCCCAAACACAACCTTTACCCACGATCACCTACACGTGACCTACACCTTCAACTATCTCTTACCGGCGATGCTGTCCACCTCTTTCTAGCGTCGCCTTTCAAAAATTATAACTTGTGTGATGATTAAAAAGTAATTATAAGATTTATTTTTGTGAGACTACAAGGTATTTCTACAAGTTTAGTCTATTTGAATCGTTGATGTGATTAATTTCGATTTGACCACAAGAGCACAAGATTTATGTCATCCCCCTTTCCCACCCAGTTTGAGGGAAGAAAAAATAGAATTTATAATAGAATGGAATAGAATTAAGAATAAAAATAAGCTAACTGACCCATCAAAGTAGGATAAAGATGAATAACATATATGTATTTCTGTGTCCATCTATCTTTTTATTATACGTGAAAATACAAGGTGAGAAAAGGTTGTTTTCATTTCAAGACTCGAGCAAATCACCAACTTCAATGGAAATTTATAGTGAAATTATGTATTGCCTATTAATTGAAGAATCTTGAATTTCGAATGCAAATCATGATGTTGTCATGAGAAGGTTGATTAAGTGATGTAACCCATTACCCACGTTTCTCTATGTGAATGTGATGATATTTGGCTGAAGAAAATAAATAAAAAAAGGTTATTTGTAGATATTTCATAAGGAAAGTGTGCTATATACATATAGTATTACTCAATCACGAATAACGCCAAATGCGTACTAGATTTATATGACTCTATTAATTTTATTCAGTATGTAAATAATTATCTTTACTGTTTATTATAGTTAAAAGTAACATATAAAACTTAATTATTTTTAAATTTTATTAAAAAGGTAACTCAAAATATATTCCTGTTTCACACTTTTATTATCACTTTCTCATTTTCATCTCTAATTGCCAATTTCAGTAGCCGAGCCCACTAACCCTAGGCCCTAGCACGGTTGCTCATTAGTCGCCACCTCTAACCCATTGAAAATATAAGCGGAGAAGGAAAACCAATCTTAGGATTCAATATTTTCCTTCTTTGTCTCTCACACCTTCACACAGCCGCAACCCTGAGATCTGCGTCTCCGTTGGCTCATGGAACGACCACTTCGTAACCTGCCATTCGCTCATGTGACTTGCAACCGTCATCTTGTTCTGATCAGGTAAGAGAGGAACGAAGCAAGGACAGTTCAAACGAAAGCAGTGCAGCTCGAGGTGATTTGAAGCTATCATTTGAAGCTATCTCGTTCTACAAATATTGAGAGGGGTTTGAATGGAGGGGGATTTTTTCAGAAAAGAAGAAGCAGAAGCTTTGATTGAAAATAGTCCAGATTTTAAAGAGAATGGTGCTTGTTTAGAGGGGGGAAATTTGTAATTTTGAAAGGGAATTTTATTTTCTTCTTATGCTCTGTATTTTCTAAGAAAGGGGAAGAGGGGGCAACGAAGGAACAAAAGTCTTCAAGTTCCTGGTCATTGGTAATCCTCTGCCTTTATTTCATGTATTTTGTACTCAGTTCTAGCCTTCTTGCAATAAAATGTGATATGGGAATCTCTACATTTGATATTTGCTCTAGTTTCATCATATGTTAAAATGCTGTGAAATATATGGGATCCTGAGCATAACTATCACTATTTTTACCTTCTCTGTCATGTGATATCTTTCTTTATATTGGTTAATTTATTTATTGAACTTATTCTTATTTCAGGTGTGATCCAAATGCTTCGGAAGATGCACTTTGTACACGTGATGATTATCCCAGAAGAAATCATCAAAAGGAGTCTTGATCCTCTTGGTGCAACAGTTAGCAGGGATGGTTTAGCCAAGATACTATATTCTCGTTTATTTGATTGATAATATGGGTTTATCATGTGTAAATATGAACAAAAAATGTTTGATGTTTGTTTATTGCTATTAGATTATTTAAGTCTGAATGCTTTCTTGTTTCACTATAAAAGAGTAAAAGAAAAACATCAATTACAATTATGTGTTTTTTCTTTTTTTTTTCTTTTTGGTTATATCAAAGTCAGCCCATAAAATTAATGTCTCCATTGGGCAAGATCTTACATCAAAATGTCTCATTGGCATTCTTGACATGTACGGCTTTGAAAGCTTTCAAAGTAATAGGTTAGAGTAGATCACATCACTGACTATAATCTTGCTATTGCGTATTCCTATGCTTTAGTATAGGCGCAAACAGATAGACACACAAAAAGTCTCATATAAGCAGCACTCATTCATGTGAATGTAATGTAAACTTATACATTGCACCATTCCTATTACTCCTTAGCTTCTTTACTTCATTGAGCTTAGGTGGCTTGAACTCCTTATCCTCTCCTTTATCCCTCTCTCTCTCAATGCCATTAATATTTGTGTTTGGAAAATAAGTGATTAAAAAACAAGCTTTCCCTTGCATTTTGGTACGTTAGTGAATAAGATAAATCCAAGCTGATATTTACTTCCCTCTATGCAACTTTGAACAATTTTGTATAAATTTCACAAATGAAAAGCTGCAGTAATACTTCAACCAGGTATTAGTTTTTCATATATTTTACAATTTTAGATGTAAATTTTTTTCCTTAACATGCAATCTGTGTTAGATGATGTCCTACAAGATGTGTTTAAGATGGAGCAAGAGGAATACACAAAGGAAGGGATTGACTGCAGCTACTTAGAATTTGTTGATAATCATGATGTATTGGATCTCATTGAATAGGTTTCTACATACTTTTTTTTTTAGCTTAATATCTCGTCAAGTGACTTATGAAAGCATACGCTTTTCTATTTTAGTAATCTTATTGAAACTCAGAAGCAAACAATCGCTGACGCACATTTCCAGCGAAAGGACTACTTCAAAACTTAATACAATGGCTTGCTGCTATGTGTGAACTTGGTTAGGCTTGTGCTTGCAAGTTGTATAGCATGTGTGTTGCATTAGATATGTGCAAGTGAAAAATACTAAAGGTGATATTCAATAATTAATATGCAATTTTGATCATTTATGGACACAGTTCTAGTCTTGATTCCCTTTGGTGTTAGTTGATATTTAGAGAGAATAAGGAACTTTTCTAGATCTTTGTATTGCATGGGAATTCTCATGTTTCCTTTTATTTTGCTTTATTTTAGTTCTTGAGGATTGCTCATCCTCATGTTATGTATCATTTATCTGAATAAATTCAGCTTTCAATATAAAAAAAATAATTGAAGTTGTTTGTGCAAGTATTTACTTCAGAAAATCTTATGAATTATGACAAATACCTTTTTCTTGATATGCAATAAATACTTGATTGTAAGCAAAATTTTATGTATTTAACTTATACCATCCAACATAATCCCTAACAACCAGGTTGATGTTGCAGAGCTGAAAATGATCTTAAGTACTTCATCAAGATTGAGTTCAACTTTTCAACCTATTGCTAGAGTTGATGTTGCTTCCAATAGCTCTGATACCTCATACACAAACTTTGATATCACAGTACCAGCTCCTCTTTCAAATCTAGCAGCTTTTTCTTTCCTCAGGCCAAGTTCTTTTCAACTAGTAGTTGAGGATATATCTGTAGTGGATGGATGAGGTTAGTCCGGCTTTCTATATAAATTTCAATGTCCTAGTTATCTTACCTTCGATCTTGCATATTGCATTAGGAGAAAACAATTTGGTAGTAGAGGAGTAAAGCCACATATATGTAAAGATCTTGTCGTGTTTTACAAATGGAAGTTTGTAGAAGTGCTCTTTTTGAGACCTCAAGGCCATTAATTTGTTATTTATTATGGAATCACAGCTAAGGTAGAGCTAGTAGGATTTAGTAGCTTCCTATGATTACACACTTATACACATTTATTTTGATTTTTGGTAATTTTTGGTTTTGGATAATTATGTGCATAGGAAAATATATATTTTTTTATTTATAAAATGAAGGAGCCTAGTTGTGGCAAACTGCAGTTAGATGCTTAATTTTTTTATATTTTTTAAAATATTAGAGATAGATCTAGAGATGAAAAAATGTCTCTAATTTAGAGATAAAAATAGAGATGAAATTTTTGTCTCTAATTAAAGAATTGGAGACGAATCTTGGTAACTAAATATGGACGAAACTTTAAAATTTAGAGACGGAAAAAATCCATCTCTAGTTAGAGATGAAATTAACTTTTCAGTCTCTAACAATCACCGACGTTACTTTTATCGACGAATCTATTTTTGTCTCTAATTTTATCGATGAATCTTTTATCCGTCTCTAAATCCAATTTTTTTTAGTAGTGTATCATCTTAAAATATCAAATACACATGCGTTAGGCAAAATATTAATGCATTTCCTAATTATGTATTGTAGTGTGATGTTAATGAACCAAATGTTATAAAACTAGTCACAGGTATATAAAGCTCTTATACCAAATGCAATATATTTCCAATATTATAACCATGTTCATGAAGATAAAAACTTGATCGAGATATTTACCTCTAGTCATAATCTTTAGATCATAACACCCGCCTTTAGAATTGTTCAGTTTGTGAAGATCTCTGATGCACTGACTCTTTAGCATATTGTAATCAAATCATTGATGAGTACAATACTTTCATGACTACAAGACTAGGGACCCTTTGCCTTTATTTATAATGACCCAACTTTTTTCTATATAAAAATAGTTTCAAACACCAAACATATTCAGGAAGAGTGGTTATCTCCTTCGTTATTTCCTCCCACTTAAATGGACATCTACTACGACATTAGTATCTTCTTAGATAAACCTGATAGGGATATGGAAATATAGTCCAGATAGAATAAGATAATAATGAGAGCATTGAATGTTATAATACCTTTAATTAAATAATATATAACAAAATAAAGGAAAGAAAACAAAATTAACCAACTTTGTAGAGATGTCAAACAGGTCCACCTAGTTATCTCAACTTGCCTCGTCCTATCATGGATTAGTTTTACAAAAATAGAGCAAGGCAGATTGACTTATTTTTGGAATGTAGGATGGGCTTTCAACCCACCTCATTTTATGACGGGTTGCAACCCCCTTAAAATAATAAAATAATAAAAAATGGAATAGCGAGTTAGACATGTCAACTTGCTAAAAACTAAAAAAAAAAAAAGTAGTAGGTTAGGCGGGTTAACCTGTCTTAAACTGAACAAAAATAAGTCAATCCATGGATTGATTCGCCTAATTCGCCACAAAAAATTTAAAAAGGAAAGAAAATTAGAAGTGGCCTAATGGGTTAACCTGCCTTGCCCTGCCATAACCTCTAGGTTAGGCAAGGTAGGTTAAAATAACTTGCTTAAAAAAAATAGGTTGTCAACCCTCCTCTTTTGGTGAATTAAATGCGTCAATCCTTCAAATCTAGCTCATTTTGACATTCAACAACTTTGCGACCTTGGCTCAAGTCAATTCGAGGTAGATTAATGTCAATAAGATTAATGAATCTACCTAACATGAAAAGGAGACTGGGTTGCCCATTGCTCTATCCTTTATTTGATGTCCAATTTTTTTTAGAAAATATTTAGTTCAAAATTGAATTAAATCATGATATATTTACAATGGTAGGAAAAAAAAAGCAAAGCAAAACACTAGGTGAGAAGAACTGAGAAAGTCTCTCTTCTGCTACTATATGTGAAAGAATCAAGAGCAAGGTTGTTTAAAGCGAGATTCCAGTAAAAAGCACTTGGGGGTCTAGTAAAAGTGAGCATAAAAGTGCAGATGTTGCTTACTATGAAGAAAACCATTTAAAAATACATGTACAAATAATTAGTGAGGTATAAATATTCTAACTCATATTTGAGTACTAAAATCACAAATTCCATAACTTAATATAGTCACAAATCATGCTAAAAAACATTTTAAATGTTAGCAAAGTAATATCTTCGTTCTTCAAAGTTCAACAATAGCAAAAATACCATATCTCATATGGTTTGCATAAGATTTAACTAAAAGAATTTTGCATATTAGCGACGGAATTTTTCCCTTGCTACGACAGATTAGTGGTGGATACCGAGGGATTAGAGAAGGAGATTTTTTCCATCGCTAATTAGCGACTCAAAATAAGCAACATAAAAATCCCTCGCTAATCCCTCGTTAAACTCACTAGTCTCTCGTTGATCTCGCACTAGCAAGGTTTAACAAGAGATTATGGAGAGATTTTTCCGTTGCTAATTTCTGAAATTCTTGTAGTAGCAAGGACTAAAATAAATCATCAAGTGCCACTCCATGTCTTCCATCATATTCACTTTCATCCCCCCTAAGTCCTTTTCATCCACATCATCATCATTATGACTAAGAGAAATGTTCTCCATGTTTTCTTCTTCTCCTTCATTTTCTTCATTTTCATCATCCAACTAAACAAAATCATTAGTTATCTATAAGTCATCATGAATTAGTTCAACTCTAGCATTAACATTTGAAGTTTCCCATTCTCCCTTTACTTCAAGAATTATTTCTATTTCTTTTCTAGCTTCTTTGTTAAGAACATTATGCCATTGCATCTGTTGGAAGAGTTTATCTTCCTTCTCCACTATTCATTCATCATTAGGGGGTAAATCATCAAGGCAATACTGGGCATTGTTCTCTTCCCTTTTTAGTTGCCTTTCTCTAAGTTTCAAATTATACATCACAAAAACCAAGTCATTCATCTTTTATTGATGTAAGCAGTCTCTTTTTCTTTTGTGAACCTAGACATAAAGCAAAATGTGATTATAGTAGTCTTAATAATAACAACTCACATGGAAAGAATATTTAACTTAAGTACCATCTCAAATGAACTCCAATTCTGCTCATGACCAAGAGCTACAAGCTTAACACACCAATGGCAAACTTTTGGAGCTCTTGATAATGATCTCCATAAGAAGCCCACCAGTTAGTTGGAGTCCTTTTACCTTTTGTTGGCTTTGCCATCTCATTACCAAACAAACATGTAGTTTTTCTAAATGAATCAAGCTAAACTTCTATTTTCAAACTTTTCATTTGCATCAAGAACTATTTTTGTGTCACATTAATAAAGACTAGCTTTTATCTCTGGATTAAAAGCTTTAAAGTATGGATTATAGTGAAGCTAAGGATTTAGATGATATGCAGCAACATGCAATGGCCTATGATGTTGAAGTGCCCACCATTCATCAATAATTTTCAAACTTGGCTCACAATTGCAAACACAACCAAATATAATATAAACATGTAGGTTCTTTATTTCAAATTGAAAAAAATTAAAAGATTGCCTCAAGTAGATTCTAGAAATATTATCTTTTACTTTTAGTATCGAAGTTTTGTTGAATTTTCCTTTTTGCTTGCTCCATTGCCTCATAAATAAATCCTACACCTGGTTTCTTATTTGAATCAACCATCCTTAGCATGTTTACAAGGGGAAATAAAACCTTCAAATTGTAAGCTCCAAAAGACCTTTAGAGTCAATATTCCCTATTTTGGTTATAATGCTAACAAACTATGTCTAGAATCATTGATTATTACTTTAACATTCTTAAGTGCATTAATACATTTTTGCAAAGTTTGTTTTGAGTTTTATATGTGCAGAACTTGAGGATTATGCATGACAATGATCATTTCAAGGCTAGAAGATCATGGGAAAGACCTAAGAAAGTTTCTTGACAACATGATGAAGCTCTTGAAGAACTTGAGAAAGTTGGTTTAAAACCCAGTATAAAAAACTTGAGAAAGTTCACATCAAACCTAGTAAAGTCTAAAGATTTCAATAGAAAGAATATAAAGCATAAGGATGATAGGAGAGCATGATCTTTCACCTACATTAACAAGCCAAAAATCTACAAAGTGAAAGGAACCATATCTGATAAGATTGAAGACTTGAGAAAGTTAGGTGAAAAGGTCACAGTTGAAAAAGTTCATGAGCAATGTTTTAAAGTGGCTAGTTGACAAAAGAGTAATTGCAAGTTGAGTCACCAAAAGAGTTGTTACAATAGCTAGTTGCTTCTAAAGTACAACAGTCTACTCGAGATTTCTAACGACTATATTTTGAAGCCTATTTATGGATATCAACTTGAAGATTTAGGAGGGTTATTTGAGAAATCATCAAACCACAAGGGTCTAAAGTGTCCTTTAATTTCTATATACCAAAATTTTAACTGATAATATATGCATGTAATATACATGTACTTATTCTTTTATTAAGATAAGAAAATAAATAAAAATAAAGTGTTTAATATAAATTATTACAATTTGTACTTGTGATATGTGAGAAAAATATACTTATTATGTGCTTGTTTTGATATGAATTTAGATGCTTTGTATGAGGATATATGTCATTCTAATTTATTATTCTTCTTGGTAATTGATATATTGGCCTTTGTGTTTGTTTTAGAGTCAAAATATAAGTTCTGGAATTAATTGATGAAGATTCGGTTGAATTCATTGCAAAGGAGTTGTGTAACATATTAATACCATTACCCTAGTATATCTGAAATATATTCAGATAAATAATATTAGCCATGTCACTTCTAAACTAAAAACATCAAACTAGATTCATAATAATCATACATGTTATTATAAAGAGTCATAAAGGAAAGAAAATATTATATATATACAACCTCAGCTTCAAAAAAAGCATATTATAATACATAAAACTTTTGTACATCACAAAGCAAATATAATAAATACAAACTTTGCCTCTAAAAGTAAATAAATTATATTAGTCTTTCTGCTTCTTCTTTCTTTCCTTGGAAGAGTCTCGACTTAGATTTATCATAGAATCAATAAATGGGATGAGAATTTACAATTCTCAGAATATGTTTCCAAAACATGTCATCATGATGTCTCCAACTACCTCGGGGAAAAACAACTTATACAATAATAACTAGAAAGGTAGCATAAGCCAAAACAATTCTTTCTCTTCTCGAGATAGACAGTTCATTTATTTATAAAATATGACATAATTATCACACAATTATCCATTCACAATGAATAAACAAATCATTTTACATCAAAATATGTTTCCAATAAGTACATGAGCCATTACTAATTACTAAAGGAACATTCACATACACACTCTATGTAATATTCCCAAGCAAACCATAATCTCAAAGATAAGACAATTGCTCATACAATTGTCATTGAAATGCAAATGCTTGTGATATGTCATATGATTATGCCTAAGGTATGTCTTAAGATTATGCTCATGAAATGTGTTATGATTGTGTTTGTGCAATGTCATGAAACTTGACTATTCCCAGGAGTTCGGTTCATTATATTTTTTTTTGGATATAGTAGGGCAACAACCTCTTTACAATACCTGGTAATGAGTGAACTGTTCCTTCTCACAACAATGAGAGTACTGATACCCCTTCATAATACCAGTAATCCTGGCCTTAGGAGCCTACATGCTCTAAGAATCTAGGACTAGTCCTTATTCATAGAATTTTATGACATATCCACCATTCTCTAGCTATATGATTGTGCATATCATATAAGGTTACAAATACGTAGGAATAGTGTAACACCTGTGGAAACATGATAGACTTATATGGTTATGGAGGTATCCTAATACCTGATTATCATGCCTGTAAATTTTTGTAACCGTTTGAGCATGTTTAGTAACTTTGTTGTAGCTCTATGTGTGAAATATAGCTGTTTTCAGCCCCAATTTTGACTTAAACTACTTAGTTAATAGAAATAAGTGTAGATAACTTGTTTCTAGGTCACAAATATGTGAAAGTTGTTGTGGTTAAAGTTTGAGATTTATTGGAGTTAATTTGACATTTTTAAGTACACTAATTATGTGTTTTAGTGCCGAATTGACTCCTGGCAGATATGAAAAATTATGAAAATGATGAAACAAGATTTTTAATGAATCTCAAGATTTATTTTAAACTTGTTAGAAGTTAGAAAACTTGGTTTGGTTAAATCTAAGCGTTCTTAGCTGATCGGGTGAATAGTGGTCACTTAAGTGACCAAATATGAGGGCACGACCCTTTGTTTCTATTGCTGGGCTTATTTAAGGCCAAAATGAGATGTTTGTCTCATTTCTCATCTCATCTCACGGCTACGAGCAGGAAAAGGAAAGGAGAAAGGAAAGCAAGGAGTTAAAGGAGAAGGATCATCAACTAAGCAAGGTAGAGAGCTTAGTTTTGTAGAGGAACGATTGACTGACTTCAATTTTTGAAGTTTGAGGTAGGGGAAACCTTGTTCTTAAACTCATTTTCCTATTCTCTTCATCTTGTTCATAAGTTTTGGCTTGATGTGGTGAGTTAGGTCTTGAGTTGTTTTTGGTGTTTTTTGCTTGAATCTTGTTGGAAAACTTGAGGATGACTTGTTTTTGAGTTGTTGAGTGCATGGAAATAGATTTCTAGCCCTTGTATACTTTTAATTCCATTTGAGTGAAGATTTGGAGTTTTAGGTTTTGCATTAGATGATTATCCATAATTAATGGTTTTGAGTGAAATTGAAGTAAAATTAAGAGTTGCTTTGTGTAGATGAACCTTGTGAAAGGTTGGAAATCACTTGGATGTGAATTTTGAGTGATTAGAGGAGGAGTAAGTTCCAATGGAACAATTACTCGGACCTACAGAATTTGCTGCAGAGTATCTGGTTATGAGACATGACCCGTGTCTGAAGACACCAGGGGGGCGTGTCCCTCTCTTCTAGTTGAAATTCGTGAAACAGTGCTCACAAAGCAAGATACAGGCGGGGGGTGTCATCAGACATGGCTCGTGTATGAGGTTAAAATTTTCAAAAATGTCATTTTTGATGTTTTCAAGTTCTTAGCTAGATGAGATCATTAGTATATGTTTCTTAAAGTGTGTTGAGACTCTAATAGGAATATCTAATGAAGTGGATATGTGATGAATGTAAATCAATTAGTATGTTAATTATTTGGTATTTAACATCATTGTATTTCATGTTTGTAGTTAGGAATGTAAATCAATTGATATGCTAGTTATTGTAGTAATTAACATTATTGTTGTTCCATAACTATGTTGATGAGGTTGAGTCTTTGTTGTAGATGATCTAATGTGATTTTGAATGAGTAGGTAATCAATCATTATTATCACAGAGATCATTGTTGTGATCAAATATGATTTTGAATGAGTAGGTAACCAATCCTTCTTATCATAGTGATCGTTTTTGAAGACCGTGTTGATGAGGACGGTTCAATTCCCTCATTACTGGGATAAAGACTGGTGGAACTGGGTTCCAGTGCTTATTCAAAGCTTATGGAACAAGGTTCCTTTGTTTTGTTCGAGACTCATGCATGACATTACATTTCCATGGACTTGGTATCATAACATTATTCATTTTATGCTTAGGATATTGCACAGGCATAAACACTAGACATAATTTAGCATAGTATGATGATTGTATGGGCAGTTGCTATCATGACATAAAATCATGACATTACAATTGTATGGGCGATTGTGTATCTCTGAGATGAAGATGTTGTTTACTTCTGTGGTTAAAGTGTTATTTTAGATAATTGAGTATATTATCTGAATATATGTGTATATATACTGGCTTTGGAATACTTCTCCTGAGATATGTTATTTCTCACCCCGATTGTGTTGCTATGTAAATTCGAGTACGAGTTTCTCAAAAAGGAAGAAGATGTATGAAGATTAGTATAGTTATAGGCTTGATGTTGACAAAGCTTGTAAATTGTACTAGATCTTGTTGTTTTGAAAGTTTTTGTATTACAATGTGCCCTTAGAGGCAATGATGTATATATATAACTTTTGTTATCGTGGCTCTCCATACATAATTATATAAATGTTATGAGTTTAATTGTTGTATGCTAAAAGTAGCATGACCAGTATTGGTTATTCTTTTATATGACGATATATCTGAATAGCAAATATTGAGATGTTGCATTTTAGTATCAAAGCAGTTCATCCTGTTGAGCCAGGGTATAGACTGACTATGCTTAGGCATGTGTAGTGATGGTTATGCTTTTCTTATCTCTTACAAGTGCTTGTTTGAGTGGAATTGCATGATTTGCCTTTGTTTGTCTATTTTAGCTACTGTTACACGGTTACATGATATTAGGATTAACTACCTCAATATGGATTGTTCTGTATTTATAGGAAACTATGGCAGCACGAGGGCGACCGCGTGGGAGCAAGAACCAGAACCTTAAGAATGAAGGTTCGGGTATGGCCGAGGCCGTGATAGCAATGGTCGAAGTGATATGTGAGCAGACGACTGCGAATGCCACAATGATGAGGGAGCAACCAGCTGCAACTGCTACGGTGATTGAGAGGCTAGAGGCCAATCAAACACAACCTACACCACCGTCGGTACCACCACCAAGGAGTGAGGTATAGGGGGAGAGAAAACCAGGACTTTCATGACCTTTCTGAGTTTCGGAAGGCGAGTCTACTATCGTTCAGAGGAGACTATGACCCAGTAAGGGCTGAGGAGTAGATAACTGAGCTAGAAAAGATTTTTACAGCTATGAGATGTTCAGAGGAGCAGAAGATGTCTTTTGCAGCATATATGCTGAAAGGGGAAGTTGAGCACTGATGGAATGGTGCAAAGAGAATGATGGAGGTAACTAGGACCCATGTTTCTTGGGAGGTATTCAAGGTTGTCTTTTTGGAAAAATACTTTCCACAAACTATGCAAGAAGAGAAAGAGGTGGAGTTTCTACAGTTGCAGCAAGGAAATATGACGGTTGGATAGTATGTAGTGAGATTCGAGGAGCTGTCCAAGTTTTCTTCTTCACTCCGGTACAATCCAAATGATAGTTGGAAGTGTGTGAAGTTTGAAACTAGTCTGAGAGAGA
The DNA here is from genome assembly GCA_029884595.1 of Ormosia semicastrata. Classification (NCBI taxonomy): domain Eukaryota; kingdom Viridiplantae; phylum Streptophyta; class Magnoliopsida; order Fabales; family Fabaceae; genus Ormosia; species Ormosia semicastrata. The sequence continues at coordinate 26,116,966 of JAQQTO010000053.1, read as the reverse complement.
GCATAAGGAGGTTGGTGAAACCTTTTAAGATCAGGGATTATCTTTCCTTGGTTAACAAATGTAGGGCTGTTGAACCCTTGAGTTTTAGACCATAGGATGAGCAACGATCACAAGAGTCCTACAAACGAAAGAGTATATAAAATAGATCAGAAGGGAATGCTCCATAGCACAGAGACCAGAAAGATAAAGGGAGACAAGATTAGAGGGATGGTCGTGAGCAGCTATGTGCTAAATGTGGAAGGCACCACGGAGGTAAAACTTGTGTAGCTTATTAGATATCATGTTACAAGTGTAGGCAGTAGGGCCATTTCGCAAGGAATTGTCCTCCAAGAAAGGAGGCAAAGTCAAAGGTTAGACTAGGAAGAGTATTCAATCTGCAAGATGTGAAGGCATTAGCATCCTATAGTTCAAGAAAAGGTGAGTACATAGTTGTACTTGATGTGTAATTTTTTTTTCTTAAGGTTTGGTTGTACCCGTTGTTATATGTGAGCTGTTTGGGGCTTCTTACCATAAGTAAACCAAATTTTGAAGATAAAATTTTAAAAAGGAGGGGAGAAACGTAACACCTGTGGATACATGATAAACTTGTATATGGTTATGGAAATAGCCTAATACCTAATTATCATGTTTGTAAATTTTTGTGACCGTCTGAGCACGTTTAGTCACTTTGCTGTAACTCTATGTGTGAAGCATAGCTGTTTTCAGCCCCGATTTTGACTTAAACTGCTTAGTTAATGGAAATAAGTGTAGAGAATTTGTTTCTAAGTCACAAATATGTGGAAGTTGTTGTGGTTAAAGTTTGAGATTTATCAGAGTTAATTTGACATTTTTATTCATACTGGTTGTGTGTTTTAGTGCCGAATTGACCCCCACCAGATATGAAAAATTATGGAAATGGTGAAACAAGATTTTTAATGAATCTCAGGATTTATTTTAAACTTGTTGGAAGTTAGGAAACTTGGTTTGGTTAAATCCAAGTGTTCTTTGCTGATCGGGTGAATAGTGGTCACTTAAGTGACCAAATATGAGGGCACGACCCTTTGTTTTGTTGCTGGGCCTATTTAAGGCCAAAATGAGATGTTTGTCTCATTTTTCAATCTCATGGCTGCAAGCAGGAAAAGGAAAGGAGAAAGGAAAGCAAGGAGCTAAAGGAGAAGGATCATCAATCAAGCATGGTAGAGAGCTTAGTTTTGCAAAGGAACGACTGTCTGACTTCAATTTCTGAAGTTTGAGGTAGGGGAAACTTTGTTCTTAAACTCATTTTCCTATTTTCTTCATCTTGTTCATGAGTTTTGGTGTGATGTGGTGAGTTAGATTTTGAGTTGTTTTTGGTGTTTTTGACTTGGATCTTGTTGAAAAACTTGAGGATGACTTGTTTATGAGTTGTTGGGTGCATGGAAATATATTTCCAGCCCTTGTATACTTTTAATTCCATTTGAGTGAAGATTTCGTGTTTTAGGTTTTGTATTGAATTATTATCCATGACTAATGGTTGAGTGAAATTGAAGTGAAATTAATAGTTGCTTTGTGTAGATGAACCTTGTGGAAAGTTAGAAATCACTTGGATGTGAAGTTTGAGTGATTGGAAGAGGAGTAAGTTCCAACCGAATAGTACTTGGACCTGCAGAATTTACTGCAGAGTGTCTGGTTGTGAGACATTGCCCGTGTCTGAAGACACCGGGGGGGGGGGTGTCATCTGACATGACCCATGTCTGAGGCCAGAATCTTCAAAAATGTCATTTTTGATGTTTTCAAGTTCTTGGCTAGATGAGATCATTAGTATATGTTTCCTAAAGTGTGTTGAGAGTCTAATAGGAGTATCTAATGAAGTGGATATGTGGTGAATGTAAATCAATTGGTATGTTAATTATTGTGGTACTTAACTGGAAATGTTGTATCTCTTAAGGATACTTTAATCTCCCATTACCAAGTTTTCTAACTTCCATAGGTGTTATGAAAAATCCTAGGATTCATCTTAATCCTTTTCCCATCATTTCCATAAGTTTCCATATATCAGACTCATCATTCTGGTATTTAAACACTCACTTAGTATACTTAAAAATACCAAATTAACCCAGTTAATTCTCCAAAATTAACCACATCACTTGTTGGGAATTGCGGATCAAAATATCTCGCAGCGGAATAATAGGATTCCCACACAGGATCTATGCGAAAAGTCCATAATCCGAGTATTTAAAAATTACCTCTTGAAGCGTGATAAACACAAGCGAGGTGAATCACCAACACCGTAATAGCGACGATGTTTAGCGGTATCCACACGAACTACTTGCAAAAGTCACGCCTCTGTTTCGTGGTGCTAGTAGAAGAGAAGAACCTTTCACCGTCTCTCACTCACTTTCTTAGGTGCGGCTAGGGTTGTGATGTAACGTCTATAGCAGCCCCTTACTAATCGGTACTATTTATAATAGTGGCTGCCTTAAGTGAGTGTGAGCAAGTGCTTGGTAAGCCGTGCAACCCTAAAACCCATAGCAGTTAGGCCCACAATTGAATCCTTCCAACTTGGATCCTTATTACTCAATTTAGTAGCTGTTTCTAAATGTGCGACCTGATTTCTCATGACGTTGGTAGTAATATTAAAATCTCATTTTAATATTTTAATAAACAAAGTGATTCATGTATCTAGCAACACATCATATTACCCAAGTAATGAGAATGTCAGTGATTTGACATAACCTATCTGTGATCAATGTTTCCGTGTAGTTTAGTCCCTTTGTCAAGATATCTAGATTGAACACAAGGCATGGAATGCGTCACCCTTGTATAGTCCAATCATTCGTTTCCTGATACTCGAGTAGACTTTGTAACGATAAATGAGATCAATATCTTATATTGACTCATTTGAGCATGTATCATGCATTTCGCGGTCTCACTAATCGGGGGCCCGAAGATATCGCTCCATTATGTAGGAGTGACAAATTCCATCTAGGTCACTCACATCCCTCTGCATGATTTGCGGTATGTCCAATAACTAACTTTATAATCACCTTGTTACAGATGACGTTTGATGGCATTAAAACACACAACTCTTCATGTAGGAATCGTAGTGATTTCAGGTCAAAGGACCACAAATACCATTATCACTATGAGAATCGCTTATGACACTCACGTAACGATCCATGTAGCGTTCTCATGGTGGGTCATCCCAAGTACATCATTACTCTAATATGTACCAATGTGAAGACTTGATATCTCATATCCATGACCCGTGAGATGCGGTCATCGGGCTACACATATTTAGTCTCAATGTATTATTGTTGTCCTAATTAACAATAATACTTGACTAGGGACATTTAAGAATAGTGTTGTAACCAAAAGGATCTCACGATCAAGTCATCCACTTGATGTCCTATGGCATCAAACTTACTATTCTAAGGACTTTATTATGTTTATCAAAAAAGAACACAATAAATGAAATGCCTCATATATAAAATAGCATAATATAATGTATGTCAATACAAACAAAATGTATTGGCCACTAGGGCATACACCAACAATCTCCCACTTGCACTAGAGCCAATCGGGCATATATCTAATGCCTAAAGACCTAGTGTGACCCTCATGCTTCGCCATTGCAAGAGGCTTCGTCGGTGGATCATAAAATGTTATCATCTGTTGGTACTCGCATATCTTCACATCTCCTCTATCGATGATCTCTCGAATGAGATGGAAGCGCCTAAGTATATGTTTGGATCGCTGGTGAGATCTAGGCTCCTTAGCTTGTGCAATGGCTCCATTGTTATCACAATAGAGGTCCACTGCCACAATGCTAGGAATAGTGCTAAGTTCAATAATGAACTTTCGATCCAAACGGCCTCCTTTGGCATTGGAGGCATATACTCATCTTGGTAGAATCGGCGACTCTCCTGCTTTGAACTCTTCCACTAGACATGTTACCATTTAGGCAAAAACATAACCCGATTGCGACTGAGTCGTCCTTTTTCGGTCCGGGAAGCTAGCATCGGTTTAACCTTTTACAACTAGCTTTTCCTCACCTCCATATACCAAGAACGAATCCTTAGTCCTTCTTAAGTACTTAAGGATGTTCTTGATAGGAAATCCATGACTTTCACCGGGATCGAATTTACCTACTGATGCATGCTCAAAGCATATGAGATGTCCGTCGAGTACATAACATGGCATACATGATAGATCCAATTGCGATGCATATGGAATCTTGCTTCATGCGATCCCTCTCATCCCGGGTGGAAGGATTGATCCTTAGATAAGCTTACACCATGTGACATAGGCAAGAGTCCTTTCTTGGATTCATGCATGTTAAATCGTCTTAACACTTTGTCTATGTATATACTCGACTTAGGCTGCCAAGCCTCAAGTTGATCTATCTCTATAGATCCCGATACCTAATACATAGGTGGCTTCGCCCAAGTCCTTCATAGAAAAGCACTTCCTTCTAACCAAGTCTTTACAGATCGTAGGGTAGGGATGTCATTTCCAATTAGTAGTATGTCATCTACATACAATACTAGAAAGACAACTTTGCTCCCACTAACCTTCTTGTAGACACAAGATTCTTCTTCATTCTTGATGAAACCAAACTGTTTGATTGTATCATCAAGAATGAAGATTCCAAATTTTCCGGAAGCTTGCTTTAATCCATAAATAGATCGTTGCAACTTGCATACTTTTCTAGCATCCTCTCTGAGTGGCAAAACCTCGGTTGTGTCATGTACACATCTTCGAGAAGATTTCCATTAAGGAAAGCGCTTTTGACATCCATTTGCCGATTTCATAATCATGGTATGCTTGCAATGTAGAAGAAGATCCGAACGGATTTAAGCATCGCAAATGGGGAAAAAGTTTCATCATAGTCTACACCATGAATTTGTTTGAAACCTTTAGCCACCAATCGCGCCTTAAAGGTATGCACATTACCATCCATGTCGCTTTTCTTCTTGAAAACCCACTTGCACCCAATGGGTTTTACCCTTCATGTGGTCAACCAAGGTCCATACCGGTTGGCATACATGGAATCCATTTCGATCTCATGGCCTCAAGCCATTTCTCGATTCTGGGCCAATAATGGCTTCCTAGTAAGTCACAGGCTCATCTTGATCCATGAGCAATACGTCACCTTGTTGGGTCATGAGAAATCATATCTCTCTCGGTTGATGACGTATCCCGTTAGACCTACGCAGGATCTTGTGCTACTAAGCAAACAATCACGTTCCACAACATTTTGTGGAGGTCAAAGCTTATATTTCCACCATTGGTTCATTTCATTCTTTATGAAAGTTGAACTTCTTCAAGTTCTACTTTTCTCCCAGGAGATAAACTCCTTTCTAGAAACACACTCCCTGCGACAAACACTTTGCCCTCGAGGATTATAGAAAAAGTATCCCTTGGTTTCCTTTGGATACCCCACAAAGAAGCATTTATCTTGATTTAGGGCCAAGCTTATCGAAACTTGACGTTTCACATAAGCTTCGCAACCCCAAATCTTCATGAAAGACATCTTGGGCTATTCCCCCCATATCTCATATGGTGTAGTTGAACCGTCTTAGATGGAACACTTAAAGTGTGAAAGTGTTCATAAATGACATGTCCCCGAAGGAGCCTGGAAGGTCCGCATGACTCATCATGGATCGGACCATGTCCAACAAAGTCCGGTTCCTCCTTTCGAAACACCATTCCATTGTGGTGTTCCAGGAGGAGTGAGTTGAGATATTATCCCACACTCTTTCGATGATCATCAAATATGTTGGCTTAAGTATTCACCTCCTCGATCCGATCGAAGGATTTTAATTCTTTTGCCAAGTTGGTTTTGTACTTCATTCTTGAACTCTTTGAACTTTTCAAAGGATTCGATTTGTGCTTCATAAGATATACAAATCCATATCTACTTAAATCATCAGTAAATGTAATGAAGTATTGAAAACCACCTCTAGCGTATTTAGTGGCCCACATACATCACTATGTATAAGGCCTAAAAGATCACTAGCCCATTCACTGGACAAGGTGAAAGGGGCCTTTGTCATCTTCCCTAATAAACAAGATTCACATATCTCATTTGATTCGAAATCAAATGAGTCCAAGAATCCATCTTTATGGAGTTTGGAGATGCGTTTCTCATTTATGTGGCCCAAACCAAACGACAATGCCGAGAAAAGTTGGGTTCAGATCGTTTGATTTAAACCTCTTTGTATTTATGTTATAAATGGGCGTTTCGAGATCAAGTACATAAAGTCCATTACTCAATTGTGCACTACCATAAAAAATATCATTCATATAAATAGAACAACACTTGTCCTTTATTATAAAAGAAAAACCTTTCTTGTCCAAACAAGAAATCAAAATGATATTCCTACTAATAGCAGGCACACAAAATAGCAGCTTCTCTAATGCTGCTATTACAAGCCCGGTGTATGAGATAATAAATAAGTCCCTACGCTAATGCAGCAACTTTTGCTCCATTTCCAACTCGTAGGTCGACTTCGCTACTTCGTCAATGGTCTATTGCTTTTTAGATCCGCACATTTACACAAATGTGAGATCCACATCCAAGATCTAATACCCATGATGCGAAAGTAGATAAATTGACTTCAATAACAAAAATACCTGAAGTGGAAGTCTCACTTCCCTTCTTCTTTTGAGCTCCTCCGTGAACTTGCACAGTTCCTCTTCCAATGTCCTGGTCGACCGCAATGGAAGCATGTACCTTCCTTAGCCACTCCACCCACCATAATGGTTTCAAGCTAGAAGTGCTAGGCTTGGACTTGTCCTTGCCCTTGCCCTTCCAGTTGTCCTTGGGCTTTTTCTCACTTGTTTCTTGCCCTTATTCTTTTGGACCATCATTATGGCCTTCCCTTTACCTTTGTTGATGTTATGCTCGGCATTCTCAACATGCCTAAATCTCACTAGGTAGTGATTTGTCAATCTCATTCATGTTGTAGTTCATGACAAATTGACCGAAACTTTCCACAAGAATGATTGCGTATAAGACAAGTCGTGGCCAACCTCTTTGGCCCAAAGGAAAACCCAGTCTCTCTAGGTTTTCAATGTACCCAATCAACTTAAGTACATGAGCACCAACAGGGGCTTCCTTCTACTACTTGCCTTTGACAAACAAAGGTGCTTTAGAGACCTCGAATCTCTCATGCCCGGCCTCGCTCTTGATAGAGCTTCTTAAGGTGTACGATCATATCGTATGCATCCATGTTCTCATGTTGCTTTTGGAGCTCGAGTTCATGGTGGCCAAGGCATTAGACATCCAATGTCCAAGGCATCATCTTGATGCTTCTTATAAGCATCTCTTTCGCTTCTAGGGGCATTAGCAAGTTGGCTCAGAATAGGTCATTTCCAAAACATACATTTTTCTCTTGCTTGAGGACAATCCTCAAATTCTATACAGTCTAGAAAATTTGTTCCACAACTTGTCCTTCTCAAGGACGGATCGCAATGATAAAGTACCCAATGTGTTTGTTGCCATGGTTATCTATTAACGAAACATGCAAAAATATAAGTATCATGCCATAAACATATTTAATGAGGTCTTTTAATTAAATATGCCTCCCACTATTTTATTCAAGTCAATGACCCTCAAGATTGACTCGGAAAATCCCATCGAAAGATTTTCTAGTAGGCCAAGATCCATATTTTACCTAGCTTTGAGTCGCTTTGGTGATCGCCCAAAATTCGGTTATTTAGGTAGGAAACTCTTTCCAATTACATCACATGCAACTCTTGGATAGTTGGGTGAATAACACTTATTCTAATCCATCTAATGGACTAAAGCCCAACTTCATGCCTCTAAGCCTTCAATCCTATTGAAATGGCCTAGTTAAGTCGACCCAATGGTTGGCATTTGGATATTACTCTTATCCCATCGCATCTTACTAATATAGATAAAGGCACTCTGCTTTGTGAGACCTACACTTAATCGATATTAGTCTTGATGAGTGCCACGCGTTGGAAGGCATCACATAATGACTTAATATTTTCTTTGAGGGAATTTTATTATTAGATCTCACCATTTATTAAACTTGTTTAACATACCATAAACATCATCCATGCATCTCATACATATAAAGCAAATAATAAATGTGACATGGTTATGGCCTCTAAGAGATTAGCTTTAAAAAAAGCCCTTCACTAAGCGTCTCCCACCAACGTCCTCACTTGATGCCATCTCCTTGTCTCCACATGATGATTACATTATAGAAACCTCTTTTACATTCGAGGGGAGTTAGATGAGAAGAGAATGTACAATCAGAATGTAGAGAGAAAGGCACGACACGCAGGTCATATTTAAAATAACCAAAATAGCATAAAATAAAGACTAAGGCCATAACCATGCACCATGCATCTCTAAGAATACATAAACACAAAGAAATAACACATTATTATTTTTGTGAATTATAAAACAAAGATTTGAATATCGCGCTTTCGAATATCACACACCATGCAACGGGGTTCGGGGTAGGCGCCCGACCTTAATCCCGCTTACCGGCCACGGGTGGGGTCAGGGAGGCCGCCCTTGCACGGGGTGCGGGGCAGCCCTCCCCTAAATTTTTTCACTCATATACCACCACTGGTTTCTTGGAGAAAAATTCGAGTTGGACCCCTTCTACCTCCATGACGGTGGGCAACAACATTTGAACCCTAAGGCCCACAAACACATGAACGCTTCATGTGCCGCAGGGGTAACTCACAAGCGCCATCACCTATCCAAATGGGGTTTCCAGAGTGAAGACATGAACACTTCATGTCACGAGGAAGCTTCATAGCCGTCGCAAAACGGAAACAAGGTTTCCAAACCTTGTGTCGCGGCTAAAAATCTTGTATATCGCATTCATAATCGTTTTTCGCGAGAATCATACATATCACATATACGTATATCGAAAACGCAAGAATAGAAAGCATTCAAAACCGTTTCGCAGAATCATACATATCACATATATAGATATCGAAAAAATGCAAGAAATAAAAGCATTCAAAACCGTTTTACTAAATTATATGAACATCTTCATGGTTTCAAAAACATCAACATGTTTCGTAAACAACAAATAAAACAGAACACGGTTTCATACAGCATTATTTCGATTTCAGAAATAACATATAAAGATCATATCTTTTATGAAAGGAAAGCAACGAATCATGTTGGGAATTGCGTAAGTTAATTCATCTTAATCCTTTTCCCATCATTTCCATAAGTTTCCATATATCAGACTCATCATTCTGGTATTTAAACATTCACTTAGTATACTTAAAAATACCAAATTAACCCAGTTAATTCTCCAAAATTAACCACATCACTTGTTGGGAATTGCGGATCAAAATATCTCGCAGCGGAATAATAGGATTCCCACACAGGATCCATGCGAAAAGTCCATAATCCGAGTTTTTAAAAATTACCTCTTGAAGCGTGATAAACACAAGCGAGGTGAATCACCAACACCGTAATAGCGACGATGTTTCTGCGGTATCCACACGAACAGACTTGCAAAAGGAGTCACGCCTCTGTTTCGCGGTGCTAGTAATAGAAGAGAAGAACCTTTCAACTCACTTTCTTAGGTGCGGCTAGGGTTGTGATGTAACGTCTATAGCAGCCCCCTTAACTTTTATATTTATAATAGGTAAATATTGTAAGTTTAAGTGAGTGTGAGCATCAAAAAAGGTAGAATATGTGCAACCCTAAAACCCATCTCAATGAGTTAGGCCCACAATTGAATCAGTCCAACTTGGATCCTTATTGCTCCAATTTAGTCTTTTCTTTATAAGTGTGCGACCTTTTTCTCATGACGTTGGTAGTAATATTAAAATCTCATTTTAATATTACAAACAATGTGAGCGGTATCTAGTAACACATCACTTGCTACCCAAGTAATGAGAATGTCAGTGATTTGACATAACCTATCTGTGATCAATGTTTCCGTGTAGTTTAGTCCCTTTGTCAAGATATCTAGATTGAACACAAGGCATGGAATGCGTCACCCTTGTATAGTCCAATCATTCGTTTCCTGATACTCGAGTAGACTTTGTAACGATAAATGAGATCAATATCTTATATTGACTCATTTGAGCATGGCCATGCATTTCTAAGTCTCACTCAATCGGGGCCCGAAGATATCGCTCTGTTATGTAACAAATTCCATCTAGGTCACTCACATCCCTCTCGCATGATTTGCGGTATGTGTCCAATAACCAACTTTATAATCACCTTGTTACGGATGACGTTTGATGGCATTAAAACACACAACTCTTCATGTAGGAATCGTAGTGATTTCGTGTCAAAGGACCACAAACACCATTATCACTATGAGAATCGCTTATGACACTCACGTAACGATCCATGTAGCGTTCTCATGGTGGGTCAAATGACATCATTACTCTAATATGTACCAATGTGAAGACTTGATATCTCATATCCATGACCCGTGAGATGCGGTCATCGATCTCTACACATACTAGTCTCAATGTATTATTGTTGTCCTAATTAACAATAATACTTGACTAGGGACATTTAAGAATAGTGTTGTAACCAAAAGGATCTCACGATCAAGTCATCCACTTGATGTCCTATGGCATCAAACTTACTATTCTAAGGACTTTATTATGTTTATCAAAAAGAACACAATAAATGAAATGCCTCATATATAAAATAGCATAATATAATGTATGTCAATACAAACAAAATGTATTGGCCACTAGGGCACACACCAACATCACTTTCTATTCATTCGGAACTTAGAAATAAATTCTCCATATTTATTTCCATCGTTATAGCAGTTTATGTTACTCTTTGGGCTATTATCAGCTATTTTTCACACTCTGTGTTATAGTAAAATAACACAACTAACTATCTTAAAAAGTTTACCAAAGTTAACAAGTAACTCTTACAAGAATTACTAATCTCCTATAACCCTAATTAAGACTAATTGGTTAGAGAGGATGTCACAAGTTGAGCTTGAAATCAAGATAGCTAAGACTAGTGGAATTCTTCACCTTTTTGCGGTAAAATGATATTAATTCAAGTTATAGCGGCCTAAATCGAGTGATTTCTATGGTATTAGAAAGCTAATATGACGGGCTATAACTTTTTTTGAAAAAACCAAAGGCTAATTCATGTTTTAGATCATTATATGGCCCTACCATGTAATATGGGTAATTGCACACCCCCTGGTGTATCAAAATTGTGAAAAAAATTGTTACAGGTAGTTACACCACCTTTAGCATAATATTACACAGGCAATGTAACTATGCGAGTACACAACAACGCGTTACATTATACTCCCCATGTAATTTTCTAGATTACATGGCAGGGAGGGTGTTGTATACTGGATTTAGTTTTAAAACCCTAATTGGGCTAGAACATTCCAATTAAGGGAAATACTGACATTTTCTAGATTACATGGCAAGGAGGGTGTTATGTACTGGATTTAGTTTTAAAAACCTAATTGGGCTAGAACATTACAATTAAGGGAAATCCTGACATCCTAAATCCTAATACAAATCAATTAGGGTAATCCCCTAATAATAGGCCATAGATAACTGAATTAAATGGAGAAGATTAAGAGGCCAAAGGATTGAAAAATAAGGGTTGTAGGCAAGATCAAAGGAGAAGAGACATCCATTGAAGTAATCTATAGTTCCTTCTTCTTCTACACTTATTTTCTATTTTTCAAGGATTGATTCATGGTTATCTCTTTATCTTTTAATTGTGTTGGTGTTTTAACTGCCATCTGTGGCTAAGTCCCCATTTTCTAGGATTAGGAAGAAGCTATTTACTTTATTATGTTGAATATTATAATTTTCTCTTTATTAATGAAATAATAATTATTATTTATATTCTTTACTAGTGTTCTTAATACTTGAGGCATGTTGTGACCATATTTACATGATCTTAGGTATTAGGTGAAGGTTTGCAAGATGAAGTCTAATGCTTGATAATCTATGAATTGAACTTGGGAATTAAGACCTATAGATAGACTTAATCTTTCAAAGGTTAATGTGATATCATAAAACTTAATGAATTTTGACTAATTTAATTTCTATGAAAATGGGGTTGATTTAGTTTCAAGACATTTTTAATGCTAAAAGATTGGGCTTTAAATAATTTAGAATAAACAACCTTAAAAACATAGTTAACTATTAATAAAGGAAAATCAGTGTTGATCAAAATGGATATTGGAGTGGATTCCTAATCTTAGGCCTTTAATACTTGGTTAAACTCTTATCTGTTAGACTTGTTAGTTTTGATAGTTATTTTACTACTACTACTTTTATTTAATTGCTCTTTATTCCTAGTTTTGATCACCTAAATAATTAAAATTGTTATACCTTAGTAATCACTCGATTCTCATGGAAATGATACTATACTTATCACTAATTTACTTATTGATAACTCATGCACTTGCAGATTTTACACAACTTGTATAGTGAAAAATTGAAAGATGTGCCTTCACGAACAAACTTTCCAATGATTACTTCCTTTAAAAACCTTCATTATTTTTTTTCTTTTTTTCTTTTTTTTTCCTACCTTGCTACCAAGCCCAAGCTTTGTAGCCTAGAATTAGCCAAAATAATACAAATTATATATTCATGAGTATGGTGCACCAAAGAGGGAGTCACACTTTATTTTCAGAGTCATTAGTGGGGCCTACTCCTATAAGACAAATTAGAGTATATTCTCTTGAAATTGACTTATTTTCACAAATTACTTTCCTTCTCAATCTTAACCTTTTTCTTCTAAATTTTAAATTCAAATTATCTTTTTAATTAATTATGTATATCTCTTTTTATAATTTTAATAACTTTATTTTTTTCTCTTTTAAATCATATTTATTTGGATTCTATTTTAATTAAAAAACCTATGCAATGCACGCGATACTTACTAGTTATTTATAAATGATGAATATTCATTTTACTTTACTTTACTTAGCTATGTACATGTAGAAGAAGTTATGTACAAGCTCAAATGTGCATAAAATGGTTCATCAAATCCATCTCAACAAGCTAATTCCTTGCTCGATTATAGCTAGAAAATATGATATGAAATTAGATTATGTATGAATACATATTTGTTTCCTTATCAAAATCATGATTTTTATACCCCATAAAGGGTGGTGGGTCGAGGTGGTAAGCAACCTCGAATTTTTAGAATGATGATGCGAATTCAAATCCTAGGGAATCAATTCTTAGGAGGATCGCATGATCCTCATGCTCATGCAATCAATTGGAGACTAGTCTCGTGAATAGTTCAAATAACCCGAATCTATGAGGATATCTTGTGGTCTAAAAAACAATCACGATTATTGTAAGTAATATATCATGAATTATGACAAAGCTTATATATTGCTTTATTAGATTATATTTCATTCTTAAGAAATTTAAAAGGAAACAGATGAGTTACACTTTAAGAGTATTTCCTTCACCAAGCTGCCTCCCTACTATAACTTCATCTTTCCAAAGAAAGCATTCACGAGATATTTCCATATTCATACATGGTCTTGTTTTCAGTATATCCCAAGTGCATAACTTACAAGTATCTTGATATTGATCATAAATGTCAAAGTAATGTAGTTATCCTATCTATGTAAACTTGCAAAAGAATAGTGTTGAATTCATAAATACTTTTGGCCGAAATTTGAAATAGAATTATGTCTAACTTGTAGTAAGTGAAACCCAATATCATCATCCTTGGATTTGCAATGAAGACTATAACATCCTAATACTGAGAACTCAATATATCTACTATATATAAGGTGCACAGTACTAGCTATGTCACTTCTAACCTATAACGATAAACTAGCCTATAACACTCATTCACATAAATAATTATGGAGAGCCTGATCAACAAAAAGCTATGTATTACATCATCAGCCTCTCAAAGGCATATTGTAATACATAACTTTTACAACCTCAAGGTAGCACGAAATAAATATACAACATATTAATTGCAAGAAACAAAATAAACTGCGCTAGTTCTTCTGATCCTTTTGTTTCCCTTACCTATACTTGGATTTACATAGAAACACAATCGAGGTGAGAAATCATAATTTCTCAGTATATGCAATTCCAAAACTAGCAATTAATTCTTTAACAACAAATAACCAACTGAGCACATAAGGTTATGCTTGCAACAAATAAATGCGCCACTGCTCAACACTATCAAAATATATATATACTCTCTATGCAATATTCTCAAGGCAAGCTATAATCCTATCCCACATATACGACAATCGATGATATCAAATAATCGCTCATACAATCGCGAGAAATCATCGAGCAAGCCAACAACAAGCAAGGCAACTGCCCATACAGCTACCAATAAATGCAATGCTTTAAGATATGATGTATGGTTATGCTCACACAAAGTCCTAATAATATGATGATGCAATGCAAATACAGATTTTAATTTTTGAAAACATATGCCACTTACTTGTTTCCTAGGAACTGCGTTCCCTTGTATATACTGGGTAGGATAGGTGCAAATTCCCTAACACTACCTGGTGATGTGTGGACTCCTTCCCCTCACAAAGGTAAGAGTACTAATACTAACCCCATACACTGGTAACCCTAACCATAATAGCATTACCCACTACAAGAACCTAGGTTCACACCTTATTCTCAAGTCATATAGTTGTGCACACTATCTAAGGTCACAATACATAGGAAAACAAGACATAGTAAGTTTGAAAAGAAGATATGCAATGCATTTCACAAATACATATAATCATCACTAGGTCATTCCTAACCAAGTGACTAAGGAAAACTAGTAAACCCCACAACCAAGATCACTTGTCGTATAAGAAGCAAAGTCACGTTTCTAGTACTTCCTATACCTCAACCTCGTCCTATAAGGGAGTAAAATGTCATTCATGCATCTCTGGCTCTACTTTCCACACAAAGAAGCAACTTATGCATGACAACATAACCAACAAGCTAAGCACACTTAGCTTACAACACCTAATACTTCACTTCATCACTTCATAAGTGATTCACAAGGCAACCTCATATTGCTCAAGGTTCTAGGTATTGACCTATGACATTCTAGTTCTCAAAGGATGCTTAAAGTTTCACAAATCCTATCACAAGATTTACCTTAACCAAGTGAAAAGCTCTAACTAGAATACATAATCCCCTGGCTCAACTTTATCACATAAAGGAACCTATTCATGTCACTAGTACTCAAAACCCTTTACCTAGGGTAAGTAGTTATTCTCTCCAAGAACTACCACTAGTTGTGTCTTAACACTAATGGTTTTATATCTAGAACCTCACACCATTACTTCACAAGCGAATCTAAAGTCAACCTCACGTTGAACAAGGTTCTAAACACTTTCTTGTTGCATTCCAACACACTTGGACGCTCAAGGTTCCCAAGATTATTCTATGGCATTCTATCACACTTTGAATGTCTAAGAATTTCCCAAACTTTTCATATATGCAAGTTGATAATTCTCTCCAAGAAATATCCTAAAAAGTACCTCAACACACCCTAATAGACTTGCACAAATGATCCCAATAATTAGGAGTTAAATTAGCTTCACAATGCTAAGATCACAAATCAGCCCTGTATCAGCACTTGAGCACGTTGAGCGCCAGCGCCTAGGCGCGTGAACACCATAGGGTGTTCTTCTGGGCAGAACGCGCTTGAGCGCGCAAAGCTTCAGCCCTTGAGCACTAAGAGCCTAACAGTATTTGCTGCATAATTTTGCAGCAATGGACACTGTTCCATTGGCCAAAAATACGAAATTTGATCACACCAAATTCATTTCTTGATGATTTTAAGTCTCAAATAAGTTCACAAACATGATGGAAACATAAAACATCAATTGATTTCATCAAAAATGGATCAAAATACTAAATCACTCATGCAAACCCCTAAAGTAAACACTTAGAGTATTTATGTCCAAATAGAGAATTTTCAATTTCTAATCCAAACTCTTAGCATGATGAACAAGTCATAAACCATATTTAAAACTTATCAAAGCAAGAAAATCACTTAAAACACCACTAGAACTCAATTTGGCATATTAAACCTCAAATAAGCCTAACATGAAAAATGGGTAGAAATGAAGTTTAAAGTATCAAGAACCCCTAGCTCTTGTAGCTGAGATGTAGATCTTGAAGCCTTAATCTTACTCCTGGATCCTCCTTCAAGCTTGATCCTTGGTCCTCTAGCTTTTCCTCCTCCTTTCTCCTTCTCCCCCATGGTTTCCTTTCTTTCTTTTCTATTTCTATTTTTCCCTTCTCTGCTGTAGGAGAAAATGAAGAGAAGAAGTCATAATTAGCTTCTTATAGCCAATCACTAAAGGGCATCAAAAATCCTGATATGGTAAGAACAATCAAATTTCACGGAATCCAGGTTCTTAACTTCCAACAGACTTAAAATAAATCCTGAAATTCATTAAAAATCTTGTTGCACTATCATCACATATTTTCATATATGTGACTAGTCAATCCGGTATTAAAAAACACAACAGTATGCCTAAAAATACCCAACTAACTCCGATTATCCTCAGATTTTAACTATATCACAGTTCACACATTTGTGACATAGAAATAAGTCTCCACATTTATTTCTACTAACTGAGTTTAAGCCATTTTCAGGGCTAACAACAATTATCTCTCTCAAAAAGTGTTATAACAAAGTGACTAAACATGCTCAGAAAGTCACAAAATTAATCAGATATGTTAAGCAGATATTAGACTACTTATGTATCCATATACAAGTCTAGCATATTTTCTAGGGTGTTACAAAGACCAAGCTACAAATGAGCTAATTTTTTAGTTATTTCTACGGTAACTTTAGGAGGAATCAATTGACTCTCATTGTCCTTGAACTTCAAAGCAATTAGTATGGTTAATAGAAAAGGGAGTGATATGACAAATCTAGTGACTAGAGCCATTCTTGCACAATGGGTTGATGTAAAAATTTCGTAGCTGGTGCCTCTCTTTTATAGGGAGTGCTAAAATATGCCCAGACCTCAATTACTAGATAACATAACAATTAAGACTCATTAATGAAGTACTAAATTGCATTTAATATCTGAGTACTAATTAAATTTATTTATTATTTTTGTATTTTTTGTGTACTAATTAAATTTATTTATTATTTTTGTATTTTTTGTGTTTAAATATTGTAAGTTTTCAATAAAAAAATGCATCAAATTTATTTTAGAATATGTTCTTATCTATCTTTAGTGTGAATTCAATTTATTTAGTTGACTAAATTTTTCATCAAAATTAATACTCATTTATGTCTTTTCTTTATAATTTTTTGAGTCTTTTCTTGCATTTATGTGAATTAAAAAAAATTATTATAAAATAAATTTTAATGGAAACACTAGGTCATACATAGAGTTGAATTCACTTGCAATACAAATAAGATGCATGTTAAGATAAGAATCAAATTGATATAACATAGCATAATCTAGATAATTAAGTTCACATAGAAGGCTACTCAAGGCTAGCCAAATTTGACACCCTTGATTGTAATATAGAGCCTCTAGTATGATCACACTTCAATTTTAGATACTATGACAACTAGTTGTTGTAAGTTCCAAACTCTTTTAAGCTAATATTTTTATCTTAGTTTTGATGGTTATAAACTGTGTTGAAAATCATTTATTATTGCTCTAACATTCTTTGAAAGAGCTATAAACTTGTTCTTGTAAGCTTTCTTCTAATTGTAATGTGTAAACCTTTAATAAAAATAAATGAGAAAGATCACTGAAAAGCTAGAGGACCAGTGAAATGACATGAAAAATTTCATGGAAGACTTGAGATGTTTCTTGAAGACTTGAGAAAGTTGGTCCAAGATACAACACTTAATGAATTTGAGTAAGGTCGCATCAAGTTTTGTGAAGAATGAAGGTTACTGCGGGACAAGATTTGAAGCCTTAAAGACATTAGAATAGGAAGATTTCTCACCAACAACATCAAGCTCAAATTAAATCATATGTGAAGAAATCAGTTTGAGAAAGATGAAGTGTTGAGCAAGTTAGTTGAGAAAGTTATACTTGAGAAAGTTCAAGAAGAACATTCTCAAGTGACTAGTTGACAAAATTGTACTTGCATGTTGACTTAACAAAAAGAGCTATTACAATGACTAGTTGCTTTTTAGAGTTCAACAATAAGATTTAGAGCTCAAAAGGTCACACCATAGTTGTACACCATAATATAGTGTACTCTATATTTGTATAACCTAGACTGGGGATTAAACTGACTAAACAACTAGGTCATGAGTCACTAGTTTAACCAGCAGTCTATTGGTCCAATTATGGTCGAACAAAGATTAGTCTCATGGGTAGTTCAAATGAGTCAATTTTGTGGAAATACTCATGATCTAAAAAAAAATCACGATTTTTATGAGCAATATATAATAAGTTACAACAAAGCTTATAAATTGCTTTATTGGATTATATTTCATTCTCAAGAAATTCAAATGTAAATAGTTAAGTTACACTCTAAGAGTATTCCCTTCACCAAGCTGCCTCCCTGCTATAACTTTATCATTCTATAGAAAGCATTCAGGAGATCTTTCCATATTCAAACATGGTTTTGTTTTCAGTATATCCCAAGTGCATAACTTACAAGTATCTCAATTTTGATCATAAATGTCAAACTAGTGTAGTTCTCCTATCCATGTAAACCTACAAAAGAATAACGTCGAATTCATAAGCATTTTCAGTCAAAATTTGAAATAGGATTTTTATCCAAATTACAGTATGTGAAACCTGTAACATTCCCTCCAACCCAATGGACTTAATCAGGATTATAAAAGCTCAACAATACTGATAAAGATTACTCGTTAATTTTGCTAATTATTTGGATTAGTTTGAGCATAAATCTATAACACTGAATGTGAGAAAAAACTCTTATAAACTTAGATTTTATTTGAATGAGCTGAGAAAATATAAATAAATAAGGAAGATTATTTATAAGCTATGGATAGTTAGAATGGATATTTGAAAGCTTCTTAATTCAATTCCATTGGTTTAATTTAACCCAGGAAAGAATATTGAAGCTTAGAGACTAATATTGCAGTATAAGAAAAATTGTGGAATGATAATATAGAGAATAAAATGAAATCCTAGAATTTTCTACGATATCTATAAAGGTTAAAAAATTCATTTCTGAAAGGTTAAAGTGTTCCTAGCAGACAAAAGGTTATCAGTGGGATTTCATTTTTTTGGAAAACGCTCCTCACGTTTTCTCCACTGTTGCTTTCAGCTATAACTTACCAAATTTGTTAACTTTTGAAACTTGCTCTTTCCTATTCTCTCACGTTTCCTCTTTTCTCATTCCTTATACTCTCATTTTTCATTCTCATTCTCTCCATTCTCTTTTGTTTTCATGCACCAGTAGAGGAGAGAAAGAAGAGCAAGATAACAAGAAAGAAACAAGGGAAGAAGAAGGAGGAAGCATCTGAGGAAGGAGAAAGGGAAAAGGAAAGAAGAAAGTGTCAAGTTGAAGTACGGGTTTTCCTTAAAACTTTTCCTAACTTGTTTGGTTTTCTTAGAGTTTTCAAAGAAAACTTGATTGAATGGTGAGTTTTTGAAACATGATTTTCAAATGATATGAGTGTGAAACTAAGTTTACTTCTTGCTCTTGAAATAATGAGGATTTGAGCTTGTAAAAGTTGTAAACTTTTGAGTTGAGATTTACCCATGCTTACCATGTTATTTTGTGAAGGATTTGATGTGTTGGCGAAGTTCCTTCTTGTTTTTATGAATTATGGGATGGTTTTAGGGTATCCTCCCTTTGATGCTCTGTTTTTGAGTCTAAAGATTTCTAGATAACTGATTATGGACAAGCCATAATCAGTTATTGGCCCATGACATAATGCTTCACGCATGCAATAACTAGTTAACACAAGGCCTAACCGATTATTGCAACATGATAGAGGGTCATGTTGTGCAATAACCAATTAGAGCTAAGGCCTAACCGATTATTGCTTATAATAGAGACGCATAAGGAAGGAAATAACCGATTACCAAAGAATGGTAATCGATTATTGGCCTTTAAATTGGAGGCCTGTGAGGTCCATAACCTGTTACCAAGTGGTGGTAACCGATTATGGAACACAAAATTTGGCTTCTTAGCTAGTGATAGTTAAGTAGCACAAGGTGCTAACCGGTTATCATGATTGAAAATATGAGTCTAAGCTTGATGTATGAGCAAGGAACTTCAAGAAAAGTTGATTTTATGAATGAATGGCTATGACATGCTTCACCCCATGATATGAAATACCATGATTGATTATTATGTTGCATGTTTGATGAAACTTTGAGGCTTTGTACCATGATATAGGATTAAAAGATGAATATCCTAGTTTATGATTGATTGATACTCATGCATGATATTATAATATGAAATAATATGATGAATTGTTGTATTCATGCATGATGAGATTGAAAGTTGAGATGATCAACTTATGGAGAATGATTGATTTTCATGAGTAACCAATTATCTAGGATATCCTTAGTCTTAGGGTGAGACTTGGAAATGGTGGTTGAGGATGGACATTCCCTTACCACCTGAGTGATTGAGGTTGAGGACAGATAATTCCCTCCCACTTAACCTGAGTTCTCCCTGGATGAAATGTAGTTGAGGACAAATAATTCCCTTTATACGTGAGGCATTCTTATATTAGAGATAGTGTGAGGAAGGATGATAGCCTCCTATCAAAGTAGTTGAGGATGAATAATTCCCTTTCTTTTCACAACTTTGTAATGAGGATGAATAATTCCCTCATTTGTTGTAGATTGATGTGGGTTACTCAGAGTAGTTCTATGTAACAAGAAAGACTGTTACAAATAGGCTGAAGTGCACCAACCTGAAAGCATACTACTACAAAGTGAATGGTGTTGTGAGGACAGATAATTCTATCCATACGATCTTGATAAGAGATGAATAATGATTATTCTTGATTGATAAATGATGATTCTTAATGGATGACCATTATGAGATAGCTTATTGCATAAGTCTATCATGAATGGATTTCTGGATATGATTTTGAGATTTTGATAAGATTTGATTAATTGGTTGATTACTCAAATGATTTTTGATAAATGATATAAAATGAACCTCTATTTCGGGAAGAGAAATGACTTGATTTAATTTTAGCCACCTTTCTAATGAGTAAATACTAATGATTTGAAATGAGTTTTCCTTGAAACAGCTGGAATTGTAACATCCTCTTCAACATGTTGGAGTTGTAAATAGTTACAGAGGTAACTTAATACTTGCCTAACATGTCTGTTTAATTTTGTGACAATCTGAGTTAGTTTAGGCACTTTGCTGCAAATCGAAAGGTGAAAAACTACTTAAAATGACCTAGATATTAGCATAAATGGCTTAGCCAATGGAAATAAATGTGGATAATTTATTTCTGAGTCACAAATATGTATTCTGTGATGTGGTTAAAGTTTGAAAATAATCAGAATCAGTTTGGTATTTTTAGGCATACGAGTTGTGTGTTTTAATGCCAGATTGACTAGTCATAGATATGAAAAATGATGGTTTTGGTGCAACAAGATTTTTGATGAATCTTGTGATTGATTTTAAAATTGTTGGCTTTAAGAAAATTGGATTTGGAGAAATCTAAGAGTTTTTAGCAGATCGAAAATATCACTTGGTTACTTAAGTGACCAAGCCTTTCACGTTTCTGATCCTTATATTGTTTCTCCTTTGTTATTTCTTCATTTCACTTGTTTCTCACTTCTTTCTCGCAGATAAAAATAGAGGTAGCAAAGAAAGAAGAACAAGGAAGAAAAGGGGAAGGAAGAAAAGGAAATCAAGAAGGAAAGGCAAGCTTATGGTCCACTAGCCATCATCACCATCTTTGCTACACAAGGGAGGGGTTTTTGTGTTCTTTAACTCATTTTCTTCCATTTTTCACCATTGATGCACATGTGATACATGATAGGTCAAATTGGTTTCTAGAGGTGTTTGAAGTTTTTTTTTACTTGAATGAGTTTCCTTGGTTGTTTATGACTTGTTCATAAAATGAGTTTGAGTTAGAAAATTAGAACTTGTCATTTGGACCTTTGATGCTAAAAGTGAGAAAGTTAGGTCATGGATGTGTAATTTGATCTTTGGATCCAAATTAGAGGTTTTTGTTGGTGATTAATGATTCCTAGGGTTAGTGAACTTGTTATAGACCTTAAATTCCCTAGGAATTGGTTTGGAGTGGCCAAAATTTCGTGTTTTGTTCCAATGGAATAGTACCCAGATTCTGCATAATCCATTTTCTACTACTTGTGCCATGGTATAAGGTTTTGCATGTCGCGATGTGCAAGTGATGCACCTTCAGTATTTGGAACCCAAGAGTAGGGCGCCGTGGCGTGCCAACGCCGTGCCACGGCGTGAGCTGCTGGATCTTCCAACATTATGTTTTTTTATGTTTTGGAATTTCATAAGTGATGAGATCACTCTTATATGCTTTCCTAAGTGTGTTGAGGCACTAATGGGGGTAATTCTTAGAGAGAATGACCACTTAGCATATATAAGATGGGTTATGAAACCTTAGGCAATCTTTGAGTTTAAAGTGCCTTAAGGTTGTGTCTAGGACTTTGCACAACATGAGGTTGTCTTGGAAATCACTTGTGAAGTGGTGATGTGAGGTTCTAGAAATAGGAATGCTAGTAATTTGAATCTTACTACTTTGTTGGATAGGTGAGACTAAGATTTTTATGTGCTATTGTTTAAAATGTGGCTTGGATGTTTGGTTTTCAAACTTGGTATTTGCTAGTTTCCTATGTATTGTGACCTTTGATGGTATGCACAACCATATGACGTAAGAATAAGGTGTTGGATCTAAATTCTCCTTGCATTTATGCTTGCATGGTCAGGGTTACGCTATGGGGGTGGCAATAGTACTCTTATATTGGTGAAGGGAAAATGTCTACCTATTACCAAGTGGGTTTAGGCCTTTAGGCTTATCCTACTTTATATAAACAAGAAATGGAGCTTTTTGGGAAATAAGTGAGTAACTTATGTTTTAAAAATTTAAAACCTGCATTGGCATTGCAAAATCATAATAATAGGATATTGTTTGAGCATAATCATACCTCATAACTTAAAGCATTGTATTGTTGACAATTGTATGGGCAGTTGTCACGATTTGATTGATTGGTTGCTTGTTCGATAGTATCTTAGGATTGTATGAGCAATTCTTCGATATTGTTGATTATCGGATAATTTGTTACATCATGTGTATGTACGTTTATAGTTCATTTATTTGTTGTAAATGATTAACTGCTGGTCTTGGTATGCGTATATTGAGAAATTGTGATTTCTCACCCCTGTGTGTTCCATATAAATCCAGGTGAAGTCCTTCCAAAAGAGAAAAAGGGAAAGAAAAAGAAGGAGTAAAAGGCTTAGTTTAGTCACTTTATTTTTTTTTGAATCAGATTGTATATTTGTACTCTTCTAGTTGTTTATAAAAGTTTATGTATACATTATGACTTGTTAGCCAGTGATGTATGTATATATGATCTTTTTATCATTCGTGGCTCTCTATAATGACTATACAAGTTATTATAGATTTATGTTTTATGCATTTTAGAAGTGACATGCTTCATGCGATTTATCTTGAAATATTTCGTTTATTTTTTGATAATTGCATTATAGTGTTACATTATTGTATCAGAGTCGTTCATCCTGTTGATGAGCTGGGATGTGGACTGACTATGCTTAGGAATGTTTAGGAGTTCCTATTTGTTTTGTTCATTTCTTTCTTTCTTGTGTGAGATGTTTGATTGAATTGTATGACCTACCTTTGGTATGACTGTTTTAGTTACTGTTGCATGGTTACAAGATATTGGGATTAGCTACCTCAATATGTATTGTTCTATGTTTATAGGAAACTATGATAGCACGAGGGCGACCGCGTGGAAGTAGGAACTCTGGTAATGAAGGCCTTGACATGGTTGAACCTTTACGACAATGGCTGAGGTAATGAGGGACCAAACAACCGCTATTGCCACTGCTATGCGAGAGCAAACAGCTGCAACAATTGAATCTATCAGAGACAAGCAGCTACAACAACAAGAATGTTTGAGAAAATGAGTACAAATCAACATCAGCCACCTACACCACCACCACACTCAGTGGCAACCAAACCAAGAGGTAGTTGGGAGGAATCATACTTTCCAAGACCTCTCGGAGTTTAGGAAATCTAATCCATCTTCCTTTAAGGGGTAGTACAACCCAGTCAGAGATGAGGGTTGGCTCAAAGAGGTAGAGAAGATTTTCGCTATTATGACTTGCTCAGACGAGCAAAAGGTGCTCTTTGCTTTGTACATGCTGGAAGGTAAGGCAAAGTGTAACACCCTAATACAATTATTGTAAAATAAATGGAATATTCAAGATAAATCACATTAAGCATGTCACTTCTAAAAATGTAAAAAATAAAAACCCATAATAACCTGTATAGTCATTATAAAGAGCCACGAATGATAAAAGGATCATATATACATACATCACTGGCTAACCAAGCATACTGTATGCATAAGCTTTTACGAACAACCAGAAAAGTACAAATATATAATCTTATTCAAAAATAAATAAAGCTGCTAAACTAAGCCTTCTGCTTCTTCTTTTTCTTGCCATTTCCATTTGAAGGGACTTCACCTGGATTTATATGGAACACACAGGGGTGAGAAATTATAATTTCTCAGTATTCACATACCAAGACCAGCAATTAATCATTTACAACAAATAAATAAGCTAAACACACAATTACACTCAATGTAATAAAATATCTTAAAATCAACAATATCAAAGAATCGCCCATACAATCCTAAGATACTATCGAACAAGCAACCAATCAATCAACCGGTCAAGTAATGACAACTGCCCATACAATTGTCAACCTCGCAATACTTTATATTATGAGGTATCATATATACTCAAACAAAGTCCTAATAGAATGATTATGCAATGTCAATGCAGGTTTTAAAGTTTGAAAATACAAGCTATTTAATTATTTCCCAGAAACCTCTATTTCTTGTATATACAAAGCAGGATAAGCCTAAAAGTATAAACCTACTTGATAAAAGGCAAACACTTTCCCTTCACCATCGTAAGAGTACTATTGTCACCCCTATACTGGTAATCCTGACCATGCAAGCATAAATGCAAGGAGAATTTAGATCCAACACCTCATTCTCAGGTCATATGGTTATACACACCATCTAAGGTCATAATACATAGGAAATTAGCAAATATCAGGTTTGAAAACTAAATATCGAAGCCACATTTTAAACACTAGAATATAGAAATCTTAGCCTCATCTATCCAACAAGGTAACAAGAATGATATTTCTAGCTAAATAGTATCTAGAACATCACACAATCATTCACAAGCGATTTAGAAATCAAGCTCATGTTGACCAAAGTGCTAAACATTAACCTAGGCATTCTGTCACACTTAAATGTCTAAGAATTTCCCAAATTTTTCATATATTTAAGTTGATAATTCTCTCAAAGAAATATCCCCAAAAGTGTCTCTATGCACCCTAAAAGGCTTGCATAAATGATCCCAATAAGTAGGAAATTAAATTAGCATCACAATGCTAAAATTCTATTTCTGTCATGCCTCGGAGCTTGAGCACATAACACGCCAATGCTTGAGCGCACGAGCTCCATAGGCACGTTTATATGAACAATAGGCACTTGAGCATGCATGGACAGAGCGCTTGAGTACCGAGTGCTAGTAGCAAAATTTGCATAATTTTACAGATTGTGTGCACTGCTCCATTAGTGTAATTACAAAATTTGATCTCTTCAAATTAATTTCTTGGTGATTTTAAGTTCCTAACAAGTTTAATAACATGAAGGAAACATAAAACACTA
The DNA here is from genome assembly GCA_029884595.1 of Ormosia semicastrata. Lineage (NCBI taxonomy): Eukaryota > Viridiplantae > Streptophyta > Magnoliopsida > Fabales > Fabaceae > Ormosia > Ormosia semicastrata. The sequence goes on along the minus strand of JAQQTO010000053.1, from coordinate 26,091,119 downwards.
ATTGATTTCATTAAAAATGGATCCAAAAACCAAATTACTCATCCAAACCACAAAAATCAACACTTTGAGCATTTTAGGTTCAAATGGAGAGTTTTCAGTTCTATTCCAAACTTTTAGCATGACCAAGTCATAAACTACATTTAAAACTTATCCAACTAAGAAAATGACTTAAAACATCACAAGAACTCATTTTGACATATCAAACCTCAAATAGCCTAAACATGAAAAATGAGAAATAATGAAGTTTCAAGCTCAAGATCCCCTACCTCAAGTTGTCTTGATGCTGCAGATTGTGCCTCAATTCAGAACCTTGGATTTTCTCTTTGATCTCCTATTCTTTCTCTCTTATTCTTCCTCCTTTTCTCCTTTCTCTCTTGCTGCCACTGGTTCTGTTTTCCAGTCGTGAAGAATGAGTGAGAACTAAGTGAAAAACTTCTAATATCATGAAAGAAAAGTCCAACTTATAGGCTTAAAGTCGTGGAGTGTTAAGGGCCATTAGTTATAACACTGATACTTCTCGATCTTCTAAAAACACTCAACTTTAGCTAAATCAAGTTTTTCAAGTTTCAATAACTTTAAAATAAATACGAAGATTCATTAAAATAATCATTTCACTAGTATAATAATTTTCTATATCTGTAACTAGTCAATCCAACATTAAAATACACAACTAGTATGCCTAAAAATACAAAATAGACTTCGATTATTCTCAAACTTTAACCACATCACATAATACATATTTGTGACTTAGAAATAAATTATCCACATCTATTTCCATTAGCTAAGTCATTTATGCTAATATTTGGGTCATTTTAAGCTACTTTTCACCTTTCAGGCTGTAGCACCTAAACTAACTCAAATTGTTACAAAATTAAGCAAGCATGTTAAGCAAGTATTAAGCTACCTTTGTAACTAATTACAAGTCTAATATGTTGAAGAGGATGTTACATATCTCCCCATCCCCTTTTTTAAAATGTTGCCTCCAAAATTGCTTACCTTATATAAACAACTGCGGGTAGTCTTGCTGCATGTGGGACTCCAACTCCCAAGTCGCCTCCTCAAAGCCAGCACCATCCCAAAGCACCTTCACCAGAGGAATCCATTTATCTTTAAGCTCTTTAACCTTTCTGTCCACGATCCTCATCGGTCGCATAGCATATGACAAATCCTCTCTTAACTGTGCAAATTCATTTCTTATGACATGTAAAGGATCTAGATTGTACTTCCTAAGGTGTGACACATAGAAGACATCATGAAGGTTTGACAAATTGGGTGGAAAGGCAATTTGGTAAGCTACGAATCCAATTCTCTTTAGGATCTGGTAGGGACCAATGAAACGAGGGTTCAACTTCTATGTTCTCAATGCTCTACCAATCCCTGTCATAGGAGTGACTCTCAAGAATGCATGATCTCCCTCATTGAGCTCTAGAGGTCTTCTTCTTTTATCAGCATTGCTCTTCTTCCTACTATGAGCCATAACCAACCTTTCTCAGATCATCTTAATTTGATTAGTGGTCTACTGTACTAACTCAGGTCTGACAACTGTCGAGATTACCAAATTTAAATCAATTTATAACCGATTTACCAAAACTGCTTGTAGCATAAGGTAACACCGGGTCGAGCCCGTAGATCACTCTAATTATGAAGTCAGATTAAGAGGTTAATAAATAGGGGGAAAGAGTTTTGCAAGATTAAATAACAAAGAACAATTAAAATGAGTAAACAAGATTGAGAAAACAATCAATCCAAGAGAATTAACAAATCTTGATTTTAATCCATCCTTGATCTTTATAAATCTGTTCAACTATCAACCAAATCTTTGATCTTAGATCACATCAAGACGCCTCTTAATGATCCATGGATCTTCTATTAGAAACGCTTCTAAAATTCAATTAATTAAGGTTAGACAAATTAAGCATCCATCCAAAACCCAAATTAACTTAAAAACCAAGATCCAACCAAGCTAAATATTTCATCAAACATCTTTGATAAATTATATAACCTCTGAATTCATCTCTTGGCATATGGTAATTACGCAATTAACATATGCAAATCCCAATCAAATTAAGCATTAAATCAGAATTTAAACAAGAGAAGAAAAGAAAGAGAAACTTGATTAATAGATGAACGTATAACGATTAAAACGAGATCTCAGGATTAATCATCAAGCTTGTCAATCTCTTGGATTGATTAAAGAAGTTTAGCTCTCCATAGCCATCACGATTGGAGAACCTTCAAGAACCATACAAAAATGAAAATAACAAAGAGAGAGAAGGAGAGAAAGAGAAGAAGAGAATTCTCCAAAATGAAACACTAAAACTTTAATTATAACAACACTTCTACATAAAAGCTCTACATATTACAATGATCTGCATAGCCTCCCTTTTATAGAGGGTTTAGAGGTACAAAATGTCAAAAGGGGGCTGAGTCATGGTGGTTGAGTGGAGTGGGTGGATGAGTGGAGTAGGTGGATGAGTGGAAAATGTTGAATGACTTTTGGTGAGTGGAAAATTATGGAGATTCTTTGTCTCCGAAATCATGCAGCTCTGAAGTCATTGCATTCGTCATTTTTGAGCCAAGTGGTCTTCATGAAGATTTTAGGTCTGGATCTTAGCTTTCAAATGGCTTTGGTTTGAGCCCAATATCATTTCTATAGCTCCAGATATGTTCAAATTACTGCACACTGCTCAGGTCCAAACACAGCTCCTCTGTTCTGACTTCCAAGCCCAATATCACTTCCAATGAGTCTGAATCGGGAAAAGTGTACAACATGAAAGTTGTATATTTGAGTCTTAACTATCAACCATCAAAATTTCAGCCCATTATACAACTTTCACCACGAGCAGTATAATGAACAGTACGCATAGGTCATTCTGCCAGGAGCAACACTTTAGTTCTTGATTCAATGCCAATTTGAGCCATCCAAACGTGTGATTGAGTCTTTGATGTCTTCATAAAGATTGTAGAGCTCTCTCTTATCTTTAAAATGACATAAGATTCACCTTAAACATCCACCTACAGCCCAAGATATGACCCAAATACAGGATTAGTGTAAGACGTAAATCATGCTGAAAAATTCAATTAAATCCATTTTGAGTTCAAAACATACAAAACATAACCAAACTTAATTTATTAAGTGCACGGAGAGTGTAAATGACTAAAAATGAAGGCTTATTAATGCATCAAATATGTGAACATCAAATTCCCCCACACTTAGCTTTTTGCACTCCTGGGCAAAACACACAAAAATAAAATAAAACAGACTCAAAAGTTAAACATTTTAAAAGACTCAATTTCTAATAATATTTAAGAATGAAGAGCAATTGATAATTCAAGTGATCAAAACATTTATGAGGTAACACATCTTCACATCTTAAATCAACAAGCAGGGATACTTCAATTGAAAAGCATGAGTAAAGAATGATAGATCCTCACAGAATTCACTCTCAATCTCTCAAGTGTTTAAAAGGTAGGTATTACACTCAATTCAACTCATGAAAATTGCACTACCATAAGCTTGCTTATCTTCTACTTCTCCACTACTCAGAACACATGCACACACAAATCACAAGGACTTTATTCAAGGTTGTAATGGGATCAAGGTAAAGGAGAAGGTAATATGGATATGACAAGTTAAACACCAAAGAGAATAAAAGAACATGAAAGCTGAGTTCAATTATCGATCATGAAAGTTCATCCCAACTTCATCTAATACAAATTCCCTTTACATATTATTTTCCATTCCTTTATTGCCTTGTTGACCTTTTTTTTTTTTACATATATATATATATATATATTTTTTGAATTTTTTTATATGTATATATTTTTTTTTTCTTTTTTTTTTACAAAAAGAACATCATAAATACATTTTTCAACCATTCTGCATACACACCCCCACACTTGTTCATGAACTCATCCAATGGCAAAGCTAATGTTCTCTTATTCCCTAAGACTAAGTAAGAACATGGTTTTTTTTTTTCATTTAAGAAACATAATGAGTTCGAGACAAAGAATAATCAAATAAGCTCAAAGGGGTTAAGCAAGGGAAAATATGCAAGGTTGGCTGTTTGGTTAAACTAGCTGATTAAGAAAGAGGGCCTCAATCATGTTCATGCATGCAAGTGAAACGTAGCCCCAAAAAGAGTCAAAGCAAGTTCTAGAGTGATCATTAACATGAGTGAAAATCACACAAGAAAGAAGAGAATGACATAAATGTTGAATCCATCCATTAGGCTCAAAATCTCACAAGGTATGCATCTATCAAACTCAATTCATCAATTCAATCATCCATAACCAAGCATATCAGTTCAAGAAGGAAGAAAAGTTATTCAATCATGCAATGAACCCTTTTTTTTGTGTTTTTTTGTTTTTTTTTTATTTTTTTTTGTTTGTTTTTGTTTTTTTTAACAACAAAACAAAACAAAAAATGCTAAAATCTCTTCCCCACACTTAATATAACATTGTCCTTAATGTGAAAGAGAGAGATAGAAAAGAGCAACACAACCTGATAAGAAGTGAATCAACGCCAAGCAGGAAAAGAAGCACACTTTGTCGATGCCACATCAGACCTCCGCCACCAATTAAGATGCGTCTCAAGAGTAGAATTACTCCTTACTCGCCATCCTTAATCGGTTAGAAAATTACTGACAAACATATAAACACAATAAACATATTAATATATACACACATTTTTTTTTCACAACTCTACACACGACAAACATAAACACACTTACTAAATTTTTTTTTTTTAGTCACACAACTATCCTTCCCCCCAACTAGATCATAACATTGTCCTCAATGTTAAAAAAAATAGAAAGGAAAAAGATAGAGGATAGTACCTGTTACTGCAATTACGGAAAAGAGAAACCTTACACAAATATAAACAGAAACAAAGTACGATGAATAAAACTAAAGAGAAAGGAAAGTCATAGATGAAGTGTCAGGTCACACTGTTGTTTCTTGCTGCCTCCCTTGTTGTTGTCTCGCTTGCTGCTGTCTCCTGACCAATCTATCTGGGCTGTCACTGGATCAGGTTCATAAACAAAGGCTTCCAATTTATCAATTAACTCATCAACAGTGGAAGCCGAGATAAGGAGTTGTCTTTCAGAAGGTGTGACAAATTTCTGTTCCACAGCATGGTCAACAAAAGATAACAAATTATCAAAGAAATTATTAACATTCAACAAACCTATGGGTTTATGGTGGATGTTCAGTTGGGCCCAAGAAACAACTTGAAAGACTTCTTCCAAAGTACCAAAACCACCAGGTAAGGCTATGAAGGCATCAGAGTTGTCAAGCATTGCCTTCATTCGTTCATGCATAGATGATACTTGAATTTCCTGTCCAATTGTCTTTCCAACGAAGTTCCTTCGAGTTAAAGGTTCAGGAATGACACCTAAAACTTGACCACCTCTTAGAAATACGACAAAGTGATACAGCCCCCATTAACCCAAGGCAACCTCCCCATATACTACACGAATGTTCCTCGCAGTAAGTGTTCTACCAAGAGTGGTTGCTTTGCGTTGACAAACTCTAAACTCTTCCCATAATGTGTCCCAAAAATACACGTATACTAACAAGTCTACGAACGTAAGAAGAAGAAGCTCCCTCCATCTCTACACTCACACTCTCTGTGAATGATTAAGAGTTGCGGGAAAGTGAAGAAAATTGAGTGTTTAAATAGGGAAGAGAATAGAAAAAAAAATAATAGCTCCTATATGAGTAGGTTGGCTGTTGTCGAAAAACTTTTGAATTTTTTTTTTGTTTTTTTTAATATTTTGTTTTTTTTTTTTTTTTTTAAATAATAAATGCATAAGATAATATATACAGATTGTTGTGATTGTGGCTCACATCTTCCTCTGGTTTTACGTCCAGAAACGGCTTAAACGCCTTCTATGAGTCGGGGATAGGCTTCCCATCCAATTTTCTTATAAATTGGCAAACACGGTTTTTTTGAGTCAGATTCCGAAGACTATAACGCTCTTGCTCGTCCTTGAAGAGATTCCACAAACGAAGAAGTTCACGCTGCACAATTCCACAAGAATGCGTCTCAAGAGTCAATAAGATATTATCTAATGACTCCTTACTCACCCATTCTTGATGAAGAATATTTTATCTTCTCTGTTTACAGAAACCATTCCCAAAGAACGACATTGCGTGTTGCAATTCCATCATGCACACTTGTAACAAACGTGCATTCTTTTTGCTCTTCTCTTTTTCAAAAATGAACTTTTACCGAGACCAGGCATGTATCGGACAAATGAATTGGAAGATTCACCAGCTAAACGAACCTTTGCTTCGATTATCCAGCGTATATCTTCTGGGATGCCCTTGTACATTAATAGTCTCAATCTCTCACACCTAGCTTTATAAATTTTGGTTAGAACATTTTTATGAACAGAAGGGAAATACTTTTTTAGATTTGAAAGAATGACATCCATTTTGAAAGAGAAGAAATCGGCTTATTATGGGAAATCGAAAGACAAACCGACTCAAGAGTCACGAGTACCGTTATCCGCCGTTTAACCTAGGAACTGAAAGAACTGCAAAAAAAGAAGAAACAAATTAAAATAAATTCTACTCATAACAAGGATTAGAAAGGGATATGGATTCTACCTCAACAGCTTGATGTTCCAGAAATGGTTTGAGTCTTTTTGCTTTATAAAATTTTTTATATTTTTTTTATATTTTTTTTATGCATCATTTATTGATTCCGCAAGTCATGCAAGTGCAATTTGCGTAACTTAGGAGCATCATTTTTCTTTCAGAAATGGACCCCAATTTTTGACAATGTTCGCAACTTTTGTAAAAAGTATAACTGCCCTTGAATAATATGACCAATAAAATCCATACTGCAAGATTTTGCAGCTGTTTTCTTTGAAGAAAAATGACCTCCACATGCTTCTGAATGACAAAATTCAATGACACTACTTACCTCATTGTCGGGTACAAATCTCCAAAAGATTTGATCAGGACAATAATTGAACAAATATGGGTCAGCACAATAGAAATTTTTTTTTTAACTCAATCAATTTTTTTTTTGTCCATTGAGGCGGCATCTTACTCATCAAGTGGGGTAGACGACTTCTTGCAAGTGGACCTCCTCCAAAATATCCTCTTGAGCTCCCTCATAAAATGGTTTGAGGCGATGTCCATTGACTGTGAAAGCTTTTGTAGTAGTCTCACTTGTAACCTGCACAGCACCATAAGGAAAAATCTTAGTAACAACAAATGGACCAAGCCACCTAGATCTGAGCTTTCCGGGCATGAGTTTGAGGCGGGAGTTATAAAGGAGAACTTTTTGACCAATCTTAAATGTTTTTCTCATGATCTTCTTATCATGGAAGGCTTTAGTCTTCTCTTTATAAAGTTTGGAATTCTCATAAGCCTCCAGGCGGATCTCCTCCAATTCCTGCAACTGTAGCTTCCGCTCCATGCCTGCTTGATTGAGGTCCAAGTTACACCTTTTTACTGCCCAAAATGCACGATGCTCAATTTCCACTGGCAAGTGGCATGCTTTGCCAAAAACAATCCGATAAGGAGACATCCCAATCGGAGTCTTATAGGCGGTCCTATAAGCCCATAAAGCATCCTCAAGCATTTTGCTCCAGTCCTTTCTGTTAGGTTGAACTGTTTTCTGAAGTATATGCTTGATCTCTCTGTTGGAAACCTCGGCTTGCCCATTAGTCTGGGGATGATAAGGTGTAGAAACTCTATGCAAGACTCCATACTTTTTCATCAAGGCTTCCATGCTTCGACACGTAAATGTGAACCCTGATCACTAATGATGGCTTTTGGGACTCCAAACTGCACAGTAAAATATGTGATCTAACAAAATCCACAACAACCTTGGAATCATCAACCGAGTGGCTTTTGCCTCCACCCATTTAGATACATAATCCACAAAAAGCAAAATGTAAACAAAACCAAATGACACAGAAAAGGACCCATAAAATCAATACCCCAAACATCAAATATTTCACATAACAACAAAGGTTGTCAGGGGCATCTCATTCCTATGAGAAATATTCCCTGTTCTCTGGCATTGTTCACAAGATTTACAAAACAAATATGCATCATGAAATAGAGTGGGCCAATATAATCCGTAGTCCAAAACTTTCCTAGGCAGTACGAGTAGGTCCAAAATGTCCCCCACAGGCAAGTGCATGACAAAAACTAAGAACAGAATCAAACTCATGATCGTAGAATACATCTCCTAATGACTTGGTCACTATAAAATTTCCACAAATAAGGGTCATCCCACACATAATATTTTGACTCACTTTTCGGTTTATCAACTGCCTTAGTAAAATGTGCGTGTAGTGCTCTAGCAACCAAGAAATTAACCAAATCTGCAAACCAAGGGATGTTACCTTGCATCTTGAAAAGTTGTTCATCGTGGAAGGCATCATGGATAGGAGAAGAATCGCCTCTCTTTCAATCCGACTTAAGTGATCTGCCACCAGGTTCTCTGCTCCACTCTTATCTCTGATATCAATATCAAACTCCCGTAAGAGCAACATCCACCGAATCAACCTTGGCTTTGCATCGGGCTTTTTCAGGAGAAACTTCAAAGTTGCATGATCTGAAAATACAACCACTCTAGAACCAAGCAAATATGATCGAAATTTATCTAAAGCAAAAACAATTGCTAAAAGTTCCTTTTCGGTTGTAGTGTAGTTGGCTTGTGCAGCATCTAAAGTCCTCGAAGCATAGGAAATGACATGAGGTACTTTGCCGACTCTCTGTGCAAGGACAGCTCCCAATGCATAATTAGAGGCATCACACATGAGTTCAAATGGGAGTGTCCAATCTGGTGGTTGGATGATAGGAGTGGTGGTCAAAGCTCCTTTAAGGCAATCAAAAGCCTCTCTGCACTTGCCATCAAAATCAAAAGCAACATCTTTCTGCAACAAGTTAGACAGGGGAAGGGCCTTTTTGCTGAAATCCTGAATGAACCGCCTGTAGAAACCTGCATGGCCAAGAAAAGAACGAACCTCTCGCACACAAGAGGGGTAAGGCAATTGGGAAATAACATCAATTTTAGCAGGATCTACTTCTATACTCTTCTGAGAGATGATATGGCCTAAGACTCTACCCTGTTCTACCATAAAATGACACTTCTCATAATTAAGAACAAGATTAGTCTCAATGCATCGATGCAAGACTCTATCCAGACTATCTAAACATGCATCAAAGGAAGAGCCATAGACAGTAAAATCATCCATAAACACATCCATGCAACTCTCTAAAAATTCAGAGAAGATACTGACCATACACCTTTGAAAGGTTCCCGGAGCGTTGCACAGACCAAAGGGCATTCTTCTGTATGCAAATGTTCCAAATGGACAGGTGAAAGTGGTCTTCTCTTGGTCTTCTGGGGCTATATGAATCTGAAAATAGCCCGAATATCCATCCAAGAAACAGTAATGCGACTTGCCAGCCAGTCTCTCCAACATCTGATCAATGAAAGGCAATGGAAAATGATCTTTCCTAGTGGCCTGGTTAAGCCGCCTATAATCAATGCACACTCGCCAACTGTGCGATTCTTGTGGGTAGGAGCTCATTGTTCGATTTGCAATTACTATGACTCTGCATTTCTTTGGAACCACTTGCACCGGGCTCACCCATTTACTTGTCGGATATGGGATAAATAATGCCACCAGTAGCGACTTGTCACTTCCTTCTTCACCACATCCAGAATCAGGGGATTTAGTCTCCTTTGGGGCTGCCTCACTGGCTTGGTACCTTCCTCCAATAAAATCCTATGCATACATGTGGAAGGACTAATACCAGGAATGTCTGCAAGTGTCCATCCAATAGCACGCTTATGTTGCCTCAAAACCTGCAGCAATTTTTCTTCTTGTTCAGGTTGCAGATTCTTAGCGACAATCACTGGCAGCTTCTCACCATCTTCCAAATATGCATATTTAAGATGGTCTGGCAAAGTCTTTAGCTCTAAGGATGGGGGATGCACAATAGAAGGCAGCAAGCTATTTGAAACAAGCAACTCAGCAGCATTAAATTCGACATACTCCTGACTCTCATTTTCACATGCTGCATCATTCAAGTCAGCAGCTACATCATCACTCACAACTGCATAAATCTCAGCAATGCAAAGACATGGTTCAAGATCACGCTTAACACATATATCACAAGTGACGAATCCGAAAGTTAGCAATATCAGGGAATTCAACACTCATATCAAAGATAAGTATCATCAACCAGCATTTCAATCACATCAACATGAAAAACTGAATGCTCCTCAAGGGGATGTCTCATGGCATCAAAAATGTTAAACTGTACCACATCTCCACCAAATTCCATAGAAAGGGTGCCAGCATGCACGTCTATCTTGGTTTTGGCTGTTTTGAGGAATGGTCTTCCTAGAATCAATGGAGCATGATTTGTTGAAGACTCATCTTCCATGTCCGAATGTAGAAGTCCGCTGGAAAAATTAGCTCATTTACTTGCACCAACACATCTTCCAAAGACTCTGCAGGGTGAGCAGTAGTCCTGTTTGCCAGCTGAATCACTATACCAGTGGGGTGTAAGGTGCCAATGTTCAAAGACTTATATACTGACGTAGGCATGACATTAATAGAAGCACCTAAATCTAGCATTGCATGGTCAAACCTGGAATTACCTATAGTGCAAGGGATTGTGAAAGTTCTAGGATCTTTACATTTCTTTGGCATGCTTGGGTGAATCATCACAGAAACATTTCTGCCCATACTGACTTTCTCAGTACCATTTAAGTCTTCTCTTGTGAGTACACAACTCCTTGAGAAATTTGGCATACTGGGAATTTGTTTGATTGCATCTAGGAGGGGAATATTGATTTCCACCTTCCCGAATGTCTCCATGACTTCCTTTTCCATTTTCGCTTGCGCTATCTCGCTGGATTGTGTCACTCTGTTTGGGAAGGGTAAAGTGGAATGTTCAAGTCCGAATTCCTCTCGCACATTTCTTCCGGACTGGGGCATCATGCGAATTTTGTTGTGTCTCGATCAATCTCCGTCGCCGCAATGGGAGCTCGGGTTGTGCGACTAGGACCATCAATTTCTTTGCCACTTCTCAAGGTAATGGCACTTACATTGCCTCTTGGGTTGTTGATTGTTTGTGAAGGCAATTGGTTCGATCCTTGGCTTTTCAATTCACTCACGGTGGTGGCCAGCTGCCCAATCTGAGTTTGCAGGTTCTGAATGGTGGCATTGACATTTTGTTGGAACTGAACATTATTTGTAGCCATCTGTTTCATCAAATCTTCCAATGATGGCTCGGATGGAGTGGTTGCTGGACTTGGCAACATGAGGGTCTGCTGCACAGGTGGCTGCACAGTTTGTTGTTGTCTGAATACAGGTGGTTGGTATTTGTTGCTAGGACCTGTAACACCCCTCGATTTAATAACCAATGCACAATCGTCATTATGTCACGGTCACTAAATGTCGGTGTGCTAACATTGTCAAACAACAAATTTACCATAAAATGTTAAACATTTCTCATATGAGGAAAATAGGAGCCACGAATGAGTAGTTACATATACAACCAGTTAAATTATGAATTATAGTATGTACTCAATTTACAACATTTAAGTCTGGATAATTGCCTTGAAGCATACATGTACTCAAAAATACACTTTATATAGGTAATGCAAAATAAAATATAAACTACCCATAATATATCTATGACTAAGGAGTTGGGCACTCCATCGTATCCCAAATGCGTGAGGCAATTCCGGGCTCACCGGTGTAGTGAGAAATACAAGATAAGGTCTTCAATCGCAGTCCTCTTCATGGTTAAAGTCGATCCCAAAGATGTCACATACGCTTGTCGGTCAGGTCGACTCGACTCTACAGTGTCTTGGTATCAAAGCGAACACAATTCGAACAAACCCCAAAAAGAGCTCCCTTTGCGACAAAGATCACCGAATGCGTAGGTCAAACCAATAAAATCCAAAGGAATCCAACTTCGTTCCCACTTATAGTCCTTAACAAAAATTAACATAGAGCAAGAAAAGTACAAGAAAGAGGTAAGACATCCTACCATCATTACCAAACATAGCATCAAGAAACCAAACGGCGCAAGGCGCCCACATAGCATTTATGATAGCAGTAATGGTAATAAACATTTAGTAGCAGTTATAATCAACCAGACAGTTTCAGGCAATCATATATATATATAGATATATCAAAAATACAACAGTTCCAATTATAATAACAATGTATGCCAGATAATTCATGGACTCACTGTGCACATGTTTCTCAAAGTACATCTGACTCAATCGTCAACCAGATGTTTCTCAAAGTGCATCCGACTCAATCGTCAACCAGATGTCACAATGATAATGCACATTTAAATGCATATGGGTTCAATGCATGACTTAAATGCATGTCATATGATATATCCATAATGCATACAGACTCTATGCATAATCATGTATGATCATTATTACATACTATTCCATCATCCGTCACAATTTGCCCAAGTAAGAATTAACTCAATCAATGGTCACCCACATGGACCCACAATAACATGATATTGTTGTTAAATAAATTAATACATTTTAAAGCGTATTATGAATTCTTACTTAGGTTTAGCTTTACTTACAGAGTTTGTCTCTAAATGAATTCTCTTAGTTAACTTAAATCCTCTTAGGTAATTTATTCATATGCCCTTAGAAGGTTATTCTAAAATCTCAAAATCTCACACTCTCATGTTCTTCCCTGTTTATGCATCCCTAAGTAATTTCTAGTCATCCCATTTATTTATAATCAATATGCCTCTATTAGTCCCAAGGTTTTGGGTCCAGGGAAATGCACGGTCGGAATCACAAACTGAGTCACAGATTTCAATTACTAGGTGTTGGGTGATAGGTATATTTTTAAATTCGACGAAGATAATACGTTTTATGAATAATTGAAGCTGCCATTCGACGGAAAATAATGTAACAGGAGGAGGGAAGAATAGGGAAAACATTTTATAATAGGATTGGCAAGAAATCAATTTCTGTCGGATTGGATGGGGGTTCTGTCGAACGAAAATCAAAACTGTCGAACCCTCCAGAGAGTCAGCAAAAGCCTCAATTCGACGGGTATATGTGTCGATGTTGGAGAAAATCTCCCAAGTGTCGAACCGACGAAACACTCGTCGAAATCTCTAATTTCGACGGGTCTGAAGAAATTCATCTACTCGACAGGCATTGTCTCTCAAACTCGACGATTATTGACTTTGGGACAGTTTCTCCTAAGTGTCCAGGGACTCTATTCGACGGGTTTTGGTCGGAAGATCAATCTCGACGGGCATGATCGGGGTTCATACTCGACGGATTTTGACATTGTGTTTAGTGGTCAAAGATCTAAACTCGACGGGTTTTGACATTCTACTAAGTAATTAGGTTATCAAATTCGACAGGTTTGGCCAGAAGTCCATACTCGACAGATTTTAACATTTTACTAAGTAATTAGGTTATCAAATTCGACAGGTTTGGCCAGAAGTCCATACTCGACGGATTTTAACATTTTACTAAGTAATTAGGTTATCAAATTCGACAGGTTTGGCCAGAAGTCCATACTCGACGGATTTTAACATTTCACTAAGAAATTAGGATATCAAATTCGACAGGTTTGGCCATGAGTCCTTACTTGACGGATTTTAATATTTCACTAAGAAATTAGGATATCAAATTCGACAGGTTTGGCCATGAGTCCTTACTCGACGGATTTTAACATGTTACTAAGTAATTAGGATATCAAATTCGACAGGTTTGGCCATGAGTCCTTACTCGACAGATTTTAACATGTTACTAAGTAATTAGGATATCAAATTCGACAGGTTTGGCCATGAGTCCTTACTCGACGGATTTTAACATGTTACTAAGTAATTAGGATATCAAATTCGACATCATTTCCTTCCAACCTCATGCATTCGTCGAATATATATATTGACATGCAAAATCATCCAAGTACCATGCTTTCCAATTTTCAGTCGAACATGTGAACATACTAACATGCAAAATTGTCAAACCAAACATCATGCATTCCACTCTGTCGAATATATTATCAAACTTAACAAATCATGCAAACAGCGTAAACAACTAAATACAGCACAGCACAGAATCATAAAAATCAAGCAAGCAAAGGATAGCCCTCGTTAGGACTTCCTCACCGACAAGCACAATAGGGTTCCTTAATGCTAGAAGAGGTTGAGGAGGAGTGTCTTCCTCTTACCTTGGAGAAGCACAAAGAAAGGCTGCTCCTTTTTGGTCAAAAATCACGTTTTCAGTTTCCAGGAGATCCTTGAACATTCAAACTTACTAAAATCAGAATCAAGTATTGAAATGGATACCCATGGTCATCAAAATGACAGTGGGTTACGAAAATGAGGAGAGATGAGGAAAAAGCTAAGGATTTTACCTTAAAGTTCCAACCTTTAAGCTTCAACAGTGGAGAAGATGAAGATGAAGAAAATATAGAACTTTGAAGATGATTCCCTCGATATGGTGTTTCTCCAAACACGAAATGGTGCTAGGAGTGTGACGGTTTTGGAAGATAAAAATGTGAATGTGGGTGGATGGTGTCAGTAAGGAGAAATGGAAAGAGAGAAAGATGAGTGAATAGTGATCTGCGTGAGGGAGAGTGACCAAATGTGAATGAGAAGAATAGGAGAGAAATGAATTAGACCCTTAATTCAAACGTCTTTGCACAAAATAGGAGGAGAGAGAAATAATAAAATAATAGTTGGAAGAAGCTTCCTTGAGAAGCTTCGCGCTCCTCGATAAAGTGTATGGTAAGCTAGTCTCCAAATTAAATACATCTGATAGATGATCAATTACACTGTAAAATTATTTTCTCAGTGAATAAAATTACAAGTGATGAAAATAATATTTTATTATTCATCCGATAATTTTATGATACCGCGATTTTATCTAGCAGATAAAACCTTGAAAAATGCAAACCTCGCAAACTGTGCCTGGCCTCGGGTTTAGTAAGATCCCCCGTTGACACGTTGACAGTCCAAGGTTTACCAGCTTCAGGGAAAAGATTCTATTCTCCCGGCTCCACTCAGCACACACATAAAACGAAGAATATATTAAAATATTCATCATCTCCAGAAATTTCCACAAAAATTCTTAAAAATTATAAATATTATAAAATGATCGTTTTTAACAAAATAATGAATTTTCGGGATGTTACAACACTCCCCTTCTAAAAAGGAATTTCGTCTTCGAAATTCATCATATCTTAGAACAAACGCGACTATGTTTCTTTCATTTCGTCTCTTAGTTCTCGTGTTGTATCTTCAGTTGCATCAATCCAAATCACAGGCAATAAGGTTGCTTCCTTCCCCTGAGCATCTTATATTAACGAGCAAAAATGCGTTGACGTCATAGGCCGATCAACAAAAGATTTTACGCTCCTTGAGTCTTCAGCCATCCAACAACCAACTCCCAAAATAATTGTACACCGCTGAGTCTCTATCGAGCTTACTCTTCTTGCTCACTGTAGTAGACAACTAAATGTATTTTCTTCCTAAGGCGTCCTCTACGACATTCACCTCTTCTGATATTATACCAAAACAAAAATCAAAATCTTTTGGAACTTCTAATCATCGTTTCTGCCTTATATTCAACTCATTCCAGTAAACCAAAATACCTTTGGCTCTTAAGATTACTATAGGCATTGAGAATTTCTCCTTGTAGAAAATGCCTCTAGACCTTCAATGCAACTACAGAGCTAATTCTGAGTTGGTGTAAGGTAATCCTTCTCATGTATTCTTGATTGTCGCTAAGTGTACATTACCATTCCTTCTATTCTGATCAAGCGCACGTTCTAAACTTTCAATGCGAAGCATTACTAGGTATCTCAAAAGTTCATTGGGGTTGGGCAGAATCATCTTTGGCGAAGAAATCGAGTGTCTCTTCAATCTTTGAAAATTTCCCTCGTATACATCAGTCCATACAAAACCATTCTCAAGAATTCTGCAGGTGAGTCCCCCGTACTATTCAAATGATCCTTTAAAGTTACAAATCTGCAATACAGTCTTTGGTCTGTCCCATTGAAGAATTGCTCCAACTCGCGACGGATCTTCACTAGTTCCTTCTTTTAAAGATCACTTGACTCAAAAGTTAACCTGCCTCAAACCGAAATTCACACTTGAACAGCTTCTAGCGTAACTCCTCGTTCTTCTTCTGAATTTGAAGAACAACATGACAATTCTATCTCAATAGGGAAGAAAGGTCTTGTTTGTGTAGTCGATGGTTACTACCGAAGTGTTCATTACTCGGAACGACCTTACGAAATACCCGTGGTATTCACTACGTATCAGAGAAAGTTACCTTGGAAATATACCCTTCTCTCAAATGATCTTAATGATAGTTGAGAACCCAAAACGATCTTGGAGAAAATAACAGCGTCCTTCAATTGATTTGCCAAATCGTCTTTCCTTGATTCGAACAAATGTCTCATAGGGTAAGTTCTCACTTTATCGTACTACGCTTAGCATGTTGTTATGGTTCAGATTCAGGAACACATTTACTCAATCAAAGTATACTAGAAACGTTATGAAGGCTAGAAAGAAAAATAGGGAAGTTACTTGTTTTACCACTGGACCCGCCTAACGAAGAGTATGATATGGTCCAATAAAACTTAGGAGCGAGTTTCATGGATTTACATCTAGGAAATTTCTGTCTCAAGAAACACTAAGTTTTCGTTGAAACCGAATGACGAGACCCATTTTAAAAATGATCAATCTCTTTCCTGAGATCAAGCCTATTCATGAAGAAAGTAGGTGATTGAATTGGTAAAAAGGTTCCAATGTCTAACAACAATAGGATAGTTCTAAACAGACCTATTGTAATGAAAATAGTCTTACAAACGAGAACAGTATCATTCGAGTCGAAAGGAAGTAAATACACAAACAACTCAATTCCATAAACGAACTCTTAGAATTTCATTGGAATATTTCAACAGGATATGGTTGAAAGATAACCAATCCCTTTTGTTAACATTACATCTAATTTGTAAGAGAAGTAAACAAATCAGATCACCAAAAGATTCAGTCTTTAACAAGTCATTGGATAATTTAAACAACTTGGCTACCATCAACAAGTTCTTAGTAGCCAAAATAGAAATAACTTAATCAAAAGATAACGAAGGTATGAATATCCCTATTGAATTCATACATTCATACGTCATAAAGAAACGGGTTACCCCCGGAATTATACAGTATAATCACAGGGTCATCCACCGTAGTACAAGCTTCCTCGCTTAGGCCGTCAGTCTTGGACGTTTCCACTCCACTTGAGAAATTAACTCTCCTTTCTTCATGAGATTGTGAAGTGCGTGCATCACCAACAAAAGGCTTCGTCCTTTGCGAAGTACAGTTCTTAGCCACATGTCCTAGCTCTCTGCATTTGAAACAAATTATCCCACCGTTCGTACAATCCTTGGTTAAATGGTCCTTTCCACATTTGAAGCAGATTGCCCTTTTGATCGCATATGGAGGCTTTGTCTCATGTAAAGGACAATCTCTTGACACATGTCCTGGTTTTCTGCACTTGAAACAAATCCTTCCTTCGATCTTACAGTCCCTCGTGAAGTGGTCCTTTCCGCACTTCTTACACATTGACAATGGTACCACAAATTGGATTGGACTTACTACCACTCGTACCTCCTTCAGCGTTGGTTGTCGCCGTTGTCCCCTTGGTCGTAGTATATACGGTTTCTGCTTAAACTGTTTGGCCTTCCCACGGTTCCTCCTTTGGAACTTCGGTAATCCAGAGTTACCCCAAAATCGACTTTCTTCCTTCAAATTTCGAACCTCAACTTCCAATTCCTGCTGTTGTGCAGCTCTCTGATCTTGGCGTGTAGTTACATTAACCATTCTTTGTATTTCTTCGGTTGCCTCAGTTGTGTCATCATTGTCACTCCCTGCGTTCACGCGCTTATATTTACCTCGAGTCATTGTCTTCCTTCAAGAACAAACAAGTCAAGTAATAAGGGAAAATCAAAAGCATTCATTCCAAACAATATTATCTCTTTTGGAAACCAAGCACAAAAGTCACATAACCCAATCAAGACAACCCAAAAGACTATAATTCGAGCTCCTTCATTCTGCCTTCCGCGGCGCGATCTCCAGTAAGTCTTTGACTCCTATGCAGCTTCTCGAACCAAGCTTATGCCAGATACTCCTTTCCAAAGAGAATCGATTTTTGAAAACCTCTTAGACACCTCAGTCCACTAACCTTGTAAGTCTTATTCAACTACCCTTTTTCTAACCCATAGGCTCAAACAATTCTAGAGGTAACACTACAAGGGTGTAAATGCAACCAAGTCCTAAGCAAGTTCAGTCATCTTAGCTGAGCTTCTTTCGAAAGAACTCCTATTACCTTAATATGCCAAGGTGAAGTCATAGTTTCCTGTAGTCACAGAACATTACACATTGAGTGGGCCAGTACTCAATGTCACGTAATTGTGCAACAAAGAGCTACCAATACTCAACCTACGGCAAGCCATGCCTTCCTTTCCCAACATCTCAATCAAGAGACAAGGAAGTACACAACAACTTCTAATATGTCTAAGCATAGTCACCCATACCCCTACTCAACAGGGATGAACTGCTCTGATACCATAAAATGTAACACCCCTCGATTTAATAACCAATGCACAATCGTCATTATGTCACGGTCACTAAATGTCGGCGTGCTAACATTGTCAAACAACAAATTTACCATAAAATGTTAAACATTTCTCATATGAGGAAAATAGGAGCCACGAATGAGTAGTTACATATACAACCAGTTAAATTATGAATTATAGTATGTACTCAATTTACAATATTTAAGTCTGGATAATTGCCTTGAAGCATACATGTACTCAAAAATACACTTTATATAGGTAATGCAAAATAAAATATAAACTACCCATAATATATCTATGACTAAGGAGTTGGGCACTCCATCGTATCCCAAATGCGTGAGGCAATTCCGGCTCACCTAGGTGTAGTGAGAAATACAAGATAAGGTCTTCAATCGCAGTCCTCTTCATGGTTAAAGTCGATCCCCAAAGATGTCACATACGCTTGTCGGTCCGGTCGACTCTACGTGTCTTGGTATCAAAGCGAACACAATTCGAACAAACCCCAAAAAGAGCTCCCTTTGCGACAAAGATCACCGAATGCAAAGAGGGTCAAACCAATAAAATCCAAAGGAATCCAACTTCGTTCCCACTTATAGTCCTTAACCAAAAATTAACATAGAGCAAGAAAAGTACAAGAAAGAGGTAAGACATCCTACCATCATTACCAGTCATAGCATCAAGAAACCAAACGGCGCAAGGCGCCCACATAGCATTTATGATAACAATAATGGTAATAAACATTTAGTAGCGTTATAATCAACCGGCATACGCTTTCAGTAATCATATATATATATAGATATATCAAAAATACAACAGCTTCCAATTATAATAACAATGTATGCCAGATAATTCATGGACTCACTGTGCACATGTTTCTCAAAGTATATCCGACTCAATCGTCAACCAGATGTTTCTCAAAGTACATCCGACTCAATCATCAACCAGATGTTTCTCAAAGTGCATCCGACTCAATCGTCAACCAGATGTCACAATGATAATGCACATTTAAATGCATATGGGTTCAATGCATGACTCAAATGCATGTCATATGATATATCCACAATGCATACAGACTCTATGCATAATCATGTATGATCATTATTACATACTATTCCATCATATGTCACAATTTGCCCAAGTAAGAATTAACTCAATCAATGGTCACCCACATGGACCCACAATAACATGATATTGTTGTTAAATAAATTAATACATTTTAAAGCGTATTATGAATTCTTACTTAGGTTTAGCTTTACTTACAGAGTTTGTCTCTAAAGGAATTATCTTAGTTAACTTAAATCCTCTTAGGTAATTTATTCATATGCCCTTAGAAGGTTATTCTAAAATCTCAAAATCTCACACTCTCATGTTCTTCCCTGTTTATGCATCCCTAAGTAATTTCTAGTCATCCCATTTATTTATAATCAATATGCCTCTATTAGTCCCAAGGTTTTGGGTCCAGGGAAATGCACGGTCGGAATCACAAACTGAGTCACAGATTTCAATTACTAGGTGTTGGGTGATAGGTATATTTTTAAATTCGACGAAGACAATACGTTCTATGAATAATTGAAGCTGCCATTCGACGGAAAATAATGTAACAGGAGGAGGGAAGAATGGGGAAAACATTTTATAATAGGATTGGCAAGAAATCAATTTCTATAGGATTGGATGGGGGTTCTGTCGAACGAAAATCAAAACTGTCGAACCCTCCAGAGAGTCAGCAAAAGCCTCAATTCGATGGGTATATGTGTCGACGTTGGAGAAAATCTCCCAAGTGTCGAACCGACGAAACACTCGTCGAAATCTCTAATTTCGACGGGTCTGAAGAAATTCATCTACTCGACAGGCATTGTCTCTCAAACTCGATGATTATTGACTTTGGGACAGTTTCTCCTAAGTGTCCAGGGACTCTATTTGACGGGTTTTGGTCGGGAGATCAATCTCGACGGGCATGATCGGGGTTCATACTCGACGAATTTTGACATTGTGTTTAGCGGTCAAAGATCTAAACTCGATGGGTTTTGACATTCTACTAAGTAATTAGGTTATCAAATTCGACAGGTTTGGCCAGAAGTCCATACTCGACGGATTTTAATATTTTACTAAGTAATTAGGTTATCAAATTCGACAGGTTTGGCCAGAAGTCCATACTCGACGGATTTTAACATTTTACTAAGTAATTAGGTTATCAAATTCGACAGGTTTGGCCAGAAGTCCATACTCGACGGATTTTAACATTTTACTAAGTAATTAGGTTATCAAATTCGACAGGTTTGGCCAGAAGTCCATACTCGACGGATTTTAACATTTCACTAAGAAATTAGGATATCAAATTCGACAGGTTTGGCCATGAGTCCTTACTCGACGGATTTTAACATTTCACTAAGAAATTAGGATATCAAATTCGACAGGTTTGGCCATGAGTCCTTACTCGATGGATTTTAACATGTTACTAAGTAATTAGGATATCAAATTCGACAGGTTTGGCCATGAGTCCTTACTCGACAGATTTTAACATGTTACTAAGTAATTAGGATATCAAATTCGACATCATTTCCTTCCAACCTCATGCATTCGTCGAATATATATATTGACATGCAAAATCATCCAAGTACCATGCTTTCCAATTTTCAGTCGAACATGTGAACATACTAACATGCAAAATTGTCAAACCAAACATAATGCATTCCACTCTGTCGAATATATTATCAAACTTAACAAATCATGCAAACAGCGTAAACAACTAAATACAGCACAGCACAAAATCATAAAAATCAAGCAAGCAAAGGATAGCCCTCGTCAGGACTTCCTCACCGACAAGCACAATAGGGTTCCTTAATGCTAGAAGAGGTTGAGGAGGAGTGTCTTCCTCTTACCTTGGAGAAGCACAAAGAAAGGCTGCTCCTTTTTGGTCAGAAATCACGTTTTCAGTTTCCAGGAGATCCTTGAACATTCAAACTTACTAAAATCAGAATCAAGTGTTGAAATGGATACCCATGGTCATCAAAATGACAGTGGGTTACGAAAATGAGGAGAGATGAGGAAAAAGCTAAGGACTTTACCTTAAAGTTCCAACCTTTAAGCTTCAACAAAGGGAGAAGATGAAGATGAAGAAAATGTAGAACTTTGAAGATGATTCCCTCAGATATGGTGTTTCTCCAAACACGAAATGGTGCTAGGAGTGTGACGGTTTTGGAAGATAAAAATGTGAATGTGGGTGGATGGTGCTGCTGTAAGGAGAAATGGAAAGAGAGAAAGATGAGTGAATAGTGATCTGCGTGAGGGAGAGTGACCAGCGTGAATGAGAAGAATGGGAGAGAAATGAATTAGACCCCTTAATTCAAACGTCTTGCACAAAATAGGAGGAGAGAGAAATAATAAAATAATAGTTGGAAGAAGCTTCCTTGAGAAGCTTCGCGCGCTCCTCGATAATGTGTATGGTAAGCTAGTCTCCAAATTAAATACATCTGATAGATGATCAATTACACTGTAAAATTATTTTCTCAGTGAATAAAATTACAAGTGATGAAAATAATATTTTATTATTCATCCAATAATTTTATGATACCGCGATTTTATCTAGCAGATAAAACCTTGAAAAATGTAAACCTCGCAAACTGTGCCTGACCTCGGGTTTAGTAAGATCCCCCGTTGACACGTTGACAGTCCAAGGTTTACCAAATTTCAGGGAAAAGATTCTATTCTCCCTGCCCACTCAAAGACACACATAAAATGAAGAATATATTAAAATATTCATCATCTCCAGAAATTTCCACAAAAATTCTTAAAAATTACAAATATTATAAAATGATCGTTTTTAACAAAATAATGAATTTTCGGGATGTTACAGGACCTACAGCTTGGTATCTAAATTGTCATTGGGGTTGTTGTTCTTCTTGACTAGAATTCCCATATCTCAAGTTAGGATGGTCCCTCCAAATGGGTTATAAGTATTAGAAAATGGATCATATCTTGGTCATGCTGGACTGGCTTGATATTGAGGTCTACTAGGAAAAATGCCAATTCCGCAATCGACGTTTCGAAACGCGAACCACCATCCTGAAGTGTGGGGCATGAATTAGTAGGATGAGATGAGCAAGAGCAAATGCCACACACCCTTGCGGTGCTCTTGTACGTAACCTGGTACATGTTGTCCCACTGCTAATTGCCTCACCAAAGAAGTCAATTCATCAAGTCTATGTTCCATTCTCTGTTGATCTACATGAGACGATTGAACTTCATTAACTCCTCTGGTTGAGGTAAGGACTCTTGTGCCAAATTGTTGAGCATTGGCTGCCATATTTGCTATCAAATCTCTTGCTGCAGTAGGGGTTTTATCCACCAATGCACCTCCAGATGCGGCATCCACCATACTTCTATCCATCGACAGCAAGCCCTCATAGAAATATTGAATCAAGAGCTGATCACTAATTTGATGGTGGGGACAACTCGAACACAGCTTTTTGAATCTCTCCCAATACTCATGCAAGGTCTCACCAAGTCATTTGCCTTATACCACAAATGTCTTTTCTAATGGCAGATTACTCTGGATGCAGTGAAGAACCTCTCCAAGAATAATTTCTTCATATCATCCCAACTCGTGACGTAACCTGGTGAAAGGTAGAACAACCAATCCTTGGCTACATCAAGAAGAGAAAGGGAATGCCCTCAACTTGATATGCTCCTCGAGATTCCATGTGGCTTCATGGTTGAATGCAGACCACATGGAACTCCTTTAAGTGCTTATGGGGATCTTCACCGTAAGACCATGAAACTTGGGCAACAAGTGTATCAATCTAGATTTTAACTCAAGTCGGCATCAAGATTAGGATATTGAATGCACAAAGACCGTAAGTTACATCGAGCAAGAAGTTCTTTAAGGGTCCTATTTTGCTCATTATCGCCATGATTTTAGAATCACTTAAGATCTTAAGTGCACTTTCGATTCAATGTCACAACTAAATTCGGACTCAATTCTTTCACTTAGCCTACGAGTTCTATTCAACCTATGCAATGTTCTATCAATCTCGGGATCAAATTCAAGCAAGATATCGGGATTAGACCTAGTCATGCAAAAACACAAAAATAAAATAAAATAAGTAAACAAGTAAAATACACTAGACAACTCTAAAAATATATCAAAATAAATATAATTCACCTATCTAAATATTTTTAAAAATTATGGGACTTGTACAAAGACATAAAAACTACACAAAAATGAAACTAAAAAATACAATAAAAAATATTAAAAAAATTGAAAAACTGGTCTAAACGATGGATTTTGGAAAAACCAGGGGTGACAAATCCTCTCTTAACTGTGCAAATTCATTTTTTATGACATGTAAAGGATCTAGATTGTACTTCCTAAGGTGTGACACATAGAAGACATCATGAAGGTTTGACAAATTGGGTGGAAAGGTAATTTGGTAAGCTACGGATCCAATTCTCTTTAGGATCTGGTAGGGACCAATGAAACGAGGGTTTAACTTCTATGTTCTCAATGCTCTACTAATCCCTGTCATAGGAGTGACTCTCAAGAATGCATGATCTCCCTCATTGAGCTCTAGAGGTCTTCTTCTTTTATCAGCATTGCTCTTCTTCCTACTATGAGCCATAACCAACCTTTCTCAGATCATCTTAATCTGATTAGTGGTCTACTGTACTAACTCAGGTCTGACAACTATCGAGATTACCAAATTTAAATCAATTTATAACTGATTTACCAAAACTGCTTGTAGCATAAGGTAACACCGGGTCGAGCTCGTAGATCACTCTAATTATGAAGTCAGATTAAGAGGTTAATAAATAGGGGGAAAGAGTTTTGCAAGATTAAATAACAAAGAACAATTAAAATGAGTAAACAAGATTGAGAAAACAATCAATCCAAGAGAATTAACAAATCTTGATTTTAATCCATCCTTGATCTTTATAAATCCGTTCAACTATCAACCAAATCTTTGATCTTAGATCACATCAAGACGCCTCTCAATGATCCATGGATCTTCTATTAGAAACGCTTCTAAAATTCAATTAATTAAGGTTAGACAAATTAAGCATCCATCCAAAACCCAAATTAACTTAAAAACCAAGATCCAACCAAGCTAAATATTTCATCAAACATCTTTGATAAATTATATAACCTCTGAATTCATCTCTTGGCATATGGTAATTACGCAATTAACATATGCAAATCCCAATCAAATTAAGCATTAAATCGAAATTTAAACAAGAGAAGAAAAGAAAGAGAAACTTGATTAATAGATGAACGTATAACGATTAAAACGAGATCTCAGGATTAATCATCAAGCTTGTCAATCTCTTGGATTGATTAAAGAAGTTTAGCTCTCCATAGCCATCACCATTGGAAAACCTTCAAGAACCATACAAAAATGAAAATAACAAAGAGAGAGAAGGAGAGAAAGAGAAGAAGAGAATTCTCCAAAATGAAACACTAAAACTTTAATTATAACAACACTTCTACATAAAAGCTCTACATATTACAATGATCTGCATAGCCTCCCTTTTATAGAGGGTTTAGAGGTACAAAATGTCAAAAGGGGGCTGAGTCATGGTGGTTGAGTGGAATGGGTGGATGAGTGGAGTAGGTGGATGAGTGAAAAATGTTGAATGACTTTTGGTGAGTGGAAAATTATGGAGATTCTTTGTCTCTGAAATCATGCAGCTCTGAAGTCATTGCATTCGTCATTTTTGAGCCAAGTGGTCTTCATGAAGATTTTAGGTCTGGATCTTAGCTTTCAAATGGCTTTGGTTTGAGCCCAATATCATTTCTATAGCTCCAGATATGTTCAAATTACTGCACACTGCTCAGGTCCAAATGCAGCTCCTCTGTTCTGACTTCCAAGCCCAATATCACTTCCAATGAGTCTGAATCGGGAAAAGTGTACAACATGAAAGTTGTAAATTTGAGTCTTAACTATCAACCATCAAAATTTCAGCCCATTCTACAACTTTCACCACGAGTAGTATAATGAACAGTATGCATAGGTCATTCTGCCAGGAGCAACACTTTAGTTCTTGATTCAATGCCAATTTGAGCCATCCAAACGTGTGATTGAGTCTTTGATGTCTTCATGCAGATTGTAGATCTCTCTCTTATCTTTAAAATGACATAAGATTAACCTTAAACATCCACCTACAGCCCAAGATATGACCCAAATACAGGATTAGTGTAAGACGTAAATCATGCTGAAAAATTCAATTAAATCCATTTTGAGTTCAAAACATACAAAACATAACCAAACTTAATTTATTAAGTGCACGGAGAGTGTAAATGACTAAAAATGAAGGCTTATTAATGCATCAAATATGTGAACATCAAGGTCCAATGATGGTTCTCTCTCCAACCTCATACCAATACAAAGGGGACCTACACTTTCTACCATGACGTGCTTCATAAGGTGCCATACCTATGCTAGTATAAAAATTATTGTTGTAGGAAAACTACACTAAGGGTAAGAACTTATCCTAACTCCTTTTTTGCTCTAGCACATATGCTCTTAGCATATCCTTAAAGGTTTGAACAATCTTATCTGATTGATTATCAGTTTATGGATGATATACTGTACTCAAACTAAGCTTTGTCCCAAAAGCTTTCTATAAGGCTCTCCAAAATCTAAATATAAATCTAGGATCTCTATCAGAAACTATACTAAGGGGTATATTATGCATGCTAACTATCTCTTGAAGGTATAACTGGGAAAGTCTATCCATGGAGTAGTTAGTTCTAATAGGTATAAAATGGATAGACTTGGTTAGTCTATCCACTACAACCCATATTGCATCAAATCCTAACTGAGTCTTGGGCAAGCCCATCACAAAATCTATTATGATGTTATCCCATTTCCATTCAGGGATTCCCAAAGATTGAAAAGGTCCAGAGGGCTTCTGGTGTTCTATCTTGACCTTCTGACAAGTTAGGCACCTAGACACAAACTCGGCTATGCCCCTCTTCATACCAGACCACCAAAATAACTTCTTCAAGTCTTGATACATCTTAGTGGCCCCAGGATGAATAGAGTACTGACTACAGTGAGCTTCTTCAAGGATTCTTCCCTTGATTCCAAGTTTAAGAGGAATGCAAAGTCTACCTTTAAACATGATCATCCCATCATTTGACATATCAAATTCTCCAACATTACCTAAAAAAATCTGATCACTTACATCTCTAAGAGTCTCATATTCCTTTTGAGCTTCTAAGATCTGTGTCCTAAAGTCACTCACTATGTCCACACGACTTACTCTGAGACTACGTGGTAACATAATTACTAAAAGACTCATGTCTCTAAAACTCTTAAGAAGTTCACTCTCTTGGATCATCATCTGGGACATATGTAGGAATTTCCTACTTAGTGCATCAGCCACCACATTGAATTTACCCGAATGCTACTTTAACTCAAAGTCGTAATCTTTCAAAAACTCTATCCATCTTCATTGTCTTATGTTCAGCTCCTTCTGGTTAAACAAGTACTTCAAACTTTTATGATCTCTGAACATCTCAAACTGAACTCCATACAAGTAATGTCTCCAAACCTTTAGGGAAAACACTATTGCAGGTAACTCCAAATCATGAGTAGGGTAGTTCTCCTCATGTGGTCTCAACTGCCTTGATGCATAGGCAACAACTCTCCTATGTTGCATCAAAACACAACCCAAACCTATCTTTGAAGTATCACAGTATACCTCAAAGTTCTCCAAAGGATCCAGAATTATCAACACCAGTGTAGTAATCAACCTCACTTTTAGCTCTTGGAAACTACTATCACAAACCTGAGTCCATTCAAAAGAACTACATTTCCTAGTCAATCTAGTTAAGGGTAGCGCTAATTGAGAAAAACCATTTATGAACCTTCTATAGTACCCCGCTAAGCCTATGAAGCTTCTGATCTCGGTCACAGTGATGGGTCTCTCCCATTGCCACACTGCATCCACTTTGCTTGGGTCCACAGAAATCCCACCCTGAGATATCACATGTCCCAAAAACTACACTTGTGAAAGCCAGAACTCACACTTAGATAGCTTAGCAAACAACCTATTCTCCTGAAGGGTCTCCAACACTATCTTCAAATGTTGTTCATGCTCCTCCATTGTCTTAGAACAGATCAAGATATCATCGATAAATAGCACAATAAACTAATCCAGGTAGGGTCTAAAGATCTAGTTCATGTAATCCATGATCACTGTTGGTGCATTCGTCAACCTAAAGGACATCACGAGATATTCATAATGTCCATACGTAGTTCTAAAAGTTGTCTTAGGGATATCCTCTTCCCTAACCCTTATCTAATGATAACCAGATCTAAGATCAATCTTTGAGAAAATCGCAGCTCCTATCAGTTGATTCATTAGATCGTCTATCTTAGGCAACAAATACTTATTTTTAATGGTCACCTTGTTTAGCTGTTTGTAATCCATATAGAGCCTAGTGGTACCATTCTTTTTCTTCACTAGCAACTTAGGTGCTCCCCACGGAGAAACACTCGGCCTAATGAATTGCTTATCCAATAAATCTTCGATTTGCTTCTTGAGTTCTGCTAACTCTAGTGGCGCCATTTTTATAGGGTGCTATAGAGATAGGTCCCGTCCCAGGAACTAAGTCTATAGAGAACTCTATTTCCCACTTGGGTGGCAACTCCACTATGTCACTTAGGAAAACTTCAGGATATTCACTCACCATAGGTATTTCACCTAGGCTTTACTCAACCTCAGCACTTAGTGAAAACAAGAGAACATATCCTAGAGATCCCTCCTCCAAACAGAGATTAACTTGATTCGTATTGAGATATACAGACTGAGATAGAACGACTCTAGTAGGTATATCTGACAAGAAAACCAAGGATTTTTCTGAACAATTCAACACTACATGGTTGGCGGATAACTAATCCATACCAAGGATGACATCAATGTCTACAAGAGGCAAACAAATAAGGTTTACACTGAAAATCCTATCTTCTACCTTTACACAACATTCAAGACACACTCTGGATGTCATAACTGGTTTACCAGTCAGCGTAGACATACATAACTCATACAAAAGTTCAGACACAGGTAAATCCAGCTCATTCACACAATCATTTAAAACAAAGGAGTGGGATGCTCCCGAATTATACAACACAGTTAAAAGATGATTGTGAATAATGCATTTACCTTCGATAAGATTGGAAGACTGAGTCACCTCTTCACTACCTAGAGTATAAAATCTCCCTCTGGCTTGTGGTTTCTGGGTAGGCGCAACTTCTTTCTTTGATGGACACTCATTTACAAAATGCCCAACTTGTCCATAAACATAGCACACTGAGCAAGGTCGGTCTTCGTGTTGTTCCCCATACTTGGAACTATTAGGTCCCATAAACTCCTTCTGAACCTGCTTACCCTTATCTTGAGTAAAGCTAGATTTAGAAGATCCCTTCTTGAACTTGTCGTCACCTTTCGTCCTCTTCTGAAGGTCTTATGACTTAGTTTCCACTGAAAGGTTCTTAGAACGCCCTTCGATTATCCAGCACTTGTTAATCAAAGTTTCAAAGTCTCAAATTTCAAAAGATTGGATGACATTTTGAATGTCTTCCCTCAGTCCTTCTTCAAACTTAACATCCTTCCATGATTCATCTGGGTTAAGTCTGATGCAAGAAGAGAACTTAGACAATTCATTGAATTTGACCACGTACTGGCTAACAGATATGTCCATCTATTCCAACTTAAGAAATTCAATCTCTTTGGCATTTTGAAGGTTTTATGGAAAGAACTTTCTCAGAAAAGAATTCCTTAGGATCTCCCATGTCACATGAGTCCTTAACACCTCAAGAGCTCTCTTGGTATCCACCCACCAATCCTCTACCTCATCTTCCAGCATGTACGAAGCAAAGAGCACCTTTTGCTTGTCTGAGCAAGCTATGACAGTGAAAATCTTCTCTATCTCTTTATGCCAACCCTCAGTTCTAACTGGGCAGTACTCCCCTATGAAGGAAGATGAATTAGATTTCCTTAACTCCGAGAGGTCTTGGAAAGCCTGATTCCTCCCAACTACCTCTTGGGTTAGTTTCCCCTGGTGGTGTGGTGGTGGTGGTGTAGGTGGTTGATGTTGAGTTGTACTTATTCTCTCAAACATCCTCATTGTCGCAGTTACTTGCTCTCTGATAGCTTTAGTTGTTGTGACTAATTGCTCTCGCATAGCAATGGCAGTAGTGGCTATTTGGTCTCTCATTGCATCAGCCATTGCCATAAAGGCTCCAACCATTTTAGGGCCTTCTTTTCCAGAGTTCCTACTCCTATGCGGTCACCCTCGTACTGCCATAGTTTCTTGTAAATACAGAGCAGTACATATTGAGATAGTTAATCCCAATATTAGGTAACCATGCAATAGTAGCTAACAAAAGACATATCAAAGGCATATCATACAATTTAATCAAACATCTCACACAAAAGACAAAGAAATGCACAACACAAGAGGAACTCCTAAATATGCCTAAGCATAGTCAGCCCACACTTCGGGTCAACAAGATCAACTACTTTGATACCATAATGTATCACCCTAATACAATTATCGTAAAATAAATGAAATATTTCAAGATAAATCATATTAAGCATGCCACTTCTAAAAATGTAAAAAAAAAAAAACCCATAATAACTTGTATAGTCATTATAGAGAGCCATAAATGATAAAATGATCAATATACATACATCACAGGCTAACAAGTCATACTGTATACATAAGATATTACGAACAACTAAAAAAGTACAAATATACAATCCGATTCAAAAAGAAATAAAGCTGCTAAACTAAGCCTTCTGCTTCTTCTTCTTCTTACTCTTTCTCTTCGAAGGGACTTCACTTGGATTTACATGGAACACACAGGGGTGAGAAATCACAATTTCTCAGTATTTGCATACCAAGACCAGTAGTTAATTGTTAGGGTCAAAATATGTTTGCCCATTTGCTAACCGCAAGTGCACGGGTCGCACAAGTAATAAAATGATGAGTACAGATATCGTTCCCACGAGGATAATTTTATTTCCAATGCTAAGTATTAACCGATAGCTTACCTAATTCTATTCAAGAACATAAAAATGGATAAGAGTAAAGAAAGTAAAGATATAAAGCAATAAGGATAAACGGTTAGAGTTTAGGGAAATCCTCCTTCACCCTTTACATCAACTAACAACAAGCAATCCTCCTCATAAATATGAATGCAATGATTATGTTAGCTTGAGAATCTACATTAGCTAAACGCCTATGTCTAGGTCATCTAACCATGGTGTCATTTGTCCAACTCTCTAAGTGTCCTTGAGAGCTAACACAAAATTCACTCTTTAAGGTCTATTCTCAAACACGTGCTATGCATGGCTAAGAGGTATATGTCTATCCCATTAGCGAATCAACTCATCCCATCATTGGAATAGAATCGAACATGCATCAACCATACATATGATCTCAAACCCAAATCCCTATGTCTAGGTTCATTAGATTTTATCAAATCACTCAAATGTTGGCCAAACACTCAAGAGCATTAAGATCAATATGATTGAACAAAAGCAAAGATCCACACAAACTTAGAGAAGAACAAATCATTAATATTAATAAAAGGATTCAAAGTCATCCCTAAATAAAGCTCAGCTATACAATGAACATGAGAACAAATTACAAAATACATGTTCAAGAAATGAGGAAGAGAAAAGAGAAAAGAGAGAAGGAGAAAGCTTATTGATTTCGCCATTGAAGCTCGGATCCTCCTCCAATGGAAAGAGGGCTTCCATCCTTAGCTCCCCAAGCTCCATCTCCACCTCCAATGGAGGTCTAGCCGTAGCCTCTAACCCAGAAAACTAAAAACCTAAAAACCTAAAAACCTAAAAGAGAGAAAACTGAGAGAGTGAGGGAAAGGGTGCGTGAAAAACTAAATAAATAGGCTCAGCTAGCCGACGCACGCCGCGGCGTGAACAAGTCCACGCCTCGGCGTGGAGCTCTCTGCCCTATCAGTATGTGGCTGGCTGAGGCCTTCACGCCGCGACGTGCACATTTTTGCGCCGCGGCGTGGACACCAGGAATGCTTCCTTGGCTTCTTTCCTCCAATGCTGGGCCTTGGCTTGCATCAATTTGTCTCTTTTGAGCCCTTCCTGCATTTGAGAAACCACCAAGTTAAATATAATTGCAAATTTACTTAATCAATCAACAAATATGCATAAATTGCTCAAAAACATAAAGGAAGGTATCCAAATGACATTTAACAACTATAAGCATAAAACCTTCCAACTATGCTTAAGATCAAGGACTAAGCATGCCATGAAGCACAATTATGGGGCATAAATAACTACATTTCATGGAGTTATCACACCCCCAAACTTAAGATGTTGCTAGTCCTCGAGCAACACAAAGTATGATTAAGAAAACTCACTTTGACAATTCATGCTCACATGCATTCAATAATGATAAATTCAATTTTCTTTAACCACAACCAGTGCATAATGATTATAATGGCCCTCAAAGAATGCACATGCCTCACAGTTAAGCTCAACACATACACAATCCTTAACATGCCATCAATCAAGCTTCCAATCATGCATATGACATCTCTCACAAACATGCAAGCTCAACTTATCTTTTTCAAATCATGCTCATTCGGATAAGTTTATGAACCTACACATGGATACAAATCAAGATTCCACAAAATTGTAGTACAACTCTCTCTCCACTAATGTAAATCACACATGATTGAGGATTAAGAGGGACTTTAATAGCTTGTAATGTAAGGCCAAGGTGATGAGGTGAAGAACAAAAGGGAATGGAAAACATACAAACATTGAGAAACATAACATGATATTTCAAGACTTGAGTCACTACAACAAGGGTATACAAAATGAAACAAATAACACTATTCAGAACCACTCGATGCTTTTTTCATTTATGCTTTCTTTCGTTCATGTGTTTTTCTTTTCTTTTCTTTTCTTTTCTTTTTCTTTTTCTTTTTCTCTTTTTGTATTTTCTTTTTCTTTAACAAAAATAACTTTTTTGTGCAACAAACGGTTCCTTCCAGCCACTTTTGTATTGAACAACATAAATACCCTAAACCTTGGACTCAAGTGAAGAAATAACATATCATGCACTCAACAAACATAAAGGGAAGGAAAAGATTGTAATGCTTTCGCATGCATTAGAATGGTTACAAGGTAGGAAATATGAGGGTGAAAGAAGAACATAGAAGGCCAAACAATTATAAGGCTTCAAAAGGGGACCTAGGGATATCATCATATCAGGTAAGCTTTTTAAGGCTCAGTCGGTCCAAACAATGCCCTAATCACTTCTTCAATCATGTGCAATCTAGGATTTCGCCTCAAGAGAGTTGCAAAACAATTTCAAGGATAGTAGAAATCATCCGCATGCACAATCCATAAACATTCTCTAAATAAACACTCAAATCTTTTCAAAGTTAAACAAGCATCTAAGTGAGAAATACATCATGCATAAAAACAAACAAGATTGCTTAAGCATGCCGCAAGATCGCAAATGGTTTCACAAAAGAATTGAGGACAATTGCAAGCATTTATATCATTGACCAACCATCACACACTAGCAAATGGCATAAAGTCATGCATTCAAAAGATTCATTATTTTCCATTTCAGGATGCATAACAATATGCACAAAGTGTTGAAAACTGAAACTTTTATCAACAGCCCACTAGTAATAGCCAAAACAGGATATACTCATGAAAGCATGATGACCATCACTAGCATATACTTAAAGTATCAAAACATGTGTAACATTAAGCATCAAGGGTAAAAACATGCAAAGATACTCCCCCAAACCAAAGTGAATGTGTGTTCTTGGTGTTCATGGTTTATAGGGTACTTGAGCAAGTCAAAACAGCAAGCAAACTAGAACTGAGCACTATTAAATAAAGAAAAACAGAGAAAATAACAGAAAAATGCAAAAACAGGGGCCACGCCGAGGCGTGAACATTTCCACGCCGAGGCGTGGAGCTTTCTGGTGCGTGTTTTTGTCAGGCAGAGACTGGCACGCCGCGGCGTGAATATTCCCACGCCGCGGCGTAAGAGGTCATGCTGCAGAATTCTGCAGCAAACCAGTTTTCGCCAGAACTAGTGCTCCATTTTGGCCCCAAGCACCTCCAAAACATGTCTAAAAGCTTAAAACACAAAATATATAACAAAAACATAACAATAACACAAAATCAAACTATAACTACTTATCTAAACAAACCAAAAACAAAAGCATAAAAAACATGAATTAAAACTATTTACAACAACAAAACATAAAAACTTGAACTAGAACTAAGCAAACTCATTGTCAATATTAGCAACACGGAAATAATGCCTTATCCCCGGCAACGGCGCCAAAAACTTGTTAGGGTCAAAATATGTTTGCCCATTTGCTAACTGCAAGTGCACGGGTCGCACAAGTAATAAAATGATGAGTACAGATATCGTTCCCACGAGGATAATTTTATTTCCAATGCTAAGTATTAACCGATAGCTTACCTAATTCTATTCAAGAACATAAAAATGGATAAGAGTAAAGAAAGTAAAGATATAAAGCAATAAGGATAAACGGTTAGAGTTTAGGGAAATCCTCCTTCACCCTTTACATCAACTAACAACAAGCAATCCTCCTCATAAATATGAATGCAATGATTATGTTAGCTTGAGAATCTACATTAGCTAAACGCCTATGTCTAGGTCATCTAACCATGATGTCATTTGTCCAACTCTCTAAGTGTCCTTGAGAGCTAACACAAAATCCACTCTTTAAGGTCTATTCTCAAATACGTGCTATGCATGGCTAAGAGGTATATGTCTATCCCATTAGCAAATCAACTCATCCCATCATTGGAATAGAATCGAACATGCATCAACCATACATATGATCTCAAACCCAAATCCCTATGTCTAGGTTCATTAGATTTTATCAAATCACTCAAATGTTGGCCAAACACTCAAGAGCATTAAGATCAATATGATTGAACAAAAGCAAAGATCCACACAAACTTAGAGAAGAACAAATCATTAATATTAATAAAAGGATTCAAAGTCATCCCTAAATAAAGCTCAGCTATACAATGAACATGAGAACAAATTACAAAATACATGTTCAAGAAATGAGGAAGAGAAAAGAGAAAAGAAAGAAGGAGAAAGTTTATGGATTTCGCCATTGAAGCTCGGATCCTCCTCCAATGGAAAGAGGGCTTCCATCCTTAGCTCCCCAAGCTCCATCTCCACCTCCAATGGAGGTCTAGCCGTAGCCTCTAACCCAAAAACTAAAAACCTAAAAACCTAAAAGAGAGAAAACTGAGAGAGTGAAGGAAAGGGTGCGTGAAAAACTAAATAAATAGGCTCAGCTCGCCGACGCGCGCCGCGGCGTGAACAAGTCCACGCCTCGGCGTGGAGCTCTCTGCCCTATCAGTATGTGGCTGGCTGAGGCCTTCACGCCGCGGCGTGCACATTTTTGCGCCGCGGCGTGGACACCAGGAATGCTTCCTTGGCTTCTTTCCTCCAATGCTGGGCCTTGGCTTGCATCAATTTGTCTCTTTTGAGCCCTTCCTGCATTTGAGAAACCACCAAGTTAAATATAATTGCTGTTGGTGTATGCCCTAGAGGCTAATACATTTTCTGTATATACATATATTCTATTATGCTATTTTATATATGAGGCATTTCATTTATTGTGTTCTTTTTGATAAACATAATAAAGTCCTTAGAATAGTAAGTTTGATGCCATAGGACATCAAGTGGATAACTTGATCGTGAGATCCTTTTGGTTACAACACTATTCTTAAATGTCCCTAGTCAAGTATTATTGTTAATTAGGACAACAATAATACATTGAGACTAGTATGTGTAGAGACTGATGACCGTATCTCACGGGTCATGGATATGAGATATCAAGTCTTCACATTGGTACATATTAGAGTAATGATGTACTTGGGTGACCCACCATGAGAACGCTACATGGATCGTTACGTGAGTGTCATAAGCGATTCTCATAGTGATAATGGTGTTTGTGGTCCTTTGACCTGAAATCACTACGATTCCTACATGAGGAGTTGTGTGTTTTAATGCCATCAAACGTCATCTCGTAACAAGGTGATTATAAAGTTAGTTATTGGACATACCGCAAATCATGCGAGAGGATGTGAGTGACCTAGATGGAATTTGTCACTCCTACATAATGTGCGATATCTTCGGGCCCCCGATTGAGTGAGATCTGCGAAATGCATGGCCATGCTCAAATGAGTCAATATGAGATATTGATCTCATTTATTGTTACAAAGTCTACTCGAGTATCATGAAACGAATGATTGGACTATACAAGGGTGACGCATTCCATGCCTTGTGTTCAATCTAGATATCTTGACAAAGGGACTAAACTACACGGAAACATTGATCACGGATAGGTTATGTCAAATCACCGACATTCTCATTACTTGGGTAGCGGTGATGTGTTGCTAGATACCACTCATTTGTTTGTAATATTAAAATGAGATTTTAATATTACTACCAACGTCATGAGAACCTGCATAGGTCGCACACTTAGAACAGACTAAATTGGAGCAATAAGGATCCAAGTTGGACTCGGATTCAATTGTGGGCCTAACTCATGACAGATGGGTTTTAGGGTTGCACGACTTACCTGCTACTACTCACACTCACTTAAGGCAGCCACTATTATAAATAGTATCATTAAGGGGGCTGCTATAGATGTTACATCATAACCCTAGCCGCACCTAAGAAAGTGAGTGAGAGACAAGTGAAAGGTTCTTCTCTTCTATTCGCAGCTAGCACCGCGAAACAGAGGCGTGACTCCTTTTGCAAGTCTGTTCGTGTGGATACCGCAGAAACATCGTCGCTATTACGGTGTTGGTGATTCACCTCGCTTGTGTTTATCACACTTCAAGAGGTAAATTTTAAAAAAACTCGGATTATGGACTTTTCGCATGGATCCTGTGTGGGAATCCTATTATTCTGCTGCGAGATATTTTGATCCGCAATTCCCAACAATTACAAATTTACTTAATCAATCAACAAATATGCATAAATTGCTCAAAAACATAAAGGAAGGTATCCAAATGACATTTAACAACTATAAGCATAAAACCTTCCAACTATGCTTAAGATCAAGGACTAAGCATGTCATGAAGCACAATTATGGGGCATAAATAACTACATTTCATGGAGTTATCATTAATCATTTACAACAAATAAATCAATTGAGCACATAATTACACTCAATGTAATAAAATATCTGAAAATCAATAATATTAAAGAATCACCCATACAATCCTAAGATACTATCGAACAAGCAACTAATCAATCAACTGGTCAAGCAATGGCAACTACCCATATAATTATCAACCAAGCAATACTTTATGTTATGATGTATGATTTATGCTCAAACAAAGTCCTAATAGAATGATTATGCAATGTCAATGCAGGTTTTAAAGTTTAAAAACATAAGCTATTAATTATTTCCCAGAAACCTCTGTTTCTTGTATATACAAGGCAGAATAAGCCTAAAAACATAAACCTACTTGGTAAAAGGTAAACAATTTCCCCTCACCATCGCAAAAGTACTATTGTCACCCCCATACGATAACCCTGACCATGCAAGCATAAATGTAAGGATAATTTAGATCCAACACCTTATTCTCAGGTCATATGGTTGTGCACACCATCTAAGGTCACAATACATAGGAAATTAGCAAATACTAAGTTTGAAAACCAAATATCCGAGCCACATTTTAAACACTAGAATATAGGAATTTAGCCTCACCTATCCAACAAGGTAGCAAGATTGATATTTCTAGCGAAACAGTATTTAGAACATCACACAATCACTCACATGTGATTTAGAAATGAACCTCATTTTGACCAAAGTTCTAAACATTAACTTAGGCATTCTAGCACACTTGAATGTCTAAGAATTTTCCAAACTTTTCATATATGCAAGTTAATAATTCTCTCCAAGATATATCCCCAAAAATGTCTCTTTACACCCTAAAAGGCATGCACAAATGATCCCAAGAAGTAGGAAATTAAATTAGCATCACAATGCTAAAATTCTGTTTCTGCCCTATCTCGGTGCTTGAGCGCATAACACGCCAGCACGCGAGCACCATAGGCGCGTTCATCTAGGCTACAGGCGCTTAAGCATGCATGGACAAAGCTTTTGAGCGTCGAGTGCCCAACAGCAAAATCTACATAATTTTGTAGGTTATGTGCACTATTCCATTAGTGCAATTATGAAATTTGATCACTTCAAATTAGTTTATTGGTTATTTTAAGTCCGTAACAAGTTCACTAACATGAAGGAAACATAAAACACTAATTGATTTCATTAAAAATGGATCCAAAAACCAAATAAAACTCATCCAAACCCCAAAAATCAACACTTTGAGCATTTTAGGTCCAATGGAGAGTTTTTAGTTTCTATTCCAAACTCTTAGCAGTAACAAGTCATAAACTACTTTTAAAACTTATTCAAGCAAGAAAATGACTTAAAACATCACAATAACTCATTTTGACATATCAAACCTCAAATAGCCTAAACATGAAAAATGAGAAATAATAAAGTTTCAAACTCAAGAACTCCTACCTCAAGCTGTCTTGATGTTGTAGATTGTGCCTCAATCCAAAACCTTGCATTTCCCCTTTGATCTTCTCTTCTTTATCTCTTGTTCTTCTTCCTTTTCTCCTTTCTCTCTTACTGCTACTGGTTCTATTTTCCAGCCATGAAGAGTAAGTGAGAAACAAGTAAAAAATTTCTAATATCTTGAAAGAAAAGTTTAACTTATGGGCTGAAAACTATGGCTTGTTAAGGGCCCTTAGTTATAACACTGATACTTCTCTATCTGCTAAAAATACTCAACTTTAGTAAATTAATTTTTCCAAGTTCCAATAACTTTAAAATAAATATTAAGATTCATTAAAAAAGTTGTTTCACCAGTATCATAATTTTCCATATCTGTGACTAGTTAATCCGACATTAAAACACACAATATGCCTAAAAATACTAAATAGACTCTGATTATTCTCAAACTTTAACCACATCATAGAATACATATTTGTGACTTAGAAATAAGTTATCGACATCTATTTTCATTAGCTAAGTCATTTATGCTAATATCTAAGTCATTTTAAGCTACTTTTCACCTTTTGTGCTATAATAAAGTATTTAAACTAACTCATATTGTCACAAAATTAAACAGATATGTTAAGCAAGTATTAAGATACCTCTATAACTATTTACAAGTCTAACATGTTGAAGAAGATGTTATATAGAAGATTGGTGGCTGGACACCAAGAGAGCTCTTGAGGTGTCAAGGACTCATGTGACGTAGGAGATCTTTTGGAATTCTTTTATGAGAAAGTTCTTTCCACAAAATCTTCAGAATTCCAAAGAGATGGAATTTCTCAAGTTGGAATAGGGGGACATGTTTATTAGCCAGTACGTGATCAAATTCAATGAATTGTCTAAGTTCTCATCTTGCATCAGGCTTAACCTAGATGAGTCATGAAAGTGTGTTAAGTTTGAAGAAAGAATGAGGGAAGACATTCAAAATGCCATACAATCATTTGAGATTTGAGACTTTGAAACTTTGATTAACAAATGTTAGATAATCGAAGGGCATTCCAAAAAGCTTTCAGTGGAGCCTAAGTCACAATACCTTCAAAAAAGGAAGCGGGGTGACGATAAGTTCAAGAAGGGATTTTCTAAATCTAGCTTTTCTCAAGATAAGGGTGCGCAAATTCAGAAGGAGTTTGTGGGACCTAAGTGTTCTAAGTGTGGGAAACAGCAGGGAGACCGGCCTTGCTCGGTGTGTTTTGTTTGTGGACAGCTTGGGCATTTTGGTAAGGAGTGTCCATCAAAGAAGGAAGCTGCACCTAACCAGAAACCATAAGCCAGAGGGAAAGTTTAAACTCTAGGTGGTGAAGAGGTGACTCAGTCTTTCGATTTTATCGAAGGTAAATGCATTATTCATAATCATCTTTTAACTGTGTTATATGATTTGGGAGCATCCCACTCCTATGTTTCGAATGATTATGTGAATGAGTTGGATTAACCTATGTCTAAACTTTTATATGACTTATTTGTATCTACTCCTAATGATAAACTAGTTTTGATATCCAGAGTGTGTCTTGATTGTTGTGTAATGGTAGAAGATAGGATTTTTCGTGTAAACCATATCTGTTTGCCTCTGGTAGATATTAATGTCATCCTTCACATGGATTGGTTATCCGCCAACCATGTAGTGTTCAACTGTTCAGATAAATCCTTGGTTTTCTTGTTAGATATACCTACCAGAGTCGTTCCATCTAAGTCTATGTATCTCAATGTGAATCAGGTTAATCTCTGTTTGGAGGAGGGATCTCTAGGATATGTTCTCTTATTTTCACTAAGTGCTGAGGTTGAGCAAAGCCTAGGTGAAATACTTGTGGTGAGTGAATATCCTAAAGTTTTCCCAAGTGACATAGTGGAGTTGCCACCTGAGCGAGAAATAGCGTTCTCTATAGACTTAGTGTTTGGGATGAGACCTATCTCTGTAGCACACTATAGAATGGCGCCGCTAGAGTTAGCAGAACTCAAGAAGCAAATCGAGGATTTGTTGGATAAGCAATTCATTAGGCTGATTGTTTCTCCGTGGGGAGCACCTGTGTTACTAGTGAAGAAAAAGGATGGTACCACGAGGCTCTGTGTGGATTATAAATAACTGAACAATGTGAATATTAAAAATAAGTATTCGTTCCCTAGGATAGACGATCTTATGGATCAGCTGAGCGGAGCTATGATTTTCTTGAAGATTGATTTTAAGTCTGGCTATCATCAGATAAGGGTTAGGGAAGATGATATCCCTAAGACAATTTTAAGAACTAGGTATGGATATTATGGGTACTTCGTGATGTCCTTTAGGTTGACGAATGCATTGGCAGTGTTTAGGATTATATGAACTAAATCTTTAGACCTTACCTTGATTAGTTTGTTGTGGTGTTTATCGATGCTATCTTGATCTATTCTAAGACAATGGAGGAGCATGAACAACATCTGAGGATAGTGTTGGAGACCCTTAAGGAGAATAGGTTGATTGCCAAGCTATCTAAGTGTTAGTTCTGGCTTTCGCAAGTGTAGTTTTTTGGACATGTGATATCTCAGGGTGGGATTTCTGTGGACCCAAACAAGGTTGATGCAATGTTGCAGTGGGAGAGACCCACCACTATGACCGAGATTAGAAGCTTCATAGGCTTAACGGGGTATTATGGAAGGTTCATAAAGGGTTTTTCTCAATTAGCATTACCCTTGACGAGATTGGCAAAGAAAGGTAGTACTTTTGAATGGACTCAGGTTTGTGAGGACAATTTCCAAGAGTTAAAGTTGAGGTTGACTACTACACTAGTGTTGGTAATTCTGGATCCTTTGGAGAACTTTGAGGTATACTGTAATGCTTTGGAGATGGGTTTGGGGTGTGTTTTGATGCAACATAGGAGAGTTATTACCTATGCATCAAGGCAGTTGAGGCCTCATGAGGAGAACTACCCTACTCATGATATGGAGTTGGCTGCAGTAGTGTTCGCCCTAAAGGTTTAGAGACATTACTTATATGGAGTTCAATTTGAGGTATTTAATGATCACAAGAATTTGAAATACTTATTTGATCAGAAGGTGTTGAACATGAGACTGTTGGGAATTTTTTTTTGCGGATACATCACGCAGCGGAAAACAGGGATTCCCACCGAGGATCCATGTGAAAAAGCCATAATCCAAGTTTTTAAATGATTTACCTCTTGAAGTGTGAATCACCAACACCGTAACAGAAACGATGTCTCTGCGGTATCCACAAGATCAGACTCACGAACGTCCAACATCCGCAAAGAGGAGCCTCACGTCTCTCACACAGTGCTAGCTGCGAAGAGAAGAGAAGAAACCTATCGCTCTCTCACTCACTTTTCTGTAGGTGCGGCTAGGGTTCAGAATTATATATCTTAGTAGCCCCTTTAGTAGTACTATTTATAATGGTGACTGCCTTAAATGAGTGTGAGCAGCAGTAAGGTAAGCTGTGCAACCCCAGACCCATCTGTTATGAGTCTGACCCATATTTGAATCCGAGTCCAACTTGGATCCATTGCTCCAATTTTAGTCTGCTCTATGTGTGTGACCCTGCAGGTTCTTATTACGTTGGCAGTAATATTAAAATCCCATTTTAATATTACAAGCAGTGAGCGGTATCTAGCAACACATCGCTGCTACCTAAGTAATAAGAATGTCAGTGATATGACATAATCTTTCTGTGACCAATGTTTCCGTGTCGTTTAGTCCCTTTGTCAAGATATCTAGATTGAACACAAGGCATGGAATGCGTCACCCTTGTACAGTCCAATCATTGGTTTTCTGATACTCGAGTAGACTTTGTAACAACAAATGAGATCAATATCTCATATTGACTCATTTGAGCATGGCCATGCATTTCACAGTCTCACTCAATCAGGGGGCCCAAAGATATCGTTCCTGTTATGTAGGAGTGACAAATCCCATCTAGGTCACTCACATCCCTCTGCATGATTCGCAGTATGTCCAATAACTAACTTTATAATCACCTTGTTACAGATGACGTTTGATGGCATTAAAACACACAACTCTTCATGTAGGAATCGTAGTGATTTCAGGTCAAAGGACCACAAACACCATTGTCACTATGAGAATCGCTTATGACACTCACGTAATGATCCATGTAGCGTTCTCATGGTGGGTCAGTCCAGTACATCATT
This sequence comes from Ormosia semicastrata, assembly GCA_029884595.1. Lineage (NCBI taxonomy): Eukaryota > Viridiplantae > Streptophyta > Magnoliopsida > Fabales > Fabaceae > Ormosia > Ormosia semicastrata. The sequence goes on along the minus strand of JAQQTO010000053.1, from coordinate 26,048,699 downwards.
ACTCTAATATGTACCCATGTGAAGACTTGATATATCATATCCATGACCCGTGAGATATGGTCATCAGTCTATGCACATACTAGTCTCAATGTATTATTGTTGTCCTAATTAACAATAATACTTGACTAGGGACATTTAAGAATAGTGTTGTAACCAAAAGGATCTCACGATCAAGTCATCCACTTGATGTCCTATGGCATCAAACTTACTATTCTAAGGACTTTATTATGTTTATCAAAAAGAACATAATAAATGAAATGCCTCATATATAAAAAAATAGCATAATAGAATGTATGTAAATACAGAAAATGTATTGGCTTCTAGGGCATACACCAACAGAGACAACGAAGATGGATGGAGTTTTTGAAAGACTAAGACTTTGAGTTAAAATACCATCCGGGTAAAGCCAATGTGGTGGCCGATACACTAAGTAGGAAATCTCTACATATATCCCAGATGATGATTTAGGAGAGTGAACTTCTTAAGAGTTTTAGAGAAATGAGTCTTTTGGTAGTCGTTTTACCACATAGTCTCAGTGTGAGTTGAGTGGACATAGTGAGTGACTTTATGACTCAAATCTTGGAAGCTTAAAAAGAAGATGAGACTCTTAGAGATATAAGTAAGCAGATCATTTTAGGTAATCCTAGAGATTTTGATATGTCAAATGATAGGATGATCAAGTTTAGAGGTAGACTTTGCATTCCCCATGAATCCAGAATCGGGGAAAAGATCATTGAAGAAGCTCACTGTAGCCAGCACACTATCAATCCCGGGGCCACTAAAATGTATCAAGACTTAAAGAAGTTATTTTGGTGGTCTGGTATGAAGAGGGACATAGTTGAGTTTATGTCTAGGTGCTTAACTTGTTAGATGGTCAAGATAGAACACCAGAAACCCTCTAGACCATTTTAATCTTTGGGAATCCTTAAGTGGAAATAAGATCACATCATAATGGATTTTGTGATGGGTTTACCTTGGACTCAGTTAGGATTTAATGTAATATGGTTTATTGTGAATAGGCTAACCAAGTCTGCCTATTTTATGCCTATTAGAGCTAACTACTCCATGGATAGACTTGTCCAGTTATACCTTCAAGAGATAGTTATGATGCATGGTATCCCCCTTAGTATAGTTTCTGATAGAGACCCTAGGTTTACATCTAGATTTTAGGGAGCCTTACAGAAAGCTTTTTGGATAAAGCTTAGTCTGAGTACAACATACCGTCTACAGACTGACGGTCAATCAGAAATGACTTTTCAAACCCTTGAAGATATGCTAAGAGCATGTGTGCTAGAGAAGAAAGGGAGTTGGGATAAGTTCTTACCCTTAGTGGAGTTTGCCTATGATAACTGTTATCACATCACTATAGGTATGACACCATATAAAGCACTTTATGGTAGAAAGCATAGGTTCTCTTTTTGTTGGTATGAGGTTAGAGAGAGAACCATCCTAAGACCTTATTTGGTACAATAGCCCATTGATCAAACTAAGATGATCCGAGATAGGTTAGTTATGGCTCAGAGTAGGTAGAAGAGCATGCTGATAAAAGGAGAAGACCTCTAGAGTTCAATAAGAGAGATCATGTATTCTTGAGAGTCGCTCTTACAACAGGGATTGGTGGAGTATTCAAAACACAGAAGTTGAACCCTTATTTCATTGGTCCCTACCAGATACTAGAGAGAATTGGACTCGTAGCCTAGCAAATTGCACTTCCTCCCAGTTTTCTAAAACCTTCATGATGTATTTCATGTGTCATAGCTTAAGAAGTATAATCCAGATCCTTCACATGTCATAAGAAATGAATCTATGCAGTTAAGAGAGGATTTGTCTTTTGCTATGCGGTCGATGAGGATCGTGGATAGAGGACTCAAAAAGCTTAGAGGTAAATGGATTACTCAGGTGAAGGTGCTTTGGGATGGTGCTTGATGAATCTACAAAAATTTATATTTTTACAATTCAAAATCTTGGGTTTTGATTCGCTTTTAATCTCTTTGATTGAGTTTTGTTGTCAAATTTTGTTATGTTTTTATTATTTTAATTGTATTCTTATTATGTGTTTTTATGTGTTTTGATAGGTAATTCCACATGGAAAAGATTGGATGCTTGAACAAGCAAGAAAAAGGAAAGAATTTCATCTAGTGTCCAGTGCTCAAAGCACTGGACCTCACCGTTTAAGCGCACGTCACGCGCAAGAGAATTTCCCTTAAGTGTCCCAGCGCTTGAGTGTTAGGAAGGCAGTGTTTGAAAGCTGAATGCGTAACAACAGTGTGATTTTCTCTATTTAAAGAAAAGTTTCACTAAATTGAACACACACTTGGACAGAACGCAACAGTCATCAAGAGGCACAAACCCTAGAGTAGTGTGGGCGCAATTAGGCTTGAAGATTAGGAATTTTCTTCAACCTTTCCACCTTTCTACAATGGAGTTTGTCATATTCTTCCCTTTGCGTTCTTCTTTTTCCATGTGTAACTAATTTTTCCTTATTAAAGGGATGGTGGATCTTGAACTTTGATGATGTAACTTCTTTTATGGGTTTAATTTATATTTCTACTTCATGATTTACATGTTTATCTCCATTCTTAATATTTTTCTAAACCTGATCAATTTGGTAATGATCTTTTCGATTGATGTATGATTTGGAAAAATTTGCATTAACTTAGAACATGTGATAAACACCATAATTTCTACAATCGCTAAGAAAAGACGTTGTGGGTTATGTGATCTTTCTTTTAATTCTCTCGTTCTTGATAATGCCTTTCTATTTGGGATTAGACTAAGAGATTAGTTAATTCTAAAATGTGCAAGATGATTAATATACCAAGGGATTGTGTATTAATTAATTTTTAGAATTGAGCATAAATCATTGAAATATAACATAAATAAACCAATATTTGAGTGTGCATTTAAAGAGTTCAAGTGAAGTCGAACCTTAACGCTTTAATACCATTATTCTTCACTCCTTGATTTATTATTTTTCTTATTTATATTTCTGTTTAATTGAATTTGCAATAACTTTCTTTCTTCATTAGCTTAAATAGTGTCACTTTCAGTGAATTTAATAATTAATAACTTAATCCTCATGGGACAATACTCTTACTCACTTTTTATTACTTTTGCAATTCGGTAAACTAGCTGATTTTACAATAAGTTTTTGATGCTGTTGTCGGAGATTATTGTTATTAATATTAAATAGTACTTTGAAAAGACACTAATTTAGACACTTATTTTTCTTATTTAATTTTATTTATTTATTTATTTAATTTTATTTTAAATTTATTTTTTTATTCTTATTTTTTATTTTCTTTGTTTATTTTTATTAGGCATTTATTTTTATTTTTATTTTTTTCTTTACTTCACTATGATTTGCTTGTTTGTGTGTTTATGCAATGTTCTGTGGAGTCAGATGTATTACTCTTTGATCCAGAGATAATAAAAACAAAAAGAGCAAACAGGAAAATAGCTAGAGTAAGAAGGAGTCTAGAAGAAGAAAAGTGGGCTGAGACACACTAATGCACAGAGAAGCCGCACTTTAGCTGATTATGTTACTTTATCTTCTAAAAATGTCTCAACTAGTATTGTGTGACCTGTTATCTAAGCAAACAATTTTGATATTAAACCAGCTCTTCTACAGCTAGTGCAATAAAATTAGTTTGGGGAAAGTCAAGCAGAATATCCAAACTTGCACATTGCTAACTTCTTGCAACTTGTAATACTATCAAATATAATGAAGCTAGTGATGATGCCATCAGATTAAGACTTTTTTCCATTTTCTTTGAGAGATAAAGCCAAGAGCTGACTACAAGCCCAACCTCAAGGAATCATCTCCACTTGGGATGATCTGGTTAGTAAGTTCCTCACTTGGTATTTTCCTCCGTCAATGTTTGTGAAGATAAAGAGTGAGATTACTTGCTTTACTCAAAATCAAAGAAAATCTCTCTATAAAACGTGGGAAAGATTTAAGGAGCTGTAGAGAAAATGTCCTCATCATACTTTCGATGTTTGGCAGTAAGAGTAGATTTTTTATAATGGTTTGAATTATTCCACAAACTTATGGTGGATGCATTTGCAGGTGGATCTTTGAACATTAAGAATCCTAAAAAAGCGTAGGAGTTATTTGAGACTATGGCTATTAATGAATATCAGTTGCCTAGTTGAATAGCAGTAGTCAAATAGGGAGTTATGGAACTTGGTACTCTTGATGCCTTACTTGCTCAGAATAAAAGTATTACGCTACAGTTAGCTAACCTCACCAAGCAAGTTGGGAATGTGCAGCAGAATTTAGTGAACCACCAAGTGTTAATTTATGACTTTTGTGGAGACAATCATGCTAATGGTGGATGTGAGGCAAGCAACTCTAGTTTCATTTCTCCAGAACATGTCAATTATATAGGAAATCATTCAAGACCACAAGGCAATCCTTATTCCAATACATATAATCCAGGTTGGAGGAATCATCCTGATTTCTCTTAGAAGAATCAAATGGTGCCACTAAATCCTCAACTAGAGAAGAAGTCTCATCTTGAGATTGCACTTGAAAAACTTTCGCAATAAATATTTTCTTTTATGCAGCAGACTTCTTCTTTTATGCAATAGAACTCCACTTTTATGGAGGAAACAATGGCTAATTTTCAGAATCAAAGGGCAACTATTCAGAGTTTAGAGAATCAAGTTAGTCAAATAGCAAAACAGCTCTCTGAGAGACCTCTAGGCACCTTACTAAGTGATACAACAGTCAATTCAAAGGAGCAGTGTCTGGCAATTTCTTTAAAAAGTGGAAGAGTTGTTAGCCCTCAACTGAAGGAAGATGTTGCTAAGGAAGGAATTGATCTTCCAATGCTTGATCAAGAAAAAAAATCTCTAGAAGAAGAGATTGAAAAAGATAAAGCCAAAGAGGAACAGTCGAGAGCGCAAAGAAAGAAGAAAAATTCAATTTTGAATAAACCTTTTGACCCTTCATTGTATGTCAGACTTCCATTCCCTTAGCATTTGAAGAAAGACACTTAAGAGAAGCAAGATAGATAGTTTTCAAAGTTCTTGGACGTCTTCAGGAAATTACAAATAAGCATCCCCTTTATTGAAGCTATTGAACAAATGCCATCATATGATAAGTTAATGAAATAGCTCTTATCTAGAAAGAGGAAGCTTGAAGACAGAGTCACTGTGGCACTTACTGAAGAGTGCAGTGCTATTTTAAAAAAGAAGTTGCCACCAAAGCTCAAGGATCTCAATAGTTTCAACATTCCTTGTGAGATTAGTTCACAATTTTTAGGAAAAACACTTTGTGATTTGGGAGCAAGCATTAACTTGATGCCACTGTCTATCTATGAAAAATTAGGCTTGAAGAATCCAAAACTCACATTCACTATGCTGCAACTCACTGATAGATCACATGTATATCCTTGGGGTGTAGTCGAAGATGTGCTTGTAAAGGTGGATAAATTCATTTTTCCTATGGATTTCTTCATTATAGACATGGACAAAGATCACCATATTGCATTGATTTTTGGAAGACCGTTTCTGGCTACTTCAGAAGCTGTGATAGATGTACCTAGAGGAGAGCTTATTTTGAGGGTGGGTGGATATCAAGTGATTATCAATGTCTTTGATAAGTCTTCACCAACATCGGATCTTTATGCTCCCAATAATTGTATTCAAGATAAGTCTCAAAATGAGTTGACTGGTAAGAGCTCTTCAGCATTGATTAATGCTGATTCTCCCACTTCTAAGATTGGTTGCACAAAGGTCCTCTCATATCTCATAATTGGTTGCACAAAGGGCCGAAATCTTCTGATAAACTGAAACCTAATTTGTCATCTGTTGAAAAATTGAGACCTTCATGGCCTGATGAAATCTCACATGCTAAGGTTTATTCAGAACAACAAGGTTCAAGTCAAGTTCCAAATGCCTTTAGAGGGGATTCCAAGGTCAGTGACCGAGTATGGAGGCAAAAATCTGCAAGAAGAAAGGTGTCATCATGTTTCTCATGCTTTAAGCCACCATGATTTATTGAGAAAAGGCAACATCGAGCTAATGACGTTAAACAAGTGCTTTTTGGGAGGCAATCCAAATTTTCTTTCTTTTCCTTCACTCTTTATTTTGTTATTTGTGTATTTTTCTTCAGTTAGTTATTTACTTTTGCTTTTATTTTGTTATTTCTTGTTAAGTAACATTTTTATATTTTTGTTTTGTAGTTAGCTAATGTTGAGTCGACTTAGGTGCCTCCCGAGTTTGGAGCCTATGTTGGGGGATGTATATAATGTCGGCTACCAAAAAGAGTTTTTCTTTTCTTTTCTTTAATATTTTATTTTTGTATTTTATTTATTTATTTTATTTTGTCATCATCACCTTATTGTGTTTTGAGTCATTCTATGCATGCCTGTATATTAAATTGAATATCCAATGATTGTTTGAATTGTGGATTAATTTAATTTCTTGGGATAGCATATAAGAATCTATGAGTTGCACTTATCTCTATTGTTTTAATTGTGTATGGATGTATTTCCCATCTTTATGTTTGATAAACCTTAGAATTTAAATGCATGTCAAGCTTAGAGAAAGTTTATGGGAATGCATGTGTGTGGATGATTTGCATCTAGAAGTTGTTTGATTCTCTGTTGAGGCAAAATCCTAGGCAATGCATGATTAAGGAAATGATAAGGGTCTTCTATCTTTAGGTCTCTTTTGCAGCCTTGTTATTGTTTGGCCTCTATTTCTTTTCTTTACCTACATTTACCTTTCCCATACCCACATGAAAAAAATATTTCTCTCTCACACACCTTTTGTTGAGTGCATATCTTGTATTATTTTATTATTCAAGTCTTAGTCAGTTTTTGTGCATGAAGTAATTATAGAAGTTATTTAAAAAAAAAAAGAGAAAGTCCACCCAAAGTATTGCAAAGAAATAAGTTTGGGGGTGGAGGTTGTTGAAAAAGAAAAGAAAGAAAGAAAAATAGTAAAGTGTTGATTCTTATACTCCGTTTTGCACTTGTTCTACATTATGTGGCTTGAATTTTGAATTCGCATGATTTTATTTCTCAACTTTTGTTTTCTTTATCCTACCATTTCTTTCTTGACCATTACTCTTGGCCTTACATTACAAGCTTTGTAAAGACCTTTTTGATCCTTGGTTATGTGATGTTTACATTAGTGGAGAGAGATGAAGAACAACCCTATCGATGTGGGTTTGATGTGTATTTGTAGTTTTATAAACCTATCCGGGATTGTACTTCATGAGGAGATTGGGTTTTTCATTCATGTTTTTGGGAATCGTTTTTGCATAAGAGTTGCACGTGAGAGATAATGTGATAATTGGATTGTTCATTTGTGACACTTTGAAGTTAGATTGTAAAGCAACTTCTGAGGATATGCATGATTTTCAATACCCGGTATTGCCATGTTTGAGTCTCTGTATTTTGAGTTTTTATTTGTTTAGTCTTTTTGTTTTGTTTTGTTTTTGTTTTTTTTTTTTTTTTTACTTGAGGACAAGCAAAAACTTAAGTTTGAGGGAGTGATGAACCTATAAAAATTCATATTCTTACGGTTCAAAATCTTAGGTTTTCATTATCTTTTAATCTCTTTGATTGAGTTTTGTTATCAAATTTTGTTATGTTTTTATTATTTTAATTGTGTTCTCATTACACGTTTTAATGTGTTTTGATAGGTAATTGCACGTGGAAAAGATTGGATGGTTGAACAAGCAAGAAAAAGGAAAGAATTTCATCCAGCCTCACTGCTTGAGTGCGTGTCACGCGCAGCAGAATTTCCCTTAAATGTCCCAGCGCTTGAGCACTGGGAAGGCAATGCTTGAGCGCTGAACATGTAACAGCAGCGTGATTTTCTCTATTTAAAGAAAAATTTTTCCAAATTGAACACACATTTAGACAGAACGCAATAGCCATCAAGAGGCACAAACCCTAAAGTAGTGTGGACACAATTAGGCTTGAAGATTAGGAACTTTCTTCAACCTTTCCACCTTTCTACAATGGAGTTTGTTTTATTCTTCCCTTTGTGTTCTTCTTTTTCCATGTGTAACTAATTTTCCCTTGTTAGGGAGATGATAGATCTTGAACTTTGATGATGTAACTTCTTTTATAGGTTTAATTTATATTTTTATTTCATGATTTACGTGTTTATCTCTATTCTTAATATTTTTTTAAACTTGATTAATTTGGGAATGATATTTTAGGATGATGTATGATTTGGAAAAATTTGCATGAACCTAGAATATGTGATAAACACTCTAATTTCTGCAATCGCTAGGAATAAACATTGTGTGTTATTTGGTCTTTATTTTAATTCCCACGTTGTTGGTTATGTCTTTTGTATTTGGGATTAGATTAAGGGATTAGTTAATTCCAAACAGTGTAAGAGGATTAATATACCAAGAGATTGAGTATTAATTAATTTTGGGAATTGACCATAAATCATTGAAATAGAATATAATTAAACTAATATTTGAATGTGCATTTAAAGAGTTCAAGTGAAATTTGAACCCTAACACTTTAATACCATTATTTTTCATTCCTTGATTTATTATTTTTCGTATTTATATTTCTGTTTAATTGAATTTGTAATAACTCTATTTCTTCATTAGCTTAAATAGTGTCACTTGCAGCGAATTTATTAATTAATAACTTAATTCTCATGGGATGATACTCTTACTCACTTTTTATTACTTTTGCTATTCAATACACTTGCCAATTTCACGATAGTTCTAATTGATTAGTTGCTTGTTCGATAGTATCTTCGGATTGTATGAATGATTCTTTGATTTTGTTGATTATCGGATAATTGGTTACATCATGTGGATGTACGTTTACAATTCATTTCTTTGTTGTAAATTGTTATCTACTGGTCTTGGTATGCATATATTAAGAAATTGCGATTTCTCACCCCTGTGTGTTCTATGTAAATCCAGGTGAAGTCCTTCCAAAAGGAAAAAAAGGGCAAGAAAAAGAAGAAATAAAAGGCTTAGTTTAGTCACTATATATCTTTTTGAATCAGATTATATATTTGTACTCTTCTGGTTGTTTATAAAAGTTTATGTATACAACATGACTTGTTAACTAGTGATGTATGTATATATGATCTTTTATCATTCGTGGCTCTCTATAATGACAATACAAGTTATTATGGATTTATGTTTTATGCATTTTAGAAGTGACATGCTTAATGCGATTTATCTTGAAATATTCTATTTATTTTATGATAATTGTATTAGGGTGTTACATTATGGTACCAGAGTTATTCATCTTGTTGAGCTGGGGTATGGACTGACTATACTTAGGCATGTTTAGGAGTTCGTCGTTGTGTTGTGCATTTCTTTGTCTCTTGTGTGAGATGTCTAATTGAATTGTATGACCTGCCTTTGGTTTGAGTGTTTTAGCTACTATTACACAATTATATGATATTAGGATTAGCTACCTCAATATGTATTATTCTGTGTTTATAGGAAACTATGGCAGCATGAGGGTGACCACGTAGAAGTAGGTACTCTAGTAATGAAGGCCCTGACATGGTTGGAGCCTTGATGGCAATGGCTGAGGTAATGAGGGACCAAATAGTTGCAACAACTAAAGCTATCAGAGAGTAAGCAGCTGCGATAACAAGAATGTTTGAGAGAATGAGTACAACTCAACATCAGTCACCTACACCACCACCACACCACTAGTGGCAACCAAACTAATAGGTAGTTGGGAGGAATTAGACTTTCCAAGACCTTTCGGAGTTCAGGAAATCTAATCTGTCTTCCTTCAAGGGGGAGTACAACCCAGTCAGAGTTGAGGGTTGGCTCAAAGAGATGGAGAAAATTTTCACTGTTATGCCTTACTCAGATGAGCAAAAGGTGCTCTTTGCTCCATACATTCTGGAAGGTGAGGCAGAGTGTAACACCCTAATACAATTATCGTAAAATAAATAGAATATTTCAAGATAAATTGCATTAAGCATGTCATTTCTAAAAATACAGAAAATAAAAAACTATAATAACTTGTATAGTCATTACAGACAGCCACGAATGATAAAAGGATCATATATACATACATCACTGGCTAACAAGTCATACTGTATACATAAGCTTTTACAAACAACCCAAAAAGTACAAATATACAATCTGATTCAAAAAGAAATAAACCTGCTAAACAAAACCTTATGCTTCTTCTTTTTCTTGCGCTTTCCCTTTGGAAGGACTTCACCTAGATTTACATAGGAACACATATGGGTGAGAAATCATAATTTCTCAGTATTCGTATACCAAGACCAGCAGTTAATCATTTACAACAAATAAATCAATTGAACACATAATTACACTCAATGTAATATCGAATGGTCAAGCAATGACAACTGCTCATACAATTATCAACCATGCAATTCTTTATGTTATGAGGTATGATTTATGCTCAAACAAAGCCCTAATAGGATGACTATGCAATGTTAATGCAGGTTTTAAAGTTTGAAAACACTATCTATTTAATTATTTCCCAAAAACCTCTGTTTCTTGTATATACAAAACATGATAAGCCTAAAAGCATAAACCTACTTGGTAATAGGCAGACACTTTCCTCTCACCATCGTAAGAGTACTATTATCACCCCCACATCAGTAACCCTAACTATGTAAGCATAAATGCAAGGAGAATTTAGATCCAACACCTCATTCTCAGGTCATATGGTTGTGCACACCATCTAAGGTCACATTATATTGGAAATTAGAAAATACCATGTTTGAAAACCAAATATTCGAGCCACATTTTAAACACTAGATTATAAGAATCTTAGCCTCATCTATCCAACAAGGTAGAAAGATTGATATTTCTAGATAAATAATATCTAGAACATCACACAATCACTCACAAGTGATTTAGAAATCAACCTCATGTTGACCAAAGTTCTAAACACTAACCTTGGCATTTTCTCACACTTGAATGCCTAAGAATTTCCCAAACTTTTCATATATACAAGTTGATAATTCTCCCCATGAAATATCCCCAAAGATGTCTTTTTACACCCTAAAAGGCTTGCATAAATGATCCTAACAAGTAGGAAATTAAATTAGCATCACAATGCTAAAATTTTGTTTCCGCCTTGTCTTGGCGTTTGAGCGCATAACACGCCAATGCATGAGCACGCGAGCACCATTAGCGCGTTCATTTGGGCAACAGGCGCTTGAGCAAGCATGGACAGAGTGCTTGGGCGCCGAGTGCCCAACACCAAAATTTGCATAAATTTGCAGGTTGTGTGCACTGTTTCATTGGTGCCATTATGAAATTTGATCACTTCAAATTAGTTTCTTGGTGATTTGAAGTGCCTAACATGTTCACTAACATGAAGGAAACTTAAAACACCAATTGATTTAATAAAAAATGGATCCAAAAACCAAATCACTCATCCAAACCCCAAAACTCAACACTCTGAGCATTTTAGGTTCAAATGGAGAGTTTTCAGTTTCTATTCCAAACTTTTAGCATGAGCAAGTCATAAACTACATCTAAAACTTATCCAAGCAAGAAAATCACTTAAAACATTACAAGAACTCATTTTGACATATCAAACCTGAAATAGCCTAAACATGAAAAATGAGAAATAATGAAGTTTCAAGCTCAAGAACCCTTACCTCAAGTTGTCTTGATCCAGTAGATTGTGCCTCAATCCAGAACCTTGGATTTCCCCTTTGATCTCCTCTTCTTTCTCTCTTATTCTTCCTCCTTTTATCCTTTCTCTCTTGCTGCCATTGGTTCTATTTTCTAGCCATAAAGTGTAGGTGGAAACAAGTGAAAAACTTCTAATATCATGAAAGAAAAGTCCAACTTATAGGCTGAAAACCATGGAGTGATAAGGGCCACTAGTTATAACACTGAAAATTCCTAATTTGCTAAAAACATTCAACATTAGCTAAATCAAGTTTTCCAAGATCCAATAACTCTAAAATAAATACGAAGACTCATTAAAAAATTTGTTTCACCAGTATAATAATTTTTCATATCTGTGACTAGTCAATCTGACATTAAAACACCCAACTAGTATGCCTAAAAATACCAAACGAACTCTGATTATTCTCAAACTTTAACCACATTACAAAATACATATTTGTGACTTAAAAATAAATTATTCATATCTATTTCCATTAGCTAAGCCATTTATGCTAATATCTAGGTTATTTTAAGCTACTTTTCACTTTTTGAGCTGCAACAAAGTACCTAAACTAACTCAGATTATCTCAAAATTAAACAGGCATGTTAAGCAAGTATTAAGCTACCTCTGTAACTATTTACAAGTTTAACATGTTGAAGAGGATTGTTGGGTGGACACCAAGAGAGCTCTTGAGGTATCAAGGACTCATGTGACGTGGGAGATCTTTAGGGAGCATCCTACACCTTTGTTTCGAATGATTGTGTGAATGTGTTGGATTTACCTATGTCTAAACTTTCATATGACTTATCTATATCTACTTCTAGTGATAAACTAGTTACGACATCCAGAGTGTGTCTTGATTGTTGTGTAAAGGTAGAAGATAGGATTTTTCATGTAAACCTTATCTATTTGCCTCTTGTAGATATTGATGTCATCCTTGGCATGGATTGGTTATCCTCCAATCATGTAGTGTTGAACTATTTAGATAAATCCCTGGTTTTCTTGTTAAATATACTTACCAGAGTCGTTCCATTAGAGTCTGTGTATCTCAATGCAAATCAGGTTGATCTTTGTTTAGAGGAGGGATCTCTAGGATATGTTCTCTTATTTTCAATAAGTGCTGAGGTTGAGCAAAGCCTAGGTGAAATACCTATGGTGAGTGAATATCCTGAAGTTTTCCTAAATGACATAGTGGAGTTGCCACCCAAGAGATAAATTGAGTTCTCTATAGACTTAGTGCCTGGGACAGGACCTATCTCTATTGCACCTTATAGCATGACACCACTAGAGTTAGCGGAACTTAAGAAGCAAATAGAGGATTTATTGGATAAATAATTCATTAGGCCGAGTGTTTCTCCTAGGGGATCACCTGGGTTTCTAGTGAAGAAAAAGGATGGTACCTGAGGCTCTGTGTGGATTACAAACAGCTAAACAAGGTGACCATTAAAAATAAGTATCCATTGCCTAAGATAGACGATCTTATGGATCAACTGAGAGGAGCAGCGATTTTTTCGAAGATTGATTTTAGGTCTGGTTATCGTCAGATAAGGGTTATATAAGAGGATATCCCAAAGACAACTTTTAGAACTAAGTATGGACATTATGAGTATCTCGTGACGTCCTTTGGGTTGACGAATGCATTGGCAGTATTCATACATTATATGAACCAGATCTTTCGAACCTACCAAGATCAATTTGTTGTGGTATTTATTGATGATATCTTGATCTATTCTAAGACAATGGAGGAGCATGAACAACATCTGAGGATTATGTTGGAGACCTTTAAGGAGAATAGGTTGTTTGCCAAGCTATCTAAGAATGAGTTCTGGTCTTCGTAAGTGCAGTTTTTGGGACATGTGATATCTCAAGGTGGGATTTTTGTGGACCCAAACAAGGTTGATGCAATGTTGTAGTGGGAGAGACCCATCACTGTGACCGAGATAAGAAGCTATATAGGCCTAACGGGGTACTATTGAAGATTCATAAAGGATTTTTCTCAATTAGGGTACCCTTGACTAGATTGACTAGGAAAGGTAGTATTTTTAAATGGACTCAGGTTTGTGAGGATAATTTTCAAGAGTTAAAGTTGAGGTTGACTACTACACCAGTGTTGGTAATTCTAGATCCTTTGGAGAACTTTGAGGTATGTTGTGATGCTTCGAAGATGGGTTTGGGGTGTGTTTTGATGCAATATAGGAGAGTTGTTGCCTATGCATCAAGGCAGTTGAGGCATTATAAGGAGAAATATCCTATTCATGATATGGAGTTGGCTACATTAGTGTTCACCCTAAAGGTTTGGAGACATTACTCGTATGGAGTTCAATTTGAGGTGTTCATTAATCACAAGAGTTTGAAATACTTATTTAATCAGGAGCCGAACATGACACAACGAAGATGGATGGAATTTTGGAAAGTTTATGACTTTGAGTTAAAGTTCCACCTGAGCAAAGCCAATGTGGTGGCTGATGCACTGAGTAGGAAATCCCTACATGTGTCCCAGATGATGATCCAGAAAAGTGAACTTCTTGAGAGTTTTAGAGACATGAGTCTTTTGGTAGCCGTGTTACCACATAGTCTCAGTGTGAGTCGAGTGGATATAGTGAGTGACTTTAGGACTCAGATCTTGGAAGCTTAAAAGGAATATGAGACTCTTAGAGATATAAGTGAGCAGATCTTTTCAGGTAATCCTAGAGAGGTTGATATGTCAGATGATGAGATGATCAAGTTTAGAGGTAGACTTTGCATTCCCCGTGAATCCAGAATCAAGGAAAAAATCCTTGAAGAAGCTCACTGTAGTCAGTACACTATCCATCCCGGGGACACTAAGATGTATCAAGTCCTGAAGAAGTTGTTTTGGTGATCTAGTATGAAGAGGGACATAGCTGAGTTTGTGTCTAGGTTCCTAACTTGTTAGAAGGTCAAGATAGAACACCAGAAACCCTCTGGACCTCTTCAATGTTTGGGAATCCTTGAGTGGAAATGGGATCGTATCACAATGGATTTTGTGATAGGCTTGCCTATGACTCAGTTAGGATTTAATGCAATATGGGTTATTGTGGATAGACTAACCAAGTCTGCCCATTTTATACCTATTAGAGATAATTACTCCATGGATAGACTTGCCCAGTTATACCTTCAGGAGATAGTCTGGATGCATGGTATTCCCCTTAGTATAGTTTCTGATAGAGACCCTAGATTTACATCTAGATTTTGGGGAGCCTTGTAGAAAGCTTTTAGGACAAAGATTGGTTTGAGTACAACATATCATCCATAGACTGACGGTTAATCAGAAATGACTATTCAAACCCTTGAAGATATGCTAAGAGCATTGGTGCTAGAATAGAAAGGGAGTTGGGATAAGTTCTTACTCATAGTGGAGTTTGCCTACATTAATAGTCATCAGACCAGCATAGGTATGGTACCATATAAAGCACTTTATGGTAGAAAATGTAGGTCCCCTTTGTGTTAGTATGAGGTTGGAGAGAGAACCATCCTAAGACCTGAGTTAGTATAATAGACCACTAATTAAATTAATATGATCCAGAATAAGTTAGTTATGGCTCAGAGTATGCAGAAGAGCTATGCTAATAGAAAGAGAAGACCTCTAGAGTTCAGTGAGGGATATCATGTATTTTTGAGAGTCACTCCTACAATAGGAATTGGTAGAGCATTCAGAACATGGAAGTTGAACACTTGTTTCATTAGTCCCTACCAGATCCTGAAGAGAATTGGACTCGTAGCCTACCAAATTGTACTTCCTCCATGTTTGTCAAACCTTCATGATGTCTTCCATGTGTCACAGCTTAGGAAGTACAATCCAGATCCTTCACATGTCATAAGAAATGAATCTGTGCAGTTAAGAGAGGATTTGTCTTATGTTATGCGACTGATAAGGATCGTGGATAGAGGAGTCAAAGAACTTAGAGGTAAATGGATTCCTTTGGTGAAGGTGCTTTAGGACAGTGCTGGTTTCGAGGAGGGGACTTGGGAGTTGGAGTCCCACATGCAGCAAGACTACCTGTAATTGTTTATATGAGGTAAGCAATTTTGGGGATATAATTTTAAAAAAGGGAGAGAAATGTAACATCTTTTTCAACATGTTAGACTTGTAAATAGTTACAGAGGTAGCTTAATACTTGATTAACATGTCTGTTTAATTTTGTGATAATCTGAGTTAGTTTAGGCACTTTGCTGCAAATCGAAAGGTGAAAAACTGCTTAAAATGACCTAGATATTAGCATAAATGGCTTGGCTAATGGAAATAGATATGGATAATTTATTTCTAAGTCACAAATTTGTATTCTATGATGTGGTTAAAGTTTGAGAAAAATTGGAGTCAATTTAGTATTTTTAAGCATACTGGTTGTGTATTTTATTGCCAGATTGACTAGTCACAGATATGGAAAATGATGGTTTTGGTGCAAAAAAATTTTAGATGAATCCTATGATTTATTTTTAACTTGTTAGCTTTAATAAAACTAGATTTTGAGAAATTTAAGAGTTTTTAGCAGATTGGAAATATCACTTAGTCACTTAAGTGACCAAGCCTTTCACGTTTTTTAGCCTTATATTGTTTTCCCTTTGTTATTTCCTCATTTCACTTGTTTATCACTTCTCTGTCAAGGATGAAAACAGAGGCAGCAGAGAAAGAAGACCATGGAGGAAAAGGGGAAAGGAAGAAAAGGAAATCAAGAAGGAAAGGCAAGCTTGTGGTCCACTAGCCATCATCACCATCTTTGTTACACAAGGTAGGGGTTTTTGTGTTCTTTAACTCCTTTTCTTCCATTTTTCACCATTGATGCATATGTGGTGCATGATAGGTCAAATTGGTTTCTAGAGGTGTTTAAAGTGTTTTTCTTACTTGAATAAGTTTCCTTGGTTGTTTATGACTTGTTCATGTAATGAGTTTGAGTTAGAAACTTAGAACTTGTCATCTAGACCTTTGATGCTAAAAATGAGAAAGTTAGGTCATGGGTGTGTGATTTAGTCTTTGGATCCAAATTTGAGATTTTTGTTAGTGATTAATGATTCCTACGTGTTTGTGAACTTGTTAGGGACCTTAAATCACCTAGGAACTAGTTTGAAGTGGCCAAAATCTGTGTTTTGTTCTAATAGAACAGTACACGGATTCTGCAGAATTATGTAGAATCCATTTTTTGCTACTTACGTCATGGCGTAAGATATTGCATGTCGCGGTGTGTGAGTGATACACCTCCAGTATTTGGAACTCGAGAGCAGGGCACTGCGGCATACCAATGTTGTGCCACGGAGTGAGCTACTGGATCTTCCAACATTGTGTTTTTTGATATTTTGGAATTTCTGAAGTGATGGGATCACTCTTATATGCTTTCCTAAGTATGTTAAGGCACTAATGGCAGCAATTCTTGGAGAGAATGACCACTTAGCATATATAAGATGAGTTGTGAAACCTTAGGCAATCTTTGAGTTTAGAGTGCCTTAGGGTTATGTCTAAGACCCTGCACAACATGATGTTGTCTTGGAAATCACTTGTGAAGTGGTGATGTGAGCTTCTAGAAATGGGAATGCTAGTAATTTGAATCTTACTACTTTGTTAGATAGGTGAGGCTAAGATTTCTATGTGCTAGTGTTTAAAATGTGACTTGGATGTTTAGTTTTCAAACTTGGTATTTGCTAGTTTCTTATGTATTGTGACCTTTGATGGTATGCACAACTATATAACATGAGAATGAGGTGCTGGATCTAAATTCTCCTTGCATTTATGCTTTCATGGTCAGGGTTATCAGTATGATAGTGGCAATAATACTCTTACTTTGGTGAGGGGAAAATGTCTGGCTATTACCAAGTGGGTTTGGGCTTTTAGGCTTATCCTGCTTTGTATATACAAGAAACAGAGGTTTTTGGGAAATAAGTGAGTAACTTGTATTTTAAAAATTTAAAACCTGCATTGACATTGCAAAATCATAATAATAGGATATTGTTTGAGCATAATCATACCTCATAACATAAAGCATTGTATTGTTGACAATTGTATGGGCAGTTATCTCGGTTGATTGATTGGTTGCTTGTTTGATAGTATCTTAGGATTGTATGAGTGATTCTTCGATATTGTTGATTAGCGGATAATTGGTTACATCGTGTGTATGTACGTTTATAGTTCATTTATTTGTTGTAAATGATTAATTGCTAGTCTTGGTATGTGTATATTGAGAAATTGTGATTTCTTACCCCTGTGTATTCCATGCAAATCCAGGTGAAGTCATTCCAAAAGAGAAAAAGGGTAAGAAAAAAAGAAGCAGAATGCTTAGTTTAGTTGCCTTATTTCTTTTTGAATCAGATTGTATATTTGTACTCTTCATGTTGTTTATAAAAGTTTATGTATACAGTATAACTTGTTAGCCAATTATGTATGTATATACAATCTTTTTATCATTCATGGCTCTTTATAATGACTATACAAGTTATTATGAATTTATGTTTTATGCATTTTAGAAGTGACATGCTTAATGTGATTTATCTTTAAATATTTCATTTATTTTACGATAATCATAGTAGGGTGTTACAGGAATGATTATGATGACATGGTTTTATAAATACAACTGAGAATTGTGAGATTCTTATAACATCCCAATATTTGCTTTCTAGATATATCGTCATATAGAAGAATAACCAATATTGGCCATACTACTTCTAACACACAACAACCAAACCCATAACATTTATACAAATCATTATGGAGAGCCTCGATAACAAAAGTTATTTATATATACATTATTGCCTCCAAGGGCACATTGTAATACATAAACTTTCAAATAACAAGATCTAGCATAATATACAAGCTTTGTCAACATCAAGCCTATAATTATACTAATCTTCATATATCTTCGTCTTCCCTTTCGAAGAACTTGCACCTGAATTTACATAGCAACACAATCAGGGTAAGAAATCACATATCTCAGTAGAAGTATTCAAAAACTAGCATTATATACAATCATACAGACTACTCAACCATAAAGTTAACACTTCAATCACAGAAGTAAGCAATTGCCCATACAATTGCAATGTCATGAATTCATGTCATGGTGACAACCGCCCAAACAATTATCATGCTATTCCTAATTATGTCTAATGAGTATGCTTATGCAAGTCCTAAAAGTGAATGCAATTTAAAAATGTCATTAACCCTTAGACGTATTGAGGATATTACCCACCTCAACTACGCTAGGATATGATATGGTATGTCATAGATTATCAGGCATAGTGAGGATATGGTACACCTACACTATCCATCAATAAAAACAGAGGATATTACTCACCTCACTATTCAACAATTGATAGAGAGAATATTACTCACCTCCACTATCCAATAATCATGATGAGGAAATACTTACCCCATCATAAAGAGGAATTACTTACCTCACTGGTCGATCAATTTAAAGAGGATATTATTCACCTCCTTACTCAACAATATAGAGAGGCTATTACGCACATTAATAAGCATCGCAATGATAGAGAGGATATTACTCACTGCGCTACTCGATAAACATATAGAGAAGATATTACTCACCTCAATATAGTTCAATCAACAAAAAGAGGATATTACTCACCTCAATATGTTTCACAAACATCTCATGCAATACAATTACTAATTACTTCCCATAATTAACTCCACAATTGATTTATATGCATTTCAAAACTTACTTTATCCATTACTCCTAAAAGAGTCTCATTACTCATTAAAGAGCATAAAAGAATGCATCATACAAGTGAGCCCTTTTATTTTCCATAAATAAAGTCTCTGTTCTATTCTTCCTAGCGAAGGGCATTCAAGAACTCACACAAGAGCGTTTAGGCGCTCAATTGTGTGCCCAGGTGCTCCCACACGAGCGTTTAGGTGCTTGTTGCACAGCAACACACATAAGCCTACTAGACAGTAGGTGCTCAAATGCCCATCACTCCAGCGCCTAGGTGCTCGTTGCCTAATGCAGAATTCTGTAGAATTCTGTACTGTTCCATCAAGGAACAAAGGTGCTCCACACCTTAAAATCTCAAATCCACTTGGTTTCTCACCTTAGGTAAGATCAATTAACACACTACAATTCTTAAGCCACTTTAATTTCACTCGATCATACCACTTTGTGAATCAAAATTTACACTTAACCTAAACCCCCAAATTTAACCTAAATGGGAATTAAGGTATCCAAGAAATGAAAAATTCATCCTAATATATCCACAAATCAGTTCTTAACTCAACCAATTAATCCTTATCAAGATTCAACTCATGAATCACAAAATCACTCTTCAAACCTCAATTTCCTCATCAAGCTCCTCAAGAACCAACTTGAAGAAAATGAAAACAAGTAATCCAAACAAAGTTTCCCCCTACCTCAATGGCCAAAAATGAAGTATGAAAGTAGCTCCTCTCCACCACTAAACTCTTCCTCCTCTTTGCTTAAAGATGGACCTCCTATAGATCCTTTGTTGGTTCTCCCTTGGTGCCTTCCTATTGCAGTTGTGAGAGAGATGTGAGAAATGAGAGAAAAGTCTCATTTTGATGACTTATAAAGGCTAAGGCAGAAATAAGCCTAATCGTGCAACCATTTAGTCACTTAAGTGACTACACAGATAAATCCCAATATGCTAAGAACGCTTGGATTTCACTAAACCAAGATTCCTACCTTCCAACAAGCTTAAAATAAATACTGATATTCATTAAAAATCTTGTTTCTCCATTTCCATAACTTTCCATATCATCTGGGGGCCAACTCGACACTAAAACACATAATCAGTATGCTTAAAAATGTCAAACTAACTCCGATTAACCTCAAACTTTAACCACTTCTACATCCACACATTTGTGACCTAGAAACAAGTTCTCCACACTTATTTCCATCAACTAAGCAGTTTAAGTCAAAATCGGGCTAAAGACAGCTATATTCCACACAAAGTGCTACAGCAAAGTGACTAAACATGCTCAGACAGTCACAAAAATTTACAGGCATGACAAACTAGTATTATGCTACCTCCATAACCAATCACAAGTCTATTATGATTATCCGAGGTGTTACATTCTCCCCTCTTTTTTAGAATTTTGTCCCCAAAATTTGGTTTACCTAATGTAAGAAGTCCTAACAACTGACATGCAAACACAAATACAACAAATTTTAAGAAAACAAAGTTACTAAACATGTACAACCATGTACTCACCTTTTCTTGAATGAGAAGATTGTGATGCGTCTTTGCCTTGCAGATTGTAGACTCTGCCCTGAGCGGTAGGTCTAGCATCTGTCCTATTTTCTTTCTCCTGAGGACAATTCTTAGCATAGTATCCTAACTTGCCACAATGAAAACATTTTATCTGGTCAACTATACAGACTTTGTCCCCGTGGTACCTGCCACACTTGGTACACTTCTCTTGTCGATCATCCCTCTGAACATACACACCTTTCTCGTGTGGGTGGCTGGACTTAGAACAATCTTTTCCATATCCCCCATCCACCTTCTTCTTCTATTGAAGGTTTTGCGAACTTCGCTCTGCCTGAAGTTGGAGATTATCAAACTCCACAATTCTGCACTTATTCACTAAAGATGGAAAATGCCTTATTTCCAAAGGTCTCACTATCTTTTTTACATTTCTCCTCAGTTCAGATTCAAACCTGACACACTTCTAGTTCTCAGTCGGATTGAGTCTCAACTGAGAAGAAAACTTGGACAACTCATGAAATCTTGCCTCATATTGCCCAATTGTCATGTTCCCTTATTGGAGACTAAGAAACTCCATTTCTTTATCATCCTGCAAACTTTTTGGAAAGTATTTCTCCAAAAAAGTAGCCTTGAACACTTCCCATGTGATCAAAGTCCCTACTGTCTCCAGTAGTCTCCTAGCACTTCACCACCACTGCTCTGCTTCCCCTTCTAACATAAAGGAAGTGAAGGATACTCTTTGCTTGTCCGAGCAAACCATGACCTCATAAATATTTTCAACTCGGTCAACCATTCTTCTACTTTCACCGGATCGTAGTCGCCTCTGAACATCAGAAGGTTCATCCTTCTGAATTCTGAAATATCCAAAAAATTATGACTTCTCCCAACTGGTACCTCCTATGCTGGTGATGGTACCAGTGGTGGTACTGGTTGTTGAGGCTCTAACCTGTCTAGCACTTTAGCATTTACCACTGCTTGCTTTCTCATTACATTAGCAGTAACAGCTGCCTACTCTATCTGCTGCCTCATGGCATTGGCCATTGCCATAAAAGCTGCAGCCATATCTGTGCCTTCATTCTCAGGATTCCAGTTCTTACTCCCATGCAGTCGCCCTCGTGCTACCATAGTTTTCTGTAAACACTAAACATTACATATTGAGTTAGCTAAGCTTAATATCATGTAACCGTGTAACAGTAGCTAAAACAGACATATCAAAGGTAAGTCAAGCTATTTTACTCAAACAATCACATGTAAAAGACAAGAAATGCACAACCAACACTACGCATGCATAAGCACAGTTAGTCCATACCCACTACTCTAATACGATAATGTAACATCTCAATATTTGCTATCCAGATATATCATCATATAGAAGAATAACTAATAATGGCCATGCTACTTCAACACGCAACAACCAAACCCATAACATTTATACAAATAATAATGGAAAAACCTCGATAACAAAAGTTATATATATACATCATTGCCTCCAAGGGTACGTTGTAATACATAAACTTTCAAATAACAAGATCTAGCATAATATACAAGCTTTGTCAACATCAAGCCTATAACTATACTAACATTCATACATCTTTTTCTTCCCTTTTGAAGAACTTGAACCTGGATTTACAAAGTAACACAATCGGGTAAGAAATCACATATCTTAGTAGAAGTATTCCAAAACTAGGATTTTATACAATCATACAGATTACTCAACCATAAAGTTAACACTTCAATCACAGAAGTAAACAATTACTCATACAATCGTAATGTCATGAATTCATATCATGGTGACAACTGCCCATACAATTGTCATGCTATATCAAATTATGTCTAATGAGTATACCTATGCAAGTCCTAAAAGTGAATGCAATTTAAAAATGTCATTAGCCCTCAGACGTATTGAGGATATTACCCACCTCAACTACTTTAAGATATGATATGGTATGTCATGGATTATCAGGCATAGTGAGGATATGGCACACCTACACTACCCATCAATACAAACAGATGATATTACTCACCTCATTGTTCTACAATTGATAGAGAGGATATTACTCACCTCCACTATCCAACAATCATGATGAGGAATTACTTACCCCAACATAAAGAGGAATTATTTACCTCACTGGTCAATCAATTTAAAAAGGATATTACTCACCTCCTTAGTCAACAACATAGAAAGGATATTACGCACCTCAATATACATCACAAATTATAGAGACGATATTACTCACCTCAATATAGTTCAATCAACATAACGAGGATATTACTCACCTCAATATGTTTCATAAACATAACATACAATACAATTACTAACTACTTCCCACAATTAGCTCCACAATTGATTATATGCTTTTCAAAACTTACTTTATCCATTACTCCTAAAAGAGTCTTATTACTCATTAAAGAGCATAAAAAAATGCATCACACAAGTGAGCCCCTTTATTTTCTCTAAATAAAGGCTCTGTTTTGTTCTTCCCAGTGAAAGGCACTTAGGCGCTCACACAAGAGCGTTTAGGTGCTCAATCGCGCACTCAGGTGCTTCCACATGAGTGTTAAGGTGCTCTCACACGAGCGTTTAGGCACTTGTTGCACAGCAACACATGTAAATGTTGGGAATTGTGGATACATTATATAGTGAAAAAATAGGATTCCTGCCAAGGATGCATGCGAAAAGCTATAATCTGAGTTTTAAAAATATTTACCTCTTAAAGCGTGATCAAAAGGAAGTGACGTGAATCACCAACACCGTAATAGAAATGATGTCTCTGCGGTATCCACACAAATAGACTCACGAACGTCCAATGTCTACAAAAAGAAGCCTCACGTCTCTTACACAGTGGTAGCTGCGAAGAGTAGAGAAGAAACATGTTGCTTTCTCACTCACTTTTCTGTAGGTGCGGCTAGGGTTCTGTAATATGTGTGTCTTAGCAGCCCCTTAACAGTACTATTTATAATAGTGATTACCTTAAGTGAGTATGAGTAGCAGCAAGGTAAGTTGTGCAACCCTAGACTCATCTATTATGAGTCTGGCCCATATTTGAATCCAAGTCCAACTTAGATTTATTGCTCCAATTTTAGTCTACTCTATGTGTGTGACCTTGTAGGTTCTCATTACGTTGCCAGTAATATTAAAATTCTATTTTAATATTACAAGCAGTGAGCGATATCTAGCAACACATCACTGCTACCCAAGTAATAAGAATGTCAGTGATTTGAAATAACCTTTCCGCGACCAATGTTTCCGTGTCATTTAGTCCCTTTGTCAAAATATCTAGATTAAACACAAGGCATAGAATGCGTCACCCTTATATAGTCCAATCATTCATTTCCTGATACTCGAGTAGACTTTGTAACAACAAATGAAATCAATATCTTATATTGACTCATTTGAGCATGGCCATGCATTCACAGTCTCACTCAATCAGGGGACCCGAAGATATCGCTCCTGTTATGTAGGAGTGACAAATACCTTCTAGGTCACTCACATCCCTCTACATGATTCACGGTATGTTGAATAATTAACTTTATAATTACCTTGTTATAGATGACATTTGATGGCATTAAAACACACAACTCCTCATATAGGAATCGTAGTGATTTTAGGTCAAAGGACCACAAACATCATTGTCACTATGAGAATCACTTATGACACTCACGTAACGATCCATGTAGCGTTCTTATGGCGAGTCAGCCCAATACATCATTACTCTAATATGTACCCATGTGAAGACTTGATATCTCATATCCATGACCTGTGAGATGTGGTCATTAGTCTATGCACATACTAGTCTTAATACATTATTGTTGTCCTAGTTAAAAATAATACTTGACTAGGGACATTTAAGAATAGTGTCATAACCAAAAAGGATCTCACGATCAAGTCATCCACTTGATGTCCTATGGTATCAAACTTACTATTCTAAGGATTTTATTATGTTTATTAAAAAGAACACAATAAATGAAATGCCTCATATATTAAAATAGCATAATAGAATGTATGTAAATACAAAAAATGTATCAGCCTCTAGGGCATACACCAATAGTAAGCCTGCTAGACACTAGGCGCTCAAACGTCCATCACTCCAGCACCTAGGCGCTCGTTGCCTGATGCAGAAACTGTAGAATTCTATACTGTTCCATTAAGGAACAAAGGTGCTCCACACCCTAAAATCTCAAATCCACTTGGTTTCTCACCTCAGTTAAGATCCATTAACACACTACAACTCTTAAACCACTTTAATTTCACTCAATCATACCACTTTGTGAATCAAAATTCACATTTAATTTAAACCCCCAAATTTACACTAAATAGGAATTAAGGCATCCAAGAATTGAAAAATTCATCCTAACATATCCACAAATCATTTCTTAACTCAACCAATCAATCCTCATCAAGATTCAACTTTTGAATCACAAAATCACTCTTCAAACCTTCATTTCCTTATCAAGCTCCTTGATAATCACATATTTTATACATTAATAAACCCTTATTTTTAGTTATTTACACTCTCCATGTACTTAATTGATTGAGTTTGGTTGTATTTTGTAAGTTTGGACTCAAATTGGGGTTAATTGATTTTTTTCCAGCATTATTGAGATCTTAAACTATTTCTGTATTTTGGCCATATCTTGAGTTCTATATGTCTAAGAATTATGTATCTTACCTTGTAGGAAAGATAGGAGAGAGCTCTACAACTTTTATGAGAGCTCTAGAAAAAAATAAGACATCTAGTGGAGCTAATTGGGCTTGGATGTAAGAACACAAGTTTTGCGATTGGAACCTGAATAGTGTGTAATAATCAGGGCATAACTTGAGATGTCGGAACTGCCTTGGGTTGAAACTTTAGCATTTGAAAGTTAAGACCAAAATCTACAACTTTCATGAGAAAATAATAGGAAATTCAAATGGCTTGGAGGTCATATTGGGTCTGCAAGTCAGAACAGAGGAGCTGTAGCTGGGTATAAATTGTGTACAATAATCAAGACATATCTCAGGCTGTAAGAACTGAAATAGGCTGAAATTTTGGCATTTGAAAGTTAAGATCTAGATCTACAACTTTCATGAAGACCACTTGGCGAGAATTTGACGTATGCCATGAGTGCAACATTGAATGATTTCAGAGATAAGAATCTCTATAATTTTCCACTCATCAAACTACTATTTGTCATTTTTCACTCATTCACTCACTCATCCACTCACTCATTAATTAGCCTCTTGTCATGTTGTATCCCTCATCCTCTATAAAAGGGAGCCTTAGCTGATCATTTGAGAATCTTGGTTTTAGAGATCAAGATCATGCTATTGTGTTATTTGTTTATCTTGTTGTAGTCTTATATTATTCTAAATTGAAGTTATGTTCTTCTTCTTCTTCTTCTTCTTCTCTCTTTTTTTCTTCTTGTCTATGAGTAACTAATTTTTATTTTACTTAGGTGAAAGGGTGAAGCTTTTGGTAATAAATTAAGGTTAGATTAATTTCTTTCTTGTGCTTAAATAATATATTATCAAGTGATCATTATATGTGTTGTATTTTGTTTCCAATCAATTTAGAAACCCTCCTTATAAAGTGAAAATCTTGATTCATTGTACATAAGAGGTTGGCACAATGAATACTTGAGCCCATTAGTGGCGATAATAAATAATAAAGGAACCATAATATAATTATATATATAATCTTAAATGAACTTTGAATGTTGTATTTTTCAAATGGAACCTCTATTATTTTTGTGGATTCTAATTGGGTTATAAAAAGAATTAATCTTGTCCTTAATTTACTTACCAAGAGTGGATCTCCTAACCCAAGTAAATTCTTTTTATTTGTAATTAAGTTTTATCACATTTATTATTGTGAGAAAATATTTTCCTTACGTCGAAGAATTTCTTCATCAATTTCCTGTAGATCGACCTTGGACTCCCAAGAATTTATTACTTGAAACAACCTGTACTTGAGTTTGCAACTTATAATTCACATTAAGTTTTTGGTGCCGTTGCCGACAACTTGATTTGAAGAAAAAATTAATTTTGTATATATTTTGTAGATATATATATATATATATATATATATATATATATATATATATATATATATATATATATTTTCTCTTTTTATTTTTTTTGTACTTACTAACGTACTAATTTAGTGATAGAAACTCTCTCTTCTCCCTCTGTAATCTTTAATCATTAATGAAATAATCTTTATTATTCTCTTCTCTTTTGCCGGCTCTGGTGGGGCTCTGGCTCTCTCTGATTTTCATGTTTTAAATTTACTTTCTACACTTTACTTTCTGTATTTTACTTTCTGTAATTTAAATCTAACTTTCTAACTTACTAACTTTCTAACTAACTAACTTTTTACTTTATCAGCTTACAAACTTTTTACTTTATCAGCTTACTAACTTATTACTTGTTAATATTTATTTGGTGGTTGGTTTATATCACATCCTTGTTAATATTTAATGGCTTGTTTATACAGCTTACTTGTATATTTTCTTTTCTATTTTAAGTTACTGATTTATGCTTAATTGATATTGTGATTTAAATTCTGGTCATTTGGTTAAAATCAATCCTGATACTTTATATATCGATTTGTTTGAATCACAATCACATACATTAAACACAATGGCTAAAAAAGAAAGTGTACATAATGAACCTGAAAATCAATTGTTGTTAACCATGCGTGAATATTTGTAACCATCTCGAAATTCTAGTCCATCATGTTTTATTTTTCCACTTCATGCTAACAATTTTAGATTTAAACTAGGTATGATTTCATTACTTCCTAATTTCCATGGTTTAGAATCTGAAAGTCCATATTTACTTCTAAAAGAATTTGAAAAAGTATGTACCGCTTTTAATGACCAAACTTGCACTGAATAGATTGTTAAGCTTAAATTGTTTCCTTTTTCATTGAAAGATAAAGCAAAAACTTAGCTTAACGCTTTGAAACCAAGATCAATTGGCACATGACAAGAAATGCAAGGTGAGTTTTTAAAGAAAATTTTTTCAACACATAAAACCAATGCTTTGAAAAGACAAATCCAAAATTTTTGCCAAAATTCAAATGAAGCATATTTTCAAAGTTTAGAACATTTTAAATATTTGTTAAATTCTTGCCCACATCATGGTTTTGAAAAATGGCGCACTATAAGCTTCTTTTATGAAGGGTTAACACCTGAAACCAAATAATTTGTGGAAACAATGTGCAATGATGAGTTTCTTAATAAAGAACCTGAAGAAGCTTTAGACTATTTTGACCATTGATGAGACTTTTCGCGCAAGTATACATGTCGCTCAAGTAATAAAGTGAAGAGTAAGAATCGATCCCACGAGGACTAAAACTAATTTTCAACTAAGTACTAGTATAGAAAGCCTTACTAATATCCAAACAACAATAAATTGGTGTATAAGGAATGAAAACTTAGAAATAAACTAACTTGAAACAAGAAAATAACACGTAATACAATTAACCAAATAGCAAATTCTCATAATGGTGAAAACCTAGGATTGCAACCCTTCTTGATATTTCACTTGGTTTAAATCATACCCATTAGCCCACTCAATGTTACTTGAAGAATTAATCTAGAACTCTAGTGTAAACATATCC
The DNA here is from genome assembly GCA_029884595.1 of Ormosia semicastrata. Classification (NCBI taxonomy): domain Eukaryota; kingdom Viridiplantae; phylum Streptophyta; class Magnoliopsida; order Fabales; family Fabaceae; genus Ormosia; species Ormosia semicastrata. The sequence continues at coordinate 26,020,282 of JAQQTO010000053.1, read as the reverse complement.
CTCTCCCAATGGCGATATATCATTTCCCTCTTAATCAACACATAATATCCCTATTAGAGTCAATTAAAAAAGAAGCATTATATCGAGCAAGTTCTATGCAAGATTACACAAGGTCCTAAGCATATCCCTATGTCTTAGAACAAAACCCCCAAATTCAATCCTAGAGTTGGAAGTTCAAGTGTCACCCATTCTAGTTCTAGGTTTAATTTCTCTTTCCTAAGTTCAAATCAAATCCAAATATCTATCAATTGGTGGCCAAACAATCAATAGCATGAAGCATAAGAATGGATAAAAACTTCTCATAACATTGAAATAGGTAAACAAGCATTAAATAAACTAAGCTACATATCAATAGGAGTTACAATCGTAGAAACAAATTTAGCTCATGTTCAACATTTGGGGACAATCAATCAAACCAAATATTACATCCATCAAGCCAAAACACAGAGAATGAGAAAACCACAAAAAGAACCCAAGAGAAATGATGAAGAAGATGAATAACAAGTTAGCTCCAATGGTGGAATGCAAGCAAATCTTCAAGAATCTCCTTGTTGCCTAAACTCCAAATCAAGTTTCCCTAGGTTTCTCCAGGTGTTCTGCGGCTACCAAGGCTTTGAGAATGTCAAGAGAGTATTGGGGAATGCTCACTTTCTGAAATGGGTGCTTTACTTCATTAAAAACCCTCTTTTTGGAGCTAAAATGATGTAGTAGAGTTTTAACAGGATGTCACGGACTCCTGAAAGTGTGCCGCGGCCTCCTGTGACGGCTCTTCATAAACTGATGTACTATGTCGTGGCCTCTTGGAAGGACGCCTCGGCATAGTTTGTGGCTTCCACTCAAACATTCTTTTCTTCATCAAAATGCAACTAATACTTGATTTCTTAAGTTCCTTAACTTGTTCCCTTAATTCAATGATCCTTCTTGAGCTTTCACACTCTTCTTTTTCTCCAATTCTCTCCTTCAAAGCTTTATCTCCATTCTTCCAACTCTTTATGAACCATGGAATCCAACCACCTATCAAGCATGAAAATCAAGTGAGTACTCATTCCAAAAACATTTCATTAAAACTTGTTAATATTGATCAAAAGAATGCTTAATTAGTTCCAACTCTACTATAGCTCCTACAATCAACTTCAAGCTCAATATATCAAGAAAATACGAGAAAACTAGCACAAATTAATGTAAATGGTGATCATTTAACTCTACTTTTGTAGAGTTATCACACCCCCAAACTTAGAATTTTGCTAGTCCTCAAGCAAAATAATAAAAATCTCAACACTTTCCCTTTAGCAAGATATGATACAAAAAATAAAAAAAATAAAAAAAATCTTGCAAGTTGTGAAAAACAATTACCAACTAAACCCTTAAAACATTATCTCCACACTTGGCATCTCAATCATCCCAAACATCATACTCAAGCATTTTCACTCATCAAACAACATTGTTGGTTAAATTGAGTTTCTTATGTGTGTGTGTGCGATCCAATCACCAAGTCTCAGTAATCATCTGGAAGAGATTATGCAAATGAGATCCTAGAATGATGAAACTTAGAAAATCATACTTCCACCCTCTCTCCACTAATGTAGGATAAACATGGCATGTAGATCAAAAGGTCTTATTAAGCTTGTAATGATAGGCCAAGCCGGGGGCTATGAACAAAAGATAGGATAAATCAAAAACCTTGGATAATAATTAAATGCATCTCTAATTTCCTCAATAGATGCTACACAAGGGCCACACTAAGTGTATTCCATGCCTCTTAATTCCTTCAACAATTTTGTTTAAACTTTTCAAATGATTTTCCTTTCATAATCTCTTTATTTTTCTTTTCATGCCTTTTTTTTAATAAAGAACCATAATTGAATTTACAGTTCTATTCCACACTTCACATACTTTATCTTGTAGAGACACATATCTACATGGCTCGTAATCACACAAGTATTTAGAAATGCAATCAACTACTATCCAAAGCACAAGGTGTGATATTAAATTCATGCCTCAAAGGTTTTGGTAATCATGAATTCATAGAACAAAATCACAAGACTTAAACATCACTAGGCTCAAACAAGGTACTATGAATACATTTATGTCATGGTTAAGCTTGAAAGACTTAAACGATCTAAACATTGCCTAAATCATCTCTACACACCAAGTCTAACCTAGGATTTCGCCTTAAGAGGACTTGATAATCAATCCTAAATCCAAAAACCTAGGAGATTCACATATCATAATCCTTCTCTAAATGATCAAGTAAAAGTTAAGAAAAATGATCATGTGTGAAAAGATAAGCTACTCAACTTAACCAACAACTTACTCAACAAGATCAACACATTTCAAACAACACTTAGGATTCAAAAGAGTCAAGCATGTCAACAATTCAATCTTATCATGGGGTTGGAAAACCATTCAAACACAACATTGCAAGTTCAATCCAAGGTTTTCCATACAGAATCACATTTCCCTACAAATAACTGAAACACCCCTAAACTTAAAAATGCATATTGTCCCTAATGTGGCACAACTACAAACACTAACAACAAGAAGACACAACACTAATACTAGAAAATAAAAGTCAACCTACGCATCGACTACCAATTGCAAGTAAAGAAAATGAAAAGAAAAACTCCCTCAAGTGGTGATGAAGCACTAATTAGAGTGCATGTTATCTTCCATATCTTCATCCGTATCTGGCTCGGATGGAGGCATTGAAGGATAGTGGTCCATATCCATGTTCATCTGAATAGCCATTGCTTGCATCATCTCTGATAACACATTTGCCTGAGTCTCTAGGTGAGCAAAATGGCAACCTTGTCGGCGCTCCATCCTTTCTTGGCGCTCTTCCAAATGAGTCAATCATTGAGCTACAGTCATTGGAGGAGGAGGAGGCTGAGATGAACTAGCACCTTCTGTAGAAGGGGTCTTCATGAGGCGAAGGCACGAGTCATTATCCATTGGGCTCTTGAGGTATAATCTTTCTTCATCCCTATCTTAAGTAACTCCGGCTTGCTCACACAAAGAAGTAATAAGAGCAGGGAACCAAATGCTGTGATGGGTAGAAGTGGCAGTCTAGAATATGGCATTATGAATGACTTTGCCCACATCTATGGTGTATCTATTTAAAATGGTGTGAATCATGATGGCTCTCTCCCTTGTTACATGATTCCTATGTGTGGTAGGGGCTAATCTTGTAGCAACAAAGTATAACCACACCTTAGCATATGGCAATAAGGAATTCTTTGGAATGTTGAAAATCTTATCATGATTTATACTCCATTCAATGCCAGGATGAGCAATGAGTGTCAACATCTCAAACAAATCAATTTCTCCAGCTTTAAATGCACTATATTCATCATTTGGAATGCAAGGCAAACCATACACATTGTTGATAGCTTTAGCAGAGAATGAAACTTTTTTACCTCGGATGAAGACCTTGCCATTCTCATGCTCTGGAGCATTTGCATAGAGCCCTTGCAGTACCAGCATGACAGCTAGGTGGGGGTGCGAGCAAAACGGCACCCAACTTCGCGACATAATGGTCGTGTGCAGCTGGAGGTTCCTCTCTGGAGTTACTTGAAGCTTATTCTCTGGAATTATGGACTTCTGCTTGGCATTGTTGTTGAACCTCCTCCAAGCATCTTTTGAAGCAAACTTAATTTTCATCAAAAGTATTGGTGCTACTGGAGGCACCTATAGAAGCCATGGACTTTCTCTTTGGAGCCATGAGAAATTAAACACAAACAACCTAAGCTCCTTCCCACTTAGAATCAAATGGGGTTATGGTGAAAGTAGAAGAAATTGAGAGTGACCGGAGAAACAGTGCGGATTGGCTGGAAAAATAAGGGGTGGGTGGCGGAGAAAATCACCACGGTGGTGAAATAAGTAGAAGAGGTGAAAATTTGAGGTGGGTGTATGGAAAAATCATAAAAAGGAAGCTTAGAGGTGGTGGGTTGCCTAAAAAAATGAAAGAAAATGGCTGAAAAATGGCCAGAAAATCGAAGCTCCTCACCGAAAAAAATGGAGGAAGAAAATAGGAGGGAAAATGGGATGGCTTGCTAGGGAGAGTAAAATGTGGAGAAGAAGAATTGGGAGAGGATGATATGTTAATGAGATGGTGTGGTAACAATGGAAGGAAAGTTGGAAGGAAAAATAGGTTTGTTATTTGGGAAAGAAAGGCTGCAGCTGGGAGGGGAGGAGCTACGTTTCATGTGTGAAATGTTAGGGCATTACGCCCCTTTTTCTTCTTTCTATTCTATTTTTTTTGAATAAGTATATGCGGCCTCCAGCGTCTACAAAATTCCTCTTACAAGACTAGGCCGCAACCTTCAAAAGGTATGTCGCGGCCTCCCGCGTGCCTCAAAATCTCTCCTTAACAGACTAGGTCGCGGCCTTGAAGGGGGATATCGCGGCCTCCTGCGACGTGTGAAACCAACTCCTGATGAGGTGTGTCGTGGCCTTGGAGAAGTGTGCCACGGCCTCTTGGGTGAAATTTCACGAATTTGATGTTTTCTACATGCTCTTTCATCCAACCAAATGGCACTTAATCCAATATCACTTAGATAACTTGGGAATTGGTTTGTGTGTTGCTCAAAACCACTTGAAGGAGCACCTACAACATCAACAATAAAAGACTTAGATTCTAAGCACAAAAATTATCAATCAACAAGAACCAAACTAAGAATCAAAAACAAAAAGGGTTAAGAGCTTGGGTTGCCTCCTAAGTAGCGCTTGATTTATAGTCGTCGGCTTGACTCTGATGCCCTTTTCAATTGAGATTGATACAGGTTATTGAGGATGTGCATCGATCAAAGTCACCCTAATATTTTTTTAATCTCTGGCCATTCACCAAGAATACTTTCCCTTCTTTCAAATCATTGACTTCAACTGCACCACTTGCTAGCATTTTTGTTATTAAGAATGGTCTGGACCATCTTGATTTGAGTTTCCCAAGAAAGAGCTTCAACCAGGAATTAAATAAGAGCACATATTGGCCTGGTTCAAAATTCTGCTCTAGGATCTTCTTGTCATGCCACTACTTCATTTTTTCTTTATAAATCTTGGCATTTTCATAGGCTCCTCTTCTGAATTCATCCAAAGCATCAAGCTCAAGTAATCTTTGCTCCCCTGCAGCCTTCATATCTAAATTGAGCTTTTTGATTGCCCAATAAGCTTTGTGTTCAAGTTCCACAGGAAGATGACAAGCTTTTCCAAACACTAGCTTATATGGAGAAGTACCAATAAATGTTTTGAAAGCGGTCCTATAGCCCAAATCATCCAATCTCTTGGACCAATTTTTCCTACTTGGACATACTGTCTTCTCTAATATCCGCTTGATCTCCCGGTTAGACACCTTAGCTATCCACTAGTTTGTGGATGATAGGCAGTAGCAATTCTATGCTTGATGTCATATTTAACAAGAAGAGCTTCCATGTACTTATTGCCAAAGTGTGATCCTTCATCACTTAAGATTGCTCTCGGAGTTCCAAAATGTGTGAAGATATTCTTCTTCAAAAAATTTATCACAACTTTGGAATCATTAGAAGGTAATGCAATTGCTTCAACCCACTTAGACATATAATCTACAGCAACCAAGATGTATTGATTTCCATAAGATGGAATAAACAGACGCATGAAATCAATCCCTCATACATCAGACAATTCAAATTCAAGAATAGCTCTCAATGGCATATCATGTCTCTTGGAAATGTTGCCCACTCTTTGACATTTATCACAACTCATAACAAATCTATAAGTATCTTTAAATAGAGAAGGCCAATAGAAGCCACACTGAAGTACCTTGGCAGCTATTCTATCACTTGCATGGTGTCCTCCATAGGGAGAAGAGTGACAATGATAAAGAATATCATAAATCTCTTCATCAGGTATACATCTTCTCAACATTTGATCTGCACACTTCTTGAATAAATGAGGCTCATCCCAATAGTAAAAGCGCACTTCATGTAAGAACCTTTTCCTTTGTTGTGAAGATAGATCCGGAGGGAATACACCACTTACTAGATAATTCACAAAGTCTGCATACCATAGAGATTTCACCTCCTTAACCACCAAGAGTTGCTCATCAGGAAAAGTCTCATTAATTAACACATCATCAGAAACCACATGCTCTAGCCTAGATAAATGATCAGAACTTGATTGTCTGTCCCTTTTCTATCTCGAATCTCCTAGTCAAATTCTTATAATAGAAGGATCCACCTAATCAGCCTTGGTTTGGAGTCTTTCTTACTAATCAAATATCTAAGAGCTGAGTGATCAGTGTAGACAATTACCTTCGCTCCAACTAAGTATGATTGAAACTTATCAAAAGCAAACACCACAGCAAGTAACTCTTTCTCCGTAGTGGTGTAGTTGATTTGAGCATCAATGAGGGTCTTACTTGTATAATAAATAGAGTGAAAAATCTTCCCCTTTCTTTGGCCCAAGACGGCTCCAACAGCATAGTCACTTGCATCGCACATGAGCTCAAAAGGAAAAGCCTAATCCGGTGCAATGATGATAGGAGCAGTAATCAACCTCATCTTCAACTTCTTAAAGGCTTTAAAATACTCATCATCAAATCGAAAAGGTATGTCCTTCTCCAACAAATTACATAGCGGTTTGGAGATTTTAGAGAAATCCTTGATGAAGCGTCAATAAAAGCCCGCATGACTAAGAAAACTCCTAATTACCTTAACTAAAGAAGGGGGAGGTAGCTTGTCAATCACTTCAATTTTGGGTTTGTCCACCTCAATACCCTTATTTGACACCTTGTGGCCAAGAACAATTCCCTCTTGTACTATGAAATGACACTTCTCCCAATTAAGCACTAAATGGGTTTCTTCACATCTTTTCAACACCTTGGCCAAGTTCAACAAGCATTCATCAAAAGAATCACCAAAAAAGGAAAAATCATCCATGAAAATGTCTAAGAACTTCTCCACCATATCAGAGAATATAGCCATCATACACCTTTAAAAGGTAGCAAGAGCATTACACAAACCAAATGGCATTCTCTGAAAAACAAACGTACTATATGGGCAAGTGAAGGTAGTTTTCCCTTGATCTTTTGGGGCTATAGCAGTTTGTTGTAGCCCGAATAACCATCCAAGAAATAATAAAACTCTTTCCCTGCCAATCTGTCAAATATTTGATCAATGAAAGGAAGTGAAAAATGATCCTTCCTTGAGGCCTTGTTTAGCTTTCGGTAGTCCATACATACTCTCCATCCTACGACTGCTCTTGTTGGAATCAATTCATTGTTTTCATTTGTAATAATAGTCATACCACCCTTCTTAGGAACACATTAGACTGGACTCACCCAAGAACTATCCAAAATGGGGTAAATGATGCCGACATCCAACCACTTGATGATCTCTTTCTTCACCACATCTTTCATGATAGGGTTTAACCGGTGTTGATGCTCAACTGAAGGTTTACATCCATCTTCCATCAAGATTTTATGCATACAAAATGATGGACTAATCCCTCTTAAATCCGTAATTGACTAACCCAAAGCCTTTTTATGTGCTCTCAAAATTCTAAGAAGTTTCTCAACTTACAAATTTGATAATGAAGAAGAAGCCACAACTGGTAAAGTAGAATTCTCACCAATAAACAAGTATCTCAAGTGTGAAGGCAATGGCTTGAGCTTTAATACCGAAGGTTGTTCAATAGAAGGTTTTAGAACTTCCCTTGAGCTAGATGCTAGATCAAGAGTTTCAAATTGCTGGCCAAATCTAGATAACTTAGGAAAAGAATCTAACCACTTCACAATCTCAAGCACGTCTTCACAACTCTCCATAGAAGTTAACATGTATAACGAAGCATCCAAAGAATTAACTTGAGAAGCAACAAAAGCATCTTCAACAACATCATCAAGCACTATTATACACATACATTCTTCATTATCCGCAGGGTGTTGAATTGCTTTGTAAATATTAAAAGTTACCTCTTGATCTTGGACCCTCATAGTAAGCTCTCCTTTTTGCACATCTATTAAAGTCCTTCCAGTTGCAAGATCTCCTAAGTATGATTGGCACCTCACGATCCTCTTCCATATGCAACACAATAAAGTCCGAGGGGAATATGAATTTATCAACCTTTACTAGCACATCCTCTATAATTCCCCTAGGAAAAGTATATGATCTATCCGCTAATTGGAGAGTGACCGATGTAGGCTTAGCTTCTCCCAATCCCAATTTTTGAAAAATAGATAAAGGCATCAAATTAATGCTTGCTCCCAAGTCACATAATGCCTTACCGAAGAAATGGCTCCCAATGGTGCACGGGATAGTGAAGCTTCCGGGGTCCTTTAGCTTAGGAGGTAGCTTGTTTTGAAGAATAGCACTACATTCCTCCATCAATACAACTGTCTTAAATTCACCCAACCTTCTTTTCTTGGATAGGATGTCCTTTATAAATTTCACATAACTTGGCATTTACTCTAATGCTTCCGCACATGGTATGTTGATGTGAAGTTTCTTGAATACCTCTAAGAATTTCTTGAATTGAAACTCATCCTTGTACTTCTGCAACCTTTGAAGAAATGGAGGAGGTGGAGGAGGTTGGGGTGTAGATTGAATTTCTTCTTGAACTTGATTTTCCTTCTCCTGTTCCTTTTGAGGCTCATTTTGAAAGGTGGGAACTTTTTTCGAATTAGCAACCACTGTCTTACCACTTCTAAGAGTGATTGCACTACAATTCTCCCTGTTCTTTTATTTCGGATTAGGCTCTATGTTATCAGGAAGATTACCAAGTGAGCGGTTGTTTATAGCCGCCGCCAATTGGCCCACTTGATTCTCCAAATTTCGAAGAGAGGCCGCTTGGCTTTGGATCACCGCATCATTCTTGGCCATATATTGCATGAACATATCTTTTAAAGATAGCCTCTTCTCTTGTTGAAGAGCATTGTTTGGTTGATTAAAACCCGGAGAAGGCCCTTGAGCTCTTGATGAAGAGGCATTCTGATTTTGATTCCAGGCAAAATTAGGGTGATTCCACCATCCTGGGTTATAAATGTTGGAATATAGACTATTTTTCGGTTGATTAAAGCGTCCAACAAAATTCACAGCCTCAGTTTTCATATTACATTACTCATAAGAATATGCATCTCCACAAAAATGGCATGTAACAAAGAGACTCTGCTGAGATTTAACACCTAAACCGTTAAACTTCTGTAAACGTGTAGAAATCTGAGCACTTAAAGTTGTGAGAGCATCAACCTCAAAGACTCCAGCAATTTTTCTTGGACCCTGTCTCTCTGAAGGCCACTAAATATTGTTGGATGCCATCATATCCAATAGATTAAATGCTTTGTCCTCAGATTTACTCTTAAGTGCCCTACCTGCTACTGCATCAATGGTAGTTCTCAATGGCCCGTTCAAAGCAGTATAGAATGTATGCACCTAGAGCTACTTATTAATACCATGATGAGGGCATTTGCAAAAAAGATCTTTATATCGTTCCTAAGCTTCATAGAGTGACTCAGATTCATACTGAGAAAAAAAAATATCTTTCCTGATTTGAGCTGTCTTGGATAGGGGAAAGAACATTTCCAAGAACTTGTGAGCTAATTCATCCCAAGTAGTGATAGACCCCTCATTTAAAGAATGAAACCAACTTTTGGCTTTGTCGCGCAATAAGAAAGGAAATAACCTCAACCGAATAGCATCTTCAGAAACCCCATTATGTTTGAAAGTATCACAAATTTCAAGAAATTTCCAGACATGATCGTTTGGATCCTCATTGGGCAATCCGCAAAATTAGACAGATGTATGGATCATTTGAATAATGGCTGGCTTGATTTCAAAGTTGTTAGCCTGAATAACCGGCCTCCAAATGCTAGAATTAAGATTTTGAACTTGAGGGATAGCATAATCCCTCAAGGATTTTGGACTTCCTTCTTTCGCCATTGGTGATAGATTACCCACTGCCTCTTGTCGTTCTCTTCTAATCTGTCTAAGAGTTCTCTCTATTTCTAGATCAAAATCAACATGTTCAAGGCTTCAAGTGCATCGCATGCAACAACGAAGAGTACCTGAAAAACAGAAGAGTTCCAATAGAACAATTAAGTAAAATGGGAAATTAAAAATCTTAAATAAAAGTAACAAGTCTGAATTATTAGTAAAGTGATTCACGAACTAATATTAGTAAGCAAAATTAGCAATTAGTCCCCAGCAACGGCGTCAAAAACTTGATGAGACTTTTCCCGCAAGTATACGCGTCACTCAAGTAATAAAGGAGTAAGAGTTGATCCCACGAGGGCTAGAACTAATTTTCAACTAAGTACTAGTATAGAAAGCCTTACTAATATCCAAACAACAATAAATTGGTGTATAAGGAATGAAACTTAGAAATAAACTAACTTGAAACAAGACAATAGCACGTAATACAATTAACCAAATAGCAAATTCCCATAATGGTGAAAACCTAGGATTGCAACCCTTCTTGATATTTCACTTGGTTTAAATCATACCTATTAGCCCACTCAATGTTACTTGAAGAATTAATTTAGAACTCTAGTGTAAACATATCCCTCTCCCGATGCAATATATCCTTTCCCTCTTAATCAACACATAATATCCCTATTAGCGTCAATTAACAAAGAAGTATTATATCGAACAAGTTCTATGCAAGATTACACAAGGTCCTAAGTATATCCCTATGTCTTAGAACAAAACCCCCAAATTCAATCCTAGAGTTGGAAGTTCAAGTGTCACCCATTCTAGTTCTAAGTTCAATTTCCCTTTCCCAAGTTCAAATCAAATCCAAATATCTATTAATTAGTGGCCAAACAATCAATAGCATGAAGCATAAGAATGGATAAAAACTTCTCATAACATTGAAATGGGTAAACAAGTATTAAATAAACCAAGCTACATATCAATAGGAGTTACAATCCTAGAAACAAATTTAGCTCATGTTCAACATTTGAGGATAATCAATCAAACCAAATATTATATCCATCAAGCTAAAACACAGAGAATGAGAAAACTACAAAAAGAACTCAAGAGAAACGATGAAGAAGATGAAGAACAAGTTAGCTCTAATGGTGGAATGCAAGCAAATCTTCAAGAATCTCCTTGTTGCCCAAACTCCAAATCAAGTTTCCCTATGTTTCTCCAAGTGTTCTGCGGTTGCCAAGGCTCTGAGAATGTCAAGAGAGTGTTGGGGAATGCTCACTTTCTGAAATGGATGCCTTACTTCATTAAAAATCTTCTTTTTGGAGCTAAAATGACGTAACAGAGTTTTAACAGGATGCCGCGGCCTCCTGGAAGTGTGTCGTGGCCTCCTGCGACGGCTGTTCACAAACTGATGTACTCTACAGAGGCATCGCCGCGGCCTCCTGGAAGGATGCCTCGGCATAGTTTGTGGCTTCCATTCAAACATTGTTTCCTTCATCAAAATGCAACCAATACTTGATTTCTTAAGTTCCTTAACTTGCTCCCTCAATTCAATGATCCTTCTTGACCTTTCACACTCTTCTTTTTCTCCAATTCTCTCCTTCAAAGCTTTATCTCTATTCTTCCAACTCTTCATGAACCATGGAATCCAACCACCTATCAAGCATGAAAATCAAGTGAGTACTCATTCCAAAAACATTTCATTAAAACTTGTTAATATTGATTAAAATAGTGCTCAATAGGTTCCAACTCCACTATAGCTCCTACAATCAACTTCAAGCTTAATATATCAAGAAAATACGAGAAAACTAGCACAAATTAATGCAAATGGTGATCATTTAACTATACTTTTGTAGAGTTATCAATCATTTGGCTAAAAATTCTCAATCTTAGCATGATACTAATCCTTCTGAAAATTCAATTAGATATAACTTTGTAAATGCTAGTAAAGGAAAATATCATTTTAGTCAAGAAGAAGATTTAAATGCTAGCTTTACTAGTTTGGCTAGAAAGGTTGAAGCCATGGAATCAGAGAAATTAAAAGAAATCAAATTTATGCAAAATGAAGAAATTTGTAGCATTTGTGATGAATTAGGATACTCAACAAATGAATATCCAAAAATTTCTATTTTTAAAGAATTTGTGCATGAGCAAGTAAATGCAATGAAGAATTTTAAAAAGCCATTCACTTCTTCTTTTTCAGATTCATACAATCCGGGATGGAGAAATCACCTGAACTTCAGTTGGAGGACTAACAATCAGGCACAATTTATGCAAACACCACCTCCTCAGGTACAATAGGATTCATAAATTTCTCAAGGATATACACCCTATGTCCCACCATATAGGAAAAATCTTAAAAGAACATTGCATGCATTCATAGAAAAGTAAGAGGCCATTAATAACCAAAACACTCAAGCCATGATTGACATAAAAGATACCCTTGCTAAACTTTCTTCTGCACTCACCATTCTTAAGAAAGGAAAGTTTCCCTCTTAACCTCAATCAAATCCCAAAGGTCAGTACAGCCTAAATGAGGGTAGTTCAGAAAGCCAACAAATAGATTAAGTCAAGTCAGTGATAACTCTTAGGAGTGGAAAGGTTGTTGAAAAATAAATTCCTGAACCTTGTGAGAAAGATGATGAATCAAGTCCCAAAGATGAGGAAGGAGTTGATAAGCCACCTGGCCAAAAGGAGACCAAACCCTCGCCTTCACCCCCATATCCTCAAGCATTAAACAATTCGAGTAAAGTGAACCATAACAGTGAAATTTTTGAAATCTTTAAACAAGTAAAAGTCAATATTCTCCTGTTAGATGTTATCAAACAGATTCCCTGTTATGCCAAATTTTTGAAGGACTTATGCATTATTAAAAGGAAACTAAAT